>JBBEEQ010000029.1:10000000-12962437 GCA_037950945.1 Hypolimnas misippus
CGAGGGCCGTTCGTCTGATGAATGTCATCAATCTCGCGGAGAGGTGCCGTTAAAAACGTAAGGTAGTGAAAGAACATACCGTGTATAAAAATGTACGGGAATTACTAAAGCACCTTTTTTCTTATTACTTTTTATTATTTTATTATGTAACTAGGTGGTGCTCGCGACTTCGTCTGCGATGTCATATTAGTTTTATGCATGCAAAATCTCAGCCCGATCGGTTTAAAATTGACAAAGTTTCATACAAACTTTCATCCCCTATTTTATGCTCTTGGGGGTAGAATTAATCAAAGCTAACTTAAATTATAGTCTAAGAGGATGCCTACGTCATAACCTCTATCTGCAAGCCAAATTTCAGGCCAATGTGTCCAGTGGTTTGAACTGTGCGTTGAAAGATCACTATGTCAATCAGTCAGTCTTTTAGACTTAATAACCACTAAAATTCAAGCAGAGCTTTATCACACGTATAAAATGAAACGATAAAACTCTGCTAAAACTACTGTAACAATTTAAAATTATATATTTTATTATCTAACCTATTTACTAAGAAAAGGTAATAGACTATACTACGATAACATCTTGCTACTAAACTTATAGAACAAGGGCAAGACTCAGCTAGTTTAAAATTAAAATTGATAAAATGTTTACTAAAAAAAATAATCGGAAAAATACGAAATGAACAAGCAAAAAACTAGTGTCAAATGATTAGACCGTTAATTGAACTAAAGATATAGTATTGTGTAGAAGTCCAGTTTATGTCATGGCCATAGAAAATACTGAACTACGCGTAAGTCTACATTTGTAAAAGAAGAAAAAATCTCAATTTACATCCCATTAGACGATTGAGCTAAAAACACATACCTACTAATATAAGTTGTTTTTTTTTTCTCTTTTTAGAGCATTTAAATAAAAGTTTGTTTTTAAAATGATTTTTTACTAATAATTTTCCAAGATAATGATACTAAATAGTATAGTAAAATTATATCAAATTATTAAAAACAAACGATACAATTTATTTAATAGTGAAAAATACGTTCATATATGTATAAAGACATGTTTATCCTTAAACCTACTAAAACTGTCCTTTGAGAATAAACACTGATTGCGGCAGTTGTTAGTAGTTTGATATATACTTAGTAATGCTTAGTTATCAAAGCTATTCTAACTTCGGTAACTAGGAGTGTTACATAAAAACGATACATAATAACACGGAAATTAAAATAATTTCCAGTATTACTTCTTATAAGCTACAACAAAAGTGCTCTTCGTCTGGCAATGCAAGGTTTTAAACCCTGCTTTCTTGTTATTGTGTACTTACGGTGCCATACTACGTTTATTCCTCTCGACCTACATACCTACACCAATTATTTTGTAAGAAGAAATAACAAAATAACCGAGAGTTTTTATACAAAAAGGCTTCAAAAGCAAAAAAATTTGTTTTTTTGTGAGTCATACATATTCCAATTATTTTCATTTAAAAACTTAAGTACTGAATTTGATAGAACCGATTTTGAAAAGTTCTATGGGATCAAACTGAAAGAATACCCTTTTAAATAAAAAATAAATAAAAATCGATTAAAAGGATCGAAGATCTGAGATCACAAACATTAAAAATAAATATAAATGTCGTAGCCCGCAGGTAATTAGTTTAATGAGCCGTTGAATTAACAGCCTAGCCTCAACTAGAGGTAGATCAAAGAAGAGATGGATGGATTATGTGAAAGTTGATATAAGTAAGAAAGGTGTAACTTCTGAGATGACGGCTGATAGACGAAAGTGGAAGAGAAGGACATGTTGTGACCCCACATAAAGTGGGAACAGAAGAAGAAGAAGAAGATATTGAAAATTAAAACCAAATCGGCTAACCCCAACTCCACCTGCTACTGGTCCGTTCTACACCTAGAGTGTTTTTGTAAGTCCGGAGGCGCGGAGGAGGAGCAGACAAGCCAAGTAAATAACACGAAAAAGGTCTTACTTGACGTCGACTTCAAACGTTTTACTAGGCATCGACTTTAAAATATTGTAGAAATCATTTATTTTATGCCTTTTTGTTCATTTGTATCTCTAATGTTCGTTTTTGAAATCGGCTTAAATTTTAGAAAAAAAAAAATTCAGTCTGCTATTTTACCGGTGGTATAAAGTAACGAGGCTAGGCTGTTAATTCAACGGCTTATTAAGCTGCGACATACATATACAATACGAATTAAGATTGAGAACCTCTATCCTTTTTTTAAATCAATTGATTGGAATAAGGCGTACAGTTTTTCTGCAATCTACTAATGCAGTTTTTCAGAATTACAAATTCTTGAATGAAAAATGATTCCTTTCAACAAACTTCTGCTGTTCTTATAGTTTCTAATTTCACCCTACTAACCCATTTGGATAAATAACAGTTTATTAATAATTTGTTGCAGAAAGATGCCTGGAGAATGCTGGATTCTACGTGATTATTAATTAGAACTAAAATAGTGGGAGAGATATATTTGAACTATATTCAAAATGGCGATCATAAGCGGTAAGTCAATAAATTATCCGGACGAAAAATATTCAAATTTATTCGTCTAATATTTAAAATGTGTATTAAAGTTCTATTTTCTTTCAAGAAAATATTTACACCTGAAACCCTAAAATAAAACAACTTTCCTCTTAATATTGATATGTAGTACATTTAATTAGGGAGAAAAACTGTGCATTACGACTAAGGGAAATATTTCCTCATTAAAATCCTCCACTTCAGCTGTTCAGATAAATTTTACACCTTAATTATGGTAGTCGGTGAGCCTCTGTTGCGGCAGCCTTTGTACTTTTTTCAATTAAAAATAACGAGTAGGATCTCCAGAGAGTCATTCTAGCTAGACGGTAGTGTTATTAAACGAACGGCTGGTAAAGAAGAACAATTTCGTGAATTATAAAACGTTTTATGACGCTGATATAAGAAGTAAATGATTTATCAAGAACTTTAAAATTATTAAAAACGATATAGGTACTCGTAGTATAGAAGATACTAAATACCATTTTTTTTTTAATCGCGGCCCGCCCCGACTTCTTAGATTACATACAGATATACATTTTCTTATTCTCTCGCGTCGAGATAAAATTTGGAAAACTACCAAGTTCAAGTTCAAGTTTAAAGCCAGTTTAGGCTCAGCGTTGATGAATCAGTCAGTTGAGAATCTTAATTATATTTATATAGATAAATTGGAACAACAAGATTTTTGGGTACAATATTTTAACTACAAAATATTAATTAATTCATCCAAATAAAACTTTAATACAAATTTACTATAATTTTGTACATATATTGCTGTGTTTTAATTATTTTTATACAAATAATATTCTTAAAATATGTTTTTTTTTATTTAAGTTCGAAAATGTGTGCGGACGGGAGTCGTGGTGCTGGCGGTGGTCAGCAGCGCATCTGCGAGAGTGGCTGGAAAGATGGGCGGCTACTCGAACAAAATGGGAGGTTAGAATATTATTAAAATTATACGCTTATTGAGACAAATACATATAATAAAATATCTGAAAACAAAACATACATTATTATATTGTACAATAACATTACATACTTTGATTACATAATATAATGTTAGTAATGCCCAAACCATGAAAATAATTAATACTATTGCTTATTAATTGATGAATAAAAGTTCCTTTAAAAACTTTTTATAAATTTAAGGTCGAATACTTTGCTTTAAAAATTATTTTCGGAAAATTCTCGGATGAACATTCACTTTTCCCTCAAGTCATCTCCGTCGACCCTAATATAACTATTTTGTGCCTCTCGGGTCTTGTTTATAAAGGTTGTATGACAAGATTAAATGAAGAGCGTTCTGTTTTCCATCTGAAGGTAAATCTGTTGAAACATCCTAAAATACTTTTTTTTATTAGGTAAATCAACGAGCGGTATCAATGAAGAGATCATCTGGATAAGCATAAGCATGGCGATCGCTATCGCTGTGTTGATAGCAATCGCACTGTGCTATATACTAAAGGAGAAATGTAGCAAAAGGCAGGCGTATAGGGAGCAGTCATGACGATACAAGGAGGAGTTTGCGAAGCACGCGCTCGCAGACTCCCTCACCGACATCGAGATCCCGGCTTACACTCTCTACCCTCAGTACTCCCCAGATGGAACGGAATACTTCTACAACTTCCACCGATTCTCATATTTGAGGGACAGTTTTAAATTACCGCCTAAAGACTACCCATCGAATGGCAAAGAAGAAATATATATAAATGCGTGATTTTTATCGCAAATAAGTGTCTGCAATGACTCTAAAGAAATTATCTAAACATATAAACAAATGTGTACTCTATGCCAAATGTAACATGAATTTATTTAAAGAAAGAAATCTATGTGTAGATATAGCGTATATGTCTTTAAATATTAGCTAATGATTGTAGAAATGTACATGTGAAATGAATGGAAAAAATTTTAATATTTACAATGAAATGCATGAGTGATCGACGGTTTGTTTAACTTTTAAAATACATATAGGATTCTTACTGTGATAGAATTTTTGGACTAAAGAATCTAAGTCGTCCTCTGAGAGGAGCAAAAAAAATATATATATTTAATTTTGAATGTAACTAACAATATAAAGTCTTGGAGACTTTTTATTAATTCAAAAGTAAAATCGTTCAGTCATGCATAATTTTAGATACACTCAACTTCATTAACCCAACTGTAAATAGTAAAAAACGTCTTATAAAGAATTGTTTCCAAAAAATGTAATAGGGTAAATAATAATATTAATGTCTATAGGATCATATACTAGGAATGTAGAAACGTACTTTGACCACATAAATGTAGTAAATGTAATATTTGTAGGTGTTAACTGCCAAATTATGTATCATTTAATTAAAATTACATTTTTTCTATATAAATAAATATCTCTAATAAATCAACAAAAATAAATATATTTTATGCAAAATATTACCATCACGAACATTTGTAAATATAATTCATATCTGGCCTTAAAATTATGTAAGGTGACACAAAATAAATGAAATAAACACAAAATGATACCTTATTCATTTTCATTTTTTCCCCTCATAATTTAATAGTTAAATAATTTGCTATATGGATGCTGATAAGCAATAATGTGTCAACCCACAAAAAGTCAAATTTTAAGATATTGATGTATTTTGATACTACGTCACCTATTTAACATTATCCAAACAAATTTCAAGTCATCTAAACTAAATAAGTATGGAAAAAAGTTTCTTAAATCAATGTTTCGTATTTCAGGTGCGTTCCATATTTTGCAATTTATAAAATAATCTCAAATATTTAAAAATTTATTATTATATAACATATTAAATAAATCTATCTGCTTTTGATTCAATATACATATTATTAAAATAGAAAAAAAAGATAAATATATACGTCTTCAAACTAATTTATTAAGAATAGGTTTGACATCTTTAGACGCCATTTTCTCAAAACGAAGTCCGTGTGGCTTGACACAGTATTGCTTATCAGCGTCCATATATGGATGGATGTTTCTCAAATACTTTATTGATGTATAACTCAATCGCTAGTTAAACACTAAAAAAAGATTATACACTAAGACTATTTAACTGTTTTTTTGTTAGTTATATAATAAATATATGCCAGGCATTTGCACTAAAACTAATGGTGAAGTGTATTGACTGCAAACGGTACAATAATAACATTTCGAACAAGTTTTTCTGACATGAGAAGGGACCAGTATTAATGCAGGTAGTGTCCTACAAAAGAAGGTATAATAAGTTATAAGCATTCATGAAATGCCGAACCGAGATAGCCGCCGAAAAACCGAGGTGACTTAGTGGTTAGAGCTCTTCGATCTTAAATAATAATCACAGATTTAAAACCCAGCTAAAACTGCCGAATTTTTAAGTATTACATTTATTTTTAAACTGTGAAGGAAAACATCGTGAGATAACTAAAAGGGTAATTATGGTTAACTAACGCAATTATAACGCGATACATTTTGACACTTGATTTTTGTCCTAAACCGAAACAAGTCAACAGTCGAAATGTATCTTCTTTCTTCTTTATTTTGTTTTGTGGCTTTTAGTTGTGCCAATTGTGCACATATTATTTCGCCAATGTCACGTGGAGTGGAGAAAACACGATGGAGATTGTTCGGTGGGGTCGAGTATCCAACCTTAATTAAATTTGGAAAACACCTTAAAATAGTGTGAATAAGTCGAAATGTATTGCGATAGCGATAGCGTTAATAACCCTTCTGCGTATGCCGGAAGAAATTTTGGCACATGTATATTGTATATCCGTCAACCCGCATTGGACCACAATGGAGGATTAAGTTCCTAAACCTTGTCTTTAACACGGAAAGAGGCCTTTGCCCAGTAGTGGAACATATACAGGCATACATTATTCATGGAATGAAAAAAGCAACAAACAAAACTATCACTTTTGGATCTTTCCAATACATTTTAATTATCATTATTAAACGTAAAGATGCCAGGCGAAATTTCCAATCTTCAACATCAAAGGTAACAAGACTTTAACAGGAACGCTTTTACCTAACGTACATATTGCCCGTGGAATCTATTAATATTCTACTCTATATTTATGAAAACAATACATCGTTTTCTTAGCACATTCCGAAAGCTTTCTTATATTTTTTCCTTTTTTGAAACCTACTTTTACCTGTTATTAAAACACCTCAAAACATGTCCTATAACTTGTTTTGTATGATTATGAGTCATTACATAAGATTCATAATTTCCAAATTGAGAATTTAAAAATACAGAATTAACTAATAATAAATAATAAACTACAATTTTTTATAGTATAACTGACAATTAGAGCCAAGACGAGCTAGTAGACAGAATAAGGAGACTTAGGTCCTCTTATTCTGTCACTGATGGTCTCGATTTCAAACCTGGAACTAAGCCAAAAATTTCCAATGATTTTGCATTTCGTCTGTCTAGCTCGATGATGATGGTGATAAAAAACATCGTCAGAAAATCTGCTTCGTGGGCATATGTAAATGTGAATTAATTAATCCGCTATGAAGTAACGTGAAGAATTAAGTTCCGTTTTCTGAGAGCTAATTTGATGCTGATAAGCAATAATGTGTCAACCCACAAAAAGTGAAATTCGGAGATGATGTATTTTGATACTGCATCACTTATTTAATATTATTAAACAAAAAAATAAAATCATATCAACTAAATAAGTACGGAAAAAATTTCTTAATTATTTGGTTCGAATTTCCAGGTCGTTCCTTATTTTGTAATTTATACAATAATCTTACATATTGAAAAACTTTTTATTAGATAATATATTAAAAATATCAAGATGCTTTTAATTCATGATACCTTTTTTCTTTTATCAAAAAGGAAAAGAAAATATGGATAAATACTTATTTGAACAAGTTTATTAAGAATATGACTGACATCTTTAGACGCCATTTTTTCAAATTGAAGTTCGTGTGGCTTGACACAGTATTGCTTATCAGCGTCCAATTGTGTTAAACTATCGCTATTAAAACATTTAATACATTTTATCAGTTAAGAAGATACTTTGGTAGAAAAAACAGGAATCAATTGATATGTTTTGATAGCGACAGTTTTTAACGATTAGGACTCTGTTTTACGGTAATTTCAATGTTTTTATTTTCACAAAATATCTAGAGAGCTGTTACGGTGGGCTACCGCTATCCTACTGCGAAACATTTTTAACGTTAACTTGATTCGTTTTAGTATAAAAATTGGAAATCGATAGCGCACGCATAACTATCCTGAATATTTAAAAAAATCTATCCCCGCTTATAAAACAAAAGTTTTAATGTACATTTTATTTTCATTTTTTAAATATATCTAACGTCGTCATAATATAATCTTTTGTCAATACAGGAAAAGTGTTTCTTGTGTGAATTCTATCTTCATACTCTTTATATTTTTTCATAACCCGAGGCTATAACTGTAGCGAGCTTCTTTGAAAAAAGGGAAGTTTATTTCGCTTTCTCGATGTATTCTTACTTTGAATGAAAAAAATTGTTTAATGTTTTGGGTAACAGATAACAACCTCGGCTTTTTATATTTATTTTTTTTAGGTTTCATATCTAGCCTCCGTCCATCCGTCCGTTCAATCTCTACTAATATTATAGACAAGGAGGGAGAAGAAACGAATTTTATACGTTTGAAGTGAACACCAAAACTGCGGAACCTATTTTGAAAATAATAGTACCATTTAAAGGCTATAATTTATTTATATTATATGCGTATTATGTGTATTACTTTAAAACAAAATTACGTTAACGTTAGCATAACTGCGAGCAATAGCTGGTCTTTAATATTTTAATATTAACTTACAAAATGTTTGCATGTATTTACAATTAGGTTTTTTAATGGTTAATTTTTTACAGATTAAACTTAGATTTCATTTTTCTACTACTTTTGTAATTTAGATTTACATAAAACGCTTCGAATTTCAGTGCATTTGTTTATAGCTTATACAACTCAACTGCAACAGTTGAAAGTGCGACGGAAGTTACTGTTATAGAAAGGTACTTCAATGTACGCCAACGCCTCGGTTCTTACGTCTAAATGGATATTCAACAAGTTTAGAGCAATGCGAATATATTTTCATTGACGTTTCCTATAAAGTAAATTCTATGTCTATGTAAATACATATTATTGTCTTGTTCTTCGGTTCAATGTAAGAAAAGGAAGTTATTTCCGAATTTATATTTTAACTAAATGCCAAAATAGATAATGGATTCGCTGTAGCTTTTTTTAGTTGTATTTTGTTTCTAATCGTTTTTTTTTTAATTAAAATCAAATCCAAAGAAACCAGACGAATTGGAGAAAGAAATTACTCCACGGACCATATAACAAATCGCAAAAATCGGAAAATAGTATTGTAATTATTTATCATATTTTAGCTAAAAAAACACCATAATAAAACTAGTCAGACTTGGACATCTATTCGTAGAGCTGCATATCTGACATCCGACTAACGCTTGGTCGGTTTTTTTTAATGTTTTATGCCATAATAACACATACTCGTATTCTATAAAAAATGAGTAGGATGTATTTTACAGTTCAAATACTACACATACTCTTAAAACCCTTTAGATGTGGAGCTTTAGATATAAAAGTTAAATTATTCATAGTCAACACAGTAATATAGAAGGACAATCAACCCTTTTACCTCATTCATATATGTAGTTATACGGCTATATGTTTTGCACAGATATAGCCACAAAACGGGTAGAATATCCGGCATACCGAAATGACTCCACGAAACCTTGGGAATTCCACGACCATTACTCGGCTTATGAGCAAGCTTCAGAGCTGAGATAGTTGAACTAACCATATGCACAGTCACGTACAATATTTACGTCCATAGTAATTTAACGCAGCAATATATAAGAAATAAAAAAAAATATTTAAAAAAAAACATGCTTCAATAAACTAAAAACATTTTTAATAATTTAATTTTTTTTTTAAAAGAAAATATATTACTGGAATTTATGTAATACTAGTCGGTCCTCGCGACTTAGACTTCTTCGACTGATGTAATTATTTTGATGATTCTGTTTCTTTGAGAAACGATGCGTTTTTCATACAAACTTCCGTCCCCTATTTCATCCTCTTCAAGTTTTATATTTGTCACAAAGTAACCGATATCCTTTTCCATGGCCCAATCTATCTTAATACCAAAGTTTATCCAAAATGTTTCAACGAATCAGTCGTGAAAACAAATAAATAGTCAGAGAGAGTTATTTTTCATTATTACACATATATTATATTAGTATGAATATACATATAATTATGTATCATAATTAGTATATAGGTTGAAGTGTGTTAGGTTTGTTTCAATTGTGGAAGTGGCATAAATTTTATAATTTGTTGTTGTTACATTTCATCTATACATAAATTAATGGGCCAAGAGAACAGTAAAGAGAAAAGTAAGTACCTTTTTCTCCTCTGTTCGTTAACCGATGCTAACCGAGCTACCGATGAACTTTAATGTTATCAATAAAAAATTATATTATTTTATATATGTAAGTGCAGATAAAACAGTTCAAGGTTGTTCTTAAGTTTTTAATAATGGAATAATGATTAGATGATTGGGCGAACAATAACTATAAATAGTTAATAAGTTTTCTTAATGAAATTTGTACAAATGCCGACTTTAGTAACGCAGCAATATATCTCAATATATGTGCCAACAGGGTCATCGAGATATTAGCGTTTAAATGGTAGCCTCTTTGTGGAGTGGATGAGAGCTCTTCAAATGACATCATTTCCAGTTGAACTTGTGCTAGATCTTGTAATATATTTCTGTTATACTCTTTTTTTAATATTTGATTATTTTATATAAAATTGAACTTCATTTTAAGAAAATAAAACCTTTACAATTTTATTAATTAATAAAAAAAAATATTAAAAAATTTTAACCAATGGACCTGTAACTTGACGATTGAAAAGTACTGTGAAAAGCCTATTTGAATAAAGTGTAATTTGAATTTGAATTGAACGTTGTTCTTAAGACCAATTGGTATTAAATTTATTCTATTGATTTAAAAAGTTCACGATGTTGATAGCATGATGTATTGTTTAAAAACAATATAAATCGTAACTTTGGCCGATCATTCATGTCAATTTTCGACTTGATAAAAAATGGTATAAACGTGACTTGATCTTTTTAGCTTTTATATCGATATTTTTCGAAAATATTTCTACTCGTGATTTCACTCTCGCTTAACAAAGGACTCCCATACAAACTTTCAACTCCCGTTTTACCTCCCTTGGGGTTCTAATTTTGCAAAATCCCGTCTTCCTGAGCACCAACGTCCTCAAAGGAACTTTAATGCAAAATTGGACAGTCCAAACACTTAAAGTTTCTGAGATAGGTATATATAGATTATAAGTACCTATGCATAGGCATTTATTTTGGTGTACCAAAATTTCTAAACGCCTTAATCGCTTTAGACAGGAGAGTTACATAGATGGAGTAAAAACTTGTCAGTAATGTTTTGTTTTTTTTTTTTATGTTTGTTTTTTTTTCATTATATTTATATGGAATAGGAACACGTATCATATTAGGTCTTATAATTTGTATTTTTATCATATTAGTTTAGTATTTAATTATAACTACACTGTTACACTTATAATAGTACAACTGTTTGTCACGCTGCCAATATAAGCCTACATTAAGCTTGAAACTTATTTATTACACCCCAGATTTCCTGTCCTTTACACATAAATTATGCCTCTAAAAGCTGCGAATTAATTATATCACAAATGTATCGTTGAATTGCATTACGTTTTGTTTTTTGTAGATCAAATAACATTGCAAGCATTCAGAGTTATTTAATTTGCAGCGCTGTGTTAGCAACTTATAACTGAAAATATAAAAATTAAATTTAGTCCATACATTTAGTATTTGTAGTTCATGAGTTGTTACCATTATTCTTATTACTCTCACGTAAGACACTCGTGTCTGAGCTCGCAATTAACTAAAATTTCTAAGAACGAGTGATTGTAAATAAATTTTATAATAAACAATTTTAAATAATTAACACTTTTTTTATAAAATAAGCAACCGACTTCTAATACGCAATTTTGTTTACATGGAGAGCACACTAAAACCGGTTATTTTGATATTATAATTAAATTACTGAAACCATTTCGAATAAAAAAAAATTAATTTCAAAATCAGTTAAAAAATTACAAAGATATGAGGTAACAAACATTTTAAAAAATACACAACGATTTAAGAACATTTTTGTAGTCAGTTGAAAATATATCTCATTTTATTATTTATTTCAATATTAATAAATTTATTTTTATTAACATATTCCTCCCTCGCCTTGGTCGTTAAACGTTACGTAGGTACTTGGATATTCATGAATGCTTTATGCAACAGGCATATTTAAATATGTCATGGAGTGAACCAGCGCTAATTGCAGCGCAGAGCTTGATTATTACGTATTATAAACCTTAATTTCTCTTTCATACAAAAAAGAGATTGCCCATTCTACTATCCACATGAAACCATGCCTTATGTATTAATTACTGGCTTTTGCTCGCGGCTTCACTCGCGTCAATATAGTTTTTGTTTTAAAATCATACGCATATACCTATGTATATACTAGTGAGAAGAGAACATGTCTAGATCTATGTATGTTTTACAATATAATACACATACACATTGGGGGTTAATTGTATAAAATTATCGCTATCAAAATTTTCAAAGTCATAAAAAGCATTTAAGTACAAAAATCATATATCAACTGTCAGAATGATGTAAGGGCCGAGAGGGTCCGGAACCCATTAGTGGCAATGGTTTATATAACTTCTAAATAGCTGAGATAAGTATTTAGTAGAATCATACCATCTTACTGCGTGATGACTTTCTACACCTCCCCCTTTCCTTGGACGGACCCCTCCAATGTGAAAGCTATAGGTTAGCTATGCCTATGTTGTAACGTGTTTTGATAGCGATAGTTTTACACAATTAGCCCCTTCATTTGTAGAGATTTCCACATTTAAAGTTAATCTATACTAATAATAAAATTCTAGCGGGTCGCTGTCTGTACATGGAAGATATATGAAAAAAAATATTATAGGGGGCCTTTATCAACGCAGTAAAACCCAAAACAATGATTTTTAGAATTCTTATCTGTTTGTCTGTTTGTCTGTTTGTCTGTTTGTCTGTTTGTCTGTTTATCTGTGCGTTTGTGCACGCTAATCTCAGAAACGGCTCATCCGATTTAGATGCAGTTTTCACTAATATATTGTAGTAAGCTTCACTTAACATTTAGGCTTTGTTTTATGTCAATCGGTCCATAAATAAAAAAGTTATGTCAATTTAAGGAATCCCGTGGAACATTTTTCAGTGCTTATCACTAAATGCATGAAAGTATATACAGTACTTACATCAAAAAATACATTTTTTAATTTTTTGTCTGTCAGTCTTCCTGTCAATCTGTTATTTCCGACTAATCTCTGAAACGGCTGAGCCGATTTTGATGGTACTTTTACTCGCACTTAGCAAATGTTATAAGGAGTGACTTAGGCTTACTTTTATTTAAGATTATTATTAGTATAGATATTTTTTAATCTATATATATAAAAAAAATTGTAACGGGTCGCTGTCTGTACATGAAAGATATATGAAAAAAAAAAATATATTGGGGGCCTTTTATCTACGCAATAGAACCCAAAACAATAACTTTTAGAATTTTTGTCAGTTTGTTTATCTGTGCGTTATCTCAAAAACGGCTTATCCGATTTAGATGTGTGGTCATTAATATAATGCAGCAAGCTTCACTTAACATTTAGTGTTTGTTTCATTTAAATCGGTTCATAAATAAAATAGTTGTCAATTTAAGGGTTCACCTCGAACATTATTTTGGACTTTTCACGAAATGCATGAAAGTATATACAGTACTTACATAAAAAAATCCATTTTTTAAATTTTTGTCTATCAGTCTGTTTCTTACGACTAATCTCTGAAACAGCTGAATCAAGTTTGATGGGACTTCTTTTAAGCCCATATTAATGAGGCCCAAAGAAGGAAGAGGAGATGGAAGAAAAAAATCACGAAATATCACAAAGTCTAAAAAGTTCTTTAAAAAATTACGTATTTAATGGACAGCTAATATTATAAAGATTAACTTGGGCTACTTTTATTAAAAAATATGTATTTATTTTAATGAATAAGTAAAACAGAGAATTACGCGATAACAAAATATTGTAGAAACCAATAAAATATCGAACAATTTCCGATTCCGAAATTGATATGTCTGTTTGAAATTTTAAATTAATGCATATGAAAGTATACTATACTGAAAGTATACTGACAACAAAATTACCAAATTTTAAAATTTTTGTCTATTTGTCACTCAGTTTGTTTCGGCTAATATCTGAAACAGCTGGACCGATTTTGACGAAACTGACTACTATTCACTAGCAGAAAGCCAATGTAATAAGGAACAAAATTGAAACCAATGAAGTAGTGAACAACATCTAATTCAAATAGGGAAGATATATATTATATAAATATATCTAATAATTTTAAAATATAATATATTTACTGAGGATTTTTTTACTGGATATGATAGACCAAATCCGAAACTATAAGCAATAACAAAAAATAATAATTAAAGTAGTCATAGAGCCGATTTAGATAAAAACTAAAACTATATCATTAATTTTTTGAAAAATAAGTTTTCCTAGCCAGAAACGAACACCATGATTTTGCAAAAAATAACATTCTGTATTATTGCATGACCTGATACTGTGACAGATTATAAGGATCAACTTTAGTGAGGTAATAGTATACAGTTAAATGCAATAAAAAGAGAAGACTAATTTTTTACAAAATTCTATCAAATTCATACATTAATTAAATCTTTAGTAATTCTTCAAAAAAAAAAAAACAATAATAAATTGATTAACCTTTTTAAGAATTATCTAAACCTACCTAGGTGACGGGGACCAAAACAAACGTCACATTCTATCATTTGTATAGCTCACATAGAATAAATAGACAACATAAAAGAAGTTACTGTGAGTTATTCATTTTATATATTTTCGATTGTCACACTCTCCTTCCTTACTTTAGTAGGTGACTAGCATTTTGATGCAACCTATAAACAAATCGTTCGAAGTAATGCTTACTTTTTTCTAAACTTACCGGGACCCATGACTTAACCCACATATTTGATTATGTCTGCGTAGAATCGATTACTTAACTTCTAATTAATGTATAGATTTAATGTTATTTTGTATAAAAATAAATCTTATCCTTTTATTTTTCGCTTACTATTACTTTCCTAAAGCTGATTCTTACAGGTGACACTATTAGGTGGTGCAATAATGTTTTTTTTTTTTAAATTAGTGGGTTCTATTCCTGACCAAGAAAATCATGAAATCAAAAAAACTTATGATGCAGTTTTAAATTTCTCAAAATCAGACACGAGACTCCTTTAAGTATTTTTTGCGATTCCTTATAGTTCCGGATTTGGCCTATCAAGCTCAGTTTAAAAATTCACACGATATATAATGTAAGGAGAACCTCGGCAGGAACATACTGTTTTACAATCGAAATTTTAAAAAGACTAGCACAAAACCACTTTTCTTCAAACCGTGGAGGAATACCGTATCTGAGTTAGTGTCTGCTTATAAATACAACCAGAAAGTTTCCAAATCCAAAGTAAAAGGCTCTTTTCTTGACCGCAGGCTATTATAACTTTGCTTTGCAGGAGACATGCCAAGCATTCTGTTATCCACGCGAACGAAGTCGCGGGCACAGCTAGTGTAACATAAAAATTATAAAAGGCGAGAAAACTTTACACTCATGCCTTATACACGTATATCTTACAATTTTTCACTGCAATACTCTCGAGTTCACGGCAAATTTTTTCTTTGTTCTTTGTAAGATATTTTATGAATAAAATACATGGAAATGTTCTTAGAATTATTTTTCGCGATACGGAAGATTAATTTATATAAGTAGAATCCTTTTAAAACAACATCGTGCTAGTTAAAATAATAATTTAAAAAAAAAAACAAAACAAATATACGTATTTTCCTTCGCTTTAGAGAGATAATAATAATTTACTAAAGAATAGAAATTAATGTAACAGCGATAAAAAGAGAATCCAATTATCTCGCTCGCATTTATATATGAGATAATTAAGACTTAAAAGAAGAAACGACTTCACAAACAAAATATGCAATTTACTTGTATTACTTACTTTTTTCAGTTCTTTTAATTTAAAAACCAAACTACTGAACAGATTTTGATACCGTTTATCTGTGGAACCAAACATAAAGTTTCCTTTCAAATTAATTAAGAATCAAACATTAAAAAACATACACTTTGAATTTAGAACCCTCTTCTTTTTTAAAGTAGTCTGAAAAGAAAAAAAAATCTAGCATATACCCGAAATTTTTCGGTTTTGTTGTCATTGTGATATGTTCATGAATGTTGCCACCCAAAATGCTGACGGTTTTGGACGACGTTGCTTATCAACCAGCGACCTATTATGACGGGCGAGAGTATCTTTGAGCCCACTTTGCATTTGTTATTTCTAAATACAAATATTTATCATAACAACCAAAAATTACGACTGACGTATATTATAAGATCTAAAACCCAACCAGAAATAACGAAACGGCATTATTTTCGAGATTTTATTTTCTCATGTCATTAATGAGCATTCTACACTTTTGAATGCATAAAATTAAGTGACGTTATTTGAACCGACTTCCAAAAAAGGAAGAGGTTACAATTCGACGGGGACTTTTTTTTGTGGATGTTCACCGATTCCTCCACTGTTTGTGAACCGATTTTCAATTTTTTTTTGTTTGTTTGAAAGGGTATTCTTCCAAGGTGATAAAAAAGTTGGCATTACGCTATAACTGTGGTCGGTAAGGGCAGCGGATGCGCATGCGCAAGCGATCCCAAGGCCTCTTATCTCATAACCCGACCTCCCCGCAGGAATCGGGTATCTTTTCGAAGATTTCCCAGTAAATCGCTTAATCTTACTATATTCGTAACTCAAAAGTGTAACATAAGTTAAAAAAAAATATTTAAACAAAAGAACTAGACGTGACAACGCCTAATATATAACTCATACTCTAAATAAAAAGCTAAACCAAAGGAGATTACAATCAACCAATAAATATTATGTTTTTATATGATAAGTTGTTAAATTAGTTTTTATAATAATATTAATTGTTGTTTTTATATTATAATTTAGCAGTTATACAATCTAAAGATCATCCACTTAAACTAAAATATTCAAAACTATTCGAATATTATTCAAATTGCATGCAGAAATATCCCTATTTTAGAAGTAAAAAGTTACTAGCTGACAACGCTTTGCACGCACACAAAGGTAAATGGCGCTTGTGTCAGGTTGCCAAAACGATACATAAAAATGACAACCGTTGCATGGCCATGCTGTATCTAGACAATATATAATGAACGTTTAACTTTAAAAAAACCGACTTCAAAAGCAATAAATTTAAAGTAAAAAAGAGTTTTAAAAACAAGCTTTTACTTTAACGCGCTAAAAAAATTAAATTAACTTTTCCTTTAAAAGTTTTACTATCAACTTATAGCGTCATTACGCAGTGTATATGATATAAAAGCATTCATAATTTCGTTTACTTGAATGACATACTTCTGTAAGTTATTTTGCTACTTAACTAATTTTGATAAAAATTCTGTAGGTCCAATCTTAAAGTATAATTTATCACATAAAAGAGAACTTTTCAAATCAGTTTAGAAAAAAATAAGAATTAAAGATACGATAAGAACTGAGAACTTCCTCCATTTTAAAGTTGGTTGATAAAATAGACACAAATAAAAATTTATAATTATTCTAAATATAAAAAAACAAGTATCATCAAACTTTCTTTAAATAACTTTTGCAATGAACTAATAAAGGCAGTCGTTGTTTAAGTCAATGAGATACTTTTAGCTTTAAAGTTAAAGTAAGTAAAGTATAAAAAGGAAATAGCGCTGAGGATAAAACTTCTAATTGCAGTAAAGAATGACAATTCTAATTTGAAATACTTAACCTCTGAAGTTAGTAAAATCTTATATATGCATACGACACATCGCACGAAGTAATTTATTAGTATGTATGTAGTTGAGTTATCTTTGCAGCAATTCTGTACATAATATATATACTTACATATTTATCAGATCCTTCGTCTCGTCCCTATGTACAATGTGTGAGTAAATATGTATTATTTATGCGCATAATACATTTTAATTCATTGCTGTATTAAGGTTTCTGTAATGACACTTGCGCCGTAAACTAACAATCAGTGTCGTTGATATATGGTGCTAGTAAAATAGTGAATTTAACACATATTCTACTACTTTTATAAATACGAAAATTTTTGATGATGGATGGCTACTAAAGATATAAGCTAGTTACTATTAATATGCCCCACGAACCAAGCCATGGGCGCGAGCTAGTACGTACTTGTACCACATAAGAAGCACAATTTTGGCAGCTTGCGTGATAATTAGCAACATTAAAGAACACGTAACATTTTCCGATTCAATTGGAGAAAACTTCACCTTTGTGAAGATCTATATTCGTGGACCTAAAGAGTTTTATTACACTTTTCTTAAACGCACATTTACGAGTATGTCCTTTGATACATAAATAATCACACGTAAGCCAAATAATTAGTGATTTAGTAGAAACCTGAAATTCATTTTTTACTTGTTGGTATAAGTACATATTGCTATAAATTCTGTATCCTCGTACGTGAAGAAAAATACTAAGACAATTATATATAAACCACATACATTACATTTATACATCAATTCCCAGAAGAGCTTAGCAAATTCAGCTTAAAGCTTTGTATAGTAATGTCTTTTATTTCTTCTGTTAAGGACTGTTCATTCAAGAGGAAAAAAGGAATCTTGTACATTTACATACTATTTAATGTACTAGATAGTGATTTCAAATAAAATAATTTCGAGCACTCTCTAAAATTTCTAAAATAGATTTTTATTAATTTTTTAAAACAATGTATATGTCAACCTAATTTATTTGGTAGATATACGTTGAGAAGCGTTACATTAAGTGCGTAGTCGCCCATGCGATTTATCATAATGCATCTTCGTCACTGTCAAGTCTGAGATGTCATTTACTAAATAGGTTTTTATCAACAGCTCTGAAAAATTACCGTATTATAACGGAGTGAAAGTATAAATATTTGCAAATATATATAATATTTTGTAAAAATAAAAAAAAATTTAAAATCTATATAAAAAAGAAATAAAAACACCATTTCCTAACATACTAACTGGCTCTTACGTATAGACAAATCTAACCAGCGCGTTTTTTTATCATATAAAAATTAGCTAGGTATAAATAAAATCATTACCTGAAAATCTCAGTTAGATCAAAATCAAACTCAAAATATACTTTATCCAAGTAGACTTACACAAATATAATATATATCAAAAGATCCGGATCCACAATGGCGTACACACGGTGGTGGCGGTGACCACAGGTCTTGGTGTGTCTTGACTCTACTACCAGACGATGGTGAAGATGCCGTCGCCAGGTTTATCAGCCGAGCAGTGAGGGTTTCAAGTAAGACCATAATAGAGCATATCCTCAAGATATCAATGTGAAAGCGACACACAAAAGTTATGGAGGCTGTGCTCGCAATGATTCGGAGTAGAGCAAGGCTCGAAAGGAGTCGGAGGGTCCAAAGCTAATAGTAGTCGTAGTGAGTAATGTTCTGTAATAAAAAAAAAACTACTGTAGTATTTAAAAAACAATAACAAATGTTAGCATAGGGATTATGTAAGATAATGTGATAATGATAGTATACATACATATATGTAAAAAAAAACATTTATAAGCTTTATAAAACCATGCACCCTAAACGAAAAAAATGATAATATCTACCAAATAAAAAAGACATAGGCAACTTTGAGCACATGTATATATGTTAACTTATTTAAAGTGTACATATATATGTATGTATATAATATAAAACGTATCTCGATATCCAATCCGATAGATTTTATGACTAAAACAAATTTCATTGCCGGTCTTCGTTATAAGTTTTGCAAATATCAGGTGACCTAGTTAATTGGATAATAAAATGAAATTCATTTGTAGTAATCACAATACAAATTTTACCGCTTAATATGATATAAAAACACATTTCTTATTTTCATAATAATGGACGATACTGATAAAAAAGTCTATTCTTTGGTAAAAAGGAGACGTGTTATGTTTAGAAAAATATTTTCTATGTGAATAGTACTAGAGAAAAATAATAGTGCAAGCAAATACTCGTCCAGCGGTTTCCTCAATATCATCGAAGTAGATATTCTTTATTAAATTTAATATTCAATCAAATCGTTAAAATGGTTTTAAAATTGTTAAAAATATCAAATTGCATAAATTACTCATCCTTCTTTTTCTTTCAAAACATTTTACCCTTACCTGTAGCGCTATAGCTTTGTAACACTAAGAGCCTCTGAGCTAAGCCGAAAATAGGCAAAGTGACTGACGGAGATGGCAAACATAAAAGTGTTCTTAGTTGACCCTAAAAATATACTACTTTTAACTTCTTAATAGCAATTATTACTTTATTAGTATTGCTATGCGCTTAAAAAATCTATACCAATATAATGAAGACAAAGCAAATTTAAAACCACCGAATCAGCTTATTAAAATAAATGTACCACAGAGAAGATACATTATTCTAGATGGTTGTAGGCTATATTTAATGTATTTATGAGTTTTATTTTAAAACAAAGTCCATATTAACGGGAACGAAGCTGCGAGTGACAATTTAGTGTAAAATAAATCTATAAATAAAACATAAACGACCGAGATAAATGTGTTAAAAAGCAAAATATGATTGTCGACGTTTATTATTCGTTATCTTTGTATGAGTTATTCTTTAGGAGGAACAATAAAACCAACAGACAATGTAATTACTGCCTTGTCTCGACTTGTTTACGTTAAAATAGAGCACATCGGTGACTTTAAACAAAAATACATTTCATTTAGTTATTATATCATTAACGCCACAAATGGTATATATGTATGAAGTAGTATACATTATGATCAAATTTATTAAATATGTCCTATGAGTATTGTACTAAAAAAACACATAGGAGTATGTTATTATTAAATAAGATGGACAAGATCGATACTAGTTAAAGAGTATAATTGTAGATTTAAGGGAAGTGAATTTACCCATTAGAATACTACTAATAATCCAAAAGTAGTGCTAATGTTTTAAAACGATGATTGTATTTTCGTTTTTAAGAATATTGGAACAATAAGATATAATTTGATGTGGCGATAATGTGGGGAAACCAGCAATTTCCCTTTTAGGCGATAGTAGAACATAGTCTTAGCGCGTTTGCGCCAAGGCATGCAATAAGATAATGAATATAGCCACACGGTGCAGCAAAAGGTGCGCACTTATTCTTTCCACCTGTTAGATTATGTAATCTGATACGTGATCCAAATATAGAATTTTCTTGTGTGAAAGCTAAAATTTGAGCAAAGTATTGTTCCCCGTTTATCTAGTTTTAAGACTTTGAATGCACTCATCTCTCATCAATGTTCTCATCAATTTCTTCGTGCCTTGTGATTTAGAAAATAGTCGTATTGTGATCTATTCATATGAAGTTATGGTGAAAAATTAATATATATCTATTATCATATATTAGCAGCCTCAGCATTCAACACTTTTCGTAAAATGCTGCACCTAGTTTACATTCTTAATATTCTTTTTATTATCTCAAATAAGATAGGGCAAAGATAAAAAACAACAAAGCGCATCGGGCAAAGAGAACAATAATTCCATTAATTTAACTCGCCGAAATAAAGAGCGTAGCATACCGTGCAATTCAAAAACAAAATGACGTCAGCAACTCACAAGATGAAACTTTGATTTTCTGGGATGACCGTCATTTAAGGACCGCTACATAAAACCCATCGCGTACGTATTTTATGGTACACCACGTTTTTGACACCATTAAACGCAGTTATTTTTTTTACGGTGAAGCCAAAAGATGTTATTCAGCCATGTATGTATGTTTGTATGTTCTACCGTAGCGCCTAAACTATTGCACTGATTTTAATAAATGAGGTGTCGATAGAATCGTAATTATGGTCCAAGTGACCTAGGCTACATACATTTTACCAAAATTGTGTATGACAGAATTTATTTACGTACTCGATTTATAATATTTAAAATTTTGTCTTGTTTTACATACATCTAAATGAGTTCGATTGGTATATGGCGACTTACCATTCTAGGAAATCAAAGGATAAACAGCTTATGTTGAAAGAAGTCCATGCCTAAAAAAAATAAATTATTTGTATATTTTAAAAATATCTCGAATGTAACCTTAATTTAAGCGATGCGAATCCGTATAGCTAATTTTAGAATAATTTTCAAATCCGTACATTAGAACACAATACTTTGTCTAAGGTTTTTACATTGTACGAAAATACTATGTTGCCGAAACTGGGTCAGAAGCTATGATACTTCACAATGCATGTATGCACATACATTGTAATCTCTCCACTCTGTGCGATAGGAGCACCTTTTTCGATGATGCGACGTTCTCTTCAATATTAGAAAAAAGTTACTTCCGAAAGGTAGTTCTTTTTTTCTAAATATTTCTCGGCATATATCTTTATGCCTTGAATAAAAAATACTCCAAAGTGTAAACTACTTACAAGCAAGCATAGAAAGTTAAGCGTAGAAATCTAGTTACAGTGACTACTAACGACATTAATTGTAGCGCTTACACTGTAGTACTTACACATTACGTAACACCATAAGAACTTCGTTTTAAGATGAAAAAGTTTTTAATTATATTTATCATCATTGCTATAAGTGGCAATTTCTATATCAGATAGAGTTGTTTTGTTATTATTTTAGTACACATTTGTTAAAAATGAAACTATAATGTTATAAACTTATAGAAAAGATTCCTATTCATGTGAGTTAAATTTATACATTACGGTATAATCCGTAAATTTAGTCTCCTAAATTATATTTTTAGTAGAAAAAACCTTAGAAGAGATTCATAGCTATACATGGACAGTGACAAATTGGCCACTGATCGTTAAAGCCAAGGGTGAAATGATCGTATCTCAAAAAACACGTTCATCTTCGTTTTATATATCTCTAAGAGTTTGTGTCCGCAATTTTAATTCACGTAGTTTAAGGATATAAAAAATTACAATTTCAGTTTTTACTATTTCTTTACTTTGCCTTTAATGTATTAGAAAAAAAAAAAATTAACTCCTTAATACTGCTTAATAACTCTTAACAGCCGGGAACGTTTTCCTAAATTTAACACCTTGAGCGAATGTCATTTATTTTAGTTGCTATCTTAATATTCTGAATGAAATATAGTGGTTAAGTACAAGATCAAAACACAATTTTCAAGTATATCTATTAACGCGCCTGGCACAAAAACCGAATCGACCTTATGCCGTGATGGCTAACGGCATGACGCTCGTATGCCACCACCGCCACGACGGTTTATGCCGCAGCCTGCATAATACTTTGGTTTTGTAGGATGACATTGCCTTTCTTAAGTATATTTTGAAGCAGCAAAGTCAAAGAGTTTTGTAGACGCCCATATTGTTGCTAACATAATTTGTCGGACCGCTATCCTAGGAAATCAAAGCACTCTTGTGACGCCGTCATGCCGTTTGTTCTCGACACCTTGGTTGTTTCTGTATCTGAATTACGATGGACATAATATTATCTTCCAGTGAATTTCCAAAACAATAAAATTTACGTTGCCGAACGTTTATAGATAATACATGCTAGTTTTCTTTAAATTATGATATTTCTTTCATCGATATTTCATGAACAGACACAGTCTAATAACAATTTAGTGTGCATATATTATATGTAGATATTACAATTAATTATACAGCAAAAAAGTATTTTTATTTCTAAATTTTTTTCCCTTTCTGAATCTGTAATTTAGCATTACATTATTTTTATAATTTAAATGTTGCGTGTTAAATACATTTTTTTTAATGATCAAATTTGACCAGTGTACTAATCTTATTACTGTTACTTTACATTCCGAATTATTCTTTCAGAGGAAAACCATCTTACCTGTATCAAATATTATTATTTTATAAATCAATCTTTCCACTTAATTAACATCATAGAAGTCCTGTATAAATATTGATGACGAAATAGACTCTGTGGATACTCAAACTCCAATTAAACAGAAAAAGTGCGCCTTTACTATTCAATACCATTTCAAATTATCTAATTTTACGCTATTATAAGACTGCTCCATTTAATAAGTACAATAGAGCACTTAATATAAATTGCGGTTCAACTATTTTCTAAAGTTTACTAATAATCTTCTAAAGATGTTTAATGGTGACTTTATTGTAAAACAAAGCAAGTTTTTGCTCTTCATCGTGATATTATATATAAAAGATTGTAGTAATGCAAATAATAATCCAATCTTTGACTTCGATTTTGATTTGATATCAGATATACTCTCACTGACCGAAGATTTGATGAATCTATCCAGAAATTATGGTGATTACGAAATGTCGAAATATTTTCTACCACAACACAAGTGGGTCATAAGAAATGAGGATGTTCATTTAAATTATAGTATACTAATTAAGAAATATGGACTATCTGAAGAAGAACAAAGTGAAGAAAATGAAGACGCTGTTACTTTTACACTGTTGAAAGTTCCAAATTATGACCCCGAAAATGAGTTATTGCAAAAATGTTATCCGGAAACTACTGAAAACGATTGGATTATAAGAGATGTGGAGGACAAGCTCGCCTATCGTCTAGCATTGAATAAATATGAAGAATGGATAGGATGTCCTTTACTTAACAGACAAAACATTCACTATTCTCCCTCAAATTCAGAATTACTGAATTTCAGACGAGATAAATTCGGTGAAGTTGACTTATTTGAAATTTTCGGCATCGTGTACCATTTCACTAAAATCAGAAGTGCGTTGTATATCGGCCATTTTGATGATATGGCACCATTCATTATAATGGATACCCAGAACTATAAAAACAATAATAAAGTCACCTTGACTGTTGCGTTATCGATTATAGTTTGGATACTACGTTTAATAAGTGCTGTTGTTAAATTAGTTGTAAAATTAAACAAAAATATTTATCTCTTATTTCCCGAATTTAGTTGTGATAGTACATTTAAATTAATATTTTATAATAGCTTGGTGTACGTAATACGGACTGTTTTATATAATAACCTACCGCTAGCTGTTATTGTATATATAAATTGTACTTTACATTTAAATAGTTCAAAAATAAAGAAGCCTTTAGCTTTGCCTGATTTACCAAGGAAACCTGCAATAAATATACATTACATCAAGGTGTTAATATATACATTTTTTGAAAAGCTTAGTATAAGCAAGAAAAATGAAGAAACAAGTTTGGTTTTATACGAACCAAAAGAACCTTCATGTTCCTTGCAGAACAAATTACGTCTTTTACCTATATTTCGTAGTGATAATAATATGTATTCGAAACTGTTATTATTAATTAATTACTACTGCATTCAATTAACACAATGTAACTTTTTTGTAAGACTTCGTTGCTTCAAGAATGTATTTCTTTACAAAGTTTCTACTTCATTAAAAAAAGCCGTACAAGTTTTGTTGCTTTTAGAGAATGTTAACTACGTATCTGTAAGTTAGATATTAAATTAATTTAATGAAACTTTTAATTTATTTGTGTATATTAAAAATAAATTCCCATTGCTATAGTGACTTTTTGACTTAAGCAGTTGTCTTAAAAAAATAAAATATTGTAAGTAATTTTTTGTATTTATTAAAAGTTAATTTTTCTTATTTAATAAAAATATAAACATATGTACATTTATATTCTACGTCTTCCTTTTTTACATACAATCAAAAATTCGCTAACTTTTTAACCGAATTCAAAACAAAGGTGTGTTCTCCATTCGACCTTATATTTTTTTTTGTTTGTTCGCTGATTACTCTGTCGTTTGTGGACCAACTTTCAAGTTTTTTTGTTTAAAAGGGTATTCTTCCGAGATGGTCCCATTGGCTTAGGTCAGGATCTGATTATGGAATTCAGGAGAAATCGAAGAAACTCCTCAAATATAATAGGCATTACCTATACCGATTTAGGTATTTTTGATAGTGACGTATGTATTTATCCTCAGAAAGTCACTTTTGGTGAAGTGGAACTGATGATGAAGACAACAGATGGCCATCGGAACTACTTAATAACAAGTATTTCTCGGCTTGCGATTCGATTGTTTCAATAAAATGCTAAACAAATTACGCTAGTTACAATACGTATAGTGTAGTGGAGCTGATGATGCAACACCAGGAAAACTCCTCAATAATTAATAGCCCTGCATCGGGAAAAGCTATATTTTGTTGACGGCGATGAAAAATGGTATTAGGCTATTGGAACTTAGGTAAATAACCTAATCTTACTTTATTCGTAACTCAAAATTGTAAATTATTTTTTTTTTCAAAAAATTAAACCGACTTCAAAAACGAACCTAAGAGATACAAATGAACTAAAAGGCATAAAATAAATGTTTTCTACAACATTATGATGTCGGTGCCTAGTAAAACATTCGAAGTCAGAAGTTTAAAGTAAGACCTTTTTCGTCTTATTTGCAGTCGGCTTAATATTTTAAGGCTTTAAATAAATTGCGTTAGCACAAACTATCCTTCTACCGATTCTAGATTATGCTGATAACTGTTATCTTGACCTCCGGGAAGACCAATTAAATAAACTCGAGCGTATTCAAAATCTTTGTATTCGGTTTATATTTGGACTAAGAAAATATGAATATATATCTGACTTTCGTAAAAAGCTCGGGTGGCTTCCAATCCGCCTTCGCAGGAATACTCATACTCTTTCACTTCTCTACTGTATACTGTTCAATCCTAATACACCTTGCTACTTGAAAGAACGTTTTGAATTTTTAACGAACACACATGACCGTAATCTTCGCTCAGAAGAAAATCTACTTCTTAAAACTCCTTCTCATTCTTCTTCTTTCTATAGTAAATCTTTTTCTGTCCAAGCTGTTCGTCTGTGGAATTCCTTACCAGTAGGTATTTTTAAAAATCGTGTGAAAGCACATTATTTAGCCTAGCCATTTTATTCAATCTTATGTCCTTTGCCCAAAGGTTGTCTGGAAGAGATCGCTGTTTTAGCGATAAGACCGCCTTTTGTACATTCTTTATTTATTTCTAAATTCTGTATCTATTGTGTTTCTTTTTTTTGTTTTGGTGTACAATAAAGAATATTTGTATTGTATTGTATTGTATTGTATTGTATTGTATTGTATTGTATTGTATTGTATTGTATTGTATTTTGAAAAAAATTTATACTAATCTGAATATTCCGATTGACGATTATTTACTTACTAACGTATGATGTAGGACATCGGAGAAATTTTCTATTATAAGAAAGTTTAACTTTTCCTTGTCCGGACAGTCAAAGTTATTGTAATTTCACCGTTATTAATGAGAATAAGTTTAAGCCCCGAGGTTTGTGGCTACCTAAAAGTTCCGCCATACGACCGCTTATAACACGACGGTGTGGGTTAAACTCAAAAACTTCGGGAGCAATTCTTATAATTCGTTCTCTATTATTTCCGCACTAAACAATATAATTAAATAGGTAATTTAAACTAAAAATGTATACAAATACGGAGATTAATCCTGAATTAACTCTACAAAAACGTTAATTAATACTTGAATTTATAAAACGTGGTACTATAAAATAATTAAAAAAAAAATTCTCGGTTCAAATCGTTTATGTTTTATTACTATATTTTTTACTGTTTTATCTTATTAAAACAGGTATAACTTATATCATAAGTCGTAATTCGTCTATTTTGAATTAAAGACACTTCAAAAGTACTTTTGAAATGTTATTAATTTAATCAGTCATTACATCACGATTTCTTTGCCCAAACGCCAGTATTATTACATCTGTCTGCGCGCTCTGGCCGCTGCCCACGTATTTTTCAGATTCAGAGACAAATTATTTTAATACGAATAATTTAATTTTGCGGCTATTTTTACCACTTCCGTAAATATAAAAATATACCTATTACTCGTTTATCTTATCGCGAACATTTGTCTAATGATGCAGATACTTTTGAGCCAGTTTTAGTTACAAAGTTGGTGTTCAATTTTGCCAGTTTTCGCTGTTAAAATGCATGAAACAAAGATTTTCACTTTAAATATATATGCAATAAAAACACTCATAAACATTATGTATTACCTCTACCTGTTGAAAAACTATAAGTTATCATTTGTTGAAAGTAGGCGGCAATAGGATATGTAGTTTCTGTGTTAATTCAAACAAATAAAAAGCAAACGAAACAAACGTTTTCTCCACTGTTTAATTATATTAGATAATAAATAATACTATGCCACCTAAACATATTTTCTTAAGTTCTTACTAATTTCATTTTATGATTTTTTTAATTTCAAAATTACACAATTAAATAATATATTTTTATTGTTACATATTATTATTGCAACCCTGATGCAAACCATTGGCCTCAATGGAAACAATAGTCATAACTAATTTAAATCTTTTATTGGCAACTTATTATTAAAATTAATTAAGGTCGTTTGATAAAATTTTTGCTCTATGATTTATATTTTTTCTAGATGCCAATTGTTGTTAATGCCGCGACGAATGTTAGCCATCCATAACCTATTATAATTTTCATAATTTTTCCTTGATGACGATTTTGAATGAATTCGATACAATAATAGGTATTAGTTTAGTTATTTTAGTCGACTAGTAAACTCATAGTATCTTTTGTAAAATCAAATATTTTAGTTTGTACGAGTATGATAATGGTGTAGGAAAAATTGTGAGAAAACCAGCACGTGTTAAAAAATTTGAGATTTATTTTTCGGTCAATTCGCTGAGGAACAGCGCGCAGCGAGTCTGATTACTTTCACATCTTAACAGGAGTGAGGTCTTTGCCCAACTGTGGACCACTGCAGATCACCATTACATACATTACAAGCTCTTACTTAACTTTTTTATAGCTTTTATTTATAATTTTGATGTATCCATTATATACCGATCGTATAATGCCAGGTTTTTCTACTTTCCTTTTAAAAAGTTAATGTATTTTTATATATTATATATTTTCTTATTATAGAAAAGATCTGGAATTAATATAAAGAATAACAAATCATCCCTTTTTTACTTTTTTGTCGTTACCTTTAAAAATGATATATATGTACTAGCTATGCCCGCGACTTCGTCCGCGTGGATTACAGAATGTTTGGCATGTCTCATGCAAAGTAAGGCTGTAGTCTGCGGTGTCTTTCAAGAAAGGAGCTTTCAACTTTGACTTTGGAAACTTTCTGGTTGTATTTATAAGCATACACTCAGATACAGAATTCCTCTACGGTTTTCACTATAAATGTTGAACAAAAGTGTTTTGTTCCTCTTTTTAAAATTTTGACTGTTGTTTCCGTCGAGGTTCTCCTTGTATTAGATATCGGGTGACTTTTTAACTACGCTTGGTAGGCCAAATCCGGAACTATAAGGAGTCGCGAAGAATACTTAAAGGAGTTTCGTATCCGATTTAAATAAAACCTAAAACTGCATCATAAGTTTTTTTTAAATTGATTTTCCTAGCTAAGTAACGAACTCGCTGATTTTGAAAAAAATAGCATACTGTATTATTGCACCACTTGGCAGTGCCACTTATAAAGATCAACTTCTGAGAAGTAAAAGTAAAAGACAAATTAAAAGAAAAGACTAATTTTTTACAAAATACTATTAAATCCATACATATTTATATCGTCGAAACCCGTTCTGTCTTAAAAAAAAAAACATTATTTTGAACAATATTTCTATAGGCTGCATCAAAATGCTACTCACCTAAAGCAATGAAGTAGGGCGATGTGGACCATTACAATCGGGAATTTATATAATTTTGTTTTAATATAAATGAACCGACTTTATTCCATTCCTTCATCTTTCATTTCCTGGCTAGGAAAATTATTTTTTAAATAACTAATGATGCAGTTTTTATCAAAATCGGCTTCCAGACTCCTTAAAATATACTTCGGTATTCTTTATATTATTTTCATTATATATATTATTATATTTATATAATAATAATATATACCTTCCCTATTCAAATTGCGGTTCACTATCTCATTTGTTTCAGATCTCATTGTTTTAGCACAACCCACTTGTTAATTGTTATTTAAAATAAAATAACTGGTCAAGTGCGAGTAGGACTCGCGCACCGAGGGTTCCGTACAAACTTATAGAAATCTATATAAGACTAACCCATCTACGCCATTTGTGGTCTTCATCATCAGTTCCAACATAAGTTACTATCAAAAATACGCTTGCCTATAATATTTGAGGAGTTCCCTCAATTTCTCCAGGATCCCATCATTTGATCCTGACCTGAAGACAATGGGACCACCTTGGAAGTATACCTTTTCAAACAAAAAAAAATTTTTGAAAATCGGTACCCAAATGGCGGCGTTATCGGCGAACAAACATAAAAAAATTAAATACAAGGTCGAATTGAAAACACTCCTTTTTAGAAGTCGCTTAAATATAATCAAATATTATGTAAATATGGATCACGTACCAAAAACTATTTTGAAACTACTTAGGAGCACTTTAATTTAAAACACGATCATGGATGCAATCCATGGAAACACAAAATTTTATTTTAAGTACTAATACACCTTATAGTTTCAAAAAAAAAGTTATAGCGCGATTCAGGATACACCTAGCGCCATCTCTTGACAATTTCAATGAACTAACTTGTTGACTTTGACATTAACAACATAATTATATTATATTTTATTCTCGTTTTATTTTTATTTATATTCTACTACACTCCACTACCCCTGCACTACGTTCGTAAAATATTTAGATTTACATTATCAATCAAAATATCAAAATATATATTAGTGTTGCCAAGACGAAAATAATTAGTCCTTAATTCGAACAAAACTAATTGTTTATTTATAAATAACTAATTATATTACTAATAACCAGAAGACTTATATGTGTAGATAAATAAGTAAATTAAATAACTCGATCTGTTTGAATTTAATTTTAAAATTTTCGTACTAAGTCAATACGAGTACTTAAATCAAATCGCGTGAAGCTCTTATATTGAATGTTAATTACGTAATGACGTTATAAATCGACGATAAAACTTTTAAATGAAAAGTTTATTTTATAATTTTTAGCGCGTTTAAATAATAATTAAAATAAAATTTTTTATTAATCGAGCAGAATTATATCAAAGTTAATGTCATAATGTTGTAATAGATGGCATTAGCTGTACGCTGCATCGCGCTATCATTTTGTTAGCTGCGATATATAGATTGCATTGCGTTGTTTATAAAGGTTTGCTGCTTTTTAATGTTTTCGTATTGATACAAATTTCTTCTCAGTGTTTGTAAAATTGTTTTTTTGACCATGGTCAACTTCTATGTTAATTTGTTACAAGTACATATAATTTTAATTCTAAGATTAATATATTTTCCGCTTGATCAATTTACAACTTGATACATTTACGCGTTCCTGAGAAAAAGGTTGAAAGACAGACGTACAGACTGACAGACACACGAACAGAAATTTACAGTTTTCGGATTTTTTCCTTTATGTATACTAAAGGACCTTGCTCCTGGCCAAATTTCATAATGCTTGGTCAATGGGAAGTACCTTATAGGTTTTGATTCCCTTGCGAAAACGTTAAAAACGCTATCATACTTAAAATATGTGATATAAATGACGGTATCTTTTGATTGCGTTAACTTAGAAGTTTGATTTTTTCACAGCTCTTAGTAATTACAACTCTGAGTACTTGACGTTGATAAAAATTTGTTACCTTCACGCGTTTCTGAGAAAAAGGTTAAAAGACTAACTTACAAACAGACAAACATACATACAAAAATTTACAGTTTTCAGATTTTTTCCTTTATTTGTACCATAAGATCTTACTTCTTGCCAAATTTCATCGTGCTAGGTCAATGGGAAGTACCCTATAGGTTTTGATTCCCTTGCGAAAACGCTAAAATGGTCAAAATATACGACATATTTTCCATTATCTTTTAATTGCGTTGACTTAGAACTTTAATATTTTCACGGCCGCATGTCATCGTAGACTTGAGTATATGATATTAATTTCAACATGATACGTCTATGCATTTCTGAGAAAAAAGGGTTGACATCCCGACAGACAGACAGACAGACAGACAGACAGACAGACAGACAGACAGACAGACAGACAGACGGACAACAAAGTGATCCTATAAGGGTTCCGTTTTTCCTTTTAAGGTACGGAACCCTAAAAATCAAAAATTAAAGTAGCCTACGTTACTCTAATATCATTAACTGTCTTCTGGAAACAATCCCGTCAAAATCGGTCAAGGCATTCAAAGATTAGATGGAACAGACAGACAGATAGACAAAAATTAAACGCTGTTTATTTGAAGTTACAAACGTACTAAAACAAATATTCGACGTGATTTTTTAAATTGACATAAAACAAACAACAAATGTTAAGTGAATACCACAATATATTGGTGAAAACCGCACTTAAATCAGGTAAGCCCTAAAGGCCCCCAATATTATTTTTTTATATATATCTTACATGTACAGACAGCGACCCGTTAGAATCATCACGATCTTGTATCAAAACTAAACTGGATGTAGGTATAACCAAAAATACTAGGTAGGTAAAACGACAGTTTCGCCTTGAAGGTGCAGGACTCGTAGGTTTCCGACTATTTAACACGTCTCTGTCCAAGTGAATAAAAACAATATCACCGCGTTTACTCTTTATTACCATAGTCAGTTCAGCGACTTGTAATAAAAATTAAAGTTATTCCACGACATGTATATTATTCCATTCCTTATTACGTCTCCTATATCTTGTCTCCTCACCTCAAAAGTACGTTTATACAACAGCCCATTCTATCATAATATGTGATAATAACAGTAAAACTATATAGGAATATTATTCTATACTAGTATTAGTACTAGTATTATTCTATACTATACTGTATTGAATATTATTCCATTGTGTTGCTGATTCCCCTACAAGGTGTTATGTTGTCATGTAGTCTCTAGTTTACTTGAAATTATGAATATATTTATGAGAGCGAAGACGAGCAATCTATCCTAGAGAGAGGGAGGACGCGTACTGCCGATATATAATAGTAGCTAACTAATCAACGGTGTACCATAGACAAAATACAGTAATTTTTAGGGTTCCGTACCTTAAAAGGAAAAACGGAACCCTTATAGGATCACTTTGTTGTCCGTCTGTCTGTCTGTCTGTCTGTCTGTCTGTCTGTCTGTCTGTCTGTCTGTCTGTCTGTCTGTCTGTCGGGATGTCAACCCTTTTTTCTCAGAAATGCATAGACGTATCATGTTGAAATTAATATCATATACTCAAGTCTACGATGACATGCGGCCGTGAAAATATTAACGTTCTAAGTCAACGCAATCAAAAGATAATGGAAAATATGTCGTATATTTTGACCATTTTAGCGTTTTCGCAAGGGAATCAAAACCTATAGGGTACTTCCCATTGACCTAGCACGATGAAATTTGGCAAGAAGTAAGATCTTATGGTACAAATAAAGGAAAAAATCTGAAAACTGTAAATTTTTGTATGTATGTTTGTCTGTTTGTAAGTTTGTCTTTCAACCTGTTTCTCAGAAACGCGTGAAGGTAACAAATTTTTATCAACGTCAAGTACTCAGAGTTGTAATTACTAAGAGCTGTGAAAAAATCAAACTTCTAAGTTAACGCAATCAAAAGATACGGTCATATATATCACATATTTTAAGTATGATAGCGTTTTTAACGTTTTCGCAAGGGAATCAAAACCTATAGGGTACTTCCCATTGACCAAGCATTATGAAATTTGGCCAGGAGCAAGGTCCTTTAGTATACATAAAGGAAAAAATCCGAAAACTGTAAATTTCTGTTCGTGTGTCTGTCAGTCTATACGTCTGTCTTTCAACCTTTTTCTCAGGAACGCGTAAATGTATCAAGTTGTAAATTGATCAAGCGGAAAATATATTAATCTTAGAATTAAAATTATATGTACTTGTAACAATTTAACATAGAAGTTGACCATGGTCAAAAAAACAATTTTACAAACACTGAGAAGAAATTTGTATCAATACGAAAACATTAAAAAGCAGCAAATCTATTTAAACAACGCAATGCAATCTATATATCGCAGCTAACAAAATGATAGCGCGATGCAGCGTACAGCTAATGCCATCTATTACAACATTATGACATTAACTGTGACATAATTCTGCTCGATTAATAAAATTTTTTATTTTAATTATTATTTAAACGCGCTAAAAATTATAAAATAAACTTTTCATTCAAAAATTTTATCGTCGATTTATAACGTCATTACGTAATTAACATTCAATATAAGAGCTTCACGCGATTTGATGTAAGTACTCGTATTGATTTAGTACGAAAATTTTAAAATTAAATTCAAACAGATCGAGTTATTTAATTTACTTATTTATATATACACATATAAGTCTTCTGGTTATTAGTAATATAATTAGATATTTATAAATAAACAATTAGTTTTGTTCGAATTAAGGACTAATTATTTTCGTCTTGGCAACACTAATATATATTTCGATATTTTGATTGATAATGTCTAAATATTTTACGAACGTAGTGCAGGGGTAGTGGAGTGTAGTAGAATATAAATAAAAATAAAACGAGAATAAAATATAATATAATTATGTTGTTAATGTCAAAGTCAACAAGTTAGTTCATTGAAATTGTCAAGAGATGGCGCTAGGTGTATCCTGAATCGCGCTATAACTTTTTTTTTTGAAAGTATAAGGTGTATTAGTACTTAAAATAAGTTTTGTTTCCATGGATTGCATCCATGATGGCGTTTTGAATTAAAGTGCTCCTAAGTAGTTTCAAAATAGTTTTTGGGACGTGATCCATATTTACATAATATTTGATTATATTTAAGCGACTTCTAAAAAGTGTTTTCAATTCGACCTTGTATTTAATTTTTTTTTATGTTTGTTCGTCGATTACGCCGCCATTTGGGTACCGATTTTCAAAATTTTTTTTTTGTTTGAAAAGGTATACTTCCAAGGTGGTCCCATTGTCTTCAGGTCAGGATCAGATGATGGGATCCTGGAGAAATTGAGGGAACTCCTCAAATATTATAGGCAAGCGTATACCGATTTAGGTATTTTTGATAGTAACTTATGTTGGAACTGATGATGAAGACCACAAATGGCGTAGATGGGTTAGTCTTATGTAGATTTCTATAAGTTTGTACGGAACCCTCGGTGCGCGAGTCCTACTCGCACTTGCCCAGTTATTACTTTTGTGATTATATCCCTAATACAAGGATTGTGGATGTCAGATGGCAATTGCTCTGCATAGAAACTAGGCGTTCAGCAAATCTGCGTCAATTTTATAACCACTTACAAATAATAAACCGTGCGAAAGCTAAAATGAAAGTAATGGATACTTCAAAGTAAATGTAAATACAATATAATCAAGGTAAATAAAAGAAAAATACTAAACTTATAACTTATGATTTGTACTAACTTTTTGCTGCAGTACTGTACATTTCTTCCCACAAAGCCAAAAAGGTATAAAATAAATATTAGACGATCTTGATCATTTTCTCATCATGTTTCGTAATTCGCAAGATATGCCACTCCACAAAGGAGCGTCGCATCGTCAGTTCGTTTATTTAAATGCTATATTCTTACATGTGACCCGTGTTTTGTTGTTGGTAAACACGATGATTTTCAGGAACTGTTATTGTTTATAGTGTGCGCGCATCGGAGTCACGTAGCAGAGAGCGAGGGCTGGAAACCGGATCCCAATAGTAATGTCACAAAGTATCACTGTCACAAATGTCACAGACTATACAGTCACTTGACAGCCCATAAACCTTACGCCGATTAAGCGCAAATATGTGATAAAGAAACTATCTAATCAACGATTATAGAACAACCGGTCTAGATCGACGGTCTTTGTATCTTATTACCGACTAGCGGCCCCTTGCCCTTAACATAGGATTTTCATACAAACTTCCAACCCTCGTTTTAGTGCGCACCTACGTTCTAAAATATATATATGTATATATATATATATATTTCTGATACTATATATATATATATATATATATATATATATATATATATATATATATATATATATATATATATATATATATATATATATATATATATATACATTTATATATATATCGTGTCAAAGACTTTTTTTAAAGAAAGAAAGAAGAAGAAGACCAGATTGTCATACATTGTTTTCAATTATGTATTACTAAGTTAGAAAAAGGAATACGACATATTGCGTTATTTTACCCGGCCCGGGTTTGCACAGGTTATATAAAAAATTTAATATTTATAACGTTTATACAGACTGATTCATAAAGTAGAGAAAAATCTGAAATTATGAGAGCAAAAGTAGAAAGGAACTATGCCTCCGATTTTTAAATTAAGAAAAACTGCATTCAAAGATTGAAAATTGTAGAGAACACGGCTCGGGGAATCGGAGCTGATAATTTTTCATAAAAATGTATTTTCTTTATTTCGTTATTTCTTAGTGCAGAAATTAATTGAGTAGAATATGAGGCCTAAATATTAGGTAAGGTAAACATAAATTACCCTCAGAGTAGAAGAATTTTTCTATATATCTTAGAATGCAGTTTTTCTTAACTTCAAAATCGGTGATATGATTCTAGTCAACGAATTTCTCCCTACTGACCCATCTGAATAAAGTAGTTCATAAATATATTTCGAAGCCGGGGTATTATTTGATTGCAGGTATTTTAAGCATAACTTATGATTTATTCCGCTTTAGCCGTGTAAGAGCTCGAAAATCGATATTATGATAAAATATTAATATTAAGTAAATTTAAAAAATACAATATAAATAAGTAATTTCACTTTTATACTTTTTTTAATTAACCGTTTAATATGCAATTGGTAGATACGAATTTCGCTTAGTACAACTAAGTTTATGTTAAAGATATGCAAAATATGCATTTTTACAGCAAGTACTCAAAATTTTGTGCAAATGTTTGTAAAATAAAAAACAAACAAATTTAATTAAAAAATACCTCGCATGCCCTATTCAAATTGCGTTTACGCTACGTGCTCCTATTACACTTTTCACCCAGTTAAACATGGTGGGAATGTTATTTATAATTTTTAGAGATAGTATTTACCGTTCCTTAATTGAAGCATTTCATTCGTATTTTGTGTTTTGGATTTAACTTTTCGCTTTAGTCTTTACCGGGTAAGTTATTATTTACGATTACTACATCGTCTTCACGACTTCATCTGCGTAGTAACTTTCCTTCCCTTATTTCACCTTCTTCATGTTTTTTCTTCGCGACATATATTTGCCCATGTCTATCCCCATACCAAATTTCATCAAAAATTGGTTTAATGGTTTTGGTGGTAAAGAGTACTTGTCCCATACAAGCGGTGGTTACTCTTTACTTATAAACAAAGTCTTTTACATGTTATGTTTACGTAGTGTTCCGAATTCTTGTTTAATTCACTTTGTTATCGAAATTTACAATACAGTAATCAACCCTAGAATACGGAAGAGGACGTACGGACAATTCAACTAATAGTAGATTATAATCTATACAAATAAATAAAATTGAAGTGCCTTTTTGTAATATAAAATTAACAGCTAATGTTATGAGGAGTAACTTAGATTACTTTTATTTTTTTTTTGTTTTTATTAATAAATAAAAGAGACGCAAAATTAAAACCAATTATTGAATAATAATTAACGCGGGTGAACCCGCGGGGCACAGCTAGTTATATCATAGATTTTCTGCTTAGTCTAAAGGCTGAATGCCTTCAGACATTAAGAAGTACTGTTATTCCAATTTTTCCAATATATAAATGACAACACATAGCCTATATCATCTTTTACGATAATACTCTTCATGTAACGATCCGCAGTCAAGCCAAGTCTACTCAAGTTCCAAAACATCTTTCTGTTCAAACCATTATCGATCGATTCCCCAGAGTTTTCATCTCATTAATTCTTTGTACCTTCATTAACTTAGCGACGAGTGCAGAATTTTATATAATTTTGTACTCTTCGCTAGTCAATATTTGATTAATTTAGTTAGTAAAGTCTCCATTATTAAAATTATCCCAACAATTTTGCACAATCTTTAGTCTACTAGTAAAAAATGGACGTTCGATTATTAAAAGATAAATTATAATGTTATGTAATAAACATGATATATTTGTTAAGTTATCTCCGGGGTTCTAGTTACTAGTTTATTTGTAATTATGAATATATTTCTGAGAGTAAAGACGAGCAATCTATCCTAGAAAGAGAGAGGGTGCGTACTGCCGATATATAATAATAACTAACTGATCAACGAGCTACCATAGACAAAATACAGTATTAATTACTTTAATGATATATTCCTAACAATATTGTGTTGTGCAATAGGTAAATTATGTAAATAATTAAGAAAATTTTCAAATAAAACTATGTTTGTCTGAAATTAAACTTTTCCGAAACCTTAGTAGAAATATTTGCTTTCTCAAGTTCACTTGTATATAAATGTACATTGCTTAACTTTTCGGATCTACGGATGTTACGGACTTCGAACTACATACAAAACATGCACTAGTTCCTAGCAAATTTCATCAAGAGTAGAAAACATGAAAGGCATTTTTCACTCTTCGCTAAAAAATAAACGTTAAAATTGTAACGTGAAGAAGGTTAAGACCCTGTATTATTTATCAATGACTCAATTATTTTATTATGTTATATTAGATCTATAGAATCATCCTTTTTAAGTGAAAAGCCCCTTTTACCTAGGAAGACTATTTTTGCCATTTTATTGAGATATAAATGCTTGAACGATCTGAATGAGCGTACTAAATAAGAAACAACTACAGCAAGCAGTGTCCAATATAAATTACAACTAATCACTGGTGCAGTCCTAATTTGACTAATTTGTCGTACCTAATGTTTAAACTGTTATCGTATTTACAGACCGCAAACATATATGTAGTTTGGGGCGAAAAATCAATAACCCATTTAATATATTAATATAAAAATCTTTAGAGAGAACATTATAATTAACAAATTAGAAAGAACAATATTGGCACTTTCATTTTTTTTTCTACAAAAAAAATCACGGTTCTTTTAGTTGTATACTTTGATAGATTGTCCGTAAGTATTATTTTTTCACTTCTATTCTTTCTATTACTAAATTTAATCTATTACAATTTAATTCCACAAAACTAACTTGTAAGTCTATATCTATGCTAATAAATAAAATGAATGTATGAAGTATATATGTACAATACTAATCAAAAAATTAATTTTAAAGATTTTCTCTCTATCTGTTTGTCTATCTGGCTGCTTGTTCCGGCTAATCTCTGACACAGCTGGACCAATTTTGACGGGACTTTCACTCGCAGATAGCTAATGATACAAGGTGTAACTAAGACTACTTTATTTTACAATTTTTTTAGAAATTTTATTTATTTTATTTTTGCGACGAAGTCACGGGCACCAGTAAGTCAGTAACATAAATAGATAGCCATTTCATTAACTCGTTCTTATGAATACAGATGAAGTACAAATAAGAAATTATCATTAGGTACTATTCATGTTTCATTAAATATCTATTTAACACAAATACAGTTAATAGTATATAGAAATGTGTTACAGGATTCTGTATAAAGTAATTATTTTGTATATAGACAAATGAATGAAATACCCACCATATCTTGGGCAAAAAAAAAATTCAACTACTATACTTTACCTATATAACCAACTCTTCCTGTATCAATTCAAGGTTTAAAGCATTTTATTGGCATATTTTTAATGCAAAATACTATTGATACCACAATTAAATAATTATAACATCAATTCCAACCTAATAAGTTTTTCTTATGCGTTTATAATACAAACAATAAGAAAAAATATTATGAGTGTGTATCTTCCTAGCCGATTTCGACTATGACAACTACATTGGACTTTAAAGAAAAAAATTATAATAATACCCACAATAAGTTGTTATTTTAAAATTTTCATAGTTGAACACTGTAGTAGAGCGATTTCCAAATAACCTTAAAAGCACATTTTTTTCAATTGAAAATTAAAAGATCCCTTATTTTTTTCATTATCATTAAACATATAAGTCCACTTGTAAACAAACCATTACAGTGAAATCAACATTAAGAATCAAAACATCGCGTTGTGTTTCAATGAACACTTCAGTCAGTGCCAGTGTTTTTTCTTTAGTGTCTTAGGTTGGTGGTTTTACTGCTACATAATAGCTAGTGATAACAACAGCCATTAAATTGCACAAATACATGTTAATTCTATGATAAAATTGTTTTAAGAAAATTACAAGATTATTTAAATGGAAATTTTTGGCCATCTTATATTACATAATGTCAAAGACCAACTAATATTGTTTTGTTTCGTATTTCTTGGCTGTATATCGTATTATCGTAATAATAAAGTTGTGTTATATATTTATCAAAAAGAGTAATGAAAATTTATGTATTATTTATTTATGTATTTTGAATACAATAATTTAAAAATAAGAATTTATGCAAGTGTTTCCGATATTTGATATGATAATGACATTACAATCAATGTTCTTATTATGCATTTTTACCCGAGCACAACAAAATCAAAAAGATTGAAGCATTTGCCTGATTTTTTTGTTTTTGTATGTATATAATATGTTTGTAAGTTCTACCATAGGGCCTAAATTACTGAAATTTTAATGAATGAGGTATAATAATAGCCCGGGCGACATAGGCCATATAAATTTTATCAAAAATTTTTATGAAGGAATTTGGTATTTGGATTTTGGTCGAGGTTTAGTTTTGTAAACTTTTACTAGTTTTTTATGATTAATCAACAAATTGTTTTACTGTTTATAAATAGAGAATTTTTATGAAGTGTCAGGTCGTGACCACGACAGATGCAACTTCGTCGAAACGTCGGGCAATAAAAAAGGTGTTACTACCATTGGTTATCGCGATAATACCCGTTATATTAAATATGAATAGTATAAATCGCATAAGTTTAAAGTGGATAATTTTTAAATTTCAACTCGTCAAAAAAAAATTAGAGTCGAATATAAGGGTGCTTACATAACGTAGCAGTCACGCGGTATAGACTAGGTAGGTTTGAGTCAATACAGACCGATACACAGGGCCTATGAACTTAGTACATTTTTTTTTTACTATAGAAATTTTAGTTCGTACACTCGCCAAGGGATGGCGCTTATTGTAAAATTAAAATTTTGGAGTAAATTTTCGTTCAAAAGTGTATCTGAATATTAAATAATTGGGTAACAATATAAACTTCTGAATTAAATTATTATACTTAGCAAATTACTCATAATTTTATCAAAAAATAAGTAATGTAGCAAATAAATGAAAATCTATCTCTTATAATACAGTTTTTTTTTATTTCGTAGAACATAGATGTAACATTTCTGAACGCTAAATCAATTCACTTTAACAATTTTGTTTAAGTATTTTGACATTGACGTTTTTCTGTGCTTGCTGGTCAGACGTTGATATCTTGTGATTTCATTTGTTTTTTCCTTTTTATTACGACTAGGCTATTTTCGCATTGATTTGATACCTGCTACAACGATTGACCCACGAATACTTAAGAACTCCGATTATCTACTCTCTGCATTTAGTATAGAGATCGTTTAATTCTGCAATGGCGGCAGATAAGGTTTGCTGTGTTCCAAGATGCGCTAAACGCCGTAAGTATCCAATTATTCGCTTTTATATAGGTATCCTTAAATTTATCAAAAATGCATGTTTTAACGTCATTGCTATGCTTAGAGCGTCTGGATCTGAAGATGGATTTCTAAGTGGTTGGCGTTGTTGTAAGACGTTATAGCATATTATGTACTTTAATGTGATTTAAATTGACGTGCTGGCTATAGTCAGGGATGAGGTAGGCATAATTTTAATATGTGGTAACTTTTGCTGCCGGTGGGACAGCAATAGCATTTAAAAGAACAATTTATATATATGATTGAAATGTTGTAGATATATCGTGTTGACTAGACGAAATGTTAGAAAATATGTCAAATAATATATGTTCCTTGTTTCAATCGTTAAGTAAAAAATTTCTCTTAATGTATTCATTTGTTTTATAGGTGAAGATGGTGTTATACTTCACAAATTCCCTAATCCTAACAAGGATTCACAACGTTTTCAAACTTGGGTACAAGCAGTGGGAGGAAACTTACATTCCTTAGATGATATGTATGTGTTTAAATACAGAAGAGTGTGCCACATACATTTTGAATCCAAGTATTGGACCAGGAGTAAAATGTTGAGTAATATTGCTGTACCAACTTTGCATATAACAGGTCAGTTACTATTTTAATTGCAGATATTGATACCAACATAGTTAATAGGCTGGATTACATTTACAATAGGGTGGTATCTAATTGATCATCAATTTCTCTTGCTCGCTTGGTGCCTGCACTTTGTTATGGCAGACGGAGGCTGATCCCCCTCCGCGCCTCCGGTTTTATAAAAACACTCTAGGAGTGTCACAAACAAGTACCAAGTGGAGTCTGGGTTGAATGGAGTCAAATTTGGTGCACAATTAATATTTTTGGTACAAAATGAATTAATTGACCAACTATAAAAATTTTTGGTGCACATTCAGTATTTTTAGTGTAAAATTAATTAATTTAGTGTACCTCTGTTGTTAATATATTTATAAGAGCAATAAATTTTGATAAGAATGATTTTGTAATTTTATTTAATCACTTGTGATAAGTTGATGCAAGTTGAAGAATAATAAACAATTTATGTACTTTTACAAATGTTAATTTCTAACATCACAAAGCTTTCTTTCATCTTATTTTTGTAAAAATACACTTGTACTCTAAATGTTAAAAAGGTGAAGTTATATTTAAGAGTCAGTTTCTGTGTTCACAAATTTTCCTGAGCATTTTTACTTTATTATGATCAAAATTTATTATGATATAAAATATGCCCTTATTATGATATAAAAAATTTTAATAACTATGTTATTTTGATTTTCCAGATGCAATCACCGAGAGAGTACCTCTAGCTGAATTAGCAAACAATTCAGTTATGTCAAATTATATGAATATAACTGCAGCATCTGCCTTATCATCTAGCCTTTATTCTAACATTATAAATAGTTCAACATCCATAACAAATTACATGGACGAATCTCCATCTCCTTCTACGTCTGCATTTTTGAAATCCGGAACCGTGAAAACCCCCACATCAAGTAAGATCATTATTATTTAATTATATGTTTAAGAAACCCACCAAAAAGAACTAAACCTTTAATACCCTGAAAGAGGCTTTTCCTCCGTTTTAAACTGATAAAGTAAAAATTATAATGATATGTGTAATTCAAAAGTAGCAAGCGCAACAGACCCAAGAAGGGATTTAAGTTCAGAAACTCATCTATTGGGTAGTAAGTGAAGAATGAAGCATACATGCAACTAAGAGAGCACAATTAAAATTTAAGTCAGTTTTTCAATGGGCAAAACAGATTTTTATTTTATAGCTATTGGGCAATGCTTGTATTTTGTTCTATACAAGTTTTATCTACATCTGTTTGAGCACATGCAAGGTAGGCCAAAGTATCAAAAAAGACAAAAGTTTAAGAAATTGATATAAAAAAGGTGCATAGGACTGTAGTCTTTTTTTATGGGATAGGGGGCAAACAAGCTGACAGAAAGTGAATGCTGCTGCCCATGGACACCTGCAACACCAGAGGAGCCACAAAATACGTTGCTGGCTTTTTAGGGGAATGAATGGGAAAGGGGTAGGGAATTGGGCCTCCGGTAACCTCACTCACGCGTCGAAACACGACGCAAGCGTCATTTTACGCTGGTTTTCTGTGAAGCCGTGGTATCGCTCCGGTAAAGCCGGCATTGGCTCTCCCACGTTTAAAGTCGAATTTTAAAAGTTGAATACTATAATATAATAATAATATCTTTTAGTCACCTTGAGCAAAACCATGTGTAAGAATTTCTGTAAATCTATATTTATTGATCACAATAAGTTTAAAACCCAAATTTATACAATATAATGTAAAAATTCAATTTTGTTCCAGATTTGAAGGGGACTGAGTCTGAAAAAACAATAATGAAGCAAAAAATATGTGCCTTAAAAAAGAAAGTAATAGGCTTGACTTTGTCAAAGGATAACTATTTAAAAAAATTTAAAAAAGCCATGAACCTGACTCAGAACAAACCTTTTTTAAGTGCAGTAAAAAGATTTACTTTGATGGCAACAATTTTTACTATGCTGCAATTCAGAGAATGTAAAAAAGATAAGAAGGGGAGACGATTCACTAAAGATGAAAAAATTATGGCACTGCATTTTTATAAACGGGGGCCAAAAGTTTATAGAATGCTGCAAAAAATATTTGTGCTGCCATCTCCATTCACTTTAAACAAAATGGTATCAAAAGCCAATATAAAAGCTGGATTAAATGAAAATATTTTTCAACAGTTGAAGAAACAGGCATCACGGATGAAACCAAGCCACAAATTGTGCACATTAGTTTTTGATGAGATGGCCCTAACACCTCACCTGGATTACAGTAGACGGAATGATAAAATTACAGGGTTAGTGGATAATGGCGAAGTCGTTAGTAAAGAACTAGCTGATCATGTGTTAGTATTTATGATTAGAGGGATATTGAAAAACTACAAACAGCCATTGTCCTATTCATTTTGTGCCGGCAGTACAAAAAAAGCTGAATTAGCAGCAATGATTAAGAAAAGTATAAGAAAATTAAATGAAGTTGGCTTTAAAGTTCTGGCTATTGTTTGTGACCAAGGAACTTCAAATGTAAGCGCTATCAACTATTTAATAAAAGAAACAAAACAGGAATATGCAAAAGCTGGCAAAGAAGCAAAAGATGGAGTTTTTGAGGTGGACAATGAAGAAGTGGTTCCTTTATTTGATGTTCCACATTTAATAAAAGGTATCAGGAATAATTTATTGCATAAAGATTTGTCCTATACAATAGATGGCATAAAAAAAACAGCAAAGTGGGACCACATTGTGAAACTTTTTGAAAATAACCCAACATATAAGGGAGTAAGATTAATTAAAAAGTTAAGTGAAAAACATTGTGATCCAGAAAAAGTGCCTAAAATGAAGGTTAAATATGCCAGTCAAGTTTTTAGTCACACTGTAGGGATAAATATGGGATTTTTAGCTGGTGAGTATAATAATTATGGTTAGATTTGTAGTTTATTTTATATGGTAAGATTACTAGTTACTATAGTTTTCCCTTAAATTGGTCAAACAAAATTAAAATAGAAATTTTATTTTAATGCAAAAACCATTGTTTTTTATAAACAATGGTTTAAAATAAACACAGTAGTTTAAAATAATTAATGTTTCATTAATAATAATGATTCAATAATTTTTGAATAGTAGAGTAGGCTCTACTATGTTTTTTCGTTTTTTTACATTTGATATTGATTTAAATATATTTTATTTCTATTACAGATCAGGGCTTACTGCCAAGTGAATGCAAAGATACAGCTGACATTCTATTATTTTTTGACGAATTATTTGACTCTATGAATGGTAGCTGTAGTAACTCTTCTAAAAGAAGTGGAAAACCACTACTTTTGCCAGTGAAACCCAGATCGGAGCACCACGAAATTTGGAAAAAATCTAAAGTGGTACTAAAATCAATGAAGTTTGTGTCCAAAAAAGGTGAAGAGACCATTGTCCCAACTATAAGTAACTGGATACGTACAATTGAAAATATAGAAAAATTAACCAAGACATTGTTTAATGTTTATAACATTAAATCAATTTGGTGCCGTCATTTCAACCAAGACACGTTAGAGAATTTTTTCGGTAGTATAAGAAGCCATGGTTACCGAAATAATTCTCCAACATGTGCTGGGTTCGAGTCGGCATTTGTTGCACTGATGGTTAACAATTTAAGCAGTACTTATTCGCCTGGATCTAATTGTGAGAATGATGAGTCCTACATATTTAAATCTTTAAAGGAACTATTCTTTACAGAGTATGAATATAAAGACAATAGTTGTTCTGTAATACATTACGATGACATTTGTAGTGATAATATGTTAGTAGAATTGACTACTAAAAAAAGGGATCCGCGAATAATAGCTGCTTTAGAATATGTAACGGGCTATTTATTAAAACAATGTCACACAAAGGTTTTCAAAAATTGTAAAATTTGTGTAAATAATTTGTATTCGCCCCAAGAGAATAATTATATTAAATTGCGGGAATATAATTCGAAAAAAAACTATTTGACATATCCAGCTATTGATTTAGTTAAATGCTTTTCTGAAATACAGGATATTATACATTTTATAATTAAAGAAAGGCCGGATATTCAAAATATTAAAAATTATATAAAACTAGTTCTACAGATTAGGCTTGATTTTCATTTTTTATCCTGCGAAAATCATAAAAGTGATATTGTAGAGAAGTTATTAAATATTTCGTGCATATTCTTCCTATGTAATTGGTGTAGAGATGTAAACAAAATTCTCTCTGGTGCGATTACAAATTATGACCAGCAAGATTTATTAAAATGTTTAGCATTTAAATATAAAAGTTTAAGAAAAAGAAAATAAAAGTTCCCAAAAAAAAACCTTGTTTTATTCTTTTATAATATTCGGTTTTATTTGCCTTTATTGTATGTGGTATCACAAAGTTTATCCTAATTATTACAAGGTCATGTAATTATGCAACAATCAATTATTTAAGTTGCATATTTATATGATCTTGTAATAATTAGGATAAACTATGTGATACTAGGGAATGTACTATAGAAAGGAGTTTACATATTATGGTTATATATATTTTAGTTGCACAACTTCCCGATAGATGGCGTTGTATACAAGAGAGTGGAGTTACCACTCTATAGCAGTATATATAATGTACTCTGTGCCGATACAGGTTCGATGTACATAAAGCTGTCCGTATAGACCATCATATAAAAGTATCATTTGTTTCTTTACGTAAAAGCTCATTAAATTATATGGAATTCATCTCCCTTACGTTGGAGTGATACTTTATACAAGCACTTAAAATTACATTATTGCATTAAAGAATAAGATAGACCGTGCAGTAAAACCTTAACGTCTGTAGGAAGCTAAGATACATTATTTTATAGTTGGCAGTACTGTTTCCTGTGGCACTAGTTTGATATGTCAGAAACATTGTGAAGTGAATAGATTATAAAGTTCATAATGGGTTATCACAATTGATAAAAATGGTTGTAATACTATGGAAATAATTAACATAACGAAGTGTAATTGTATCAGATCTGAGACCAGTCACGAAAAAAATGAACAACAAATTAGTTAATACCTGCTTTTACCATGTCACTCGAAAAATTCATACTAATCCGCTACAAATATTACGAGGTCCAGTCCAAAAAGTGCAAAGAAAAATTAACCTTAGCGTAAGTACTGAATTCAGTTTTTTTTTTATTTCAACAAAACATTTCCCAGTAGTTTAACTACTTAAAAAGTTTGAAACTTAGAGGTTATTCGTTACTGCTTACAGCAGAAGACTGAACGGATTTAAAATTTTATAAATTATTTTGAATTGAGTAAATTAATGGTGTACGTCAGTTGTGAGTATATATGTATAAACATTTAATATTAAACTGTTACAAATATTTTCATTTCTTAAATTGCGTCAAGATGTTATGTACGACAGCATGATCGCAATGATTTCGTATTAAATTTTGTTTACGATTGCGTTACATTGATAACAGTGTGGGGTCACTGGTTTGAGGTCTTTGTATTAATAGACCTTTGTGGTAGTTATCACTTCAGTTCATGTTGTATATATAAGTGACATCAGTGACAAATAATTAAAATATTTTAAAAAAAAACTTCAATTACAGAATAAATTCCAATTAAGAAAACTATATATCAGTGCAACAATGAATAACAAACTTTTACATGGAAACCTATGGGAAACAGATCCCGAACTATTTGATATAATGAAAAATGAAAAACAGCGCCAGGCGAGTGGCCTAGAAATGATAGCCTCCGAAAACTTCACATCATTATCTGTTATGCAATGCCTTGGTTCTTGTTTAAGCAATAAATATTCAGAGGGTATGCCACATCAAAGGTTCGTATTTTATTTAAAAAAAAAACAATACTCACCTTTAAAATTGTCATGATCAAAGATACAAAGTTTATCCCATCTGAAATATTTTAAATAAAAATAGCTCCCTTAACAGCTTTAATGTTTTGTTAACTATTTATTTTAAACTATTTTAAAATAAATACATTATTTTTTTTAGATATTATGGAGGAAATGAATTTATTGATGAAATAGAATTACTTGCTCAGAAGAGATCTTTAGAAGCTTACAAACTAAAACCTGAAGAATGGGGAGTAAATGTTCAACCATATTCTGGTAAGTGCTAAAAACATTATTCCTAAAATCAAAATCAAAATATACTTTATTCAAAAAGGTTTGTACACAAGTACTTTGGATTGTCAATAGTTAAAAAAAAAATTAAAATATGTAAATTAATAACATTATTAAGGAACCTACCACAGATTTGGAATGTAGATTCTACCGAGAAGAACTGGTTTGAAACTCTATAGTTACTCTTTTAAAATTAGGTTATTTTTATGAATTGCAAATTTATTAAACATCTTTATCATCAACATATGTATTCTTGTACACAATAATATGCGTTAGCTATTAGGGACTTTTTTAAATATGATTTTGATCTATTCACTTAAAATTACAAAAATTTGTGGGGAATTTTATTATACAAACGATAACCCTGCCCCAGAATTGAAACATTTACTTCACAAAGTCATAATTGTACTTAATATTTTTTAATCATTATATTTTTATTCAAAATAATATCTAGTAAACATTTTACACCATACTTTTTAATTTGTAATTTTCTTAAATGAAGATAGCTGATAAATATTTTTGTTTTAGTATTGCTATAAATGACAAATCTTAAATCTCAATATGATTAATAAAATAATGAGATACTTAGAAAATTCAGTTTCAAAAGAAAAAAATTTGGAATAAAATTTGTCAGATTAAAGTGTACTTATCTATATATAATAACATGAAATAGATAAAGAACAATTGAAGAATAATAACTTAATTTGATAATTTCTACTTCAGGGTCACCAGCTAACTTTGCAGTATACACAGGGCTTGTTGAACCCCATGGTCGTATTATGGGCCTTGACTTGCCTGATGGAGGTCATCTAACCCATGGCTTCTTTACTGCTACTAAAAAAATTTCTGCAACTTCTATCTTCTTTGAAAGTATGCCTTACAAAGTAAGTTTAACATAATGTAGACTTTGTTTAAAAATATAGCCCATGAGCATGTAGAATAATTGACCTTTAAAATGGTACCATAATTTATGAGTTTAATTTAATCCACTTCACACTCCTTTATTGTAGTATACAAATTTTTATTACCTGTACATTGTATAAACAAGATTACAAACAATATCACAATAAAATTAACACATAATTAAATTTATGATATTTAATGTTATAAAAATTTAATGAATATCGTTAAGTATTTCTTTCTTTCTAAATATTATATTATGTTTTTTAGGTAGACCCTAAAACTGGACTCATAGATTACGAAAAGCTAGCCGAATCGGCTAGACTATTCAAACCTCGGCTCATAATAGCTGGCATGAGCTGTTATGCTCGTTGTTTTGACTATAAAAGGTTCAGAGAAATCGCTGACGAAAATGGTTCACTTCTGATGGCAGACATGGCTCATATATCTGGACTTGTTGCTGCAGGTAAGCAATTTATTGTAATTACATTGAACTATTAGATATCTGTGTATAATTTAATAGACGAATATTTAATTATTTTGAATGGTCTATTTTTTTGAGGAGTTATAAGTTTGTATAGAACATACTTTTATTACTTATTTCACCTCCATTCAAGTTATCGCCAAAAAAGTAGCCTATGTTCTCCAAAGTTCAATTTATATCTTTAAAATGAAAATTTATTAAAATTGGATTAATAGTTTAGACGTGAAATATTAACAAACAGATTTACACTAAAACTGTAAAGACAATTTTAGTTGTACCAGAAGTCATAAAAGCTTAGTAAAAAGTAATCTTTTATATTAATATATAAAGCTGAAGGTTGTCTGTTTACAAAAACTGACCTGACCGGTTCTTTGATTTTTCATTTTTCTACAATAAATAGTTTCTTAATTAAAAGTATAGGTTATATAACATCACATATGAGGAAAAGACTAAAAGAACTCAGATTGACTGATTTTATCTATTACTTTAATTTACCTATTAATGAATCAACGCTATAATGGAATGTTTGTGTGTCATTCTAATGAGTTCTAGCGTATGATGCAATAAATGACGTATTGCGCAATGCCTCCCGCAAACACTTATCGTAAATTGTTATTTATTGAACACAATCATAACACGATTACATAGGTTGATTCGTTATTTCATGATCTGTTCTCATAATTACGCAACAATTATTAAATGAAAAATACTTTCATGTGTTTATTAAAAAAAATATTGTAAAAGAAAATACTAAAAAAAAACAGTAAAGTACGTGTCCGACTAGCGCACTAAGAATTTCGTATCGTCTATACCAAGTACATTTTCCGTTGATTTTCATTATATATTAGTATATTCTATATAATTTATTATATACGTATTCTATGAAAATTCTAACCTGATACTCGATCAAAGTTCAAAAGATAGTACTGTCAGATAGGCTTCGTATATGATCCCGTTTGCACTCTGCCTAAAAGCGAATAGATTAAACATTTAAAATTGCTATTTAGTTTCTGCTATTTTATCTGCGTAAATTAATTATTTAGAATAATCTATTTCTTTTAAAAATGACCGATCCATACAAAAGTTCATCCTCAATTCATCCCTTTCAAGTTTTACTTTCGCAACGCAAAGTAACCTGTATCTTTCTCTCCAACCTATATCCACATCAAGAAGCTAATTAAGCCCTTTTATATGACAGCCACGGCATCATTACATAAATAAATAGTTTAGGCGTAACTATAGAGTGGGCAGGGCTGGCAAAAAGCCATGGGCCCCGGAACCAAGAGGGCCCCGGCCTAAAAGAATTTTATTAATAAAAATCTAATAGTTAAAAGTAAATTGTTATTTCATTATAGATTTGTATAAACCTATGCTCTTGAAAATAAAACTTATCAGATATGTAACTAAAATACACACAATATTATTAATAGTTTTGGATAACTTCTTAAGTGGTTCATTAAAATTAAGTTATAACGTGACGATTTTTACTTGGAGACCCCATCCAAAGAATTTTCCATGGGCCTCAGATGGTATAGTTACGCGTCTGATCATAACCATCCTTTTTGCTTTGCTGTAGTCGTTTAAAAATTGATTCAGTGGTTTACACGTTTAAACATTACAAATAAAAAGCATACAGAGTTACAGATTTAAATTATTAGTTTGGCTTTATTACAGGTGTAATTCCAAGTCCATTTGAATATTGTGATATCGTAACAACAACAACTCATAAGACTCTAAGAGGTCCACGAGCTGGTGTTGTTTTCTACCGCAGGGGTGTAAAATCTGTTAATGCGAAGGGAGAGAAGATAATGTACGATTTCGAAAGCAAGATTAATCAAGCAGTATTCCCCGGCTTGCAAGGTGGCCCACATAACCATGCTATTGCAGCTATCGCTACAACTATGAAACAAGCTACCACGCCTGAGTTCATTGAATATCAACAACAAGTAAGCTATTTATATAGTTTATTTACTTTTAACCAACATTACATATGTTATCTATACTGAAGCTGAAGTGTTTGTTTGTTTGCTTGAACACGCTAATCTCAGGAACTAATGGTCCGATTTGAATAATTCTTTCAGTGTTAGATAGCCCATTTATCGAGGAAGGCTATTGACTATATATTATCACGCTAAGACCAAAAGGAGCGGAGCACCAATGAAGAATGTTTCAAAATCGGGGGATATTTTCCCATTGAGAGTGTTTACGCTGCGTGCGCTGCGTAAACGGTTAAAGTTTCTTAAAAATCATGTATGACAGAATTGTTCCCCTTTAAAAGTTCTAAAAAAAGTCCGCGGCAGCATATGTCTAACTTTTAAGGTTACCTCACTATAACCTATTTTATGCTTACCAAATTTGTTCTAAAATAATGCATTATTAGCCCAAAGTAACTATTCCACGCGGACGAAGTCGCGGGCGGAAGCTAGTATATATATAATATTAGTAACGACTGCAACTATAATCTTGGAAATAATTTTAATTTATTGTTTTATAAGAATTACTCTGATGTACAAAAAATATTGAACATAAGTGTTTGTCAATTTTATTTAAATAATTTGGAATGTAGATTGTATCTATATAGGAAACCAAGCTTTTGCTGCCAAACTTTACAGTGACTATTATTATACATAGAAAAAAATAATCAAAAAATAAAATAAATCGCAAAAACATTTCTCACGTCTGATTTCGGCGTTTTATTTATACTTTAATAATGTTCCAAGATGTTAATAAAAGTTTTTTTCTTTTAATAATAAGAAATAAAACTAGACATTTAGCTAAGTCATTTCAAATCACTAATCATATAAACGATGCAGGTGTTAAGGAACGCGCAGCGCCTGGCTTCTGGTCTGATATCGCGCGGGTACGCTCTGGCGACGGGCGGCACGGACGTGCACCTGGTGCTGGTGGACGTGCGCGGCGCCGGCCTCAGCGGAGCACGCGCCGAGCGCTTGCTCGAGCTCGTCAGCATCGCGTGTAACAAGAACACCGTGCCCGGCGACAAGAGCGCCCTCAACCCCAGCGGAATACGACTGGGTTATTATTATTTTTTTTTATTCCAATACTTTACTCTTGAAAATCTCTTGCTCTTGTGTATTATTGTTTGTGTACAATACAGAGTATTCTATCTATATATCTACTTTTCAAGGTTCCCTACTTATAAAGTATAGACATCTATTCGTTACTCAGTTGCTCAGATGCACCTTATGCAGAGAGGATGATATGGTGTTATGGTGTATAAACTGAATCACCCTTTAGTCCTACATTTTAGAACTGAATGTTTAGAACCTTAATTGATACTCTTAATAAAATGTTAATAAAATAAACCAAACCAAAATTTATTGGTTCCATATGTGTACTAATCTATGTATTAAATAATTTAGGTTCCTAATACTTATGAAGTAATATATTATTAATTACTCTTTGTTCCACAGGTACTCCCGCTTTAACCACAAGAGGTTTTAAAGAATCGGATATGGATAAAGTGGTTGATTATATTGATACAGCTCTTAAATTGGCTAAAGAAATTACAGCTATATCCGGCCCAAAGTTGGTGGAATTCAACAAAACTATTTCAGAGAATGTTGAAATTCAAGCTAAAATTAAAGCTCTTAAGGAGGAAATTGAAAACTACAGCCAAACTTTCCCTATGCCTGGTTTTGAAAACTATTAAATAATTTGATAGTATTATTAAAATGACTTTGCAGAAGCAAAAATACTATTCAAAAGGTGATAACACCAAGTTTAAAGGTTTTGGTTATGAACATATCCTACAAAAGTCCATTATAAAATTAGCTACAATAATATTCATAATAATAATAAAATCATTGATATTTTCTCATATTTTCTCGAATGGCTATTTACATTTATTTAAGAATATATGTCTACAATAAACCTCATAAAAACAATAAAAAAAAATTATTATATTATAAATAATGTAAGTATCAAGTTGCATTTGTATTACATGTTATTTTCCTTTTGTTTCTAGAATTAAGAGTTCCTATTATAAAAATTTATTAAGAATTTTGTGTATTTTTTTAATAAAACTTACAAAATAGGTACTGTGTCTTATATTTTGATTCTCAATGTTTCCATAATATTTTATAACTATATTCTTAATACTATTTGACATTAAAAATTTGTACCCATTTTCATCAACTTGGTCTCGCCTGTCATACTCATTTATCGCCTGTCATATTTCATTTAGGGTAATATATCCTGGAAAGTTCACAATTTCGCTAGTAGATTTATTTAGCTAAAATTCCAAAATATACGCGAGCGTAGCCGCGAGCAACTGCTAGTAGTTCTATAATATCATAATTGTTCCCAATATTCTCCGCACCATAAACCTCAGAAAAATATAGTACACTAGCTGGTGCTCGCGACTTCGTCTGCGATGTCTGTGATGCCTACGTCATAGTAACTTTATGCATGCAAAGTCTCTGCCCGATCGGTTTTGTTCGGAGAATATTATCCCCTTGGGAATAGATGTCTATGTCATAACATCTACCTACATGCCAAATTTTAGCCCGATCCGTCCAGTGGTTTGGGCTATGCGTTGATAGATCACTATGTCAGTCAGTCACCTTTGAATTATATATATTTAGATATAGTTTGATCATGTAGAGATATTAAATATAGATCTTCACACCTTAGAAAAACGTTTCATTTCTCAATTATTATATCCCTATATTATAAATGCGAAAGTAAGTCTGTCTGTGTATTACACAATCATGCCTAAACTACTGAACCGATTTAAATGAAATAAATTTCATTTAGTTACCTACACACAAAAATTTCTCATAAGACCACTTTTTTTTACTAAAATATGTTTTATCAATAGTTTTACCTCACACACACACACATGTGCACCTACGTCATGCTGTGCACTTTCACTTTTTATAAGTATTGCCTTGCAATTTAAAACTTTCTACTAATGACATAAATAATAAAATTGTATAAAAATAACACAGCACTGATTCGATTATTTTGTACTCGATTAATGTATTGGTCATTTTCACGAATATTATTTTTGATAATATTATATGGTGATTTTGATCAAAATAGTGAGTGTATATCATTGTTAAAAGTCGATTACTGAGTAGTGTTTAGTAACGCGTTAGATCTTCAGATTATTAGACCAGTTACGAAGAACGATGTTGAACTTATAGACATAGAAATATATATATGCTCCATAAGTATACTTGCATATCATAACAATATGAAGATTCAATCTGTAGGTAAATAAAAAATCTCTAGCAATTTTGTTGCACTATTGCTATACACCAACTACACACCATATTACTAGCGAAGACTGCTGACTGGGTAACCCTAAACCCATAGACAAAGTGACATTTTATCATACTTCAAATATTGAAAATTGAATGAACAATTTTTTGCTATCTGCGGATTACGACCTACTCTGTGTGTTCATTCACCACCATTCACAATTTATTATTTTCTTAAAAATTGGGTTGTTTTTGTGTGGATTCGTTTATTTTGTGTCATCGAGAAAAAGTTGATAAATATTAATAATACAATAATCATTAGTGACACCTTACGTGTTTAAACTGCGTAAGATTATCGCCTGGAATATACAAAAGTGACGACCTTGCGTAAACTATAACGTATGTGTATTTTTGTACTGACCGTATATTGAATTTTTGTGAAATTATATCTAAAACAGCCGTCCAACCTCTGCCTGGATGTTGTCGCATGATATTATCGGTACATGTTACATGGATAACGCGAGAGATTAAGTTTTCGACGATATTATGTATACATTTGCGTGGGGTAAAGACCACCTGAGAATCAGGCGAGCTATCGTAGAAATATGTTCGCAACAACTGGGATGGTAGCAGCACCTCAGCAGGCGGCTGGACAGGTCACACAAAATGGAAGCACCACCCTACCTAGATCCCACCATCAGAGAACAGGTAAACATTTTGATCCTTTATTTTAAAAATACTCATAATATTCGACAAATCATGTCAGCATGATTTTCAGTTAAGTTTGAGTTTGATGTATAAGACTTGCAAAAATATACTGAATAATGAAATTTAATGTTACCGACAGATATTTCTCATAAGAACCTGATGATGGCTGTTGACCTGTACAGTAGCATGTTTTCAGTAAAAAAATATATTTTATTAATGTTTAAGCTGTACAAAAGCTTTCAAAAAGTAATTTTTCTTTTTTATATATAATATTTTATATTTTGATGATGAATATGAGAAAGCGCTACATGTGGCTCTGCTCTGTATTTGACTTGGTTTAAGTTTATCTTTTTCCATGCTCCTCATTGTAAACTTAATCTTAAAATTAAGTTTTTAAAATACAAATTTTTTAGTTTAGTTTATAGTTAGAGTTTATTCAAATGCAGATTATTAACAAAGGAATTGTAAGTCCTTTGCCTGTTCAAGCCATTTGCATACAAAGTTTCATAAAATCCAAACAGGTATGTGTTTGATTAACAGTGAAAACATAACAGACTGTTTCCTTTACATTAATCCTATAAGTATTATTTACTATTTGTTGTTATTCAAACCATTATTATAACTGCCAGAGTTTGTAAGTGAATGTGGATATGTTGCATCTACATGTTATTATGGCTAAAAGTTAAACTTAATTCTCGTTGTATTAACATGTACAATACTTTTTATTCCGTGGGTAAAACTACGTGAAATGATTATAGTATTGTAAATAATTAAAATATAAAATTGTATAATGTATTATAGATTGAAATAAAACTATTTTAAAAAGATTTAAATTATGTCAGTGATTATTTCTACCCCTCCATATATACCCTTGTAATCAATTATATGTTTGTGATACTTGTGATAATAAAAATAATAAATATACATTATTTTAATTAATTTTTAATTGTTTTTTTTTCTATAGGTTAAAATTACGAGTATTTAATTAATTACATTAAGATAATACTATATTGCTATAACTCCGTTTCAGGGAGACCACCAGCAGTGCCCAAATCTTATGACTATCTCTTGAAAGTATTGCTTGTTGGCGATTCAGATGTTGGTAAGCAAGAGATACTGCAGGATCTTGAAGATGGATCTGCAGACTCTCCATTCTGCAGTGGAAGTGGTAAGATTATATTTTTAATAATGTATGGTTAATTACAAGTTTAATATTTGAATGTAAATATTTTGATAAATTTGATTTTTATTTTGATAAATTAGATTAATATTAAAATAATTTTTAAATAATGTTATGATGTGTTTGTTTTTTTTTTATTTTGCTTTCATATCTCAACTACTCATAAATATAAAATTTTCGTGTAACAATGTTAATTACCTTACTCCTTTGAAATGACTTTACTGATTTTTATCAAATTGCATATAATGCATACTAAGTAGGTCTGAGAATCGGTTACTATCTATTTGTCATATCCCTAAGTGATAAGGGTGGTTCACCCTTAACATTATTTGTTTTATTTTTCTATAATGTGGCAATTAAATTACATACAATCCTAAATTTTTACCCATTTATCATCAACCCCTATTTTTTAATAGACATTTAAGTAGTTTAATCATTTTTCATCCCACTCGATAACTGATCAACGGGTCAGCTAATAAAATATATAATAATGGTACATTTTTAACATTAAGTTGATGTCATAACAGAATTAATTACTGAGTCATAAATTAATGTTGTAATATGTAATGAAATCTCCATCTAAATCAATAGTGCTATCAATTTAGAAAATTTTACTAGAAATTTACAATCATGGGTAGTAAAACTTGTTACAGTTTCAAAACAAAACTAATATTTTATAAGTCGGCGTGCGTCGGCGCAAGCAAGAGATATGTTTTACCCAACCTTTATTCACCCCATGAAAAATAAACTGCGCGAATTTTATTCGCAATATTGGTTTAAAATTCGCGCAAAATTTGTAATTTCTTTGAAAATTTGTACAATATAATTATAACAATGAAATAAATCAACCGCACCAAAGTTTGTTGCGGTTTTTTTTATTGTTATGCGGGTTAACTCTTTGAAATTGTACATTTGTGTGTTTTGATAGTATTGTATTAATTTGTGTGAGATATTGTCATTTCATCTTATTTGACAGTATTTAAATTCTGTATATACTTTTAAAAAGAAGTTAATTATATTTATTCGACAAACTTAAACTTACTTTGGTATTTTATCCGAGTATGTCATTGACTGATAATAAAGTGTTTTTTATTAATTAATATTCAACCAGTTTCGATATCCAAAATTAACATATACGATAGTAACTTATCCCTTATTACTTACTTTTTTGCAGCTTATAAAACCACCACAATTTTATTGGACGGTAAAAGAGTTAAACTGCAGCTCTGGGACACCTCTGGTCAGGGACGATTCTGTACAATAATCCGCTCATATTCAAGAGGGGCGCAAGGCATCCTTCTCGTGTATGACATCACAAACAAATGGTCTTTTGACAGCATTGATAGGTGGCTTGAAGAAGTCGAAAAGGTAATTTAAAATATATTAATTTTACATAGATAAGAAAGATTTTTAACATATTATTGCCATTTTAAAAATGCGAAAGTTTGTGAGAATTAATGGATGTTTGTTGCTGTTTCATGTAAAGACTACTGAACAGATTTATATTAAACTTCACAGTAATATAGCATAGGTTGCTTTTTAATCATACGACTAGGCTGTAGCCGCGGGTGGAGGCTAATTATTTATTTGCGATCATGTCAAATTTTTACCACTAGCAAGCTTCCCAGGTCCATGGTTTATTAAAAGCGTCCGTATTATAATACTTTTTACGTTTCAGCACGCACCAGGTGTACCAAAGGTATTAGTCGGCAATCGTCTACATTTGGCTTTCAAGCGGCAAGTGCAAGAACGAGACGCTGAGCTTTACGCCGCTAAAAACCACATGGCGTTCTTCGAAGTGAGCCCGCTATGCGACTTCAACATTCGGGAAAGCTTTTGTGAGCTTTCCCGAATGGCATTACACCGCAACGGCATGGAGAGACTGTGGAGGAGTAATAAAGGTATATTCTTTCATGCGTTTTAATATCATCAATGTGAAAGTAACTATGTCTGTCTGCTTGTTACAAATTCACGCCGTAACTACTTAACCAATTTTGTTGAATTTTAATAGAAATATAGATTTGACCTTAGCGAAGTACAGACTACTTTTTGTCGCGAAAAAAAAATCTTAAAGAGAGTTAAATATAGAATTAAAATTTGTATCTGAAATGCTATAATTTCTCAAAATAAACCACTCTCAATAATTATTTAAAAATTATAAAAATCGAACATATAACTGTATATTATAATTGATAATAAATAATATATCAAACCTAATTTCACCAGTGCTGAGCCTGCAAGAGTTGTGCTGTCGCGCAATAGTGGCGCGCACTTCGGTGTATGGACTCGAGCGGCTGCCATTGCCAACGACACTTAAGTCTCACCTCAAGTCATACGCCATCTCCGCCGCACCGAGCCGCCAGCGAGCCCGCGCCGCCAAGCACGCGCACACGCGCCTCAACTGCACCGGCAGGAACTCGTGCTGCATTGCGTGAACTGAGCTGCATGAATTTTCGCCTATGACATGTTGGCTGTATGAATTTCAATCTTTGATATTTCGGCTGTATGAGTTTCAACCTTTGACATTTGGCTGTATAATTTTCAATCTTTCATAGTTTGGCTGTATAAGTTTCAACCTTTGACATTTTGACTCTATGATGTTCGACAGTATCTACGTCGTACGTTATCTACTGAGCCGCCAAAGTGCACGCCACCAAGAATTTTGGCTGAATGATTTAAATCTTTGACTTTTTGCTTAGAAGCAGAAAAATTTAGGGTAGATTTAATTGGACGTCAACAGTGATAATAAATATTACAGTTTTAAAAAATCTGTCATTTATTTTATTAATTTAAATTAAAACGAAATGTCTTGATCATAATAAAAAATAATATGTGTACCAGTTTTGACAGGAACAAAGTTATTTGGTATATTCTTAAAGAATGAAATAGAAATAACTAAGGGAATTCAGTTTTCTTTACTCGAACACACGCAGAAAATAAAAATTAATGGATTGGTAATATGTGCGCCGCAAGACATTTTATCCTAATCGCTTGTAGTTGTGTTTAGAGCCAGGGAATCAAATTGTACGAACTATTAAATAACTAAAAATGCTAACTGAATATAACTTATAATATCCCTTTGTGCCAGTATCACTTGTGAGCCAAATAGTCGAACCCCAAGGTATCGATAGAGAAAGTATATACTTTTATTGATAATTTATAATTGTTGTTATATTTCAAGTTGCAAAACTTACATAATAAACAATTCATGAATGACGGGAATGCTCTAGTTCCCTCTTCTTTGAAAAAATATATTTATTATTTTTAAATTAAATATATATATTTATTTTGTTTGGCACTCTGTAACGCGGCTATTTTGATTCTGATGTAAAACAGGAACAAAGCCTTTTCTATTATTTTTTATCTATTTCGTGTTCAAAAATGTAATGTACTTTTATTTTTATTATTAATCTTTTCATCTACTAATAACAACGATTTGTGTAATGCTTGTCGCAAATAGAATAACTTAGTAACTGCCTTTGTATGGTTACAAAGTGTAAACAATGTTGGCCATTTGAAGCACATTGGAGTATCCACAACATAATGCACAATAATGTCCAAATTAAATTATCCTAACACTACAAACAGGCTGTAACTGACAACGGATTTGTGATTAGATTAAGTCTAGTGTAAGATATTGTTACTTAACATAATTATGTATTGTGAATTTTGTGAATATAAGTGTTATTTAATTATAACAATATGTGAATATTTTGTAGTGTGGCAACTAGCCTATATTGTCCATCTATTCATATAGACTAACCCTTATAATATCTATATTGTAATGTGGCTAGAAATACTTAGCGTTAGTGTACTCGTGATATGCATTGATTATATTCTAATACAATTTTCTCAATAATCCAGACCAAATCTGTCCGAGGTATGTCTGTACATTTGAATAACATATCTTTTCGCGACATTTCACTAAATATTGTCGGTGATAATCCAATAACGCGTAAATGACTTTTGCTATAAGGTCCAAATTTAAATCAAATATTATATGTCATTATTGGTAAAATTTAGGCTTATATCATTATTGATGTAAATAATGTTTATTTCATTAATCAATGAAAAAATGCCTAATTTTTTCACCAATAATGAAATTTAATATCTATTTAAAATTTGGACCTTATAGCCAAGTCTAGTTTCGGTATTGGACTATCACCGACAACAAAAATTTATAAGTCAAGTTTGTGCATCACCAAAATGTTTTGAAAATATGCATGATCATATTATATAATGTAAGATATATTCGATACCATACGATAGATTTCGAATACATTGATATTTCACCACTCATATAAAAAGAGGACAGCTATTTTTCAAGTACTAATTTTTATCAAGAATCTTGCAACAACACAGCGGTTAAACCAGTAGTGATCTAAAGTTCATGCCTTTTTAGACTTTAATTATTATGCAAGTACAATTTTAATAATTAATAAAATATAAATGTATACTCGATGTATCAGAATAAAAGTAAGCCACGTTTTGTCCATTATAATAAGAATAGTTTTGACGTAATTTATCACAAATATTTTGGTTACATTTACAACTATTTCTTATTAAAAAGAAAAATTTGCGAAATTCTTATCTTGAAGTGATATCGGCTATTTTCTGAAAATTTATCGATTTGCGAAACGATTACACGTCATAAACGATACGTGAATTTATTTTATTATATTTGTTAATACAATAACGGTTGTATATGTTTTCATCGCGTGACAATACATGGTTTGATTTGCATTTATCATTTCGACAAAGCATGTTTATATAGATGATTAGTAAAGCATTGTAAATATGAGACCGAGCATTGGAACTGTCATTAAATGCATGTTTGGTTCGATCCGTCCCTAGAAGGTAACTGACTCGTAAATTATTCCTAGCTGAACATTACTAACCTTCGGTCGACTCAACCCAGCTGTTCTTTACTCGTTCACACGCATTCTTCATTCAACATTCACATTCAGTGTCATTGCAAAACATTAAGAAAATAATCTACTCGATTTTGACAGCTATATATACTGTTTTTAAGTATGACGAACACAAATATTTCTAATATTTAATTAACGTAGAATCAAAAATTCAAATAATCGTAGCAGATAACAGTTTGTTTTATATTTAGACATAATTTAATGAGACTTTAAATTTTTTACTAAATAGTTTAACATTACTTGCTTCATTTTAACTTCTATAACTAGTATACACTGTATTATTCATTATATAGAATACTCATACTTGTATATTTTGTAACTGTAATGTAAGTTGTATTTTTTTTATTTACAATTCTTGAGCTAAACCGCTACACAAATTATCTAAGGCCGTTGACACAAAAAGTGTATAAAATCATAATACTTTTTTTATTATGTATATTAATTTAACTGACAGGTCTATAATATTATTTTTTTTTTTTATTTTAATAAATAGTCTTACAAAACAAAGAAACAATAAAAATTCAATATTCAAAGTTTTGAACCTTCAAAATAAAAATACGATGTAGCAGTAAGCGAATAAGTTTTTTTTACATTATTAATGCAAAAAAAAATATATTAACATCCTTATCAGTCGCAGATGAATCGTGTATGTTATATTATGTAAATTTTTAACAACGAACAACTTAGTCGGTAAATAGTGTAAACCTGACGCGTAATTGTCGCTATCAAAACATGCAAAATTCTGTCAGTTGATGTTTGTTTTTTGTACTAAATCGCTTATTAAGCCTAATTTACTTTATGACATTAGAGATATGAAATTAACTTTATATGAAAAATGTTACCAACAATTTTACTAGTATTCGTTAAGTTTTATAATACATTAATTTAAATTAATGCATTATGAACTTGACGTTTACGCGTGAAAGTGTTGGTCAAATTAATTTCATACCGCTAATTTCGTCATACAACTTCAGCTTAACTGTTAAAATGTAGTATATTTTAATAGCGATAGTTTTCAACACTCAGGTCCGACAGCTGAATTCCATATTAGAATTCTAAATTCGAATTTTGTAAATACATTGACACTGTTATAACCTTCTCTAATATTATTTTTCCAAATTTTAGAAATGAGCCGAAGCTAACTTTTGTAAATATTATTTCCTTTATTTTAGGCAACATGTTATTATGTGATTGATATTTAGTACATTATTATGTAATCCAAATAACTAATACCAGCTAAAAGTTCGGTAAATACAGTCATTATCACTACTATTGTAAGTTGTGAAATAAAACTAATTTAATAATATATTTTTTATTTACTACTACATACTTATTATTTACCCAACCGACCAAAGGAACTACCCAAAGCACAAGAACTCTTACAATAGAAATCAATCGTAACCTTTTACGGTAGGCTTTGGTATACTAAAAAAAAACTTCTTTTTCTTTCACACTAACCAATACATATTGCCACATCTGTAAATCATTCAGACTACAGCGCTGCCGCCACATAACGTATAAGGTTCAAACATATTTAGGTATAGTAATGATTAATAGCAATTTTGACTACATAATTACATACATACCTACCTACATAATTACATGCATACGACAATTATATGAGCCGAAATAGCCCAGCCAATACCTGTCTCTTCAACTCCTCAAAATCTTTATTCAAATAGGCTTCTCTGAAATGAATAGACTATTGATTTAGAACGCATTTAGTTATGTATACAAGTATTTGCATAAATCATCAATCTGTACTGACAAAACGACTGATGAGATCTCGTTATCTTATCAAAACGAGAACAACATGATACTTTTTTACGTTATGAGATTTTGAAATTCATAATATAATATTAAGTGATAAAGAAATTTTATTTATTTTTCCCAAGTTCTTTAATTCCTCTTGACAATAAGTATCTTGTTAAGGACCAACCATCTTTAAAATATTACATCTGTTTATTATATATTTATGGGCTTCATTTTATCCATAAATATTGTAGCCTTATTAATATACGGAACTAGACCTATAAATTTTCATTTCAAAAGAATATAAAAAAGACGTTCTTATCGAAGAACGACCTCCTGAAAAGATCGGTCGCTGCAAATATGAGTAAATGAACATGCGCGTAACGCACTCGACAAAAAATCAATGGAAGATATCATGCGCTTTCTTAGTCCTTAAGCTTTCTATCCAAACAATGTTTGCAACTTTTGCTAGCAATGCTCTAGTGCTATAAATAAACCAAATGTTTGTTAGAACCAAGCAATGTAAACTATCTCACAAAATGATGATTCGCCTAAATAACTTTTTATACGTTTTTAATTTACGACAAGGCACGATTCTTATAGCCGTCCATCAAATTGTAAGTATGACTAGTTTTTTAAATAGTCTCAGTATCTTTAATGCTAAGGTTTGTGTTGTAATTGCCAAATATTATTCGGCAGGCGCTATCTTCTTTCGTACTTATAATTCTGCTAGTTGGTATATCTCACGTCGGTGAAATGCTGTCTATGCTTCGTAATGATATGGAGGACGATGCAGAGCGACGGGGATTTTATGAAATTGCTTACGGCGTACATTTATCTTTTCATGAAGGAGACGTAATAAGCACTAACAACCAACTTAGATTCGCTAAAGCCCAACACTTAGCTTCAGGTATAATACAAATTCGTTAATTATATTTCTTATTTAAAAATCATTAAAGTGTCAAATGAATACATACATAAATTGATATTTCGTATGCGATATTTTTTATTCATTATTTTTTTATAGTGACGGTGATTTTCTTGTACACTAGCACAATTCTAACATCCATATACCTAATGTGCTGCATTTCACTTCTTCATGGGGCTGTGAAGTATAAAAGAGAATATGTTTTGCCCTGGATAATGGCCGCTTGCGTGGCAGTAGTGCTACTTATAGTCGCTATCATAATTGGCGATGGCTATCCCTGCGTTGTTAATCTTTTTGGTGGTCATAATCTTTACCGTAAGTAATAAAGTATGTTATAATATAATAGTTAACATAACTTATTTACTTATATAAAAGTGATTAATAATTTACAGTATTTAAAACGTTTATAATTTAAGCGGCCATAGCTTTTACCGACACGCATCTTTAATTTTTAGAAAAAAATTTGAACTTCCATTTATAAATAAGTGTTTTTAATAAGTACATTCATTTTAGATTTCGGTTGTGCGCTGTTCGTCCTCACATTTATATACGCAATTTGCGCGGTGAGTAGCTTTGCTCTGGAAACCGGTGGAGGAAGGTGCGCACGCGCTTCACTAGCCAATGACGAGCGAGGAGAGCGACTCTTGCTGCTAGACCACGCAGCACACTCCAGCCTACTGTCCGCCGCACAATTAAATAAACTATCCCACGGCACGAGGACTCAATTCGTATAAACATTGGCGATGACCCTGAGTCAGCCCGCTGCCTATTTCTTAGCGGGTTCTTTTTGCATCATAAACAAAATATCTACATTACAACTGCTGTTGCGGCCTCTATGTCAATAATAATTTTTCGCCACTTTTCTTTTCGTACTTCATGTAAAACTTTGCCCCCTTACAGTCTTAGTAATGTAATATGTGTGTGTACGTGCTGAGGGCCCTGTAGTTACAGGGCCATGTATGTTGAAACCCCTTGATACCGCAGTAACTACGTCGCTGCGATTCGAGTAAAAAGTTTTATGTTTGATATAAAGCTTAAAAAATTTTACACCAAATTTTTCCATCAACATAACATCCCAGTCAATATCTTCACAGCACGAGGGTTCATCATAAATTAGTGCATTAGCTGATAGTTACATTGGTTGTGTCCATGCACAAATTACTTTAACTCTATGTTCGATGCATAAATGGTAGTGAATTTTACCCACATAGTATAGAAACATTCACCAGCTTCTGTCTTTGAACTATTTATCGCTGGTGTTTGCGATTAACATTGAGCTATATATTTACTTTTTCATATGCAAAAGTCAATTTATTTTATGATTATCATGTATTACCAACACTAACGTCCATAACCTTAGCGCTTAAGTAGTTCAGGCGTAGATGAAGTTATTCTACAATAATTAATTGTGATATTTTAACGATAAAAAAGATTTGAAAATAAATTAATGACTTGGATTTTAATTAATCTTATGTTTATTTTATATGATTGTGAATATTTTATTGTACAGAGAATTGGATCAGCTGCTGTTCAAACAAATGCCTCAAATTGCTATTACTATTGAAAAATTAAAAGAATTAATTTTATAAATGTAACTTTTATTTTGTCTAATCCTATTTTCAGTTATGAAAAACAATACATTTACTAACAAGATATATTTATATTTTTGTAATATACTAATTATATAACCATATTGCATTTCTTATATGTAAAAATATAAGTATAGTTTTTTTTTATCTAGCACCTATTGCTTTGTTTAACTATTTAACTTTTAGTAGTATTTACAAAGTTTTTCTAACAATTACTGTTTTTTATTAAAAAGAAAACATTGTTTAAGAACAAAATACAAGAATATTATAAAGATATAAAACATTTGTGCTAAAATGTCATGACACAAAATAGTTTTAAGATAAAAAAAATTTAACAAAAAGGAATAATAATAAAAGATTATGATTTTAAATATAATTCTGCATGTAATTGGAAGACAAATGTTATCTCTTAATTCAATGAGTAAGACACTTTTATATCTAACAATCTAATGTATTTTGATACTAGTCAGAACATTTGATAATATCATTTACTAAACTACAAAAATATATAGAGTTCGTAGCATACAGAAAAGTTGTGGTATACTTTTTCTTAAAAGATATGACACTATACTACATGGCAGTTTTAACCCCAACGACCATTTTCTAGCGGCCTCTGGATACCTTTGAAACCTCTAGCGAGAATAAATTTTTCTGAAGAATCTGATCTACTAGCTTGGGGCTTCATTATTTTTATTGTTTTATAAAATCTCAATAAATCCATTTCTAGAATGGGAACTTCTTTGCCATCCCATACCTTAAATAACAAGTTTCCGTCTATCCTAGTGACTAGGGCCGCAAATCTGATTGCCATATAACACAGACCTATGATTCTATCCTTGTCGAGTTCCCTGACCCCTGTTGCACTGGGTGCCATATCTGACAACACCAGGTCCACCTGTTTACCATTTAGAGCCTTTATTACTTTATCATGTGCATCTATTGTTGAGAAATCCATATTACTTATTATTGTTGCTCCCTATTGAAGAAAGAAAAAAATCTATTAGAGAAATAATCTATAAAGAATAATATACATATATGTAAATAAACAAAGCAGAATGATAAACTTGATTTCTCGTAACAATATAATAGCTTATTCACCAGTGCTTAGAAAAGTATTAGGAAAGCAATTAACTTATCAGTAATAAACAAGCAGGAACTTTACCTCAATAGGAAATATTTGTAATTTATCTATAGCAAGCACTGTGCCCTTTGGTTTAGAGGCATCGGCTCCATCAGCATTTGTTTTCTGCACTGCTACTTGAGTCCAAGAACCAGGACACGCACCAAGGTCGACGACAGTTTGTCCAGGAAAAAGTATGTTAGTTTTGTCGTTCATTTCTAGCAGCTTGAATGCACTGCGACATCTTATAAACAATACATAAAAATGACAATATATATACCTATATAATATTTATGTATAATACGATTATGTATCAACGGTAATATACAAACCTGTAATTATATATCTTAGCTTTTTCTACATAAGGGTCTGCTTTTTGACGGCTCAACCATTGTTGTGAACTTTTCAATCTTTTTAAACAATTTACAAGAAAACACATTCTCGCAAAAGTTAAATCTCTGCATACAACCGATCGTGATGCTTGCATTATACGAATAAGGCCAAGCCGCTATAACGTCTACAAAATTATATCCAAAAATAAATACGCAAATTGCATTCAAACAAACACTGTTGTTATAATAAATAAATATATATATAATCAGTAATCGGTAATTTTATTATAGAAACTAATGTCTTTGTCTAATGTCAAAAAATGTCAAACTCAAAACAGTAACAGTTGCGATTGTGAACATAAAGAAAGACACACGAAAAGCCATAAACCAAAGAATTGAATTGAAGACACAGATTAAACTATTAGAAAAATGTATATGTTTAAATTATTATAAATAAAGAAAAATTTATTAAGCAAAGCATTAATTGTTTTTTTTTTTCGTATAAGGGATTTTTAAAATGATTTAAGTGGTCAAAAACAAAACTTTAGGGCGTAAATATTCTTGAGTGTTGGCAACATTGTTTAAACGTGAAATTTGACGTCAAGCTTTGAACAAGTTTTGTTCGACTCAAAAATTGAAACTAGAAAGTGAAAGTTTACTCCAGTAGTGATACACCGATTTTAGGAACTGCTAAATGGCTTCAGCAATATATCATAAACAATCAAAATTAGAAAAGTTATTTGTGCTAGTAAAATAATGGTACGTTTATTTATTATTTATTTATAAAATAACTTAAAAAATATATGACATCGGTATAAATTTCCGATTTCGTTAAAATTCTTGCGCATGTTTTTAAATTTTTTAAATAAAATATGCAAAATTTATTAATATTTGTAATATTAATTAAATGTTTTTTTTTATATGTTATATAAAATTTATTGTTTTTATTTATTTATTTATTTATTTTCGACTTACTTAGAAATAAATTAATGAATAAATATGAACCGATTTTGATTAAACTTTACAGTAACATAAGCTACCGTATACTGTGTACTGTAAACATAACTTAGACCAGAATAACACAATTTACAAGTACATTTTTATAAAGAAACTCCATCATTTGAACAATTATAAAGAAATGTGTTAACTGGAGAAATTTCCTATTCATGTGCAGACGAAGTTGCAGGTGGCTAAAAATGTATAGGATACTTCCCGTTGAACTAGCATTATACAATTAGGTGTGAAACATGGTCTTACAGATTTTTTTTATGTCATAAAAACTCCAATACATACAAGCATTAAGCTTTGTATGATTACAGTGGAAATTCTAAAGTTAAACAATATATAATATAAAGAATGAGCCAAGACTGTGTAGCTTATTAGTATCCCTTCCCTTGGAGCCCAAATCAGACTCACCTTTGTTTTATTTTTAATAGGTATCATATTAATACATGATTTAGTTATTTTTTATATCTCTAAAATGTTTTTTTTTTCTTAGGATTCCTTAAAAAGTAATGGAGAAGTAAGGCAAAGGAAGGAAGTAAGTGCTATTTTACAAACAAATGAATATGATTCAAAAAGTAAGCCTGAAAAGACGAATAACAATGCCAAGGTTATAAGTTTAGTATTTGTCTCCTTGTTACTGGATCTTTTAGCGTTTACAATGATTCTACCACTCTTGCCTTCTCTATTGGATTATTATGACAGAAATGAAGGCAACTCTAATACACTTTACACATTACTGCTTCATGCAGTGCAAAGGTTTCAAAAATGGTCGGGGGCACCGGACCGTTTTGCGTCGGTTCTCTTTGGTGGAGCCCTGGGATCCATGTATAGTTTCTTACAATTTTTAACGAGCCCCATCGTTGGCAGTCTCTCAGATGCTTATGGAAGAAAACCTATGCTTCTAATTTGTTTAGTAAGTATTCAATTGTTAATTTTATAAATGAGCAGACAATATGGGCATTGTTTGATATCTCTATCAGTACTTATTGATAAAGATATTTATTGATAAATATTGAGAATGTATGTCAAAATAGTTTTGATTATTTCAACACTAGTCCTTGAAACAATAGATATCTATAAAATATATGGATAAATAATACAGTATACCCCTGGGAATCCAACAAAGGTTATGCAAGGAGATGTTGGATTAGTCAGAGGCACTCATTCTTTAATTTTTGAAAATGTTATAAAAGAGAATATTATGAATATATAAAAGAGAATATTAGTCTGACAAATAATGAAAATTCTATGACATAATCTATTCTATCAGGAGCAATGTGACAAAACGTAACAGTTAAAATTTACAAACAAATTTGTGTTTTACATTTTAATGTATAGAAATTACTTCAAATACTTAACGATTTGATTCAGTGTCTTATTACAAAAGGCTCCAGATTAGATAAGAATTGGTTTACCAAGGATCTACTGTATTAAATTTGATGTACTTATTTCTTTAGTCAACAAATCTATTAAAGGGAATATAGCAAAATTCTAAAAAAGGTTCTTTATATGTTAACATAATAACTTTTTTAGGTTGGTATAGCATTATCCCATGGTCTATGGAGTTATGCAAGTACATTCAGTTTGTTTGTGCTAGCAAGATTCATAGGAGGATTGAGTAAAGCCAATGTGAGCCTCAGTATGGCAGTAGTCACTGATGCATCTGATGAGAAGACTAGAGCAAAAGGAATGGCAAGTTAATTTTTTAAACAAGTTTTTTTCCAATAACTTAATTTTCTGACATAAACTTAATTCTCTTTTCGAAGTGTTTCCTTTAAGAATTCATTAATTTTCACTAAGTAGACCTTTTCAATGAAAAATATCGTATCTCACTTTATGGCGACTATGACATTTAATAATGTTTATTAATAAAAAAATATACTTTTTTTTAGCATTCATTCCTTCCTATAATGAAAATTGTTTGAATAAAAAATTTAGATAGAATTAAAATATCATAAATAATCATCCGCACAAGCTACAATTCTCTTGTTTGAATAGGATTTACGTTATAACAGAATTTTTTATTTTTAACTTGTGATGCGTTCTCCTCTAAAATTACGAAACATTGGTTACGATGTTTTTCAATAAATACTATTTTTTTTATTTGTTCTGATTTTATACTTTGCAATCCTTAATTTTGTTCTATTGATAAAGACATAAATGTACATAAACATTTTTTTTTAATGTTCAAAATAATTTCAGGCACTAGTAGGTTTGGCATTTTCTATCGGTTTCATAGTGGGTCCTCTGGCCGGAGCATGGTTTGCTATAAACAGTGACCTATCCTCAGGTCTATGGGGTGAAAAACCAGCCCTATATGCACTCTCTCTTTCGCTAGCCAATGTTGCTCTCGTAACATTATTTATACCTGAAACACTATCGAAGGTATGTATTCACACCAAAACAAAAAAATTCAAAATTCGAATTTTCTACTTATTTTACTTCTTTAATTTTCGGTGTTAAAGTATTTTAGATACATATAGAAACGATTCAACAGAAACTGTTAATTACATTGTTTTTATCAAAACAAATTTACATATACATACATACAAAACAGTTTAATCTGCAAATAATAAAATGAAAACTTAATTTTAACACTGGTATGTTTTTTTTTCTAGGACAAAAGGGAACCCCTATCGTTGTCGCTCTCCAAAACAGTAGACTTTATTTCACCTTTTCATTTGCTAAGGTTTACAGCTGTTAAGAATCTATCCGTCCATCAAAATAAAGTATTATCTAAACTAGGACTGATTTATTTTATATATCTTTTTATTTATTCTGGACTTGAATTTACTATTACATTCCTTACTCATCACACTTTTGGTTACACCGCGATGCAACAAGGAAAAATGTTTCTCGTGATTGGTAAGTGAATAGTGTTGTTCATCCTTCTATACATATATACAATGTCAACTATGCATGTGTTGGATTGGATACCAGCATTAACGTAATTGATATTTAAAAGTAAAAAACTGATTTAATTTTTTTATAAAAAAAAAAACTTTTTTTTTTTTAATTGAAACGTAAGATCTTGTAGGGTCATGCAGTATAGCCATAATTTATTTAAAAAAAAAATTAAAAAAAATTAGTTTTTCAACTTTTAAGTATCGATTCTCGTTACGCTGGTAAAATGCCCAACATATGCCCAGTTGATATCCTGTATAATTAAAGACATAGTGGATGGAGGTTATATGTCGCAAAAATTTCTAATTTTGAGATAATTAATGATAATGCATTAAACAATTTCGTTAAAAATGAGTTTTCAATTTTTATTATTTTGAGTAACCGAATATTTTTTATTGATTTTCAATTAAATAATTACAGTGTATCTGTGTATGTAAGCTTTATAAGTTTTAGAAATATCAGTTAATTGTTGAAACATAGTATAAACACAATTTTCGTGTGACTTCTTAAGAGAAAGTGCAGCATTTATTGTTACAAAATTTCACTTTCTCTCATGATTTCATCGCTGCCAGCTAGTATGAGGCACAGGCCCACACCAAGCCAAATCGGCGCCGTCGTGCGACTGTCTAATATGCGCCTCTTTTTGTGTAGTGGCGATATTAGGAGGAAATGGTTTAACCTAGTTAAAAAGTCCTTTTCGCAAGTTTTTAATCTAAAGTAAAAATCAAAAATTACAAATTTTTAAGAGTGAGGCAGTGGGCACCGCTGTCGTGCGCCGCACGACTTTGCACGTAGGAACGGCGCGGGCCTGGTGAGGCAATGATTATGTTTGTAGTTATGTTACAAACTAGCGCCTAATCGCCTTGATACATGTAACGATTGAAAATTAATAGAAATCTTAATTGGCGAACGGCAGTCGGAAGCCGCCGTATTGTAAGCACTGTTGTAATAACGATGTATATTGTGAAAACGCCTACGAATGTACATTTTCATTTATATTTTACTAACAGCTACCCGAAACTTAATCTATGTATATCTCTCAATATATATTTATAAACTATAACCAAAATTCACAATAATTTCATGAATATTTAATAATTCTGTAAGTTTTCTGATAATTTTAAAGTGACGCGCAAAACAAAGAAGAGTTTTTTTTAATGATCTAGCTTTGAAAATGAAACAAACTAAAAAGCAAAAAAATAAATATTTTCTACAAAATTTTAAAGTCGTTGCCAAGTAAAATATTCGAAATCGGTGGCATTTTTATGTGTTTTTTTAGCACCGACTTCTTAATTTTCCACCTCTTCTTACGTAGTATTATATACTTTATTCTTTGTGTTATATGCTCATGGATTTTGTCATGCCTATTGATGACGACATTAATTTTGTAATTTTTTGGTAATTCGTGTTTCTTGCAAATTATGTTTAGATTTAGTAATAAATAAAAATAACAGTAGCAGTTTTTCGCGGCCTGAAACCACAGATAAGACGATGCTTTCTAACAATAAAACCTAGCTAGATGGATTTATCGCCCCCGAAATCCCTAGCAGTACAGGATTGGATCGATGAAAGGTATTAGATCGTTTATACTCTGTGGCAGGTGTGATAATGGCGGTGCTGCAGGGCGGTGCGGCGCGCCGTCTGGGCGCGCGCGGAGCTGAGCGCGCGGCTCGTCTTGCGCTGGCGCTCTCGCCGCCCGCCTTCCTGTGCGTCGCACTGGCCGCGACCCCCCGACCACCCCTCGTGACCCCTCTCGCGTGGCTGTGGGCCGGCCTCGTGCTGTTCGCTCTTTGTGAGTTGCGATTTATCTTATTACCGCATTGTTGTTTGGATTCTGTTGTCGCCCGTTTAGCGTATATGGAACCGTTTTCCTATAATAGCGGAACAAACAAAACAACAAAAGTGTCGCTCGGACCCTATTCCGTGATAGAGACCGAGCTCTTGGTGTTAGTCTTTCTAACAGCAAAAGCGTCGGCCAAACTCGTTTTATATGGATTTTTGTTTCTGCCGAGTGTCACACTCCACCTCTGGCATCTTCTTTAAATTGTGTATTGCTGCTCGCTGTACTGGCCTTAACAAAGTCATTAATGGGATGTCAAATACTGTAAATCGGAAACGGCCTTAAAAAGGGGAATCTGCGTTATGGGCTCCGATATATTGGACACCCGTTCTAAAGGTGTTTCTTATAGAATTTTAATCAACCTTGGAATTGAGGCTCGCTGAACGTAGTGTGTCAAAATTGTTATCTATGTATTCTTACATTATAAATGCGAATGTAAGTTTGTTCGTTTGTTACGTTTCCACGCGTGAACTACTTAACTGATCATCATAAAATTTCGTATACATGTTGTTAGGGATACAGAAATTAACTTGTATCTCTTTAATCCAGAAAAAAGTACTGTTACTTATAAGTACCTACTGTTCAGTATGCCTAGGCAAATTCAATATTTTATCTCTCGGGATATTTTGTCTTGTATTGGTTATCGTTCATATTAACTAGCTGACCCGACAGACCTAGTCATGTTTTAAGAATTAGTTACCCTGTTTATAATTAATTTTTATTTTAATTATAAAACAGTTCCATATTATGCAATAAGAAACGTTTTTAATTAATTTTAATGAATTTTTTTTATCCCTTAAAAATAGTGTATTTTATATTACAAGACAAATTACTCGTATAATATAACGATGTTTTATTTTATCTATACCTTCAAGTGGTCGGAACACTCGAAACTTGATAAAGCATGGTAATCAACTGGTTAAACAAGGTTATATTTATAAATAATATCGAAGGGAACAAACAGTCTGTGCTGTATTGCACGATGCAATCATCACTCACGGAATCGGAAATTAATTAATGACAAACACGCCATCATCGCAATACAAGTTTTCTTTTATAGAATGACTAATAAAAAATACCTTCTCACCGATCGAGGAAAACAATTACTTCGTTTTTTCTTTCAAAATACTTTGGCACGAAATTGTAATTATGGTGTTTTGGATTATTTGTTTTATATATTACAACATCATAGATATAGATAATATTATCGCTAGTTTTTATGCACACATGAATAGAGGTTTAGTCAAATTTCTGGTTGTATCAGTAGGCCGAGTTGTTACGCCAGAGGATTATTTAAAACTTATTTTCCTATCCCCCAGAAACCCAATGCAAGTTACTCTTTGTTCTTCTTTATACCGCTGATAACGCTTAACATAATATTTCATTTTTTATTTATATTTTTTATAACTTTTATCAAAAACTTGTATTTATAAATAGCTAGTTGATTGTCGCAAATTTGTCCGCGTATTTCACCCCTTTCACGTTTCTTTTTCGCGACACAATGTAGGCCACAAGTGTTAATCTATCTCTTCACCAAAATTCATCAAAATTGGTTCAGCTGTTTGTGCGTAAAATCGTAATAAATAAAGTAACGAACAGAGAAACAGTTACTTTCGCAATAACAATTTCTATCATACTAATGTACCTATGTTCTAAAGAAATTCATATTTGCATATACAAAATTAGCTACCACATAGAAAAAATGTAATACCCAATGGTTAAAAAAATATATATTTTAAACGAATGTACATGTACACTTCCAAAGACCTTCATCAATTATACATTCAAATAACGAAAATCAGCCAAATCAGATCAGCAGTTTTAGTTTTTTTTTTAGTTTGCACATAAAAATTCAAACGCACAGTCTCCTTATTTCAAGTTGGTAGGTGTGGTTAGGATAATGAAGCCCTATAACTTCGACTGAGCCACCAATAGGTTAAAGACGGCCATAAACGGCTTTATAGCTACCAATAGGTTAAAGACATAAGACAATCCTGATGTTAACGGTGTCGTGTATCAGCCACGGCATTCGCGGTGTCGTGCATGACGGCGATGGCGGCGGCGCAGGCGGGCGCGGGGCGCGGCGCGGTGCTGGGCGCGCTGCGCTCGCTGGGGGCGCTGGCGCGAGCCGCTGGCCCGCTGCTCGCGTCTACATGTGAGTATATAGGATTTAATGTAGTTTTTTAACTTTCAAATCGCTGACATGGCTCTTTTCAACAAACTTTAGCTCTCATGGTTTAATACTTCTTCCTAATGACGTACCCACATTCATTAATCATCAATGGCGAATGGTCGACAATGTTAGACGAATAAAAATGTCAATTCTAGATGGCATTACTCTGGCCGAGATGATCTAGTGGTTAAAACTCGTCGATCTTAACCGATGATTTCAGGTTCAAACTCCGGCGAACACCGCTGAGTTTTCAAGTGCTAATTTTGTGTTTAAATTTATCTCGTGCTCGACGGTAAAGGAAAACATAGTAGAAATCTGCATGTGCCGGGAGAAATTCGGACATGTATATCCGCCGGCACTCATTAAAAAAGCGAAGTGGATTAACCTAACCTAACCTCTTTAATAGATGAGGAGGCCTGTGTCTAGCAGAGGGATATTTTAACAATCTATAGGTTATTATTGTTACTGATAGCTCTGGCCTGTAAGCTTAGTTTTTACTCCTTTATTACCAATCTATGATCATGTTTCAGTGCTATTTTGTGTGTTCTAGTGTACTGGTGTTCGGGCGCTGCGACCACTTACACAATTGGATCAGTCATTCTCATATTGCCAGCTGTGATGTTATTTAAGCTCAAAACATGACGAACATAATAAAATAAATATTTGCCTGTTTTGTTTTTTTTTATATAAAAGCAATATTATATTTTAAAACGTTGTAAGATATATTTATTACAAACAGTTTTTTATTATCTTTTTGTATGTTAAGTTTTTTACACTGTCACTTATCTCGAATAAACCAGTATTAAAATGATATTAAAACTGAAATTAATTGTTTTATTTATTAGACATATTTCAAACGTTCCCAATTCAAATTTAAATGAAACTTATTTTTGTATTATTATTAACTTACAATTCGCCTGCGTATGAACAAAATTTCCGACTTATCATGTTATACCAACAAGCGTTAAAATCATTGCCATGGCAACCATGTCATTGACACCAACAGCAGTTACATTATTGTGACACAAGATTTAATAACAGTATAATGCCTCTGTTTAGTAATAAATTTGCACCAAAAACTATTCCTGTTAGAAAACAAGACACTTCAGTTATTAAAAATGAATTAGGTAGTGAATATGCATCGAGAGAATTGTCAATTGATATAGAACCACTGAAATTAAAATTAGGCGAATTTGAATTATCTTTCGAAGAAGGACAATGGATACCTGGTAATATTTTTTTCTGAAATACTAAGTACAATTATTACAATAAAGTAACTATCACTCTTGAATAGACGATACTCGAGTATTCTTAGAATGTGTGTTGACGTTTTTATGCATATTATATTACTTTTTTTATTTATTTGTTCCTTTTGTACTAGTGCATTTAGTAATTTATTTTTAAAATATCACAAGTTCCCAAATTTTAAGACCATATCTCCTTATTATAACACTGCGCTTTCATAAATATTGAACATTGTATGTTTAATAAAAATGGTAAATTAAATCAAAGACCAAACATTTTCTTTTATCACATACATTTTTACAAAATTTACAAAAGTTTGGGAACCAATATAATAACTGTAACGAGACTTATATTGTGATTTATAACAAAGAGCTAACCGATCTAATTAAAAGATGATTGACCTAATAGAGATTAAAATATCGTCATTAAGATAGGAAAATAGTTATCAATGTATTATTAAAAGCCTTTTTAAAGCCGCCATAGTAGTGTACAGCACTTGGCGCAATTTGTATATTATAAATATTATTCATATAAGTTTTTAAAGATATATATAGGAAATGGATGTTTGGTGCCTTACAAGTAAAACTACTAGAGGCATGAAACTTTGCATTATTATAGTTTGGACATTATATTCACACATAGTCTAACAATACTTACGCAAACGAAACATAACTGCAAATATGGAATACAATTCCATCACATTATCTTTTAATAGCATCTGGAAGGGCGGGGGCAGCACACAAGGAAAACATTCGCCTTAAAAAGGAATTAGAGCAGCTTGAAGAGGAAAACAACATGCTGCGACTAAAATTCGAAATATTGCTAGACATGATGACGGATAAGACGGTTGAAGCAGAACAACAAGAAATGCAGAGAGCACAAAGTTTGGGATCTTTGAAAACGAAAAGTAAAAAGCAAAAATGGTAACTTTAACTGATCCTTAAAAGAACAGATGAAAATACTTGACTGAATTTTCTAAAAGATCCCATGGTCTGAAAAGATTAGAGGACCAGTATCTTATAAGTAAACTTAATGCGTAATAATAAAACTTCATTGTATGTCAAAATACGTATTTTAATAATTAAATTTTTTTAGATGAAAAAATTAATTGTCAGAAAATTTATATAAAAATTTATTTGTATTACATAAAATACGTACTATAATTAATATAGTATTACAATTATATTATAAATTGAAAGTGAATTAATCATTAATTACTGTTATATATAATGCTTTTCCAAATTATAATACACAAAAAAATAAAAAAGTGGTTCTTTTTTGAGATTTTTATTTACACAACAATACATATATCACAGGCTATATAAGCTCTATATCTTAACAGTCTTTGTTGTCGTTTATTAAGGGCAGCGGTTATATATATTGCATTTTTATATATACAGAAGACATCTAAGTTCTATTTTGGATTGTAACTAAATTTACAAATCATTCGGAACTCGCTTGAGTTATAACGATCTTCAACATTGTACACATCACAGCAGTGACAAAAAAAATATCATCCACAATATCAAAGAGCAGCCATGCTGTTTTTTTATTTTTTTCTTAGTAAAGAGGTTATGCTGTTAATTGAACGGGTAATAAAGCTAGTTGCCTGCGACATACACATAGCTTGTCGCGAGAACATATAAGATTCAAGATAAACACAGTAAGATAAAATAAACATTTACATAACTAAACTAAAACTCGCGAAGCAGATGACACAAACAAGCGTGTTACGCGTCCACCTACTTTGTACTTGTTATCCATACTAAAATTATAAATGCAAATAAAAATAAAACTTTGTCCGTTAGTTTGTTATATTTTCACGCCAATACCTCTTAATCTATATATACATATATATGTATAGATATAAGTAAATTTGACATTAGTGATTCGCAGTCTACTTTTGGTCGTGAAAATAATACTTCAAGGAGGAAAATCAAGGATCGGAAATTATTTACGCAGGCAAAAAAAAGTGAGAAGCAACTATACAAATTCGTACTAAGGACTTTTTTTTAATTTTTTTTTAATTTTAAATCATTATCTTCTAGTTCATCTCGGATCCATCTTTTAAAAAAGTAAACGAAATCAATTAAAAGAATTGCTATATACCATTTATACATAGTAAAATGAATACCGTTTCTTAAAGATATCTAAAGGAATTTCTAATAAATAGCACTTGAAAATTTTTATCGGATAAACACGTGTAAACTCAAAAGTAAAAAATATTGGTCATGGTTAACATGTTGTCGTAGCGGCTACGCGGCGTCGTAATGTTTAGGCGGCGACGTTGGATCGGCTACGCGACGGTGTAGTATCGGTTACGTGGCGGCGTCGTATCGGCTACGCGACAGCGTAGTATCAGTTAGGTGGCGGCGTCGTATCGGCTACGCGACGGCGTAGTATCAGTTAGGTGGCGGCGTCGTATCGGCTACGCGACGGCGTAGTATCAGTTAGGTGGCGGCGTCGTATCGGCTACGCGACGGCGTAGTATCAGTTAGGTGGCGGCGTCGTATCGGCTACGCGACGGCGTAGTATCAGTTAGGTGGCGGCGTCGTATCGGCTACGCGACGGCGTAGTATCAGTTAGGTGGCGGCGTCGTATCGCTACGCGCCCGCGTCAGGGCAGCGGTTCCTCGTGTGCCCCTCGCGCCGGCACACGCTGCAGCGCCGCACGCCCGCCTCGCCGCGGCCGCGCGCCCCGCCCGCCTCGCTGCGCCCCCCTCGCCCGCCGCCGCGCGCTCCCCCGCGCCCGCCGCGCGCGCCGCGCCCGCCGCTACCGCGCCATTCTGAACGAGAGAAATAGAATGGTGCTACTGCTTACAATGTAACATATGGCGAGAATTACATTTGTAAAATTTATTCTTGTAATTAATATACATAAAACAACTCTGTAACCTGGTAATAGGTGATCACTAACTATAAGGTGTCTCGCCTGCTCGTTTATCAACTATTTTTATCGAAAAATCTTGCAGAATCTTATCTTAATTTAATATAAATTATGAATGTGGGAGAGGATTATTTTATTAAATATATAAATTTTTTTGTTTTAATTACCTGTGTTAGTTTCACTGTCAGCCCATTGGAAAAAGTTACATCGTGAACTCATGTCTTTAGAACAACCGTAGAAAGGCCGGCCTTTATTTGGTCCCTCTTTCTGTACTGTTATTCTGCAAATTATGATTGCACCATGAAACATAATTATTGTAACACATTAATATTTCTACATCAAAAAATTATAATATAGACATATGAACAGCCCTAAGATATAACGTATATTAATGTTGAAAGAAGAACAATAAAATAATATGGTATTTTATTATTTATTTACACAGATAAACCTTCCTCTAGAATCACTTGATTTATTTATGCAAATCCCAATAAAATCCGTTGCCTATTTTAAACGATCCAAGTGTAAGTGGAGGGTGGCGACTTTTAAACTATGTTTTGAAAAAAAATCGTCATATTTTTTTATACATGCCATTCAACTTTTAATTAAAGTACTTCAAATAGAATATTATATAAGTTTAACATATGACAATGAGTGTAAAAAAGTCATTTTTCTTCTACTTTAAAAATAATTAAATGTTTGAGAACAGTTCTCAAGCTTCGTACTATCCACGGTGCGTAAACGATAAACGAACAAAATAAAAAATATAGGTATATATTTTTTTTATTTAAAGGACCTTAATTAGAAACCAACGCCCTTTATACGGATGTAAATGCGAAAATATCTCTATCTGAATGTCTGTTTGCTTATTATTTTTTATACCTACCCTGATGATCCAAATTTAATGAATTTATAGAATAAACATAGATTAAGTTTTGGAGAAGCACTCAGACTACTTTTTGTTGAGAAAATAAAACGAAGAAGGTGATATATGGAATGAACAGTCAACCAGTCTCTGGGACCAGCTATATTATATATATAGTTATATTCAATATACATACTTTTTACAAGGCAATCCACAATGGCACGTAACATCATCGTCTTGGGGAGAATTGGTGGGAAAACTTGAAGCTGGTCCCCAGCCGCTGGCCCCACTCGTGAAGCTGGGAGTAGACGAAGGTGTCTCGAAATGGTTTTCAACACTCTCCCCGGACTCAGGCGCCCAAAGAAAGAAATCACATCCACCATTATCTACACCCACTGGGCACTTGTAAAATTTCTTACCTAAAATATTTTTAAAAAATGTAAGATTTTTAATTTAAACCGAAGAATTAATTTAATTAAGACAAGTCATCAATTGAAAAAATTAAAACGTCGACTGCGTCACAAGACCATCTGCTACAGTCAGCAGTACCGTATCAATAACAGTACTCTCTAAAAGCTATATTCATACTACGCCGTTAAAAATGGGTCATTTCATTTTTTTTAATTTTTTATCTTACGAGAGTGCAGCAAGAAAACTTTCTGAAGATAGACGATAAAAATATTTTGTAAGATGTTACCAATGATAGTATACAACTATACATATGTTATAAGTTCATGGATTTCAGCACTCAGAATGTCGCCCACTGGACGACGTTGCTTAGCAACCAGCTAGCGACTGAGTATAACGACGAACACAGATATTTAACGTCGAATAGTATGAACTCAACATATCTATAGTTTTAAAATACCATGGGAATGCTATATGATGATATAAATATAATTTCATCATACATAATTATTTAATGATAGCGTCATTAATATTTGATTTACCATAATTTGCGGTTTGTCGTCGTACAGTGAGCAATATTGCCGGTTTATTGCAACCACAGACAACATTATTCTCGTCGCCAGCCTCCGAGGGAGACGGCGTCGGCAATCTATGATTCGTGGTATTGCTGGCTGGCATTCTCGGACCGGAATTCGTTGCATTATGAGCTCTGTTTACAGTCGGTGGCGGTAAAAATGACCTCGGCTGATTTGGAACAGTTTGTCGAACATTACTTTGAACTGTATTACTTCTGTTATTGCTCGAAGTGACAACATTTGACTGCGTGCTCTGAGCTCTTGTATTACCAGATACATTTTTAACAGTAGAAATATTGATGTTCAATAATTCCAGAAACGTGACGTCGCAACCGCCGATACAGCCCATATACGGTGGTGGGTACAAGTGACTTATAGAATTATTCCTCCATTCGAATTTCAATTTTTTATAATTCGGACCACACTGAAAATATAATTTTTTAAATAAAAAATTTAATTTACTCTAGAAATTAATGATATTGTATAACTAGATATGTTAAAGGTCGTGTATTTTATCTCTATATAAATATCTTTGGCCCAATAAGCCATTTAACGAACTAGTCAAAGTTGGAAAGAGATTTTTTATGTCCTATAGTATGAACGTAATATATGTCTATAATTACAAAATAATAGACCCGTGAGCTGACAGCTAGCTCGATGAAAGGATCAGTTTGGCCATTCAACAGGTCAATACTGCCCGTATTTTGAGAACTTTACCTAGATTTTGACTTAAATGAGGCCTAAAATTTTTTGTAATAAATTATCCTTTTTTATGTTTTTTTGTATTTATAAATTAGTATATTGCTCAATTTGTAATTATAGTAAATATTTATTTTTAATGAATAGTAAATAAAATATGTCAAAATATCATTGTTAGAATTAAAGTCATGTATTATGTGAAGACACAAAGAAAGAAGATGATATGTCGCATTTCGGATTCTTCGCTGTAATATGCGATAAGTGTTGTGTATAAAAACAATCACATTTAAAGCTATTTAAGAAATACACTATTTATGATAAATTAAAACTTTGTGACATATCACCTTCATCCATTCCTGTCTTCATTATGAGTTCTACTTACGGAGGTACAAGCGTCGGGGAGAACGTCTATAGTTTTCACAACGGTAGGTAGCCAGACCACATTTTTGCATTTCGGGTAAGACATGCAAGTTATGTAGAATTTATCAGCATTGTTCTTTTGTCTTTTCACAACCATATCAGAATTGCATTTTGGACACTTAAATGCTAGAAGAGAAAACATTATATTCATAAAAGAACCCCGTGCGTTCCACGTGTTTGGTTCATAATCAAGTACAATGTGTCGTATTATAATAAAAATAAATCACAAATATTCAACGTCTTCGACATCAAAATAAAAATATTTGAACGATATACATTTCATTCTGGATCGTTTCTAACTGTGTAAATAGTTGTGTATTTTGGGAGCGTAGTTTCCTATTTTCCCAACTGACAATATAAACAATTACGCGTGAACGCGACTTGACACATTCGCTCAAAATCGAGAAATGAGCTGTAGCTTAACGATTACAGCTTGACCGCGGCAAGAACCACACTTTCATAGAAAATTAGCATAAAGTACTGAGATATCATTCCGTATCGCGAATGAGAAATCCGAAAACCCTCCTAATACATAGGCATTACTTCCTATCCCATTTTACGATACATTTGTGGTTTCTTCGATGCTGTAAATGTTCATAACCGGCCGTGATCACTTTACATCAGGTAATCCGCGTGCTGCTGTTGTTGGGTAATACTATAAAAATATATATTTCCATTATTATATATTTTAAATATTTATTAACATATCCTTTAGCGGTCGAGTCATCCCATATGCGAGCTATAGTCACATTTACCACAATGATATTATACTTGGTTTATTACGAAAACCAATAATAATACCTGGAGGCGAAGCAGTAAACGTCTCTACAGTAGGTGTATACTCCATCGCTTGCTCGTGTAGTCTTTCACCGAGAGCAGCGTCTATTTTATTCGCTTCTGCCGTTACTGTCAAATAAACTTCCTTATATTTTGCTATCTGGAAAAAAATAGTAACATAACTTCGGGACAAATATAACGCAGGCGTTATTAATCCTATTTTTAGAAATCTTAACTAGAATTTACAAGACTTTAAAAAGTGAGACTTTAAAAGCAAAATACCTAATTTCGTTTACTTAGACGTCACGTAAGATAATAAATCCGAATCGATAATGTTGAAAACTTTATAAAACCAATGGGAGAGGAACACCTTTTCAAACAAAAAATGAATTATTATTACCCAATTCCCGACGAATTGAGAACTTCCTTTTTTTAAAGCAATGTTAAAATATTCATGGCGACACTCAACTACATTTATGTATGTACATTTTTTTATAAAGCTTGTAACTATGTACAGTTATTTTTTATATATATAAAAAATAACTGTACATCGTTACAAGCTTAAAAATTATGTTCCTTGTAGTGCACCTGTGTTTGTTTTAACTGTTGCATTTTTAGGCGAGAATTATAATTGTAACTTTTACTCTCGCACCTGATATAGAACAACTCTTTGACGTGGTTAACTCTACGTAGGCTGTGAGTATCAAAAATACGTCACTGACAGTAATTCATTCAGGTGGAAAAGCAATGTTACACAATTTATGTAAATCTTCATAAAAATCTGTACGAAAACTTAAATGTAGTCCCCAAACGACGCGCACGTTGTCCCTAGCGTCGACAGATCTTCCCATGCAAGAAGCTAAAAGGTTAAGAACATGGTAACCGTTACCCGCATTCCCCCGAGGGGACGTGTCTATACTCTCAATTCACGTAAGTGTGTTGGTCTCAACTACGCGAATAACGCTACGCAGAACACAAAATTAGAAGAAGTATTTGATAATTAAAATGAAAGAAACGTCTAAAGACTGTCGTGTGCGCAATAGAATGTCCAGGCGCCGCACCTGGTCGCGCAGCACGGCGGCGGCGCGCGCGCGGCCGTCGCACACGGCGCGCAGCGCGGCCTCGAGCTGCGCGCGCAGGTGCGGCCGCGCCAGCGCCAGCCCCATGGCGTCGTAGCCCTCCACCAGCCCCATGCCCAGCACGCCCGGCACGAACTGCGCGCCCGCCAGCGACACGTACGAGCGGCTCTTGATCTTCTCGATGTGCTCCGCGTGCGTCGCGTCCGTGCCTGCCACCACATTTATATTTATACAATTATATAAACTTGAAATTTAGTGACTGGGCTACTCCTGGCATTTATAAAAGTAGAAATAAATTATATGAATTATACAGTGTGAAGCGGTGGTATCATGAGGAACATTTTGTAGAATATGTAAAAAAGTATTCAAAAACTTTTAAGGCGGTGTGCATTTCTGCTAAGTCAAATCATATCAAAGGAAAAATTTTTAATTCGGAAGATAAAATTAAAGCTACTTGGGACGTTATTAATAGTTTATGTGGTAAATCTAACAAGCAGATTTTGCCAATTGAATTGAATGTAGAGAATAAACTCGTTAATTCAGAATTAGAAGTTGTAAATATATTCGAACAATTTTTTGATAAAATACCTACAGATATAACATCTCAGTTAAATTCGTCTTCATTAACTGCTTCTACATTGTTAGCATATAATGTACCCAAATATGATATCGAATTCTCTTTTAAACAAATTACATCACTAGATATTGTAAAAACATTTAATACTCTAAAAATCAAGAAAACAAATGATCTATGGGGTATCTCGGTTAAAGTAATTAGTAGTATCATCCGAGACATTGCTCCCTATTTAGCTTGTATATTTAACAAATGTCTTAACACGGGTTCATTTCCAAATTTATTAAAATGTAGTAAAGTTTTACCACTTTTTAAAAAGGGAAGCAAATGTGATCCTGGTAATTATAGACCTATTTCTATATTACCTTCCCTAAGTAAAATATTTGAAAAACTAATTTTGAATCAACTCCTTGTTTATTTTAATGTAAACAATATTTTTCATGGTGAACAATACGGTTTCACTAAAGGTCGCTCGACTTCAGATGCAGGAATAGCACTCCTCAAACACATATATGATGCGTGGGAGAAATCACAGAATGCTATTGGTGTATTCTGTGATTTATCTAAGGCATTTGACTGCGTGGAGCACGAAACGCTTTTATATAAACTTAAGTATTACGGTGTGAAAGGCAAAGCTCTTGATCTCATTGCTTCATACTTGACACAGAGACTTCAACATGTTACTATAAATCTAAATAAAGTCTTCTGGATCTGTCCTAAAAATGGGTGTTCCACAGGGGTCAAATGTGCCCGCGACTTCGTTCGCGTGGATTACAGAATGCTTGGCATGTCTCCTGCAAAGCAAGGTTATAATAGTCTGCGGTACTGCTTCAGAAAGGAGCTTTTTACTTTGGCTTTGGGAACTTTCTGGTTGTATTTATAAGCAGACACTAACTCAGATACGGTATTCCTCCACGGTTTTCACTATAAATGTTGAAGAAAAGTGTTTGGTGTTAGTCTTTAAAATTTCGACTGTAAAACAGTATGTTCCCGCCGAGGTTCTCCTTGTATTATATATCGGGTGACTTTTTTAACTGGGCTTAATAGGCCAAATCTGGAACTATAAGCAATCGCCTAAAATACTTAAAGGAGTCTCGTGTCCGATTTTGAGAAATCTAAAACTGCATCATAAGTTTTTTTTGATTTCATGATTTTCCTGGCCAGGAATAGAGCCCACTAATTTTGAAAAAAAAAAATCATTCTGTATTATTGCACCACTTAATAGTGTCACTTGTAAGGATCAACTTTTGGGAAGTAATAGTAAGCGACAAATTGTAGGAAAAGATTTATTTTTTTACAAAATTACATTAAATCTTCACATTATATAGAAGTTAAGTAATCGATTCTACACAGACATAATCAAATATGTGGGTAAATCACGGGTCCCGGAAAGTTTAGATAAAAAGTCTGCATTACTTCGAACGATTTGTTTATAGGTTGCATCAAAATGCTAGTCACCTACTAAAGTAAGAGGAAGAGTGTGAACAATACAATCGAAAATATATAAAATGAATAACTCACAGTAACTTCCTTTATGTTTGTCTATTTTTTCTATGTGAGCTATACAAAGTTGATAGAATGTGACGTTTGGTTTGGTCCCCCTCACCTACTCCGTTACCTAAGTAGGTTTAGATAATTCTTAAAAAAATTGATTTATTGAAATCTACATTTAACTCGACTCGGCTATTGTACTCACTCCCTATTAGCGTTACAACATCCCGTTTTAATTTTAAAGTTTCACTTTTAGGTATAATCATTTTTTGAAGATTTACTAAAGATTTAATTAATGTATGAATTTGATAGAATTTTGAAAAATAAGCCTTTCCTTTTTGTTGGAGTTAACTGTATACTCCTGAAGTTGATGATCCTTATAATATGTGACAGTATCAGATGGTGCAATAATACAGAATGTTAATTTTCTGCAAAATCAACGTGTTCGTTTCTGGCTAGGAAAACCTTTTTTTTTCAAAAAACTAATGATACAGTTTTAGTTTTTATCCAAATCAGCTCTGTGACTCCTTTCATTATTTTTCGCTATTGCTTATAGTTTCGGATTTGGTCTATCATATCCAGTAAAAAAATTACCCAGTAAATTTTTAATTTTTTTTAATTATTATATTTATATAATATATATCTTCCCTATTTGAATCAGATATTGTTCATTATTTCATTAGTTTCAATTTTGTTCCTTATAACATTGGCTTTCTGCTAGTGAATGTTCCGTCAAAATCGGTCCAGCCGTTTCAAATATTAGCCAAAACAAACTGAGTGACAGATGGGCAGACAGAAATTTAAAAAGTGGTAATTTTGTTGTAAGTACCGTGTATACTTTCTTATGCATTTATTTAAAATTACAAACAGACACACCAATTTTATTTATTTGTATAGATGTATACCTTCCCTTCTTAAATCGGAAATTTTTCAGTTTTTTATTGGTTTCTACAATATTTTGTTATCGCGTAATTCTCTTTTTTAATTTTATTCATTAAAATAAATATATTTTTAAATAAAAGTAGCCTAATCACGTAATGTTTTTAAGAACTTTTAGACTTTGTGATATTTCGTGATTTTTATCTCCACCCCCTTTCCCAGAGCCTCACGTGATTAACGGACATCCCCTATCTGCGAGTAAGTCTTATCAAATATGTTTCAGCTGTTTCAGAGATTAGTCGTAAGAAACAGACTGACAGGCAAAAAATTAAAAAATGGATTTTTTGATGTAAGTACTGTATATACCTTCATGCATTTAGTCAAAAAAACAAAATAATGTTCGACGTGAACCCTTAAATTGACATAACTTTTTTATTTATGAACCGATTGAAATAAAACAAACACTAAATGTTTAGTGAAACTTACTGCAATATATTAATGAAAATCACATCTAAATCGGATAAGCCGTTCTGAGATCAACGGGCACATACGCACAGGTAAACAGACAAACAGACAAAAATTCTAACAATTACTGTTTTGGGTTCTATTGCATAGGTAAAGGCCCTCAATAATATTTTTTTTTCATATATCTTCCATGTACAGCCAGCGACCCGTTAGAATTTTATATACATATGTATAGATAGATTTAAAAAAGCCTTAAATAGAAGTAAGCCAAGTAAAAGTACCATCAAAATCGGTTCAGCCGTTTCAGAGATTAGTCGGAACAAACAGATAGACAGACAGACTGACAGACAAATAATAGAAAAAATGTATTTTTTATGTAATTACTGTATATACTTTCATGCATTTAATGATAAGCACAAAAAATGTTCAACGTGTTTCCTTAAATTGACATAACTTTTTTATTTATGGACCGATTGATATGAAACAAAGCCTAAATGTTAAGTGAAGCTTACTACGATATATTAGTGAAAACCGCATCTAAATCGGATAAGCCGTTTCTGAGATTTGCGTGCACAAACGCACAGATAAACAGACAAACAGACAAACAGATAAGAATTCTAAAAATCATTGTTTTGGGTTCTATTGCGTTGGTAAAGGCCCCCAATAATATTTTTTTTTCATATATCTTCCATGTACAGACAGCGACCCGTTAGAATTTTATTATTAGTATAGATTGATATTTTCCTCGCAAGAGAGCTCCGACAAACGCGTGCGATCGCTGCAAATCATGATGTGCTATAGGGCGAAGCGCGGCCATCGACGCGCTATTTAAAGGATGCGCCGCCCGAACCCGGCCGGCCGCGGGTCGGTACCGCCGCGGCGCCGCAATAACTACGTCCCTGCATTTTAAATTTGTAACATCTTCGGAAATATTCACTTAAATTACATGCTGTAAAAAGCATATTGATCTAAAATAAATGCACAATTTATTTAAGGTACTTAATTGGATAAGGATTAATGCTGTATTGTTTAAAATCACTTCGTAAATAACCATTTTTTAGTAAAGGATAAAAAATGGTTATGGTGGGTTTTCCCTAAGAGATAGACATATACCATCGCGGACTTTTTTGTTGAACTTTTTAAGGTGGACAATACTGTAGTACATTATTTTGGTCTATCTCGTAGGGTTCAGCCAGCGTTTGCAATATACGCGTAAAAAAACGTGCTTATTTACGACATCACATTAGAAACCTCTAAATTTATCAGCGTTTCTCTACTATATTATGCATGTATTATACATATAAACCTTCCTTAAGAATCACTCTATCTATTAAAAAAAATCGCATCAAAATCCGTTGCGTAGTTTTAAAGATCTAAGCATACATAGGGACAGACAGACGGCGGATAGCGACTTTGTTTTATACTATGTAGAGATAGTGAAGTATTTGTGACATTGTATTGTTTGCTGATGATACTTCGCTTATTTTTAAAGTTGACAGAAATAAAACTAATTATGACGACAATAAACAATGCATTGTCACTGATACAATATTGGTTTACATTTAATAATCTGGTCTTAAATGATAAGAAAACGAAATGTGTAATATTTACCTTGCCTAATGTTAAACAGCAAACTTATAGTTTAATATTAAATAATGAGATCCTTGATGTTACTGATACAACGGTGTTTTTAGGAATAACTTTGGATATGAAACTTCAGTGGAGCTCCCATTTGTTATCTCTTACGGGGAGACTCAGCTCCGCATCGTACGCGGTTAGAAAAGTTCGTCAACTAACCGATGTTGATACAGCTCGATTAGTATATTTTGGTTATTTTCATAGTATCATGTCTTATGGATTGATGCTATGGGGTAGTGCTACAGATAGTAATACTGTATTTATCTTACAAAAAAGAGCTGTTCGTGGTATTTATAATCTAGGAGCTCGAGATTCCCTTCGGGATATTTTTAGTAAAGTAGGTATACTTACTGTTGCGTCACAATACATTTATAACAATATAGTATACATTCATAAAAGTATTCATTATTTTGAAAGAAATAGAGATAAACATAATATTAACACGAGAAAGAAAGATAAACTTATAACACCTTGTTTTCGACTTCACAAAGTAAATGTTTCCTTTCTGGGGCAAGGTATTCGTTTTTATAATAAAATCCCCCAGAAATATTTGCAGTTTTCCATGAATAGATTTAAATCATATGTCAAAAAGTCTCTAATAGCTAAAGCATATTACTCTATACAAGATTACGTTGACGATAAAGATGCGTGGGCTTAGTATATGCTGAATTTCGTACAGGATAAATAATCAATTTGTAATCATAAACTGTGTTGTGATGTATTGACAATATTTTAAAAGAGTAACTATCGAGTTTCTTGCCGGTTCTTCTCGGTAGAATCTACGTTCCGAACCGGTGGTAGCTTCATTATTTGATGTAATTTTTTTTTGTTTTTTCATGTATTGACGACTCAAAAGTGCTCGTGAGAGCCTACTTGAATAAAGTATTTTTTTGATTTTGATTTTTTGATTTTATCCAATTGGTCATTTTAACAACGCCCGCGACGATTTATTCGTTGAAATCATTTTAACGAGCCCACATTTCTGCTGTGAGTCAGTGAGGAGTCGTGTATTCTGTTGATTCCAGATGATGCTGCAGCACCAGGTCAAGATTATGCAACTATGATATTTCAAAATCATTCGTAGTATAATAAATTTCGAGTCGATTAGACCAGTACAATTTGATCAAATCCTTTCAGCAACTAGAAAAGGTCTGACGACATTCAAATGTTTGAACAGGTCTTCAGACACACATCGTACGCACAGATCACACGTCAAACTTATAATGTCCCTCTTTTTTAAGAGGGACTTAAAAATAGCTAGCAAACAAGCAGGCGACGACTGATGTTAAATGATTACCCGCACATGGACAAGATAGACGGTACCATAGTACAGAAGATATTTCATGACAATAAAAAAACCTTTAAGAAATAAAATATTATACTATCTTACCAATGCCATGTTTCTCCATGAGAGCTATGAGATCCGCCTCAGTTAAAAGACTTGGTGGCGAAGTGCTGCCTTCTACCATATCAATACTCGTCGGACTGAAAGTTTGACCATTCTGTAAAAAAAATAATATTACTAAAAATTTAAGAATATCCTATTAATAATATATCATTTTAATTCACTTAAAATAAAATTGTAAATTATAATTAAATACAACATAATTATTTTTATGTATCATTAAGATTAGAGGGAAGCTAAATTTCATTTAACAGATTTTTACTTATTAATTTCTGAATTTTTATTCTGTCATATAATCTACTTCCAACAAAAAATATACTATGTGTTACCTCATATACGTGTATCTCTTTCGACGACCATTTGTCATATGGATATACGTCCAAGTAGTTGCGGGCTGTGATCATGAGCCCACTGGCACTGAAGGTTTCTTTAGCCACTTCGATGCTCACAGTTGTCTCCTGGCCTTCGGCATCCTTGGAACAACAGGCGAGAAACGAGCGGACTATGAATTCATACAAGCGCTGCTCATTGCCTGATAAATCTAAAAATAAGAATAGTTTCTTAGTAGTACAATTGAGCATCTTTTGTTTTTTGCAAATATATATGGAAGCTTTTGCTCATGCTCAGCTGGATTTCTCCATACATATAACCATAACTTTCATTTCATACATAACTATATCAAGTACTTTTCCTTTTACGTTTTTTTTAACTTGCATGAACATGCCATTTTTTTTTATACTGATATCCCATATATAATGCCTTAATTTTCTGACTCTTCGAGCCGGATGGGACGAAAGATGATGAATTTGAAACTTTATAGACTAGGGATGCAGTTTTGAGATTCTCAATTTTACATATTATTTCTGACAATACAGTTTAACATAAAATAATAATATAATAACATCAGTTTCAAAATTCAAAATACGTATAATTGATTATGTTATGCCCTTCCAAATATGTGCTAAAAAATAGTAATCTAATAGTAGACTCTTTTGTCATAGCTTGACAGACGCGTTGGCGCAATGGTCACTGCAACTGACTAAAGCGCTAACGGTCGCCGGTTCGATCCCCGCTCACGGCAAACGTGTGTATTGGCCATACAGATGTTTGTCGTGGTCTGGGTGTTTGTGTTAGTGTAGTGAGTGTTTCCGGACCCCCGACACAAGGTCATGAGATCTTAATAAGGCCCTTGAGTGTGATGCGTTATAGCAATATGCTTAATAAATAAGTAAGAGCAAGAAAAAATATTAGTAGATTAGACTTACTGTTAGCATATTTGGTGGGGTGTATGGGAGGGTGAGCTTTATCACTTTTATTGCCTTGTCTCGGTGTTGGTCCCCCACTGTCAAGGATATTCTGAGCAAAGGCTCCCCAATTTGGATCACCAGTCTGATGCCCTACAAGCTGTCCTAGGTTCAATTCCTTCGGAAATTCGTTGGTTTCTGTACGAGGATAACTGATTAAACCTTGGGTATATAATTTCTCGGCTATATGCATTGTCTCTTTCGCATTTATTTTTAACTTTCTAGATGCTAATTTCTCTAATTCCTGAAAAATAAATAATATTTATATAATAAGTTATTTTTAAATAAACTTAAAACTATAAGGTAATTAATAATAAAAATTAAAAAGCAAGCAATTCTTGTATATATGTATGTATAAACATATTTCGTGTATCTCAGATATGGCTTTAACAATTTAAATATTGTATTTAAATAAAGTTTTTTATAGATGGCGTTACAAAACAATTATGATGGATGAGGTAGGTAACCTATTTTATGAAAAAAAAAAACATAATTTCTGTTTCAAGTACTTCTTTAAGATTTATTTAATTGAAACAATCAAAAACCTATTACATCAAAATCAATAAACACTTATTTAATTTGTAAATATTCACATACCACTGTATCCAATGGCAAGGGTCTCCACTTTGACTTGGGTTTAGTTTTCACGTTTGTGACCTTGGCCTGGGGACTCTCTAGACAAATGTCGTGCAAAACTTGACAAGCATCCTGATCAAAAAGTCGTATTCTATCCCATGTAAAGTCTATACTTAAATTGTTTTGTGTGTGATTAACTATAAAGAAACAAATAATAAATAAATATATTGCCGACAATAATTAAAATTACTTTGTAGATTATGAAAAAGCAAGTTAATAGCCAAATCATATTGATTGATATTTTTTTTCTAACAATTAAGTCAGCCATCACAGAAGCAAGTTTATTGCAATTAAATGAATAAATTAAATAATAGTGATATTTAACAAAATCATAGTTGGGAAAGTTGTAAAGTATATAAAAAATAAACCACAAATATTGCATATCAAAAGTATGTATAAATTTATAATACGGGAATTATACTTGTAACTTTTACTGTCATAACTTTAAAAAAAATGACTGTTACCTAGGAACAGTTCTCTAAGCTGCCATATGTGAGCAGTGAGTGTAAATGTGTCACTGATCGCAAATTCTCTCAGATGTAAAAACAATGATAAATCTGATGTAAATTCGGAAGAAAAACTTACAAGTATAAATCTCGTCTTAAATCTTGAGTTGTCTCTCTTTATCTTCTTCTGTTTCAGTTACAGCACAAGACTTAGAAAAAGTTAAAATTAAGTAGCATTTGAGTAACAAGTAACATTATAACAAATGTATTTAATTCTTAGAATATTAATACTTCAAAATTTAACATATTAGTAAGAAAACCTTTTATTTTCCAAAAATTTTCAGTCACGAAATTCTCAATAGCTCTATATCTTTCCACAACAAATCCTAGCGTTGGGAATTGGCACGAGCCATAGCTCACTGTACAGTCAGCTAACTTGGTTGGAAACACTTTTTGCAGTCTAAGAGTTTGAAATCTTGTAAACGCTGCCCCTGAAAATAAACTATTTTGCTTTATAACTTTATGGCACAAAATCATTTACATAAAAATAAAAATAGCGAATAACATCATAGTGTCACCATAATATTCCATTATTTATATTGTTATTTTTTCAGTTTAATTTATACAATTACATTTTTAAGAAAACAGCTTCTAAGTGTTTGTCCTAATTAAAAATAATATTCAGTACCTATTCGTAAATCTAATTCTTGTCTAACATCAACAGCGTCACTGATGTTCTTGTTAGGCTGTCCCAAATTCTGCAGCGCCCTCCACACAGATGTGGAGGTGATTTCGGAGAATTTAGCTCTGAATATTTTAAGATTGCTTTTAATAGCTGTGCAAACTTCGATGATTTCAAAGCCAATATTTTCTCCTTCCCTATCACAATCCGTCCAAATTATAAGTCCTTGACAGCTACGCACTTCTCTTTCTAAAGTTTTCTGTAGTGTAGAAAGAGAAAAAGGAGTGTTATTTTACAATTTTTACTAATTGTAACAGTGTGTAATATTTCCTATTTTCTAATCGACAATTGTGGCTTTAATCAAAAACATTGTTACTTTGTTTTCAAAAATACTATCTTAAAATTATCCTATATTGTGATTCTCGTAAAATGAACTAAAATGGGATCCATTACAGTAAGAAAATTTGTAATAAGATAAGTAAAGCAACTTTTTTAAAATTAGTTTTTACCTTTATATTCTCATAGTTTTGTGGGCAATACTTAAAGACTGGTGCTTCAAAGAGAGACAAGGGGTTACAAGATTGCCAATGTTTATAAGCACCCACAAAGTCCAATCCCAAGAGATGTCCAGATACTGAAGTCATTACCATTTGACTCTTTTGGCCCATGACCTCAGACTCAAATTCATAAATCTTGTTGTATTGAGAAAATCCTTCCCGCTAAAATAGAGGAAATAATGTCTGTATATACATAGATAAATCAATTTCTAAGTTTAGTTATTTATGAGTGAATAAAATATTGTTAATGACTATTATAGACTATGTATGTTGTTTTTAAGATACGTATATCCAATAACGATATGTTCAAAACTAGTAACAATGAAAATAAACAAAAAACCAGAATAAAATAATTGAATGAATTAGTTTTACCCTCCTTGAAGTGCCCCTTGACAAATGCATTGCAATATTTTTAGCAGCATCGTTCTTTTCTGCAACATTCAAATATTTCATAATTTCAGTTTTAAAACGTTGTATTATTGCAAAGTCTCTGTTTTTCACAAGAAGTAACGTTTGTCTAAAATTTAACCCATTCTTCAACAGATATTTCATATTTTTGTCATAACTATTAATTTGAAATTAATAAATTTATTTGTTCTTATGAAATCTTTTAATAACTAAAACTTTTAATGATAAGACGTTTGTCGCTTTTTATAAAAAGTAATTTATGTATTTCTTTTCTTGCCGCCAAAGAAAACTTTCATATTGACAATGAAATAGAAGTATATATAATTGAGGCCGCCGTAAATTGTACCCTAACGGATGTGAACTCATAACAGACCAAAGAATGTAATATAGTGGAAGTACTATAATGGTTACCTTAACATATAATAAAATATAATTGTTTTATTTGTTATTAACCGCTCCTTAAAAAAGTAAAAATTTTGGTATTAAAATAAGAAAAAACTTCAAAATCATCATTAAACATCAAAGTCAATTCAATTCATTTCTTTGGTTAATCGCTATTAGTTGTGCCAATCAAAGTTCTTATCATTTAATTGCTTTATTATAAGACGTCAAAATTGATTAAATAATAAGATATATGATTAACGAGAAAGTAATTTTGTTTAAGTATATTTTTATAACTTTTAGTGGGTCAAACACAATAAAGAAAATCTTATGATAGTTATACACGTACAATATACTTGTGTAAGACTTGTACAGTTTAAAGTTACATATAAAGCTACAATTACATTTTTAACTGTTTATGCTTTTAGTTTAAATAAAAAAAAAATTATTAAAAATTCGTTTAAATATAAAATAATACTCCTATTAAAATTTTTACTGTATTGAGAAACTCAACTTATTGTTCAACAAGATTTTTGTTCGTTGGTATTGATACATCCCTACTTAGTGTGTTCTTTACTATCCAAGTGACAAATAAGATAATGCATGGAAGCAATCAAAAACGTTATTCGACGCCATTTTGAGTTGTGTTTTACTTAGTTGCGTTTATTATTCAAACTTAAAAGCTAGTTAAAAAAATGGGTGAAGACAAAGGTAAATATATGAATTATTTTTTCATTATATTGATTTTAAATCATAACACTTGTTTTATATCTTCTTACGATCATTTTATTTCGTAGATCGTCGACGCAGATCGCGTTCAAGGGAAAGAAGACGATCACGTTCTCGTTCAAGAGAGCGTCGAGAAAAACGAAGAAGTAAATCCAGATCCCCTTCCAAGAGGTCGCGTAGACGCAAGCCATCTTTATATTGGGATGTTCCACCACCTGGATTTGAGCATATTACTCCGTTACAATATAAAGCGATGCAAGCGGCCGGTCAGATTCCTGCGAATATAGTCGCCGACACCCCGCAAGCCGCAGTGCCAGTAGTAGGCTCTACAATAACGCGACAAGCCCGTAGGTTATATGTTGGTAACATACCATTTGGTGTTACTGAAGAGGAAACTATGGAGTTCTTCAATCAACAAATGCATCTTTCCGGCTTAGCCCAAGCAGCTGGCAATCCAGTGCTCGCATGTCAGATCAATTTAGATAAAAATTTTGCATTCCTTGAGTTCAGATCCATAGATGAAACAACACAGGCAATGGCATTTGATGGTATAAACTTCAAAGGTCAGAGTTTAAAGATAAGAAGGCCACATGACTATCAGCCAATGCCTGGCACTGAAAACCCAGCGATAAACGTTCCAGGTAAGTTGTTGAATTATTTAGAAGTATATAGGCATATTTATATATTACATACCTGGCTTAAACTTGAAACTTAGACTCTAAGCAATATTTTAACTTAGTTATACTGGATTTATTAAAGTATTATTATAAGACAGATATATTTATAGTAGTCATGTGAAATAATCATAGTAATAGTTGTATTCATTTTTAGCTGGTGTTATCAGTACTGTAGTTCCAGATTCACCACACAAAATTTTTATCGGTGGTCTGCCTAACTATCTGAATGAAGATCAAGTAAGTTCTATTTATCGTTGCATTTATTGTTACTGAAATCATTCATTTGTATAAGACGAGGAGCTATTATTTTACATAAAATTCAGTAAATATATAATTCTGTTTAATAAGACACATAGTAACTCAACCTTAGCACTTATACAAATTAATGTTTATCAGTGCATTGCAATGTTAAGAATGAAATTAACAAAATAAAAATGATCTAAATTAATTTATATTCAACAAATTATTAGCGGTCATTGAAAGCACTCAAAAATAAAATAAGTTTTAAAAATACAAGAAAAGGAGCAAAAAGAAATATAATATAGTTTAAAATACCATTCTCATAAATGAGATTAAAGTGGGATAGCAGATTTCATTTAAGCTACATGTTTCCCAAAATAAGATGCTCGGTTTCTAAAAGAAAAATTTCAATTAGTAACGTGGCACTTATTATTTGCTAATTTTAAATAAACATCTTCATAATGGTTAGTTTGTAAAAAAATTAATATTCACATACTGATTTAATAAAAGTAAAATAAAATCATTAGTATAGTAAACAGTCTTTAAAAAAGATCACAATGAACGATTTGTTATGGCTGGTTTTTCAAATCTTAAAAATTTAGCGTATGATTAATTTTAATATAAGTACTTTAATATCTTTCGGTTTATAACAAAATTTTAACTATTTATATTCAAATACCTCTTAACTGAGTTTACTAGAAATACAGATAAAATTTCTGAAAGAAAAATTAGTTAATTATGTGGAAAAGATAATAGGTTACCTACCATATAGACATAATAAAATTGTCAGCTCCAGCATCTTATGTTAGTCTTACAATAACCAAATTTAGGTATTGTTAAGTCAAAAAACATATTTTAAGTTCAGCTATTGATATTTGAAATTGTGTTACAGGTCAGTACCAAGTCCACACTTTTGTACACATTATTGGTGAAGTTTATTCGTACTGGGGGTAATAATATACATGCGTTGATTGCACTTGGCCCTTCATAATTTTCAAATGGTAGCTCATATTACTAATCTGATCACTCTAACAAACCAATGTTAAAACGTTATTGCGTGCCATTGGAACCAATACCCAAGACACGGCCTCGAATTCGTTAGTGACTCTATAGTATAACAAGTTAGGATAGTCTAGTCAGTTCCCATATCATAGAACTAGGAGCCGCTGCCATTTCAGGGCGAGATTCAACAGTTGACAGGGCTACGGTGGAGCCAGCAGTGAGCCGCGTTTTTGTTTCCATTTCAGGAATTTTCAGGTACCCCTATCTGGGATGAGCGTGAGCGTTCACGCTCGAAACATTCTGAAACAACTCACTGATATAGTTTGCTTTCTGCCCCTCCCTAGCTTAGATTTGGCACATTCGCGGCCCGCGTGTCACTGTTGTCTCTCATTCTCACCTATACGTCTTGTACTTGAACGAGACGTCGGCACGCCAAGGCAAGTCTCCTCCGTTCACATCAGATTTTAACATGCGGCTAGACACAGGTCAGATTACATTAATTCATATGTTTGCTGCCTTTGCTTAGCAAATGTTAACGGGAACAATATAAGTTGTCTAACAATTTTATATATGAGAATAGAAAGTCTTTATTGTATAATATTTAAATATTTATATAAATACCGCAGCACGATTGTTTTTCACAATTTAACGTCAGTGCTGATATACAGGTAAAGGAACTACTGATGTCTTTTGGCCAGCTGCGAGCCTTCAACTTGGTGAAGGATTCATCTACAGGCCTCAGTAAGGGCTATGCCTTTGCTGAATATGTTGATATATCAATGACTGATCAGGTACATTTAAAATAATAAATACTGACTTAAGGTATATATTTATATAAAAAGAATAAATTTGATACATGAAAAAATCTTCTAGGCCATTGCTGGTCTGAATGGTATGCAGCTGGGTGATAAGAAATTAATTGTTCAACGCGCCAGTATTGGAGCCAAGAACTCCACTTTAGGTAGGTTTTGATTATTTCACTATTCATATAAATACAATAACATTTGTCTTTATAAAACCTAAATTAAAATCTTCCATTTATAGGTATTAACATTAGATTATGGTATTTAGTAATTTAAAATAGGTTATAAAAGTAGACAGTACATTGTTGTGGTATTGCTTAGAGTCTGAAAAGTAAATTTATAAATACATACCCAGGTGAAATATTGAGAATAGGTTATTCTATATATATTATTAAACAAATTATGATTATTGTTATTTATTGTGTAATTTTGCACCATTAATTATTAAAGAAATACAATTGTTTTACTGATTTCAATTGTATGGACTTCAGTGAAAACAGTAATGAATAAGTAAAATTCCCCTAAAATTCATGGAAGCCAAGATAAATATTTCAGAAGAATGCAGAAGTACGTAGAAATTAGTGTTTAAGATAATATATTTACCTTTTTTTTTAATTAAAAAATATCTTGTAATATAAGTGATTCTTAAGATAATTAGTACATAATTGAATTTATGATATTTGTACTAGTGCAATTTATAAATAAATTAAAAATATTAACTGCGCACTTTAGTGGCGTGTCATAAATTCGTTTCGATGCGTAAGCGGGAATTACACTTGTAAGTTTTACTTTCGTAACTGATATAAAATATACCTGTAACCTGTAACAGTTACTTAAGTAACTTATAAAATAGTGCTATTAATATAACGTATATTAAAAGAACTATTGTCAAAATCCTACTTGTAGAAGTTTTGACTTGACTATTTCCTAAAAGTACAATAACTGATTAAGAATTTCGACTGGCATCATTATGCACTGACCGCGTGTTTTGTGCAGCGATGACGGGCGCGGCGCCGGTGACGCTACAGGTGGCGGGGCTGACGCTGGCAGGCGCGGGCCCGGCCACCGAGGTGCTGTGCCTGCTGAACATGGTCACGCCCGACGAGCTGCGCGACGAGGAGGAGTATGAGGACATCCTCGAAGATATCAAGTCAGTGTCGGAACCTAAACTGCATAGTCTATTTATCTTTACTTGACTTAACAGCCGACTCGAAAAAGGAGGTTCTATAATCGGTTGAATGTTTTTTTTTTGGTATCAGTAGTTGAAATGGAAATCACGTATTATCAAACAATTTAACTGTTTTTATTATAAAACTAGCTGTGCCCGCGACTTCGTTCGCGTGGATTACAGAATGCTTGGCATGTCACCTGCAAAGCAGGGTTATAATAGTCTGCGGTACTGCTTAAGAAAGGACCTTTTTTACTTTGGATTTGGGAACTTCCTGGTTGTATTTATAAGCAGACACTAACTCAGATACGGCATTCCTCCACGGTTTTCACAATAAATGTTGAAGAAAAGTGTTTTGTGCTAGTCTTTAAAATTTCGCCTGTAAAACTGTATGTTCCCGCCGAGGTTCTCCTTATATTTTATATCGGGTGACTTTTTTAACTGAGGTTGATAACCCAAATCCGGATCTATAAGGAGTCGCGAAAAATACTTAATAGAGTCTCGTGTCCGATTTTGAAAAATCTAAACTGCTTCATAAGTTGTTTTTGATTTCATGATTCTCCAGGCCAGAAATAAAACCCACTAATTTTGAAAAAAAAAAAATACATTCTGTATTATTGCACCTTCTAATAGTGTCACCTGTAAGAATCTACTTTTGGAAAGTAATAGTAAGCGACAAATTAAAGGAAAAGATTTATTTTTTACAAAATAACATTAAATCTCTATATGAATTAGAAGTTAAGCAATCGATTCTACACAGACATAATCAAATATGTGGGTTAAGTCATAAGTTTAGAAAAAAAGTCTGCATTACTTCGAACGATTTGTTTATAGGTTGCATCAAAATGCTAGTCACCTACTAAAGTAAGGAAGAGTGTGAACAATACAATCGAAAATATATAATATGAATAACTCACAGTAACTTATTTTATGTTTGTCTATTTTTTCTATGTGAGCTATACAAAGTTGATAGAATGTGACGTTTGTTTTGGTCCCCGTCACCTATTCAGTTATCTAGATAGGAGGATTAATCAATTTATTGAAAATCTACATTTCACTTGACTCGGCTCACCCGCTATTAGCTTTAAAACATCCCATTATAATTTTAAAATTTTTCTTTTAGGTATGATCGTTTTTTTGAAGAATTACTAAAGATTTAAATAATGTATGAATTTGATAGAATTTTGTAAAAAATTAGCCTTTTCTTTTTGTTGCAGTTAACTGTATACTATTACCTCCCTAAAGTTTATCCTTATAATATGTGACAGTATCAGATGATGCAATTATATACAATGTTAATTTTTGCGAAATCAACGTGTTCGTTTCCGGCTAGGAAAACTTATTTTTCAAAAAACTAATGATATTTTTAGTTTTTATCAAAATCGGCACTGTGACTCCATTAATTATTTTTCGCTATTGCTTATACTTTCGGATTTTGGTCTATGATATCCAGTAAAAAAATTACCCAGTAAATATATTATTTTTTTCAATTATAATATTTATATAATATATATCTTCCCTATTTGAGTCAGATGTTGCTCACTATTTCATCGGTTTCAATTTTGTTCCTCATTAGATTGACTTTCTGCTAGTCAAAGTTTCGTCAAAATCGGTCCAGCTGTTTCAGATACATATTAGCCGAAAAAAATTGAGTGACAAATAGACAGACAAAATTTTTAAAATTGGTAATTTTGCTGTCAGTACCGTGTATACTTTCATATGCATTAATTTAAAATTACAGCAGACACATCAATCTTATTTATTTGTATAGATGTATATCTTCCCTTCTTAAATCGGAAATTGTTCACTATTTTATTGGTTTCTACAATATTTTGTTATCGCGTAATTCTAATTTTTATTAATTTCATTAAAATAAATATATATTTTTAATAAAAGTAGACCAAGTTAATCCTCATAATATTAGCTATAGGGGCTGTCCATTAATCACGTAATGTTTTTGAGAACATTTTAGACTTTGTGATATATCGTGACTTTTTTCTTCCATCCCTTCTCTCTTCTCTGGGTCTCACGTGATTAATGGACATCCTCTAACTGCGAGTGAAAGCCCCATCAAATTTGATTCAGCTGTGTGAGAGATTAGTCGTAGGAAACAGACTGACAGACAAAAGATAAAAAAATGGATTTTTTGATGTAAGTACTGTATATATTTCACGCATTTAGTGAAAAGTACAAAATAATGTTCGACGTGAACCCTTAAATTGACATAACTTTTTTATTTATGAAATGAAACAAACACTAAATGTTAAGTGAAGCTTACTGCAATATATTAATGAAAACCACATCTAAATCGGATAAGCCGTTTCTGAGCGAACACAAACGCACATAAAAATACGCGAGAGATTAGTTGTAGGAAACAGACTGACAGATAAAAAATTAAAAAATGGTTTTTTGATGTAAGTACCGTATATAGTTTCAAGCATTTAGTGAAAAGCACAAAATAATGTTTGACATGACCCCTTAAATTGACATATCTTTTTTAGCGAGCACAAACACAGATAAACTGATAAACAGACAAAAATTCTAACAATTATTGTTTTGGGTTCTATTACGTTGGTAAAGTCCCTCAATAATATATATTTTTCATATATCTTCCATGTACAGACAGCGACCCGTTAGAATTTTATTATATGTATAGATTTTAAAATATCTAAAATAGAAGTAAGCCTAAATCACTCCTTATAACATTTGATAACTGCGAGTAAGAGTACCATCAAAATCGGTTCAGCCGTTTCAGAGATTAGTCAAAACAAACAGATAGACAGACAGACTGAGAGACAAAAAATTAAAAAATGTATTTTTTGATGTATGTAAGTACTGTATATACTTTCATGCATTTAGTGAAAAGCACAAAATAATGTTCGACGTTACCCCTTAAATTGACATATATTTTTAACGGGCATAAACGCAGATACAAACAGACAAACAGATAAGAATTCTAAAAATCATTGTTTTGGGTTCCATTGCGTTGGTAAAGGCCCCTAATAATATTTTTTTTTCATATTTCTTCCATGTACAGACAGCGACCCGTTAGAATTTTATTATATGTATAGATCAAAAAATATCTAAAATAGAAGTAAGCCTAAGTCACTCCTTATAACATTTGATAACTGCTCACAGTTAAAGTAAAAGTACCATCAAAATCGGTTCAGCCGTTTCAGAGATTGGTCGGAACAAACAGATAGGCGGACAGACCGACGGACAAAAAATTTAAAAATGTATTTTTTGATGTAAGTACTGTATTTACTTTCATGCATTTAGTGAAAAGCGCAAAAAAATGTTCGACGTGATTCCTTAAATTGACATAACTTTTTTATTTATGAACCGATTGACATGAAACAAACACTAAATGTTAAGTGAAGCTAACTACAATATATTAGTGAAAACCGCATCTAAATCGGATAAGCCGTTTCTGAGATTAGCGTGCACAAACGCACAGATAAACAGACAAACAGACAAACAGATAAGAATTCTAAAAATCATGGTTTTGGGTTCTATTGCGTTAGTAAAGGCCCCCAGTAATATTTTTTTTCATATATCTTCCATGTACAGACATCGACCCTCTAGAATTTTATTATTAGTATAGATATGATTCAGTTTATTATTTCTAACTTTTTATATGTGTATTAACTGTTAAATGAGGCAAGTAAGAAAAATAGACTACATCTACTAATAATGCCTATCTGCAGTCGATTATACCACACTCACAGAAATAAACAAATCACAGAATAGCTGCCTTTTCTAAACCTAGAGACCTCTTTCCATTCATTTTTTTTACCATTATTGAGCTGGCAACACATTGACTTGTCTATGGCTATAAATCAAAAACAGTAATCATTTAATATTAAGTAAACTTATCATTTGCTTTCTATTTTATAAAAAGAAGCAGAAGAAGACCATTTTAGGATCCTATGTAGACCACATTAAAGACCAAAGTGACCAGCCCAAGGATTATAGCTAAAAGCAAATATTTAACCATTGAAATTAAATGTCATCTTATTATTTATAGTACTTATAATTTCATGGTGTATTATTTTACACTATAATATCAAATCTTATGTAAGGTATTTTTATTATATAACTTCTTTTAATTTCAGAGAGGAATGTAACAAGTATGGTTGTGTGCGCAGTATAGAAATTCCAAGACCAATTGATGGTGTTGAAGTCCCTGGATGTGGAAAAGTATATTATTTGTTTTATGTCTCATTAAAACCATCGTTTTTCGTAATATATATATTCTTATATGTTCAATATTTTGTTTATTAGGTGTTCGTTGAATTCAACAGCATTGCAGACTGTCAGAAGGCGCAACAAACTCTCACTGGTCGAAAATTCAGTAATCGCGTCGTTGTCACCTCATACTTCGACCCCGACAAGTATCACCGCAGAGAGTTTTAAATGACATCCGTTCTCTAATTAATTAATATTGCTCGTATCACAGATTAATTAAAAATATCGTAAATATGACATGATTTTGTGAATGAAGTATCTATTCTACACATTTAAGTGTATTTGCAGATAATAAAAATAAATCTAACTTTGATTATTAAGTTTTATTTCGTAATACAATAACAAACAATTAATATTTATATAAAGTTTAATCTAAAATAATGTTTTTAAACGCTATTATCGTGTTGCATAGCTGGCTGGTAAGTATTGAGGGAGCCAGTTTCAGAAGCTAGAACAATTTTTCGCATGACTCCGTACAATATGCCTCCAATAATTAACATTCCGATTCCTGCCATCAAACTTATCGCCCATGCGGGCACAGCGTTGCCATCTGTAAATTATACAAGTGCCGATCATAATTTGTAAATTATACAAGTATTCGATTTCGTTAAGTACAAGTAATAATGCCAATTAATTTGAATGCTCATTTGTATTAGAAACTTGTAATGAGTACATAAAAATCTAGATGACACAGACATGTATCTTATCTTAATCGTTCTGTAATCCAATTAGCACTGAGAAAAAGATTCATCACAATTTATTGCACAATGTTTTTGTGAGATGTTATATATTTCTCTTAGAATACCCACAATTACCCACATATATTTAAAAAACATTGGTTCTAGTAATTATGAAATTAAAAAAAACTAGAAATATGTCTCTTTGAGTATAAAATATTACCAACAGACTAGACTTATGAAATTAAAAAATATGTAGATATTTATAACAGAATTTGTTAGTCTACAAATACATTAACTTCAAATACAATTATGCACTTGTATGTTTATTTCCACTGTATTGTTTTTATGTATGTTTTTAAATAGAAATAATATGACTCACGATAGTATGTACGTGTCATCACACGTCTACCTCGAAGAATTTTTCTTCTAGCATCAGCCTCAGTTGCAAGGGTACTGAGAATGACTGAAAATGAAAACAAATTGACTTGACAATAGTCCTCAAAAAGTGATGACTAAATTAACTCTGAATAGAATATTAATAATTTATAAAAAAATATATGATTAGTTCGAAATATTTTGTAACATGCATGTAGGCCGTTATTTGTACGTAGATACCATAACAAAACAAATGGGGAAAAATATATATGCGCACTTTACTCTCATATTTTTACAAAGTTTATAAGTTACAACCATTCAGCCGCGTGGTCTGTTGATAATAAGTGGTCTATGTTTTATTCTGATGTATGAGCTATTATTGAAAGTTTCATTAAAATCGATGAGTAGTTTTTGAGTAAAAAAGCAACAAACATCTCTCCATTTTTACAAACTTTCAGCGTTTATAATAGTAGTAAGATAACTTATAGGACATTAAATCTAAAATGAATTTACTTTAGTACTTAAATATAGGAACGAAGGATAGTTCGTGTTTTAATGTTTATTGCTAGAGATGTCACAAAAGTACTTACCCAAGACAACAGCAAGATAAAACCAAATTGATTTCCTTTGTCCCATTTTTGTTTTTTTCTCCACACTAAACAAGCGAAAACGATGTACACCCAACAGACTAAAACGCAATCTAGGTGTGTTTTTCAGAGTACTGCGCTTATCTTATAACGATAAGATAATGATTACTAATAAACGGTATTTAGTTCATAGCTCTAAGGGTACCTATATAAAAAACGAGGCATACTGAATGATTCATTGATGTTATTAGTAGAATTTTCAATTAAAGCAGCTAAATGTTACAATATAAGTCGGTTATGATCTTCCCGCAAAAGATTCATTTGATTGTCTTCTTGCTGAAATGTATAACTATTATGCCATTATCATTTTATCAGTCTTCGGCTACTTATATCAGAGATTGTTGACGGTATAAAACACGCCGACCTCAACTAATGATCGGTTTCAAACCCAGGCTAGGCAATCCTGAGTTTTAGTTGCTTTTGGGGAAAATGTGAAAACACTACATCGGACAGAAGAGGTGCGGAGAAACTTCGAAACATATACCTATCAACTCGTTTTTTCACCAAATTGTAGTGAAGTAATATAAGTAAGGTCTGTGGCAACCTAATGTACAATGGTTGCACCACACGCGGGTGCCATGACTGCCACGTTCAGAGGGACGGCAAGTTCGGCGAACTCTTCCAGCTCAAAACAATGTTCATAACGTAAATTTTTTAAATTTTGCACTCTAAGAAATTGATTTACCACTATCTCCTTTCCGATAGCAATGTTTCGAATTTTAATGATTGTTCGCAATAAGAATATATATTAAATTTTTTGTGTTGCTCTATTTTAAACGAACTTGCAGTGTTAATAAGAATTATTGGAGACAGCATCTATGCTAGGCATATATGTTAAACATTCATCTATCTCCTATAGAGAAGAAGCATTTGATTGTTTTCTAAAGCTTACTAATTAAAAAATAAAAAATTCCGACAATTTATTTATCGGGACGAACGAACCCTAATACGATACTTCTGCTGTAACCCTAAGTGGTGATGAGTCATGTATCCTGTTAATTACAAATGTTGTTGCAGCAATAGGTTAAAGTTATGTAGACATATTATTTTAATATTATTCGTAATACAGTAAATTTTGAAAAAAGTTGCTTATTCTTTCAACAGTTACAAAGCGATAACATTCAAATGAATACATTGATCCAATCATTATGGAGCTACGATGCCACAGACAGATATACACACGTCAAACTTATAACATCCATCTTTTTGGGTCAGGGGTTAAAAATTAGCTTTAAGCATCATAGGTTAGGGTTGCGCACTCGAACCTGTTCGACTGTCCCATCTGTCTCTCCTGAATGTAGATATTGCATGAATTGGAATACGTAGTTGAAATTTTCATTCTAATGCGGCACCAAAACAACATGTATATTATTCAGAAATATATAAGAACATTGTTAATGAAACACGAAGTTATATTTATTTTTTAATTATTATAAGTATTTATCTAATAAAAATAATCTATACTACAAAAAGTTTACTTAAAATAATTCTATTTTTCTTTGAAAATATTTTTAATATTTGCTTCAGCTAAAATATGAGAAGACACAGAATCGGGATTCTTCGTAGTAATTTTGGATGCTTCTGTTTGCCGCTCGCTTTCGACAGCTACGACGCATTTCTCAATCAATTCTTCCTCAGGAATAGCCTCAGATTTTAATTGCTCGTATTTTTGTATAAGTCTCTTCGTGTGTGTTTCTCCAGTCCAGATTAACATGTTCGAACTTAATCCATGACCTTTAGCGTGAAATTTTCTAGAAATAAATAGATGAAAAGTTATAACAGTAATAAAAATAAAAAATTTACTTTTTTGTCATTATAGTTTAAATATTGAAGGAAACTCATCGATATAGAAATAAAAAAAAAACTGGTCAAGTACGAGTCGGACTCGTAGACAAATAGACAGTAGAGGTTTAAAAATAGCATCCCATTGGCACCTTTTCGATACAGAACCTTTAGTGCAGTTTTAGGTTAAAACAATACATTTGGATAAAACTTTAATGATTACTAATGAGGACTAACCCTTAATTGCTGATATTAATACATATTTCACAAAATACCTACGCTCTAAGAATATCTTCCTTGTAAAGAATTTGTTTAATAGGCTTGTTTTCAGGTTTTGGTCTTGCATATTTCGGTTCCACTGTCGGTGGAAAAGCTCGGTAAACATCAAACCATAATGGTCTGTCATCTGGTTTCATTGCTCCACGCAAAAGTAGACTTTCAGTTCTGTAAATAAAAGGATTATTCAATTTGGTTTGGACGAGTGACATTTTAATACAAAAAATATGATCTACGTAAATCATTAATATTTTAACCTTGCAAGTAATGATTGTTTATTAAATATTTGAACAATTAAAGTTGTAGTATAGATCTAAACAAACCTAAACAGCTTCTATCTACTAATTTAAAAGAATTAGCCAATCTGGCAGCAAATAAAAGTATAAATATTCATGCTGATGAAAGATTGGATATTCTTTAAAATATAAAAAAATGTAGGCATTGTTACAATTAAAGACTACTTTATTTGCTCTTTTCTATACTAATTATTTTTCCAAAAAAAAATATGTTAACCAACACAATGAATTATGTAATTATATTTTATTACTAATGACTCACCTTGGCTTCGCACAGATTGATATTTAACAAAAAAAATCTATAGCCTATGTTCATTAGAGATAATGTCGGTTTGTAATGGTAAAAAAATTTTTCAAACCATTTTTAGATTCAGAGCCCATTCAATGCAAACAAACAAAAAATCAAATCTTTCCTCTTTATAATATTAGGGTAGATTATTTTTTGACACAATTATTGTGCCAGTTTTCAATTGCACTTGGGTTGGATTCAAATGTACCAGGTGGAATTAGGATTAAGTCATTCACCTCTATCATCATCATTTATAATTTCATATCACAATCATTTTATGGTTCTAGTTTATAATATAAATAGCATAATTATTTGTTATATATATATATATATATATATATATATATATATATATATATATATATATATATATATATATTTTATATATATAGGTTATTTTTTCAGCTGATCAGGGTAACCGCCGAAATGTTTTTACACCTGTGGTAATTAATTTTCTTTTTATATGTTAGTAATAAAACATGGAATATTAGAAATATATTTATTGAATATAACAACAGAATACACATACAAAATTTTTAACTTATGTTAAATTAAAAATCATTCTGCATAGCTTGTATGAAGGATCTTCGTAAAGTTTCCCATCCACTTCGTTTTGTTTCTGATATCAATTTTTGTTTCAGCTTGTTAATATCCTCTTCTAATTCTTCTCCCAGTTTATCTACTTCTGCTTTTTGATCAGTTTCCATTTCTTCACACCTAAAACATTAATCTTAAATAGCATACTATAATTTGTTATGAAACTAAAATAAGTTTAAAACAGCAAATAAAACTTGCTCTTTTTTAAAAGTAGCATGAATTTCTTTAAAAGCTCTTAGTTTTTGCTTATGTGCAGCCGTAGCCTGTTGTATGCATTTCATAAAGGACCCAGTAAGATGTTCAATCTTTTGTTCATTTTCTTTCAAAGCATTATAATCAGTCTCAAAATGAGTAAGAACTTCGGATAAACTCTTTAACAAATTTTCATTAATTTGTTTTCTGCAAAAAAGTATTTTGATTAATAAGTAACTATTCATAAAAATCATAACAAATCACTAATCAGTGTTTCATTTGATAATTATTGCCTTACCTTGACTCTAGTTGTCGACTCATTACATTTAATATTCTTTGTCGTGATTCGCCACAAGCTTCTACTCCTTCATTTACTTTCTTCTTTTTTATACCAGTTGTATGAAGACTTATATTGGTAATATCTTTTTCGACTGTTTCGGGACGTTGTCGTTTTTGTTGCTTCTTGTTTTTTGGAGACTCACTCAAAAATTGTGACTCGTTTATGAAGTCACTAAGATCTTCTGATATAAACTTGGGTTTCGCGGATTTTTTAAGCGTTGACATGTTTATTGATATCGTTTCGGTAAATAGCGCCAATAAAAGGACAAATAAGCTTTTAGATACTATCGAAATCAAATGTAGAGAAAAATTTGTTAATTAAACCTATATTTTCCCGCTTAAAATAGTTTTAAAAAAAGAATGTACGATTTATAAATTATTATAGACTAAGGTAATAAAGTATTGTTCCTGTATTGGTGTATTAACTTACCTACTAAAAATAGTCCCAATTCTTTCTAATCGACTTGTCGCCATGTTAATTCGTTATTTAAGATGTTTCTTAAATGATAAAAATTGTAACAATAGGTTATATCAGCTTGTATTTATTTCAATATCCAGTGTCAAAGGTAAAAGTCAAAATCAGCCAAATGTCAAAATGACAGATTGTGTTCTAAAATTTACTTATCAAAATGTTTAGAAGGTATATAATAAGCTAATGGATTTTGAAATCCAGTTCAACCACTTTAGGACGACGTTGCCTAGCAACGCGAGTTAGCGATTGAGTATGGTGAAAGTTTCTTGATTCAATTAATTTCTGTGCATAATGGCTTTTAGTTGTGCCAATTCAACACATATGGTTTCGCTAATGTCACGTGGATTTTTTTTTGGGTTAATAAGCAAGTTTTTTTGGGTTAATAAGTCAATTTACGAATTTGTTAAAGCTTAAAATGATTTTTAACGTCAAATAGTATGAACATACATATCTATTATAATAAAATATCAAAGATTTATGTTATTTTAACTTATTATTTAATTCTACATGAATTCATAATAATAATCATAATTTATTTCTACGTTTTTGTGACAAGCGATTAGGAATACTTAAATGCTAAATTCTGGCACACAAGTTTAATTCCATTAGTAGTACTAAAATCACGGCAACTGCCCATTGATAGTCGACGTTGTCTAGCAATCAACTATCGACTAAGAGTATATTTGGGTTAACAAATCCATTGACAAAGTTCCGCAAAGGTGCTGGTAAAATAAAAACTTAAATGGGATCAAAATTCGAACAGTTTTAAAAAATCTGGTCACAACCTGACATGTGACGAAGTCATCTATTAATGACAAATAAAAAACTATGCCTACCATTTGATGCAATGATTTTTAATTTGAAGTAATCGGAATTATAAACAAATATGAATACAGAATACACATGAACTGGTTTTCATTATTTCGTTTTGCAAAAAGTTACGTTACCCGAAATGAAAAAGCAGCGGTCAACTTAGATGGGTCATTGAGTTAACTAGTTATGTCAGAAATAAAACGAAAGTAGTTTATTAATTAATATTATATTACATATGAAATAAGTATTATAACATCACAACACAAATTACATATCATTCAAGGCATTCTTCAAAAATAGAAAACTTAGACATTCTTATTTCTTCATTTAAATGATATATTTTACACTATTTACAGACAAGGTATTACCTATCTTTAATGCTACTTTAAATGTATTAACAACTGCAATAGATTCAGCTATTTACTAGTTTCTAGCAAAAAGCATCACATCAATTAGAATTGTATGAAATGTTTAATATTGTAAACATCTTCTTTAATTTCATATCACAGCATGAAATTAAGATTTTTTGACTTTGTGTTTTTTTTGTTGTCTTTGCTATGACTGCGACCGATGTTTCCTGAAACATCTCTTGTCAGCCTGACGTGTAAGGATATCAGACACGAAGTTCCTATGTTTAAACACGCGGAGAATATCCTCACGCGCTTCTTGTATACCTTCACACACTATTTTGCTCCGTTGTATGTTGCCCTAAAAATAAATTTTCGATTAAAACTTTCATTTAACTTATAAATATTTATATAGTTATATTATAACAATGTTACATTTATCACTCCATAAATCATCAATAATATAACTTTTTAAATAATTACTAATTATTTAGGGTTTAACTAATTAGATGAATTACTGATTTATAATGGCGTTTATGTAAAAGTAGCTGGTGCTCGCGACTTCAGGATTTTTGACGATAATAACTTACACTTAAAAGATAGATGTATGCTGTCACAGATTTTTTGTAGTGATATTTAAGATAAACATTACATAGGTGTAACTCTAACGGTTTTTGCAGCGCACGCCTTTATGTTTTGTACAATTTGCTGGAATTTATCAAAATCCTTTCTTAGGGGATGCTTAAGTCATAGTAGCTTTATGAATGCAAAGTCTCAGCCCGATCGGTTTCAAATTGAGAAAATTTAATATAAAGTTTCATAGCCTACGTTATTCCCTTGGAGCTAGTATTAATGAAAATCCTTTCTTAGAGGATGTCTATGTCATAACATCTACCTGCATACCAAATTTTAGCCCGATCTATTAAGTGGTTTGGGCTGAGCGTTGATAGATCACTATGTCAGTCAGACAGTTACCTTTGAAATATATATATTAAGATTAACCAGTTTTCTAGCTGTCATAAAGGACAGGAAATCGTAAGGACATTGCTTATTTTGACTTACTTTGTATTACCTGAAGAATTAAGGTAATGGATACTAGCAACTTGACTCAGTTTTACAGTTGTATATAATAAATAATAAACTTTTCTGAAACTGAATCTACCACAGATTCATTTTCGTTGACGTTCAAAAAGAAAAATAAAATTATTTTGAATAAAAATGTTTTGATTTTGGAGGAGCAGTGGATTCGCTGCGCAAGCGATTCCATTCAGTGAAGGCCATCCATCACAGTGGTTTTAGTAAGTATAAATCTCCGCATAACTCTATCTCCCCCCCAGGAGTCGGATATCATTTTCTATGATTGCCCTGCGTAAACAAAATTAAAAGCATATAGGCAGGTGGTGTTGAAGCTAACCTTAATAAGTTCGAGTAGCGTGTGCTGCAGCGACTGCAGCGGCGAGTGCGCGCGCGCCGCGGCCGTCTCCAGCGCGCGGAGCACGCCCACCAGCTGCTCGCCAACGTCCGCCTCCAGAGACACCTGTATCAAGCATACATTTCAATCTATACATGATGTACCCGCGACGTTATTCGCATTATACAGCATGTTTCAGACGAAATAAGGGTAGTGCCTTTCAAGACAGAAAGATTTTTCTTTAATTAAAAAAAAAATTTTGAAAATCGGTCCACAAATGGCGGCGTAATCGGCGAACAAACATAAAAAAAATATACGGTCGAATTGAGAAGACTCCTTTTTTTGAAGTCGCTTAAAAATAAATACAATTTCTAAAATGAAAGTAACCCTTTATCTATGAGTGAAAGTACCATCAAAAATCGGTCCAGTCGTTTCAGAGACACAGATAAATATTTTAAAATTGATTTTTTGATGTAAGTACTACATATACTTTCTTTAATATTGCAATAATTATACAATCAGGCCATAGCAATCTAAATTGAGTTTATAAATTTGTAAGTAGCTTTGTCTGACTTTGATACGATTTTAATAAACTTTTATGTAGATAAAAATTTTACATTGAAGGACATAGGACTTGATGAAAGTTAAACTAGGGTTGAAAATTTGAATAGAAATTTCTATTTGTATTAAAGATAACCGGAAATTAAGTAAGGGTTGTGAGGATGCGAAATAATTTCGCGCTACTGACTAGGTCGTCCATCTGCGCGGTCAAGTGATGGACCTTCCAGCCCTCGGCGCTGGTGAGCACGTGCTTCTGGCTGGCGATGGCGACGATGTCCCGCGTGCGCGGCTCCTTACGCCGCACGTCGGCGGGCCGCGTGAAGTGGCGGTCCGTGCTGCGCCAGCCGCACACGTACGTGGAGCTCAGGGATGGACCTGGCATGAGGATAAAGATTTCGTGTTGCGAAATACCATCTAGCACAACGGCCACAGATTGATATATTTATATATTATTGATATACGCGGCAGAAAATATTGCACATCGAGCCTTATGACAGCTAGACTTTCATAAAGATTTACATCAGTTGTTTGTCATTGCTTTATACCTGATAGAATTTACTGTCATTGACTTATTTTTCTATCTACATATATAGAGATGATAAAACACAGATGACTTAAAGCGAAATTATTAACAGGTTATATTTTATAAATATTTAAACTACTTATGTAAACCTTGAACAAATAAGTTAAATTTAACTTTCAGAGCTGTTTTTATATAAAAAATATAATGTACATTTCCAAAATAAAATCTTCATTGATTTTTTCTCAAAATTACATAATTCAAAGAAATCGACAAATTAAAGATATAAGAATGGTGAAAGTAATAAATATTGTTAATTACATGACATAATAATATAATTTGACTTTTTGTGGGTTGACACATTATTGTTTATCAGCATCCAAATATATTAATATTTTTTGCTATGTACTTTATATCAAATTCACATTTTTCTATGGCTAATGAACAGTCACAAATACGAACATATTTATATATTGTGAGTTTTGAGTATTATAGCTAAAATGACTATATGAAATGTTGTTGCTGTTGTTGTTTTGCACAACATATTATACAATCATATATATATTTTCTTTTTTTTATATATATTTTCGTTTTAATAAAATAAACATACGTTTAGGCAAAGGTGTGACTGAAACTGGCGGCGGTGGTGATGGTGGTGCGTCTTCTGCTGGGAAGTCACATTGTCTTACTTCATTGCTTAATCTGCAACAAGAATACCAGTATACTACATAAATTATAATAGAAAAACATTATAAATTATGTATATAGTACTGTCATCATCATCTACCTAGCATTTTTCCCGGTTATACTAGGGTCTGCTTTCTATTCTAGTCCAGATATTGACAAGTTACTGATTTTTACACAGAGCGACTGCCATCTGACCTCTGCAACCTCTGAAGGTAAGCCAGTAACCATATAGACTAGAATAATTTCTCTACTACGAGTAACGATCATTATGTGATTGTGATAACAACCGGGACCGACAGCTTTACGTGCTCTCCGAGGCACGGTGGGGAGACCCACAAAGACAAACACCCAGACCTAGGAACAAATATTTATACAAATATAAATATCGGCCCCGAGCGGGGATCGAACCCGCAACCGTCGGCTTTAAAGGTACATGTAGCAAAACTACATCAGAGCGGTTGTCGTATTGGATATTATAATATATCGCAATGTAATTTATAATCTTAATTTTCCATCAATTTGCAGTGGTGAATTAAGCTCCATATCCTTCTCATTATTGGAAGAGGAAAATTTTGCCCACCTGTTGGGTATGAACAGATTTTTACTGGACTGTGGTGTTTTTCACCATTTACTGTTCTATTTGAGTTAATAAAGTGTATGTATATAAAACTTTCTAAAAGCAATTTTATTGCAATTATCACTACATTCTAAACGAATTTTATTTATTACGGCAACAAATTAACATGTTTTAAAAAATTCTCAACACATTGCAATCTAGAGGTCTCTAAATATCTCATCTTACATTTTTTTAAATAATAGAAAGGCATAAAATTTGGGTTACAGAGCAAAAATAAGTAGCAAATATCAATCGTTGACACATTTTCCCGTGTAGCTCCATATCCTCGAAAGCGCAATAAGGAACTTCGTTGCAATAGTACTAGAGGTCATGAAGGAGACACTCACATCTGTTTCCTCGGCTTCTTCCTGGGCGAGAGGTCCTGGTCCATGGGCGGGTCAGGGTCGAGGTCGGGCGCGGGAGAGGAGGGCGCAGATATGGTCGTGGAGCCCGAGCCGCCGCCCGTCGGCACGTCCTCCCAACCCGTGCCCTCCGAGCGGTACACCTGACCGATGCTGCCGATGTTGCTAATGGTGCCGATGTTGCTTATGTTGCTGATGTTGCTTATATTGCCAATGTTGTTGATGCTACTGACTATTGTCGTTACATTGTTCATTGTGCTGTGTGACAGACTCTTGGTTGGCGACCTAGAGATATGATTTTTCTTATTGGTATTATTACACAATCTAATAGTTACAATAATAAAGTTCATGTTCTAGGAACTTATGACGTATGGTAAACTAAAGAATAGGTTTAATTTTCACAAGATTCTTACATTGGAAAGATTATGTTGGTATTTGGTTACTAATTGTTTGTCAATAAAATTTTTGTAAGTAATTTTAATAAGAAATTGTATTGTAAAGTGATTGTACTTTAAGTTCATGGTAATATTGTACGAGTATATATATATAGTAGACGATTAAATGTAAAAAATAAATTTATTTATTTATACCCATCAATATCTCGTTTCCGTAATATAGAAGGTCGTGGTAAAATAGAAGAGTTCTGGACGGATGTCGGCGTCTGACGTGTCTCGGAAAGTGTTTGTGCAGTGTTCACAACACTCACTGAAAATAGAAAGTAGAAAAAATTAATCATATAAATATACTTGCAATATTCAAAAATCATAATTTATTTTCAAACCATTGTGTACATGTTGTATCTGAGACCTAATTTTAGTCCAGATTTGTGTTTGTATATTAACCCACAAATCTAACAATTTGAATCCATACATTATTTACCTTGTGCGGGTTGTGCATGCACATGTGCATATGGTGTTAGAGGTCGAGGGAGTTGGTGTGGCAGTTGCTGCTGTTGTTGATGATGAGGTGGCTGATGCTGCTGTTGTTGCTGATGTGGGGGCTGATGCTGCTGTTGTTGCTGATGTGGGGGCTGGTGCTGCTGCTGTTGTTGATGAGGGGGCTGGTGCTGCTGGTGGTGGGGTGCTGGGCGAGGCACCTCGTAATAGAGCTGGGGAGGTGCACTGTTGCCAACACCACGGACTCCTACACTTGCTACTCCCACAACCTAGTATATTATATTAAGTATTGGTTATGAGCACAACAACAGGAATAAACCAGGCCATGCCTTGGTTTGGTTCCTTTTATATTATTGCACAAACTGATAGTGCCAATAATAAGGCTCTAGGTCTAGGAAGTTAAGATATATGGAAAACTAAAGAAAAGACTTGACTTACTCACAATATTCTTACATTTTCAACTATTTTCAAGTTGCAGTGTACGTTTTTTTTAATGTGTATTACCTTTTGTCTGTCATTTATTCACCGATTTTATAAATTACTCAGTTTCAGAAATCTGTTCAGAAGTTTTCAAATGAATTTCATGTCAGCCAAATAAACAAAATTGCGATTTTTTCTTCTGAAGTCTGTTACTAAAAAAAAATTGATCCACTGAATTTTTAATTCGCCCGTATACCTTAGCTGGTTGGTAGTTTCTCTGGAGCAGGGGCAAGGGCCGCGGTGCTGACGTCACGGGAGGCGTGGGCGTCGGCGCGCGAGGGGACGGGCCGCGCACTGTACTCGATATCACGCCCCCACTGGCTACAATTTAACATTCCTTTTTCACTGGATTTGTAAGCACATCTTATAGGTTAAATGGATGCTGAAAAGCAATAATATGTCAACCCACTAAATCGAAAGAGATATTGATATATTCTTATAATGTGTATATGTATTTAACATTTTTCAAAAAAATTTCAAGTCATCTAAACTTAATAAGTACCGAAAATAGTTTCATAATTTAATGTTTCGAATATTGAAGCATGTTCCATATTTTAGAATATGCAATAATCTCAAATATATGAAAAACTTATTATTGTATAAAACTTTTTATTACACCAATGTGCTTTTAATTCATTATGCCTTTATCAAAATAGAAAAGAAAAGATGGATATATACCTCTTCAAATAAATTTATTAAGAATTAATTTGACACCATTAGACACCATTTTCTCAAAATAAAGTCCATGTGGCTTGGCACAGTATTGCATATCAGCGCCCAACTCATGTGAATCTAAATGTCTTAACATGAGGTAAATCGAAATTCGCTCATGGTACAGTCAAGTACAAGAATCTTAAATCAAATAATGTATAATATACCTTTAATGATTTATAATTTTTAAAGCAAAATGTATTGAGATATAATAAATATATCTTTTAATTAATAAATCTCTTGTGGTTACGGTAGGACTCCAAAAAATTTGATTGTTCTATATTCTATTTAAAAAAATCAGTCATTTCAATAATCTCCTAAATCACACAATTAGAATTTTTCAAGAATCAATAAAAACTGTTTCATGCACAAACAAATGAGTTTTTAAAGACTTTTTTACATTTAATTTAGTATTTGAGTTGTAAAAAATTGAAATATCAAATAAACTTTACAGTTTATTAATACTAGTAATAAAAAAAATCTGGAACATGTTTTCAAGCATTTAGAAGAAAAAAAGGAAGGATTGTATTGACTTACGTGGTTTTTACCCAGATTATGCATCTACCTTCAATAAATGCTTTTTAGCAAAAAAAATCATTTTGGAAAAAAACGTGACTCAACAGGTTCGACTTCGATTCATTTGTATGAAACATTTGCGGTGCCTCATGTATGTGGTACAACACTAAGACACTCACACGTGAGCACGGTGGAGGCGGGCAGCGTGGCGGGCTGCGCGACGGACGGCGCGGCGGGCGGCGGCGCGGGCGGCGCGGCGCGCGGCGCGGGCGAGCGCGCGCGGCAGCCGTACACCAGCGCGCGACCGCGCCCGCCGCGCGTGCCGCTAGACCACGCGCCACCTTTAATAACACCTTTTTTACGTTAATTCGTCACTTACGACAAAGAGTTTACAATACTACGTAAGAGGCTATCATAGATATAAACCTATGAATGCCCTAAACTATAACACCAATATTAAATGTTGGCAGATTTGGTCTAGTGGTAGCCAACTCATCTAAACAATATGCTTGAACTAATCTCAATTCATAATATAAGATTCACACATTAGTACATACAAGGTTTAAAATTCACCTTTTCAATTAAAATAGTCAATTTTGCCAACAATATTTTATTTTGTCATGCCTGTCTGCTGCCTTTGCTCGGTATATTCATAGAAAAGGCTTAACTTATTCAGATAAGTCTTGTTCTAGGCTATGGAAGCTTGCTTCACCATCTTGACATTTGACCTGACCTAAGTAGTTAGAAAAACTGCACTCGCCTAGTGCAGTTTTTATAACCAAAACATTCCAACATTAACTTTGGTGTCAGCAACAAGATGCTGTCGTATTGATATAGATATGTAATCAGAAGGAATGTGCAAAATAGCTTGCCAGTGTGCAACAAAAATATTCACCAATATGATCACTTTATTTACATTGCTTCACAAAATGATAGTGGCAACATCATGCTGCTCTAATGAAAATTTTCTTGTTTTCCTTCACCACTTGAAACCTCAGCTATGTTTGTAACACTGTGTGTGAGTGTAGTAAAACCAACTGTTAAAATATTGATAAACCTTGACTTCCAGCAGGCTGTGGGTTTGTAACAGGTCTCACAGCAAGTGAAGCCCCTGCAGCTAAACCACGTGGTACATGACTTGTCACACCCTTATTGACCAGCACTCCAGTACTGTTTACATTCATGTTGGACAACACTGCAATCAAAGCATTGATAGGTATATATTATGTAAAATTTGTTAGTATAGTAAGCCTTTAAATATGAAAATATATAATTTAAACTGGTGCTTAATATTGGTGTTTATCAATATATTTTTTTGATAAAATGACAAACAAATCATTTGCTTAAGATTAAGAATCTTTAGAAAGAATTGTTATATATATTCAAAATATAACTTACCTGGTCTAGTATTTTGTTGTGGCATAGGGGGCAATACTCTAAGTGTACTGGGAGGTAAGGTACGCACAGATGAACTAACCACTAAATTACCAGCTCCACTAACTAAACTGCCTACATTCAATAGTTGTGCACCATTTCCAGTAGAAACATTGCTTGATTGCACACTACTGGATACAGTATTAGCATTTGACACTTGAGCTGATAATTGAGTTCCCTGGCTAATAATTTGAGTGCCAGGACTTAGAATTTGGCCGCTAGGTATTAATTGAGACTGAGATATAATTTGTGAGTTTTGCCCTATCAGTTGTGAGCCTTGACTAACAATCTGTGTTCCCTGCAAAATTGGTGAGCCGCTTACAATCATTTGTGGCTGAAAGCAAATAAGATTTTCTTTAATAAAATACTAAGTGTTTATTGCCTTATATTATTTCTCATACTCTATTCACATAAAACTGTAAATGTGACTAATTACAATATTAAGAATCAAATTAAGAATTAAAATGGAGAAAAAATATATAGTTAATTAATATCATATTCTTTGTTATTGTTTTTTTACGCATAAGATAAATAAATTACTTGACAATTTGTATCATAATTATCCTTATTCTTAAATATTTTGATTTATGGCCTTATTTTAATTTTTATATGATATTTTTGATAGTCAAAGAACTATACCTGCGAGGCAACGCCAGGAGAAATAATTTGTGCAGCAGTACGCATCAAGCCCATGGAACCAGTACTGCTTGTTGTTTTAGGCTGCCCAGATATTAAATGAGCCATTTTTACTTCAGAATTGGTCATGCTCTTGACGATAGTTATTTTTTGAGGTGCTAAATCAATTGGATACATTTTTCCAGTTGTGACCGATCTATCAGTTTCTAAATTATTACTCATTTTTGCTATTTTAAAGGAATTACTATTAAAATAGCATTTTATATAAGGTAAATGCTCTCAATTCTCACTGATCTTTAAGACAGTTGCAGTTTTCTTAACACAAATTGAGTAGATTCGTAAAAATTCGAACTTTCTTGACGGACACAACTCACAAAATAAAGCCTTTCAATATTTGTAAAGATTAAAAATAGAGTACAAATATCTAATTGTCTATGAAAGTAGCGGACTCGTCTAAAGACAATGTATCATAGACAATAAGAGCAAAATGAATAAATAAAATTTGATTAAATAAATTAAAATAGTTTATTCGTAATACACATACAATAAATATATAATATTATGTCCTACTGTTTTAATGTTTTTTTTCTTAAATAATTGTATAAAAAAATTATAATAACGCATGGTACACATGTTAACATAAATTGTATTCTTGCATTTAGAATTTCGAAAGAGACAATATAAGGTCGCAAATTCGCTTTCTCTCTGTCGCATTCTCCTTGGGTCATATTTTTTTGACATGGCCAGTCAATATCTGTGTCATTAAATTCACCAATTATAGTCTATTTTTCTTGTTTTGTCTTATTGAGCATACAAATATGCCGTATTTCTAACCACACATAAGAGTTACATAAGAAAATATCAATTGAATTCAGTTTAATCATTTTTTATAATACAGAATTAGAATTAAAAAAAATGTTTGAAAATTCTTAATTTTTGTTTAGAATATTGTTACCAATTTATTTTTTTCGCTTTTTTCTTTCCTTAGAGCGAAAAGGCAAAGGTTATTGTTACCAAATCAAGGCAAGTAAAGGAAAGTAGATTATAAATAAATTTATTGTTTTTTTTTTTACCAACTCTATCAGCATGGCACCAATTAAAAATTACTGGCCTTAAGCAAATGGATTGTCTGAGCCTAGATAACTATTTATGTGTATAATAGGTAGTATATACAGAGAAATATCGTTTTTTTTTAATATTATAGAATAAAATATTAGTGATAGAGGACTGATTTAAGTAAATACTACCAAATAAAGTTTCATTCTTTAATATAATTATATATATTATATATATATATATATATATATATATATATATATATATATATATATATATATATATATATATAATTTTTTTATTGACCAATATCAGGGGATATTATATATGAACTTGCTTTGTTGTTGATAATCTAAACATTTTATATCTCGTATTTTAGCAGTCGACGAATAATAGCAACGATATTTTTTCCAGTTTATTTATTTGTTAAAAAAAAACAGTGTACAATCGCCTAAAAAGTAGTAACAAAAGTTAATAAACAAAACAAAGAATTTTGTCTATGATATAACCATGGCGGGTTACGTAGGAGATGATGATTTTTCTAAAGAAAATATACAAAAATTTAATAATGAAAGACGAAGTAGTAAGCAATGGGTAAAACTTAACGTCGGAGGAACTTATTTCTTATCAACAAAAACTACACTTTGTAGGGATCCAAATTCGTTTCTTTATCGATTAGTTCAAGAGGACAGTGACTTAATTTCAGACAGGGTGAGTATATCATTTACGTTATTCATTGTTCCTATTTTGGAAACATTTAAAAGTAAGAATAAATACATACATTAATATGACTGACCATATTGCAGGATGAAACGGGCGCTTATTTAATAGATAGAGATCCTACGTACTTTTCGCCAGTGCTCAATTATCTTCGTCATGGTAAACTTGTTATTAATAATGATATAGCAGAAGAGGGAGTATTAGAAGAAGCAGAATTTTATAATATTACAGAGCTTATAAAATTAGTTAAAGAAAGAATATGTTTAAGAGAGAGAAGGCCACTTAAAGATTCTAAAAAGCATGTGTACAGAGTTTTACAATTCCACGAAGAAGAACTTACTCAGATGGTGTCCAACATGTCGGATGGGTGGAAGTTCGAACAGTTAATCAACATTGGGTCTCAATATAATTATGGCACGGAGGAACATGCAGAATTTCTATGTGTTGTAAGTAGAGAATGTGGCAGCTCCTTGAACAGTAACGACATAGAACCCACTGACCGTGCAAAGGTATTGCAACAGAAAGGGTCAAGAATGTGAATATACCTCAAATTTTACAGCTGATGATTTTAGACATTGTGTGGAATGTGTACATACATCATGTAGTGTGAAGTTTGTTGTTCAGTTTTATGATTCCAAGTTAAATGTAATTATTAAAAGTTGTTTTAAAATTAGTCCTGTTAGGCCAATGAAATGGCAATTGATATTTGATTTCTTGTTTATCTGGAATTTGTTTGTGAATACTCAGATTTTTAATAGGAAAGTGCTAGTTCTCATTTTTGATGTGTATTTGGAGCCTCATGAGCGATAATAAGTACCTTTTGTAATAGTGACAAAATACAATCTGAAATATATTAATGCATTTTATTTTTAGGTCAATATTCAACTTTCATTTCAAGTTAATAACTCTATATACATTTTTATATAACCTTTTAACTGGGTTAATTAAAAGTACTATTTGTTCTTGATACCTTTATTTCACTGATAAAGAATTGACTGAAAACAACTGATTTATTTGACACGCTTTTACTTAATAGTTACTAATTGCTATGTTAATTCCATAACTACATTATATATAAATCTGTAACACAATGTTTTTTTAAAAAAATAAAGATTAGAGCTATTTAAAACTTATGTTATTAAATTACACAATTTATTATAAAATATTGCATTCAACTGCATTAAATACAAGTTAACATGCGAGTATCTATACAAGATACCCTTCTGTATAGATTAGATTAATTATCAAAATACAGATTTTTCACTCACACATGTAAGGCAATGGGGTTTTTATTATTATTTAGAATTATACTAATTTTTAATATAATAAATGTATTGAATTCTTTTCTGTTTAGCACCAATCTGCCATGTATGTAAAGTCTGAAAAAAGTTTATGGTCGGCATTGCTGAGAGGACGAGGCTCTTTAGGTGGCGTCAAAACTGCTGCTTCAGATGTAAATTCACTATCGAAGTTGCTGACGTCCTCAAGATTATTAATTGTTGGCACAAATGGTGGTTTCACTTTGCGAAGAAGCAATTGCTCCCAATCAACATTACGGAAAAATGCTTGTTTCTTAACATCCTCAGCATCTCTTTCTGACGAACCCAAACGCCTTTCAGGATTTTTTCTAAGAAGTCGACGCATTAATGCAATGGATTCTAGTGATAAAGTTCTAGGATAACGAACTTCATCATTTACAATAGAATCAAATACTTCACCTTCGTCTTCACCAGGGAATGGAGATTCTCCTACTAACATTTCGAATATTAAGACACCTAGACCCCACCAGTCAACTGCTCTAGTGTATGATGTTTCTGTTAAAACTTCAGGGGCTAAAAATTCAGGTGTGCCACAGAAAGTGCCCGTGCGATCTCCCCAACCCATACCTTCTTTACAGAGGCCAAAATCAGCAATTTTAACATATCCCTCAGTGTCAAGTAGCAAGTTATCTAATTTTAAATCCCTATAAATTATATTATTTTCATGTAAATACTGTAAACCTAATACTACACAAGCTGCATAAAATACTGCCCTTGGCTCAGTAAACACATCAGCATGTATGTGCATCATGAGATCACCTCCAGCTGCATACTCCATGACAAAACAAACATGTTGTTCAGTTTGAAAACATGCAAAAAGATTAACCAAAAATGGATGTCTAATTGCATTAGCTACCTCAAAAATTCGCTTTTCAGACAATAATGAGTCAACTTCATCTCTGGCAATAATATCACCTTTCTTTAAAGCTTTGATTGCAAAATATTCATTAGTTGGTCTATATTGGGCTAATATTACTTTGCCAAAATGTCCACGACCCAAAACACTCAGTAATCTAAAGCTGTCCATTGACATTTCACCAGACTGCCTTCTCGAGTCTAATTCTTTGCCTAGAGTCTCTATAACTGAGGAAGAGCGTGATGACGAAATACGCATGTTACTTGTTATCTCAACTATCTGGTCTTCATTACTTGGGAATTCGAGAACTAATTTAGGTGATGGAGATGGTGGATACTCTACAAGAGGAGTGTTGCATGATGAAGTCTGTGGTTCCTTAGCAATGTAACTGTCTCTGTTATAAGAATCTTCTAAAAATGCAAATGCCTCTTGCAATTCCTTTTCCATTCTGAGAGTTGATACATTAGGCGGTGGTTGTAATGGCAAAGTTGGTTTAGGTGGGGGCACAATAGGCACTTGTGGGGTTGAAGGAGCAGAAGGCAAACCCAGGGGCCGTACACCAGCCATTCCAATGAGGGTGGCATGGGGATTTTCAACATCTTTGTTGTCGGGTTCAAAATTATGCTGTTGAGATTGAATATGGGCACTCTGAATATTTTGAATTGAAGGTGAAGAACGTTTTAAAAGTCTACCAAGCACAACTGCAGGTATATGCATTTCTCCATAAGATGGTCTAGGAATATTTTTGCCCTGTTGTTTAAAAATCTTCCTCTGACGTTGCAGTTTTGGTTTTCTAGAAATTATGGGATTCAAGAATTTTATTTCTGCAAATAAAAGGCCCTGTGGTTCAAGCTCCAGTGCCATTCCATGTCTAATGTCATCAATAAATTCCTCTAATCTCAAAAATTTTACAGCACACAATCCACGCCAATCTTTCCAATGAATACCAATTTCAAGTTCTCTGGATTTATCCAATTTTATTGTAAATCTGAAAGAAAGTTATGTAATATCATTATTTAAATTTTAAGAAAATGTCTTTTCATATAACAAATCTGAAGAAAATACACCCTTTGTAAAGCATTTGTAAAATTTTAACTAATACACACACTGCATTCTTTAAATGTTAATTAAATATCTGCTTAAGAATAGTACACACAAACAAGTATTTCTTAGTCACATTACAAATATGTGAACATGGCCTACTGATAAGATAATATGAGTAATCACACATGCAAGGAATTGTAAAGATCAAATTCAAGGAACTGATTGATATATTTCATAAATAAATGGCTATTATAATTAGATTAGTTAATATTCTTTTCATATACCTTACTATTTAAATATAATACTATGAAAATCACTTCTTTTTGTATTTATGAAATTTCTTATGAAATAATGTAAAAATCTATTAAAAATATAAAATACCTCTGATCCCAGGCCTGCTGAGAGCAAGGTCTCCAACTAGTTTGGGCTACTGTGTGGTTGTCCAATTTCATAACTGCCATGATTTCATTACTAGTATCCTCTTTAATGCTATATGTATATTTCATTGAGTTACGAATAGTTACTCCTTTAACAAAAGACTTCAAATCAGAGGGGCTAGCAAGCGGATCTCTGCGAGTACGGCCGGGCACATCTTCTAAGAGATCTTGGCATCCCATCAATCTAACCTCTAAGGTTCCAGTTACTTGAACACAAGGACTGATCATAGGAGCCGGTGATACAAACAGACTGCGCTGTCCACTTGCTCCAGACAAACTGACATAACCAGGGCTGGAACCAGTGCTACGTAATTCATGTCCTAATTCTATGAAAGCTGCACTCTCAGTCGGTAATTCTTGTCGACGCATATCAAGAGACTTGCGGAGCAAATCTAATTTTTGTGTTGATTCGAGAAGACTTGTCTGAGCTTCTTGCAGTGCTTTTTTATCAGTAACTTTCTTGTCACTCTGTAATAGTCTTATAGCATTCTTTGAACCCTCAACTACAGCTGCTTCTATACGGAGACGATTTCTAATTTCTGCAATTCTTTCATCAAGCAGAGGATCAACACCACTCATATCTGTTGCCCTTCCATCACCATTTGCTCCTGCATTATCACCTTTTTGTTGTTTGCTTAGTTTAGAAATACGTAATTTTAGATATTCAATTTTATCTTTCGAATCTGCAAGCATTTGGTGTGCTTCAGCAAGTAACTTCTTATCTCGAGATTGGTTACTACTACTTATGCTTTGAATCATATTCTCAGCGCCCTGTTTTACTTTTAATTCAATATTAAGCTGTTTTTCCAACGATGCCAATTTACGATCAGTTGTCCCTTCGCCCAACTGACGTTGTTGTTGAGCGGCTTCTGAAGCCAAAATAATCTCTTCATCGTAAGACAAATCTTCTGGCGAAGTCGGGGTTGATTGACCGCGTGACAAAAGAAGCTGCGATTCTAGTTCTTGCAGGTCAGATTTAAGCTCATTCAGTTTTAAATTAGCTTTTTTTACAATATTCGCTACATCTGACAGCGATCTTCTATCAGTCGCGACTTCGCGCAGTTTCTCAGCGCCTTCCTTTATTTTGAGTTCTTTACGTATCTCTCTACGTATGACATCCTTGAGTTCCTCCAACTTAGACGGCAATGCTATTTCTGGAATACATTCCGTTTTAATTCCATACTTGACGCCCAGCTCATAGAGGACAGGGTGACGAATATAATCACTGTGGTAATAACCTGGGTCTGCCATAATTGAGGATGCACAGTCTAACGTCAGTTAACCATAATTATGTGAGAAAATATCACTACTATTGCTTCTTGATCACAATTCGAAATTGTCAATATAATTTATTTTAATACAAATTCTTTTTGAAATGTTATAGGAAATCATTATGTAAAAACATTAAATATATACTTATTTAATAATTTAAATTACAAAACAATTTATAAACAAGTTGGTCGGTCAACGAAACCAACGAGACGATGAAATTCTACCATATCTACAAATTCTACAACACCATAGATTCTAGAGCGATTACCGCTGGAAACGAATAAAAAATATATATTATAAGTTAATGTAAAATACAAATTAATAGACATATTTTTTAAACACATACAATAGAACACAAAATGCGAAGATATCAATATTAATTGATCAAATTATAACATTAAAAAAGTGATGTGAACATGACAATGCAAACAAAATCTTTTAAATATAGTTTTATAGTCAATTTACTATCTATTTCATTGCAGGATGGTGGAAATGCACATGTATCTATCTCTCAATAATTTTTCCTAACTCATGCAGATTATATGACCGTCGAGGACAAGAATTTAACTTTGATTGCCTTTTTAGTTAGCATCGCATGTATCGCATTATCTCTACTTAAATCACTAATCATGACTGACTTGCACAAGTCTCTGCAAATTTGTATGTAATACACAATTTAGTGATTTCTAAAAGATATATTTTATGTTGACTTCAATAAATCGAATAGAAGGGAAGAGAACGTTTCATGTAATTGTTCAAATAAAGGTACTTTAACTTTCATAATTATTTAATCACAAATATTTAAATACCGGTTTGCTTTCCCAGAAAAAAATGACGTAAAAATATGGCAAATAAAAATATATAAAACTAGCGGCCCACCCTGGCTTCTCTCGGGTACATACACACACATACACCCTTTTTTGCGTCGGGTTTCAAAAAAAAGTAAAATTATAAAGGAAGTTTGAATTTTTTTGTAATGATTTTTTTTATTCATAGTTTTTATTAATGTACTCGCGGCACTTTATTTTATTACATTGACTCCCCCCCGTACCCCAGTGACGCTTACATAGAGCCTACCTCGCATGCTGGCTAGCTGAGCGCGGTGAGCGGCAACCACGTGACTTTTTTCTAATACTTGCATTTGTAAACTCGTGATATCTTCCGAATGAAATGTCCGAATTGAATAATTCAAAAAGTTATAAAAAGGTATTGAAGCCGACAGTACAGAGCCTTTTTAAGCGGCGGCATATAAATTAAATTTTTAGAACAAAAACCGCTTACTGTGACATAACTATAATATTTAGACATATGCTGTCGCGACACTTTTTGTAGATAATTATGAGTTCTGCAAAGTCGTAGTAAATGATTTTGTTCTATCATCAATAGTTTTCGCAGCGCACGCGACGTAAGGAATTTTGAGGTCATTTTTTTAGACCTTGGATTACATTATTAGAGTTTTAGTAAGGATCCCTAATTTAAAAAAAAAAATATAATATAGCCTATGTTACTCAGGGATAATGTAGCTTTCCAAATGTGAAAGAATTTTTGAAATCGGTCCAATAGTTTCGCAGCCTATTCATTACAAACAAACAAACAAATCTTTCCTCTTTATAATATTAGTATAGATATACGAATTTGAAACAATTACGGTTAAATAAAACTGTCAAAAGGAATCAAATCAAAACCTTAAAGATTTTTTCTAACCTAAACCTAGTTAATTGAATTTGAATCTTTGAAAATTTAAATATTGCTCTGTTTAACAATTTTAACATTATGTGGATAAGGCTTTCAAAAAATCTTTTGACAAATGTTCTAAAAAAAATTAGATCATAGAAAAAGATTATGTGGAGGAAAGAGGACAAGGTTAAAATAAGAAAGGAGATGCTTCTAAAGCAGATTATTATTAATATTAATATGCAACAACATAATAGCCCTAAGAAATATAGATCCAAATTCAGAGTATTTATTTTACTACCAAGAAGTTTAGCAATATTGCCTCTTGAAATCTGGAAAAAAATACCTGCCTGGGAAAATGTCTAGGCACCGAAAGACGGCATTAAAACATCAAAGAGATGTTCGCAGTGTCGCGCAATAATTAAACAAAGTAGGAATCTGTAAATTAAACACACACAAAAACACTTTGTTTTACCGTGGTTACTCTTGTGGCATACATAAGAAATAAAGACGACATGAATTTTATTTAAAATATATATATATATATATATATATATATTAAATATAATATAAATAAAGTTAATGCAATTGACTGAGCGATAAAACTCTCGTCGTACTTCCTGAAAAGGTATTTATTATTATTGTTGCATAGCTGACCGTCCTTTAAGGAACCGACCAGTTCCATGGCATTTCTCTCTCCCTGTCTCACACGCTATATTCAAAATATGGGGTGCATCCAAGCTTGACCTATTTGTATTCCAAGAAGTTGTTGTAGTACATATTACGTACGTAATTTGGAACTCTAGTGATGATTGTAATTTACATTGCGACGCATTTAATCGGCAGTGGAAGTACAAGTTGCCATGGGTTTTTTCAGTGTCAAATCTATTTCCACAGTTCTAATCACCTAATGATCGGATGTGAGGTGACGGCGATTTGCCACTACTATGGAGCAGATCAAGATACTGCCTAGCATACATAACGGTTTTGATCCACGAGACAGGGTAAGATTTCTTTCCGCATGCAGTCATGTCATTCGACGTGGGAGACTATAGCCTCCTTCTGTGAGACCATCATGGGCTAGATGGAGATGACAGGGCAGACTTGAGATAGGGCCGTTTCTCCTTGGTAAGGATAACGCAGCTGTCTTCATCCCAAGATCTTAGCCCCACTAACGCCCGGGGCATTATAAGGCGTACCTCAAGCCTTGTCCGTGATGTCCGCATCGGGTCTTACGCATCCGTTTTTCATACGGTTAGCCAGGATGATTTCCAACTGCCATATACGAGAGGCGTGGGAGGGTAAAAGAGAAATTTAGCTACTGAGACGAGCTCCGTCAGCCATAAGCAGAGCAAAGTAAGGCAAGGGCAGCGGATGGGTTCTCCGTCAACCATGAGCAGAGCAAAGTACGACAAGGGCAGCAAATGGGTACTCCGTCAATTATAATAATAATACTATGCATATGGACCAATCAGGTTAGGATCTGATGCTGGGACCCTGGAGACATCGAGGGAATTCTTCTAATGTTATAGGCACACCTATACTGATTTTGGTGTTTTTTTATAGTTAATAGTGCATTTGCTTCCAGCAAGCACATTTGGTGAAGTCGATCATAGATGGCTACTGGAATTACTAAATAACAAGTGTTTCACGGGTTAGAATTCGATTACTTCAATATAATTGCTAAACAGTTTATGCTCGCCACATACGATGCAACATCAGGAGAATTCCTTAATGTACAGCCCTGAATTTGGAAAAGCAATATTGATAAGCAGTTGACATTAAGCTATTGTAATTTAGATAAATCACAAACGCTTAAACCAGTAAGCAATTGGACGTATAACTTTCATAATTCTACAAACAACATTTTCAGCCAATTGACAGGGGGCGAGATAGTCAATACATTGATATTGTTGCACATTATATTTTATCGATGGCGATAAAAACAATTCAGTCGACATTATCATAAAACTGTTAAAAAATTGGTAAATAGTCGAGGTACACTTTTGAGAAAACAAAATTTTTATCTTGGGCATTAAATAATAAGGTTTAAAATTACTAACAAATGTTTAAATGTTAATAAGGACAAAATAGCAAAATAGTTATATAATTTATTAAAATTACGAATCTTAGTAGTGAACAGCAGATTCCAACACAATAGTAAATCAACAAGCGATAACCTTGAAAACTGCGTCGACCAATGCATTTTTAACGTCGTCTTTTAAATTTGGAATCTAAGTAATAAGTTTCAATATTTTTATAATTTACTATTGTTACTTAATAAATTAAATTGTATAAATATTTTAAAATATTGACTTGCAATTTAAATCTTTCCGCTAATGATATAAGGAATACAATTTTTTGTGAGTGTCACAGTACCAATTCGATTGATATACTCGAATAATCTATTAGTTATGATAGCTAATATTCTTTATGATAATGTTTTTTCAAATCTATCTGTAGAATTATATAATCTGGTCTTAGACTATTAAGCATTAATCGAGTGTATTAACAGCTGTCGATATTTTTTCATCAAAATATCAATGTTATAAATGCATTAGCATGTCGTATGTGTAGCGTTACAATTATAAACGTAAGATATGTATAATATGATCTTAGTCTATAGTCTATAACATTTTAAAATAAAACATAAAAACGCTATTTAATCTGTGTAATGTGTGTAAGCTGTAAAATGATTTTTGATTAGCTTTCACTTCACCGATAAAATACCAAATTCTGCAAAACGAGAATCTAACTAGACATTAAGTTTAAAGTTTGTCGACATTTAAGATTAGGAAATTGACAGATTATCGTTTACTCTAGTCATGATATAAAGAAATGAAAGTATTATCGCTTTTGTGTTATTGCAAATCGAATATACTGGAAAGAAACAAATCCAACTGTCAAAGTTTTGAGGTTTACTTGGCTGTGTGCCCAGTATCAACTGTCTGTCAATAACATACTTTTATTATACACAAGCTGGGTCATCGTTTTGATGGATAAATATGCCCGTTAAAGTTGATATTACTCCGCCACCGCCAGCTAATTCAAAACAACCTGGCGTGACGAAGTCTCTTCTTTATAACGGCTCCAAATTTCAAGGGCATCAAAAGTCCAAGGGAAATTCTTACGAAGTAGAAGTTGTATTGCAGGTTAGTGTTAAAAACAAATACGCAAAAAGTGAAAAATAATGAAACATAATAAGAAATTATGTGTGCTTTCTAAAAATATATAAAAATATTTTATCAGTGCGTTCAAAACTGATCTATTTAGACGTGTAAAACGAAAAAAGTAAAATGATGCAAAAATACATTCTGGAGATTCCATTGTTTTTGATTTTAGTATTGAATTACAGCATGTCGATGAAGAGAATTCGTACCTTTGTGGATATTTAAAAATAAAAGGTTTAACAGAGGAATTTCCGACGTTGACGACGTTTTTTGACGGCGAAATTATATCGGCGAAGTACCCTTTTTTGACAAGAAAGTGGGATGCTGATGAAGATGTTGATAGAAAACATTGGGTATAGTTATACATTAATTTCTTAGTTTCGGATAGCATGTAAATAGCAATGATTAATTATTGAAATAATAAAACAATAAATGTTATCTTTCCAGAGCAAGTTTGACCTATTTGTACCATATTTAAAGACATTCAACTCGGACTCGTTTGATTATGATTCTCTTGAAAAGGCTGATTATGTATTTATGAGGTGGAAGGAGCACTTTTTAGTGCCAGATCATACAATAAAAGATATAAATGGTGCTTCATTTGCTGGGTTCTATTACATATGTTTCCATAAATCGGCAGCTACTATAGAAGGCTATTATTACCACAGGAGCTCTGAGTGGTAAGCAATCATTTCATTTAAGACAAAAATATAAAAAAATCATATTTGTACTAATCAAAAGTTGTAATATTAATAAGAATATTGAATCAAAGACTAGATGGTTATTTTACAAATGTTTCCTGGCTATTTTGAATGTAATTTGATGTAAAAAAAACATTGAACTTTGATTGATGTAGGGGCACTCAAAATAAGATTTATAGATAATTTAAGTTCAAAACATTTTATTTTATATATACTAAAATTTTTAATCTATTCTTTGGCACTTATGTTATTAATTTTTTTTTATATATGGTGTAATATAATCACTTCTTGTATATATAAATAAATGTAAAGTAGTAGTATTTCAGTATCAAATTTTTTGTTAATAAATATGTGTTGTTTAAAAATATGTATATAATTTTATAAATATGTACCTGAATGACCAAGTTTTGCTCTATTTATTTTTTGGTAAATCATGTTTTTTGGAAAATATATTTAAAATTATTTTAGTAGTAAATAAAATAAATTGCAGTAGTTTTTCATTTCCTGAAAAAATAATATATATATATATATATATATATATATATATATATATATATATATATATATATATATTTAATATATATATATATATATATATATATATATATTTAATATATATATATATATATATATATATATATATATATATATATATATATATATATATATATATATATTTAATTGTAGACATAGAGAACTATTTTAATGTATATGTTCTTAAATTAATTATGTATAAAAACCTTTTTTCAGGTTTCAGTCTTTGACTTTGAGCCATGTTCAAGAACACAGCATCCAAATTTATGAATTCAGATGAAATTGCAGTAGCATTATTGAAATTGGATTGATATTTGTTTCTTATAGTACTTACATGTTCTTAAGTCATTATTTCATTTGATATCCTCTACAATGACTTCGTCGAGTATCTTTGATAGATCTCATTAAGTTATCTGCTACCATGATCAATATATTATGAACAATGATATTTGGCCTGTCTTTGCATATACTTACATGTAACATAACTCATTAAATAGCATGTACATACTTCATTATTTAATTTAGTGTATTCTTTAATTATAAATGTCAATAAATTGGTTTAGAAATCATCTTCATTTGTAAGATTTTTCTGTACTATTTTCTATTATTGTGATATATTGTACAAATTTCTTGTATAAGTAGATTTTTGTTAAATTTAAAATATTTTTTGACATATCATGTGTTCCTTTATGATTAGTTACCCATTACTCATGTATTATATAAGTATGTGCAAGATCAGGTTACGATTAAATAAACAATATTATGTTAATTTGACTACCTGTAGGAAATATCAATTTAAACAGTGTTATTAAGAAAATTTAATATTTTTTTTCAATAAAATCTTGAATACAAATAGTTACTATTTTTTATTTAAATTTACAATTATAGGTCACAAATAAAACTGATTGTATGATTTCATTTCAATTATTTTATTAACACATTCATATTTACAATAAAATACTGGCATTGATAATTTTCTACTTTTCTTTTTCATCAAATGGAATATTAAGCACATTTGGATATTAAGATTTTAAAACTATGCAATTAAGTATTTGCTATATATTTTTATTTATTTTACTCTTATAGCTATTATTTGTACAATACAGATTTGACACAATAATTTTGATAGTAAAAATTGTGAGACTTTCAATTAATTTAAACAATATATATTTCAAATAATGTATGGACATATTATTTGTGTTTCAGTTTTTTCTTTAGTTATATATTAATGAAAGTCCCAACGATTAGTAATATGAATATATAAAAGTTTAAATACAAAAAAGTTTAATTTTAAAAAATACTTCTTAAACAGTTTCCCATTTACGTATTTAATAATTTAAAATGCAATAACACTGGTTTAGGATTAGATATGAGTAGTAAAATATTTATGGCAAGTATTTTTATCACCATGCATCTAAAAAGTCAATAGTATTAAACATTTTAAAGTAGTTATATCATAAATTATTGACGTGCCTCTCGATATTAAGATTTGATTAATCATATAGCATATTATATTGAGTAAAAAAATACACATTAGAATACATCTATCATTCTAAAATCCTACGAAAATAGTAGCATTCAATAATAATGTTTCGCAGTTATATATCTAAACCTTAAACTAAGCTTTGGTGGGATCGATATATGAGTAATAGTTCGGTAGTTAGCGTACAAATTATAAGAAAATATGACATTTTTGTTATTAATAAACCATTAAAAGTTTTACACACAAAATGGTTAACTGAAATATAAGTATAAATTGAATTAACTCTTTTCTAATAGTGTTGATAATTAACATTGGCAAAACTATTAGATTTGTATGGAATTCTATGTTTGTCTTTGTCTCTTAATTATCGTCATGCTTGTATTGATTGTAGGTGGGTTTAAAATGTCCGAAATTAGATTTAATTAATTTTCTTGATAAATAAAAGGCTCTAGTAAGTTATTCTACAACTAAGTATACATACTCAAACCAACTTAGGTCATCTGAATTATCTACATAAGTACTAAATTATAAATATTCACATAATATTCATTTTAAAAGGCAAGCCAGTGCCAAGAATTCATATGGTGTCTTCAGAGACCACTTTATGTACGACTATCTCACGAGTTACAACAACAAGAAATATACATCAAATAAACATAAATTAGTAATACAACAATTTACATAATACAAAACAACGATAATACTAATTGATAAAAATTATAATTTCAGGAGCAAAAACTATTAAACGCTTAGGTATCGAGTGCAAGAGTATTTACAAGAACTTAAAACAGCTAACAAAACATTTTACAAAACTATGACTGTAATATTTGGCTTTGAAATAAATAAGCTATATATAGTGAAAGCTATGGCAGATATGACTATATGTTATTCAGGTCTAATAGTAGTTAATATCAAATCCGATACATTTATAGAGTTTTAAAATGTGCGTAAAGTATATTTTTCCATAGCTTCCATTATATGACGTCGGGTAACATCCAATTGTCTAAAATATAGAAAACAAACTATCTTTTCGATGCTCCTTCACTACTGAACCAGTGTCTCAGACCAAGCAGGCTATACAAATCTTGGTTGTTAGCGTGAGATCTTATTGGACTAGTACTATGGTCAGCAATCTTGTGTGGATATCGCCGAAGTCCAGAATAAGCCTCTTGAAGACCAAGATGAGTTTCAGGATAACCCGCGTATGTAGAACCACGAGGGCGAAAGTAATGAGGATATGAATGATGGTGGCGACGTGGATTTCCATGCATTGAGTTGTAGACTCCTCCAACCTGATTACGACCAGGCCAATAGTCTTGTAAATGTCTGAATGGATAATTAGGCGGCGGCGAATCACCGTTCTCATTTGGCCATGGATATCTATAGTAGACTATATGTTTTGGGTATGCATTTTCACCAGTTGCATCTTTGTTCATAATGATGTCTGCATGAGTGTCCGAGTCTTTCAAGCTATCCGTTACCTTTGGCTTATTTCGTCTATATTGTAGCTTCGTACGTGTTCCTAATATGCCGTCTTCTTCGATTGAAGATAGTTTTTTATCATCTTTGGCAAAATTATCATCTGTTGAAACTTCGGCGTACCTGCTAATGAGTTTGATAGCTTCTCCTATATCAGAGTAATCATTTTCTGGGCTTAATTTAGGATCATCTGAATCTTTTTTTAAGACCGACACAGTTGAATTCGTTTTAATGTTTGAACTGTCAAGGGAGTGGGTATTTTGCATATCAGATGTATTTATTTGTTCATTAGCTTGTGGTCCGTTTTTGATTTCTAACTCTCCCACATTGCCCTTATCTATTTCCGATCCTGTCATAATGTCCTGATTATCCTGTGTATCGGTATCATAGATTACAGGATCGACATTTACGTGTCCAAACACTAGTTCTTTCTGTCCTTCGTCTGTGTCATTTAACTGTGTTTCAACCTCGCTAGAGTTAGTCATAGGACTGTCTCTTTTAGGTTTGTCTGAATAAGTGAGTAGGTTGTGTAATACGTTGTGAGAAAGAATATTGCTGCCGTCTTGTGAAATGGTATTGTTTAATTTAGATTGAGATTGTTGTAGTTTTAATAATTCCAATTCAGCTTCGATACTAGAATCGGCATTTTCACCTTTTTTGTCAATTTTAACGAAGTTTGGCTGTAGATCTTGAGCCTGTAATGAGACATTAAATTAATAACATATTTTAATTTTTGTAAAAATTAAAACGTTGCAGAAATGAAGAAATTAATTATTCATCATATTAATGGCAGTAGGTTCTATACCTGTGCAGATGAATCCTGTGGTGAGCCTTGAGGATCTAGACCAATAGGTATAGACAATTGCAGTGGTCCTGGATCTTCATCGCCGTAGTCGTAAAGTACGTCGCCATTGTTAGGTGCCGTAGTAAAAAGAGCGTTCAGTTGCTCTAGTAAAATACGTTCATGCTCAGCTTTGTTTACTGTCACCACCTTAAAATAGAAAAAAAGAAAAAAAAATTATAAACGTTACGTTTTTGCGAGTAAAATTTCTGGATATTTTGTTTACATAGTATTCGTTTGTATAGCAAATCAATAGCGAACAACTATAATAGGCCCTACTATGGTAAAATTGTTTTGTCGTAATTTTTTTAAAATCTTCTCTGCAAATCTCTATAGGCGGCGGTGATAACATCAGGTGTCCCGCCTGTTTGTGTGCCAGCTATTTTTTATATAAAATGACGTTCGACCGCTATAATAATGTATATTTTACACAAGGATGATTTCAATCAAACATCAATATAAATAATGTAAGAATTAGAACCTGAACGCAAGCGGTTCCATCAAGCCGGTGTCCTTTAGGACAGACTAGTGGGGTGATGAAAAGAGACTTCGTAGTTATTCTTCTAGGTGGGGCATTTTGGTTTCCATCTTCAGGGCTTTGCAACCAGGAGCGCCAAGCTAGTTCACCCGCTTGTCTGTCAAGAGTGCGCGGTGGTGCGCGAGTGGTTGTCGCCACTGGTCCCTCGGTTTGTTCCGCTCCCACCAGTGCACACGACACCAGCAACGCGATCCACGGATACCACATCGCAAACACCTGGAAACAAATGATAGATGCTATATTGGTGCTAAAGAACATGTATATTTAAATGATAAGAAGATGCAGTATGGTTTCAACGATTTTATACTAATAATAACAATAAATATAATTTGTATGTAAAAATACGTCGTAGAATTCTCATATGGTTTAAAAAATGGTATAAAAATAATGATTTGTAATGTACAAATTATTTAGGTAAGAATTTGTGAGTAATCCAGAACATGAGTTCTATCATGGTTATGTTTAACTGGATGTTCACGTCGTGAACTGGATCAAGGTGTGGCCTTATCCATTAGCTCAATAGCTCGATGACAAACGATATGCGGTTAGGCTAATGAGATACACGTTTGTCGTTTTGTTTTACTGTGAAATCAACGCTTATACCTAATTTTGTAATTAGCTATTGTAATTTTTTTTTTACTAGCTAATTAACTTATATTTCATGGAGCAAGGTCATTTATATTGTAATTACTTAAATAATTGACCTATGAACGTCTCTGAATGATTATTATAATAAACTTTAAAATATAATTTTACTTGAGTAAATTTTATCGTTATAAAACATGACATTTTGTTTATAAAATTCATATTTTTAAACTTACTACTTATCCATCCTTTTCCTCAGCATTTTTTTATATAATTATTATGGTTTTGGTTATTTCTTCATAGTTATTTTTTATTAGAAACTTTCATTGGGGAATAATTCAATATAAAGAGGCCGCGTGAACGTGACGCTTTATCGAATTACTTCTAAGGATTCGAATGCTTTTCATTGGGTCTTAAGTGCTTTCAAGGGTGAATTGAGGATATGCGAAAGTTTTTAATAAAAAAAAGGACATGTGGGTTTTTAAAATAAACTCACAAAATTTTTTACCAACTATTTAAAATCATCGTGATCTCATTCAAGTGGTCAGTTCAAAGAAGTTCACATGCAGTTTACAATTAAATTTTTAAAAGAAAAAGTTCCGTTATATATATTTTTGCTGGAAATTATATTCTATGGTAATTATGATTTAAATTTACTCGAATATATTTTTTAAATCTACTTTAATTGTAAATATTTTAGCCAAAAATGTAATTTATTTAAGTATTAACAATAATAAGTCAGGCATGAGATTCAATAACTTTTTATATTTATATACACATCACTTGGAAAATTGTAAACAATGTAATCTACACTGACTCGTGAGTCGTAGGAAATGCAAATGGTCTGACGATTTGGTACATTTCAGTTATTAATTTAGTGCGCAAAACAAGGGCATTGGCTGTTGACCCCGTCGCGATCTATTGGCAGCATCTGGCAATGATCTCCAGGCGCCGACGTCGTGGCCGAGCACACGGAAGCGCCTCGCGGATTTAACCGTGTTTCAATGGGTGCTTGATTGAGTATTACTTATTTCAGGCATCATATTCACCAGAGCTTAACTTGACAGCGATCGAGGCTTTTAAATACAACAACACTAAAACTTATCTCAACCTTTACGACTTTAAGTTTTATTTCTTCAGATCATTTCTGCTGTGACCTAATGAAAATCATATTTCAATGTACATAAACCAGACACATGATGGGTATTCCGTTTGGATATATTATTATCTGCGCGTACCAAATCCTCGATTATTGAACCCTACCTTGACACGTATGCGAGAGAGAGACGAAAGTCGCGGAACAGAGGTGCGCGAGCGCAGGGTTGCACACAAATAGCTTCCCAGTGAGAGCACAGGTCGAGTGATTCCGAGAACATTCAGTGAACCTCGTATATTTAAAACTGCATTAAAATATTGATGACAAGTATTCGGTTAATTATAGCGACATAGTTGGTTCCCTCGTCTGACACGCACTACAACTGCCCATAAAGTCGTCACGTTATCCTCAATACGACGTTCCTACCTATTTAAATATGTATCTACTTCCTTTAATTAATACGAGTGCGTGAATCAACAACATTGAACATGTAGGGGAACGTGCGTTGCTAACTTTCTATAGTCACGCTTGGCCTGCATCACTACACCCTCATGAGGACTGACAGGTGTTACATAAATAAATAAAGGACTAAGGAGGAATAAGTTGCTTTTTTGATAAGACGTTGTAATGTTTTTTTACACATCCTGGTCCCTTAAACAACCCCATCAGTTGAATTAACTCAAAAAATGATCCAGACTAAATGTTTCTATTTGCATAAATAAGACAAAACGATAAAAAGTTGTTTATAAAATGTTTTGTAAGAATGTTTGTTAAGACTATTGTATAAAAATGTTTTTAAAGACTGTTCATATTTTTGGTGCAGTAACAATTTCTATTTAAGGCGTGGCTATTATATCCATTAATGTTCATTGTATGATAATAAAACAAAGTGGACGGCTTGGTGATGGTGTCGAGAAAGTGTTGTCCAGTCGCTAGCTGGGCAAGTACGATGTTGGTCGAATTTGCATATTAAGTAACTACCGTTTGCTTCACGGGCAGGATACTGATTATTTACACAATGGACTCGCCAAATTGCCTTCAAATAAATAATTAACGAAGTTACACCGCTCAAATTGTTGCTAAAAACATTTCATAACAGTTTAATACTAACGAAGACATATTTTTAGATTTATAATGTTGTATAAATTTCAATGCTACGAACAAAAAACATACAATTTTGTTACAAGTTCAAATCAGTTGGAAGCTAAGTTATCATAGCTCAAACAAAACAATGCAACGGGAACGTTCAGTAGAACCGTGATGCTAATTGAAGCTTTCATTGAGAGCTATTACACTAATTAGTTAAATTCCAACAGTGAAGACTAGTATGCGATGCGTTTGTCTTTCGAATATCCTTTCAGCATAACAACATAAAACATAAATACAATTTTTATTAAAATATTATGTACCGAAATGTTTTTTAAAATGAACTTATAGGTAGTTAGCTCACAATCATATAGGTATCTTATATTTTTTATCAATAACTTGACAATAAGAAATAACTAACTATAACAATTACGAATTTGAAAGAAATAGTAGTCATATACATTAGTATGTTTTTCAATGCGGAAAATTTAGAAAATCTGTTAGATAGATGATTTTGTGTATTACTTTTAAATATAATCATATTTCACGGATTACCGTAAGTACATACTATATAAGTGATAAGGCCCGCGTCAAGCCTATTCGGCGCCGTCGTGCACCTGTCCTATATGCGCCGTTTTTGTAGTAGCGATATTAGTAAATAATGGTTTAGTCAAATCAAAAAGTTTCCGCAAAGTTTTTAATACGAAATCCAATGTAAATATTAAAATTTGAAAATTTTAAGTATAGGCCCGGCGCCTTTTTGACTCGGCGTCGTCGTGCGTCGCACGACTTGCACGTATGGACGGCGCGGGCCTGTAAGTGATATAGATGGGTAAGACTACTACTACTAACTACTAGTAGGATGTGAACAAAAAAAAGCGTTTAATATTCTATACCAAGCTATAGCCACGGGAGCGAAGCAGTGATAATAAATGTAGGTAAAGTCGTGAGGGACAGCTTGCCAAGCGTAACACGTAAACAAGCAGGTAAAAGTTATTATTATTATTTAGTTTTAAATTAAATATCTTATTTAGAGAGAAAAGAAAATAAAAGATTAAACTTTACGGCAAAATAACGTTACTTGAAAATGCGATTTGGTGATTTTTTATTTAAGTGTTTTGTCATTTATCGTTAAGTGTGTCGATGACTGCCAAGAGCAGTTGTCGACCCAGTGAATAAATGTTCAACATGTGCGACATTTCACTATCGTTACAATATTTCGTATAGCTTTCGCATCTTACAAACTAAAATGGTTTTTAGCTCGAAAAAATTGCTCTCTTCTTATGGAGCGCTATAAAATGTACATTGCCATCAGGTTTACATTGGATTAAAGATTCAAATTATAATAAAAATTTTAAAAACACAATTTGTTTTTAATACAAGTCATTCTTAACGAAGATAAATCTTTTAGTAACGACCCATTCATTAGGCCGCGGTTATATAATTTTAAGTGTTTAGTTGAAATTATATGTAAACTAAAACCAATGAAAATAATGCATTTGAAATTGAAGTGAACTCATTAATGGAAGATATAAAAAGCATTGTAACAAATGGACGGCATCAATGTCCAAAACAAAAGCAAACAAATCCTAATCAGTGAAGTGCGTAGTGGGATGGCGGCCTCCGACGCCCGACGCGACGCTTGGAACGGTCGGTAAAGTGTGTTTATTTATAAAAATAATCCATTCATCTCCCTTTAAAATCCGAGTCTCTCTGATTTAAAACGAAATACTTAAGCTAGGGATACATTACACGACTTAAGTAATATAAAAAAATTAAAAACTTGATTGCCTAAAATAAGTGTTACAAATGTGATCCTTTTGGGGTAGTAGAGATGTATTCACGTTCAAAAAACTGGATAAAACATTAATTAAAGTATAAAAACATTTAAAAACAGATTTTTGGCGCCGTTTCCAGGGAATCTAGGGACGGACATACAAACAGATAAAACGTATAACTTTTTTTTGGCTACCGTTGTAAAAGGATTTCTTGTCATGTATGCATTTATTTAAATGTTAACCTATATTTTAAGGCATCAATTCTTCATAGGTACATAATAAATAATTATACTATGTTTTTTGTTTCTTGAACTCAATATTGTTATAAGTATTTAGTATATTGTATGTATATGTGTATTTAGTATTAAAATTCTTTTTCGCTATAATACCTACAAGAATTTTTTATTGTGAAAACTTCCTTTTATCGAAGTATTTTACTATTATTACGTATTTGATTACATAAATATTATTATAATGTTCCTATATCGATTACAAGATATATTGTAAATAAATAATATATCAATTAATTTATACAAACATAGTCAAGTTTGTAGAAGTGGAACCTGTTTTATTATTTTATTGGTTGTTACCGCAAATTTTAATATAAGCTTGTTACCCACTGCGTCTGTTCTGATTAGGTGGTTCTAAAACAGGATATGTCATGCGTACACCTAAATGTTACTGTTATTCTACTGTAGCCACGATTGAACAATTATCGAAACCGTTATAACAACATTTGACTGATTTCTAATTCATGTATATTTAATTACATGCTTAAAGTTTCGTTTTGATAATAATTCGATTTTTCGATTAAGATAATATTTCCGATTGAGGAGTGTCGTAAAGTTGGAAGATTAGTGGATATATCTCGCGTCATATCTAAATATCTTCTAAGATATAGAATTGTTTGTGTTAATCAGTGCTTATCATCTGTGAATAAAACGTTCATTGTCCAGTAATGACCTAAATTTCAGGTATGTTAGATTTGCGTTAAAATACTCTGTTGCCCTATGATAAGAAAAAAAAGTGTTACAGTTTACAAAAAAGAAATTTAAAGTACATATTAAAAAATCCTTAGTAGCTAAAGCATATTATTCTGTTCAAGATTATATAGATGATAAACATGCTTGGATTTAGTATAAGCTGGATTCACACAAGGTATTTAATATATTTGTAACTCATAAATGTATGTACCCATCGTAAAACTTTTAAAAAGAGTAACTATCGAGTTTCTTGCCAGTTCTTCTCGGTAGAATCTACATTCCGAACCGGTGGTAAATTAATGAATTAATTAGTGTTTAGTTTTCTTTTGTTATTGTATTGACGATTCAAAAGTAAAGCTTGTAAAAGCCTACTTGAATAAAGCATATTTTGATTTTTTGAAATAAAAAAAGATTTCATAAAATTTCGTTATAGGTTAGTTACCATTGTTTTATAGTATAAAGGCAATTTTATAGACTTCTGATTAAATTGCGAACACTCCTTTGGTAACGTTCTTATTTATTTCTAACATCAACATATTAATTATGTTTTATTAACGTTATTATGTTAAGGTTTTTACATGTTTTATCATAAGAAGTTAAAAAACATTTTGTATTTAATTCGAAAATCAAAATGATAATAATATACGAATTTGATTACTGTGTAATAACAATATTAACCTAATGGCCTTTTAATATTCCATTATTCAACCATCATAACCCAATTTTACGGCATCTTCGATTGAAATTGAAATCCAAAAACAAACACTTCCTTGAAAATGATTTTCTTGTTTTTGAGACGTTGAACTTTTTAATATAAATGTTATTATGCAAAGGATTTTGTTAATGAAGACGTGCCTCAATGCGACGTATTTAGTTGGTCACAAATACACCGCGTCTCATGGCCGCGTCGCGCCCTATTCGATGAATATGCAGACGCTGTCTGCAAAGGTTACCCAAACTCGCTACCAGACCCTATAAGACTAAAGTCTTTTCCTGTTTATACCAGTAACCGAAATAAAAAAATGGTTCTTCATTGAGATACGTATATACATAGCACTGTTTAATTTTTTTTGAATAAATTCTTATTTTTTGTTGTTGTTGTTATATTATTATTTATTTTATTGTGGTAAGTGATTTAAATGAAGGAATATTTACCAGCCAACATGATTGGCATTTGCCACTTAATGAGACTGGTATTTAAATTGGTTCAATGTTTTCTGTGTAAATAAATGTTACTTATGTTATATTTGTGTAAGTTAAAAACTTTGAACTTTAAAATAATAAGTAATTAGTAAGTCAATCCGAAATAGTCAATAAGAAATATTAAATTAGATGCTGAAATTAAGAAAAATTATGAGCTTATAAGGTCTAAGAAATGAGTGTAACATAGTTCAAATTTACAAAGCATTCATTACCTGAACGTACCAGATATCTTTATCTATTTAGTTCGAACACTTTTATTCACACATTCCTATGGCATACATGTAGGTGTAAAAATATGACAATCGATTAAGAATGAAATCATAAAATATTGAATAAATGTATAATGTTAAAGCACTTAAATACAAAGCTCCACGCACAATTACGCTATCTATATAGAACGTGCATAATCCCAAGTCCGTAAAATCCTTGAGCGCTTTTACTTTTATGAGCAAAGAGGCTTACCTTGAGGGAAAACGCGCGTCGTCCTGCGCCGCTTACATTATAGCGGGCCCGGCTCCGGCTCGGTCCTGCAACCAGGAAACATGACAATTAATACACTTCAATTAAACAATAACAAACGAGGCATCGCGAGCTATCTAGAACACGCCTTTATTCATGTCAAAACTCACAAGTCCACGAAATTCATTAAATGTGATAATCGTTCTTAACATCAAATGGAATGTCACATATTCAATAGGAACAAATGAGAACATTCAAATATTCTAAAGACTTATCAAATTATACTGTTGTTATTTTTTCTTTACATTACAGAGTCAACTTCAAATGGATCTTGTGACTAGGAAGCAGTTTAATTAATATGCTTCAGTAGCTTGTTAAGTATGATAAATAGTGTGCATCTAGAGACCGTGAACCAATTTAAGGATTACGTTGTGTTTTTCCATATTGTCTTTGTTTAGCTTCTTAATTAATAATAATATTTAGACAAATGACAATTATTCATTAATAATATGTATAAATATCTAATAAGTTGATTTCAAATCTGTCTCAATGAAAATAAATTATATTTGTATTACCTTTGTTTTTTTTTTTCATAAAATACATAGATTTTATAAATATTATCGTATCTGTAGGCGTGAAGCACAAAATCAACAAACGGTTTCTAAACGCCCGGACATGGCGAAATTGTTAGCTTTTCTATTAAAGTTTGACCTGCCGTGGGAATTGACTGTCAGAGCTGTCATTTGTTATTCCTACAGGTAAGTTTAAATCCGTTACTATCAATTTATTTTAGAAAAAAATATATAAAGGAAGTTTAACTACGCACACGAAAAATAGCGAACAATGTTTGGCTGGTAAAAAATATTTCACTAAAGTTTAAATCTACGGGTATCTAACCTTAAACTTTGCTCTTTTCTAAGACACGTTGTTTAAGTATTATTAAATCTTGATACTTTTTCACAGTCAAAAGATAAATATACAATCATAATACTATTTTACAATTTAAAATACTATTGTATTCATTCACTAATAAACTCATAATGTATGTTTATAACAACTGAACTGTTTGCTTAAATTAAACGCTTTTGAGAAAGTTATTAATCATAAAAGGACAAACGAAGCGAAAGTAAATATTGCATAGTGGAATAAGTATAAAGTTGTTTTATGGTACACAATGTACCACTTACCCTCTATAAAACTCCCTGTAAACACAAGAGGCCTTTCCGAGAACTTGAAGGTCTCGCATTAATCGAATGGAAACTTCCTACAATATAATATTAAAGCCTAGTTAAGAACCTTATAAAGTTCCTACTTGGTGTCCCAGAGACATGATTCGTCTGGAACGCTTTCTAGTAATATCTATGTGATGTACGCGCCTCACAGAATGTTGCAGCGCAACATTGTCAATGCGCGGGCGATGGCATACAAACTGGCATACAAACTGCATGAAAGTGGACCGGCCCAGCCAGCAGTCAAGGCCGAAAATGTCACCGATAGTAGAAGCGTGCGTGATGATATTGACTGAAACCGCCCGTATAGAACAAAGTGCGCCTGCCTAGAAGTATAAAATGTAATAACGAAGGCTTATGATGAAAAAGGGTGCAAATCGTAGGTATACGTATGTAGAAAATTGTATATATTAACTTTCGTTGTCAGTATGTGTGGCCTGTCAAAATAATGGACACAATTAACACACACAATTATGATTATAAAATCATGATATATTTATAATAAAAAATATAAAAGAAAACATTGACTGACCGGCTGACTCCGCACCCCACTGAACTGATGGAGGTACTTAGGGCCCTCATAGTCTGACAATTATCACGTAAACAAGATTGTAACGAGTTGGTTTTAATTCTATATCTAAAACAATACATGAGTTTGATGTTTTATGTCATGATTTTCATGCGTCTGCATGGTCTCTGTTAACTAGAGAAACGTGGAGAGAACATTTGACTTCGTCACTGTGTTATAAACGCGCGTTTCGCTCGTTACGATTTTTGACCCAATCACACACACAAAATCTTTTCTGTATTTAAGTAAATTGTATGTGTAATATGCATATGGTAATTCAAAATTAATATTTAATTACTAAACGATGACAATAAATAGGCTTTGATTGAATTTTGTATATTCAAATTTTGATGGTTTATTTGTGTTTAAAAGCTATTGTCATAAATCTGCTTTGATATGTAATTGTTAGCGCTTTATTAAACGAGAGGCATGTAAATGACATGGTATATTAAAGAGCACAAAAGAATAGCCAGCACAAAGAGATTAGTCGTCAGTTAGTAGACAAAGAGAATGTCAATATTGGCTTGTATGGTAAACAGCCGACTCAAACGACCGAATCCCGAGAATCTATCTGTGTGTACTTTGCTACACCACTGAATATAGGATAGACTGTGTAAAGGTTACTGTTGTACATAATTTATAACAAAATTTTTCAAAGTGTTTAAATTCTTGATTAATATTTCCAGCGTGTAATCTACTTCGGCCAGTATTTACTATGTGAGATCTCAATTTAATGTATGTCTTTTATGTTAAAAACAGGATTATTTGAATTGATTTTTCTAAAGGTTTTGGATATGAAAATGATTGAGAAACTAATATAAAGTTATGACGGATGAGAAAAAATTTATAATGTGTTTTGCGTAATGTAAAGTGTAAAGTATGACGAAGTTATCAGTACCGTGTATCCTTTCTTATTGTATCTATTGCCTTTTAAGTGTTTACTGTTTAATAAAATTGCATGTAATAATTAATTATAAGTAATATTGTTTATGAGTTGGAACACGTAATTGTCGTCTGAGTAGCGTATGATAAAGTTACAAGTCTTTTATTATGTTATATTAGTGTTTATTATTATTGTAGAAATATAGAAATTTTATATTTAAAAATATATACATTTCATATACAATAATAATAATCGATTCATACACAATAAACGTATTTATTGTCAAAATAAAGAATAGATTCATTGACACAAGCAATAACAGTTTTGTTCCCAGACGGCGCAAGCGCAGGCGCGAGGCAGAAAGCAAAACATCGGCACCGTTTGTTTCTAAACATTGTGTGCAAATCGTTGCCGATAAAACCATATATGCAAATACAAGTTTATTGTTTGTTGTCTTGTATGAATTACATTCGGCCTTCACACCCACTAGATAAAGTTCATTTACACAATGAATAAATTGCGGAATTGGGAGTGTTGAAAAAACGGGGTAACAGTTCGAATCCAAAATGCCTGTTTACACTTAGTGGATGTTTTACTGTTACACATTCGCAAATAATTTCGCTTATATTCAATACCGACAAAAAATATTTATGGGTAGTTTACTCGATTACAAACAGCAAAGTAATTACGTTAAACTATCGCTATTACAAAATACTACATTTTCACAGTTGATTTCTTATTTTTGCACTAAAACACCTCTTTCAATTGTTTAAATGTGCCCTTTTGATAGCGATAGTTAATCATAATAAGCTTATAGGTTAAGTTATTAAAAAGTAAGGTATTGACCATCATTTTTTTACCTTTCAATAAATAGTAACGATATTTAATTAAAAACATTTTTTCGTATTTTTCGTAATCTTGATACCGATTTAATCCACGTTCTAGTTATTTGCGTTAAATACACGTAAAAGCACAAATCAATAGCCTGTTCCATTACAACAACTACACGATAACTGGACGAATCTTTCGAAACAATTATATTATTTCTTTCATAACATTTGCGCGATATTTCATTATGAGAGAATAGTTAATTAATTGATAACGTTTTATGAGGTCAAGAGGTTGCGTGATAAATTATTAAAAAATAAAACAGTATAGATAAAAAGATCCCCTAGAATGACCAGCACACAATATTCAAGTTATTTTATAGCTTTATTAAGTAAACCAGTGCTAGATTTCAAAGTAATTAGTACGTACCAACCTACAGGTTAATGAGGTAGGGAATTCCTTGTTTAATATAATTATAAGGAACGTGTTTTATACTTAATGTACTTATATAAGTGAAAAGTTTAATAATAGCTTCCGTTCATTTTCTTAATAATATAAAGGGAATTTATTACGCCTAATGGTCATTATTTTTAATGGATAATGAGTATTATAGTAATATTAATTGGTGGTCGTCAAGTTTAGAGTTTAAATTCAATTGGTTTTTTGATGTTATAGTTTAAATTGATTAGACAATTATTATTTATGTTAGCTATGTAAAAACTTCCAAGCATTTACGTAGATTGTTATACATTAAAAATTGATAATATTCTAAAGCGTTATCATATTTATTAAACGTTATTCCATGTACATATACTATAATATATTTCTATAGTATATAATGAATTAATCAACAGTTATCGTATGTAATTATCGGACAAAAGTAAAGCAATTTTGTTTAACATATTCACCGGCGACACAACACGTGTGTCCATTTATAATAACGCGTAGTGGTAGTAAATGTTTTAACGTGTGCATTCATTTGTTACAATACTTTAACTACTAACTATTTTGAATAATTAAGTTTTTATGTTCTTTTATATTAAAAAAAAAAATTACATTTACTACAACACTTTATAAAAATACTCAACAGAAATTTTCCTTTTTTGCTCACGAAAGAGCAAAAAAGGAAAATTTCTGTTGAGCCGATCGCTACCGAACTTGACCACGTCACGTGTTCTGCTAATGCTGAAGATTGCCTAATAATATCATCAAAATCGCTTCAGACGATTTGGAGCCCATAGTGAACATAAACGCATGCACACATAGATTTTTATATACTTTTTACTAACTTAACTACTACTAACTTGCGAAATACGGATAGGACAGCCAGTGAAACCTACATTTTTCTTATTTATAAACAGTATTGCCAATATAGGATATGAGCACATAATATATCAGAGTGTCGTAATGTAAATGTACTTTGAGATTTATTGGTTACATTAAAGTTGACCGGTTCAAATAAAGTTCGATTCCACTTGTTATCCGCTGATGCGAATAGCGCGCTTCCCGTAATTGGATCATCGGTTTTTCTACAACTTTAATCTTATATTTTTTAGCTTACATTTGTGAAGAAGCGAGTTAAAAGACAAATGCTATCAATAAAGAAAATAGTCATAATAACACTTTTATTGATACAATTTTTTAATACGTGAACAAATCACGAATAACATAGAGTTAATATGCTGCGTTTATTTTTTCACAATATTTTCTTTCGCATTTTAAAATAATAAATTATGCTAGTTGTTGTAGAAACTAGTAAGTTAAGCGTCGTAAATAAACTTTATTGTCAATTCAGCTGTTATATTTTATCGAACTGGCCAGTTACCTTCATGAAAGTTGCTCCCGTAACGAGAATTCCAACTGGCGCCGGCGCACGTTAGAACGCTAGTCGTTGGTTAAATAGAGATTTTATACTATTTATTACTAGAAAAACGATAAACGTTTAACTAACATAGACACAAAAGTTGCTTTTTATTATCCGGAGCAATCGAAGTCAAGTTACAAAACGTGCAATGAGGATTAATACGTTTGATGTTTATATCTTATTTTTTTCTTGTCGTAAAGAGTGATTCCTTTGAAAGTAAAATTGTTTGAAAAAAAATCTGTATATTAAAAATGTACAACTTATACGCTGCCTGCCACGAATTCATATTGGCGTAGAATCCTAAATCCGAGCTAAATAGGTGTATTTTACCAGTTTTTTAAATTTCGTTTATCAAATTCGAAATATACGCGGGCGAAGCAGCATGCAAGTACTAGTGTCTGATATTCTAGGTAAATTCAGTTATAATATTTACGCTATATGTTCATCAAGCTTAGAAGTGATGATATTCTTTTTCAGTTCAGTTATGCCCTAATTGGCTTTATGTATTTGTTACGCATTATCATGGAAGTTATAACAATACATTTGAAATAAGTCACGTGTTCAAATCATGAATTAGCGTAACGATTCATAACTGAACTCATTACATACATCCTATACAGTATGCGCTTCACTTTTACTATTTCATATTGCGACACACTCGAGATGTAATAAGCTATTTTGCATTTGAATGGGGACCACTGCGTTGGATGTAATCGATGACGATTGTTACACGAACATCGCATACTTATGAATTTCATTTAAGAAATGCTATCTTTTTATTTTATGTACCAATTTATTAACGATAAGGCAAAGAGTATAAAATTTAATACATAAGAAAGGCAGAGCTTCCATTGATAAAACTCTATGTATGGCGAATGTGTTAAGCTTATTTACTAATATTAAATGTTGACAGAATATGTCAAGTTAAATGGTAGGCACAATCATAAACGGTATACAAGACTGAATAAAGTTAGATTTGCAAAATTATGATATTAATAAATTAGTATATACAGTTGAATTTTACATTAAATTAGAATTGTAAATTTGTCTGTATTTTTTTTATTTTGTCGTGCCTTTCTGTTTTTTGTCTTTGCTTACCAATTTATGAAAAAAGTCACCATCTAATGGCAGGCTAACGTCTACATTAGCTCAACTGGCTTAGTCTTGTTCTATGGAAGTGGAGAACAGTGTATTAAGTTTTCGTGATAATAATGTTAAGAATACAGATCCGGATATAATCTGTATTATAGTACTATATTTCATTCACATGATTATTTTCTAACTTTTTTTGTTTTAAGAACGAACGCTGCGCCAACATATAATATGTAAGTATTACGCAAATAACGAATGATCAAATATGTAGAAGCTAAAGTTCATATAATTTTAAATTTATGATGTACGTCAAAATTATTTACTTTATCTTTATATACAACCATTAATGATAATAATGCATAAAGAATCGAAATAATACATGCTATCAACAGATCTTATTCACTATTCAATGAGACACAATAGCCGTATAGTATGAAATGAACGCGTTTACCATTGAATTGTATCCAGTAGCTGTTTTCACTTTCATCTGTAATGATAAATGAGACTATTAACAATTCCGCCTGCGGCCAGGACGTCACGTCGCAGCTTCCGTATTTGTATCGTGTCCCTTTGCAAATACGAGACAGGGCGAGTATAGACACGCCTTTACTTTCTTAATTTTTTTTTATATCTATGCATGTGCATTTGATCTACGTGCTAATATATAATATAATATTTTGTATCGATTTTTGTACATACTTAGTAATTCCTATTTCATTATCTATAAATATAACTTATTATTACTATTGAAATAACATCTTTACGCAAAACATAAAATTAAACCAAGATTATAACTTTTTTTGTCTGTAAAGATTATTTCGTTTACTTTTTTTGCCACCATTAGCGGAAGGAATAATAATAACTAAAATCAGCACGCGCATTTTGTTTAATGTAAACATGATTATTTATAACTGATTAAAAAAAAAACTATTAAGTATCTCTCAGTAGAAGCCGTCGAAGAGAACCCAGGATGAAACAGAACTTATATATATTTCGTTAAAATATAGTAATACGATGTTATCGATCTATATTTTCGAAATTATAATTTTTCATATTGATGCAGGAAAAATAATACTAGGTATATTAAACGAGTTATTGTTTTTAATTCTCTATTTGTAATTAATATGGAGCTTTCACTGATCGGTATTGGAGGTATATTACTTTCCTGGTTTCGTTCATACCTTCATGGTAGAACATTTAATGTAGTCATCAGTGGCCACAAATCATACACCTGCTCGGCTACTTCTGGCGTGCCGCAAGGCTCGCATCTTGGTCCAATGCTGTTTAATATCTTCATTAACGATATAACAGAATGTTTTCAGCACTCACAATATTATTTATATGCAGATGATCTTAAATTAATGAAATCCATAGAAAACAGCAGTGATGTATATAAATTACAGGAAGATATTAATAGATTGACCTGCTGGTGTCGTACAAACAAGATGTCACTTAATACTACCAAATGTCATTACATACAATTTACTCGCAATAAAACTACCACTTCGAACAAATATTATATTGATACGCATCAAATTGAACAGTTAGATACAATAAGGGACCTTGGTATAACTCTTGACTCAAAGCTTCGATACAATACCCACATCTTAAACACTACATCGAAGGGATTTAAAATGCTAGGATTTGTCCTTAGAAATAGCAAAGATTTCAAGAAGCCGTCAACTAAAATAAAATTATTTAACGCACTTGTCCGTCCTATCCTAGAATATAACAGTATAATCTGGAACCCACATTACGACGTCTATAAAAAACGACTAGAAAGCGTCCAAAAGCGTTTCCTCTATCATCTTTCTTACAGTGACGTTAAGGCCAAAAATCTTCTTAGTTATTTCGATCGGCTCAAACACTACCAGACGACTTCGTTAGCTTGTCGCAGAAAGATTATTGATTTAACAGTCTTATATAAAATTGTGAACGCGAAAGTTGACTGTAGTGACTTATTACAATTACTAAAATTTAATATTCCTTCTCGTTTGCCTCGTATAAGTTCATACCGTTTATTTTACATCCCCACGTCTAAAACTAATCTGGGACATTTTGCTGCTATGCCAAGAGTCTGTAGGCAATACAATATACTTTCAATGCAACATGCTAATTTAGATATATTTACCATAAAACTACACGAATATAAGAGTTGCCTCAATAAAATACTTTATTAATATATTACAGCTTTATATATTGTATTCCTTATTCTTATGTATATAATATAATATAATATAATATAATATAATATAATATAATATAATATAATATAATATAATATAATATAATATAATTTAATATAATTAAAAGTTAGCAATTTATTAATTTTACGTTTCTTCATTTCTATTTATAAAATGTTAATAATTTACATATATGAGCAAGCTGTGGTCTCCTATAATTGAAGGAGCACACATATTGTGTTAAAGTAACATTGTTCTTTTTTTAATTTCTTTTGTGTGTATCTTTTGTTGGAGATCCTAAATAAAATAAAATAAAATAAAATAAAATAAAATAAAAATATATAAGAGTAAAATGATAATGTATCCTTTTAAATCTTAACCTAAAATGTCTCGAATATTCGTTTATTTCGCTTTCAATTTAAGTGACATGAATAATATTATAATAACAACAGATTTTAAGTGACAGCATTAAGATTTTGTTTCATCCTCATTATAATTTAAGATTTCTCAATTCGCGAATAATTAACGTGGGTGGATGACGCATATTTCGCTTTCACTGACTTATCGATATTTGGTGATATATACACTTGTAAATATTAGTCTCGTACCTGATATAAAACAAGTCTGTTACCAGGAAACAGCTACCTAGGTATCCATATGTAAGCTGTTAAATCAAATATATTTATTCAAAATAGGAATCTACATTGCCTTTTAACTGTAAGAAAATGAATCTACCACTGTTCCGGAAAAGTATACCTTCAGGCCTGAGAAGGAACTGCGAAAGAAACTCATTGGGACGACTTTTTTTTGTTAATTTTTTTTAAACATCAACATTGGTGATTTTTTATAGCCATGGTTAAGTTTTTTTAAATTAAATAATTTGTGTAAATCTTATCAAAGTCCGTGAGCAAAATTTACAAGAATCCTTCTCGCCTTATAAGCTATTGGGGGGATTTTTATAAAATTGTACTGTATAATCTTGTATCGTTAATTTGTACTGCTTTGTTACCGTTTAGTTCTTTGTAACAATTACTTAAATATATTTAAATTAAAACATTAAGTAATTTGCATTAATGTAAATAAACGATGTCGTTTTATTCTCTTCAACCACTGTTGATTTAAACAACTATAAATGTTAGTTCATACGTTATACGCATTTTCAAGTTTTTAAGCGTTTACAAGTCAATACTTTTAGGTATTTTCTATGCGTAGATTGTATTGTTAGAATATTCAAGTTATATCGAGCACCTACATATATTATAAAATTTACTCTTTTTATATATCTGACATTCTTTTTTATATGAGATATTCTTCGAGGTTTCACCTGTATTAAATTTCGTTATTTACCTGATTGGTTGTCGATTTCTTTTGAATCAAACTTGTAGTTTCCAAGATAATACATTAACTCTCAAAAATATAATAATAAACATCCAAATTGTTCAATTTTATAATATTAGTATACATTATGAGTGTAGCAAACGCGGTACGTATGAGAGTAAATGATTAGTACAATATTTCAGTGAATTAATTACGGAAATCGTTGGTGTTAGTGGCTCTTGGTCATTAGCAGAAATTGCTTCTTAGAACTAACTACAGGCCAAGAATAGAATAACGAATCACAGAATCGAATTTCTCGAAAGCGGCGGCTAATAGTGTTGTGATAAAATCTATAGGTCGCATTACGAATAGAAATCTAATTTTTATTCTCTTTATCCAATAGATTTATTCAATTTTTTCTTTATGTCTCGAATCTATATTTACTTTTTACTGGTTAATATATGTTTGCTTGAAAGCAATTATTTTTTATGTATGTATAATATACAAGTATTGCTACTTTTATTGTATTCCTTTATTTCCTAATTAAAAATATCTTAAATACTAACGAGTTTTAACATTTATTGATTTATAAAAGTAATTGTATACATTCATTGAACTGCTGAAACTCGCTAATATTCGTTATTAGTGTAGATCGGAAACCACAAGAAATCGAATATTAGGCGGTAGGTAATTACAGATTTTATTTGTGATCACGTAGTCAACTTGATTCATTACTGATCCGTTTAGCCGATAGAGTTATGGCGCAGCGACACTACACAATTATAAAATGTTTTAAAACTGGTGAACATTCACATATTTAAGACATGTTTAGTACTGACATATTTTAGATATAGTTACTATTTTTTATTTTTAGTATTTTTAACGCATTTATAGTAGTAAAATTTGCCACAATATGTGACAAAATGTGAACTACTAAATGTTCAATAATGTTTTATAATAATTTAAAACAATAGTGTGTAACAATATTCAATAAAACCGGATTTTGACCAAAAATTGTGGAGTTACGAATTGTTTATGACAAACTTGTAAATACATAAAGTTCATAAGAAAAAATAGTTTACGTTTAAATATACAATGACACTAAAATCTATTTTTGTTTTACATGCTAGAAGTTGGTTGTCTAATTATTAATTTGTACATGAACAGAATTCGAGAATATTCTAAACGGACCAGTGGGTTGTTTGGAACTAGTCGTAAGTAAATTATTCAAATCAGTTTAAGACGTTTGTTAAGAGGACAACAAAATTGAGGACAATTTTAAATATATACCAAAAGTTCTAAAATAGGTATTTATAAAATATGATAAAAGGTAAATTTAACTATTTCAGCGTATTTTCTTTCAATTCGCATTGACATTTGCAATCGTGATGTGTAAAATATGACATTCGCAATATCCCTAATTTATGGTGTCCACACCGCTCTTGTAAATGGCTCATGGCTATAAGTCTAGAACCACCTTTTTATAGCCAGTACACAAGACCCGTTCACGGAAACAATCAAATTCTTAAACTTTTTATATTAGTATAAAACTTACTGGTTTTTAACATCGTCATAAGATTGAAGTTTAATGTAATTAAAAAAGCAATTACGTATGACTACGTGTCAACACATTCTTTACCAGGTAAACCGTTTCAACTAAATAGGCTAAATACTTGAGATAAACCGTAAGTGTCATGTCTGAAGATATACTAATGAAGTTGTAACAAATACATTACACTTGGGTTTTTACCTTTAGGTATACACAATAGAAGTGTATTTACGTACTTGAATCTGTAACTTGGTTATTAAATACCAAAATATTGTTTAAAAAACCTACGTATAAGATAAGTACTTGTTTCTTGCTGTTATTAGCAATGCTGCATGCATTTATAGTTATAATAATATTTTGAGGGTTCTGTATCCGGAGGGTGCAGAAGGCTCAGCTCCGCAGTTAGTCCGTCCGTCCGTCGTTTAACCGTCTGTGAATTTCTATTTCCGCAGTAACAATAAAATAAAAAGTTTTGTATCAGTATTAGCGAATACATAAATGCGATCATTATAACCGTGACTATTTTATGTATAAGTATATAAAAAAAAACGTAACTGATATTATCGTTATATTTTATTACGTTTTAAAATGGTTGACAGTTTATAACGAATGTTGGCGAACGAAACGAAACATTTGCTGCCAAGCTTATTCATTTATCTCCACAATGTTGAATAAAATATATTAATTCATTTGATGATAAGTACGTGCGTTATTTTTCATTCAGTTGTGTAAATATTTGGATTGAAATATGGCCAACAAAGTGTGTGTGCTATTAATCTGTTAAGTATACCTAGCATATGATGTTACTTTTGCAGTAATTACGAATCTGTAAATGTTAAATTCTGTTTTCAAATCTAATTAAATATTTTTGTTAATTTTTTTCATATAATTATTAACAATGAATGTTTTAAATCTGTGTTTAACTTATATTGTAGTTTGTAAAGCTTAATGCAAACTTATATGGGTAAGTGATTAGGTCCTACCAACTCATCCGATATAATATTAAAGGGTATGTTTTGTATGTGAACCACTATACTTAGAAATACAAAGTTTTAATTATTAAGCCTTGGGCAGTGTAAGAAAATTCTATACCACGGATAATTCAAGTGGATTCGTTATTTCAGATAAGAAAAGATACAATAAATATGCTAAAAAAGTAAAGGAGTTAACAAAATGTAATATTTTCATGATTTCATATTTTCTACGTATTATTAGAAGTTTGACGCAAATGTCGGATAAATTATATTTTTGGCGTGACGCCATGCTAATGAGGACGTCGTTATAATGTCTTATTTCTACGGAAAACTCTGGTAGGTAATAAATGCCCATTTTATCATATAATAATTTTACCCTATCCTTAACTATTAAAATTACATGAAGTTTTACGTCACTAAACATTTATGATTTGAAAAAAATTGTAAACAATTATCTATTAAAGTAAAATGCGAAATATATATTTAAAAAGTGTAGCATTTTGTAACGTATTATTATTTTTTTTTATTAGTTATTTATATTTATAAATAATAATTTGTGTGTGTGTGTATGTATGTGTGTCAAACACATGGTAGTGTATGTAACATAAAAAATATATTAATGTTATGTTCTACTTCTCTATATAAACTATAAGTGTGCGAAACTTAATACTCTTCCGGCCCCGTAATTTTCGTTAAAGGAGGTATAAAGTTTTTACTTCACTACTATATATTATTTTTATATTAATTTTAATATAATGAGTGAACGACACAAGTACGATATGTAAATCGAATTTTTATCCTGTTCCGGAATCATATTGTCCAGCGGAAACATCGTTGAAAGGCGAATCACGTGTAAATCGGATTTTGACATCCGCATATACGAGGTTTCATCCTTCGATTCTAATGCTTATTAGCTCTCTTTGAATGAACTACATATCAAAGCCAATTTTATTTTTGTATTTCCAGTCTCTACATATACGTTAATTAATGCATCTGAAGGTACAATAGGTACAAGCTAAATAAATATTAACGCACATACGTAATTAATTAAAAAATCTGTTCAAGAAAATTATAGAGAACATCTGTAAAACTTTAAAAAGATCCTATATTAAAAGAACATCAATACAATTTTATTAAGAACGTAAAATATTTAATGCTTTCCTGATATTTTTGTTATAAAAATAATAAGTTTCATATTTTACGATTTAATAGTCAATATATCTATAATCTAGATGTTATCATTTATAATTCATTATAATCGAAATGTATGAAGTTTGACAATACGAAAAAAAAAAGTGCCTATAATGTCTGGATTACAGGCGATTGTGGGATTCTCGTCTTATCTGCTGTCGGGGAAAATGATAAAAGGGAAAGCGGAATTGAACAGGCCTCGGTTCCATTGTTTAATTTTACTTCGAGAAACGACTCTGTCATTATTGTCTGGTCCGCGTGGTCATCGATGTTCACAAACAATGCCCGATATTGTTTGGATTTGTACCTTTTGATAGACAATAAGATCTAATAGACGCCTATCAATGATGATGTAGATAAGGTATAAATGTCTTGACATTCCTTTGTTGTATCTAAATATACCACAGGTATTATACAGGTCTACAGTGCGCGTTGTGGGCTATTAATATAAATTGCGTTAAAGTTGAGGTTCTTTAGAATTTTATTAGTGTCTCCGAATGGTCACATAAATAGTGACACACAATATGTAACCCACTTCGCATCTTAGTTTTTTCAAATGACTAGGTAATTTAATATTTTTTATGGTCGAGAAAGTATTAATTCTGTTAATACGTATAAATTATGTTTTTAAGCCAACATGCGGCGTGCTAGACGAAAAAAATAACTCGTTTTTTAATTTATGTTCATAAAATTTGTAATTGAAATACTGTATAAATGTTGAAGGAATAAAATACATCGTCATTTATTGTCTATACGAATAACATTAAAACATAATAATAATATTAAAAATATTGAACTTTAACGATAAAGTTTTATCAACAATGTAGGTCTTTTTGTAATTATTTTCGAACATAATAATTAATATCTATTATACTCTTGTCTAAAGGACTTTCAAGGCTTTCATGCGCTGCTCATACTTATCGTCAATTGACAAATTCGTGTGCGGAAAAGCAGGTGCGTGGAGTATTGAATACTTATGGACGATAGACGTGACCTGGCAGGGTTCCTTATCATAATGCGGAGGAAATTTTAAGCATTGTAAACGACCTTTTTTATGAAAGCTATTTATTTAAGAATTATTATGTCAATATGTCTAGATGTTCTGTTTTAGTTACAAGTAGTAAGTAGTTGAAAGTATATCCTTTAATTAAAAAAATATATGAATTGAAAAATATGTTGTAATTCAATTATTTGTATTGGAATTAAAATTAAACTATTTAATACTAAGATAATTAACAATATATCTACGCATATCATTTTGTATGTCTGTATGTCACGGATGTTAATTTAGGTCACAAACCTTGACCTAGGTTACTGCGTTACGTTATTATATACACAATGTTTATTTTATTCAATACAGAACGGATGAATTATGCAATAAAACATTTAATATATTCAATCATAGGAATTCAATTAATAACATTTCAGAATTGATGAAATATTACCTATCACTGAATGAAATGTGATAGAATTGTTAGCATAGCCGATATTACCGGCGCAGGATATTTGCAATTCCAGAGTAAATTGAGTTAGTAAAGCTAATTATTGTAAGCAGTAGAATGTAGAATTGTTATTTGCGTATCTTATGTAGTGTAGTAGATACGTGATGTTTGTTTTTGCTAATGATCTCGGTGGAGGATTGCTTTTTCGTTAGGTATATGTATGTATTAGTAGCTGGTCTATCAAGTATCGACTATATCAACTATCAGTAATTAACTCAAATATATATATATATATATATATATATATATATATATATATATATATATATATATATATATATATATATATATATATATATATATATATATAATTTATATTTATTATTAAGGCAATTTATTCTTAAGATTATATATTATTATAATTCTAATAACATGTATGTTGTTTATTAATGTTTTAAGTTTGTAACAACTTTACCTATATATTTAATAAAAACATAATGTTATTACTTATGTACGTTTGCATATATTTAGTTTCGTGTGAAAACAGTAGCAAATGTTAGTAGAAACTGTGAAAGAATAAAAATAAAACCGGCTATTTTTCGTTTTAATCGTAGTTGCGGGGGTGGTCGTTCACCTCACAGCCTTCCTGTCTCGCTCTTCGCCCATTAAGTACAAGTAAACCAGGGGTTTGAAATTATCCCCGAGAGAGCACGCAGGGGCAAACTCTGGCTATCCTTACGACTTAGTATCATTCTAAGACGCAGGTTTCCCTATCTCGATGGTATGGGTTTTGTTCTATAGTTTTTCGTATTGTTGTTATAAAAATTGTATTCATGCATTGTATACGTATATAAATATTATACTTTGTTCCGATATTTTGTTTTTCATTATAACAAAGCATTCTGTTTACAATGCCCGCAGTTGTTATCGTTGGGAAATGGCATGCCAGACAACACGAAAACTAACGAATCCAATTACAATTTAAAATAACATTGGAATATTTTTAACGTTTAAAAAGTTTTAAAAGAACATTTTACAGGTACCATAAATAATTCAAACAGTCATTTAAATTCAAGCTTTGCTACTGACTTAAGACGAGTATATCTCTATTGAAGCGAACACCCTACTTCAGGTTACCTATTGCGATTTGCACTTTTTGGTCTTGAGATAAACGGACTATGGACCTTATTCCCTTCACTTAAGTCTTTAAATATTTCAAATGAGTTTTTTAAAATTCTCACGTATTACGATTTACGAGACAAACGAAGTTCCCCTAAAGAATATATGGTTGTAGGTTTGTGAGAGGAAATAGGGGTTTAGAATGCAGGAGGATTAATTTTTGATGACTTTCAACTACTGTCCATTTCTCATGTTAGGTACGGTAAGTTCTGTGTAATATTGTTGAAACGATTTCTTAAGGGTTAATGTTAATTTGCTATAATGTTCACATTTTAAATATATTTCATATGTATAGCTACATACGAAATGACTAAAATGACTTAACGAGATTTTTATAAAAACTATATTAACCATTTTCGAAACATTGTTTGTTTACATCGAGATTGGACATGGTTTTTATCCTGGGTCCTTTATTTATCGCTGGGTGATAAAACTTTTTGGAGGATTGAGAAATATTTTTATACTACGTCTGCCAACAGAAGTATGCACAGCTGGTCTTAATATTAAAACATTGACAAATTAATTTTACATCTAAAATATTAGCTAAGTTATATATTATTATATTGTATAAGTACTTAATATAATATCAATATTTTTTAAATTCATGAGAATAAAAAACCTAAATAGACAATATTGCTGAGGCATTTATACTGTGTGAATAATAAATTACGTAGGGGTCTAAGAGCCAGTAGTCAAATGGATGTTGAGAATATAATATCAGTTATTACAAAGGCTGTAGCTTTCTTCTTTCTAAAAATACTCGCATAGAACTATACATATAATCGTATAGTCTATACGAGTATTTTTACTGATAAATCTAAAAAAAAAATAGGATAAGTACATACCATACCATATAATATATAATTAGGTATAGTTACGGAAAACATTAATAACAAAACATTATAGTATAGTATTAAAATGAACTTGAACATTTCTTGCTTCAATTGGTTTTTCTATAAAATTTTACGCTTATTTAATTCATTGTAAAATATTTTTTACTTTGAATATTTAAAAAAATGTGTATTTTGGGGATTAGTCAAAGATATTATATAACTATATATGTTCATAGATTTTGGCTAAAATGGCGACAGTTTTGGATGAGGTTGCCTAGTAACTAGGTAGCGATCGAATGTGAGAGGCGAGACTACTTTGGACCAAGTCAATTTACGAGCTTATTTAAGTTGGAAATGGGTACAGATTTTTAATGTCAAATAGTATCGACTAACCTGTATAAAATAAATAAATATTGGTAATAAAGGAATTTTTTTTTATTATTTTAAATGATTCATATATTAAAAAAGTTACGTTATTTGAATACGTTAAAGTTTAATAATTTTCATTAAAATTAATCTCAAGTGGATAGTACAAAGTAAATAATATCTAATTAAAACTTTACCTTTTCGTTACATTACTATATATTATTAGTTTTAGATGTTCTAACGAGGTGCGAAAGGTTGGGTTACCTTTGTTCTAATTAGTAGAATTAGACATGATTTATATAAGGGCAGGCGTTGTCTTACGTTGCCATTTCATGATATGTATACCTACATGTAATTGTGAATACGAGTAATAAGAGTTAGGTATCAATTATTTCTTGGCATTCATAAATTCTACACTTAGGTTGCCTGTTGGTACATTGTTATTTAATGTATATTAAATAGCCGCTAAATATATAAATCTAAGATTTATAAACCTCATTTTGACAATGTTTTCGTTATGCCTAATTACCTACACAGACACAAGACCAAAACTACGATTTTATTGATACGTTATTTACGCACTGTGTTGCTTATTATGTATACAGTATAAACACAGTAACGTTATAAGACAGATCATGGATTTGGCATCAAGGTTGCTGAAAAATTTCGACGACGTTGCCTAGCAACCAGCTAGCGACTGAGGATGACAGGTGAGAATATCTGTAGGTCAACAAGTCAATTTACGAGCTTGTCAAGGTTGTAAATGGGTAAAGATTTATAACGTCCAATAGCACGAATGTCACATATCTATAGTTATAAAATTCATTATATTCACTATAACTTACAGAACATGACAACACATACTATGCCTACATATATTTAGAGGCGCATCTCCGAAAAAGTATAAATTGATTTTTATTAAAATTAACAAAATAAAATAGTTATACTAATAACATGGGAACACTTTAACTTTTAAAATTTAATAATGAATGTGATATCACAATATATTTTAAATTGGTTCTGTCATTAAATAGATTTACAAGTGATAGACTCTTAATTGTAATAAATTAGATTCAAATTTAAAATCTGTTATTGCCTCGATCCGGGTCTAAACTCGTCAAGTGTTGAAAATTAATTTTATTATTGTAATAATGAAGATAGTTAAGGCTGTTATTGAACGACTAGTTCCGTAGTTAAACATTAGCAGCTCGTTAACATACCCACAGTTGATATCAAAATAGTCTTACTTTCTATAAAAGGAAATCGAAATTATCTCACTACATGGACACATTCCATTTCTCTCTCGGTAGTTTTGATAATTGAACCTCGCCAGTTTTTACTTTTATCTCGCGATTGCCGTAACAGAAATTCATTGCAATCGACATTTTTAACGTTATACCTACGGAATGTCGTTCGGTTGTTGACAGTTCTACTAGTTTAATATAGATACGGGGCGCATGCGCATGTAATATGCCTGAACTCACTATAATTAGAAAGGTTTTGTTTTATTTCTTATATGAGATCTGTTAGTTTACAAAGTAAGAGTATGGGCGTCGTGACCGCGTATTACTCAATTGAAAGGCATTTACCAGACGTCAAGTTGCGTATTCTGCAGAGAGAGTTGAGTTCACAAGATTACTACCTCGCTAGCCCTACGTAGCAGGAATATGACGCTTTATTGAATTGTTTGTTGTATGACAGACAATCCATAAACCGTAGCGAGCAATTCGATTTCCTGTTTCGATTAACGTCAATGGACAAACTGATAGAGACAGCGATTTGTTGTTTAAGTTATCAGAAAAAAAAATTAAAATAAACATTTAATTTGATGACGTATTAATCTACTATACTACAATTCTATTCGCTTATATTAATATATACATATACCATTATTACTAACAACAAAGGTTTCTAAAGGCGTAGTTCGTTCGTTGACCTCGCGTAAAAAGTAAGTTGTTGTGACGCGACAACAGACAAGTAGTCAGGTAGGAAGACTATAGTGTTACAGCCGATTACTCAGCTATTCGTTTAAAACAAAGAAAGCTAATAAAACTTATCAATGTAATGAACACGTAGTTAATTAACTTCGGGTGCGCAGAACAAATTCTAGTTTGCCGTAGAAGGAGGCAGATCTTCGTCCGTAGTGATATAAATAGCGAAGCGGGCTGAGCCACAGATGTAAAGTGGACACCAGTTTTAGAAGTGCCCGTGTCTATTTCGAACAAGTGTAAATAAATCTAGCTAGTCACTTTCGTCCGCGGTTGTCACTTTCATTGCCCACCGCCGCTCGCCTTGTCCTGTCGCATGATATTAAATGCGACCTTATAAGGTGATGTGGTATCGCTTCTAATATAATCCAAATGATAAATCTCGACACAAAGTGCACACAGTACACTGAATTCCGTTCGGGCGGAGCGCGTGAATATTAGGCGCTTTTACATCAATACAAGACCGAATAATTAAATACGTTTAAGAACTAGTACGTACCTACGCCGCCAAGCGTCGTAAATATCCTAAGTATCGTGAAATCAAAACACTCGCGTTACTAAATAAAATTACATTTCATATACATTGAGCTAAATTAAAATACCTTTATGTAGTGTCTATCTTCTTAAAAAAATCATTTAAGATTCCAATGACATTTGTAGCCTATCAACCATATTCTCAATTGAAAGGCATCCACGTGTTGTCAGCCTCGTCGCATTACATTGTCATGTCGACGGATTCCAAACGCATCGCTATAATCGTTTCTCACGATTTATTTTTTATAGTCTTCGCTACCTTATACGCAGTATAAAACTTTGATTGCATGAGCATTTTGCACGACTGGCGCCGAATAACTGACGATGACATAACAACCTCGTTTAAATACATGATATACCGCGACAGACTTTGAAGCACGATCAGTGACGAATTAAAACAAATGGACGCAACACCGTTACAGCACTTCGCGGAATTAAATAAAGAAAAAAAATGTCGGCGCGCAACGGTAATCTTTGTTCGGTGCGTAAGGTCGAAACAGTCTTCAAAGTAATGCACCAAAGCGAGCACTCGAGATACATGATAGGGATAATTACAAGGCAATTAAAATCGAGTCGAGATCGCGTAGCTCTTATAATGTCATCGTTCGCGAATACATTGTTACATTTAATAATTTTGTAGTCTGTACATAATAAGAATTTGCAAAATATTATTTGGAAAACATAGGAACAAAAACGTTTAGGGCCGGCATGTTTTAAAAGGGTAATAAATATACCGAACTCGGTCGGTTGTCACCTTAACTGCACCCAGATGGCACAGTTCCCAGTGAAAACAGTTTTGGCTTCTCTATACAGGCTCAGAGTGGAGACGAACACGGCGCGGCGCCTGTGTCGGCGTAAATTTTAATTGCACATTTAGTTAGTTAATGAAGCAAATGATCTTATTTAGTATAGTGTCTGATCGCCACGCGGAAAATGATTATTCAAGGCATACCTGAATGAAATACACTATTTAAACAAGGAAGCATCACGATGTCGATTATAGTAGTTTCAATTACATCGTATTATCTCAACATGAAGTATGGCAGATTCATCGGCTTATAAAAACTGTCAAATGATATGTTCCAGATCAGAATTGGATCAGGTCGGCAATCGCTTGAAAGGACTGGATCGGCGACGAGAGATATAAAAAGTTGTAACGCGGAAGAAATCTTGGTTCTATAAAACATAAGAAAGGTCGAAGTCTCGCTTCGAGGAATTATTGACGAACGATAGCAAGTAATATATAACAATGATGGAGAAAAAGTGTGCAGTAATGTTGCCATTGTGAGTCCGTGAGGTGTAGACGGAAGGCGGCGTGGGAGTGAGGCGGCCGACCTGCTCCGCCGCGGGAAAATCTCACTCCCATATTTTGTTCACATGGACGAATGATAAGAAAAACTCGAAATCTCAATTACAAATAGCGATCACACATATAAAGAGACAATATCTAATATTCAATGTATTAGTTCTGATAAATGTTACTAGTAAATAAGGAAAATATTTATTTACAAAAGATAATGATGTATACAGTAAACTTAGAAATAATATTGACAAAATTCCCTTTTCGATATTCCCTTTTAAATCTGTTGTAACAATCTAAATAAAAAAAAGAAACGGAATTGAAAATACACAGTTAGTGGAATAGCATTTCTATCAATTAATTTAATAGGACAGTAAAACTTTAATTTTTTTGGACCATTTAGTTAATTAAACTGTAAAAATAAACGCAAAACGATTCGCAACACGACAACTGAGACGGCTTTCACAGAACGCTTTGATGTCGTATTGGTTAACTAGGCCTTTTTAATCTTTATTTATCGCTTTCAACTGCGGAAATAATTAAATAAACGTAACTATATCTATGTCTACAAGAGTACAAAGTGTAATGATAAAAAACGACAATAGTAGTAAAAAAAACAATTTGTTTTATATATTGAGTAGTACCATTTTTTATACAAAAGACTAGCAGCCCGGTACGTGCTTCGCTATGTATAAGGTGAAGTAATAAAAAAATTAACAAAGTGATCCGCCATTTATTTAATTCATTTCTTTACAAAACATGTGATAATTGAAGAACCGCTCGACCGACTTTGTGCAAACTTCACATAAACCACTTACAAAATTGTCCGAACAAAGCCTAAACATTTGGTTTGGATAGGTGAGAACTTGAATCTAAATCAATGTAATGTTTAATCGACTTTCTTTTTTGTATCAAGAAATAATTCTGGTTTAACGCCTAAATCGCCCCCATATTTTGTTAATTTATGATAACGCGTTTGAACAGAGCTGATATCGGCCAGATATGTTCGGTTTCAATTTCACCAGTAATAAAGAGCAATAAATGTTGAGTGATCATCGATGTTGATCGACAGGTTTTTCGGCCGCGGGCTCTCGTGCCAATGTCAATGTGTCTACCTCCATAAGGGTATTGTACTTTTATTGAGAGCACTAAACTGCCTTCATAGCGACCAATGTTAACAAGATTTTATCAAAAAATTTCAACAATCGTTTTTTATTTTGAGACGAGACAATATTTATGTATATGTCACAGTCAACACTTTTAACCGGTCAATAGTAATTTTAACTGGAAAAATTAGACAATAGTAGTTTTTAGTAAAAGTAATGTTGCAGAAACATAAACCTAACTTAATTTATTTGCAGGTGTTTTGCCAATCAAATTCTTCATTAATGAAAAAACACTAACCTAATTGCATTTTTGCCTTTCATATTCTACATTTTTACTAAGTAAAAGTAAGGTACTTACGTCCAAAGCCTGTGGTAAAAAGTACTTTTGAGTAATTTTGTCCGTACTTTCCAGAACTTACTTGACGCGTATCATATTTTGGACAATTCAGATAATATCTCTATAAATAATAGCCTACGTATTATTTTGATATATTAGCTATATTATTGTAAAGTTTCATCAAAATCCATTCAGTAATTTTTGCGTGAGAGTAACAAACATTCATATATACATACAAACTTTCGCGTTTATAGAATAAGTAAGGATGTAGCTACTAACAGTTATCAAAATAATTTATTTATTTTATTAGTGCGCTAATCTATGATAATGTCAAAGTGGCACGAACTCTTGGTTTACAATATGGCCGCGTACACACCATTGTGTTGCGAATTGTACTACTTATTACTGGAAAAATGTGCTCCACCCAACATTGGTTAACAAGAGCAACCTCACAAAGAGACTTGAAATGTGAAATATTGTTTGATTGTAACAATTAATGGGGATCATTTGATGTACCTACAAAATAATTATTTTCCACACAATATTTATGATTAAATGGCGCTTTGAAAATAATTCGATTTGTGTTTTAAAAAATTACAATAGTTTCAGTTATAATGAACCGATATTAGTGATTATTAACCCCCGAACAAAAAAGAGTGATGTTATGAGTTTGACGAAGTTTTTTACTGGTGGTTAACTGACTTCAAAATGTTATAGAAACTTTTTCCTTTTTAGTTTACTTGTATTAAGTTAATTTATCGACTCGGTTTTTTTATAAAGTTTTTGACTACCGTTATGTAGCATAAATTTTTGGAAGTAACTGTTACTATTATGTACTTGTGTGGTTTATGGGATTTAGTGGGATTATATCGACAAAATTCAATGCATGCAGTGTATGTAGGTCAAATCCTATTAAAAGCTTTGGAAGGAACGTGTATTATACAAAGTAAGGTAACAAATGCACCGTAGGTTAAGTTCGTGAACCTTGTCCTTTTAACTTAACGATTATGTAAACGCAGTCTAAACTAAGACATTTGTTCAAAATGAATGTGAGGTTTTTATCAACCACAAGCAATGGCAAAAAAAAAATTAAATTCTCAGAATTATCTGTTTATAATTTATTGTAATATTTCAATAAAAACGCGAAAATGACGTGTGACGCAAATTCATAATAATTATTATATTAAATTCAAGTTCAAGAACTACTTGAGAGCAACTGGCAAGGTAAAACTATTTTAGCTACTGTGAAACTTTTCAACTAGCTGCATAATTACATCATTCTGAAGAGGACTTTGTCAAAATATATATCAACAGGAGTAGTCTGAGAGTTTTGTTTGACATTCTGAAGTTATGTTTCTAACAATTGTCTATATTTTACGATTGATATATCATAATAAATTAGTCGGAAAGTGATGTCGGTTTTCATTATTTTAATTTCAATTAAAATTCAAGGAGACATTTGGATGCTGATAAGCAATAACGTGTCAAACCACAAATAGTCGAATTTGGAGATATTGATGTATTCTGATAATGCGTCAGGTATTGAACGTTATTAAAAAAAATTCAAGTCAAATGATGTTAATTTAATGTTTCAAGAATTTAAGTGTGTTACTTTTTTGCCATATGCAATAATCTCATATATTTGAAAAATATATTATTAGATAAAACTTTTTATTATATCCGTCTGCTTTTAATTCATTGTACTTTTTGATGATCATTGAGATGGATATAAACGTCTTCAAACAAAATTGTTAAGAATAGGTTTGACATGTTTAGACGCCATTTTCTAAAAATGAAGTCCGAGTGGCATAGTATTGCTTATTAGCGTCCATTAGTTATCTAGATTAAACAATTTGGAATCATTCGAAACAATAAAATATCAACTTTTATTTTTAGCAATTTTGATGGAATTGGTTTTATATCTATGCAATAAAGACCAAACTGGCAACTACAGGGAACATTTTTAGACACATACACAGCCTACAGGAGTTTTGCATAATAAAGCTTTAACAAAACATACCTATCAAGTCGTCACTGGTTTGATAAATTTCATTCCTGGAGATTCCTGGACATTTCACTCAACGACAGCTTCAGATAGTCAACGACATCAAAGGTTTACCTGAATTTAGCAGGATCATAACAGAACTCCTTTTTTTCTGAACTTGTCAAAAAGTAGAGCGTAACAAAATATCATCAATGAGTATGTATATACTTCGGAAATATGTCACGAAAACAAAATTGAAGTTCTTAATTCATTAGTGTGTATCAATCCTATGTATGGATCCATTTATTTATTTAAATACTTTATTGCACAAAATATAATTGTACAAAAGGCGGGCTTAACGCTACTGCGCTCTCTACCAGCCAACCTTAAGACGTACAAGAAAGATTTTATTTATCGGTAGATGTGCAAAAACAGAGAGAATGAATGAAATTTTAAACATTATAATAATTTTAAATCATATAAAATAATAATATTCGAGAATGTACCTACATAAAATAAAAATATAATATAAAAAAATACGTAATATATAAATAAATATATATTCGTACTATATCTAAATACAAATCCACATACATATACATATATACATACATAAACATATACACATACATATATTTATATACAAGCTACATATACATAAATAAATACCAAAGGTAAAAAATAAACAAATAATAATCATCTAGCAGCTAAGGTTTGTTCAGATAATATTTCTTTACCTGACGCTTGAAGGAATCTCGAGATGGAGCTTTCCTTATCGCATCAGGTAAATCGTTCCATAATCGAACAGCAACCACGGCGAACGAGTCGGTCATAAAGCCAGAGCGGTGAGAGGGAAAGGACAGTAACAGGTTTTTACTGGAACGAAGGGATAGGTCATGAGATTGTGAGAGAAATTGAAATTTAGAAGAAAGGTATTTAGGATAAAAAGGATTATTGAGGATGGAATATAGTGTAGAAAGAATTCTTGTAAATCTGCGCTCACGTATTGGTAGCCAGTTTAGTTGCTTCCGAAAAGAAGAAACGTGGTCAAATTTACGAAGATTGAAAATAAAACGTATGGCAATATTGAGAAGCCGATCCAGTTTATTAAGCAGGTCTTCGTTTAAATCCAGGCTACACACATCTCCGTAATCAATTATGGGGAGTAACATTGTGTTAACGAGCTGGATCTTGGCGTTAATAGGTATGAAGTTTTTGAGTCGCATCATGGAGTGTAGTGTGAAGTAAAACCTACGAGAAATGTCATTCACATGGTCCTGCCAACTTAAAGAGCTGTCGAGTATAACACCAAGATCTTTAACGGTGTGACCAAACGGAATAGTTTGGTTATTAATGTGTAAAGAATGTATCGGCGCAATGATTTTACTCGTCTGTCTAGGACTCCCAATGACTATGGCCTGACATTTAGCTGGGTTTATTAATATACCATATTGCTGTGACCATGTTGCAATGCGTTCCAGGTCAGCATTAATAGAATCAATCGTCATATTGATTCTATCAATACCACAATGTTGATAAAGCTGCAAGTCATCGGCGTAAAGGTGGTAGCGAGAAGTGATAACGGAGGTGATTGAATTAATAAATAAAGAAAATAGCAATGGAGATAAGATACCGCCTTGGGGTACACCTGCATTCACATCGCACCAGTCAGAATGCGTCTGACCGATACGAATAGCTTGTCGGCGCCCTCGAAGATAAGAGGAAAACCAATTGTTAGCAGAGTCAGAAATGTTAAAATGGGATAAGAAAGCAAGTAACAGGTCGTGATCCACGGCGTTAAACGCGTTACTGAAATCAATCAGTACTAAAACTGTAACTTGCTTATTTTCCATACCCTTCCGGATGTCCTCAGTAATTTTAAGCAAAGCTGTTGTTGTACTATGACCAACTCTAAAGCCTGATTGGAGTTGATCAAACAAGTGGTTGGTATTAAAAAAATTGGAAAGTTGTTGATAAGCTAATGACTCGAGGACTTTTGAAAGAAACGGTAAGATAGAAATAGGACGGTAGTGATTAGGCAGAGAAGGATTTGCGATTTTGGGTAATGGGAGAACAAAAGCCTTTCGCCACATGTCCGGATAGGTGTTGGAGGAAAAGGAAAAATTAATAATATGAGTGATTGGATACAATAAGGAATCAAGAATATATGTAATCATGGTACGACTTATTTCATCATATCCAACGGCTTTAGAGGTAATAGAGAGTATTGCCTTCTTAACTTCTAACCTGCTAACTGGTGAAAAAGAGAAAACAGCATTCGTGCGCTTAGGCAAACTATGTAATTCGTGAAGTGTATTGAGCTTTATCCCATTATCCAGAACAGAAGAAGATGTAAAATGACAGTTAAGAGAATTAATATCGACTTTAATGTCAGAATCAGTAGAAGCAAATTTGCCGATGCCCAGAGTTTTAAGAAACTTCAAGGTCTCGATAGGCGAACACGAGCTAATTTTATCTAGGATACATTGGCGTTTTAATTTTCTACAAAGCCTATTACACCGATTTCTTGCAGCCTTGTACGCAGCCCAGTTTACCTCATTGCGATCTTTTTTATAAATCCGGAAAGCATGATCACGTTTAGCCCTTGCTTTACGAAAACTTTCATTAAACCAAGGTGTATTGTGGTGTTTAATTTTGACTCTGTGAAGTGGAGCATACATATCAAACAACCTAATTACTTCACCACAAAGATGATTGACCTTGTCATCTAAAGACTCCATGTCTAGCAAATCGGTCCAATCGATATTTGAGGCATCGTGCCTAAGCATGTCCAAATCAAGTTTAGAAAAATTTCGTAGAGTTAAGGACTTGGGCTTAGGCTTAGGCACTCTAAGCTTGTAAGAGATGTAAATAAGGTCATGGAGCGAAAAACCGGGTGCCGGGTGTTGACCATGCTGAACAACCAAATGAGGATTTGATATGATGATCAAATCAAGCAAGGAGTCGATAGTATTAGAATGATGTGTAGGAGCAAGTGGAAGAGAGAAGAGGTTAAGAGAATGAAGAAGTGAGAGAAGTTTATGAGAACGAGAGTCGTTTTTAATTAAGCAGGTGTTAAGATCTCCCATGACTATGAGATGAGTGTAACTGGTCATAATGGCTTCTAGGGTTTGCTCGAGTGTAATAAAATAATTTATGTTTGGTGGACAATATAATACACCTAGTGCCAACTTAATACCCAGATCGACTTCGATAAAAAGATATTCAGGAGATGAGGAGTACAAGGAAGGAGATTGACAAATGATTTTGAACGGAATGTGACTTTTGAGGTATATGGCAACTCCACCACCACCTTTCCCAGTACGATCATTCCTAATCAAAACATAGCCAGGGATAGGAAAACATGTAGATGGAAGAGAAGGTTTCAACCAGGACTCGGATATTAGGACAGCATGTAAATTAGGGATATGGAAAGTGTTGGATAATTCGGGAAAGTGACTTGGAATGCTCTGGGCGTTTATATGACAAATATTCAAGGTTTTCTGTAAACCTGCTAACTCACTCGAGACGATTTCACCGAGAGTCAACACATGATCATCTGTGGACGAGAAGGAGCTATCAGTTTCAGCCGTATAAAACGAATCGCAGCTAGAATCCATGTTATAAATATAAATATATGTATTTATAAATAGAATATGTAAATATATATACAAAAATAAACTACTTAATGATAATAAAAATAAATAAAAATTATATTAAAAATTTATTTTTAAATTGATATTTAAAAAAAAAAAAAAATACTTTGTTGCACGTCCTGCTGGCTAAAATTACAAAACAAGAGTAAAAAAAAACTAAAGATTAAAACAAAACAATACAAAGTAAAAAAAATAAAAACAGAGATGGCAAGCATATATCCCATAGCATAGTAGACAGATACTGAATAAAATTAGATATAATTGTGATAATTTACCGTTGATGTGTGGATAAAATCTATTTACAGATGGAAAACAAGACATATTTAAAAAAAAATGGATTCCTATTATTAGAATAAAAAAATGGGAAGCAAAATCTATACACTTACAACTATGTACATATTTAGTATAAACATAATTAATTAATTATCTATAAAATATCTACCGCCATAAATAAAACATGAATGAATATCTATCTACTTAAGTAGATACTAAATGATTCACGGACAAGTTACAAAATAATAAAAAAAAAAAACAATACTAAATAAAGATCACAATTAGTAAAAATAAAATCTAATATATATCTACTATTAACTAAAAATAATTTAATTACAATAAACAATTTAAATGATAAAAATTATAGATACAAAAAATAACAAACGTTATTTATATTGACATATAAACTGTCAAGTGACAGCAACAAGTAGCGACATTGACACTTGACGTTAGTTAAATTACTATCGTACTGTTGTTGTTGTCATAATGTTACAGTGAATTGGATAATATATTTAATATTACCTGACAATTGCATTTAACAGAAATTTGGAGGGTAAACTTTATAAAAAGGCAATGAAAGCAACTAGACTAACATTATATATTACAAGAAATGACAGAACTGTATACGAGTACCCACACAAGATGAGAAGGAAAGATAGTAAATGTGCTAATGGGATAATATGCGCTATAAGAGGAAACTAGGCACTAATTAAGTTTCCGAGTAGTATTTTTACGAGTGACTGGTCTCGTAATCTGTCCCGTAGTACCCGGACTGACCTTTGGACGCTCGCTGCTTGGAGAGGTAGCTGCCGGTTGGCTCGAAGATGGAGTAGGATGCCTCGATATTAACAAATCCAGATCATGTTCAGCAAGGATACGTTTGCGTTCATTATTGGGGAGTTTAATGAAAATATTCCCATTTCTAGTCCAGACGTTCGGGACACCAAAGTGCTTCCTTGCTCTAATGAACATACCTTGACGGGGTTTGGTCAAGAATTCGCTTAAAACTACTGAAGATGATTTTAGTTTTTTCTTGTTATTCCAAACCAAGTTCTTAATGCCGAGATCATTAAACCGGACAAGAATAGGCCTTGGACGCTTATCAGTTTTGAAACCTAATCTGTGACAGTACTGTACAGCAGATGCTTGCACATCTGAGAGACCCATCTACACTTGCAATGTGCTCAGTACAGTGGACAATAGATTTTCACCTTCAGCCTCCTCGATGCCTCCAAACAGTAAAACATTCTTCCTCGACTGATTATCGACTTCATCAATCTGGATAGCTAAGTTAGCAGTGAGCGACCTTAATAAACTGAGAATGTTCCACACTGATGTCTTGAACTCCTTGAAGTCACTAGCCAATTTATCGACACTTAGTTTAGTGCTTTCTCCAGTGGTGGACTTTAATTTTTGTTCAAAGTCAGTCATTCTTTGGCTAAGTGATTCAGCCATAGTGCGGTGCACTTCAAGAATTTCTTCAATTTTTGCCATTTTACTCTTTGTAATCTGATAATATTTGTGTTGTAAGGAAATGTTAAAGTAGCCAGCAAGTGAGTGCAGATATTAAGCTCTTATGGACATTAATCACTTAGATTTAACTTTCTTTGTATATTTCCTATTGTATTTTATGTAATTATACACTTTCTTTACTTAAATTTGTGTTTTTATTATTTTTAAAAGAAAAAAATTGTTAGAGCTCATAAAAGATAGAGTATACTTTTTCACACCTACCGCCCAAAAAAAAAAGGATCTAAATGATGAGCAACCGTGAGGATGGAAAGAGCGTGCATGCGGCAGAGATGTAAATGTTGGGATGCACGTGTGGAGTGACAAGAGTGGATAAGATACGAAATAAGCGTGTCAAAGCTAGTTGATGTATAATAGGTTAGCGTGACATAGGCATGTTATGGGAAGGGACAGATGTCATGTGACAAGAAGTGCGTTAAGTATGAATGAGGAGAAATATGTTGGTCGAGGTAGACCAAAGAAGAGATGGATGGATTTTGTGAAAGTGGATATGAGTAAGAAAAGAGTAGTAGTAAAGTAATTACTGAGTTGACGTCAGATAGATGAGAGCGGGAGAGACGAACATACAACATGTTCGTCTCTTCCACGACCTCTTATAAACGTGGGAGCAGGGCTGGAAGAAGAAGAAGAATTAGTGACCAAAAAATGTTGAATTAAACTTGCTTCGTGTCTAAAATTTGTTTTTGGTTTCAACGAAGATTACTTTCCGACCCGTCGATAATATATATTTATATTCTATATGGATTAGATTTTTGTACACTCAAAATTTTATATTTTTGTAAAACTGCTAGTTTGGTTACAAACGAATGTATATGAAAATATATAATAATCTAGATGATTTTATACTATATTAAAAAAAAAAAACGAGATGTTTTAATTATTTTTTTAAAGATGTATTTAAAAATAATTATTAAAACTGAAATAAACAGAACAGTCGCGGAATGTTACTGACGACCGGTTATTAAAATTTGAATTTTAATTGATTAGTGACCTTAAATATTGAGTAACGATTAATAATGATGTAGAAAGATTGGAAAAGGTCCGTTTATTTATTTATAATTATAAATAATTAACTGCTTGGATGACTGTCCATTAACATTGCGATTATTATTGCCATTATGCGCGTGATACAGTTCAAGAGAGTTTCCGTATGAAAGATAATTTGTTAATAAAAACTTATTTCTTACTGATAATAGGTAATATATAATTTAATTATGGGTAATATTTATAAATCTGCTGAATATATACGATTGTATATATATATATAAAAACAAAAGTTCAAGGCTACGGAAACGTGATTTATTCTACATACTAGATTATTAAAATAGAGCAGATATAATTTATAACATTAGTAACAGTATAATCTGACTATATTTTTGCCTGACTTATTGTATTAGGACATAAAATATCAAGTTATGTATTATATTACATCGCAGCGGTTAGTGACTAAGTATCGGATAGTTATCTTATTTATTATACAACTTAATTATTATTTATTTGACACTCTTGTGTTCAGGTTTTTAATTACTTTGCTACAATACTAAGAGGTTGTAAGTTTTATGAATAAATTCTCGTTTGGACAATCGACAAAAAGAATTAATTAAGTAAAGGGCTAATTTGATAATTATAAGATAATTAAGAAGGCCAAGCCATAAGTAACAAGTGCATGTATATATGCACTAGTCGTAACAATATTTACTTGTTACTATGTAATTTATCGCTATTGTTTGCAAACCTACCGTTATCAAAAGAGAAACAGTATTAACCGCGGGCTCTTAACATTATTGAGTTTCTATTCTAATTTTACGTGTATATTTGAGAAATTTATGCAATTAATACAAGATTTATGAAACTCCTAAAAATATTTATTTTGAAATATATTAGAAAAGCCTAGAAAAGAGTTCAACGCACGCTTTTGATTGACTAATGGGAGAAAAGTGGTCGACTGTCGGTAAGGAAATAATAATTCTTAATATTCATACTTATATTATGATTCACAACAGAATGCTGTTGAATATGTTGTTAAAGGATTTTAATATGTGATGATCAAACTTATCTGGCAAAATTACACTTGTTGTTAAAATCATTTTTTTTAAAAACTACAGTTCCCATAATTTTGTGTTGTTAGAATTAGAAAATGTGTAACGAATACGAATCAGTGTGTCATAGACACCGATTAGATTGCGAGGAAACGTACGACCTTCGATCTGTAATGCAGTTCATGGCGCGATCTCTTCTCGTCCGCATAAATCAGCTGGACAAGATTCCTATATAAATATAAATTGAAATTCAACTCGTACTCACCGTAAACAGACGGCCGTAATGAAAATAAACCGTACACCTCCAATGTGCAAAGTCACAGAACAGGGTAAACAACACAAAGTAAAACTGTCCGAACGTAAATAAAATGAAAGTATCGGCGAACTCAAAAACTGATCTTCCAAATACACCACTTTTACGAATTATCGAACGCAGCGAGTCAAGTTTCGCTTGCTGGAGCGTACGCAGCACGTGTGCGGCGCGCTCGGCCGAGTCGAGACGAATGGAGCCAATGGCAGTGGCGCTCGCGGGAGCGGAGTGCGCGCGAATTCGTGCATGGTTTGGACGCGCGGCCAGACAGGCCGTTTCCGTACCGGCGACGCAACGCAAAAGAAAATTGACTGCATTATCTATACTAATAATAAAATTCTAGCGGGTTGCTGTCTGTACATGGAATATATATGAAAAAAAATATTATAGGGGGCCTGTACCAACGCAATAGAACCCAAAACAATGATTTTTAGAATTCTTATCTGTTTGTCTGTTTGTCTGTTTGTCTGTTTGTCTGTTTGTCTGTTTATCTGTGCGTTTGTGCACGCTAATCTCAGAAACGGCTTATCCGATTTAGATGCGGTTTTCACTAATATATTGTAGTAAGCTTCACTTAACATTTAGGGTTTGTTTCATGTCAATCGGTCCATAAATAAAAAAGTTATGTCAATTTAAGGAATCACGTTGAACATTTTTTTGTGTTTATAACTAAATACATGAAAGTATATACAGTACTTACATAAAAAAATACATTTTTAAAAATTTTGTCTGTCAGTCTGTCTGTCTATCTGTTTGTTCCGACTAATCTCTGAAACGACTTAACCGGTTCTGATGGTACTTTTTGCAGTTAGCAAATGTTATAAGGAGTGACTTGGGGTTACTTCTATTTTAGATATTTTTAAATCTATATATAAAAATTCTAACGGGTCGCTGTCTGTACATGTAAGATATATGAAAAAAAAATATTGGAGGCCTTTACCTACGCAATAGAACCCAAAACAAAATTTGTTAGAATTTTTGTCTGTTTATCTGTGCGTTTGTGCCCGCAAAAAAAGATATGTTAACTTATGCAGTCACGTCGAACATTATTTTGTGATTTTTACTAAATGCATGAAAGTACTTACATCAAATACTGTCAGTCTGTTTCTTACGACTAATCTCTGAAACAGCTGAATCAAATTTGATGGGACTTTCACTCGCAGTTAGAGGATGTCCATTAATCACGTGAGGCCCAGAGAAGGGAGTGGGAATGTAAGAAAACAATTACAAAATATCACAAAGTCTAAAAAGTTCTTAAAAACATTACAGCAGCCCCTATAGCTAATATCATAAGGATTAAATTAGGCTACTTATATTAAAAAAAATATATTTATTTTAATCAATAAAAAATCAGCCAAGTGCGTGTCGGGCCACGCACAATGTAGGGTTCCGTAGTTGTCAGAATTGTCAAGATCAGTCAAGCAATCTTCGAGTACCTATTTTCGTAAAAATGTTTGAATGTGAATTATACTAACGATTTTGAACATTAAATGTTCGTCGATTATTTATTATTCTTACACTTGTAAAATATACTTAGCGCCGATAATTTTCCTTCCTGATTAGCGCCTATGAAATAGATAGAGATTTGGTTGAAAACTTCATAAGCGCGATTCAGAATCACTCACGACATGTTTTATTGAGACATTGTTTAATACCTTATTTTATATTTTATTTTAATTTCAACTTATTAAATATTTATCTATTTACTCATTTAAATTCATATATTAATTTAAAATTATTAATATTTACATAATGTGATGCTTTAAAAAGTGAAATATTTATTTTTACTTAGATCAACTATAACTCGATAACCATAAGAACCCACATAGCCGTGATAATTTTCCTTTTAAATTCATTATATGTACCGCTATCGTGATTTTTTTCATATTTTTAGACGCAGCAGTTTAGTGGGTAGAGGGGGGGGGGACACTTGACTCTAAGAAAAATTGACAATTTAAAGCTTAATATTTCGGAAACAGTTCGTCGTTCGGAAAAATGGTTTTTCCACACCTATAACATTTTTAAAAGACCTATCTAATGATACCCCACAACATGGGATAAATGAGAAAAAAAATTTTGGTCTCTCTTTACACATAGGGAAGACACCCTGAAAAAAAATATTTTTAAGATTTTATTGTACGACTTTCTCGGCGTAATTCATATGTATACTCATACCGAATTACAGCTTTCTGGTATTAAGGGTTTCGGAGCAAAGCCGCGGACAGACAGACAGACAGACAGACAGACGGACATGGCGAAACTATAAGGGTTCCGTTTTTTACTACGGAACCCTAAAAAGAGAATTACACGATAACAAAATATTGGAGAAACCAATAAAATAGTGAACATTTTCCGATTTAAGAAGGGATGGTGTACATCTATACAAATAAATAAAATTGATGTGTCTGTTGTATATATTATATAAATATAAAATTGATGTGTGTAATTTTAAATAAATGCATATGAAAGTATACACGGTACTGACAGCAAAATTACCAATTTTAAAATTTTTGTCTGTCTATCTGTCACTCGGTTTGTTTCGGCTAATATCTGAAACAGCTGGACCGAGTTTGATGAAACTTTCACTAGCAGAAAGCCAATTTTATAAGGAACAAAATTGAAACCAATGAAATAGTGAATAATATCTGATTTAAATAGGGAAGATATATATTATATTAATATAATCATTAAAAAAAATAAAATATTTACAGGGTAATTTTTTAGAACAAAACCGAAACGATAAGCAAAAGCGAAAAATAATTTAAGTCACAGAGCCGATTTTGATTAAAACTAAAACTGCATCATTAGTTTTTTGAAGAATAAGTTTTCCTAGCCAGAAACAAACACGTTGATTTTGCAAAAAAATAACATGCTGTAGTATTGCACCATCTGATACCTTCACACATTAAGTAATACTATACAGTAAACTGAAACAAAAAGAAAAGGCTATTTTTTTTACAAAATTCTATCAAATTCTTACATTAATTAAATCTTTAGCAACGGGATGTTGTAACGCTAATAGCGGGTGAGTACAATAGCCGAGTCCAGTGAAATGTAGATTTTCAACAAATTGATTCATCTTTTTAAGAATTATCTAAACCTACCTAGGTAACTGATGACGGGGACCAAAACACACGTGATATTCTATCAACTTTGTATAACTCACATAGAAAAAAAAGACAAACATAAAAGAAGTTACTGTGAGTAATTCATTTTTTATATTTTCGATTGTATTGTTCACAATCTTCCTCACTTTAGTAGGTGACTAGCATTTTGATGCAATTTATAAAGAAATCGTTCGAAGTAACGCACATTTTTTTCTAAACTTACCGGAACCCATGATTTAACCCACATATTTGATTATGTCTATGTAGAATCGAATACTTAACTTAATTAATGTAGATAGTTAAATTTAATGTTATTTTGTAAAAAAAAAAACCTTTTCATTTAATTTGCCGCTTACTATTACTTTCCAAAAGTTGATCTTTACAAGTGACACTATTAGGTGGTGCAATAATACAGAATGTATTTTTTTTAATTAGTGGGTTCTATTTGTGGCCAGGAAAGTCATGAAATAAAAAAAAATTATGATGCAGTTTTAGACTTTTCAAAATCGGACACGAGATTCCATTAAGTATCTTTCGCGATTCCTTATAGTTCTGGATTCGGCCTATTAAGCCCAGTAGAAAAAGTCATCCGATATATAATACAAGGAGAACCTAGGTGCGAACTTACTGTTTTGCAGTCGATATTTTAAAGACTACCACAAAACAACTTTTCTTCAACATTTATAGTGAAAATCGTGGAGGAATACCATATCTGAGTTAGTGTCTGCTTATAAATACAACCAGAAAGTTCCCAGATTCAAAGTAAAAAGCTCCTTTCTTGAGCAGCACTGCAGACTATTATAACCTTGCTTTGCAGGAGACATGCCAAGCATTCTGTAATCCACGCGAACGAAGTCGCGGGCACAGCTAGTACACTAATATGCATATAATCGGAAATCTCCCGACATCCGCCTGGGAAGAGCACCTTAAGGGACTAACTCCTGACAGCACACTTCGCATTTCGTTATTTATAGGGAGAAATTATCAGCATCAGTTACCAAAATAATACAATGTTTAGGTGTAAACAATAAATGAAGTCTACAAAAACCGGGTTTTATTTCGTGAAAATTTAATGCGCTATAAATTTAAATTATTGTAATTTTGCATATATTTATCTTCTAAACAATCTTTATTATGCCACGAGGCCGTAATTATGGAACTTATCTCGGAAGTAAATGGCGTCTTGTGATTTGCAAATTGCTGTTTTAAGAGACGCATAAAATCCTTCATTTCAGCGATGGAACGAGGGTAAAAATGAAACCCTCTCATACTTAGATCACCATAAAATTTCCATTTATATATAAAATATGTCGTCCGATATAATGTAACTAAAGAAGTTACTTATACCTAATATACTTACTTTATCAGAAAAACACCTACTTATATCAAAGTAGAATATTTATTGTTATTAATTAATGCGCATCAAAAATCTATTTAGAAACCCAGGTGTGTTTTAATTATAGGTTGGAGAACAATATGCAAAAAAAGAATTATATCTTTAATATTTTGCATTATATTATATTATTAATGAGCATTTATGTTTAAATGTTAAACCTGTCTATAAATAAACGGTTTATAAAAATCTGCAGATTAGAACCCTCGTACAATATTTGCCATTAATTATAATTATTATATAATAATTACGATATCGTTTTTATATTATATAATAAAATCATTTGTTTGCTTATTACGAATTATCGTTAAGCATAATTGATAATATGAAACACGCATTTTATGTACATCACCGTTTCACTTGAGCAATTTGCATGATATTTTTGAATAGTTTCTTTTCACTAAAATTATTTTCTGCTATTTGTTACCCCGTCCGTACCTAGGAAATTATTGCAATATTTTCAGAATAAAAAAATATAGTTATTATAGCTTTTAAAAAATGAATTCAGCAGTAAATACCATACAAATTTATAAGATTTCATATATCAGTCATACATACATATAAATTAATAAAATTGAAGTGTCTGTTTGTAATTTCGAATTAATAGCTTTTATCTGAATGCATATAAAAGTAAGTATATACGGTACTTAGGTACATCATAAACACAAGTTTAATATTTTACGTTATTTTAGACTACGTGCTACTTTTATTTTTAAAAGTTATTCATTATAATTAATAAATATAAAAAGGTGACGCGAAAATTAAACCAATAAATTAGTAAATAATATCCGATTCAAGAGGGAAGGTAAACATAATTATGGTATATATATATATATATATATATTATTTTTTTTTCCTCAAATTAACGCGGGTAAACCGCGAGGCATAGCTAGTACTTAATATAATAACGAGTAATTTTGTATGAGCGTATATATCCGTAACCGCTCAGTCCAGTACGTTTTTTCTTCATTAAAGTATATAACACATGCTGCAATCTGCAAACTATATAAGTAAACATAATGTGTAGGTTTTGCCTTAAGCGAAGTGTCAGCTTTCTCTAAAATATTATCTCTATATACCTTATTAAAAACCAAACGCAGCATGCATGAAACATCATTTGGATGCTGATAAGCAATAATGTGTCAACCCACAAAAATTGAATTTTGAGATATTGATGTATTTTGATACTGCATTACCTATTTAGTATTAATTAAAAAAATTCCGTTATATAAACTAAATAAATACGAAAAAAAGTTTCTTAATTAATTCTTTCGAATTTCAAGTGCGTTTTATATTTTGCAATTTATACAATAATCTCAAATATTTGAAAAACTTTTTATTTCATAATGTATTAAATATATTAATCTGCTTTTAATTAATAATAATAATAGCTTTCATCAAACAACAAAATAAAAGATGGTTGTTGTTGGAAGGATGGTATACTTGTTTAAACAAATTTATTAAGAATAGGTATTTATAAAGATCTCAATCTTTAGACACCATTTTCTCAAAATGAAGTCCGCGTGGCTTGACACAGTATTGCTTATCAGCGTCTATTTATTTGAGATCGATTGGTCTGTTTTTAGCCTCCGAACGAAAAAGAGAGATGCTATAAGTTTGACATGTGTATTTGTGTGTCTTTGTAATGTGAAATCGTAGAAAACTACGAAGCCGGGAAGTTGTAGTATACATAAGAAAATAATATTGAACAATAAGTTCTAAATAGGACTTCATGTAAATTTTCTACACTAATATTATAAAGAAGAAATGTTTGATTGTTTTTTTGTTTTCAATGAATACAGGCTGAAACTCCTAGACGGATTTGTTAAATTCTTTTCCGTTGATTAGCCCGTTTATTGAGGAAGGCTGTAGCGAAAATATAAGCGAAGCAGTTCCTTGTTGAATGGCCAAACGGATCCTTTGACCGATGTTGTTCTCAGCTTGGGTTCCCAAAGTCTCTTTGTCTTTTCTTTTTGTGATCATATTTAAAATAAAAAACCATCATCATTGAAATTTTAATTATTGTTCACACCTATTTACATGTTTAGATTGCATAAGTTTACGGCAAATTATAATAACTTATGTGGCTATCCTATAATTCCGCAATATTTCCTCGCTTAATGGACCTTTGAATGTGAATAGGTTTTGTGCGATTTTTCCCAGGGAAGAGTTACGTCGCATTGTTGGGAATATTAAGTAATAATGGTGTGGAAAATTATTAAAATGACTATATTTGTATTTTTATGGGAATTCCTTATACCAAGAAAAGAATATACATATAAAATAAATTGCCTTTTAATTGAAATAAAATGTGTACCTATTCAAGCGATGTTTCGCAATATCAAATTTTTATCCAACTTACCTTTCAAGGCTCATTACAAAGAAGGAAAAAATTGCCACTAAAATATCACTTTACATTTTTATACTTTAACGTAAAATTTGTTTTTATCAAAACATTGCGTTACCTTTTTAAGGTTTCGTATAAATCGACTCCTGACGCAAAAGGGAGGGGTGTTTTATAACACACACAGTATATTAATAACCACTTCATCTTATGATTGACGTGGTTATTAATATACTGTGAATGATATAAAAAAAACATAGCTGCATAGCCTTATTGGATGCTGCAACATCATCTGGAATCAGCAGGATATACGACTCCTCACCAAGTTACAGCAAAAGTATCGTGTTGTGGCTCTTTGAAATAGTCTTTTCATAATCACGTGATACCTATATGTAATTTATGTGCTACATATATGTGTAATTGTACACTCGTATAGTAAAAAAAAGCAAGTATCTTAACGAAAAATAAAAAAAAACCGGCCAACTTATGTTGTGTTGGTAATGGTACGGAACTCTTCGTTCGCGAGTCTGGTTCGTGTTTTATCACTTTATTACATGACAAGAACAATTCATTATTACCACGTGAAAGTGAAAAGAGATGTGATTGTCCTGCTCTACTGTCGATTATAAAAGCGGGCGCAATCAGCAATAACGCTACATAATGCCTGATACAATAATTTCGGACAGTAGAAAGCCGGTGGTTTCGCCGGTAATCCGATGAGAGCGACGACAGATGTCACGATCTTACTTTCTTTAATCAGGAGCAGTACCTTTATACTCGTTTCATTAAAAACCACCTACGCGTCAACAAATATAAAGTTGTTTTTTTATTGCTACTTTTTGCAACGTTTTGATTTCTCGATCTCGATATATTTTTTTTATTGTTGTATGGAAGTAAAAATTGTCTATATGTGATGTGGGTTGTTTTGTGTAATATTTACGAATAACAAAAATCGTAGTTCAATATTGTTTTTAGGAATAATAATTGTATGTTATTTATTTAGAAATGCCAAAAATAAAATAAATATATATATTTTTTAAAGACGAGATGGCCTAGTGGTTAGAACACGTCGATCTCAACCGATGATCACGGGTTCAAGCCCCGGCTAGCACCACTGATTTTTCTAGTGCTAAATTTGTGTTTAAATTCATCTCGAGCTTGGCGGTTAAGGAAAACATCGTGAGGAAACCTGCATGTACCGAGATAAATTCTGACACATGTATATCTGCCAACCCGCAGTTGAGCAGCGTGGTGGATTAAGCTCTAAACCTTCTCCTTAATAGGAGAGAAGGACTTTGGCCAGCAGTGGGATATTAACAGGCTGTTACTTTACTACTTCACTCTTATATTATATTTTTAATTCGACGTCTTACTTTAAGGTTGACCTTTGATCAAAGATCAAATATATTACATTCATACATAGGTACATTTGTAATGAATACAACCCGGGCACCAGGACACATACTTCCTCGTTGACTCCACTACACGTGACAAGAGTATTCCAACTCTCCGCTTATAAGTACATACTCAAGTTTCCTTTTATGGCGTTTTATGGTAGTACATTTAATAAAACAATGTAGAAAAATAAAAACAAAGGGTAATAATGTCGTAAAACACCACTTATAATGGCTTAATAATAAAATCATTTATATTTACATGAATAAATGGATTTAATTATGTAACGAAATTTTACATACGAGATCTCATCGTTTGATGTTGAAAGATCATAGTGATAGAAGCGTTTTAAAATTTTAATATCCAAAAATTATTTTATAGCTGGCTTCTTACTCACTCTATCAGTTGACCAATAATGATCTAAGGACTATTTAGTAGTTTTTAGTATTTCAGTATTAATCGGTCAGTCAGTAACTGAAATATATTTCGGTTTTGTATGTAATTACATAGATCAACTAACTTGTGGCCGCACCCCACAGATAAGCGGACCCAATTTATGCTTTCTTTAGAGAATTTTCGGCGATAGGTTGTCGCATTTTTGAGAGATATTCTTTTCGAGGGCATCAAAAAGTCTAAGGTTACTTGACGTAGACTCCTGTCATCAAAAAACCACGACTGGAAGTCTGAAACGGTAAAATCGGGTTATATCCTGGCCAGTGTAAATCTCCAAATCGAGAATTAAGGAGACATTATTGCGCGTTTTTGAGGAGTATAGCGATCTAGGCTTGTTGACGTGTATTTTTAATACCCGACTGATAAAGACGAGTGTTATAAGTTTAACGTGTGTCTGATCAGATCTGTGCGTCTGTCTGTGTTTTCCCTTACGAATAGACCTATTGTGATGTACTTTTTTTGTTTGAAATCTGATGTAATCGGGATGTTTCTAAGTTATATATAATTCAGGAAGATCTGTTCAGACGTTTGAAAATTATCAGCTTTTTTTGGTTCTTGAAAGGATCTGAGCAACTTTACATTATTTGGAATCAGCAGTGTACACAACCTCCTCACCAATTTACAACAGAAATATCGTGTTGAGACCCATAGAAACAGTTTCAATGAGTTGATTGTCAGGATTTTCGTTTTCATTTTAAATTTGTTGTGTCTGTATACTTTACAAATGTAAAACCAGAGCTGATATTCGTCGAAATTTATATAAGTTGAAGCATCTTATGATAGGGTGATGACTTTCGCGCCACCTTATACATCAGTTAATACGAAGTCGTGTAATTAAATTAATATGAAGTGTGAGATGGATGCTGATAAGCAATAATGTGTCAACCCACAAAAAGTAAAATTTAGAGATATTGATGTATTCTGATAATGTATTTCATATTTAACATTATACAGAAAAAATTCAAGTCATCTGAATTAAATAAGCGCAGAAAAAAGTTTCTTAATCTAATGTTTAGAATATTGAAGTGAGTTCCATAGTTTGGATTATGCAATAATTTCATATATTTGAATAACTTATTATTAGATAAAACTCTTTACTTGCCTGTCTGCTATTAATTAATTATATTTTTTTATCAAAATAGAAAAGAAAATATGGATATATGCTTCTTCAAACAGATGTGTTAAAAATAGGTTCGACACCTTTAGACGCCATTTTCTCGAAATTAAGTCCGTGTGGCTTGACACAGTATTGCTTATCAGCGTCCAGATGTCAATGTATTTTCGCATTTCAGTTGCGTTGTGCAATTTAGTGTGGTAAGAAGGAGGACGTAATAATATTTATATGACATTCAATCATTTAGTTCCACTTGGGTAACTATGACACGCCATGAATCACTTAATAACATTTTTTTGGCCTAATTTATTTTTTTTACACTTACCATTGAGTATGAAAATGTGAAAAATATTAAAAAAAAAAAACTAGATGAACCGGCGAACTTTGTAACACCTATTATGTGTGTAAAATGTAGTCCAAACTTAATACAAAATTTTAATCAACATTAAATGCAACACACTTTATATTCCAACAAAACAAAGATATCGGACCTCATACTACAGCTACAAAGCAGACAAATTTCAGAACGCACCTATAAATATTTGACAACTAAGCAACAAAACAGCTTATACTGGAAAATAAAATCGTCGTTTATAATATATTTCTTTAATTATTATTTATGTTGGTCATCGTTTAAACCTACCCTGAATTTACACAAATATTTCAATACCAAAATTATCAAAATCGGTCCAGCCATTCTCGAGTTTTAGCGAGATAAACGAACAGCAATTCATTTAAATATATATATTTTATATCATATTTTATTTTTTTATTTTTTATTTTTATTTTATTTATTAGGATTGAAAAAGTATCCTGAGAGCGAGCGCTAAAACGAGGGCATTTAAATAAAATTTTACCGAGCAGATATGGAGAATCAATTAAATTATTTAATATTTTGTAAAGAAACATTTGGTCTCTTTGTTCTCTACGTTTTTCAAGTGTCAAAAAGACAGAATCAGGATAAGTAAATTCATATCGTAACCTTCTCATAAATTTGTTTTGTATATTTTCAATTAAGTTGACATATTTTACATATTGTGGATTCCAGGCAGTTGACGCATACTCTAAATGCGATCTAACGAAAGCATTGTACAAAATTACAAAGGTGTGAATATTTTTAAAATCTGCTCCTTGCCGAAAGATGAATCCAAGCATTTTATACGACTTCATTACTATTTTCTCAATATGCTTATCGAATATGAGTTTGTTGTCTAGTTGTACCCCAAGGTCTCTCACCTCGATTACTCTTTTCAATTTAGTATTAAATATAGAATAATCAAGAATGATTTGTTCTTTTGTTTCTCGAAAATGTAATTTCACAACACTTATCAACATTAAGCTGCAAATTATTATATCGTCCTAATTTATTTAAATCCTCTTGTAAATGAAAACAGTCTTGTTTATTTTTTATTATCTTAAAAATTTTGGTATCAAATTTTGGTATATATATATATATATATATATATATATATATATATATATATATATATATATATATATATACTCGTATAAAGTACAGAAGAAGCAGATGTAACTACTTTTAAAAATAACTTACAATCCGAAAAATATAAGTTCAATATACATATGTGTGTATACATAGCATATCCTGTCATAAAATAATACGTACAATTGTAACACACTTAAGATTAATGCATAAAAAATTAGGCATCGAACTCAACGGCCTCCATTACGATCTTATGATCCTGTAACGGAGGTCCAGAAGCACATAAGGCAACCACAAACAAGGATAAACATCCGCATGACCTATACAGACGTTTGCCGTGGGATCAAAGCTGTTCCTGTCAAAAAAAAAATTAATATTTGTAGCTTAACAAGTGGTCTTGCCGCACGGTACATTGCACATGCCAATTTGTCAGTGTTCACAGGTGATAATTACTAAAAGCATTATTTATTAATTTTCGTTATCGGGTCATGTGAAGGGCCTGCGATAAAAGATATTTAATAGAATAGTAGGAAAGCAAAACCACCACAACTGGTAGGGTTAGGTTAAACCTAGTACAATGTAGCAAGTAATAAAGTAAGTTTATTACATTTATTTATTTGATTCTATTTTCAACCGACTTTTACAAAAGAGGAGGTTCTTAATTCGTAGCGAATTTATTTAAGTTTGCTTTATTCCTAATAAGGATCGCTTAATAAACTGATTTAAAAAAATATTTTGTGTTTGAAAGGATATGCTTAGGATTGGTCTCATAGAAATGTTATCAAAATCGGTTCAGTAATTTGGTTTTAAAATCAAAATAACTGAAATAAGTCATCCAACTAAATTGCGTATTTTCTTTGAAACTCGGTTTTTCGTTTTTTTATCCGAATTATCCGAAAGGGTTTTTGATTTTTTAAATAGTTACTTGTAGCATAATAGACGCACAGAAAATCCTTCATTGATTAAAGCTCGTGCACAACACAAACAAAAATATATTTATTTTTAAATTGATGTATCAATAATTTATTTGAAAGCAGCATAAAATAAAATCATCAATCACTTCAACAAATACAATAAATAACCTTATCCTCTTATAACAATAGATACAGGTATGATTAATTGACAAATGAATAAGCGAGTAAGAGCATGCGGGTTTAAAACGATTGAAGGTAAAATGTGAATTTAATTGAACTCCGTACGACGACTTCATTCAAAGTTATCAATTTAATTGCAAAATTGTAATGAAATTGCAATCAACCATAAATAAACCTGTTGACACTTGTTTAATATTCTTAAAAGCACATGATGATTGTTTTATGATTGGAAGTTCTTGATTCCATTTCGACTACATACATTTTTAACTGAATTAGCGTTTATTGTTAACACGGTTTATAGAAGTATTCCTAAGTGATTCCGCAAATAGCTAAACGATATTGGAAAACGAAGTACTGTACAAACTTTTCATTCAATTAACCGTCTGGTCGACAGGCTGTTTAAAGTCTGCGAGCGTCGTCCGAGTTAATGGAATACTATGACAATATATTTCTATAATGAGACGTGTTCGAGGACGTGGGTTTGAATTTAAAATATTTGTACGTTGACAGATTCTTCCTTATGTCGGCGAGTCCGGAAGTCCCTCTAATCAGTACGCAGCGCAGCCATCATGGGGAACAGGGGCGATTCGATGGCAATTGACACGGACAATATGTGTCTGATCTGCTTTTTCTTTGTTCCCATTTTATTTAATATACAATATATCTATCTTGTTATATTTCTTATATTTGGTGTATTTTTTGAATTACCATGGCAATACGTTTACTTGCAAAAATGAATGGAACAATCTGACCACGTTTCATTGTATTGGAGAATATGGTAAATAATATAGTGGTATTATTAATACATTATACGGATTGATGAAGTTCTGATAAACGTTCTAGAAGCTCTACATGGAAAGGTCAGGTGTGAGTGTCCCCGCGTTAAACCGTTTGTAACGAAGTTTCGTCTCAATTTGATAACATATTATCGTTAAGCGCACAATTTCAATCTTCTTGTCAATAATTTATTTAATTGTAGATTTTTAAAACTTTTATTTTGTTTTAATATTCTTATTAATTTTTTGTTTTATACAGTTATAAGTTTCTGTATTTTCTTTTTTACATTAAAGCCCTCATCAATATAAAACTTTTCCAATTTTATTCTCACTCGATATAACAATATAATAAAAGTTTTGATTTGGCAGGGTACTATATAAGATAATTTTATGTAGATTGTTTTTAAAATTTCGGTTTGATAGTATACATTTAATATTATCGTATAAAAATATGACATCCGTTGCTATACGATCATTTCGCCTGTACACAGCTTCTTATAAATTTAACGTATCACACGCCCTAGTTTCTTTCCCAAACAACAACAAAACATTTTATAATATAGCTACCGGGAACGACAATAATATAATATACTCGAAAAGATAAGAACTGCTTAAGCAAATTAAGTTAAAAATGTACCTAATCTCTTTCTAAAACAGTCGGTAATAATTTTCAATTCGAGATTTGTGGGCCAATCTAGACACTTTGCGGAAATATGCACATACATGCATACAGTATTATTTTTACAAGTCAATAATATGATATATTTTTTAAACAAAATAAAATGTAATTTTTTTCGTGATTGAGCTTTTTTTTTAATTTATAAATTAGCAGCTAAATTATTTAGTGATTGATGTATGTTATGTGTTCAGATAACTAATTTGTATTTTTCAGTAAACGACAGTAAATATTCAAAGAAAAACTTCAATAAGGCCGACAGTTTTTATTTCTTCTAAAAGTAAGTACATAAAATAAAAATAAAAGTAAATAAATATACTTTTTACAAATTAAATATTTCTTGATTTAATTTAATGATCATAATATCTAATATCTTTAAACGAGCACTTCTTGTATATCTTGTTCTTGTGTATCTCGGAAGTCATTCCAACGATTTTTATAAAATTTTCTTTAAAAAAAAATTAGACTTGTGCTCGATCTTCCAGGTACTAATGTAATCAATACCCATAGACATATCAATATAAAAAATAACTGGTCAAGTGCGAGTAGGACTCGCGCACCGAGGGTTCCGTACAAAATTATAGAAATCTATATAAGACTAACCCACCTACGCCATTTGTGGTCTTCATCATCAGTTCCATTTCACCAAAAGTGATTTTCTGAAGATAAATACATAAGTTACTATCAAAAATACCTAAATCGGTATAGGTGTGCCTGTAATATTTGAGGAGTTTCCTCAATTTCTCCAAGATTCCATCATCAGATCCTGACCTGAAGACAATGGGACTACCTTGGAAGTATACCCTTTCAAACAAAAAAAGAATTTTGAAAATCGGTCCACAAATCAGCGTAATCGGCGAACAAACATAAAAAAAAAAATAAATAAAAACGCGGTCGAATTGAGAACACTCCTTTTTTTTTTAAGACGCTTAATAATAATCAATTATTATATACATATGAAAACGTCCCAAAAACTGTTTTAAAACCACCTAGGAGCACTTTCATATAACAAGATAATCATGTAAGTTCTAAACACCTTATACTTTCCAAAAAGCAAAGTTATAGCGCGATTCAGGATTCGTGTAGTAGAATATAAATAAAAATAAAACGAGAGTAAAATATAATATACTTATGTTGTTAATGTCAAAGTCAACAAGTTAGTTCATTGAAATCGTCAAGAGATGGTGCTGGCTGTACTCTAAATCGCGCTATCGTGTTGTTAGCTGCGATATATAGATTGCATTGCGTTGTTTATAAAGGTTTGCTGCTTTTTAATGTTTTCGTATTGATACAAATTTCTCCTCAGTGTTTGTAAAATTGTTTTTTGACCATGGTTACCTTCTATGTTAATTTGTTACAAGTATATAAAAATTTAATTCTAAGGTTAATATATTTTCCGCTTGATCAATTTACAACTTGATACATTTACGCGTTCCTGAGAAAAAGGTTGAAAGACAGACGTACAGACTGACAGACACACGAACAGTAATTTATAGTTTTCGGATTTTTTCCTTTATGTATACTAAAGGACCTTGCTCCTGACCAAATTTCATAATGCTAGGTCAATGGGTAGTACCCTATAGGTTTTGATTCCCTTGCGAAAATGTTAAAAACGCTAAAATACTTAAAATATGTGACATAAATGAGCATATCTTTTGATTGTGTTAACTTAGAAGTTTGATATTTTCACAACTCTTAGTAATTACAACTCTGAGTACTTGACATTGATAAAAATTTGTTACCTTCACGCGTGTCTGAGAAAAAGGTTGAAAGACAAACTTATAAACAGACAAACATACATACAAAAATTTACAGTTTTCAGATTTTTTCCTTTATTTGTACCATAAGATCTTACTTCTTGCCAAATTTCATCGTGGTAGGTCAATGGGAAGTACCCTGTAGGTTTTGATTCCCTTGTGAAAACGTTAAAAACGTTAAAATACTTAAAATATCCGACACAAGTGACCGTATCTTTTGACTGTGTTAACTTAGAAGTTTGATTTTTTCACAGCTCTTAGTAATTACAACTCTGAGTACTTGACATTAATAAAAATTTGTTACCTTCACGCGTTCCTGAGAAAAAAATTGAAAGACAAACTTACAAACAGACACACATACATTCAGAAATTTACAGTTTTCAGATTTTTTCCTTTATTCGTACCATAAGATCTTACTTCTTGCCAAATTTCGTCTTGCTAGATCAATGGGAAGTACCCTATAGGTTTTGATTCCCTTGCGAAAACGCAAAAATGGTCAAAATATACGACATATTTTCCATTATCTTTTGATTGCGTTGACTTAGAACTTTAATTTTTTCACGGCCGCATGTCATCGTAGACTTGACTATATGATATTAATTTCAACATGATACGTCCATGCATTTCTGAGAAAAAAGGGTTGACATCCCGACAGACAGACAGACAGACAGACAGACAGACAGACAGACAGACAGACAGACAGACAGACAGACAGACAGACGGACAACAAAGTGATCCTATAAGGGTTCCGTTTTTAGGGTTCCGTACCTTAAAAGGAAAAACGGAACCCTTATAGGATCACTTTGTTGTCCGTCTGTCTGTCTGTCTGTCTGTCTGTCTGTCTGTCTGTCTGTCTGTCTGTCTGTCTGTCTGTCTGTCTGTCGGGATGTCAACCCTTTTTTCTCAGAAATGCATAGACGTATCATGTTGAAATTAATATCATATACTCAAGTCTATGATGACATGCGGCCGTGAAAATATTAAAGTTCTAAGTCAACGCAATCAAAAGATAATGGAAAATATGTCGTATATTTTGACCATTTTAGCGTTTTCGCAAGGGAATCAAAACCTATAGGGTACTTCCCATTGACCTAGCACGATGAAATTTGGCAAGAAGTAAGATCTTATGGTACAAATAAAGGAAAAAATCTGAAAACTGTAAATTTTTGTATGTATGTTTGTCTGTTTGTATGTTTGTCTTTCAACCTTTTTCTCAGAAACGCGTGAAGGTAACAAATTTTTATTAATGTCAAGTACTCAGAGTTGTAATTACTAAGAGCTGTGAAAAAATCAAACTTCTAAGTTAACGCAATCAAAAGATACGGTCATTTATATCACATATTTTAAGTATGATAGCGTTTTTAACGTTTTCGCAAGGGAATCAAAACCTATAGGGTACTTCCCATTGACCAAGCATTATGAAATTTGGCCAGGAGCAAGGTCCTTTAGTATACATAAAGAAAAAAATCCGAAAACTGTAAATTTCTGTTCGTGTGTCTGTCAGTCTGTACGTCTGTCTTTCAACCTTTTTCTAAGGAACCCGTAAATGTATCAAGTTGTAAATTGATCAAGCGGAAAATATATTAATCTTAGAATTAAAATTATATGTACTTGTAACAAATTAACATAGAAGTTGACCATGGTCAAAAAAACAATTTTACAAACACTGAGAAGAAATTTGTATCAATACGAAAACATTAAAAAGCAGCAAACCTTTATAAACAACGCAATGCAATCTATATATCGCAGCTAACAAAATGATAGCGCGATGCAGCGTACAACTAATGCCATCTATTACAACATTATGACATTAACTGTGATATAATTCTGCTCGATTAATAAAAATTTTTATTTTAATGATTATTTAAACGCGCTAAAAATTATAAAATAAACTTTTAATTTAAAAGTTTTATCGTCGATTTATAACGTCATTACGTAATTAACATTCAATATAAGAGCTTCACGCGATTTGATTTAAGTACTCGTATTGACTTAGTACGAAAATTTTAAAATTAAATTCAAACAGATCGAGTTATTTAATTTACTTATTTATCTACACATATAAGTCTTCTGGTTATTAGTAATATAATTAGTTATTTATAAATAAACAATTAGTTTTGTTCGAATTAAGGACTAATTATTTTCGTCTTGGCAACACTAATATATATTTTGATATTTTGATTGATAATGTAAATCTAAATATTTTACGAACGTAGTGCAGGGGTAGTGGAGTGTAGTAGAATATAAATAAAAATAAAACGAGAATAAAATATAATATAATTATGTTGTTAATATCAAAGTCAACAAGTTAGTTCATTGAAATTGTCAAGAGAATGCGCTAGGTGTATCCTGAATCGCGCTATAATTATTTTTTTTTGAAAGTATAAGGTGTATTAGTACTTAAAATAAAATTTTGTGTTTCCATGGATTGCAACGATGATCGTGTTTTAAATTAAAGTGCTCCTAAGTAGTTTCAAAATAGTTTTTGGGACGTGATCCATATTTACATAATATTTGATTATATTTAAGCGACTTCTAAAAAGGAGTGTTTTCAATTCGACGTTGTATTTTTTTATGTTTGTTCGCCGATTACGCCGCCATTTGGGTACTGATTTTCAATTTTTTTTTTGTTTGAAAAGGTATACTTTCAAGGTGGTCCCAATGCCTTCAGGTCAGGATCAGATGATGGGATCCTGGAGAAATTGAGGGAACTCCTCAAATATAGGCAAACGTATACCGATTTAGGTATTTTTGATAGTAACTTATGTTGGAACTGATGATGAAGACCACAAATGGCGTAGATGGGTTAGTCTTATATAGAGTTTGTACGGAACCCTCGGTGCGCGAGTCCTACTCGCACTTGACCAGTTATTCCTTTTAAGGTACGGAACCCTAATATAATCTTTGATGAAAATATTGCATATTTAATCAATGTGTCTATAGTGACTACAATATAAAAAAAAAAACAAATTTACAATACCTTGTATATACATTATTCATATTTAGAATTATCACTTAGCTTAAAACACGAACTAGATCCTATTCAAGCATAAACCTTTAAATGAGCACTAAAATTATAAACTAAATCGATCATATATTTCATTAAGAATACATTTTTTGTACAATAAAGTATTTACTTAAATAAATAGACATGCTCGTTTATAATATGAAAAAATTAACGAGTTTTTTTAGAATAACGGGCCAACGGGCACGCGCGTCAACTGCTGTTGATCTGAAGCACTGCTGCTCCTTCCTGAAGCTAACTCCTGAAGAATTTTTGCAGCACCAGAGAAGAACCTTAAAAAGAAATGACGAATGGAGGAGTAAAGAAAGTAAGGAAAAGAATGGGGTTGAATTTCTGATCCACTCTACAAAACGCCATACTAGCTACTTCGCGCTGATTTTCTGTAAGAGTGTGGTACCGCCCCAGTCAACTCGTGTATGGAACACGAGGTGTAGTCATTGGAGTACAACTATCACAGTAGTTAGTCTAGTAACATATTTATATTTTTAATAAATGATTTTTGCGTTTATGAAAGCGTTTTATTGCCACTTTACTGCCACACATGACATACTTATGCTATCAATAACCGCGTATAGTTTGGAACTAACCTCAAGTGCCTATTGGGACTTCCTCAATTGTTAAATTGGTCTGTCACCCATATTCGATCTTATGCTGATTCACACTGTGAGGGCACTGGATTTAGAACACTGAATCTTAGAATAACAAGGATGAGAAATTGTACTTAATTGTTTAAAATTTGTTTTCAGACAATCATAAAATAAAATTGTCTGAAATTTAAATAAATAATGTTAAGCTTTATTATGGATAGGTTTATCTTGTTCTGTCGTTATAAAACGACTTTTTTATCTTCATTTTAAAAAGTACTTAATTTCAAATAAAAATTTTATCGTGAATAGTACAAGTAAATAACTAAGTAGAATATTATTTATTAAAATGTTGAACGTTTAATTCAAAACATTTATTCCTTTGTAGAAAGCAATGACGCTCCAATTACGTTGATTGACATTGATCTTACATATACACAAACAGATTTATACGATACTAGCTGTGCCCCGCTGTTTCAGCCGCGTTCATTTAAGCTAAAATTACATTTATATAATATTTACCTTCGCTACCTAAATCGGATGTTGTTCACTATTTCGTTGGTTTCAATTTTGTTTTTGGGTAATTTTTGTTAATTAAAATAAATAAAAACTTCAAAACAAAACGCCTAAGTTACTCTTTATAACATTAGTTATCTGTGCCTATGAGTCCTGTCAAAATCGGTTCAGCCGTTTCAGAGATTAGCCGAAACAAACAGACAGGCGGACAAAAATTTAAAAATTGTGTTTTTCTTGTAAGTACCGTTTATACTATTACATATGCATTTAGTTAAAAGCTGATCGTTTGAAATTACAAACAGATACTTCAACTTTATTTATATGTATAGATATACAAAGGTAACATAAATATGTTGAGACCATCACGTAACATATTAGATCGTTCTAAATTTGTTATAATTATGTAATTAAACTTTCCAGAGCGAGAATCTGTGTGTACAGTATGTTTTGTTATTGTTTACATAATTACTGTTTGAAAACTTGTATTAGATGATTTACATAAACATAATTAAATATGTATGTTATTGAAATGTAATGAAATGGGTGAAAATTTGTTCAAGGTGATTTTTTGTATATAATATAGTATAAACATATACAAAATGTTTTGAAAATACTTTGAGTTTTGTACTTGTAAAATGTTATTTTGGTTTTAACAATATAACTGCTGCTCATGGCTAGCCGTGTCGGGTATTTGTGTAAACAAATAGAAAATATTAGTAGAAGCAATAAATAAAGAAATGTTTAAACGTATGTGTATTGATTTTATTAAACACTACCATTGAATTACCATATTTTGTGATATTACGAGGTTGGTTTTTAAAGTTCTTCCAAGGAATGAAGCCGAAATGGCCTTGTGGTTAGAACACGTCGATCTTAACCGATGATCGTGGGTTCAAACCGCGGCTAGCACCGCTGATTTTTCAAGTGCTAAATTAGTATTTAAATTCATCTCGAGCTCGGCGGTGAATAAAACATCGTGAGTAAACCTGCATTTGCCGGGAGAAATTCTGACACATATATATCCGCCAAACCGCAGTGGAGCAGCGTGGTGGATTAAGCTCTAAAACCTTCTCCTTAATAGGAGAGGAGGCCTTTGACTTTGGGATATTTACAGGCTGTTACTTTACTTTACTTTTACAAGGAATTAAGCTATTCCTTATACGCACTTCTTATTATAATGTTTATATATTTAGTTCCGTTTTGTAATTTGCAAACAAGGACGTTTCTTTTAAAGATATGACGATACAAACTATAAATATTTACGTAGAAAAATATAACCGACTTCAAATGCGAGTTACTTGGTGTTCGTTTTTGAAAAATTCCATTGTCTATCTGCGAAGACTTTCATTGGATCTTAATAAATTATATACAAAACTTTTAATAATTATGAATTTAACTCGTATTATGAGTTTCTGAGAAAATCGCGACCATACAAACTTATATATATGCCTATAGGTATTCATACATACACACATACGGTTGAATATAGAACGACCTTTTTTAAAAATCGGTTAAAAAGAAGAAGAGCGAAATACGTCATTAGATATGTATTCAGTTAATAATGTTAAATTAGAATGTATAATATGTTGTTTCTGCTTTCACTTCTTTTAAATATTTTTTAAAGTATGAGTTTATATTACTAACGTTAAGGTCTAATAAATTAATTAAGAATACGGAAGCCATAAAATTTAAAAACGCGCGTAAGTTTACGCAAAAATAGTAGTAACGAATATCGTGAACGTGAAATACGTGAATATAATAACAAGATTTAATCAATTTAGCAATTAAAAACGAGTGCTTATTAACAATACATCGTATTTTTAAATCGGTCAAATTGTTTAGGGCCTCACAGTAAAGAGCGACTTTAAAGCACTTTTTACAGCATAGAGTTTAGGCTATGTCACAAGTCACAGTCGGTTCGGCAGGCTTGAAAGTTTACAACCACCATGTTGATTTTTGCTGACGTCACCTATTTTATTGTACAAAATCAGTAAAGCGTAAAATGGAAGTTCACAATGGAATTGACATACTTGCATACATGCGCGCGGAAAAATATTATCTATTAATACTATGCTTTGGATTTCTTCATTATAGAAACTATAGAAGTGTTGCTGAAAATATAAAAAAATACATGCATAATATTTAACCGTCCAAATAGGACACGTTAATGATTAAAAAATACATAAAGTTTACATAACTTAGAACACTAAATTCGGTAAACGTTTGTAATTAATACTCTTTAGAATACGTTTCATGTGCACACAGAGAGTGCTCTATACATGCAAATGAAACGTACCGTAGAAATATAAGCGTCGTTACATCAATTGATTTAATGACAAATAAACTGGCCGGAGTGATTCAAGGGACACGATTCAATACCATAAATGATTTCTTGTACGCAAGATATATTTCATAATAAAGTTTTATTACTCAGAGATCACCAGTATTATATTTAAGGATGTTCCCTCAACGAGCCGTCGTAAAAAATACCGGTCAAGGGCAATTTCCTTTTATTTATGGGGTTCCGTGTTTTAAAACAATCAAAGAATAATATTTCTAAATGAGTCTGTTTATTTATCAATCAAATGACAAATTGTTTTTGTAAATTGACACATATTTATACATATTTCAAAATTAAAAGACGATATGTTTTTTTTGTGTTATATTGTATTTTTGGTAAAATGCATTGTTTGAAACACGGCTTAGACAAAGTTTGACTTAAAAAAATGAAATGAAAACTTCTTTTGGCGCGTTGAGTGTTTTTCGGCAAGGGAAAATATAATTGATTCGCGTCACTGCACTGTCGGTGCCAGTAAATAACTTTTGGTCGGTTTTACTGGCCGCCGATTTCAATTATTTCACTTCATACCGAGTTCAAATATTGCACAAAATATTTTATTTTTCGATTTTTAGTTCACTTGTTTCGTTTTCGAAGTTAACTAAAATATTTTTCAATTACAATGATACTGTATAGATTCGTCAAGATTTGATGCGAAAATTTTGTATGCATGTATTGTATTTTTAAATATAATTATGTATGTAGATGTACCCGTCATGCGTCCAGAATGTCTTACCAAAGTTTTATCACAATCCGATCGATCTTTTTAGAATGCAAAGAGGACAAAAATACAAACATTGATTTTTATAGATGTACTATATACTTACTTTGATTTTAATGTTATTTATTAACTAATTTGCCATCGATTTTGTTCCATATTTGTAATTCTGAAAACAAAAGTTGAATAGGGAACACCATTTACTACACAGGAAAACATAGTTACCAAGTGCAGTTCCCTCTGCGGTGTATTGATATTTTTTGTATCAATTACAATTTGTTATTTCTAGTGTTCGGTTCGTGTTTCAACTTTTAATGGTGTCGTTCCGGACGTCCCACTTACGATTCTCGAACAAGTCGCGGCTCATCATACTGTCGAGAGATCATTACGTTTTTCCCACTGAAATAAATAGTCAGTAATTGGTAGAAAGAATTCATTCGGCGGCTTTTATAACTAATTTTTTTTTCTTGTCTGTATGGCAACAGAATTAAACTCTTCCATTAATTTAATGTTTAATTTTTACCAATTACTTTTTCGCGCGGATTATGCCCTACATACAAGGTTATAAACAAAATTGACCTGTTCACAATATTAGTGTTAATGTAACCACTTCATTAAATCTGTTTTTCATGGGAAATACAAAAATTGTTACTTATCGTTTAAATAAAGCACTTTTTTTTTCAAATTTCTAAACTAATAAGCGATAAGTTTGTTAAGCCTGATAGCTATTTCCTGTGTATAAACTACAACACGTGATAGTCGGTAGATTACGGCACGTGTCACCGTATATTAGCTCGAAGCATGCGCGCGCGCAACGCGTTGATACGGATGCATTGCAAAAGAGAGTAGTTATGATTTTTTCTTAATAACAAACCTTATTTCCAGTGCGGTAAAAACTATGCTTATAAATCTTTTCTTAAGACTCTTACAGATGAGTATTCATTCGTAAAGCTACGCAATGGTGTGTCTTCTATTATAGCACCTACAGCGAAAGTAATAAAGCCTACATTTGAATTTGTTCAATTCCTATTCTGAACTTAAATAGCATGCGGTTACCATTCCACACACATCATTATCACATGTTTAGTCATTACTCATCGCGAGAGAAAGAATTTGTCGTTAAACCTGAGTCAGCTGTTATAATGTTTGAGGTTTATTAATTATTTTTAAATAATTTTATAATTGTTATAAAATTAATGATTGTTTACGTTACTCATATAAATTAAGATAAAACCCTTTTATGTTCAAAAACTAGATATATTATGAGTGCATTTGAATGTATGAACCATCATATATTGTTAAACACCAGAAATACATACATATAGTTATAATTATAATATTCAAACATTTTTTGTGCAGGGTGTAAGTTATTTGTATATTTTTATTCTTTTTAGTAGAATAGTGTTGAAGTCGATTAGTTATGCGAGCATACATTATTATTTAAGTAACTGTACAAAGGAAGAAAATTTGACCTCATTATATGCACTTTAGTAGGAATACGTATAAGTGCTACACGCGCTGTTTCCAGGTCGCAGTCTTAAAGGCTTTTCACAACAAAAGGTCACGTGAACGATATTTGCATAAGAAACCTTAACATTTATGAGATAATAACAATCAATCTTGTGAGCCTATATTTTAGAAATCATTTATCAAAATAATTGAGGAGGTTGTATTAAATACTCAAATATTCATTACTTATTCATTAATAACATAAGAAATTATTTATTTTAATAACTATGAAATATGAATCTTTGTGTCTTCTTTACAAAATATAATTTTTAAAATTATTTATAAATAAGTGTTATATTCAGCTATTTTGTGTCTTAAGGGGTTATTAATAAATAGAATTTTCAAAAAGTCAAGTTTTTTTTTATTCGTAATGTATGTACACATATTTTAGTACACTCAGATAATTTCAAGTCCATCTGGAGATTATTTTCAAAGTCACATAAAGTAAAGACGTTCGGCACTCATATCCCGAAAGATAGGATAAAGAGCTTGTGAAGATCTTCGACCACAGAGCACATGAGAGCACACGAGCGGTAAGAATGATCCGCAGACAACACCAACTCGAGTTATTAGAAACTGTCGAAGGGGCGGGCGGCGGGCTGAACCGATTAGTCTCAAATTTTTGGACAAAGTTCTTAAGTATATTTTTAAGTAATTCGTCACCGATGATTTTTTGAAATTTTTTTTTTAAGTTTCTTAAGAACTTTTATCAAATCTGTTAGATTTTTATATTTTAGATGTCGTGGTCACCGCAAAGCACCTTTTTTGAGAGGGCAGCTCCTAGGTTTTAAAATTTTTAAATTCCTAAAAATATTTTTACAAATAACAAATCATAAAATGCAGTTAAAAATTACAATAATATGTGTAAAAAAAATTAAATTAATAAATTTCAGAATAAAATCTTGAAAAATCGCTTTTTTGGGCCACCGGATCGTACATAACTCCTTCACCCTATTCTATACAGAATAGCGTAAATGTAATTTATAAACTATAAAGAATAAATTGCAGAAGAATTTCAACAATCAAGACGGGACCTTTTACAGCCATTATCAATACAGTGCTTTAAAGTGTCTTTTTGAAAAAAGTTATAATATTTTTTATAATTGTTTGAAATCACTAGAAAATTACGTGCACTTTATTTACAATTTTAATTTATAAATATGTTACTAGCACGCGTGATTTACGACTATGTTTTATGCTCGGAAGCTTCGATGTTTGTTATATAGTTATCTTGTTTCGTTTTAATACTTGTTTCTTTGTACAAGTATAATTCTTTATTTTTTTTAATATAAAATAGTGGGCAAAAGAGTAGGCTGATTATATAATGTTAATATTTGCAGCACCAGAAGGGCTGAAAATTAATTGCCTTAAAAAGAAATAAAGGGTGAAGGGAAATAGAAAGAAATGGGGTGGGGAGGCTCTCTCACTCGTTGTGCGAAACGAAAGTATGTTAACTATGTACATCCTAATGATTTTTTGCAATAGTGAGGTACTGCCTTGGTCGAGTCAACCTGTAAACAAGCTGCATTTAGTGAACTACAACTACGCTCTACCACCCCAAAATATTATATAGACTATATTCGTTAAATAAAATATTTAACTTTTTTTATAGATTAATTGTCACCATTGTTAAGCAATTAAAACAATAAATGGAAATTTAATAAAATGTTTCGTTCATTTCACAAATATATTACGTAGTTGTTTAAAAAATATATATTGGTCCAAAATTAAACCCATTGTTTGTTTCAATTTCAGTAATGGAGGCTTGTTTTTTGAATACCAATTAAGGGTGATATGTCGTTCAAGACGGAAAGAGGGTACACAATGTGGGGATTTAGGTCAAGGTTGACGCGGTCGTACACAGTTACCTGTTGCTAATCATTAAGAGCATTGTACGGATTTGTCCTACTTTACGCGATATTTTATTTAGGACTTCATTTATCGATTGTCTTACAAAAATCTCTTTGTCACTTACGTTTTTTAAACAATCTCTCCGTTAAAAGAAATAATGTATTTTTAAAAGAGCTTGTCGTTGTACCACAACTAAAATAAATACATTTTAAATTATACGTAGGCGTGTGCCGTGAAATCCTTTACACTTGAGTCACCAAGGTGCTGCGATTTTTTTATAATAAAAAATAGATTAAGCCTCTCGTTTCCTCTTCGCTATTTGTGTAGGAAAAGGCATCTTTTCTTTCATCCGTATCGGTGAGTCACGACCGTGGAACTAACCGCAGATTAGTTGTACTTGTTTCATCCGAAGTTTATTGTGAACCGTCATGATGGTGTCCCCTGACTCATGATCTGAGACCGTGATCTCTACAAATCGTCTCAAAGTATGCGTGAACTCTTTAACCATTGTTTTCAGACAAACAATCTTTTAGAAAGTAAGTATTAAAAGTAAATATTCGATGTAATTATTATAAAAGAGAAATTTACAATCGATCTTATTTAATATAATACATCTAAAATTACATTTTGATCATTTATATTTGTGTCTGGTGCCTCATTTATTCAAGAAGGTTATAGACTATAATATAACACCACGTTTCGACCATAGAAGCAGAACTTCACTGTTATGCTAGGTGAAAAATACATTTCTACTTTTTAATCTCGTAATTGATATAAAGCAACCTGTAGCTGTAAGAAGGCAACTGTTACTTAGTCAATGACAGAAAATGTGTAAAAGCAATGATAAACAATTTATGTAAATCTTATGAGAGTCTTTGAGTAAAACTTACTAGTGTAATTCTCGCCTTATGGTATACGTATTCGTAGGTAAAACCATGAATGGCATCGAGCTAAGAATATTTATAAACAAAAATATTTTGAATGTATAAAACGCAATGTAGGAATATAATTTTTAAAGTTGTTAAAAGCATAAAGTAGATAGATGACACAATATTGACTTTTCATGTTCATTTGGTTAATTAAGCAAAGCGATTATCGTTTTGTAAACAGATTTCCTATCACAGTTTACAATATACGACAAGCTACGAGACAGTAAATTCATGTTTCTAACGTAATAATATTGGATTCCCGACTACGGATTTACGTAATCAAGGTGTATCGAGAATTCGCGATCGTGACAATTTCTAAATTATAATTACGTAAATAAAAGGAAAGTGCACGGAACGCATCTGCCTCAATTTTCAAGCAATTCTTGTAAACTGTTAAAGAGACTATTATACACGTGACTTGAAGAGTTGCAGTTGAAGGATGTAAATGACCAGAGGAAGAGATCAGTCGAGAGAGATGGCGATATATTATCCTAAGAGTTCGAAAATAAAGAAGTAAATAATGAGTCCTATGTCTTATTAGTATTCACTTCTGGATTCATTAGTAAGTAATTACTTAATTTAAACAGTACTTAATTTTATATAGATATTACTAAAAAATAAGAGCTCTACACAATTAATTTATTATTGAAGTATTTAAATTCACGTATTTATATAGCTGTTGTCATGTGTAATTTCAATTCCCTATTTTACACTTACTTATGTACTTAAAATATATCAATTTCTATTATGGTTTAAGTTACATAAGAGTAAGTGTGAATATTGTGTTGCATTATTATTGCTCTATAAATAATCAGCGTCAAAATAATCTTAAGTGAGTACCACAAATAACCCTTAGTCATAACAGAAAGCACGATGAAAACTTAAATATGCGAGTTCGATCTTCTTTTGAAACTTATTTTATTAGCAATAATTATCATCTACCTAGCATTTTTCTCGATTATGCTAGGATCTGCTTTTTATTCAAGTTCAGATACTGATGAGTCATTAATTTTTACACAGACGGATCTTCATTTCATAAACAAAATAAATATCAATACTTTACTTTAACTACTAACTAACTTTACTTTAACTACTAACTACTACTTTATTCAAGTAGGCATTTAAAAGCACTTTTAAATCGTCAAAACAAAGAAAAAATATTGACATTCTTGAATCATCCACCAACTTCCGCAACCTCTAAGGCATGTCAGTAACCATTCAGAGTAGAATAAATTCCTTACTAAGAGTAACAATCGTTATCAGGTGATTGCGATAAAACCCAAAGTGACAAACACCCGGATCTAGTACCCAAATATTTAGTCTTGTAAATACAAATATCTGCCTTGAACTCGAGATTAATTTATACACAAATTTACCACTCAAGAACTTAGCGATTTTAGCCGGGGTTTGAACCCATGATCACCAGTTGAGATCGATGTGTTTTAAACACTAGGCAATCTCGGTATATACCATGTACAGTAACAGTATGTAAATGTCCTACTGCTGGGCAATGCTCCTTCTGCTATTAAGGAGAAAGGTTAGAGCTTAATCTACTACGCTGCTTCACTGCGGATTGGCTATACATGTGTAAGAATTTCTCCTGGAACAAGCAGATTTCTTCATGATGATTAGTTCACCGCCGAGCACGAAATAAATTTGAATACAAATTTAGCCCTTGTAAAGTTAGCTGTGCTAGCCGGGGCTTGAACCCGTGACCGTCGGTTGAGATCGACTTGTTTCTATTAGGTTATCTTGGATCATCACTCAATCAATCATCAAATATTTGTACACTGTTTGTAATTTTATTTAATGTGTTTGAAATTTTATATCATGTATTCTATTTTAAGAAAATGTAAAAGCAGCAATGTGAAGCGGTTTGTGAAGCTTTTAGGACATACTACTGAAACTGTATGTGAAGTACAGCTCGCTGGAACCAAATATTTGATTTCAATTCTGTTGCGGAAACAGCATTGTGTTATTTGCTTTTTATCTGTCAAAGTTAAACATTAGATTCTAGATTATATTTTTGTAAGACATAAAAGGATTATAGGCATTTTAGATACAATAATTATGTATTATTGGAATATGATTTCAAATTACGAAATCGACGTGTAGGGATCGGTAGGGGCGGCAAAATTTTGTATAGCTTAACCTCCTCCCTCCCCTTCTGTTGTGGTTTTTTTGGTGCAAGAAATGTTCATAGGCCGTGATCACCTGACATTAGGTGAATCAACTAATCGTTTGCCCAATATTTTTAACCGTTTTTAAAAAGGAGATTAAAAAGGAAATTCTCTATTTTTAGTTTGTATGTGTTTTTTTACTGTTTTTAGTGCTTGGTACCTTAGAAAAAAAGCGTCTTTTTTAAACGATTTTATAAATTCTTGGTTTCACAATCTAAATAATTGATATAAGAGTGCTATTAAACGGAATTTTACTTTTGAAGTCGGTTGTCTTTTTTTAAGGTCTTTATTATCATAAAAAAGGCATTATAACTTATGACATTAAAACGTAATATTACAACCTACTGCTTCCGATGATCGCGTGCGCTCATCGGGAACTGTTTAGAATGCGAAATTTGTTTTTTCCGTTAAACCCGAGATCGACACAGGAAAGAAGAAATTTGTTACTTAAAATCGATATTATGTAAATCAAAGATTACAGTGTATGCTGATGTGCTTCCGTCGATTACAAGATATTTTGACACCTAAAAGCGTGTTGCATAAATGCAATCATGATTGCATTTTTTATATAAAATAAAGTATTCGTGTTTATATTATGACATGAGATGATGAGATGCACGAATTTAAATCAGACGCTCGCATCCGTTTGCCTAATGTTTTGAATCGTTTTTGTTTTTAAAAGAAATTTACATAAGTGCCTGCGGAATTTTAGCGCTACTGTTTATTAACACACGGCTTATTAAGTACTAGCTGACCCAGCGTTCTTCGTCCGCATTCCAAATCAATGTTGTTTCAACTTATTAGCCGTTCTATATAAAATGTATGAAAAAAATTTTTTTTTGTATTTTTTGTGAATTTTTCGACGTGTTAATAGTTATTCTGCTATCGGGGCTGAGATAAATTCAACAATTCCAAATTGTCTTGAGTTATACATTGTGTAACTCACCCGATTATCTAAAATATCCAACATTATATATATATATATATATATATATATTACAGTTTTTGAACTGGGCATAGTAGGCCAAATCCGAAACTATAAGAAATAGCGAAAAAAATAAAAATTTATTTGCCTAACCAGGAATCGAACTCGCCGATTTAAAAAAAAAATACATCCTATGCTATTGCACCATCTGATAGTGTTACTCATAAGGATGAACTTCCGGGAAGTAATAGCATACGACAAACTAAATGAAAAGGCTTATCTTTACAAAATCCTTTTTTAAATGGTTAGCCTACACGAATCTATACGAACCTACAAAACCCAACGTTTCCTCAAAAGCACTTTGTAATCGTATTTTTAAGTATTCCCCATTTATAAATTTATTTGATATATAATATGCTATATTTTATGTAGTTTCAAGCAACAAAAGTATATGTGAAGTTTGAATAAGGTTTCTTATTCCAATATTCCCACAACTAAGTGTTACGATTAATAAACATTTAAAGTGGAGCAAGTTGGGAAGCTCGAAATTTAGTTGAATATTGAGTAATCAGGTTATGACGTGGGTCACGTGGATCATTAAAGTTGGGGCGTGAATGTGATCGCTGAAACGCGTTCCTACCCGTGAGTGTCAATATTATGTTATTTTATTCCTGACAAAGAAGGTTTTGTATGAATAACGGTTTTATTTTTTTTTAAAGCAAACGTTCGGATTAAATAACATTTGTAGAGTTAACAAGCATTAATTAAACCTTTTTTCTAAATATCAATTTACGCGAAACTCTAGATGTAGCAGCAGACTACAGCTCATATACGGACTGGCTTGTGTAATGAATGTAAGTAATATAGCACGCATTTATGGCTCTTCTGGTGTTGCAAATGTCCATGGGCGGTGGCGATCACCTAACATCAGGTGTACCCGCGTGCTCGCTTGCCAACTAATAAAAAAATACTAAAAGAAATAAGTATATGTCTTATCAGATCTTTGTATCTGGTAATAAAAGATATATAGAACTCAAAACTCTCTAAGCTATAATTAATTTGCTTTAAAATTATTTATGACATCCTAATGTAACTGGAGCAAGATAGAATAATTGATATATCAAGAAAAACAAGAAATACATTTTATCTTATTTGATTTTTAAAACAAAACAATACTTAACACTAAATAATTAACGACGTAATACTTTTTATTACGTATTTAATTATATTTAAACATAAAAATGTTCTTTTAGTTCGATTTTACGTATATAATTTATTTATCTTGACGTCAAATAATCTGTACTTATTTGGCATCATATAGACCATAATCTAACAAAGAATTTGATTGAATTATTTATCTTGATAACAGTTTTATTGACTTGTTTGCAGACTCGTTAATACAATACCTATTGCAACACATACCTATTGCAGCACATAAGGAAATCATAGAAAACATGGCAATACGTGCACATTGTATTGCCTTGAAAAAAGTGTAAAACATTATCTCATAATGTTTATTGTTAACGAGCTATTGTACCTACGATGTTGTTCGCAAATCTTGGATATCACTGATTTTAACAAACTGTCTGTGATACTACCGACTCTACTAGTCGTCTAAGTCTAAAGGACATAATGCAATTTATGTCGAAATTTTGTGTAAAAGTGCATAAGATTAGCCGTAGAAACTCAGTTTATATATCTAACCTCTATATTGGGATACAGTTCTTTGACTGTCCTTGAAACACTTTCTATATTCTCGAATAACAAGTATCCAATGAAGGAATAACCATATGTATTATCGAGACTTTAATGACATAAATACTTATTCATGGCGTGCTTCATTAAAATCCATCCTGTGGTCTCTCGGTGTAGCTTAAAAATCCTAACAGTACTGTAATATCAGCATTAAATCAAAACAACTTTAACCGTATAAACCGTACAGTAACATTTTTGGGACATCACATTAGGTCAGGAGGGTATAATACTTTTAAATAATATAATAAAATGTAGGATGACACCTGAATCTGTGCCGGAGATTTGAGTCTAAATTTCTCTCATACAATAAAGAACTAATACTAATAAGCGTCGGTTCGCATTCATCTCATCTTTATCTTGTAATAATAGCGCAATGTTAATACCGTGACGGACGGTGACTAATTTGAACATTATGCGGGTTTAAGATTCTATTAACGGTACTCGGGAGAGGCAGAGGCACGGCGATCCCATAATTTATAATTATTTATCGTTGTAACCTATTTGCATTGATGTTGCGTTCGTTTTGTAGCACCTAAGACGGTTTCAGGGATTGATTTAAGCGGCTGAGGGATAAGGATACAATTTATTAAATATATTTATAATTTGTCCCAATTTAATGGTTACTTAATCGGATATAGCTTCACGTAGATGAATAATCGATTTAAATAAATGCGATTTAACTTTAATAATTTAAAATAAAAAAAACTCGATAATCTTCACATTGAGACCATTTCAACCCTTAACATGGTACTTCTGCAGTGAGTTGGTGAGCAGTTGTGTATCCTGCTGATTCCAGGTGATGCTGCAGCATTAGGTTAATTCACAGTATAGTAAATTTCCAGACGATTAGACTAGTAAAAGTTACTCCGATATTTTCTATAAATATAAAAGAACTATACTCATAACCTTTAAACGTCTGAACAAATATTCATTAAACTTATAACCATATTCATTACATCAACTTTTAAACAAAAATAAAAGTATATAAAAATTGGTCCATTTATATGGAGTAATGATACCACATACAGACACATGTCAAACTTCTTTTTGAGTCTGGATTAAAAAAAGTTAAGTTAGTAAGTTATAAAGTTCTCTTTATTTTTCTTATTTCCAAGATGATTATTTTTTTTATAATTCGTCAAATGTATCTTTTCCAAGGCCATTATTTTTCAAGATTTTTTAACGTTGGTAAACTATGAATGACTAATTTAATTACGCCATATTAACGTAAGATTCCAAAATTTCGATTACTCATGTATAACAATTAAAAATATATATCTTTTTAAACGACTACCATAATACGGAAACCACCGGTGTTGTTGGTTCATTAGCGAAAGTGGACTCTACATGACGTAGACTGAACTAGGCATTGACTTATGACGTACTAGTATGTTATTTTAATCGAGGCTGTCTGTCTCAAAGATTAGCCTTGTTGAAAAGGTACTTTACCACCATTAATTTATAACGTATCCACAAATACAGGAAAATTTGTTGATTCATATGGAACTTTTCACACTATTGATACAAATTATGGTATTTAAAATGTTTTACACTGGTAGATTGCCTGTTACAACAATAACTGAAAATAAATTGACTCGGCGGAATTAATAAAATAAGTTTATTTCAACCTATAGTCTATCTGCAGTATTTAATCTAAATCACGATTTGAAATAAGAAAACATGTATAATATTTTAGTACCGAGTAAGTAACGATATTATGATCTTACGGAAAATAACGATTATTTTGGAAGATGATATAATTTTTTTTCCCAAAAACAATGAATAGGAATCATATAGAAGTTACTTTAAAAATACGAGCATGTTCTACACACAAATATACTTTCCAGTATGGAATCATTGACGCAACTGGAATGATGAGAATGATAATAAAAATAAAAGCACGAACCCGTCATTTTAATCGAAGCACATTATCAATTACCATTTCTCCTACAAGTAGTCGGTCGTTTATAGTAAAGTGGCCTAATAAAGATGAGGCAAGAGGCGAGAGGCGACGAGTCAAATCGCATTCCGGATTGTCCGCGCACCGTTACGAACTTACGATACCCGGACACGGCGTTTGCGTAAGAACGCATTCGCTCGCTTATGTAACATTCACTGCACTGTTTGACTACACGAGGCGAAATTCAACAAGTTGGTTATTATTATTAATTTTTTAATTTTTTTAATGATTTGGAACATAAATCTAATAAGTCTTACACATTTTCAAATATCGTGAAATATTTATTTAACTATATTTGATAATGTTAACCTTAAGAGATAGACATATGCTGTCCCAGACTTTTTTTTTAGAACTTTTAAAGGGGAACAATTCTGACATACATGATTTTTGCGAAACTTTAACCGTTTACGCAGCGCATGCAGTGTAAGCTCTCTCAATAGGAAAATATCCCCCAATTTTGAAACATTCTTCATTGGTGCTCCGCTTCTTTTAGTCTTAGCGTGATCATATATAGCCTCTAGCCTTCCTCGATAAATGGGCTATCTAACACTGAAAGAATTTTTCAAATCGAATCAGTTGTTCCTGAGATTAGCGCGTTCAAGCAAACAATCAAACAAACTATTCAGCTTTATAATATTAGTATAGATTAACAGATGCAATTTTAATAGGATCGGTTAAAATATATCATAATTTAAAAATAACTAACCGCGATTAGATAGATTATATATTAATATGAACAGTAAAAGTATAAATGCTATACGCTTAATGTACAAATCGATACCTCCCACGTAAGTTATTGTAAGCCACAAAATTGCCGTTAGCGTTTTTACTGAATACTACACGAATTTGCATTGTTTAATGCATTCAAAGTGAAAAAATACCAAAAATCTTTTTTTTTCAAGGGAAGATACAACAAAATACGCCTGAAAAAAGGCGTATTTTGTTGTAACTTTCAAACTAAAACGGATTAAAGTGCTCTACTGTAAAATTGTAATTTTGGGGTTACAACAACTTACGTGGGAGGTATCGAAATATTGATTATAGAAAGTAATTATTTCTATAAAAATAAAACACTTTTTATGGTGTATATTCTATAAGTTATACTCATATGAAAATTCTTTAAGTTTTAACAATTTTAACAAGCTCGTAAAATGTGAGTTATGGCTAATACGTGTCTATGGTTCCGCAGTATTTAACTTGCGCTTGACTTTTTTTTATACGAAAATAGCGGGCAAACGAGCAGGCGATTCATCTGGTGTAATATGCGCCACTGTTGAACATTTTCCTGACAAAGCTTCAAATGCTTTTTTAATTAATTAAGGAATAATATATGAAAGAGAATAAGATATAAAAGGAAAGGTTCACTCACCATACGAAGCTATATTAGCTGTCTTATGCCTATTAGTGAGGGTATGGTACTTCCCAAGTCGAGCCAGCTCATATATTGCTGTATTCTGACTACAGCTAGGCTCTACCACAATATTTTTTTTACTTTTCAGTTTGAACTACATATTAAGTTTGACAGTTGCATGTATTACTGTTATTTTTGTTATGGCTCTATTATAAAAAAAATCTAAAAACATGTTTTTTTATGGCGATCTCTTCTATATTTTTTCTTTTTAAAATTTATATTTTTTGTATTTATATTGGCAATTTCGATGAGCTTGATAACGCTTTACGGTTCAAAACATACAGCCTTTTAAAAGGACCTGACCTAACATGCGAATGGACGTTAGATAGATGACTAGACTATTCTTAGTCTATTTTAGTAGTTATTTCTATAAGGCGTTGGCAGCTTTTGGCTACGAAAATGTATAAAAATAAAAATCTTTGTATCTTAATAATATATGGAGTATATTCGTTAAATGTATAATCAACAAGCTAGAGTTTAAAGTACTCTCATAGAAAAGAAATTAAGGTTACCAATCCACAAAATTTGCCAAGAGTTAATTTTTGAAAAATAATATTTATTAAAAAAACGAGATATCAAATATAAAATTCTACCAAATGTTAAATTAAATATTATTGAAGACGTGTTCGGGTAAAATATTATAAAATATAATTTAAATATTCAAAAAACCAATCAGTCAATAGAAAAACAATTATTGCAAAATATAAAACTTATTAACTATGAAAATAAAATAGTAATATATTTTTAATCTTTTGTATCAAATTTATTAAAAATTGTAGTATCGATTACTTCCATATAAATTATATAATAACTTGTTTAATATTTGGAGTAAAAAATAATATATAAAATAAAACGTTATAATTCGTAAATATCATTTGTTTTTATGTGAGCAAGATTATCGTAGGTTGAAATCACCTAGTGTGTTGCGCGTGATGGGTACACCGTAATGCAGAGTAAGGCTGCGCAGGCGCCGGCGGCCTTGACAATGTCGTTACGGGCGCATTTCACAACCACTTTGAACATAAAAAATAGGAATTTCAAGTTTTCTATCATACTTTTAGTGACAGCTCACTTCTAGTTATGACATCAAGCATAGAGATCGTCAATTCTAACGAATATTATTAGTTATCATTAACAATTGATGTAAATTTGTTTATTTTTTAAGCCTTGACACCTCAACTATTAAATCGTTCATCATTAAATTTTGCACAGACTGTCACAGGTAGTAAAATGAACAAAAGCGACATTCTATCCGGAAATAAAGTATCCCGAGGTAAAAATAACTTTAGAATGGTCGTCAGGAATGACAAAATATTGGTACATTAACGCGGGCGAAGCCTTGAACTTTTTTGCGCTCATAAGGCGAAAACTCACACTTGTAAGTATGAAGATGTAAAACAAGTCTGTAAACAACCTAGGCAATAAATAGGTCATTGACAGTAATTTTTTTAAGATAAAAAGATAAATAGATTATGTAAATTTTCTGAAATTATGTAAGGAAAACTTACAAGTGTAATTCTCTTGTTGTTCTGATTAATCAGATTAAAACAAGTTGAAATGCAAAATTGAATGTAAACATAAATTCAGTCATGAAATCAATAATAAAAATGCAATACTACCTACTGAAGTAATTTTTAAAGCTTACAGATAATTTAAAGATTAATTTTAAATAACTTTAAACACACTCATTCTAAATTGGTTACTTGACTATATTAAATACGGCTAGTGTTAAAAGGCGAATTACATCACATAATGATGTTTTCTTTAAATGGCGTTGCAAACATTTATTTAAATAAGCACTAGTTGTCGAGTCATCAGAAAAGTGGAAACGTCTGGAACAAAAATTCTGACTTATTGATTTCATTGTAATAAAACTCCTGGGTCTGTAGGTGTCACATATTTTATTAGGCTAATAATATCGACCATCGATTACACATATTTTCGTCCAGAAAGACAAAACTGTAATATTATATATATCATAGCATATGTATAACTCAAAAATCTCATAAATACGAATAATAATCTATGTGGATTTTTCATTTCATAAAAAACAAAAATCTCTCACAAGTAATAAATTTTATTTTATACATAATTCACTAGAGTGTTTGTATCTTGATGTTGTTATTTAGAAATATGCTACTGTAAACTTACAATGGTACAAGATCGTCGTGAACAGATAATGGTTACTAGTGTTAGGAAATTGACGATCGCACGTCGATAACTCTGGAATCATAAGTTCACAGAACAGAAACAAACGAACGAGTAATGGTTTATACATTAAATGAATAAGAGCTTAGTATTAAAAAGCCAGCGCGGGTTCCATAAATTTAGTTCGTGTTTGTATGGTTTAAATCGTAACGCCTGATTGTTTAACTGGAGGCCGGCCAAAATGCCGCGCCATTAATCTCTGCTACCTCGATGATGCGATGCGTACGGAAGTGTATGTTTGTGTACTTCTTATGGATATGTTCGGGAATGCCGGCTTTGGGTAATCCCTTAATACCGATTTAATATTTGGAGTTTATTTCGTTTATCAAGTATTATTTTTAGCTCTTTGGCTTGCGTTAATACATTAACTTTTGTTATGGGGGGCAATCTTAAACTTATTTTTCTGTCTCTGGTATAACACGTGCGCCAACTACTGGAATTTATTTGTACTACGCCTATAACCTTCTTGGAAGTGCGAAGTTATATCACAATTAGAATAAATTTTTCTTAATCAAAAATATGTCTTGTTTTATAATATCTAGAACGACATACATAAAATAAGCCATTGCTCATTCACATGTAAAAGTGCTTATTTTTCACAAGACTTTGAAAAAAAGAACCGACTTTAACGATATACTTATTTTATATTTAGATTTTTTAAATCTAACAAACTTCTCAATTGATTTTGACAAAAAACCCAACGGATCAGTGGGAGAATATATACTTTCAAGCCTTCAAGCTATTTTCGAGTAATTGGATAACATACACAAAAATGTCCCGACGAATTGAGACTGTTCTCTAATTCGAAGTCGGTTAAAATTATATGGCAGCGCCTAAGATATGAGTATAATTAAATTATATCATATTGTTAATCGTAAAGTTTTATGCGATTTCTTCAGGGGCGTATTTTATAACGTCCGTACCTACGTTTGATGGATTTAAAAGCATTTGATGTTGTTTAAATAGGGCTTTTATCTTGATGCACTTGAATCACCACTGTTAATAGTTTTTACCTTATACTATTATTCTTCTGGTCTATAGAACACAGTAGGTAAGTTTATTCTGTAAAAAATATTTAAAAAAATCCAGAACGACACTTAAAAATTAATTTGAAATATGATTTTTTTTAGGGAGGTACCGAGTAGCGGTATGTTATGAAGTCTGTAAATATAACGGGTTTTTTGAATATTGATTTTTATTTATAAAGCACAAGTAACATACAAAAGCTAATTCATTGCTCAAAAATTCAAGTTTAAATATTAAAAAATGAAGTTCTAAAAAATATACCTAAAATATACTTACCTACTTAACCTTACAAAAAATAAGTTTTAAGGCAGTGTTTCTTAACGTGTGGTGCGCGGACCCATGAGGGCCGTAGTATAGGGAATTTGTCGTCTTATCTATAGACATTTAAATTCATAAATAAATGCTTTCAAAATCTAACTTACATACTTCTGTGAAAACGCATTCTCTACTCTCGTATATAAAAAAGATAAACACAGAAACAAGATTCGATCCGAATCCAATGTGAGATTACAACTACGTTTAAGTAACAGCATCAACCAAAATATTACTACTTTAGCTGCAAAACCTTTAGATTAATATAGTATTTTTAATTTTTATTCCCGTGTTTTTTTTATTAGAAAGTATTTGAAATTGTGCTTATTTTCTGAGGGTCCGTTAACTGAAAAAGTTTAGGAAACGCTGGTTGAGGGCAAAGTGAAATACGACCACGGCTGGTAGGTAGGTAGGTGATAATTTTAGGTGAAAATATTATCTTATTATTAACTTTTTTGAGTGTAATTTTTCCGTACTCAGTTTTTAGTTTTTGAACGTGATTTTATTATTATTTTAAGGTTACTAAATGGTTTGCATGATACGTTTTATGTATTTTTTGTGTAGGTTTGTTTGTTTTACATACCTAAAAGAAAACATGTTTACCTCATACCTGAGACGTGATTGTTGAAACTATTCCTAAATATCGGGTGTTTGCAAGTAAAAAGCGACTTTTCTCTTTAATACCCAATACGGCATCGTTACTAAAAATGTTTAGTTATAGTGACTTTGCTTCCTTTAGAAAGAGGCATATTATGTAATTTAAAGTGCCATAACATAGCCTAAGAACAGTGACTAAACACTAGAAGAAAAAATAAACTTTTCATACCAAACTTTCGTCTTCATAAAGTCAGTTCATCGTTTCTGGGGTTTGGTATTCGCATCTATAATAAAATCCCGCAAACAGTTTTACATTTGCCACTTAATAAGTTTATAGCCTACGTTAAAAAATCTTTAATAAATAAAGCATATTATACCATACAAGAATATTTTGACGACAGAGGCGTGGATTTGATAAGCGTTGTTTTTCTATCCGGAAAACATAATTAAAATGTAAAAAAAATACATTATGTATAAATGATTTTAAAAGAGTTACTATCGAGTTTCTTGCCGGTTCTTCTCGGTAGAGACTACATTCCGAACCGGTGGTAGCTTTATAAAAATTAAGAATGAAAATATGACATGTAACTTGACGATTCGAAAGTGCTGTTAAAGCCCATTTGAATAAAGTATATTTTGAGTTTGAGTTTGAGTTTGAGTATAGCCTATAACCAGTGGACAATCGAAATGCTTCAAACGATACCAACGAAAACGCTTTGTCGTATTATGATCAGTTGTTTAGAAATTACGCGGATACAGATGAATACATATATTTGGATACAAACGCGACTAAGAGTAACCAAAATCATTTTCTACCAGCCAAACTTTTGAATGTGTGATCATGTGTGTGATTTATTAATTTACCGCACAATCAGCTGACTAGATGATACTGATGTAAAGTTAACAACAGACAAGTATTTTTTTGGTATTGTAATTATTTACAAAGCTATTGTAACTACTTGAGTAGATGTACCAGTTTTACAGTTTATAATTTTGTTTAGTAGAAAAGTGTCGCGTTAATAGTATTACTTATATAGGTTTGATGGTCTAATTAATCAATGATAATAATTTATTTTAATATTAGTAAAAACGACATCAACACCGGGGAATAAATAAATAGTCAGACTCTTTCAATACAACACTTCAATATATTTTCCATTAACTTCTTTTACATCGAATATCACCGTTACTTTTACAATTTTCGCTTGAATCTTCATTTAATCACACTTTAATTATCTTCTTTTTTTTTCATTCGTCAAGTCCATCTAAATTTTTACTTTTTTTTAAAAAACCTTTTCGAGTTGATAACTAAAGTGCCAGTATTGTTTTTAGAAATCTATACATCAAAATAGTTTTTAACATAAAATTACATCTTCTATTAATATATATTTATGCAACCTTACATTAACAACATATTATGTAGTTTTTGGTTTGTGTGCAATTATGTGTATAACGTAGAAATGACATGACGGATTAAACGAAATTCTTCACAATTGTAACTGTACATCACAACTATAAATAGGGGGGAATATAACTATAGGGGGGTACCTTATAGATGTGGCGCAAAGTTAATTACTTTTATTTAGTATATCCTAGGCGATAGACAATGAAGTTTATTTCTAGACAATGGGCACAAGTACGAAATTACGAAAACAGAAATTTGCCAGTTAAAATATAAATCCCCGCAAGTACCTTAACCAAGTTTGACAGTGTGACAGAAATAATAGGAAAGCTTCATTTTTTTAATCCACTAATTTTAATAAAAATGCTAAGTAATTTCAATTCCAATGTATTGTGTTGGTACTTTTAAAATATGATCGAGAATTTTTTTTTTTTAACTAAACGAAATCCTTACTACTTCCTACTACTATTTTATATAGGCTATTTTTTTACTTGTCTCATTTGGTAACAATACTTGGAACTATAATTACGAATTTCCGAACATTATTTGCCATAGTAAATTTTCACTATAAAAAATCTTTCAGTTTAATCATTCGATCGGTAATTTCTCAACTCTCACTCTTACGTGTCGTTAGAAGTACGCCATATTTGTCTGAAAAATAACACAAATAAAGAAAAAAAGACTATACTTTTTTCTTCTATTAAAAACGTGAAAGTTTGTACGTATGTATGAATTAATATTTAATATAACGGGTCTTATCGCGATAACTAATAGTAGTAATACCTTTTTATTGCCCGACGTTTCGATGAAGTTACATTCGCCGTGGTCACGAGCTGACTGGTGTACCGCGCGCCCTCCGGCGACGAGTGCGCGAGTTTTCTTCGCCTACCCTCACAATATTAATATTGTCTTTACCGTTATTATAATTCTGGGAGCACACCGAAACGTCGGGCAATAAAAAGGTATTACTACTATTAGTTATCGCGATAAGACCCGTTATATTAAATATGAATAGTATAAATCGCGAAATTTAAAATATATAAGTATGTATGAATATTTGTTACTTTTTCACGCAAAAAGTACTGAATAGATTCTTATGAAACTTTACAATGATATACCTCGGGAGTCTGAACAGGGCGAGACAGTATTTCACATCAAAACACCGGCTCCTACTTTATAAAGCTTTGGCCAATCCTCATGTAGAGAATTGTTCCCACTTTTGTGCCTTCCAATACCAGCTTCAAGCACTTGACTCCATCCAACGTCGGGCAGTTCACACTGTCGACTATCCCAAATTTACAGATGGTTTTGAACCGTCTATACAATGGGTAGTGTTCTGATGAACTTGTTTTTTGACATATTGCCACCGGCTCGCGTTCACCATCACACTCTTCGTCTCAGTACTCGATGACATCCACACCACTTGGTCGGCATCCAATGTGCGGCTTTCACGATCTTCCACGTTCTGCACGTACGGCACAGTTGTGGAATGATATTCCTCCTGAAGTTTTCCCTGAACGCTATAATTTTTGAATTCTCAAACGAGTATTTTTATAATATTTCAATTTATCCTTTTCAACAAAATCCCTGATGTTGCAGATGTCCATAGGCGATAGTGACTACTTAACTATTTCAGGTGGTACTATTTGTTGGTTTGTCCTCATTTTTATATAAAAAATATATATATCATAATAAGATATACGCTATAATTTATAAAGATATTGTGTAAATTGTCCAAAATATAACCGTCATAATAAGCTGTATTCTGGCGTGCGTTGCAAAAACTGTTAGAGTCACACGTACCAATATAATGTATAATAGAAATGTTCATCTTAAATAGTCTTACAAAAAGCCTATAATAAAATACGAGTAAATCTGTCTTTTATGAGTAAGCCATAATCGCCAAAACTATTCCTGCACCGACGAAGTTACGGGCACTAGCTAGTTTTTATTATAAATCCAAAAAACCGCGTAATTTATGGACAGCTTATTGTAAACTACTCTATGTATTGACTGAATGTTTGTTTATACAACTTTTTATGGATGATATTACGTAGTATATTGATACTTGTACTCGTTATTTAAAAGCATAATATAGTACGTGCTCTTATATATTGAAAAAAAAAACACCTTCATACTCATAATAATTTATGATTTGTTTTTAACAAGGGGCAAGCTGTATTGTGTATTGATGTATTGTTTCCAAGAACTGATAACTGTAGGGTATCGTATAGTTGGCACATTGTAAGATGTGGGTACTTACGGTAAAAAATTTATTTAATTCATAAGCCCATGAAAAGTAATACGATTCGCTCCATATTTCACAGGATATTTATTTAACAAGCGAAACTAACGGTATAATAATTTATAATATACCTTCAGTGATTCCGAAATTTACTTCGCACATACAAAATTCGCTCTTTCTTATTAGTATGGACATCTTTATAAACGAAAATTGGGATCGTTGTTTTTTATGACGTAAGTTATATATCCGTTATTTTTTTAAATACATTTTTGTTCTTTTTGTACGTGAATGTTCGTCGGGAGTCTGGACAGCGTGTCGGCAGAATATTTACCCGTTAAATAACACGCCTATCAAAATATTAGTTTTAGCGAACGAGCTCGAATCGACGCGGGTACATAAGGTTAAGCGAAAAAAATCTCTCTAATTCTATAAGTACCTAACATCTATTGAATTATTTATTTGTGTTAACTATTTATGTCTTTTTAATAATAAAAAGAACTCCATATATAAGATAGTTCAACTTGTTTTTTTAAGTTACATTAAATCAGATTAATGTTTATATGGCAAATATTTATAGCAAAAAAAACAACTACCATTAATAACGTCAATATTATACGAAGAAAGCTAATTTAGATGTGTAGGAATATAATGATTATTTAAACAAGTAGAAAGCAGTCAGATCTAACACACGATAATTCTCTAACAAAGTACCTAAGTATGTACAACTGTACATACGTCATTAATGTCATGATTCAATTGAAGTTTTTCCTTGATAACCAAAACGTAAATAAACTAAAGCGCAATACAGTAACGAATGTGGGCTCGCACACATCAATATCAATATAAATCCATCATCAATTTCAATCAGTGTCTGATGTTTCAGTCGATATATTTTGACGAGAAAACCTCCATTGCCGCCAATGTGGCTACTACGTTTTAGCGATGTTCGTAATAACATCTGTATATTATGAATTGTTTGTTTAGACTGTTAGAGTCTATGGAGACGTGGCACTTTTGTTTGTGGGACTTTTGTCCGTTACAAATAAAACCGTTGTTCGGGAGACTTTTGTACGAGCTATTTTTATTTCCTTGTTGGCTTTATGCGATACAGTTTATATATCGTTTGATATTTTTATCTTAAACAAAGGATCTATTGGTCGGATTAAAAAAATCTTATTGCGTAAAATGTCCAAGGGTTAATTATGTAGAAACCAATTGACAGTTGATTTTTAATTTTTTTTCTGTTAGAAGAGTTTTCATACAAAAATTAGAAATAAACAATCAGAATATAGCATGATTGGATAGCGATAGTTTTACATAATAATAAGCCCACCGTTTATTATAAAATGTTAATGTAAATTCAACGGCACATCTGTAAATCGTAACTGTATGAGCTAGTAAAGTAGGTAAATGTACAATAAATTACAAATCTATTAGCATTAAATTTCACAGATGTCAATAAAGTCATGATATGTGCATTTTTTTACTTTTTGTTTTTGGATTGGATTTCAATTAATTAATTAATTATTTCAGTTTAATGTTTTGAAAAGTTAACGTAGTTACTGACTACCGTTACAAATATTTAATCGCAAAAGAACTATACTAGCTGTCACTTGCCGTTTCATTAGCGTTTATAGTTACTGCTTTTCTCCTATAAGACGATGTAATATAGCCTATATCCTTCCTCAACAAATCAACTATCTAAAAAAAAACAATTTTTCAATTCGAACCAGTAGTTCCTGAGATTAGCGCGTTCATACAAACAAACTCTTCAACTTTATAATATTAGTATAGATGTATAGAGACGAATAAGTAGTACAGCATTGATAATTTTATTTTATGTGATTACTTTGGCAGCGTGCCGTGCACATCAAAGTATCGCGGAGTGATTTGTTTCGATTGTTTCAGATAAAGTAATTACAACAGGCACAATATCGTTATCTTTTCAATTGAATAATAACAATGTAAAAGTTTGTAAATCTACATTGATTTTTGTTTATTCTCATTTATCAGTAAAGAAGTGCCTGCGGTTTTACTCAGGAATCGAAAAAGAAAGTTGACTGAATTCATTTGGAAGCTGTTTGGTGTTGAATAATACTTAATATTATTTATTAATAGTATTTCTGTTATTTATTTAATGTGTGATTTAAAAAAATAATGGGCTATTGAACGATATCCTTTAATTCAAAGTTTAATTCATTTTTTGGTTTGTCTCATGTCTGTAAAAAAATAGGCAGGTACAGTTATTAACTATTAAAAAAATATTACAATTTAAGCAGATAAGTACTTTTATTTTCATTTTCAACAACGGTATAACTTTCTAAATTATTATTATATTGTTCTCTTAGGTTCAAAAACCATTCGTAAAGAATCGTTTACCTCTAGCGGGGCGCAAATACTTACGAAGTCAATCGAGAGTTGAATTCATAATAACATTTATGCGTTACCCGTGCCAAGCGCGATTATATTTTAGAATTTAGAGAATTCGCAACATTCGCAGCATATTTACGCCATGTAAATACGTTATTGTCTAAACAAAATATCATCGTAAATAGACAATATCTTCCGTGAATGCACATCGCGTAAAGATACACTCATATTAATCATCATCATATTAGTATTATATATAGCTACAGTTGGTTTGTTTCAATTCACCGTGAACCCGATTTCGAAAATTCTTTTTGAGTTACATATTCCATTTATTGACGAAAACTTTTGGTTCAAAACATGATTCGACGCTTGATTCAACATCTTGACGTAGAACGTCATGACGTTGCTTCGTGCTTTTTTTACGATGCATGTTGTAGATTTTTACGCCGTAAGGCTAAATCTATTCAAGAGAAGTTTGTGTGCAAAACTTACATAACCGTAAATGCTGGGCAAAGAACTCTTCTTCTATTTAGAAAAAGGTTAAGAGCCTAATCTACCACGCTGCGCTACTGTGGGTTTGAGAATATATTCGTACATATGTCAGAATGTCTCCTGGCACATGTAGGAACTCATGATGTTTTCCGTCACCGTTGTACATGTGCCAGAATTTCTCCCGTTACATGTAGGAACTCGTGATGTTTTCCTTTACCGTCGTACATGTGTCAGAATTTCTCATGATGTTTTCCTTCATCGCCGAGCACGAGATTTTAAACACAAATTTAACACTCGAATTCAGTAACGTTAGCCGGAGTTTGAACGCGCGACCATCGGTTGAGATCGGCATGTTTTAACGAATAGGCTATTTCGGCTATAAGTACATCTTTTTAACATTGCTTTAACACCTAAAAGAATTTACTTAAAGGGATTTATTGTAACAGTTTACGCATAAACGTCTAGCTTGTACGAGGTTACAGAGTTGTTTAATATCAGTTACAAGAGTAAAAGTAATATGTACATTTTTAGTCTAATGTTTATATATAATGTCGCGTCGTAACCTGCTATAAAGTAGTGTCTTAATGACCAGAGCTATTTTAACTTTTTAGTCAAAAATACATGAGAAGTTTTAAAAAACACAAATTAAGGAGCGCGCGTTTTTTTTTATCTTTACTTTGTCGCCAGTCACAACGGACTCTGCCTTGTTGGGATAAATCCTCTAACACGTGTGGAATTTTTTTTCGATGTTAGGCTACTAATCATCGAGCAGCAACTCATAAAAGCGGACGAAATATTATAAATCTACTGTTATTATTGCTAAAAATTGTAGCAATTGTTGGTAGCGTTTGATTTCGTAATATAATTGGTTACAATAGTTCATAATGGTCTTACAACATAAAATGTTATGTCTTGAAAGTTTTTTTTGTTACTTGGACTAGGTTAAGTAGTAAACTTTAATATAGTTTTATATAATTTAATACTATGAAAGATAGTGTTGGTTATATTATTAGGACTATTGCAGACGTTTGTATGTCTTATACTAACTCATAATTTCCGATTTATCCCTGCTGTAGATGGTGAATTAATTATTCTGTATATATATGATACGCTGTAGTGCATTCGAGTATTCATATAATTCATATCTAACAGCTAGGCTAGCCTGTATACAATTTTTAATTTCAAAAAATATTTTTATATATATATTCTTTATTGCACAGTAAGCATTTCAATAAAAAATTTTAACATATTTTTGTGTACAAAGGCGGGCTTATCTCTTAAAGAGATCTCTTCCAGCCAACCCACAGCAGTAAGAAATAATGTCATGTAGCAGGTTAAACCAGTGCAAAAAAAACATAATAAAATAAAGAACTCCACATAAATGAAAATAAAAATGAAAAATAAATATATCATAATTTTTATATTGTTTAAATAATAATTAATAACTAAATAATACTAAGTAAATATATCCTTCTAAAACATATTACATGTATAATAATATAACACTTACATAATTATATATCCAATTTTTGTATCTCTATTAAATTTATCTTTTTTAATTGTTATTATTTGGACTACTTTCTGCGTATCTACCCTAATATTGTTACTCATAAAGGTTAAAAAATATAATATAGACTGTCTCTTATCTGTCTGAGCCCTAATACGTTGTACATTCTGGCTGTTTAAACGGCTGGTGGTCTCTTACTCTGTATCGTTTTGTTATTTACCAAAATGTCAGTTCCCATGAGGTGTCATTCTGTCCTTTAGATAACTTACAATGTATAATGTTGCTGCACTCTCAAATATGATATCATTTACAATTACTGCATTCGTGCAGATTAATGGTATGAACAATAATATGTCTAACAATTTTAAATAGCAACATTATTAGTGTATTGATCCTTTTTATATTTAGAAGAAAAAATATATTTCTGACATGACACTTATAATAGTATGTTTAAAAAGCTATATATAATAAAAGTTATATACAAATTGATAACCATTTTTTGGTATATTCACAGACTATCGATCATATAATATCATTTTAATATTTGCTCTAATTTACTATTCATATACAATCTAATGATATTATTAAACAAGATCGTCTTACTTATATTTTCATTTTCAATCAAATTATGATCTTTAGGATTGTTTGTAATATTAGTTTTATTATTTATTATTATTTATATTTACTCTTAGGATTATACATCACCAAGTCAAGATCTGATGATGGGATTCTGGAGAAACAATTTTTTTTTAATAAATTGAACCGACTTCTGAAATTAATTCAATAGGTACTATGGGTACTATATATACTATAGGTAGAAGTAGTTTACCAGTTCAATTTCGTTGAGAAGTCAAATATTAAAAAAAAAATAGTATAAAAAAATAAAATAAGATACTTCCTTCTTACAGCTAAGAGTTTTAATAAAAACGATTTTGTGAGCCTACTGTTTGCCTATTGGCTATTGTTATGTTATATGATCAATCATGAAAATATAAGAGTAACATAAAACTTAAATATAGAATTAGTTATACAATAAAATGATCTTACTGCTAAGTAATGTTCCTATCGGAAGAAAATTGATAGTAACATAGTTTCTAATTTATTGCTCGCTCGAAGGCTTTGTTGGAAAATTGTAGGATAGCTAATTTTATTGCAAATAAATAAGGTTTCTTAAGTGCACGTAGCTACTACAAATGAAGTACAGTACACAAGGTGGATATTTTATTTCGTTAACTATTTTTAAAATATATTGTTTTTATTATGCTTATTTTTAACAAAAAAAAAATATCTATAGTATCACTTATATTGTATGTATATGTGCACTTATATTAAACTATTCATTATAGTCGCTGGCTAGTTTTTATGTTTTTACCAGCGCCGTAGATATTTTTATGTTACTTTTCTACTCCAATAGGACTACGTAATATTATGCAGCCTATGCCTTTCTGTAATAAATGAGTGGAATTCAGACTGAAAGTTTAAAAAAAAAAGTTATAACAGACAAACAAAAACATGATAAATTATAGAATTATGAAAGTGTGTCCGTGTGAAACTATTATGAACAACATTTAAGTATATGGCCGTAATCAACACTAAATTGAGTCTTTTAGTATGGGACATTTCCTATTACATACGTTTAACAATCGTGATTTATTGTCAGTGACATTATTAATGTATGAGTTCCTCGCAATGTTTGTCGCACGTGTTCCAGTTATGTAATATGTCGTAAGTTCCTTATTTATAAATCATCAATTATCAATTGCGACATTAGTTCACAAGCAAGAGACAACAGAGCAGGAATAATGTTCGTAAATATATTTTTTTTTTGTTCAAATTTTCTAGACTAAGGTAAAATTTATAAAGCAATAATAAGACCTGTCGTGAATATCGAGGATCTGAGTGCTGGATAACCAACTGGAAGGATGAAAAGAGACTGCAAGTGGCAGAGTGACAAAGGAAGTTTGAAACTAGATCCAGTGACGGACAAGTTAATGAGTGCGTTATAGACATGTTAAGAGGAGGAACAAATGTCATGGGATAAGAAGAGTGTTAGAAATGGACAAATATGTTCGAGTTAGACCAAAAAAAAAAAAAAAAATTAAATGGATCATGAATTGCGTAAAAGGTGACATTAGTAAGTAAGCAATGGCTGTTGAAATGACAGCTGATAAGGCAGAATCAAATGGAACATATGTATATACATACTGTGCTGATCCCGCATAGAGGTGGGACCAGAATTAGAAAAAGATGAATTAAATTCTTGTAGAATGTTTCAAAATAAATGTCTAAATTGAAATATGTCATTTTACCACCTGTACCAAATTTCCCCTGCGTAAACAAAAAAAAAAACAAATCAACTGTGCCGCAATTTCAAATTCATGCGATTTCGAAATCGCGTTGTTGACTGTACATAGTCAGGGGTGTAATCGGAAGATATTGAAAATACCAATTAACTAAACGGACACGCGAGTCCGATCATCCGCATGAATACTTTGGGGTGGCTAAACGGAATCGTCCTTGTTTGCGGGTCCAACTAATACTTGACCGGTTTTTTTATTCAATTAGATCCTTTGAAAGTGACCTTCTAAAATGAATATTACTAAAAGTAGATAGCTAAAGCGATTGCCGATTCGCTCGTTATCCTTCACATTCACATTTCATTTTAACAACAAGCTTATTGTTTTTATTATAGAAAAATATTTTTAATAATATCCTTTTACATACATATGTATGTATGTTACTTTTTATATTATAAAAATACAATGTCATTAACAGGACCTAGTAAGGAATATTTTTACAACTATTTTAATTATTAGGATTAACAGTACCTTTACAGTCCGATATCAGATAAAAATGGGTTTGAGACTCTATTATTATAGGTTTTTGATATGGGAATAAATTTTTAAAGAATGCCAAAGGTTTTTTTATTTCATGGGTAAGAGGCAACCTTATAAACTAACTAGATTTTACTACTAGATTACCATTTAGATTCAGCATAGATAATGAGTCAAATAGACAAGATATACTATCACAAAATATTATTTCCTATTAGTTAATAATATAAAAATTAATTTATATAATATCCATACAAAAGCCCGACCCTGATGATGCGCAGAAGTTGTAGTGGAACTATCTGTAGTGTTTAGTAGTAGGCTTGGGTAGTTCGCGAACGACCTATGTGGGAAGAGCGCTCCTATAGGTGAACTATGCGAACTAGTTCATTGAAAATCCCGCTCTTAGTTCTTTTTATATTTCTTTTAGCGTCCACTTTACTAGACAGTGGCGCTATGTGACCAACCGAGTTATTTACTTTTTTTGTACGCACCTAAAATTTTCATGTAATACTTTGTATTTTTTACTTAAAAATAAACAAAACTTGCAATAAACATAACTATATTTTTTTCTTTATTTATTGTTCTTATTAAATTATTTCAAAAAAAGAACTAATGAACTAAAAGAGCGAACTAGTTCATCCTTGGATTATGAACTAAATTGAGCGCTCTCTGTGGTGACCGGTTAGGCCCAAGACTATTTAGTAGTAAATAAAGATAACATTCAGTGTAATAGTTTACATCGCATCACCTTGTACTGTAGGCGTGGCGAGCTGAGCGCGGCGGGGCGTCTCATGCACCCCATAGAAATAAATTAATTCACGAGAGACAGCGGAAACTACTACGAGCCAAGATTTTCTTTGATTTCCCGATTAATATTTTTAACTTCATGTCGAGCTACTACCTAATATAAGGTTGAAAGAGTAACAAATATTGTTATTCTTTTACGCAATGACGTAAAAGAATAATAATATTTGTTACTTTTGTAGTTACATGTTACAAAAATACATAGGTGGTAATTTGTAAATATATTTAATAAATTATGTAAATTAAAACGATTAGTGTCAAATCAGTCGGACAATTTTCCGTTTAGACGCAGACGTATTCGCGAAAGATACACTTTAGAACGGCTGCCTCTATTTTAGCTTTCGTGTTGTGTGTGTTTAACCGACTTCCAAAAAGGAGGACGTTCTTAATTCATCAGAGACCTCTTTATGTATGTTCACCGATTACTCGTTTTATTCTTTTTTCTTTCAATAGGTAGTATAAGTGTATTCCCTTATTAGTCTGATATAATTTTCATCAAAATCGGTTAAGTAGTTTTATTTTAAAATCGTAATAAATAAGTAGGATAAGTATGTCATATAAGTAAACGAAACTACGTCATTTACTTTTCAAATTCGGTTCACCTTTTAAAACAAGTCTTGTTATCTACATATATTTAATTATCAGGACAAGGTTTATACCTTAGAAAATATTTAAAAAATCGTTCGGAAATGAAAAAATATTTAAAAAAATGTCCATATAGACTTAGAAATTCGAAATTTACATTTGAAATTAAGAAAAAATAACATAAGCACTGAATTATATGCAAAAAGCATAACTACTACATTACACAAATAAAGTTACCAATTTAATTTATATTTAAAGCGTCAAAATTTGCATTCAATTCAATTCAATTCTTTGGTTAATAGCTTTTAGTTGCAATACAACAATTCGAATTGTTTTATTGTGAGAAAAACTAAGTTAAATTCTAATGTGAGCTAAGCCTCGGATAGCCTATGTTAAGCAATTCGATTGATAGAACGCATTAGTGTTCATGATACACACAATCCACAGTTTATGGATTGGGCCGTGGCATTCCGAAGCAGTTCAACAATGCACACAAGGTGAGGCAACCTGCCGAAAGGGCATTTTAGACAGATATAAAACGTGAACATCCCTGTAGACAGTATTCCGACGCCAGAGTTCAAAGTGTGACCGTTAACGAAACGAAATTCAATAAAACAATATGTCGAAACTGGTAAGATACTTAATATAGCCACTTACGGTAGCTGATATCATTTAGTTACTTCGTTATTTGAAATCGTAGTATTGTAATACAATATTTTCTGCAATATTCAAAATAAAGGTCAGTAACCAATGTATTTAACAAGCGAGGAGCCTTTAAATTTGATTTCACGTATATCGCATTTTAGCACTGAGATCTTTTTATGAACTGATATTTTGCTTGATTACATTTCTAGTGCATTAGCAGGTGTTGTGACTTATTAATTTTATTAAGTATTGATATTTTTGTATTGATTTTATACAAAAATATGTATTTTTGACTCTGCAAATGGAGGATGACTTCAAATGAACTGATATTTTTTACTGTGTATGCGCGCAATATCTTCTCAAAATGTGAACTGACCTCAATCATTATTTTTCTACTGAATAAGTTATACCTCAAGGGAGGTCACATTTAGATTTGATAAAATACCCAGCCAAGCGATAGAATGAAACTCCTGAATCAACAGCAAATTGCTCGTTATTGATGCGAGTACAAATTTTAACAAGGACAAGTGTTCGATTGAAGTTGGTCACCTCTTTTTAAACCAAAAAATATTATATTTAAGGCTTCAATGGGTTATTTATATATATTTCAGATTGTTTTAATTTCTCTGGCGGTGATGGCGTCTGGCGCTCGACTGGATCACTTGGTGCAGGGAGGTTACGGCGGCAATGGTGGCACTCCTTTCCATTTCGAGAATGTCAACAACGGCGACGGGAGTTATCGCTTCAGGTAATTTTAGAAATTACTATTTATGGTGCTGTTCGTGAATTGCCAATATTCCTTATTTGAAGGTGTGTCTTTGATGTTATATGAATTTAAACGTAAGATAATGGTATCGCTATATTAGTCGAACAGTTAGAACATGTCGATCTTAACCGATGGTCGCGAATTCAAACCCCGGCTAGCACTGCTGAGTTTTCATGTGCAAAATTTGTGTTTAAATTCATCTCATCATGTAAATGAAAACATCATGAGGAAACTTACATGTGCCGGGAGAAATTCTGACACACGAATAATTGTATATCCGCCAATCCGCAGTGGAGCAGTGCGGTGGATTAAGCTCTAAACCTTAATAAGAGAGGAGGCCTTTGTCCAGCAGTGGGACATTTACAAACTGTTCCTTTACTAATTTTATATTAGCTACTGATAGTAGTATTCATTCGCCTTTTTTGACTATTTAATATGAATTTTGAATTCTGTTCTGTTAGGTTTTAGTAGTAAAGTAAATAGTTAAGCTTTGTTGGTTTCGTTATTCAAGGAATAATACTCTCATCAAAGTTAATACTAAAGCGTAACGAATGTACTTAAACAAATGTTCATTATGATAATAATCGTGTTTAATTTTAATCAATAGTTAAGAAACAAATTTGACGAGCTTGAAGTGTAATTAAGTTTTATATTAAAACTTTAACAGTTAATATGAGAGGACTATATTAGAGTTAGGTACTTGAGTATTATAATTACAACAATTTACCAAAAGCCTTGTTTAAAGATAAATTAATACTAGTATGTCATTGTAAAACTGGTATTTGATTAGTTTTAGAGAATCTTAGATATTTTATATTAAATGTTTTCATCAAGTTAATTTTCCCGCTTCGTAATGGTTCCTAAATGTAACGTTAACCCTTAACATTAAACATAATAGAGAATGAAATTACCAATTAACTTTTATTTACTCGCTGTGTCAGGGACGTTTACTCATAACGTTTATAATAGATGTAATTATTTATTAAATCCTATTTACTTGATCAATGTTAGTATATTACTTACTTCTTTTCGCGATTTAGTCTGCGTTGATTGCTATTAGTCTTGCAAAAAACATTCTCTAAAAACTACAGGTTTTTATTACTACTAATACCTGTATTACTCATTTAAAAGCTGATTTTTTCAAAGATCTTCCCAGGGTTCTAGCTATCTTTATATTTCATTAAATTAACACGCATAACCGTGTGAAATGATAAAAAAAAATACATAAACAGGCGAACCGATCAATAGAGTTCTCTGCGCATTAAAAAACAATAGTAAAGAACATTGACGTTACCGTTTAAACATTAAACACATCTACATTTAAATATAAAAATAATTTCTAGTTACGACACACCAACTGGGATATCAGCTCACGAGAGTGGAGCGCCTCGGGCGGCGGGTCCCGAGGGCCCGGCCGTCACAGCGGAAGGAGCGTTTTCCTACCGAGCACCTGATGGCCAACAGATCTCCGTCACCTACACCGCCGATGAAAACGGTTTCCACCCCACAGGCTCTCATCTCCCTACACCACCGCCAATCCCGGAAGCCATTCTCCGATCTATCGAGTACAACCGACAGCATCCATCGTAAGTTGATTGTTGAACTAATTTCAGAAAAATAGGAGATTCTCGCAGGGGACTTTTTTGTGTTTTCTCCGACTATTCGGAAACCAATTGGTTATTTTTTTTAATTTGTAAAAGTACCTTCGATTGCTCCCATCCAATTTTCATCATAATCAATTCAGTAGCTTAGTTTTAAAATAAAAATAACTGAAATAAGTATGTCGTCTGAGTAAACGTAATTACGGATTTTGGTCATCTTCTTTTTTTAAAAATCTCGTATTTAATAGTATTTACCTGCCCTGACTTCATACAGATTCAACTAAAATTATCAAATGTTCTTTAGAAATAAAAGTATTGTATGTCATATGTTTTTGCAAGCTCAAAAATATTCGCTTGCGTACACATAGCGAGAGACAAACTACATACATTTTTGTGATTTTATTTCTTTTCTTTAGCAACTTATATCGGCAGTAAAAGCATAGAATACTTTTTCAAATTTAATAATAATAATAGTGTTAAAGTTTTTATGATATTATTTGATTAAATGTAGGAGTTAAATGGAGAAAGTACTTAAAATGTTCTATTTTAATAATAAAAATAATAATGAAATTTCTTTTTATTATTAATTATTATTGAAAGAGTATACATAATAATATGTGAGTTAATAGGTACTTCCACCGTCCGGCGGGTTAATTTTAATATGAAACATAGTTTTCTTCAAAGTAAATCTTTGAAAACAGTTTTTCTTAACTTCTCTTCAAAGACTTAAAGGAGTTTTCATATGGTTTCAACAAATTTTTCTAACTCTTATAGTTTTAAACTTTGGATAAATCATTCTGTATATAGAATTATTTAAAAAAACGGCACCTGTTTTTAAACATCTGCGACAATTGAAACTTTTACTTATGCTTAAATACTATATTTTTATTAAATAAGCACGTTTCAATATCAATTTTGACGCTACTGTATCCATCGTTGAGCGAAATATTATTTAAAATTTCAAGCGGAACATTTTATCCTCAAAATTTGTCTTTAGAAAAAAATTAACCTACGATATGAATGCAGAAAACGTTTATTAAGAAATTTTAATGTGTTTCATTTCGAAGTTTAATCGACAAAATTATTTTTACGAGACACAAATATGTTCTGTACCGACTCCATTGTGCTTTATCAACTGTATCACAGTTTTGTTTATGGTTTATTTCATCTCCTAACTTTGAACAATAACATGGGGTCCATTATTATTCACGGATGCATGTTTCACCTTCTCTTGAAATATCTTCGCCTTGACGTAACAAATAAGATTTGCATAACTGAAACATTTCCGCTTACCGATAATAGTCGTATTATGAAACAATTTTTAGTTCAATGGTGGCAATCTGAACATCTACATTCATTTCATTTGGAATTCACAATGAAAATTACTATGCTTTGTGTAGAACACTTTTTGGATCCTTCGTTTAACGTTGATCATCGTTTTAGATCGAAGTTTTTTAACAAGGCCATCTTGAATTTGGCTTATAGATTTAGATATTGATTCATATGTACCGTGGGATATTACCTGTATTCATATTAGATACTATTACGTAATATTTCAAGAATACTACTGATTTAAATCTCGTAAATGACATCAAAACAACTCGGTTACCTAGGTAACCATGTGTGGGTGGTAATAAATATTTCACTCACAGTAAATTCTTTCAGGTATTAAACAAACACTAAATAATTTATGTATATTTTATGAAAGATTGTAAGCAAAAATACAGGTGTTTTTTTTGCCTAATGAGAGTTAACGATTATCTTGTCTCTATTGTTGGCAATGCGCTATTTGTAAAGATATCAAGATGACGTAGCTAATAATGCTGCTTATAGAATAATATTTATAAATTACGGTTCGAAATGAAATAAATATATGTATATATGTTTCAATTATTTTAAATTTAAATGCTATCCTTTCAGAAACGAGGGCTCTTACAACGGGCGCCGTAGCACCTACTACTGAGGTCGTACGAGTACAGGACATTTGAACGCCAGTACCTCAAAAAAGCTTGCTCTGTGATATTGTCGAAAAACTGTGTTAAAAACCATTTATTTATAAAGCAATGTAACTAAATAAAGTTAATGATACTTTATTGACATTTTTAATATTTAACTCCTAAAAAGTAGATATATAATTACATTTTGATTTAGATAAAATCTTGCCAGGTTACTATTTATATTAAACTAGCAATTCCTCGCGGCTTCACCAGCGTATGTTGAAAATTGATGGATGCGATTCAGAAAAATAGTAAAATACTATCTTTCAAGGCATTTCACTACTAAGTGTTTAGAATAAATGTTAGATTTATACTAAATTTTTTCCAACTTTCTTATTCAAGGTTTTTTATCTCTATATAATCTACACTACCCATTACACGTCTGTAGGGGTAAACATTGATACGTTTTGTGTTTTACATTTCATTTAATATGTGTATTAAGTTTTAAGAAAATATTACTTTAAAAAAAAAATTCGCATACTAATTTCTTTACCCCTAAAGGTAAAAAATTGTTTTTTACCTTTTTGCGTCTGTTCAGGGGTGTAATATCAAAAAACTAATCAAAATTTCAGCTAAATAGATTTACAAGGGAATTTATTTGTTTCAGACTTTAATACCTCCTAATGTAATAACGGACGATTTCGAAATTCTAATACATACTAAACAATTTAATACTTATATTTAGTTATTTACCTTAAGTAATATTTATACTAAGTTTAAGCATAATCGGCCAAATAATGCATTTTCTTCATACAATGTTCACAATTCTCTGCCACTCTAATACAGAATAATAGTATTTATTTCACGTTTCTTTACTGTAATCCAGAAATATGTATTTTAAATTGTTACGACCTCTGAATAAGATTTTCCATACAAATAATTTTACCACTTTTCATCCTCTTAGAGGTAGAATATTGAAAAACCCTTTTTAGTGGATGCTTATAGCCAACAAAGCTTCTACTGTCAAAATTTCAAGTTTGTAGCCTCCCCGCTTTAGGCTCTGCGTCATTGAATCAGTTAGTCAGTCAGTCAGCCAGAACAAGTGAATTTATAATACATATACATAAATTACGAAAAATAACAATTAAAATAAAAACCCTCTACGATACTCGTACGTTAGATGAAGTTGAATTTAGAACTTAAAATAACAATAAATGTTTGACGTAACAATATTTTTAAATTTATTATTACGTGTTACTTATTTGAAAATATGCGTACCTTAGAAAATCTAAAATTTAATTTGAAAGAATTAAACTAGATATATTTAACTCGACAACTTTATTTGAAGACGTTAATTGTGTAAATCACAAACGACGTATTTGCTAAGACAATGGTTATGTTTGTAATTAATTCGTGTTTAATATAACAAATATCTTAAAATTACTGACAATGAGTAAATATAATTAAAATATTTTTAATATTGTTGCAAGTTAAATCAAATTAGCTGCTTTAAAGGAGAATGAAAACACTTGAAACCATTTTATGTCATTAATATATGTATATTTTACTTCGCATACTAAAAATTAGATTTATTATCGATGCCTGGCTGAGTAAAATTATGCAGATTTTTTTCTCCTTAGAAGCTGTCAGAATTTTGACTTACGCAGTGATAGAACTTCAAACCGAAATGTTTGTATTAAATCTGGTTCACAAAGAGCAACATAGTGTAAATTTAGGCTCACTTATGTAATATATCACAAAATATAAAAAAGGTTAAATGTGTAAAATTTAAAATATTATCAAAACATGAACTTTACGGAATTGCCGGAATTACGGTACACCCGTGTGAAGCCGGGGCGACATTGTTATGAATACACCAATTAAGGCGCCACAAACAAATAAGAAATACAAATATAATTATTCTTATGAAAATGAACGAACGTCAAAATATTTTTTAATATCATAATCAATCATAATCATAATCATAATCATTTATTTCATAAAGAATAAAGGTTGTTACATGAAATCCTTAAAAGTAAATGTTACATGATATACTATATATTCTTTATACAATATGCTAGATTTTTTGACATTATTGAAACCAATATTTTATATGAGTCAACTGCTCATCCTAAGTGGGTTATTATAATAACCTGTGTAAGGATAAAACAGCCCACCCCCTAGCGATAGACCAAAGAGAATAATGTTACACAGTATAAAGATATAAAATTATATCTTTTATTTTTATTTGTGTTTATTGTATGAAAGAAAAAACAATTCTTGAAACCTAACGAAAACTAAATTTCGACTAGGTATGCTTCACGTCAATAGAGTGTCTAGCATATATTGGATTTCCCTATTTCATGCTTATACGAGAATACTTGACAGATAATTTCGAACTCTGTCTCGGTGGAAAAATATGTTAGAAACGTCAATATAAATTGTATGAAACAAAAACTACCAGTAAGTTTGTATATCTATATACATATCTTAAAACATCATCTAGTGTGTGTTATTTATATGGACTTCAAAACGACTGGAACGATTATGACAAAATTTTTAGGTTATATACTTAAACTTTTGACACTCAATCGCTGTATAAAACGCAGCCATATTATCTTTACACCGATTTTTGTGAGTGTGTGGTACTTTCTTGTTGTATATTAGCTGTAGTAGGATACAATTAGGTTCTACCACAGTACGTGATATTTTACAGACATAGATAGAGCCGTTCCAAGGAAAGATCTAGTAACACTTATCCAGTGACCGAAATTGAGCTTGATATGAATTCAATTAAGGAATTGTTCACCTTAAAACATGGCTTAGCCTTTTTGCGGACAAGTTTCTTGTAAACAGTTTAGCGTTGGGTTCAATTAACATGAAATTTTGTTTCAGATAAGATATTAATACCTAAAAAGTGAACATTGTTAGTCAATCGCAAAAAGAACATATATTTTTGCATATTCAATATACCTAATACATTTTTTAAATTATGTATTAAGTAGTTTTAAGTTGTGCGAAAGCGTCAACCAATTTTATCTCGTCTTTAAATAATAGCATATTAATTTGACAAACATCTGGATAAGAAAAGATGAAAGAGACGCAAAGTAGGGAAGATAATGGAAATTTAGACAATAGTGTGATAAACAATTATTTAAAGGGACTCATAATGATACACTATATTATTGTTTCGAAAACTTTTTGTGGATCGGTAAAATCGTTATATTAGTTTTTTCTCGGCTCTATCAATCAACAAATACTGAAAAGTAGCGCATGGACTTGAGTGGTATTGAAATATAAAAAGCATTTAAAAAGAAATATTAAGATAAAAATACTAGGGAATTCGTAGACAATTCAAATAAAATAATATAATTATAAAATAAATTTTAAAGATTTTTTATGATATCTCCCTAATTATAGTTGTGGTATACCAGGGCATAAAGTGGATGCTCTGGTAATCTTGAAACAAATGTAACACTCATGCGCTGAGTGCGTTTAATATAGTATGGTTACAAATTATCTGTAATTAAATACAGCGCATTTTATAAACTACTAGCTTTTGCTCGCGGTTTCGGTTGTTCTAACATAGATTTTCTTTTAAATCATACGGAAATATTAATAAAATATAGCCTGTAAATATAACCATCTAGAATAATAATAAATATATATATATATTTTTTAAATGAACCGACTTCAAAAACAAATAAAATTAAATTGGTACAACTCTACTTAAAAAAATAAATACTTTCTACAAGATGTCGAAGTTACTGCCAAGTAAAACATTCAAACTCGCTGGCAAGTAAGACCTTTTACGTGCTATTTACCGGCTTTCGATTACTTTTTATTAAAAAAAAATTACACTTTTAAGTTACGAACGTATTAAGATAGTACCTAAGTTACAATAGCCTAAAGTCAACGGCTAATCGCTATTAACAAAATATTGCTTTTGCCGATGCAGGGCTGTTAATTGTTGAGGAGTTCTTCTGGAGTCGCACCATTCAGTTCCACTTCACCAAATGTGGTTTTTCGAGGGCAAATGCAAGAATTACTATCAAAAATACCTAGAAGCGTCGGTATAGGTGTGCTTATAATATTTAGTTATAATAAAGAGTTCCCTCGTTTTCTTCAGGTCCCATCATCAGATACTGACTTGATGACAACGGTACCATCTTTATACATTTTCAAACAAAAAAAAATCAAAATCGGCCCATAATCGACGGAGAAATACGAACATCCATCACAAAAAAGGTCCCGATGAATTGAGAACCTCCTCCTTTTTTAAGAAAACTCGGTCCCGTCGTTCCAGAGTTTACTTTGCACATAAAAAAATCTCTTTCTCTTTATTATATTAGTGATACATACAGTTGTATAATAAACTCGTAAGTGCATATTAGTAATATTAGTGTGATTCTGATACGTGTCACCGGCAGCATTGTCTGTTGGTAATGTAATCGTCCTTCATTTCCTTCAAAACGCTGCAAATAGATTTTATGAAGCCTACGTAATAATAAAATTATGAAAATTAGAAATGAAGAAATGATCGAGAATCTTTTGTAATGAACTTTGTAATTACACTTATGCCATCAAAAACATAACTTGTACAAAAACCTAGCCTCGCAACTCAGTTCTACCGTGAAAACTTGTGAGATCCTTTGGTCATACCAAGTAACTAACCCAACAACATTTTTAGTGATCAAATCAATATTAAAAGTCTTTTATCTTTGAAATAAATATATTGATTTAGCCATCGCATTAAAACACAATGTATTTCATCAGTAATATATATTATATTTTATTAGATTGCTCAGTTCGTATTATCGTGTTGTCCATCCAATTGAAAAGCGGAATTCTACGCGTAAGAATCTGCTTTTCTACACAGTTTCTAGATAATACTTATCTTTAAGAATTCATAGGAACATTTTTACGAAGAATTAAAAGAATTATTAATATCATTCATATTTATTCACATGCCTATTTACATAGGTATAGTACATTGTAAGCCTTAAATAAATTACTGAGTGCTCGCCTGTATCGTGGTATCACAGTCCTAGTACTCTTGGGGTCACATTGATGGCCCTTATTCTATTCTTAATATCAAACAAGTATAAAAGATGAGATGAGATATGAACCTTAGAAGTAGCCATTATCTAATTATAGCTAAAATTAAGCAAAGAATATCGCAAGAGAATACAATAAAGCCTCAATTAGTTTTATAGGTCAATTGTTAACTAAGATGTTACTGAATCGTAATGAAACAAACAAATCAAAAACAAACGTAAATCCTATTCAAGTTAAATTAATCTAAGTTAAGGATTTTAATTGAAACTTTGAAACGTTTCCTATAGTTGGAAAAAATCAAAAGAAAATAAAAAAGAGAACATTTCACTAAAGACAATTCCTCAGTGTGATATGAAAGACACGAAAAAGTCTTAATAAAAAAAAAATTAAATTATATACCAAATACAAAAACCATTTTGAAGTATATACGGTTGTATAGAATAATACACCAAACATTAAAACTAAATTCGATTTTTTCGTCTACGATTCAGTAGCTTTTCTTAGTTAAGTCATGTTTAAGTGAGATCAATAACGGTAGCCACCAGCGCCGCCGCCACCAGAGCCGGGACCTCCAAATCCGCTTCCAGAACCACCGCCGAACCCGCTGCCACTACCAGATCCGCCGAAACCGCCATTGCCAGACCCACCATTGTAGGAGCCCTCACTGTAAGAAAAATGTTATCACATTTTATCATGAAGCTGTACCAGGTTATTATTAATTATTTATCCATTAATTGTTTTTGTATTTAAAAAAAAATCGACTTCAAATAGAACTATTGTTGTATCTTTTAATGGACAAACGGTCGCAGCGGTCACAGATCATTTGCTGTTAGCTATTAAAGAGTTCCTCTGTTTATCTCCGAATATATCCATCGAATTGTAACATATTCAATACTAAAACTTTCCTTGAAAAATATGCATTTAAATAAGGACAGCCCCACCTAAATAGGATCAGTAGTTTTTGAGAGAATCGCGAACTACAAACGTACAGGCATACACACATAAAATGCAAATATGTCTAAGTCATATATTAATTTCGAAACTTTGTGAGCGTGTGTTCTTCAAGCTGCTGCGGCTTAAAGAACTGAAAGGAAATTAGTAATAAGCAATAATAAAATCACAGCGGATGCTGTTTATTCTGTATGTATATACGTCGGTAGTCAAAATTGTTCTCAAAGTCAATAAAACGTATCTATTTATTTTATTTTTAATCTTAAACATACCATACATTGCACATGGTTATCAAAATATAAAATGATATATTCCAAAATACTTACGAAGATGGGTTACGTCTGTTGAATTCGATTGATTGAAGGATAGCTTCAGGGATAGGAGGGGGAGTGGGAAGATGAGAACCGACGGGATGGAAGCCGGTCTCGTCGGCGGTGTAGGTGAGGGATATTTGCTGACCATCAGGAGTACGGTAGGAGAACGCGCCCTCAGCAGTTACTGCTGGACCTTCGGGTCCTGGAGCGCGTGGAGCTCCACTCTCTTGTGCAGAAATGCCATTGCCTGTTTCGTAGCTGTAAATTGAATATATAATTTAGATTTATAATTTATGGGACTTAAGCATTTTAAGTAATCATGTCTTTATTTGAATTCAGTGAGGAGAAGATTCTCAATTCGTATAAATGTTTTTTAATATGTGTTGCCTTAATACTCCGTTATTTCTAAACCGATTTTGAAAATTCTTTTTTTATTCGAAATTCTTTTTATTTTCTTTTAGCCAACAAGTATATATAATACATACAACGGTCGTCTCACGATTAGGGCGAAATAAGTATTGTATTTTTTAGATTTAGTTGATTTTGATAGGTATATCAAAAGTCACATAAAAGTCATATAGATGTTAAACTATTATTACGTTATTTAAGTTTCTTTTATTTATTATGGATTTAAAATATATCTGCATGTGTATACACACATTCCCTATACAGGGAACTATATAATATGAATACTTATAAAAGATATGGTTGACCCTAAACTTTGTACTTGTATCAAAACTTCCTCAAAGATTAATTGTTGTTTTGAAACTAAAACTAACGTTAGCTGAAACTGGAAGCCGTTTATTTAACCACCTATGGAATTATGTAACTAAGATGCCAGTTAGTGAAGTGTCTGCAATTGACATTAATAATAATTAAACCCTATAAGCTACCTTTTATACACGAAAACTATGATAAAGTAGAACAGAATTAAGACACAATAAAGAAAAAACCTTAACGCGTTATTGTACACGCTATAAATGGTTCTTTAAAAATTACAACTTTGAAGCCTATATTGATTTGATACAACAAAATGTAACTTTGTGTAATATTCGTCTATATTGTGAAAAAAAAAATAAGAAAAAATTGTTTTAGTTCGTATTGTGTTGTCTATGTCGAGTTAACTTTAATTGGGTCAGTTAAATGCTTGAAGCGTGATCGCTTAACAAGCAGAGAGACAATCCCCAACATTTGCCTTTCAAATGTTTGAACTACGAAATGCACAATGCCCTATTGTAATCATTTATGTATTATAGTAATTAATAACTAGACCTTATGTATGAAATTTTATTTAAGAACAAGTAATTATTTATGTACTAATATACATTATTACATTTTTAAGTTGTCTACCTAATACCAACTAATAACATACAAAACTGAGTCTACCAATAAAAATACAAAAGTGAAGTTTTTTTTAAATAGCATTTCAAGTAATAAGTACAACCAAACTACAATAAAAAAATAAGGTCAATAAGTATCCCCAATATTAGAGGTTTGACGTTTACGTCAAAAATATGTATATTAATAAAGGGCTTGTAAATGTATATAGTATTCTCTCTAAAGTCGTATATAATGTTGAACTTAATTGGTATCAATGGTATTTACTATGTTTTTAAAATTGACATCATGATAAAAATGCTCTATATATGTTTATATAAAGAGGATAAATTTAGTAACTCGCCTGAATCTGTATGTCCCGTCTCCATTGTTTTCATTCTCGTAGCGGAGGATCGGGATGTTTGCCCCGGAAGAGCCACCGCCGAAGTTGCTTCCTCCACCAAAACCGCTTCCGCCGCCAAAAGATCCTCCCCCAAGTCCTCCGTTGCCTGCTCCTCCTCCAGCTCCTCCCAGTCCTCCCAGTCCTGCGTTACCACCTCCACCACCAGGCCTCGGTGGTAGATATTGCGGTTCGAGACGGCCACACGATGCCGCAGCCACGAATGCCAATAAGGTTATCTGTTAAGGGAAATTTGTTGAAAATTATTAGATTTGCTTGTTAATGCGAGAATGGCCTAAATTCTACTATTATTACAAAAATTAATTATTGACCCTAGCTTTGTCTCAAATAGCCTGTCTGTCTTTTAACCGCTATAAGAAATCCCAGAGAATATCAGAAGATAGAGAATTTAATCGTACGTCATCTTTAATCTAAAAACATATACACGGGGATAGAACCTCTGACTTTAGTACAAATGTTTGTTTTGTAAGGAACAGCAGATAAATGGCCTACTGATGGGTATAGGCTCCCTATCCTGAGGAGATTGTAAGATTGTGGTTAAAGCTGTTAAGTCAATTAATCCACAAAATGTAGTGGACATTGGTCCACTGCGGTTTGGCGGTTATACATCAGTCAGAATTTCTTCCGACATATGCAGGATTCCTCGCGATGTCTTCCTTCACCGCCGAGCACGAGATAAATTTAAATACAAATTTATCACTTGAAAACTCAGCGATGCTAGTCGGTTTGAACTCACGATCATCGGATGTTCTAGCCACTAGGACAATTCGGCTCTCAAATTATAATTAATCACAATATCATTAACGGTCAACAGGTCCAGACAGAATGAGGACGGCTTGGAAATCTCTGCGAGTGAATCCTACCGCATATTATGTAATCTTCAGTTTTACCTTCTAATTTATTAACTAAAATTGATATATTTATGAAATTAATTAGCGAAATTAGTTGCTCTAGAATAAGTGAGTTTATTGAAGGTAAATTAAAATAACAATAAATGTCATTTACTTAGCTAGGATATAATATTGTAGACTTTTAATCTGATCTTATATGGCGACACGAATATAAATAAAAATAAAATGGAATATTGTCGATTTTATGCCGATGATTAGTTACGAATGTTATAACATTACATATATAATTACTTTTTCTGGCTACTTTGACTGACTGATGGACTGACTGATTAATCAAAGCAGAGCCTAAAGCGATGACGTTACAGACTTGAAATTTTGGCAGTTGATATCTTTCATGTTGTAAGCATCTACTAAGAAAGGAAAACTAATTTATGAAAATTTCACCCCTAAGGGGGTAAAGTAAGTCCGTCATTTTCAAAGTAAGACAGACGAAATTTAATATGGCTACTGGTTGGAAATAAATGCACATAACCATCGGCGTTTTTCAATATTAAAACCCTAAAAAGGGTTGCAAGTCTATTTGTAGCTCGGGAGAAGCCGATGTGGATCGTTTGTTTGTATGCAATCCTTTCTTCTAATTTTTAGGTCTCTCTTTTATGTTTTCATGTCTGGCTCTTCCCTTTTCCTCGGGATACGTTCAGCGGTCAGTCCCGTTTGTTATCATAAAATTTCGATAATGAGCGGTAACTATGTTAGGCAGAGTCCAAAATCTGGCCCTGACTACCATAGACATCGCTCATGGAAAGCATCTGGACTAGAGGTCCAGTGCCACCAGAATAGAGCATGATAAGACAAAAAGAACTATTGTATTCGAATACATCTAGATAAATTTGTTGAAATCATTTTATTTTCTCACATTACATTTTTGAAATACTTGACTGAAAAAATAGTATTTTTTTAATAATTAGGGACCATCACCCTCCTGTTGCCCCTGGTCCTCAGTCTGTGATTGGCTATTGTCGTTCTCACAAGTTGGTAAGATGACAATCGCAGTACGTAAAGTCGTAAACTAAGTTAGTAAAAGTCAGATATAGAATAGAAGAGAGAAAAACTCGAAGCATTAATTTTGAAAAAATGTTAGGAAAAAGTACCTAACAACAACAAAAATTTGACGGTGACCTATAGGCCCAAGTTTTTGGTTTTTGTCTCGGTAAAAAAATAAATGCGTATGAGAAATAAAGTGTTTATAAGTTTTTCTCAACCTTCACTATATTTAGCTTCATTTCATCGAAAGATTTTGAGACTAAGAACCATCATCTATTGCTTAAATGCTTAATCCGTGAACAGTAGCATACTACCTACACTATCGTCCAAATTTATTGTTTTCAACAGATAATGCAATAGTTATAAGTCGTGATATGCCATAATAAAGACTATAATTTGAAGAATTAATTTTATATGTTAGACGATAAAGATGTTATGGATCTTACAGTTATAAGTGGTAGTTGATTTGAATACCTAAATACATTATAAATAAACATTACATAAAAAATACATAATTATAAATACTTAGCAAAAAGAAAAATAAATTAAGTATCAATATATTTTAATAGGATAAATTTTAAAAAAGTGTTGCAGAACGTATTTGAAGAATTAGTAAATAATGGTCTAAAATGAAACAAAAAATAGTTAAATTCAAAAGCTATTGGTATATGTTATACAAGCTCTTATACAATAGAATAACTGAGCGACATAGATATCGATTTGATTTATCTATGCATAACACACGACTTTACGGAATCAAGTCTGTACGTAAAATGTATATTATATATTAACAGTTTCAAAAACATTTTTAAAGTTACTATTTGTCTGCACAGAGGTGCAAGCATCACGCGGAAACTACTGAATCGAATTCACGAAAGCTTGAATGTAATAGTATTGAAAATAACGTAAAAATAGTATAGTTATATTTTGGAAAAATTTTTTTTTAACTATTTTTGTACATCATACAATATATTTGCAAACGAATGAGGCTTGTGTGTAACTACGGTTAAATTCTATTTATAATAAGGGTTGCTAGTTGACTAAGGAACCATAAAAAAATATAATGACATTATGATATACAAAATATTAATAACAAATCATATTATGAAAATGCTGAAACACGATTTCGTAAACTAATTAAAATAATAGGAACAGAATAACCCTTATCATTGCGCCCTAATTCACAATAAACTAAAAATGTAAATAGTTTAGCTTTTATAATCCACTTACCGTTAAAGAAGACATTATATTATGCTATTATTTTGTACGTGGCAGGCACTCTTCGTTCAGTTGTTTGCAGAATACTGTTTGCGAAGATGTGCCACGTTTTATATTGCTCCGATTTGCCCTTTCGCGGTTGCCTCACCTTGTGCGTGCAGCGATATCGGAGGATCCGCGCTCGTCTCCGCCTTAGGACTATCTCGACTATGCGGAATACCTAAAGAGAATTTATTAATTTCGTTTGAAATCATCCTTATAATTGAATTATTAATTAATTGCTTTTAACAATTTATCTCGATTTAAATATTTTTTTGTTTTTGCTGACTCTTTAAATAGTGTATAAATATATGTAGGTGCAAGAAAAAATAGACAATTATACATATATACAAATATTGGTGGATCTGCACTTCACTATCCGCCCGTCCTTTAGGGCTATATCGACTAAGCAAAATCCTTAAAAAGCTTTGTTGGTGTCGTATGTAATCATTTTAATAATTGAAAAAATTAGAAATTTCTTTTTAACAATATTATTCTTTACTTAAGGATTTTTTTTACCAAACTCATTAAAAACATAAGCATTATTTTATTAATGAGTTTCCTCAAATTATTAAGACTAAAAATTTCTCATTAGGTTTAATGGATAGTTGTAAAGAAAGAGTTGTAAATAAGATAATATTGGAAACTTAACATAAGTTTTGCTATATCGAAAGCTTTATCTTCACGCTTACGTTTAATGAGCTTTATACGTGTTTAAAACTTCTGCGATCATAGATATATTTGTCATTTTATTTAATAGTCTTATATTTACGTAAGAGATAATCTTAGGAATATAAATATTTGTCATGTAGAATTGAAACCGTATACGTTCGCAAATGTATTTCCCAAAATAGATAATTATTATTATTTAATTAATCAATTATAAACATAATTAATTAGCGGAAATGTAGATGAGATAAATCTCGCTACCACTCTATTAGGATTTGATTAGCATAGTAATTATTCCTAAAATTCATGCACATGTAATCCGATAATCACATATATGTATTTCTGCTATATATTATTTATATTACGTTAACATAGTGAACTAGTGACAGTAAAGAAATACTAATGTATATATATTGCGTGTGCGTATATACATATATCTATTTGAGTTATATATTATGAAATATATTTTCATTTTTATCAACTGCATGGAATAAAAAGATGTATGCCCATTTTTGTCAATGGCGGTGGTCACTAAACATGTTTATGTTTTTGTAGTAGAGCTTAGCTGTAGACTGCAGCTTGTTTATACGGTTCCACCTGAATAGGACCGTGATTTTTTACGTACGTTCTAGATTTTCACGACACGTAACTTACACGGCATCGGAACGATCCACGGCGCAACGTTGGAACATGTTCATGGGCTTTAATCGTAAAAGAAGCCAGGAGGCGTATCTAGTTTAGGAAATATTTCACGTACCATGAGATATTTAATGTGAACGTATTATTTCTGAACAATCTCTAATAAGTACATTTGCTTAAATTAGACCTTTCAGATACTGCATGGTATCACGTATTTTCTTTAATACTCGTAATATTCAATGACTAGATTCTAAAGAGCATTTACTGTTAAGTATTTCATCTACTATTTTGTTTTTCAAAGCGAGCGGGTTCGATTCCTTCTAAGGAAAATAATATTTCAGCAATAATACAGTCTTAGTTTTTCGACTTTTAGCTTTGAAGCAACTTTGGTATTAATTAGCTACATATGTCTCATAAAATGACATATCAATTAAAATACATATCAAATATCGTAGCCTAGTTCCTTCCGAAATAGTATGTCTTTCATTAGATTAGATTAGAAAATAGATTTAAACTTCATAGCATACCTAGTTTTACTAACTTCAATTCTATTTTAGGGTCTATTTTACATACTTTAAAAGGACATGGGCTACTTTTGATTCTGAAAAGATGCACGTTTCCTGTGGTGACGTAAATGGAAGCGCGATATGACCGAATTACACGCGAACGAAGTTGCAAGCGGATTACTGGTATTGTATAATGTGATATTTCAAGTAAACATTACTTTTAACTTACCGTTAGTCACTTTTGACATATCCACATACAATAGATCCAGCTGGTAAATGACAACGGAGTATCAGATATTGGAACAAATGTCAAATAACTGAAGTTCACGTCCGTGACCGAACGGATGCAAGCACACTGGCTTTTGTCTTGTCATTTATTGGATTCGTTATCTGAGATAGTCTTCAAATTATCGTTTAATTGCAGTTCTTGTTATTCTGGATAGTACCTTGCGTATTTCAGGCGTATTAAATACATATTGTAATATTTATTTAATAAATCCGAAATAAAAATTCTTCTTCTTTTCGAATGATGATATTTTTTTCAAATTCTTTGTTAAAGGTTCAACAAATAATAATACCTATAACGAATTAATATTAGTAAATGTGCAAATAATAATAATAATATTTTTTTTTGCTTAAAATAAATAAAATATAAAACAACAATATAAAACGTACAGTGAAGGACAATTGTTCAATGTTATGTAAAAGTAAAGCTTTAAGTCCGACACAATTTTGTCGTTTTAATTTTGTTTATATTATTTTCAATAATATGTGATGATATTTCCATACATACACTACATAATTACATAATTAATTAATATTTTAACTAGTACTATGTACTTTTTAAAGGTGCTTGCGGGCAGGTCTATTTTATATAGGTACTTTGATTGTTGGCCGTGTGACATTTAGTTGCGTATTAAGACTAAACTAAGTTACTAGATTGAAACAGAAATTCCTTAACTTTGCACTATAAATACTAGTACATCGAGTTTTAAATACTTAGTTGCATATAGCAATTGATAGTGACAATTCTATTTCGTTCTTCCACCTAACCTTTTCTGTTTATTATTCTAGTCCGAGTTTTTAACAGGTTGCGCTTTTTAATGCAGAACGATTGCCATCTGACCTCCGCAACCTTTACGGGCAAGCCAATAAACATTTACACTGGAATAACTTTCCTATTAAGAGTAATGATCGTTGAAAGGTGATTATGATAATTATCGGGATTGACAGCTTTACATACTCTCCAAATCCCGCTGATTTACACATTTAGCCTGTAGGCTATTCTTAACCGCCAATAGGCTATTCGAATTTTTTCGCCCCTACGATTTGATACCCTAGTTCATAATCTTATTCCTATAATACATATCATTCCAGAGGGCCTCAAATTTTCCGCTCCTAAAATCCGCCGAGCGAAGCTCTACAATACTCAGCCTGCTGGTAAATCCGCCACATGTAGACCCATAGCAATAAACATTCAAACGTAGGATTAAATATTTTTACAAATGTAAATATCTGGCAAGGATCAAACTGGTAACTCCAGCATTATCGGCAGTTTTAGTACCACCACACTAGATCGGTAGTTCTTTTGTGTTTAATGTGTGATGTTTTAAAAATCTGAATTCGGAGTGAGTAAATTGTAGCCAAAATATTATGCTTTTAACCTTTTGAATACAATTGACTCTTTCCTTTGTTCAGCACAATAGCTTTATTAGCCTTTGCTTATTCTAACATTTTGTTTCACCATCTCCATGCCACGCCTGCTATTTATGTATAACAAAAAACTTTATATTTGTACACTATTGTATTTTCAGAATTAATATATTTTTTTATTCTCACGACAATAGTAATTGAGACGGCTGAAAAAGATGGAAGAGCATTCTGGTGAGATTTGCACGTGTGAGAAGAGTTTCTAACATATGTATGTACATACATATGTATATGTGTGAGTATGTATATAAATGTAGAAACGTGGCATAAAGCTTTACGTTTTTCTTCGTAATTGAATAAGTTTATCTAACATTCGGAGTTTTAATGTCTGTAAAAAATAAATTTTAATAATCGTCTAAAGTAATTATTAATCAAATATTAGCATCATGGAAAATACATTGCAATCGGATAAATACAGCACCCTATTAAGTATTTACAACAAGAACAGAATCACAGGCAATGCTAATAGGAAGTATAAAGTGCCGACCTCGAACCGGCGCTATTCCGTCATGATCCTAATATTTCACGAAACACGATCACGCGTAAGCTCTCTCACGATGAGCCGAACGAGCCAGGAATTCAATGAGGAAAACTAACGAACAGCCTTTATAAGGTACTTGTTGAATGTCGAAAATATGGGACACACGTTACAAGTGTTAATACAATTCACGTTCAATGAGTTTTGATTTCTTTTAGGAAATCGGTGATAATTTTTAATTGAATAGAAATGTATTTTAGGCTGTTTACGCAAAGGTTGACAACGACTTAAGTTTTTATTAGATAAATTCTTAATAATTATTGTTGTATAGAAAACTAACTTTGTCTTTTACATGCTATGCTTTATCAATAAACATGATATCGGGGTGTTTTCAATCGGATATTTACTAACATAGTTCCAGAAATTTCCGCATCGAAGCAAACAAACCGAATCTCGACTATATGATAATTTTGAGTAGGTATGTAAAAATAGATCAAGTGCGAATGGGGCTCTCGTTTTATACTTTATGTTCATCTTCTACTTCATAGTTTTGTAAAGAAACGAAACACCCTGTGAAAATATACAGCCAGCTGACAGATAGACGGTCTTAGTAATAGGATTCCACAGACACCCTTCGAGCACAGAACCCTAAAAGCGTTTGTTAAATGAGAAATAATAGCTATATACAATATTATGTAACTATAAAACTTGATTAATATAAATAATATTGTTGTTCGATGCCGCTCCGTTACGTAGATTTGATTGCAATACGGGAAACATAACGAAGTTCTATAGCTATCAATCCGAAGAGTTCATTTATAGTGAGACCCATTTACGATGAAAGTTCGCAATGTAGGATCAGTTATTCATACGGACAATGATAGAATACCGGCGATTACTATCATAATACGGTCATTTTGAGGCGAAATGTCTGCCGTAATACTCATTGCGAAATGCTAACATACTTGAACATCTATTGCTTGTATATTTATATAATTTTCAGCTTTATCTGATGAAATACATGAAAATGACATCTTTTATATACGTACTGGGTGGTTGGCTTAGTAATTAATTATGTTATAATTTTAAACTAAAAGTTTTTGATGAAAACATTAATTTTGAAATATTCACTTAATTTTACTTTACTAGACTGAAAAATTATCTCCAAAATGCTAGTAATGATATAATATATTGGTGTTATATCTAATGATACCAAACATCATATTTAGGTTATTTATTTTTAATAGACTCCCATATACCCGCTAGAGAGCTCTACATTAGATTTGGTGACACGTCATATAGCCTATAACCAGCGGACGATCTAGCCGCTTCTAATTTGTCCAGTTCTGATGAGTGGTTTAGGAGTTATGAGTGAACAGATGAACATATTACATATTTAAATTTTAAAATATATTTACATTTATACATATATTTATAAAATCATAACCCTTCTTTTTCATTGCCGTAGTCGGGTAAAAAACTCTTCGAGGAACAGATTTTACATAGATTAAATTATTTAACTTGAATAACAAAAGTTGTTTTGGGTTTCAGTAAATTCGTGTTTCAGATATATTAGATAAATCTCAATTTTCACATGGTTAGAATAAAATGGATTCCTTTGTGAAGGTACAAATTTTCATGTTGATCGTTTTGGATTGTCCCTTTGGAAGATTTGAAAGTTGTCGAAAAATTCATCCCATGCTCGGCGCTCTTCGCATTTACATGAAGCCCTAGAGGATTTGGAATTTTCTCAAATAGATTGAACTGTTCAGAAGTAGTTTATAACTCATACGAGCTTTGAAGAAAAAATAAAAGCGCTTATTGTTTGTCGATTAGATTCGTATGTTAAGGTTTACTTCGAACTGCGGAAAAAAAATGAAATGTTATTCCCAAATGTGTTACATACGGAATCATAAGTATGTGCGTACATGTATTGCGATTTAAATTTACGCGTAAGTAACAGCCTGTAAATATGGCCCACTGCTGGGAAAAGGCCTCCTCTCCTATTAAGGAGAAGGTTTAGAGCTTAATCCACCACGCTGCTCAAATGCGGGTTGGCGGATATACATGTGTCAGAATTTCTCCCGGCACATGTAGGTTTCCTCACGATGTTTTCCTTCACCGCCGTGCTCGAGATGATTTTAAACACTAATTTAGCACTTGAAAAATCAGCGGTGCTAGCCGGGGTTTGAACTCACGATCATCGGTTGAGATCGACGTGTTCTAACCACTAGGCCATCTCGGCTCTTTAATTTACGCGTAGCGTTTCACAATTCGCAGTTTATTTCGCTCAAATAAAATTGGCATTTTAAAGTGCGGGCCGAGCCTACAACCTATTTATCGTTTTAGAATATATTTTTAAGAGATAAAAGGTATGACTTAATTATAGATACATATTTAAACAATAGCAAAAGTTGTTGAAGTAAGACAATTCGTTTGTCATGCAAATTTTATCATCGCTTAGAGGTCCGTAACAGCCATTTTGTCGACAGTTTAATCTCGCTCAAAAATGAAAGATTAAAAATGTAATTCTTCATCGTAGCGGACAATGTAATGAATAGGGAATATGATAATTTATATTTAAATATCCACTGAAGATAGACGAATGGTTGTTATTTAGTATATATATTGGCATTAAAGTATGGTAATTGTTTGTTATTTAATAGTATTTAAACCAATTATTGCTAAATACTGTGTACATTAACTTATATTATATGTTCATAATCTTTTTAAGTTGCATTTATTAACTCGCTAATATTTAATTAAAATCCTTCATTTTATGCATTGGCTTCGTTTTATTTAATCCAAAAATAAAAAAGTATATATGTAATATAAAAATTTAACCCGAATGTGTTTATCATCACTGTTTCTAAAAATAATATTCATATAGTTGCGAAGTAAAAAAATTGTATTTATGTCTTAATTTGGACATATTCAAAATTCAAGGAAAGAATAATTATTTTTAATCATATCAAGCAATTTGTTGCTTCTCTGGTTCTGTCAGTATGGAATTATTCATGTGCAGCGGTAAAGATTTAATATTTCTGAAAATATATATATTTTTCAAAATTGTACATACAATCATACACAGATTGAAGAAATAATTTGTTGTACAGATAATTCACGTGTTGTAATCGCAATAAACCTACGGAGGCTAATTAATTCATATAGCTAAATTAATATAGATTCTAACCTTTACACTTAACGGTACCAAGTTTAAATGTTAAGCGAATAAATCTAGAAACGCGCCGGGTATTTTAACTTTTACTGCCCCATAAAACTCCTTACCTTCGTAAAATACGAAACTAGTTGAGTTTTAAACTTAAACAAAAGTAAAATAATTAAGGCGAAAACAACTGACTTCCAATATAATGCGCCGTGAAAATTTATATGCGAAAATATTTCACCTGCTTATAAATGTGAACTTTAAAATTTTTGAGAGAATTTTTGTTGTGAAATACTAACTTGCAATTGTACGAGTAAGTCACGTTAATTCGAAGTGGAAATTACCATACTATTTTACCAATTTCGATTTTTCAGGGTTTCTTTAGGTATAAAATCAAAACAATAATTGGTTGAGTCTTTTTAAAATTTTAGCGAGACTAACGCACAACAATTTTATTATTTTATATTGAATTGTATACACATACGTATATAAAAATCATTGAAATGATTTTAAGTGAAAAATATAATTAAAAAATGTTGTAACATCATGGTACGACATGATTTTACATCTATTATAAAAAAACCGACTTCAACAACGAACTAAATATGTACAAATAAACTAAAAGGAAAAAAGAATAAGATTTATTCCACTTTAATAATAGAAAAATGCTTCTTCAACTATTAATTTATCCGTGCAGACTTGAGCCTTAACATTTGTCCATTAAATTTTTGGCTCATCTACTAAAAATATTCTATTATTTAATTATTTTCTAATGATTTTACGACCAACAAAAAAATGGGAGTAATCGAAGGTTAAAAACAATATACATGTATAGAAGATACAGTTAGTGAAACGTTAGTTCAGAAAAAGTAAATGACATATTTTCCTGTTAAACGAAGCTTTTAGTTTTTGTTTGTAGGGATTTTTCTAGTTAGCGAGTTGTTTTCCTTCTTTGTAGTGTTGAAGAAGTTGTAATAAATAGAAAAATACATTTCTGAATTTAAAAGTATACTAGTTCAATTTGAAATAAATAAAATCATATATTTTTTAGAAATCTAGAAGTATTGCTATGGTTAAGTATTTAAAAAAAAGATTAAACATTATTTTTTTTTTTTTCTAATATTTTCACATCTAAATTTATTAAGACATAAGTTACCAACTTCAATACAATATATTATAATTAATACTATTGATACAAATAATTCTATTAAAAATAAAAAGAAAGAGAAATTAAAAATAACTATATTAAACCTAAGTAACTATCGATGTCACAGTGAGGCAAGGTGCCCAAAACACTGGCAGCATTACCTCTTTGTATGGCCAGACTGATATGCTGGCCAAGGTAGCCGCCAGCCCTTCGGTCACCTGTAGTTTCGACGAGGCGGGAAGATAGCTCTCTGAAAAACTTTTTCGCTTCCTCGCCCCAGGACCCCATGGTTTCAACGGCAAACGGCACAAATATGAAACTCCTTTCAATGTTTTCGTATTTGCGCCGCTTGACATTTTCAGCATTGGATGCCGCGGCTCCCACCGCTAAGGAAGTCCCTCGTATATGTGATGCAGCCAATGTATCGACACAGGTAGCATCCCATACAAGCGACCTCCCCAGCCTCCACGGAACAAGCGTCATTCCATCAGGTCTCTTGCCATCACTGCGTACTAGTCCGTTAGGTTCTAGTACCGTCGGAATTTTAGCGGTGACAAGAGACCGACGAATGACACTGTTCAAGGAAGCATGACGGGAGAAGCGGCCTGCGCTTTTTATGCATGATAAACCATGATGTCCATATTCGTCTGCTGCCTCACCACAGTGACACCGATGTGTCAATTAATTAATAATTATTTAATAATTAATTAATAATTAATAAATAATTAATTAATAACCACAACATTAATTACATTATTAACGTTGGAGACATTTCACCAATACCGACCAAAAAGGTTTTATATTTTTAACCTATCAATTTAAATGTCATGAGCTTAGGATTTCAAATTATTTAGTTTCTACCAAAACTTATCAATATCCAAATACTAGAAAATATATCAAAATGTTAATACCCACTTGTGTAATCAAATTATTTGAATTAGTAAGTAACATCGCAAGAACTCCTGAAGAACACACGTATAACAAAAACTTATATTATGTTTTCAATAATATTATATAACCTAATAGTCAATAGCAAATAATTATAGCTGGCTTATTCAATTTATAGTGCGACACACTTTCACAGAATCACGGGGCCAGTAATTAAAGTGATGTATCGATAAATAAGTGACTTCATGAAACTACAAATTACCTAATATTATTGATGGTATAATATTCGCAAGTAATAAATTGTAGAGTCGGTACTGTTGTCCAGTTTTGTACGCAGATTTTAGCGTATTTCATTATTCTGGTATATTAATTTATAACTTTAGAAGAGGAATGATATATTTTCTGATTTTTTGCTTTTGTATTTTTCGTGTATTTTAAAAATTGGTTTGACAATAATATGTATGAAATTTTTATTTTAAAAAAGCTATAAAAGAATACACATTAATTCATTATATTCGTTCAAAATGAGCTTCGATCATTACCAAGCTGTCAGTCATATTTAAAGTAATTCTTTTCAAAATTTTAAACAAAAATAGTCCCCCAACATCTGGATCATTGTAATGTATAGGTCAAAAATACAAAAGTTAAAGTTACAGCCTGGTAATATCCCACAGCTGGGCAAAAGCCCAGCTCTTATTAAGGAGAAGGTTTAGAGCTTAATCTGTTGCTCCACTGCGGGTTGGCGGATATGTGTCAGAATTTCTCCCGGCACATGCAGTTTTCCTCACGATGTTTTCCTTCACCGCCGAGCTCGAGGTGAATTTAAACACAAATTTAGCACTAGAAAAATCAATGGTGTTAGCCAGGGTTTGAACCCGCGATCATCGGTTGTGATCGACATGTATATAAGTCAACCTTTAGAAAATTAATTTATATTAATTAATGTACATTTTTTTCTTTATATAAATATTATATATGCGTTGAATATTCTTTATTACGAAGCAAAGTCGGCGGATAGGTGAAAATGTACAAAAGTACCATTTTACTTCAATGTTTCCAAACACGTACATCACATCTTTGAGTATACAATGTAACAGATGAGTTACTACAATAATCTTATAATTACATAGATTACATTACCTACTTGTACCTTGAAATGCTTACTCAAAATGTTTAGTTTACCGCATCTTACATTTTACGCTCATAATAACCTATGTAGCTTATAAACTGTTTATCTCTGTATATGAACGTGTATGGGAACACCCCTTATTATACCTACGTAAATTATTATTAGATAATTTAGTCAATACTGTGTTGCAGATGTTAGCAGTAGCCTGTCTCACTTTACACCACTACAGCTACGACCTCACTGATATACCTACGCTAATGTTGTGCTCGGGAACATATGTGGGGTTCGTTATTGTGCTCTCTGGGGAAATAGTTGGTGAGTATGTTAAATGTTAAACACATTACCGTAATTTGAAATATATTGGTTAAGTCAAATGAATATATACTTAATTATGATTAATACATTTTATTCTTTGAATTACTATATTTATGATATATGGCGTCCAAGCCCTTTTTTATTTATTTTATATATTTATATGTCGCATAGGTATACTGTTTCGTAGAATAGTAGATATTGAAAAGTAAGTAGTAAAGTAAGATCTTTGATAATTTTTTTTGTAAAATTTAATACACCGCTTAATTTAATACATGCGTGGAAAAGTCGCATTTATACTTATAATTTTCATCAATTACTAGTTTAATTTAAATTTACGTAAATTAATAAAGAGTTTTTTTAGGGGAAATGCTTTTCGCGCCCCTCGATCTTGTCCAAGACATGTACTTTGGAATACTGGGGACTGTCTTGTTCTCCGTCAGCGGCGGCTTAGTGCTGTCTGCGCGGACAAAAACCTCTTTATATCCTAGAACGGGCGACCATAATGCGGCTTTGATAGTCGGCTCCTTGGCGATCCTAAATGCACTCTTGATGCTCTTCGATCTAAGCCTCGCTTATATGGATAGCGAGCAGTTTGACGATGAAGCCAGCGTTTAAGGTGATTTCGTAATAGTTTTATATATTTATTATTTCGCTTTATTTTATTGGTCATTATTGTAATTATAATATACAATGAAACAAAAGAAAATAAAAATATTTAACATAGAATTTATAAATTCGTCTTATACCAAGTAGGAATATTTTTAGTTAACTTTTAACAGTAAATAGATTAATGCTTCTTGCAAATATATTTTGATACTTTAATGGCTTGCGTATGGAAATGGATTTATCAAAAAATAAAAGCGTTGTCCGAAATACTTTTTATGAGATGCTTTTAATACCTCCTTTGCATTATGTGATAAAATTGTCAACGGTTCTATTAAGATGGAGAAAAAAGTACTCGGAACATTATTTCTCGTCTGTGAAGGCCCTTTGGGTTTTTACTATAAAGTATAAATGCGGCTTCTTTTAATATGTATTTTTCGGTTTAATTTTCTTAATAACAATACGATTGCGTATTGTTATAAAATTAAAAAGTCAACACACCAGAAATATATTTTAAGATGGGGTATTTGCCCTTGTTATAACTAGCAGTTTATTTTGTAGTGATATCATTATATTTTGACGACATATATATATCAAGGTTATACGTATATGCGCTATATGATCTTATAGTCTAATTTGCATTGATAAAACCGGTTTAAAGATTCATCCGAAGAGCGTACACTTTGCGTGTTGGCGTTGAACGTATACACGTGCGTTTCTCAGTTGACCTTAAGGTCAAGTGATTTTTTTAAAGTATAGTTGACTAACAAGCAGGTCTCCTGATGAAAAGTTATCCTGCCTCTCATTTGAATGCGCTATTAGCTTAAAAAGGATTGAGGGAAGAAGAGAAGTTACATGTAAAGGAAGGTATAAGGGTTAGACTTCCGACTCTTTCTGATATGTTAATGTGTTGTCGTATGTATGAGCGGCTTCAAACAAGACTATTGTTCTGTACTTAAAGTAATGGTCATACGATCTTAGCAATCGTGGATCATATGCTGTTAGTTATTGAAGAATTTTTTTATTTATCTCCTAAAATCTTAATCAGATCATAACATCTTATATACTATACCTTGAATTACCTATAATATATCTTTTTTAAAAAATATTAATTTAAATAGCGAAAACAAACTTAATTGAACACAGTACCTACTTTTTTGAAGTCGGTTTTAAAAACGCCAGGTGCGCGAAGATCCTAATGAAAGTTATATCAACAAGGTGAAGCGATATCGGCGTCGGCGGACGCTTACATCGACGCGTGGTGGTCATCCGCCGGCGCCGTGTTGTTCGGAGCGTGCGGTGGACTGACGCTGCAATGGTGGCGAGATGTGCCGGACTGTTTGCGTCGAAGCCATGCTCATGCGACAGCGGTTTGTGCGTTGGCTTTAGCAGCTCTTCTCCTGTTGGACGCGTTGTTGGCTCTGTGTTCCGCGCACGGAGATCAAGATAGTGTTAGGTCCAAGTCAACAAAACGCTGTAGCCCGTAGAATTGGTTTTTGTAATATATTTTTAAATATGTATATTTTTGTCTTTTATTACATAATTGTGGTGTTTAGTCGGTTTTGTTTGTTTACATTTTTGGATACAAATACATAATATAAATTCGAAGAGTCAAACGAACAAAGCTAGAGTGCTTGCGATTTGATATTAATTTCAAACGATTATAATAGATTTCCAAGGCCCTTTTTTATTATAATAGTCAAATGCTTATGCTTAGACTAATAAGCGTCCCGAGAAAGACTAGTAACTAAACTTTTTTGCTAGAATTAATACCAAAAAATCAAAATCCTATTCCTACAACGATTCCTCTAGCAGAAATTTAAAAACATAATTATATTTTGTAATATATTTTTTATTTTTACACATCATCTCGAATAAAATGAGTGATAATACGTTTATACTGTGATAAAAAGAAAAGGGAATACATTTATTTTTTATAATTATCTTAAACATAATTGGATGACTAAAATATCTTTGACAGTAAGATAATTATTCAAAGTCAATTCAAAGTGCCCTATTTTTTATAAAACGAAATTAATTTTAATTGTTAATAGAGATCCATAACATAAATCAACTTGATTGCTTATATTTTAAATATTGGAAAATATCTAAAATGTGTCTAACAATATAGGAAGTTAATTTGACCGTGATTGGTTCATACTTGTAGTGTTCTCAGAATATCAATTGGAAAACCGCAATCTTTTTATGAGATCCGCCAAGGACTAATTGATATTCAACGTATAATTGTGCGATTTTAACATTGAAAAGTTATTTCAATTCTTTATTTACTAATGTTATGAAAAGAGATTTTGATGAAACATACATTAGATATTGCCTTATAAATCAAAATTTTATTAATATGTTGGATGTACATGGAGATAAAGTGGCTGGTGGTTGCTATTAAAATATAAATAAAATAATGTTGTAGGTAAAAAATACTTTATTCAACTGAAATTTGCCACTACTGTAAATCCGAAAGTTTGTAAGGATAGATGGATTTTGGATGTTTGATGTTTGTTGCTCTTGCACGCAAATCTATTAAACAAATTTTAATGAAACTTTACAGTAATATGGGTTATCATCAAATTAGAATAACACATGCTACTTTTTATCAGCATATCATGCGGACAAACCAATGGCCGTGGCTAGTTTTGTTTATGTAATAAATTGTAGAGCCTGTAGAGGCACCTAAAGGCATTAATGAAAAAAAGAGTAATTTAAAATCAGAATAATAGTAATTATTCAAATCTATTTACTTATAAAAATATTTTGTTGTTTTAATACTATTTATATTTTTTATTTCATATTAATTTTAATGTAGCGTCATAGTTAGTTAACAGCGACATCTATCAAACTAATGGTTAACTATATAATCGTAAGCTTTATGTGCCAGTCTCTCTTATGACGTTGCTAAGTATTGATGCTAGATGGAGCTGTAAATGAATTTGTAATAAATTGCTACTAAAGTACAATATTATGAAATTGTTGGGAAACGAGTAGGCGGGTTACCAGATGTTAAGTGATCACCGCCGCCAATTAACATTTACAGTATCGCACGAGTTACAAACGCTTTACCAGCTAAAGACAAGAGAAGAAATGCAGTATTTTGCCTTTTGACTCTCTCACACAGCGTATGAAATCCAACTATACTACTTACTCCATGATAATTTTTTGATAAAATGTGGTCTTTCTCGGGTTAAGAACTTCTATTCGTATTGTTTTATGTGTGGTGCAACTAAGGTCTAAAACAATATCTTTTTGATGTACAAATAAATAAATACACATATTTTGGTAGCGATCCCTTCTTTTATATTTAAATTAATTCATTTTTATTCTGTTCAATATGCAATAGATTCTTGGCATAACTTTATTAGGTACTAAGCCTGGAACGGCCACATTCAATTGTAAGAACTGTAATTAATTTAATTTAAAACCTTCCTTTTTAATTAGTCATAATTGCTGTTTAGCAGTTGTTATTTGGATTATGCAAAATATTATTTTATTCAGATTGACGAACGTTATTCGGGCTGTTGATAATATTTTTTTTTCATTTTGCTAGATAACATGTAATAATAGTAGTTATATTATTATAAAGATATAATGTATATTATTTCTGTTAATTTTTTTTACATAGCCATAATATGTACATTATGTACTAAAATTTTATTAAACTTGTTATAAATATTAAAATTTTATCGTCATGGTATTTATGAACATTGTATTGTGCAAGACTTTGCTTAAAGAGTTTTTATATAAAAATCTTAAAAGAAAAGTCTTAACCTTTAGATGACTTTTTTGACCCCGAAACGACCTCTTTTTAAAAGATACCTACCGCAATTTGAAAATTTGCTAAAACTTTGGAAATTTTGTTTGATGCCTTCATTTTATATATTAATTTATATATAGTATGCTTTCACGTGCGTCAAGTGTATTATCCCAATTATTTTATTTTCTAAATACCTGAAATAAATTATAAACTGTTTTTATAAACATTACTAAAAATTTAACTCAAACCAACTTTCTTAGAACTCAGTATTTAACACATCTTGATAAGTACGTCACTTTAACATTTATCAATATACATGTATTATATATAAACAAAAAGAGTTTCTTTTATAACATGAGTATTAACAAAAAAAAACTTCAACAATTAAATCAATAGTCTTCAATATCGTTGACAATTAAACAAGCATTTTGTGCAATAAAGAGAACACTAATGTTGAAGCAACATTTCGAGATCGTTAGCTATCTGTTAATTAAGAGTAACGTCTTCCTTAGTTTGTATGTTCTATATATTTGAGTCAATGTGTAAAGGACGAATCATTTAATATATTGCGTGAGACTTTAAGTTAATTTAAGCTCAGTGGTCATTTATTGTCAAATATTTTATACAAACACGAATTGTTCCTTGTGGGTTTACTCGTGTGTATGGTTGGTACTACGCTTCTATGGGTCTTAACATCACGTCATAGGCCCATTAACATTCCTTAATAAGTAGGCTATCTAACACAAAACATTATACATTATACATACTAAGTATATAATAACAATACTAAGGTACAGTTTATCTGTAGTACCTTGACTACAGCTCGTCGCTCGTTACTTTAACAGTTGATTTGCGTAAAGTACTTAATAAAGCTGCGTTTTATTTGGTGAGAGAAAGAACCGGAAGCCGATAACCTTCTTCCATCCTTTTCCTTACTTTCTGTTTCCTTTCATCCCTTACTTTTTTAAGCTGGCAATGCATTTGTGGCTCCTCTGGTACAGCAGACGTCCATGGGGGATCACTTAATATCAGGTATCTCGCCTGCTCGTCTGCAAATTAATTCAAAACATAAAAAATAAATAAATGAATAAAATTAATTAATAAATAAAAGAAAAAAATAAATGAACCTGATAGTGAGATTTGCGTTGCCAAACAAACGAACAGAATCTTCGGTTGTCGACATGTAATCGTAACAATGTAATATATATTATATGTGTAAAGATTATGAAGTTATTATTATACAGGAAAACATTATGAAAAAAAACATCGGTGTAGTTTGTACATTCCTAAATTATATTTAATCATCGATATTTCTATTCCTTGACAGTTGCTATTAGCAAATGGTGTAATGGTGTTTCCTTTCTCAAAAACAAATTATATATTTTTTTATCCAAATTTTCTATCGATGACTCAATTAACGTGATCGAATACTCTAACAAAACACAATAGTTTATTTGAGAGACTGTTTCAACAGTTTATATTCAATGAATCACGTTGTGCGTAGTGTAAGGTCAATGCTAATTTTAACGTTACGTGTGTACAAAATACTTTATACACATATAACACAGTATAAACATAATATATGCATAGACATGTAAAAAGTAATTGATTTAACCTAACAAATGAAACACTTATATCAAATAAGAGCTGTACGTACTGATTTTTACTATTTTTCTATAAATTTATTGGTTAGTCTGTTTAAATAATTTTGTTTTTTATATTTTGGTGAAATAAAGAAAAAATAATGCATTTAAGGGTTAATACTGACTTTAAATGATAAAGTTATTCAGAATATAATAACAACACTTAAATAACACAAAAAAGTTAAAAACCAGACTGCGCTAGGAAAGTGTAACAAATATTGTACTTCTGTGAATTTTATATTTAAGAAAAATGTTTTGAAATCGGATAAGTGGTATCGGAGATAAGAATTTACCGCGTAAATGACGTTGCAAAGAAAATTTTAGGAAATGATTAACCATTTATTACTAGCACAATTGCGAAGAATTTAACCTCATATGTTGAAATTTGTCAAAATGTTTAGATAAAAGAGCGTGCTAATGAACTATACCTACGTACATACTTTTTCTCCTTTGGCAGATCGGTAAAAATGCTGTATAATAAACGTCAATAGTACATTTAACAAACATTAGTCACGTTAAAGGACATCTTGATATTTATTGGTATTTTTAAATATAATAATAGATTATTTAGATAGCAAGTTTAGTAACTTAGTAATATTAATGTTACATTTCATATGTTACATTGTTTTATAATTGTATCTTTTGAGTAATTCATATTAGTTAAATACGTTTCATATATTCTCGTGGACACATCTCTTGAAGAATATTTTAACAAACATTACAAATATTTTGTACATACTTGTTTAAATTTCGTAGTTTTTTTCTTTACTTTGTTATATTGCAGGAATATTTCATATTACTCTTGATTACTCGGATTAGTGGCAATTTAAATCATACTTATTTATAGAACTCGTGATATTTTTCGAACAAACACATTACACGAAAATAAGGAAGGATGTTAATGATTGGCAGTTCGCCTAGAAATACTTATAAGGGTCTGAACGGACTTGATGGCCCTGACTATTCGTATACAATTGGGTCAACACGTCCAGTCCATCTTTAATTAATCATGTAAACATTATTATGGCAACAGCACAATTGACACATTTTAAAATAAATAATATATTTAAATTAATATAAGTTTACATTACAAAACTGTGATAGTATGTACATATAATTATATTGTAATACTTTTGTTTCCATAAATTTTCTCAGAGGCTATTAAAATCCCTCTATAATAAGCCCAACATCGAAATTGAGTACGCGGGGATATCAGCTTATCTCAAAATGAACAACCCTGGTGTAGAATGTTAATAAATTATTTAATGCAAATATTTTAGTATAATATATGTGTTACGAGAAAAAAAATATTATGCGTCTAACATAGAATCTTATCTGTGGAAGAGGGTAATTTAATATAGGAGAAGACCGATTGTTAAGCTATGTATGTTATATTTTTTAAATTAATTACATACCTGTGTAAATAATAAAATGCCCTATTTATGCTTTATAGATATAGAAAAGTGTTATATTAATAGTATTCGTGGTATAATAACACTTGTGTGATTCATACATCACATTTATTATCAAGTTAAGAATGTTTCAGAGAACGGCTTCGTCAAAGATATGTTATTTATGATATTAAAATTATTTATTATTCATGTATTTCCTTTTATAAAACATGACAATATTTAAAAAATACAAAATATTACTAATAAAAACTTATCTCTACAATGTAACTCTACAATAATTACATTTATTTATATGATTGTTTGTCAATTTTTTTTGTTTATTTATTTAAAAGATACATTAATACTCTTCCTAAAAATAAAAAAAAAAAAAAAACAAGAAAATATGTGTAACAATGAAATGGATGAATACAGTAAAAATAGTACAACAGCTATAAATGTTTTTAAATAAAATTTTCATACTATTTTTAATACAAATAACCCCCTGAAAACGGGACCTCTGAAGTTAATTAGTCACCGTCGGCCATGGATGTTTGCAGCACTAGAAGAGCTACAAATGCGTTGCCAGCTTAAAAAGAAACGGCCCAGCACGTGTACGTGTTGTAGTCAGTAGGCTACAGCGAGGCTCTAGCTCAGTGCGAATAATTAATTAGAGCAAAAGACAAGACCTTAAATAAAATTATGATTATGAAATACTATAAGTTAATTATGAGTAATTCAAAGGTAAACTGGTCAGAAATAAAAATGTATGAATGCGCGTAAACTACCTACGAGTATGATAAAGGCAAAATGCGTGAACTCGATTCGCTAGTGTATGATGTCATGCACGAAGATAGGGGGTAACTGCTTCCCGTGCTGTGACCATTGCTTCTGATAAACAGAGACAAATCTCAGAGTTCAAGGTCATTGAAATAACCGACTTTATGCCGACGATAAATAAGTACCGGACAGTAAGTTACTTTAATATTAATTATTGAAGAGTTTGTTATATATATTTGTTATATATAGTATTTTTGTATATTTTTCATCTGACCAAACAAAATAGCTATAAAAAGTTAAGGGCAGAAAGTTTAGTTTTCGCCGTGAGGTTTTTGATTCTAAGTTTACGTTGAAATAAAAGTAAAATTTGAACAGTAAAAAAAATAATTTTATATAAATTGCGTGAAAAGAGTTAAATGTCTCGCAATAAAAACTTTATGGGCTCCCCAGCTATGATGTCATGCTTCGTCATTCAGACCGCGCCGCGCAAACTGCTCTCTTGTACAGTCGCACACCAGTCCACGACCCGAGCGCCGCTACGTCGACAGTGTAAACAAACTCGCGTCCATTTCACAAGTGAATCAAAAATGGCCATCAGCAGATTGTCCATCATTAAATTTTTGGAATTGGTAAGTGGAAATATTATTATTGTATAGATATATAAATTAGAAGGATTCTGATTTAGGGTACAGTTTGTTTATCGTTTCTAGATCAGGGTGCGGCGTTTCACTTTTGTTTTGTTTACAAAGCGATTCGAATTTGTTTTGATTTTGCAACTTAATATTAATTTTGAAACAAAGATTTTTTTAATGATATTCAATAATAATTTGAGTATGAAATGTGAATTTTCAATTGATATTATTGTACAAGACATTTAGTACAGTTTTCTTATGACTCATTGCTGTTTTTGTGTATTTTCTCAATGCTTTATTTGTTTTATTCAATTATACCTTATTCTCTTTTTATATTTATATTGACTATATGTCACAATATTAACTCGGAAATGATATCGGTAAATCTAAATAAATCTGTACTCAGATAAAGCACTTGTACATAATTTAATATAAGCAACGTTTTTAATTGAAAAAAAATTCAATCTTTATCGTATTTTGGCACTCACGTTTTTTCTGGCTCGAGTTATTCTGAGATCTTAATCATTTTGAAATGAGTCTTATTTTAAGCTTATTTAATAGTATCGATTGTAAAAATATAGTAGAAGTTCTGTTATATTTTCACCTGACTGCGCGTATGTTGATGTTGTATAGGTGATTCGGATTCTTTATACCCTAAAAGCATTGGAACGTCTGGATGGATTTAATCAATAAAGTGTCTAAACGAAAGCCGGTTCGTCTTACTCGTAAAATACTGTATGTAGCAACGTTTTGTTTTGATAAAACGAAAATAGCAGCCGTAGCTTACGTCCAGCTTTGGTTTGATTTTATATTTTCTTTATAAATAAGCTTATTTATGTTACGATAGAATTTCTTTTTATCTCTACTGTATTATGCGTGTTATAATGTCGAAAGAAAAAATTTAATCAGGAGATGCAATTCTTATAAGATTTTTTGAAGTAAAAAATTCTGTCATACGCTTTTGGATTACGATTAGTATCAACTATCTTTATTCTCGGGCTTTACGATCGTCTATCTGCGGAAGGAACTCGTCATAAAAACTCGATTGTGTATATTTTCATCAAGGTAAAATCTGTCTTAAAATCTCATTAACCTAAATACAATTTTACAAGCATAAAATAAGACGTAGAGTTACACCGAAAGAAACACCTAAAAATATTTTTGGAAAATAAGATTACTCTTCATTTTTTTACAAGTTTGTAAGAAACATAGTTTGGTAATTGTATTGGAAAATATGTCAAATGATTTTTTTTATAACGAATTAATGCGTAGCTTTATTTCAATTTTTTATTTCATTTAATGTAATATAATATGTTTAATTTAACTAAAAAAATAGTAAATAAGGCAGTTGATAAAACACTGACCAACGAAAAATGCCAAAAGACTATCAAAAATCTTTAAATATAAAGCTCTGCGCAAACGCAGACACTTTTTGTTTCCAGTTGCCTACACCGATCGCTATTTTGACGGTAATCTGTTTGTGTCAAGTGGAAGCAATTGTACACAAATAGTGGCTATGTCTGCGCAGAGAGTCGTTAATTTTATATAAATTATTTGAAAATAAAATATTGGTATCTTATATCCCACACCCGATACAAGAGTGTCTACACTTGTGTAGCGCCTAAACAATTATTATATCTTTAGATCATATACTCAAAGATTTTGAATATAATTGCGTATAGATAGTGACATGCGGATAAATTAAACGAGAATAAAATATGCGTGATTTTTAGAAATTTCATAAACATCGTGTTTACCTTCACTTTTTTAAGTACATATGTAAATTTCGTCACACATACAGAGTAGAATGCTTATCTATATAGATCATTACATCGTCGATATGGGCGAGGCAAACATTAGGAAATATTAATTACGTTCCGGTGATATCATTTATGACCTGTAAGCAAACATTGGAATTTAATTAAGCACTCCAACATATTTTATTATACTATTAGTAATCTATGTAGAGTTACCATCACATTCGAAACGTGGTACTTACTGAGAAAAACTTCTTACTTTAGGTTAATAACATACAGTATCATAAAATCACAGTCAGATAATAAACAACAAAAATAATGAAAATTACCATATAAATCTCATTAGATTCAGTATTCAACTGAATAATAATGACTTAAACAATTATTTGTGTAGTATAAAAATTAATAACATAAACGGGCATTGACCCCTTCTTAATGATAGTTGATTAACAATGGAATCAGCCTAAAGTTACAACTTTAAAAACATTTGATAACTACTTAAGTCATTAGTAAACAAATGCCTTTTAATGATTGAAGCTTGTCGAAATATTAAAACAGTTTATTTTTATTATTTAAGGAAATGTTAAAAAATTATTTTGTCGAAGATTATAAGAAAATTTACTAAAAAGTTAACTTCCCAAGCTTGTAATTTACGTTAAACGCAGACCATACGTATTCTCAAAATATTTACTGGTCTAATATAACACTAACAAATGATCGACAGACCACGCACAGGCTAAACCAATGGGTGTAAAAGTGTGAAAAAGGATAGTAGTTCTTTGTATACCGTAGGTAATTAGTAAGACAAGATCTTTCAAAATCTAATTCCTACATGGGTTAAAAGGCAGTGCCGGATTTAGAGGAATGGCGGTCTGGGTGCAATAGAGGTTTTAAGGCCCTGGGGCAACGAAGTAATAAGAAGGTAGCCCTAATGATTTTCTACATGCAATATACAATTTTTATTTGTAAGAAGAAAACAGTATACTAATTATTGTACTAATATTGTAGACAAAGATATCAAAAAGGACGAAATTTCGATATTTTCTCTATAGAGAGGGCCCCTCGCTTGTACTCTCCCTTAAATCCAGGCTTGCAAATATTTTTGTTTATATGGCTCAAAAGCCCTTCTGGTCTTAACACCGTCACTGGTAGGGAGCCGAGTACAGAGACTTTGTCGTAAAAATGGCAGCCCCGTTGGGGCTCAGAATGTCCTTGGGGTGTCTCCTAGTAAGATTGCACCTGGGCCGAGGACGAGAAGATAAAATTTTGTGTGAAAGTTTTTAATTTTTGCTAATACCTTAACTACAGAAGAAAATTTTGAAGAAATACGAATAATTTTTGAAGTACAAGTGTCGTTTATAACGTAAAAAACTATTGTTAATTAATATCCGATATGAGCAATGCTGTGTTTACTATGTTTGCTTATCAAGGCGATTGCAGTGACCCTAACAGTTTGCTCAATGTTAAATCCTACACACTAACGTTACAAACATGCAAAACATCTGCTGTAATTATTATGTATGTAATATGTTATTCACAAAACTATTGCGAAAAATTGATTTTGTAAAAAAGGTATAATAGGAACTTTCTTAGGATTGAAAAGATATTTATGATTTCTTTGTGATAACGCTAAGTAGAGACTGATGTATTCACAAGAAATTACATTAAATTCGATAATTTTAGGAATAAAATAAACAGTATACATATATCATATTTTATTTTTTAATAATAAATAGTTGAAGTATGTTTTCTAAGTTATATGCTAGAAAATATATTAAAATGTACGATTGTTTTTATAACTAGGTTTTATTGACCATATAATTATTAAAATAACATTATTTTAATTGTGATTAGATTATTATAATTACATATTTTTAAAATACATTTAAGCTAGATATAAAAAAAAACTACATTTCAGATATACAAAAAACATGTTATTTCTACTGAAATTCTTTTTTGATACAGACCTCGTAATGGAATTGTATCTACCATTAGCTAGTATAAATTAGCGGTGATTCACGAACTCTATATGATAAATGATAAACACAGCTCTCTGTTAATGTTGTTAATAGGACTGTTTAAATCGGCTAAATTATTCGGAAAGCTTTCAAATAATAGAATGACACAGTAAATTATGTATTTAAAAAACAAGATTTTATAAAATAGACGAACGGCGACTTTTTAAATCTGCGATGTAACACTATCAACACAACAAGGTCTATCGTCTCGATAACCTCGTGGGCTCGCGACCTGCATTTTAAACTTAACCGTGTAATGACATCACCTACCAGTTTAACATGGACCTTCAAACTTATATACTACTATACATTACGTCAACAACTTTTAATTTGTTGACCGCGAAATTATGTCATTGTTCAAATGTTTTTTGATATTCTCAGACGTTGTATTGATACTTTTAGCTTTTAATATAGATAAAATCAATAAAGTACAATTATTTATGCATATATAAAAACTGGATTTATAATCATGTAGTACTTTTAATTGTAAAATTTACAATACATTTAGAGATAATACAGTTAGTCACAATATTTAGATGACGAATATATTGTGATTTATGATGTCATTTTAAGCATTTTTATTTGTTATATTCAGAAAAATATTTACTCATGCGTATAACTACGTAACGTTTTAATTAAAAAAAACCTGAATAAGTTACAGGATATAGTAAGTAGTATGGAGTTATGAATACAAAAATTCAAACAAATAAAAACATTATATTCCTTGTAACATTGTTATTGTTTCCACAGAAATCGTCATAGCCACGATGGAACAATTATGTTAAGACATAATTATTAACGTTCTAGAAACAATGATTCTCAATTAAAATACCTATTTCAATAAAGTAAAGCGTGTTCAATCCGTTTAACACTCTGCGACCTCAATGGACGCATTCTTCACTTATTGCAAGCATGTCTGTAATGTAAGGAGATTATCCATCCGCAAGGGCAATTGAGTATCCTGTTACGTTATTATTTAAATGAAATATGCAGATATTTTAATTTAATATAATGTCTTTTCGGTTTATGTTAAGAAAATCATTCGAAAGTTTAGTACTTTTTGTAAAGAAATACGTTATATATATTACATTATGTTTTAGATCTTCTAAAAAATATGGCACGCATTGCCAAATAATTATTTCAATGTATGTAACAGTCATTTTAAAACTGTGACATATGCATTCAAAAAAATTAAACTTTTACAAAAATATATAATTATATCAAATTTAATCAAAAGTGGGACTTGACATTTTATCGTAGACGATCGATACATTAATAAAAAATTTTACGATATGATTCACACAATATATATTGATTTTCTTACAAATACCATCCCAACTTTAGTACTAGTAGTTTATTAGTATGACGTAATTATTATGTTTAATTGTTATCATTCGTTATACATATAAAGAAAATTTTGGTGCTTTTTAAAAATATTCTCTACGAATACAAATAAACGTAAATACTAAGGACTATATATTGCGTGGTACGTAAATATATTATTCTATGTAAATCACTAAATTATATCGTTTCATTAAATTTATATTTTTTAAGAAGTAATAAAAATATTTGTCACTTTTAAATCCTATCTGTCAGGGAAGATGAGGCATATGTATTTATTGTATATTACTATAAATAATGTTCTATAAATATTGTTATCTATACTAATGTTGCAAAGAGTTTAAATTTGTTTGTAAGTATTTATGTTTGTAAGTTTGTATGTGGAAAGATATCTCTGAAATTACAAATCTGATTTGAAAAAATTGTGCATCGAATAGCTCGTTTATTGAGGATGATTATAGGCTATAATACATCACGCTAAGAATCATAGGAGTGCAACATAAACGCGAGTAAAACTGCGAGGTGCAACTAGCGAGTAATAATGTTAAAATGTTCTTTATTTTCAGGCGTTGACGTGCTCCTGCGTCGCGCTGCACTACCACAGCTACAATGGTGACGCGGACATCGGCATGCTGGTCACCGGCACCTTCATCGGTTACCTGATCATATTTGCAGGAGCTGCTGCTGGTGAGATTTATGTTTAGAACGCTAAAACTATCGATAAAAATAGTTTTTCTTTTACCGACAACCTGTATTGCATTACATTTAACGCAGAATGAATACTGTATCACTTTACTTTTCAAATACTACTATATAATATAGTAAAACTATTAATTACAAAGGTAAACTTAAATATTTTGTAGAAACTTCGACGGAGGAGAGAATTATTCTTTGATATTCTTCGTTAGTGTACAAAGTAATCTAACGCTATTTTTTTCCACTATTGCCTCTAAAACATCTCTATTCATTCTTATTTCGTAAACTTTTACAACAGATTAAAAAGATGCTATGCTAGTCACTAGGAACTCCACCTAGGTACTCAATTAGTCATCTAATAATTTTCCAGGCTACGTGATGCAGACCCAAGCACACAAGCGCATTGATATTTTCTACTCGCTCATTGGTGTTGCCCTATTCGTCGCTAGCGGAGCTGTGCTAATTGACAGGTAACACTTAAATTTATCATCGCTCAAGTTCTAACACCACGTAAGTCAATAACTTCTAAAATAACAGGGCGTTTTTAAAGGAATCGATTTTGAGTGCATAATGCACAATTTCGTTTACTTCGACAACAGTCTTAACAGTCATTTCGTTTTGAAAACACAATTACAGACCTGAAAGGTTGCTAATTTTGTCTTACATTGTGCTAGTTAAGGCTTTAGGCAACATTACGCTAATTTCATTTAAAAATATCTAAACATCTATGTGTTACTTAATTTTTTTTTCAACATCTTGTCATATAAAATTAAACAAAGGACGTTTATGTAAGATTAGATTTTTTAAAAGTATGCCTTTACAATCATTTCATTGAAATGAAATAATTGTAAAGGAATCTAAAATATGCAATTATGTGGACAAAAGCTATTTACCGGTTTTAGTTAATCTTAATAAAACTTTTAAAACATTTTCTTAAATTTTTGACTGAGTGTAATTTATGTTATGTGTAATTTATATCTACGAAAGGGCTCTCAGGCTGTAATAATATAATAGAGATAGATTTGACTGAGTCTTAATCTTTCGACTTTAGCAATTACTGAATATAACTACTTCGCTATGCATTCCTTTGTACCAAATAAAATATATTTAAATTCTTATAACGATCGAAAATTATAACTTAATATTTTTTATATTCCAGATTCCAGAACTATTCCAAGTCGGAATTCAGAGACAAGAATTTGGCGAAGGCTTCGCTTTCCATTATCAATGGTGCAATTTTGCTCATTGACGCCGTCCTGACCCAGCGAGGTGGCTAGAGGGTGCCACTATATTTGTATCAAATACGAAATATGTTTTAAGAGTCTCTAAAATATTAAATAAGTATTTTGTTATAAATATGAATAGGCTTTTTAAATAATTTATTTTTAACTGTAATGGCATATAAACTCTTAGTTATATGTATTTCGATATTAAATAATGACAAGGCTTTTTGTATGCGTTTAGGCAAAGGATATTCACAAGAAAACGTCAACTCATCAAAATATTTCAAACAATAATGTGCCTTGAAATCATTCCATTAAAGAAAAAAAACACGTTAAAACTTAAAAGTCTTCAACAAATAACAAGCTTTAAAATAAGAACGAATATAATAATTTCGTCCATAAATATATTAAGAATTTATATTTTTTGTACATCTGTATTTGATAGGATAAACATTGTTCTGTTTTATTTGTTAACTTATTTACGAAAATCATAATAAATCAGCTAGTCTTCTATGTACAAAATGTTAAGATGCAACTACAATAAATATTAAATACAATAACTCCGTTATTTACAAAATGTAATAATTATATAACTCTATATATTTAATTGGTAACAGTAGAAAGTATTTTAATATCGCAAATATAGGTTTCGTACAAAAGAAATAATAAGTAAAGAAAAAAATATTATTTACAAAACAACCCTTTACAAATGATATTGTGAACTTTATCGCACACAGGATTTTGTAATATTTTTAATTGTAAGTATCACTTTGCATTTTTATATAACCACCAAACTTTTTTATCTGTTTTAATAAATTTAATTTATTATTGAAATGGGTTTTTTACTTATTTTATCGTCTATATTAGAGAGAACACAAATCATTACAAGCGGTTAATCTTAAAGTGACCGAATCCAAAATTTATGTGAAACGATTTAGCCAAGTTAGTAATTACAATTTAGTTTCATATAACTTCTTGGTTCATAATCCATGATTTGGATAAAAATAATAACTATTTAACATTTATTAATATTATTGACATCAAAGTATAAATAATTGGTCGTGTAAAATGTTTTTTGCGTTCTGTTTCCAAATACTAATGCTGTGGTTTCCTAGAATTGCGGCCCCGTATTTGACATTTGAATTTTCGATGTATCTACCCATTTTAACCTAGGAGGTTACGTCATATTTTTTTATCAATTTATAAAACAAATTGCTTTGTATGTCATCGAAGTTGAAATATCTATTTAAAACAAGTAGAAAACATTACAAAGATGAGGGACTAAGTAATCATAAAATGTTGTATTTTCTCATTATGCGTGCAAATGAATATTTCTACTTAAAAGAAATTTAAGTGTTTTGATTTCAATAAGAAAAATACAATGCTATCCCCTAGATTATAATTATTTATGTCAGATGGGTAGTGCAAACGTAAACGGGCAAAATTATACGGAACCGTAACTCTAATAAACCAAAGCATAACTGCGATTTATTTATGTGAGTAATTTTTAGTAGAAAATGGCCACCAGCTACTCTCAATGTTTTCATGATGTTTGATAATAATTAGCTCCCTGGTCATGCTATGTATTTATTCATCTGCAGTGCGGCGATGGACGTCATCTCCGGTATTAAAATACTACCAAAAATACTTTTTCTATTCTACCCTTAAATCTAGCAACAAAACTTATATTATTAAATAACCTATCTATAACCGTGTATGCTTTGATTATACATTGTCTAGACTAGATACCGCATCGCCATACAACGGTTGTCATTTTTATTACCACCTAACACTAGCGCCATCTATGTTTGTGCGCCTGCAAAGGGTTCTCAGCTTATACCATTTTTCCAATAAAATAGGAAATTTTCCGCATGCAAGTTAAATGACATATGAACAGTTTTGAATATTTTGTTTTATATGGATAATCTTTTATATATTTTAGCCACGCGTACTTCACGCATAGAATTTATGTTGTCTGGTCTTAAGAGAGTTTATTTCACCTTGAAATTTTTTTGTAATATATCTTATATTTATATGAATAGATATGGCACAGCCGAGATTACCTAGCGCTTAGATCAAGTCGATCTCAACCGGCGGTCACGGGTTGAAACCACGGGTAGCACGGGCAGCACCATTGAGTTTTCAAGTGCTTTTGTGTTTAAATTCATCTACAGTGAAGGAAAACCATCGTGAGGAAACCTGCAAGTGCCAAGAGAAATTCTGACACATATAGGTATATCCCCAAACCCCCAATAGTGGGAAAGTCCTTTGCCCGCAATGGGACATTTACAGGTTACTTTGTTTTATTAGAGATGTAAATAGAACTGTAGGTACTCTACAATTTATTTCGTAACGTATTAAATAGTTTGTTTTTATTATTAGATATATTTCAGCATTCAACCTATCACAGACGTAATATAAATTACATAAACGATGAGCCGATTGTAGGAAAAATTATGCCGATTTGTTACTCCGAGTACTTAGACGTATTAAGTTTCCGAAGCCAAATCTCCAAAATAATTTGAAGATTTTTATATAACTGCGGAAATGAGTTCAAACAGATTAATAGACGGACAAAGTTTTAAAAATAGTCTTAACATATACGCGACGGCGCTTCAGATGAATTATAGTATAATAATAATATGCAGATAATAATATATATGTATATGTATACAATATTTATATTAATAAACGCAAAATCCACTCTCGTTATTGGCTTTTTAGTAACTTTTGAAATATTATACCAAGGAGTTTTAATTAATGACCTTCAAAGTACCTACTATCTTTGAATCTAAATAACAGTATTCGAAATAGCATTAAAAACTGTTGATCAAGTCGGAGGTCCAGTAGTGTTACTGGAATACTACCATAATAAATCAAATAAAAATAAATATGAAAAAATTATACTGATGGTCATAGAAAACTACATTCAAAACAATGCAACTGGAAACAGTTTTTGATTTTTAAATGGTCGCATATCTTTGTTTTCTTTGGATCCATTGTTATGTATGGCGTGAGTTTAATTCTGTTTTTCATAAATATATTATGGAATTCATATGAAGCGGGGAGTGAAGCGTGTGGTCACAATTATATCACGAATGTAAGTAAAATATTATTCTATATATTCTACGAAAAAAAATGTAATTCATACTGGAAAAACTCGCGATAAGATTTTACATAATAAAAAATTATATAATCAAACAAAATAATGGGATTAATTTCTTTAGTTTGTTTTATAATTTTATTTCTATCTATTAATTTCTTTATCGACAAACTTCGTATACTTAGGATAAGGAGAACATCGTGAAATTCGTAATGATTTTGCACTTATAGTAGAGCAATGTGATGAATTAATCTAAATAACCTACTCTTTAACTGAAAAAGATTGTTTGAATAGTAGAAGAACATTAACGGACACGGATTGTTTTCTTGTAAAATATTTATTTACCTAAATATATGTATAAGTAATATTTATTTTACATACGTTATAAAGAAAAGTCAAAGAATTCATCAAAAAGATCAATGTTATTTGTTCATGTATCGAAATGTACACATTTTTATATCGACTTGTTCGGATAGAAGTATCTAGTCTTATAAACAAAATATGTTAATGCAAATCGAAAACGATTCGTATACGGAACACACAGAACTATCAACGTTTAAACTACATTGAAACTATGACCGTTTATAAATATGTATATTGAATATTTTATACAAACGAATATATATAGTATTTGATGACTTACGTTTACATTTAATGACGTTATAATAAATATACCTTGGATTTGATCTCATATAGACATCATATCAGATATTTTATAATGCTAAGCTAATCTGCATTAACAATTGACTATGTTATAAAAAAAACACAAACAAAACTTCAATTTTACTTAGATTAAGTCGTGGCGAGTCGCTAGTATGTATATTACAATTAGATAATAGAATCTTACAGTTACAGTTGACAGACACGTTGGCGCAGTGGTCACTGCAACTGACTGTAGCGCTAACAGCGGGTTCGATCCCCGCTCAAGGCAAATGTCTGTATTGGCCATATGGATGTTTGTCGTGGTCTGGGTGTCTGTGTTAGTGTTGTGTGTGTTTTTAATTTTCAAAATGCTGTCAATATTTCTCGAACAAGGTTTAAATAATTACTCACGTTATTGGCTTATTAACAGCTTGTACATGTTCTGGATTTGGTTTTGTATGATCTTTCAAATATCATACCAAGGTGATCTTATCGATGGCTTACAGAAAACTTCTTTAGAACGTAAAATAACGACAATTTTAGAGGCAGTTAAAATTGTAGATAAAGTTGGAGGTCCGATAACATTTCTGGATAACTTCCGTGACACACCAGTTGAAGCTAAATATGAAAGTGTAAAAACAATGAACATATCATATAAAGTCAAGGGCATTGCAAGTGGAAAAAGATATTTACTTATGGCTGATAAATTTCTAATAAAGTATCATGATGGACAATTACCAATGCTCGAGGACGGTATGTTAACTCTGTCAACAAGCCTTCATATGCGGCCTCGATGGCTAGCAGCTTTGGAAATCTCTTGTCTTATTTGTCGATTAAAGGAGTCAGGATTTTTTGACGAAATAAGGAAAGACGTAGAATTTGAATCATTAATAAAATACAATTATGGTAATTTTAATAATGTGGAGTATTCGTAGAAGTATTATGGAGTGAAAATAAGACGAGAAAGTTTTGTAAGATTTTTTAACACATTTCACGTTTTAATTTGAATATTTGTTATTTGTGTTAGCGAAACAGACACAATTTTAAATTACGTTATTATAAAAATTTTCAAGTACATTTTAATATAAAGTTTGGTTTTGACTATGACTATATTACCAATGGTAAAGTTAATAAATGGCATTCAAAATTGTACGGACATGCTTATGAATCGAACCAAATAGTGTAATAAAAATTTTTAACGAATGAATCTTGCTTTGTAGTCTTATGACTACAACTTCACCTCATGAATCATTCTCTATAGTTATATAGTATAATGTAAGCTTAATATTATATGTATAAATATACATATCACATTTAAGAATTTTGAAAATAAAAAAAAATATTCTTAACAAATTAAAAAAATATAACTATTAATTTTATTTCAATTATTAACTTATTGCATTATTAATACATATGTAAAAAAATATGAGAGAATTATTTAGAAAAATTTGTTTATGAACCATCTAAGTATTCGTATATTGTGATGGAGAACTACGGAACCATTTATTGCGCTTAGTCTGATGCATACTTAGCCGATTATTTAAAAAAAACACGGTGACAAAAAAGAGTTTTGTATTCACCGGACTACAAAATTTGAAACAAATAAAATATGTTTTGTTGTTTTTTTTTTTAACTTTTATTATATTATAAATACGAAATATGCCGGTATACAACTTTTTTATATCACGTAAATTATTCTATTCCATATAGGCCTAACAGAGAGACGTGTTTTCATGCAAATGAAATTTGTGGTGCGCGTTATCTCTGGGACGTATCTTTAATAACCATAAATCAACAAATCGAATCGTAGCAATTATTTATAACCTAGAAAAACCCTCGGTTTCAATTTTCCTATTAAGAGATTAAAGTGTTTTATGCCATACATGTGGTTTATACCAAAAATGATGAAATCGTTTTCATATTTTACACTTTTGAAAGTTTATTACTTACTTATTATTTATGTAAATATAGGATACATAAAAAAATAGTTACAAAAAGACTCAAATCATTATAAGTGTTACATTATTTGAAGTATATTGTTTGAAGTTTTTCCTCGATTTCTCTAAGACCCTATCAACAAATAACCTCACCTGATGATGAGGAGACCACCTAAAAACTACTTTTTGAAACAAAAATATTTCAAAATGCTTCGAGTAATTGGAGAACATACATAATAAAATACCCGACGAACTTATAATCTCCTCCTTTTTTTAAGTAAGTTAAAAATATTCAGAGGTACGATTAAATATTTATTATTTTAATTTAGAGGTAACATGCATTTTCAACGACTGAAATTAAAATGCTCTTGAATCTCTCGGGAGGCGCCGGATTCGTTCGATTCGAGATATCGATTCACATTTGTCCGGTCTAATTGCGATCGTTTAGATTCACTACTTTATTACTCACTTGTAATAGATACTCTTTATTTACAAGGTACCTTTGTATGAGTTGAAACACTGCACATATGTACGACGATATTTAATGTTTATTATTAATAATATTTATTTCATTATATTTGTTTTTTTTTTTTTTTTTTTTTTTTTTTTTATATAGTTCATTTGCTGTAAATATAAGATATCTTAAATGGTAAGAAATATCAATGAGTTCCAGTGATGGCCAAATTAGTAATCTTTTATGCAACACTGTAAACTAGAGTTTTCATATTTTACACTTTTGAAAGTTAAATTAGTTAGCTTAGAAGCTATATATATTTTGCATATATTGTATTTTATACATTATATAAATATAAAAAAGAAGTCAAACACGCTTTAATAAAAGTAAAAAAATATATTGATTAACAGAAAAAGCAGCTGAGCTATTTGATTTTATAGTTATCATGAATTTTTTATAGCTGGTTTCACATTTTTAGGGTTAATCAAAGTTTTTAAAACAAACACATATTTTCTATTTTAGTACATGTTTGGTTTAAAAAAATCGTAACGATCTGTTGTGAAAAATTATAGCGCGCCTTTTATGATGCAAGTATAAATATTTATTTTCTTAATTCATATAAATTTTTATCATTGACTATTATTTGCTTGTATTTTTTCTGAGATATTACATTACTGACTGTTCAAATTCTATTAATATATTAAATGTATCTGATATTGCTATTATCGGCGGCTTGACACACAGACGGACACGTTCAATTAGACTGATGTGCTTCCGAATCTATCTGATAAATCAACCTATAGCTATCAATAATTCTAATCACTTGGAAATACACCACACAAATGAATAAGTTAGATTGTGACTACTAACACACGGTTATATACATTTATACGTAGGTATACACTGATATATTTTACTGAGGTAGAGCCTAGCTGTAATCCACCGACTACAGCTCGTATACGGGCTGGCTCGACTTAAGCAGTACCTAATTCTCACAGAAGATTTTTTTCGCATAATCATATGTTTAACTGTCAAAATATGAAATGTTTTAATTGAAATAGTTTCACATAATTAGCCTTTACGCTAAAAGAACATAGCTTAGGTCACTCAATGAAGAGTGATGATGGTCTACAATGAATGAATTAATAAATGGAAGCTTACTTAGATTTAATTTATTTAGAGAGCCGAGATGTCCCAGTGGTTAGAACACGTCGATTTGAAACCCGACTAGCACCGGTGTGTTTTAAAGTGCTAAATTTGTGTTTAAATTCCTTTCGTGCTCAGCGGTGAAGGAAAACGTCGTGAGGAATTCTGCACTTTCCGAGAGAAATTCTGTCACATGTACGACTAAATCGGCCAACCTGCAGTAGAGCTGCGTGGTGGATTGAGCTCTAACTACTTTTCCTTAATATGAGAGGAGAACTTTGCCCAGCAGTAGGACATTTACAGACTGTTATTTTTCTTTTATTTAGTTAAATTTATTATAAGTTCTTCATAGATGATTTGCCGAATTTTTGTCTGTATAAAAAGATGTTTGTTGTTTTAAGTTTAAAACATCTATTTTATCTATTACGCTTTTGTTTTGCTTCATGTAATACAAATAAAACTGCATTAATCAATCATAATGTATTTTTTGACTTATGTTTAGATTTTTTAATAACCTATTAACTCAGTCCCATTAATATAAGTTTTCTGAACAACATTTTAGTTAATTAAATTGTTGAAACCACTGAATGTATGCAAACATCGTATAATCAATACCATTTGCCAATGAAAGCAAACAGGTATCTTGCCTTTGATCCACAAAGTAACTATCCCGACGTAGGCGGTGCAAGTGCACACCCCAGTCACTATTGTATTAAATTATTAAAAAGTAAAAGTTCAAATTACAAATTATTTTCTATTCAAAGTGTTAAAAGGCAATTTCGTTCGAAAATGATATATGAATGACGTAGAACAAGTCATTGCCAGCGCATTCCCCATTTGTAATATTGGGGCACCGCATGGAGTAAACAATACCGCGCATGTTGCCGTCAAAAGCCAACGTTGTCCAAGTGAATTGTTGTGCCAGTGACTCCTATTTGGACACCGGCGATAAATCGTCCCAAAAACAATAGGCCAGTAGCGCCGCCTAGCGCCGCGCCATTCGACGTGCATAAATCAGTCGTTCGCCGGCGCGGCCCATGTTGTATGGACAACTAAGTGAACATTCTTTAAATGTGTCACGGCACTCTGAATAACAAAATCGTTTATTCCATATTTATAATCTGGGTTAGTCTGAATGGCGCATAGCCTTTCCGATTTCCAGCTAGGAGACATTAATTTGTGTATAGTTTTAGATTTTCGCTTCCTTCTGGCTGTTTAAGGCAAATGTTAGACAACTGTATATCGCTAAACCGAAATTATTCGTATATTTTCTACGATTTATATAAATAAAATCAATGTTTGTCGTGTATACTTTTCGAAACCAATGATTGGATTATGATGAAACTTAGTAGGCTGCTCTGAAGACGCTCATGGCCCATTAGTGTTCCTGTTTTAAAAAAAATACTTAAGGTAGCATAACAACGCATGCCAGGTACAGCTAATAAATATCAATGGTTATTTAATATAATTGACATTGCTATTACGTTTGGTTTAGTTTAGTATGAATATAAATGATAAAACGATAATATGCCTTCTTTTTAAGAACTAAACGGACATCGTAAATAATTATAGTATCTGGCAAACTTTTCTTAAAAACTTCCAACTCCTTATTACCGTAACTTTTAATCTATGAATGTTCAAATTCTTATGAACTTTTCTTAGATTACAAATTACTTTTTTTTTAATGTCTGGCGGCGTGGCTGCAAGCTTGAACGCAGTTTTAATGATTGCGAGGTAGATATCCTTTCGGGATATTTTTTTTATTGATCATATAACATGACAAATATTTTGTATAATCTATATAACTTAAATTACAGTAAAATAAAGATTCTATAGTTGTTTTTAATCTACTAAAAGATAAATAAAGTATGATCCCAGAGCTCCCAAATTTATGACATTCCAAAAATATAGGAATTTCTTTATGTATATAAACCGTAGTAAAGATATATTTGTACTAACTTGCTTGCAGCAAGGAAGCTAGTGAATAAAATGTCCTAAAGGTACATCAAACTCTTACTCTTTTACGTGTACTATTAAAAATAAATATATTTACTTTAATAGTCAGATGCTTTCTGCGAGTCTCAGCGTCAGTAAAACGGTAAAGTTCAATAAAAAGTGACGACTGACAGATATGAAACATAAATAATATATTTAGAAATATCGTTTTTGCCATTTTTATCTGCCAGGCGTCCCATGTCGTGCTACTATTTATGATTTCTCAAGCGTCTGGTGTCTCCGTGTAAAGTTAAAACCCACAGGAAACGCATTACTAGCACTTTTGCATAAATAGTAATATTTTTATTTATATTCAGCGTCTATAGGAACAATTACGCGCCAAATCTTTATCCTGTTAGGCCCCGTTACAAGCTAAATAATACCTAGACATTCTTGAGGACTATGTTATATTTTTAAGGATAATCAAACATCGTAAGTGTGTGGCACCATTTTTGAATCAAGTCGCTATCCTGGAACTTGAAAACATTACCGTTTACATAACGGATAGTTATATTATACAGCAGTTTTTTTTTACTATAAAGCATAATAAAAAATTCTTATACTTTCTCGTTCGTAAGTTTAATGTTTCATATAATACCTTTAACAACAATAAGCTGTTAACCAGAAGAGCTATGCAGAAAGTTATGAAGTACATAATAAGCCTTATTCCTCTTATACTCTAGTAGTTCGACAGTTTCGGTTTGTACTCGTGTAAACTAGGAAGCCTGAATGAGATAGGTAGTTTGAAAACTGTACACATATTTAGATTACAATATCCTTTAGAATACTCGGTATTCCTGCCCGACAAAACCATCTTTCAAACCCAAATTAACTATCCTATATAGATAACAAACTTGTAATTCACAAGTAAAATAAAACATTAATAACTAAGTCTACTAAAAAAAATAATGGACTTCTAAATTAAAATACGAAATTTCGTTGGCTTGGATGACATACTAATTTCAGTTTTTTTTATTCAAAACCGAATTATTAGGTAGAAATGACGGTTAAGAAATGATGGAGTTCTGAAGTAACAAATAATAAAATATACTGCGAATTGAAAACCTCCTCCTTTTTTTAAATCGGTTGAAAATAAATCATTTACGTTAATTTAACACAAGTATTAAAATCTGTGTCGAAAAATTATCAAAAATCTGGCATTTGGTTAAGAATTGTGCGACGGAATGTTAATAATTACCGTTTGTTTACAATTGAGCGTAAATTGTAAGTAACTCTGAACAACTGTCGTCGCGTTTCATGATAATTCTCTTAGCCCCAATCTGGATGGCGACCTACAATAATTAAAATATTCCTTTTAATATAGCTCCTTTATTCGAAGAAATTCTTAAGACGGTAATGTTTGTTCTTAATTAGAAAATCCGATTTTCTTTGCTAAAATAGGAGAAGTTTATTAAAACAAGCCAACAAAGAAATTGTGATTAACCGACTATAATTTAAACTTGTCCTAATTTATTATGACCATAGGTATAAGTCCTTTTAAAGAGCCTGAAAAAACGTATTATAAAATATATGGGAAGTCATAACATTTTTTACGGAAACGTCTGTATTCAAAACACGTTGGTAACCCTAATTACAGGAACTTAGTTTGTTACTTATTTACTTATATATGAGTCAAAATTACTTTATTTAGAACCTTCTAAGAACAGGAAGCTTTTAGATTAAAACGTGTTTTAACGTTCGTTTGAAAATAGTCAATTTTCATGATGTGAATTTCCCGCTATTCCACTTTTGTTATTCAGCAGCTGATCCGCCGAGTGGGAATTGAGATGATCATGTGAATATACAATTTCATGGATTGCGACATGCCGAAGAACAATGTCTTCACGACTGAGAATATATCGTTAATTCCGAATAACAACGAATCGTATTGTTTTGTAGTACCTTTTTAAATACAAAAAAAAAACACTTCGATACAATTGTTCATTTATGTTGAGTTGTTTCTGCTTATATTAAAATATTCTGAACTTAAACTAAAAGTAAAGTTCTGCGAGGAATAAATATAGAATAGGCCGAAGTTTGTAATCATTCGGATATTTTTATTCACCTACACCTATATGTAAACTTAGAATTTTATTCCTATACAGTTGGGTGCAGTAAATAAAGCGAGTAAGAACATCACCGGTTTATTTCCTAATAATATTACTATGAAAATGTTTTACATAAAAACAATTTTACATTAATATTTCAAATTGTTTAAAGCACAGATAAATAAAGATTAAATAAAAAACAGAAACGATTTTCTTTATTAATATGCAACAAAAAGGCTGTAAAAAGTTATGACAAAATGTTTTGCTATTCATATCCTCGTTTTATGGCGGCCGCCCATATCTTTGTGTTTCTTCAGCTTTATGTGACCTTTATGTGATTACGTCAAGGGGATCACTGACCCGCGAGAACCCTTTTGTTGCCATATAATTCGCTTTATGAAATTTGGTTTTGGAATAGGACCTTTTAAAAAAACTTCAACTAGACGCTTGAGGATAGAAAAGTTAACATATACCTAATGAACCTTGCTTAACCTATTAATAAATTAACTAATATCTTGATAAATAACTCTAAATATTAATAAGACCAGTGAATAAATTAAATCTGAGCTTATCTTACATATGTATAACCATTTAGAGGCGAGCGTGTCGAGGTTGCTGAATAAAAGACTTCTTGATGTTGACGAAGGAATGAAATTTATTAAAAATGTTCATGTATATATACAAAAAATCTAAAAGTAAACAACCAATAAAAAAATAGCAAATAAAATATGTACAAAAATAGTAAAAATGAATTCCAATAGCAAGTCCCACTTTTAGTCTGGGCCTTCTTATTGGTGCAGACAATTCGCCGCGTAAATCTTGTTTACGCGAAATCGTTTACCGCCATTGAACTATAAAGATGCCCCGCGCGCGTCGCGCCGGCCATTTGGTTCCAGCGCCGCGCGAAGTGAGGACGTCTGCATTACCGCCGTGTCGACTCGCCATATATAGTGATACAGTTGTGTTGTGTGTGTGACGTCACCCGATGAAGATTTGAAGATTGAAGATTATTAAACAAAACAGTTCTTTTCAGAACTACTTTGTCGTTGCACTTTTCAGAGCGATGGCAATCTTGCATGCTGCTTCTGTTTCATACAAACGCGTCTTACATAGTTCTTATCAGAACTTCAATGTTTCAAAAAGCTGACGTCACGCTTGCGGCATGCAAATCCTGTTTCTAAGAACGATGACGTTGCGCTTGTGTTATGCATATCATGTTTCAAATGACGTCGCTTGCATAACGCATATTTGTGTTAATAAATAATTACGTCACGCATGTGGCATCTATATGTTGTTTTATTTGGCGGCAAATGAAGTGCTGCTACAGGAGTCCCCCTCAAGTGAAACGTACCGGCAACTTGATGTTGCGGCCTAATCGTGTTGTTTTGTTGTTAACAGGCTGTGACTTCAAGTTGTTCGTGGTTTCAGGTAACTTGGTTTCTTCAACGGTAACGGTTTTCTTAAGGTAAGGTACGGTAAGGTTGGTAACAGGTTCAGTATGGTTTTCTATTTCTTGTAACACATATGCAGGTTTTAATCGGTCTATAGATATGTTTGTTTGACGCTCGGGTAATTGAATTGTAAAAACTTTGTCAGTTCGTTTTACAACTCGATATGGACCTTCATATGGTGTTTGCAATGGCGTTCTAACTGCGTCGATTCTAATAAACACGTGGCTGCATGTGCGTAGATCTTGATGCACGAAGATGTGTTTATTGTTTCGATGGGTATTATAGGGCTGAGGTCTATTTTCTGCGATGTTTGCGCGTAGTTTTTCAACGTACGTATAATCCATAGTAGACGTGGATGTGCTTGCGTCAAAAAAATCGCCAGGCAGTCGTAGATTGTAGCCGTAGGTTAATTCGGCTGCGCTTACGCCGGTGTCGGTGCGTAGTGCGGCTCTTAGTCCTAATAATACTGTAGCGAGTTCATTGCTCCACGAACAGGTGTTTGATAGTTTCGCGCGCAGTGCAGTCTTCAATGAACGATGCCAGCGTTCAACGATTCCGTTGCTTTGCGGGTGGTATGGCGTAGTACGGATTTTATTTATTCCTAGTATTTTCATTAAATTATTAAATAGACTGCTTTCAAACTGTCGGCCTTGATCGCTTGTTAGTGTGGCAGGACATCCGAATCGTGTTATCCAATGTGTATAGATGACTTGTGCGACTGTCTCAGCTGATATGTCGGCTATAGGTATCGCCTCTGGCCAGCGAGTATGTCTATCTATCATTGTAAGTAGATAGCGATGTCCTTGCGCGGTAGTAGGCAGCGGTCCGACTATATCTATGTGTATATGTTGAAAGCGGTCGGTTGGCGGGAATGATTGTAGTTCGCTTGATGTATGCCGTTGTATTTTGCTTTTCTGGCAGTTAATACAACTTTTTGTCCATTTAGCGATGTCGGAGTTCATTGAAGGCCAAAAGAATTTTTTTGTGAGTAGTTTGCGCGTTGTTCGTGTTCCGGGATGACTTATATTATGTACGCTGTTGTAGACTTCTCTTCGATATTGTTCGGGTATATAGGGTCGTATATATGATGTTGATGTTTCGCAATAGATTTCTGTATCGGTATTCGGTATATTTACTTTCTTGAATGATAAATTATTTTGTTGCAGTAATTGATGAATGTCGCTGTCTCTTTCTTGCGCGTTAGCTATCTCGCTGTAGTTTATTGTAGACGGGCATGCTATTGTTTCTATGCGGCTTAATGCGTCGGCGACGATGTTGTTTTTTCCACTCACGTGACGTATGTCGGTAGTAAATTCGCTTATAAACAATAGCTGCCGTGTTCGTCGCGGCGTTTCGCTCGATGTTTGAGTTTTATTCATAGCGAATGTTAGCGGTTTATGATCGGTGAATATTATTAATTGGCGTCCTTCAAATGTCTTGCGGAAATGTTTCACGGCCATGTAGATAGCTAAGAGTTCACGGTCATATGTTGAATATTTCTTTTGTGCATCTGAGAATTTTTTCGAAAAGTAGCCGAGTGGTTGCCATTGATTATTGATGTATTGTTGTAGTACGGCTCCTGCTGAGTTATCAGATGCGTCACAGAATATTGCGAGAGTAGCTTGATGTGATGGGTGAGCGAGTAAGGTAGCTTCAGTGATGCTTTTCTTACACGCCTCGAATGCTTGAGTCGCTTCGTCATTCCATTCAATTAATGTTTTGTCTCGCTTTTTTACGTTGTGTAAATACGCATTTAACGGTGCTTGTATTGTTGCGGCGTTCGGTATGTGATCGCGATAGAAGTTTAACATACCGAGAAATCTTCGTAATTCTTCAATGGTTTTAGGTTTAGAGTAGTCGATTATTGCCTTTACTTTTTCTTCAGGCGGTTTAATACCTTCTTGTGAAACTATATATCCGAGGAATTTGACTTGTGACTGGCCTAGGTTGCATTTGGCGGGATTTATAGTAATGCCGTTTTCTTCTAGTCTTCGTAGTACGGTTCTTAGGTGTTCACGATGTTCGGTCTCGTTTGATGCCGCAATAAGAACATCGTCGATGAATGGAAACACGTAGTCTAGTCCTCGGAGTACTTCATGTATGAAGCGTTGAAATGTTTGTCCCGCGTTTTTTAAACCGGGACACATACGGGGAAATTCGAATAAACCCATAGGTGTTATGATGGCGGTTTTTTCTATGTCTTCATCTCGAACGCTTGGTTGTTGGTAAGCTCGGTTGAGGTCGATTGTAGAAAAAATTTTTTTTCCGCTCAAGTGGTGAGTAAAGTCCTTGACGCGCGGGACGGGGTAGCGGTCGGGTTTCGTTATTGAATTGAGTCTTCGATAATCGCCGCATACTCTTATATCGCCGTTTTTCTTACGTACTATGTGGAGTGGCGATGACCATGGACTTTTACTGGGTCTACATAGTCCTTGTTGAATCATATTTTCAAATTCTTTTTTGACTTTTTCGTAACGATGTGGCGGTATAGGTCTTGCACGGCAATGTATAGGCGGGCCTTGTGTTTCGATGTAATGTTCGACCTTGATTTTTGTTTCGAGTTGCATCGCTGTTAGTCTCGTAGTACCGGGGAATTCGGATAGAATTTCGTGGTACGAGTTGTTTATGTCTATACTGCGTACTGTAGGCGTAGTTGTGGATGTCACTGGAGCGTTGATTTTTAAATTTGTTACTGCATCAATTAATCTTCGATTTTTCATATCTACGATAAGTTGATGGTGATTTAAAAAATCGGCGCCTAGTATAGGTTTTGACACGTCGGCAACGATGAACTTCCATTTGTACGGTCGTCGTAGGTTAAGATCGAGTTCTAATGTTTTTTCGCCATATGTTGATATTGTAGTATTGTTTGCTGCATATAATTTGAATGGTAGCGGCGTTGTTGTCTTGCCTTGCTTTCTCGGTAGGACGGATATGTTTGCACCGGTATCTACTAAGAAAGATAATCTTGTTTTCTTGTCTGTGACAAATAGGCGGTATGATGTATGAGGAACGCCGGATTCCGCCGCAGCCAACGTTCTGTCTAGTTTTCCGATGACTTGTAGCTGCAGGGTGTTGTACAGCGTCTCGCTTGACTACCGAAACGGCGGTGGTAGTAGCAGTGGGATGACGTTGAGTTGTCGCTGCGTGTGCGGGGTCGGTGTTGAGATGGACTTCGATGACGAGATCGGAAACGTTGACGATGATAGGGTTGTGGCGGTCTTGCTTTTAACTCGGCGATTTCTAGTGATAATTTTCTTATTTCATTAATGAGGAATTGAGTTTCAGAATGATTTGTAATAGACGTCGATGGTGCTGTAGATGGTTGTGTAGAGACAGCTGCTACCTCCTGGGTTTGCTCAAGCATTTTGTCAGCGAGCAGCGCCAGTTCTTCGAGCGTGGTCTTCGAGCTGAAGGTTTCGCTGACGGCTAGGACTGAGCGAACGTGAGCTGGTAGTAGTTTAGTCCACATCATGCGTAGTGTTGTGTCTGAGACTTTGTCTCTTGCGAGGTTACGCATGCGTCGTAGGAGTTGAGTAGGCTTCTGGTCGCCTAGCTCCATCTCAGCTAGAAGCTTTTGAAACTGACGACTGTCAGATTCCTCGTACACGGATATGAGTCGTGCTTTGATAGCCTGGTACTGTTGTTCCTTCGGTACGTTGAACAGGATATCGGATATTTGTTCGATATCCGGTTTATCGAGTTGTACCAGTACCATCTGTGTGAGTTGAGCTTGACTCCGTTTCAATTCTTCGGTCGCGGCCTCGAAGCTTATATACCACAGCCGTGGGTTTTCGCGCCAGAAAGTAGGGATACGCATGGACAGCGCAATGCTCGCTACATCTGGTGTGGGTGTGAAGGCTTGTGGCTGGGCTTGGCTCTGGTCCTCCATTTTTCTCCGTTGAGCAAGGGTTCCTCGGGCAGAGATTCGTCGAGCAGGGATCCGTCGAGCAGGGATGCGTCGAGTAGGGATCCGTCAAGCAGGGATGCGTCGAGCAGGGATTTGTCGAGCAGGGATCCGTCGAGCAGGGATTCACCGGCAGGGATTCACCGGCAGAGATTTTCTGAATGTAGCCGGGCAGAGATTTTTCTTGCTTCAGAATTATTTCTTCTTGTTCGGGATGTTCTTCTTCGGGGTCACCACTTTAGAGGCGAGCGTGTCGAGGCTGCTGAATAAAAGACTTCTTGATGTTGACGAAGGAATGAAATTTATTAAAAATGTTCATGTATATATACAAAAAATCTAAAAGTAAACAACCAATAAAAAAATAGCAAATAAAATATGTACAAAAATAGTAAAAATGAATTCCAATAGCAAGTCCCACTTTTAGTCTGGGCCTTCTTTTTGGTGCAGACAATTCGCCGCGTAAATCTTGTTTACGCGAAATCGTTTACCGCCATTGAACTATAAAGATGCCCCGCGCGCGTCGCGCCGGCCATTTGGTTCCAGCGCCGCGCGAAGTGAGGACGTCTGCATTACCGCCGTGTCGACTCGCCATATATAGTGATACAGTTGTGTTGTGTGTGTGACGTCACCCGATGAAGATTTGAAGATTGAAGATTATTAAACAAAACAGTTCTTTTCAGAACTACTTTGTCGTTGCACTTTTCAGAGCGATGGCAATCTTGCATGCTGCTTCTGTTTCATACAAACGCGTCTTACATAGTTCTTATCAGAACTTCAATGTTTCAAAAAGCTGACGTCACGCTTGCGGCATGCAAATCCTGTTTCTAAGAACGATGACGTTGCGCTTGTGTTATGCATATCATGTTTCAAATGACGTCGCTTGCATAACGCATATTTGTGTTAATAAATAATTACGTCACGCATGTGGCATCTATATGTTGTTTTATTTGGCGGCAAATGAAGTGCTGCTACAACCAGAATCGATTAAGATTTAAATGACACTTATAGAGAAGACTGCTTTTATGTATCTGTGGTTTGTGGCTCTCAATAATGATCTAAGAATTGTTGTCAATTTCATAATATATTTATTAAAGTTGTTGAACTAATAGCCCCTACCACTTTCCTTTCTTCTGCTTGTGTATTACAAATCAATGAACTTTCTTTTACCTCATTAAGTTTTTCGAGTGTACGTATGTTCATATCTTTCGCACATTCTGTAATGTAATGAAACATGTGTGATTTTAGAATTATCTTAATTTTAAGGTGTAACACTTGTAAGTTTTTAACACAAACTTCTTTAGACACACTTCAATGCTCAGAATTTACTGCCACATATGTATATATTTTAGATTACGCATAAGAGAGAGATAACACTTTCTAGTGTAATTTCCTCCTAAGAAGAAGTAACATATAAAATGTATAATATATTATATAAATTCGAAATTTTCAATTGATTTTCATTTTTTTAATTATGTTCAACGTTCTACTTTTCATAGATAATAAAAACAAAAGTTTTATTAATAGAAAAAAAGTTTATTTTAAATACAAAACACCAGAAGATATTTTCAAAATGTTTATTAACAATCAACAGACACGCGTTACAGTAGCGCCATATTATCTTAGTTACAACATATACATCTTTGGCAAGTCGTCTATTAACTGCGTTTCATATAAAGCCTCATAGTAAATGATCCCGCCATACGTATGCCTATTAAAATTATATCTTTAAGTAGGAATTATCATTAATATAATTAATTCACTTATCAAAATAACGCTACTCGAAAACGACTTATGTATAAATAAAAGATCTATTCAATAAATAATATTACAAATTGAAAGTACATAATTCTTCGAGAACAGGTAAGAGAAAATCGTTTGAATTTTCTTTTTTTTTCACCTTAAAATAAAAAAAAATTTAAAAAAAAAAAAAACAAAAATTGCATTTTTTATTATCACCAACTATACATTGATAAATAATTCATTTACCGATAAATACAATTAAAAATTTTGAATATTTGTAACAAAACGATAAAAAAAACATAAATTCGTAAAAATAGTCTTATTGAAATATATTTCACTCGAGAAACAATTATAAAAAATCAACACAAAAAAAACGATATCAAATAACGTAGACAGATATTTTAAAAATCTATTATATAAATATCACCTGTAGAAGGAAACAGCTTTATGATATGTATTATTGAGCTTCGAGCTATGGTAACAGATTCACAACGAAAGATTGAGTTATCTTTAACGTAACAACTAAAGTTTGCATTTCACTTATGTACAAAGTCGTCGGCACTCTATACAGGTGCTTGTCAGACTTAAAACATTCAAAATATACAAAAAAATACAACTAATCTAACCTGAAAACACGTGCTCACACAAACTATTGACGATCTAATAGATTTGTACAAACGAATTAATAAACATGTAATTTTTTTTTCAATTTTTGGCATGTATCATGGCTCATTAATCAGTGGAATGGTTTAATTATGCTGAATTATACATTTCAAGATTTCATTTGGAAAATCTTTGGCACAAAATCTTAATTCTAATAGTCTTTCTGGACCAAAGACCCGATTCGCTGTTGAAATCTCTCTATATCTAAGTCAGGAATACGAGACTTCGACTAGTAAGTCACTTCCATCAATTGCACCTTCCCTTATACTCGTACCGCACTTTATAACATTGCATATCACATTGTTATCACTATCATCATACTGATTCTTTAATAGTTCCATCACTTTAACAGACTATGGTCATACGAAATCGTTCACTTCATTCTGTATCGGATTTTCTAATTTGTCTATACACTTCCTAATGGCGTCTAAAACTGTAACTATGCGTCGATCTAACGCTGCCAGGTGGGGCTCCCATAAAATAGGAGCCACTGGATCAGATTTCATCGATTCCCGAAGAACTCGAGATAGAGGAACGCCATTGTGGAATCTAGCACAAATAAAATATCAGGTCAATAAGAGAGATTTGTTTCAAAGCATTAATGTAACCAATTAGTAGCAGGAGTGGTCACGCTTCCTCTTCAGAATATAGGATTTTTTACGGGAAATATTGTATAGAGCAGGTAACAAGAACCAAAGCAATTATCAAGGCTAGGTTTCCATGACAGGCAGACAAAGTCAAAGGTGATTTCGTGCGGTGACCACTTGACATCAGGTAATCCGTCTGCTCGTTTAACTTGCTATTTTCAAGCAACTTCAAAAAAAGAGAAGATTCACAAATCGTCAGGGACTTTTCTTAAATATGTTTACTAATTAGTCGAAAACTAACTGATTATGTTAATTAATTTTTTTTTGTGTTTATACTCTTCCATAGTTCCAAAGTAATTTTTACCAAAATCGGTTTCATAATTCGATTTAAAATGAAAATAACTAGAATCAATAAATATTATTCAAGTACACTCTGCTTTTGTTTCTGAAATAAATCCCCCTTTCTTTTTAAAGAGTTATCACAAATGATTAGTAGGGTTCACCTGAGCAGCGCGGCGAGCGTGGTGTGCCTCACGAGGCAGCACTGCAGCAGCGGCGCGAGGATGCTGAGCTCGTCGTGGAACGCCTTCCCGAACGCGCGGCCTTGGTCCAGGTGCAGCGTGAACGTGTCGTTGCCGAACATTCTGGAAGGTATGATTTGGTTTGAGCAAAGTGCCTTATCGCGCGTTTTGCGGGTCATACGGGTCGAATACTGGATCTACACTTTTTTGAAATCGGTGAGAAGATTCAGAGGCGAAAGAGTGTATAACGTGTACTTAGTGTCGAGGTAGTCGCTTCTCCTACCTTTAAATTCGTTTACTGTTTTACTCGTGTTTATAGTTTTTTTTTATTATTTGTTCATTTATAAGGTAAAATAACTTAGAAGTGTGTCCCACAACATCTCTGCTTTTTTTTAGAAGTGCACATAATAATAGTCACAAAACACAACTTGTGAAATTTTCTTACTTGTATGTCTAAATATTTTTGTTTTATCAAAATCATTAATATGTTGCCTATAAAGTGAGTAGTAAATTTAACAACTAGATTATACTAAAATTTGTTGTTTTGGATACGAGATTAATTATCAATCTTATACAAAAAACATTGATCTCATATATCCAAAACTGTCTTAAAATATTAGAATCTAACTTGAAATAACATCTAAATATCTTAGACAATAGACCAAAGATGTATACGTATAATGTCTCACGACAAAAAATGCGTAAATAACTAGTTCTTGACCCTGATATTTTGGCTCACCGCATAATTTCGACAAAAAACACTGTGTTCATTAGCATGAGCCAAAAGATCAAGTCGTAAACATTCGTTCTATCCAATATTGACATTCAAACCAATCTAAAAAATTTCAACTACCCCGTCAAATTCTAAATTATAACAAAGAAATCTAAAATATTGTTTGAGATACAGTTTCAATTTGTGATGATTCCACTTACATCTGAGGCGAGAATTACATTTGTAAGTTTTACACTCGAGAGCGATATAAAACAATTCTGTAACCTAGTAACAGATACGTCGTAAGTAGTTACGAATGTGAATTTAAAAAATAAGGCTGACAGTAAATTCTTTTAGGTGTAAAGCAAAGTGAAATAACTTCTGTAAACCTTTATGAAAGTCGGAGAGTTAACTTATAAGTGTGATTCTCGCCTTATAAATAATTTTAATACAAAAGAAAATAGATAATCGAGTAGGTATTTGAATTGTTCTAATTATTATAAACGAGTTTGAGGAGTCTCTTATGAAGTGTTATCTTTATGGGGTATTTTGACAATCTTAAGCAGGCAGAAAATTGTTAATATTTATAATAAATACGTTTTATAACATATTATTATTATTGTTCAAAACATACAACATTATAAGATATAACACAAAAATTATATTTAGAAATGCTAATACATGAAGTAATAAAAATAAAATAGAAATAAGAGGCCATGATTTTATAAGAGTTATAGGTACATTCAAAATTTAATACGTAACTGAAAAATATTTTTTTGCAATCTTAATATTTATTTATCAAATTAACGAGGCATAACGTTTATTATCCGACTATATAAATAAATTCCGTCATATAACATTCTGATAAAATTTATTTAGCCTATATCTCTCCGGTCATAATTGCGAATCTATAGATACCTTTATTAAAATCGGCTTAATTGTTTAGTCGCTACGGTGGAACATACAAAAATAGACTCTCTAAATAATAACTCTTTCTTTTGGCTTCACCGTCGTCGAATAAAAAATAGTGTTTATTAAAGTAAGTAAAGCAGAGTTAAAAATACTAACTTGAAAGTCTCGTAGTGGTGCCTGTCCATGTTGCCGGTGAGGAAGTCGAATATGGACATATCCATCAAGTCCAGCAGACGACGCCCGGAGTCGTACGGCGGAGTTGTTCGCACCTGACCATTAAGTTTTTTTACTTAGTTACATATTAAAATTAAACAATAGTTACTAATAGATCGCCTAGGAATTCGACCATAGTTCACTACATTTTCAACCGATTTCAAGATTGACCACAGACTTTAACAATAAACAAAAGAGTATATATGCGTGTGCGTCAAATATATAGTAGTGTGTGTGTAATCTTTTTTTTTATTGATTCAATGTATTTTTTATGCATAATAAAAAATATTAGCATTCCTTGCTGCTTTTCCATATAAAATATAAGTGTACGAAATTTCATAATCCTTAGTCCGCGCAATTTTCGCAAAACGGAATCGATTTCTAGAACGATTTCTTTCGACCAAAATACAAGACCGAGTTATAGTTTTATAGGTTTTCTACTTATTGTTGGTGGTTTTCCTGTGATATATAGACAGACAAATTTAAACTAAAACAAAAAAGAGATATTTCCAATTTGTTATATAGTATTTTTTTATTTAAGTAGGATATTTTATCTAAACCTTGTAAACCATACTTTTTTTTAACTTTTCAACTCACACGTACAAAAACTTTGTATGTTACATACAAAAACAACACACACAAAAATTCATGTATTTTCAAAATAAACAGTTACTAACCGTGTCACAATAATCGGATTGTAACTCCCACTGAGCTTTTCGTCGCTTGTGATACGACCTTCTCCACGGATGCCTCCAGACCTGTTGAATAAAGATGACAATCGTTAAACATCTAATAAGTTTTTTATTTATTTACATTTTTATAATGATTTTTTGTTCATCGCTGAACACCTATCGGTGGTTCGGCACATTTGTATTATACCTAAATATATTGTACATATAAACATATGTATATCGTAGCTATTTTAATATATAAGTGTTTTTACGTACACCAATAAAATAAAAAGAAAGCTAATTTTGTATGTGCGACCTAAACTTCGAAACAGTGAATCGATTTTTAAAATTATGCTACGTTTTAAAAGGTACATTTTTTTAGATGTTCATAGACTATGTTTTATATATGCGTATTATTTCTAAACAAAATGAATGAAGGATATTTGACAGACACGTTGGCGCAGTGGTCACTACAACTGACTGTAGCGCTAACAGTCGCGGGTTCGATCCCCGCAAATGATCGATCGATCACGGCAAATGTCTGTATTGGCCATACTGATATTTGTCGTGGTCTGGGTGTTTGTGTTAGTGTTGTGTATGTTTCCGGATCCCCGACACAAAGTCGACCTTAATGGGGGCCGTTGAGTGTGATGCGTTATTATCGCGCTACGACTCGTAGGATCGAAGTTGTGACCATAAACGCGAGTGAAACTACGAGTTGCAGCTAATGTATACAATTACTTCAAATTTATTTATATGAAAGTACCTATCAAAACACATACATCAAAACATAATTTTTAAGATTTTAGTTTCCGTCTGTCTGTATGTTCCGGCTAATCTCTGAAATGGCTGGACCGATTTTGACGGGACTTTCACTCACAGATAGCTAATTTTATAAGCCGTAACTCGTATTACTTTTATTTAAAAAAATATTTTAATAAATAAATAAGAAGGAGGGTTACACGAAAACTAAATTGAAACCAATGAAATAATGAACAACACCCGAATCGAGTAAGGAAGGTAAATATTATATAAATATAATTTTACCTAAAATTAACGCAGGTGAAAGCGAGGGACACAGCTAGTACTTTATAAATACAGAGATAAACATATCAAGTGATCCGCAACCCTATAAGTTCCAAGACATCTGGTCGCGGCGAGAGGGCGCGTTGAGGCTACCCACGTAATTAGCTTCAACCCCTCTTGTTAGTACGGACGCTTTTCATCTTTATCAAATAATAAAACACCTAATTTATCTACTTTAAACTAAAATAGTTTCCGTTTTCGCTATTCATTATAGAGTAATCTTGTAAATGATCTAAGGCTCTTTTCTGATATGATATATCAGAATACGAGTATTACTTACACTTATTTTATTATTTTTCGAATAAAAATAACAATCAGTGATGTTATATTTTTCATAATAATTATTTATATTTATATAGTCAATATAATTCATATCAATTTAATTCATAGTCTTGCAAAAATAACGATTTTTAATGAATTTTAACATTTTCAACAAAATATTTCCGACAGTGTCGTCTTAATTAATCTATTTTAAAAGAAAAAAAGTAATGAAATACTGTTACATAATAAAAAAAGAAAATTGTTGATTAATTTTTACCATCTATACTAATGATTTCATATCAATATTATAATTTTATCAGGTAATTTTTTTTATGAACTTGAATGTTTATCCATTTTTAATTGCTGAAACAACTGAAAAAATATTTTTGTGTTAGATTGCCTGTTTATCGAGGAAGCTTATATGCTATATTACATCACGATACGACTGATAGCAGCGAAGCATTAATCATAAACACGAGGGAAACCGCGAGGAGCAGCTAATATCAAAATAATTAAAACTCACCTTGCGCTCAGCTAAATCCGGGGTCGGCAGGAACGCGGCGAAGCTTCCTTCCAACATATCAGGATTGCCGCAGATCGCGTGCCCCGTGTCGCAGTAATACGAACACTTGCCGTGGAAACAGAAGTTGTTAGCGGGCGATACGAAGAACGTCTTGAGGATGTCCCCCTCAGTGACGTCATAGATCTCGGTCGTCATGTTGAGCACACGACCCACGACTGGCATCGCTCGACGGAAACCGAGTATCCTGATTGGACAATCAAAATACAGTTTAAGAACTAGATTTATATAATTTTCTCAGGGATTCTATTATTAATCCTAGTAAAAAATTATAATGTATGGAATAAAATTGTTTTAATTTTTGTTCTTGATATTTTCGAGCCGAAAAATATGTCACTAGCCAAATCAGCACCTTACCCCGGCTATATTTTCGCAAAATTTAAAAAAAAAAATGTGAAGATTTAAAAAAAAACTCTATCCTCCAATGAAAATCTTTCATATGCGATTGATTTTTATTGATATAGATTCAATCAAGGTCTCGGACGCCATAATAATATGATATCACATTTATATTAATAAAAAAATCTATTTATTATTAGTTCTACAATGAAATTAACTCAAGGGCAGTTTTATAAGAAAATTTACGATGTCGTTATTAGTAATTAATAGCATTTACGCCGTATTTCTTGTTCTTTAGAACACCAGGCACTATTCTAACGAAGTTAAATATTTTATTTTAATTACGAATTACGGGTAAAAACTTTATTACAAATTTTCCTTTCCTATTTTGACGTGATTTACAAGATTTCTCTTTGGCGGAATTAATTACACCTTTTAAAAACAAAGGGAACCAAATTCAAATGCAAAATATATAATTTCGTTTACTTGACTGACATACTTATTCCAGATATTTTAATTTTAAAATCAAACTACTCAACCGATTTTGATAAAAATTCTACGGTAGTAAACTAAAAGTATACTTTTTCAAACAAAAAAAAAAAATAAACAAATGAGACAAGCCGTTTTCAAGAAAACGATGGATATACATAAAAAAATTCTCAGCGAGTTCAGAACCTCCTCTTTATTTGGAAGAAGAATTTAAAAAGATGGATAGATAACAGCCATTATTGTACCTAAATCTTACTACGATTATGAAAGCGAAAGTTTGTGAGGACGGTTGGAGGTTAGGATGATGGAAGAATAGACGTTCGTTCTTCTTTCACACAAAACCTATTAATCATATTTTGATGAAATTTCACAGTAGTATAGCTTACACATCAAAATATCACAATCAAAATCCGTTTAGTTAATTTGTATGAAAGAATATCGAACATAAGGATGCCATCCTTTCAAATGATGAACATCCTTTCAATTGTTTATACTTGGAAACTGAAATGTAATACTGTGTCAACCCACAAAAAGTCCAATTCGGAGATATTGATGTATTCTGATAATGCGTCGAGTATTTAAAATTATACAAAACTTATTATTACATAAAACTTTTTATTATATCAATCTTATTTTAATTAATTATAACTTTTATCAAAATATAAAAGAGAAGATGGAAATATACGTCTCCAAACAAATTTGTTAAGAAAAGGTTTGACATCTTTGACGCCATTTTCTCAAAATGAACTCCGTGTGGCTTGACATAGTTTTGCTTATTAGCGTCAACTTCAAGTAGTAGTAGAATTCATTAAATAAAAGTTTAATAAATGATTATAATAATCTGTGACGTTCCAGATTCATGCTTAAATCTGAATAGGTGTCGCCGGATCCAAATATCCCTATTAAACAATGTTCTACACACCTCCGTGTGTCGTTTTTAGATTGGAATAGTTTAAAACCTCGCCAACGTTAGAATGCAACGTGCAGTGACTCAGAGTTCGTAATGTAATGTATGAATGTAAATATTTATTGTAAGGCTTATCAAATATTTACAAGTTTGTATATATGTCTGGAATTATTGCCGACAGCCGCTATTTATATCAAAGCAAATATCTATTTTATTGATTTATTGATATTTGAGAAATTCTATTTCTTTTTTCATGGCTTTTTCTTTATTTCTGCAAGAATATATCTATACTAATATTATAAAGTTAAAGAGTTGGTTTGTTTGATTGTTTGAACGCGCTAATATCAGGAACTACTAGTTCGAATTGAAAATTTATTTTTCTATTAGATAGTTTATTTATTGATGAAGGCTATAAGCTTTATTACATCACGCTACGACTCATAGGAGCGAAGCAGTAACCATAAACGAGTGAAACCGCAAGGGACAGCTAGTTTTAATATAAAATTATTAAATAAGACTATTAAACTATAGTCTACAAGTATTCTATTACATTACTATCAAAACTACAAGCGATAATTTCTATATTATAAAACTTTGAAAAAAAAAACAAATTGATTCATTTAATTTTTAACACCATATATAAACATACATATCTCGACATACATCTTCATTTACTTTGGTTAAACCAGAACCCTTATCCACTTCAAATTGCTTTATACTAAGCCAGCAAGGTTACATTTACATATAATTATCTCACAATAGCGACAACCCTAATTAGTTCTACGTCATATAATTAGTCTCGTTCTAGTCAACAGTGTGCTATTACATCTTGTTGAGCATTGCCTATTAATTAGCTGTTAACCACCGTGACAAGCATTGTTGTGTTTATTATAATTTTGTGTCATATAGCTCTGTGACATGGAGTTAGAATGAAAAAAGACTTAGGTCATTTAAAAATTAAAAAGTTGACAGCGTAATAGCAATATTTTACACTTTAAAATCGTTCAAGTCGTTTAGGTTACAGGAGGTCACAACGAAGGGGCCATATACATACCCACATAAATATATACGTGTATAAATACATATTTAAATATTATTTGAGTAAAAAAAAACATTGAAAACATTTTAATGTATCGTCTTCTCGTATGCATGGTGCATACGTTTAGTTCAATTTATTTTCTGTCAATTTCATATATTATATTATGTCGTCGACATTTTGAAAAAAAAAATACCGAAACTATTATCATTGTTTCAATATTACAAGACAGTAACAGAAACATATATAAAGAATAACGTCAATGAAATATTTACATTAAAAATATTTTTACTAAATAAAAAATAAAGTCATAAAAATTTGCATAGATTTTTATCACAGTAAAACTTCTAAATATGTGTAAGAGAAGAATTATACTAATAAGTTTTACTCTTAGACTTTCATAAAGATTTATATAATTATATTTATAACCGACATGACAGCAACAGCTTCCGTAAGGCTACCTAAGTAACTGTTACCAGGTTACAGAGTTGTTTAATGTAGATTACGGAGGTAAATGTCCAAATGTATTTCTCGCTTTATATTCACTAGCTTCCGCCGGCGCCTACGGCCTACGTCCGCTTGATGTATCGATAAAAAGTGCCCTTTGTTTTATTCTAATGCATAAGCTACTTGTCTGAAAAGTTTTATCGTGAATAGTACGAAAGAGCAACGAAAATCCATCCTTACTTACATCTATCAAGTCTCACAAAGTATCCCGTTTATAATAAAAGTAGGATGTTCTAAACGAAGATCAATTAACTTTATATATGTACGTCAAAATGTTTGCTAATAAAACCAATATTAGTACATTTTGTTTTAACTTAGTATATTGTAATAATCCGAGCTCTTACCGGTCGAGATGAAAAGCCGCAATTTCAGCGTTATGGCGCTCGTAGTCTGAGAAGTAGAAGTGGTTGGGCAATGTTTGGACGTCCCGCGCGAATCTGTCGGCAGAAGATATTACTTAGCGCTGGCGTCGTTTTGTCCTGGCTCTGTTTGTACATCTTACTAATACTACATATAGAGCTTTAATTTTCTCCAAGAGAAGCAAAGGCAGCCAAGAAATTATTCCTAAAATAACTTTAGAAAAATTTAATATCTGTGAAATCCTTAACAGTTTTTTTCCTCCAGGGAAAAGGCAATAGTAGTACAGCGTACAGTCAAGAATTTTATATTTTTAATTAATACCCAATTAAATTTTAAGACATAAAGGAATATCTTCCGTGTAAGAAATTAGAAACAAAGTAGTTTATCTTTTATCTCTACATTATTGAGATAAACATATGTTCTTCCGTCACTGAGAGCAAGAAGCGGACAAGTGTACGATTTGAGATAAAGCACGGCGTAAATTGCTCGGATTATTTAATTAACGGATATCAAGAACGATTATCTTATAAAACGTGCTTAACAACATCTTTGCCACTGATCTGAATGATTTGACTTGAATAAAATACGCCTTGTATTTTTTTGTTGTAAAAATTTGTTAAAGAGGCATTGATATTTTATAAGTATAGATATGTTTGGTTCATAATATTTGACGTTAAACGTCAATTGTTTTGTTAGCCCAAAAGATTTTCGTCTGTTAAACTCAGACGCTTGCTGGTTGCTAGGCAACGTCGTCCAGTGTGGTCGGGTGCCTTAATCATGAACTTATCTATAGTTAAATAAAATTGTGTTAAAAGTTTTTTTTTTTAAATTATTATTTTAATGTTTGAAATATATATACGTAAAAATAACAAAGTATATAATTATATATTACATGTAGGTGCACATAGTTGTCAACAAAAAACGAACATAGTAACAGAATAACAATTAAACAACTTTTTAATACAAAAAACAAATTAAACTATATAATAACGGAATTCCTTCAATACCGCTAGATGAATAATAATAAATAAATATTAAGTATAAAACACAGACGCAACATAATCGTTTCACACAAACGATGTACTATATCAATACGTCGGAAGCAAAACGTTTAAAAAGGCGCTTAAATCGTGAAGCTGGTTAGATAGCAGCGATTCAGGTAATGTATGGCCGTGGATGTCATCCAATTTATTGCGCTCTAGTGGATCAGCTCGATGAAATTTAAACCTTTTATACTTTCCTCAATAATAACAATGTATGTAACAATACATACATTTCAAAAATTAATACTAATATCATATACATGTATCGACACGAATATTATCTATCTAAATACTTATATTTTTTTGTTATGTGTTGTCGATATGAAATATCTTTTTTAATATTGCATCGAGATTAATCTTTGATACGCTATTATGAAGATCATTTTTCGATCTAGGCGAAAATTAAATGAATATGTCAAAATCATTTCAGTATAAAATTATTAGGTAATTAATTACTAACGGTGAAAAGTATACGCATTAGTCTAGTATTTGTTTGTTTGTTAGAGGTAATTTTTGTAATTATTTTGAAAATTTTTTCTCTTATAGAAAGTTACACTATTCCGGAAAGATATATTTTAGTATATAAAATGTTTATATATTGTAAATTTAAACAAATTCTATGAATATAGGTTAATAATTAACTTTTTGTATTTTTAATATGATTAAAAATCAACCTGCTACCTTCTAAACCTCGTCAAAACGTTAAATAACAATTTTAAATGCTACACCTACAAATATTGATATAAAATCATAAAATGTAAAATATTATTACTTACAATATAATACAATATAATTGCCAACAAACGACACAAAGTAGGCAATGTATCAGGTATTTAAGCGTTCGTACATTTATACATTACTACTATATCATTTATTGTGTTATTTTTTTATTAAGCACAGTAATGACAAGTTTGTATCAATCGTCCCTCAGTAAATTGACGCGCATCAAGATCGCTGCGTCCATTAGCATGACATTTGTGATAAGAGTCCACCGTCTTAGAGATCTTTATTATTTTATGTACCTATTAATTGTTTTAGAATCTAATATGGAATTTAAGAACATTATTGTCTTTGTTACATGACTACGAAGTTTTAAATTAATACGATAGAATTCCGATTTAATTTTTTTTAGTACAAATTTATGAAATATAAATATAATATATATTAAGCCTGTGCCTCAATTTGAAATAAGTTTTAATTTATTTATCTAATTATTTTCGTCCCATTATTAATAAAAATGACATCACATAACGTTCGTGGGTGTGTTTATTTTTATTCGACTACGCCAAAGTCAAAAGGAAGGGTATTGATTTTGGCAGTCTATGTATGTCTTTGTTTCATCGTAATGTCTAAACTACTGAACCGACTTTAATTAATGATTTATTTTAACAGCCAGTGTGACATAAGGTATATAAATGTTATCAAATTTTATATTGCGAAGTTTACTCACGTAGTTAGGTTATAGTTTTTTTTTAAACTTTATGCCTTGTTCTAAATAAAATTTATAAAATGAAATAAATTTTGTATTCGAAAATAAATAAAAAAACACTTATAAAAATACATACAGGTACATAAGTAATCACATAACTCGTACAAGCCCGTGACCTATAAACCTATCACAAGGAAGGGTTGCTATCGACTGTCGCAATTTATTGTCCCTAAGCGAATAGTGCGGCTATCACCAGTACCCCTTGAACTGTCACCAGTATAACCCGACCTGCGTAAAATTTTCTTCGTTAATCTTAGAAGTTCTTCGTATATTTGCCAGGTGTCAGCGATGCAAATTGATTTACATTTAAAACAAGTAATATTCGCCGCTTCAATTAGCGTCATTTTAAGTAACATCGAAGTGTTAAAAGCTTTTGACATCCGATACACTATTTATTTGGTACCAGTTTCCCTTAAAGAATTCTCGAATATTTCATAACAATGTCGTTTCGAATTATGATATTATTTTATTTAATATTTTTACAATCATTTCTTTTGTTACAAATTTCTTTGTGTTCAAGTCGAAGCGATACCGTTCAAGTTCGAGAATGTACGCAAGTTAGTTCACACTTGTAGCTCGAAGGACCAAACAATATTACGGTAACAATGGTCCAAGCGTTGCAGAAGTTGGAAAAAACTCCCCACTCACTTCAATAACACTTGTAGTTCAAAACAGGGTAGGCGAGCCTCTAAGCCGATCATGTGAAAGAATGTTCTCGAACTTCGGTGAATGGAGGCAACGCGTAATGCTCTCAACGATGACAGAACTTCTACAACGTATAGAAACAAGCACTCGAAACTAAAGTACTTGTATAGAACTTACGGCACAATGTGTGCAAAAACATAGGTTAAACTGTTCATAAGAAACAACTTGGTTATCAATATTATATAACTATACATAACTTACACTAAATACTATATATAACTATTATGTTAGAAGCTCATGGATTTTCGGACCCAGATTGGCGACCACTTTGGACGATATTGCCTAGCAACCAGCTAGCCATTGTGTACGACAGGCGACAGACGTATACTCTATATTTGGGTTAATAAATCAATTCACTTGTCAAATTTTTAACATCAAATAGTAGTAAAGTAACATATAGCTTCTTTGCTTTAATAACGTGATAAGTCCCTCAAGCTGAGCAAAAATCTTTATCTTTAGTTATAAAATATCACAGTCGGTTATAAACGATGTCCGAAATACAATACATCATATTGGCCAAAGCTAATAACATCTCAAATTAGCTTGTTTATACGTTTAACGACGACCTCAATAATTGCGATTCGTCATCGAGTCGAGATTGACCAGCATCTACTGTGTTTGGGAACATAGTGTATGGTATGTCTATTTTACCTCATCGGTTTGAATAACGCCTGGACGCCATTGGGGTAGTCTATTATCAACTTCAACTGAGTCCCACCTTCTTTTTGTTCTGTAATAAAAAATATACTTTAATACTTTATGTAACATTAACTTTAAAAAACTCATATTTTTTTTATATATTTTAAACTTTTGCGATTTATTCTATTCATATTTAATATAACGGGTCTTATCGCGATAACTAATGGTAGTAATACCAATAATGGTCACGAGCTGACTGACAACGACGAATGTAACTTCGTCGAAACGTCGGGCAATAAAAAGGTATTTTTTTTAATTAAAAAGTTATATAATTACATATTCTACGTTGTAAATACAATTGGCCGAAAAAATCCTCAACGTATAAAATCTACTATAATAATAAAACAGTATCTATCACAAAATGCATTAAATATTTTATGGAATTCAACGTCATTCTTATCACAATAACATATTAAAACGACCTTCAAAACAAATGAGAATTCACAACTAAGGCTAAGCTTGAAAGTTGTCTAAGAGAGCCAATCGATCTGGCAATGGAATCTATACGTTTAACAATAATACTGTATGGTATCACTAAAAATAGAGGTAGCCTATTTGATAGAGTCGATTTTAACAATGAAATCCATTTAAGTAGTTTAAATATTAAAGTCCAATTGGAAGTAAAGGGCGAGATTGTTGTGGCACCATTGTCCGCCGACCGCTAACCCTACGCTGATTGCAGACCCGACTTCATTTAATATACATACCCTGACTGCTTAAGCCTTTGTACACACGCAGGTGGATAGTCGCCACGAATTGTATCTACTTGATGAAACTTCCACTACGCTTTGTGAACGAAATTAAATTTAATGAAACTATGTTTTATATAATACAGATGACTAAAATGTCAGCTTTCTTGTTTTTTTTTAATTGGTACAAAAATGTCATATTTAAATGAGAAGGTATATAAAAAAGAACGTAATTTTAAAGAACGTACGGACGTCATTCGCAATTATTTTATTTATTTTTTAATTCACTACAGAAAAAATTGTACAAATATTCCATATAATATTATTCTTTATAAACGTAATTACGTTATATCGAAACTCTCCAAGGGCATGGTAAGTGAGATTATGTTTATACAAGAAAATAACCTTCCTGTTTTATAGATATACGTATTGGCTATTTTAGTCACTAATATGTTATTGCGAAAAAATACATAAGATTAGTCTCCAATATAATCAAAAGTATAAAGTTTTTATTTTTACCTGCGTAAATGTACCTGACAATTTTAGTAGGTGGTATTTGGTATTCAGATCAACATGGATTATTATAGAGAGGTATAGGTATCCTAATGTAGAGTGCCTAACTCGTTTCACTAGGTGATTGTTAAGTTTTGCAATATAACATTAATATTTGAAAGCTAAGCTTAGCTAGAAATATATAACGATGTCTTAATGTATTAATCTATGTTACGAAATGTTTAACAATGATTGACAATTAAACATTAAGTACATCAAAATGTTCTTTCATATTTCTCAAAGCCGAAGAGACACTTCTACAAAGGAAAAAATGAATCTATGCAGATGTAAAATATTGCAGAAGTATATTTAATTTATACATTCTTACATTTCATTACAAAAATGGCAAAATTCTGTATTTGTCAGAGTTTACTTCATATTCGAATACAGTTTTGAAAGGTCATCAAGGATAAACAAACTGACCTGACCACGACAGTACTAAAAACAAATTGAGTTGCAATTGTTTAGACAACGATTTTATTATCAGATATCTATGACAGTAGGCATTGGTGCATTTTAGAGTGCACGATGAATTGTTGCAGTTCAACGTGCTCTCTAAAATCCCATCATTGAAAAATATCGACACTAGCCAATATCTGTAAATATCTGTGTGACCAAAACAAATATATCTTCGGGCAAGAATGAAACACACGAATGATCGTGATGATGAGTATGGACTCAAGGCGAGTTTAATACAGTGTGTAATACTTTACGCATAACTACCTATAATGTGGAAATTTTTATTATTTGTGGCAATTTAGTTCTCACTCTAATTAGCTCATTAATTTTATTAAATAATATCTCACAGCCCTGGTACAATAATGAAATAATCGAAATAATTTTTGTCGATTGAATTATTTTTTCAATTATTGACGCCAAATAATAATTATTACATATGTTCGCTAGTAAAAGACTGTCTCACCTAAACACACATTCCATTTATATGTCTAACGCTTCGTTTACTGTATAAATATTTGCTATAAAGCCCTATGGTGTTGCATACGTACCAACATGTAGTATTTGCACAGTAGCCATGTCTTGAAGTATAGCACCAACCAGCGGTTCACCATCTTCATACAATTCGTGTTGTGCAATTTTTAATTGGAATTTCTCTAAATTTGATGCATTCACACTGAAAGAGAAATAAAAAATGAACATCCGTATCCGTTTGACCGGCGACGTGCACCGCATGCGAGTTCAGGTCTACAAGATATGGCCGACGTAACAAGTTCGATAGGACAATGGAATATCTATCGAAGCACTTTAAATTTGCATCACACACTCTTAAACCTGATCGTTAATGTCGAGATTTACATGGAAGATTTTCCTACGGCGTGTTGGTTTTGGCTGCGTGGAACACATAAGTGGACGTGATTTGGTTGCGAGAGGCGGGCGAGACTCCAGGCGACACGACGCAGGAAGGAACGGAATACTAAGGAGCCTACGTGTAGCGTTCTCGATTTGTGGCATGCCCCGATAACCTGCATTTAGAAATCAAGCCGTCTGCTATAAAATTTATTGACTCTCTTTCGGTGTGAATTGTGCTCGTGTCAAATGGGAATTCAAAACGGGCGATTCGATTTAGTACAAATGGACGTTTAGAATTCTGAATGGCTAACTTGATAAATTGCAAAGCAACTTTTACTCTGCAGGTAATAGTTTACATTTTTACAAATGGTTTAGACGCTGGCCATGTTTGTGTTACTTTTCAAATAGAAATTCTGCACTTTTTTATTGCTTAACGGTTTTAATAAATTGCTAAAGTGTAAGGAAATAAATGTTTGTCAATCAAACAAAACTATATACATATATTTACGGGAAAAGTACCAAGGTCAATTCGGTCTTTCGTATTTTATAAAAAAGCGTTGTATGTAGCAGACATCTTCTTCTTAAAGACATCCTAATATGCAGTAAAGAAAATACCTTTGAAAATGAGCCCATTTCATTTCACATTTTCTTAGATGAGCCGAGAATATGGTAAAAATTATTCATATATCAAAGAAACCCTTTTTTGTGCGATACAAGAATTTAGCTATAAGTTTCCGTCATATCTTGAGCAGCGTTTGAGGAAGCCCTCATGCATTCATTCCATTTAGTTTTATTGTCAAAGGCCCGCGCCTATCTCCACGCAGCCCCGTAACTGGATTTTAAATAAGATTCCTAGCAAAGCTGGTGAAATTCGCTTTACAAGATAAAAAAGGTCGCCCTGTCTGTTACATTATAGAATCAGTCCATCGTTCAAGTATGATCCTTTTTATAGTAATATCGAAAAAAATATCGCCTTAACCCCGACAAGTATAAAGCTAAGAGCGAACGAGCATGCCGCATGATATTTTTTCATTCCACTCGCCGTGGTCCTATGAGATTTGGTCTAATATTTACTTTGGTAAAATTACGTCAACCACTGAGCGACCAACCTGTTTGGTTTTGATGCATACTTCAGCGCTCAGCCGGCGTTATTCGTTGTGGATGAAAAGCTTTTAGGATGTAGGAACAGTCTACTATTCTTGCAATGATGAATGCTGTATATTCTATTTTAGTTAGACTTTTAAATTATAATTATTTTTTTAGTAACCAATTTTTGTTTAAACATTATAATTAAAAGTATTTTTTAAAATTATGACGTATCATACAAATTATTTAAGAAAAGGAAATGGGAAAGATGTTAATTAAACGGTTAAATCTTTAAGTGCAATACTCATTTTATCAAAGTTTAATTGCAGCAATAACGAAGTAACTAACAGTTTAATTCGGCGTCTTGCCGCGCGCTACATAAATTGTACTTGTGGATGTCAGCTGTCGACAACTTTCCCAAATTTTCCTTGTAATGTCCTTTTCGAGTCGTTTTTCGCGTAACAATTTTAATTAATATTTCTTTGGTAGTAATATTAATTTCTGTGTATTCCTGAATATTTAGGTTAATGTTTTTTAAATGTTAAACGAAATGTCACAAAGAAAGTTATTTTCGTGTATTATTTTTGTACTGTAACGAGTTTTAAAAAGTAATTATTTTTTTCACCTCGGTTCCAAATCCTCCATTTCTCCGATGGTTGGATTTTCCGGCCTTAAGACATTTAGATCGCGGTGTGGCGGTACAACAACAGGGTTATCGTCAGCTTTTCCTTGAAGTTGTAGAAGGAGAATTCTTTGCAAATCTTCGAAGCGATCTGCCGGCGTCGCTGGAGTACGAGGCTCAGCATCACTCCCACTGGTCTCGCTTGGAGCTGATTGCTCGTATTCTCTGGAGCCATTGCTGCCGTTACTGTTAACAAAATTTAAAATAAATTTAAAAGATATTTTGGTTTCTATAAAGTAAAAAATATATTTTATAGCTGGATCGAGAGACGAACAATTTATAGACAACATTTTATTTGTGAACGTGGTCGAAGTGAAAAATAATGACAGTTTATTTTTAAATTTATGAATTAAATTATTTCTTGGTACTTAAGTACGACTTACGATTATGTACAATAGCCAATTAATAATAGGTAAATTTTATAAGTACATGCTTGAGGTTCTTAAGAAAGACTCAATATGCCAATTAAATTTGAGAAATTCTTCTCAATAATCTACGCCCAAACCTTTTTAAGTCCATTGTTTTGTTTATACCAGATATTTAAGTTTAATAACTTTATATTGTTATTTTCCTAAAACAATAACCAATACTATTTACTTCACATTTATCATTTAAAATTAACCTAAATAAACAATAATAATTAATGTGTTCGTGATTTATTGTCATGTAACATTTTCAATATAAAAAACAAAATTCCTATAGTCGGAGGCTTACTTTTTTCTAAATACTTTAAAATAATAATAAAAACATAATTTTCTTAGAAGTTACATAATATATAATTATTTCTTAGAAGTTACATAATAATAATCTTAATTTTTATCATTCTTTCTAATCAGATAAAAGACGATTAATTATTTGTTAACCCTAAAACATTCACATGTCATATATTTGTGAAAAAATCGTGCGTATATTTTAAAATGTATTTTAAAAGGCACTTCTATTTCATCGTAAAAATAAACTACTAAATATTTCACACTAAAAACGTAATATTTACTCGAACTTTGACAAGCAAACTAAAAGTCGTGAACAGATATACGTTTTGAAAAGAGTTTTATTACTGTCCAAACTTTATATATTTAGCTTTTATATATCTATGCTAATAATATAAAGAGATAAGTTTGCTTGTAGGGGGAAATTTCTATAACCACATTTAAATAAGTTTCCTGCTAAAAAGTTACACTAATGTCTCCATAAATAGTATAAAACAAAATCCTTTTTCCATCTTTCTGTATGTCTGTTTCTTCACTCTATCAAAAACGGAGCGAAGAAACAGACATACATTTCGAAATATAACTCAAAATCAAAATATTTTTATTCAAAATATAAATTTACATTCTCTTTTTTAATTGAAAAGAAAATGAATTTACCACGGTTTCGGAAAACTGTAACCTCAGGACTGAGAAGAAACCGCGAAAGAAACTAAGCGGAATATTTTTTTGTGAATTATATCAACGTAATTAAAAACCGATTCGCAACTCACGTCAGGGAAACCTTAGCTAAAAGCTCGTAAAAACATAAAGAAAATATATTTATTTAAAATATTATAATAGATATTAAAAATTCAAACACCAAGACCATTACTTTATAAAGTGCACGCTAAAAGATGCGAAATGTTAATGTACTCGCAGCTACAATGTCTTAATAAGTTCCGCTTACACGGAGATGCAAATTTTTACTACTAATTATGTTACAGGAACTTTCAGGCGAAGCGAGTGGACCTTATAAATTGACAATATTTCATATTACACACAATTTTTACTATGTTTTTAGATAAGAATGTTAATTCGTTATTATAGAAAAGAAAATATGTTATTAAAAGTTAAACGTTTGTACTTTTAATTAAATGCCACTATTAGTAATGTAAACTCATGCAGGTTTCTTTTAAGTATTGAACTTTGCGACGTTATAAAACAAATAAATAATATTAAAAGTATTTCCTGATTGTTATGGAACTCATTAATACCTCACCCAAAATTATCAAAATTCGATTATCTATTATCGTGATTTAATTTTTTTTTAAATAAAAGCCCCAAATTCTTATCGCCCATTATATTAGAATATTTATTTCCTTTACATAAAGTAAGTCTAGAAATTCATTTATTCGAACAATAACGGGTTTTATTCCTCGGTCCTCGGTGTGAGCAAAAATTCTTAAGATTTTTGTTTGCTTGGCCATTGTAATGATATGACGTTTCGATTATACACAGCTATTGTTCTAAGGCATAAAAGCATTGAGTGGCAAACTCATATTTCGTTTACTTTACATATTTGCCCAGCCGAGGTGACAAATTAATTAATGCATTGTTCTACAACAAAAGCTGTCACTTCTAGAACATGAATATAAGGTTGTGGGCAGACTGAAATTATGAAATGTTGACGCAAAATAAGTGAATTGTTGACGCAAATAAGTGTCAATACCTAATATCTCTGATATTTATAAGTGGCACACGTAGGCGACACTATATAAAACTAACGACGCCAAGTCAGTAATACCGCAAAGGTCTTAGAAAATTTGTAGATCATTAAAATGGAAAAGTTTTCAATTTATGTGATCGTTATATGTAAAAATATTTAATATAATATTATGTAAAACCAAAACTTTTTAACATCACACTTTTAAAATACAGAATATTTTGAACTATTAAGCACCACTCATATGAACTCAAATTTTAAATGTTAACATAAGGAAAGTCAGACTCTATGTAAAAAAGTTTACATAAATGTTCTATCGATACACAAAAAAATATAGGAGGCAACTTTAGAAATTCACCAATACCTATATTAATATGCAGGTAGGTATAGTCTATATAGTGTTGTTATAATCTTCCATCGTTCCACGTACTATATCTATGTAGATTATAAATACACTAAATAGATGGAAACACTTTGCAGTGGATATCCCCACGACCTTTGACATAATATTGATACGTGAACAAACTTTGCGATAAGAATATGATTGATAAGAACAAAACTCACTACTCGCTAATACCCTGATACAAATAGCGCCTTTTAGTCCAAGATCCAAAAACGGATCGTCACACTCATGTATTGGTGAAACAGGATAGGATACATATCGCTGGTTTGCAAGAATATCATTATTATTATAATTCAAAATTTTAACAAATAGAACGAAGTATGTCAAAAGACGATAAATCTTTGTTGATGTTTTATCATGAAAAGAGTTGCGATGATGAATTTTCTTTAAATCAATAAAGTTATAACATCATGGAGTCGTTTAAATTTTGCAGCTATGCACCAACACATTAATAAAGAAATTTAAAAACACCATTCCCTAAAATTCATCATTTTAGTCGCATCGATATTCTTGAAAAGCAGCGATATATACTTTACTCACGGCTTTACGACAAAGCGTACTTTAATTACCAAGAGTTACACGTGGTAATAAAAGTACGTAATGAATTCGAATGAAAAATAATCAGATATCAAAAATAGTACGTTAGTATGCTGACAATTTTGTCAACACTATTCCTATACTTCGTTTTTATACGGATTTGATCAAAATTTAAAAATTCACTGAATAGGTCATAGGTCTGAGTTAACTTGATAATTAATTTTAAACAATCTGGTATCTTAAATATATCGAAAAAACGCGACGCTTTAACATTTTAGCGCAACGCTACGTACACGTCATGTTTGGCGAAAGCATTACAGCTGCAGTATACTAACTCGATGTTAAAATTGAATGAAAAATATAGATCCGACATGCCAAACGTACGTAAGTGTCCTTAGTTTTACCTAGGTATATATTTTTATTCATGAAGGACGAGGCCTACCACAAATTAAAGGCAAACAATTCAGATTTCATATTTATAAGTTGACAGCCTGGTTTCAGATTTATAGCTTTTTCTGACCGAACAGATTTATTCATTGTTAGGGTCAAATGTCAATCAGGTCTAATAAGTAATTATTTGAATGCAAATGCTAAAAAATAAGCTCTGGCGCCAATGCGAAAACGTCTATATTAACGATACTTGGAGCGCGTCAATATAATTAACCTAAATCGCATGAAATATATTATATGCCCTTCCATAGTAATCATCAATATTTTTAATTAGATAGTGTCTTTATATAATTTAAATTCTGAAGTTATTTCCAAAGTTGAAAACGGAAAATTTTAAGTATTTTGTGTGATTTAGACACAACAACAATTACCATGGCAATGTTTAACATTAAAACTGTTAGTATTACAACAATCTGATACTTTATTAATATTAATGAATATCAGACTTAGCCACAGCGAAACGTGGCCAGATAGACAGTGAATTATAATAACCGAAAATCCTGCCTTTACTGGAAAAACATTTTTGGTTTTAATCAAAAACATAGAAAGAAAAATTAAAATAATTATCCTTAAAAAATAAATGATAAACAATTCAAAGCATTTTTATTCGACAATTTAAACACCAGCTTAATGAATTCCTAGATATGTACCATGGCGAGAAATAATTATACTAAGCATTTCAATTAGTTTAAATACTCCGAAGAAGTAACAAGATTTTTACAAAAAATTACTTCATAATATTATACTTAAAGAGAAGTATAAAAGAATTTTATAAGTTTAAAACAATTTTAACGTGCTCCGTGCAACATATTTAACATGACATTTAAATTATTAACATTTTTTGTTTATTAAGAAAAGTATTGAAATAACTACTTAAGACGTCTATTTTGTAAACGCTTAAGGCGCGTTTATACGAACGAACAAAGAGGTAGAGCTAGAACAAGTGCATTCTTTCTTAATCTTTTAGTGTAAACGAAAGCTCGTTTTCAGCGTTTACACCAACGTATCAACTAAGAACTAGAATTCTTGCACAATAACTGTCATACTACAAAAGACGCATTAAAACCATGTTGAACACGTATCTAGCTAAACAGTGTTTAAGATGTAAACATTGCTTAAAATATTATCTAAATTGCTTAACAGCGAATAAACTAAAAAAAAACTTATTGATAAAATTTTATACGTTACATTTGACAGCAAAAATAGGTTTTAAACATCTATTAAACTCACTTAAATGTATATTATATATCTATGTCTAAAGCATGTTTAACTCAAAACTGTCTTAGACGCGCGTTTAACGTCTGTTTAAATCTTTTGTAGTAAGGCAGTAAATGTTTAAATCAACCGAACGAATGCTCTGCCGAATGAATCGCTAAACCGCATGAACTTTAAAGCTTTAAAAGCGTTCGCACGCTCTGCCGTTTACATCAGGCGAACAAGCATTCTTTGAATATTACATAGAATCTTTGTGATCGCAAACAGAACAACGAAAGAATGTCTGTCTGTTTACACTTAAAGAATTTAATAGAGTGGGAATAAAATTAACATTCACTCGTTTGATGTAAATCGTCCTGTACGAAACAATGTTAATCGGCTCTAAATTTAAATCGAAAATAAAATGTAGGATTTGTTTTTTAGGGTATCTTGGCTAAATATTTCTCATTTCGATTTAGTTCTACATTTTAACACACCTTCCTGGGTGCTTGAAGACTTTTATTATTATAAGCTGTTATTTGACTTGCTATGTTTGTTAACTTATTTACTGACGTCAAATCTTTCAAGTTTAATTTAGAATCACTTCTTTTTATCCACTTAAGTAAAATTTCACGTGTTGCTTCAGTTCTGGTGACGATGGTGAATGCATTTTTATGCTTAGCATGACCTGAATCTTGATCCTGGTTTGACTCTACACGATGTAACTAGTCAACAAAGTATATACAAAAAACATTTATTTACATTCAATAATGATAGCTCGTCTTAAGTTCTTTTATGATAAAGCTGTTGCACTCCAGGCTAACTTCCGACGTGGAAACTCCTCAATTGTTAATTGTAAAAGCCTTCAGGCCCGCGCCGTCCATACGTGCAAAGTCGTAAGCACGACGGCGCCGAGTCAAAAAGGCGCCGGGCCTATACTTAAAATTTTCAAATTTTTAATATTTACATTGGATTTCGTATTAAAAACTTGGGGGAAAAGACTTGTTGATTGGACTAAACTATTTTTTCCTAATATCGCCACTACAAAAAAGGCGCATATAAGACTGTTGCAATACGGCGCCGATTAGGCCTGGCGCGGGCCTGAAAGCCTTTATTCCTAATAAAGATATTCAAATCAGGTATTTTAATGTATATGGTATGCGGTATATGCGCTGTTCTTGTGCCGATTTTGACTACCGTTGAGAGTTCATATTTTAACAAGAACCTATCGATAAATAGAAGTCTATCACATTGAAGTAAACAGAAGATTATTTCCACGGAAACTAGAACAAGTCACTAATCTATTTCGTAAACAAATTAAATCATATAAGAATGACTCTAAATAATTTACATGTACATCTTTACAATGCGTATGGTTTGAGCTGATAAAAATGTGATAAACTAGTGATAAATAGGGAGATTGTGACAGGTGCCTGATAAGTATGAAAGGGCCAAAATTCTGTCTTGTTTACATGGACCGAGATAACGGATTATTACTATATTGATAATATTATATTGCAGTATTCTAATTGCTTTTTGATATATTTTAGTTATACAAAAAAATTAATATATATATAATATACATTGAGAACGATATTGTTTGTCCAATGTTTTTGTATAATCAAAATCTATACACGACACACAACGCAAACCCCTGGATTAATTGGCATAATACTATGACATTGGCATCCGCTAATAAATGGTTTGTAAAAATTCATACCTTAAAATGGTGAAAAAGTTATTCAAATTTATTTACAGTAATTAAACTTGATGCGAGAGAAACGCCAGCAAAAGCTAAAATGGTTATACACTAAGTTTCAAAATTTATATATAGATGAGTTTAAAAATTGGCGAACTTAAATATATAAACATCCATTCCATGTCGTGCTTTCAACGCAAAAAAAGTGTTTTTGAAAATTTTATAATATCTTTTTTAAAAATTTATACTTTTTTCGTATTCTTCATAGTTCAAATTAGGTCTCATACAATTCTATGTATTGTCAGTCAGTCTGTATGACAGTTTTAATTTAAGAAGTTTTAAATATTTTTTTATTTTCAGTCTGTAGTAAAGAAAAAAAAAACATTTTAAATTATTGCACAAAAACTTAATAAATATAGTTATAAATTATAATAAAATTAAACAAATAACCCATATTCGTAAAGATTACTGTTATTACTAAAATAAATATTATTTTATTTTAAATTACAAGACCTTATCCGAAATATGTTAACGTTTGACCTAAATATGCACTACGTATTTTTTGCTTTTCCGTGCAGTCACGAAATATTTTTATCATTAATCTATTATGATATATGGCTAACATTATGATTGTGATAGATGGATAAGTGTAGATTAGATAAAATACAGTAAAATGAAGTAGCTGACGGGGTCAAGAAACTGAAAACATTGTTGAATCGAGTATTATTCAATGTATCTAATAGTACTTAAGTTTCCTAAGGAGGTGCTTGTATATGAAACGCTAGCTTTAGGGTTTTTAAAATCGTTTGCCAGTTAAGTGCGATTTTAGAAGTAAAGACTTTAGACGATGAAATTTGTCTTCTTTCACTTGCATATATTTTTGTGTTATGTGGTCATCTTACAAGGATACGAAATCGTAGGTATCTGGCTCATAGTTAAATAGAAATAAAAATCTATATTTAAATATATCTTGCTGTAAAAATAATTAAAAAAAAAATATTAATTATATTAATTGCCTGTAATTTACATCCAAACTTTATCGAAAATTGCGTTATTGTTATTACTATTTAATAATTATATATAATTACCCAAGAAAATATTATTTGATCGATTCTGGCATTTTAGGTTTCTAAAATTATTATTATGGTAATATATATATAATATCTTCATTTTTAACACATTACGCACGTACATAATATTATGTACGTTCATTAATTTTTAAATATAAAAATAATTTACAAGATATTGTGATAGCACTTTCATTTGTGTAATATATACTTTGACTAAAATAAATATAATTATAATAATCATAATTACGAAAATAAATGTCTCACAGCTCGTTTAACAAAACGGTAAAATTAAGCGAACACGGTTCAAATGTAGTTACTTAATAATTGCACTAAAAGTTAATTTCATTTATCACTACCGAAATTAACGTAGAACGATTAGTTGATGCGTACTGATTTTATATACTATTAGGATTTTATTTACAGAACGAGAAAACATAATTTCTTATCTCAGAAGGCGCTGTCAAACCAGTAAACACGTGATAAGGCGGCGATACCGCTCACTAATAAATAATAATAAATTCAACAGAAATATCACTTGTTAAAAAATTTATTTAATAAATGTATTGAATACTTCGGAAGAAGCCTTATATTAAAATAGAATTTTGTCGTAGCAATTACGAACATTTCGAAATTATCGTTGACATCAATTAAGTTATTACTTAGTAATGAATGTTAAACCATTAAGGATGTTTTGTTATCCTCAGACAAAAGTCAATCTTAGTTAATATTATCGCTGTTTGACCATTATCTGAGGTCGTCCTCAAAATTTTCGATAAGATAAATACATAAGAAAACATAAGAATGAACATATTTTGTGGCATCTCAAATATTTAATAAAATAAATTACATAAATACATACCGTAAAGTACACAAAACACTAACACCAAACACTTCAAAAACACTCACTAACTTACCTTTTTTGAAGGAATCGTTTCCGAAACTCTATATACGCGGATCGTCCTTTATCCGTGTCATCGCCGATTTTCACTCGGCCGTGCAATGGGACCCGGTGCCCCGATATGCCATAGTCCATTTGTAGATCGACGATGAGCATGAGCGTGAAGAGAACGAGGAAGGCGCTCAGCGCGAGCGCGAGGCGCTCTTTGAGTTTCATGTTGAGCATGGTGCGCGCGGTCTGGCGGCGCGGCGCGGTCGCACTGCCCCCAGGCGCATGGTCCGGCGTCGGCGAGCGCTTACAGTCGCGCGCGCAGCCGCCGCGCCACCGCCGCCAGCGTGCGCGCGCCCAGCCGCTAACGCTGTAACAGACAACACTTATTGAAACTATCATATGAAAAATTATAAGTAGTAGGAACTACTTCCTTAATTTATGAGATATAACATTAAAAATGCGCGTCAAATTTATTATTATTATCGTGTCGTTTGTTGATAAGTCATTGTTTAGTTTGATTTAGACTCGAGCGACTAAGAATTACGCTAAAAATATTACAATATTTAATTATAGTTTAATATTTTAATTTTCATCAAATAATATAGTTTAAAGCGATTTTTTTATTTATGACTTATCAGATGGTAAGTAGATTTATCCGCTATAAAACCTACATAGGTACATAATGTTTCTACCTATATTTTTTACAAACCGCATTCTATCATTTTAAGTTACACGGATAGTAATTACAGTTGCTATTATATAATAAGTTCTTTATGTAAACAGCATGCAAGTATGTAACTAAATCATGCCAATATCGGTTAATAATATAATGATAATATTTTTCTTTTTAACGATATATATAAATTGATTATTTAAGTATTTATTTTTCAGTATATCATAACTTTCTTGGCGTGGTCCCACTCCGTGTGGAGTCGACACATGTTCTCTTCTACTCTCTCTTATTAGTCGTTTCGACAGACACACCATTCTTCCTCGTGTTACTTTTTACGCTATTCATCCATCTTTTCTTTGGTCATCGTCGACCATCATATCTCTCCACAGTCATATCTAACGCTCTTCTTGCCATGTGGCATCCGTCCTTCCTCATATATTCATACCACGTTAATCTATTATTAATTAATTGTAAACTGTACGTAACAAAAACGCGATATTATAAGGTTTTCTTATAAAACTACAAAGGTGCTGAATGCATTCAATGAAATGCCAGAAACGTGACATTTTTATATAAAACCAGTTCATATAGTGTTCAAATACCAAGGAAACGACGAATGCTGGTACCACTATTACAGAGTTCACCAGCGTTTACTCACGACCGTGAGGTTAACTGATTACGCAAGCTGGAGTAATGACTGACTTTAATCATTTTGAAACATGAAGTCTGTTTATATGTCTTGATGATTTAAGTAAATTCATATTATTAAACTGGTTGCTCCTCGCGATTTCACCTGACTTACTACTAACTTGATTACTGCCTCGTTCCTACGAGTAGAAGCCTGATTTTATATAAAATCTTTCTGAAAAATATACTATTTAACTAAAAAAAAATAAATAAAAATGTGACAAGTTATTTCTGAGATTAGCATATTTAAATAAAACTAACCATCAAATAATATACTACCGTAGTGTAAATATGTATACCTAGCGTAAATTTCGACATATCCGACCATATTTTCAAAGTTATTTATCTATCTTTCGAGAATAGTACTTCTTTCTGGGTGAAAGGAAATGTGTGGTGAAAAGGTATTTTTTTGTACCCCTGGCAACGTGCATCATAGAAAATTATATGATGATTCGTTGAGTACTTGAGGCGCGAAAACATAACAAGCAAACATATTCTTCATGAAATTATTTTTTTTAAGAAATACACGTATATATAACTTTATTACATATACATTTATTTCTTCTATCCGTGTGTATTTCACTTAACTCCTCTTAAACGACTGCTCACACTTTTTATGTTTTTCACATGTCCTTTTTCATAGGTTCTCAGATGGTTTTATATGCACAATAAAACCCGGTAGGTGGCGCTATTGGTTCCCCTAGTTTTAGTATCAGTTGATTACAATAGAAGGTCCAAAGATAAAAGAAGAACAATGTAATATAGTATCCCGATTTGAATGTAACGCTTCAGAATTATATTCTTTATCAGGGCTTGCTAGACTTTATTGCATACAATTACATTACTTATGAACAGAAATTGTAGCAATCCCATAATTACTATATTTACTTACAGATTATTACTTATTTTTATAATGATTATTTTTATTTTATCGAATTATTTTTAAAATGTATAAATAATTGAAAGAAATAGATCTAAGAATATATTTATGACATTTTCCTTTTGGAAAGTTCAATAACGCAAGGAAATTGATATGATGGTAATAAATTAGTTAAGCTACTTCACTTATCATATTATCTTAATTCTATAATTGCAATCGATCAATATTTTCACTTTAAATCTTATATCAGTAAATGGATATAATTATATGCAACTGTTTTAAGATAAATAATAAAAATTATTTCGACAATTATTCTTTATTAAAAAATTACAAATGAACATGCGAGATATATACTGAAAGTCAAGAGTTACTCCTGGTGTACAGAAATAATTAATATTAAATAAAAATTAACCGATTTCAAAAATAGAAAGTTATAGGAAAGCAAAAACCAAACTACTCAACCGATTTTGATGTCAATTCTATAGGACCGATCTGAAAGTATATCAAATCTGAAAACTCATGCATTTTATTTATTTGTACTTTATTGTACACCACCATTCTTCCGGACTTTCGGACAACCCAGAAAAGGAGGGATTTTCTTATGGAATGTGTACCTAGAATGCCAACCACTTTGGACGACGTTGTCTAGCAACCAGCGCTGATAATAATTCGCATACGTATGATAAGCAAGAGTATCTTTGAACCAAAAAGTTGACATATACGAGCTTGTCAAAGTTTGCAAATAAGTACAGATTATAGCCGTAACATATTATGAACGTAACATATAAAACACTAGCTTTCACCCGCGACTTCGTCTGTGTGGAATAGTAAATGTAAGTCTAAGATATAAGCCATCTTCATTTCAAATTTCAATCAAATCAGTTCAGTACTTACTTAGTGAGTTATTCCTGTGAGAACTTTAACTTTTTTCGGGATAAAACGTAGCGTATGTGTTAATCCTAAATATAAGCCATCTTCATTTCAATTTTCATCCAAATCGGTTCAGTACTTTTTGCGTGAAAGAGTAACAAACACCCATCCATCCATTCATCCACACATACAAACTTTCACATTTGTAATATTAGTAGGATATATCTTTAGTTATAAAATGTCAATGTATATATTACATATAATGTGTATGTATTTTTAGTTTAGCTGATTCTGAGAAATGGGAGTCTATTATGAGTATAGTGTTATACTTGGTTTCGAATATCGCTGCATCTGCTAATCATTTACAATTCAAAACACGAAAAGTGCGCATGCACAGATAATACTGACACGAGTAACCGATGTTATTATTATAGCGTTACAATTTAATACATTGTAAAGCATATTGACCCTTTTAGAACACAAGTATAAAGTTTAAGACTGTATATTTATATGATAAGTAACATTTACTGTTAAAATTATTTTTATTTTAAACTAGCGGCCCGCCCCGGCTTCGCACGGGTACATACACACACACGCATACACCCTTCTTTTTTGCGTCGGGTTTAAAAAAAAAAGTAAAATTATAAAGGAAGTTAGAATTTTTTTAATGATTTTTTTTTATTTTATTACATTGACTCCCCCCCCCGTACCCATGTAAAGCCTTCATGGAGCCTACATCGCATGCTGGCTAGCTGAGCGCGGTGAGCGGCAACCACGCGACTTTTTTCTAATACTTGCATTTTTAAACTCGTGATATCTTCCGAATGAAATGTCCGAATTAAATAATTCAAAAAGTTATAAAAAGGTATTGAAGCCGTCCTGAATACAAAGTAATTTATTTATTTTGATAAGGACTAATACTAAGGTACAAATAAAGAGCCTTTTCAAGCGGCGGCATATAAATTAAATTTTTAGAACAAAAAACCGCTTACCGTGACATAACTATAATATTTAGACATATGGTGTCGCGACACTTTTTGTAGATAATGATGAGTTCTGCAAAGTCGTAGTAAATGATTTTGTTCTATCATCAATAGTTTTCGCAGCGCACGCGACGTAAGGAATTTTTCAGGTCATTTTTTTACACCTTGGGTTACATTATTAGAGTTTTAGTAAGGATCCCTAATTTTTTTTTTAAATATAATATAGCCTATGTTACTCGGGCATAATGTAGCTTTCCACAGGTGAAAGAATTTTTGAAATCGGTCCAATAGTTTCGGAGCCTATTCATTACAAACAAACAAATCTTTCCTCTTTATAATATTAGTATAGATAGTATAGATTAGTATAGACTAACCGTCTCTTGCGGTTCCACTCGCGTTTATGGTTACTGCTTTGCTCCTATGGATCGTAGCGTAATGTAATATGGCTTATAACCTTCCTCAATAAATAAATTATCTAACACAAAAACATTTTTTCAAATCGAACCTGTAGTTTCTGAGATTAGCACGTACAAACAAACAAACTCTTTACCTTCATAATATTAGTATCTATAGATGTTCATTTGTATTTTTGAATAAAAAAAATGCTAATATAAAGACAAAGCGAAACGACAATGTGATTATTGACAAAATATTGTAATTAACTATTCAAGTATGCGTATTTTTATATATCAGTGTAAAATGAGGCCACATCCCCACAGCCAGCGAGAAGTTTCATCTTCTATTAATTAGCATTTGGAACTTAATTCCTGTGCTTCAGCGTTGAAAGCAAGTTCTTTTTCAAAAAGTCAGACATCATTTTTTTCATATGTTAACAATATAAAAGTGAAGTAGGAACATGTTACGTTATCCTAAAGGGTGTTGAAAGTGAACATCCTCATAAAATATTGTAAAATATTAAAGTAACGAAAAAACAACACTAATATACCCTATATTCGTGTTGTTTTTTTCCGAAGCCGTGTAAGAACATATATATAAGAACAAATACGTTACAGAATCTATTTTTTCTTTAATAATATAAAGTGTTGTATAAAACTGAATCAATAATTTTCAGTTAGAAAAAAAAACATTACGCGAGAATTACACTTATAGCTTTTGCTCTCAGACATTCATAAAGATTTACATAAGTTGTTTTTTCATTGCACACATTATACACTGAAAGAATTCACAGTGCTTTTATTCTCAATACTCACAGATATCGTAAGGTTACCAAGGTACCTAATTCTTTCTAGATTAACCAGTTGTTTTATGTCAATTTCGAAAGTAAAACTTACAAATGTAACTCTTACCTCAGATTTCATATATTTATAGGTACTTATTATTTTATTATTAAAAGTGCTTTGAAAAGCCTACTCGAATAAAGTATTTTTGATTTTGATTTTGATTGGTAAAAAAGTAATATGATTATTCACGATGAATTTTGAACTATAGAAGGGTTTTTTATTGAACCTCGCTTAAGAATAAAAGTGTTTTTATCCTCGACACTTAAGTTTCTCTTTAATAAAAACGTTCGCATATAAAGAACGAAAATAGACTATCGTAAAAACAAATTTCAAAAAACAAGTTTTTTTTAAGTATTTGGTACAATGACTTTAAATAAGTAGACTCAGCTTTGGTTTTGTTTTTCAAATTCTTGCATACGAGAAGTTTATTATCTTTACGAGTTACTTTTTAGAGTTCCGTTACCAAAAGATGCTTGCGAGGCTACTATACCTTCGACGTTCGTCCGTCTGTTCGTTTGTCTATCTGCTTATCAGTGGGCTGTAGCACATGAATCGTCTCAGGTAGAGAACTAGATAGGCGCTATAACAATATGTAATAAACATACAAATTATTTTTTTTACATAAGTATTTAATACAGTGTTATATCTTTTACGATGATACGAAACCCTTTATGTGCGAATCCGACTCGCACTTAACTAATTTCTAAGGACATTACAATAGTAGTTATATTTGCTAAAAATATTTCTAAATCATTTTCAACATTTCACTCGTCTCCTCATACGAGTACAAAAATTCATGCACATATCGTTGTAACATCAATTAGAGACAAAAAAGGACAAAGTTGTTTTATTTATTCGGAATCCAATGCGAAAAAACGAAAATTTCAGATTTCAGTATTTTAAAAATAGATATCCTACTACTGGTTTCACGTTATGACATTTTGCATTTTGTTTTATTTTATGACGCTTTAAATAAATAATTAATGTCACCTACATTCATAATTATACTGAAGGATTAAGAAATGCTTTTTCTTTAGATAGTAAACGATTAATATTTTTTTATACAAATATTATGCAAACGATCAGGCGGGATGGTGTTAAGTCATCACCGCCACCCATGGAAGCCACAAAAGCGTTACCGGTTGACAAAGGAATAAGAGATAAGAGAAATGGCAAGTAAGGAAATAATCACCGAGTTAGCCTTCCGGCATTCTTATTCATCGTACGAAAAGCAAGTGCCTTAGATACTTAACGACGATTTTCTGTACTGCCTCGGTCGAGCCCATATACGAGCTGTTGTCAGTGGACACGAGCTTTACCATAGCTAATAAACAATTGATTTTATATACATTAAATTTTGCTGATTTTTTTTTACTTTACTTTTAAGAAGTATAATTTAGATCTAGATAATAGCGATTCCGCTTACACACACATGCAAATAAAATTAAAATAACATAAAACTCATTAAAAATACAAACATATCTAATATTAAACTTAATGATTGATCACCTGAAGCGAATTCGTCACGGTATAATTGCTACATTATTGTGTTTTTGTGAGAATAGCTAGCAAACATGATCTGAAGCTCTAGAGAAGTTACAAATGAGATACTCGCTTTAAAAGGAATAAGAAGACTTTAAGGGGGTAGAAGGGGAGAGTAGAGAAGTTACGCAAGCATTACTCGCTAAAAATTAATAAGAAGATAAAGAATAGAGAAGGAGTAGGAGGTAAAGAATAAAGAAGTTACGTAGGTATACGTCGTTCTCTGAAAAAGGAATGAGAAGATGTTAAGGGAAATAGGAGGTAGATAGTAGACAAGATACTTCTGCTTAGCTCGTTTAGAAAGAAATAAAAAGACATTAAGGGGAGTAAGAGGCAGAGAATTGAGAAGTTACTTATGCTTTGCTCTCCTAAAAAAGAATAAAAAGGTATTAAGGAGTGTAAGAATAGAGGTAAAGAATATAGAAATTACGTATGGGTTACCCGTTTAAAAAGCAATAAGACGATATTAAAGCGAATAACAGTTAGAAAGAGAAGCAGAGGTTGACTTTTAATAATGAATTTCAAAATTGAAATTCCCGTATATCCTTAGGTGTTAAAAAAAACATGGAACACGTGGTACAGCTCCCGTTCAATTGTGAAACGTACACGAGACTCTTCAGACTTGCATACGAGTATGATAACGCCGAACAAAAAGACTTCAATTATCCAATTTGCAGCACGCTACGCAGCCCTCGTTAATTTATATAAGTTCGCAACTTGAACCAAGTTAATTAGTGCTATTGACATAAAATTGAAAATTCTGTGACAATATTTGATAGAAAAAAGAAGAATAGATATTTGACTTTTCATAATATAATAAAAAAATATTTTATAAAAATAATATGTCAAGAATGGTAACAATAAAAACAATAACTTGATAAAATCGTTACAATTACGTATTTCGTCAGATTCATAATTAACTACACAGTAATAATGCATTATACTTATACATTGTTAAATGTATAAAGCTTCGTTAGGGAATTAAATTAAAAGTTATGATGTTCTCTCACTGTTTCATTGACTAATGCTTTGATCCTAAAAATGTGTTACTACGAGTATATAAATGGCATCTAATATATTGAGATTGAGACAATCTTGGATATAAGCAATGTCCTCATAATTTCCACAATCTAATTAGAAAAAAACACATTTAGATAATGGAAAATGCGCAATCTCCCGTGGTTTACAGATACGGTTCGTTTAAGAAAATCGATGGATTGTAGTATAAAATGCCTGCCTTCCATTCGGATATCACAGTACTCATCAAGTCATCTTCCCTTCCTTGAATACAACAAGCCTATACATTCAAAATGGCAGGAAAGTTCTTCACCTTCTGCGCTTTCTTCGTCGTGGCTGTCTTATTCAGCTTGGATAATACCAACGCGAGCCCGGCTATTGCTACTGGATGGGATCCTCTGGAAATTTGTATTGAAAATTGCGCCCAATGCAAGAAGATGTTCGGACCATGGTTTGAAGGACCTCTTTGCGCTGAATCCTGTATCAAGTTCAAAGGAAAGCTCATTCCCGATTGCGACGATCTTGCGTCCATTGCGCCTTTCATCAACAAACTTTAATAAGTGTTATTTAATAACTGATTTTGGAATACTCTTTATAAACCAGAATATATAAAATATGTTAACCTATTTACATTTTATTTCATGAACACAAAAAACGACATTGCATCTCTCATACTCTATTAATTAAATTATATCGATGTAGTTAAAGGCATCCGAGAAATGTGGAAGTGAGTTCATTTGCTGTTGGATATATTTAAACTGTTTATTTACGAACATCGATAAATTAACAAATTAAACAGGATTTCGCCAAATAACGCTAGTGCAATTTTAATTAAAAGAAGAAAGAATAATAACCAAAACAAAAATCGATTTATTTAGTAGTTTGTTTTTCACTGATTTTTAAAAACAAATATGCAATGTTTGATAAAGTTCATAAACGAGTAAAAATTGAAAAAAATAACCGTTTTTTTATAAAATTGGTAAACAGAAACAAATTGCAGTTCTGTTTGCACAATGTTTAACTTCCAGCGGTCATTATGCGCTGCGCGACGATAGCTGACATTACCTGCTCGTATGCACCCATGCATTAGTGTCATTGAAAGTGCTATTTCACAACAAACACGAATATACAAATATGATGCAATAAACAACGTACAACTTATAAACGATTTTAATTACGATATAATAATATATATCAAAACCTATCAAAATAATATTACAGACTCAGCTTCCTATCCATTCTCAAAATACTTCTTTCTTCAATTTTTTTTTAAATATTAATTGATACAGTACGTCTATACTGCCAAAGCTTATCTAAACGTTTTAAAGTTAATTAACAACCGTTTATAAATAAAATTTAACGGAAATGATCTGTGGAAACAGAAGTAAAAATGATTTAATATGAGAAAAAAAGTTTTGTACTTAACACAAATAGGTAAGTAAAAGAACAATAGACGCAAGGAACAAACGTACAATGTACCAGGCGAACATAAGCACTAGGAGCACGCAATGATCGCTTTAGTCATTGAATGAGGAGATAAACAATGGTACAACAACAGCCATACCACAGATAACATCTTGATCACAGTCTCCATTAGCCGAATGTAGGTACTTTCTGCGATATACGTGTGCTAGGAACAATATGCCAGACAATAAGAAGCCGCTATCGACAGTAAATCAAGAACGACATAATCATCATTATATGAAATGCTGTGAATACAAAAGTGTTTTGTTATTTTGTTTTTCACGTCTTAAGTACTTTGAATCGTTTTAGAATCTTAATTAATATGAATCTAACTATTATTCACCACTTTATTATAAATTTTAGTGATTATTTTGACCTTTTACTTTAATACTTTGTATTTTATCATATATTTATTGCGTAATTTATCTTTGAATGAATTGTATTGAATAATAAACCTGCTGTAAAATAAACTCATGTCGCATCCAGCTTATATAAGCCTGCGATTTAAAGCAGATAACAAAACACAATTCAATACAATAACGTGGAAAGTCTGCGCTGTGAAATAGGACATTTTTTCGAATAACGCACTGCCTCTATGAATGCTCGTTCTCAGTGGTTTTTTGTTAAAATAGTACACATTTTGAACAAAATCCTTTCCTACGACTATTATGAATGCGAAAGTTTGTGAGGACGGATAGATATATACACATATATATGGAGGGACAAATGTTTTTTCACTTTTACGTAAAAGTGACTAAACGGATTTTAATGTAACTTTACAACGGCATAGTTGATATACTTTGCATGCAAATTGAAAATTGTACTGAAAAGTACTTATTCATCCAGAAAAAAAGTATTGATTCCGAGGAATAGAAAATTTTAGGTCGTCCAGCATAACAATTCAGTCACACAAACTAAATTTATTAAAAAAAATTGCGAGCCGGAGGTCTTAAATCCTTCCTTCATTACATTTTAAGCTGGCAACTCATTAATGGCTCAGATTTTACAAAAATTACATACAGCATTCTAGTATTAAGAATCTCTTAGCTGAGTTGCGGACAGATACACAAACATTCGGATATGGCGAAACTATAAAAGTTTCTATCTGACTGACCCTTTCAAAGACAATAATTACAATCGGGATACGCTGTTAAAGATAACAGACAATAAAGTTTATAGTTTAACATTTTTATATCTTTTTCCTTATAAAAGATTCAGTGTTTAAACAATCATGCTAATTTTATCGGTATATTAATTTGCTTCAATTTAACGTTCATTGGTCTTACTTCATAGCGAGAAAGATTATAATATTATGTGTAAGAACAGTTGTTTGTATATTAGGTACATCTAATGTCAAAAGCTAATGAACCTCTTACTGCGGTCGTCTAGAAAGGTAATAAGTGTGCTTACCTAATACTTATATTATTGTGTATTTACCTTTCCGCTAAGCAGACGATAATTACATTTGTAAGTTTTAATCTCGTAATTGAAATAAAACAACTCTGTAACCTGGTAACAATTACCTATATAACTTTACGTAAGCTGTTCAGTGTCAAAATTACACACAAGGTAAATTCTTATAGGTGTGAAGCAATGATAAACAATTTATGAAACTCTAAGAGCAAAACTTACAAGTGTAATCTCACGTTAGAGATATATTTTTCAATTCAATTTTGTGTGACAATTGAAACATTTTCAGAAAACTGATTTAAATTTCCAAATTATCTACATATCTTACAAAATATTTCGTATATTACTATTGGCGAGATCGTAAATAAACATAATTTTATTCGCGAAACGCGTAATGTTGAGTAATTTAAATTAAAAAAAAATATGTAGTAAAATTAATTAATACAAGTTATCAACTTCCACAGATGTAATTACGAAGTTCCCTACATGTAGCGATAACCTTGTATATTTAAAATAAGATCCAAATTTGGAGTTTTAATTTAGGTGTAGTTATTCTTATATCCAATAAAAATATACTTGTCTGGTATTTTCCCGCGACTTTGTCCTCTAGGTGTTCTGTTTTCAAAACAAATTTCCAATACATAACCTATTTAAATATGTCGTAAACTAAAATGAAACTGATGCTTATTATAACTATTAAAAATATTTGAAAGTATAGGGATAATCTTAAGACACCTACTGATTGTACCTTACAAAATTCACTATGATATACATATCATATATGTTAGTCCAAACGGGGACCCTAAAAAAAGCGTATAAAATACCATGCCTTACGACTTATTGAATACTAGTTAACATGACATACAAGCTTGTCGCGAGAATATGGTGGTATTTGGAAGAAACTATCATAAATGCGTACCTATACAAAATTTGGTGTCTATAGTGTTGACAGTTGAGGACTTCCCTCGCCTGGAACCAATTCTGGGTATATAATCAAGTCTAGATGGTTTAAATTTTTCCTCCGCGTTCACGAAACTAATATTACGCAAAATTAAAATGACATCTTTTCTGATATAAACATGAGTAACTTACTAAGAGTATGTACGAATGTACACTAGAATCGATTAATTTAATACATATGAAACAAGGTCTTGTTCTACCTTTCATAGGTAATGTTTACGTGCAAAACATCGCATGTAAAGTAAAGGTGTAAGGGCACCTGCCTTCATTAACATTTCATTACGTCCATTATATGCAGCGCATCCTGAATGACAAATTTCCGACGCCTGCGCAGCATCTGTTTCTATTATGTACCAGAATAACTACATGACGTAATGGAATGGTAATAAAGGAAGTGCAATTGTTTAAAATTACATAAATTAACAAAATACCGTAAACATAAAATGGCGTGTTCTTTTTTTTGATAGTGCTTTTTACATCTGATATAACAATTCTTTTATCAAAGCAAAAAAAAACATAAATATATTAATTTTGTCGAACGATAAAATTTGTATCGGATACTTATTATCTATACAAATCTTCACTCTTAATTCGTCAAAATTATTAAAAATTAAAATACTAAATAAATTTGTCGACAACCCTAAAAATATATATATAACAACTTTATTATTTACGACATGGGATATTGAAAAATACATTTAAATTAAAAATAAGAGCAAGGTTGTATTAATATATAATAATAAACTTAAAGTTAATTGCTTAGATATTTTATAACCTAGAAACTACTCGTGTTCCATTTGCTTTGCAAATTTAATTCTGTCAGTCTAAGCATATAATTATTAACTACCTTGATAACTTTTAGATCAGCCGGACATTGTAAAATATTTCTATAAGGAAAATTATAAGCGAAAAATGTATACATTTTGTATTCGATCCGATCGAATCAGTTGTCGCAATAAAATATTCTTAAAACCATAAGAATTTGTATCAGGTGTAATTAAGTGATCACCGTCGCATTTGAACACATGTAGAACCAGAGAAACTCTAAAGACGTTGCAAGCTTAAAAGGCAAAAATAAATGAATGAGATGTATAGAGATTTGGGAGGGTAGGCATTTTTCTGTACTCATCGTAAGAAACACAGCTGTACTGCCTACTTTAAGCTGATATTATGAAAGAGTTGGTTCTGCTACGTTCTGGACTAGAGCTAGGCCCTACCATAACGTAATGTTTATATTATTTACCTCACATTCACCTTAATACAGAGTAAGTACCTTCCGGTGCGCGTGTTTTTTTAGTCTTACAGTGTGCGACTTGGCTTAACGTGACATTTCTTAGACACATTATAGTAAATAATAATTAAGACGATAGACACAATATTTACTACATCCAGTTTCTGCGCTAACAGGTGAAGGATATATATACGAATACCAACAGCCTTCTAAAACTAATTAAATTTCCTTAATAATAATCGACATTTTGATAGGCCACATTCTGCACCATAATTATATGTAACTCTTATGGTTTGATTAGAGTTAGTCCAAGAATAGTGTTTATAACAGACATGGTTATAAAACATTAATATTTATCCATTATTTCTTAATTTTAACTAAATGTATTATAATTATATAACCTAACTTTCCATAAAAAATCTGTAAATAATAGTGAAAACCGTGTCAAAATCCATAGCAACGCTTAGAAGGCGTTAGCGAAATAACGCGAGAGTTAAACACAAAATAGCGACATAATTTTATATTGTTTATTATAGATGAGGTTTCGAAAGGACGACATAGCCAGTCATAAATAAAATTGTAATTGCTTATATTATTAGTATAACAACTAAATTGGTCCTCAAATGACGGAAGGACAAATTACCTGCCTACAAGATAGTTAATAACTAAATTGATGTGTTCCAGTCGGACAGCGGACAGGATTGTAAGGTCGTATGTGCTTTAAACAATTATTTGGGTCAAACGTTTAATATTTCAAATTCAAAATATGCGTTATTCAAGTAGGACTTTAGAGTACTTTTTAATCGTCATTTTACAAATTAGTCTTTTACATAGAAAGCTACCTAATATACTAATAGCTGATTTTACCGAAAAGAATCGGCAAAAAAGTCGATACTTACTCTATTAAAATCAATTCCTATGGAATGTATTTTCAATTACAACTTACTTTGATATCGTGCTATTTGAGAACAATAATAAGTTAAGATGTAAATTAAGATGTGTTAAAATTGTCATGTATAAAAATAATAATTTTTAAATAATTTTATATCGTATTCAATAAGAATTTTGCCACGAAATGTTTTTGTTAACCCTAAACATTATAATAAGCTTACTCTTGCTTTTATAAAAAAACAGTATCTGATGTGTTTAATAAAATATTTCTGTTAGCAAATATTGTAAAAATACAAACAATTGTCCAGTAGCAACTTTTAATAGAATTCATTACAAAAAAGATAGATGTCATCAATTCACTCGGTTAAAATATATTTAAAGGTTAAAAGCATTTCTTCGTTTTATCCCACGTGAGAAGTCAATGTGAGAAATTAAACCACTCAGCCGACGCTTAAGCGGTCTAAGAAATTTAAATGAAATGTATTGAATAAACGGCGGAAATGAGGTTCTTTCAGCTTTGCTTATTCCCTACTCTTGACTGACTGATTCAGTCCAAGAACTCTTTTTAGTCTGACTTTATTTAGTTCTTTTTAAACGCTTAAATTAAATAGTTGAGAAATAAATGTCCGCGATTTGAGTTTGAGTGTTAAAAAATCAATAAAAATAATTAAGATACACTTACGATTACAATTTAAAACTTTATTTGAAATGCTTATAGTTTTACTATTGAATTTCTTCTTATAGACACTTGAAATATCTACATTTATATCTATTCACATTAGTAACTAGATAGTAGTCTGTCTTGAGAAATTCTTTGCGTAATATTGCCTGTCTATTGTAAAAGGTTATCTATAAACACTGAATTAATTCTGTTAGTTTATTTATATGTATACCTCTCTGGTTGTTGGTTTGATACAATTTTACCGCCTTAACCAATGTCAATGAATTTTGATACAGATATAAATTGATACCTTAGAGACGGACACAGGCACTTTTGTAGTAGCTATTTAATATGGAGAATTGAAAACAGGATGAAAGTTTATATGCAGAATCATAATCTGTCAAAGACAATTCAAAACAATTATACTACATAAACGAAATCTCGGCTAACCAACTAGGAGGCTATAAAACACCACGCTACGGCCAACAGGAGCGGAGCAATAACCATTAAGGCCAACCAATCAGGCAAGTACCGTTTAACGCAAGTAAATCCGCGTGAAATGTCAAGTACTTTAATAAATTCAAAACCGCAATTACGTAACGACAATAGTGATAGCAAATAAAAAAATACCACCTTGCTGTAAGGTTGACATTGACACTTACACAATGGGTTATACACGTAATTAGGCGACGGCGGGTGACCACTTACAGAATCAAAGTCAAATTATTTAACAGGTGAAAAAACCTTCGTTTAGTGATATGATAATAAAAGGAGTATTGTTTTCGCAATTGTCCATTACAATGTCATATTGTGATAACATTACATTTAAAAGTCTAAAATTTATCAAATAGTATCGATTATATCGATATCGATTTAATAAAGTATCAAAATGATTTAATGGTGGATTAATTTTATTTACGTATGTACGTAAAACATCTTATTCAATATCATATACATTATAGAAAAAAAAAACAAATTTAATAGAAGTCAAATTAAATACTTATAAAACAATTTATTGACTCAGAAAATAATGAGAAAAGAAAAAAAAATGTCAAAACAAATAATAATAATTATATTTTTATGTTGTAATCATTTAATTACTTTATTACATCACTACCTCGAACCTATAATGATGAACTTTTTTTAATCCTTGTAATACCCGTAATTTGATCACCTGATGTTGAGTGATCCTCCCCATCTACAAACATTTGTAGCGGAGACACAAATGTGTTGCCAGGTTTTTCACTCATTCAGAAACTAAAAGAAAAAACAATAAAAAAGCTTAATAAAGAAAAAAAACAATTAAATGTGAGTTTGAGTCGCTTATGAAGGTTTTCGTACTGTCTTTTTTAAATCTATGTATGTATATAAAAGCGAAATACCACTCACTGATTAATCACGAAATCTCGGAAACTATAACACCTGCAAACTTATTTTTTTAGGTAGATTTCACATCCGCTAAGAAATGGATTTTACGAAATTCCAACCCTAAGAGTGTAAAATGGGGGTTGGAATTTTGTATAAGTCTTATGTTTTCATAGTAAGTGCCTTGAAATTTAAAATGCATATGTATGGGTTAAAACAGTGACGGCTGCTAGTAATTACATACATATAAGAAACAAGATAGGCGCTATATCAATATAACTCATCACCTGCGAGTTCAACTCGCACTTGACCGGTTTTTATAATTTTTCGTTATAATAGGAATGTAAATAGACATTTCTAAATTTTTTTTTGTTAAAAATGTCAATGAGAATAGATATTCTGTGCAAAATTTCAACTTCCTGACCATACCGTTTATGATAATCGGACCGTTGATGGATCGACGGATGGACGGATGGACGGACAGACGGACAAACGGACGGATGGACAGCAGAGGCTTACTAATTCCGTTGGATCCTTCGGCTAGGGAACCCTAAAATAAAACAAATGCGCGCAACAAAAATGACTCATCCTCGGTGTAATTAATATGAGATAAAAAGTTTAGAAAAACCAGTGTATTCATTTAACCGCATGAATCATTTCAACAAATCCGATTCATTAAATCATTTAAACCGCTGATATCTGAGTCGTGTATCTACAAGTGTGTCAGGCGCTTAATAAGCCATGCAGCAGACGCGGCGCTGCATACAAACAACCGTCACTTCCAGTTTCACGGATGTAACCATGTAAAACGGCGATCTTTATCAATGTCACGCTAAGGGAATTTAGAGAAAACACCCGAAATGAGATCGTGCAATTTAAATTCACAGAATTATTCCGTTCTCGCACATTGCAGTGAATAGAGCATATGTCTGCCCGCGGACACACTATGACGATTTGTATCGTATTCCACTTGCGTTGTTTACTAACTTTCTGAAACTACGACTGTTGTTTTTTGATGTAAATTCAAGTAGCTTGTAATGTTTAAAAAACGTGTTGCATACTTTATTAGATATACTTTGTACATATGGATGCTAATAAGCAATAATGCATCCACCCACAAAAAGTCTAATTCAGAGATATTGATATATTTTGATACTGGATTATGTATCCAATATTATAAAAAAATTCAAGTCATATACTAAAGAAGTACGGACAATAGTGACTTAATTGTTTCTTCATTGATATTTTATACTTTTCTAAATTAATGTTTTTTTTCGATTTTAATCTTTTTATATAAACTTTAACGTTTTTTACATTTATACATTCTCATTTTATTTTATTTTTCTTTGACATATTTGTTGTATATAATTTATGTCAGGATAATTTGTACAATTACAGATAAATTATAATTTAATGAGAAAGATAAAATTAAGCACTAAAGTTTTTTTGATATATAGGTTTCTTATAAGTATGTACTGACACGAAAAAAAATTATTCAATTTACAGAACAAATGCAAGTTGCTCATGCACAATCGGTGTTCCAACAATCAACTCTGTAATCAAATATTTAATTTCCCATTTCATATCCCAAAACATTAAGTCGAATTTTTAAAATTTTAACTATATATTTTTGTCGAGTGTATGCATATTATATTTGTACCGAAGTTTTATCTTCATAAAATAATCCCTAGTAAAACGTCTGTGATAGACAGAGGCCGAGGTAATTCCATAAAAAACAAGGTTTTAGTACGACGCACTAAATAATAAGCCTATACATTGTATCTACAATACTTTTGTACGTGACTATTTGTCCATTGCAAGACTTAATAGCTGTAAAGCGAAAATATTGTCTATTCAAATGTTATATTGAACATTTACACCGAACGTGTCGGTGACGAATGTCCGAACTTATCTCATAAACAATTACGTCACTCTAACATGCGTGAAATCTGCGGATAATTCAAATATTTCGATATTTCATTGTTCGTTTTATTCAAATTCTAAAATTTCAATTCAATAGATGTTATAAAAGAATTTTTTTACAGCATTACACGCAAATTAACTTTTTATATCAGTAACTCAATAACATTTTTATTTTCAATTGAAAATATCCGGAACATTCCAATTCGGTACTCGTATTTGTACAGATTATTGTTATACAAATTTCTTAACGCGTTTACATACAAAAGTTGAGTTCAATGTGGATGGGGTACAAAACATATTATGTGTGAAATAATAAACTATTAGCTAATGCATTTTTTAAAGATAATAGTGTACCTATATTGATACTTTCATTTTTGACGAATTGTCAGTTATTAACATATTCATTACATTATAACACAACAACTAAACTAAAAAAAGTTCAAGAACTATTTAAAATTTTTTTCGATATTATTTTTATTTATTTTTTAACATTATCTTACCGTTTGTATAGCAGTATATCGAATTTTGTGCAAAATAATTGAAGCCAATAGTAATTTACTATTATGAAGTAACAGTAAAAATATAAAGAATATATAATATTTTTACAAATTAAGTAATGTCGAAAACTATCTAGGCGCCTCGTGTACAGATTACGAAATAATATTCCTACACGATGATTCACACGTCATACAACCATATCAGTTTTTGTTAGCACACAATATTTAGTTTTCGTCACCATTTTAAAAGCTACACATTTCATCGATTACATCTATATAAATATGACGGCGACAGCGATGGCTGAGCGATAGTCGCGTCATCGTCTACGTTCGGTGGTACGGGGTCCATCACGATTTTGTATCAAAACTAAACTGGATGTAGGTATAACAAAAAATACTAGCTAGGTAAACCGACATTTTCGATTTGGAGGTGTAGACTGGTCGATTTCTCAAACGAAAGTGTGCATGACGCAGTACCCCACTATCCAACAAGACTATGTCCACCTGACTCACAACAATATCACCGCGTTTACCCGTTACTATTAAATTAGTTCAGCGACTTCTAATAAAAATTATTGTTGTTCCACAACAAATAAGTCAATTGTCATGTGTATGTAACACATCACTTCAGAACGGCAGAAATCTATTTTGTTAATTCTTTTTTATTGGTTTTGAAATTATCATGACAAAATTTATTTGAAAAATCGTACGGAATAGTTAATTTTAATTTTAATTAAAAAAGCCAACTCCATATAGAAAAAGTAAGTCTTAATTTAAACACGCGTGCGAAGCCAGGGCGGGGTGGCCAGTATGACACACGTAAATGACCATATATTCTAATTATATTGACTGAGTTTATTGAAAAGCTTAAATTTTTTAAGCCTCCAAAGGATTATTTTATATTAATTTTAACCATTTCTAAGAAAAGGGATCTTAACAGATGGACGGACAACAAAGTTATGTTATAGGGGTTTTTTATTGTTGAAGTACGGAACCCTAGTTTAATGAAACATTTTAGTTGAAAACTGTTTTGACCATTCTTATTTACTTCAAACCATTCTTATTTACATTCCGTTTAAATTGTATTAAAGTTATTAAAATAAATATAAAATGTACCAGGAATAAATGAAACAAACATATTTATTTCAATCGCCACCACGTGATTACACACGCGACTATCACGTATCGGTTATAAATATCTTTCAAATCTGGTTTCGTTGGCGAGATATTTTAAACCCATATTGACAGATACGCCTTCCTATTCCGCAAACGTTTCGAATTACCTTCATTATATCAGAACTGCACACCGCCGCTCTGGTGTCGTGGTACTGAATATACTTCTGACGCCGATGATTGCGGGATAGATGCCCATAAAGCTCGCAGTTTCACAATCAACTGATAATGATTGTTACTCTTAATAAGGAGATTACTTTTGATTTCGACTATAAAGGGTTACTGGCTTGCCCTCAGGAGCTGAAGAAGTCACAAAGCAAACGTCATCAGTCACATAATAATCAGTAACTTGTCAATATTTGAACTAGATTATTGACCTGGTATAACCGGAAAATTGTTGGGCAGATGAGGATATCAGAATGATGAACACAATACTATCTACTTATGTACAATATTTAAAAGAAAATTTTATTATTATATGGGTAAGAAAATCGGCTGTTTTCGATTTGGCTCATACTTTTCGTTATATTTAAAATATAGTTTATAGTAGTTACATAATTATTTGGCTTTGGAACGTTTTTCATATTTTGATGAGAAAAGAACATAAAGCTATGTATACATCGTAGAATCGCATTAGAATTTAACATATTGGGTGTAGTAATAACGTGTTATAAACCTTTCTACACATATTCTACATATTGATAAACACGTGCCTAAACCGCGATAGCTATTAATTTATGTGGATTGGCCTTTATCCAATGTATTTAGAGGTGTTGACCTAGAACTACGTTTATAAACGGAATAATTCGGGCATTACCTCCGGGAAGAAAATACAACATTTAAAAGATAATAATAAAATGTATGGTATGAGAACAGATTAAAAATACAAATTATTTATGTATTTTGTTTTCATTGTACTTATAAAGAATACCGTCGAAAACACATTCTTTATTATTAAAAAATATTACGCAGTTTTATTTCAAAATTTAGTTTGCCTTTTAATTTCTAACACGAAAATTTATAAACATGTACTGATTTACTAAAATTTTCGTTACCTACTAGAAATTAACTGTCATACTACAAAAGACGCATTAAAACCATGTTGAACACGTGTCTAGCTAAACAGTGTTTAAAAATTAAACATTGCTTAAAATATTATCTAAACTTATTGACGAAATGTTATACGTTACATTTGACAGCTGAAATAGGTTTTACACATCTATTAAACTCACTTAAACGTATGTTAATCTATATCTAAAGCATGTTTAACTCAAAACTGTGCTTAGACGCGGATTTGTAGTACGGATTTTTATAAACACGCGTTTAACGTCTGTTTAAATCATTTGTACTAAGACAGTAAACGTTTTTTTAACAACCTTCCTTTGAGAGCGTGCCCACGCTTTTTATTTTGAACTGTTAAATATAAGACAATCATTTTTATTTTAAGAAACATATAACTCAAATTTTATTAGGAACATATTCAAAATTGTATTATTTAATTGATTGGAACGTAATCATCTCGAGCAACAATAGTAATGAATTAATGTGTAATTAAAAGATATATATCATATGAAATTTGGCACGCCCGGTTACAGGTGTCGTCGCCCTGTCGACGCTACTCATTCAGTGACGATCGTAAATATTGTGATGTTTCCATAAACCATTCGATGTGAAAATGTAGCTATGTTCTCTTTTTATAACTTTTTACATGCCTATCTGTGTAGATATTATTAGTATTAATATAATATAGAAAGAGCGTAATCTATTTTAAAAAAATTGACACAATTTAAAAGGTACATTAGATCGTCGTAGGCTATATTTATGTATATACATATGCGTATTTATTAACGTCTTTTAAAACATATTTAAAATTTCTGTATCTTTTTAAAAACTCTATATACTCGAACAAATAACTATAGATTTTATAAACAGCAACAACAGTAAAAATATATACTTCAAGAATCAAATATAACTAGGTATATATAACTATTTTAAACACACTTTTTCAGTTCGATATTACTTACATGTATTTGAGAACATTACTAAACATTAAAATATGTTCAAAGTATTTGTTTATTGCGAATATTTTTTGATCTTTTACGTCACACATTCTAAACACATACAGCGTGACGTGCGGTCGTTAATGTGAAACAAAAGCCAACACAAATACGAGTTATTGATTTAAAGTCGTCAGCTTATATTTTCAACCCAAACATAAAATTTAAATAATTTTTATGTAATTAGACATTACTACATTTAGTATGACATTAAGTAATTTTTAATCAAGTACTTTTTTAAGGGTTTTTTGTACCTGAAGAATACTAAATCCACGCTGTCTGTCTGTCCATCTGTCTGCGGGCTGAATGACATGTACTTAATAAGTACAGAGTCGCAATTTTCACAGAATATGTATTTCTATTACGGCTAGAATAACAAATAACAAGGCTTGAATTATTAATATATTTATATAATATATAATTATTAATATACTATATTAATACAAATAAAAAAATATATAAACATATTTTTATAAAGTAATTAATAATTATTATATAGATTATCATAAATAAAAACGACTTTAATCAAATCGTCTTGAAGTTTTTTGTCTTTACTGAGATTGCATTAATTGCAAGCAATTTATTGTCGTTAAAGACTTTTGTTGATATAATTAATAATTGGTTATCAACAAAGTGTAACCTTTTACTTAATTCTGGAAAACTACCACTATCAAATGTGGTGCATTCTGGCATTCGATTTCTAAATTTTATTCTTCAATGTCTATTTTAACTGTTACAGCTAAAATTAAAAAAAAAGTCTTCAAAAGCAAACTACGTAATTTAATTTACATGGATGATATATTTATTCTAGTTATTTTGGTGTTATAACCAAATTTCCAAACTTTTTTTCTAAAAAATTAATGGAACCAAACTGAAAGTATTAGTAGTATTAACAAAAAGCCTTCCCATATGAAAGATACAATTTCAAAATCGGTTAAAAAATGACGCAATAACATTTAAAATAAATTAACAGAAGGATATATCGTGAAACACACAATAAAGAAACATTCAGCCGAATTTAGAACCTCCCATTTGGAAGTTGGTTTTAGACTACTTATTAAAGCGTTTCTATACCTATCATCAAAATATTCTATGTCGCATTATTTATGTATAAAAAGCGTATAACTATCAAATAATACCAATTCAACCATAAAAAATTTACACATGTTTTACGCAATAACATAGTTTATTGATAAAATAAAAAATAAAAGTTGTTAAAATCAAGCTGTACACATTTCATAGAAGCTATAAATTTTACAGTTTTATGTGTCACCGTGAAATCGGAGTTTTCACGGTCGATGGACAAGAAATAATACGCTGTATGAATATGATTAGTAACGATATAAAATGTTTACGAGAGACGTCAGTTAAAAATGAAAAAATAACTATAACTATACTAAATTATAAAACTGAAAATTTCATTTGTTTAAATATGCTAATCGATTGACGATCTATCAGTCCATTTTTAAATATTTATTCACTTTAGACACTTACTTCCTTTATTGACAAAATTATAAGCTATATTATTGGATCAAAAGTAGCGTCACCTATTGACTCCTATTTTTTTAACTAAACTAGCTGAAGAGCTCTTCTTGGTGCTGAATAATGAGAATATATGTACGTCAGTGGTACCACGAGGAACAGCTACTCTTACATTCAGATTATACATAAATATTTCATGTTTTTAAACTCTATACATATTTATTTAACTATCGTGAAATGAAACTGCTATTATATTAATAAGTATTATAAAGTAGTAATTAAATATTAATTGCGTAACAGCGTAGTTATATTCATTTTGATGAAACGATTTTCCTTAATAAGTAATACATTAACTTGGTAGAAGTTTAAATTAGTAATTGTTAATATTGTTTCCTTAATGCAAAGATTTAATTAATTTTACATTTGAGTGGGATAAATTAAATTCGAAACAAATGCATAAAACGTAATATTTCATGTGTTTTCTACTTGAACCTAGCCTCATCAACAGAAGTAATGAATGTAGATACCAATACACAAATTTTACCTAAATAATAATACTTTGATTTAATATAACTATATCATTCTTAGGTATTTCGTGTTTACTGATCTGTATAATAATCTCATCAGACGTTTATTTCACCAATAATGGGAACGCCTACATCGGATTATATATTATTTAAGATATAATAATTAGGATCTTAAAAGCCCCGAATTATTCGCACCTGCTTTTATAAATAATATTGTTTTTAATATTTAACAAACTCTCTTCATGTAAAAAAGTAAGTTATAAATGTTATCGTAAAAAGTTTTTTTATTGTTAATAAATTCTTAAGTAGACAGCCATTAATTAAGAATATAATGAAATTATTCAATTCAACATAAACGTTACACACATAATATAAATTAATTATCATCAAATTACTAATAAATATTGTAAATTCATTTATTTATTTAGTAAATATTTTTTTAAGAATATATCATACAAAATACCACAAAATCATTAAGCTAATTCTTCTCTATCAGCCAATCTTAATATAAACATGAACCTAATTGTGTAAAATTATCGCTACCGAAATATGCAATTATTTAATTTCTTATTTTTGCACTAAAACGCCATCAACGCTGTTACTCTTTCTTGAAAAAGAAATTAACCCTTTGGTCGTTGTGCGTTTTTACAAACATCGGACAATCATCTATATTTATATTTCCTAAGGAAAATTAATCTAATTTGTTCTTAAGTGTTCAATTTTGTTCTCCGATAAAAGTCAAAATACAACTATTAATACATAATGTTCCACGTGCTATTTCTATATTACAATAATCTAGAAAAGTGGGAATAGTCATCAATAAATCGATAATTATTAATGTATAGTTGCCCAGTCATTAGCACCTATTGAATAAATTACGAGGTAGCGTTGGTATCGAATTTATTTAAATGTTAGTAATTTTACAGAATGTTATTGTGGTAGAGCCAAGCAGCTCGGATACGGGCTTGCTTAACTTTGCTTGCTGGGGCAGCAGCACACTCTTAAAGAAGATCGCCGTAAAGTAACTAATAAAGTAACATTTTGAGCGATGAGTGAGCCATAAGCCTAATCCTACACATCTTCTCATTCCTTTTCTTATCATTCATCTCTTATTTCTTTTCAAGTTGGCAACGCATTTGTAGCTCTTTTTGAGTTAGGTTTCGGTGATCACTTAAAATTTCTTGCCCGCTATTGGTATAAAAAAATAATTATAACGGATCATATTTTAAATTGTTCAGATCAATCTGAATTAACACATTCTGTGTCATGGACACAACGTGCGTGTCCTTAAAAATGTATTCCAGTGTTGCCGACGCAATATCACTTTTTCCATACATATTTTGTGTGATTATATTTAATCTTATTATAAACTCGTAGTGGCAGTGAATGAATAAAAAGTAGCCTTTAACCATCAATGTGTACCAATTTCAAACTATCCAAGTACCAAAAACAATGATCAATTTACGCTAATCAACTTAAGATAAGCAAATTTACTTTCACAGTTATAATATTCTTGATAGTAAAATACTGTAATGCAAGTATGAGCAAGTAGTCACATTCGCACGCTCGATGTTAACGCACAGGAAGCGGAACGCTCACAGCACGCGATGTTACGCTAGGTTTGTCGACTACCCTCTTTTCTACGATAACTTTTAATCTAAAAAAGTTAAAGATTTTGTTTTTTTTTTGTTTGAAAATCTCTAAGTCTACCAGAGCGAAATATAAAATTATTTGTAATAGTGAACCCACCGGTGTAGCTACAGCTTGCATGTGGGAGGGGTCAGTACAATGGGAGGATCCGGATAGGGGGTTGTAAGTCCAAAATGTACAAAGATAAACTAGTTTTTATCCGCGCAGTGAGATGGTATGCTAATCTCAGCTATTTAGAAACCGTTGTCATTACCATTCGTTCCATGTATAAGTAAGTATAAGTAAGTCGTATACTAAGAGGGGGGGTCCCTAAACCCCGCTACCACCTTTTTATACGTCCATGTCTAAACTATTATAATAAAGTTAAAGATTTTGTTTATTGTTACAGAAGCTACCAGAACGAATAATAAAATTATTTATGACCGTGAGCCTCTATGTTTAGAAGCAGAAAATATCAAGGAAGAATTTCTGAATATGTTAGAAACGACAACTGATATTATCATTGCATGATTTTGTAATGTGTTGACGGTGTGTTATTGATTATTATAAATGAAATCAGTTTTTATCCTTTCATCCAAATTATAACATTATATGCCTACATACATTGTACAGAAATTTTTAAAACTTTATTTTTTAATCTAAATTATAATTTTAACAATATACCCGACATGATTAAACAAAAAAAAATTACCACCGAACATAGAACCTCTTCCTTTTTCAAAGTCGGCTAAAAAGTGAGCGGCGACTACTAAATCCTAAAACGTAAATTATTCATATTTTAATAAACCTTGGTATTTAAGGTTTCATAGTTGCAACGTGAGAAAAATATTATAATGTAAAAAATAACACAAAGAATAGAAATATATTTAATATATGAAAATTAATACTTGCTTGTTTTTGTTCTCATCTAATGCGCTGACATACCGTTCATCCCGTTATGATAAAACTTTGATAACTAATTGTTTTCACTTTCAAGAAACAAAGACACACCACAACGAAGTTGCCTGTAGGTGGTGTGCGTCAGACAGAAAATAAGATTTGAAAATCAGTAACTTTTTAACCGAAATACTAATATTATAAATATTTGACAGACGCGTTGGCGCAATGGTCACTGCAACTGACTAAAGCGCTAACGGTCGCGGGTTCGATCCCCGCTCACGGCAAACGTGTGTATTGGCCATACGGATGTTTGTCGTGGTCTGGGTGTTTGTGTTAGTGTTGTGAGTGTTTCTGGACCCCCGACACAAGGTCATGAGATCTTAATGGGGGCCATTGTATGTGCTGCGTTATTATTATTATTGTTATTATAAAGCTGAAGAGTTTGTTTGTTTATTTGTTTGTTAAACGCGCTAGCCTCAGGAACTACTGGTTCGAATTAAAGAATTGTTTTTGTGTCAGATAGTTCATTTATTGAGGAAGGCTATAAGCTATATTACATCACGCTACGACTCATAGGAGCGAAGTAGGAAAGGAAGGACAGCTAGTAAGCTAATAAAGAGTTCGCTTGGATATTTGAAGGCGATAATTACACGTGAATAAATTAAATATATTAATTGACATTCACTGCTTACGTATGGTTACCTAGGTAACCGTTACCAGACTATATGGATGTCTTATATTAATGACGAGATTAAAACTTACAAGTGTAATTTGCGCCTTTGCTTTTTTAAAGAAGGCTTTTACGATTCGGAATATACATAGATTCCACATAAGAACCGGCAAGAAACTCGATAGACACTCTTTTAAAAAGTTTCCATTCTATACCATCTATATTTTATGTTAACAAAACGGAGGTCTCGGTCAAGGTTGCACTTAAATTATGAGTCTGCATCCATATACTTACCGTCCACTTATTTCTTGTGTCTTGCGTAACTTGGTACATGCAGATTGCGCTCTTGATAGTGAGAGTGTATAATAAGGCGAGATTTACACTTATAAATTTTCTCTGCTTGCTCTGAGACTTTTGTAAAGATTAATATAAGTTGTTTGACACCTGAAAGAATGTCAATGCCTTCTTTTTGTCGTCGACAGCTTTCGTATCTGCTTACGACGTATCTATTAGCAGGTTACAGAGTTATTTTACATCAGTCACGAGAATAAAAGTTACAAATGTAATATTCGCCGTATACTGAACTTGTATCTAATCGTTAGCTAAAAAGGAAATGTAACCATGAAGATTATTACGCAGTCCATTAAAAAGAAGATAAAATTAATAGATTAACTTCTTTTAGAACACTAGGCTTATATATGATCCTATAATCTATACTAATATTATAAAACTGAAGTGTTTGTTTCTTTGTTTGAACGCGCTAATCTTAGGAACTACTTGTTCGAATTGAAACATTATTTTTCTATTACATAGTCCATTTATCGAAGAAGGTTATAGGCTATATAACATCACGCTATGAGCAATAAGAGCGGATCATCGATGAAAAATGTTGCAATTATGGAATAAATTTTGGTAGATTTTTTGCTCAAATGTTCTATTATATTATTGCCAAATTTTAAGAATGTGAGGATGAACTTTCAAAAAACACATAAGGAATTTAAAAAAAATCTACTGCTAGACCCACAATCTAAATGGCTGTAATCTCTATTCTATAGCTCTTATCGTATATATTATAATTTTTAATATTTAAATCGACATTTTAAATCCTCCTTCTTTTTATTGGATTGTAAATACGTAAATAATGCTTCAATACATCACCATTACTTTCTGTTTCGTTATATTGTTTAAGTATGGAGGTAAACCAAAGCCTTTGTTGGAAACAAGTCAATTTCTACTAGAAACCAGTGACTGCGAGGGTACGAGTATTATCGTAGTGCACTCATACGTGTAATCGCTAACTTTCCAATGAAACGGTAGGATTATTTGTCGTAGTAACAAAGTCACGATTTTATTAACGGTTACCATTTTCAATCATTATGCTATGTATGCGTAGTTAATTTGAATACTTTTGATTCTTTAACATATTGCATTCAATTAAAATTCAATTTTTCATTGAAAATGTCTGGGTTTTAGTTCTTAATATATTAATAAATATCAATATATCATAACAAATATAGAAAATGATTACATGGAAATTAATACAAAAAAAAGGATTATTTTTTACAAAAGATTGTAGAACTCATCTAAGCCACTACATCTGGGTAAAGTTCCCAAAATACTGGCAGCATTACCCCGTTGAATGGCCAAGTTGATCCTTTGACCGAGGTAGCTGCCAGCTCTTGGGTCCCCAGTTGACTCCCAAAATCTCTTTATATTATCTTTATAGTATATCTCACGTAACTTAAAGAAGATTAACTATAGTAATAGCAAGACTCGAACCAAAAACCATATATAATACAAGAACAATATAGATATAATATAATTAAAGTTGTTTTTTTTACAATTTACAATTTTTTATTATATTTACATTAGTTATTTACTTTAATGTTTACGTTATTTTTATCATATAGATAAATTTCAAAGAAATTCAGATACATTAGTTATATTAAAAGCTGAATAGAAAATATAATATCTATTTTTCTATGTGCATGTGTTTCCATACATGTATCTCGGTTACTTAACCGGGATCGTATCGTGGGATTGACCTACAAATCAATTGTATACGCTATTGTCGCATGTCGTCTCACTACAAATGAGGATGTGAAAAAAGTTTACACTCAATCTTTATGATAGTTTCATACGTTGCAAACGATAATGCTATATCCGATCATTCGTGTCTCTTATCCAAAGATACAGTGACATAAAAACATAATAAAAACAGATAAAATTTACATTGCTTTATGATTATTGAAATTTAACTAAAAAATAGGTAATAAGGCTGAGTTTTTTAACTAGGCGTGGTAGGCTAAATCCAAAAGGAATATCGAAAAATACTTAAAGGACTCTAGGAACCGATTTTGATGAAAACTAAAACTGGATCATAAGTTTTTTTTTTAATAAATTCATTTTCCTGATTTGAAAAAAAATATATAACTATATTATTGCACTTATAGTGTTACTTATAATGATCAACTTTTGGAAAGTAATAGTATACGGCAAACTAAAGGAAAGGGTTAATTTTTAACCTGTATCTATATTATTATAATCATTTCGATATTTAAAAATATTACTAATACAACTTATTCATATTTAAATACAATAGCTTATAGACAACACAATAAAAATCCACTAGACAATATTTTGATGTAAAAATAACACGACACATAGTAATGTTTTATCAATTAACCAAATTAGTCTATGAATTATTTATATGTTCATTTTATATTTAATAGAATTATAAAAAATATATATGATTCTTTACCTGCAACAGAAGAGAAGCGCTGTCCCCAGGTTCCTGAAAGAAAAATACTATTATTAAGATTTATATTGTACATTAAATAAACAATCAATTACTTAATAAAGTAAAACTCGATTGCATTATACTAAATTTTAATACACCTAGCCTCTACGAAAGTAATAAAAGACGGTTCGATATGACATTAGGTAATAATAATAAATGTCAATAACGGACACTAAAACGTCAATAAATACGAATAAAATACCAGGCATCAAGCACCATTAAGGAGGTTGGGCGGCACCCGAATCGGTCATTAGTGCAAAAACGTCAAATCAAACAGAAACTTGGGCAACTGACAGAGAAACTTCCCCTTAATTGACGAGAGGGTTTGGTTGCTACGTTAAATATTTCTAAATAAAATAGTAAATTATAGATAAAAGGGTACCATTAACTTTTTTCTAAATGCTGAACAGAAATTCGATCGGCTTGTTTAATTGCGTTCATAAAGTTGGAAAATATTTTTTCTCATTTTGTATCATTTTATTGCAGAGGAAGTTAAATTTAGACTTATTATTTATAGGTATATTTTATATAAATACAAGAAGAGTTGATCTTTAAGTTATTTTTAATATAAATACTGTTTCTGTTGTTACGTGAAGTTTTATATCGGCGTACGTAGTCTATCGGCGATATAATACGTACGATACGGAACAAAACGAAACAAAATTAAAGGTGAAAGTAGAATGTATAAAACTCATATTAACTCTATATTGGATAATATTTATGAAATATCCTAATTAGATATCTTAAGTTACTTTTTGTAGTTAGTTAAAATTTATTGAATTATTAAGTAACAATAATAAATATATTTTCATTATGTTTACATAACAGAGAATAAAGACGGTCTTGTGCCTACAGTTGATTTATAGCATTGCATTTAATTATACCTAATAAAAAAAAAACTGGAAATTTCATGTAAATATACTGAACATAATTCATTGTTCTCAGTAACAGCTATTTAAATATACATACACGTTAAATTGGGTAATATAATAACGCAATTGTACCATAAGTGGCGTTTTGTATAACGAGGTCATATAAGATTCCAGAAGAATTATTCAATACACTCGATTTAATTTAATTATCTACTTAATTGTTATAATACCTACTTTTTCTTAAACATGTTTGCTTACATTTAATTTTATTATATCTGACTAATGTTCCAAAGCAAGGCATGCGACACTTGTTATCTTTACATTGAATGTACTTTCAAGGAATTTATTGTAATAAAAAATATGCTCGTATTATAAATCTTAAACACGTCATAGATTATAGTATTTTTCTACGCTATCAGGTGAAATTAATGTTTAAACGATTAATATTTTTAGCCGTAATTCAACAAAAAGTATAATATTATAATATTAAAATTCTATGTTACGGTACTTAGTCGTGATCGCTTTCGTTTCAATTTCTTATAGAAAACAATGTTAGGATTATTTCCATATTTAAAAATTATAATAACCTAACAGTAAACTTAGAAAATCTAAAAGCAAAATGAAGTAGTAACACTTCCTCATAATAAAAGTTACAGAATCGTCTTTTTTTACACGACACGATTATAAGACTGTTTACATCAACGCGGTACCGGTTTACACCCGGTTATTTAAGAGCCAAGGTCGGAGGCAGGTTTTAAACCTGCCAGAGTACCGCACGAGACATCAGACGTCTGACGTAAATCGAAATTAATTGAGCCATATGCTTAGATTTTTTTTCTTTTTACGGTCTAGTGAATCCAAAAAACTGGGTTATTATGTTTGTTTTTTATACAGACAGGGGACTAACATTTTTTAAATCGTAATCATCAAAACTAGTTACAGTGATGCAAACTATACCATAAGGCAAGAATTACACTTGTAACCTTTATTTTTAAAATATTTACATAAATTGTTTAACACTTCTCAAAAATTTTACTGTCAATGACATATTTATTAACACTCACAACTTACATATGGTTACCTAAGTAACTGTTACCAGGTTACACAATTTATTATGCAAGTTATAAGAGTAAAACTTACAAGTGTAATTCTCGCCTAAGGTGTAAGGTTTTGTGACGTGACATTTTGACAAATTATAAGTTAATATTTTTACAATATTTTCCGTTTGAAGAATGAGTGTTTTACATATTGCATGCTTGAGATTTACTATAGTTAAAGATAAAGTCAAATAAATGAAATAAAAATAAAAATCAGCCAAGTGCGTGTGGGGCCACGTACAATGTTGTCAGAATTGTCAAGATCGGTCATGCAATCTTCGAGTACCTATTTTCGTAAAAAAGTTTACGACGAACTGGGAATTTCCTTTTTTAAGTCAGTTTATACAATATACATACTTACAATTTTAAACCTTTTATTATTATAAAATTATTTTTAATTTCTCTTTAAGAAGAGAATAAGAGATAGCTACGTAATCCGTATCTTTTATATTATACCATAAATGCCAAAGTGAATTCGTCGTTTGTTTGACTGTTAACTCGCTCTTTCGCTATAACGCCGTAGGTAAATACTGAGCTAATATTTTATTGAGACATTGTTTTATACCTTATTTTATATTTTATTTTAATTTAAACTTATTAAATATTTATTTATTTATTCATTTAAATTCATATATTATTTTAAAATTATTAATATTTACATAATGTGATGCTTTAAAAAGTGAAATATTTATTTTTACTTAGATCATCTATAACTCGATAACCATAAGAACCCACATAGCCGTGATAATTTTCCTTTTAAATTCATTATACGTACCACTATCGTGAATTTTTTCATATTTTTAGACGCAGCAGTTTAGTGGAAAGAGGGGGATCCTAATCCTATCCAACGATACCCTACAACATGGGATAAATGAGAAAAAAAATTTTTGGTCTCTCTTAACACATAGGGAAGAAGGCGTAATTCATATGTATACTCATACCGAATTACAGCTTTCTGGTATTAAGGGTTTCGGAGCAAAGCCGCGGACAGACAGACAGACAGACAGACAGACAGACAGACGGACATGGCGAAACTATAAGGGTTCCGTTTTTTACTACGGAACCCTAAAAAGATTATTGTTGACTTTTATGCTGACTATATCGAACGCATAGTCTGTAACTCTGTAGTCATATAGTAATACAGTCGTAAGAACCGCATTAACATTGAAAAGTTAAAAACTTGACGAATTACGGTCGAATTTAAACGAAGGCGACCACTCGTGTGAATGAAAACGTTTCGTATATCCAAGGATTTTTGCAATAAGTTGCTAAATCGTTTCCTTTATAGATATATAAAGTTAAAATTAACCTCTTAAAATGTATAGACACATGATGATAAGAATGAGATTTATACAACGTATTAAAATTACACATTATAAAGTTATTTCTGAAACCTTTGATAAACATTTCGCCATCCTAAATGAGGTGAAGTGGGAGGTGAAGTCAGAGTTGAATTTGATGTCATCATTACACCTGATCTTATATAACTTATACGTATATAATTAATGACATTTGATCGTTTTCCTACTTTTTATCTTTGTTATTTTTATAAAATCAATGTATCAAACTAACTTGATTTTTACTATGTTATGTTTAATGTTGTATAATTCAGTAGTAACATGTTGTTTTAGTTGTAGTTTTAGTTTGCACACTGCTTTATTTGCGTTAATTTATATTTAGTAATGCCGTACGAACTACTAAAGCTTATTTTTCTGTCTGGCTGGTACGACACATGCGCCACCTACTTGAAGTTATTATGCTCGTTACCTTCTCGGTATGAACTGTATAGCTCACGGGGTGCAAACGAACACAGACTAATTTTTATATATAAGGTTATTGGAAAAAAAAATTATAAATAAAGATAACAGTATCAAATAATAGCCGATTAAAGTAAAAGTCTCACGTCTGAGATTTATATCAGATAAATAGGGGTAAAATTCATTTCGTGATTAAAAAGAAACGCCCGTGCACAATTACATTTATATATCTATAACCGCTACTTACAATGAAGCAGGGTAAGCTCGGACTTTGAGGTATCCGAATCCTTTTTTACACTAGATAATTATGAGTTCGTATGTTTACGTTCAAATTATATATCGTGGCAAATGCGGCATCGCTTCTATTACGCATTGTTGCAATGTATGTGATTATGACACGCTCTTGCATTGTGGATTCATATCGGTTCATTCAAGCGTTGACTTGTGTTACGTTTTATTCCGCATCTACTCGCATATATAAATAAATACTTGATGAGATACTATATCTCGTGACTTCATCCGTGACCGATAATTTCATAGATTTTTTTGGCACGAAACCCTAATTCTTTGCCTATGTTAATCATTAGCTATCTTCCAATGAAAATTTTGTCAATATTAGGCCCGATCTCCGTGTCGGAGAACAGCCCGAAAGAACAGGTAGACAGATAGACAAAAAACTTAAGTTTTTTTTGTAATGTTATCGTGTGCATTTATATGTTTTATCTGATATTTTAACATTACAAACAGACACTTCGATTTTATTCGTTAGTATAGATTACAAAACTGTAGTAAGGTGATGACTGCTTATGATTTCTTAAACATTTTACTCGATAAAGAAGGTAATACCACTTTTCTTTATGTTAATATATCTCTGTCTGTTTGTAGACGGATCACGCAAAACCACTGGTTGAATTTTAATGATGCTTAGTTCAGAGTTACTCACAATTTATTAAGATCAATACTATTATATTTCAGGAAATGAAATATAATAGCGATCTGAAATTACTTTGATTATTCTTGAAGGCATCCTTCAAGAATAATCAAAATAAACTCAGATCGCTATTCCATGAAGTTGTATGTACAACTTAACAGGTCATATTATGTAGACATTATGCAAATGTAAAGCAAAATAATAAATTAAATTATTAATGCATAATGCGAAGTGCTGGTTATAATAATTACGTGTTAATGTCGTAACAAGAATAACTCAATGTAAGCTATTGGTTATATATTTTCCGGGAAAAAGAAAACTGATAAGATATTTATAGAGTCATAAAAAAATCTTTCAAGTGCGAGTAGAATTTTGACAAGCGGACGGATAGCAATTGTCCCCTGTAGGCACATCTGGGGTAGGGAAACCTAAAAAGTCCAAAGAACAAGCAAAAGTGCAAAGCTCTAAGTTCTTAGAACGTGTTATTTGTACATTAATTATAATCTCAAAAAAGAAATTTGATTTTAATGCGGCGTTCACTAGGGGCAAGCAAGAAGAATCTGTCAATATGGTATTTTACTGAGAATAGATTTAATAAGAGAAAATTCATACTAGTTACATCTACCAGTGGCGAAAATTTTAATTATAAAACTTAAGGGATCCATCAGACGCTTGCAGTCGATATTACTAAAAGAACTACATATACTCATGGCGTTATGTGTGATTTTAATTACACTTTCATACTTTTTTTTTACATCCCATAGACAGCATCAATGCCACGTAACTGCGGCCGAAAGCATGCCGTTCAAACCACGACTTTGTGCAGTTCGAATCCGACCTGCACTGTGTGATGATGATGTGTCTCTATGGTGTTACTGAGAATATATTCAGTAAGCAATAATTCTTATCAGTTACGTATGTTGGTGCAGTACTGAGTGGAGGAAATTTTATCATAAAACACAAGGGCTCCATCAGACGCTTGCAGTCGATTTATATCTTCGATAGACAGCACGTGTTTACATTACATAACTGCAGCTGAATATTTGCGGTTCAAACTATGACTGCGTGCAGTCCAAATCCGGACCGCAGGTTGTTAAACATGTCCCTATGGTGTGACATGCTAGGTTAAATCACATACCGTCGATGAAGTCGTAGAGAGAGCGTTTGCTGAGACGACGCATTTTCTATAGCCCAGTGAATAGCTAATATGGATGCTGATAAGTAATAATGCGTCAACCCTCAAAAAGTGAAATTATGAGATATCGATCTATTTTGATACTCCGTCACCTATTTAACATTATTCAAAAAAAATAGGTCATCTAAACTAAATAAGTACTTATATATATATACTTGAAAAATTTATTATAAGATAACACATTAAATATTTCAATCTGCTCTTAATTCATTATATCTTTTATCAAAATAGAAAACAAAATATGGATATATGTATACGTCTTCAAACAAATTGGTTAAGAATACTTTCGACATCATTAGACGTCATTTTCTCAAAATGGTGTCCGTGTAGCTTGACGCAGTATTGCTTATCAGCGTTCATATAACAATAGCAGGTTAGGAGCACCAACTTAAAGTTTATTTGTGTGCCCAGACATTTATTTCGGGCTTTTCACTGTTGTACTAATAAAACTTACTCACTTTTTATATGAAAATATTTTATCGATTTTTTTTTACGATTTTTCAACATTTTCTTTCATACAACAAGAGGTTATTATTTAAATAGGTGCAGCCGATCTGAATTGATGCGCTTACATATATTCAGCTATTTTTTGCCTATATAGATTATAAAAGTTTTAAGTTTTACAGGTTTAAATCAAATCCTTAAAAGTGCCGGAATTGTTTCAGATGACTAATGCAATCATTCATCATAAGCGATTGTCGTGAGAATATGCGATGATATCATTGGTAGATAGTGTAGGCATAAGCTATTTGCAATATTAATGTATAAACTTATATTATCTCATTCTACAACTAAATGTGTTCGTAATATGTAAATTTACAAGTAAAAAAATACAAATTGAACTCATAGCCAATTTTCTTTAACATCACGATATATTTCTGTTCTTGCCTCACTGATAAATTTTTCGGCTTAACATCAATATTATAAATGCTATATAAAAATATTATTTAACTTAATATTAAGAACGCGAAAGTAACTGTCTGTCTGTTAGTTTTTTGTTTGTTGCCTATTCATGCTTCCAAAGCAATGATTAACAATTTATTTAAATCTAATGTAAGTCTTTGAGCAAAATTTACAAGTGTTATTCTCGCCTAATGTCATTTTTAAAAGATCAGACTTAAACTTCTGAAATATGATCATCATAAGTTAATCATTATGTCATACGTAATAGGGATTATATTTATATTGTGGTGGTCATATGTGATGTTGCAAAATTTTATTCTTACAATCTGAAGGGTTATTAGGCGAAGCTATCGCTATCGCCACGCGACATAATTTGAGAGTTGATTTGTTTCGTTTTAGTACAAAAATCAGAAACAACAGTCAAAATGTACTATGTTGCGATAGCGGTAGCTTACCGTAATTGGCCTGCTGAACTGCTCACTTCTTATAGCTGATATATGACGAAACAGAGTTGTTTAACCTTAATTAATTTTTCGTTTTAACTCGATGATCTCTACGTAATCATTGTTTAAAACGTGGAGAAAAAAACATCAAGTCTCAAATTCTAGTTTAAATAAATTTATCAATTATAATAATAAACTCAATAAAAGTAAGCTAACGACATAAAATAAATGTATTGTTAGTTGTGTTTTTAAAATAATGGAGGTCCTACAGGATTTCTAGAGGCACGGTAAATGTAAGGCAAAATTTTTCTAGACTATATTATCAGACGAAATAAATACAAAATATAATGACATAATAATACATTATACAACAACGCATTTCGAATTTCTCATGCAGGTAAATAAAGAATGTCCTAGTTTATGTACGTAATTAAATACTGTGTTCAGATAATTACATATACATACATACTATAAAAGCTCAACAAGTACACTATAGGTGCAAAATTGTTTATAGTATAGCATTAATACTCTAAAATAAAATCTACAAATGTAGATATAAATCAAGGCTACACTACCTCTGAGTGTTTTATTTGTTATTAAAACATTTTGTAATTGGTTATGCCAAAATATTCCATTTTATTTTGACATGAATGTTTTATTTATAAATACAAATTCATATTTATAGGCAATAATATATTACTTACTTTGATTTTTAATTTAAAAGCTTAAACACAAAAAACGTAAATAATATTACCTATACAAAAGCACTACACAGAACTGTAAATACCGCATCACTGAAAGCTCGTGAAGACAGCACCACCATAAATGTCTCAGTAATTTTACCTAAATAACACCATTAAACACATTTTAACTCAAGAAAATTTGAAAGAAAATTCGAAAAGTCTTGTAAAGTGAGCTGCGCGCGTTGTTTTGAACGGTTCTTGTTGTAAAGAAAGATCGTGCGCCCACGCATCGCGCGGGAGCGAGCTATTACTAGAGCATGTGTCGCCGGCCCTGGGGCAAGGTTGCCTGGAAAATTGCACATGATACCATATATCATTACGATTTCTGGGAAAATCGTGTGTTTTTGGCGTTCATTCATAACATTCTTTTATTGATGAAGTCTTAAATAAAAACTTTTTACTTTTTATTGACTGATCTCTTAAAATAAGAAGGTTCTATGCTTGACAAGTATACATACGTCTTTTTTTTAGTTGAGAAACATTTTTGTACATATTAAAATACTTAAATATGACTATTAGGTATTTCCTGTATGTCACTTGTATTTAAAAATACAAAAATCTATTTAGTAAATAAAACAAAATGTAGAAAACGACACACTTTACCATGTCATAAACTAGTACAACATACTTCATCTAAAATATTTTTAAGCGTATGAACTGACGAGCAATTACACTTTACAAATTTTTCGCTTTTTTGTGATTCTTGAAAGATATAGAAAGTATTGACGGCCTTGTTGGCCCTTTGCCAGACAACGTCAGCTGTCGATGCGCATTCTTGACTTCATATCCTCGTCTCATTACTGGAGTGAAACTGATTGTTCTGTACACTTTTTTTAATTTAAGATTACCTAATTTAAGAACACTTCCTTTTGTTTTAAAAGGTAGATATCAAGATATAGATAGTTAGATAGAGAGATAGATAGGTAGTTAGACATTGTCTGTACTGTATTCTCTCTCGTATCTAGTATCTCGTAGAAGATCGGCGTAAAATAGGTCATAGGACCTGCGTTTCGTACGATATATGTGAGAACCAGAGGCCTAAAACCCTTCCCCTTTCTTTTCCCTTTTCGTCCCTTATTCCTTATCATCCCTTACTCCTTATTAAATTGGTAATGATGATGATCACGTAACATCAGGTATACCACGTCTTTTTTGCCAGCTTTTACCATAGAAAATATAAATTTGACTCGGGTACTAAATTACGCAGTATTTTTTCTTTGGTTTTAAACGTCGAGATGCGTTTGTTTTAATTACTTGAATGATAAAGTAAAAATAAAAGTAGATTTTTTTAAGAATAAGTAAAAATAATTTCAATGCTCTTTTAAACACAAGTTTATAACACTTCGTATTACAAGCTGAATCATAAATCTATGTACGAGTATTTTACTGCAAGAAAACATTAAATTTTGAAATAGCAAAACACCAGTAAAGTCGAGTCGTAAACGAACTATTTCGATTAGGTTTGACGAACACTTTCAATGCTTCATAAAAATATTTGATATTAATAAAAACATGCGATATTATTTTTTAATGTTTACACATGAAGGTCGAAAGTGAAAGAAATAAAAGGGAACTTGTTAATTTCGATGCAATACTCCCAAGGACTCTAAGTAATGGAATTCAAATGAGTCGTTTTTATCTATGAAACAATTTAAATAACCCGTTATGGTCAGTCGCTTCAAATCAAATCATATATTAAGACTATTTATCGGTTGCGGCTTTATTCCCTTTTAACATTTTACTTCAATAGGCCGAAAAGTGATCTGTACTAATATTATAAATAGGTATTAATTTGTTTGTATGGTTGTAAATTTGTACATACCTATGTATTCTCTGAAAGTAAAAAAAAAACTCTTTTGCGTTGGATAGCCTGTTCATTGGAGAAGGCTATATTACATCACGCTACGACTTATAGAAAGGAAAAATTAATCATTAATGCGAGTGAAACCGCAAGAGCAGCTAGTTTTATATTGTATACTAATTAAACCACGCGATTTTCTCTGCGTAGAAATTTTAAACACCCATCTCAATTCTCAACGTTTCATTTTTGCGACACAAAGTAGTTATACCATTTACCAAGGGCCAACGTCTTTACCAAAATTCATAAAAAACGTAACAAACAAACTGCCAGACAAAGTAAAATGGGCATAAAATGCAAAAGAATAGAAAACTGGGGCTGATACATTTAAATAAACAAACTTTAACTTTATAATATAACCTACACATATGGCTCAAATGATAGGTCAATATGTAGATTTGTGTAGACCGGTTTGTTATAGAAAAAAATGTATCACAAACCTTGTAAATAAAACATGAAAGTCAAATTTATTAGCATATGTCATTTAAAACCGGCTTCCTTATTTTTTGTATTTTATACCATCGCTTTTAGAATTCTCGGTAAGTAAGTTGTATGATGATAAGCTCTACCTATTAACGAAACTTTAATATTTAAACACGAAATAATTATTTCTTTTTAATATTATTAAACAAACAAAATCAAATTTGATTACGTAATATTATCTTTATCCCGATAAATAGTATTGGTTTTAATAGACAGTAATGTCAGCTCATAAATTGTGACGTAATAGTTCACTTGCTCAGGGCAAGATGCGAAAGTTGCGAAGCCGGTTTGCACCAGTGCGATGCGGTTACCGCTCTTCCCAAAGGTTGTCCCCTGTTCCTTGTAAAGAATGATATTTACAAACCAATGTTAACTTGAAATATTTTTTTAATTTATTGTACTCAATGTTATTTTATAATTATAGATTTATTACTTTTTTACTATTTGACGTTAAATGTCCTTTTCTCAACTTTAATACGCTCGTCGATTGACTTGATGAACCAAAATTCTCTCGCCTGTTATAATTAATCAGTAGCTGGTTGCTAGGCAACGACATCCAAAGCGTATTCTATTTTATATTTAACTGATTAGCAGAACCTTTATCAAACTTTCTAAATTGTTTGTATTGTTTTCAATTATGTCTGATCAATCCATAAAACGTTAATGTCGCATTGATATTCTGAATCTAAAACCTCGTGGCATGTTCTGATAAATTGCTTATTCTGACCCTGACCAGAAATTTATATTTCCGCAATAAAAATTAAATAACTAAATGTCTATGTAAATTATTGATAGATACTATCTATGTAATCAAGATCAAAAAATATCTACATATTCACAAGTCCTCTGTTTTACTATATATAAACTAAAGACATAAATAAACATATATGTGTATAATCTATATTATATAATAATAAAATATATCAAGCTAAGACAAGTGACAACTTCGACAACCCTAAAGTTGCAACTTGTCGCATCACCACTGAAGTCGATTGGCCACTGTGTCATCGGGGCAAGGCGAATAAGGCGAGTAATCGCGGAACAGTCACGGAGAAATGTCATCGGACTCATCATAATAGTTTTATGCATTTCATAATCATCGTTAAATTTATTTTATATTTTTAATAGCCAAAACTAAACATTATTATTTCTGGCGAAGATTGTTCATGAATATAATAAAAATTATAATTCTTAAAATGTATCTGGACTAAATCCTTATCACAGAAATTAAAATAAATTATTATGAATGATTCTGGTACAGTATTTTTTACGAAGTTTACTACACTAAACAATTATTTATGGCATGTCTGCCTCCTTGCTTTACTCGTCCTAATAATATTCTCATTTTTTATTTTACTATTTTAAATGAATTTAACGTTAATTAAATTGACCCATTGACGACACAAATTCACGTAGTCCTTGAACAAGGAATGTCTGAATAAAAATAAAATGAACACTTTACATTTATATTTCATCATACCTATAATCTACATTCCTACATTTTTCGTCTTCATTAGGAAATTAAATCCTTACAAAACTATTCTAAATACTCATTAAGAATCCAATTATACAACTGTAACAAATATTACGCAATTAAAATATTTTTAAGAGTTTTGATTTGTTTTAAAAGATGATACTATATGTTTTTAAAGAAAGAGAAAGTAGCCAATCAGGAATAATTAAATCATTTTAATAATACGGTAATATCACACTTCCAAACGGTAGCGAACAGACAACATTAAATAATTATTTTCTTATACGGGGACTAAATATTTATAGGAATTAATAAATATATCCTTATCTTTTAGAAAAATCGGGTACAATATTCTTTATTTTTTGTCAATACCTATTGATAATACAATTTTAATAAACATATTTTATTAATACGCAGGTAAGAAATATATTTTAAAAAGAATACATACATAGTGTGAACTAGTTACATAATGGTGATCCGCTTAGTAAAAGAGTTCATTGTTAGTTTCAGATACGATAACTGCTAATCGCGGCTATCGGTATATTTAAAGGAAATATAAAGAACAGCTTATTGCTCTAGTAATAAAATTAAATTTAATATAATTCGTAGTACAATAAAACTGTTATGATACTAACAAATGTATATTTCCACATATAATGCACAATAAATGTTTAATTAAAATTCTAAGCAAGAAATAAGCTCTAGTAATTGGAAACAATTTATGACAACTTTACAAGTCGACTTTCAAATAGCTACAGATTTTACCATAGCGATTAAAATGTGATCTTACTTTATAGTAGAGATTAAAACTAGAATAAATTAAAAATTGATTATATTTTAAAATTTTAATAATGTACCGTTATGTAATAGATTTTCATTTTTATCGACGTCATGCAATACTAAAAACTTATTGCTTCTGTTATTTTTAATTAATAGGTATATTTTTTCAAAAATGAATATATTTGTTCTAACGAAATGTATAAAATAAAAATAAGTTTGACAAGGACGCCACAGACCCGCAGAGATTATAATTTTCAAAAGTTTTAGAGACGTATAATAATGCAACCAATACATTCTTATGAAAAATATTTCATTCATTTTTCAGTTAAATTACATCAATGTTTACGTTATATATATAGGTATTGTGTTTTCTTTGTTACCTGTAGCTTTTTGATCGTCTTGGTATTAGTTTATTTTAGTGTCGTATAGAGGTGCTTTCGTGCTCTTTGAAGCGCAATACGAAATGAATATGAGTTGTTGCAGCTGTGCTACACTTTTGCTAATGCTAATAAATATATATTAGTGAAGAAAACTAATTGATTTGGCAATTGATCGTTGTATTGGAGCAGAATACAATTTTATATATTGATTCGTATCAACTTTTATCGAAAACAAAATTTCAAATTAATTGCAATAACTATAGACGACAGACAAAATAATAACGAGTCATTTATAATTGGATTATAGCACTATCTATGATACTTACAAAACTAAGATAATTAATAATATGATAAAAATAATCATAAAAAAGGAGATTGATAGCTTAACAATATGGCAAAGATAATATGAGCAATTTTCGAAATAATAATATTTTGTATTTCCAATATTAGTGTGAATATAAATGAATAGTAGCTAATTAATTAAAACATGTAAAATTTATTTTCGAAATTATGGCGTAGTATATTTTATAAATCTTGCTATCCAATATATACTAATGTGCTACAGAGTAACACTTGTTTGTAAATTTGTATGGAGTAATACTTGAAACTAGTGATCCGATTTTAAAAAATATTTTTGCGTTGGATAGCGTTTATTGAAGAAGGTTATAGATTATATCATTTACATCACGCTTCTACTCACAGGAGCGATGCAGTAACTGTAAACGCGAATGACATCGCAACGGACAGAGAGTAGTACATATATAATGGAACTTGTAAATATATATAAAAATTACAGAAGTCTAAAAAAAAAGTATAAAAATTGTGATTATACTTCATATTAACGGTACGAATTCACTGTTAATTATTACACTTCAGTCCTGACCACGATTACACAAATAACCGTTAAAACGCGTTATTATTGCAAACAGCTAATACGTCTATGGAGCGATAAAAATAAAGCAACAACGGTATCACAATACGATGTTTAACGTCGCTTCAGACGGAGCTCACGTAGCGGATTTTAAATCTCATTACAGAACGTAATGCTATGGTTTCGTTAGCAAAGGCCATGGACGGTTGTATTTAATTTATCCAACAGATATAGAAATAGATGTATAAAGGAAGATTATTGTTTTTTTTATCTTTTATGAGTAAAGTGCAAAAATAGTATATTTGTATTGATCTATGTAAACATATCGCTGGTTTGCATGAATATAATCGCGTAGTAATTCATAATTATAACGAATAGAACTAAGTATGTCAAAAGACCATGAATCTTTGATGTTCTATCATGAAAAGAGTTGCGATGATGAATTTTCGTTTAATCAATAAAGTTATAATATCAAGGGATCGTTTAAATTTTGCAGCTATGCACCAACACATTAATAAATTTAAAAACCCCATACCCTAAAATTCATCATTTTTAGTTGCATCGATATTCTTGAAAGCAGCGATATTTCTTTGTTCGGTTTTACCCAAAAACTATCAACGGGACCTTCTTACTCAGGAGTAAGCATACATCGACTTTATGTCTGGTAGTTAGATCTATAAGTAGTAAAATTTGAACTATATCTTTTGAAACATAAAAGATGAACGCTTAGAATTTCTACAGAGTAGTTGTTAATATGTCGGATTTCCAAACACATTAAAAACCGGCTAAGCGTGAGTCAGGTGTCAATGTCAGTTCTTCCTGTAGATATTTACGCTCTATAAAAGTTAATATTATACAGACGTTATATAAAAGTGCTAAATAAACGAAACAAGGTCAATATAAAAACTATTACATTCCAAGGCACATTTTATTACTAGTCGTAGAGTTATGCATTATGTATAGAGGTATCAACGATAATATTCGGAATTTTTCAGTGTAATTTAATAAAAATAAACAACAAGAAAAAATTAACTGCTATATTAGGTTCTGTTGAGACTTCGGTATGAAGTTAAGTACATGTCACTATTATGTGCAAGTAAATTTAATAAAAAATTAAAAACACGGTACATATGATCACTCTAATGTATGAATGGCCTGAGCATCAACCAGCCAGTTCATTAAATATTGTAATAGACGCTACGGCTACAAATCATTCAGGCCACTAGTTGAAGGACGGTGTATAATAAAAAAATAAAGAGACTAGGATGTTAATTGAACGACTAATTAAACTAGTTGGCTGCGAAATATTAATGTATGTGTATTTATGTATTTTATTGTGTATTTTAAAAAACTATTTTGTTTTCCTTCCTCCCTTCGGTATGAGTGCGAGTTTGTCTCACGACCAATTTTATTTAAACACAATAAATTTTATTGTATGTGATTTTTTATGTGAAGTATGTTCTTAATTTTCTTAGTAGTTGTAATATTCATCATTTTTAGGGATTTGTACCCGAAATACTAAAGTCTAGTGTTATTAAAGTCTCCACCATTCGCTATGTAACGAACTACCTTTTTTTGTTTTCGCGGGGGAAAACAAGCTGTATCTATCCCATAAACCGTAATTGATAGACTTGAAATTTTAACATTATGTGTACTTCTATTACCGCTTAATAACAAATAATAAATCTGGTCAAGTGCAAGTACGACCAATATCAAGTTTTTTTTGTACTTACATATTGTTAAAGCATCTCTTTCATGGAGCGTAATAGAGTTTAAATGTTTCACATAATGTGTATTTTTATTACCGCTACAACTAGACAGGTATTTATTTATGTACCTATCATATCCTTAATTCTTTAGGTTGGTGGAGACTTTATTACATCGTCAGTGTTTTTGTCTGATTTCTATGTCAATCTATCAAAAAACTCACGGATATCAGTCAAGGTTAGAAGAGCGTCAAAAAAGTCTTACTAAGAAATTGTTAACTTTCACTTTCAAATGCTTCCTAGCTATCGATGTCTAGTATTTATTGTGAACGTACAGAGCTTGACCTTTTCATATTATGAAATGCTTAATGTAATATAAGTAATACGACATAGCATAGTGTAATAATTACATAGGTCTGTTAATATCGTTAAAGAATTAAGATTATTGTTAAAGAATCAAGATCACTCACTCCTTCTTGGTGTATGTGTTTCATATTATATAATACATTGAAAATTTTATCGATAATCGGATCATAAATTTCCAGCGATAAAAATATATACTACTGGATAACGTCATCTCGAATACACAATTATTGACAGAGATAATGATGATAAGGCGACCAATGAAAATATTTATTTATATATTACATAATTATATTAATTATTATATAAACATAACTTTATTGGTAATAAAATACGAAATGGTTAAACTAATAATTAAAATATATTTAAAAAATGCAATTTTGTAATCGTCTATTGTCTACACTACTCTGGTGTCAGCGGTATATTTTTTGAATCGTGCGTTACGACATGGTAACTAGATTTGGGACAATAAAAAAAACAATTGTAAAAAAATTGACCGTAATAAAGTAAAAAAAATCATAATCTTAACCCTTAAATGTGTGGCACCCCACAATTGATATCAATTAGTTTTATATTTCGTGCTTACCCTTTTTAGAAAATAGATTTCTATTTACTTTTAAATTAATTAAAGCGTTGTAAACCGAATAGCTAAATTCCATTATAATTACACACCTACACAGTTACATACAAAATTAAAAAAAAAAAACAATGTTTATCATCGTATAAAATAAAACAGAATCCAAAATAGATAGACAAAAGAATAATTTATAAATGCCCATAGTGTTCATCTGATACGAGTACATGAGAGGTGGGTCGACAAACCGACACCGACATTTGCCACGTCTCGATGAATCAATTGTCTCGAAATGACCCCGTGTCCGGACTGACAAATAGCTGCTTCACGGGACTGATTTATATGGGAGACTGTGTCCACTTTAATTTCACTTGTAAATCCCTAGTCAATTTTTATGTGATGCATTTCATTGTCTTACCGGCTGGCGGTTTCAATCGCGGAACACAAACCATGAGGCAATTTCGGTAGGTACTTATAATTATCATATTTGTCGACTTTTATACCGCTTTGTTTGTATGAGTATTATATAACGTTGATGTTTTACTTTCTGCGATCAAAGGGCTATGTAACGCAAATTAATTTTTAGCTTTTACACAAATAGGTAAGTATTATTTGTTACAGTTTTATTCATTTGAAAAATCAATGAAATCAAAAATTTCAATTTATCAAAAGTTTGCAGATTTCATTCACACAAGTTTCTCAAACAAAATACTATTTTTATTAACTTTTATAGTTTACTTTACAAGTTATACAATTTTATAAAAAGTACCAGTTTTTTATATTTATATTTGAGGGAGGCCGACAATAATTTCCCCGACTAATTACATTAATTACGTGAAAGAGGATTACTACAAATTCTCAGTTCAAAGAAAAGGTGTCTAAATATTGGTTCTATTTTGAGATTTTACCGAGAAGCAGACGGTTCGGTATAATGTGAACGAACTCTAACTACGCACGGATCTTGTCTTTTCCGGCTTAAAAAATTGAATTAATGACAATTGACACACAATCGTAGATATACATACCATGTACATTAACTTTATATTTGAGTGTTGCAAATTTAAAAATAAATAAATAAAATCTCAGGTAAAATATGTATTACCTTAAAATATAAAAGTATGGATTATTTGTATATAATATGTATGAATAAAAATATGAAATAGGTATATAGTGTATAATTGTTGATTCTTATTAAAATATATACCTACTCTTTGTATTAACCACGAGCAATTTGGCTTCATCCGCTGAACAGTTTCGTTCTTCAACTCGACTGGTTCCCATCAGTTATCTATCTATACATCCATAGCTCTAACTTATACAGTAGCAATATAACGTAATATCTGTACTCCTAATACGAGTTGTGATAATTTTCGATAAATTAATCCAAGGTTTTATTTTCGAGCGCAATCTTTGAATTATTTTTCATAGATTGACTAGTACCATCTCTTACATAGTAGAAAACTATCAAACACAAACGATACTGCTGTTCACAAATGGCCGACATATCTCGTAAGATACAAACGAAAATAAATTAGTCGAAATTTTATTTTATTTTTTCATTTAGTCGAATCGTCTACTTCATACTTTTTGCAAGTCGGTCGACTACCAATACGTTAACATAACAAAAAGCCGGTTAGTTTACAAAACGTATGTATTCAGTTAGAATATTACACAATATCATTCCAGACGTTGTTAACGAATCGTGAGATGGCATTTGCCACGTATAGCATATGTTACGTATTTGCACCCGAATACTATAAACTATCCATTTAGATGTTAAAAAAAAATAAAAATAATCCATATCTATACCAATCTAAGCATACCACCATGTCATGGGCTATATTTTATGTATACATTTATTTATTGAAAGGTTCGTCAAGTTACAAATCGAGAGAGTTCAAGCTTATATTTGCCATAAGGCTATTATACAGATTGTGTAAGTATATATAGACAAACACCACATGCATAAAGGTGAGAAAGGAAGACAAAATAGCAAACTATATAAAAAAATAATGAAAATAATAATAACAAATTTTGATTCTGCAGCCTAGACAAAAATATAGATATGCGTATTATTTTAAAACAAAATTTACATTAACGCGATCAAATATGCTATATAATATTACGCTACGACCTATAGGTGGTTGCAATAAGCGTAGGACTTATTTCAGTCCACCTTAAACTACAAGAATAAGAACTAAAAGTTTTTAAGTAAACTAGATTAGGTTAGTATTGTTATTAATCGAACATTCCGTGTATAAAGAATAGCATTTGCAGTCTTAGATATTGTCTAACGGATAAATAAAATAATGTCTAAGATATAATCTAAATTCGTCATGGCCGTGAGAACTTTTCATGTAATATAATTGCATGCTGGTCAATAATGTTAATTGTATGTTATAATATTTTTATACAGCACTCAAGAAGACTAAATAAAATATTCATGCTTTTCATATATTTTTTTACCTTAAAATATAGTTTGGGTGTTTTAAAACAACATCGACGTTTTTATTTTATGTCCCGAGTACGAGTTTTGATAGTTTTCTATATCGTAATATTCGATCAGTTTTCTTCCATAAATTGATTAGCAGTGCCTCTGGTAAATATTGACTAGAGGCGCTGCTAACCGATACATTATAAATATAATAACGAATATAATAGGTACCGATCGAAAATTACATTAAAAATACATGTTTTTGTTCTTAACGTATAGTATAGAGTCAATAAATATATCCACTTATGATAAAAATTTATATTATGTTTACTTCATAATAAATGATTTATTATTTTGTCTGTGTTTTACTTCGCCATGGCTGTGCATATTAAAGATTATATGAATAACACAATTAGTGCGTTATATTGAATTAAAAACAATTTATTTACCCTTTATAATTATAGACCTTTATAAGTAGGATTGTAACACAAATTACAGATAAACAATAAGCAATTTAAGCAATATACTTCTATTTCAGTCAGAACAGTTCGCTTCGTCCACGTGATACATAATCAGTTCAGCGGTTAAAGCAAAAAGCGACTTAATTAACCCAATCTAATTATTTTCTCATACATTATTAGCCTCGGTGGCGGTAGACAATTCATTCGAATCGCTGTTTTCTTTGAGGCGTAGATAATCACGAATAGATTGCACGTTTCTTTAACGAATGTTCAACTGATTGAATGATTCGTAACGGTGCACAGGCCATGTAAACTTAACAATTAAACGTAACACGCTTGATACGAAATTATTTTTAATTATTATTCAATCTGGTATTTAAATCATCAAGAAATAAGTAACGAACAACGAAATATGTTTAAAAGTGTCGACTCATTTACGTCGACCCAATTAAAGCTGTCGCAACAAATTTTAATCAAAATTGATTCTGTAATCTCTCAATCTAATTCTTGTCTTATTAACTCTTTTATTTTACACTTGCTTTTGAAAAAAAATATCTCACGTAACAATAGAAACGATTAGCATCATTATAACTTATTACTCTTACAGCTTTGAAATTCTTTCTAAACGAAAAGCGTTATTTGAATAGATCTTTAAGAACCTTTTTAATATTTTTATTGCAATTTTACATTTTCTATAAATAAAATCGCTGCGTACAAAGAATTGAATAATAATTAAATACAATATCCTGTAAATCATTTATCGTAACATATACTTGTTAAATTTAAAAGAGTAATTAATGATCATTATAGTGATTTATATCATAAATATTGCGGCTGTACAGTTGAAATGCGTTATTAAGGAAGTAACGAGGAAGCGCTCGTAACAGTTATGAGGAGATATAAAAACATGCAGTTTGTACAGATCATTTATTATGTATTACCATTATATACTTTACAAGAAATATTTTATACGTATTAATTACATTCATTAATAAACTGCACCTAAAACGTATGTTACATGATAAGTAATAGACTCGAAAATTGATACATTTACGTTTCTAAATACAACTGTACAATGTAATTAGTAAATATAAAATAATAATTATTATCATTTCTTAATACACACTGAATATAACTTTGAGATCAGATTAAATATTTCATTAACTGTTTCTGTACACAATGCAACCACGAACCAAAATATTCGAACAACGAAAAAATATTTCATTGTGATGAAATTGGAGTAATATTTTTAATTCAAATCTTTACTATCTTAATAGTATGAAGCAGTTGACCGTGACCACAAGATTAGTGTCAAATCAGAGTCTACGCAATGATTACTTTACTTTACTGTTTTTATCTTTACAGCTATTGTATAATCTTTTTTTGCAGTTACAAAATTCTTGTGATTCTTTTAAGGAATTATGTTGAATTTCTTCTTTCTTTCAAGATTGTTTAAGTTATATGTATGTGCCATATATTTTGTACAGGCCAACTATTTTGCTTGCGGTTAAAGTGTGCAATATGTTTTATTTTTCTACCGATTTCAAAATAGAATAGTAAGAAATTAGACTAAACAATATTTCTTTTAGTTTTCTAAGTTATTACTCTGTTTTGCTTTTAATAATATTTCTCTTTGTTATTTAATATTACGTACAATACTTTATAGTAATACTTTATATTATAAAACAATATGAATTTACAATGGAGTTATTGCACAATTTGCAAATGTGTTAGGAATTAGTATAGAAATGCTCTACGTTTGCCAAAAGTTAAGCGCGTTAGTGAGCAACAGATTGTTACATCCATTACGTACCTTCGAAATAAATATTTTATATACCTTCGAAAATATATAATCGCTATAAAATATGAAACAATTTGACTGTTAAATGCTATTTTGTACTAAAATGACAGAAATGTGACAATTTTTAAGGCGGCTGTGTACTTTGAGTAGCCTGCAGATTTAGATTTATTTGTAATACTACAAATAAATCTAAATCTGCAGGCTACTCAAAGAACGAGAAATACATTTGTAAGCTTTCGTCTTGTAACAGATACGGCGTAAGTAGTTACGAAAGCAGTAAATTTCAAAAAAGACAGTAAATTCTTTCAGGTGTAGAGCAATAAGAATTTACTTATGTAAATCTTTATAAAATTCTAAGAGGAAACTTAAAAAATATTGTCATCGCTAATTTTAATGAGATGTTAAATCAAAAGTGCATTTATACATGCAGTTCTGGTGACTTCACCCGCGTATATTTTGGAATTTGATGGAAATGATTCAGAAAACAGGTAAAATACCATCCTCTAAGGCATTTAAGTACTAAACGTTTTAAAATATTTTTTTAATTTAGACTGAATTATTGTTACCTTTCTCATTTCTCTTTCTTTTTCTCTATATAAATATCAAGATTGTAGCCCCAGCGGTTTAGGCTCTGCGTTAATGAATCAGTCAGTCAGGACAAGTGATTTTATACACAGATAGATGCGGGTATTGAGTGTGGACTCGATTCTGTAGTAGCTCAATCAACAGTTCATGACGTTATTATATGGATGACAGATAATTAAATTTCATTCCTACTCTTGAACTCATTATACTTACTCTGTCATCCGACACTAAGTGGATATTTTGTGAGGGACCTAATTACACCATAGAGTCCACAATTTTCTTGTGGAAAGTGGAACGTGAAAATGTGTTTTATTGAACGGTCTTGTCTATTATTGTGTCTAATTTACCGAGAATATTGTCATTGTGGTCGTTAATAAAATAGTTGTAATTAGTATCACATATCAACGTAATAAATAATTTATTAAAGTATTTAAATATGTAATTATTTTTACGTTGTTAATTTTTTATTGAAAAAAAGTTTTATTTCTTGAAATTACTGCACTACAATTTATTCTTTATAAAATCCACTGAATATTATGCAAACAGTATTTTCATACGTTATCGCTTATATAAGAGTATTGACATATAAAAGTACGAAGTAGGTGAAATACGGATTACAGTTACAAACAAAACATACTATTTTCTTGCTATTTATCCAGCTATTCAGATAATGATACCTGTAACACGGTGTAATTAGGCAAATGACTGGTATGCGTGGAATGCGGTACGTTTGACAGTTACTTAGTGATCTTGGCCAAATAGCGCGTAAATTTTTCGGTTCGGTATTATGAGGCTTGTTTATGTTTTTTCTGTCAACGTATTATTATTTAGTATTGGTATCTCATAAACATAAAAAGTTGGAGTTTTCAGAGCAAAACACAGTTAAGCGTGATTTGGACTTTTTACATTATTTTATATTTCTTTAGACAAATATTTCAAAAGTGGGTACATAGTGTTAATTTCTTTAACGATGGTATGGAACCCTTCGGGTGCGTACAACTCGCACTTGATCATTTGTTTTGCTATGGATGCATTATAACTTTAACTTGTACATTAAAATAGTGTGAAAGTTTAGTTTCTTTGACTAAAGTATGTTTATCTATATATACTGTTTTTAAACTGTAAATATCGTTTGGTTGTTTGGATTCGCATGTGGAAACTATAAGTATGATTATATAAAAAATCATTTTGCGTATGACTCTTTCAAGGAAGGTTATAGATATAGACATAACATATCAAACGTCACACTATGATTTATAGTGAAGCAGTATTTAAAAATGTTACAGTTTAGACGTTAACTGAAATTTAATGTAGGTGATACCGCTGGGCACTTTTAGTTTTTTACTTCTAATTTTTTTTTCATTTAGTCCCTTAAAATCTATAACATAGAAGAACAAGAGAATACCTTGTGAATTTAAGTATCTTGTAAAATCGTAAACTTATTTTATTTCACCTATAAAATGTCAAACAAGCTCATAATTTATATTCATGGTTTTTATTCGGTTTTAGTTCAAAAACAATAATGAAAAATTATTTAAGTTTTATACTATTTTTATGCCTAAAGAATATTACATTAGATATGATGTTTTAAAAAAGATTAGCGACTTCAAATCCAAAAAAAAAAGATATTTTGTTTACTTGGATGACATAGTTGTTCCAGTTATTTTGATTTCAAAATCAAACCACTCATGCGATTTTGACGGTGATGCGGTTTTCGAGTAATTGGGGAATCCCTTGGCGATTTGAAAATCTCCTCCTTTTTTCAAAGTCGATTAAAATAAGAAGCAATAAAATTACTGAAGAAATATACGTATATAACCACTTAAGTTTGCGACATCCATACATAAGTATAAAAAAACGTTTAGTAAGAACAAAACGTGAATCACGAGTCTGATTCATTTATTTCTTAACTCAATAAATTATTGTCGCAACTTAGTTATATACAAATTTTTATAATTACTAACTTTAGATCGCGGCGTCGCTTGCGTTTATGTAGATTTTATTACTGACGACCGTCTAAAACCTATTTTATGTCTGGCCTAATTTTATCATAGACTTAGTTTTAATAGTAGAAGATAAACATTGTTTGACATATCATAAAATATTACACACACACGTATTATAAACTAGTGTCCCCTCGCGGTTTCACTCGCGTTTAAATTTATTGCTTCGCAACTACGAGTCATAGCGACATTGACTATGGCCTTATAGCCTTCCTCAATAAACGGACTAACCAACGAAAAAAAAACCAAATAGCTCTAGCAGTAGCGAACCCAATAAAATCTTTCCTCTTTATAATATTAGTGTGGTGATTACATATAATACGCCGCAGGAAATAAGTTTAAACTATTATTTACAGAAGTAATATGTTACAAAGCTGAGATGTTGCATTTGTTAATCTTAAGAAGTATCAGTCCTATTTGAAAAAATCCTTTTGTATTATATCACGAGGTTCACGAACAGTAAAAAAAATAACTAAAAATATTCCTACTTATTAATTTGGATTCAAAACATAGATACAAAAATAGCTCAGAACCATAAAATATTTAACTAATACGTAATTGAAACGTACTCGTCATTTTTTGCTGCTAGGACTTAGAATTAGATAATAAATTATGAAGGCTAGTGTCAATCCCATCGCTGCCGGCAGATGATAGTTAGTTTATATTACCAAGTTCACCGAGTTCCGGATAAGCAAATAGTCAATTGAGTAGTTCCGAGTTTGGTTTGAGAATACACCGTGAACAACGATGTACCTCAAGTTTCTTGGGACTGTTACAGCGGTTATAGATACTAGTTAGAATTTCAATCGAACCGCACTTCCGCTTACTTTGCGAACTGATATAATATAGGTTGAATCGACTGTTTAAGTTGAGACATTTCTTATTAGTTAATTGAAGTTATAATGTATATATTTGTTATTAAATATTAATATGTAAACCTATTTGGTGAATAATCTAGACTATTATTTGTTCGTTCGCATGTTATCGTCGCAACGAATTGACCGACTTCGATTACACGCTCATATTTTTACTTTATCTTCTAGAATTTTCTAGAAAACCGAAGCGTTGTTTAATATTTGTCATTTCATGAAATTTTATTATAGAAATAGTTCCTAAAATCCACCATGGCGTTAAAAATGTTACAGCATGATATTAAAACAAAGAAAATTAGAACAATCATATCGTATTGAACAATAATGAAATGCTCAGTAACGCAATAATTTATAAACAGTGCATGTTAACAACAACATTTCGAACAAGTTATGTGGATAACCTTTCATAAAAAAAATCTGTAAATTAGCTTTTATTCCGAAGGATATAAGAATCAATAATTGTATGCAATATGCGATATAAAAGGTACTTGTAACAAGTTTTTGATTATGTAAGGGTGTAAGCTGAAACGATTCGTTAGTGGTAAATGAATTGGGCTAAATGCTCATTAGGACCCGTTTAGCAGTCACTAAACGCAACATCAGTTTCGTAACTAAATTATATCGATCATCATCTTCAGTCTATAATTTAAAAGATACATTTTGATCACCTCAAGCTGGAACTTATGAATTAATATAAAGTAGTATAAAACCTGTTTGAATTCAATTTCTGATGGACATCGCGATTTTGTCACCGAAATTGCCCCAATTCTCGCATTTAATTTTAAATATTTTTATTAATCACTATAATAAGATCGAACTCAATAGTTTAAAGGATAATTTTAAGTTATGTAAGGTTTAATGAGGATTGTAATTTTATTTTATTTTAATTTAAAATTAGTTTATGACGATAAATATAGTAAGAAAAATATTCCCAAAACTAATTAAGTGTACATAAGTTTAATAAAATACTTTAGCAATTTTTAAATTGTTTAAGAAGAAAACAATTTTGATAAAAGCAAAGAAAAGCGAACCGTCGCTTTTAGATTTAAGATAGCAAATGGGTTACCATTGTGTCCACACAAGACTTGCATTTCAAAGAGGCGTAATATTAAAATGCAAACATTTTACGTAATTGTGTGTTAGAACTGTAGATACGCGGTATTATTTGTATTAGGATTTTGAGTTCGATTACTTAACCCCAAATAAACACTCCCAAAGTTGAACATTCATATTTCTTGTATCTACACTGTTTGAATAAATGCCTTATACAAATACTTTAAAACCCAGAGTTTCAGATGAAGTAAAAATATAGCTTTAAATGTTTATTATAAATTTATAAAATGTATTAAAATTGGTTTACTTATTTCCCTTTATACACTATAAAATAATATAAACCAAAGTTAGTATAGTAATATACATTTTTTTGTTTAATAAGTTCTTAATAAATAAATAAAATAATTTAATAAACGTTAGTGTTAAAATCACAACAATATCTATCCAGAGTTACACGCATCCTTATAGTTTAACAAAGTTGTAACATACTAGGTAAATTGGCAAATCACCAGTGGATGCGAGCATAGAAAGATTCGAACAAACAACATTTTTATCAGCAAACACCAATACCGACCTGCGAATTGATGACCGCCGACAAAGCGATGTTTCTCCAAACAAACGACACCAGCTGATTAAATTACGTTTTCGCGTGATAACAATTGCAAATATAATATCCAACCGGTATTTTATTGCCGAATCACTTTCACAGAATTTTTAAATAATATAGCGAGGATTTTGAAAGTTTATAAAGTTCACGTAAATATTTACGCGGTGTGTGGACACGGAGGCGCGCAGCCCAGCCTGCCTCTCAGTTATTACTGAGTTGGAACTTGGAAGTTGGAACTTGGTCGAAGCGTAGTTTGCTTCAAATCCCTACAATCTACTACGTTCGCGTGGATACGGGCGTATAGATTTGGACAATTTAAAGTAGCAGGACTATTGTATGATACCATTTGTATCACGTTTTCCTGTTCTATTTTTAGAACTTTATATCCTTTAAATAGTTAGCGTTAAATTAGTACAGATATAAATCATTTTAATAATTGCTTCGTTTTGAAATTACAGTGGTTGTAATTTCTTTTAACGAAGTTTTTTAAGTGTTTTATCTAAATAATTTGGTATTTCGCCACTTTCGTTAGCTTACAATTGGTTGTTATAGTTTAACATTAATCTGTGTAAATAAATTACAAAGCAAGAATCAAAATCAATAAAGGCTTATCAAATTTCAGGTACAAAGTTTTTCGTTAATTTTTTTCTTCATTTTACTGGATGGATCCAGGCAAAAACTTATAATTTAAAGGATTTTTAGAGTTATTCTGATTTGGTAACAGTAACTGTAAATACCGAATTGGGTCCTCTAGACTTCGTTGCCTGTAATATTATACATACAAGGGTCATTTGTAATTTAGTTGAATAAATAATTTTATAATAACGGAAATCTACGATACTCTAGGTTTGATATGGAGTCTCCTTATTTATTTATAGGTACTACTTATTACAAAAAAATATATATGTACGTATATCTCCAAAATGACGCCTTTAACTAGTTCTTAATATTAAAGATAGAATTACACGTGTATAACAAATTGGTTTAATTGGTTTAGGTAATGTAAATGTTTTTTTTTTATTGTAGAAGAGTGCTCTAAAACCACAAACAAATACGAATTTTGCCACGAAACTTATTAATTGATAAAAAAATTATTTAATCATAACTACTTTTATACACAAATCAAAACATAAAACTTCTACAAAAAAGTAACTAGATGGATACTTTATTTCTTTCGATATTAAAATGTTTTACAAAATGAATAAAAGATAAAAAAAGGCCTAGCCTCTCGTCTCTGTCATGTTAAAATAATAGTTACAAAGAACAGTACGCATTGAACGGTTTCGCAAACAATCAAAAATGCAAAGCCGCTGTGGCTACAATTCGAAGTTGCCGTTTTAATATTTTTTCAGCCAACAGCCGTTATTATTCAACGTCGAATTTTTTGTGAATATTTCGAAATTGAAAGTGATATAGTATAAATCAGTGATATATCCTCGTCGGAATTTTGCACACGCTTAATAGATGTTGTAAAAACCAGTTCCTATGTCACTCAATTAATGTGTGAACATTTTATTATCAAAAACAGATTGATTAAAAAATATCGTTTTTCCATCGATACTAATGTTATAAAAGCAAAACTATGCGTATATGTAACTGTTTCTTTAATGTGGCTGCGCTGATTAATCAATTAAATGTATTACAGTGCTTAACCTCTGACAAAGATTTTTTGTAAAAATCATTATTTATCTATATGTATCATTTTTTTACAAAATATTATTTGATAATCATATCAAAAATAATATAAAATAAATTAAAAAAAAAAAACCTTGATAATCATCTATTCATAGAGGTAATTTCAACAAGACCAACACGATACTTCTGTTGCAAGTTGGTGTGGAGCGTATCCTGGTTATTCCAGAATATCAGGTGAAGATTACACAACTATGTTATTTTAATATAAACATAAACACATCACACTCAACGGCCCCCATTAAGATCTTGTGACCTTGTGTCGGGGGTCCGGAAACATACACAACACTAACACAAACACCCAGACCACGGCAAACATCCGTATAGCCAATACAGACATTTGCCGTGTGCGGGGATCGAACCCGCGACCGTTAGCGCTACAGTCAGTTGCAGTGACCACTGCGCCAACGTGTCTGTCAAATCATTCATAGTATAGTAAATATCGATAAAAAAGCTATGATGACACATAACAAAACAAAAATACGCGTCATAAGTATAACACCCCTCTTTTTAGGACGGGAGTTAATTACGTCTTGACACTTTACTTTCCAAGGGTGCTGTGCACAACTTCGAAATTCGTAATGCAATAACGAGAGTCCGATTTCGGTCGTGTCGTAATTTTTTTTATAAATTTTAATTTTAAAAAATATTTTTTAACAGGGCCAAATACGTAACTAAAACAATCATATTTTTTTAAATGAAACCAAAAGGACACCGACTTCATTATTTAAAATAAATATTAAATGTGTACCTAGTCTTTACAACGACTTTTGTTCTGTAGTCTAGCGAAATTCTATTGGACCTTGATAAGATTTTAATGATTAAAAAATTAAAAACCATTACTAACTACAGCGTTAACGCGCTGACTTGACCAGGACACGTACTACACTCTCATAGAAAATCGGCGACGTGAGCAAGAGAGCCGGAAGCCTAATCCTTTTAATCATTCTTTTCCCTCTTTCCTGTTAACCATTAATCAATTTTAAGTTGACAATGCACTTGTGGCCCCTCTGACGCTGCGAATGGCCATAGGCAGTGGTGATCATTTACATCAGGTGACCCACCTTCTCGTTTGCTCGTTATTTTTATTTAAAAAAGTGTAATATTATAACAATAATAGGTTTCTTTTACAAATATTATAAACCATAATAATATCTAGGTTTCTTTATAATCTTCACTTTCCATTGATGTAAAGTTTTTGTAACCAGATAAGTAGTATTGGAGATTGTTATCTTCTTCACTATTTTCGATCCCGTGGAAATTTCGGGAAAATATAGGGGTATATATAACACAGGGTATGTATCCTATGTTACTCACACAACTGAGACTTTTTTTTTTGAATTCTTCAACTCTGTTTCATTTTTATTAAATGTAAATAAAAAAACTTTATTACGTTGATATATGTACATTTCATTATGGATAGATAAGCTTTTAGTCATAGTGACTTTCCAGGTTGATGTTTTTTTATGTTTTTGTATAAAAACTTAACGAAAAAAAATCCGACTTCAAAAACGAAACAAGTAAACTCAAAAGCGAAATATAAATATTTTGTACAATATTTTAAAGTCGGTGCCAAGGAAAACATTCGAAGTCGATGCCAAGTAAAACCTTTTACGTGTTATTTACTGGAACCGGCTTCAAAATGTTGTAGACAATAGTTACTTTTTAGTTTACTTGTTTCGTTTTATGTTACATTTTTACATTACTATACTAAGACAGTAATAAGGGACAGTTTGTAATTTATCTAAGTTAGAAAAACCTAATGTCAACTAAGAATCGTCAAAGAAATAATCCCGAAGCATCAATGAGGAGTTCCCATGGTGTTGCACCATCAGCTCATCTCTATCATATGCATTGTGAAAAGCATAAATTGCTTAACTTTCATATTAAAGTAATCGAATTGCAACCCGTGAAATACATGTAATTGAGTAGTTCCGGTAGCCCTCTGTGGTCTTTATCGTCAGTTTCACTTTACCAAATGTGGTTTTCTGAGAGCGAATGCACGAGTTACTATCAAAATACCGAAAACGGTATATATGTACTTATAACATATGGAGAGTTCCCTCAATTTTTCCACGATTCATCAGATTGACCAACTTGGAAGTATACCCTTTCGAACAAAATAAAATCAAAATCGATCCTCAATCGAAAGAATTAATCAATATAAAAAAAAATCACATTCGAACATAGAACCTTCTCCTTTTTCAAAGTCGATTAATAATGTAATATATTCTTTACATTATTATTCTTGTTGCTTGTATTATATCTATTGCAAAGTGTAATGCTGGTTCCTTACGACGACCGCGTTAGCAATCATAGTGTAAACGTGACTTTTTACAGCAACTTAACGTCATATTCATTTATTAAATTCGCTGTAAAAAGTCACGTCCACGTAATGGCTTTGACGTCGCCAGCGAGATGCAGTCAACTAAAGTCGCTGTCGCGAGGCCTAGCATATATTATAAAATGCTAAACAATTACCACACACATTAAAAACACAATTCGAGAATAAGTATATGGAATGTTTTTAAAATATGATTTACAAAAGTGCGAAAATTGTCATATATAAATATTTAATTTACCTATGTATTTTATTACTATTTATTTAAAACATCATCGCCATAACCAAAAAACGTATAAAAGAAAAGAAAATTAAAATCTGGTAGTGTGATACACAATTACAAGCGTTTACAAAATGCACATTGATAAGAAATTAAACTAAACTTAATAGTAAACTCTTACATTTTATAAACTATGAAATATATTTAAAAGTTAGGAAAAACAATATTTTGAGAAGAAAAAAAATTAAGTACTAATTTAACCTACAAATATTGCTCCTAACCCATACAGAATTTAAGATAGGAGAAGGATTTTCCTATATTTCTACAATACCTAAGAATAGTAAAAATATATGGTCATTATCGTATCTGTTAGTCGTATAATAAAAATATTAGGCTTATTTTAATGGTCCAAGTCTACCCGCTAGTTTGGCTTTTCCAGCGGTTTCCGATTCTACTTACTTCCAATATCATCGATTCTAACCCGGACTGTGTTTTATTGTTAAATATTAATGTAATGATTATTTTAAAAAAAGATAAGGTTATCATTAATATTAAACTACTTTTTATGTAAGAATAACACATTTTATATTTATTATTTCTTATAAGTGTACCTTTGTTTTCGTATATTAAAATATAAATGTTAATAACAAACTTTTTATGCGTTATAATTTTTAAATGAGGAACTACCTACCCCACTTAACTTTATATATTTTTTTCGCAGCTTTATATCTTTTTATTACGTAGTACCTAGTACCGAATGAAAACTTAAAATATAGAACAAATAAATGGATAATGACAATAAGTTGTCGAATTTTTTAATATGAGACGTTTGGATTTCTAAATACAAATATTTAAATATACAGTCAAACAAACAAAAATGGCGGCGGGTGGTGTTTCCAGTACATAAAATAGATGAATACACATACTACTACATAAAAACTATAATGAGTTTTAGGCAAATTTTGATATATATTTTCTTCGTTTTCATATTTCTTTTATCGTATAAATGACTTATTCACTTTTCATAAAACTTTCCCTTTTGAATAAGTTATTTCATAATATTTTTGTATGTTGCCTATACTGTCATTGAAAAACAGAATATATGATTGTGTATGAAGAGCCATCTATTAAAAATTTTCAAAACTACTTCTTACTTTACCTCAAATTAAATACTTAAATATTTAAACAACCAATATTAATGTCGGTTAAGTATATATATGATTATAAAAAAATAAGCAAATAATATTCCACATTGCAGTTAAATGGATCTTTTTTCTTCAATATAATAGAAAATAAACGACACGAAATTGACTTAATTTATTTTTGAAGATCTGAAAGTTGGCAAAACTGTATATGACAAACTTTCATTCCTCTCCCATCGTGAATATGTGTAAAAATGACGATATTGTGTAGTAATTACGTTTATAAGTATTAAAAATAATAATTTATTAAGTGTGTAATTGAATTGTCGATATTTGTCAGAAGTTTACGCAACTATGACTATATTTGTGACTTAAGAAATACTCTTACAAGGATTGTTAAGAAAATGTTATTGTGTGCTAAGTTTCATAATGGCGGCCCGTCGCGTCCCCCGCGCCTCCATTTCGATGACAGTCAAATTATGACAATGCCGATACGAGAAATTATAAAAACTGTTTTGATGTTATAAATTTAAAAAAGTGATCTTCGTTTATTAATTTAAAAGGACTGAAAATGAATCCTGATCATCACAATATAAACACGGGTGGTGGCCAACCTCCAGGCAATTCTGAGGTGCAATTTACTTTTTGTTTTTAGTGAGTTCCATCCAATAAGGCAGGGGTTAAATTGTTTTATATGTGATAATTGCAGGCTCAGAACCAAAGAGTGCAATCAGCGCAGCAACAACAGCAGGGTCAGGCAAATTTGACTCCAACAACATCTGCTACTGATTTAAGAGTTAACTCAGCGGCGGTAAACGTTGCTTTGTCAAGCGTGGCTAAATATTGGGTGTTTACAAATTTATTTCCCGGTCCGTTACCACAGGTTTCCGTATATGGGTTACCCACAGGTGCGAGGATTGAAAATGGGAAACCTGTTCAGGTAATATATTAATTATATAAATATTTACATTCGTCATTCTGTGAATAAAACAAATAGTGTCCAGTTAAAAGCGAGATAAAAATGAACCTGACTGAATTTTTCAAATGTAGTAATGTAAAATAATATTTATTTAAAAAAATATAGATAAATATACATTATTATTCTTATTTTTCAATTCAATTCAATTCTTTGGTTAATGGCTTTTAGTTTTCTTATTTCTCTATTTTTGTTTTCTTTTCAAGTTAGTAACTATTTCAGGATCTTGGACAGGCACATGCAAGTTTACTAAATGGTGATCCCAACATTATATTGGGACATGCAGGGCAACAGCAAGTCACAGTTGCGGCAGCAGGACAACAAATACCTGTATCTCAAATTATTGCTAACCAAACTGCACAAGGACATGGTAAATAATCTATGAATCAAATTTGTATTTAAGTACAGTGAAACAATTATATGGTCAGTTAATAAATTTAAGTTTCTGATTTCCCAAAAACTCAGCTGTTTATAGTTTGTGAATAAAAAACTCCTAAAATTGTAAGTAGTGTGATTAAAGGCTGGGCGAAACATCCAATTTGTATTAATAGTGTAAAACAAATATGTTTGTATTTTAATAATATTTGACTACATTATGACTTTTTGTTTTTTATCATAATTTAGTGAATTCCTTGAATAACATACATATGGGTATTTATGTACAGGAAAATGAAAAAGTTTCAATCTAATCAGAAGTGAGAAAATGTTTGTTTGTTTAATTTTTATATAATAATCTTAGAAAAGAAAATAATTGTACATATTCAAAAACCTTGTGTTAATACGATTTGTTGGCAGTAAGATACTAGTCAATCAATCTTAAAGAAATTTCACACAATGATTTGATTTGACTTTGAAAAGATAAGATAGATTTTATTTCAATTAATGATCTCAATATTTAATTTTTATTGTGATTTACGTATTTGCTCCACTCATGTCTTCAATGGTTTGTGTGTAGAATCGCTGGTGGCGCACGCGCACGGCGCGGCGGAGGGCGGCGCGGCGCTGGCGGTGGCGGGCGCGCCGTCCCAGGTACCCAATAATCGGGTCGAGTTTGTACAACATAACATTGATATGGTAAATCACGTGGTAACACTCCGTTAATAGCGGGAATGCTATGTCGCTGTCGAGTAGAACATAGAATCTATAGGTTAGCGCTGCATGCGAAAACGTAGCTCCGATATCAAGACAAGACTTTTTCAAAAAACGAACTTAAAAATCGAAATACGTTCATTAATTTTTTTCGTATATTGATTTTAAATCCAAACTCCTGAACCAATTTTTATGAAAATTCTATAGGAATAATATAAGTGAAAATCCTTGTTGAATTTAGAACATCTTCCTTTTATGGAAGTAGTAGAAAATCTTCATCGTAGAGTCGAATGTGGAATGATTTAATTACGATTATTACCTTCATTAGATATGTAACATCGTATAGGATGTATTTTCGTTAACCTACTTTTGCATGTAGTCTACTTAAACGTTCGTCGTAGGTAGTTCAGTGTGCATGAATTACAATTATCAATTTTATTTTACTAAACCTTACTTTTATATTCTGTCTAAAATTATGTTAAATAGCTTTTAAATCAGGACTAGTGTTTTTAAATAGTATTTTTAAATTTAATTTATATCTTTAATATAATTCATTTGTCTTATTGTTTAATATTATACTAATCAACTGTCAACAATAGAAGTTCTATATTCTGTAGATACTAAATGACTAAAGATTGTTGAGTCATGTTGTTAAGTATGTTGGTGAACAACGGTGGGTATGATATATCTAAGGACAAGATAAAAAATCCATGTAGTAATAAAAATAGAGATAAACTATGAAGAGGAAAGAGATAACATTATTTTAAGTATTTAAAAATAATAATCTTGTTACTAATTTAAAACTGAAATTTTGTATGGATGGATAGACACTCCTCTTTCACGCGAATATTGATAAAATCTTCCAGTAATACAGTCTGTACATCAGGATAACACATAGGTTACATTTTCTAAAGATATTATGAAAATTGCTAAATTAATTTCAACTGTAAGTATTGAATAAATCAAAATAAGTCCTTACACACAGACAAAGTCATGGGTAGCTGCTAGCCTTTATTATTTAAAATTTACTTAATTAGTCATTTAAAAATATATGAATGAAAATTGTTCAATGTACAGGGTCACCATTCTCAGCAACATATCATGCAGCAACAGTTGATGGCTGCTGCGAGACCAGAACATTCTAATCAGCAGGTTTGTTAATTATTCACTTAAATTGGGAATATTTTGCGCTTAATTTATTCGACAATATGGTAACATGAAACCATAAGTAAAAATATTTTATAACATATGTTTATACTAATTGATTTTATTGATCTGTACCCATTTCCAATTTTGACTTTCTCATTAATTGTCTTGTTGGTCTGAAGGTACTCTCGTCTGTCAGTCGCATAACATATCCATAGTTATGTAATATCATTCACCACAAGAATAGAAACATGTTTAATGATCATTCTGTTAGGTTTTTGTTTGCTTGAATTGATATATTAATAGCTTATAAGCAGAAGTTATGTTTAAAAATTATTATTAACAATTTTTTGTTTATAATATTTCTGTTTTCTATTTTTTGGAATATTATATTGATTAATTATTCTTTACATTTCATTCATCCACCAGTTTACAACTAAATGTGCCATATAAATTATTATCTTTGCTATACAAAAATAATTATGTACTGTATGATTGTAAGCAATTGTTTGTCGTATACACTTTTGTAAACATACATTTCTGCATTCACGCTGCTTTATACAATTATACATCAGGTCAGCGAGGTAAGTACCTGCTTTGTATATTTAAATCTATTATTATGTTGACATTGAGTTGCAATGAGACAATGGCATTTCAAAATAAATGTGTTATTTTCACGTGTGGGTGCTATTTTAAATATACTATGTAAACTGCTATATATACTTTTGAGTAATATTTTTAATGATGTTGTAAATTATATTCTCAATTTTACATGACAAAGTAAACTTTGTTTCAAATTTTATTTGTGTGTATTGATGGTAAAAAATAAATATTTGTATATATGTGAGTAATTAAAATTCTGAAAAATATCTTCAATTAAGTCAATAGTAGGTATATTCTAATTGGTATTTTTACAATTTAAGTCTATAGTCTTAAAAAGTAGCAACGACAAATTTTCTGTCTGTTGGTAGCATTTCGAAGTTCGACATTATTATTTATTGTCAAAACTATCCATTAAACAAAATTCATGAACAAAGTCTTAAACAAAATGCATATACTTAATTTTTTTTTAATAGAACCAATGTTGCATTTTATTTACGTATTTATTTCATGTAGCAAGCAATCTATATTTTATCTATGCTAAGAATAATAAGATGCCATCAATATACATACACGAATTGTATTGAAATCAAGTGTATGATTGTATACTGCACCCTGAGATTGACAAAATCGTTACATTTAGAAGGACACTCCCTGTATCGTCATATGACGTTATTGGAAACAATATGACGATCAAGTAATCATCGTAGCATATGTCTATGCAGTTTTTGTCTATTGGCTATATATAAACAACACTAGTATTTTAAGCTCGATTCACACTGCACATGTATTAAATTGACACTAACTTTTATAATTTTTATGTTAGTGGTCCTTTAAGACTATATTTATTCGACTGGTCTAAAAAGAGGGTTATATACATATGTCGAGGGTTATATGTCCTGTGATGTGATGTGATGTGATACTTATTAGCTATAATTTATAAAGATTATTTTCTAGTTGGATCTGGCCTAATCTGATCGATTCGAAATTTACTATACTGCTACTTTAATGATTTTATTGGAAAGCGCTTTAAAAATTTAAGATTATTTAAAAAAAATATATTTTGAATTTGAATTTAAAATAACATAGTATTGTAACTTTGACCTGACGCTGCAGCATTGTCTGAAAGCAGCGGGATACTTAACTTCTTGCCAACTTACAGTAGGAACATCGGGTATCGTCTCGTTAAAATGGTCTCCAATGTATAGATTAATTATCGGTGTTTTCTTTTTTTTTTTTAATTTTATAACTTGTCATTAAAAAACAAATGTATGAACGCAGATCCAGCTGACGGTGAGCGAGGACGGCATCGTGACAGTGGTGGAGCCGGGCGGCGGCAAGCTGGTGGACAAGGACGAGCTGCACGACGCCATCAAGATGCCGTCCGACCACACACTCACCGTGCACCAGCTGCAGCAGATCGTGGGCCACCACCAGGTGACGGCATGCAAATCTTAATATACCTTTAAACGAGCGATTATTTATGCAATCTGAATCTATATGCAGTGGGTTTTCGGTGAGATAAATCTAGCTAAACATTTTTCGAAAATGTTATTTATCCGTGTTTTCAGGCAATGAAAAACTATTTTTTTAATTTACTACTAATTCTAAATATAACTTTCATAAAACACGATTCATTAAAAAAAAAACCTATAACCGACCTCGACCGGCACCGCTCACCTGCAATTGTCCATTTGCGGCGGTGATCATATCAGATGTCGCACCTGCGAATTTGCTCGCTTTTTATAAAAAAAAAATGGTCGAATACAGAACATTGTCATCATCGCTTAAAAACATCTAAAATCATCATTGGTCACCAATAAGTATATCCCGCAGGTGATAGACAGCGTGGTCCGCATCGAGCAGGCGACGGGCGAGCCGGCCAACATCCTCGTGACGCAGAACCCGGACGGCACCACCTCCATCGAGACCAGCGCCGCAGACCCGCTCATAGTTAAGGACGAGAAGAACGTCGCCAAGATCGAGTCCGCGCAGTTTGCGATACCTGCCGACATCAAGGACATCAAGGGCATCGACTTGAAGGTGAATATTAGAAACCGATAAAACGTAAATCGGACGAGAAGTTTCCGTGTCACATCCGATTTGTTAGAATATGTGTCCCAATAACATTTTTTGTTGAAATTGAAACTGGACAATTAGGATATGCGACGCTGGTCTCGTTGGACGATACCACCTCCATCGAGACCAGCGCCGACCGACCGACAAAAATATTCTCGTCAAAATCGAATCCTCGCAGTTCATGATACCTGCAAGGCTAATATTCGAAATCGAAAAAATGTAAATTAAGCTAAAGTTTTCGTGCCAATGACATCCGACTCACGCTTGGCCGGTTTTAAACATTTTTTTAGAATATCCACAATAATAATAAATTCTGTGTAAATTGTAACAAATTATTTATAATACACAGAGAAAGATATCTTGAATCGTTTCAATTTGTTTTAACTATATTATATTACTATTGTTTTTACTAATTTATATTTTTTGTTTGTTTTAATTATTTAAGTTATAATGAAAACCTAAACCAAAAAATTAAAAAGATCATGTTTTAGCCTTAATTATCTTTATTTGGCCAAGTGCTATAAACAATTTTTTGTTTCAATATAGTGTAATTTTATGAACACACCATCAAAATTGCTTTTAATGTTTTAATAAAATTTAGTGCATTATTCTGTAATGATAATTTCTTAAAATATTCTTCTAATTGCGTCAATGAAAAGTAATCATTCAAAATATTGCTACTGAAGTAGAGTGATATAACTCTTCTTTATTCTTGTCTTTTCTTAATTTAGAGTGCAATGGGCATGGAAGGAGCGGTGGTCAAGATATCAACAGGTACAGATCATGACCTTCACGCCATGTACAAAGTCAATGTAGAGGACCTTTCCCAACTGCTGGCCTATCATGAAGTGTTTGGAAAACTTAATTCTGAAGGCCAGCCACAAGCAAAGGTATGTTTAATTTATATTTGTTTAGTGTATTTTTTATGTCTGTTATTTACTCATTAAATCGTAACTGACGAATTTTTAAGTAATTTATATTTACAAGCTTTTTGTAGGGCTCCAAACAATAAGTAGGTTCTCGATTCGCTCAATTTTTTTTTGCGGTTGAGTGATGATATTCTCTACGTGTTGAAGTTTACTTTTGGTTTTAATGGAATATTTCGAAATGCCTTAATATATAATAATAAATAACGATATTTATTATTATATTAAGAACAACAACAACAAGTATCACAAGTGAAAGAAACTAATTTATTTTGAAGTCTAGCTACATTTTTCTAAACAAATAAAGTTTAAAAATAATCGGATATTATATAAGTATCAATTCTCATTATTCAACATGCAAAAGGCCACACCGGATTACGTAGCATAAAACAAATGTTCTTATACTAATATTTCTCGCAGGTGATAAGCGAAGTTGAAGTAGAAGCGGGCACGAGTGCAGCCATGTCGGAGGCTGAGTCGTCCCCCGGACACCATTCTTGCGACATTTGCGGGAAGATATTCCAGTTCCGATACCAGCTCATTGTTCACAGGTAACTAACTACTGGCTATGTGCACCACAGTGACGTATATTGATATAAAACAACTCTGTAATCTGTTACGTTATCTAAGGTAACCTACCTTACCAGAGCTGACAGTGTTGAAAATAGGGCACTAACACTGAATACTTCAGGTGTGAAAGCAATGATAAACAATATATGTAAATCTTATAAAAATCTGTGAGGACAATTTAAAAGTGTATTTTTTTTTTTAGCAAATAATCAATTGCTTTGACAGACCACTACTCATTATAAAATAATATGTAATAAAATGTATACGAAATTCTAGACATGTAAAATGTCAAAGTATTATTGGGATTAAAAAGTAATGTATTAATTTTATTGTGCAGGCGATATCACGGTGAGAGTAAACCGTTTACGTGTCAAGTGTGCGGTTCAGCGTTTGCCAATCCAGTGGAACTATCGAAACACGGAAAATGTCATCTTGGTATGCAATTTTAATAAATAAAATCTAAGAAATAATTTTTTTTTTATTTGTACAAAAAAAATACCTTATTAATAAAGTAGTCTAATTCAAAAATTATTATTGTAAACTGTAATTAGTTTAAAGATTTTTTAACAGTTTTTTCTCAATTCTTCAAAATAGCCGGTGATCCCGCCGAGCGCCAAGCGAAACGGCTAGCGCAAGACAAGCCGTACGCCTGCTCCACTTGCCATAAAACATTCTCCCGCAAGGAGCACCTCGACAACCACGTCCGGAGTCACACGGGGGAAACGCCATACAGGTTTGTAATAATTATATACAGTAACTTGTAATTTATAAAATTTTGTGAAGGGTTTAAATATATATCATGGGATCCCCAATTATGATAAAGCGATTTCCGATCGATATCCAATTATTTCACTTGGAACCTATGGCTAAAGATGATTAATACTCTCAACACTAAGGATAGAACGGACCAGTATCATGTGTAGTTGGGGTTAGTCGATTCGGAATTGAATTTGCAAGTAACAATATGTTATATTTAAAAATAATTAAATAAACGATTTCTAATTTTAGATATTTCATCATTTTAGTATATATGTGATATATATAGACCATGTACTGCTTAGGCTATATACTTTTTGCTACTATACAAAAAGTATATCTAGCCTAAGCCAGTTAATTAAATATTGTAATTGACGCTACGGCCGAAAGTTCAGGCCGTTAGTTGTTAACGGCGCCGTATAATAAAGAGACTGTACTGTTCATATAACAGCTATTTAAGCTAGTTGGCTGCAACAAATACATTCTGTCAATAAAGTACCGGGAATTATTGTTAATGAATAAAACATAAAATAAGTACTATTAATCTAAATTTATTGTATCGCTTTCAAAGTAGAACTCCTTCGAAATAACACATTTACGCCAATGAATGATTGAGTCCAATCATCAATGTTGCACACAGGTGTCAGTTCTGCGCGAAGACGTTCACGCGCAAGGAGCACATGGTGAACCACGTGCGCAAGCACACGGGCGAGACGCCGCACCGCTGCGAGATCTGCAAGAAGAGCTTCACGCGCAAGGAGCACTTCATGAACCACGTCATGTGGCACACCGGTACGAGCCCGGCCCGCGCCGCTATAGCCCCTTTCACGGAACTGTGTCGGTCTGAACTATGCGCATGACGCTGCGCAGAACGCTAATTTAGGCACTAGGTCAGTCGTTTAGACATATCTTTCATTTTAATAATGAAATACTTCTTATATAACAATATGTAAATGTGCTTAAATCATTATTTAATTGTTTTTAAGCAGTTTTTAATTCAATTTATACTGAAGGAGTTTCTCAAATAGTTGAAAACATTAATACTGAACCAGTGTAATTGTTCGAATACTCGTGGTTTTCGTTCCGCGATGTATTTATTTACCAAATAAATTTAAATTTTAAGTCTTGTTTAGTCGACTGTATCATGCGTTAGTTTTAATTCGCCTCGTGTTCAGACCAACACTCTTACGTGAAACGAGGTCCTACATTCAAGTCTTATGTACATCGCCAGTGATGTTTTGTAACTATAACAATACATATGTTCGTTCATAGTACTTGACGAGCTCATCGTTTGTTTTGTCGGCCGAAAGTGTCACTTGCCAGTTGTTGGTTGCTTGGCAACGTGTGATTTTCAATCTGGAGGACAATATGAGAATATAACATATGTATAGTTATGTAATATTATTGTACATCACGAAATTAGAGGTATGAAATAAAAAATAATTTCAGCTGTAAACAATATCAATGATGATTTTATAAAAAGTTACGTCTTTGTTATTTGTGCCCAAATAACTGTTATACCCAATCGCTAGCTGGTTGCTGGGCAGCGTTCCTCATAATGGACGGCATTCAGGGCGTCACAATCCAGCTTATGAGCTAATAACATATATATAGTTTTTATTCGTTGGTACACAATTAATTTTATACCAACAAATGTCATGCATTGTTAAACTTGTTGTTTATACATAAAACTGGTGAAATTGATATCATGAAATAATTTTCATACCACTAATTTCGTAATGTGAATTAACTTCAGACATGAATGGAATAAGGTCACTTTTTATACGGTTAAGCAAGACTTTGAGATCAATTTTCTTCGAAATTAGAATTTTGGGGCATATCACCTTCATCAATTCATGTCTCAAGGCACATGTTTCAATGTTTAGAAAACAAATTTTTGATGCCATGGTTTTGTTCTCAAAACAATAGATTCTGTATATTGTTACCACTATTTACGTAAGAATTTACGTAAGATAAAGAAAAAACCACTTTGCCGTGCCAACTTCAGTCATTAGTAGTCCTTTTTTCTATTATAAATGTTTTTTAAGCTTTAAAAATGTCTAATAATAATTTTTCGGTGACTCGGTTTTTGAGACACGGTTGGGACCACAATGGCTTTTTTTTTTAATTTATCTTAGGTCGTTCTTGCGCTCACGAACAATATTTTCATGATATCTTATTAGGCCCTGATTTGTCAAAAATAATTTACTCGCGCCGACTATTTATTGGTCGTATTTCTTTTAGGTTTATGAAATGTCTTATTATAAATAGATCCATCGCATAACTGAGTGCGCAACCGCTATCGATAAATATTGCAGCGGTTAAATGTAATAAAAATATCTTCATAATTCGGTAACAGTGCAAAAATTACCGTACGTGCAATACCGTAATTCCTCTTATCGTGACTTCGAGAAATAACGGTCAGTCAGAAAAAAAGTCACTGAAAATCTTGCAGCTTCGAGTTTATTAACGTTTTGAAGTTATTTCATTATTTCTACAAAATAATAGTGAACTCGCTATTTTAATTCTTTTTTTTTAGTGCAGCTAACTTTTCCTTTAGTTTACCGTATATTTCCCCGAAGTTGATTCTTATAAATGACACTATCATATGGTTAAATAATACAAGCTGTGTCTATTTTTTTAAGTCAGCGGATTTGATTACTACTTAGGAAATTTAATTTTTGAAAAAGTTAATGATGCAGTTTTGGTTTTCATCAAAATCGGCGATATCCTTTTAAGTGATTTTCGGTATACCTCGGTACCTTCGCTAGTTTTGGATTTGGCCATCCACGCCCAGTTAAAAAATTCTTCTTGAATATTATACCATTATTCAGTGTTTTAACATGTTAAAATAACAAGGTCATTTTTTGTTTCTGTTGTAATATATGCATGTTTTTTATTACGAACATGATAAAGTTTATGTTAGAAATTGCAGTGAAGCTTCCTACTTAGCTAGTCTTTCTAATTTCTCAGTTTTTTTTTATATTTTTGTTTTATTAAATATCCCTCCCTAAACCTTTTAAAGATAGCATGTTTAATATCGTTTCTTCTTTACTTTTATAGTTAAAGTTTTTATTTTGAATAAATGTTTTTAGCGTAGTTCTACATTGACTGGTTTAGCATCATTTTATTTGAAACTTGTAAATCGATGTACGTAGCTATGTAGTTGGGATTATCCAAGCCTGCACCAAAGCAAAAGGTTAGTACCAGTGGTGCAGAAAGTAAGAGAACAATTTAATGATTCAACAGCAATTCATAAACCGGTCTTTCAAAAATCACATACATTTCCGTTACTAACATATAATTTATCGTATTACATAAATAAATATATATCGATAAAATAATCTTGCAAGTGTTACCGTAGTAACATAGTTGCATCATTGATTGTTAACATATTATTTTCTGCCCCACAAAAATAGGTGAAACGCCGCACCATTGTCAAATATGCGGCAAGAAGTATACTAGGAAGGAGCATTTAGTGAACCATATGCGATCGCACACAAATGACACTCCGTTCAGATGTGATCTGTGCGGCAAGTCCTTCACGAGAAAGGAACACTTCACCAATCACATACTATGGCATACGGGTCAGTAGAAATTTTATTAAGCAAAGCTGCTTACATTACGAAGTATCAATTTATAGCTTGATTCAACTAAGTCTAATGGTTTGTCCTGTGCTGAACATAAAATTAGGTATCAGGACAGTCGCTTAGACAATTCTTTAATTTGAATTATAGTACACTTATAAATATTTCTTACATAAATATGTCAAATTGAAAATGTAACATTAAATAAGAGTAGGTTTATTTGACATGCAATTTTAAATTCAAATTGTATGCATTTTTAATTAATAGTTTCTTTTTTTTTAATATTTTTGTTTCTATACTTTTTATTTTATTGTTAATAATATTAAAATATTATTATGAGATGTAGATATAAGTACTGAAATTATTCAATAAGTTGATAACAATATTGTATACATGTTTCATGTTTTTTAAAGATTTGTTTACTCGACTGTACCATACGCACGTTTTCTCTCGCAATGACTACACATTTAGATTTACGTGTATCAAGCTATATAGTTATAAGCAGCTTCGCTTATATGTTTATCCAAGTACATAATCGTTATTATTTCTATCCCGAAGTCGTGTATCAGTGCAATAACTTCGCAGGCGAGACCCCTCACCGCTGCGACTTCTGCTCCAAGACGTTCACGCGCAAGGAGCACCTGCTGAACCACGTGCGCCAGCACACGGGCGAGTCGCCGCACCGCTGCAACTTCTGCGCCAAGTCCTTCACGCGCCGCGAGCACCTCATCAACCACGTCCGCCAGCACACCGGCGAGACGCCGTTCCAGTGCGGGTATTGCCCTAAAGCGTTCACGCGGAAAGATCATCTCGGTACGTGTTTATAATAGCAATATATTATTTTTCGTGATTTGAGTGATGACCGACTTCAAATAAAGGAGGAAAACGGCTTGACCGATTTGGTATTTGGTTAATTTTCTTTATATTTGAAAGGGTATACTTTCAGATCGGTTACGTAGAATTTATCGAAATAAGTGATTCAAGTAAAAGAAAATACATATATTACTTTTGAAGTCGCTATCATCAAGTACCTCGTAAACTTTCAAATAAGTTGAAAATTTAAATGACTATGTCAATTTATGTTGTAATGATATTTTAGACAAAGATATTATATTCACTTTATTTATAGTTGCATCTTTAACAAAATATTTCATGTACGATCTTTATCAATTATGTCTACAAAAAAATTGTGATTAATTGCACATATGTCCATCTGTTTTCAGTTAATCACGTTCGTCAGCACACGGGCGAGTCTCCTCACAAATGTTCATATTGCACGAAGTCGTTTACGCGCAAGGAACATCTGACCAATCACGTGCGGCAACACACGGGCGAGTCGCCTCATCGCTGTACATACTGCGCGAAGTCATTCACAAGAAAAGAACATCTAACTAATCACATAAGGTGAGACGAGTAAACAAATATACCTATCGGACGCTTAGTATTAAAGTGACAAAATCTGTGGGAAACGAGTTAGCTAAGTTAGTCATTCAAATTATGTTTCATATAATTTTGTGTGTTATAATCTATGATTTTGAAAAAAAAAACATTGCTGCTAACATTTTGTGACATTCAAGTCTGTGTTGTTTCCACGTGAATTTCTGAATTCCGTCAGTTTAATACTAAACGTGCGATATAAAATAGACATCTATAGATATTTTATTTGACGTTTTTGTATATATCAAAACTTTTTTTATGGTACTAACAGTTTTTGGTAATTATTTTATATTTGCATGCCTTAGTTCATTTAATTTTTAGACATTCCTAGAGTAACAAAGCAATGCTGTGCTACAGGCATTTAAACTGTAAAAATATAAATTATCAAATATTTGCATGATAACGAACGTGAATTATATAAAATTCAAGGTAAGGTTTACGAATAACCACTATCATAAACGATTTCGTTTATAACAAATAAATATCTATACGAATACCAAACGGCATTCGTGGGCAGTTCCCTCGCCTTTGCAGTAGCACAGCATTGTGCATTCCGATTTGGGCTCTAAAGAGCTGAATTCACATCCCCTCCCCTCAAACGATAGGTTATTGCGGATTAACAATAATAATCAAATCGGAATGTACTCTGTTGTGCAGACAGCATACGGGGGAGACTCCTCACAAGTGCACGTATTGCTCTCGCGCCTTCACGCGGAAGGAACACCTGAACCAACACATCAGACAACATACCGGAGACATGCCACATACCTGTACATACTGTAACAAGAGTTTCACGAGGAAAGAACACCTTATCACTCATGTCCGGTACGTACTTTGAATCGAAATGAGAACGAGTTGTACTATGTTACTAGTAAGTTAGTAACTGTCTTCTCATAGGTTAAATTATTATTTTTGCTGGCATGTTTATTTTAAACGCTTTTAACTCGCGATTCGTCTGTGTAAACACTGTATAGATAATTCGGGTTCTAGGTGGGCGTATCGGTATAATATTATGAAACAATATAATATGAAAATTGTAAATCAGTCAAATATACGTTGTTAATCAACCGACCAACAAATTAAAGACAAAAATCGAATTAGATAAATCAAATCGTATTTTCAAAACATCTCTTTTTTTTCTAGACAACATACCGGGGAGACGCCATTCAAATGCACCTACTGTTCGAAGTCTTTCTCCCGCAAGGAGCATCTCACGAACCACGTGCACCTTCACACGGGCGAGACGCCGCATAAGTGCCCCTTCTGTACCAAGACCTTCTCGAGAAAAGAACATTTGACCAATCATGTCAGGTAAGCATATATTAGTCTTATATTACGCGTTTGGTAACCAATCCTACTATTATAAATGCGAAAGTTTTTCATAATAAATGCATATTTGTTATAAAACTATGAAACAGATTTTGATGAATTTTTGCACAAGAATTACAGATAGAATTCTTTAGATCAACATACCAGGCGGGCGAATCTAGTCATTGATAATTTTATTTTCGCATCTTAACGACATTTGAAATTTCATTTCATACTAAAACTTCATCCAAAAACGATTTTTGTTTACTTGCATAACACTTTCAGTAATTTTTAATTACAAAACTGATATTTAAAATAAAAAATATTTAGTTTTACTAATTAATTTGAGCACGCATATTACCGTTCATTTTAACCTAATAAAAGCATAACTTTTACAGAATACACACAGGCGAATCGCCACACAGGTGTGAGTTCTGTCACAAGACATTCACTCGCAAGGAACATCTAACGAACCATCTGAAACAGCACACCGGCGACACTCCTCACACTTGTAAAGTGTGTACCAAGCCTTTCACAAGAAAGGAGCATCTTATTACGCATATGAGGTAAATTATTATAATATACTAACTGTCTCTAAAGCTTTTACCTGAGTTAAAGAAGTAGCTGTTTTACTATTATAACTACTGCGGCGCTTCTATTGGACACAGTATGATGTTTTATAGTGAATAAACAGATTCTCTGACGCATCTGAACTTCTCATGCACAAGATTGGCACATTCAAATAAATTTTTTAGCTTTATCTATACTAATAATAAAATTCTAGCGGGTCGCTGTCTGTACATGGAAGATATTTGAAAAAAAATATTATAGGGGGCCTTTACCAACGCAATAGAACCCAAAACAATGATTTTTAGAATTCTTATCTGTTTGTCTGTTTGTCTGTTTGTCTGTTTATCTGTGCGTTTGTGCACGCTAATCTCAGAAACGGCTTATCCAATTTAGATGCGGTTTTCACTAATATATTGTAGTAAGCTTCACTTAACATTTAGGGTTTGTTTCATGTCAATCGGTCCATAAATAAAAAAGTTATGTCAATTTATGGGTTCACGTTGAACATTTTTTTTTTGTGTTTATAACTAAATACATGAAAGTATATACAGTACTTACATAAAAAATACATTTTTAAAAATTTTGTCTGTCAGTCTGTCTGTTTATCTGTTTGTTCCAACTAATCTCTGTAACGACTTTACCGGTTCTGATGGTACTTTTTGCAGTTAGCAAATGTTATAAGGAGTGACTTGGGGTTACTTCTATTTTAGATATTTTTAAATCTATATATATGAAAAAAATTCTAACGGGTCGCTGTCTGTACATGTAAGATATATGAAAAAAAAAATATTGGAGGCTTTACCTACGCAATAGAACCCAAAACAAAATTTGTTAGAATTTTTGTCTGTTTGTCTGTTTATCTGTGCGTTTGTGCCCGCTAAAAAAGATATGTCAAGTTATGGGGTCACGTCGAACATTATTTTGTGATTTTCACTAAATGCATGAAAGTACTTACATCAAGTACTGTCACTCTGTTTCTTACGACTAATCTCTGAAACAGTTAAATCAAATTTGATAGGACTTTCACTCGCAGTTAGAGGATGCCCATTAATCACGTGAGGCCCAGAGAAGGAGTGGGAATGGAAGAAAACAATCACAAAATAACACAAAGTCTAAAAAGTTCTTAAAAACATTACAGCAGCCCCTAAAGCTAATATTATAAGGATTAAATTAGGCTACTTAAACAAAAAAATATATTTATTTTAATCAATAAGTAAAAAAGAGAATTACACGATAACAAAATATTAGAGAAACCAATAAAATAGTGAACATTTTCCGATTTAAGAAGGGGAGGTATACATCTATACAAATAAATAAAATTGATGTGTCTGTTTGTAATAAAATAAATGCATATGAAAGTACTTACAACAAAATTACCAATTTCAAAATTTTTGTCTGTCTATCTGTCACTCAGTTTGTTTCGGCTAATATCTGAAACAGCTGGACCGATTTTGATGAAACTTTCATTTAAAAAAAATAATATATTTACGGGGTAATTTTTTTACTGGATATGATAGAACAAAACCGAAACTATAAGCAAAAGCGAAAAATAATTTAAGTCACAGAGCCGATTTTGATTAAAACTAAAACTGCATCATTAGTTTTTTGAAAAATAAGTTTTCCTAGCCAGAAACGAACACGTTGATTTTGCAAAAAAATAACATTCTGTAGTATTGCACCTTCACACATTATAAAGATCAACTATAGTGAGGTAATACTATACAGTAAACTGCAACAAAAAGAAAAGCCTATTTTTTTTTTTACAAAATTCTATCAAATTCTTACATTAATTAAATCTTTAGCAACGGGATGTAGTAACGCTAATAGCGGGTGAGTACAATAGCCGAGTCCAGTGAAATGTAGATTTTCAACAAATTGATTCATCTTTTTAAGAATTATCTAAACCTACCTAGGTAACTGAGTAGATGACGGGGACCAAAACAAACGTGACATTCTATCAACTTTGTATAACTCACATAGAAAAAAAAGACAAACATAAAAGAAGTTACTGTGAGTAATTCATTTTTTATATTTTCGATTGTATTGTTCACACTCTTCCTCACTTTAGTAGGTGACTAGCATTTTGATGCAATTTATAAAGAAATCGTTCGAAGTAACGCACATTTTTTTCTAAACTTACCGGAACCCATGATTTAACCCACTTATTTGATTATGTCTATGTAGAATCGAATACTTAATTTAATTAATGTATAGATTTAATGTTATTTTGTAAAAAAAAAACCTTTTCCTTTAATTTGCCGCTTACTATTACTTTCCAAAAGTTGATCTTTACAAGTGACACTATTAGGTGGTGCAATAATACAGAATGTATTTTTTTTTTAATTAGTGGGTTATATTTCTGGCCAGGAAAATCATGAAATAAAAAAAAAATTATGATGCAATTTTAGATTTTTCAAAATCGGACACGAGACTCTATTAAGTATCTTTCGCGATTCCTTATAGTTCCGGATTTGGTCTATTAAGCCCAGTAGAAAAAGTCACCCGATATATAATACAAGGAGAACCTAGGTGCGAACTTAATGTTTTGCAGTCGATATTTTAAAGACTACCACGAAATAACTTTTCTTCAATATTTATAGTGAAAACCGTGGAGGAATACCATATCTGCTTATAAATACAACCAGAAAGTTCCCAGATTCAAAGTAAAAAGCTCCTTTCTTGAGCAGCACTGCAGACTATTATAACGTTGCTTTGCAGGAGACATGCCAAGCATTCTGTAGTCCACGCGAACGAAGTCGCGGGCACAGCTAGTATTTCTATAAGAATAAAGATTGATCAAATATTTAGTTTATAGCAAATGAATGAACGATTAAAAAATATGCGATTAACATTATGAATTCACTGGCAATTTTAAAAAAAGTTTATCAGGGTTATTAAGATTTTAATGGGTTATTTTTGTTTATCAGATCACATAGTTGTGGGGAGCGGCCGTTTAGTTGCGCTGAATGCGGCAAGTCGTTCCCATTGAAAGGAAATTTGCTTTTCCACGAACGATCGCATAACAAGAGTGCGAATTCTGCAAATAAATCCTTCCGATGTGAAATTTGCTCGAAGGAATTTATGTGCAAAGGTAAGGAGAATAGTGTGATTACCTAAGAAACAAACAGTAGTATTAAACATATTAGAATCTCAACAACTAAAAACAAATATAAACATTTATTTTAAAGTTTTTACAAAATAAGGACCCTTTAAGTAACACTTAAGATCAAAATACAATTGATGCAAAGGAAACATCAAATAAAAATATATTGCCATGGGTGTTTTTTTTTAATTTCAGGTCATCTAGTAACACATAGACGAACACACACTGATGCTGTTGAAAATGCAGCAAATCCAGAACCAGCGGCCGAAGGTGAAGACTGCGGAGATTGTAATAAGTGTGAAAAAGATGTGCCCGAGAGAACAGAGCGAAAACACGATATAAGGTATTGTTAAACCATTTTTTAAGTGCAATCATTTACGCTTATGTTTAATTTGCTTCGACCCTCTATTTTAATGTAACAATTTTGCAGGTCAATATATAAATGGATTCATATATAAATGTGTAGTCATATATGGATGCTGATAAGCAGTAATGTGTCAACCCACAAAAAGTCAAATTCGGAGATATTGATGTATTTTGATACTGCATCACCTATTTAACATTATTAAAAAAATTAAAGTCATATAAACCTAACAAGTACGGAATAAACTCTTAATTAATTTTTTCGCTTTCCAAGTGTGTAAGGAACACACTTTTGCAAATTTTACAATAATCTCAAATATTTGAAAATCTTTTTATTACATAATATATTAAATATATCAATCTGCTTTTAATTCATTATACCTATTATTCAATAAGAAAAGATGGATATATACTTCTTTAAACATATTTATTAAGAATGTATTTGTCATGTTTAAACACCATAATTGATAACATAATTAATTTGGCGAAGGTGCGTAAAAAACAAAATGTAATGTAGATCGTTTCCAATTTTTAGAGCGTCATCGGAGAGTATAGCTACTGAAACAAATACGGTACAAAGTCAAACGACAAACACAGCTGTCATGCAAATAACTAGCCAGGTAAATTTTATGTCAAAATTGTATCGTTAATTACATAGTAGTATAAGTTAAAGCGATTTTATAATTGTGACATAATGTCTCAGTGTTCACTGAAATCGACTGAAGTACTAATGGAGCTGCCATTCCACATAAATAAACATTTTTGTTGTATTCTGGGTGTATACGACTTGTGTTTCGGGACTCCAGATGCAGGATCATGTTATAAGTGTGAAGTGTTATTTACAGTGCCATTATAATAACTATACATACCCAGATTGCCAACCATTGATTTTGAAAACTTTGAAGTCAATTGTTTTGTTGACATAATACAAAGACTTTTTTATGCCAACAAGATAATTAACAAGGTTGTTCAATTTACAAATCGAAATAGATGATTATCATAAAATATAATGAAAGTAACGTATCTATAGTTATAGACTATCACTGGTTATTTGTTTATTTTATTATTATGTAAGAGTATTAATACATTTTAAAATTTCCTTCCACAGCAAGTTCGAACTGGCACTGCAACCAGTGCAGCAAGTGTGCCTGCTGGCACTTTCACCCACACCGCAAGTACTCAACACCATTCTGGTACAACCATAGCACATCATCCTGTCACGGTGAATTACTAGCATCCACCAACAACCTCGGATTCAGAGACAATCTCTGATCCGTTGGTCCTGTTTATAGAGAGCTGATAGTCCTTACAAGACTTAAATATAAAAAATTTAAAACCTAACTGCCAAATACAAATATTCCCTTGAAAAATATAACTATCTTTTGGCAGTCAGGAATTAACTGGCAACTGAGAATAATGTATTCAACGTTAAGAAAATCATTGTTAAACTATTTATATTTTGTTCTATTCTTTGTGTATAGAATAGTCTGGATTTTAAATTCACGCAAAGTGATTTAAAGTACAAATTTAAACAATGAAGTTGAAGGCAAATTAATGTTGACATTTTCACTTGTAAATAAATCCAATTGTGAATAATCCTTGTAATTATAAAATTAAAAACACTTATGGCTATGTAAATTGATATAAAATATTGAGTTTCTGATGTACTATAACACAAAGGATAGTACAAATATAATTGGTTGGTTGATTACTATATTTTAAATGGAAATGAGATGAATCATACTAAATGATATTTAAAAAATACCTGGAATACTATCACAGATATATTTAAAACTTGTATTATATGTGTAAATTAGTGTAAAAAGAAATTAACTCACTACAAAAATGATTAGTCAGCTGCTAGATTTGATAAATGTTCTTACGATCTCACTAATAAAGCTTTACACACAGCATATGGCAAAGGTTATAATTATTTTAAACGATCATTAAACTTAGTTGAGAACTTCTTTTTTTATAATGTTAATGTTATAGTTTTGCTGTATTCAATGGGTAAAGTGTTATTAGTAAAACCGTTAAAATAAAATATTGCAGTTAATCACTTTATGAGCATTATTAATTTATGTTAATTTAATAGTCTGATAATAGTATGTTACAAATATCTATTATGTGATTTTATATAGTGATATCGGTTCTAACTCCTATAAATATATTTTCTTAGAACCTATTTTGCGATTAGAATTTATCTATTTGCATTAGTTTTATTTTAAGTAAATAAATCACCATAGTTGATGTGTACAAGGGTTACCACAAAAATATATTTTTTTGTATTCCTTATGTATATGGAAGGTCTAAGATTGAAGTTCATCAGAAAACTAACTTAAATTTTTAAATTTAAATCAGTGTCATATAAAACTTATTAATTATATTCATAAAATTATACATTCCTAATTAACTATCAATCTTTTAAAAAAATGGATAAAACTTTAATTATGGTTGGTATTTTATATCAGGAAATATGTTCTACTTATTAGCCATCAATGTCCCTTATTGGATTTAATATTTGACTATAGGAGGAGGTACTTTAATTTTTTTTTAATATGCAATCTACACGGGGACCAGAAAGCGAGATACTTAATTCTTAAAATAATCTTGCTTCCTCCCTAATGACACATTAATTTATTTAATTAAGAATTTTCTTTTAACTTTACTACAATAGTGGTTCTATTTTATAGTTATTCTTTGCCATTTATGTACAGTACAAGTGTGATAAATCTATAGTATGTTAAGGTTGAAAATTGTATAGATGTTACACTGGTGGCAGAATGCTTAGCTTAGTCGACCCACCAGTATGAGGAGTGGTGTTATAATCACTTCCATGATTACTGTAACACAGCTTATAAAAGAAGTTAGCTTGTATTTACGTGTAAATAATAGTAACACTTACATTATAGTTATATCTGGTAGTATATGTTAAGGCTATATCATTTATGTTATCTTGCTGAATTGTGGAAATATGTATATGATATTGGGATTTCAACGATTTTAAATCGTCTGGTACTATAAGGTTTTTTTAATGTGCGAATTACTAAGGAAGTCATATCTTGTTTATGGTAGTCTCTCTGTAATATCGCACGTATGTTTTATAGAACCTATCCTTATTTAGGTACAATAGTATATGTATTGAAATCTTAAATTATGTTCAGTAATTTGATATGAATGAGATTAAAATGTGAAAAGAATATTTGTTTTTTTATTCTTTTGTATATCCTGTAGAACTATACTTCATGTGCATTAAGAATATATATATAATATGCGTGAATCATCAGCTCAACTGTAAGGTAAATGTGTATGTTCAGTGAAGGAAAAATTATATACATCTAAGACAACGATAAAATTATATACACCCGACCAAAAATGACGTGAGTTTGCCGCGTGTATCTACCTGCTTGTCGCTTTGTAGATCATTAACAAATGGACCAATTTTGACATATTTTAAAATAATGAGTCTCATCATGATTACTAGTCGTAGTAATACCTTTTTTATTGCCCGACGTTACAACGAAGTTGCATCCGTCGTAGTCACGAGCTGACTGGTGTACTATGTGAGCTCCTGCTAATTTCATGAAAACATATTCAGAAGTTGGAAGATTATCAGCTCTTTACCAGTTGTTAAAAGGATCTGAGCAACTTCTAGCAGTCTAGTCTCAAGATTTACTTTACTATGAATAATATTAAAATAAGAGTTGCCTACTACAATATGAAATTAAGGTTACCCTTGACCTGATGCTGTCATTTAGGAACAACGGGAGACAACTAACAGCTCTACTACTATTAGCTATTATTTATTGTGTTGAGCTTGTTGATATAATTGGATGCTGATAAGCAATAATGTATCAACCCACAAAAAGTCAAATTTTAAGATATTGATGTATTTTGATACTACGTCACCTATTTAACATTATCCAAACAAATTTTAAGTCATCTAAACTAAAGAAGTATGTTTCGTATTTCAGGTGCGTTCCATATTTTGCAATTTATATATAATAATCTCAAATATTTAAAAACATTATTATATAACATATTAAATAAATCTATCTGCTTTTGATTCAATATACATTTTATCAAAATAGAAAAATAAAGATGAATATATACGTCTTCAAACTAATTTATTAAGAATAGGTTTGACATCTTTAGGCACCATTTTCTCAAAACGAAGTCCGTGTGGCTTGACACAGTATTGCTTATCAGGGTCCAATTATGATGATATATGAATAATTTGTTTGGTAATCACCACTGTCTATTGATATTTGCAGCACCAGAGGAATCATAAATACATTGCAAGAATATGGGACGAAATAGAATAGAAAGTAGGGAAAGAATGGGAGAAGAGGGTTAGGTTTTCATCTCTTAATGTATGAAATGCAGCTGTATTACCTACTTCATGCCATTCTTCAGTGAGACTACTGACAATGGTAAAATAACAAAATATTTTAAATAATAATAAAATATACTTAATAATTCATATACAGTATATACATAAACAATCTATATCAAGCCTCAACTGCAATCTTCTTTGAGCTAGCTTTTGTTCTTTGAGGTCTTTCTGGTTCTTTCTCCTCCACCAAGTCAGGCAATTTATCTGTGGGCACATCAGGCAACTTATCATCCACATCAAGAATTTCTTCAAGCTCAGCTTCAATGGCTTCATTATCCTCTTCAGTCAGTTGACCAGAAATAAGTTCATCTATTTCTCTTTGTTTTTCTATACCCTCTTTTGTTTCATCCAGAATCTTCTCTATTTCATCAATATTAAGAATATCATGAACTTTCTTTAGTGCAGCATTTCCAGTCTTCAAGCCATCAAGCACCTACAAATAAATACAGAAAATTTTAATTAACTGTGTACATACATTAACAAATTGATAAAAAGTATAGGAATAAAATAGTATCGTTACCTGTACTTCAATTTGCGTAAATTCTAGATCATGGGTAAGCTGTTCTAATTTTTCTAACTGAATATCAGCATTTTGCAAAAGATTTTCTTGGTATTTTTTCTTCTTTAAAAGTAACTTTGCTCTGTCACGTTTATCTTCAGCCAACAGTTTTTTTGCAAGTTGCCGATCTCTCTCTAAATTCAATTCAATTTTCTTTTGATACTGTTTTAACTTATCTCTTTGTTGTTTTAGTTGTAAGATAGCTTTATCTTGTTCTGTTACTCTGCTAACGGGTTTTTTACTTTTACTAAATAGACCACCCATTTTATTTACACTATTAACAATAACTATTAAAGTTTAAAACAGTAATAAAAGCAGGGTATTAAAAAAAAACATTACTGATGAAAACGAAAGTTATCAACTTATCAATAATTACATTACAATACAAATAATGAATAAATGTCAATTACTATACAGTGGTGTGTCATTCTTATATAGTGATGTGACAAGTTGTGTTTTAATCTGTATATTAACAAGTTTGTTTACAGGCATTACAATAACACAATCATTCGATACTGCTATGTCAAAATGTTAATCTGCGTTAATTGTATTATATAGCACTAATTAAAGATTTAATTAAAAAACAAATAGGTGTGAAGGTATTATATTTGATCTTTAATTATGATTAAGGCCGTCGTAAACTGTGTCCTAAAGGATGTAAACTTGTAACAGACAAAAAAAATAAAACACTATAATGGCTAGTTTCACCATGAGAGAAAATATTATTGTTTAATTTCTTTATTAGCCGTTCGTTCCTTAGAATAGTAAAAAAATCTTTAAATAACAAAAACACTTCGCAATCCCACATAAAAGTGCTTATTGTCATTAAATTTTTCACGTTTGTTTAGTTACGTCTGTTGCATTACGAACATAAAAATGTAAAGACAACTTCATATTGTAATACGCAAACTCATATACATTAAACAAAAATCATTTTGAACATCTATATAGTTATAAAAAATATACTTCTACACAATTTCATGAGGTAATTTATACAATTTGTAGTATAAATCAATTAAATCACTTAAGAGAATGATTATTAATTTAAATCAATTTTGACCTCCTTTAAGGAAGCAATTAAACGATAAGTATTTTTATGTGAGTTTCAAAATCAAAAATTGACTACCTTTCTAAAGAACGAACGGCTACGAAGAAAATGAATATGAAGAAAATATAATTATTTTTGTCCCATAGTAAAGAAATCATTGTAGTGCTTCCATTTCCATATATTTTTAGTCAGGTACGATTTCACATCCGTTAGGATAAAATTTTCGGCAGTTTCGATAAACTAACGTCGTAGTCACAAATACTGCATAGACCAAAAGCTTTGCTGACAAAATTCGGTCGTAATGATAACATCGATACATCCATGTTGTTAAGCAAAAAAATCGATGCGTTAGACATCCCTACACAACGGTTCGACCATAGTTTTATCTGCGAAATAAATGCTCTATTGCTTGTGATAATCTCATATAATTTACTAATTTAAATGTAGTAAAAGTAATTCATTTACGTAAAATTACGTCGTTAAATTCATGTTATTCACAATCGGTACGGTTAAAACAAAAGGAGTAGGAGGTTTATAGTTTTACTTTCCACAAATCATAATGGCAGTGCTAGCAGCGGCACAATTGCTCGATGAGTTGATGGGAAGACATCGAAATACGAATCCAAATGAGAAAATTAAAAAACCAAACTGGGAAGACCCAGAAGTAAGTATACTTTTTAAAATTAAAAATATTTTTAAGAAGTGTCATGATAACCTGTACGAAAAAGTCCGTGTCGGCGTTTTATATCTGCTGTTTTTTCGTGGCAATGTTTATACCATAAACGTAGTGCTGTTAATAATATATATAGTATATTTTCTTCTAGAATTTGATAATAATACTTTATTTATTTGTTACAGTATTGTAAATATTATATGGTTAAGTTCTGTCCTCACGATTTGTTCGTGAACACGCGAGCGGACCTTGGAGCTTGTCCAAAAGTTCATGACGATGAAGTTAAGGACCTCTTCGAAAAGGCTGAAGGTTCATACAAGAAGGCCCAATATGTTGAAGAGTTTCTGCGATTTTGCCGTCACATGATTAGTGATGTTGAACGTATGTCCTGATAAAATGTGTAGAATAAATTAATTTATTTAAATATTAATTTATATCATATACCTATCTGCACCTTGCAATTTCACACAAATTACATATCAGTATATTGCCAAATTGTTATACTTTACTGTTCAGCTCCTGTAATAATATTATGTTTTATTATTTATAATTTTCATGTATAAATTGATTTTTGTAATATGAAAATAACATTATTTCTAAGTTAATTTAATTGATTTTAATACAATGTGTATTTATTTCATAAAGTATATTAGTAGTAGTAGTAAATTGAAAAAAATATTTTAAATATTAATCCATTCCTTTTTATTGCAGGCAAAATTCAAAAAGGTAAACAAAGGTTGGAGCTGATGAATTCTAAGCCTGAAGGTCCACCTATGACTCAGGCTCAGACTGAGAAAAATATGGAACAGGTCTGGAAAACATCTTAACAAATTTTATTTGAATTCTATTGACTGCTAATTTAAAAATATAAATACATTAAATTGAATGACTACTTATTCAACTTACATACATATGCAAAATGTTTTAGGTGAAGTTATTGTCAGAAAAGATCAGTGCTTTAGTCAGAGAGGCGGAGGAAGCAGGTACCTGTGGCAATGTGGAACAAGCTCAGGGTCTGATGAAGTTATGTGACAGACTAAAAGAAGAAAAAGAGCAACTTTTGAAACAACAAGAAAATAGGTATTAATTTGTTTCCATAAATACAATTTTATTTTTAATTCAAATCAATATATGAATTTAACCTACAAAGGAATAATTTAAAGTGACTCACAATAGGAGATATATGTTAAGTTTTAATTTTAAAATATTGGATAAATGCTATTGATGAAAATTAATGTATTAAAATAACAAAAATTTCATCTATTTAACTGGAAATTAGATTACATGAAAAAGTGTTACTATATTCTGTACAAACTTTTATATTACTCTGTAAGAATTTGTATGAAAATTAAATGGAATGAACTAAAAATTTGCTATTGAGGAGTTATAAAGCCAGCAATTAATTTCAGCCACTGGTCAATGACAGCCGAATTAGCGGCAGCACAAGAGAAGCAGATGGAAGTGTGTCCTGTATGTGGAGCTTTCCTTATTGTAGGTGACGCACAGCAGAGAATAGATGACCATCTCTCGGGGAAACAACATGTTGGGTAAGTATTATTATGAGTTGTAAACTCTTAACTAATATTGTAAAAATTTATTGTGTATGTTTTTAACCAATGTCTAAAAAAGAGTTTCTCAATTTGTTGGGTGAATTTTTTTTATTATGTATGTTCTCTAATTACTTGAAAACGGCTTGACTAATTTAGTTAATTCTTTTAGTATTTAAAGATTTGCATTTTTCCATTGGTCGCATAGTTTTTATCAAAATAAGAATAATTTTTCATAACATATTTGAAGTTGGTTCCTTTTTTGTTAAATGTCTTGTTTATTATATAATAAACAGTAGACAAAAACATTGTGCACACTTAAAAATGTAATTTATACTGTATTGAATGAATATTGTCTTAATTGTAATGTTTATCACTTTTGTTGTGTTAACAGTTGTTGGTATATTACTTAAATAAGTAATTATTTTGAACGCATGGTACAGTGTATGGTATAAAAATAGTAAATAACACGTGAAAATTTTTTTTATACGTCGCCGACTTCGAATGTTTTACTTGGCACTGACATCAAAATGTTGTTTTAATTGTTAAAATGTTATTGTCGAAAATATTTACGTTTTTGTCTTTCAGTTTATTTGTATCTATTAAATTAGTTTTTGAAATTTTTATTTTTTCATGTAAAAACTTTTTAATAATTATTATAAGATACTAGATTGTTAGTATTTCATACGACAAGGACATACAAACCGAAGCTAGAAATTTATCAATGCAGCACTACCATTGACCTCTGGTTTATTTTTATAACATTTATCAAAACTATAATTAAGATTAAAAGAATGACAGAATCACAGTATTTAGATAAATAATTTAAAATTTGAAATAAATCAAAATCGCAATGGATAATTATTTATCAACTATAATTTAAAAAATTTGATCTATATAATGTTTTTTAGATATTTTAAACTACGTCAAGCATATGAAGAAATGAATGAAGCCCGAGAGAAGGAACAACAAGAGAAAGAAAGAAGACGTCGCGAGGAAAGAGATAGAGAGCGTAATGTTCGCGGTGGAGGTTTGGGATCAGATAGACGTGATCGCGAGCGGATGGAGAGGGATCGCGAGCGTGACAGGGAAAGGGACAAGGATCGTGACAAGGACAAGGAGAAAGAGAAGGAAAGAGACCGCCATAGGTAAGGATATTAACATCATATAAAAATGTTTGTAGAATCCTAAATAAGCATTGTTTTTTAATGTTATGATTTCAACACAATGATGAAATGAGTCAAGTTTTCTCATTGAATAGATTTTTAGATGTATTCTTTTTCTGGTTGTAAATGATACATATTGTTGTATAAAATTTATCGATTGTTTTATAATTTTTAGTTTTAAATTTAAGTTTTCGTTAGTTGTAATTATAGTAGAACATCATAAACACTTGATTCTTATGTGTGCGGACCAATAGTCATATAGAGTAGTGGTTAGGTTAACGGCCCCTTATTCACCCGCTAATCGGGGTTTTTATCCCTTTTCTACATCCCTTAGGGATAAAGTTTCCAAAAATCCATTCTTAGTGGATATTTACAACATAAAAGGCGTCATCTGCCAAAATTTAAGTTTATAGCCTCAGCGGTTTAGGTTCTGCATTGATGAATGAATGTCAATGAATACTCATTTTTGGGGGTTTTGTACTACTATTTTAATATAACAAACTAGGTCTAACCGCGAGGAACGGCCTGGTCGCCACGAAGAGCGTGACCGCGAGCGAGAGCGTGAGGGCAGGGAGCGGGACAGGGAGCGCGAGCGCGACCGCGATAAGGAGAGGGACAGGGAGCGTGACAAGGAAAGGGAGCGCGACCGCGACAAGGAACGTGACCGCGACCGCGACAGGAAACACCGCCGGGAGAGAAGTGAGTTAGATTTACATTTCATTAGATCTAAAAGACTAGGCAGCAGTCTAATCATCGGCCTAGACACCACGATTCCGCCTGGGATCGCCTCCTTCATGGACTAGAAAATTCACCCGAAACGACCCCACAACTAGCCAAAAAGCAATAACCTGAGTAATATCACTACCAATACAGTGACCCATCCACAGACGGCGTTGCTCTTTCGAGAAGGATGGAATACCCCACAAAAACTCAATTCCCCACATTTCCGCTAAGAGAGATGTGCGTGAAGGCTACGATTGTTAGACCTTAAATCTCTTGATATGATTCTAAAATAGAGTGTAATGAAATTTAATAATTCTTAAAAGTATTGAATTGCATAAATAAATATTTTCCGATTGTATACGTCGCGCGCTAGGCTTAGCACGAACATACTGAATAGGACTTACTTCTTATATGGTGATATTTACGCAATCTTTCCGTAAAATATTTTATTTCATACAAATTTTGAACTAATAATCAAAACAAAACCAAAAAAGAATTAGTGAAAATTAGGGTGCAGTCATTCTGAAATGATACATTATATACATTTGGCAATTGATCTTTTATATATTTGTATATCAAAATAATTAAATTTTGAGTACAGTTTTTCATTTTTTTATAAAAGTGTTTGGCATAATAAAAGGTTATTTTGCAGGAAATTCACACGAGCGTCCTCGTCGGCGTTCTCGTGAGCGTCACTAGCGAATGACTGAGGTATCACAAAAGCGCCTCGAACCGGTAAGCACATAATACTGCAGATATATTTATCATTTCCACAAATAACGCTACTCTACATGCAAATCACAACCGACACCACTACAATGACTATGACACTAACGACCGATTCAGACAATCTCGCCCCCAATGTTGTTACAATATATAAGTAATAAATTGAACACTGTTATTTTACAGCTTTAGTAACATACCAAAATAAAACTTCGGTTTATGGCAAACTATGGGGAGTAATGCCCTGTTGCACTCTCGATTCGATAGTTGTCGTCACACCGACGGACTTGGCAGGTATTTGATACGTATTATGAATAGCTGGAAGCCGATCGACTGGGGCAAGGCTTTTTGGTCAATCGCATTATTTCTTATAACGTTCGATCGTGACGTGATAAAGAACCTAGCGATTGACCAATGAGATTTTAGATGAGCTGTCCGCATTGACGTCGTCTAGTTGAGGTATTTTTAATGTATGTTTCGTCGTCGTGAATTTCGAGTTGCTACGGTCGGGCCGCTGGCGCAGTACGCGAGTGCCTTGCCAGGTATTTGTTAGGGTTTCGGTTTTGGGAATTCGGCTCAATAATACACGGATGAAGTGCGACAAACTGTTGTAGGGTATTACTGCAACTTTTCAATAAATTTGTCTATAAATCCAGTCACATTGTCGTTTTTTTTTACGCTTTCAATAAGTTACAATGAAAGGACAAGTGAAGGGAGCATGTTCCATATGCTTCTCGTTTCACAAAATGGATGCTGTATTAACATCATCTTCTGTGCATTTCCAGGTACCCTTATATGGCAACAAGATATAACTCGAAATGTTTCATATTGTCTATTTTTTTTTAAAGAAATATTAATGTCAATTAAAGTGTCTCACTTTGCTGCTTGATGCCATATTCACAGTTACTTATACCCTTCACCCCAAATGAAATAAACTGACAATGATTGACTGTAAAGTAAACATCTTGTGATATTTTAAAAATGCTAAGATCTCAATCATTGGACGCAGTATATTTCATATAAAATGTTCACATGTACTCGTTACTAGCGTGTCGATGGACTTTTCAGTTGCCAAACAACCATAGACGAAGATCGACATAAGGGCTGACGTCGGGACCACAGACAATGAGGTACTTTTGAAATTAAGGCAACAGAAACCCGCTGAAGAGACGAAGGAATCCGTCGATTTTAAACGTCACTTTGGACATCGGTTTCGAGGTGACATAGAATAGTTCGTGTAAAATAACAATTTTCTATTAATTCCATAATGGTTTATTCGAATGCATGTATCGTCTTGCGTTTATAAATAAACTTGTTATTATTTCGAATTAGATGATAAGTATGTGTAAAATGTAGCTACCTCGGCAAATGTTTTTTCCCTAGGAAGGTTATTTTCTGTAAACCAGATACCAATGAGGAGTGACTTCAGGTATTTATCGAACTTTTATTTCGTTATAATTGTGATTAATTTGTTTTGTATGAATTTAAAGTGTGAACCAATAGGGATTGTCCATATTAATATAATAAAACAATATCTTAATGAAATGGTCTTTTATTTATGTACCTTGTTAGAAATTAAAAATAACCTATGACTTATTAAGCTAAGGTAATTGTTGATAGAAGAAAAAAATAAAGTTGTCTTAATCAAAGTACATTTTATATTATATGATATTTTCTTTATTCACATCATTTTCTGTTTAATATCCTTGCTCTGTTATATATTAGGCATTGCAAATGATTGTGGTGTTAAAATGAAAATTGTATTTAGGAGTTATTGTAGCTATATTAATAATAATCTATACTAATATTATTAAGCTTGAGAGTTTGTTTAAACGCGCTATTCAGGAACTACTACTTCGAATTGAAAAATTCTCTTTGAAATTGTAAATAAGTGAAATAAGATTTCTTTAGAGGTATATTCAGGAACAGATTTTTATTTTAACGAAATGATATCTTTAATTTTTTTTTATAATTATAGATATGTTAAATTCATAATAAAAAAGTCTTTATCGTATTTTAATTTAAACTTTGATAAGTTTGTCAGTTTTCTTGTTCGTAAACATACTCTTGCTTGTCATAGTAAGTCGATAGCTTGTTGTTAGGCAACGTCGTTCAAAGTGTCGGTCGGCAATCTGGGTGCCAAAATCCATGAGTTTATAACATGCCTATAGTTATATTGTTAATCTATACATATAAAATTACTTGTCTTCACTGACTGATTCATCAACGCAGGGCATAAACTGTTGAGGCAACGAACTTAAAATTTTGCATACTGCTTGATACTAATAATGAAATATAAAACAAAAAGTACCAGTATTAACCCCTACAGAAGTGCAATAGGGATAAAATCAATTTATTGGAAGATAAAGGGGAAAATAATTCAGTATAAATTGTTAATTTACTTTAACCCTTTAGTAGTTAAATGCCTTGAAGCACAGTATTTTACCAGTTTTCTGAATCGTTTTTATCAAATTCTAAAGTATATACGCGCGAAGTCGGGAGAAATTTATAGTCTTACATAAAATTATTAACTTATATGACAAGTTTATTTTATGAAGCCAATAATCAAAATTATCCAAAGAAATCGAAAATAAAATCAAAATATATAATATTTTATAAATAAAAAATATTGCAATAATTATTTTTTGTTTAAGGGGGTTTCAAAGTAATTCACGTTTTTGGAGGTTTTTGACCTAAGCTTAAGGGTAAATATTTTTGGAAGCTGACAACAGTGAAAGATACTTGACGTTGACAATAAAGGATTGAGGTTAGGAAATAAATGTTTGTAAACAACTGAAAATATTAATGAAGCAAGAAATAAAAGTAAATAAAACAAATAATTGATTAATACAATATTTATGTAGAAGTTATTTGTAATTTGTTAATCATAAATTCTTAAACTCCTCTTGAAACAGTATTAAATAAAACTTTCGTTTAGCCAGCTACGTGCAGATTTTCATTTCGATAAATTTTCTTTTAACTCAAACAACTATTACGTAAGTAAAGTCCTCCTGCATTACTTGTATACATATATAATAAAGAACGTGACAAAAAAGAAGTTTCTATCTTCACAAGGAGTTTATATATTAAGAGTTTCCCCCCTTTTCCCGCAAAATTTTTACAGAAATTTTCTTCCAACGAACACTAAAGCTTAGCTAATTACCGAAGAATAATATAACATAATAACTTTAAAATTATAAAAATAAACTTAATTGTATTTGAATGGTTTATATATAACTTATTGGTTTTCAGAATAGGTATTTATTTAGATAATAAAAATATGATTTCCGAAAACGAATCTACACCACAAGAAGCCAGAGCACAGTTACGAGAGTCATTTCTTAAAGCTTTGAATGAGTTAAAAGGTAAGTTTTATTTATTTTTTATTTTCTTTAAATAAATTAAAAAGTTATTCTATTATTAAAACTCAAGCTAATATAACAATGTAATTTAATTTTTTTTTTGTATGCTATTTAATTTTAAAATGAAATGGCTAATTTGTTTCCTTAATTTTTGGGATAATTTTAAGGAAGAAATTATATGTATTAGAAGTAAAATGGAAATTTTCATAAAAACAGTTATTATTTAATATACTATTATTACTAGTGTTTTATATTTACTATTCAGTTTTGTGTACAAAGAGAAGTAGACCCACAATGTTAAGTTGACGTCAACATAATTAATATTAGATAAACATTTCAGGAGAGCCATGTCAAATTCTGACATATGAACAGTCTACACTAGAAGCCACATTCTCCGGGTGGAAGCCAGATGGTTCAGAAATATTAGTCCATGATTTAAAAACTCCAGCTAATATCAAAATGTCCTCTGCACTCCTCAGAACTCCTGACATCATTGCAATACATTTTGAAAAATCTCTTCCATTACCCTGACATAGAATTAAAGACAATGAATGGGAAATTATGAGAAATTTGTGATGAATCATATAATAGTTTGTTGTAGGTACTGCTAGACATATTGTATGATAAATTTTTCTACTGTATTAGCTTTTGTCCTTTATTTATATACAAGCACTACACTGGTAATAAATAATAAATTAGTTATCAATCCTTAATAAGTGAGCTGTTCCTCTATAATTTGGTGCCCCACTATGCTCTTTTGTCTTTTACAGTTGTAGATCTATATAAAATGTGAGTGTAACTTTTATAAGGATTTATTTTAAATAAAATATTCTGAAAAATAAATACTTTTATTGTTATCTATACATATTTATTATATTATCTGCCGTATTATGGATACAGAGGTAGAACCACATTTTGTTTAATACCTTACTGTTGGTCTAGATGTGATAGCTTGTACATGCAAACTGCTGAACTTTACAGGAGAGATAAAACACTTCTTTTAAAGCTAACTGTAATAAATATGTTTACATTTTAAAATTATTTAGACTTAAGATATTGGAAGAAATATTATAGTTATAAAAATAAATTATTTGAATACCGTTTTTACTGAGAAAATCGTATTGTTAGGAAATTTCTCGATCAATTAAATAATATGGAAATTACTTTAACTTCTATTATTATAGAATATGTTATGTTATAATATATAAAAATATTTTATAAAAACCATTACATCTTGTACTAATTAAATAAAGTCGATATCGAAAATTTAAAGCAAGGTTACATTTTAATTAGTCCTCACCAAAGCCCATAGCAATGTAACGGGGCAGGGTACGGCCGCGATCCGATGGGACCTGTTGCTGAATCGATTCCAACGCCTTGTGGCGGCTGTGGCGCACGCTCGACCGAACGCTTTATTTCCCAGTCAGTGTCATTGCTTTGAATGATTGGCTTCGCGTCATGGAATTTGTATCTTGTATATTGTTAACCTTGTATTAAATTATTGAAATATCGATTTGTTTGAATATGATTATATTTGTATGCGTTTTGGAAATTTAACACACCTCTAAAAAATATGTTTGTTTGGCCCGTGAAGTATCTGAATTAGTAAAAAAATATATTTTAATAATATATTTTACTCCCCAATTATGATAATATCACAATTTCTTAGGAAAATGAAACAGTATTACAACAGTATTTTATTTAAAAAATACGGTGTTAAGCTTAGGTTCACAAATAAAACAACTCAAATAGATACAAAATAACATTGAATTTCTGTAGATTCCTGCTCAATGCAGATTTAAAAGATCCATCATTTCTTACAAATATCTTGTGGACAGTTAATTCGAAATTTGTTTTGTTATGAAATTTTCCTCACGTGTTTAACTACCGGTATCGTAAAAGGTTCTAAGAAAAATAATGCGAATATGTATGCTAAATAGAAGTGGACACTGGGAACATGAATTGAAGCCATTAATATCATAATATATTTGTGTAACTTGATATGTATTGAACACAAGAAGATTTAAAAAATGTCTCTTAGAAAACATGTGAATTTATGATTCCAGGATTGCGATTTACAACGACTACGAATATTAAGACAACTACTAACTCGAGCTTTTACTAGCTTTTATTATGAACAGAATAAAAAAAACCTAACTAAAAGTAGTATTAAAAACCGTTACAAATAACCGGGATTAAAATGATACCTACTGCAGCTGTAGAAAACTTTTTACAAAGAATTTTAAATTTCTACTCCGTTTTTCTTGTTCAATCTTAAACTTTTTATTGTAGAAGAGATTTCAGATTCATCGAGAGTAATAAGAAATTGAAAGTGAAAAATATACTCGGATATTTGTACAATTTTTTAAATAACCTTTCTATTGTGCTGTTTACAAATCTAAAAAAAATGCTTAATATATTTTTTAAATGAACTATGATATTTATGAAAAAAAAAGTATACAACTATTTCTTTTGTCACAACTAAGTAATTAATTTTATTTTTTTTACTGTTCACTAAAGCATTTAAAACTTGTGTTTGAAGAGGAGATGACATTAACCTAAGCTTAATAGACAATAGCTAAGCTAAGGGATTAGGAATATCAGGATCAAACGTGCGTCACTTTAAATTGTGGAGATATGGAGCTTAAATCCTTCAACTGATTTTGACAGTTGTAATCTTGTGAAATTAGAAATATCCCGAATGGTTTTACGTAATGTTAAGAAATTTGAATAATATTGACAGGTTACTAAGTAGCTGTTTTAAAGTAACCTGCGATACCCGTGTCATAATCAGAATACCAGAATACCCTTAATCAGAATACTTTTCAATTCATAATCAGAATACCCTCAGTACGGTTTTGTTCCTTAAAAATATTCCCCTGTTAAGTCATAATATAATTTAAGATTGTGTCTTTTAATCATATTTTTTATTCTACCAACTTTATCAATTAGGGAAGTAAGTATATAACGAAGAATGATTAATTATTTAATGAAGACCTACCTCTAATAAAATTGTTACGTAGCTTTAGATTTTGGCATAATTACTGAAATATACAGCCGATGAAAAGATATCGGAATCGATTTCAATAGGCTTTTACGGCCTTAACAGAATTAATTAAAAGGGATTTTTGTTAATTATGCTACCGCGTGCTCCTATGGAAAACAATAGCGCATTAAAATTAATATCTTTTATGATTTATAATTAAAGTGCTCATTTATAAAAAAATTTGCCTATCATCTACATAATTTCATAAAATTAGGCTAAATTAACTTAAGGTATGCTTATGACGTTGTGAAACGTTATAACCGATGTCGCATCGTGAAAATGTACGACGTGAACCGTATAAAATTATGACGCGATGTAATATTGTGATTTTTGTTTCATTTTAAATTCAAAATCATATCATCGTATCACGTGGAGTGTTATCCCATCCTACATATGTATTTTGTCACTTTCAAAATACATTTCCTGACAATTTTGGGCAAGAATAAGTAGAACATATACTTTTTCTTTAGTAAAATGATGTAACTTTTAAAAAATTACTACAATCCATACTTCCATACTAATATTATAATAGCAAAAGAAATTTGTCCGTCTGTTTTTCACAAGTTCACGTTTAAACCCTAAACGAATTTTGATAAATTTTGTTATTAAGATAGATTGGAGTTTGGAATGGAACATAAGCTACCTAAAGTCATGAAAATGAAACGAGAAGGATATAATTTATTTAATAAGAAAATAGAACTTGAGTTTTTTTTTTAATTTTTATATTTTGCTTTTCTGCAGAGAATCGTTATTTCTAATTGCTTGAAAGGGTATTTATATTTTTTCAATTTTTATCGAAATTGGTTCAATAGTATTTAGTAAATATATAATAAAATTGCGTGTTTTTCTTTTGTACTCAGTTCTTTTTCATAAAAAAAAATACTAATTAAATAATATTTTATTTAATATATATTGAGTTACAGACGATCATATTACTTTAACGTAGGATAGTACGAGTATCAGAATCTATTTCAGTCTCCGTCTTACTGTCGATATCTCCGGAGATTATAACTTGATCGATATTGAGATTGCGAGTTTATGTACGCTTTTACAGGGTATTGGTTATTATTATCGTAACATTTATAAGTAATACGAGTACAGAATACTTATTTTTAGATAATGATTTTACTTTGATAGAGCCTAGCCGTAACCTAACCTTGTATCTCCCCTGGTGCTGGAAAACGTCCATGGGCAGCGGTGATCACTTAACATCAAGCGACCCGCCAGCGCGTTTGTATGTATTATTATATATTTATATATATAAAAAGTGGTAAGTGTATAATGTAACAAGATGTTTGTTGTGGTTTTACCTGCTTTAGGATTTGGCTCTTGACAGATAGGTTGTCAATTACAGTTACTGCTCCGTTCTTATTGTTAGCAATATATCATAAAAGTTAATAATACTGTATTTTGTGTATGGTAGCTCGTTGATCAGTTCCCTCTCTCGAGGATAGATCACTTGTCTTCACTCTCACAAATATATTCATAATTATAAGTAAACTAGTGACTAGAACCCTAGAGATATCATAACACATACAACATATGTTGTAGTATGATGTTCTATAGGTTATAAATTTCTTTAGTGAATCTAGCGAAAAAATATTATTTTTTCGCCCGACAAGTAATCTTGGAGATACGTTGCATTTAACGTTAATACGTTGCATTTAAAAAACAAACTGTTTAGCTTTTTATACCTATTAGTACTGGATGGTAAAGATTTTGTTTAAGAGTAAGTAAAGACTAATTTTCATAAGCACTTTAACTTTAAAAATATGAAATTAAATATGTAAACGTTAATGTTATGTTTCGTAATATAAAATAAAGTTTTAAACTTTCTAAATCAAAGTAGGTTCTTACGGTAAAATTTCGTTTCGTTCAACAATGATTACTTTGCCCGAGTACTCTTCGTGTAGCCCAATGTTTAACTCTCAACGTAATCCATTACGGACCAAGTCGGAAAAGCTATGCTTTTTTATACTCCGACTTGGAGCTGAGTTAGGTAATTGAAAAAAAACTCCAGCAATATGTTTTTATTTCTTATTTAAACAGAAACGTTTATTTCATGCAGCACTAGCAACTAGTAGCCTAGTTAATTTACTTTTTATATTATGATTATTACCAATGTGCAACAAGATTTATTGTAAAAAAAATGAAGTTTACAATTACTTATGAAATTGAATATTAAGTGTGACTTACCAAATGTTAGATAGATATAACTTTCATAATAGTAGGTAGATTATTTAAAATTCTAAATGTAAATGAAAATATTGTTTATAAATACCAATTAAATAACATATTCATAACTAAAAATAAATCATTAAATTATAAACCGCCATTTTCCCAGGTTGAAATCTAAGTTCTTTATCGATGGAGTTCGCAAGCTTACTTAAATCACTGTAAGGTTCTTTTTCGAGTCACTTGTGGTTGGAACAAAGGCCGGGATCAGCGTTTAGCTACCACGGCGGTAAACGTAAGCTTCTTAAATGTTAAGCCTCCTTTAATCTTCAGAGACTCGACATAAAATCTTGCTGAACTTTTATGTTATTACAATAGATATAGAAAGATAAAAGTCAACTAAAGTATGACTTGATTTCCGGAAGGTTTTGAGATATCAATTAAGGCTGAATTTTTGAAAGGAATAAATTATTTACCTAATTAATGGTAAAGGTAAGGTTAGTTTAAGTTGGGTTTACGTTAATACAAATTTTAAAAGTAACGTCATGCTAAAATTTTCTTTAATATATAACAAGAAGCCACATGAAATATTAAAATGCGAATAAAATAATTATAAGAAAAAAATATGTTAATTTGTATTGTATCTGTTTTAAAGGAATTAAATTTAGCGAGTATTGGATGCACACAAATACGTTATGTTTATTTATGTATGCTGTATTGAAAGTTTATTTTACCTTAATCCTTTTAAAACGGAAATTATTGTATAAGCCCAGTGTTACTAGCAATAAATTTTCCGCGACGTTTAATAAAATTATAGTAGTTAAGCGGATATAATAAAAATATTTCAAGCGTATATAATTACATTTATTTAATAATTTAACCTGTTTATAATTTAATACGTTAAGCTTTACTGTTCAATGATAACACTGAACTAACACTCTTAATATAATCAACTCTACAAAGACTTGATTATACACATTACGTGTTAGATTTACTTGTGGCATTGTGATGTGCCGTTTTATAGCCTATATTATTTTTCTCAATAAACAGGCTTTATATTGTAAATATATATATTTTTAAACAAAACTAATGTTCGCTGCAATTAGCGCGCTCAAACTCTACATTTTTGTATATGTATAGTAGTTTAGCTTTTGTTTATATATTTGATCGTGGTTTATATATAGTCTATTTTTCTTTCCTGTTCTTTATTTGATAACAATACCCTGAACGAAAATCACGTATTTTCGAACAATTTTTTTCATTACAATCTTGCATAATAAAACATGTTTTAGTTCAATAAATCAATCGATAATTTCTTATCTAACTTGTATGTGTGGCTAGAAATGCGCCATGTTTTTCTGCTAAATAAGACAAAGAAAGAAAAATAGAGTATACCTAGGTTTTTTCGGGCGATTAATGATATTTTTCTTTGTGGCCAGTACTACGCCGGCATAAGTAGGTAAGTTGTACTATGCCTATAATCTTCTCGCAAGGGCAAACATAAAATTACAGTAAATGAATAATAAAACAAACATTGATTTTTATACATTCGATGAATGTATAAATATGTAGTCATCGAGAATATATAAAAAACATACCACATTATTTGATTCACCACAATTGAAAATTTCACCTGCAAAACTTTTGGGGCAGTCAGAGTTTGCTAAACTCTGTGTACATTATGTGAAAACGTTCAACAGGTACGAAGCGAAATCGAGCTATGTTATTTCAGGTGTACATTAAATAAACGCCGGCAGTAATACATCAGATTATGATTTATGTACTTGCTACGTCAATACTATAAACATTGTTAGGCTAATGATGTTCTACAAATTAGCTTAAAATAATAGCATAATCTAATTAACAAAGTTTTTTTTTGTATATTTGTTTTGTTTTTTGGATTACAGACGGTTTCGGATAAAGAACTAAGGGTTCTTTATATTCTTGCCAACTTGACGATTCGAAAGGACTTAATAAAGGCTATTTGAATAAAGTATATTTCGAATTTGAATTGGTTTGTTTCTCCATCTGTCAGCCGGTTATCTCTCGTTGACCGTATGTATGTATGTATTTCTATAGTCATTATAACAATAAATAATAAATAAAAACTGGTCAAGTGCGAGTAGGACTCGCGCACCGAGGGTTCCGTACAAACTTATAGAAATCTATATAAGACTAACCCAACTACGCCATTTGTGGTCTTCATCATCAGTTCCAACATAAGTTACTATCAAAAATACCTAAATCGGTATACGCTTGCCTATAATATTTGAGGAGTTCCCTTAATTTCTCCAGGATCCCATCATCTGATCCTGACCTGAAGACAATGGGACCACCTTGGAAGTATACCTTTTCAAACAAAAAAAAAATTTTGAAAATCGGTACCCAAATGGCGGCGTAATCGGCGAACAAACATAAAAAAAAATTAAATACAAGGTCGAATTGAAAACAGTCCTTTTTAGAAGTCGCTTAAATATAATCACATATTATGTAAATATGGATCACGTCCCAAAAACTATTTTGAAACTACTTAGGAGCACTTTAATTTAAAAAACGATCATGGATGCAATCCATGGAAACACAAAATTTTATTTTAAGTACTAATACACCTTATACTTTCAACAAAAAAAAGTTATAGCGCGATTCAGGATACACCTAGCGCCATCTCTTGACAATTTCAATGAACTAACTTGTTGACTTTGACATTAACAACATAATTATATTATATTTTATTCTCGTTTTATTTTTATTTATATTCTACTACACTCCACTACCCCTGCACTACGTTCGTAAAATATTTAGATTTACATTATCAATCAAAATATCGAAATATATATTAGTGTTGCCAAGACGAAAATAATTAGTCCTTAATTCGAACAAAACTAATTGTTTATTTATAAATAACTAATTATATTACTAATAACCAGAAGACTTATATGTGTAGATAAATAAGTAAATTAAATAACTCGATCTGTTTGAATTTAATTTTAAAATTTTCGTACTAAGTCAATACGAGTACTTAAATCAAATTGCGTGAAGCTCTTATATTGAATGTTAATTACGTAATGACGTTATAAATCGACGATAAAACTTTTAAATGAAAAGTTTATTTTATAATTTTTAGCGCGTTTAAATAATAATTAAAATAAAAATTTTTATTAATCGAGCAGAATTATATCACAGTTAATGTCATAATGTTGTAATAGATGGCATTAGCTGTACGCTGCATCGCGCTATCATTTTGTTAGCTGCGATATATACATTGCATTGCGTTGTTTATAAAGGTTTGCTGCTTTTTAATGTTTTCGTATTGATACAAATTTCTTCTCGGTGTTTGTAAAATTGTTTTTTTGACCATGGTCAACTTCTATGTTAATTTGTTACAAGTACATACAATTTTAATTCTAAGATTAATATATTTTCCGCTTGATCAATTTACAACTTGATACATTTACGCGTTCCTGAGAAAAAGGTTGAAAGACAGACGTACAGACTGACAGACACACGAACAGAAATTTACAGTTTTCGGATTTTTTCCTTTATGTATACTAAAGGACCTTGCTCCTGGCCAAATTTCATAATGCTTGGTCAATGGGAAGTACCCTATAGGTTTTGATTCCCTTGAGAAAACGTTAAAAACGCTATCATACTTATGTGATATAAATGACCGTATCTTTTGATTGCGTTAACTTAGAAGTTTGATTTTTTCACAGCTCTTAGTAATTACAACTCTGAGTACTTGACGTTGATAAAAATTTGTTACCTTCACGCGTTTCTGAGAAAAAGGTTGAAAGACAAACTTACAAACAGACAAACATACATACAAAAATTTACAGTTTTCAGATTTTTTCCTTTATTTGTACCATAAGATCTTACTTCTTGCCAAATTTCATCGTGCTAGGTCAATGGGAAGTACCCTATAGGTTTTGATTCCCTTGCGAAAACGCTAAAATGGTCAAAATATACGACATATTTTCCATTATCTTTTGATTGCGTTATATTAATTTCAACATGATACGTCTATGCATTTCTGAGAAAAACGGGTTGACATCCCGACAGACAGACAGACAGACAGACAGACAGACAGACAGACAGACAGACAGACAGACAGACAGACAGACAGACAGACAGACAGACGGACAACAAAGTGATCCTATAAGGGTTCCGTTTTTCTTTTTAAGGTACGGAACCCTAAAAACGTTCAAGGGCGATCGCACTTTACAAACTTTTATACATTCTGTTATAATGTCTGTTTTCTTTCTTTTACGAAATTGTTTAAGAAGTATACAGTGTTATTATATTACAGACGTGGTATTGGTAACCCTTTAACGTTGCTTATAGTTTAAATGTACTTTAAACTACTTTTTGTAATTATTACTTTTCAAATATTAATTGAGGCTATAAAAACAATAGTGGCCGAATTGAAAAAATATGCCATAAAAAGGAAATATAGATCTGCAGGCTAATCTACCGCTATCGCAACGTGATACATTTAGACTTAGATTTCTGTTTTTTATACTAAAACGAAACAAATCAACCGTTAAAATGTATCACGTTGCGATAGCGACTGCTGCGTATAATAACCTCTTAAATTATTATATTATAATTTAGTAATAATTAATATTTTAGCTATATGATATCAATTATTAATTGAGCTGTCATCTAGACTAAACAGTAAAAAATAAATTAATGTTTCCGGTTTTTTAAAAGACCATATTTCTTAAGTTAATAAGGACACTTTGGTTTTCATGACCTAAAATAATATTTTAGTGCAAACTGTCATATATTTATAATTTCAGTGTTAAAAGTTTGAATATTAAAACAAAAACAAGTAACTCATACATCTAGATGAGTGATAATTTTCTCTGGGTGAAACCTAATTCTAGATTTAATGCGAGCCAACGCTTTTGAGGGTAGGATTAAAAAGATGAAAAGGACCCTGCAAATATTGGTTTCCGTTTCTAACTTCTGGGGCCTTCGCAAACAGCGCTAAGGGTCAGATCAGCATACAAAGGACTTAGAGACTTTAATGGCGATACTACAAGTGTACAAATCTGTGTTTATTTGTTTATATCTTATAAAGTTATGAGAATCAATGATCATATAAATACATAGATATATAGGTTCTTAACGTACATGGCGTATAAAAACACATCGATCTGCTAATAACCTATGAGTAGTGTTATACGAGTACATTATAAATATTTTGGGCAACCGTTACACTTTTTTTTTTTTTTTTGTTTACGCAGGGTAAATCTTCATAGATACCCGACTCCTGGGGGGGAGACCGGGTTATGTGAGATTGTACTCACTAAAACCCCCTGCGATGGCCGCCACAGCACGGAAAACGGAGAGGCTACGGGATCGCTTTCGCAGGCACGTCCGCGGCCTCTCCCGTGCGTTGCTCCACTCGTGGCTTGCGGAGCCCTTCTCAGGAGGGCGAAGATGGTCTCGCCCTCCCCGCACCCCTCGCTGGTGCGTACACCGGCAGTCCAGGGCCATACCGGACTGCGGTCCTCCTCTCGGCCGTATGAAAACGGATGCGTGAGACCCCCATCTCACGCACCCACGGCCGGAGGGAGTGCCCTACTTATTCCGCCCCGGGGACTGGGGCTTGGAGGCCGTGAAGGCACCCGCAGGTCGCCTCCGCCGGGTGGGATCGGCCCTCTCCCGAGCCCGCCCCGCAGTCTCCTTCTGGACCATGACGGTCTCACAGAAGTTGACTACGGCCTCCCACGCCGATTCCCTGCGTAGCATCGCCGACACGACTGCTCGCAGGGAGAGATTTCGCCCAATTTGCTGGACCAAGACTTGCCTTTCCGCGGTCCACGCGGGACACGCCTCCAGCGTGTGTTGGGCATCGTCTTGGTCCGCCCCGCAGTGGTGGCAAACCGCCGTCGCCTCGCGTCCGATCCTACACAGGTACTCTCCAAAGCAACCGTGACCGGTCAGTACCTGTGTAAGTCGGAAGGTGACACGTCGCTTCCGCCGCATCCAGGCCTCGAAGGCTGGCAGGATCGCACTCACGACGCGTTTGTGCGCGTACCGGTCTCCGCGGAGACGGGCGCACCACGTCGTGTGTGCCCTTCTCTGCTCCTGCCGCCTGAGCGCTTCGAAGACGCTGGCAGGGTAGGACGCACTTCCGCCGCTTTGACGGAGGGCGCGAGTCTGGTCGTAGACCCTCGCGTCCCTCTCCGCCAGGATGTCCAACGGCGGAAAGCACGCCAGAAGGGTCGCCGCCTCAAAGGATATCGTGCGATATCCCCGCACCATGCGGATAGCCACTCTCCGCTGCAGACTCAGGATCTTAGTCTTGCAGCGGCGGGTGCCCGTCAGTGGGTTTGACCAAACGGGTGCCCCATAGAGGGCCATCGATCGCACGACACCAGCATAGAGGCGGCGAACCTCCTCCCTCGGTCCCCCGAGATTAGGCAGCAGTCTGTGCAACGCACCCACTACCTTCTTGATCCGGGGGACCAGGAGCTTGAAGTGCTCTTCAAAGCTCCAGCGACCGTCCAGGACAAGGCCCAGGTATTTCATGTACCTGGACACCTGGACGTTTGAGTCACCTACGCGAATGATCTGCGAACGGGGTGGTTCCCGGCCCACCGGCCACTTGTGGAACCATAGCGCCTCCGTCTTATGCGGCGTTATCCGAAGACCCAGTTCGCAGATTTTCGCGACGACGAGTTCGACTCCGAGCTCGGCTCGCCGTCTGGTCATCTCGAAGCTCAACCCGCATGCCAGCACCAGCGTGTCATCTGCGTAGCAGATCACGCTGATGCCTGCGGGGAGCTCGACACGCAGAACCGCGTCGTACGCGAGATTCCACAGGAGTGGTCCTAGGACCGATCCCTGTGGAACCCCGCAGTACACTTCCCTCCGGGTCCTCGTACCGTCCCGGCCCACGTACACAATGTACCTGTCGCGCAAGTAGCTCCCGACAATTGCCTGCAGGTAGAGAGGCACACGGTGGTACACCAGGGCCTCCCTGATGGCAACCCAGGGTAAAGCGTTAAAGGCGTTGACGATATCCAGGCTTATCGCCAACGCCACGCCCCCCTGAGCCACCGCCTGCTCCGTCAGGGACCGGACGCGCATGATCGCGTCAACAGTCGAACGACCCTGACGGAAGCCGAACTGGCTGTCGGCCAGGTCGGGACCGACGCACGACAGATGCCCGCTGAGACGAGAAGCGACAATCCGCTCGAAGAGCTTGCCAGCCTCGTCCAGCAGGCATATGGGACGATACGCAGAGGGAGAGTCCGCGTCTCTGCCGTCTTTCCTCAAGAGGACCAGACTTGCCTCCTTCCAGGCCTTGGGGAACGTGGCGTTACGGAGACAGCTGTCGAACAGCCGCCTCAGCCTGTCCCCCAAGTGAGCCGAAGCCAACACCCACGCCTGTCCCGGATTCCCATCGGGACTGGGCGCTGTGTTCCGGGCACTCAGGCGACCAAGTGCTCGGTCAAACTCCTGCTCTGTAACCCTCAACTCGTCGGTCCAAGTGACCGGCGGTAGCGAGGGATACAGGGGACTTGACCGGATCACCGGGAAGAGCGAATCTATCACTCTTCTCAGTAGATCAGGATCTAAGGTCTCCGTCAACGGGGGCATCCACGGGCGTAACTTGCCCAGTAACATGCGGTATGGGCGCCCCCACGGATCCCTGTCGAGTCCCTCGAGGAGCTCGTTCCAGGACCGAGCGCCGGCGTCCGAGATGGCGTCTCGCAACGCCTTCTTGGCCTCCTGGAAAGCCCTGTAGGCTTCGTCTCTCTCCTCTGGAGTTGCTCGCCTTCTTCTCCGGGTTCTGCTGGACTGGCGGTGGGCGCGCAAGCATGCGGTTCGCAGCTGCGCGATCTCCGCCGACCACCAGTGCATCGCCCGGCGCTCGAAGCGGCCTGCCCGGGGCATCGATGCATCGCAAATCGACGTCATCGTGCCCCTGAACCAGACCGACTCACCCTCGGGGTCGGGCGAAATCTCCTCAGCGTTTTGTGGCCATGCCGCGACGATGGCAGCAGCTTCGAGATGATCTCGGTTTAGACGCTTGAGGGCCCATCGTCGCGACAGGGTGTCTCCATGACGACGGCTGGATCGGTCGGGATGGCGGATAGCCACATCGAAAAAGATGTGGCGGTGGTCGGATAGTGTGACCACCTCCTCAGCGACACGCCATCTCGAGAGCATGCGAATCGCAGGAGGAGTCGCCCATGTAAGGTCCACGACCGACTCCCCCTGCCACCGCACGCAAGTGCTCTCCGACCCGACGTTTATAAGCCGGAGGTCCAAGCCAGCCGCCCAGTCGAGAAGCGTCACTCCCTTCGGATCGTCCCTAGAGTTACCCCAAGCCCTGGCGTGGGCATTGAAGTCCCCCAGGACGATCAGCGGACGGGGTAGGCATCTGCGAACGCAGTCCGCCAGCCCGTCCAGGTACAACTCGTAGCCGGCGAGTGACCTGTTGGGAGAAACGTAGCACCCCACAATGGCCAAGGGGCCCCACCGAACGGCCACGAATCCCTGCCCCGCTTCGAGCAGGGAACAGGGTGGGACCCCCGCACCGCCCGCCCAATGGACGGCCACGGTGCCAGCGGCGTCCCCAAACCAGCGAGGGTGGTCGGGGACGCGATAGGGCTCCGCCACGACCACGAGGCCTATGGACCACTCCGCAATGGTCTGCATTAGAAGTTGCTGAGCATTGCGGCAGTGGTTCAAGTTCGTCTGCAGCACCCTTACTCCCGCGAATGGGAGACCTCCATGGCCTCCTGCGGAGCAGAGTCCGGTGCTGAGGCGGAAGCCTCGGCGGTCGTATGAGCCGGGGTGGAAGGAGTGGTCTTTTTACCCTTCTTCCTCCCACCCGCCGTCTGACAGCATGTCTTTGCGCCCAGACGATGGGCCGACGGGCGACCCACATCTGAGCACAAGGGGCACCGAAGCGACTTAGCCGTACATTGGCTCGCTCTGTGGCCGCGCTCTCCACAGGCGAAGCACCGGTCGCTCCGGTCTGCCCCATTCGGACACGTCTGCCCAACGTGGCCCTTCTCGAGGCACTGGAAGCAATATAGCGGCCTTGCTTCCAGCACCTTGACCCTAGCGGAGCCCCATCCCACGCGGATGCGTGAGGTCGTCGCCAGCTTGCGCACGGCGGCGAGAGGGCACCTTACATGTGCCGTGCCGAGCGTCATGGGTGACCGACGGATACTGCCAACAGTGACATTCTCCGTCGAACACCCACTCGCCTCTGCGATGGCCGACGCCACCTCCTCCGGTGTCGTGGCGTCGTCCAGATCGAGCACACGTATCTCGCCCGTTTTAATTGGGCGAGCCACTCTCACATTGAGGTCCTTGAGAACCTCGCGCATCCGCGCTGCGAGACGGTCGGCTTTGGCGTCACTGTCGGGACCCCCGATGTTCAACAGGATCCCGCCAGTGACGGCCCTCTTCTGCTCGACCGCCTCAATACCGAGGTCATGGGGTTGAACCCGCGTACGGACAGCTCGCATGACCTCGGTATAGGTCGTCGTCGCGCCTTTGACGACCGTTATGGCGACTGCCGCGGTCGCCGGCACCTTTGGGAGCCCCCTCTTAGGCGCCCTCTTAGCCGCAGGCTTTTTTGCCGCAGGCTGGGAAGACGCCTTCGGCCGCGATCCAGGTTGCGCTTTCCTGGCCGCGACCGTCGCCCAAGACTCGGCAGAAGCCGTCGGACGAGGGGAGGAGGGAAAGGAGGCGGGCACCGGTGGTAAATCGGTGACCGGCGGAGGAGCCGGTCCCGCTTTCCTCTTCCTCCCCCTGCTTCTCCGCTTCCCGGGCGGAGGAGGCTTCGTCAAAGGGGCCTCCACTGGCCGAATAGGCGCAGCTCTCCCCGTCAATGCGGGTCTATATACCCTGTCGGGGAAGAGCTCCGCCCTGAAGGCGGCCAGCTTCTCCTCTATGAGGGCTCCGATGTGCTCCATGAGCCCGGCTTCACAGCTCGTCAGTTGAGCAGGAGCGCGTGGAGCAATAGAAGCCCTCGACGTCGCCGCAGCCCCCAACCGTTACACTTGTAAGTTTAAGTTATGGATTTTCGTAAATCACTTACACACATAATCATGTAACCTAAGATTAAATTTGAACTTAAAGTAAAAAATATTTTTTTTTTTTGTTGTTATCGTGTCGTAGCGTGTTCAAATTAGAAGTTTGCCAACGAATAAGCGATTGTAACCACGTTATGGAGTATTTTATGTTAGTAAATTATTCGTTAGTTCTTTATGTAAATAAGTTACAAAACTAAGGAGTAAAAAAGGTTACCTAGGTCACTGTTACCTAGTAACAGTGTTTGTTTCATATCATTTACGAAAGCAAAAGTTACAAATGTAGTTCTTGCCTTATTACTACTAGGTGTATATATGTTACTAATGACAATTTATATATAATGAATTTTAATATTTTATAAAAGTAATTATAATTAAAAAAATCTTTTTTCCTATGATATTAAATATTTCGTTTCTATTCTATTCTATATCTTTTTGTTTTCTGGGTATTATTTATAATTACTGAAGAGTCTTTTATTGCGATATCCATTATAAGGGACGCAAGTCCTCCAGATTGAGGTCCGATCCCCCATTATTCTCGATACATTGACAGCTTAGACCTTAATTTACGAAAATATATAACTTGCTTTACGTCATAATGAAATAAAAAAAATAATTTTTGTACATAAGTATTATTTATTTATTTATATTAAGTTTTATTATAGTATGTTTCGTTCTCATCTATACTAATATTTTAAGGCTGAAAAATTTTTATTTATCTTGGTTAATAATACGATAAGTCCAAGAATCCAATGCGATTAAAAAATACAGATTTTAAATTTAATAAATATAGATATGTATATATTTAAAATTTAATATTTATACCCAGAATCTCGACGATTTGGACGACGTTACCTAGTACTAGCTAGCGACTGAGTATGACAGGCGAGAGTATATTTAGTCGCTAACAAGTCGATTGACGGGCTTGTCTAAGTAGGAATTAGAAATAGGTACAGATATTTAACTTCACATAAAATAAACTAAACCCATCTATAGTTATAATATGTAAATGAAAGAAAATAACAAAATCCATTTCTATGTTCAAAATGGCGGAATAAACGTTAACGTTTAAAGCGTAGATTGCAATCTAGCGTGTCGTACTAACCAATCAGCGCGGTGCAACAGTTTCAACGTTATTAACTGCAAATCGAAACAATGAACCAGTTTAAGAAAATACACTAAACAAGATTTAGTATCCAATGACTTATTTTATTTATATATTAAACACCCGCGTATAAAACCTTATTGGAATTTCCGATTTTTGCGATGGATTTTCTAAACATTTTTGGTTATATTGTAATTGTTGACTTGACAATTATGAACACGATAATAAGTCATTCAAATTAGTCGAATCATTCGTAATTTTATTTATATAGATTTAGTACTAAACACAAATATACATATGCAGGAGTGAAGAATATATTAATTTGTAACCAAACCTTTTTAATTAAAATCAATTGCTAAATGTATGTAAGCGCATCACTTCAGAATTGATGTACATATTTTCTTTTTTTGTTGTTTGTACTTGTCATGACAAGGTTTTAATAAAAGAAAATGTTTGAAAAATTGTACTGAAAATTGAAAAAGTACATGGGTTAAAAAAATACATTGCAATTTACATGGTCGTAGTGTAAGGGGAAAAGGCCTCATTTTACTAATGAGAACATCCGGACGAAGCCGGGACGGGTTTTTAGATGTAAATAAAATATATCGGTAATTAAGGTAACAGTTAACACCAACTCTATTGTAAAATAATTATTACTGCTGTTTTTTATTTCCGATGCAATCACTCATAAGTACCTAAACATTTTTAATTTTATATTTCTCGTTCTTTTATTTTCTAAAATTGATTTTAAAATGAAAGCATTGTCGATAGCATATTTGTGTGTACAGTCTAAAATATACGTTTATATTTAGAACATTAAACTTCATTTGATACATTATTTTGCTAATACTAACTTGATTTTATTATTTTTTGCAAAATGAGAAGAATATTTTAATTTTATTTCATAAAAAGCATACCTAATTAAATTATGACAAAAATCGATGTGTTTTGAAGTAACAGTAAAATGAGAGGTTCCGCTTAGAATTACTATTCTGTTAAAAAAAAATTAAAACTGTTTTTTAAAAATTACGAATAATTATCATTATAAATATTATTATTATCTTTTATTTTTTGCGTTTATAAACGCAAAACAGATCTAATATTTATTAAATTGTTTGTCGTAATTATAAAATCATCGTATTCGATTTAAGTTATTTTCGAATTGTTAAGAATAAAATTATAACGCAAATAGACGTTAGAAATGTTTAAAATAGTTTAGATGATTCAGAAGGTGTCGTGCTACGATCTTACTTAAAAAAAATGAACAGTCGTTTATTTTAATTTATATTTTTACCGCATACTCATTTTTTTAAATAATAAAAAAAGCTTGTTAAAAAGGCGTTTCACAATTTATCTTAATTTACGGCTTCATTTAATTAAGATTATATTTCATAAGATCAATTATCGTTGTTAGCGATTATAGTGTAAACTTTCATTGTAATTCCAAAGGGTTTTAACTTTTAAATCAAAATTTGATTTAATGCTTAAATAAATTTTGAACAATTATTTCATTACCAATTTAAGCTATAATTTAATTAGACATGAAATCAGCGCCTGGAATCTAGTATCTCTTCAGTCGTCTAGAGTTCAGCTCACTTTATATCGTGACGAGGTCATAAATCATCTAGGCGTTAACGAGCGAACATCTCGGGTACAACCACTGCGTTTGACTACACTATTAAACTTGACATTTCTCTTGTAACCCATAGAAACGTGTTAAAAACATATTTTACTAATTATTTATACAACTAACGAAAACATGCAATTAATTTTACCTACAGTCGAGGAAATTTATGTCACAATAGTATTTATTGATGAAGATTGGAACATTTTCGTTGTTGCTATAAAAATTAGTTGTTATTGTTTTTTCGTGTATTAGTGGGAGGAATAATTGTTAATGAGTTGTACACCTACATACACTGAGGTTACCTATATTTTTATATTAGGCACGAATTACATTTATAAGACTTAAAACTACTCCTTACCGTCGTAACAGTTGCCAAGTAGCCTTACGATAGCTATGGCTGTCAAAAAGAAGGCATTGTAAATTTTTTCAAGTGTAATTCTCCCCTTACGATTTGCAGCGTCTAAATTTATATTACTTTCTGCAAATGTTTTTACGGAGTTTTTTGTTTCTACAAAGGCTTCAAACGACGTTAGGTTAGTTCTGTGTTGACTTTGAGTGTACCATCCAATTATATGACTACGGATCCCAAGTTACAGTCCTTTGTATTTCGGACTTAGTATTGAACGTACAATGTCCTGTTATTAAGGGTAAAATAATAGAGAATTAGGCTCCCAGAATAAAAAAATACATTCTTCTGTATTATTTTTTTGAGCTGAAGATCTCCTTGTTGTCTTTTTTTAAGAAAAGAACAAATAGTTTAGTGTACCACTGACTCAACTCTTAAAAGCGACAAAATTGACTATTTTTTCGATATAAACGTGGGTTCTTGTGAGCTATAAATGACTTAATAAAAAACTCTTTTGTGCGTGCAAAAATTTGGGAAGTAAAATTATGATCATGATACTTTCTTTGTTTTCTAATTTCCATACTGGTTAAATATAAAAAATAATTATTATTTGGTCATTCATTTCAAACGTAGAATAAGTCAGTAGAGCTACGAATCTCAATTTATTAATGCATTGTGAGCTACCGGCTCTAGTTATGCTTTGAGCTAAATCCATTAATATTCTAGTTTTGTTGTGGCGGAGAAACTTGCTAGTTAATATCTTAAGGCGGAATGTTGGATGACAAATGTGGTTTTCTACGGGATTCGAAACTTTCAGTTAAGTCGGAATTTAATAGTCCTTAAATATTTTGGATATTAATTTTATGATAATAAAGTGATTATTTTTATTGCTGTTTTAGTTATGTTTTCATATTGATGTACTTATTTTTATAACTTGAATTAAAAAAAGTAAAATAAAAAGGTATTTTCGGATAAACTGTTGCTCTCGTAATTGATATAAAACATCTCTGCAGCCTGGTTAAGAAAGTTCCTTAAGAAAACTGTGATTATTAATAATAAGGCACCGACAGTAGATTCAGATGCTGAAGCAATAATAAACAGTTTATAAAAATCTGAAGCAAAACGTACAAGTGTGATTTTCGCCTTAAGAAAATTGTTATGAATGACCAAAACTATATTCTTTAAAGCAGAGTCCCAATCCGAAGACTAACCGACAACGCTAACGACGGTTAAGTAGTCTGGAGAATTCGTCGTGGGAAATCTAGCTTTTCAGAGCCTCATTCGCTTAGAATGAGTAGGAAATTTGTTTCAGTCTTGCCGGCGAGAAATTTTAATGAGAAAATTTATGGAAATTTCGTGTCTACATTTACTTGTTGCTCGAGAAGAGATTAAGGCCTTTTGATGTGTCAAGTTCAGGAAACTAGTTGTGTTCGCTATTTTACACTTTGTACATAAAATGGCAGCCAATTAAAATTGAAAAAAAAAATTCATGACTTTGCAATAAAAAAAAAAACATTATGTTTATAACATAGGCTGGTTACCCAGGAAAAAATAATGAAGCTATTTATTTAACATGAATATTTGTAAAAAAAAAAATAATGAATCTATCAACAATCAAAGATTGAAATTGATATGAAATATTTCAATAAAAATAAAATTGAATTAAAATTTTCGAGAAAATAAAATATACAGACTTCAAATACTTGGTTGACATACTTATTCCAGTTATTTTGATTTTAAAATCAAACTACTGAACCGATTTTGGTATAAATTCTGTGGGATTAAACTAAAACTATACGCATTAAGTTAAAGAAAAGAATTTTCAAAATCGGTTAAGAAATGACGGAGTTAGAGTTAACATACACTACATAACATGTGCATAACTGACAACCTCCTCTCTTTTTGAAATCAGTTGAAAATCCAAATACAATAATTTTTATTAATTTAATTTCCCTTATCTTTCCAGTAGAATACGTCTTGTCTGTGCGAGTTCTGAGGCGATGGAATAATCTTGCCACCTGGTGTAAGTCGTGGATTTCTAATATTCCTAGGATATAACTTGATATTACTAAGTTTTAATATCAGATCACTATCAAACCAGACGTTGGGAATTGTTCTTTAAACTATTTGCCCTTGAAATTAACTTTGTATGTAGCTCAAATTTGATTGTCGAACATAAAATATAAGGTTTGGAAATTTCGTTTATTTGTTCATCTATTGACGTATCTGCTTGCTTACGACTTGTCTGAGGTGATTTTGGTTTATGATTTTAACTACATTGAATTTGTATTTCACTTTTTTAGAATTTGATAAAAACAAAGTAACATTTTTTCTACACCAGAGCAAATGTCAAACTACCTGCATAGTTATGAAAATGTTATTAAAATAATAAATTATATTTATTTTATTGTTTAATATTTTAATTATTAGTTTTTAGGTTATATATTCAACGTAATTAAATAATTACAGTAAACTTGGGACTCATTAAAATGAAGATCTCCCGGCCTTATAATTTTAGAAGTTAAATAGCTGTTTCTTATGTTCGGAAGTAACAGAGTCTGTTAAGTATTGTTTTTCCGCTTGAGTAGATTGATTATTCCAAGTTCAACATTTAGAATTTTGCCTTGTAACGAGCAACATGACGTCTGAATTTTATACATAAAATTCTAAATCACTTTCCCATTATTTTACTTTAACATTTTATTACAAATCAGTTTTTTCTACACATTTATGTAGAATTTGTTTTAAAATAACAAGCATGTATAGATACATCGCTATATTTTCATATGACAATCTAAACGTACCTTACAGATGGTATTATAATTTTTAAAGTAGATTTATATATATGTATTACTTTAACATTTTTATGGACTTATACAGGTTCAGATGTACTATTTTATCGCTATTAACAATAAGTGAATTTTATACTATAATTCTTGAAAATCAAGTTGTGCTCGTCTTATTTTGAACTCAGTAACTAGAGCAAATAAGACTAGTCGCGTCTAATGACGGTAATCATGCAGATAAAAAGAATCCTGTAACTACACGCCGTAACGATGCACAAGTTTTATTAATTGAATTTTGATACCATTCTTTATAATTGCTTGTATGGTTTCGAATAGAATTTAAAAATTTTATATTGTATGCAAAAATGAAACAAGCCGTTTTGCAATTGCAATTTTACATAAGCAAATTTGCTAAAGTAAAATTGTTCTGCTTCTGACGTATGTCTAAAATTGGTCAAGAAAAATAGAACAAAAAATTCTTTATCGTGATGAACTACTTAGGGATTCATTTATAAAGTCAGAGTAATGAGATCTCTGTTTATTTTAGCCAGCACTTGGTCGTGGTTTGGTTCGTGAAGTATTTGTACTAATTTATTTAAAGTTGTCGCAGAGTCTAGAACTATCGGTGAGCCTAATTTCCTAACTCACATAACATTAAAGAATAGCACGAAATAAACAAACATTCTCATTTATGATATTGATAAATATTTTACAAGATACTCACGCTATCAATATGTTTTACGACACTTAAAAATGTATAATACGACGCTTCCTTAGCCATTCCGTAAAAGGAAAATATCGGAAAATTGGGAAGTAGAAATTTATTGCACACCGTTTGGTCACAATGTAAGAAATTGAACAACGTACAAATATATTTGAAACACTTTCAGAATTTTTATCTGAAAGTGGATGTTGTTTATGCATTTAGTGCCACTTTAGTTTTCCACGAGACTCATTTAAATTTACCAGTATTTCTCCGCTACAGAGATTCGGGTTAATCAAAATTTCATTAAGCTTTCCTTGCCCCAATAAGGATATAAAGATATGGAGATAGGCGGTAAAGTTAATGAATCTGCTAATCAAGATTTTTGAAAACCATCTTGTTTAAATTGTACAATGATTCATTGGAAGAAAATCTATAATTGGATCCACATTTGAAAAGGCAATCCTTGAATATATTTTCGGTATATTTATTTGTCCGTACTGAAAATGTCATTGAACTTATTGAAACTTACACCTGTCATAAATGGTCATCAACATTTGAGTGGCAGATTCAGGAGGTCGGTTGATGAGTGGGGAGGATTGACCAGTACTGAATCGAAGGTTTTAGGTTAGAGGGTTTTGATCCAGGTAAATCTAGCTGGTTGACGATAGTTTATGAAGGTAAACACTTAAATCTTTACAAATCCCTAAAATATTTTGAAACGAACAGATATTATAACAGACATATTTGAAGTGGGAGTGGGAGTGGTAGTTTTGAGTCCCCAAGCGCTCCTTCTATCTGATAAATATATGTGATTTTGAGCGTATGGACGTCTGACGAAATCTGGCTCCGCCGAGAGCGACACGTTCGATCAAGAGGAAGTCTACATTCTTAAAACGTGTTACACACATTTGTTATTTTTTCAATTTTGTTGCTGAACTATATAATTTTTCGTTTAAAGGTATAATATTTTATGTAATAAATTAATTCAAAATATAATCCTTATATAGTGATACCCCTCGGTTGTGGCGAAACTTATTAATTAATACTATAGTCGAATAGTGGAAAAATTAATTAAATTTTCATAAAATGTCAACGTTTTATGAAAATTTAATTCATTTTCTCTTTGATTATAAATAGTAATTCATTAATTGAATAGTAATGGGTTTCATTAGTGCTGCCGGAATGTCGGTCGTGATTAATGAGTTAAGTGATTTGGACGTTCTTAGCTGGACACAGTGCGATAGGAATTTACGAGTGGGAACATAATGACTTGTTACACAATTTGTACTAAAAGCTTACTTTATCTGAAGATATTGCTCAAGTGTTTTGTATATACTGATAAAAAATATTGCGTATATTACAGTGACTTTACATAACTACAGATAGGTTTCTTTTCCCAATGTTCAATCTGGGCGCTTGTCCAGCGCGACCAATACCCCACTAACCCATAGTTATGGAGAAGTGATTGATGAATTTACCTCCTTTAAAATTGATAAGATACCTTTTCTATCAATATTCTGTGAACATTATATCTCTATTTATTGAATGTGACTATAAAGAAATAAATGTAACAGTTAATTAAACCTATTTACTCATTGTACCTTTTTTAAATAAAATAGTGCTCGGTCGAAGTCATAAGGGCCCCATATTCTTAATATGCCCAGGACCTCCAATAAGTTAAAGACAAACCTGACTATAGATGTGTCATAAGCTTACGCTCCGGACTATAGATATGATTTTGGCACCTGGAATGCCGATTACTTTAGACTGTGTTTCTTAGCAACCACCTCACGACTGAGTATAACTGGCTTTGAACCAACAAGACAATTGCCAAACTTGTTAAAGTTGGAAACGGATACAGATTATTAATGTCAAATAACTTGACTTGATTTAACATATCTATAGTTATAAAACAATATATACTACTTTAATACTTATACCTACTGGAATTTAAGAATTGGTTATACTATATTCAAATGAATCTACTCACATCGATAGTCGACACCGCTTTTTTTTTCTTGTTGAAAATTATTTTGATTTATACATATGTATATGATATTTCGCTTTAAAGTACGCTTTAAAATTATACGTTATATAATTATTATATATGCGTTAACAATACCATGTCACGCCATGACTAGTCATAATGAGCAGTTCCGTTGCAATCAGAAAATCGATGTTTTTTTAGATTTATTTACTTTTTTTATATACTAGTTGTTGAATAGTAATCGAGTGGGATGAAAAATGATTAAATTACTTAAATGGCTATTAAAAGTAGGGTAAAAATTTAGGGTTGTTTTTAATGCCACATTACAGAAAAATAAAAACAAAATAAAATGTTCAAAATTTAAAAAAAAGTTAAGGATAAAAAAACCTTATCACTTAGTGAAATGAAAAATTAAATAGCCTGTTCTCAGACCTACTGAATATCTATATAAAATTTGGTTAAAATCAGTAAAGCCATTTAAAGTAACATTGTGGCACAAGAATTTTGTAAATAAAAAGATTACACCCAATTATAGAATAGTAAGAATTAAATTTTTAAATTATATATATTTTTATACGTGAAGGTTGTACTAATTCCCATAGGATGCAATTTGAAGTCCGAAATGCATATTAAGCGTAACGATCTTGAATGACGTCAAACTGGTGCATCAAGTATTCCTTGTGATGATAGTCATCACGTCTACAACCTTAACTGATGTTAAAATGTTACAAGGTCTTAATATACCAAACACACATATATTAAAAGAATTAGAATATTAAAATAATTTTATTTCTACATACACTTTCAAATAGTCAAGTAATAGGTCCATTGGTTATAGATTTTTTTATAAGATACATGTTAAACTATTTGAAGTTAAAAATCGGTACCAGTTTCCAAGTTGGACAAGCACGTCAATTGTCGTATTAACGCAATGATACTTTCGCCTGTCATACTAAGTTGTTAGTTGGTTGGTAGGCAACGTCGTCGGACGTGCTCGGCGTTCAAGATACCAAAATACATATATAATAAGAGCACATAACGTATATATATGTATATATACGTATATATATATATATATATATATATATATATATATACGATAATTGCTGTAAAAAGTTTAAAGTTTAAAACCTATGTCATAAAATCGTTGAAATGAAAAGCAGAAACTCGAAATGAACAAAGTAAAGCTAAAATAAATTGTGTCAATCACATTAGCATTTGAAATATTCGCTTAGTTTACTGTAAAATCTGTTATGAGTCACTTGCATCGCGAGCAAAGCTTTAAATTTAACTGCAAGTAATGCAACGGAAAAGCGGCTCAAATGTAATGCCTCCATTGCTCTTAAAGCAATTATTTACCAGTCTGTTAATTCTGTTGAGTCAAATTCTATTGTGTAACGGAATTGCTAATTTAAGATAGTTGATGATGGTAAAATCCTAGAGTATTTATGAAGGGAGTTTTTTAGTTTACATTGTCCCGAGTCATCATTCTTGTGCTTGAAATGAAGATAAAGTTTTTTTAACTATTCCTTGAAATTTTTTTTATTTTCTGAGACGAAATAATCTTATACAATCTACATACTTTATAATATAGTAACAGCCTGTTAAAATCCTACTTCCGGGCAAAGGCTTTTTACTTTTTAAAAAGAAGGATGTGAATGACTTCTCCAACGATAATGCTAAAAGTATAAACATGTTTTGTATGATGTATTAAAACTTACTAATGGTCACCTAGCGGTCGGAATTCGACCATAGTTCATAACATTTTTTACCGAATTTCAAGATTGACCAGAAATAATCTATTCTCAATTTCAACACAGTTTTTAACAATAAACAAAAGTATATATACGCGTGTGTGTGTCAAATATGTGGCAGTGTGTGTAATGTTTCTTTTATTGATTGTATGTATTTTTATGCATAATTAAAAAAGTCTACATTAAAATTCCTCGCTTCTTCTCTATATTAACTATGTTTGTGTAAAATTTCATACTCCGTCCGCGCTATTTCCGTAAAAAGGGGTATAAAGTTTTTGCTTCCTGTACATATATAGATTCTCTCAACGCAACGTAATTTCCTCACGATTATCCTGTATTGGTAAGCATGATGTTAATCTACGTAATAGCGAATATGAAAACGCCGCGAGCACATTATGACAATTCAAACATTCTAAATTACACGGATTATTCATCGTAATGTTAGAAAATTTACTTAAAGAGTGCACTAGCATTAAAAGTTCAGCAGAGCAAATGTTCCTTCTCCGAGTCACTTGTAGCTTAAAATAAAAGCCGCGTGAGACAGAGCACAAGATACAAGCTCTAACGTTAAGTCTCCCTTAATCTTAAGATACTTGACGTTCATTTAATTTTATCGTAGAGAGAACTTGTTTGAACTAAATAATAAAATAAATTTCTATAAACGACTTAAAGCGTTATCTCAGTTTATAATCTCATTTCTTATATTTAAGAACGATTTAACAAGTTGATAGTTCAGGAGTAAGTAATTTTATAATACTATAATTTCTTTTGTTTGTGATCTTAGAAGAAGTAAAATTTAATACCTAAATTAAATTTTATGATTTGTCGCTCTAAGCTGTTTTTAAACACATATAAGACCATTTATTTTAATTCTCTACTCGTGTTTTCTAAACTTTTTTTCAATCGCACGTTAAATAATTTTCAACAATTTTATATTATCATGTCATCAAGACTTATCTAATAACTTATTATTTATCAAAACCGAATAAGCCATTGCGTAGTTACGAGCGAACATACAAATACATATATATAGGTACATACATAAGCCTAACGGGCTTCCTGCAGTTGGGTTATAATGGTCTTTATAATATATGTTGGATGGTTTTAAGTCCTGCAAGACATCACCAAAAGTAATCGAAATGGATTAAAGAATCCTCTTCAAATTAGAAATTTCCATTATAATTTAAAATCGTATTTTTTCCCAATACACAATCATTTCCTACAAATGAGAGTAAAGTTAAAAACACCGAAAAGTAATTAATTTAAAAATGAAAAACCCGACTGCCTAACAAGGCCACCTGCATTTAACATCCGTTCTGTCTAAAAGGCTATAAGTGAGAATCGTTACTAACCAACTCGTTTTAGATCCTAAACGGTAATTCTGATTGAAAAACGATATGAAAGACCTAAAAATGATTATTAGTATTCAACGATACCCCACTTCGTGTAGTTCGTCGATGTTCATTTTTATCTTTTTCACGTTGTTGTATATATAGACCATTTTGGTGACGTGTCATTAACCAAATCGGTCCACGTGTTTAGTCTAAATAGTGCCACAAAGGTAAAAAATCACATACATAACCCTACTTCGCGTAGCGCAGTTAAAAATTGTACAATACGATAAAAATAGTGTAGTACAATATAAGTAAATTCAGAACATTATGTAAAAATGTAAAAAAAAAAACGCAGTTCAGCTTATACGAAGAACTTGCAATTCACCGAGCAATTTCCCGAGCTCAATGTTTGCAAAGGTCTAGCAATCCGTGTACACAACACTACACGAATACGGCTGTTCAACAGGTACAGCCCGTGCCGTTAACAAAAACCTCTGTTTCTCAAAGACCCAATGTAAACTACGACTCTTTGTGTTTGAACTTTACTCCGCTACGTAAAATACATTCTTGTGTTTTTGTATACCATGTATATATTATGTATAGTAAAAACATTATATGTTAACAATGTATATAACATTTTTTTTTCTTTTTTAGAATTGGATTTACTAAACTAATTTTAATAGTGTGTAATTTTTATCCAACTTTTCAAATAGAAGGACGATGAGTCTCAATTTATTGGGATATATTTAAGTATGTTTACCGATAACTCGAAATTCTGTTTCTTTGAAAGAGTAGGTTTACTCTCGCATTGGTCTCATTGAATTTTTATCAAAAACTAAATTATGTATTTTGCGTTGAAGTTTGTTCCCTTTTTTAAAAAGTTCAATAAGCTATTTCGAAAGGGTTTATACAAATATTGCGTCATTTAGCACAGTCGGATTTACAAATTCGTCACCTACAGGATCAATAAAATTGCCGTTAATTAAAAAATATATATAAAGAAATAGCAATAATGTAATAACGCTGATAAAGGATTTAGTATTATTATATCTATTTATAAGATATTGATTTTGGTTAAGAAAAATACTTACATTATATGGATTATAAGTTGCACATAATTGATGCGATTTTTTTTTAATTTCATTCATATTTATTATCTACAAGTTTGATATACCCATAATACAAACTCAGAGGAGACTAGGTCATTAAGTTATATTCTTTCCATTGATGGAGATTAGGGATAACGACTCTATATTATACAAATGAACGTAATCTACGGATGTATAGAAGATAGTTAAGTGCGTTATCATATGGTCATCAATTTGAGGCAATGACTGAAGGGACCTTGACACCAGTGGTTACAATTTCTATACTGGAAATATCACACCAATTTATATCCCTTAGAAATTAGACGAAAGGTCAGTATAACTTGTCCCTTAAGGGCAAAACCGAAACTCATTTGGATAATATAAATACCAACAGTAATAATTATGCGCACTCTACTGAATCAAATTATATATATTTTTTTTTAATTATACATTCTTATACAACTTTTTGTTTCCGAAATACAACTCTATATTATCACACTAGCTGTCCCTTGTGGTTTCCTTTGCGTTTATGCTTACTGCTTCGCTCCTATGAGTCATAGCGTGATGTAATATAGCCTATAGCCTTCCTCAAGAAATAAACTATCTAAAACAAAAATTATGTTTTAATTGGAATCAGTAGTTTTTGAGTGTAGCATAATCAAACAAACAAACAAACTCTTCAGCTTTATAATATTAGTATAGATTCTCACAGTTGAATTCTACACAATTACCCCTCCTGAAATAATTTACTGTCAGCTGACCCGCGCCGTCCATACGTGTAAAGTCGTGCGACGAACGACGGCGCCGAGTCAAAAAGGCGCCATATTTTGAAATTTTTAATATTTACATTGGATTTCGTATTAAAAACTTTGTGGAAAAGACTTGTTCATTGGACTAAACCATTTTCCAAAAGTCTACTTGAATAAAGTATATTTTGAATTAAAATTTGAATGATGTTAAGTGAACGCCGTCGCCTATGGACATTTCAAGCACCAGAGGATCTATAAATTCGTTGCCAGCTTAAAAAATTAAGGGATGCCAGGAAAGAAATGAGGGAAGGGGGCGGGCTTCTGGCTCTCTCCTTCACCGTATGAAAGCCATACTAGTATGCTAGTTACTTCACGCCAATCTTGTGTGAGAGTCACTGGTCTGTATTTTGCGTTGTATTTCGATATAGACCTACGTTATGTAATATCATAATATTTATTATCCTTGTTTTCGTCAACTCCCTTAACATCTTTATGATTAAACGCTCTTGATTAATTTAAAGTCATAATTAATTAAAAGGAAAATCTAATTACTTTCCCCTCTTCAGTCCATTTGCCGGCAAACAGAAGAAATGAAATGAAACGCATTGTCTCGTTTTGAATATCAAAGAAAGGAATCTATTTTTATTCTTAATTTTTATTATTTTCTAATGGAATTATGAAATGTAGAGTAAACACATTAAACATGCCACATGTTATACTTTACTAGTAACATATAAACGAAAAAATACGTTGTGTTCTTGTACGTAATATAAATATATATTACGTACAAGAACACAACATATTTTTTTATCGTCGACAAAATTATTTCAATATAAATCTTTTGATAAACCTTAGTTTACATTAGTCTAAATTTTCGAATAAATACAATATTTCGCCTTAATAACTAATGTTTATGTATTAATTGTAATAGGTAACTGTTTTGGTTTAAGATTTTGTTACGTATGATATTATTTTTAAAATTTACATAAAAATAATAGAAAAGAAATGTTTATATTTAAAATTATTTATTAATCTGCGTTGAAGCGGATTAGATTATATCTCTCTTATATAGCGTAGTATATCCTTCTGTTATATAGCAGAAAAGATCCTGACTAGCAGTGGAGCAATTATAGGCTCTGTGCTGTATATTTGATATTTTATATAAAATGTGTTTGTACGATATTCTCGTTATATTATATGGGTAAAGTAATTCTAAGATTCATTTCAAGTAGAGACAGCGCACAGTTGAGATGAAAACATTTCCCCCGACACTAATTACTCAACTCCTTAATCAGATTAACAACTTTTCGAGACGCTCAAGTCGCGTCGGTAAAGGCACTACGTGTTGTTTACGAAATAACCTAATTTTATATGAGCAGTTATACCATTTTTAAGATTCATAAACGTTACGTCACTTTTTTTTCTAGTATAACTTAAATGCATGAAAATTCAAAGTTGAAGCGATTGTTGTGTTAAATATATTTTTTTTGATATAAGGTTAGGTTTGTATTACAACGTTATTCATCAAATATATATTTTTTTATATTCGAGAATTTATTCACGCGTTTAGAATTATAATGGATGTTTGTTAAGTAAAATGATTTATATTTTATACAAAAAAAAAATTGATTAAGTTTTTTTTAATAAAAGTTAAAAGATTAGATATAAAATATATACATAAAATTACAAAAAAATTTTAGTGTAGAAAATAAAAAACACTAATATACCTTATTTTGTATCCAATTGAAACTAAAAAAAAATCGTATATAAACATTAATTATTTAAAAAATTGATTAATATTTAAGAAAAATTAAGGTTGATAATTTTTTATAAAATATTTTTTTTTATTTCTCTTAAATGTAAAACTAAAGTAGGTACCGAGGAGTATTTTTATAACGGGGCTGTTTTCACGAAACGTAATTAAATTTTAATGTTTATTGTCTCAACAGGTACAATCTCGTTTCATAAATTACGAGTACTTTTCATAAAATTGTAATCTATTCAGACAATTCGAAAGAAAGAATAATAGTCTCTTATCAAAGTTTGTTTCTACACAGCTTTTAGAATAATAACATTTCGAGATATTATTTTGGTATTGCTTAATATTAAATTTAATATGTTCATTTTTTAACAAGAATATAATATAACCGCGAAATTCTAGTTAAAGTGCTACAAGGTTTTCTGAAAAAAAGTATTGAAAAAGTTTTGTAATAAAAATGCATTTCTCGTTCTTATGCAAAAGATAAAGGATCTGCGGAGTTTTTGTAATGATAGAATGGGGCTTTTGACGGGCTACAGTAATTTAGCTTCCCAGCTGCGGAAGAAATTTCTAAATACATTGACTACCGGGAAGTACAACATTTTATTGCACTTTTATTTATACTTGTCGCCCAGTCGATATTCGACTATAATTAATTTCAATTATAAGTTTTAACACAAACAAAGAGTACATCAGCGTGAGTGTGTAAAATACGTAGTAGTGAGGTTTTTTTGGATTTAATGGATTCTTTATGAAAAATAAAAAATCTATATTAGCATTGTGCTCTTCTTCTCTATATAAACTATAAGTGTGCGAAATTTTATACTCTGCGCAATTTTCGTAAAAAGGAGTACAAAATTTTTGCGTCACGTATTAATATATAGATAAGATACAATAATTAAGGATACCTAAGACTTGATCATTGATATGATATTAAACGAATCTATCGAAGTATCGCTATCACAACGCGATATGTTTTGGCAGTTGATATCTGTAGGCTAATTAAGGTGAGCTATCGCTATCACAGTGCTCTATTCTGTCAGTGGATTACTAATTTTTTTACTAAAATGGAAAAAGTCAACTATCACAGTGTATCGCGTTGTAATAGTAATAGCTCCGCATAATTAGCCTGCTTGTCGTACATATAAAGAATTTCGTAGAAAAATATAACTGACTTCGAACAGAACTTTGTTTATATGTACATATATACGGACTAACGATCGTAGACATTAAGGGTCATATGATGTTAGTCATTCAAAAATCCAAATCAAAATATTAAAGTAGGCTTTCGAAAGTAGTTTTGAATTGTCAAAACCGAAATAAAACATGTTTAAATGAATGAAGATACCTCCGGTTCGCAATGTAGATACTACCTAGGGGAACCGACAAGAAACTCGATTGTTACTCTTTTTAGATTTTATCCATAATTTTAATATTGAATGGTTCCATTGTTCCTCTCCAAACTTATTGATCAGATCCTAATTTATTACATACTAAAACCTTCCTTAAAATGTCTATTTAAATAGCATAAACCTTATCCAAATCGGATCAAATTTTGAGAAAATCGTAGTCATATAAACTTACATAGGAGATGAATAAAAAGCCATTTTTTTTATCGGATAATGAAATACTAGGCTGTCACCGTCTACGTTAAAAATTTTCCGTTTCCGTATGAATTTCCAAATATTTAAAAAGAAACTATTCTATCAAAATGCAACGTTGTGTAAAATTTTCAAGTCAATCCATAAATAGCTTTTCAAGAATAAATGATACAAGCATACGGAAGTTGAATATATTTATATTTGTACGATTTACTCGTAAGACGAGACTCACACTTATAAGTTTTACGTTCAGAATTTCTCAAAGATTTACATATTATTGGTTACCACCTGAAATAATGTAAAGTTAGTGCCTATTTTTGACATTTACAGCTTTCGTAACTACTTACGACGTATCTGTTACTGTATTATATAGTTGTTTTATATCGATATCAAGAGTGTAACTAACCAATTCAATTCTTGCCTTATATCGCCCTCGATAGTAAAACTTAAAAATGTAAATTTCGTAGCAACTTTTTTCAATTTCCCATTTAGATGTAAAGTGGAATTAAATTCTAAAGATAGACATAACTCCATAACGAGTTCGTGTATGTTTCAAACTCGACTTCTAATGTCACTAATTAGTGAAGTTGTTTGCTTAATGTCTAAACTGAAATAATTAAAGAAATCGCGTTGTTTGGTTTATCAATTAACTGTATCTTCTATAATATATATATACAAGCGAAAGGTTACTCACACACTAATCACGAATTATATGCTTATATAATTCTTGGTTTGTTCAATCGGCACAATGTTTGGTGATGGCGATATTGTTCGTATATATTTTTTCTACATTTGGATGTTTCTTCTGGAAAGACTTTTAGGAGTGTTGAAAATATAACAATAACAATACCTTTTTAAATAGTATTGATGTGCTCTTTGAGAATTTTCAAGTTGTTATTAAAAGTATTTTTACTGCTCGCGTCGTTATATTGAGAAAATGGTGGGGAAAAACCCGGTTTACACCATTTTTTTCGCATTTTAAACAGTTATTTCATAAATGAAACGAAAGACAATTTTCAATAATTTGTATACCAATTTTTTTAAGTAATTTGCAGCGTACGAGCGCCGCGAAGTCTACTCAAATATACATATTAATGGAAAAACTCATTTCCGTACCAGTTTTACTAGTGACGCGTTCTTATTGGGCTTTGTATACAAATGGTGTCAACGAAATGTTATAATTAAAATTACGTCATCAGTCGTTCTGTTTTCTCACTGATATCGTAAGATATAATAACAAAGCCGCTTCGAAATCTATAAAATACCAATTTTTAAAACTTACGAATAATTTTTTTATGACCCGTTTTGAAGACGAAATGATTGATGTTGGATTTTCTATCTAAGTTTGCTTTCGATTACAGCACTGACGGTAAAATCTAATATATTTTTAAAAAGTCCTCAACTAAATTAATAACATTTGATATGTATTTCTTAAAATTATTTGTATATAATTATTTTGTCAAGTTTATTCGAAACTTATAGCTGAAATAATTAATATTTTATGTGTCATCAGAAAATTAAACCTGTACAGAAAAATTACAGCAGCACTCCCATTTCTAATAGTCATAAAAATCTGTACACATTTCGCTGGGCAACTCCACCGAGTTTTTAGCGTATTTTATTATTTCTTTCGTAATAAAAAGCATAAGTATCGCTCGAATATTGGTTGTAGGAATTTAATATTGTTTGACATTTTAATCAATTTGTAATGTTATAATGGAATTGGTATTTCGTTTGACTATTTTTATCGACTGACCAAATTTATGTTGTAATATGCAAAGGTGATATGTTTTGTTATAATGTCAGAACATTGTATGAAAATAATGTTACATAATGATTTCATTATTAATATTTTATTAGTTATAATGAACTGGTCGCAGCTTTGTGAATAAGTTATTAATTCAGATTCGCTTGAATAGATATAAGCTTACTTACTAAAGAGACTATACACCATCGTTAACATTATTTTGTTAGCTCTTTACGCTTATTAAAAAAAAAGGTTCTTTATGACTTAAATCGGCGTTTCCTTACCTTAAAAGAAAACAGGAATAAATTTCGATCATTTTATGTTATCTATTTATTTTAGTACAGCAAAAGAAAAACTTTTTTTTGAAAATGTTTATTTTTTAATTTAAATGTTCATAGAAAAAATGGCAGGCCCCTTACTTATAATCGCGAACCTCCGGTCTCCGCGGAGCACAGATTTAGAAACACTGACACTAAATGATAATAATCTTAAGTCTTATTATATTTCACGTATTTATTGATGTATTTTTTACCATTAAAATTACCGATTTCTAAAACGCAGAAAGTTACTTTTCTAATTAAATGTAGAAAATATCATTTTCGTGGTGTTGGTAACATTGTGGCCAACGATAAAAGTGTCATCAAGATCGGCTTAGAGCCTGCAGTTCAAAAATAGTTTATGTCAAAATACCTTTTCTAGTACAAAAAAACTAAGAACACAAAGAATTTAATTGAAAAAACTAAGAGAATATCTGTATTTTAAATATGCTTCGACATACAATATGCATTGATATGCGTTTAATAAAACTCTTAGCATACGTACATTCTGTTGTCAAAGTCGAATCTATTTTTAAAAACAGTTTAGACAAACATGGCGTACTTCCACACATGAGAGTTAAATATGAGAGATTATCGATCGAATGATTGAACTTAATCGTTTTTATAATAAAAATTATAATGAAAAAACAATGTTAAAAATTCATGATTATCGTTCCGGGTATTGATACCAAACAAGACAAGTTAAGAAAAATAGACTATAAATCTTTATGAAAGTCTTATAATTAATTTCTATTAACATACAATACTTAGACATCATGTCCTGAGATGAAGTATCTATCTTTCTCATCAGTCGAACGTCTCGAAACTTGTTAATCTGGTTAATGAGTTGAGTAATTAATGTCTGGTAAAGTGTATTCATCTCGGTTATATGATGTCGCTTCTCGTATCACGTGTGATGTTGAAGTGCGACGAGGAATTACGATGAGTTTTCGGATTCGGATTTTGTGGGTACGTGTATTATATTTCGTATTTAATAATTACATGATATAATCGAAATGAGGATACGAGTAATCAGTTCCTATTGTAGTAGTACCTTTTGTTATTTAACTAGTTCCTGTCTACTGTATCAATTACGTCGTAATTCGTCTTCTACTGTGTTTGGAGCGAGATGAAACCTTTCACTAATCACTAGTAGCTTTAACTTTAATGCAATTAAGACTCTGGGCGTTTTATTTTATTGCTCTTTATTTTACACACAAAGTACAATGAAAACAAAATAATAAAAAAATACCAATATTTAACATATAATGTTCAAAGGCGGACTTATTCCAAGAATTTTTTCCAGTCAACCTCGTAATAACATGAAAGGATTTATACATAATACTAGGCACGAGCGTACAAAAGACTTACATTTATGTGTTCTTAAAAAGAAAGAACTGTAAAATACATTAATTTATAACATTTTAAAAGTACGTATATATACGCATATTTATATTTATACATATATATTGTACATAAATAGTACTTAAATAAAATAAAAAAAGCGTTCTATACAAAAAACGACGTTGACTAAGTAGTCAACTGACTGGGGAGGCATCAAATTTCCCACATCTCAAAACGGTGTGAGAGTACTTTCGGTGCCTGGGAGCATTGACTAAGTCAAGAAGTTCGGCATAGCGGACCAGCCGTTGGGGCCATACCTACTATACTAATACGTTGAGAACGCTGCGGGGTTTTAGATTGGTAGTCTCGATATATTTATCACCTGAATTGTCGGAAGAGATGCATAAATCCATTTACCGACGAGAAAAAAGTAGTTCACTGACTGAATACGCTAAAAGTATCTTCTAGCGATGGTGTGCTTTAAGATTACATTTTAAGTATTATAGTTTTTTTATAAACTTGTACAACATAAGTAATTAGAACAAAAAATAAAGTTTTCATTTTGGTATTATTGTATACTTAAAAAATAATTTATTTGGTTTTTTTTTATGACTTTTAATAATAACGGTATTGGACTGAGTTTTCGCTTTGAGGCATATATTATATTTACTAGCTTAAGGACCTTGCGGATCCAATTATGGCAGAAAAAACACATGAAGGCTAAGTCGAAATATTTACCATAATCACCACGTTATATAACGTATGATACTCAGGGTAAGAATAAGAATGTAATAACATCTAACACTCCAAAGTCGGATAAAAACAAACAATTTGTAAGTGTGTTTTTGTAGGTAGATAGTTCGGTTGTAAGTAGATAGGTTCTTTATAAGCAGAATGTTCGGTAGTAAGTAGAATGTTCAGCCTGAAAAGCAACAAAGCTAATAAGTTAGTTATTGAGGGCGATACACTGGATGTGAAGGGGGGCTGCGCACAAAGCGAATCGATTAAGCAACAGGTACTGCTACGAGCTGGGGTCTACGGAGACTGGTGTACTTTTTAATAGTCTTCATGCAAAGGAGGAGGTTCTCAATATAGACTATTTTTTTATATTTGTGACCTCTGTTGTCACTTACAAATATTTATAATTTTTTATTAGTTTAAAGAATATTCTTTGAAAAAAATAGTTTAAAGATAATTTATACCAAAATTTTAAATCAAAATAGATTTAATATAATCGGTCTCTAAAATAAATACCTTACCTAGGTACTGTTACTAGGTCACAGAGGTGCTTATATCAGTTACGAGAGTAAAAGAATATATATCTTGCTTAATAATAGAAAGAAGACAGCTGGCAAATATTTATATCACGTTAATCTTTAGTAATCTAAAACCTAATCCTATTTGAATTAAGGTGAAATATACATGTAAGCATAAGTAAACCATAAGTAGGGATAAAAAAAAATTAGATTGCTCCTTTCGAGATCTCAATTCCCGAGGCACCACTGCGTGTATTACTCGTTTCATTTCTTCGGCTTACCGGAATGGTATTGAAGAAAAAATAATTATTAGGTCTTCCTTTCCATTAATTACTATTCTCAATTATTATACATTATGCAATCTTAAAGCTTTTATTCGTTGGTTAATTTTACTTTCATGCAGGGCTTTTTATATATGTAAAATTTGTTTGTACGTTTATAAGTATGTATGTAGAATGTAATCTCTGAAAAAACAGATTGGATTTAAAATATCTTTTTGCGTTGGATAGCCCGCTTAATGTGGAAGGTTATAGGCTATATTTCATCACGCTACAACTTACAGGAGCGAAGCAGTAACCATAAACGCGATTGAAACCGCGCATGCTAGCTACTAATAGTTGTTAAATAAAACAACACAGTGACTACTGAACATCTTGCCGAATTTCTGAACTTAAATCTATGATGTGAATCGGTTGATTTATTTACCGAATGTCCCGATCGTAAAACGCTTGTTAAAATCTACTTAAATAATATAATTTCATTTTGGTCTATAGTTATCTATATTGTAAATTTGCAAGTAAGCGTTAAAGTACACTATACATATATAACGACTCACGAAACTGCACTTCAGTAACGTGTCTTTAAACAAATTAAAGTTGTGAAATTGATATGCTTTTGACGCGTTCTAACATCCTACATCTTAGAACTTAAACTAAGGGGAGAAACTCAAAACTTCGTCAACTTTAAATAATTACTTTTTTGATTGTATGCAAAATTACAACACACTGTAATAAATTTTTGCATCAAAAAGCATTGTGCTCATTTTCTTTTATCTTCTTCTATCTACTTTACTTTAGAAGGTCGTTTGGTCGATTTTTTTTTATAAAAAAGGAAGCAAATGAGCAGATTCTACCTCATGAAAAATCGCTACTATTGTTCATAGATATCTGCAATTAGGACAGTTTCATTAAAAATGTTTCTACAATCGACACTTGAAAGCCCCTAAATTTTATTTCTTACCATGAACGGCTGCGCTTAAATAGGTACTGATAAAGTAAACAACATAAACCGGGTTGAACGAAACGATAGTTGAGAACATTTCATGAACGAAGCGAGCGATTTTGGCCTGTTCACAAAGAGCTATTGCAAATTGCATTGGGTCTTTGAAACTACCTGTTTTTTTACTGACAAATATTTTACATGAATATAGATCGTGTTTATGAAACACAATGCAGTGACACTATTAATCCTTTTGTATCTTTACAATGGTTGTATGATGTTTTTTTACTTTTTTATTAAAATAAAAATAAAACGATTAATAATGATACAATCATTGGATTTTATATATTAATTATTATGTATGAGAAATAACATACTCAAATTGAAAATTTCAAATATACCTCGATAAGTTACTCATTGAGACCATTTCAACGAATACCAATAAGACACTTCTGTGGTAAGTTAGTTTTAGGAGTTATATATCCTGCTGATTCCAGATGATACCGCAGCATCAAGACAAGGTTACGCATCTATGCTATTTTAATATCATTAACAAGTCGATTAGACCATGAATGTTGGTTAAATTCTTTTAACAACCAAAAAAGAATTGATAACCTTGACACATCCAAAATAGATCTTCATAAATTTTAACTAAGAATCTTACTCATTACATTAGTTTTGAAAGAAAAAATAACCGCTTCAAATTCGGTCCATTCGTTCGGGAGTTTCGATGCTATAGACAGACACACAAATAGACACCCATAAAGAACACGTAAAACTTATAACGCCACTCTTTTTGGGTCAGGGATTATAAAGAAATGTAATGTTTGTAAAAACAAAAAAAAAAGAAAAACATTAATTGCATAATTAAAGTTAATATCTAACAATCAGCAAAGCAACAATGTCTTTCTTGATGGGGGCATTAAAATAATGAGAGTTCAGACACAGCCGTGCAGTGTTGTAACGCATCGGCCGCAGCCTCCTAGTTGCAAACAACAATTATCTCAATTTGCCCTCTGAAATATCTACTTCAAAGTTTACAGTACCGAAGTTTGGACGCTTAATTTAATTTATTTACAAGAGCCTTTAGCACTTTATTTTTTTAGTTTAAATTGTATGACTGTACTTGAAAATTTTAAATGAATGCTTAAATTATTCGCGACGTTGAATCGTTGTGTTGCTAAATGAATTTAAATTTAAACCATTAAATGTAAATAGAAGAACAGGAAACTGCAATTTAGGCGTTATTTAAATTTGATGAATTTTTCTAGCTTTTTTTCATGGAATACAAAAAGATACATTAAAATTCATGTCCTAAATTTTTATTTCATTACAAATGTTTTTATTTAGAACAACAAAACGAAAAAGTAATATCACTTTTAGATGAAACCTCTTCGAAGTAAATTATTTTAGGTAAGTCATATGCATTAAAGTCAAGAACAAAGAATTAAGAATTAAACATTACGTTTATTTAGGATAATTATAATTATGTATCGATAATCCGCGAAAGCTGATACTCATATTCGGATTGTAACTTGAACCAAGTCCGCCGGTATCCATGGCAAATTTTGTAGTAGTATATGTTAATGTCAAAGTAAACGAGATAATATTTTATACAAAAGTTACTTCGTTGAAATTGTTAAGAGATGGCGCTGGCTGTATTCTGAATCGCACTATAACTTTGTTTTTTTTTGAAAGTATAAGATCAGGATGGAAAAATTGCATAGACAGGAACGATAATATGGCGAGCTAACGTAGAATGGCGCCTTTTCTTATCAAAATACCAGGCAAAGGCATCAGGCTGAAATGCCATATGAAATTAATGACAGTACATTGTAAAACATGATATTTATCCGTAAAAATATTTGTAAAAAATAATGACATAAATTTATTTAATATTACTAATTTTGTAATGTATAGCTTTTCTGATATTAGTGTGCACGAAGCACGGATGCATCATATTAAAAGAAAAAAACGTTTCAGTCAAAATTGACAATTTTAGTTAAATTGAAATTTAACCAAATTTATGTAATAACATGTTACGAAAAAATACATATTACAGATACTTTATTATTCTTTCTTAATTTATTGTGATCTTGTCCTATAAATAATTAAAACACAAGTTCGTTTAAAAAAATTGAGTATAGTATGATATTGTTTTTAAATAAATGAGTGTTGACCGTATTTATTATTTTATTTATAAAGAATATCACATTATCTGTAAATTATAATGAAAAAAAAAACGTTACATCATAAAAGATTATTTTTTATATTCCATAAAAATGACAGGCAAAGACTCTAAGCTAAACAGCCATGTTTGACATCTACGATAACGATACACGTTACGATATACTTATGTAAATCAATAATTATTTTTATAAATATATCTAAAAATACATTAATACATTATAGTCCTTGCGCGTTTATATCTTTTATGTGTGTAACTGTCACGATGTACCTTTATCTGTTAAAATTAATATTGGTAATGAAGTTTAGCGCACCCGCATATATTGATTTTTATCTATGGACCCCCACCTCTTCTACGTAGTTATTGTATTCTCTTTGGTATAAAATGTTATAATACTAATTATTGAATAAATTAATTTATCCGTGGTTGGCACCCATGTTTTTGTTTTATTATAAAGTGCCCCTAAGTGGTTGTAAAACAGTTTGTGGGACGTGATCAGTATAAGTTAATAAAATAAATGTTTTCCATGACTTTTCAATATTTTTATAAAATGACGCGACGATCTCCCGCGATCGAATAATATCGATTCAATGAAATACGATTAAGTTGTATTATTGCAGCATCTAATAGTGTCAAGTATAAGGATTATCTTTTAGGAAGTAATATGTGTATTATATTTCAATTAAATTAATAAAGTGTCAACAAGATTATTACACAACTCTTAAGTTACACGGTTTTTAGACTTAGTCATATGTATATTCATGATTAAGTACCATAGACGGCAGAAGAGTGGAGCAACAGGCGGCTTAATTTCTTTACGTTATTTTATTTGCCATCTCTATAAATCTAGAGAAAAAAAAATCAGCGCTAAAAGAATAACCGCCCAGGGCGCATAGATGGTTAGAGCTGGCTGCTAAGTTCGAAATATTGTTTTTTAATTATATAAGAAAAATACATTGTAAATAAAACCGTAAGATAAAGTGAATCTAGTGTTCTTAGAAACTTGTCTTTACATTCTCTCATTAGACGGTTACCATGATACAATCTTTGTTTCAACCGCAAGTAACATGAAAAAGATTCTTGACGTTACCCCGCGAGCTTTAAAAGCATCGATGTTGAGCACGGTGTACACTCGACACTCATAAATTTTAATGAAGGGAAAATTTTTAGGTTTCGTCAATACTGTGTTTTAATTAATACCATATTTGAAATTTTATATCCGTATTAGGAGGGTAAAAAAGTAATGTATAAAATATTATTGTTTTAGTGGTTTTATGTTTTAATTTTAACCATTTTAGTTTATTTTAGTTAATATAGCAGTTGAGAACGATATGTTGGTTATATTTTATTGGGTAATCGACAATTTTGACTTCAATGTACATGTTAACAGTCACGGAGAGTAGATTGAAATGTATTTTATAAAAAGACTAGCGACACGCCCCGGCTTCGTACTGGTGCAATACGAAATTACGACATCATATTACAAATCTTAAAAATCCTCATTAGTATAACAAGTGATTTAAGATAAACCTTTATCTTGTATCACTTGTTTTTCTGATGAAAACCGCATTAAAATTTGTTTATCCTATGGATTGTTTTTTGTTCCTTTGTAATTGCTGTAGTCATCTGCTTATTCTACAAATGTGATACCTGTTTCATATTATCGTCATATTTATATGTTAACTGTATTCATTCACCTCACAAAGAGAGTTACTTTTAAATAGTTTTGAATGGCAAATTTTGGATCACATTTTAGTTATTCATTATGCTGACAAGCTATATTTTTAAATTGAAGGAGCTTATTACTATTTTCATTGTACGATCAACAAAGGCTTTCTTCTTAAATATTGTAAGATGCTAGTGTTGTTTAATATTTACTACTTGGTGCTCGCGACTCACTCTGCGTAAAACGTTCATTCCGTATTTGAAAATTTTAACGTTTTATTTTCGTGACAAAAAGAAGCCTACATATTCCTCAATAAATAAACAATCTAACACAAATAGAATTTTTCAATTCGAACCTGTAGTTCCTGAGATTAGCGCGTTCAAACAAACAAACAAACTCTTCAGCTTTATAATATTAGTTTAAATTAGTATGGCTTACTAAAATTATCCTGTTTTCGACTATATATTCGATAAAGTTTATTGAAAGGGAATATAATCACTACGTAAAGATATTGATATGTCTGCTTGGTATTAAAAGAGTGGAAAATTACATATCTTACATAAAGCTTCAATATAAAGGTGGTCTCTGGGATCTTGCGTTCACAAAAGGTTCCTTACAAATCCACAGGTGAGCTTTGAACCACAGTCGATATACCTACAATATACTATGTGTGATATATTTTTGATTTCTATGATACAGTAAGATATATGTTTTAAAATAAAATGAAAAAATATATCTATGAAAACACGTGAACTACAAAACAAAAATATTATATTGTATTAATTTTTGTTATTGTAATTTTTGCTCTTTTCCATTTTTCTTGATTGTTGTATTTTTGTCATACAAGTCTTTAATAGAAATGCTAAATTTGAAATATTTCGCATGTCTGAAAGTAAACGAAAATTGAATTCCAAATTTATTTACATTCATATGTAGTTATGAATGGTGCAGATGTGGATGCAGGTCAAGTTAATAGAAACTATCTGCCATAAAACAAGACTCAATAAAACCACGTTCAACACGTGTCACGTTAGACAAGTTAGCTAAACAGTATTTAAAAATAATTTTTTTTTTTAATTGAGCTAGTAAAATCACAAAAAAATATATATAAATAACATGTCACACGTTTGACAGCAAATAGATTTTAGACATCTATTAAATTTACTTAAAGGTATGTTCTATATCTAAAGCATGTTTAACTCAAAACTGTCCATAGACGAGGATTTGTACAATACGGATTTTTACTAAGACGCGTTAAACGTATGTTTCAATCTTTTGTAGTAAGGCAGCATATTTTTAAGTTATTAATTTCATAATAATAATAAAGATAAATGAATTATAAGTATAATTTTATTATTTCTTCAATAAGATTTAAAACGCTTTACTGATAAAATATTGTAAAAAGATTAGTCGGTTAAACACTTAAAAGGCTCGCTTTCCGCTTGCTAATTTGATTAACAAATCTCTGAAGGGCTTAACTTTCTACTATCTGTCACTTGAGTTGTTTGAGGATCAGATGAATAAAAATTATTTTTTATCAAACTCGACAGAAGTTTTAAGTTTAGTATCGAATGATGAGCCGTAAAAATGCTATTAGATTAAGTGATGCTTGTAAAAACAGTACCTATTACTTCCTTCACTCAGTGAATATTTTGTTTTTATTCCAGTACTTTTTTTAGAAAGACAAATTAAATTTAATATTTTTACGATTTTTTTTTTGTCATGAGTTTTTTCATGTCATTTAGTCATGAATACATATATATTATGTTGATGTCTGTTGGAATAGTTTGGAAAGTAGGAAATTTTATATCCAAGACCTTTATTAGACATTAAATTACATTAATTATACAGTTAATATCATTACATTTTTTTTAATAATGTTAAATAGGTCAAGCAGTATCAAAATACATCAATATCTTTGAATTTGGCCTTTTGTGGGTTGACACATTACTGCTTATCAGCATCCATATGTGATTCGAGTTAAACGCTTTTTATTGAATAGACTAAACCGCGGGGATCCATTTAAATTTGATATTATTAAATATTCTAACGAAATAAAGAATTACTAAGACATTTTTATAAAACCCTTAACGATGATATAATAAAGTCTTCTAATAAGTCATTTTTGGTAGATAAATATCTTAATGTTACGTCAGCTATTCGATCGAGTTATAATTTCCGGGTCGGGAAGTGCAACGGCGCAAAGTCTGTGTAATGGATTCCGCCTACAAGTCTGATACGTTATTCGGGATTTAGTTGCCTATTTAATATGATTTACGTCGGTACTTCTCTCACATCTTAAGCTGTTTGAAATATCCTGACTATTAGCACTGAGTTTTAGACGAGAATTAAATTTGTGAGTTATACTCTCGTGAGCGATATATAATAACTTTGTAACCTAGTAACAGATGCGTCGTAAGTAGTTATGAAAGCTGTAAGTTTTCAAAAACAAGGCACTGATAGTAAATTCTTTCAGGTGTAAAGTAATGAGATATTGATAAAATAGTTTATGTAAATTTTGAAGTAAATCTCAGAGAAAACTTATAAGTGTATGTTAATTTTCGCCTAATGAAAGTACTATTATACTTACGCGTAGATTTAGCTCCTAAATATTAACGAAATAAATAGAATATCTAATGTATGTAATTGGAGATGTTTCTTTCAGTTCATAAAAATCTGAAAACAAGTTTCGTAAAATGGTCACAAATTGTTTTGAATTGAATGAATTGAATAAAGAAAAGCATTTTATTTTTTAAAGATAAAGATTCTGATTTTTAAGAGACAATAGTAGTATATCAAATAATATTAGTACTAGTAAGTTTCGAAATAAAATCATTTAAATGCTTAACATGCCAAATACGATCGTTTATCGTGGCTTGCAACTTTGACTGATTTTTAGTCATGCCTCATATGGCTATGATATAATAAATAATTTAATTTAATTTTAATTTCTAAGATATGTATCTTTTGAGTGTATTTCAGCTACATATTTTATGTGAATGTAACAATTATTTAGACTCTAATTACTTGGTAAGTATTCCTTTAAAATTAGTCTATTAAAGTTCTTACTGTAGTCTACATCTCCTGGGTCGCATTGTTTAATGTTAATCTAAATCAGATTGTGTGGATTATATAGGAGCATTAGGACAATGTATTTTAATCATTAGCATTAGGATAATATTATTATTATACACGGGACAACAGTTTTATTAATTTTCATAGAAATATTTGCTTCATAATTTCAATTATAGTTAGAATCCTAATAAAAAGAAATGTAATAGAATATAAGAAATATAATAGAAAAAGAATAGGCACAATATGTGTCAAGAAGGTAAATATATAAATAGTGTGTAATATAAAATTAAATATAAATTAACTAATATTAATTACGATATGTACGTATTGCAAATCTTGTATTTAGGCTTCTGCTAATAGATTTATAAGTCCAGAAAATGTTAGAAAGTTTTTTTGGGAATCAGCAATATCAATCATTCCGTCAATTAAGCAGAAAAATGTAGGCCTTTTCTTAACTTTTTTATTTTCTCGTTAGTCGATTGTCGCTGTCGATGTCAGCTACAGAGTAAATAGTGAAAAGAAATGGTTGAGCGTGATTAAAACAGGAACAATTCAAATTGTTCGGCTTCCATTTAACTATTGCTAACAATGGTTTGACATTTTTTCATGGCTTACCTAGTTTTATTGTATACTAGTTGCCCCTCTCGGTTTCACTCGTATTTATGGTTACTTCTTCGCTGCTAATAATCGTTGCGGAATGTAATATAGCCTATAACTTTCGTCAATAAATTCAGTGCAAAAAATTTTTTTTAAATCGGAACAGTAGTTTCAGAGATTATCCTCTACATACAAACTTTTCAACTATATTTTACCTCTTTATAATATTAGTATATGATACATTTGTATAGTATAAATATATGAAAGTTTCTATACTATTGTAAGAGATATAACTATGTACCTACTTGTAAAATGCATTTGTAAAAGATGCGCTATGATTATGTAGAAAAATCTTAAAAAAACTTCCTACAAAATCGGTTAAAATTTACAATGTATCAATTTTGTATTAATTTGAGGTGTTCCATCATAAATAATATTGCCCTTTCTGGTGTAGTCTCACGTCTAAGACGGCTGTGTTGCGGGCAGGTTACTGATTGGAGTGGTAATTTCCATCCGATTTGGCTTGACTATGGTCGACGCTTATTCAAGTATTTTGCTTATCTCGCTAACTACAATGATAAACAATAATTATTTGTACCAAATAAATATTTGTAGCGACATTATTAGCTGTATTTCATGTACTTTTTTATGAATGAATAACAATAACTCATAGAGAAAACCCAATCTTATTTATTGAGAAAAAAAAAGATTTATTTATGTACTCGTATATATTTATTTATTTTAAACTTTCGCGATCTATACTATTCATATTTAATATAGCGCGTCTTATTGCGATAACTAATGGTAATACCTTTTTTCAACGAAGTTGCATCCGTCGTGGTCATGAGTCAGTCGGAACACGACGGATGCAACTTTTGTTGCTTTTTTTTTGTTTGTTTTTTTTTTAATCATATTGATTTTTATTTATTTATAAGGCATCAGATTGTTCTTGTAGATATTTTATCAAAATCGGTTCAGTGGTTTGATTTTTAAATCAAAATAACTGGTATACGCGTTAAGCGAATGAAATTACGTATTTTGCTTTTAAAGTCGATTTATTTTTTTTAGATCTTAGTTATTAACACTTATGCAGTTCGCAACGCGTGACGTGAACAATTATGTGTTTAGACTGATAAGTAAATTTCCTTACACATATTAAATATCGATACTAATATTATAAAGCTGAAGAGTTTTATATGTTTGTTTGCTTGAACGCGCTACTCTCAGGAACTACTGGTTCGAATTGAAAAATATTTTATTGAGTAGCGCTATATGCTACATTATATCACGCTATGACTCATAGAAGAAAAGTAGTAACCTTAAACGCAAGTGAAAACCGTGAGAAAAAAAAATTAAAATTTATTCGGTGGAGCGCATTTCGACATAAATTTAAGACATCGATTAAAACCTACTTTTTTCTATTTAATGAAATTTCTTAACTCTTTTCTTAATAAACTAATAAAATATAAATTAATCGCTAAGAATATATTGTTTATGATAGGTTTAAGTGGTAGTGCGATATAATAGAGCAAAGTTTCTGTTGTAGCTTGTTTGTTCGGGGTGTGGATTGAGACTAGGTTAAACTTTAAGCATACGTGAGACAAACTGCTTATTCTAAGTGGATTATTTTAATACTCTGTGTTTAGAATAATGTAAGATTTTACTGAGGTCTGAATAAACTTCTAAAATTAATCTTAACCCATTCAGCGCCAATATGACTCTAGCAGCATTTTCAACCCAAATCTTTTTTTTTAATTATAAGTGATATATTTAAATACAAAAAGAGAAAGGTTTTCCTGTTATTGATAGTTTTAGAAGGGTGTACTCGCACGAGTACAGCGGTCAAAAACTAACTGAATCGTCGTCGTAAAAGCGAAGTTACAAAAACTAGCTGTACTCAAAAGAGTACGACGGCGCTTAATGGGTTAAGAGATAGTTTAATGTTAATACGACTACAGATTTTGTTTTATTTACATACTTAGTAAAGTAACAGCCTGTAAATGTCCCACAGCTGGGTAAAGGCTTTCTTTCCTTTTATGGAGAAGATTTAGGAGCTTAATCCACCACACTGGCGGTGGCGGATATACATGTGTCAGAATTTCTCCCGGCACATACAAATTTTCTCACGATGTTTTCCTTCACCACTGAGGACGAGATGAATTTAAATAAAAATTTAAGACATAGCTCAGCGGTACTAGCCGGGATTTGAATCCGCGATCATTGGTTGAGGTCGATGTGTTCCATCCAGGTCATCTCGGCTCATTAGGAGCATAAGATTGACTTAAATTAGTATCGTCGGATGAATATTTGTCTATGCGTGTAATTAAAAATACATTAATTTAAGACTATATATAGTCAGAGGGGTTGATTCCGTCCGTTGGCTATAATTACGGACGCGATAGTTAAGCTACAGAATCATAGATATTTGTACGATATCAAAGTTGTAATAGTTACATAAAATTATAGTTTAGAAATATCAACACTGAATTATCACATATTATCGCGGATATAATTATATAAAATCTAGGATTGTGACAAAGAATAAAAATATTAAAAAAATTAAATGTTACGTGTATTTACAAATAATTATTTATATAAGACTTTTGAAAAAGGGGGCCTATTTTAAAAGTATAAAGTAATTTCGTTTATTCACATAACACACTTATTCCAGTTATTTAAATTTTAAAACCAAAGTACAAAACTAATTTTGATAAAGGTAAGGTAATTAAAATTAAATTGAGGTGAACATATATAAAAAATATTCTCGACTCTCCTACTTTTGATAGTCGATTAAATTAATAAAAAAGTATAAAAATTTGTCAAGTACGAATCGAATATTAGCTCCATAGAGCCGCGCGCGACCCGTCGATGTGCGAGTCCGAATTAAATCGATTTTATTTCATTTATTTATAACATAATGCAGCATTACTTGTTGCCAAGTTCTTTTTATTTCTTTTCTTTCCCGTTGCTGCGGTTGCGTAACTAATATAAATGTTTCTTAATTAATTTTCTCTGTGTAGATAGCACGGGCTGTCTCTTGGTTACATATTACTTATTACACTCTATCAATCATTGCGTTGCGATTATATGCCGTAGTTTGTTCTAACATGAGTGATTACGGAATAATAGCTATCATTACTAGGAAAGAGCGGACAATATTATGTTAATTATTGTAAAATGTATTGTATAGAGAAAAACAGTAATGTCACTTAAATAAGTATCTATAAAGCGATAAATACACTTGTAAGTTTCACTTTCGTAATTGGACGCTGATAAGCAATACTGTGTCAAGCCACACGGATTTCATTTTGAAAAAATGGCATCTAGTTACGTCAAACCAATTAACAAATATGTTTTAAGAAGTATATATCCGTCTTTTATATTATTTTTTGATAAAAGGTATAATGAGTTTCTATCAGACTGATATATTTAATATATTCTCTAATAAACTTTTTTTTTTCAAGTATTCTCAATATTGTATAATTTATAATTAATTAAGATTTTTTTCCGTATATATTTAGTTTATATGACTATAATTGTTTATGAATTATAATTAATACATAAGAAACAACTCTGTGACCTGGTAACAGTTACCTAGGTAATGATTGTTGTGAGCGTCAACAATAAGGCACTGACACTAAATTATTTCAGGACTGGGCGCTAATTGTGTAGAAATCAACTGTCAGAAACTAGTATTATAAAGCTGAAGAGTTTGTTTGTTTAAACGCACTACTCTCAAGAACTACTGGTTCGAATTGAAAAATTATTTTTGTATTAGATAGTTTATTTATTGAGGAAGGCTATAAGCTATATTACGTCACGCTATGACTTATGAGCGAAGCAGTTAATAAACGCGAGTGTAACCGCAAGGGACAGCTAGTATAACATGATTTGATAGTAATGGCTTAAATAATAAGACTCTATGTGATACTCTAAATGTATGAAATTTTTTACACGAGTATTTTATAGCTGTATCTTATCATAAATAGCCCCCCGGTGAGACTAGAACAACGAAATTTTATACAAGAGTTGTTTAACAAACGTACGTGAGAACCAAGAAAGAATTTAACATGAAAATTCAAAGAATATTGCATAACTTCCCAATCTTATGATAGTTATTCGTTTGCAATATTCCCGGGAACTAATGTGCACTCTGTAATAAATATTTTCTCCGCAGTTTTCCGCCAATTACTCCCCTGCATCCGCGTAAGGGAGAAAAATGTTATTGCTCGGAAATGATTTATCGGTTATCTTCACCGATGGACTTTCCCATGTGTACTTTTACATAATGTTCGAATAGATTATATAACAAAATTTTGAAAATATTTTAATTGTTTATTTTTAGTTATTATTAAATAGAAACTGTTCTTATATTATGAAAAGGTTCGTTATAATACAAATGAATAAAATAAATCGTAGAAATCATCGTTCTATTTCCAAAATTCCTATATTATCGTTAAATGTATCGTTTGTTTGGAAAATTAGTCTATAATTATAAATAATTGTTGCATTTCAAACAACTCTGATATAATCTCCATTAAAAGACCAAGTCGAACCAGATAGCCAGTGTGAAACACGAATGTATTAAGGTGTAAAAGAAAATACAACTTCATATAAAGCTTTAAAAAATAAACCGAATATTTAAAAAAATATATTTAAAATTTCACACAAAAGATTTATGTCGTAGCTTCTCAATATTCAGCAGATATTGTTTGAAGTACTTTTGTGAAGTCGAGATTAATACCGCGTAAGTTTATACTTTTCGAATAAAAGGGGGCGAGTGCTCGAGAGGTGTTTGCTCCTCTCCATAACGTCTTCAGAGTCACTCGTCTGCGCTCTGTTACTGTATCTGTGTATGGATGAAGGTCATACGAATATAGCTGTATAATATCAAGTGACAAACCGCGCACGATTATTAAAAAGTTGCTTGTAGTAAAAATATTAATATGTAGACAATGACATTATAAATCTATGGATATGTTATAAGCTCATGGATTTTGGCATTCACAAAGGCGACCAAAGTTGAGATTGGACGACGTTGCTTAGCAACCAGATAGCGACTGAGAATGATAAGCGAGAGAATCATTAGGCCTTTTAATTGAAGACCTTGTCAAAGTCGGAAATGTTTAGAGATTTTTAACGTCAAATAGTATGAACGTAACATATTTATAGTTAAATAAAATAAAATAAATATACATATAAAAAAATGAATGTCAAAAAGACTAAAGTTGTTTTTATAATTCAATATAGTAAAAAAAGATAGGTAAGTATGTTATGTGTTAGAAAGACTGTTTAAGTGTTTTTCTCCTTTTTAAATTTAATGTTTTTTTAATTCCGTTATCCATAATAATAAACAAAATAATAATAATCTCCTGAAGGCTGAAAAAGAAAAAATTAGTAAATATTTAGATCTTGCCCACGAGATTACAGCCATGTGGAGAGTGGACTCAACAATTATTGTACCTGTTGTCGTCTCGGTTAACGGGCTATTAGCGAAGAGTTTCGACCAACACCTTCAGAAACTCTCGCTTGGTAGTTGGATCAAGGGCCGAATACAGAAGGCAGTCTTACTTGAGACGGCACGTATAGTGAGGAGATTCCTCAACTTGGAACCCTAACTGCCGGTGGCCTGGCTCACATTCTGCCACCGGTGGACAGCTATTTTTTATATGTTTAAATATTTTTTATATTATGTATACAAAATGTATTAAAAAATGTATAAAATAAGGAAAAAGATACAATAAAAGATAACAAAATAATAATCGGACAAAGTGACTAACTGATGTGGTTGGTACTTATAGTAGATTCATGTTCTTGACGTTCAAAAAGAGAATGTAAATTCCTATTTTGAATAAAAATATTTTGATTTTGATTTTTAGATTTTGGTTATAGAATCTTTCAAAATCTTACTGTATTCAATGTACACGCCTCTTACATTTTTTTCTTTTAAAACGAATTTGAAAAACAATAAAACCTTTTTAACGACGATCCTAGTTAAAGAAAACTTCAAACGTAGATTAAAATTCGTAAAACATCAAAAGCTTTTAGGTCTTTTTTAATCTATGTCAATACATAAAGTTGAAAAATTGTAAAAAAAATGCCTAACCTTGGGTATTTAAAATATATTTCTGAATCAGATGGTTCGCTAATGGTAAAAGACTTTAACTAAAAATCATTTTTCATATGCAATAAGGCGTTTATATAGGAGTGACAAAGTTTTGGTAGTTATGACGTGATGTTCCATTAGGTTTTTCCAACTTGGTTTTTTAATCACACAACATTTTGTCCGCTACTTCGCCAACCGTAATATTTACAAAAAGCAATATTACTGATTAATCGCAAAATATCAGAAAGTATAACACTTACAAATTTAAAGTTTAGCAGGTAGGTTCCTTATAAGCTACAGTCATCCGCTAAGAATGGATTTTACGAAACTCTACCCCTATGGGTGTAAAACGAGGGTTGGAAGTTTGTATGAAAGTATATATTGTTTTAAAGTAAGACTCAAAATTTAAGATGTATGTTCTATAGTTGGTGTAGAGACGTACTAATAAAGTATCTAATAATGTTAAAACAGGGGCGGCCGCTAGTTACATATATTTACTAGTAAGGCAACAAATATTTATTTTTAGAAAACAATATAAACTGATAAAATGAGAATCAGTACAGAACCCTAGTTTTTTATTTAACACATGTTTTACCAGTTTTATTAGGCCGTATATAGGATGTGTTAATTATTTTAATCCAACGTGACCGTAGAGAGTAATAAGAACAGACTAGGAAATGTGCGAGAAACATGAGGAACAATATTCCCTAGACGACGTCTTATATCGAATTAATATTCTAATAATGGTAATCCGATACTTACTACGGAATGACGTTTGGTATAAGAAATTAGTTTTCATTTAAAACGAAATAAAAACGAAAGTGTGAGTATAATATCTGTTTGTTACTTTTTTACATTAAATGAACCGATTTTAATAAAATTTTACATTGAGATAGATTCAAACTCATGGCTGTGCTCTTCTGACTGAAAAGAGATATATTTTAAAAAGATTTAAAAGTAATACAATAATTTTAATTCAATCTTTATAATAATGGTTTTATGGTGTATAGGTACCGAATATCTACATTTTCCTTCACTTTCGGTCAATAAGACCGAAATTGCTGCGGGCAAAGTTGCGAGCATCTTATAAAATTGCTTTGAAAATATGTCTAACGTTATCTTTAACGTGAAGTCGTTTCTTAGGATGAACTGAAGGACACATCTTAATGTCGTATCTACTGAATATCGAAGTACGTGTAAAATTAGATTTGGTAATATGTTCTTAGAACTGCGCGAATGTCCCTCGGGTCCTGTCCTTAGAAAAGATTCTGAAAACTGGCTGCGAATAATGTATAGAAATTAATTAGATATACATATGGATTCTGATAAGTAGTAATATATCAACCCACAAAAAGTAAAATTCGGAGATATTGATGTATTTTGCGTATAATGCGTCACGTATTTTAACATTATTCAAAAAAATTTTAAGTCAGCTGAACTAAATAAGTATGGAAAAAAGGTTTTTAATTTATTGTTTCGAATTTAAAATGCCTTCCATATTTTGCAATTTATACAGTAATCTCATACATTTAAAAATGTATTATTAGATAAAACTTCTTATTATACCAATCTGCTTTAAATTCCTTATACTTATTATTAAAAAAGAAAAAAAGACCGATATATACTAGTTTAAACACATTTATTAAGAATAGGTTTGACATCTTTAGACGCCATTTTCTCAAAATGAAGCCCGTTTGGTTTGACATAGTATAGCTAATCAGCATCAATTGAGGCTTGACATAGTATTCCATATCAGCGTCCATATAAAGTTGCTTTGATACATCGATACTTAGATTTTTGCGATTACTACACATTGAAATAAATAAACGAATTAAATTTATGTATATTAATTATTTTTATCGTCCCAATATTTTAAACGTTTCAGCGACCGTAGTCACAGGTAGACTACCGGATGTGGGGATGATAAAAATAGTGAATACACGCGATTTAAATCCGTTTACAATTTTTTTTTTTATTTACTGTGATGTATTTTTTTTTACTTATTTGTTAAAGTAAAGATGTTTAGCAGGAAGTCATTGACAATAGAAAGAACAAAGAAATAAATAAAAATAAGAAAAACATCTGATACTGGATTTTAAAACATAAAACATTAATTGTACGAGTATGTATATTAAAACTGTCCGGCTTTTGCGTTGTATGACTTAATTAACATTTGTTTAGGGATTCAGCAAATTACTTTTCGGCTTAGATTACTTTTAAATAATAAATATATTAAAGTCTCATTTTACACGAAATGAATAATAAAAGAAAAAAACAAGAATACAAAAAAGTACTAGATTACTTTTACCTCTGTAAATTTTTAGGCTGTAATATAAAATCCTAAGAACTAAAACGCGTTGAATATTAAAAACTAAAAGCCTAACTCGAATATATTTCAGTATTCGTCTTTATTATGCCATTCTTTTTTAGCTTTTAGGCTTTACGTGTTCACAAAGCAATAGTTCCACAATAGTCTTTTGAACGGGTATGTTTTACGCACGAGTCGCCGCTGACAGTGACGTGAACCACTTTCATACGTTGGGCTTATAGGTGAATAAGTAATACCCATTAAAAGTTCACGTTAAAATGAGATCAAGGACTATTAACACGTGATTGGACTCGAGTTAAATTTATCGGAGGTATTTTAGTATTGGTATTTTTTGATATCGGTATTGGTTGAGGGATGTCTGACAAGAGTTTGTTGGTACCGAAAAGATAAAGTAACAGCCTGTAAATGCCCCACAGCTGGGCAAAGGCCTCCTTTTCTATGAAGCAGAAGTTAAGAGCTTCATTGACTATGCATTCATTGGTTGGCGGATATACATGTGTCAGGATTGTATAAAGTATATCCATAGTTTTGTAGCGGCAATTTATCCTGCGGGTGACAGGTGAACTCGCCGACAGCAGCCAGCCAGCAGTCGTGAGTAATTTCCGCTTGACTCGATCGAGTTGTGATTGATATTATTATAATATAATACCGTTACAATAATACACGAGTTTATAAAATGATTTAAATGTAAAGTATTGTTATATTGACACTACTAAAGACAGCTTTGAATTTTTTAAGTATATATGTACAGGTATATATGGTATAATAATAATAAAAAAACCAAACGCATAACAAATAACGGCCCCATTAGGATCTTATGATCTTGTGTTGGAGATCCGGAAACACACAACACAAACTCTCAGACCACGACAAACACCGTAGTCAAACACGTTTGCCGTGAGCGGGTATCGAACCCGCTCGTGTTAGCACTTCAATCAGTTATAATAACCACTGCGCCAACCGGTATGTTTGTTTGATTAGCAAACATTACTAATTTCAACAGTAAAAAAGAAAATATAAGTAAAAATCATAACTAAACGAATACTGAAAGTGGAAATATCTTTTTGTACGTTTATCGAAATGTACTAAAATTTCTCTTATAAATCACGCCAATGAATTCAGTTAATGTTTCTTGTGTCTTATTTTCAAGTTAAGCTCAAATTTTACTTTTTATACTGAACTATAAATAAATTTAATATCAATTGAGGTATCATTTAAATTTAGTTTAAATTCCTATATATACCCTAAATAAGTAATATTCTAAACTAAATTATTTATAAGGAATATATTATCGTTATCTATTCATGCCTTCGGCTAGTCTGACTAGAGTTCTACGGAGAAGGTCTTAGAATATTAGTGGGCACCGTCCATTACCCAAATTGAGGTTAGCTTGAAGGATTTCAATAGATTGTTGAGAGCATTAACGTGTTGCTACAAATGATTATGATCGTTATACATAATATCTTTAAACGATAAATTTACGAGACTTGAATTTGTGACTTCGTTCGGTATTAAGACGAAGTAATATTAGGTCACAAATATATGGCCTAAAGGTATATACTTTGTGATAAGTTTTTATTTTTAATACAAGCCTATTTCTGCGTCTATGCTTCCATTATATACATTGTAGAATACATTAATCGGTATGACACGAATGTAATCTAAGACAACAAAAAGTCTAGGCGAAAATTAAACTTATAAGTTTTGTCCTCTAATTTTCGTAAATATTTACATAAGTTATTTCTCATTGCTTTAAACCTGAATGAATTTATTGTCGATGCGTTAATTTTAATTTTCACAGCTTTCGTAACAAATTACGTCGTATCTGTTACTTACTGACTTGTTTTACATCGCTCACGAAAGTGAAACTTACAAATGTAATTATTCTAGCTTTACCTTAGCGTAAGTGTAAACAATAATTTGACGAAGTTTTATCGTAATCGGATAAACGGTGTGACAGTGTATAAAATACAAACAAACAAAATTTAATACTGATTTTTATTATATTGTTTCTATACTTATAAAGGTTTTTTGAATTTAGTTCAAAGGATTGGGTTAGAGTTGAAGTACATGAGGGATTTCGTTTTATCCTAAAAACTTTTCTTGAAAATGAAAAAACTTTCCCCTAACAATAAATCTCTGTTCATCATGTGAGTTACGAATAAAATCGATATTCTGTAATAATGACCGAGTTTTATTAATGGAAAAGAATAAAATCACGAAATTATTAAATTTTTGATCATACATTTATAATACACTCGTTGTCGATGTGTGATGCCTACGTCACAGTAGCTTTATGCATAGAAAGTCTTAGCCCGATTGGTTTAAAATGATCAAAGTTTCATACAAACTTTCATCCCCTATTTTATCCCCTTAGGGGTAGAACTAATCAAAATCCTTTCTTAGCGGATGCCTATGTACATAGTATAACATTTACCTGCATGCCAAATTTCAGCCCGATCCGTCCAGTGGTTTGGGCTGTACGTTGATAAATCACTATGTCAGTCAGTCAGTCACCTTTGAATTATATATATTTAGATAAAATATATTGTTTTTTCGGCTGTCCTTAAAAGTTTCATCGCAATTTGATAAATGTTCATTTTTAAATTTCGGAACTCGTAGATGACAAACATATTAATATTAAATTTTATTTAGATATATAATATCAATAAATCTGAGCCTTACCTTGTAGAGAAAAAAATTGCAGTTACTTCATTAGTTATTTCAATTAGACAAACAAAATGTTAATATTATTTTGTGTTTTTACCTGCTTACTTTTAATTTTACCGTATCCTGCAGTATATTGTTTTATTAGTTAGTTATTTATACTCGTAGTATATTTTTTGCTGACCTACCCACATTGAAAATTCAGACTAAATCTATTGACTACACATTCACTAAAAAAGTTTTGTAAAACTATTTTGCTGAATTTCGTCTGACTGCTGAACCTTTCACATCGTACACAAAAATTTTTACATCCTATGTTTTAGAATTGAATTAAGCTCAAATAAAAATATTTGTGAGTTTAAATAAATTTTGAAATAACACAATAATAAATCTTGAATTATATATTTGTTTATATTATTATTATAGTTTATATGAAAATCAATTAAATTGTTTATACTATATAGTATACACAATTGTTTTTTTACATTTTTGGAATTACTATGCATTTAAAACTTTTTCATATATTATTTCTATTATATCGAAGTTTCGAATACTTTAGAGCGTCGTGGTCATGGGAAGATTACCTATGTATATAAGTAATTGTATGCTATTGCTTGTTTATACAATGTCGCTAATTTTAAACGCTAAATTTTGCCATTCAGTAGGTGATTTCGCGAGGTAGTGCACTGTTAGGAAGGCCGGTTCGTCTAACTTGGAAAATAAATCTTTATACCACTCTTGGATAAGATGAATTTAGTTTCAAGTTTATTACAAGAATATCTTTAAGTGACTAAACTCTTCAATGTTCCAGGTCTAACTGTTTTTTAAAATTAATAAAATATATTACTCGGTATTTTATTGAATTGCAATTTTCCTTGCGTAATAATGGAAAATTACACTAAAAGAGCCATCGCTGATTACACCTTATACATAAGTAGGTATAAGGAACATAACAGTACATTTGTGAAATAAGTGTATAACAAACTTATTCCATATATATACATATATTGTTATACAAAATGATCATGAGTGTAATAAAATGCCAAATCAAACTTTTAATTCTGCAAAATACCTTACGTTAAACTAAAACAAACTTCAAACTCGACCGCTTTAAAACACACTAAAGGTCGGCTAAGCTTTAAAGTTTAACCATCCGTTATCTTATATTTTAGTTGGGTTAAACCTGCCTAAGAATACGGTTGCCTTTGTTATACGGATAATTACCTTCATTACCTTACTGTGTAATTTAGTTGCTTATTATTTCCTGTCTGTTCCGCTGTATGCTATATGTATAGAAAATTGTTTGTTTTTATATTTTCAAAACTAAAAACCGATTAGGGAACGTTACCTTACTTTATTTCATTTTAATTATTTTCTGTTATTATATCATTAGGATATTGGGTGTGGTTGTAATGAAGCGAATATGAATTCGGTTGTATTATTTTTCTCACTATTTAGTATTTGAACTAAAAATGATTAAAATATAGTGAAGTACTAAAAGGCCTCAACATCATAATGTCAAATGATCTGATTTGGTTCCAAGTGATACGATTTAAGGATCTTATTTAAACGGTGACGTATTTAAAGAAGAAAATAATTAGGAAACCAATTTGCGGCTCTTTGAGGCAGTGCTGTCTGGAAATCTAACCTAGTAACTAGCGTCGGAAGCTACGAGTATGATCCATTTCCTTTGCTGCATTAGTGGAATAGGCAGCTTCAGGTTTTGTTCAGCAAAAAAATAAATTATGCGGCGCGCGCATATCAATGTGCAAATAATTAAAATTATTCTACCCGGAGAGGCTAAATGAAACATTTTGATACAGAGACCGTTATATTTATAATGGTGGCAGACAAAGAAGACCGTGTACAATTTCAATTTAAGTGAAGGTGCATCATTGATAAAGGTATCCTGTATAACATTCGTTTTCATATACAATATATTTATTGATTTACCATTTAAATAAGGTTTTTTTAGTTTTATGAAAGTCATTTATATTTATTCTGAACGTTTTTGGTTTATATTTGCTGCACTAAAATTAAACGAATCAACAATCTACTATATATGCATGAACGAACTGCCTTTAAAAGACGTTGTATATTTTGATATGATTTCTGCGAAAATAAAATTATGGATTAATTCGACGAAATAAAATACCAAAATGGTAGTTCTCAATGAAATGGAGTACAGACCTAAACTCAATTACTTTCTCGGAAAAAAAATAGGATCACTCAAGGCTAAGTTTTATGTCAATTCACATAAAAATCTTGGCAGCTGGTACATAGATTAGTCCTTGCTCGTAAATAGAAAAGCAGTCTATAAAGGAACTATTACATGGTTTTATTCGGGACCTTTTCTCTGAGGATACTACGAAATAGGTGCGTTAATGGGATAGGGACAGCCATAATGGTGAATAAGAAGTTGGTTTAGGACGTAAGACCTGCGCTGGGTGACTTATAGCGAATCGATCGTACTCCAGGGTTTATGGTCACATGTGCTTGTATTTCTTGATAAATTTACTTTTTGAAGACATAATAGTAAAACTTAAATAACAAATAATAGTTGGATCTCCTTCATAGAGTCGAGAAAAATACGTATTTTAATATCTTTGACCTTATATAGGTGTTGACAAAAACAAGTGTAACTTATATTGGTGTCTACGAAATAGAACCACCATTATAAATACAGACGTGTCACTAAAGTCTTCTTGTTACAGTAATATACCAAATATAACCTAACTAGAATAAATTAAAGTGATATTCCAGAACTAGTTTTGCTTATTTGAGTTGATTTTGATTGACGATGACATACGTAACACCATGGAGAGCAAAAGAATCTGAAGCTATTGCTATTCCGCTAATTGTCTCCGAGTATGATGGGTCTAAATTTTAGATAAAACAAAATACGAATTATTAGTTAGTTCAGGTGGATAAGAATAATTCCTAAAGTATCCAAACGTTTGAATTTAATCTGTATTTCTGTAACTTATTTATCACTTTGTGTTAGTTTTTAGTTTTAGTAAGCACGAGAAATATTGCAGTTAATTATTATTTAGTGTCATAAAAAGCAATATTGCGAGCGCAACTAGGACACGATCGCATGAATACAATTATAGTGTCTACACAGGCATATTCTAGGCTAAGTTAGCATATCCATTAATGGCCTGCACAAACAAGCTACGAGTGGTTACTGTAATTGTTCAAATGTTTGTCTCTGCTAGCAAATAAAAGATCTATTTTTATAAACCGACCTCTTTTGTTAGCGTTTTAATATAATATAGACATTTTATAAGCATTGTAGCTTTGTGATTTGTGGTCTGTTTCTAGTACAGTCTTATTTATGTATGATACATTCATTTTTCTCATGAATTTAGTATCGCAGTTTTATATCGCAGTGCATTATAGAGTAATTAAATGAAGTCCTTAAATATGTTAGGATATATCTAAAATATATTTTAGGACATTTATTTTCGAGAGTTAATATAGACTATAATTTTATTTCTTTAGGATATAATTGTCTATTATTAGATAGTTATAGTATTATCGGTACGACCTCTCCCTTTCTAGGACAGATATTATCGCATTTGTTCAATAATGAATTCAATTTTAGATTGAGTTTAAATTAATTAATTTTAAGAATTATTGATTTAGTCAGTGAATGGGTGGTAATAACAAAATTGGGTATGATACCACTTTTAGTGATTGAGATACAACACATACAATAGTTATACATACATAATTATGATAAATATACCAATTTCACACACACGGAAGGTTGTTCAGATTAAAGAAAGGATCAACGATTTAGTAGCAATTAACTTAATATAGCTTCCCAAAGGCGTGTACTAAGTGTCAAACGAATTAAGGTAGAAATAAAAAAAAAAGAAGACGCTGAAGAGGAATTCAAAATCATAACATTATTTAATACCATAAGACTTTCATAAAAGGAACCGGCTTTAAAAGCAAAAACGCAATTTCCTTTACCTAGACAACACACATACTTCTACAAGTTATTTAAGTTTTAAAACCAAACTACTAAACCGATTTTGATGAAATTTTATTATTTTATTAATGAAGATTTTATTTGAAATAACAAATAAATAAAATCAGTCAATAAATGACTGAAGTATCAGGTACCAAACCTTAATACATACATACACTAAACACTACGAATTGAGAACCTCCTACTTTTTAAAGTCGGTTTATAATATAACTTTTATCCATATTGCTTATTAATTACATCTAAGATTAGCAAGTATATTTCTAAAAGTTTCAAGTTACACATCAAAGGAGTTTTATGAAACTTTATATTTTAAAACGAAGTTAAACATACGTTTTGGATGAATTTCTTATTTAAAACGGCCTGAAACTCCTTTGCCCTTAAGACATCTTAGAAACTTTCGACACGAAAATCGCGTTAGGAAACTGTTGTCATTCTCCATTTAGGTACATAGTTTACTATCACATATTATATGTGTCCTCGCTCCTATAAGACATCGTATTCATGTTTGAAAATTTAATAGATAATTTTATAGCAATATTGCCATAAAACGACTAGAGTGAATACTAGTCGTAAGGCAAGAATTACATTTGTAAGTTTTGCTCTTGTTGTTGATATAAAACAATTTTGTCACCTGGTAACAGTTACCTAGTTAATTTTACGAAAGGTTAATAGTTGTCAAAATTAAAGACACTGACAGTAAATTCCTACAGGTGTAAAGCATTGATAAACAACTCAATGTAATTTAAGTGTACTACCATTGTATATATCTACTAACATTGTCACTGTTTGTGTTGTTATAGGTAATGGATTGACAATGAAATTCCTACTATTTCGCCTGTTTTCAAAATTTATGACTTTGTAATCTCAACCGCACCGAACAACCTCCTTCGTGTCTTCTGCATCCTACGTGACATTGGCGAAATAATCTTTGCTCGTATGGCACAAATAAGAACCATTAAACCTAAAAATTGAATTGAGAAACAACTTATGTAAATCTTTATTAAAGTCTTAGAGTAAAACTCATAAGTGGTAATTTCGCATAAGAAATGACAATATTGAATTTATTCTTACAAGTACACAAAATACTACTAATATAAAGAACAAGAAGAAAAAACAGTAAGTGCTCCAAGGAAAAAAGGTCCTCGCTAAATTAGGGGTTAAGCAATTGCATTTGTCACGTTAGTTATATTAACTTATATATAGTAGTCAAAGGTAACTTGTTCGAAGCGCATACGAGTAAGTATATAACAGCAAGAAATGTATGTGACAGCTCTGTTGACGAGTACGGATCTCGCATCATAATTCGGAATGTGGATAGTTTATAATCTAGGTCAACGTGTATGATATGAGGATCTGTTTCGGGCTCTGCTACGTGAGTTTGTATTTGTCCAAAGAATGATAATACTATAGAAATTAAATGTGGCAACAGTACAAAAAGTCGATTTTTAAAATCATTCTGTCCGTCACAAATGCTGAAATTGTGTGATGATTACACAATTTCAACCATTTTGACACACAGATGGTGTTGGTGGCAGTGGTTATTGCAACTAACTGAATCTCAAATGGTTGTGGGTTCGATCACCGCTCAAGGCAAACGTCTATATTGGCCATACAGTTGTTTGTCGTGATCTGGGTGTTTGTGTTGTGTGTGTTTTTTTTTCGAAAAACCTAACATAATAAAAATAAAAGTAATACTGGATATACTTTAGATATTCAAGATTTCAAATCACTGTACCTTCGTATGCAACGTCCTCGCGAATGATCCACGTCTCGTCCCCAGTAACTGTAGAATACAAATTGAGGTTTGCTCCACACTTTTCGAAAACAATTTCTTGAAACTTCTTCTTTTACTCGCTCGAAATAGACTCGAGTAGCGTATAGCTAGTATTATTACTATTTAAAATAATATGACTTAAATTTTTATTGAAGGCGCAAAAATAATTGGATGGTCGATAGAAAAACATGAAACTTCTATCACAAAGTCTGAATATCTTTTCTGATTGTTGTTTGTTTAATTTTCAGAACGATTTTCCTCGTTCGTTCTACATTCCATTTTATTATTTTTAGTTAGACTTTAGTATTGTCTTTATGCTATTTATTATAGTGTATGATGATACTTTCATAAAATACGTCCAATTTTCTATTAAGAAATATTTTTTTAATTTTTGCGTCCTATTAATGTTAAAATATATCACTTAAAAGATATTACTCTCAAATTTATAAATAAAATATATGGATGCTGATAAGCAATAATGTGTCAACCCACAAAAAGTCAAATTCGGAGATATTGATATATGTTAATACTGCATCACCTCTTTAACATTATTTGAAAAAATTTCAAGTCATATAAACTAAATTAGTACGGAAATAAGTATCTTAATTAATTGTTTCGATTTCCGAGTGCGTTCCATATTTTGCAATTTATACAATAATCTTAAATTATGAAAAACTTTTTATTAGATAATATATTAAATATATCAATCCGCTTTTAATACAATATACATTCTTGCTGCTTAAAAGAAACATGAAAGTTGATGAACTTAGTCCATTATTTATCTTATCTGTAATTAGTTTTAGTGTATGTTAGACAGAAGACATCTCTGTGGATATAGACAAACAAAACTTAAGAGAAGTGCACAATCTCGAAGATTTCTTAAGCGGTCAAGTTCTCGGTTAAGAACAATCGAGACAAAACGTTTTTGTTCTTTTGATTTTTCTTACGTATTATTTATTAAAAGTTTTCTTCCAATTCCAATTTTTATAGACAATACTAAAAATTCATAGTAACACAAAGCGTTATCTGTTGTCAAAATATTGACAAAATCAGTAACTCGTCAATATTTTGATTGGAGTAATGTAACCTTGGTATAACTGGGAAAATGTTAGATACATGAAGACACAAAGCGTTATCTATAGTTATTCTGTAGGTTTAGACTAATTTGGTTTGTTTTAACGAGTTCTAATGCTACATTATAATTGGAAAAGAGGAATACTATAAAGTAAAAATAAATAATATGGAGTTAAAAAAAACTAAAATTATGCTTACTAACACACAAAAATTATAAGCTTACTAATTAGAAAAGCCTAGTATATAACATTGATTTCTTTAGCAAATTACAATAATTTAAAATTAAAAAATATATAATTCTTGTTAGTATTCAATATTGTAAATGTGACAAATCCGGCTTTTTTTTTCTTTTGTAACATTCGTTTTAGTAAAAACTATTGGTATCAAAACTGCTTGTTTTGATAGCAACAGTCTTTTGCATTCTGACAGCTGAAGGCAACGTTTTCGTGCAAAAAATGTTCCATGTTTTCATAGTGGTCATTTTTAACCAACTTCCAAAAAACTAGAGGTTCTCGATTCGTCGGGGGACTTGTTTTTTTATGTACGTTCACCGATTACTCGAAAACGGCTTTAGTGATTTGGTTGATTCTTTTTTGTTTGATAGGGTTCAGAAAAAAAAATAACCTAAAACTAAGTTAACCTAAAAATATAAGGTTTTTTAATATGATAATAGCTGGTAAAGGAAGAGGCGGCAAAAATCGCTGCCTTTCAAGAATATCGATGCAACTAAAATGATGAATTTTAGGGAATGGGGTTTTTAAATTTCTTTATTATTGTGTTGGTGCATAGCTGCAAATTTAAACGATCCCTTGGTGTTATAACTTTATTGATTTAAAGAAAATTCATCATCGCAACTCTTTTCATGATAAAACAACAATGATTTATGGTCTTTTGACATACATACTGAGTACTATTTGTTAGAATTTTGAGTTACTACGATATTCTTGTAAACCAGCGAAATGATGTTACACCTAACATGCTATGCCAATGATCACCATCAAAGCCACCCATGGATATTTTCATTTTCCAACAATAGAGTAGCCACTAATGCGTTGGCAGCTTAAAAAGGTATAAGGGATAAAGGAAATAGCAAGCAATTTAAGAAATGGGGTTAGGTTAGGTTATGATTCGAAAGGGTACAAATTACAAAAATAATTTAAATTACAAAAACTTTTCTAAATTAAAGTTTTATTAATAACACGTTAAACATGTTACGAGAACAACGATTACTTGAAAAGAATAATAACAATTACATTATAAGAATAACAATCCATAATTAATCCAAAGATCAAAATTAATAATTAAAATCTGGCAAAACAAATTTACGCCGTCGTAAAAAATTAACCGTTTGTTTGGTATTCATTAAGAAAGGGAGCCGGCTGTTATGTAGGTCAATGCGAAATCGCTGGAACAAAGCAATTTAATGTCGGTCGTTTTTATTTAAATCTTTTTGTTTGAGACTAGCGGTCCACCGGCTTTGCGTAGACATAGGTATCTAAGAAACTATTACAAATTATTTTCTATAGCATATGTTCATCAAGGATAACGTTTCTAATGGTGAAAGAATTTTTCACATAGATACAACAGTTTTTAATGCGAACAAACAATCAAATTTTTCCTTTATAAAATACGAGTGTTGATGAAATTTGTATTGCAATAACACATGTATGGACATCTGGAATAATTTACCTTTCAAATGGTATTGTACTTTTAAATATATGTTTAGAGGATTCTGTGTTTTCTATGCGCAAACAATAATCGCTTTCTCTTTATAATTAGAGCAATATTTTATAATTTAACTGAAATAAGTAGTGTGAGGAAATTATGTCAATTATCGAAAATTTAAATTACAATATTAAGAAATTGAATAAAATAATACTTTACAATTCACTGATGATTTTTTTTACAAATAATTTTATCGTGGAAGTGGCAACAGTGTTAGCGGCATTACCTCTTTTAATAGCCGTTTCTCTGAGCGAAAAATTCACCAGCATCATAAATACGTGTTATTGGAAGAATTCGTTTTATAAATGGTGCCGTAAAAAGTATCTCAAAAAATCTTTAGCTAAAATTGATTATATCAAACCTTTTAAGTTTAAAATATACAATGTCAATGTTTTTTTTTTATTTACCTGTATACTACATATGTGTAAAACTAATTTCAATATTTTCTGACATTGAGTACAAGTTGTATTAAAAAAATTGAAGAACAAACGTAAAATAAAAATACGTTTAGTCGAACATCGAATCTGCTCTTTTTTTAATCGGCCAAAAAACCCGACTTCAAGAGTAATATATGTAATTTTCTCTACTTCTTTTAAAGTTGGTACAACCCCCGACTATAGCGATTTTGATGAAAATTCTATAGGACCAATGATATAACCTATCACACAAAAAAAAGAATTAACTAAAACGGTCAAGCTGTTTTCGTGTAATCAGGGAACACGGATAAAAAAAGTCAAACATGATCTCCTTTACTTTGGAAGCCGGTTTAAACAATGAAATAGATGGACGAAAAAATTCATTGATTTCATATTTTTAAAAAGACATGAATTATAATCGTATTATTAGATAAAATTCGAGTTATAAGTAATGGATTATTGTGTAAAACCATTCTAGCACGTGTTTGATGGATGATTTGTAGCGTTAAGTAAATTCTGTTGTTTTCTCTTTGTTTATTCTTTTAGATCTGACGTATTTTTTGACTGACGGTAAATTATATTAATAAATGACGAAGTGTTATATTGATTAAAAATTTATTTATTTAGGAAATTATTTCTATTATTTCGTGGCCGCATTTTGTTTTTCATTTATAATAATTTGTATAAACATTCGATCGATCGCCATTACATATTTTATGTATATGGTAAATTTCAATCAATACATCAGATTTTGTTATATACTTAACTACCTACTGTTGGTCTGTTTGCTATTTACTGTGTTTTTTTTTTTTGTAAAAAGTAGCTGGAAAACGAGCACAGAACACCAGATATTAAGAGACGGGTGATCTCTTGGGTCTACATGGACATTTACAGCACCAGATTAGTCAGACATGCGTTGCTATCTTAAAAGGGGATAAGAGGTGAAAGAGAATATAATGTAAGGAAAGAAATAATAATATAAAAAAATCTTCTACAACAAAGTTCAAAAATATTGTAAAGAAACGTTTGTGTGCTAGAGGATATTACGATATTAAAGATTTTGTAGATGATAACACACCATGGGAATAAGGCGATCGCTTCCAAGCTATCTCAATAAATTGTATAATTTGTAATAAATTATGACGTTGTTGAAAAAATAATAATAATTCAACAAAAGGCAAAAAAAGTCCCGCTAAGTTTCTTTCGCGGTTTCTTTTCAGGTCTGAGGCTTAATCTACTCCGAAACCGTGGTAGATTCATTTGTTAGATGTTCAAAAAGAGAATGTGAATTCTTTATTTTGAATAAAAATATTTTGATTTTGATTTTGAATAGTGGTGAGGGTTAGGCTTCCGGCTCTCTCAGTCAACGTATGAAACGCAGCTCTATTAGCTTCTTTACGCTAAACTTCTGTGAGAGGGAGGTACTGCCCCCGTCGTGCCAGCCCGGATGCGAGCTGTTAGGTAGGCTCTACTTCAACTGATTGTTGTACTCTTCTGGGAAATGTGGGTGTGCAGTGAAGTTATCTATCTATTTTTAACTATATATGTCTGTAAATAAGTTAAAAAATTTTAAAAACTATAACCCGACTTGCATGTAAATAAATTGCATTGTCAATGTCACGCGGGTTATTTTGACAAATCTATTGACACCTCATTGATTAAAATCAGTTTAGTAGTTTCGGCGCTAGACCATACAAACATACATAGACTACCAAAAGCATTACCCTACCTTTTGACTTTGCCGTAGTGGGATAAATATTTACACTACACATATTATAACTTACAGAATGCATGAAGCTTTTTGGCTGTGATCAAACCAAAACTAAAGTTAGTGGGTCAACGTGACCTCGTGTGGGCTCCAGACAGTCGCGACTAGGGTTGCCAACCGTACTTTGTAATAACGTATCTTACTTTATTTTTGGAAAATATACTTTTTTTTACAGAGAAACAAAGTATGTGAAAATACTTTATATTCAAGTATGACTGTGTGCGTAAAAATGAAACGTAGGGATAATTACTGAAGTATTATAGACACCCTGAATCGGCAATGTAAAGATAGCGCACAAGAATACGTACGTTCAAGAAAAAAAGAGTAAAATTGTAAAGTTAAAATGGCCATACGGATGTTTGTCGTGGTGGGTGTTTGTGTTAGTGTCTGTCCCCCGACACAAGGTCACAAGATCTTAATGTGGGTCGTTGAGTGTGATGCGTTTATTATTTAAAATTTCATTTCATTTATTATTTAAAATTATTAAAAATATTTTCATCTCTTTTAAATACTGGAATTTTTCCGTGTAACAAACGTAATACGTTGTTTTTTTTAAAAGCAGTTGGCGACCCTCGTCGCGACCCGACTTATTGAATGATAGCTTGCTGTAATGAAAATAGTTTTTTTTTCCGCAAATAACATGAAGAATAATAAGCAGGCGTGTTATAAAGATTATTTTGTGGGTAAAACTATTTGCTATTACAAACAAAAATATTAGGACACTGATGAGCAATACTCTGTCAAGCCACATGGACTTGATTTTGAGAAAAAAAAATACATAGATAGATAGAAATGGATAGAACAAAAATGAGTGGCCTTTTTCGAAGTCTGATAAAAATGGCGCCTAAACAAGTCAAATCTATTCTTAATTAATTTGTTTAAAAACGAATATCTATCTTCTTTTTTCTATTTTGTATAGGTATAAGGTATTAAAAGCAGATTGTTATAAAAAGAGGTTTTATTCAAAAACAAGTTTTTCAAATATCTGACATTATTACATACTGCATAATATTTAACATACTTCAATATGTGAAACATTAAATTAAGAATTTTTGATGCCTTATCAGAATGCGTCAATATCTTCAAATTTGATTTTCTGTGGGTTGACACATTATTGCTTACCAGCATTCAGTTGTAAATTGTCTTTTATTAAAATTCAATAAACAGAGTAAAAAGTTATACTAAGTTTCTAATGTAGAATTATAAACTAAATTCGAAAGTAGAGAAAGTAATCAAAGTGATGTTAACGGAATCTTATACAAAACCTAAAATTACATTTAGTGACTGTCAGAAAATTATATTACATTAAATGGAAATTGAACCCGTAGTTTTGTATACAAGTTGCGACTTCTTCATTGTTTTTAGTGAGGAATAAACTTCGTTTATAGAATTAGTTGCACACAGTTTCACTCGCGTTTATGGTCACTATTTGGCTCCTATAAGTCATAGCGAGATGTAATTAGTTTATAACCTTCCACAATAAACGGGATAATCAACGCAAAACGTTTTTTTAATCGGATCAGTAATTTAAGAGATTACTCTCCATATACAAGCTTACAAAAGAGACAAAACCAGTTAAGAGATCGATAGATGGACGGGCAGCAGAACATTAGTAACAGGATCCTGTGGGTATTTATCGGGTACGGAACTCAAAAAATAGTATATATTAAATACAGAGGGTTTGCTTCGAAATACAATAAAGTCTTGTTGACATAAGATAAGATAAAATTAAAAAAAAAATCCGACAATCTACTCATTGAGGCCATTTCGACGAGTCTTAACACGATACTTCTGCTGAAAGATAGTGAGGAGTTGTGTGTATACTAATTCCAGATGATGCGGCAGCGTTAGGTTAAGGTTGTATTATTCATAGTATAGTAAATTTTGAGTCGTTCGATCGATCGAACGAGGTGCTCGTGTCCGTGTTAACATTTAGAAAAGACCTGATCATCTTCAAACGCAGGAATAAATCTTCATAAATTATATCTAAAAACCAACTCCATTATAGCAGCTTTCAAACAAAAACAATAGCATTAGAATTGGTTTTAGAGTTGCGATGGCACACACTGATACACAGATACATACAGATATAATTTTTTGGTCAGGGGTTAAAAATGTCAATTCGAAATTCTGGATTCTATTAAGAAACACAACCGCATTTGTGGAATGAGGACAGTCGGAATGCTCACGTTTTGTTCTAACAGCCTCTTAAAAAAAAATGTAGATGAAAGAGCGATGAAGAACAAGATATTGTACTTAATATTACCGAAATTAGCCGTCGCCCTGGTGTCTAAAGTGGGTGTTAAGTTTCTTTACACTTTTTCGTCTTGATAACATTTCTTCCATTTGGAGACTTTATTTTTATCAACTTTTTAAATAATATTTAATTATAATAAACAGTGAATGAAAATTATAGAACACTTTTTTTTAGAATTTTAAACAATATAATATAACGTTAAACATTTATAAATTATCCATTTTTCTAAAGACTGTAAACTTGTTAATTTCCATACACTCAATAATTAATAGTTTACTATTCCTAAATGTTACATAAATAAATACAATTTCCGACTCATATAATATTTATTTACATAAATTTGTCTAAACATTTCCCATAAAACGTCATTATAACGTTTAACACGATAAAGCGTCTATTACAATTCGTTTCGACAAATTATGCAAATAAGATTATAAACGCTCGCTAACAAGGTACGATGTAGCAAAGATTGTTATTTAACTCGATTCCACCCGCTGCGAATCCTTTGTTACCTATTGAGGTAATAGTCTTTGTTTAGTAACTGTAAGCTATTTAGAAGACTAGCAGTTGCTCGTGGCATCGCTCGCGTAAAATTTGGAGTTTAACTGATGAGATTAAAAAAGTTGCAATATTATCATCAAGGTTTCAGGCTTTAAAAATGATGTAATTTCCTTACAAACTTTCATCCCCATATTTCAATCCCTAAGTCTCCTTTTTTCATTTTAAACAATAGCCTTAAAAACGTTATTTCTCAAGCTCTAGACCATCTCTGTACCATATTTCATTTAAATTGGTTTAGTAGTTTAGGCGTGATTACGGAACACACAGGCAGAATTTGTATTTATAATACTTTGGCCCCCGTTTCATCCCCTTTCGGATGGAATTTTGGAAAATCCTTTCTAAGCGGGTACCTACATCATAGCTACGTGCTGCTGTGGCACAACGTTTTATTACGTAGACATCCGTCCAGTGGTTTGAACTGTGTGTTGATAGATCAGTTTCATCGGTTTCAGTTTCTTTATACAGATTTTATATATAAATTTGAAGTACTGCAAAACATTTTTGTAGTACAATTTCATTTCTCTAGTCAAGGGAATCAAAGGAAGCCTTTATACTTACTATGTCAGTTACATATCTACATGTATATACATACATATTCATTTACACTTCATGATGAATAATTAATGGCACAATATGGATTACGACTTAGGTCATATGTTTGCCAGTGTAATGGCTCTGCAACGGTTAATCACTTTTGTAGTTCTAATATTTCTCTCAAAAGGTGATAACTATTCGTTAGTAACGTCATTTCCTACTATGTACAGCTAAAAACAAAAACCACAGCTTTTCTTTACCTTGCGCAGATTTAATTCTGTATTTTGGAGCAATGCTGTGCTGTAGTTTAAAAATAAGAATATTTTTTAACTTACATCGTTTATGCTAATATAAACCCCTATAAATTAAAAAATTTAATAACAGAAATAAAATATAATATTAAAGATTCGGAAGGAAACATAGCAGTCAAAGAAAACCAATTTGTTGGTCATTTAAAAATAATAAATAGTGACAAAAAATCGTATTATTACCTCACTTGATTGAATTTTCAACTGAAAATGGTAAAAGGATCTCTTTTGGATTTATGTTAATGAAACACAGATTTGATTTTTTAATTTATTTTTCAACCTAACATTTCGTAACTCCCATAACTTGACAGATCACCAGCTAAATTTAACAGGTGTACTCATCTAATGAACATTGTTCATACCTCTTAAAATTATTATACAGTCAGTACCGAAAAAACAATTAAACATTTTATCACGTAATTTGCTTTTATCACGAAAATACTATTCTTAATTTTACTAAATTCCATTTAATCAATTCATTTTACATGTAAATTTTTTTATGTAATGATAATGGAAAAAACTACCGTTTTATCAAGAGTGATTACTGAATTGAATCGAAAATACTATGAATAAAAAAGATTTTGGAAGACAAATAAACCTTAAGAAATAAGAGACACAATAAAAAACAAAAATGCAACAAGATAAAATGCAACAGTTAAATTTTCCATAACAAATAGAAGAATAATTTGAAAAGATTTCACTATAAAATAATTCAAAATGGTGCAGAAATATTGAATGATAATGAACAGAATTTTGGAATGATACAATCTGATTTGAAAGTAATTAATAGGTTGAGTGTTATTCTATGATATTAACAAAGTTTTTAAGAAACGTAACATGTATTTATACACTTCGTTAGAACTACAATATACATCAAGTTTGAGTCTATCTTCCATCGATTTCACAAGCTAATATATTAGAAATAGGAAAGGCACAGTCGAAGTATAAAATTTATTGCTGACTTCCCTAACTAATTACGTTTTTATAACGAGAACTACACATATATTATTATAAAATTAAATCTGTTGAGAAGAAATACGGATGGTGTCTTTCAAGTTGGCGATTACTTTAAATCTGTTACTGAGCATAGATTTAAGACAATTGAATGAAATACGATATTTAAATCTAAATATATTTTTAAATAAATCGAATAAAAAACTGTAAATTTGGCACCGCTATTAAATGACATCGCTAAATACGAACACTAAGATTATTCAAACCTACTAAATTTCGTATGGTGGTTCACCAGATCGTTTCGTGTTGTATCTGCATCGTTGAAATTCTATTGTAAAATTCGAATGTAATTCTACGTCCTAACGTGTGCGTATTGCCAGTTAAAATCTAAATAAGTACATGTTTTTGTATGAAAATAGGATTCATTTATATTGAGAAAATATTATTTTTGTCTTAAAAGAGATTATTAATCAATTCGCGAACTTTTGGTTCTGTTTTTAATACTAATAGATTGACATAGATTTAACTAGATAAAGTTCACTACGAGTCTAAACAGTCCTTTGCTACAAGTTGGTATAGTATAAACTAAATATTAACATTTAAAACAACATTATAATATGCTTTACAAACCATTAACTAATATATTTCAAAATTCAATGTTCGAAACCCGTACTTAAAATTTAAATTAAACCTAACATTCGACACCTAAACAAAACTACAAACACCAACCGAAACTAAATGTTTATCACACGCAAACAGATTATTCGTTGAGGATATTCAGAGTCCTAAAGTAAAATTTACACAACGAATCGACTATTAAGAGCAAGCACCGTACGAATAAATACTAAAACAAGTTATGAAGTATTAGCACTCGTAGAAAACATCCCACCACCACAAATTGACTAGTTCTAACAGCTACCTAACTAATTTAAAAAATAAACCTTATATTTATTAAAGTCTCTCGATAAAGTAGTCGAACCGGCCGCAGTGGGAAATAAAGGACGAGGCAGAATAGACGTAACGTAAAATAGTTCCAAACATCACAACGGACACTGTCACTCGATCGGTCAAAAAAAAGTGATCAAAGTTCAAACATCATCGATAAAGTCATTAAATATCATTGTTCACTGTCACTTTAGAACCGAGTCCACACTTTAACTTTTCAGCACTCTCGTGGAAAGGAGTTGGAGAGGAAAGAGGTTTACAATTTACATCTAGATCTAGGTTGATCTAGATGTAAACTTCATGGTGTTGCTGCGGCCGGCCCTGCCTGGACTAGGAGCCTCGCTCCGATAGTTCCACGTCTTCTGGTTCCGGTTTCACTGAATCGATCTTCCGTCTTTCCGCTATTACGATCCTAATTTTCTCCTCTTCAGTTATCGGCGGATCGTCGGGAGAGAGCTGAGATTTGTATGACGCGTGGCTAACATCACTCGGGGATTCCGTAGACGATCTCCGTTTCGAGCCTCGTCTTATACTCTGTCTAGTCGTAGGAACTGCGAGTAGAACGGGTCGTAAAAGCCTCGTCTCTTCACCTCGGAGCGAGTTTCTCTTATCAGCTCGCTGTCTCCTGTTCTGGGCGAAGGAGTCCCTTCGAGGCGGGCTTCCCGGTTCCAGTTCCTCGATGTCGTCAGCATCGATGAAGCGAGCGTCTTCCTCGTAAAGGGCGGCTGGGGTCTCAGTGGAGTCCTGTTGGCGTCGTCCAAACGCATGAGGCGATAGTGAAGCTCGTCTCTGTGGTAAAGCCGGTAGTAAAGCGTGGTGTGAGTGTAACGTGCGTCGCCTGCGTGGGGAGGGTATCGGTTGGTGCTTCGGCTCGCTATAAGTGAAATTTGCTGGTAGGGACGGTACCTTGTTCAAAGGTCGAGGTGATGTGAACTGCTCGAGCGCTCGACAGAGGGCTCTGTCTTCTTCGTCGTCAGCTTCTCGTTCCAATTCGCGTTCTAGTTCGACGTCCATGTCGATTTCGTCTTCCATTTGCTTGTGGGATTCTTCTAGGTGTTTCATGAGGACCTATTGGGAAACATTTTCGAGCCTTAAGTTATATGATAGATGTTTTGCAAACCAGGATACTGGTCAGATCGTATATGATCTCAAATTGGTATTTTTCTACATGACGAATGACACGTCAATATGATGGTGTGATTCGATATCGATGCAAGACTACTAAATCTTCTTCTTCCAGTGCCGTCTCCTAACGGAGGTTGGCGACCATTAAGGCTAACTGAACTTTGTTCACCGCTACTCTAAACAGTGATGCACTACTCAAATTAAACCACTGGCGCAGGTTTTTAAGCCAGGAAATTCTACGGCGGCCAGGTCTACGGCGGCCTTTTACTTTCCCTTGTATAATGAGTTGTAGCAGTAGAGTTACTAATTGAATTAAAAAAAAATAGCTTAAAGCACATCAATCATATTGATATTGAAAATCGTAAATAACGAAAAGTATTATTACAAAATCAATAGCATCAATATAAAAGTATACGCACCGCTACTACGACGTTGACGAGTACAAATTGCGCCATAAGAACGAACACGACGAAAAATATCGGCGCAATAATTGTTGACACGCAACAGTTCCGCACGCAATCTACGGAGCTGTCGCAATCCTCCCTTAAAGTGTCCTTCATGATGCCGTTCCAGTTGTCACCCGTCGCGACGCGGAACAGCGTGAGGAATGCCATGCCGAAGTTTGCGAAATGGGCATGTTCTCCGAGACCTGTTGATAAGATATTAAATTTTGAGACGAGGAAAAAATATTGTATCAAAAAAACTAAGAAAAAGGGAAAGCGATTTCGTTTATTTAACTGACGTACTTGTTCCAGTTTGATTTTAAAACCAATACGGATTTGATTAAGAAAATTCTATGGTAGAATATCATAAATAAAAAAAAATTAAATCAAATCGGTCCAGCCATTTTCGAGTAATCGGTGAAGATAGATAAAAACCCGTTCCTAACCTTCACCTCCACCTTTCCCAGAATCTCCACCTTTTTTGGAAGTCGGTTAAAAATGCATGAAATATTGTCTAGATTACGTGCAAGTAGAAACAAGATTTACTCATTGAGCAATACGATTAATGTCTTACAATTTAGTCACAATATACCAACCTTGACAAGGAATTTCATCCGAACATTCGAGTCGTCCAAACAGTTCAACACCCAACGCAGCGAATATGAAGAACAATAGAAAAAATAGCAGCCCCAGGTTTCCTACTTGCGGCAAAGCCTGCATGACCGTATCTAGCAACGCCCTTATTCCCTTCGCCATCTTCAACAACTTCAGAACTCTCGCGATCCTCAACACTCGCATCACTCTCATTATCGTTGGATTTATCGGTATTATATTCGTCTCTAGTTCCTCTAACACTATTCCCACTATCGATAGTATTACGATTATCACATCTAGTTGATTCCATTTGTCTTTTAAGTAGATTTTAAAACCGAGCGCCACTAGTTTCATAACCGCTTCGAGTATGAAGACGGCTGTGAAGAAGTAGTTGAAAATTTTCAACGCGTATTGTAAGGCTGGGGGCATTTTGTAATATTCTATGGCCATGGTGACCACATTGAGACCGATCACACCAGCTATGGCTAAGTCAAAGTATTTGGATGTGACAACGTTATGTACGAAGAGACGGGTTTGAGAGTAATCTGCGTAGTACGGACGTTGATGCATTTCTGTAACAAAATTAATTTGTAAACTCTCTTATTAATTGTATTTTTTATTTATGTCTTTTAATGATTAAATAATTAATTATAGGTACAATTTATCGTATCGGTCTAGAATAAATAATTAAACTTGTATTTAAAAACAACTTAAGATTATAATAGCTATGTTAACACTTTTAACTTACGAACATTAAAATGATAAACAAATCATATATTGTAACTTTTAAAACGTAATTTGCAATAAAATAATTTATAATATATCCTATACTTTATCCTATACTTTATCTGGTAAATTATTATTACCCACTAAATAATTCAGAGCGATTATCAAATAAATTAAATTCAAATACTAATTACTCTTACTTCGTCTCTTCTTCTCCATTTGCAAAGCTCTTTTCGCCGCCCGCCTCACTCTTTCCTCCTTCTCTTGTTCTTCTCTGCAGCGATGGAAGTTCTCCACCACGACTCCCACGAACATGTTCAATACGAAGAACCCCACGAGCAGTATGAACGCAATGAAGTATAGAAGACGCCATTCCGAATAATTTATTATCGGCTGTGTAAGAATTAATCAAGACTTTACATAATATTGGTCATCAAATTACAAAAAAAAAATCAAAATAATTAACGAAGTTATAGGGGAACTCAATTTTGATTTGTTTTTCGACCTTGAACCGAATAGAACAAAGCATCCGCATATCCGAAAGCATCGATATTATAATAAGTTTCATTCATAGTTCAATAACATTTGGATATGATTCTCTATTTTCTTACCACTGATTATTTAATACTGCTGAGACCTTATTATTTTAGGGTACCTGTATGACCGAACTTTGCTCGGTTTTTTTGTATCGTGTAATTTGGGAATCATATTTAAATACAATTTATATAATCATGAAATATAAATACAAGAATTGCTAATTTAAAGCTATCAGATACATTTCTAAAACCTAGCTAGATCGATTTATCGCCCCTAAAATCCCGTGGACAATAAATTCCATGAAAATCGGTGGAGTCATTTTTGAGGTTCAGATTTCATATATACATACACAAGAATTGCTCGTTTAAAGTTATTAGATAAATGTTTATAATCTTAAGTACCTGTTGATCGACTCCAACGGCATCGAGACCGGTGTACATAATATTAACCCAGCCGTCCCTCGAACTGAGTACAAATAGTGACATCAGAGCTTTGCCCAAATCGTCGAAGTTATACTTCCTGTTGACCCACACGTTGCCTTCTATCGCCAGACATTCGGATTTGTTCCTAACGTTTTTTATGTTCGCACCCTCGCAATAAAAGAACGCTCCCTTGAATAACTAGAAAAACATGTTACTTTTTATTTTATTTTTCTTACATTAGAAAACAATTTTGGTAGTCCTAAAATAAATGGAAACTATGATTCAGAATCTAAATAGGATATTTATGAAAAATATTTTGTTGAAATTGCTAAAGAAAATGAAATTAGACTTACCTGTACTCCCAATATACCAAAAATGATAAAAAACGTACAGCATATTAGTACAATATTCCCAATAGGTCTCAGTGATGACAATAATGTTTGAACCACCAACTTCAAACCTGGCGCTCTGTTTATTACTCTTAAAGGCCTAAGCGATCTTAATAATCTAAATACCTAAAATATAAAATGAGTAACTTTTTAAACCAAAGATTTCTTGATATTAAAATATATATTTAAAATAAATAAAAGAAACAGAATGTCTCTGTAAATCTTTAATAAAACAAATCCATGTAATAACAATTTTATGGAGTCTGTAAAAAAAGAAAGTATTAAGGTTTTTATGGTAAAGTCGAAATCTTATCAAAACTTACCCTTAAAATTCCAAATATTCTTGGACTGGATTCAGATACTAAAGACATCAATAGATCGATAATAGATATAATAACGAGCGAGCCGTCCATTATGTTCCAGCCTGAAGTAAAGTATGCTTCCGTTCCGTAGAACATTCCAGATGCCACCACCTTCATAGAATCGAATAAAAGAATTTAATAAAAGACTTCTTCAATAATACCGAGACTACTAAATATAGAATAATCTAGAACATTTTTATGAAAGTTTTTTATACAATGTACACAGTCTCATTAAAAAAAATTTTAATCGTACCGAATAATTAAAGGCCAAAAAGTGTATCAAATGAGAACCTTAATAAACATCTCGACGGCAAAAACCACGGTGAAAACGTAATTAGCACTCGAGAGGAAGTGCCGTTCCTTAGAATCAGGAGGAATGTTGGGTCGCTCCATAGCAAGCGTGATGCAATTTAAAGCTATGAACAACAGCACAATGTTGTCGAACCAACTTCTCGTCACCATCCACGTGCATAATCTCCTTATCCTGGAAAATGTCACGTTGTACGTAATTGGTACTCGAAATTTTTAAATTATTCACCAAAATATTGATGGGTAAAGTTTGATTTTCTTAATATCAATTATTAAAATCTATGCATATAATTGAAAGCAATGTTTATATGTTTGTCAGGACATATATCCAAAACCATTGATCGAATTGTGACTAAGCTTAGGTACTAAACTGTACTAAAGTTTTGTGATTTCTGGGAATGGTTCTTGACCCAAAAAATCTACACACTTTATGTGACTTTGTGATGCATGCCGGGTATAATACCAAAATTTTTATGAGTCATTTTAAAATGTTTAATAACTAAAATGACTACATATTGTCCTAAATATTATTAAATTTTGGTAACTCATCAATATTATACTCATTACCATTAATCTTTTTTCCATTATTAGTATAAGTTGAACAATAATTGAAGTTTCCGATGAGAACCGATAAATTATAATCAATTAAACTCGATGCACTTCGTGAGGATAATATCAATCCTCGGAGAATCCGCAATCTCCTCTGACACGTTAATTGGAATTCTCTAGACGGATAGACGTCACGTCTCAAAGCCAATAATACAAATTCAATAAGCGTCACTTTAACTGATATTTACCCAGTATTTTGGTACTCGATACTATTATCCAGCCTATGAGAAAGTAAAGCTATTCTATTCCTTACTTGTTATTTGGAGAAAATATGTAAAGAGAATAATCCTCTTTTTCTTTAAGGCACCCCGTCGGTTCCATAAATCGAAAAAGGTCCTTAAATCTAAACTGCCGTCTATCGAATCTCGATGAGAAAATACAAATATTGTTGTTTATTGCGACCTGAAAATGGAATTTATTAGAAAAAATCTGAAATCGAAAATTATCTAGATAGATATTTTTTTTTTAAGAAATTCTGGTTAAGATATTTTGCACATAGAAAAGTGTTCACCATTATCATCTCTTTTATCTGAAAACCCACACCAAATCGTGCCAAATATCTCATTTTACACAGTAAATTCCAATATGATTTTTTAAAAATACAACGCATTTCTGACAATATAAAAATGAGTTTCATTCCGAAAATTGAAAAATCACAAGTATAGTGTTTAACCATTTTATTTTCACATTGGACATTATTATACTGTTGATACATTATGAGGAGAGCACGTGAAGCTATCCCGGTTTTTATTAGAATCTCCAGATAATGATCGTTACTATTAGTAGGAAGACACTAGTCTAAATGGTTACTGTATTGGGCAATCAGGGGTTGGGGGCAATGCAATGAACATTATTATACTATTTACCTCTTCATTGATCTGTTTAATCAATGGCAATGCTTGGTTGTTCGGTCGTAAGGAATCGTTTCGAGGTCGAGGCGGTATCTGAGGGAGCTGTGGTGTTGTAGGCGTTAAGTTGCTAGTTTTTACCTCTGACACTGATGTTACTGAAACAAATGCTTAAGTTATGTCAGATTTATGAATTTCGCTAGATTATGGCCTTGAATATAATCTTCATTAGATCAGTAGCTTAGTATAGTTTTAATATCGTTTGCTTATTTTTGTTTAGATCTTATTGATATTTTAGAATTTTGGGTTAATCGATTGACTTCGAAACAACCCTTTATATAACTTGATAAAATATAATAAAAAGCTTGTTAAAATCAAAGAATTAAAAATACTTACCTGTTAAATATTCATTTGTAAGTGAAAGTCTATGTGGAGGGGCTTTAACGGTGTCCAGTCTTACTGTCGAATCTGATGAAAAACCAGCTTCTGGTGCTTTCCATGAAACCTAAATTTTTAAATATCATAAATGTCCGTCTTCAATTAACAAAGTTTAATGGATATGGATGTAAAGGAAAGAATAATGCCACGTCGTACACACTCATTTCCGTTCAGGCGGGTTAATTTTACTGGTAAAGCGCAACAATACAAATTTAAAATGAAAAAATGATTGTGGAAGATTCTAACTGTAATCCACTGACTACAGCTTGTACATTGTACAGAGGAAGTACTATTCAGTAAAAATACTGTTAAGTAAAAATTTTGTATTAGAACATGTTCATTTGTTCAAAATCAAGAAAAATGGCTAGGAACATTAATTTTTCAAAAAAACTAACGTAGCAGTTTAAGTTTTCATAAAAAGCACTTCCGAGGGTCTTCTAAGTACTTTTCGCTTTGTATTCCTTATACTTTCGGATTTGGTCTACTACGCCCAGTTATAAAACTCACCTGTATATACGAAAGGCACGTTTAAAGGTATTAGATAGATGGATAATACTACTTACATCAGGTAGTATGGGCGCGGTGTGCGCAGAGACTCGCCTCACGGGCGCGCGCGCCGGCGCCGCCTTCGAGCGGTTGTTGAGCTCCGACTGCGTGTCGTTCTTGATCACCATCGACGATGAGAGTAAGAGTTCGTTCTTCCGCAGACTTGAACCTGTATCGAGAAATATATACACTTGTACGTTTTGCTCCCTGGCTTTCATAAGGACTTATATAAACTGTTCGCCTTTACAACTGAAAGAATTTCCTTTTATTACCTTTATTTATCATATTCACAGCTTTCATTACTACTTACTGCGTATCTGTTACAAAGTATATTTTATATCAATTACGAGTTTATCTTTGTTAGACGCTGATAAGCAATACGGTGTCAAGCCACAAGGAGTTTATTTTAAGAAAATGGTTTCTAATGTTGTCAAGCCTATTCTTTATTAATTTTTTTGAAAAAGTATATATCCATGTTTTCTTTTCTATTTTGATAAAAAGTATAAACTGAAAGCGGATTGGTATAGTAAAGAGTTTTATCTAATAAAAAGTTTTTTTTTAATATATTAAATTATTGCATATTACAATATATTGATCACACATATATGTTTTAATCTGCGTAATGTTCTAAACATTAAACGAAGAAACTTGTTTCAGTAAATATTTGCGAATTTCACAAAAAACTCACTGTCATTAAATTATTTCAGATGTAAAGCAATGACTAATATCTTATGTTAACCTTTAGGGGAGGCTGAGAGCAAAACTTATAAGTGTAATTCTCGCATAAGTTTTACTCTCTTTTTTACATAAGTTACTTACTTAATAACATTAGGGAAGTTTAGGAAAAAAAAAACTTCAAATTAAATTTTAATTTTCATACAATTATAAAAGTTTATTTTTACTGAAAGGTCGTTCAGGTGTAAAGGCGGGTAGCTTATGTAAAGGTTACGTACGCAAAACCCAATAAATATAATAATATACACATTGCTGAAAACGGACAATCGATTTCGATCTTAAATATTGGACAGAAGAAGAAAACAAAGAAAATGGTCAACGTTATATTACGATAATTTCAAGGCTCAATAATTAAACCTAGTTTTAACATTGTGAAGCTTAATTCTATTGATTTTTTATTTGTGTTTTTTTTTTTTTGCTTTTAGTACATCTTTCAATCAAAATAAAACCTTTTATCGTAAAAGGCTTCCACGTAATTACCTACGAAGAAAAGATTTTACTTGCCGATACTTACTTTAACAAATTTTCGAGAAAATTATGCATAAAGTAGATAAAAATTATAGTATATTTTTAGATTTTTCCGTAAATGTTAGATAATTTAGGGCTTTTCCTGTAAATATGAATTAAGTAAATAATACTTACCATTACAAGCTGTATGATCACGGCCATTGTTTAGTACAACGGCGTCTGAATCAGATCCAGTTCTTTGCTTTTTTCGCCTTAAACTAGGTCTAGAAAGACGCCAACTATAACCACGTTGTACTCTACACTTATCATCTCCATTTATACTTGGAGTGGTTACTGTGAGACTTCTGAAAATTTTCATTATCTGTACTAATATATCAAATAAAGAGAGAAGACATTTTGTATGTGCGAAGTTAATTTTGGGACCATTGAACCTATTTAAATATTATTCTATCATTTGGAAGCTTCATCCTAAATGTTCATAGCCTAAATTTTTGTATATATTAAATTCCTAAGCCGTATTAAGTTTTTCGATTTAAATGTTTTAATTATTTAGTGCAGTTCTTCTTAACATCAAAATCGGTGACATGGTTTCTTACTAACAAATTTCTTTAGTTCAGAGTTTCAGATTTCTTCCAACTGACCCGAATGAATGAATAATACAGTTATAACTAAAACATATATTTGACCAAGATTATCTTGAAGTACATTGTTTATTTGATAAGTTAATAGATCCCAATAATTTAAACTTACTTTTGTGAGCTCAGCAGACTAGATTTATCACTAACGTTAAGACAGTTGTCGTCCTTAGCAATGGTGACTTGTAAGTTTTTTTCTGGCAACATTGGAGAAGGTACGGATCGTGGTGTAGTTGGAGTGGAAGCTGGTGATGTGGACCTGGAGGGTGGAGGAGCGAGGGTCAAAGGTGGAGGGGCGAGAGACATTGGAGGAAGTCTGGCTTTTTCAGCACCTAACTGAGCTGCTGCGGAATGAAGGGTTAGGGTATAACTGTTGGGTGGTTTTAGTAAACCTGGTATACTGGTACACTGAAAATAAATGATAATTGTTAGAAATATATCATAAAAATAAAACTATAATTGCCTTTTATTTGATTGAATATAATAATAATTTTAAATATTTAATAAAAGTTAGCAGATGTATTTGTCACAAATAAAGAAGCATTGTTTTTAAATCTAATACAAGATCACTATGGATAATTTGTAGAAATTGCGAAGGAGACGTAAATCATATTCGTATTCTTAACATATTATATTAAAATAGTAGTACGTACAGAAGTTCTATCAATCGAATCCAAGCTTGACAACATTGTTGATCTTTCTAATGTTAATGCTACATTGAAATCTCTGAATGTTGTTCCTGGTTCTAGGGTTGTTGATGGAGAATCTTGAGGTGTAGCGGCCGTGTGAGTGATCATGGGAACAACTGTGCTGTTTTCAGCTGCCCCTGTATTAGATGCTAGCATTTTTGATTCCTAAAATTTGTAATCATTGTCAAACAAAAAAATTACCATTCTATTATAGATTAGTTAGAGTAGTCGGAAAAACGATGGAAAATTCGCATTACTAATACAAATTTTATTGTTGTATTCAAAAATGCTTATAAAATTTTACAGATTAAATCTTGACACTATTGAATTGATATAGGTGCTAGTAATTTCTTTTTTGTAAAAAAAGGCTTATTTCCTCTAAACGCTTTTACTAACTTTCTTTTCTTCAAAGTAATTGGTAAAAACTGTTTGATCTAAAGGTTGAAACACGTTGAAAATAGATTGGGACAAATCGAAAGCCTTTCATACTCATTCAATACCTTTTCGACCAGTAAGCTCAATAGAAAGTCTGGATTTAATGCGTCTAAGTTTCTCTTTGTTACGAGTATCTACACATTTGTTCGTATTCGTATACGATTTAAACGTGGTTTTGATTTACAGAAAGGATGTCAAACCGAGGTACAATGAATGCATTCCATTGTTGTTCGGTATTCAATGTCTGTAAAGTATTTCTCTCTTTTTTAAAGTATAGAACAAAACATGGTAGGTGTATGTACCACAATGAAAAGCGTATAGACTAATATTCACCTCGGTAATAAATTGGATTAGATTTGTTATTTTGCTTTTTAATGGATTTATTCTATACCTTTCCTTGTGGTTTCACTCGCGTTTATGGTTACTGCTTCGTTCCTATGCGCCATAGCGTGATGTAATATAGCCTATATATTCAATAAAAAAAACTATCTAACTAAAAACAGTTTTTCAATTCGACTCAGTTGTTCCTGAGATTAGCACGTTCAAATAAACAAACTAACTCATCATCAGCTTTATAATATTAGTATAGATGTAGGAGTACATAGATAATAAAATAATCATTAATAGACCAATAATGATCAAGTAAAAGTAATAATGGATTAATAAGCACATATTTTTCGTTTCGGACAGAAGAATTATTTCTTAATTTTATTGAAAATTGCAAGTCAAATCCATAATTATTGAAACAAGCTATAGTTAAAATTCTAAGGACTTTGGTCTTGGTTTTTTGTGTCTATACAATAGTAAATATCTTACCTTTTGTATGTTACATTTGTTAGACTGCGCGCAATCTTTACACAAGGCTGGGTGATGAGCTGATGATTTTGGTTTTCGCTTAACTTTTAATGTTTTATCTTTGTGACCATTTACGTCGTCTTTCGCTTTCCTTACATCGTCTGCCGATTTCCAGTAGTTCTTTATTTCATTCTGGTGTTTAAAAAAATAATCAATTTAGATACTATTCTGATGATGCAGTTAAAATTATTTTTGAAGTCAACTCGTCTTTCTCAGAAAATTATCGATTTCGTAACGATAGTATGTTTTATATTCTTTTTAGACATTAACGTATACTAATAAAGTTCAGATTTATGATTTCAAGGTATTTCGTCTTATAAACCTTAAGTGTTGTTATCTTTACAAAACAAAAACTACACTATTTATGAGTCAAATACGTCTGGTGGAATATTAGGCCAATTGAATCTTATTGTCAAAGAAACGGTTTTGGTCTGCGAACAAGAAAGGCGCTAAAATGAAATCACCTGGGAAAAACTGTCACTGGAATGAGATCCTGAATTGGATTCGTCGTATTGTAATTCGTTGTTGTCAGAGAAACATTCGCTTGACAATTTCGATTTAGCCAATTCTCGTTGTTCCCGCTCCCTTCTTTCATTCCTCTAAAATTGAACGTTGAAAATTATTTGATAATATAATTAATTTATAGTAAATAAAATAACCTGTAATGTTTCTAGCGAAGTACCTCTGAGCTAAATCCTTCTACTAGAATAGCTACGAGTAAGTTGAATAAAACATAATTGCCGAAAGTCATTAAAGCCACAAAATACAACGCAGCCCAATGACTAGTTTTCTCCATTCCGTTAAATAACACAACATTCCAGTCCTCTTGAGTCAACACCTGGAAATCGGAACCTCATTTAAAAAGACATCATTGACACATCAAAACAATCTACCACAACATGTATTTTTAAATATTTAAATTTCTGTAATAAATCATAATAAGCGAGGTGTGCTGTCGTTTGTGTAGTCGTGCCTTAACGTCGTGGAAAAGTTGTTAGTATAAATGTTAAGAAAAATAAAACAACGAATTAAACAAAAACAATTGTAAGTAAATAACGTGTTAGTGTTAATAAGTATCATGTCGTCGTGTTAGTGTACACAACAATATACATTTCAATGAAAGGTAACACAGACGGCGATTGGAGTACACAAGCAAAAAGGGTCCAGCATTGACTAATATTCTAAAAGCAAGATGCACTAACTACTTATTGCTCGTTATAAATGCATAGCATAAAACTAATAGGTACTCGATAAATAAACTACTTCAGCGAGTTTCTCGTTATCGCGCTTAACGAATCTAATTTTCAACTGCAATAGATTTTTATGGCTATATTCGAATCCAAGACGAAATTAAATGTTTTATCGAATCGTTGTCAATACGAGAAACACGCAACGTCTACCCTCTAAAAGCCAGTTCGAACGGGATCGCAAATAAATCGACAATGTAACTTTTTATTAGTCTCTCAAGGCTTACCTGGAACACGGTGACGGTAGCCCATAGAATATTATTAAAATGTTTCCTGTCGCACTCACACTTGGGATGATGCGAGATGATCTCAGGGCAGGTACAGTCACGTTCGGTTCCATTATCTTCGACGAACTTGCAAAACTTACCACCGAATAGATACATGCCCAGAATACTGCGTGATGTGGGCCCGATGGAAAAATGAAAGAAAAACAAAATGCTATGCGCATACGCGACCGAGTCGTCGAGACGATGTAAAGTGCGTACGCGACGCTAACACTGCAACCCCGTTTATGGACGACGCATTATTTAATTTACGATTAAGCGTTTGTTAGCCGTTTTAGCTACAAAAACACAAACTGTAAGTTAAATTTTTTGCCTCTTGATTTCTATGGTATTTTATGTTAACTAGCTAAATTATAAATACTTCCACCGTAAATTAAATAATTTTAGACGGACAATACAATTAAATTAGTTAAGCAGTGTTATCGCCGTTGATACGCCATCACCAACGGGTTTGTTAATAAATCTAAATTAAATAATGTATTTAATACAAAGTTATTTAGTGCAAGTTCCCCATAAAGTTATCTTAATTAACATTCATCTTTATATACTGCCTCATTATCTCTGAATAATCAAATGCAATTAAATAAAAATCGAAAGAGAAAATAGGCAAACGAAAGTGCATAAAATATAATTTAAAAAAAAATCATTCAAATATTTTATGATTCATTGATTGTAAATATTGATTCATTCGTTTAAATGCATTATTGATGCCTTGATGCAGAAATCAATAGTAGAAAGTAAAAGTTCTTTTAAAATATACAAACAATTATTTTTATTTATTATTTAAAAATTATCTTAAGAAAAAAGGGGAAGAATCGGAAATAAGGTCGTTATTGAAATAAGGAAAAATGCAGGATATCCTGACGAAACAAGTGAAATTGCTGAAAAAAGTGAAGCAAAACAGTAAATAAATAAAAGTTAGCTAAAAGTCATCAAAATAACTTGTTTCATACAGACCTAAACAATAGAAGCAGCATGCAAAGTGATAGAGAGTTGTTTTAACTGAGTACAGCTGTAGTAGTGGAATCAGAGGAACTGACGAAGGATAACCCGCGACTCGGCTCGATCAACCTAATCTACCCTACGAATTAACCAAGCTCTCAGACTAATAAATGTGCTTCGACAATTTTGATGGGAATACTGTACGCCACAACACTGGTGAATCGTGATTCTAGATGAGTTTCGAACTATCTGTTACCAATGGTACTATTTCTGTACTACGCGGGTTCTAGGATAGCGGTTACGCGTCTGAACGCCTGTTTGACAACGCACTGAGCTGCAAGCCGGATTACTTCAACAGATAGCTAATACACAAAATTTCCTCCAAAGCCAAAGTTCTTGCAGCATAGTGACGAGTCGTTGTGTACTCGCGTGGTTAGTCGATAAGCCGTCACAAGGACAATCTTCAATTTTAACAATTGTCATTCTGTCGTGAGTGTTTACTGCTAACGGACCCGTAGGTAAGCGTTTAGTATGTTGCAAGTTCTGTCTGTTTTTGGATTGTCTGTTAGGTACTTTAATTTAAAATGTTCAATACCTGAAACACCGTGACAAAGGCCCACAAGAGCGTATCAAAGTTTTTTCTGTCGCACTCTACATCGCCCTCTTCATCTTTCTTGCAGAATTTGCACCCGAAGAGGTTCATACCGAGGATGCTGAACGTTATCACGCAATATACGATTAGATAAAAGTGCGATTACTACAGTCCTTTCGATGTAACAGGAGGATATATTAATAATTGTTTAAAATATATAGGTGTAAGTTAAAACTAAGATGAAATGTGAAAAGTGCAAGGTGTAAATTAACCGAGTGGACAAGAAGCAGGAAGCGTGAAAGACTATTATAAATAAGATTAAGAAGAAGAGAAAAAGTTGTAAAGAGTGTGGACAGTGGTGGTGTATGTACCGTTAAATGTCAAAGTAGAAAAGGCTAACAGATAAGGGTAAGGCAGAAATGAAAACAGGAGAAATCACTCACAGTTAGATAGTGCACAGGTTAGGATGCGGGTGTGACAGTTAAGTAGAAACTATTTTATATTTTATGAGGTGTCGTATAAATCTTCACTGTCTACAAAGAAAAATAAAATCAAATATAGCAATCGAAAGATTGCTATATCCTTACTTGTAGTCTAATCGAATCTACTATGACTACTGTAGAAATAAGTAACAGTAATTTTACAATATAAGGGTCGAGATATACTGACGATGGAAAGTTTTAAAGATCCTTAAGATAGTTAAATCAGCAAAAAATAATAACGTAGAAATATAATAGAGTTGAGATAACAAAAATTCAAATAAGAAAAAAAGGCCTGCTCATTAGATTAAGACATGTTAAAAGAAAATTGCAGTTAGTCGCAAAGTTGGTAGTGAATCACTTTTGGTTTATAAAGATTATTTAAAGATAATAATAAACAAAAAATCAAAAATAAAAATCTTAGAGACTGAAAAATAATAAATAAAATTTTAATTACAATTGTCATTAATAATCCGTAACAAAATTTAATTATCCTTCCCTTTATAACTTTTTTAACTTCATGCATTTTATTTTTTAATGTTTTAGTTCTAATTTTATATTCAAATTTAAATATAAACTTATACCCCATAACCTTTGCCCTAAAAATAAGATAATTGATCGTATCACTGATTTCGATGAAAGCATATGTATAAAATTGTCAGAATAATTACCTGAATATAAAAATAAATAGAACCAGAAGCGAGAAGAAGATGGCGACGTTGTCCATAGTCCGCAACATGACGAAGAGTTGGCGTCTAAGATTAGGCATAAAGCGCACTAACTTTAGGATGCGCAAGAGTCGAAATGTTCTCAATACTGATAATCCTGAACTTCCAGCCAAGTCGTGTTCGTTACCCATACTTTGTGCTAGTTCAAACGCACTATATAAAAAGCAAATGTTAAATTTGAAACATGAATAGATGAATTTTCGTAGAACTGTCTAAGATTATAAACTTTACCTCAGAATTACAATAACACCATCGAAAACATTGAATCCATTCGATATATACTTAAAAGGTCCCTCAGCGATAATTTTAAGAAGCATCTCCACTGCGAATATTGCAGAGAATACAATATTACTGTATTCTACTATTACAGTTAATTCTTCCGGTTGATTATGATATTCAATACCCATTGACAATGTATTAATTAAAATAGCCAGCAAAATACCTACAAAAAATTGGTGTATTAAAAGAAAAAAATCTTATATATTTATTATATATAAAACCAAAATTCTTTTCTCTTTGTTAATAAGTACCTTGTTGAAAATATTTGTGATTCACAATTGTTTTTATATGTTTTCGTAATAACGAGAAACATTTTGATATCTGTCGCCAGAGTCTTAAACACGCATTCGAAAATCGACCTTTTTTCTTCTCAGCTGCGGCTGCTTCAGCTGCTATCAGTTCAGCGCAGCACGAAAAATCTTCTATTTCAACGATCTAAAACAATTGCAATTATTTCTCAACTCTTGTGTTTCTTTAAAATGATCAATTATCTTCATTAGTATTACCTTCGTCTCCAACTTATCTTCGCCAGCACGTTTACTAATTCCTTTAGTTAGTTCTTCAAAAAATGAGTCTAAAGCGACTTGTCCAGTAGGTAAGGCAGCTGATAAAGCTCCTGATAATGCGAGCAGTTCTTGACAAGACATTGTTCCACCAGCGGCTGCGCGTTCTTCTGCTGTCTCCCCTGCCGGTAGGTCGAACTCTATGCCCAAAATTAGTGTCACTACTGTGCAGTTTTTGCTAATTGAATTTACATACATTCTAAAGTTATTAAAAGTATCAGTTAAATTATTCGTCCAAATAAATTGTGATGTCTATATTTTGTGATACTTTTAATGAATCTAAAACTAAGTTTTGTAGTAAATGACGTCAAGACTTCCTTATTAATTTGAAGGGATACCTATTAATATATAAAAGCGGAGCAGTGTTATCTATTAAGGAAAGGAAGTGGAAAATGTTAGAGTCGATTTAAGAATAAGAGTTTTCTGAAATGGAAACTCGCGAATTTTGTGATATTTATCTCTAAAAATGTAATAATGTTTACATGTTTACCTAAAAGGTAGCGAAAAGTGTTAACTTTATTATTACATAGAACTTTATTATTGTCACCAATTATTTTTAATTACGTAATTTAAATAGAAGTTTCATATTTTAATTTCAAATTTTATTGTATCGAAGAGACTAAGAAGTGATAGAATACAGTGAAGTTCAGATATATTTGCGCATGCCCGTCTAACATCCCGTCTAGATCTACCTCTCTAGACTCACCACTTTGGCACTTAAGCCAGTCACGTTGACACAATGAATCTATAAATATTTTTGTATCTGTTAAAAAGTTATGAAATTCTTCTTCAACAAGAAAAGAAGAGCTAAAGAATTCGAAAACATCGAATAAGAAATAAGATTAGTCAAATTAAGAAAGTGCAGCCTTAAATTTTAGGATAGTAATAAAAGCACATAATGTTGTGTGGTACTTGTTGGTCTTAAATTTTTAAAGTAATTTTTATTTGAATTTAATATAATAAAAGCTAAACTGCACTTACCAGTTTGAGTCATTTTTTCAGAGGAGCAGACATTATGTGGATGTGCCAAGGTTTGTGCATTTGGCACATGTAGAAGAACAGTGTCGCTGAACATCACGGAAGATCGTCTTCGAGCAAGGGACGGAGGCGATAAGAGTGACAAATTCGATGCATTCTGTATTGGAAGATGATAATCAAAAGCTAATTTTGTCTCTTAATGTTAATAAAATTGGTATAAATATTACCCTATTTGTGAAAGGCTTTTATATTGAAATTAGATGACACTGTGAACACCCATTTGAATATTTGTGTAAAATGTTGTGAAAATAGAATATTTTTTTATTTATTTAAATGGACATAGTTTTTTTTATTTCTGAAACATAACTGTTTTGTATTCCAAAAAAACATTAATTAAGTAGAAGGACGAAAAACACTATTGATAGGTTGGATATTTCATATCATTCTCGTTATTAATGAATTATCTATGTGACACAATTATGGAAAATTATATATTTACTATTTTATTACACTATTTACCTCGAGATCTGCTGCAGACAATGAAGGGACGCGCAATAAACTCGGCCTGCTGAGTGGTTCGTCTCCTACTTCTTCAACACCCTTCCCGTTACCCTAATTATGTATCGCAGGAAAATGTTGATAAGAAATATGTTTACTATTCTATACTTGTGTCCTAACATGACTACTATTTTCAATGAATTAATCGAAAAATTCTAATATGAAAAAGTTTAATGTCATCAAAATATAAGTACCTGAGGGTGTGCACGGGGGCAACATGGATGATGTTGTTTTGGACGATTAGCTGGTAATTGAAGTGTTTCACGACTTGTTCGCCATCTTAGTTGAGCTCGTTGATATTTATATACTCTATGAAAATAAAAGTAAGGAAAGTAAAGTAACAGCCTGTAAATATCTCACAGCTGGGCAAAAGCCTCCTCTCCTATTAAGCTTAGTCCACCACGCTGCCCCACTGCGGGTTGACGGATATACATATATGTATATGTATATATCAGAATTTTTCCCGTTTCATGTAAGTTTGCTCACGATGTTTCCACTCACCACCGAGTTCAAGATGAATTTAAACACAAATTTGCACTTGAAAAATCAGCGGTGTTAGCCGGGTTAGAACCCGCGATCATCGGTGAGATCGATATGTTCTTACTACTAGGCCATCTCGGCTGGTTGATGATGAAAATTATAATAATAAAAACATAAGAGACAAAGACACAGAATTATAATAATATAATAATAAAAATATAAGAGACAGTAAAATAAACATTTCCCTTTCCAATACACCATAAACAAATTACAATTTATCGTTTCAGAATTTTAAAAGAATTAGGTCAAGAGTTTCATTACTTACCTGATTTTTTTTGCCATCCGCCTTTTGAACCTTCTCCACAAGTGTGCGACATACTTGACAATTTCAGCGTAGCAAGTGGCTGGTTCACTATTGTTAGTCGACGAAGCTAATGTCGACGATGATGTAAAGCGTGCACGTTCAGCTCGCATTCTTTCCATTTCACGTTTCTTTGTTTCGCTGAATTGAGTCGCAATTACGACTAAGCAGAGATTGATCATGAAAAATGAACCGATCTGAAAAATAATTACTTAATAAAAATAAAAGAACTTAAAGCAAAATAGGCAATTTCGTTTGCCTGGATGACATATTAACTCCAGTTATTTTGAAGAAACATAATTTTAATTCTTTAGAAACCTAGAAAAAACTGAACTACTAAACCGGTTTTGATATAAGTTCTATGGGACCAATTTAAAATTATACACTTTCGAATAGAAAATCAATTTTTAAAATTGGTTTAAAAAATTATGGAGGTCTGAGGTAACAAGCAATAAAAAATCTCATTATTTAAGTTGGTTGAGAAAAAAAATTCTTGGCACCAAAACTAAATTTTATACACAATTTTAGAATTTTTCAAAAATTACCACAATGAGAAGAACAAAATAAATCCAGTCCCAAAAGCTATGAGCGTCTTGAACGTAGTACATGATGTCTGTCCAACCTTCTAAAGATATAACCTGAAAAAATTTTTTATTAGTGTAGTTCAAAGAAACAATTAGAAATATCTCATGAAATAACACTTACCAGAAATATGGCGACCCAAGCAAGACCAATATTGTCAAAGGATATTGTTCCTTGAAAAGGATTAGAGCCTCTTTGGGTACAATTTGTATAATACTGGTTCCAATTAACGCAGGATGTGTTTGTAGGATGGTTGTAAGAAAATGGCCTCGCAGTCTCATTGCACACAAGGGCTCCATATCGATATGGTGGGAAATTTCCGCATTGGTGCATTCCATTATCCTCGGGCGTTGTGCATATGTAGTCTAGCTCTTTCGAGAACTCGTAGTAAATCGACATGCTGTATATAAGGAAAGATATATAAATTCTGCGCTGAATAGTAGACAGTATATTGGGAGAATGAATAATTACTTTGAATACTCAAACTTCCGCAATTGTAATAAATTCATCGGACCTTTTGTTTAATTGACAGTATGGTCATTTCGGTAATGGATGAATGAAATATAATTTCAGTTCAATACATCGCTTTGGTTAGTAATATGATGCTCAGTGGTTATGAAAATTTATTATTTAAATCTTGAATAATTAATGTCCTACTGATACTGAGAAATATTTTGTTAAAAAAACATTTGTTAGAAATTACTGTTTTGCTATTTATATCACGACTAGAAGACATTTGAATAATTAATTACTTATATAAAGCTCTATTGAAAGCAGATAATGATACCAGCGGGTACTGTTATTCATGCAATTAATGCGGAACCAATGGCACATTAAAAATAACATGCAGACAATGAAAGCGAAGGGGAGGGTTAAACTGGTGAAAATAATTAGCAATCGCCCTTAATAAAAGAGCCGATAAAGGAATACTGGGAGAGTCAGGTGAACATTAGTGGATGGAGAAGATTAACGCCAATGGCCTCTTGGCCATTATCCGTTAACGGCACGAATGGAACATGGAGGTTGGGAACCCAAATCATTTAGGTCCTCGCTCGTTATGATACTTGTCCTTTTGATGAGCTCCATAAGGCTTATTGTGGTTTTACCTTTTGTGATATTCTCACACAAAACTCTGAAATATGAACTTTTAGGACGTTTTTCCGAATATTAAGTTAACGTAAACATGAGAACGATGTTTGTGAATTCTGGTTAGTTATAGGAATTTAAAAATGTGTTCTCTGTATATGCTGGAATTTTTATAATAATTTTGTAAAGAAAAAAGGAATTGTGAAACATTTTTGATAATTTGTGTGGTGTTCATTTTATACAGTGCACGTATAAAAAAATGGGCATAGAAATAATACGGTTATATAAACATAAAAATATGTATATAAAATAAAAATTTTAGAAGTAACCGAAAGATCTAATCACATTTGTAATCAATATTGAACAAATTGGCAGTTCTGTACTCATATGCTTGTGAATTGGAAATAAGTTATTGACTATGGCTGAATCGTTTAAACCCTAAAATCGGTCATAAAACTGCCAATTCGTGGAGGAAAAAGCAGATATAGCACATCTGGACGGCAGATGTGTAGAGGTACACGTTACAACAGATTTCATATTTTCAATAGTAACACTTATTCTGATCCTAAATTCTTACGAGTTCACTCTGACGCGCACTCTGTACCATTCGGACAGGTCTCTGGAAAATAAATTTTGGAAGCAATGACGGGTGTTATGTATCCTGATTATATGTATGGTTTATTTTGTAATTCCTATACTATGGAGCTGAAAATGTAAAATGTTATTATTTGTAAAATGTATATCAAAACTGTTACATACATATTATTTACATTTACATGTTCAGCTTCTAATTATAATGTAGGTTCTACTAAACTAGGAACGTGTTGTATCGACAATTTATGTGTCTTTACCTCAGATTTGTTAATTATTGGTTCTTATAACAAAATATTGAAATAAAATTAGTGTATATTAGTAATATTTGTTAGTTTGTGAACCATGTTATGCAGATTTGTATGACGTTAATAACTACATGATGCCTCTAGTTTTTAACATTGTAAACGATTCGTCATGCGTGTATTTGAATTGGGTCTCGTGTGAGTATCGACGGAATGCAATATTAACGTGTGGTTAAGCTATCTGAACATGCGCGTTTGTGATGTCGATAGTGAGAAAGAGTTTGTATCGATAAATTATAATATCGTATAACGTGGAGCAGCCCTGGATGTGCTCTTTGTGATTGAAGCGTTAAATATTGCATGCAGTCAACTTTAGCAATGGGACGTGCCTCTAAAACGAGCGCATCTCGAGCAATGGTATAAAATATGTACGTCATTATATACTGCTATTTTATCCAAGGCACTGTACATATTCATATACTAATACATTAATTCTTTCAACTGTTTGATCTAAATCGATAACAAAAATAACAATTTCAAAATTTCAATCCAAATTTAACGCCATAACAGATAAATTGAAGACAATTCTACTCAATTTCGAATGTTAAAATTTCAATATTAATTAAAAATTCTTAATTATACTATAAATAGAATCCGATACGAAACAATATGTTTAACACGTGCAGATAATAAAATTACATACTTAGGTCGTAGTACGTTCGGTGGTAGAACAAGTTCGCATCGCTGCCTCAAGATGCCTTCCCAGAGCTGAACTCCAACGATTCCGAATATGAAGAAAACGAAGAAACACAAAAGTAGAACATTTCCTAACATTGGTAAAGTATCCAGAAGGAGCATCACCAGGATACGCATGCCTGCGAAAGAAATTATTGATTAAATTTTAAATAAACGCCAAATGAATTCAGATATGTAGCAAAGTATCTTCAAAATGCAAGGTCATATTTTTTCCATTAGGACGTTTAACACATATCATCTGCGCAACACAATATTCAGAATGACATATTATATATTAGTGTATTATTTAATTATTATTCAAATATAATGTAATTCCATTTTAAAATAAGTTATGTATTGTAAGTATATATATCCGATTTTAGTCCAATGGAGTAAGTAATTCTTTCTTATATTCTTATTAATGAAGATTTTGCTTATTATTTTGGTTCTCATCTGATAGTTTCACACCAAGTAATTGCCATTTTTATAATTGCAATTGCGCTAGAAACTTTTTTTAAGTACTCTACTGACACTATCCAAACTTTACGAAATGGTGTAAGAGACATTAACAATAATTAACACCTAAAAATAAATACTTGTGCATATATTGTGGGGAAATACTACTAACAATTATGCTATCATCACATATATGGACATGAATTCTATAAAATTAATTATGAATTGTTATTTTTTTATTTAATTCAAATGCACAAATATAAATTACTGCTACACACAACAAATCCTCAACAGTCGGGGTTAAGGTCACAATCGGTACCACTACGCCAGAATGGTCGAACAAGCTGATTGTGTTTAATTTGTTCACAACTGTACATATTGAAGGTCATAGGGGATCTTTATTTATCTTTCGTAATTTTACACGCAAGGGTGCTGATGCGCTTGCTCTTTTCTGTACTAAGCTATATTTATTGTAGACTTTTTTTATCTAGATTTATTTATATGCGCGTATTCGTTTATATAAAATTAAGCCAATCAAGTGGAATAGCCGCATCGATGATTTTAAACCATTTATTAGGTATAGAAATTTATATTTGTATACATTAAAATTCAAGCGGCTAAATGAAACGAAATTAAACCCGTATAACCGATATAGGTTAAAATATTTTATTGTTCGATCATGTGTATAGGTTTTAGAAATCACTAATTAAAAATATATCAAAAATATATGTATAATCAACTATATGTTAAATGCTGATCTATTTAAATGGACAAACAATGTATCGAGTTACTTAAATTATTATTGATTAAAGAATAAGCACAATGTTTACTGTTTTGTCATTATCAGTTGTTATTTTTCTGGCTTACTCTCAGTGTTTTGTAAAACTTCCTCGTTAGCCTTTGCAGAGTTCAGCTAACAATCTCAAAGTGCAACTGGACGATGTGATTTGTACAATTTCGTCTCTTTTATCTCTATATAAACTCAATGCTTTGATTCTACAGAGAAATCCCTCAAGTACTTTGATTCACCCGTTCAAAGTACTCCCCATCCCGTACACAACGTAAGTTGAATAATTTATAAAATCAATATTGTGAGAACATTGTTTTATATATGCTGTGTTGCAGATATATCATTTTTTCATAAAAATACTTAAAAATTAACAAGAAGAATGTTTTAATTTATTTTAGTTTGGCTATCAAATTTGAATTGTAAAATAATCCTTATGTACTTTTGTTTTGAATCCGGGCTTAAAAGGGTTGATTGATAAGCTTGAAATATTACATTCTGGAAATTTAAGTCTTCTAAGCTATTAAAGCATTTAACAAATTACGTATGCCACAAGCCACATATGTGGTATACTTTAATACTGGCACGGGCTATACCTACTGTAGCTCATTTAACTTTGTGGTTTTCAGATGGGGCTTAGTGTAACTCCATAGTGTATCTTTGTTCATGAACGGTAACATTTTGTAGACACTTTAGTTAATTATATGAATAAACTTTCTTTTTTATTTAGTAAATAATTTGTAAGGTATAATGGTTTCCTTTGTTATCCTTGAAAAATGCAATTACACAATTATTGCCTAGACGAATATTTTTTATACACAAAAAGAATGATATTCGACAAATACTTCATCAATTTATTTTTTGTTATTATAATTAAATACTTTAAATCTTTATTATAAACGTTTATATATCTTGCTTGCACGCATGATACAAAGCGCGTACGCAAAAACGCACGCATATATGCAAATGCGCACTTTCTTGTTTTCTCGCACAAATCAATTTGCATACAAGCAAGCAAATACGAAGATTTATGTGTGCATACACAGACACAATACGATTTATTTTCGTTTTTTATAAAATTTCCCGAAGCTATCAAAAGGGAAATTGCAATTTTAAAACTAAACGTTGAAACCGGAGAAGTTATTCATTTGTTGTTCGGTAGTATTGTTCCAAGCACAATATCGCAGGTGGGTAGTTTAAATAGCTTCTCTTTAGTTTATGAAAAATAATAAATTGTTCATATTTCAAGGTCGTTATTAAAATCCTATGAGAAATAATTGCTTGTTTTTCACTTTTAATATACGTGCAGTTTAAAATGGATGCTAATCTTTTGCTGTTATTATTATTTTGTTATGTTTTTTCATTTTTGTCGTAAACCTTTGCCTGCGGCTTTATTCCTATTAATGTAAAATACATTTATTGGCACGACACGTGAGCCATTTGCTGAAAGTAGAAGCGTCTTTCACCTACTGGAGACACTGGGCACATTAGGGAAATGGGGTCCCTATGATTTTAACAGAGGACTATTTTGTTAAAATAGGTATAAAGGTACGAGTAGTATATAGGCAAAATTTTAAATTTATTTAACTGTTAGGTTTATTTCTTTACTGACATATTAAATTAATATAAGTATGATATTCACAGAAAATCTATATAGCAAGAACAAGTATCCTTAAAATTTTACGAAAGGTAAAATCATCAATCACTGCTCCATAATCTGATAGGAACTATGGGGCCCCATGGAACGCAGGGTTCTGGGCAAGTGCCCAAATACCAAGAAAAAAGAAAGGCCTGACTGTAATTTAAGTATTCTATGCATATAATCTTCGCGCAAGTACAAACAATAAAATGACAAAGTTGTATTGCAATCGGATGAAGACTATGGCAGTACATAAAATACGAATAAACACATATTTATTTTTCCCGACTGCGCGACGTAAAGGAGTGAAATGTGTTTATCAGTCGATGTTGTATGTACTAATGCATTATTTAGAATAAACGCGTTGGCCAATTTTGATTGATTCGCCATGACAGATGTCAGAGAAAGCATAACAATTTGAAAAAAATAATATAGTAAATTTTGGCCGTCAAAATGTGAAAAAAGAAATGAAAATTGACGAACTCGAATGGAGAGTCGATAAATAGGTTAGAAATCATTTTTAGATTTCTCATATCGTTTTTCAATCAAAATAACCGCTTAGGATTAATAACCATTTAAAGTTGGTTAGTAAAGATTCATTCTTATAAGCTTGACAGAATTGATAATTTTACGGTACTGCTGATGATATTTTTAAATTTATTTATCTTATTATATGTATATCTAATATTTCTTCGATCCTTTTTTAAATATTAATAATAAGTTTAAATATCAACAATTTAAGACCTCGTCTATTCATGTAATTGCAAATAAAAGATTTTTAATTAAGTCGAGTCTTTGTTACTGAACGAAATGAACTTCGCAATCAAGAGAAACATCCATTTGTGCGTGTGGACAAAGAAATTGTGGGGTAATTTTTACAGTTCCGTATCCGAACAAAACGATATCCGGTAGACATTTCTTTACGTTCTTTGCTTTTTTTGTTTCATAAAACAGATTGACCTTAAGAATTGTTTGATCGAGCATTTTTTATTATTTAGATAAAACATTTATGTACTAAGAAAACAAATTATATAATGGCATCAGAGTTTAAAATTCCTATTTTCCCAAAGGAAAATTTTGGAACGTATTACCAATTCCCACCTTTTTTATCTATAAGCTGTATCTCAATCGTTGGTGATATAAAAAACTTGCTTTATTTCCTTTCAGTGTTTCCAATATTCACATTTACAAATAAATGGAACATTTTCATATAAATCGACGTCCCAAACATTGCGCGTCTCAAACATCCCTACGACCGAATCGTAACGAGTTTCCTGATCTGATTTCCGAAACAAAATTTTCGTTATTTTCCCGACGATGTTATTCCAAAATTATGGTAATTGTACAAACTACGACGACCGATATTTAAAACAGCGAAAAATCTTATAATATTGTGTGAAATTCGTTTGAGGGTAAAGTAAAGCTTGTAGAATAGCGTCCCTGATCTAATATTCTCCCATCCACGTTTGTGGATTCACTTGTTGCTCATCGATCCACCGCCCACGGTCTCAATTTTGTGCAGGGTTTAATTTCTGTAAGTGCCCCGACAGGGATTTTCTTTAAAACCAGGCAAATTACCTGTAAAGTTGCTACGATAACTATGTTTGGCGGGTTTTTGTTGACCTTTCAACCGTGTATTTTAATGCTTTTGTGTTTTAAATTGAGGATGGTAAAAAAGAATCTATAGTGACTTTTAAGCACTTATTTTTTTTGTTTTTTTTTTTTTTTAGTTTTTTTCATGAAAAGAGAACATCTGCTTTAAAAATTGATTGTCTTCATAGTTTGCTATTAATTTTGTTTTGTTCGTATTCAAATTTTGTTTATCAAAGAAGATATAAAGACGTCTCATTTCACACGTTATGCGTGGTTATAAAAAAAGCATCGAAACCAAAAAATGTTTTGCTCTACACATATAAACTCATTGAAGCATTCCATATAAAATTTTATGTTGTAAGGGTCCTATATATAACATATTCACGCACCATTTACTAGAGTACATTATCTATAAAAACCACAAAAGAATGATTTAGTGAGCCGGGACAGAAATTCTCGACTCGATAGCGTATTAGATAGATACTTACTAGGTATCCTGTTGATAGCCCTTAAGGGTCTGAGCACTCTAATCGTCCTGATGGCAGATAAATTAATGTTTTCCACGTTCAACGCGTATTCTAGTGCTCTGAAAATTTAATTACGTTAAATCCTAAGAAATTGTATAAATTATTATAATTTTGAGGCCTTACAAAAACACTTCAGCGATCATTATTTGTGTTCACGAAATATTTTAAATTTCTATTTAACCTCCTACGGCCCAGCTTTTTAAAACTCTTGTACAGCTTGAGATCCGTTGTGCAAATTTTTGCACATAATAAATATTTGCTGTCAGGCCCAGAGGGATTTTACCTTGTAACTTCAAAATTCGGAAAGTTATATAAGTAATACTATTTTTTCTTGTGTAGACTACACCTAAAGCATATGATGACATAGATTTGTTCGACCTATCTTTTGTTCAAAAAATTGCACACATTTTTGCATTGCAAAAATCTCCCGACAAGTCAAAAAGAAATGCGGCAACTTTGAATAATATGTACAAAAAATTGTACCGTGGGCGTTTGTTACTATGACCTCTTTTTTAACCTGGGTCTGACAGCTAAACTTTATTATGTGCAAAATTTTGTACAAGGGGTCTTAGGAGGTTAAGTACGTAATCAACAAAAGGTGATTATTATTTTATTGAATTAGACAAATCAATAAATATAATAAAGAGTTTATAAAAACATTAACAAATTAATTGTGGTAGAGCTTAGCTGTAGTCGTATACGACTCGAACGAGGAAATATCACATTCTCACATAAAATTTCCGCAAAGTAGCTAGTATAGTTTTATACGGTGAGTGAGCCTGATGCTCCTATTACTTCCTTCTCATTCTTCATTTTCCTTGTTTTATTCCTTTGAAAATCGGTAACGTAATTGTAGCTGAGGTTTTAGAAACACACGTATTTCGCTTCACGACATTTTCCTTTACAACGTAAATTGCTTTTGACAAGAGCCAAACGTGTTTAAACCATGGTAACCAAAGCATTCTTCGGTTTGCATCCACCAATAAACACAACCTTTGAGCATTTCATTTATAGAGCTAGTTATAGTACAGCATGTAGCCTTGCATGATAAAGTTATATTTTTTAATGAATTAATTAATTTTATCATTTACTTTAAAATAGCGAGCAAATGAGAAGGCTCCTAGGCGGGTGATCTGATATTAATTGATCGACATCGCCCTTTATAGACAAATTAGCGGCCTCTCGCAGTTTCGCTCGCGTCTGTGATTACTACTTGATGTAATATAGCCTATATAACCATACCCAACAAACGGGTTAAGCAACATAAAAAAATAAATAAATCGGATTAGTACTAGTTTCAGAGATTATTCCCCACATGCAAATTTACAAATACAACACACACAAACAAGTTTTACTTCCTTATAATATTAATAAAGGTGATTTATAATATTAATATAGGTGAGGGACAGGCTCCTGGCTCTGAAACTCAAAATACCAAACTTAGCCATAGTAGCTACTTTACGCCGATCTTCAGTAATAGTGTGGTACTTGACAGATATACGAGCACGTGACTACAACCTACTTTTAAAATTACCGGCTATAAGAAACTTCAGCATCGTACTTACCCAGCCATAACAATAAAAAAATCTAGTCTATTCCACGAGTCGGCGAGATACGTGCCGTGCCCATAAATACCCATCGCCACCATTTTAATCGTCATCTCGAGGGTGAAGAATGCGAATATTATGTCATCGAACACCTGAAACGGTAATAAACGTTGAAATGTCACGCTAAAAATATTTTTTTCTCTCGCATCATCATACTTTAAAGGGTTATATTTTTAAGCGTTCTAATTTGCTCTTTGAAATTCAAGTAGCTCAAGTTTCCATAGTCATTTTAATTAAATTTTATAAGGGGGCTGTTATATGAGTATTTAAAGCTTTGAATAAATAAAAAAATTGTCATGAATCAATAGTTAAAAGTCGAAATGATAAATATTTACTTTATAATCAGAAAATAATTAATATAAAATATGAACTAAAATGAAAATCAAAACAATCAAATGTACAACAGTTATGTTATAAGTATTTAATTTAATATAATAAATTGGGTTAGGTAAAGCCTATGGAAATTACCCACTTAGTTTTCTTTATCACCCATCATTTACACCTGGCATTTATTTTACAGGTAAATAACAATATGTTATGACATCAGAAGAATGAGCCAACTAATCAAATCATAGTGTCAAAAAGATTCAATATATTACACTACATATATTATCTACTCACTACTGAAGCCCGACTTTAAGTTTACATGAAAAATATCTGTAACGTGAAAGTTTTGTTAAGGCAAATCTTTTTTAGTGAGTTTTTGTCGTTCGAAGCGCTGTATGATCACTTGGCTCATACAAAAAAAGTTTTCGTCACACTATTAAAAAACTTAACCGGCTTCAGGGAATATACTTTAAAATCCAGCATTTATAAATTATCTAAAAACAATCACTAAGAGATAAATAATAAATGAGAACATTACCTGTAGGATCTTACATCTGTTCGTGACACACTGATCGTCGACGCAGGGCTGGTACATGCCCAGCGTGACGCAATTCAACAATATCACCAACATCGAGATCCTCTCGAACCATGTATGCTTAGTTAAGGAAATGTGTTTTTAATGATGTCACATATTATAAACAAAGCTAAAGAAAAACTGAAAATATTTTAATACTAGGCCATCAGTATACCCATCGGCGCAATATGGAGAAAAACGAAGTATGAAATAGTTCTGTTCTAGATTCTGACCATTTCCAATCCGACAGGCGTTCCCTCTTTGTGATATATTTGTATGACGTATCTAGTATTTAACAAATACCTTAGTAGGACGCTGATTAGCAATCCTGCGTAAAGGCACACGGACTTCATTTTGAGAAAATGGCGTCTAAAAATGTCAAACCTATTCTTAATACATTTCTTTGAAGTAATATACATCCATCTTTTCTTTTCTTTTTTGATTTAATTAAAATCAGACTAGTATTATCAAATGTTTTATCTAATAATAAGTTTTTCTACTTTAATATATGAGATTATTTATTACTAAATACGGAATATACTTTAATATTCGAGATATTTAATAAAGGATTTTTTTTCGTACTTATTTACTTTCTATGACTTTAAAAGTTTTTAAATAATGTTTAATACATGACGCATTATCAGAATAAATCAATATCTCCGAATTCGACTTTTGTGGGTTGAGACATTATTAGTCACTATTCCCTATTCCGTGTAGGCTATCAAGAATCATAAACATCTGTATATAAACCAAAAGATAAAATATATAAATGAATAATTATTATAAGCGAGGATTGTATACAAGATGAATTAACAGTTTAGTAATTTTATTTATGGTAACTTCTTTTGTATTTTTAGTAATAATGAATGAGGAAGAACCTTAGTAATACGAAACTTATTACATCTTCTCGTATAAAAAAAGTTAAATCGGAGTCCGAGCTCTTTAATCAAATACGCCGCGGTAGTTCTTCAATTACGTAATTTCTTTTTTCTAAAGTTTTTCTTAAGTTGAGTTATAAACTTTACACGAGCGCTGAACGCCACTTGATTTGATTAAAACTCAAACGAGCGAAAAATGTGAAATAAAACAGAGTAGCTTAATTAAATTAATTAATTAAGAAGTATAGATCAGTGAGCAAAAACTTATTTCTACAGTAAATTAAAATTATTTTTGAAAAGAATAAATTACTTTAGGTTTCCTCAAATCTAGGAGGTTTAAACTAGCATCTGGTGAAATTAATAGAAGAGTTAAACACTAACTGCCTTACTACAAAAGATTTAAACATATGTTAAACGCGTGTTTAAAAAAATCCGTACTACAAATCCGTGTATAAGGACAGTTTTGAGTTTGACGTGCTTTAGACGTAGCTTAACATACGCTTAACAGATGTCTAAACCCTATATTAGCTGTCAATTGTAATGTGTGACATTATATTAATAAGTTTTTCATTATTTTATTATCTGTTAAGCAATTTTTAAACACTGTTTAGCTAGACACGTGCTAGACATGGTTGTATTGCATCTTTTGTAGTATGGCAGTAAGTTTTTTATTACTTTACCGGAGTGTTTATATGATTTATTTAATGGAATAAGGATTTAAATGAAAACATTTTGATGGCAAGACGCGACGTGCTGTAAGAAAAAAATTGTTCTGACTTGGCAATTTGCATTGCAATACTAAATAAGTTCTGAGTGTGTTTAAGTTTTAGATGTTTTGTATTAGAGGCCTAATTATGTACAAGTGTCGCTCTCAAAACACGATGATTTTTTATTTTTATGAAATACTACTTTAACTGTTAAAATGTAGAACATATTGAAAGCGACACTTTTACATCTAACCTAAAACATTAACCGTGCACTGGCAATAAGGGTTAACATAAACAAAAAAATTAATTAAACTTTAATCTCCGTAAATATGAAAACCTTAAAAACATATTCAAATATAAACAGTAAAATTATATAAAATTATAGTGCATTTATTGTGTTTGTAGTACAGCTGTTGATTTTATTTGTCCAAACGTAAAGAGCGTTAAAGAACGATTCGTACCAGTTTAAATCGGTATTAACGAATCGCTCTTAAATATTAACTGGAGTGTATTCAACATGTTTTAAAAATAAACACATATATTTTTTTTATTTGTTTCAATATTAAAACGCGATAAAATATTCTAACCTAGAATAGTAAACAAGCTTTAATAATTGAAAATGTAACAGTTTTTTAAACAATTTTGCTTTAAATGTAGTTGAATTCTATATACTGTATAATAATTTTAGGTTAAAGTAGCCACACTACATAATACGTAAAACAGCGATGTTTAATTAAGGTTTTAATTACTAACCTCGTTAGGAATCTAACAATCTCGTCGCGAAAAAAAATCGTGGAAACGTATTTTCATACACTATAATAATAATATTATTTATTATTCAAATGTATAAATTAATTGATTACATTTTAATGTAACTTATAAAAAAATAATGATAAAATATGGCGCCAAACATTTACTTGTTAAGTAATAGGGCAAAGGAAGTTATTCTCCAGCCTAATAAAACAATGTGTTATAAAAATAATTTTATTAAAATGTTTATATTAATATAATATCTCTGATATTATGCGCATAAATTTTATTTATACCTATTTAATTTGCTTAAAATATAACATGTTCCATTGTAAATTACAATAAGAACACATGAGGTATCACCAACATAAAAATAAAAAATATTAATATAGAATAAAGTGAAACGTACTTATAACTAATTAGTTTAAACAGATGTACATTCTTTTTTTTAATAATAGAAACCGTTCAAATTGCATCGTGTCATTGATGTTATGTAACTACACTAATTAGCTAACTAATGTAGAGCCTACCTGTGGTTCAGTAAATATTGCTCGAATACGGGCTGATTCGGCTGGAGCAGTGCCTCACTCTCACAGAAGTGAAGGAGCTAATATAGATACATACGTTTCGTACATCGAGTGAGAGAGCCGGTAGTCTAACCACAACCTCATTTTTTCTTATCTCCTATTTCCTGTTATCTCTTATCACTTTTTGAATTTGCAACGTAGTTATGACCCATCTGTTTCTCTAAATGTCCATGTGCGAGTAATCACTTAACATCAGGTGTCCCGTCTGCTCGTTTGTCATCTATTTTAATGATTATGTTATAAGCTTCAGGATTTTAGTACCCTGAATGCCGATCTCTTAGGACGACGTTGCCTAGGAACCAGCTAACAACTGACTCAGTTGACGAGCTTTTTAAAGTGTGAAACGTTCTTTTTAACGTCAAATATTATGAACGTAACATATAAATAATTATAAAATATCATTGCATTGAGCAATAATACATTATTATTTTATATTATCTGTGCCGGCTGTAAACGCACGCTACCTACCTCTCATAATATTATTATTTTACAATATAATAACCCTTGATACTATGTTTCAATTTGACATATGTAACAGTACGCTACTAAATTGTAGCAATTGTATAACATTGCAATAATTAATTAACAATGCGACGTACCATATTTGTGTAATAAATATCGTATTCGAACGGATTAATTATTAAACAATGAAGTCTGAAAAGCTTTTTAATGTAAATACAACTAAATGCTTCGTCTGTATGTTTGAACTACTATTTCAATTTTTAAAAAATATGTGTGTAAATGATAGATTGTTTATTAAAGAACCTTAAAACTAGAACATATTACGCTAGGAACAATAGAAGTAGAGCCATAATTTTTTACATATTTGGCAAGTATCGAAGTTGAACACGTAAAAAAGAGGGTATATTTACTTTATGTAATACATATGGTACATTGATTTGATTAAACAATGAAGTTTGAGAGTCTATAGTTAGTATAGGTATAAATATAAAGAGTTAATTTTTGAACAAGGCGCGTAGGACCAAATCTTAAACGATACTACAGTATATGGTTTTTTTTAATGAAACAGATTCGAAAAAAATAATTCATATACAGGCATATAGGTAATATAAAACTACTCCCTAGTTGTTGATTCTTTGTTTATTTCTACGTACTAATGCTGGAAACTATTATTTAAAAAAAAATTGAACATTACATAGCTTGTATATTAAGGCAAGCCAAAGGCTATATAATATCACTATACGATCAACAGCGTTGTAACAGTAATTATATACTTAATAACAAATTTGGCAAGTTTTGAAATTAAACGAGATGTGAAATCGGGAGTTGTGTCAAGTTTGCATAATAATTATCGCATTGGACCGGATTGATTATTTATTAATTACAAACAACGACGTTTAAAATTAATCAGATATATTGTTATGTAGATTATCAGGTTTTAAATATAATCTCATTTCATTATCTGTGCTCTGGTCGGCCATTTGTTAGGAACGTGGTTTAATTAGGATTTCACTGCAGTGAATACAGTTACAATTTCCAATTAATCCCAGTGGAGCATCGGTGATTGATTAACAGTTCTAGCGGCTGAAATTAATCGTGGAAAGTAGTTGATTATTAATTTTCATTACCACAATATGTGACCTTTATTTATTGCATTGTAATCGCGTATAAAAATTTCACAGTACATTGAAAACATCATTTTTCTTTATTTTTTTCAAACTTGTTCTTAATAAATTAGTTTGCAGAAGTTTTCCAGACAATTTTTTCTTTTCTATTTTGATAAAAGGTATAATTAATTAAAAGCAGATTGATATAAATAATAAGTTTTCGAATAATTGAGATTATTGTATAAATTGAGAAAATATATGGAATGCACTCGAAATTGTAAACATTGAATTTAAAACTTTTTTCCGTACTTATTAAGTTTAAATGACTTGAATTTTTGTTTAATAATATTTAATATGTGACGCGGTATCAAAATACATCAATATGAATTTAACTTTTTGTGAGTTGACACATTATTGCTTATCGGCATCCATATGTATATGCTTTCATTAATTTTTCCGCGTTTAGATTGAGTTTAAATTCGCACATGTAGCTCAGACTAGACTATACACAAACATTTCCGAGGCTACAACTTTCACCCAGCAGTGGTTGGAAAGTTCGAGGTTCATATTACTCACTTTCAACAAGCAGGATAACTAATGTAACTCAAAATTTGTTATTTGAATTATGACGGCATAACTATAGATAAATAAATTAGCTGCTCGCCCCGGCTTCGCATGAATGTACTGAATTTTTTTGTGATATAGGGCGTATGAAAAACATTTCTGTTTAACATTTTAAATAAAATTGTTTATTTATTATTACGCTAGGGCATAGTACTTCAGGCTTTAATGTATAGGTAGGTTACGCATTTATGGCAGTAGTCTTATTAAATTTGAAGGATATTAACAATTATAAATAAAAAATCCCAGAGGTAATCTAAAAATAAACTTATGTCCGATTTATAACAGAAATATATGATAAAAACCTAGTATGTGTACAGATAAAAAAACTTAACAACTCATTATGAAATTTCTAGAATAATAAAAGAGGATTGTATGTTTGTATAAAACTTGGCACGAATATTTTATTAGCTGTTGGGCGCGTTAAAAAGTTTTGACGACTTGCCCGTGAAGTGAAATAGGTGAAGAAAAATAACTAGTTTTTGTTTTGGGTCACACTTTATCGCCTTTTCTCCTTAAGTTTTAAGAACTTTGCTACCTTTCTTATAAATATGTTTTGTTTTTGTTTTTTCTATATAAAATACTTAAAAGGGTAAATATTGTTAATGTGGTAAAATAATATTGACTTTGAAGGTATTATGAATAATTCTAAATTCAATATATAATTATATGTAGACTTATATTAGGAAAATGTTAGAAAATATGGCGTAGTTGGTAACAAAAAATTTCAAAAAAATTATTGCCGCATAAAATATGTCGTCGCTCAATCACCGCATCCTTTCAGTATAATTATATAAAATTTCATAAATATCACATTTTAAGAATCATATTAGATTCGAAGAATTTAAATATGTTTTGTGTGGTTCGTAATACATGTCTTATAACATTTAATATGTTAACTATTTTTCATTTTGACAGACACGTTGGCGCAGTGGTCACTGCAACTGACTGTAGCGCTAACGGTCGCGGGTTCGATCCCCGCTCACGGCAAATGTCTGTATTGGCCATACGGATGTTTGTCGTGGTCTGGGTGTTTGTGTTAGTGTTGTGTATATTTCCGGACCCCCGACACAAGGTCACAAGATATTAATGGGGGCCGTTGAGTGTGATGCGTTTATGATGTGTTTATTTTCATGTTGTTTTATAATGATATAATTTCCGTTTAAAGCTATTTAACTTGTTAACACGTTTTTGCTCGTTATAAAATTTTACAAAACGGAATTTCAATTTCCACGTTCGCTTAAAGAATTATACGAAAATTAGTACTAAAATGCTTATAAGACACGACGTTCATGAAATATTTTCTTGAGTACATCATCTGTTTCATTATATACTCGAATATTTGGTTGAATTTTTGGTACTGAGGGATAGTCGTCTTGTAAGACGAAGATGTTTGAAGTTTGACATATTGCGCTGTATCATTAGTGGATATTTAAACAAATTGTGTTTCTATGAATGAACTGCTTTCCCCGAAACTATGTCAGTCTAGACGTGTTCTGACTGTAATTGGTGAATAGTTTTAATATCCAAAAATTTATCATATAATATGTATTGAACTAAAGTATAAGCTATTACTGTAACTCTTATTAAAATCCAGTAATTGTATCACGGATGTACATATCAACTTTAAATATGTAATTCGTTTACTAGGATAACATACTCATTCTAATTATTTTTATTTATAAACCAGATGAATGATCCATCTTCGAATAATTATGAAAAATACTTCCTCCTCCTTTATAAGTCGGTTAAAAAGTTGACGCCTCTGTAATGTACTCTTTCAAACAAAACGCGGGCATAGTTCTGAAAACGCGTGTTTATTGCTTATGGCGTCACGAGAAAGGAAAATATCTCGTTTTATTTTTGTGAACAAACAGTTATTTCATATATGGGGAGAACAAACAACTCTGTCTATCGTAATTATTGTGTCGGATGATCGATGGTCAGGAAAATATAATAAAAATAATATCTTAAATATTGCTTTTATAATAATTTTTATGTGACGATGTAATGGTATGGATTTAATTGTTGACTTTGAATTATATGATTTTTAACCGATTTCAATTCAATTCGAGTATTTATATTTTTTTGTATGTTCATGCAGAACTTTTTTATATATAAATGGTTATGCTAAATTATTTTTGTTCGATAGGATATACTTTCAGTTTAATTTTTATTAACATTGATTTAGTAGTTTGATTTTATAATCAAAATAAGTAAGTTGTCAGAGTAAACAAAATCTTATTTTTTTGCTGCTGAACTCGGTTGCCTTTTTTTAAAAGTTTTATGTAGGTATAACAAATTTTTTATTCTTTAAAAAGTGTAAACACGACGAGTAAATATTATAACTAATATAATAATAATGGTATTCATGTTATTTAAACATATTATAAATGAATTCAAAATATCTTCTATTATATCATTGTTATATCTTAACGTATTATTATTAAAATTTCAAACAAAAATTTGCAGGACTATCTTCCAAATCCCAATTGTTAACTTTTTATTCACACCTTTTGTCCCTCCCTATAATCAATTTCCTCATAGACCTTTCAACTAAAACTTTTATTTCGGCTTTTCCCTGGTGTAATCGCGATCTTTGTTGAAACTTGTGATATTTACAAAAAAACTGGTGATATTTATCCTTTAATATTAAACCGCTATCATTTAGAAAGGAGACGAAAGCACTTGTTTAAGAAGGTATTATGTCGTAAAATGAATTTAAGAACTGGATTACAATGCATTACGTGACACAATTAAAATTTAAATATCTTTGAATATTTAAGAAAACTAAAGTTTAAAATGACGTACTTTTATTCCTAGCTGATACAATAATGTCGACTTTGTAATAAATATGTTTTCTTTATTGTTATTTACCCCTTATTCTTTATATGTGGGTGTTTTTTATGTTATACTAGTGGACCTGAAAAACGTAGTCCAGCCCAATAGCAGTACTTCTTACCGGGTCTATAATTTATAGTGACCCACTCATACATACCCAAAAAAGTATGATAATTAGTTCAATCGTTTAGAAGGAGTTCAGTGACAAACATGAACAGAATAAATATGTCTAAATATTATCATTAAGTAAAGTAAAGTAAATCTGTAAAGGTCCTACTGTCGGGTAAAGGCCTCTTCTTCAATTAAGGAGATGGTATAGAGCTTAATCCACCATGCATTGGAGCTGCGTTGTGTCAGAATTTCCACTGGCACATGCAAGTTTCCTTACGATATTTTTCTACCCCGCGAGTTGAATTTAAACACAAATTTAAAATTTGAAAACTCGGAAGCGGTGCTTAATTAAACCCATGATCACCGATAGGGATCGACGTGTTCTAAACTCTAGGTCATCTCGGCTCTTGTTATTCAATGCAGGTTAAAATGGCCACTGTCCTCCTACTTGATAAAACGTATTTTGATATCTTATTTATGTATAGGATAGATAAAAAACCTTTGGTCTATTATTATATAAAACCTACGAAAATTATAATTAATATTGCATTGTCGACAGTTACAGATTATCGTGTCTTCAAAACGTCAGTTTACGTTATAAATAATATATATTCGTAATGACATTGTATCGTCCATATAAATAATGTTGATATTTTATGAAATATTTATTGTATAAACTGTTAGCGCAATTTGACAACCAGAAATATACTTAAATTTTCATATTTTGTGTGACAACGTGAATATTGCATATAGATAACATAGTATTGAATATAGCCTATTTTTTTTACTTGTCTTATTTAGCAGACAAACATGGCGTATAAGAAATAAGAAGTATAAGAAATTAACTTCTGAATGATTGAACTGAAATGTTTTTTATAATAAAAAATTGTGATGAAAAGAAAATTGTTCGAAAGTTCATAATTTTCGTTGGGGTATTGTTACCAAAATAAAGACAAAAAAATAGACTATAGAAGGGTTATTGCACGAAACTATAGCTATCGCAACACGATGTACTTGACACTTGATTGGTTTCGTTTGTCAGAAATCAACTGTCAAAATGTATTGCGTTGCGATAGGTCACCGCAATTACACACATTACACACCCAAAATATTTTATTCTTCATTGCAGTTTATAAATGATATAAAATAAAGCAAACTACGTTAAATTTTGTTAATCCCTATTCAGTAGTTTTGCATTGTACGTGAACAGACTTGTCTTCGTGACTGTGAATGAGGCATTAGACATACTAAATAGAGAAAAGACATATTAAATAGACAAAATAAAATCCGAAAGCAGTCTTGATGCTATACTGCTATACATATTTGCCGCAATTAATTTTCTAAAAGAACAAAACATACGGCACGGACCACAAAACTTATTATACATTCAGACATACGTTTTACTTTATGTCCCGAAAACTAAGAAAACTTGTAAAAGCATAATAAACTACGCTCGAACTAGTTGCTAAAGGAAACATTTTCTTCAGAGAGATTATAACACGCTCACTCCAATTTGTCTAAAATTCTTTACGAGATCCTAAAATGTTAACAATGTAGTGTTTATGAGTTCTGTACAGGCGTTTAAAGGGAATGGAAAGTTATAGCGATATAAATGAGTGTTGAAATTTTTTTTTTCAAATAAATTGTTTTTTTATAGTATTTAAAACCCCTAATATAAATTCTACAAATAAAACAAAAATAAAATAAATGTTTAATACTTTATTCATTAAGTAAAATGAACTGTCAAGTCATGACTAACATTTCAAGCATTTTTTTGTTCTTATGATTCTTCCAAAGATTATAACGTTCAACATCTAAAACGAGTAAATGTTTTATCATGTGTAATACTCATTAGCAGGTTATCTTAAAACCGATTCTATCAATTTTATGTTCTTAAAGGATGTTGACGAGTTTTGTTAAGACTTAGGCTGAGACAAATATCTGTATTAGTAAACAAATAAAGTAGAGACTGTCCTTTGAATATCCCACAGCTGGGCAAAGGCCTGATCGTCTAATAAGGTGAAGGTTTAGCTAATCTACCACGCTGTTCTGCGGGTTGGTGGATACACATGTATAAACATTTTTTCTGGCACATGTTCTTCACGAAGTTTTCTTTCCTCGCAGAGCACAAGATGAATTTAAAAAATTTAGTACTGTAACACTCATCGGTGCTAGCTGGGGTTTGGAATCGCGATCATCGACTGAAATAACGTCGATTTCAATCGATGATCGCGATTCCAAGCCCCTAACCACTATGCCCCTGTCTATCTTATGCAATATAGACTTACTTTACCTTTTAATTTTTTTTGTTAAATGTAACAACAATATTTTTAATTAAACTTAGCAAACTAACCCACAAAACCGTAGCTTCAAGTCTCGCACTGACATTGAGCCAGACCGGCTCCGCTTCCTCGTAAAACAGTCGTTAAACTACCGTAGCAACGTTTACATAACGCACACTCAGCGTCTAATATAACTCCTAGTAGGTACTTTAATATGTCACGGTTGATAATTGTGAATGCTTTGTTGTTATTTGACTTGGAAAAATATATTCAAAACCGGCATCTACTACTTTGGGGTTTGATTTTTGGTTTTGGTTAGATTAATTTACGATTACCTTGATTTTATAAGCTATATGTAGTATGATATACAATATGCAAACATAATATATAATCTATGTCCATTTGGAATAGTTTAGCTTTCTATTTGTAATAGAAATTTATAAAAATTTATTTAGTAGTTACACAGACTACTTCGCCTATAAAATAGTTCAAGGCTGGCGTCGTACCCACTCAGCATTAAATCAAGAATCAAAATTTGAAGATTTCAGTAAATTCGAATTAATTAATTAATTAATTCATTTACAGTCGAAGCTTGTCGCCTTTGGAATACCCTCCCTTTGTCCATAAAACGCGCTAAATCCCTGACTACATTTAAAAAACTTGTCAAAGAAATGTATTTATCACCTTAACTATGCTTACCATTCTTGTTAATTATTTTATTTTCCGAGTATATATAATATATATTACGTATGTATGTATATGTATGTATGTATGTATGTATGTATTTATGTTTATATGTAAGTGAAATAGTCTTATTTATTTTAATTTATAAATATTTTTATTATATCTTACAATAATCGAATTTAATATTGCGCCCCTTCCCAACATTCTATTACTAGTCCTCTGCCCAAAGGTTGCCTGGAAGAGATCGCTGTTTTAGCGATAAGGCCGCCTGTTGCACCTAACGCAACCTTCAACGTTTAGTTTAACTCTTTGTACTTTATACTGTATTGTGTTGGTGTGCAATAAAGAATAAAATAAATAAATAAATAAATAAATTCGCTCGATTCGAATCTAGAAAATGAAAAAAGTAAAATAAACGGCGTCTATTTGAAAGTTTATACTTGACTAAGTTTTCATTAACTGAAAGGTATTTGTGGTTGTTCCGTGAGAAGTTCATTTATCAGCTTAAATAATTACTATCAGATCTTGATAAATAAATAAATAAACGCATAACACTCATCGGCCCCCATTAAGATCGCGTGATCTTGTGTCGGGGGTCCAGAAACACTCCCAACACTAACACAAACACCCAAACCACGACAAACATCCGTATGGCCAATACAAACATTTGCCGTGAGCGGGGATCGAACCCGCGACCGTTAGCTCTTCAGTCAGTTGTAGTGACCACTGCGCCAACGTGTCAGTCTAGTCTTGATGTTAGAAATATAACTTATTCACTCAAACTTCTAATCGTTTCATAATCGGTGAAAATTCGTAAAATATAAAAAATCGGCAAGCGTAGCGTGGGACACCTTAAGAAAACTGATTGGGTAGACTGGATGCAGAAGGCTGAGGATCGAGAGCTGTGGCGCAGTGTTGGGAGTATATAAGTAGTAGTACCAGTAGTGAACTATATAAGGCTGATAGATAGATAAAAAATGTAATTGACAACCCTCTTCTTTTTTTAAAAAAAATCGTAACTATTCTCGAACTAATTGAAATAGTCGAATTAATTGAAATAGATCAATTCACCTATTTACGACCACAGTTTGCTAAATTGTCATAAGCTACGTCGTAAATATTTCATTTGGTAAATGTCAAATACATAGTATGACAATAATTATTATGGAAAATTTGCTGATTTACCATTTCGTTGTTAATTATAACTATCGGAATTGATGAATTTGGTATTAAATATTATGATTTCAACAATTGCCGTGTTTTGGTATGTAAAATACCAATTACTAATGTTGTCAATAAATTACTTACTAAATTAATTACTTTTTATACCGTTGAATGGAATACATTTTAAAAACGAATTTCTTAGTGTTCGTTTTATTTTGGGCTCAGATACTCTTCTAAGGATTTAAAGTCACTGGAGAGTGGATCTGGCTTACGTGTCTCGTGGTGGTGATTTGAGCGCATTATGTTCGTAATATATTGTTTAAAATATTGAAAATATCATCAAATGTTTATTAAACTATTAGATTGTTAGCATATATTGCATGCAGCACGCGAATGCTTGTAAAATTCCACTTAACTAATATAGTAATATTTATGAAAGCCGGTAGGTATTTGAAATCTTTGCAGATTATTATTTCGACGGAAGTTTACGTCTCATGTGGGCTAAAACATACACGAAACGGCTATCCTCTAACGATCAGCTCAAATTACTTTTCCCGGATGTAATTTTATTACGTCTAAAATATATAAATATTATATGTATATTTGTGTCATGGGGTGATATTTCTGTCTTTAAATCTGATGTATAAAACTATCGACATGTTCTTTTTTATTGGCTTTATTTTTAACTGAATATGTTTGTGAACAAATATTAAATTTATATTCAACCAACTTCTAATTGTCGCATTTAATTTGAAGCTTTGTAAATAGACTCGTATGTAAATAATCGCTGCCAATTCATTATAATTGCTGAGCAGAATGAGAATGCAATATACAATTATATGTAAGAAAATTGTGTAGCAGACGGGACTCATAGTAATTTTACTTCTATTTAATTCCATTTTCATGGGTGCCGAATGCATTCAAATTTCAAACTATGTATTTATTATATTTTAAATATATTTTTGTATACATTATAAATATTTATATTTTATACCAAAGATTATACCTTCAAATTGGGTTTCGTAGTTTAATTTTGAAATCAAAATAACGTGAATAAGTAACCCTAGTAAGAAAAATTGCGGATTTTGTTTTCGGGAAAAGTTCCTCTCTTTCTCCGAACGCGTAACGCAAAAAGTGTAGTGTTTATCAGCCTATGTATGTTTGTATGTGGAATTGTACCTTCGTGGCACAATGTCGCTATCGGTCATAGAAAGCATAGAAATTTGGAAAAATCAAAATAGCCGGTTTACGACGCCATAATGTAAAAAAGATTAATTATGTCAAGTGGGGCGTCGTGTACATATTTAAAAGTTATTTTTAGATTTCTCATAATATTTTTCAATCAGAATAGCCGCTTAGGGTCCATAACGATATAAAGTTGATTAAAAACAATTTTCACTTAAAGGTTTTTAAACAGAACTGATATTGATACTATGCTGCTGGCTGCAGATGATCTTGTTACGTGGGCTTTATGATTTTTTAAATACATTTTTTTAAAAGACTTATTAATTATTTAGAATAAATATTTAAGCATCATTTATATACATTTTTCATATTATTTATTTGTTTCTTACTTTTTAGTGTACGAAATTTATACTTTTTTTTTCATACCATAGTCGACATTTCGTTTTTTTAATAAGATACATTTTATATCTCTTACTTTATTAAGCACTCAGTAATTTAAAGTCGTCTCTTCAATAATTAAATTATAGATTTCTTGTTATCGAGCACTCAAATTTTCTGACTGTTAGCAGTTTTTAATATTGTTAGAAACTTGGAATCGAGATCAAACTCAAACCAGATTTGATTCCGTTTAATTAACAATTGTAATTTTGATTTAGATTTTTACCCAACTCAAACACAAGGGGTGTGATGAATGATCAATTTGATGTTTCAAGAGTTAAATTTGTGTAAATAAATAATTATTCATCTCGTATGTTATTATTATTCATCTCGAGCTTGGCAATAAAGAAAAACATCGTGAAGAAACCTGCATGTGCCAGGAGAAATTCTGACACATACATATCCGCTAACCCGCAGTGGAGCAGCGTGGTGGATTAAGCTTTATACATAGGTATAAAGCTTAATCCACCACGCTGCTGGTGGAATAGTCCTCAATAGGAAAGAAGGCCTTTGCACAGCAGTGGGATATATACAGGCTTACATTATCCATTCGCTTGAAATTTTTAATGTCACTTTGAAATAAAGTTTTTAACGATGAGTTTTTTACACAAGATTGTTATACTGCTCTTATGGAAAATTAAACAGATTTTAAATATTAAAATCATTTGTATTTACAAGAAATAACGTTTTATGAAAATATAGGTTATTTTGTGAGGCTGTCGCTATCGCAACGTGATGCATTTTGATAGTTGATTTGCTTCGTGTTATACTCAAAATGAATCACGTTGCGATAGCCGTAGCTCACCTTAATTAGCCAGCTGATTTCATTTACGCTGAATTCTTACATCACTCTGTCAATTACGTCCATATTAAATTAGGCGGTTCTTGACATGAGTTTGAAAAAAAAATTTAAGTCCGAAATAAATTAAAGAAGGTCATCGCCCTAGTTTTGTCAACCTCCTCTAATGACCTGTGAAGTGAGTGGGAGTCACGTACCTTTTCAACCAGCCGTGAGAAAATAACTACGAGACCTTTTATCTTTCTTTGAGTAAAGCTTCTTTATTATGTATGTGTTGAGAGCCTATAAAGAATTTCGGCTTTCGTTTCGAGATTTAACAAAGAAATGTATAATTAATGAGTAATTATCTGGGCGGTGAAGTGGCAGTTTCAGCTTTTGTGAAATTTTTATTTGTGGTAAATATATTTTGCTCAAATAAAGGATATCCAAAATCAAATTTAAATTTACTTTTTTCAAATAGGCATTTCACAACCGCCTTTGAATTGTCAAAACGAAAAATAAATATTTAAATGAAACAAAACCTACCACAGGTACAAATAATAAACAGTGAATTATTAAGAGGATCACAAAACTTGTAGTACAGAATTTCCGTTGAGCGAGGCTCTCACACTTTGCTGGTTTTAAAGTCTAATAAACCATATCATAAGTAGCAATTGAGTTGGTACTTAAATCTGCACATTACTACAAGAGGAGTTTTAAAACAGCTTTTACGCAAAGCATTAGAGGTAAGATGGCTTGTTCTTAGAAGTCTATCTAGAGTTTTCTAAACGTTTTAAAACTGCATTAAAAATGCAGTTTAAGTCTAACTGCTGTAGAGACGCCAGTTTAAAAATGTATTCCGTATAATAAAATTGAAACTAGTAAAGTTCAACTTTATGATGCCTCGTTAGGATTGACTATAGTTTCATGTAATTTTGGTAAATTAATAACTCTATAACGTTGCCAAATGTTTAATGGTGACATATTTTGAATGTTTTACAAAATACCATGTTTAATTTAAGCTGTATATTTAGTACATTTAATACGGAGTGTACTTCACAAATGCTTGGTGACTTCATTTACTCGTCCCCTTGAGAAATTTGTGCTTAATTTAGTTCCTTAAATATTCAGTAATTATTCAACAAAATATAATGCATTCTGATGGTAAAGTATAGCGTTTCCTTTTAAAATATAAATCGGTCAAGTGTGAGTCGGACTCATATTTTATGAAAATTATAATGCATTATGAAATACAGGATATAAGACGCTGATTGAAAATAGCATACCACTTGCCCTTCGAGTATGGAACCCTAAAAAACGACTTAAATTGTCAAAATTTTGCATATTTTTACTGCAGTCGTTTTCGAAAATTTCCCTTTAGATCCGCAATATAATATAATAACATAAGACAGAATTAGAACCTTCAAATAAAGAGTTCGCGACGACAGGCAATTAGACACGAGCTGTGAGCATTGCGGAGCACTTGATATTATACCAGGGCTTTGAATGTCGAAGGTGAAAAAGTCTAAGCTTTGCTTACATTTCCCGAATATAGTTTACGTCATAGTAGCAAAAATATAGTTAAATATAATATGTTAAATACGTAATTTTCTTTATCAATTTATATCAAAACGCCACGCACAAAAACACTTATACACGGACTATTTATTTAATCAATAATCCTAAAAAATATCTTTGAAGTTCACAGCCCCCTTGTCATTGGTGTAATGGCGACAAGAACTCATAAGATTTTCCCTATTAAACGTCACGAAACGTGAAGATGTTTGGACTTTAAAAAATTGGATTACGGCAAATATAACCATTCCTTAGGCAATTACTTTTGTAAGTTTTAGTTTTGTAATTGACATAAAACAGCTCTGTAACATCGTGACCTTGGTGACTACGAAAACCGCAGCGGATAAAAATAAAGGCACTGACAGTAAATTCTTTCAGGTGTAAAACAATATTAAGCAACTTGTATAAATTTTTATGAAAGCCTCAGAGCAAAACTTATAAAAATAACATGTAATTCTCGCCTTATAAATACGTAAAACATCAAAACATCGCGTATACAGAGTAATCTCACATTTATTTGTGTCAAAATATATACAAAAAGTTAACGATAAATGTTTGTTTGTGCTATACAAATATTGCCAATCACAAGCGCCTTGAGACCGACCCGATACCAATTTGAATAATCTTTATTGCCTCTCCGCTAGCTTTCTATCAATTTTTCGCTTTTTCTTATACGAAAAAAATGTTTTATTGTATTTATAACTATCTAGACTTTTATGGTAAATCTTCTCCGTAATGTCGATTTGTTTTAGTTCTAGTATTTAAACGTAATCCACGGTTAATATTACAAATGTCTTTTTTATTTAAAAACAAGTGAAAAACGAGTGCGCGGGATGTCTTATATAAATGATCATCACCGCTCATGGAAATTTGCAGCAACAGAAGAGCCACAAATGTGTTTACCAGCTTAAGAAGAAATTAGAGATGAAAGGGAAAAGTAAGTTAGGACAGGAATAATCCCTCTCCTATTAGGCTTCGGCTCCCTCATTCACCGTTCGATCTTCTTCTTCTTCTTAGCGTTTATCCCGTCTTGTGACGGGGTCAGCTTTCCTGCTATTCTCCTTCCACTTCACTCTATCATGGACATCTTCCTCATTCACCGTTCGATACGCAGACATTTTAGATACTTCATCCCGATTTATTGTGAGAGTGAGTAACTGCCCCGGTCGAGCCAGCCCGTATACAATATATAATCCTGGATGCAGCTAGTCTCTTCTGTCTCTATGTTTGCTACGTTTTCACGTCTAAACCACTAAACCGAATTTCTTAACTTTTGGTATAGATTGGTCGAGGTTATACAGTACTTTTTGTTAATAATTATTCGACGCAGACAAATTTTCAGGCTAATACTAGATTTACTAACGTATAGCGTTGAAAGCGTATCGATTTTAAACATTTTAGTGTGATTAGAGATACATTAGCATTGAGTGTCGTGACGGGTTGTACTAAAGGAAATGACGTGTCACGTATCATGACGTCATGTGTATAGCCTTATAATTATTTGTAATATGAAATCGTTATTGTATCATGAGCATTAATTTATAGTGCTTCTCCCCTTTGCTTCTATACAAAACTGTTAATTATAATATAGAGATTATGTTCGTAGTTTTTGCATGAAAGAGAAAAAAATATCAATCCACCTCTTAACCAACTTTCGTTCTTATAGTAACAGTAATATAAAATAAGAAATGAACATAAGGATTTATTAATAATATTTACTTAATCAATAATATCTGATATATCCATTTCTACGAAGTCCTATATCCATTTCTACTAATTGCAGCTCGCCAGGTTCCATAAATAATATTTCAAACTGTATCAGGTCGGTTTGTCTAGGGTCACAAAAGGTTGTTTTCCAATACCGAGAGCCACGCTATTGTTCTCCACAAGCGGCTGAAGTAATATTTGAATTGTTCCAATACACAAGCTAAGTTCTTTTAAAACAAATTTAATTATTCAAGTTCTCAACCCTCTGAACCTTTTTTGGTGTAAAAACACCATTGAATTTTATGAGTCGAAAAAATTGTAGGCTTAGGACCAATTCATTCAATGGGTGAAATCTGAAGCTCTATTCAAGCCTTGAATGTAATATTTCGGACGCTGTTTTAATATGAAACGCTTTTTATGAAAATACATAATATCTCACGATACCTCATGACCTTCTGGAGCAAAAGTAGCCTAAAAAAAGAAAAAACTTCATGTTAAGTTGTCGCAGTAGCTCTTCTCTAGAAAGAGAAAGAGAGAGAGGGAGAGAGAGAGAGAGAGACAGAGAGAGAGAGAGAGAATTTACTTTATTATACACCTAAGCTATTTATATATTATACCGCTAAATTGCTTTACTAGATGTGACAACTGTCGCAAACACGATATAGGAACATGTTACAGTGAATAGTTTTTGAGTTATATAAAATACGAACATTAAGGGGTCAAGGAAGATCAAAATATTTTAATTAAATTTCGTAAAACGAATTTTATTATCTACAAGGATCGTTAATAATTTATCAATATATTCCAAAATGTTGTTTTAAAGATTTGTAAAAGACGTAAAATTATTTTATATGCGTATCGAATAATTTAACGATGTTTACGAATGATGTACATTGGCTATAAATATAATAAAATAAATAATGAACTGATAAAGCTTAAATGTATTTATTTGTTTGAATTTCTGTATAGGATATTTAAATATTTGTATATTGTTGAATAAATCGCGACCTTAACTTCCGATATATATTGATATGTTGAGTAAATTCTACTATAAAAGCATGCGCAGAAGAAGAGCATTTTATGGGATATTTTTTTAACACACACTAGTGACTATTAGTATCGCGTACTTAAGTCTACCGAAAATCGTTTTTATTAACCGACTTCAAAAAAAGGAGGTTTTTAATTCGTCGGGGATCACAGATGGTCACCGGAACTACTCAACAACAAGTATTTCAAGGCTTGCGATTTGATTGCTTTGATTTAATTGGTAAACAATTTATCGTCACAATGGATAAGGTAAAGTAGCTGATGGTGTAGCACCAGGAGAACTCCTCAATAATAAACAGCCCTCCATCGGGAAATTCTCGAAACAAACAAATTAGTACAAGTTTTTAATTTGGTAAAAAATAACTTTACCAAGCGGAAATTACGTCATCGAAATTATCCAAACTCAAGGGTACAGTTATAAATGTTCGCTTAGGCGATTCATAATAGCAATTTCTAATTAGTAAGCACTTTCGTTATCAGCATTAATAAAATTATTAATTACGCAACAGTTTGACGACAGGTTTGCAACATTGTCGTTCAGTGAGCAAAACCCCTTAAATCATTTTATAAAAAGCACGGCTATTCTGAGGAGTGGTCTATAGGGATTTTGATTTCAAATCATCGACTCTATATTCCATAGAAATTGTTTGATATCTAAAGGAATCTTTTCAATTTAAAAACAAAGTAAATGAGAAGGCATACCGGCAGTCTCTTTAAAGAAATATTGAATAGACGTATAATCGAAATATATTTTTATAAAAGCAATATTTTTTATGAAAAAAAAAAAAAATATTACTCCGCTACGAGAATTGAATTGTTCTCGTATTTTTGGCTTTAAATACTACGATATTCAAGTATCTGAATTGATTTGGGTTTTTCCTTTTAAAATTATCAATATTCATATTTTGATAAATAATACGGAAATCAGCACTACCGTTTTTTTCGTTCTTAAAATATTTGTCAATAAAAAAGAGTTGAAGCCCCACTGCAGGCAACGTGTTCCAACCACTAGGCCATCTTGGCTCTTAATCAGTAAGAAGTAAGAATTTTGATGCACTACTTTAACTAACTGATTTGATGGATATAACATTTGTGTAGTTCTTTGACAGCTGATAGAGTTGTATCTGTCAGCTCGTGACCACGACAGAAGGACCTCTCTCAAAAGATCACAGGTCTGCCAAAAATAAAAGGTAACAATGCTCAAATTTCATGAAAAGCTAACCCCTTCTAGAATATCATCAGAATTCTTCCAATTATTCATAATAAGCGCATATGTAAGCCATGCTTACATAAATATATTATGGTTTCTACACTCACATTTAGCGCTACAAGATCATGTTTGAATTATTAATTTTCACTTTTAAGTTTTGATCAAATCTCTGAAGAATCGACTGCTTAAGTTTTAATCAATATATGTGTGTAGTAATCGCATTTCGTAAAGCCTTTTCCTTTAATTTGCCGTATTCTATTACTTCCCAGAAGTTGATCCTTATATGTGACAGTATCACGAAGTACATCAATACACGCATGCTATTTTTTTTAATTCTGCATGTTCGATTCATACGAAAAAAAATCAATTTTAAACAAAAATATCGATGAAGTTTTTTTTGATTTTTATATATATCGGTAATAAGACACCTTTATTTACCAGTATTTTTCGCTATTTCTTATAGTTTCGAATTTGGCCTACCACGCCAAGATAAAAAACTGTATACGCCACAGTTTCTATTTACTTAATTATATAAAGGTATTTCATTAACAAAATACTCATATTCTATTTACAAATATCCCATAAGAGTTGTTATAGCATAATTATGTCCATTTGGAACTACTCCGCCATTGAATTGCTGGACACAAAGAGACCGTTAACAGCTCGGTGGAGGAGAGATACGTACGTCGTTGTTTATCCAAATAATAACATAAAATTATATAGTTTTGTTTAATATTTAATTAGCCTTTATTTTCAGTAAAGCCATATATATAAGTGAAGCAAAGATTTTATACTCCTTTTTACGAAAATTGTGCGAATGGAGTATGTATGAAATTTTGCACACGCATTTTAAAATTAATCGACGTTATATTTTTATAAGAGACATTTGAAATCCAAAATTGCATTTTATTGGGTGGATAAGTTCCGATTAAGCTATCGTGAACTTTAGGTGTAACTGGTGAAACAGGCCCTTAGACAGTTTATTTCTGATTTTTGTACTAAAATGTCTTCTTTAACAGTTATCATATGGCATGAATTGAGAGCGGCAGTTTGATATAATTTATATTATTATCCTAAAATATATATGTATAAATGAAAATCAATATCTAAGAGCATCATTTCAACATTTATTTTTCAGAACAATTTTTTATGAAAGAAAATGTTTTAACTGTATGCAAAAGTATAAAAAATCGTATAAAAACTCATTTGTTTAAATTTTAATTAACACACTTGTGCAAACCACGGCGGGCAGCTAGTTGAGAATAAAGATTGAGAAGTTTTGTTACTTGTAATTTGGATAGATCTTGAACTGGACATTTAACGTCAGTAAATAAATAATAATAATAATATACTTTATTGTACTTCAACATAAGATCACAGTTCAGATAATACGTAACAAAGAAAAGTACCCCACAAAATAAACATTTAGATATTTCTTTTAAATATTTACTAACAAGAGATGCAATTTTCACTTGGTTTTTAATTAATTCAAAATTGTTTTTAACTTTTAACATTACATCCTGAGCATTCTTGTAACACTAGAAGCGTGCATAGCGTTTTAAATAAAACAGTATGATATACGGTGGATGGATTCATTTTTCTAAATGGATTTTGCGCATATAAGTTTCCGTGTAAATATTTGAAGCTAGAATTTTATATCAAACAATTAAAGTTTTAAATTTGCTAAACAATTAAGTCTACATTATAATAAAATATTAAGTATTTTAAACTTCATTTAAATAGGCCTGGTTGTTAAAATAGAAGAATTTAAAATCAAAGTCGCAGATTTAAATCTAAGCAGGTAATGTTGAATTTTTAAAAGTATTTGAATTCATGACGTGCTCTATTATCGCCATGGTAATGGTTTTGAAATTCTTTATATCGCCAAAGTTCTTTGAAAAGTTACCTAATGAATCATTAACATGTTAATATATATTGACTTATACTTTTATATAATTCCAATTTCATTTGAGCGCTAATTTTATAATGTGATGCTGAATTTCGTTCCACGAAATATCGTCTGATTTCATATCATATTTTAACATAAAATAAATTCTCTTGTTCTGCACGAAGGGAATTTGGAAATAGCATAGCGGAGCTATAATTTATTATTTATTGGCGATCCATAGCGCACTCTATTGACAAATATTTTATGCTCCAAAATTGTTTGCAGGTGTTCAAACAAGAGCAAAACTTCGCAATGAGTTCATGATCACATTTATTCTACCTAAGAAACAAAGAAGTTCTTAGTGTCTGAATGTCACAAACTTTATTAAGACCCGGAAATAAACTAGCGATTATTGAGAGTGTATTCGCTTTTTCACGAGAATAAAGTTTTTTAAGAACCTTTTATTTTAACCTATATTTGTATGTCATTACGTTTTAGTGTGTACCGTTTTTCGATTAAGGGGCTTGAAGAAGGTAATAGTAATCCCTTTGTAATAATATGACTAATACTATCTACACAAAAAGTAATTTAGTATCTGCGATAGATTTAAAAACATGTGCGTAAAAATTATCATTCAAATTGGAAAAGCATATAAGACTTTAGATTATTTACTGAAATTTAATAACAAATAAATACTTTGACGTGTTTCATCAAGCCATGACTCTCAATTTATTGAAGACCTTTTTCGATCTTACAAAAGGGTAAAATTTTATTTGATTACAGAAAATCTTATTCAATATTGCGTCTTATAAAAATATTTATCAAAAAGAGATATAATCGTATCATATTCCTTCATATAACATTCTTTTTAATGTATAAATAAAGTAAAACCTTTGAAACACAATAATGCTTGGTTTTAATAATGTATCTATCTGCGGTTTTCGGCCAACTTTAAAAATGAAGGAGGTTCTCAATTTGTAGCACGCGTATTATATATATATTTTTTTTTTAATTCTATTTTTATTCAGAAGGGCATACTTTACAGTAGTTTGCTTTTTAAATTTAAATAGCTGTAATTTGCTTTTAAACTTCGTTTTTTAATCTTAATTAGTTAAATTATCGATCAGAGGCATAACTATAATACCCGAGGCCCGTGGCTAATTCTCTGGATGAGGCCTCAAAGTAAAAATCGTCACGTTATAATTCTAATAAGTATTTACCCAAAATTATTAATAATATTGTGCATTTTAGTTAAATATCTGATATGTTTCATTTTCAAGAACATAGGTTTATACATTTTTAGGGTTCCGTAGTAAAAAACGGAACCCTTATAGTTTCGCCATGTCCGTCTGTCTGTCTGTCTGTCTGTCCGCGGCTTTGCTCCGAAACCCTTAATACCAGAAAGCTGTAATTCAGTATGAGTATACATATGAATTACGCCGAGAAAGACGTACAATAAAATCTTTAAAATATTTTTTTTTCAGGGTGTCTTCCCTATGTGTTAAGAGAGACCAAAAATTTTTTTTCTGATTTATCCCATGTTGTGGGGTATCGTTAGATAGGTCTTTTAAAAATGTTATAGGTGTGGGAAAACCATTTTTCCGAACGACGAACTGTTTCCGAAATATTAAGCTTTGAAGTGTCAATTTTTCTTAGAGTCAAGTGTCCCCCCCTCTACCCACTAAACTGCTGCGTCTAAAAATCTGAAAAAATTCTCGATAGTGGTACATATAATGAATTTAAAAGGAAAATTATCACGGCTATGTGGGTTCTTATGGTTATCGAGATATAGATGATCTAAGTAAAAATAAATATTTCACTTTTTAAAGCATCACATTATGTAAAGATTAATAATTTTAAATTAATATATGAATTTAAATGAATAAATAAATAAATATTTAATAAGTTTAAATTAAAATAAAATATAAAATAAGGTATAAAACAATGTCTCAATAAAACATGTCGCGAGTGATTCTGAATCGCGCTAATGAAGTTTTCAACCAAATCTCCATAGATTTCATAGGCGCTAATCAGGAAGGAAAATTATCGGCGCTAAGTATATTTTACAAGTCTTAGAATAATAAATAATCGACTAACATATAAAGTTCAAAATCGTTAGTATAATTCACATTCAAACATTCATTTTACATTAAAAAAAGTACGTATATTGTATAAACTGACTTAAAAAAGGAAATTCCCAGTTCGTCGTAAACTTTTTTACGAAAATAGGTACTCGAAGATTGCTTGACCGATCTTGACAATTCTGACAACTACGGAACCCTACATTGTGCGTGGCCCGACACGCACTTGGCTGATTTTTATAATGTAATAACAATCTACTTTTAATAAGATTTCTTTTAATATATTTTTTTTTAGCAGGGGGCCCTCTCGGGCCAGGGGCCTGTAGCTTTTTGCCAGCTCTGCCCCCCTTTAGTTACGCCACTGTTAGCGATATATTTTTGACATTATTTATAAGAAATTATGTCAACTATAAACTATAAGCGAGCTAATTAACAGATGGCGAGTTTATTAATAAAAAATCAATTAACTTAAATATTGAGTAAATTAAAATATAATTTCCCGATTAAATTGACCTTAAAACGAAATACGGTCATTTCAATATCTAATTTTAAATTAGTTTCCTCAAACGTTTGCAGATGTAGAATCAGTGTCAGTCGGATGTCACGACGAACCCGATTCAGCGGAAGTGACATGAACATCAAAATTTTAAACGAACACATTAAAATGTTTTCAAAGTCATTGGCATGCTTTGATCATTAAAAGCAAGGCTTTCCTATTTATAGTTAAATGTTTACTATTCTATACTAATCAATACGTAATTCGTACGATTTTATTAGCATTGTATTTTGCATAGCAGATGTATAATTTAGTACTTTTTTGCAATGGTTGATCGTTATAGTAAAACATACTCGTAATATTATTAACTGTAATATGTATCTATGTGGAAGGTCACATTATGTCTTTATGAAAGAATTGCACTTGTAAATTTTGCTCATAGATTCACCTAAATAATTCACTTTTGTGCGTTATTTTTAATACATAGCATAGTTATCGTAAAGATACTTTGTTGACGGTAATTATGTTATAGAGTTGCCTTATATCAATTACGAGACTAAAATTTACAAGGGTAATTCTAGTTTTATATGTATGTATGTGAGTTTGCACCTTTGTGGCACTATTTAAACCAAACTCGTGGACCGATTTTGATAAAGTATACGCCGATTGATTTGTCATAACGCGCGAATTTCATAGAAAGTATAATAATTTGGAAAAATTGATGTGGCCTAGTTTGGACGCCATAATGTGAAGAAGGAAAAATGAAAAATGAACTGTATAAAGTGAGGTATCGTTTAATAGGTATTTTAAAACCACTATTAGGTCTGTTATATAATTTTTCAATCAGAACTACTGTTTAGAATCTATAACGATTTAAAGTTGGTTAGTAATGATTCTCTATGGTCTAGTTACGCAGTTAGGTTTTTGATTTTTTCAATTAATTACTAATAAGTATTATTTATGTTAATGTTTTATTTTAAATTATTTTATTTTCGATATATGTAAAAATTGAACCAAAACCTTTGATAACAAATAATATACAGCGATTATCTATATTTATTTTAAAAATAAGCTTTTCTTTAAAAAGATCATTACAAATTTCAACTTCTTAACTTTAAAAATGATATCGTTTCATGTAGACGATGTTTTAGTTTGTTTTATTTCCTATCTTGTAAGAGGCTTCGAGGATGTTGGCGGCGTAAAATATTAGTCTATATGGACCTATTGATATTGACGCTGGAATACTGCCAATAATACTTTAAACACGGTATGTAAATTCATATAACTGTACGATGTTATCCGTGAAAAATATAGAATTAGGATCATTTTTTAAAACTTATTTCAGAACTGTAAATGTAGAATATATGTTTCAGTTGTCTATCGAGAAGAATTAATGAATTAAAGGTCAATGATACTTAGGCATTAAATAACCAACCAAAACTAAATTATTGAATCTATTTTGATGAAAATTCTATTATTAATCTGTAAATCCGTCTACAAATAACATAAAATTGGAAATAAAAAAAAAAAACTATCGACGATCTACGCATTGAGACTATTTCAACGAGAGTAGAAGTTAGATCTTTTCAGTAACTAAAGCAAAAAGCTGATAATTGGTCAAGTTGTATTCGAGCAATCAGGAAACATACGTAAAAAAGTTCCCGGTAAAATGTGCTAGCTTTACTTCTTTGAAAAAAAAAGTACGTCGGTTAAAAATTACGTTCTTTAAACTGTTTTAGTTCAACAGTTTCAAGATTTCTTTTCGGTAGCTTTGATAATTTATAAAGAATATCTAAGAAACAAATTAGAATAACAAATAAGATCACTCGCAAAGCGTGAGAACAATAGGAACAAAATATCAATAGGACGTAACATTTCTATACATTTATTTACAGAAATATCAGATCTTATTTCAATAAATAAACGTGGGTGAAGACTTTATAAGAAGATTATGTTATTGGAAAATCTAAAGTACAAACGGAAATAAAGCTAAAGAACATTTGGTTTCCATGACAATAATCGCTCAAAGAATATACATATTAATGGAGCTGAGTGTTTGTTCGTTTGAACGCGCTAATATCAGAAAGTGTCCGATAGATTTTAGAAATATTTTAATTATTTGTTGAGGTAATTTTAAATGAATGCCTCTAACATCACGCTAATGATTATCAAGTCTCGAAACACACCAAAATTTACAAGAATTGTTCGTCGAAAGTTATTACGTATGTACATATAGATATAATAACAATTATAATGTACCATACATTGGGCGAGGATTACACTTAGAAGTTTTGCTCGCACTTTCATAAAGATTTATTTAAGTTATTTCTCATTGCTTCACACCCGAAAAAATTTGCTGTCAGTGCCTTATTTTTGACATTTACAACTCTGGTAAGTACTTATGACTTATCTGTTACAGAGTTGTTTTATATTGCTCTCGAGAGTAAGACTTACAAATGTAATTCTCGTTTATGAGACACGTATTATTTCACGAAGGCTACATTGTAATTTATATTATTGGTTTTTGTATCAATAATTATATTTAACTGTAATATAAGTCGTAAAAATTATTTCGTAGAAATGTAAATGTATTTCGCCTGTCGAGAAACATCACATTAGCATTTTCGTAGTTTGGCTTGTCTTCGTAATCCGTTTGACTTAGGATACACGTATAAACAGAATTTATTCGGCGCGAAATAAGGATTACGGGCCATTAGGATGGTGTTAGACGTTTGAATAGAATTGTTAGACAAAGAACAGAAATACGATTCCTGGCTTTCTTTTGTTAGAAAATACATATATATAAAAAAACGAGAGACGTTAACATCGTTTTAGGCTTTTAGAATAAAATAACGTTTTCTGTATAAGTATATTTGTTTTGAATTTGGGAATAAGTGGGCTGAATATCGGCTCTATTGTGAACGTGTTTGTTATATAAGTATATAAGTGTTTATATAGTACATAATATGTCTTAAAGTTGTTTTTGTTTAAATATCTATTTTAATACTGCATCGAAATCAATGTTGCATACACGATTTTGAGGATCATACTGTATCGACGAAAGTTAGTAGTAGTAATCTTTATATTAATGTTTTCGTGAAAAAAATGCGTTTTAAAACGATTACGTCATAATTATGTATTTGTTTAATGTGTACGAGAAATTTTACAAGCTGTTGCCTGATATAACAGATTTCAGATGGTGAACTTAGCTACGAATTTCTAAACTGCGAATGTTAATTACTGATATATCAATTCGAGATGTTACTCGCACTAACAGTATGTATGGGTTTTTATTTTGAAATAAACAGATTACACATAAGGAAAGAGGTCACTAGAAAAAATAATAAAATTATTAAATACAAGGAAATTATCATTCTGGGTGCACGGCAGTGCCCTGCCAAGTCGAGCAAAAAAAGCGGCACGGTCGTACTATTGCTTTCTCGAAACAATTCAAGCCATTTTCGACTTCTAAAACATTCGCTGTAGATAAAATTAGAAGCCAGAATTTTTAGTTACAAAACAGACATTGCATAAAACAGATATATGTAAAATTTCATTTAATTTGAACCTGTAGTTTAAGAATTATATCTAGTCCAAGTTTTTACATTTTGTGATTACTCATTGACTGATCGATCATATAAATTTTAAGTCACTTCTAGCAAACATGAAAGTTTCAAATTTAAGGTACCATTAGTGTTTATTATATAAATAAGAAAAACTCAAACATTTTGCAATTTCGATCCAGTTTTCTAGCTATACTAACTGCATAAATAACTTTGTAATTTAGTGCAAATATACAGTATTACAAATTTACATTTGCAGTTCACAAATCAGAGTACCGAAGTGGTAAAGTTTATATGTAGAGGGAAATCTTCGGAACTGGTGGTTCGAGTCTAAGTCTACATTATTTCCGAGAGCTATTGGCTATAAATTATATTGATATCATGCACATTAGCCTAGCTAACACAGTTTTTGTCTATATACTCATGTTTTGTTTATATAAATGCGACACTTCGTGTGTCGGTTTCTACACGCTGTAATGATTTAACATGTTAAAGTGAAATTTGGAATCAATACAGCTGGTATAATACATTTGTGGTTACATTTTATTCCACGAATATAGCCGCAGGGATACTATTCTTTTAATCAAATGATTAAAGTAATATTAATTTACATATAACAATGTCTTGTTTTGTAATTTAAGTAGGTATAGTATATGAATTTTTTAGAATTGGAAACTATTTTGATGTAAGCCTTATTGAATACTGTTTGTTTCCTGACTACTAAATAAATAAAATGAAACTGTAGACAGAAAAACACCTGTATTATCGTTACTATGTTTTAGTGGCTAATTACAAAATATCTAACTACTATTCTTGTATTTTGATTGTTATGTTAACTCCATAAAATTGAGTCAATGCGACCGTTCGGTTTAGTGGTACTGAATATATGTATACCTCTAATGTTTTTATTTTCTAAGATTACGGCCGGTATAGTTATAACTGTATCTGCTTATTATACATCAATAAGCAGATCCTGTTATAACCGGAAAAAATGCTAAGTAAATGATGATGATGATGTTAAGTCAATAAAATGTTCAACATAGTATTGTAAATTGCAAATAGATATGAATTGATTTTACAAGTTGTTGTTATTAAGAACATCAAACAATAAACTCATCCAAAGAGATGATGTTAGGATAATATCTCTCACTTAATACTGATATCTTAATCAAAGGGATTGTAAATATTGCGTCAACAACGCGTTATGGTTTTACATTTTGTTGAAACTTTCTTGGAATGAGGCCAACGCGCGTCTGTTTATTTATTATTACAATTTTATAGAGCTAGCCGATGTGTAAAAATAAAATACGATATAAGTCGTCGGTAACGAGTTTAGAATGCCATTGTTGCTGGGTTAACTTAAGCTTCCTATATGTTGTGAACAACGAAATCAAATTACATGTCTGACTCATGTTGTTTCAGCGGATAAGTCACGCCGCATACATACTGTAAGGGATTTCAAAAATTTTAAAGTGGAAGATATTTTTCTAATACATTTTTAAATGTTATCAGAGTTCAAATATATTTAAAGAAAACTTTTGAGTAAAGAAGAATAAATTTTGCTACGTTATCTAAATTTAGGAATGCTCTCAAACGAAAACGTGTACATATAATAATAATAATGATAAACGCATCACACTCAACGGCCCCCATTAAGGTCACGTGACCTTGTGTCGGGGGTCCGGAAACACTCACAACACGAACACAAGCACCCAGACCACGACAAACATCCGTATGGCCAATACAGACATTTGCCGTGAGCGGGGATCGAACCCGCGACCGTTAGCGCTACAGTCAGTTGCAGCGACAACTGCGCCAACGTATCTGTCAATATAAATACTAACAGCGTTTTACCTTACAATAAAACGCTTATTAAATACCTACCTTATTTGAAGCTTAAACATAATGAGATAGGCCTATCTGTTTTCCGCTCGTCTTTCCTCTCTTTCTTCCCTAGTAGCTCTAATAGCGCTGTCTCACTCGCACACTTTCCCTCACTCCACCGGGGCGCGTGCGGCCGTTAGGTTCGGCTCGCTATCATCATTGTGTCGAATTATACCAGGCAGAGAATTAAAGTTAAGCTTCAAATAAGGTAGGTATTTAATAAGCGTTTTATTGTAAGGTAAAACGCTGTTATTAAAAACCTGACCGTTATTTGAAGCTTAAACATAATGAGACCTGTTTGTTATCGCCTGGTGGAGGAGGACGCCAATGTGAATGTATGCATTTCGTCAGGCCGAAGGCATAAAAATAAGCCATAAAAATAACATTAGAATATTGTTAGTTAAGGCAAAAATAAGAAAGTGTGCGATGCTTAGAAAATTTATTCTATCACAAAATATCAAACTAATCGGAATGTATATAAAAAACTAAATAATATCTTCCTTCATAATAATTCAATATTACATTAATTACAAATTTTTATTAAATTGGGCAAAAGTAATTTGTCATCCCAGGGCTAGTAGGAGCCTGGACTACTTGACGCCTATAGAAGCGACGGAATGTGTCACCGGATTTCCAGTTTCCTTGTGACAAAATTTCGTCAACTGAGACATTATCGGCCCAACTCCTGGAGGCGACCGCAGAGCGCACGCTACCCGGAGCTGCGACAATACCTGCCTCTGATAAGAGAGATTTCACCCATCCTGCAATCACCGTACGTGACGCTGGGTTATGATTACCTCTTAAGTTAAGAAATAAAGAATAATTATTTGAGGAATTCCGTTTTTGATTAAATATTTTGATACAATGCTTCACCCAAAACACCGGATCGAGGTTTCTCGTATTTTCATTCTTTAATAGTTTCCAACCCGATTGCCTGTAATCAGAACGGTCAGTTTTAGAGCCAAATCTAGGCCATAATATGATATGATCTGTATTGTCAATATAATGCTCATTAATGACTGCCAAGAGGGTCAGATCGTGGATACGTCTACCGGAACACAAAAGAAGTAACATAGCGGTATGTCTGGCGACAGCGAAACAGCTATTTTCATTAATTTCATATGAAGTCAAAAAGGAAATAAGAACATTGACATCCCAAATAGTTTTCCTATGGAGCGTAGGCTTTTTTAACGCTATAGATTTAAGAACATGCTTAACAAGAACATGAGCACTTAAGGCACCAGATGTTTCGGCATTACAAAGGGTAGACACCACGGATTTGTGCAATAGTATAGTATTATATGATAGGTTTTCAATCAAATATAAATCGGCTAAAAATTTTGCTAGAATTGAACCAGATGGGCGATATGGATCAAGTTTCTCTTTTTTACACCAACCTAGCCATCTATGCCATGCTACTTTATAAGTATTACGCGTAGAAGGACGCCAGGATGACGAAAGTAGGTCCAGTTGAGGAATATTCCAGTCCATTAGGCTGTGAGACCACCCCCACATTTCCATACTTCCAACGTCATTTCCTGTACTTTGGGAGGTGGAAGGCCCGTCGAGATGTCTATTAGGTGGCGATTCAGATTCTTGATTGTGAAAGGAGCTGCTAACGCTCGGGATTTGATATCGGCTCTCCAAAAGACCCGTTCCCATCGTGGCACTACTAACAGATATAGGCCCTTGGCCAGATTGAGGTGGGCAAGGACCTTGGGGATCAAATACGGGGGAGGAAAAATCCACGCTAGGTGATAATTCCAAGTCTGTGAAAACGCGTCGTGGAATAGGGCTTGGTTGTCGTTTTGGTTCAGAGACACATAATTGGCAACCACGTGTGCATCTTCCGACGCAAACAAATCTAATACCGGAACCCCGAATCTGTTGAAAATCAAGTCCGTACACGTCGGCAAAAGGTGCCACTCGGGGGGAGATCGGTAGCGAGACAGATGATCTGCGTGGGAGTTGAATTTTCCGGGAATGTGATGAGCGGCTAGGTGAATTAGATAGCGATCTAAAACCTCGAAAATGTCGGTTGTCAACTCCAAAAGAGCAATCGATTTCGTGCCGCCTTCCTTGCGAATAAAAGCTACCGCTGTTCTGTTGTCGCACTGCCATAAAACCGTGGAACAACTCAGAAACTGACCTTGTTTCTGTAATATTTTGAGTAAGGCTAACAGTTCCTTCTGGTTGCAGTGGTACAGTTGTTCGCGGTCGTTCCAGGAGCCTGAGAACGATCGGTTGTCTAGTTGCGCTCCCCAAGCTTGGTCTGAGGCATCGGTTGCTAGGAAATGCATTGGTGCCGCGAAATGAATCAGAGAGGGACAGGAGTGGTTCTGCAACCACCAATTTAACTCTTTCAAGGCATGTACGGGAATCTTGAATTTGGCAACAGGAATCTTGGATACTGTGTTCAGGAAAGAAAGCAGAGCTCGGAAGTGAAGCCTGCCCCTTGGTACTACAAAACTTGCAAAGTTTAAAAGACCCACTAGGCTCTGCAAAGCTTTCAAATCGATAGTGTTTTCCTTTAGTGCTGTCGATATTTTGGACACCAGGTTCAGGCACTTTTTCTCGGGCAGAGATTTTTCGTTTAACAGAGTGTCCCACTGAACGCCCAGGTAAACTAGGCGTTGGCAAGGTGCTAGTGTGGACTTGTCGAAATTCACCACCCATCCGAGATATTGTAATCTCTCTACCGTGATTTGTACATGGGTCTGTAATATCTGAGGGTTTTGATGTACGACTAAAAAGTCGTCCAAATAAACTATTATTCGAATCCCTTGTTCCCTTAGTGATTGAGCTACCCAATTGGAAAGGGATGCAAAAACCTTCGGGGCCGTACTCAGACCGAACGGGAGACACGTCATTTCCATTAACTTTCCTTTGTAAATTAGTCGTAGGAACCGTCTGTGAGATGGATCTACGCGAAGGTGAAAATAGGCCTGTGACAGGTCTATTTTGCATATCCAGTCGTTTGGTTGAAGGAAGTCTGGGACTCGATAGACATTTATTAATCTGAACCTGTCGGTAATTACGTAGTTGTTCAAGGTTGCTAGGTTGAAGATGGGTCGATGCGACCCGTCGCTTTTTGGCACGAGAAACATCGTGGACACAAAACTTGGCGAGGCCTTGACAACTCCTAATACACCCTGATGTTGCATTTGGGTGATTATGGACGTCATTGCATCCGATGGGATCGTGCTGAACCGACTTTCGTTCAACTGTGGCACTACCAATGGCGGTCGGTGTAAAAAAGGTATGCGGTACCCTTTTATTATTTTTAACAAATAACTGGGGGCATCCAATTCCTTCCACCGATGGTGAAAATGAACCAGACGACCCGCTTTGAACATTTCGGATTGACTGTCAAAACTTACGTTTCTTGTTCCGGTTATAATTCTCGAAGGGGGATGCGGCTCGCTTTCGGTTAGCCCTTCCGTCTTGTTGCTTGAAGCCTTGTCGACTTCCTCTGCCTCGAAAAGAACCTCTTGAGCCACCAGAGAATGACCGGCGATTATCACTTTGATTTGTCCCAAAACCCTGCGAGGGTCGAGCATTGCAGCAACCCTGCGAGGGCTGATTGTAAGCATGGGAAATATGCGTAGACGCACAACATCCATGACCGGTTCCCTGCGAGGGAACGTTGCGAGAAGCCTGCCCCTGCGAGGGGTGGCGTGCGGGCCTACTTTGAGTCGTTTGCGAAACGGAAGCTGTACTGCCCGACTTTTGTAGAGGCAAGAAGGCTTTTCTTACCCCACCTGCCTTTTCCAGTGCTATAGCTAGTGACTCCGCATTAAACACGTGCTGACAAGATGGGGGTATCTTACGTAACGCAGCCTTGACGAGGGGATCGCGTACGTGATTCGTGATTCCATCCCTTCTCATTTGAATAACTTCTGCACGATGACCACAAGTTAATTGTAGGAGATCGGAAGAGATTTTGAAAAAATCGCCCGTTAAAAATAACTCATTGACTCTTTCGGTTATACCTTCGTATGATAATTCAGAATCTCGCGCCCACTGTAAAAAACTTCTGATGGAAGTTTGTAATGCTTCGCGCTGTTTAAGAATGCAGAACGATATAGCAGCAAAAGCCTTGTCGGCGTGAACAAGATGGCGCAATGAATCATAAGCTTTGATTTCCTCATTCATCTCCAAATCGACGAAACCGGGGGTAGAATTATATAACTTTTGGGTTTCTGCGTAACGGACCTCGCACCAATCACTACTATCAAAATGCTGTAAATCTTTTAACTTATGAAGAAACACCTGAGACGTTTTTGGAATATTAGGCTCTTTTAATTTCGTCTCGATTTCGAATGTAAAATCTGATTGAACAGGTGTCGGCACCTCGAGCGAATTTACAATGGGGTCTTCGAACAGTTCGCCACTAATATTTCCATCAAGTAGATCCTCATTATTATGGGCCGAAGAACAAGGCAAAGGATTATTATTACAAAAAGTTAATTTATTTCGGAGGTCATCAATCTGACGTGTTAATTCACGGAATTTCCGGGACTCTTGCCGTTTATGACGGCGTCTGCCCCCCCTTTTTTTGTTGCGGTAACGTGGCGAGGATTTTCGGTGACTCGAGTCCGTGGACGACGAACTCGAGCTTATAGAAGAGCTAGAAGAACTACTAGTCGTCGAACAAGACCTAGCTCGCGAATGACGACGACCACGTGGTCGTTTTTTCTTGGCACTATTTGCGGGAGCACTAGCACTAGCTTTCGAGCACGACTTTGAAACATTTTCGTCACTTTCCATGTTAACACGAGCTAAAACGTGAACAGGAACGGTAGTCTGAAATGAATTTGCAAAAGATATGCAAAATTATTTTACTGAAGACAACCGTGCGCGGCGGAAAACAAGACGCCAAATGATGATAGCGAGCCGAACCTAACGGCCGCACGCGCCCCGGTGGAGTGAGGGAAAGTGTGCGAGTGAGACAGCGCTATTAGAGCTACTAGGGAAGAAAGAGAGGAAAGACGAGCGGAAAACAGATAGGCCTATCTCATTATGTTTAAGCTTCAAATAACGGTCAGGTTTTTAATAAAGAGATTTTCTTTTCTACTAGCTGTGCCCCGCGGTTTCGCCCGAGTTGATTTGAGGAAAAATATTTATTTTATAATGTTTACCTTCCGCATTTAATCTGATGTTATTCACTATTTCATTGGTTTCAATTCTGTTTTCGTGTAAACATCTTTTTATTTAATAGAAGTCCCGTTAAAATCGCTCCATCCCTTTCAGAGATTAGCCGGAATAAACAGAGGGACGGATAAAAAATTTAAAAAAATATATCTTGATGTAAGTACCGTGTATACTTTATACTTAGCTATTTGAGTGTGAAAGTCCCGTCAAAATTGGTCCAGCCGTAGCCGAGAATAATCGCAACAAACACAAACATTTTAAAAGTTGTGTTTTTTTTAATGTAAGTATTGTGTATAGTCTATTTTTCTTTACTCGCCTTTATTTGGTAACAATACCTCGAAAGAAAAACAAGAGTTTTCGAAATTTATATTTCATTATAATTTTGCATTATAAAAAATGATCTATTTCCATCATTCAGTCGACAATTTCTTATCTAAATCTTTTGTGTGGCTAGAAATACGCCATATTTATCTACTAAATAATAATAATAATAATAATAATAAATAACGCATCACACTCAACGGCCCCCATTAAGATCTCATGACCTTGTGTCGGGGGTCCGGAAACACTCACAACACTAACACAAACACCCAGACCACGACAAACATCTGTATGGCCAATACACACGTTTGCCGTGAGCGGGGATCGAACCCGCGACCGTTAGCGCTTTAGTCAGTTGCAGTGACCATTGCGCCAACGCGTCTGTCTGTAAATAAGAAAAATAAAGAAAATTATTCTATATAATTTCATATAAATTTAGTGAAAAGCTGTTCATTTATTGATGAATTACAAACAGACACTTCAATTTTATTTATTTGTATAGATTACATACAAAGTTACTAAGCATGTTGGAGTTATGTAATTTTTATATGTTAATTAAAGCGACTGAGCAATGCTATCCCGTCCAGAGATTATCTCTTAGCTAATTAACATATTATTTTAATTAAAAAATTGCCAACAAAGTTTTCCGCAATTGTTCCGTTTCGCATCTTCAAACAGTGTTAACAATGTTCGTAGTCATGAAATGTACGACTCAATGATATTATATCTAACGAAATAGTAATACGTGCGACAAAAAAATTGTACACTTTTTTACGAAATTTACGCGGACGGAGGAATGTGAAATTTTGCACACTTACTGCCTTACTACAAAAGAATTAAACATACGTTAAACTCGTGTTAAAAAAAATTCGTACTACAAATCCGAGCAGTTTTGAGTTTGACGAGCTTCAAACGTAGCTTCACATACGCTTAACAGATCTTTAAAACCTATATTACCTGTGAAATTTTACTATCTGTTAAGCAAATTTTAAAGACCGTTTAGCTAGACACGTTTTGAACATGGTTTTATTGTGTCCTTTGTAGTATTGCAGTTAGATTTTATATAGAGAAGGAGTTTAGAATGATATAATTATATATAAATATATAATATTATGCATAAAAACTACATAAAAAAAAACATTACACACACTAACATATATTTCACACACACACTTATATATATTTTGTTTATTGTTAAAGTCTGTGGTTAATTTGAGAATAGATTGGAGATAATATTGTTTGTCTACATTAATTGGATGCTGATAAGCAATAATGTGTCAACACACAAAGAGTCAAATTCGGAGTAATTGATGTATTCTGATAATGCGTTACATATTTAATATTATTTCAAAAAATATAAAGTAATTTAAACTAAATAAGTACGGAAAAAAGTTAATTTCAAGAAAAAATTAAATTATTCTAAACATTTAATGTTTAGAATATTGAAGTCTGTCACATTTTTTGCGATATGTAATAATCTCGTATATAGAACTTATTATAAGATAAATCTTTAAATTATGCGTATCTGCATTCAATTAATTATACCTTTTATTAACATAAATTTATTAAAAATAAGTTTGACATCTTTAGGTGTCATTTTCTCAAAATAAAGTCCGTGTGGATTGACACAGTATTGCTTATCAGCGTTCAATTATAGTTGACAGACACGTTGGCGCAGTGGTTACTGCAACTGACTCAAGCGCTAACAGTCGCGGCTTCGATCCTCGCTCACGGCAAATGTCTGTATTGGCCATACGGATATTTGTCGTGGTCTGGGTGTTTGTGTTAGTGTTGTGAGTGTTTCCGGACCCCCGATACAAGGTCGCCAGATCTTAATGGGAGCCGTTGAGTGTGATGCGTTTATTATTATTATTATTATTATTATATATAGTTGAATTTCGACCACTAGGCGTTTACTAGTAAATATAGATATGTTATAGGCTCAAGAATTTTGGCTCTCAGAATCCCGACAACTTTGGACAACGTTTTACAGTAACTTTAACGGTTATGTCGTCAGGAATTAGGGAGTTCTTTTCTTGAGTGCTATTCGAACATTATATTAAAGATCAATTTCCATAAATAATATTATAAAATTACCATTGAAGCATTATTTTTTTAACACATGCTCGAAAAAAATAGTCGAATTGAGACTTCGCCGCAGGACTCGATATCATCCACACCACCTGGGTGCATGATCCATTGTGCGGGCTTCACGGCGTTTTTTCCCGCGTACGTGCAGGCTGTGGAATAATCTACCTCCTAAGGTTTTCCCAGATCGCTATCATTTGGGGGTTTTCAAGCGTCCAGTGTATAGACACCTTTCCGTCAAAGGCCGGTAATTCACCAGCAACCCTGGTTTTGCAGATGTCTATGGGCGAAATAAACTACTTAATATCGGGTTGTATTATTTGTTCGTTTGCCTCCCTTTTTATATAAAAAAGAATTTATAAATATACTCTTTGTGATTCGGCTGAAGAACTTAATATAATTATAACATAAAAAGTTACTTAAAATAAACATAATGTATACATAATAAGTAAATAGTGTTACATTATGCATTGTGTCTTACATATTGTTATGGTAAAAGCCCGCCTCGTCCTTTGTGTTCTTAAATGCACGAAAATCACAATGGAATCTTTCTAGTCCTTTTTAGTTTACACTGTTTAAAGCCTTCAAAGAGCTACTTCAAAGTATATAAAATGTATTAAGACACAAAGCTTGTCTGTTTATTTAAGTACTCAGTAAGAATATGCCAAGGTACAGTCAACGTCGTCCTCATGAAATAATGTATATTTTATTATGATTGTAGATTAAATATATTATATATAAGTAACAATTGCGTATCGACTCAAAACCGGTGATAATACCTATCTTAAAATGTAACCTATAACATTTTTAATAACATTTCATACTATTTCTTATCATGTAGCATTGTAAATGTAATATCTACCAATTATTTTTCCGGTTATATTTTCAGGAGATAGTATGAAATGCCATTTAGTGTTACAGCTTAAATTTTATGATAGGATATATTGTCGGTTTACAGTCGGTCAGTTGTAATTTAGACTTCGAGTCCAATTATGAATCTAAACTTCATCAAGTTTTATCAAAATCGGTTCAGTAGTTTGGAATCAAAATATCTGGAATAAGTATTCCATTCAAGTAAACGAAATTATTACATACGAGCTTATAATAAAACCTACGTCTTCAAGAGACATGAACGAAGTGACAGTTTATTTCTTAATAAGTACAAGACAATATTGTGAGAGAGGTTTTATATAAAAATTTTATGAAAATAAAAAATCAGTAAACAAAAAAATGTTAAAAAATCTTGGATATTTGTACTATTAAAATTCAGGAAAAAACTGAAAACGTACATATGTATTAAAAAATAAGTAAAACTTTATGTACAGTTGTCGATTGAGAAAAAAAATTAGTACTTACCAGCACAAAGGAGTGTATAGAAAATTGAAATTGATTATTCAATATATCAATCAAGCTCTAAATGAATACAAAAAATAAAAAAATAACTGGTCAAGTGCGAGTAGGACTCGCGCACCGAGGGTTCCGTACAGAGGGTTCTTACTTAGACCTAAAGTGCACATTTGCGATAAAAATTAGTCATCAAAGGGTCCACCAACGGACGCGACGTCTCAGCCCTCCATAAACTCAAACCATTTGTAGCCGCTTTAGCCATATTGGCTAGAAATATAGGTATATAAATAAAAATAGTTGGTCAATTACGAAAATTAAATCTTGAAGATTTTTCCGCTTTTTAATTACCTTGTGTACCTTATCGTTGTCTTAGATTTTCGCGATTATTATTCATTGAAATAAAACTGTTTTAAACGGATTTAAATCGCGTATATTATTTATTTTTATCATCCCGACATTTCGAGCACTTTGCAGCGTTCGAGGTCACAGGTAGACTAATATCATGTTTTTCAATAGCAGTTCTCCTGGTATCGCATCATCAGCTCCACTTCACCGTATACATTGTGCCGAGAATAAATTGCTTAGCAATCATATTGAAGCAATCGAATCGCAACACGTAAAATACTCGTTATTAAGTGGTTCCGGTACCCATTTGTAATCTTCATCATCAGCTCCACCTCATTAAATGTAGCTTTTCGTGAGCAAATGCATGAGTAACTGTCAAAAATACCTAAATCGGTAAAGGTGTGCCTATAATATTTGAAGATTACCCTCGATTTCACCAGGATTCCATCATCAGATCCTGACTTCATGACAATGGGACCAAATTGGAAGTATACCCTTTAAAACAAAAAAAAAATTGAAAATCTGTTCACAAATGACGGAAAAATCGGTGTAAAAATATAAAAATAAATACATACAGCCGAACATAAAACCTCCTCCTTTTTCGAAGTCGGTTAAAAATAATCAATTATTATATACATAATTACATTTTATTTTATTCTTGTTTTATTTTTATTTATATTCTACTACACTCCACTTCCTCTACACTACGTTCGTAAAACATTTAGATTTACATTATCAATCAAAGTATATATTAGTGTTGCCAAGACGAAAATAAGTAGTCCCTAATTCGAATAAAACTAATTGTTTTTTTATAAAAAAAAATCTTATATTACTAATAACCAGAAGACTTACATGTATTATCTACACAGTAGTAAGAAGTAAATTAATTTACTCGATTTGATTGAATTTAATTTTTAAATTTTCGAACTAAGTTAATACGAGTACTTAAATCAAATCGTGTGAAGCTTTTATATTTAATGTAAATTATGTAATGACGATAAAATTAACGATAATTGATGATGAAACTTTTAAAGGAATAGTTTATTTTATTATTTTTAGCGCGTTTAAATAATATTTTTTATTTATTATTTCTTTATTTTCATATTTAGAATAATTTTAACTAACTTTTTCATGAAAACAATAAGATTAAATATTTATTTGTCAATAGGCTGTTTGCTTATTGCGAAATTAATTATTATTTGTACTTAAAATATTTGGACAGTTTTAACTAAAATTTTAAATTTTAAAATGATGTTACCTCTAGTAACATTAATCGAGAATTTTATCTACGTAATGTCATAATATTGTCCAGAGATGGCGCTGACTGTACGCTGAATCGCGCTATCATTTTGTTAGCTGCGGCATATAGATTGCATTGCGTTGTTTATAAAGGTTTGCTGCCCCTATGTTTTCGTTTTGATACAAATTTCTCATCATTGATTGTAAAATTGTTTTTTGACCGTGATCAACTTCTATGTTAATTTGTTTTAAGTACATAAAATTTTAATTCTAAGATTATATTATTTTCCGCTTGATACGCTCTATTATCTTACACACAAACTTAGTTTATTTTCCAAAAATAATGCGTTTTTAATTAATTGCATACGTATTGATTTATAATTTAGGTTTTTTTAACAGCTTCAAGTGAATGCAGCTCTGAATATTTGATATAATTTACAACTTGATACATTTACGCGTTCCTGAGAAAAAGGTTGAAAGACAGATGACCGACACACGCACAGAAATTTACAGTTTTCGGATTTTTTCCATTATTTATACTATAAGACCATGCTCCTGGCCAAATTTCATGACGCTAGGTTAATGGGAAGTACCCTGTAGGTTTTGATTCCCTTGTAAAAACGTTAAAAACGCTAAAATACTTAAAATATGCGACATAAATGACCGTATCTTTTGACTGTGTTAACTTAGAAGTCTGATTTTTTCACAGCTCTTAGTAATTATAGCTCTGAATACTTGACATTGATAAAAAATTGTTACCTTCACGCGTTCCTGAGAAAAAAGTTGAAAGACAAACTTACAAACAGACACCCATACATACAGAAATTTACAGTTTTCAGATTTTTTCCTTTATTCGTACCATAAGATCTTACTTTTTGCCAAATTTCGTCTTGCTAGGTTAATGGGAAGTACCCTATAGGTTTTGATTCCCTTGCGAAAACGCTAAAATGGTCAAAATATACGACATATTTTCCATTATCTTTTGATTGCGTTGACTTAGAACCTTAAGTTTTTCACGGCCGCATGTCATCGTAGACTTGAGTATATGATATTAATTTCAACATGATACGTCCATGCATTTCTGAGAAAAAAGGGTTGACATCCCGACAGACAGACAGACAGACAGACAGACAGACAGACAGACAGACAGACAGACAGACAGACGGACAACAAAGTGATCCTATAAGGGTTCCGTTTTTCCTTTTAAGGTACGGAACCCTAAAAAGGATTATTTTTTACAAAACATTGTAGACCTCATAGTCACTGCATCTGGGTAAAGTTCCCAAAATACTGGCAGCATTACCCCGTTGAATGGGTAACGTAAATAATACAAATCGAAAAGACGTACATGTTAATAATTGAAAAATAATATATACTACAAGTTTTCTAATTAATAAAATAATCCAGTATCTTTAGAGCGATCTACGAAAATTGTTAGATAAATGAAAGAAAAAAAATCCAATTTTGTCCATGTAGATATTTTAGCGAAAAATAATATCATAATTATGCTTTTAATCCTAGCGCCAATCCCGTTCGTAATCAAAAATGATTTTTGTACGCTGTGTGCTAACTTTAGCGTCGTAAAAATTAACGTATTCATTTCTTCTAAATATTATTTTCTAAAGCTTCGAAATAGCAAAAGATATCCTTTTATATATCTTGTATAACACATAGATAGATATCTCTAGACGATGAAATAATATTGGGGCTTTGATTGTACATACAATATTTTTAGTATGGATTATTATAGACAAATTATATTATAATATATCTTGCAAGCTAAAACAACAGAACATATTTTAAGAACATCTGGGTTGTATTAACTGTACCTCTAAGGTAGGAAATCGATATAATTAATACCGGGACATTAATAGCACAATAATTTGGTGCTCAAGCAGTCGAGGTTACCTGGAAAGTTTTCTGGGGGTTTGAAAATTGGGTGATCTTATAGATTTTAACACGTTATTTCCGAATTTCAACTCTGCGATCGCACTTACTTGTCCTCCTCATATTTGGATAAATTTGAAATTTGAGTTAATCATATATTCTTTTAATTAAACAAATTTTAAATTTAGATATTCGGAAAGTCAAGTCAATTACAAATTTTCAAAACTTCTGGAAAACTTACCAGGTTAAACTACCAAATGACTGTAGTATAAAAAAATTCAAGAAAATAGTAGAAAAACTTCAATTAGAAAGACTACAAAAGAAAACTCAGAAACAATACATTAAATAAGAAATAAAGGGAATGGAAAAATGATACTTCGTTACTGTCGACTATAGATGTTACATTCATATTTGAAGTTAAAAATCTGTACACATTTCCCATTTTTACGAGCTCGTCTTCTTCTATTGACTTGTTGCGCCAAAGATACAATCGCCTGTCATAGTCAGTCCCTAGCTGGTTGCTAGACGACGTCGTTCAAAGTGTTCGGTATTTTAGAGATGTATTACGCGGAGCTAACGCTATCGCAACGCTATATATACATTTCGACAGTTTATTTCTTTTGTTTTACTACACAAAATCAACTGTGAAAATATATCGCGTTGTGATAACGGCAGCTCACTGTAACTAGCCTACTGGTTGCCAATATCCATGTGCTTAACACATATCCTTACATAGTATAAAACAAAGTCATTTCCGCCGTCTGGACGCTTAGACCTTTTAAACTACGCAACGTATTTTAATGTTGTTCCTGAATAAAAAAAGTGCATATTATAGTAAAGAAAAGCTGAAAATTTCGATAATTTGTATTGGAAGTAGTAAAAAACTGCATTGCATTCGCACGGAGCCGGGGAGGATCGGTAGTATAGTTATCATAGGCATTGAGTCTCAAAATATATTTGTGAGGTTAACTTGGCTTTTGACAAACACAATTTTACATAAAAGGTTTTGTTACTTTGTGAAATTAAAGAATAAAGATGCTTTTAACGGCAATTTCTCATACAAAAATCATCAAGACGCGTTTATGTAAAATTCGATCCGAAAGATTTAAAAGCCGACTTGTAGAATTAATGTTGTGCTAATAATAATCCACATAAAACAAATTTGTGAAATACTAGTGTAACCATTTAACATAGATACATTATAATTAAGGAATAAATTGTTGTTAATTTATTTAGTCTCCATATCTTATAACATTTTAATGAATTAATATCATTTTAACTAGTTGCGCCTAGCAGTTTCATCTGTAAGACAAGATACAGTATTAAAAAAAAACTATCGCATCAGTAATGTGTAATATATATATATATATATACCTCACTTGAGGAAGTTCGTCGATTTCCGTTTTTTTTTTCACATTATTGCGCCCAGAATCGGTTATTTTGACTTTTCCGTATTATCAGTGTTATGCTTTCTATGACAAGTGACGTATCACTTATGCACAGGATAATAAATGGGAGCCTTTGTTAACCAGGAAGAACACTATTTCGAATTTCACTTCACAAAACTTCACCGTATAACGTGAAAAAGCAATACACGGAAATTCACAAAATTTCTCATGTAACAAAACATATATATTATATACAGATAAAATTTGTATGCAGGGGTAGTAATGATACTGGTATTGTCATTCGTAACGAAGTGACGAAATCTATTAAGGGTTTGTGTAAATACGTTTATGGAATTTGATTTATATTTTATGTTAGTTTAAGTACTTTAAAATTATAATAACTGTGTCTCGATTATTACTTTGAAATGAAATTATCTTTTTTTTTTCATAAAGAATGTAAATAACATAATATTAAACCTAACTTTCGTCATTATTTACTAAACGTTTATTTACTTTGTTGGGATAAAATATTTGATGTTGTATTTTTAGAGCGCTGTTTACCATTAAATTATACATTAAAAATTTTACTGCAAGTAATTCACCAAAGGGCTGCGCAGTCGAGGAATTCGCGGGGTACTTTTTGTCCGTAAATTTATACTAATATCATAAAGAGGCAACAGTTTGTAAGTTAGTATGTATAATCTCTGAAACTACTACTCCGATAAAAAAAAAAACGATTGTCTGTTGTTTGGTAGTCCTTTTATAAGGGAAGATTATAGGCTGTATTACATCACGCTACGACTTACAGGAGCGAAGCAGTGATCAGAAACGCCAGTGAAAACACGTGACACAGCTAGCTACATAAAGATTAACGTTTATTTCCTGCCGTTCATCCGATTACGATCAAACTGTGTTAGCACTCGCGAGAAGGTTATAGGCATAGTACAATTGGACGCTGATAAGCAATACTGTGTCCAGCCACACAGACTTCATTTTAAGAAAATGGCGTCTAAAGATGTCAAACTTATTCTTAACAAATTTGTTTGAAGACGTATATATCCATCTTTTCTTTTCTATTTTGATAAAAGTTGCAATGAATTAAAAGCAGATTGATATATTGAATGTATTATTTGATAAAAACTTTTTTAAATATTTGAGATTATTATATACATTGTAAAATATGGAACGCACTTGAAATTCAAAACATTAAGATATTTTTTCCGTAATTAATTTGTTTATATGACTTGAATTTTTAGGGTTCCGTAGTAAAAAACGGAACCCTTATAGTTTCGCCATGTCCGTCTGTCTGTCTGTCTGTCTGTCTGTCCGTCCGTCTGTCTGTCTGTCTGTCTGTCCACGGCTTTGCTCCGAAACCCTTAATACCAGAAAGCTGTAATTCGGTATGAGTATACATATGAATTACGCCGAGAAAGTCGTACAATAAAATCTTAAAAATATTTTTTTTTCAGGGTGTCTTCCCTATGTGTTAAGAGAGACCAAAAATTTTTTTTCTCATTTATCCCATGTTGTGGGGTATCGTTAAATAGGTCTTTTAAAAATGTTATAGGTGCGGGAAAACCATTTTTCCGAACGACGAACTGTTTCCGAAATATTAAGCTTTGAAGTGTCAATTTTTCTTAGAGTCAAGTGTCCCCCCCCCCCCTCTACCCACTAAACTGCTGCGTCTAAAAATATGAAAAAATTCACGATAGCGGTACATATAATGAATTTAAAAGGAAAATTATCACGGCTATGTTGGTTCTTATGGTTATCGAGTTATAGATGATCTAAGTAAAAATAAATATTTCACTTTTTAAAGCATCACATTATGTAAATATTAATAATTTTAAATTAATATATGAATTTAAATGAATAAATAAATAAATATTTAATAAGTTTAAATTAAAATAAAATATAAAATAAGGTATAAAACAATGTCTTAAAACATGTCGCGAGTGATTCTGAATCGCGCTTATGAAGTTTTCAACCAAATCTCTATAGATTTCATAGTCGCTAATCAGGAAGGAAATTTATCGGCGCTAAGTATATTTTACAAGTGTTAGAATAATTGAAGATCAAACGAACTTAACAAGTGAAGTTCGATCATAATTATGTGAACAGCTTCATTCGACGCGATTTAGGTTTAACATAGTGTAGTAGCGCCACCTACTGACAGCCTTGCACGGTAGTTAAAATATTTTTTTTTTTTTACTACTAATAATAATTAAATACTTAATACTACTTTGGTCTAGCTGGTGACAGTTGATAAAGAACTTTACTCATTTGTTTAAAGAGTTATTTCCTGTAGTGTTTTATCATTTCACTATTTTTAGGGTTGGGGTTTTTTATTTTATTTTATATATTTATTATTTAATTATTTATTTATTTTATTATTTTTATAATAAATCGAAAGGGTGGGTGATAATAAATCGCGTCGAATGAAGCTGTTCACATAATTATGATCGAACTTCACTTGTTAAGTTCGTTTGATCTTCAATTATGTTTCACAGCTTCATTCTAGCGATTTAGGTTTAACATAGTGTAGGATGTTTAGAGCTGCTTTCATAATGTGAAATGAATGAAACACAAAAATTATATTTATGTATGTATGTATTTAAAGATTTGTTTCGATTCGAACAAAATCAATTATTAAACAATAACAATTATACTATCTAGAACAATTAAGTAACGTTTCAGCAAATATTTGTTCATCACAAATTTCTTTATTATAAAATCGAGCAAAGACTGATGAAGAATCGGTCCATCCAGCAGTCTTTTTAATTGTTTCTATACTCACTCCTAATTGTTTAGCTTTTGACGTAGCTGCATGCCGTGTACTGTGCGCGCTGAAAATTGTTGTATCTATGCCACTTTCCTTTAGGATGTCTTTAATCCAGTGGCTTATAGTCTGAGAACTAACTTTTGAAAATGGTTTTTTAAAACTAAGAAATAGGTTTTCATCATTTCTTAACTGACGAGTTTTATTAATGTAAGTTTGTAAACATCTAGCGGGGCAAATTTCTGGGCGTATATAGAACGGAAGTCTTAAAAGAGGTTGAAAGGCATTTAATTTTGTTGTTTTTACTATATCAGGTATCTTTATAATAATTTCTTTGCGATTTATTAGAATATTTGAAATTTTGATTAACGATAATGTTTGTACACGGTGTGCAGTTACGAGTGCTAATAATGTTACAGTCTTTTTTGAGAGAGTTTTTAGATTAAGATTTTCATTAGGCCACTTATCGGATAAATACTTTAAAACGATTCCTGGGTCCCAGGTTACTGTATATTTCGGATTGACTGGTCTTAATCTAAAAACTCCCTTCATAAAACGTTTTATCCTATCATCTTCTAAAGTACTGCCTAAGAGTAACGACAAGGCGGATCTGTATGTGTTTATGGTTCCATACTTAGCGCCTTTATCAAAAACCTCTGTGAGGAAATGAATAACAATAGGTACTGAACTTTGAGTGTAATCATACTTGTAAATTTGACAATAGTTCATCCACGCCTTAATACATCCATCATATTGTCTATAAGTGTTATCGGATAAGGACGCTAACATGATTTCGACAGACCTGGGGGACAGGTATCTTCTTAATAGTATTTTCCGGATAACTGCACGGCAACCAATGTTAACGTTTGATGCAGACTGTGTACCGACCTGAAAGGGGATTTTAGTAAATTCATGTTTGGTTCAAAATAAATAATATCACTATGTAATTTCTTAATTAACGGAAACCATGGCTGCGTTGGCCAGTATGGTACAACGATAACACCTTCAGCCTTATCATTAATAATCTTTTGAAGAGATTTTAAGATCATTGAAAACGGTGGGAAAGCGTAAAATTTAATATTTTTCCAACAAATTGTAAATGCGTCGACGGCCCATGCGTCGGGATCATTTTTCCAAGTTACATATACAGGACATTTAGTATTACATCTATTAGCAAACAAATCTACGTCCGGAGTGCCAAATTTATGTTTTATTTTTTCAAAGGCGTAATCTGCTAACTCCCATTCAGTATCATGAAATTTTCGACGTGATAATGAATCGGCTTCTAAATTATCTTTAGAATTTATATAAGATGCTAAAATATTAAGTTTACGGCTTTCACACCACCTCCATATATCTCTGGTGATATTATTAAGGTGTGGATACTGAACGCTACCCATTCTATTTATACAAGCAATAGCCGTTGTATTATCGATTCTAAGTAATATTTCAGAATTATAGCAGTCATTAGCGAATATCTTTAAACCGAAAAAAGCTGCTTTTAGTTCCAAAGCATTAATATGCAACAAGGCCTCGTCATGTTTCCAATGACCTGACGCTTTTTTATTATTACAAAAAGCTCCCCATCCAGTGGAGGATGCATCTGTATAAATTTCTTTTACAAATTGGCCAGATCTGAGTGGGCAAAAACTATTATCTATGTGCTCTGACCACCATTTAAAATCATTATTTAAAAAATTGGGCAATATTACATTATTTGCTCATAACTAGGATTATTGTATAATTTTAAGAATTTAAATTGTTCAAATAATTTTGTGTATAGCCAGGAATATTGTACAGCGGGACACGCGGACACTAAGAGACCCACTAATCCAGCAAAATCTCTTAGTTTACATTTCTTTTCGGTATGAAATTTATTAATGTTATTTTTAATTTTTATTATTTTACTTGAAGGTAATCTAAGTATCATATTTCTCGAATCGAAAATAAAACCAAGAAATTTACACTCTGTTTTAGGAACAAAGCAACTTTTTTCGTCGTTTATAATAAATCCTAATTTAGTTAAAATAGATTTCGTAAATAATGTGTTGTTTTTACAATCGTTATAGTCTTTGCCGATGCAAAAAAAATCATCAAGATAAATAACAGACAGCAGATTGTTAGACCTTAGATATTCCATTACTGGTTTTAATATCTTAGTGAACACGTATGGGGCGGTACTTAAGCCAAATGGTAAACAGTTAAATTCGTATAATATGTTAATGTATTTGAAACGCAAAAATTTTCTATATGATTTTTCAATGTTAATAAAAAAGTAACTGTCTTTTAAGTCTATTTTTGTCATATAACATTTTTTAGTAATTAATTTTATTGCCGTTCTATAGTCCTCCATTTTAAAATGTTTCGTTTTTATAAACTTGTTTAACGATTTTAAATTTAGTATAAAACGCTTTTCACCATTTGGCTTAGGTACAAGGAATGTATTGGACAGAAATTCACCCGACTCATGTGAACACTTAGAAATAGCATTAATTTTTAGTAATTTTTGCAATATCTTTAAATAGTCTTTATGTTCTTGCGGTGATTTAGGATAGACGCATGGCTTTGTAATTTGCGTAGGTGTTGAGTCAAAAGGAATTTCATAACCTTTTATCCATGACAAAACTGTTGGGTCATCTGTTATCTGAGACCATTGATGATAAAAGTGTTGTAAACGGCCAGCGTACTTTACCTGATTAATCATCGCCGGTACGTGCGACGAATAGGCGAGCGGCTCCTCTGTGGTGGAAATGAGTTGTTGCTGCGTTGCGCCGCGCGCTGAGGTGGAGGAGGCAGCGGCGGCGGCGGCACACCCCGTGCTCGAGCAGCTTCTATTCGATTCGGCGTCTTCCGATGTTGGCCTCTGAAGTTTAAATGTCCTCTTGGGTTTTTGTATTGTGTCGTATTTTTGACAACTGGTTTTGGAGTCGCTTTTTGAAGGGATTCGCCAGTTCTTTGTACAGTTTTGGCTACCTTTAATTTTTCAGAAACGTTGTCACCAAACAGATATTTGTCACGCATCGTGTCGGCGAGCGCGTCTCGTAAACCGACGTTGATGGAGCTCAGAATTATGCTGCGACGAGTTCTAGTTTCGGCATTATGACTATCGCATATAATGCGACAAGCATCACTTAAGGGTTGCAAAAGTTTTTGTTTTGATGTTTCATTAGAAATTATCAACTCCATTACCTGCGACAAGGCAGCTAAGGCGATCCCAATCTGATTTTGCTTTTGCAAAATTGTAGAATCTCTTTTGGCAAGAATTTCGGGCACTGCCGCTTTAGCCTCTGGATTTAATATTGGCGGTAACATCAAATCACAGTTAGCTGGTATTAAATATTTCTCTAAGAGTTTTTCTCTAGCATCCTTAGTAAGGCCCTGTTTTAAAATTTCCTGCCATCTCGCAGCGATGTCTTTGTGCATATTCTTTCCTAAAGTGGTTTCCGGTTTTGGTGCATCACCTAGAATTTCTAGGATATCGTCATCGAGAACACATTCATTAGAACCTGCTTCTGTAGGATCGGACGGTTCTGGGTTTAGGAATGGTCCTGGGGCTGCCAATGGTTCTGTCGAAAAATCAGGCTCTGCATTCGTTGAAGATTCACCAGGTATAGGCGGTGTCTCCGTAAGTGGAGAAATCGGTCGTGGCAACTCTAAAGCATCAAATTGTGATATGCTTTCTTGTGGCAGTGCAGATGACGGTGAAGGCGAAACTCGCCTTGGTTCAATAACAGGTTCCTCGTCACCGACGATTTCATCTGAATAGAAAATAAGCCCTTTACTAATTTACGCCGAAACTCGACGGCTACACACACAACGTGTGGGTAGTTGTAATATGTCAACGACATCTTTTTACAAAACTTATTAATAGATAATTGATAATTATCAAAAAATAGCTCGTAATTTCGAAAAACTTACCGTTATTATCATCCTCCGAAGATGAAGAAATTATTCGTATCCTTCTAGGCCTCTGTTTTAGTTTTGACTCCAATTTTCTAATTTTATTTTTAATAACTTCTTCTTCCGATGTATTTTTTCTTTTTCCCATTATTTCCGAGAGTATTGTAAGCGTGCGAAGGCTACAGCACGTAAACGCAGAATGAGTAAAGTTCTTTATCAACTGTCACCAGCTAGACCAAAGTAGTATTAAGTATTTAATTATTATTAGTAGTAAAAAAAAAAAAATATTTTAACTACCGTGCAAGGCTGTCAGTAGGTGGCGCTACTACACTATGTTAAACCTAAATCGCTAGAATGAAGCTGTGAAACATAATAAATAATCGACGAACATTTAATGTTCAAAATCGTTAGTATAATTCACATTCAAACATTTTTACGAAAATAGGTACTCGAAGATTGCTTGACCGATCTTGACAATTCTGACAACTACGGAACCCTACATTGTGCGTGGCCCGACACGCACTTGGCTGATTTATTTTTAATAATCTTAAATAGGTGACGCAGTATCATCACATCAAAATCTCCGAATTTTAATTTTTGTCGGTTGACACATTATTGTTTATCAGCGTCCAATTAATGTCCAGTATCGGCCAGACAGAAAAAAGAGATTTAGACGGTCGTCAGTGGTATACAATATTAGTTTAAGAATAGTAAACAAAATATAACAATACTTTTCGTTTTCAAACAACATTGTAGTTATATAAGAAGAATAATTAACATGATTTCGGAATTTATTAACAAGACATATAAATCAATAATCCCAACAAAGATTTACATCATTTCATCTCCACCATAGCAAGGTCATATCACATGAAACGTCAGAACCACATTGCCGAGTATTTAATCGTCATCCGCCAACGAAATCGTGAAGCTGTACAATACGTATTATCAAAACTGTCTCCTAGAGTGAATTCATTCAAATAAATATACATTAATACAACAGACATTTAATTTATGTAAATGTAGGTCAACAATAAAAATACGAAAATTGTTCTTGCATTGTTCCATAGCTCTGTGTCTACGATCTTCTCGGCCATTGTTTTGCTAATTGTTCCCGTATATCCTAATTGTTCTCAGTATGGTGCAGTGAAGCTAATGTCGAGTCTAAATTCAGAACTGTTTCACAATCAAAAGTTGATTGTTTTGAAATTGTTTCCCCTTTTCATTCGTGGTTTCAATCAAGTCGCTTATGGAGCGTGAGTAAACGCCTTTATCTTAAATTCCTATCGATGGATCTTGAAATTTTTGATAGTTCATTATTGTGAGGTGGATTTCTTTTTTTTTTGTTTATACAGTTCTATTGTTTTACTACAACAATACGAAATATTGATTTCGTTGTAATTTTTTTTCTTACTAATAAGAATATTTAAATTTAAAAAATCAGTCAGACGTAAAGTACCGTAAAAAGCCTATAAGGGAGAATCGTTACTAACCAATATTAAATCGTTATAGTATGTTAAACGGTAATTTTGATTGATAAATGATAGGAGAAACCTAAAAATAATTTTTAAATACCTATTTACCCCACTTGATATAATTCGTCGATTTTACTTTTTTTCCATTTCTCAATATGCCAAAATCAACATTTTAATTTTTCCAAATTTTCATGCTTTCTTGTGACATTTGCGCAGTCATGCGTTTGGTTAAATATTTAAACAAAACTATGTATGTAACATATGTGTATAGGTTGATGAACACATTACTCTTTTTTACATCGCGCAGTCTGGTAAAAAAGTGCTAAATTATTATGTACCCTAATGTTATGGTTGATGAAGTACAAGAGAGCTAATTGTATAAGACTATTGATAATAAAACATGCAATATTTTGATAATTGATTTCTGATTTCTGTACTAAAACTGCTCCATTAAATGTAAATTGTAGCAGATTTTAAGATCGACAGTTTTACACTAATTAGAACTATGAGGGATAATTGTTGAAAACTATTGCTATCGAAGTCTGCATTTTAACGATTCATGGAGCCATTTTAGTACAAAAATTAAAAATCAACTGTTTTAATGAATCGATAGCAACATTTTCCAACAGTTAACAAGACCTCAGATCTATTACCATTTTCGATCAATTTATAGTTTTAGGATTAAACGTAGTAAAAATTATGTTATTTATAATAAAAATACCCTGCTAAAAAAATGCACCATTTATCAAAAATTAGGATCTAATATATATTACAACATTATACGATTTACAATAAACGTAATTATAATTTAAACGTGGGAAGATCTAATATTTTATTACATAACAGACTAATTTCGTGAAAACGTCTTACATTTGACCTCTTATATAATCGTAATCGTAATATATTTGATTTTCTACCGACTTCGAAAAAGGAGGAGGTTCTATATTCGGCTGTATGTATTTTTTTATGTTTGTTCACCGATCTTTCCGTCGTTTGTGGACCGATTTTCAAATTTTTTTTTTCGTTTGAAAGGGTATATTTATAATTTGGTTCGATTGTCATGAATTCAGGGTCTGATGATGAGATTTTGGCGAAATCGAGGGAACTCTTCAAAAATTATAGGCACACCTATACCGATTTAGGTATTTTTTATAGTAACTCATGCATTTTCTGACGAAAAGCTACATTTGATGAGGTGGAGCTGATGATGAAGACCACAGATGGGCACCGGAACCACTAAATAACGAGTATTTTACGTGTTGCGATTCGATTGCTTCAATTTAATTATTATCTTCAGTGATTTAAAACGAAATCGCTTTAATCTTGTATCTTTTACCGCAAGAGAAATACCAGTGTACACATGTTGTTAGAATGAAACAATCCAGATTCGTTTTTCATAATTTATACGATAGTTAGCTCCAATACGGTTAAGCTACAGTTTTCAATTTTGTACGGCCTTACTTTTTTTCTGATTGAACTAGTCAGTGATTATGATGCGATTTTAACAGCGATTATTAAAATAGTTTTTTTTTTTAAATAAAACTATTTTAAACGGATATAAATCGCGTATATTTTTATCATCCCGACGTTTCGAACACTTTGCAGCGTTCGTGGGTACGGTTAGACGGGTAGTTTTTTTTATTGAATTTTTTCTTTAAAATGATTCGCTATTAATACATCGAACCTCAAAAAAATTCTAATCTATTCATTAATACGTGAAACAAAACATTTTACCCCCTTTTACGAAACTTGTGTGGACGGATTAGTATAAAATTTCGTAAACTCATAGTTTATACAGGAGGCAAGGCATAAAAATATTTACGTAAAATCAATAAAGAAAAAACCATTACAAACACTACCATGACATCACACACATTTATACTCTTTTGTTTATTGTTAAAGTTTGTAGTGAAATTGAAATAATTTATCTGTGGTCAATATTGAAAGCGGGTGAAAATTAAAAAAAAAACTTCGGTCGTTTATAACTAGTAACTAACTATAAATGCAAATCATCGACACCGACATGTAAATTGTTCCATAGTATTCAGTTTTATTGTTTTTGCTTCATTTATTTTTTTTTGTCGTTAATTTTATTAGTATACGCATGAAATATATTTATAACTCCCAAATGTATGTTTTTAAAGTGTAAAATATCGAGTTTTCGGGATCGGTAGTAATTTTTCATTCATTTTTTTTGTTTTATGTTTTGATGTTTTAAAAGTGCTTTATAAGGTCTATTTTAATGAAGTAGATTTTATTTATATTTAATTAGAAACAAGATCACACTTTCATCGATACTTCATAAAAACTCTCATCAAATATTTTTAAGGACCGTATTTTACGTACTAATAAGATGAGTTCAATGAAAACGGTTCAAAAATCCTATGATCTCGAATCCTCGTCAACAGTCTCCGAAAATGTATAACCAGACCTTTGATAATAAATTTGCATAAGTCCCACGTGTACGCAATTAATCCTGACCAATGGAGACGCACTTTGATCTAAAGCTATCACTTATTCATAACATAAGTTGAGTAATAGCGTACGGAATATATTATAAACCTTTTTAGATGATATTAAAATTTTTTTATGTTCAATTTTATATTTTTAGACAATTTTCAATTTAATTTTGTTTTTGCAACGACAAACAAAAGATGATTTTAATCATAAATAATCATAAATTAAAAATAAGTATGTCATTCACTAGCACCTGGATAACCGAAATTAAAAAAAAAGTAGCAGTTTTTCACTGTCCGAAAAAATATAAGCTGTTTTTGATATACAATAATTGCACGTTTATTGGTATTAGATTTGAAGTATATATGTACATATATATGTATATATATATACTTCAAATCTACTAATGTGAGTGTGTATAATTAAAAAATGTTTTAGCGCAAAGTAGAAACATGTATTATTTAAATTACTAAAGTCCCTAAAAGTTTGGCAATAAACTAATTAATTACAAAATTTATTACCATCCGAGTTCAGAGCGTAATTATTGTGGTATAAATTTGAAATATGGAAAATTGACGATTATAATTATGATTATTAATTAACATATAAAGTTCACTTATAGTATAATTATTTATTGAAAAGGATATGGATTGGTGATGAGCTTGAGACACCAACTTCTGGGTCGCGTGTCCTGCGTCAAGTATCTGAGGGCCACTGGGGTAAAGCCGGGGAAGGGCAGGCCTTGGCCCACCGTGCTCTCCGTGCTCAACCCCCCCTCTGAGTCCGATTCCCCCCCATCAGAATCCGAACACCCCCCACTCGAGTCCGACCCCCCCTCGCGGTACCCGTAGTAAGGCATCTCCCGTTCTCCTGACATTCACTTAACTTATAAGCTCATTTTATCACTTATTTTACACTACACTACTATTTCACCATCTTCGGAAGACCTTCAACTGTACAGATAGGTATCGCTTTGGATCGGTAACGAGTGCGTACACTGATCAGTCAGGAAGTGGGGATCGAACTCCATGGTTGCGGAAGGTGACGCCTTATAACCTGCAACAAAGGAAATGTATATTAGAACAAGTATAATTAATAGAATAGATCAATGTATTTTACTCTCTATTTCATATACGGAAAAAAAAAGCTAAAAACCATTGCACAAGGTTAGCCTTATACTCGTAACTGAAGTAGCAATATACATACTGTATGTATTTATGATTTTCTTAAAATATTTTTTTTTTTCATCTACGTTTTAAAATCGTTAATATACAGAAACAACAAATCCGAAGTTAAAGTAACCCATGTGATTCTCTAATATAACTGAGAATATGAATTTAATTTTGAACCGAATTCAAACCTTTTTTTGAAGGAGGTTCTCACCGTGGAGTTTTTTTTTTAAATATCTTAGCCAATTTAAGAAAATCCTTTTTTATTTTTTTATTTTGAAGAGTATACTTTCACATTGGTCCTATCAATTTTCATCGAAATCGGTTTAGAGGTTTAGTTTTTAATAAAAAAAAACTGCAAAGTTGGTTCCTTTTTTTAATCTTAGTTATAATACAATAAAGTCACGTAAAATTGTGATCAGCACAGGTGATTTGATTCATAATACCCAAGATCAAAGAAGTTATCAACAAAAGGAAATCAAGCGACTAATAATCTCCTCCTGTGAAGGAAGACATAAATTATTTATTGGACATCTCGAGTACTAATTTGAAAATATTTTCTTTGATGATTGGAACTGATCGCTTTATAATAACATCAATTGAGTGCTTCATAAATGATTAATTTGAGTTATGTTTTTATCAAAACCAAATATTAACCTCTGAATTTTTAGATTCAACAGTTATAATATATAAAGATTTATTTTCTAATTTTAATATGAAGTTGAAAAATTCATTATGTGCCTAGCTGAAGCTGACTGACTATAAGTCATGTATAGGCTGACTCGATTAGGGAAGTACATCATTCTTATAGAAAAGTTTTTTATGTAAAAAAACATTTACCCAACTCTTCTACCAGTTCCCTTACTTCCTATTGCTCTTCATCCCTTATCTTGTTCTCTGTAGCTGAAAATGTTTATAGGTGATGGTGATCACTTAATATCAAGGTGAACCGTTTGCTCTTTTGATCGCTTTAATTTTGGAACTTTTAAGATTTTATAATTAGTAAAAAAATTAACTTAGCCGCGTTTCATTTACGGCAACGATAGTTTTGGTGTAACATTTTAGGATAATGATAATTTAACGTAATAGCCATACGGGGGATAATTATGGAAAACTATCGTCACATAATGGTGCTATATTCTGACAGTTTCTTTATGATTTTTATATGAAAACACCTTATTTAATTATCTATCAGAAATCGACTGTCAATTGATTTTTACAAAATTAGCCCCCAGTTTAACGACTATATTAGTATTAAGCATGACATTTATCCTTAAGTAATGAATCGTAATTCGATTTGGATTTTGGTCGCGGTTGGATTATCATTACAAATACTAAAATGGCTAATCCTATTATTACTACTTGTATAATACAAGGTGTTAGCTGGACATGTGGACATTGGATATTTTACCAACGTTAGCAGTATCGATTTTTTTAACTAATAAACCTGAACTAAACATTTTTATTTTTTTTCCTAAATACGTACATATTTATCTATACGAGCCTATAAGATCCAACGTTTTCTCGGAAACATCTTGTATACACAAAAATTAGCAATAGGTGACACATTTAACTTTTAGCAAAGATTATATAAATTAAAAAAATAATACGTAAACACGTTCTAGCTTTTTCTATTTTTAATACACTGCATTAAAATATATTTATATACATAGTTATACTTTCTAAAAATATATTCTCTTGTTAGCTATTTTTCTCTCTGTAAATGCTTAATTAGAAACGGTTGAATTGAACTGAACGTTTATTCAGAAAACACAATACGAAATACGCAGTATTTTTCCGTTAAATAGTTGTAACATCGTACTAATGACCTTAAGGCTCTGCTCAGACGAGAGACTTTTGACTGCGGGACCTTGTTCCTCATAAAAAGATTCTTCAACGTGTTCTTCATATTTTGTGGTAAAAAAATAAAACTTTTTTATAGTACCTTTCTTAGAGGTACTTTTAATCCCTTATGTGTTATGTGATATACATAGTTCTATACCGTACGTCTAGTATTAGTGAGCGAATTCAAAAATAACATACATATGTGAACCTAAAACCGTTTTATACTTAGGACTGCAGCCATTTATTTTGACTTAACATCACAATCATGATAGAATAGTTATATAATTTGTCTTTTTATGAATCACAGGATTATATGAAACTAAGGTTTAATTACTAGCTTTCCTAACTAATTTTACACAGATTTTGAATTCGGTCATTAATACTAAGCGTATGATGATGTATGATGCATCCTATTTCAAGGAACAAATAAGTCCCGCGAAAATTGATAAAATAATACCATTAAAAACTTTTGTACACAATATATGGTTACTACTTCATTCTTTTGAGTCGTGGCGTGATGTAATATCGCCTATTGTCTTCTATATACTTATAATAAATCTGTAGAGAGGTCAATTCTGTACATGAAATATATTATCAAAATAACTATCGGGGGGTGATTAGTGATCGATACTGATGCCAAAAATGCAATCAGTAAAATTTTTGTCTGTCTGTCTGTCTGTCTGTCTGTCTGTCTGTCTGTCTATCTGTATGTATGTTCCTTATAGAAACAAAAACTACTCGATGGTTTTTAACGAAACTTAGTACAATTATTCTTCATACTCCCGGGCAGGTTATAGTATACTTTTTATGACGTTACAATCAATAGGAGCAGATTAGTGAAGGGAAACTTTGGAAAAACAGGAGACGTTACTCCAATATTTAAGCTTCCGTCACGTATGCAGTCTTAATGGTTAAAGTTACATTGAAATCATGTATGACAGAAATATTTCATATATTGGATAAAATTTTCTAAAAAATATCCCGCAACAGTATAAGTCTATCTTTTATGGTTGACTCACAATAACACGTGTAACTCCTGATAGCTTAGCAGTTCGGAGCATTCTGATTATATTTGTTTATTTTTACGTTTATAATAATCTCACTCATCCCTAATTAAAAGAAAGTTATACTATTACCTATTCAATAAAAAAAATCATAGAAATCAAGTATTGTGGATGTAATACGATCTGTCTGTCACATCAAAACCACTGAACCCTGAGGAAGGACATACGCTACTTTTTTACGAAAAACGACAAAAACGCGGACGAAGTCGCAGGCAAAAGCTAGTCCTCAATAAACGAGCAATCCAAAATATCAAATCGGATCAGTAGTTTCAGAGGTGATTTACAAACAAATTTTACCTCTTTATAATATTAGTATAGATTTATGGAAGAAACGAACCCCGCGAATTGTTCCTCGTCTGCGCAGACCTTTAGTGAATTGCTTGCAGTAAAATTTTTAATGTATAATTTAATGGTAAACAGCGCTCTAAAAATACAACATCAAATATTTCATTTTAACAAAGTAAATAATCGTTTTGTAAATAATTACGAAAGTTTATATTATATTATTCGTATAAAAAAGAATATTTAATTCCAAAGTAATAATCGAGACACTGGTATTATAATTTATAAGTAGTTAAACTTACATAAAATATAAATCAAATTCCATAAACGTATTTTCACAAACCCTTAAAAGATTCCGTCCCTTCATTACGACGAGTGACAGTACCGAGAACTTGGGAAATAATTTGAAGCGAAAAAAAAAAGGAATTTTGATTTCAAGCACTTTCAAGATGAAAAGAACGCTTTGTGGCGCGCAATGAGGCCGATCCCCATTCGCTCGACGGATGTTGAAATATTTTGATCACAAACAAAAATTTAACAGCCAACAATTAACTTGAGTTCAGAGGCACGCGTTGCCAAATTACCGGAGTGCACGGTTTGTATGAAATTGATGGCTGAATCATGAAAATACATGGGCGTTGTAAAGCTCATGTCGGATTCTGTGTGACACACTTGATTTTATTAAAAACTAGTTGTGCGCCGCGGCTCCGTCTGGGGGGAAATATTATATTTACCATTTTAGCACAGATAATTTACATTTTACCAATTTGTTTTGTAATGTTACAATAGTATAAATATTAAAGTTCAAATTGACTTTTGATTGTTATTACGAATCATCTATATAGAAATATATAAAACTCTTATTTTATCGAGACGACCTATTCATAGAATGCTTGGATCGGATACGGTAGTTGTGAATTAAAATATGGGCAATAATCCTTGATTAAATAAATGTTTTTTATTTTGTCATTTAAATTCACCTTGTGACTTGTACTTGGGATGAGAAGTCGCGAAAAAACCTAATAAATTGTACCTAAAAGTATAATGATATTGAAATAGGTTTAAAAACTTGACTAATTTCTTTCTGAGCGATAATGTTTTGAATTTACATACGTTATTTCACATTGAGTTAAAAATCTTAGTACCTATGTATATTACAAAGTTTTTTAAATATTTTATAAATATTAACGACAGAATCAATTTTGAAGTATAAGTTGTTATTAGATTAGTATTCTTCCATGATTATGTCACGTCAGCAAAAACCAACATGGCGAATGTAATGGTAAGTGTCTTTTCGTTTTTCAAATTAGCGAATAATATTCCTATAAGAATATATGTATATATATATATGTACAAAATGTGGGGCATGAAAGTGTATAAAATATATTCTTTACATAAAGCGTGAGTATAAAGTCGTGGGTGTTTTAGAGCTTGAATAATAAGTATACACACAGTTTTAAATAAACAAACAGTTTCAAAAACGAATGATCCAGTTTTAGTTTTAATCAAAATCGGGCCCGACGGTCATATAAGTTTGTTTCGTTATTCTTCATAGTTTCGGATGGGGCTTACCAAGTCCAGTTAAAAAGTCTATTCTGGGTACCTAATATCCATTATTTGTTATTTAATTCCATTATATTGATATCAATCAGAGCCGTCTCAACGTAATTAAAAGTATATTAATGTTTATGTGCTAAGAACTATAATTACAAAAATAGTGATAACATATTTTGAGTATAAAACGATCTATCGAGCGCCTCTAGAGAATTCAATTAATAAAAGTAGAACTATACTTTTGAGTAGTCAATATCGAAATAGCTGAGTTTTTTTTTAATTCTGAAATTATTTTTCTAAGCTCTTGTCGGTTTTTAATTGAAAAAAAAAAACAAGAATTAAGTTATTAAACTTCTACATTCAATAAATATGTAAGACTTAAAATGAAAAAATTAATTTCATTGTACGCAATTTCACTTACTTGAACGACATATTTATACCAATTATTTCGATTTTAAAATAAAATTACCGAAACAATTTCGATAAAATTTAATCTTATATGACACATTTGGAAGCATATTCTTTAAAACAAAAAAAATTAAGATCCGTTAAGAAATGAAGAACTGATGAGATAACAAGCATTAAAAAAAGACTACGGATTGAGAACCTCCTTCTTTTATGAAGTCGGGTAAAAATATAGATCTAGATCAAAAAACACTTGGAGGTAACGTCGAAAAAATTTTCGTTCGTAAAAATGTAATATCGAATTACGAAGATAGGTACATGATAGACAAAATATACCTACACCTCGCGATTTGAAAACGATCTCAAATACGGCCGTACGCTTCGTATATTTTGTACAGCTGTCATATTTTTCGGTTCAGCGCCGGAGGAAGCATAAAACTCAAAGATACGCAATCTTCAGCTCAATAAAACGCGGCGTTACTCGCGAGTCCGTATCTGTGGCATTATATTTTATGTATTTCGTTTTCCATTTTTTGGCGCTTACGCTTGATACATATTATTGGACGCGACTGATGGACATGACATTTTTTTTTATTTTTTTTTTATTTACGCAGGCAGGGATAGTTAAAAGAATTCAGATTTTTTTTAAGGACCCGGCTTTGATAGCAAATACATTATTCGATTAATTAGGATGGTACATAGTCCATTAAACTTTAAAAATTAAATCAAAAATTGCCTCATAAAGGGAATTCTACCCTTCTTCCAGTTTTGATTTTAAGTGTGTTAAAACACACTTGGAAAATAATTAACTACGGTTATTTTGACTTTAAAATCAAACTAGTGAATCGATTTTGATAAAAATTGTATGAGAACAATCTTACATAAAGATTATTATCAACGGTTAAAAATGGCGGAGTTCCGAGACAACTAACATTGAAAGATAACATACGCCACGAATTGTGAACTGAACCAAATTGTTTGAAGTCGGTTGATAAATAAGTCAGATATTCTTCGGACGCGACTTATTGCTGACAGCTAACACAAGTGTATGAAAGGTTTTTGAGTAATACTGGCATAAGTTGTGTCTATTAACCGCTATTGTAAGTCATCTCCAATAATACGTTTCAAGCTTTATAACGATGTTGCTTGCCGAAAACTATGCAAAGTGATTTATAATGACTCGTGACCTATTTGCAATTTAGATTTTAAAAGGCTTGAGTTTCGAAATGAAAACTATGAATCGCCGTTGTTGAAATGTCGTTATTTATTTTTAAAATTAATTATATTTGAAGTACGTATTTTAAGTATTTAAATATAATGACCTATTTTGTATAAAATTTTGTTATATTATAATTTTTAATCAGTGTATTAAGAGGTAGGTTATTAATTACGCCTGAGTGTAAAATGTGTTTATATTAATTTTTAAAAACTGAATTTACTGTTAATAAATAGTATTCGTTTCAAACCGATCTTAATTCAGCTATTTATTTAAGTATGTATTAGCAGCTTAATTACCCGATTAACTCAGATGGAGTGTAAAGTATTTTGCGCGTATGTATGTAAGTGAATATGTAACCTCATGTAACCTTAACGACAGAATCAACTTTGAAGTATAAGTTGTTATTAGATTTGTATTCTTCTATGATTATGTGACGTCAGCAAAAACCAACATGGCGGGTGTAATGGTGTGTCTTTTCATTTTTCAAATTAGCGAATAATATTCCTATAAGAATATATGTACAAAATGTGGGGCATGAAAGTGTATAAAATATATTCTTTACATAAAGCGAGAGTAAAAAGTCGTGGGTGTTTTAAAGCTTGAATAATAAGTATATATACAGATTTAAATAAACAGTTTCAAGAGATTAGAACTACGCTTTCTACGAGCTCCGATATAAGAAATAAAGTAAACGAATATTACGATTATCTCGACAAAAATAATATAAATATAATATTGAAAGCGCTTAAAAATGAAAACACATAAACTAACTAAACTAAGTATACTGAGCTCCATACAAAAGTATATATTGCAATTGACGCACATACATATACTCACACAAACGCACATACACACACACACACACACACACACACACACGCACACGCACGCGCACTATTAAACCTAATCTTACATTGGGACTCTTAATTAAAGATTACCCGTGTATTGCATAAGGAATACAAGCACTGCTTACTTGCACGAAAACCAGTAAAAATTTATGCAAACCTTTCAATCTCACATAAAAGTATCAAGTAATAAAGATCGGCAGAAGATATGCGATGTTACGGTATTTGAGAATCATAATTTCCGTTAGTACGTATAAAGTAAGACCTAACATATACATTTTATGTTACTTGTTATAGCTGCGAAATATTATGTAATACATATTGGAGTTTGGAGAGTTATTTATTAGATTTTTACTCTCTGAACTTTAAGGGTTAATAAGATTACGTATTGCGAATTGAATGGGTACTAATCTCACAGAAAATTGGATTTTATTTGAGCAGGCTACAGACTTCTATAACAATTAAATAAATCAATTTTCTTCGTTATACAAATATTTTTATAAGCCATGTTATATAAAGATAGTTTTAATAAATATTTCATTCCAAACAAATATAGACGACAGTAGAGTTTTTTTCGCTAAAGAGGAATACTGTTATCAAACAATTCTTTAATGGAAACACTAATTGTCCAATAATTATCATTGTTAATCATGCCAATAACTAAATAAATTATTAAGTAAGTAATATTAAGTTTTATTATTTTAATATGATTTTATATACTGTATTTATATACCGATTAAAATAATAAATCACGTATGACCGTCCAAATTAAATTAATTTACCAACAAAACAATAGCCGCATATTTCCGCTTAATTAAAATTCCTACTATTTTAATGTCCACATATTTGTATGCCGAGTTATTTTTTAATAATATTGGATTGTGTTTCGGTATGTTTTGATATTCGTACATATGTACATATATACGAAGCTATAAGTTTTTCATGGTAGCAGGCAATAGTCACGCCAGTAACCAGTGACATTTCATACGAAGAGACATTTTAAGCTAAAAATTTGTAGCTCGTTTCAATTTTGACAGCTTGGAAATTACGTTCAGCTGTCGCTTGTAAAATTAATTTCTGATTTTCGCCTCCTTTACCAAGCAATTTGTGGCAATTTGTGGCAATTGATGGCGATGGTTTATTGGTGTTTTGAACATTTAAGTTGTAGCTAGGCAATAGCTACTTCCCGGTCTTCCTCAAGTGCATATTCCTATGTGTCATAGCATAACCTAATATAGGATAACCTTCCTCAGTAAACGGGCTTTCCAACGCAAACATAATGTTTCAAATCGGATCGATAAAGTCAAAGATTTCCCCCTACATACCAACTTACAAAATGTTACTTCATTTTGAGAAAATGGCGTCTAAAGATGTCCAACCTATTCCTAATACTTTGTTTGAAGACGTGTATATCCATCTCGTCTTTTTCTATTTTGATAAAAGGTACAATTAATTAAAAACAGATTGGTATAAAAGTTTTATCTAATAATAAGTTTTTTTGATATATGAGATTATTATATATTGAAAAATATGGAACACACTTCAATATTAGAAACATTAAATTATTGAACTTTTTTCTGTACTTAATAAATTTATATGACTTTAAAAGTTTTTCAATATTGTTTAATACATCACGTATTACCAGAATACAACAATAACTCCGATTTTAACTTTTGTGGGTTGACACATTATTGCTTATCAGCATCCATTTGTCGTGTTATCGATTGTCATTATAGTAAGCCATTACACCTCCTACGTGACATTTCATACAACACGACTGCTGTTTGTAGATAAATAATAGCGGCAAAGCGCGATTTGGACAGACGCAGGGTTTCGGGTACCAGTCACTCTTAGGCTTGAACAATTTTTATTATTTGTTAATGTTCTTTAGACGAAAATTACACTTATAAGTCTTACTCTCAGCTGGTCATAAGGATTTACATATGTTGTTTCTAATGGCTTTGTACATAAAGGAGTAATTACTTACATCGTTATTAGGTTACAAAGTTGTTTTATATCGCTCTCGAGAGTACCATTTACAAATGATGTAATTATCTTCTTAGATCTTAAATTATAATCACGTTAATTTTTACATTTATATAAATGATCACGAGCAATATTAAAAAAATTTATGAAAACAAATTTTTGTATAATGTCCCATATTTTTGTTCATTGTTATTTTTGTGTTGATATATCCATTATAATAACACAAAAAATAAAATTCTATTTAAATTTCTGAGAAAATTTTAACTGGCTACCTATTATGGCTCACAGAATACCACCATATGGACGCTTATAAGCAATACTAAGTCAAGCCTTCCTTTTGCGAAAATGGCGCCTAAAAATGTCGAACCTATTCTTAATAAATTTGTTCGAAGACGTATATATCTATCTTTTCTTTTTTGATAAAAGGTATAATTAATTAAAAGCAGATTGATATATTTAATGTATTATCTAATAATAAGTTTTTCAAATATTTGAGATTATTTTATAAATGCTTATCAGCATCCATATAAAGGTAGGACGCAAGACGGACGTGCGGACAAACAGACAGACACAACTTTGGCTTTTTGGCATCCGTCAGTACGGAATCCTAAAAATGCTAAGACAAAGGGTCTCCTTGGTCGTTTGTACAGCTTATTCCTAAATCAGATTATTTCTATCTTGCTATTAATGCTAGACGGTGATAAATATTGTTTTACAGAGCACGTTAATTTATAAATTAATTAATAAGTAAGCTTTTGAATCTGTTGAAACGTAAAGCAAATTACATGAACGTTTCACGGTGATCTTTGTATTGTGAGGACAAATTGCCCTTAAGAGCGTTGTTTTTCGATTTTGCAAATAAAACATTATAAAAATACAACCCTAAATTTTATTTTTCCAAGTTATGATATAAAATCATGAATATAACTTAAGGTATTAAAAATAACAATGACCCGGTAATAACAACAACTTTAAAATTCATCTTGATTTTTTGCTGACGTCACATAGCCTATCGCATTATGGGGAAGGATACGAATCCAGCAATTTAAAAACGCGCCTGCCTAATAATAACACCTCGCCCTTCAAAATCAGTCAAGTTGTTTACGCTCTAGTAGGTTACAGACAAACAGAGTTTGGCGGACAGACAGACAGAGTCACTTCCGTATATATAAAATTGGTATAGATTTTATATGTTTGTTCAATGTTAAAATTGGACGTTTGTATTAACTAAACTAACGTCATCTCTATTCTGTATAGCCAAGTACTACTTAAATGAAAACTATTTTATTGTGTCATCAAATTGCTTCCAAACAGTGCAGTTTCTCGTTAACTATTGTCTTTACAAACACCGAACAGGTATGGCAATTAACAACACTGCATCACTTAGAACGATATGGGTTTATGGGTGCGGGTATAACGTCGAACGACGGCCGTAAAGGTGGCCATATGGATTCGAATGAGTTTTAAAGAAGCCAATTTCGGGTAAATTTACCGGGTTTAATGTAAATGTGTCGAATAAAAGTAAGATATATTTAACTAGCTGCCCCTTGCGGTTTCGCTCTCGTTTATGGTTACTGCTTTACTTCTTAAAGCCGTAGCGTGATGTAATATAGCCTGTAGCTTTCCACAATAAGTAACACAAAAATAATTTTTCAATTCGAACCAGCCATTCCTGAGACTAGCGCGTTCAAACGAACGAACTAACAAACAACTCTTCAGTTTAATAATATTAGTATAGAAACGGAAAATAATTTTGTTTGTCTTTACGTTACTAGCTACTTTAAGAGCCGAGATTGCCCAGTGGTTAGAACATGTCGATTTGAACCGATGATCGCGGGTTCAAACTCCTTCCAGCAACGCTGAGTTTTCAAGTGCTAATTTTTTGTTTAAATTCATCTCGATCTCAACGGTAAAGAAAATTATCTTGAGGAAAGCTGCATGTGTCGGGAGCAGTGTGGTGGATTAAGCTCTATACCTTCTCCTTAATATGAGAGGAGGCCTTCGCCCAGCAGTGACACATTTATAGGTTACTTTGCCACTTTTATGTTACTTTAATAATGGAGCTGTTGATCAGATTTTAATGGGTACAGAAATCACTTGAATTTTAGCTTCATTTTAAATTACTAACGATGGGTTGTTAGTATTTTTTATAAGTTCTTCTTAAATAATAATTTACCTTTATTGTATTTTTATTTTGAACTTTAATTAAAACTAGCTGACCTGGCTGACTTACCACCTTAGAATCAATACATGGTGTGTGAATGTTCTTAATAATTTATCGTATCGTTAATTTTTCCATGTTTTATTAGTTCTGCTATCCACCAATGATAATAAATAGTGTAACTAACCCGATTTGTTGTATAAATGGTCGCTTAATTGGCACAACCAAAAACCATTAAGCATTATAAAATGGCGTCTAAAGATGTCAATGTTATTTTTAACAAATTTTTTGAAGACGTACATATTTATCCATCTATTCTTTTCTATTTCGATAAAATTTATAATGAATTCAAAGCATACTGTTATAATGAAAAGTTTTATCAAACAATAAGTTTTTTAATACATAAGATTATTTTATATTGCAAAATATGGCACACACTTCGACATTCGAAACAATTAATTAAAGAACTTTTTGTTTAATTTAGATGACTTGATTTTTTTTTAATTATGTTAATTACACTATGCACTATCAGAATTCATCAATATCTCCAAATTCGACTTTTTATGTGTTAACACATTACTGCTTATCAACATCGAAATATAAATGTTTCAATACTTTACATTCTCTTTAAATTTAACGTATTATTTAGAAGGTGACACAGTGGACAATTCATCACGCTAAAGAGGGCATATAAATGGACTCCGCGTACAAATATTAATCATTCGTGACAAACTAACAACTCCATACCAATCGAGTCACTCGAACGCGTAGAACTAATAAATCAAAAGTTTGCATGTATCTGGCACATGCCTACAGAACTTTACTTTCAACGTTAAGTCTGAAGTATATTGTTGGACGAGGCTTATAATCGCTTCTGACCGATGTGACTTAACGATTTGTATATCTTTTTTTAATGAAAGAAGCATGCTAACGAGCAGACAGTCCACTTGATGTGGTGACCATAGAAAAGGACTACTTTACGTCGATATTCTGTAAGTGTTACTGTAGAGGCTACAGCTAGGCTCTACCATAATGAACCTCAAATAGTTTGCTTATGTAATATTTTTGACCGGATATGACAAATGTATCAGCCACGTCCGAAAATATGTTTCATGCTTTATAATGACATAACTCTTAGTCATAGATCACAAAGTTTATATTGTTGTTAGATAATTTGTAACTTAAATTACTATCTATTTATCTAATCGTATCTAGAACGATATCTAGAATCATAGACTGTGATCTATCTAGATCAGCGGTTCTTAAATATTGGTGGAAAATTGGTGATGTCGGGAAATCCGGGATGTCATTCTAAAATTCTATACAAATATAACAAGGCATCTATAGAAATATATACTTTTTAATCCTTGTAATATAAAGTAAAAGTATTTATAACGTAAATTCCGTGAATTAAATTTCGAATACATTTATATATATTAACACCTCATTCATTAAAATCGGTTTAATAGCGTTATGGTTGAACATACATAAATACATAAGTACATAGTCTGCCAAAATCCTTTAGACCTTTCAAATATTAAAAAATAGTTTTTAAATAATTTGTATTTTTGTCTGCCTGTTTGTTCCGGCTGTTTACATTTACTATATGGATTACTGCGAATGGGAACTGCGGACAATCAAATGGTTTCTCATCACTTAAAGGTTAAGAACCACTGATCTAGTTAGATTTATAATGGTTTGTAAAACATAGCGTGGTATGGTCTCACTAAAATGTTTTTTTTTTTTACCTAAATAATGGATTTATCTTCTAAAATAAGATAACATTTTTGCTCTTAAAAAGTAACAAGAAATAAAAAAAAAATTTATAGTCCATCAATTTTTCATAAAAGATGGACGAAATTATTTTTCTTTCGAGTTTTATTTTGATTTAGAAGGATGACATCTTATTACGAACTTTTTCACTAACTTCAATCATTTCTGATTATTAAGTTCATAGCGAATTTTTTATGAAAAGAATATTAAGAGTTTTTTTTTGGTTTTCATTAAATTGAAAAGTACAACGACTTTTTGAAAATGTTTCGAAAGTAGAAGTTAGATTAATTTATATAAATTCAATTTCGAATATCGTCGATAAGAAAGCCCCTTCGCGTGAAATTTATGAAGCCAATAAAAGAAAAATTCGATATGAATTTATACGTTTATGTATGAGAAAAGTTTTATTAATATTCGGTGCTATTAAAAGCGAAACAAGCGCTTTATCAATAGGTATTGTGACTTATAGCGTTACTATTATAGTAAGAAGCCAACGCCAGCCATCAAAAACATTCTCTATAAAGGTCACCCGCAGCAAATGGGTTACAAATACCGTTTGTGAAATACTTGACTATAATATATTTACTCTTATATTTTATAAGGTTTAATTGGCTATTAGGTAATATACGAGATTTGTTATAATAATTTTTTATAATTAAAATAGTACAAATAATAAAAGTCATGGAATATTTTTGCTATAAATTGTTATCGATGTTGAGTTTTTCACACAAACGCTTTTTTAATTTCATTTATTTATTTAGATTTGTTGTGAGATAATGAAAAATATTAAGAAAGTAGCATTGTATAGGTTAAAAAATTTACTTTTGTACGCCATGTTTCAAATATGGCGGGGCGTCCGAAAATGATACGAGAGAATGTCAGACCTATAAGGTCTTCAATATATATTAATATATTTTCAAAGCTCCAGAAAAAATCCAGGTAAAACTTCTAAATGATTGCACAATATTTCATATTTTTAAATATCGCAAAATAACCTAAATTATTGAAGGTTGGAATTTTAACCTAAGGTACCGTAACGATTATTTTTTCTCATTTTTATATAAAACGACGAAAAATAATTCCGTAGCTATATTATATTAAAACAGTTTTGAGTGAACTATTTCAGTTATAAATGAGTGAACATATCTTGAATGGCCGCCTACGTGCATGGTAACCGCATACCGATATGCAGATAGACGCCGGTTACGAGGCTCAATAGGTTAGCGTTATTTTCGACCGATGTCTGTAACTCCAGACAGTGAACGATGTAATAATGTATTGAACTCAAATAGAGCACTGAGATTTTGGTAGCCGGTGTATGATATCTATGTATTAATACGGGAAGCCAAAACTTTTTACTTGAGGTTACATAAATAGTGCAGAATGCTAATATTATTTCAAAACTATGCAATAAAAAATATATGAAATCAATAAAAAAACACATTACGGGGCTACCATGTATTTGACACACACGCTGTGCTTTTTTGTTTATGGTTAAAGTCTGTGGCCAAATTAAGAACAGATAATCAATAGAACAGTCATAATGTTTAAACTTATAATAATTATTAATTTTGGTCAAATTTCGACCACTAGGCGAAATAATTTGTATAAATTTGTCGTCTAATAAAGGAAACTGCGTATTTTGCTTATGAAGTCGGTTTTTTATTTTTAAAGTCCTAATTATATTTATTCTGTATAAATACATTAAATATCAAGTTGTTTTGGAGTTGTTTCAAGTTCGAAGCATTCGTTTGTATTTGTCTATAGCATCGTAACTCTATTTGTAGGTTAATTTGAACGTTTAATTTGTCCGAATTTTTCTAAGTATGTTAAGGTAAAATCTCTTTATTTATGTAAATATATGAAGCTATTTTTAACCGACATTCAAAAAGGGAACTTTATGTAGATTTACTGATACAAAACGACATGATCGTTTATATTTATTCAAATTTTTCGGCCTGGTTCCCCTTTTTGAAAAAGTGTTGTTTCAATTGGCGTAGTTTTTAATCATAAAAATATTCATGGTAGTTTTTTCGAAATGTCTCACTGAAATCCATTAATATTCTATCAAGTTACTTTCATTAATTTAAGCGGTATGTCTATTGCGTGGGCAATACAATGATGTGACGTCGTAACTCACCTGACACTGCTTTAGAGCGAAATTAGTCAAATGAGTGATTATGTTCATGTTAATTGATAACAAAAGTGAAAGCGTTCACATTCAATTTACTATCCAAAGTTATATATGTATAATGATTTTGTATACTTTTATTTAACATTCTTATATCTGGAATTACCAGATTAATGTGAAAAATTATTTTTGAATTAAACATTTAGCTCACTGAAAATGGTAGGCTAAAATAAGTCTCCTATGAATCAAATAGGAGTACTAATCTCAAACATCAATCAATTTAACAAGTACTGAAAATAAGCACAAGTGAAATTACAAGGAACATTTAGTATCAATACACACATAAAAACATAGTAGTCCAATTTCCACTACCATTCTTTACCTTACATCTTATTTTCTTTCATCCCTTATACCTTTTTAAGCATATTAACCTATCGAGGTTCTTGTCGATTCTTCTCGGTAGAATCTATTTTCCAAACCGGTTGTAGCTTCCCATTAATGTAAATATTTTTTTTGACGATTCAAAAGTGCTCGTAAAAGCCTATTTGAATAAAGTAGATTTTGATTGATTTTGATTTTATGCAATGCATTAATGGCTCCTCTGGTGGCGGCAGTAATCATTTAACATCAAACGACCTGCCTGCTTTGGCAGCTAATTATTAAAAAAAAAAACAGTATATCAATAAAAATTATAAATAAAATATCTCAAGTAAAAATTTCTCAAATTTGTTGAAATATTACAAACTCAAATATTTATTTTCAAATTTTAAAAACAACGTATACTCGAGAAAATTTGCGTAAAACGATAAATAATACAAACAGTTTCAAGGGTTTACTAATTTTGAATTTCGAATGCTCATAAGTCCCGTAATACACGTGTAATTGAAGCCGGAAATACGCCTGCCTGTTACTTGTATGCGATAAAGATGACGTTACATTCTCGAGTAGATAGCACAAGAACTGTTTATCATGGCATGGGCGGCTGTAGTGGCCGGAAATGATATGCCAAAAAGCATATTTAAACGTTCTCGACTTTATCAGACATGCACGTCAATTACCAATACCTATATAGTTTACAACTTATTATATTAAGCGATAATGAAAATTGCAGTTAAACAGTGTCTCATTTTGTTCCCATATTACCTTGACCTTGCAAGTTACTCACCCATTTTGACGGCATTTGTATTTCGGACATTAAAGTTACGTGGCTTGCATCCAAGTCAATGGTATGCTTGTGGTTATCGCGTGCGTTCGGTAAAGCCATTGCACATGTCGATTTTACCTCTCCTATACCGCTGCCGCTACTAGCATGTAAAATCCATTTTATTCTACTTAAATGCCATATGTAGACATGACATTAATTTGCATGCAAGATATTAGTTTTTCAATCGACTTCAAAAAGAAGAAGGATCTCAATTTGTAGTGATGCTCATTTCTTAACATATTTTGAAAATTCTTAACATATTCTTTTTTTAATGAGAGATTCAGATTTTATAAAATATTATATAAGTATTAAATTTACTGAGATGAAATAACAATATTATTATATAGAAAAAAATAAAAATTAAATATTTACATCGCAATAATTACTGTATAAATCATATTCACGCGGAATGATGGCAAAAATACAAGTAGTTTTCCCTTTTGAATCGCATTTCCGATTCTATGGGCGAAAAATATTAATAGATAAATGAAAATAATCAGGTCCGTATTTTAAAATCGAAATAACTGGTAGAACGGTGTCGTCCGCATAAAAGAAATCGCGTATTTTGCTTTTAAAGTCTTTATTATATAAGTACTCTATGTATTTTTCTGGTATAACACATTTATCATCGTCATTTTATTAGCTTACACGTATTAGTACAATATTAAAACTGTTTACAAAACAAAGCACCAAAACATTTCACATTTCATAATTCACCTGCTCCACTTTTGTACGAAATTAGTCAAATGACTGATCACGTTCGTACCCGTACGTATAAATTGCTGTCGTTAATGTTAATATGAACTCGAGTTTGTGTAAGTAATAACGAACTTCGTACATTGTAATTTTTTAAGGGCGTACGAGTATAAGACAATTACCCGTTATATTATGATATGTGTTTTGTGGATTAAATTTTAAAATAATATTTTATAAATACAGATCTACATATCGTTGAATTAGAACTATTTGTTTTTATTACTTTAAAATAAAATTGTAATATAACCTCCACCTAAGGTTGCCTGGAAGATATCGCTGTTTTAGCGAAAAGGCCGCCTCTTGTAATTTTTATTTTTTGTATTCCTTTTGTATATTTTGACGGTGTACACTAAATAATATTCTCTATATACAAAAATATTAATAAAGGAATAATAATAAAAATTATATAAACCTAGAATTCTGTTGATGTTATTGCAGTGAGGTAAAGAGCCGAAAACACTGGCGGCATTGCCTCTTTGAATGGACAAATTCAGATAGATTGTATAAATTTTATTTTCGTCGCTCGTATCAATATAGATTTATTTAGATTTAAATTATTTTAATGATTAATTGGTGGGTTCTCTAAGTCTAGTCATCACATTCCGCAAACATTTGATTTTTTATTTTGACAGCTTATCTTTCGCGAGTAATCGGTCTTGTTGCTTACATAATATTCACTAGCAAGTGAGTCTCTAATTTATTAAGAGTTAAAAGTTAATTAAACATTATAATACACTCTATACTATACATAAAAACCTATGACCATCTAGAATAGTTTCAAATGGTACCATAATTTTTAAAATAGTTTAAAATTGTTCCGGAGTTTACTTATTACATACATAATTCAGTCGCTTTTTATAATATTAGTATAGATACACTTTAAAGAGATTAGAGGATTTTTACTACAAATTGTAATAAAAAAATGGCGAGTTACTCAAAAAATCTTTTAATACAAAACTTTCTACAAATATAATTTTATAATTTGTTCTTAGAATTTGTACATTGAAATCAACTGAGTATCAATGCTCGTTTTAATTATAACCAATCAATATAAAAATCATCTTAATTATCTTCAAAATGGCCGCAATCTATATCTACACTAATAGCATAAAGAGGTAAAATTTGTTTGTATGTAGGGAATTATCTCTGAAAGAACTAATCCGATTTGAAAAATTGTTTTAGTGTCGGAAAGCCCATTTATTGAGGAAGGTAATAGGCTATATTACATCACGGTACTACTCATAGGTGAGAAGCAATAACCATAAACGCGAACGGAACCTCGAGGTAGCTAGTATTATACATATTGAACCCATACTGAAACATTCCTCTCAACACATACAATAATATACTTTTGAAACGTTTAAAATAACCGTTTCATAATATGGTTATTTCTAACAATGTCAGGATGTTTATTTTCATAACGCTGGCGTTAATATTTTGTTCCTTACGAGTTATTGAATGGCTCAATTGTGAATTGAAATGTTTTGAGCTGCAGTTGTTTGAAATGCGATTATATTTTTCTGTTTTCATTCATCATATATGTTATTAGTGATGAAATATTTCACATGGGTACTAATCGACGATGAACGCTTTGTTTATTATTTAAGAGATTCATCGAAAAATCATAATCGGATTAAGTTTTTTATAATGTCTACGTTATGCAAATATGAAGGCAGATAAGTTACAGATTATATTCATGTGTTATATATTTTAAGAGTTCTAATTTATTGAGTTGAAGTTAGCGAAGTCTTAGATGTAGTGCTTTTGTTGATGACATTATTGGTAATCTATATGTATAAAAGCGAAGGTCACTTATTCACTCATCATGAAATCTCAGAAACTACTAGTACTAGGAGTTTTAAATTTTGCGTGGGATTTCTTATTAGGACGTAGGTGCTCACTAAGATGGGATTTAGCAAAATTCGATCCCTTAGGGGGTGAAACGGGGGTTGGAAGTTTGTATGAAAGTCCTATGTAAAGCGCGAGTGTAACCGCGAGGGGCCGCTAGTAAGAGACATAAAGAAAAGTGTCTACAAAATAGTCTATAACATATAATTCAATTCGAAGAGTCTATCCGTAGCCTACATATCTATTATAACCTGTATACAGGCATCTTGGCTGGGCCAGTACCTCACTCTCACAGAAGATCGGCGTGAAGTAGCTAATACTCCGTTTCGTACGGTGAGTGAGTGAGCCGCAAGTCTAATTCTTCCCATTCCTCTCCTTACTTCCTATTCCTTCTCATTTCTTATTATTTTTTTAGTTGGCAACGCATTTGTGGTTTCTTTGGTACTGCAAATGTCTATGGACAACGCTGATCACTTAACATCAGCTGTTCCTTCTCTCATTGGCTAGCTATTTTTCTATAAAAAAAACAAATATGAATTCAAATATCTTCTATGAAAAAAATAATATCGAACCAAAACTTTTTTTTATTTGCAACTCAAACGACAGTATTTTATTTATTGAAAATTTCAAACAATGCGTTTATTTATTGCGACGTAACTATCGTTCAAAACTTTATGGCATGGCAACCGACAGTAAATCCTGGCATAGGCTAAGTTATTGTGTACAATGATTATTCGAGCAAAGCCTATGTGATCGCTATCGACAGCTGTCGATGGGATGAATGAAATGAGAAATTACAAACACATTTTGGAATTGGCCTGTTGAAACAGCGCTGAATAATCTATACTAATATTTTAAAGCTGAAGAGTTTGTTTGTTTATTTGAATTGCCCAAACCAGAAACTAATTGGTTCGAATTGAAAATTTCTATTTGTGTTTATTTATTGAGGAAGGCTACAGTTAATACATCAGACTAACTAACTATCGCAAGAATAATATCATGACCAGTGTAACGTCGTATATGTCAATAATGAAACAATTCAGAAAATTAAAAAAAAGGAAGGCTTTAAACACGCTAAAAGTAGTGAAATTCTCAAAGAAGTGCATTAAATAGCGGAATATATAATAATAATAATAAACGCATTCCACTCAACGGCCCCCAGTAAGATCTTATGATCTTGTGTCGGGGGTCCGGAAATAATGACAACACTAACACAAACACCCAGACCACGACAAACATCTGTATGGCCAATACACACGTTTGCTGTGAGCGGGGATCGAACCCGCGACCGATAGCAGTGACCATTGCGCCAACGTGTATATATATATCTGGCCAACTTTGTTGAGCATTAGCTAAACAAACTAAGACAGGGATGATATCAAGATCAGTGTAACGTCGTATATTCCAATAAATTCATCAGAAAATAAGAGATAAATGTAATTAACAGTTCCATTTTCTGTTGTTTCGAACCACTCGAGCCTTGTGAGTGATTGTTATCTCGTTTCCACTACATTACTTGATGGGTCTTTAAGAGCAGATTCACACTGAACACGATCCGGTGCGGTAACCGCAGCTACCTAGCTTAATGTAGATCTAAATCTAAATATATACCTTTCAGATCTCATCTCATCGACATAATGTTTAGGTTACTTTGAAATGGTTATAAAATAAATAAGTAAGACATACTATATGAAGAATATAAATCTTGCCTTTAGTTTGTCATTTTGCACGATCTTTTAGAACTTTCTATACTTTTATATTTAAACCTGTATATTTTTATATTATGTTAAAAAGATTTTCAATTGTTTGAAATCATTATCAATAATACAGTAAACTATTAGTTTAATTTGTTTTTTTTTTAGTTAAGTACATTGTTGAGAAAGGTTAAAGATACGAAAAGGACACGATCTATAGGATCGGAGCAGAAAACATAAGCGCTGATGAAACCGTCACGTTTGATTGATCTCGTAGAAATTTCATCGAAAGCGGTGTCGAAGTAATGTCATTACGCATTTCGTTTTGAAGTAAGTGCTTTTTTAAAAGTCTTATTTATATACGGAAATATACAAGATCAACCTCAAACTGCGCTGCACCGCGCAGTGCCACGTTCTGTGTGTAGAGCCCTTTATGAAATAGTTGATAGCTAATACTAAACCTTATATCCGTTTAGAAATAAGAAAATGTATTTATCTTAATAATTTAATACTTCGTAAATTTAAGACTTTGAACATATAATTTTTAATAAACTTTCAAAAAAGGAGAAGATTCTCAATTTTGTGTATATTTTGAAGTTTCATCAAAATCGGTTTCGCAGTTTTATTTTAAAATTAAAAATAACTGGAACAAGCATGTCGTCTAAGTAATCGAAATTACGTATTTCGCTTTTGAAATCTGTTACTTATTAAAAAAAATTACTTATACTTATATTATAAAGCTGAAGAGTTTGTTTGTTCGTTCGTTAGTTCGTTAGTTCGTTTGTTCGTTATTTCGTTCCTTCGTTTGTTTGTTTAATTGAACGCGTTAATCTTATGAACTACTGGTTCGAATTAAAATAATATTTTTGTTTTTATAGTTTATTTACTGAGGAAGGCTATAGGCTATATTACATCATGCCACGACTCACATAAGTGAAGCAGTAAACAGAAATGTGAGTGAAACTACTATACTATATAAAAGTACTGTTTAATTAAAACGCCCAATCCGCTAGCAGAGGGTAGAGATCCATAATAATTAATTAATTATTATAGGTTATATACTAACGTATAAAACGAACGGACATAATTAATATGGAATCTAAAATATTACTCTATTGGATAGTCAGATTACGTCGAAAATATTAATATCCAGTTATTTGTACATATTTCATCTAGCTCTAGCTAGGTGTATTGTTGGAAGTTCAATTAATTTCTAGTCGAACCCGTCAAACATTTATTGTGTAAATTTTAGTTGAAATTCTGTTTTAGACTTTGATATTTTATCGATGTATTTTACTAGTGAACTAGCTTTTCTTCGCGGCTTCGCTCATGTTGATGTAGATTTTATTATGCTGTAAAAAAGCTTATTCTGTCTGTCTGTCTGCCTGGTATGACATACATATATGTATAGTCTACAATCTTCTTGCAAGTGAAAACAAAAAATTGGCGAAGTTTCATCACGATCGAATTATTAGCATTTTAAATTATATCATAATTTAAAAAAGGGTCAATGAAAGGCCACTATTATAAGGAGCAAAGATTTGATTGTCTGTTTTTAGGGTTCCGTAGTAAAAAACGGAACCCTTATAGTTTCGCCATGTCCGTCTGTCTGTCTGTCTGTCTGTCTGTCTGTCTGTCTTACCCTTAAACCCTTAATACCAGAAAGCTGTAATTCAGTATGAGTATACATATGAATTACGCCGAGAAAGTCGTACAATAAAATCTTAAAAATATTTTTTTTCAGGGTGTCTTCCCTATGTGTTAAGAGAGACCAAAAATTTTTTTTCTCATTTATGCCATGTTGTGGGGTATCGTTAGATAGGTCTTTTAAAAATGTTATAGGTGTGGGAAAACCATTTTTCCAAACGACGATTTGTTTCCGAAATATTAAGCTTTGAAGAGTCAATTTTTCTTAGAGTCAAGTGTCCCCCCCCCCTCTACCCACTAAACTGCTGCGCCTAAAAATATGAAATAATTCACGATAGTGGTACATATAATGAATTTAAAAGGAAAATTATCTCGGTTATGTGGGTTCTTATGGTTGTAGAGTTATAGATGATCTAAGTAAAAATAAATATTTCACTTTTTAAAACATCACATTATGTAAATATTAATAATTTTAAATTAATATATGAATTTAAATGAATAAATAAATAAATATTTAATAAGTTTAAATTAAAATAAAATATAAAATAAGGTATAAACCAATGTCTCAATAAAACATGTCGCGAGTGATTCTGAATCGCGCTTATGAAGTTTTCAACAAAATCTCCATAGATGTCATAGGCGCTAATAGATACGGATTACGTACCTATCTCTTATTATCTTCTTAAAGAGAAATTAAAAATAATTTTATAATAATAAAAAGTTTAAATTGTAAGTACGTATATTGTATAAACTGACTTAAAAAAGGAAATTCCCAGTTCGTCGTAAACTTTTTTACGAAAATAGGTACTCGAAGATTGCTTGACCGATCTTGACTATTCTGACAACTACGGATCCCTACATTGTGCGTGGCCCGACACGCACTTGGCTGATTTTATTGATTTATTTGAAAAACCTTATTGTTGATTGTCTGACAAGCGTTGATTTTCTATCCGGATAACATAATTAAAATGTAATAAAAAACATTATGTATAAATGATTTTAAAAAAGCTACTATAGAGTATCTTGCCGGTTCTTCTCGGTAGAGACTACTTTCCGAACCGGTGGTAGCTTTATAAAAATCTAAAATTAAAATATGACATGTAACTTGAAGATTCGAAAGTGTTTTAAAAGCCCATTTGAATAAAGTATATTTTTAGTTTGAGTTTGAGTTTGCATTGAAATATGTCCAAAAGTACTGGACCGATTGAAAAATTCTTTCACCATAAGAACCCGAAAATTATGGTTTTAAAATTATATTAATTAGCTATTTTTTGTTTAATATCTATCCATGCGAAGTCGGAGCGGGTCACTCGTAATCTATACATTGTCCTAATCTGTGGACATAACAATAAGGTATAACTTTATACATTTATGTTATTATATTAATAACTTTATTGTTATGTCACACTGCATTCTACTGCACGTTTTTTGTCGTATCCGAAATAAACGCACAATCAGCCGGGTGTTCATGCGACAAATATTCATTCGCGTAAAAACAAATAACCTAAGTTTTTAAACTAATAATATGTACTGCTACAAACCGAATACGTTAAAGTTTTATTATCAGAAATCGTTAAACATATTTATAAGAGTACGTTTTTATGCAGTACAAACATCGTGTGAATGATTCTATACACAAAGTATGCATCACTGGTTATTCAATAGAATCCTGCAAATAATCGTGTAGTACAATGCCGGATGAACCCAGTCCTAGTCTTATAATTGCGATAGTAACTCTTAGTGTTAGTCGTTTCCGCTTATCTTCTATACTTTTAAAATTACTATGGAGATAGCTTAAAGGAACACTTAGAAAGAATATAAGTACTTTAAGATGTCGACTTTTAAGAGGACGCAGTAAAATTTAAGAGATTTTAAAATATAGAATATGTTTCAGTATAAAATTTTTAATGTTTAACATTTTTCTTGATTAAATAAACAAATACTGAAATTCGTATTAATATAAATCATAAATAATAAGTGACAATATTATTTATTTTTAACCAACTTCAAAAAAGGAGGACGTTCCTAATTCATTGCGTACTTTCTAATTATCTGTTACACCATAACTCAGTCATTTTTTTATCGATTTTTTTTGTTTCATAGGTGTAATTTTAAAGATTATAGAATTTATATCGAAATCGATTTAGTAATTTCGTTTTAAAAATCGAAATAACTGACGTAAATGTATAGTTAAAGTACACAAAATTACGTATTTTCTTATACAGTCGGTTTCTTTTTCATCCTTAGTTATTAGTATCCTTCAAAGAAAATCTTGTTGCAACATATTACAAAAAATCCAAACACACTAGAAGCGTACATCGCATTGAATACGTTAACGCGTACGATACGTCAGCCATAAGTTATTAATAAAATCGAGTATATTATAAACCGATGTAGAAGGTCAAGAGTTGGGCCTGTTTCATCCAGCGATCGCTTTGTCCGCTCTGTTTACACTATACGTCTATTTTTGTTTCATCTGGCCATTGTTAGTGTGTTTACGGCACATTGGACGGACTGCGGAACATGCTTGTGGTCTTACGTATCTTTTGTGGGTTCGATCAGCTTTGAATTGATGTGTCGTTATTGGTTAAGGCCATCGTTTTTATAACGTAGTAGTTCCCGTTCGCGGCTTCGCCCGTGGTGTATTAATCTAAATATATATAACTCAAGATCTGTCAACGCACAGCCCAAATCATTGGACAGATCGGGCTGAAATTTGACAAGCAGATAGATGTTATGACGTAGGTATCCGCTAAGAAAGGATTTTGATTAATTCTACCCCCAAGGGCATAAAATAGGGGATGATAGTTTGTATAAAACTTTATCAATTTTAAACCGATCGGGTTGAAACTTTGCATGTATAAAGCTACTATGACATATTCATTACAGATATCATAGACGAAGTCGCGAGCACCAGCTAGTAAATAATAAAAATTAACGTATGTGTTATTATGATGTTTAACGCTGTATATATATTAATACGTGAAGCAAAAATCTTGTATTCACGAAAATTGCGCGGATGTAGTATGAAATTTCGTACACTTGTAGTTTATATAGAGAACGAGAAAGGGATGCTAATACATTTTATAACTAGGCCTAAAAATACATTAAATAAATAAAAAAAAAACATTACACACACTACCATGTATTTGACACAGGAACGCGTATGTAATAACTCTTTCGTTTATTGTTTAGTCTGTGGTCAAATTGAGAATAGATTATCTGTGATCAATCTAAAAATCTGTTGAAATTAGGTAGGCGACTACTAATTACTATAAAGTGTTGATAAAATCTGTTCGATAGTTAAGACAAAGAAATAAGTCGATGTATCCTAACATTCATCTATTCACATAGATTTTAAACTTTCGCGATTTATACTATTCATATTTAATATAACGGGTCTTATCGCGATAACTAATAGTAGTAATACCTTTTTATTGCCCGACGTTTCGACGAAGTTACATTCGCCGTGGTCACGAGCTGACTCTCTCGTGGTCAGCTCGTGACCACGGCGAATGTAACTTCGTCGAAACGTCGGGCAATAAAAAGGTATTACTACTATTAGTTATCGCGATAAGACCCGTTATATTAAATATGAATATTCACATAGACTTTTGCATTTATAATAGTAGTAGGATGTACAAAAGATGTACAGCGATTTTTTTTTTCGGAACAACGCTTAGAAACTTCGTTTAGGCCCAAAAAAAGGTCTGTTAAAATAAAAGCTCTTAATATTAATGTTAAAATTTGCTTCGCACTCTTTTTTTATGATTTCCTTATAAAAAGGGCAGAATTAGTTTTGCTCTCTCTTACTTTCCTAACTGATTTGAGGCGTCATAGAAAAAGGTTCGATATAAATTGTAGATAATTGGTTAGATAAATCTACTCGTTTTAGAGTAAATATGTTATACAATCATCGATAGGTACTTATATTTAAAAAAACTATTTGCCATTCTTATTATTAAGTAAGTTAATATCTTCGACAATTATTCCTCTGGTTCTCTTACTAAAATCATTCATTTAATGTTTTGTATATTTAGCGAGCTGTATTATTAGATCACAATATTAATACAACCAAACAGGATGGGAATTCTACAAACACGAAATCAAGTTTGCATTCCCCGGCGTTTGGATTGTAAATACTTACGCAGCATCAATGAAACTGTGTGTAGTTTGAAGTTTGAATTGAATTTGGGTATATTTGTTTTACTCACGCTTATGGTTATATCTTCGTACGTATGAGGCGTAGCGTGATGTAATATAGCCTATAACCTACCTTAACAAATGGACTATCTAACGCTGAAATAATTTTTAAAATCAGATTAGTAGTTTCCCAGATCACCCTACACGTAAAAAAATTAAAAAACATAATTAGTTCTTTAGTATCTATACAAATAGTACCTGTCTTGACTGAGTAACTGATTCATTAACGCAGAGCCTAAACCGCTTGGGCTTCAAACTTGAAATTTTGTCAATAGCTGCATTTTAGGTTGTAGGCATCCACTAAGACAAATACAATAAAAATATATATAAATAAATTGTTATTAAAATTACATAAAACAGAATTTCATATTGTCATAATTAAAACCTCCATTATTTACATTTTGGAATAAAGAGTATTGAAAGCGTTTAAATTATACACTATAAAATAACTTCAATAAATATTTTTAATTATTATTATTAAATTACAATAATTTGAACAAAATCATTGAAAAAACATTTAATACAACAATAACATACCATAGAAATAAACACAATTCTTACATACCATTATATTTTTTTTTCTTACTAACGTTCCCACATATGGTCGTGTTTTGTTTATTATAAAAGTTCTAAACAAAATCGCAACACTGCATAAACTAACATCAAAGTCATGTTCAGCGCACCATTCAACTTAAAGATGTTCTCAGAAATTCACTATTTAGACCATAAATCATTAATAACAACGAGGATGAAAATAACAATAGATCTTTGAAACATTATATTTTAATTAAATTTATTCGTTTTAATATCACATTCGAAAAACAAGTTTAAATATCATAAGAAGCTTTTAAAATGAAATAACTGTCTTCAAAAGGCATACACTTTTATCAGCTTTATATTTTAAAACTAAATTATTGAAAAGATTTCGATGAAATTTGAATGAGACCAATCGGGAGCATATACTTTCAAACAAAGGACGAATTTTTAAAATTACGGAATTAGAATGTAACAAATTAAAAATAACGCTACGAATAGAAAACCTCCTTCTTTTGTGAATTTGCATGAAAAAGGTGTTTAGGTTTTTTATAAAACTTCTGCATGTTTTTAATAGAAGTCTTCTTCTGAAGAGCTTCATACTAAAATTAAATAAAAGTTAGTTTAAGCATTTCCTTTACAATTCAAATTTTTTTCCTAAAATAATTTCACGCCAAAAAGCTAGGGTACGTAAATAATTACTATATACAGTTTAGGTAGTGTTAGTAAATATGCTTCTGTGTTTATTTATTTATTTAGCTAGCACCGCTGATTTTTCAAGTCCTAAATTTGTGTTTAAATTCATCTCGAGCTCGGCGGTGAAGGAAAACATCGTGAGGAAACGAAAAAGTTTTGCTATTACACTTTTATAAAAGAATTTATTGTGAATGCCTTATTGTTGACACAGACACAGTTTTGCGTAAGGTTACTTAGGCCACTGCTACCAGGTTACAGAGCTGATTTTCTACCAGTTACGACAGAAAAACTTACAAGTGTAATTCCCGCTAAAGACATAGACCAAAAAACTTACTTTATGTTAAGACATACGTTTAATTGACTACCCGTGACCACGAACGCTGCAAAGTGCTCGAAACGTCGGGATGATAAAAATAATTAATATACGCGATTTAAATCCGTTTAAAATAGTTTCATTTCAATGAATAATAATCGCGAAAATCTAAGACAACGATACATACGTTTAACTAATCCCGAAAATTAAGTTTGTAATTGTAAACTACGCTCTAAACAGTTGCTATATAAACATTTATTGAAACTTACAAGTGTAATTCTCACCTTATATTAGTATTAATATGATAGTTAATGTAAACATTTGTCTATTATGACGTTATGTGGCAGCGTTATGTAGCGACTCGTGATTATTCCATCGAGTTTGTTTGTCGATCGCTTTCTTTTGATTCTTCCTTTATTTCAAAGAACTTTGTTATTGTTTGTATGAAAGATATTATCCAGAATAGAGCTCTACGTCTTATTGCGATGTTGTTTGCATGAATAATATTGGCTTGATTTGTATTTTATAAAGTAATAGCGACCGACTTCGGCTTCACACTGGACCGATGTAGTTTTTTATTCCAACATTACAAATTTTTAAAATTTTCGGCTTTTTCTCTATTATATGCATGTGTTATACATATAAATTTTACTCTTAAATCACTCTATTGATGAAAACCGCATTAAAATCCGTTATATAGTTAAAAAGATTTAAGCGCACAGACAGCGGGAAGTGACTATGTTTTATATTGTGGAAAGGTGTGTAGTTTATTATTTATTAACATTTTATCATCAACAAAAATAATATTAGTTGTATATAACTTCCATTTTATCGATTTCGTTTCATAATTTAAATTAAACTATAGAAATCAAAGTCTAACAAAATGATTTAATGAAGTACAAAGTATTTTACAAGCAATTAAGAATCGTCAAACAGTTGATTTAGATTACGAAGTTTGAACTTCAAAGCTTCTCATCTTATTATAAGGAGACGATACAAACTCGTGAACGTGCCTTTAGAGACACTAGGGGGATGAATGGACAGATATTAAGATATCCTCAAGAGGCTGTTCCTACCCAACTTTGGTCAAAGGATCTAAATAATTTCAAAATGCTATAATCGCTTGAAATTTGCGTGCCACAAGATCATTGATATTGGCGTCTCGATAGTTTGATACTTGTTCAGAACTACGCGGATAGTTTTAACAAAAGAGCAGGCTAAATTACATTGAGCTATCGCTATCACAAGACAATATATTTTGACAGTTTAATCCTGATTTCTTAAACAAAACAAATCACATATCAAAATGTATTGCGATAGAAATAACTCCACGTAATAACTCTCTAGGTTCTTTAAAGTATTATTATTTTTATCTGAATTGAAAGGGAATTTAATGTAACCCGAGTCCACCGCAAATTTTTATGTACATCTTTTATACAAAACCATTTTATAGTAAATTAAATCATTATAAATAATAATGTACAGAAGAATGTGTGTCTGAAGGGTTGCATATCAAAAACGCACTTGATCGGTTTTTTATATTATAGCCAATATATAACTAGTCTACCTAATATAGTTCACTTAACTTTTCACAGGTACTTTAACAATTTAATCTTAGGGCTAATTGGATACTGATAAGCAATAATGTGTCGACCCACAAAATGTGAGATTTGGAGATATTGATGTATTTTGATACTGCATCAACTGTTTAACATTATTTAAAAAAAATCAAGTCATAAACTAAATAAGTACGGAAAAAAGTTTTTTAAGTAATTGTTTCGAATTTTAAATGCGTTTCATATTTTGCAATTAAATAATAAACTCAAATATTTGAAATTTTTTATTAGATAATATATTAAATATATCATTCTGCTTTTAATTCCTTATACCCCCAATCAAAAAAAAAAAAGAAAAAAATGATAAAAACTTACTCAAACAAATTTATCAAGAATAGGTTTGACATCTTTAGACACCACTTTCTCAAAATGAAATCCGTTTGGCTTGACACAGTACTGCTTATCAGCGTCCAATTATGAATTGTTGAAACAGGGGTTTTAGTACAAATATCATCTGTCAGAATATAGCATGATTTAAAAGCTATAATTTATCATTTAGCCTTTTTCCTTTGTCAGATTTCATAATAATTGTGACGAAATTATAACTAAAGTTTCTGATTAAGTTTCCATTACATGCCATGTGCATTTGGCAAATTGCCAACCTGCAGTCCATCGGACTGGCAAACAAAATTCTTAACATCACATACCAGGCAATTGAATATTTCTCGAACTTCATGTAACTCTCTCAGGCCTTACAAATAATTTTACATCATCATCTTTAGAGATTAAACTATAAATCACTGGAATGACAGCGGTAAATTTAATAATGGCGTTTATGCTAAAAACTTTTAGATACTAAATATTATCAAACGATGATAACAATTTTTATGAATTGGAAAGCGGAAAACCTACTATTGTATTAATTATATGTATAAAAAAGTATTAATTAAAAGATACAATAATGTATTAAATATATTTACGCAATATTTTAAATTGAATACAAATTATAAATATTTCTAAGAACTCATACACTGGCCTTTTTTTTTTTAACACTGGGAAATGCATTTATGCATCCCGCCCGAGAATTCAGGCGGGTATGTGGGACTCCTGACACTAACAGGCACACCAGACTACCCACTAAAACCCAGCGATGCCCTCATCGTCTTGGATGGGCGCCACGGGATCGCTTACGCATGCTACCATGGCACCCTGACGGTCGATCTGCCTCTGCGAGACTCCTTCACCTGGAGAGAGCTCACGGGCACCGAAAGCACTCCCCTACCCTAGTTAACTCATACAATGGCCTGCGATTTAGTTCGAACAACAGTCTTTGTTGTCAACAGTTTTTTTTACTAAAATATATTATCTAAAATTATCCAAAAACCTATTAAAATTAATGTACAGAATGATACACCATATTAAAGTTTTATATTAATCTACTTAAAACGGTAAACATTTCAAAATAACATTCCCAACTATCGTTACGGTCTTATTCAATTTGTTCAATACTCAGATGATAGAAAAGTATCATTCAATTGAATAAGGGAGAAAAGTTCGCTTTCCAATAAACTTAAACCTCAATCGCTGACCGAGTTTACAACAATTTCTGAACGCGACATTCATTATACCGACATTTATTTGTCGTTTCACAGAATACTCAAATCGGATTTAAACTTGGTTTTCAGAGAGATTCATATCACGAGTGTCAAAAAAAAAAAAGAATATTTGACTCTACGCCGTACATGTAAAAGGGAGCAAACATTAATTTTTTCGCCAAGCGACGTCGACCCATATTTTTCGGAGTCTGGAAAGTTGTAGGATCACGTTTTTTACGGTACTACGAACTTGGAAGATAAACATAATTATGACATTAACAACAAATATCTTCTTTATCTGTGATCGTAACGACGATGTTAAAAGTTTAAAGAAAACACGGCGCCTGTTGTTTTTCGACGGTTTAGATGAATGTAAGTAGATAAAATTATGCAGATTATCAAAAATATGCACTGTTTTTATTTGTCTTTTTATATGAAGGTTTTAAGTAGTTGACTGAATTAATATTTTTAGTCTAAACGAGCATGAAGAGCTGCAATGAAAGTTAAGTAAATACGAGTAAACGCTTTTTGGCGATAACGACGCTTAATTAATTATCTCAATAAAGAAATATGTAAAGTAAAGTAATAGCCTGTTATGATCCCACTGTTGGGCTAAGGCCTCCTCTCCTATTAAGGAGAAGGATTAGAGCTTAATCCACCACGCTGCTCCACTGCGGGTTGGCGGATATACATGTGTCAGAATTTCTCCTGGCACATGCAGGTTTCCTCACGATGTTTTCCTTCACCGCCGAGCTCGAGATGAATTTTAAACACTAAATTAGCACTTGAAAATTCAGTGGTGCTAGCCGGGGTTTGAATCCGCGATCATTGGTTGAGATCGACGTGTTCTCACCACTAGGCCATCTCGGCTCTAAAAGAAATATATATATTTCAGTAATATAATAAATCGTTGATTTCTATCCCTTCAAGAAGACGAGTTCATTAAAAGTGAATATATTTTTAGTTTTGTGTAAGTTCGGAGCAAACCAGAGCCGTTCAGGGCCAAACAGTTTTTCGTCGGCATTTACACGGAACACATAGCTGACGTAGATCCAATTGTTATGATGCTTGATTTATCGAGTGCACATTTTGTTTCGAAAGTTTGGCAGGAGCCGAATCCGCCATGAATCATGGTAACGGCCGGCATAGATAAACAGTGGAAAGGTGTAGACTAGCGTTTAAATACGCCTGTTACCCGCTTCATGTGATTTTTATGGTCGTAGATTTCTGTTTTTGGATTTTTACATATGGTAACACTGTCATTGACTTTTGCTTTGATAGTATAATGTAGTTTACATAATATTTTTTATATAATGTAATACTTTTTTTTTATGTTTTCGCCTTGGGGAGAGATCGGGTTATGTGAAGACTTACCCTCTAAAACCTTTGCGACGGCCTTCCTTAGCACGAAAATGGAGAAGCCGCGGGATCGCTTGCGTATGCGCATGCGCATCCGCTGCCCCTCCCGTATAATATAATAAAGTGAGATTTACATTATTTTCAATTAATTGATTGGATTGGCAATTGGATGCTGATAAGTAACATGTTTTTTTTTGTTACCTCGTAACTCTTATTCTGACGACTGTGATGAGAGCTTTTCTAGAAAATGTACAAGCATCACGGCAGAACGATATAACAGGAATTTGTGTTAAGCAAAGATATTTGTACTTTCTACGAGTTTGATATGGTAGTAGAAAGAGATATTGATTTATTTATTTACAAATAAATAAAATTAAAGTGCCTGTTTGTAAATTCAAATAAACAGCAGAAAATATACACGGTACTTACACCAAAACAAAATTTTAAAAAATTTTGTCTGCGTGTTTGTTCCGGCTAATCTCTCAAACGGCTGGACCGATTTTGCATTTCTATTATTACTAGCAGATAGCTAATGGTATAAGGAGTAACTTAGGCTACTTTTATTTTAGATTTTTTTTCTTAGCTACGAATCGAACCCGCTAAATTTTGAAAAAAAAACACACTATGTATTATTGCACTACCTATGTAATAGTGTAGTGACGAATAAGGATTACCTTCTGGGAAGTAATAGTAAAAAACGTAAACGCATCACACTCAACGGCCTCCATTAAGATCTTGTGATCCTGTGTCGGGGGTCCGGAAACATAGACAACACCAACACAAACACCCAGACCACGACAAACATCCGTATGGCCAATACAGACATTTGCCGTGAGCGGGGATCAAACCCGCGACTGTTAGCGCTACAGTCAGTTGCAGTGACCACTGCGCCAACGTGTCTGTCGACCGGTATAGTAACCGGTACACTAAAGGAAAACGTATTTTTTTTACAAAATGCTATTAATTAACGCAAGAAAAATGCTTATTTCTTGAGAGGGTACAGTCTGATTTAAAGTGATCGTCGCTGCTCATGGACATTTGTAGCACCAGAAAAGCCATTGCGTTGCCAGCTTAAATCGAACAAAAAATAAGGAAAGGAATCGGGGAGGGGATTTGGCTCCCGGCTTTCTTACTCATCGTATTCATTCATCAACTACTACACGCCGATGTTCTATCAGAGTACCAAGCAGTACTGCCCTGGTTAACCCAGTCCATATTCGAGCTGAAGTAAATATACTACAACTAAGCTCTACAATCATATTTATAATAGAAATCATCTTAAAATATTATAAGTATATATTTAGATTATTGTCGAAGGTGGCTTATGAGAATATCGTGCAAAAAATTCAATTTTGTTGATAACGATACTTTTTGTCACAAAGAAAACGTTTGAGTTTCTACGTTATAAAAATCTGTACCGACATTTCGGTGAAGTAAAACGGAAGGCACCTCAAATATTAAAACCCGCATTCCTGAAACAGCGTCGCTGTCAAATATAACATTCCAAAAACCCTAAGAGCCAAATGAATTTCAATCTAGGTGACCACCAGAATATACCTGCTGTATATAGAGGATGTAGCTAACGTAACGTGTCTTGATGCACACACCAATAACATTTTATGAAGAATTTCCAAAAGTAATTTTTTTCAGACATTTCTATGTTCATAGAAAAAACAATTGCAGCAAACGCGAGTTATTAAAGAGTTTACTGGTTTATTTACTACGATCTTCATTAGATTCTTATATATATAATACTGCCTCCTTTTTATGGTGTTAGTTAAGTCGCCTTTATTTTCTGCAACAATTATTACGTAAGAAACGAAAACTAGAGGACTGTCGTTTTGATTTCGTTGCTGCGTTTGGAGTCTTCGCTCGTTATAATTTTTGTCTACTAAATGAGGGTCCAGTGTGTTACTTATATAGCGCATAAAATTCCTTAATAAAAAAAATAAAAACTTATAAGTGCTATTTTCGCCTAACGCAGTCACTAAATTTCGGTCGCCGATCAATCCGAAAACTAAACATAAAGTGTAAAACTAGTATTTCTAAACGAAAATCTATGCTTTCTGTTTAATTTTATCGCCACCCACGTTTCTCATATTAAGTCGTATAGCTCTTTAAATAACTAGAAACGTTATTAAAGCAAACAAAGGTTTGAACTCACCGTATTATATTTTCTAATTAGTACGTACACAATTGAAAAGAAGTCGGTTAAAAAAGGTTCTCAAGGAAAAATATTATAACATTAAATTGTATACATAAATATACTAAATATATATAAAAAAAATAAGTAATGGTGTTTTTGTATCCTTTTACATGTTTTACATCTTTTAATGGTTATCAATTAACTACGTATATTTGGCATTTATTTATACTAAATGATAAAAAATCAGATGTAATAAAGGCACTGACTAACGCACCCTGAAGACAAAAAAAAATCGTGCAACCTATGTCTCTAGTATGAGCTATGGAATAATAAAAAACTTTTTGGTCCCGTGAGGTATGTACTCATAAAAAGACGATATCAAAGTGAACTACAGTCTGATAATGTTTTTTACATTTTTTTTGCTTTTGCTATTTTCGCTTTCATGTAGATTTTGTAGAGCCGAGATGGCCTAGTGTTTAGAACACGTCGATCTTTACCGATGATCGTGGCTTCAAACCCCGGCTAGCACCGCTGATTTTTTAAATGCTCAATTTGTGTTTAAATTCATCTCGAGCTCGGCGGTGAAGGAAAACATCGTGTCGGGAGAAATTCTGTCACATGTATATCCGCCAACCCGCAGTGGAGCAGCGTGGTGGATTAAGCTCTAAACCTTCTCCTTAATAGAAGAGGAGGCCTTAGCCCAGCAGTGGGACATATATAGGCTGTTACTTTATTTTACTACTTGTAGATTTTGTTATACCGGATTACCGTTTAAGACTGACTTCTCTGCCTGGCCGATAAGACTACGCTACTGAAATATATGTGATAACCAATCCATTATATCAAATGCAAACAATAACTTGACGTTCATAAAACAAATGTAGATTAACCAAAGAATTGAATTAAATTGAAAATAAAAATAAATTTAAAAACGCTCAAAACTTATATCGGGCTACCCTTTTCCGTGGGTCCGGAAACATACACGACAGATAGACCCAGGCTAGGACTGACAATTATATAGATAATATTAGTCATAAAATGAGGCCTCATTATTGAAAATTATCTTTATCTAAAAAGTTCCATTCTGACAGTTGATTTCTGATCTAAAACGTAAAAATCAACTTTCAAAATGTATCGCGTTGATATAGCGACAGCACCGTAATTAGCCTACTGTTATTAAGCTTACATAAAGTAATACTACATGCAGTTGCGGTATTCATTTCAACAACACGTTGTACTAAATAAATTTTATTGAACAACTAATACGAGAGGAATTTAAATACTAATCAATTAAGACCATTCGGCAGTGCTTGTGCTAATATAATTCACTTGTTTTTTTCCATTTTAATTATAACCTATAAATTATAAAATTGCTAATACAGCTGTATTTTGTACGGTGACTTAAAGAGCCGAAAACCTAAGCCTACATCTCTCATCTTCCCTAACTTCCCCATCATACCATAAACCTTTTTAAGCCGACAACACATTTGGCTCCTCGAATGCTGCGAATGGTCATGGGTGGCAAAAATTTTAGATTACGCATGCCTTCTTCTCCTTTTCTCCATTTTCATAAAAAAGGTAATGCAATTATCATTGACACCATGCTTATCAGCTTCCATAGAAGACGGAACATTCCGACAGCCATTTCCGGTGACATAATAGCACATTACGGACAGTTGATGGTCTGTAGTGATCATTGTATAGACGTTCGATTAACCTGAAATTGGGAATGCTCTCCAAACTGTAGTGCCTTAGTTATTGTCCCATGTCGTGTCTGTAATTAAACTGGCTCTTTCCTTTGAATACTGGCTTTTAATTAATAGTGGAGTAATTTGTATGAACTATGGTTTATAAGTTTGTGGTTAGTTAAATTTATGGTTTTAGAAAAACAAACAAATTTATCTTTACCTTCTATCGTCTCAAAGATAGAGAAAATTTATTATTTGTTTGTCTTAATTTTATAGATCTTTGATTCATGAACAACGACGTTGTAGAATTTGTTATATTTTAGTTCTATTATGCCAACGATTGTGTATCATTTTTTTATTAAATCTAATTAGAAAATTGTCCAGTACAATATAGGATGGTAGATAGTTTTTGACAAATATTACAATATTTTGTCGAAATTGGTTATTTAGTAAATAAGTTTTTCTTGTATAAAATCGTATCAAAATGAATTAGTGAAAATTTTTCAGCTGAGATAATAATGGATATTACCTTTTTAGGTATTTTATTTCAAAACATCATTTAATAATCTTGTATTAAGTAAATAAAGCAAGAAAAGAACGAAATTATATTCAACATTGTTCAAAATAATCGAAGAAAGAAATGAACTCATAGATTTATGCAAATAAAAGGAGAGGAGGAATATGCGGAGCTATCGCTACCATAACGCAATATATTTTGACGGATCATTTGTTTCGTTTTAGTATAACAATCGGAAATCAACTGTCAAAACGTATCGTGTTGCGATAGCAATAACTTCGCGTAATTAGCCTGCTGGAATCGTCGAAAATTCTCACTATCAAGATAAGAAACATTATTTCAGTTGATTTCTGATTTTTTTTATTATAAGGCGTCCTTTGACTGTCAAAAAATGGCATACTTTGCGGTAGTGTTCGACAATCAGCCCTAATTAATTAGAAGGTAATGTTATAAAACATATTATTGTGATGATTTTTAAACCATACTTACTTATTACTGATTGTATTGATAAATTATATTTGAAATATGATGACACCCTGAAAAAATAAATGGCATCGAGTATACGGCAAACTGCTTAAAAATATTGGAATAAAATTGGCGCTGGAATATTCACACTCGTCTCCTACACGCAGGTACAATCGCGAACATTGTTCGAACGTTGTTGCAAGCTGGCGACCTGATTTTCACATTTAGTATTTACCTATTTTATGCCGCATCAGAATAACGCACACAATGGAAACGCAGAAGGCGTGCTCATAAAAGATGCTCGCTAAGGGCTGTGGCCTGATTCCTGCCTTTTAAATGGAACGCCTGGAAAATACGGTACATTTATTTTAAAATTTAACATGCACATGTATTTATTTTAATTTTTCGTTTGTAGCGGATTTTTTTCTTCGACAAATACCGGCACCGATCATAAATACCTCGTCTAAATTCTGTGACAATAGCAAAAGCTAAGATATTTACAAAAAGTAATTAATTTGCGTTTGTTTGTTAGCTAAAATTTGAGTTCTATATGTCGGATTTCAGAATTTTTACTTGTAAAATAATATTGTTTAAATACTTTATTTTCGTGAAATATTAATGTAACTGCTCTAGTAATTATTAGATGCACGGTAGCACTATTGAGTTTCTCTGAACGGCGAACACTTATTTGCGTCGTTGACTTTAGCGTTGTGCTAGCGACCCTAGTAATGCAGGCCTTATTTGATTTATATAAATACGTTCACATCATTGGAGTCACGGATAAAATGTAGTAGGTATATAAATACTGTGCATTAGAGTTAAGGAGTAGGTAGTAAATGGTTGGAAAATGCGCTGGATAAAATCACTCTCCTATTAAGGAAAATTATTCAAAGTTTAATTCACAACACTGCTTCATTGCGGGTTTGCACTCATGTCTGGGATTTTCTTTTGGAACATTCTTCACGGTGTTTTTTCCACTCGAGAGCACGAGATGAATTGTCGACGCAAATAAAACACTTGAAAAACCCAAAGATGCTTGTCCGAATTTGAACTTTCGCTCAGATCACGTGCCTCCTACTCGAGTTCGTACAACATAATTTAAAAAATATTCTATAACGGAAATTGATTCATTCTATAATGGACTAGCTGTCCCTTGTGGCTTCACTCGCGGTTACTGCTTAACTTCTGTGCATCGTAGCGTGATGTAATATAGGTTATAGAATCCTCAATAAATAAACTTTCTAACACAAAAATAATTTTTCAATTCAAACGGTCGTTCCTGAGATTACAAACAAACAAACAAACAAACTTTTCAGCTTTTTAATATTAGTATTGATATTCTAAATTTCATACACGTATAATTAAAATTCTTCAACACTCAATAGAGATAAGATTGATAAACTCGCTTCTTCCAAACTTCTGAAAGTCGGTAGGCGTTCTATTAAACAATAAATTATTGTGTTATTCCCAGACCAGCAATCCCTAATGGTTATTGAACGAAACGTGTAGATACAAAATTGCATGTAGCATTCCGAAGCTATGAGATCATTTTCCTCTCGTTATCCAACACAAATGGAGAAACTAGAAACTATATGAGTGACTATTTTCATCTGCTGTATGAATACAGCTCATTACCATTTCATTTGATTGCTCTGTAGAATAGCTAACGCTTTAAGAGTAAGGCAACAGTGGGGCAAATTCTTACAGCAATAACATTATGAATGTGCATGCGAAAATAGTCCCTAATGTATTGGCAAAGGTCCCAGTATAGTGTCGTAAATTGCCAAGTTTAGTCTTAAACCATATAGTACTTCAACGGTTCTTATGTCAAGTAAGTGCAAAATCTCCTCGTGCAATAATTGGCATCTTAAGTTCCAACGTGTCTTCGAGAGCTGTTAAAGATAATAATCCCTTTCAGATATCTCTTGTTCGCAGAAAATGTTTTATCATTGTATCTTCGGACTTGTGAAGCACCAGCGAATGGTTTTAAAGCTGGCTTCATGTTTTTAAAATTTATGAAATTTTTAAGCTTGTTCGTTTCGACGAACAATATTGGTTTTCGTGGTTATTTTATTTCTTATACTATTTAAATTGGAAGAGTTTGTTTTAGATGGAACTTTGATTCGAGTAACTGTTCTAGTGTTAATAATAAATGATATTATGGGTATTTTTTTATCCTCGTAATATTTCGCGTAATGATATATACTTTTTTTTAAATAATTCTATATAATTGAGACAGATCAATCTCTAAATGAAATCGAAATCAACAAAAATGTACGAATTCTAAATTAAATATTCATTCTTCATACGAGCCTTAACTTAAATATATAGGAGTCGTTCGTGTTGTTTGTGTATTTTATTTGTGTCTTTGCCGGATTTTATTAATTACGTAGTTCAATTATTAAAGCAGGTTATGGACTATAAAACATCACATTACGATATCTACGATTTAGAATTTAACTATAAATCAACCAATGCGTGAAGTACCTCGAACATTTAACGCATATAAAACCGTAAGGCACGTCTAAATAAGTATATAAAAAAGTTAAGTTTATTTGAATATGACTACTTTTATCGCGCATTCATTTTTGTTTTGTGTTTAACCTAATATTTAGTGGGTCAAGGCTATTCAGTCACGTTGGGCTGCAGGGACGGGAGACGATTTGGCCATTACGTCCCATCTTCACAGGGACTGTGGCTTTTCAAGGTCGGAAATACACTCGAAAGGGAAAAAAATAGAAGCCAGATAAAACATGTTTTAATTTTTGTTGAATAAAGAATAAATATTTAATGTAGAATTCATATATTTTTGTTCATTTGGATTTCATTTTGAGATTTATCTGTCTCAATTTTATAGATTTATTTTTTTAAAAGTATATATCATTACGAGATATTTTACGAGACTAAAAAAATAACAAAAATATAATATATTATTAACACTTAAACAGTTACTCGAAACAAAGTTCCATCTAAATTCAACTAATTTAACTTTTCTTGTAAAATATTAAATACGTTACTATTTAGTTTAGTTATAAGTGACTACAAATGAAAGTTAGAATCCTGAACAAATTAATTAACAATGCTAATTAACTAGACTATGCTAGTCAAGTAAGAACTTCGAGTAAACTTGACAAAACAAGAACTTATTACAAACGTTTTCATATAATCAAACACAGTAAAACAAGTGTGTTTCATTCCATTAAATAAACTTGCATTTTTAATGCGAAAAAGTGACACGCCAAATTGTGAGGAATGTAGCAAAATTGAAGACGTATATCACATTTTGATGGAATGCGTTCGGAATGAAAATTTCCGATATGTAGTATCAATGTCCCGTAGCATAATTAAAGAAATCGGTGGAATAAATAGGCCTATCCTTTATCCGATGAAGTTAGAGCGCTGTACAAACTTGTCAGGCTCGGTTTGAAAGTTAGATAAATATGCTTAAAAGCAATTTAAATTATTCACAGCGTAAAAGTACTTAAAATTCTTTACTGTATAAAAATGAGTTATCTAAAATTTTATATTTGTCATAACAATCAAACCACAGTACGACAAATCAAATAATCCATTTACATATATAAAAGCGAAAGTTCACTCACTCACATCACGAAATCTCAGAAACAAGAAACGCTTGGAATTTCAAATTTTGCATAGGGTTCTTTTTAGGATATAAATACTGTATATAAATTTATAATCCATACAAATCTTCTATTTCTCAAAAAGGTTAATATAATTCAATCTAATAATATATATACAACTAATAATCTATAGAATGAATTGAAACTTATTATTTTATGCAGAAGACTAGTACCTACCATGGGCGTTGATAAATAATACTTTATTAAGCCGCTTTATTTTGAGAAATACTCATATAAAGATGTCAAACCTATTAAAAAAAAATTTAAAGATAAAAATATCCCTCAAACATTCTCTATTCTGATACAATAGTATAATTAGTTATATGCAGATTGGTATAATAACAAGTTAAATCTATTAAGGTTTTTAAAAATATGAGATTATTGCAAATTGTATAATGTGGAACATGCTTTTAACATTCGAAACATTAAACTAAGAAACTTTTTTCCGTACTTATTTAATATAGATGACTCGAAACATTTTTAAATACTATTAAATACGTGACGCATTATTGGAATGCATCAATATATTCGAAAATCCAAATGGTAGTAGTGCGTACTGGTATATTAGGATCCATATTTAACTCCTATTGTTACAAATTATTTTGTTATGGTTACATTACAGTAATCAGGTGCGGTTAATTAATTAGTGCGTAACGTAAATACACCAAGTTTACACACAAGTAATTTATGGTGTTTGTATTTAGTAACCATATTGATATTCTCAGTAAGACACGTGTTCTCTGGCTGGTTTTAATTTAGTTTCCTTGGCCGTTAGCGTTTGAGACGAAGGCCAAGTTTCTAGTAACGTGGAAGCATTTTTACACGACTGACTCAGTATGTATATGGGTATATGTGAGAATGTCCGTTTTGTTGTGAACTCCTGTAGACTAAACTACTTGAGCAATTTAGAAATGTAAGGTGTTATTCGCTTGGTATTCTTCCCTGGATTAAATTATGTAATGTCACCAAAAAAATAATCATCTTTTACCTATTTTTTTTTGTTTTTGACATTGATATTGACATGTTACTGATTTATATACAAGTCGATTGCTATCTCATCTTCGTAACCCCTGAGGGCAAGCCTGTAACCATTTAGAATAATCTTTCTACTAAGAATAACGATCATTATCTCGTAATTGTGATAACAACCGGGACCGAAAAATTTACGTGCTCACCGAGGCATGGTTGGAAGAGCCTCAAGAAAAAATACCTAGACTTACGCACAAATATTTATATAAATATCTGCCCCGAGCGGGAATCGAACCCACAACCGATAGCGTTAGAGGTGTATTCAGTGTGTGAATCCAAATAAAGATTCTATCTATCTTATTTCATTTAATACATTTAAATATTGTATCTATTTTGCTAAAACATACAAAATAACATAATTATCATTATAAAAACATATTTCATCGAAATATACGAGCGACGTTAAATTAAATAAGGTCTGATTACGTTATTATGTAATAAAAATATACAAAAAGTTTCTACAGGAGTTCGTGAATGAGTCGCTGCGGTGTTTTTTTTCAATGTGCGAAACTCAATGGTGCAAACGAAAAATTCCGTGTCATAAAATGCAATCACGTTGGCTTCCAGTTCTTGAATTGAGTCTCATTACAACTTGAACAACTTTAATGACTTTGGAGAGGGGGAAATAACGAGTCGCTCAAATATTTCTGGTATTTGTGGTCTATTCGGTTTTTTTTCTACTATTCTGTAATGTCGCTTTCGAAAATAAGCGTTTTAGAACGGACATAACAGAGATTTTCTGATTCATTCAGAATAACCAGTAAGGAGAATTCTCAAATAATGAAAGTTAGAGAACATTGTAATACATATCGTTAACATTTAAAAGATAACTGGATGCTGATAAGCAATAATATGTCAACCCACGAAAAGTCAAATTTTGAAATATTAATGTATTTTAATACTACGTTACCTATTTAACACTATTAAAAAAATCAACTAATCTAAACTAAATAAGAATGGAAAAAAGTTTTTAAATTGAATGTTTACAATTTCGAGTGACAGTCAATTGATTATAACACATGACAAGTTTCGAATTTCAGGTGCATTCCATATTTTGCAATTTATAAAATAATCTCAAACATTTAAAAATTTATAATTAGATAACATAATAAATAAATCTATCTGCTATTGATTCATTATATATTTCATCAAAATAGAAAAGAAAAGATGAATATATACGTCTTCAAACAAATTTATTAAGAATAGGTTTGACATCTTTAGACGCCATTTTCTCAAAAAGGAATCCGTGTGGCTTGACACAGTATTGCTTATCAGCGTCCAACTAAGATAAAAAAGAGAAACCAACCTCAAGAGCAAGAGACACAATTTCGTCTGTTTGGATGCCATACTTATTCTATTTATTTTGATTTAAAAATTAAACTAGTGAATCGATTTTGATGGAAATTCTATTAAACAATGGATTCATCTTTAAGCTCTTTATTACCCATAGGAGTGCATGAGTGTACCTAAACGGTCACGGCATTTTCCCAAAAGTATATATGCATATTTTTAATAATAATTTTGTTACTATAAGGTCGGTATGGTAAATTAACATACACAGGACAGTAAATACATTATCGTTCTGTGTTTTGGCACAGTCAGATAATAGTCATAATGCAAAACTCAGATGGCAAGGTTTTATTGTGTCACGAGTAACGGAGGAAAGTTAATATCTTTGCTAAGAAATATATTTTCAATGAAAGTAATATTGGGGTCACGTCGTTTATACAAATGACGTTTGAATTCTTATCTAAAAGCCTTCACAGCAGAATTTCAATAATATCTATTGGTTATATATTGTACATTGTGTTTGACGCCATTATGAAGACTACTTTTCGGTTTAATTACAACAACTAAGTCAATATGTCAAAACAGTTTTCATTAAAAATCCCTGGTAAAAATAATATCGTAACTAATTACTAAAAGTGTGAAGTATTCGCATGGGTCACCTGCATAGTGTCCATTCAATTTTGACGAGCTACTCCTCGTGGTTTCACTAGCGTTTATGGTTACTACTTCGGTCCTATGAGGCGTAGCGTGAAAAAATATATTCTATAATCTTCTTCAAACAGGCTATTTAACAAAGAATATTTTATTAAATCGGATCAATATTTACAGACATTACCCACTACATACAAACATACAAGCAAATAATACTTCTTTATAATATTAGTATAAGTAACATAAAAACACATTGCAGTAAAATTAAAAAACGGAAAGGCAGTATATAAGTGTGATAATTATTTTCCCAAATGATTGTCCAATTTGTATTTTAGTTAGAGATATAGGAAATATCAAAACTTGGATGGTTAATTATTCATCAATTAAATCAACTGATGGACCTAGAGCTTCTATAATATGCACGACCTAATTATCAGCTATTTCACTGTCAATTAACCTCAGAGTATAATTACATTATCACAGTGTAAAAACTTCCTATGTCATGTGACTTTAGAGATTAAATACAAGCTCGCACTTTCAAAAAAGTCGTCTTTAAACTAAAAATTGAATTGAAAAGAAGTCTTGTCTAAAGTATACAATACTAGTATAATACGTTCCAAGTCAGCAGTGTAATGTCCGTGATCTTTATTCGTGCATGGTATTGTTAAACTAATCTTATAGAGGGTAAAAGTTTAAAAGTTTTATGTGGGGGGTAATCACTGAAACTACTAATCCGATTTGAAAAATTATATGAGTGTTGGATAGCCTGTTTATTAAGGAAAGTTACAGGCTATATTACATCACGATACGACTGATAGGAACGAAGCAGTATCCATAAACGCGAGTAAAACCGCCGGGAGCAGTTATTAGTAAAATTACACAGCGTCGGTAGCTATGATCAAAAACTCCATTTTTTTTAATGCCTTTTATAACAAAATGCTGAATTAATTATAGTAGATATATAGTAGTAATGTTTCATAATAGGGATACGTGCTTGAACTTGGTAGCCCCGTATTTTAAGTCACTAGGCTTCACTCCTACTGCTAATTTTTTACCAATTTCTTGTCTCTTCTCCCTACATTGAATAAAAAAACTAATACAAAAAAGGAACCGATATCTAAAGCAAAATACTTTATCGTTTACTTGGACCACATACTTATACTTAACAGTTATTTTAATGGGATCAGATGAAATTTCTATAGGACTAATGAAAAACTAATAATTCGAAACATAAAAAAATGGGCTTATAAATCATAGAAAAGGTAACAAACCTAAAAAATACGCTAAGAATTACGAACCTCCTCTTTTTATGAAGTCGACTGAAAAATGCTCTCGCAAAAGAACAAAGAAAAATATTGTAAAGAAGAATAGAACACTTGTTTTTACTTTATTGTACTTTTTGTAATATTGTCGATGTCTATTAGAGAATGATACTTAACGAAACAAAGACCCTAAATGCCTAGTCTTTCAAACAGCTTAACAGTCCTCCACATTACAAGTACGTAGTTCAAGTTCTTATAACTGAAAATAAACTGTTTGGATCAAATACGAAGCTTCTAAAGATAACATCTTTTGCGAATGCTTGCTTTTAAGACTAAATTGCTTATTAAGAGCATGAAATTAATAAAACTCTTCGCATCGTTAATAAACACTTTGATCTCTTGTCGTTGTAATGTCTATTGTTGTTTGTTTTTTTAGGTAAATTATTATTTTCGATTGTCATCATTAAATATGTATAAGATGAAACATTAAGACAGTTGAACTTATACTGTGAAGTAGTAAGTTCATTGATTTCTGTAATAATTTGTTTTCCGTATTTCTAAGAATAATATAAACCACTTCATTTGGAAAGTACGTTTTTCAAAACGGTTCTAAAATCTTTTTAGTTTTTTTTTTTTAACTGAAATTATGTTTTGTATTTTATTTATCTATCTATTTATCTATATATTGTGGGTTAATTTTTATTGTAAACAAAATAGGATAAGTTCTCTTTTGAACAATATTTTAGTATAATCCGACATAAAATTTTATTTGTAATTATTTTACAACCAATATTTGTAGTTGAAGTCGATAAGTATTAAATTCCGTAAGATTTTATGATACGAATTATCGTTAAATGGCGATGGGTGTTTTATGCATGAGCGTTAGGGTGACACGCACCATCAAATTTTCCTATATCGACCCCTCTTGTTGGCTTTAGATATTTCCTACTTTGTAAATACAGTTTAATATGAACACATAAAACGGTGACAAAATCGCTTCTGCGAATGTTTATGAAGATTTTATTACAGTGTTTTGTTTATTAATGTTATTAGACGTCAAAGACAATTTTTTTTTTATTTTGTACACGTATCGTAGAAAACTTTAAGGACACTATATGATATATAATGATATTTACATGACAAGTATAAGAGTTTATGCTTATTGTTATGCTACGAATACTTCTGAGTGGTATACAAAGAGTCAGCTATACTACCTCCCTAAGATTAGGCGGGGCTTATTAAAAATCTATATATGGCGAAAACGCTAAACTTCTTTACCAATATTAAATGTTCACATGTTATGTTAAGCCACTAAGATAAAAAATGTACGCGAACAACTTTTAATTTAGTAACATTCGCAAAACTATAACATTAGTAAATAAAGGTGAATTTTAAATTGATTTACAATTATCAATTTGGCCGGTATTTTTTTATTTTATCATGTTTGCTTGCTACATTTGTCTGCTAATTAAAAAAAAAATGCCGTCATAGCACGTTAGTGCACTTGATTTAGTCTTGTTCTTGGCTATGAAAGCTACACTACCCTGGGAAAATACCCTAAAACTGTCGTTATCAAAACATGCCTCCTTAATACATGTTTGACGAGGCGTTTAAGTAGAAAAATTAGGTATGAACTGTTCGGTATGTTTTGATGGTGACAGTTTTAAAAATTTAATGCTCTGTTTAGACTATAATCAAATCTGGATATTCTAAGTTTAAAATAAATTGTCCAAAACGAATACGAAATAAAACGCATGAACTTTTTTTTTTAACTCTATGATAATACCAGTATTTTATCTACAGTTTCTCGCTACTTAATTAATCCAAATCAAGTATCACATAATATTTTACTATCAGCTATAAAATAAACTGTCTCCATATAAATCTTAACAATATGCTTAATTTTCTACGACGACCTGCTTTCCGTGACTTTGTCTCCGTGTCTTTTGTGTTCAATTCCTGACAACGTTGAGAAACGTACCGACAAATATTTTATAAAATATAATCTATACTAATATTATAAAGCTGAAGAGTTTTTTGGTTTGTTTGTTTGTTTGATTGTTTGCTTGAACGCGGTCATCTCAGGAACTACTGGTCCGATTTGAAAAATACTTTCGGTGTTAGATAGCCCATTTATCGAGAAAGGCTATATATTATCACGCTAAGACCAAACCACCAAGCGAGCACCAATGAAGAATATTTCAAAATCAGGGGATATTTTCCTAATGAGAGTTTACGCTGCGTGCGTTGTGAAAACGGTTTAAGTGTCGCAAAAATCATGTATGACAGAATTGTTCCCCTTTAAAAGTTCTAAAAAAGAGTCGGCGACATATGTCTATCTTTTAAGGTTAGCTCAATATAAACTCTCTTTTATGCTAATCAAATTTGTTTTAAAATATTGCATTATTAGCCTAAAGTAACTATTCCACGCGGATGAAGTCCCGGGCGGAAGCTAGTCATCTATATATCGTGGCTAATATTCGTGAAAACATTTTTTTAAAATCGTTCCATTAATTTTAGAAATACCCCTAAAACAAACAAAAACTAATTACTTTTTACAATATTACACTTAGTAATAAAAAGTTAATTATTACACATAGTATACTACGTATATAAATTAACAATTACCTAGTAACATTTTAAGAGGTACCTAAATATTAGGTAGTCAATTTAGTTTTCCTCGCTTAAATATAAGCACCTGGATAATTTTAATTTAAACACTTCAATATTCGAAACATTAGTTTAAGATTTTTTTTTCTGTAGGTACTTATTTAATTTTGATGACTTGAAAAATATTTATATTATATTAAATACATGACGCACTATCAGAATACATCAATATATCGGAATTTTACTTTTTGTGGGTTGACACATTATTGCTTATTAGCATCTATATATGTATAATATATGTACCAGCATTGCTCGTTTAGATATATTATATATGTTTTTTTTTATGAATAATTAGAGTGCCAGTATTTTTATTCTTTATTTATGACTAACTCGATTTAAATACTACTGCTTTATTATTTCGCTTAAAATATTAAAAACAGCTTCGGTGAAGATTTTTTAATGTTCACCTCAATTTCGTACAATTTCTTTGATTCAGTTAGTAGATAACGTATAAAAGTAATGACAAAATATTATTTAAGAATGTGTAAATCTATTTAGAACAACTTTCCAAAAAATATATACATTTAGAGTCATAATGTACATGTTTTAGGCATGATAGATTTTCGGAATAATAAAAAGTCAACCTACGTCTAAGATGATAATTACACTTATAAGTTTTACTCTCAGACTTTCATAAAGTTATATAAGTTATTTTTCATGGGATTACTTCTGAGAAATTTTACTGTTAGTTAGTTAGTAATTTTTGACATTCACACCTTTCGAATATTACGACATATGTACTAGGCTACAAAGGTGTTTTATATCGCTCTCGAGGGTAAAATTTGCAAATGTAATTTTCGCCGGCAAGTAGCTTATCCCATTATCCTTCAAAGGACGTCGAGACGAAACACGAACTAAAGAAAATTACATAAAAATCCGCTTGCATTCGCGAGCACGTTTATAGAGAAACTGCACCATAAAGTTTAGTTAGATGTAGCGGCTCTTATCTTCACAGCTTCCGCGATGAAGCCCCTAGTTTACTCCGTTATGTTTCCTCTGAATCGCGGACCTCGTTCACTTTTGAAAGTATAAAATTAAATTTTCCATTTCCATTTGCATTTTATATTCATCGAAATGGAAGAGCTGCGCTTTGGGTTATGGTTCCGTTCTGTGATATGGTTTTAATGATCAATAGACTTTTATGGTTTGTTTTTGCTATCAAATAAACGAAAAGAGTTACATTACTTATGGTATAGTGCTGTTATTGTGACATTTTCACGCGCTCTGAATTGAGTTGTCAGCGATATAAAATTCGAATGTTGTTAATGTTAAGGCGGGAATTAGACGCCACAGCTATACACAGAATCACATTTATAATACACAGTTCAGTCTTCTTATTATGTGTGGTACGTCATTACAGGCATAAACAAAACTTGTTACAAGCAACACAATATATAAATAAAAAAAAATAACAAATGTGCTGTTAAGTTTTGCTTGCGTAAGAGATAGGAAACAACTCTTTAACCTGGTAACATCTACTTAGGTAGCCTCATGTAAGCTGTGAGTTGAAAAAAGTCACTAAATTCTTCAAGTGTAAAAATAGTGATCAATAAATTATGTTTGAAAGTGTGTGAGAAAAAATTACAAGAGTACAAGTGTGTATATCTCGTCTTAGTTATTATTGCTTTTACAGAGAATCCTAATATTTTCAATGTAAAATGGGTACCTAATCTTTATCACTTACAAATTACTTCACTTTGCTTATAAAAGTGTAGTTATCAAATTAGCTGTTTCGAGAATTAGTTTTGACATAAACATAAGAAAAATATTTCAATGTCACTTATGTACATATATGTACATACCTATATGAGTATGAAAATTTGTATACATTTAAAAAAGTATAACTTATATGGGTCGGCTAAAAATGCTGTAATAGCGTTAAGTCTGCCCTTTGTACATTTTTTTTATAATTTTTCTACATACTCGTATTAATTAACTTAACAAATTGGATACCTATCAATATTTATATCATCAGCCATTATTAAAAAATCCTACATTATTAAAACTAACCACATTAAAAGTAACGACAATTATTTCTCCATTACCGAGCTCCAACGAGGATAACAAACATAATTTCATTGTAATGTGCACCCGCAAAGCAAACATTAACACCTTAACATTCGAAGTTAAAAAATAAACGCGTCACGGCAATTATGGAGGGTCCTGGGAAACTTTATTGAGGGCCGCAAAAAACTGCAGACCTTTTTGAAACAGCTTCAAGTTATAGCTTTTACAACATTTCTACCTTTCACCGCATTTGCTGATTTTTACTACAGTTTTTTAATTACTTATGCGATGAGACGTAGAGCTCTATACTGTATTCTTTCATACAAACAATAACAAAGTTTTTTGAACTAAAGGAAGAATCAACAGAAAGCGATCGACAAACAAACTCGATGGAATAATTAACGAGTCGCTACACAACGCTGCCACATAACGTCATAATAGACAAATGTTTACATTTACTATCATATTAATACTAATACCAGTCGAGAATTATACTCGTAAGTTTTACTGTGACCTTGTAACGGTAATACATAAGTACGTGTAAGTTTTTCCAGGTGTGAAAACAAAAATCATGTACAGAGAGGAAACGTTATTTTAACTGACCCGAGTTTTATATAAAACGGCCGTTGTAGAATTTTCTTTTAACATAAAACAAGCGAACCGTACTATTTATAACATTGGTAAGAATTGCAGTTTTACCAATTCAAATAAAAGTATTCTCAAAAATTCAAATTCAATTTTGTTTTTAAACGTCACGTTATAAAACTTTCGAATAAGTGGAATGACGTTATCAACAAAACTATGGGGTTTGAATCAGACTTGGGAGAGCCAAGGCCGATTTTATCAATAAATGGCAGTATTCCAGCTATCTTATCCGCGAAAAGGGGAAAATTACTTTGGGTCACTGTGTTTTAGATGAACGACTTTGATAGAACAAAAAGGAATGCAAATCAACTATTAAGAAGCGATAGAATTCATTCATATGTCTCATTTATTTGCCAGGAATAGATATAGTCTCATCAAATAGAGTGGTTGATACATATGGCGCTAAATTAGCCAAGACTAATTTTGACCAAAATCATAAAAAAAACAACTAATTAACGTTATAACCTCAAAAATGAGTCCGTGTGCTTATTACATTTTCACGCATAAATCACTGAACCATTTTTTATGAATTTTGATATAGATATAGGATTGGAGAAGAACATAAGTCATTCATTCACTCACTGACTTAACAATAAATATCGAAAACGGCTTGATTTCTGTAGCTAAAATTTGACACTAAGAACGGATTTTTCATAATTCATCCCTCAAAGGAGTGAAACGGGAGTTCACAATTTGTATGGGAAAAACAAACTTGGCGCGGGTAAAACCGTGGACAAAGACTTTTATATATAAAGAAAATATACGATATGTAAGAAACGAGTAGGTTACATACAATAAAAATATAAATGCTTTTATCATATTTAGAAAACCACGAATGATATTTTTCTGTCACAGAATAAATATAACATTTCAACTAAGCCAAGACGCGGGTACAAACGTGCTCCAGTTCCGTGACCGCCCCGTTAAGGCTTTGTTGGAGTGAAAAGCTATATCGAATGTGACAAATTTTGTATGTAGTAAAATTCTATTTATATCCTGTATCTGTCATATAATTAATATCTATGTTGCAAATAAATACAAAAATAACTTTGTTTGTTAAACAAGGTTTTTGCTACTTATTTTTAACTACTGAATTAAAACTATTTTTTGGTTGGGGGTTCAAAAAAATTGGGTGTTATTATTTTGAAGTGTATATCTGTGTGTCTGTCTGTTGCATCGTATCTCCTCAATACATAGATCAACTTTTATGCATTATTTTTGTTTAGGAGCTGATTTAATCAAGAGGGTTCTGAGCTATAAAAAAAAGTAAAGTAACAGCCTGTGAATGTCCCTCTGCTAGGAAAAGTCCTCCTCGTCTATTAAGGAGAAGGTTTAGAGCTTAATCCACCACGTTGCTCCACTGCGGGTTGGCGGATATACAAAAGAATATATATGGGAGATATTCTTTTGTATATCGTGAAGAAACCTACATAGGTTTCTTCACGATGTTCTCCTTTGCCGCCCAGCTCGCGATGAATATAAACACAAATTTAGTACTTGAAAATTCAGCGGTGCTAGCCAGGATTTGAACCTGCGTTAAACGGTTGAGATCAACGCGGTCTAACCACTAACAAGGCCATCTCGGTTCTTATCTGAGCTATAATTTATAAAGATCTGCTCAGATGTTTGAAGGTCTCTTTTCTATTTGTAAGGATCTCTTTTCTATTTGTAAGGATCTCTTTTCTATTTGTAAAAAGGTGTAACTCTGTTTTTTTTACTAAAACGAAATAAATCAAGTGTCCAAACATATTGCGTTATCGAAGGCTCTGCATAATAATTCTTCAGATTTGAAAAATCGACTATTTATAATACCTTTTACCAAAGAAGGCTTTAAAACATTACGATTTTTACGAGCGGAGTAGTAACTTCAATAATTGATAAATGTAACAAGTATTGAAGCTGAACAAGACTCGGGTAGGAGGAATTAATATACTAGAGCACAGCGTTCCGAAATTCAATGTTTTAAAGGAAATAAACGAACAAGATATTGAATTTCGTAAACCCAATATGACTTGGTTCATCCTGACCTAGTATCGGGTTTCATTTTTGAACCCGCAAGAGACATTCAAAAAGTAAATCTGGTACGAATCCGAGCCGTCCTTTATAAGCCACGCTGAATAAGACTCGTTTCACACAGCTATTTCGTAGCTTATAACCTCAATAGAAAACTTACATGGTTCAATAGTTAGAGTACGTCGATCTCAACTGACTGTTGCTTCAAATACGGGCTAGGACATCTGAGTTTTTAAGTGATAAATCTGTGTTTAAATATATTTTACTAGCTATCCCTCGTAGTTTCACTTGCGTTTTTGGTTACTGCTCCTATGAGTCAAAGCGTGATGAAATATAGCCTATAGCCTTCCTCAGTAAACAGGCTATCTAACAGAATTTTCAGAATCGGATCAGTAGTTTCAGAGATTATTCCCTACATACAAACTTACAAACATACAAACATTTGATTTGATTTGTAGAGGCGTGCTAGTAGTAGTAGTAGCTTTATTTTTCTCCTTAAAAGAAGAAGTTTTCCCCAGGTATTTTTAATAGAATGAAGGGGAATCAACCAGGCAGGTCACCTGAAGTGACCACGCACATGAACATGTGTAACTTCAGAAGGGCTATAAATGCGTTGCCAGCTTATATAGGTTTGAAGGATGAAGATGAATAGAGAGTAAAGAAGGAAGGAGGAGGAATATTGGTGTCACTCACCATACGGGTTGTAGCTACTTCACGCCTGTTTTTTGTGAGATATATAAATCTATTATTTAGACTATTTCAACGAGTTGTGTATCCTGTTAACTCCAGGTGATGTTGCAGCATCAAGTCAAGGTTATGCAACTATTTTATTTTGATTTCATTCATAGAACCGATAGTCTTCTGAAGTTGCTCTGATCAGATCTTTTCAACAACTAGAAGAGCTGATAACTTTCACACGTCTTCGGATCTTCCTGAATTACACCTAGTAACCATTTCTTTTATATCATCTTTCAAATAACGAAGACCGCATTAAAATTTGTCTATTCCTTAGGGTTGTCACAGACAGGCAAATAGATGTACAGACACACGTCAAATTTATAAATTTAAAATTATAATAACCCTTTTTTGGTTCGGTATTTAAAAATTGAAACAGACTTCGCATTGGTTATTTAAATGTTTGGTTTGATAGGTTGCATCGTGTGTGATATTGGCTTTATTTATATTGAATGTTATGCAGAAGCGGTCAGATTTGAAAGTTTTTTTCTTCCAGTTTTATGTGGACGCAAATAAATTAAAAATTCTATTTCTAGTATAGGTAAAGCTGTTTGTAGTGATATAAGCAAAATACCGGTCACAAAGTTAGCAAAAGATACGTTTAAAACAAAATTTAATGAGGCTTTTAATAAATTCAACGTATTTTTTTATTTTAAATATTCGACTTAACAACTACTTAAAAATTGGTCTAATTGTGTAAAACTGTCAGAGAAGTATAAAAATCAGAAATCAACTCTCAGAATGTTTGATAGCGATAATTTTACACAATACGCCCCATATCGCCATCATATTGTCATCATATGACATCCGTAACCAACTTGTTTTTTCTTAACTTTATATTTAGAAAATTCTTTAGTCTTAATAATCGACACCAGATAATTTTTTTTAATTAAAAATAAAAAAAAGTTATAAGATAAGATAATTTTTTTTAATTAAAAATAAATAGTTAGCAAACGAGTAGGCGGGATACCTAATGGTAAATGATATTTGCAGCACCAGAGAAGCTACAAATTATGTTCCAGCTTAAAAAAAATGAAAGATGAAGGGAATAAGATGTAAAAAAAGAATGGGAGAGTGGATTAGGCTTCCGGCTCCCTCACTCACCGTGCACTTCGCAACTATGTTACCTGCTTCACTTCATCTTTTTAGAGAGTGAAGACTATAGTTCGTATACGAACTAGTCGGATACGGAGTATACTCTACCTCAATGAAATGATTTTCTCAAGGATATAAATTTATTTATCCAAATAATCAATTCAATAACCACAAACACACCTTAAAGATTGTATTCAATTGACTTTTATTTTTATGAGAATGATACATCACCGAAATTCTTTAAAATATCGGCCTTAAAACGTTCTCTCGACAATATTACTCGTACAGAAATATAATTTGTTATCCGCTAAGGATATTTAGGAGGGAACAATATTGTGGAATTTATGATACGGCAGAATAGGGCTTGTTGGTTTCCACAAATCGGTGCCTGTTTTATTCAGTTAACCACAGTTATTATGTTTTCAGTATACATTTTATATTTTGTTTATTCTTGTTAGGAATAAGTAAATGATATCAAAATATGTACCTTTATGTATGTATATGCTATATATATACTAATATTATAAAGAGGTACAATCTGTTACGTTTATGAGTGTGTAAATTTCTATGTAGTGGTAATGTCGGAAACTACTGGTCCGATTGGTTAGTCTTTTGCTTTGGATAGCATTTTTATTCAATAAGGTTATAGGCTTTATTACATCGCCCTAAAATTCACAAGAGCGAAGCAATAATAAAAATAAAAACCGTGAAACCGTGAGGTGTAGCTAGTGTGGAATAAAAATGTATGTGTGTGTAGTGCTAGTCTGAATTGAATCCCAGACGTCCAATCAAAGGAATGGATACACTGCTATTGTGTTGGTAATTGGATTAGGATCATATAGCTTATCGATATCTTCAGGTAAATCTTTCAGTTCTATAGTAAATTGGTAGAATTTATTAAATTTATTCGTATATCGTTAACAGTGCACCGTCTCTTTGAGTAAGTAAAATAAATTATAAAATGATTAAAATATGTTTGTTTATTTAATTTTCCTTCATTTGTTTTATATGTTTATGATTCAGAACTATAGATAAATGTTATATTGATTGTTGATAAGCCTTATGTAAAGGATGTGCCCGCGTCTTCGTTCGGTGGTACATTGATGCAAAGTAACTTATGGATTATTATGGTGTATACGTTTTCTGTGTTTATATAGTTAAGGTTACATCATCAAACATCCATTTATCCGTCCTCACTGTGTAACGCTATTTAATATTGCACGTTTAGTTTCGAAGCGAATTAACATTTTTGGGCAAAAAACGTTTAGCACTTCAGACTTCGGCCTTTTATTTACATTTTAATGATGCAAAATTTAAATGAAATAGTTTTTTTAAACTGTATTAATAAATGAAATTAAAGTATCTGTTTGTAATATCAAATTAACGACTTTTAACTAAATTACATATGAAAGTATTCACGGTACTTAAATAAAAAACACAATTTTTAAGTTTTTTTGTCTGTCTGTCTGTTTCGGCTAATCTCTAAAACTGGCTAGACTGATATTGACGGGACTTTAGAGTTTTTTTTGTTTAAGGAGATACTTTTGTTTATTTATTTTTTAATAATAAATAAAATTATATATTACGCGAAAACAAATCCAAACCAATGAAATAGTGAATAATATCCGATTCGAGTAGGGAAGATAAACATTATTTAAATATAATATTTTCTCAAATGAACGCGAGCGAAACCGCGGGTCACGGCTAGTAGATTATAAATCACAGAATTATAAGAGACTATATTTTAATTACTAACTTAGCTATTTTAATAATAAATTTCAGTCACTTTAATTCTAGCTATAGTCTATATTTCTTGACTGGACTTATTAAGCAGGCAAATTTGACGTAAATCTAACCACACATAAGAGTTAGAAAATTTTTTTATAATGAAAAGTTAAAATAAAAAATAATGTTTGAAATTTTGTGATTTTCGTTCCGGGTATTGGTACAAAAAGACGACTAGTAAAGAAAACTAGACTCATAGTTTTTAGGAAGCTCATGTTCGGCTTTCCGTATAAATTCGGTATATCAGAGATACGAAGAAATAATTATCGCCCTACAAATTGACTTTGAAGATTTTTTCTTAGAGCTCAAATTTAACCGCTGAAAAGTATTCGAAACTTCAGCATATAAAAATTTATTTATTTATTAAAGAAATATTTTCCATTACGATGTAACAATATTATATAGCGATTGCATTGCACATTTAATAACGATTCGGAGCTAATAATAGTTCAAAACGCGTGTTCTAAATAAGTTTGAATGCGAAATTCCAATCCTGAACTTGTTTTGATCTCAGTATGATCTGTTTGTTCGTTCTCAAATTAGATTCGTTCCCATCTGAGTGCTCTGGAGTTCGGCTTGAGATTCACAATCATACTTGTGTCATGTCAGTCAATCAAATATGACTTTTGTTATCGCATTTGCATTCCGAGCTTATTGTTAAATATAACATATTGGAAGAGATTAATAAATTATACAGTGATATTAATGTGTGGGTAAATATTTTGAGATGTGGTAAACATCTCTATATTAACATTAGAAAAGGAAAAAATTGACAATTTCACGCTATGACTGATACGACTTTGAGAGCTGATAATAATCAAACATCTAAGCAGATCTTCATATATTAAGAATCACGTTATATGATTAAGAACCATCAAGCTTTGAAACAAAAAAAAAAAAACCCGCATCAAATTTGGTATCTTATATTAACTATATTTTTAGGTCAGGATTAAAATATATAATTGTTACAAAATTTTAGCATTTTATAAAAAAAAATTAAGATATATTAAAATATTTTATGTAAAGACATGGATGTCTCTGTCTGTATAGTTGTGATAAACTGAACTCAGACTCAAAATATGCTTTATTCAAATAGTCATTTATAAACTCTTTCAAATCGTCAATTTACAAATTTGTCATGTGAGTTCGGAATATGGACTCGACTGAGAGAGAGAATGCTTACTAACTTTATAATTATTTTCAGAGTTAAATCTCGAACCTCTTTTTAAGAGAAGAACAAGAAGAAAGAAGAAGTGTTGCTTTCAAAATTTATCGGTTAAAAATAATAGATTTAATATTCTTAAATCAAATTAATAAAGTTGATAGTAGTCGTTTTATGACTTTTTTCTATTTTTATTCAAATTATTTTCAATTGCAAAGAAAAAAAAGCATTGATCAATTAAGATTAATCATTAAATAGAACAAAAAACTGACAATAACCTGTCAATGAAATTTCTTTTTTTTTTCTTTATTTTAAGAGCTTAGTCATCTTATTGTGACTATGTCGCTCTGTAATTTATACAATTTCTATTTCTATTACAAAGTATAAGAAATCATTAAAATTATATGACAAAATAATAGATAAAGTATGGTGTTGGGAATTGTTTTAAGAACAATGAAATTTCTGCGTCAAAAATAGTGAGCATTGATCGAATAAAAAACAATAGTAAAATCGAATAAAAACTTGACAGCTGGTTGTTTAATGAATTTTTTTCTGCGTTTAAAAATATTACGCAATAATCGATTAAAAAATCATTGAATCGAATAAAAAAAACTCGATAACGACTGGATGAACAGTAAAAAGCTGCAGTGTGTGTTTAGTCACGTGTCTATAATTCATGGATTACTTCTGTACTTCCGGATTTCAGACGCATTTATAAATTCCCAGTAGCATATTTGTTCATACGCTTGAAATAACTCCGTGGTTATTGTATTGATTTTATATATATTGATCATTTAAACGATCTTTTAACTGGTATGAAAAGTAATTATAGCTATTTTATCAAATTATTAGTATAATTTATCGTACACTATTATTATAAAGAGGAAAGATTTGATTGTTTGTTTGTTTGAATTAAATAAGCTTCGAAACTACCAGAGCGATTAAAACAATCCTTTTAGCGTTGGTTAGCCTGTTTATTGAGGACGGTTATAGGCTGTATTTCATGACGCTACTCATAGGAGCGAAGCAATAACCATAAAGTGTTTTACTCGCGAAGGACGTCTAGTCAAAATTGTCTAGTCAAAGTTGTTAATCTATTTTAAAGTATTTTTAAAATTCTACCTGTTACTTAAGAAAGTTATAAAATTCAACATTTTGCTGTACTTAAGCGAACTTAACTTAATAACTGACTTGTAGTATATTCTACATGCATAAGTTTTTTCATAAAAAGTTAAGTTGGTAAGTTAACAACGGTTTGAAGGCAGCGGTAACATACTTCGAAATTTCTTTTTTAATATGTGGACAGGTTTCAGCCGGAATCGCTTGTAATATATTTCCAAGAATATCACGAAAAATACGAAACTTTATATGCAAAACATTAATAGTTTACAAAACTAGAAAACATTTTGGAAGTCGTGTTTTCTGTGTGTCAATATTAATTCACATGAAATTAAAATTTTGTGTATTATAGAGTTTCCTCCTACGAATTATCTTCGAAAGTCTTGACCTGATTATCGAAATTCTTTTAACAATTTGATGACATATGTGATCGTATCTTTACATTAATGTTTTTAGTATTTAAAAAAAATGTTTTTATCAATACATATACCAAAAATTCCTGTACATTTTTTCACGCAGTTAGATTTAGCAAATTATTTATTATTCAATAAACGAAAAACTATTTCGTTAATATACAAAAAAAAAAAATTTTTTTCGTCTTCAATTATTGCACAAGTTGGAACGGATTACCTTCTTATAAACCGAAAAATTAAAAAAACAAACCGGATATAGACTGTAATTAAAAAAAAAAATCGATGTACAAATAGTTCCCACATTTTTACGACGAAATAACCCGTGTAAACGTTATCTTTACTCATCCAACGATTTACGATCTCGACTGACTGTTTTGAGAATTTTGCGCATTATTCACGGTCTTGCCGAGCATCTGCTTCGGAGTACAACACATTCATTTAGCCAAGAAAGCTTCACAATACACCGCTAAATGTCGGTGAAATAAGGCTGCACATAGAAGATCCCATTATAAGAATTTCGAACAATGATATTATATTCACATTTTCATTCAACATTCAACGGGCAATTAAAAGGAAATACTACCATTGGTTATCGCTATAAGACCCGTTATATTAAATATGAATAGTACAAATCGCGAAAGTTTGAAAACTCAAAACTCATACGTTTAAACTCATAGATTTTGGCACACAGAATGTCGACCGCTTTGTACGACGTTGCCTAGCAACTGGCTAGCGATTGAATATGACCGGCGTTAGGGCCAACAAGTTAATTAGCAAACTTGTCAAAGTTTAGGTTAAAGAAAAATGAATACAGATTTTCAAGTAATGTCTATGCTTCAATGAACAGCAGGTTAATTACGGTGGGTAATTGCTATTGCAACGCGGTATATTTTTACAGTTGATTTCTGATATTTGTACTAAAACGAGAAAAAAATCATCAAAACAAGGTAAAAAGCATCGCGTTGCATAAGCAATAACTCTGCGTAATAACCCTCAAGATGTAAAATTGTGTATTAATTTATAATACATTGCATAATGAATGTGTCTGTAAGAAGACAAAAATGCAAGAGTTAAAACTACGAATATAATTATATTAATAAACAAATATTTAATCATAAATTAGAAACCGGTAACACTATTTAACTAAAACTATTTAAAAATTGGCGTTTCTATTTATGATCGCATAGTGTATGGCCCGTTTTAAACGACAACCTTTCATAATTCATTATCCGTAAATTGTAAACTAACAGAAACCACACCGTTACCCGACTATCTCTTGGTTCCGTGGCTATTTAAAATACAATACATTCTTTTTAGACATGCCACAAAATTAACTGAAGATAAGATGTCATTTGACATGTTTTGAAATGTATAACATATCAGCGTCATGAATGTAGTTTCGACAAATACATCAATTGTAAGGAGGCGCGATTAGTAAACGAGTGCTGGCTTAAATATAAACGCGCGAGCTGACTGAAGGAACTTTTAAAATAGATGACAATCCGTGGGACGGGCTTTCATTATTAGAAGAAAGCATTTTAGAATACGTTATACTACTACAATATTGTTACCAGAAAATAATTAAATATTAAGATTGTTTGAATAGTATTTTTCAGCCATCCTTTCACAATATATGCAAAGTTCTGACAATTTGAGTCGTTATTTCGAAATAAAACGACGCCTGTAATCACAGATATTTTATGACTATAGATGGATGCTGATATGCAATACTGAGTGAAGCCACACGGATATCATTTAGAGAAAATGGCGTCTAAAGATGTCAAACCTATTCTTAATTAATATGTTTGAAAAAGTATATATCTATCTTTTCTTTTATATTTTGATAAATTGTAAAATAAATTAAAAGCAGATTGATATAATAAGTTTTAATTAATAAGATTCAGTCTACTGAATTAAATTTCTCATAATATGTATAGTAGAGCGGTGTAGTGCAGTGCTCATAATAGGTATAACCAGCTTCAGTTCAAAAACTAGTCTTAATTATGAATCGACGCCAAATTATACTAGTTGACTTCGCCATTAGCTGTCATACTACAAAAGACGCATTAAAACCATGTTGAACACGTGTCTAGCTAAACAGTGTTTAAGATTTAAACATTGCTTAAAATATTATCTAAATTGCTTAACAGCGAATAAACTCATAAAAAAACTTATTGATAAAATGTTATACGTTACATTTGACAGCAAAAATAGGTTTTAAACATCTATTAAACTTACTTAAACGTATATTAATGTATGTCTAAAGCATGTTTATCTCAAAACTGTCTTAGACGCACGTTTAACGTCTGTTTAAATCTTTTGTAGTAAGGCAGTAAATGTTTAAAAATGGAAATTTGAGATGTCATTACCTCTAGGCAATCTGCTGAATAAAATTTCTTATTATATAGTGGAGGAATGTATAACCAGCTTTAGTTAATACCGTCACAATTCATTCGTCGCGTGTAAACTAGGACAGCGCACGATATCGTCAGGCCTTATCTTGCGGTTCCGTGGCGATTATAAAGTTAACAATACACTTTTGTTGGCACACGCCGCCCCATTCATGGCAAGAGCGATCGTAATCTCATTAATGGAGGAAAGCCCTAAGTTTACACACAATTAAGGCAAAACGGTTTACGTTTCATAGCGTGTTCAGAGAAGGGATTTGTAATAGTAATTATTACTGAACGGTCTGTTAATATTATATGATTTATTATTTTATCAAATTGTAAATAAATGTCTATTAAAAATAGTATACTTAAATACTCGTATTATATTGTAAAAATTAAATTATGCTTTATTCAAGTAGGCTTTTACAATAACTTTTGAATCGTCAATACAGAAACAAATAAGAAAACAAAATAGTAATTAATGAATTAATTTACCACCGATTTGGAATGTAAATACTACCAAGAAGGTATATAATTTAGGTAAAGCACTAAAAGTAGAATAAGTCTATTATAAAATAATTAAGAAGAATTGCTAAAAAAAATTTGTAGACTTCACGGAAAAACAATGCAAGTCACTTGTTTGTGAAACTGACCTTCTAATGCTAGGTTTTGGCTTATTATTTTTATACAATAATTAGAATTGCGTCAAACCAACGTAGTCCTGTGTAATGATTCAATTTGTATCTGTTCATTCATCGCAACAGGAAGTTCGGAAAGTTTCAGACTTATTACAATCTTTAATAAAATATAACACTAAAATATATTTTTATGTAACGTAAAAGAATATGTTTATAGCGTAAGACTTGTTTCCATATTTGTATAAAATACCATTAAATAAACGTAATACAAATACTTTGAAACCATAAAAATAACTCTTATTAATCAATTTTGACATTCATTGTTTTTTCCGTAGAGTCTTCACTTGTACCTTTACACTCACCTTTAGAATAATGGAAGGAATACAAGAGATTACTTCGAACACTTCACTGTAATTGTCTAGAATTAACCAGACTTTTTTACTACCACAAAACACGGATATCTGTAACAAAGAAAGAAAAGGTAAGATGTATAAAGCCTAAAAATTATCAGTAACAAAAACTCTTTTGTGTAATTATTGTAAAACTAGCTATCTCTCGCGGTTTCACTCGCGTTTATGATTACTGCTTCGCTCATGTGAGTCGTAGCGTGATGCTATATAGCCTATAATCTTCCTCAATAAACAGGCTATCTAACACAAAAATAATTTTCCAAATCCGATTAGTAGTTTTAAACTCCCCTCATAAAAACGTACAAACAAAACTTTACCTCTTGTCTATTAGTATATATTTGATTCGGCAACAAAACTCTTAATCTTATTAGCATAAACTCGAAGTCCATAAATCTAGAGAATTGATTACTTTGGTAGGATGATTGAATTTTAATGATAGTTTTTTTTTTTGCCAAACTTAAGTAAACTAGTAACAGTAATATAAATTTCATATTTTGTCTCCCTAATTTATAATTTTAATAATAAATTTAAACGTTTGCTACGTTTGTGTAAGGCCTTACAGATTATCTTTCCTCTTCAGAGAGTAATTAAAAAATAAATAAATAACCAATTTTAAGTTCAAAATCACAAGAGTCGCTCAATGCTGTCGAGTAACAGAAATTCAAATGAGAATTTATAATTATACCACAGATCCACTTCATCATAATTTAGTTAATCCCACACCCGTGTAAAGAATTCTCTTTGGATCCGGTGAATTGTTCCCGCCATAATGAGAAAATCAATTATTCAAGAAAAAGGAGCACGTTTTAATCTCCTGGCAAAGATTTTAATCTAAATAAAAAATCTGAAACAACCTCCAAAAATTTTGACTCTCAGCGCTGGCCTTGAGAATTGCTGTTTGTTTTTAACCGCGTATTAAATTATTAATCACTAGCCGCCTCTTGCGGTTTCACTCACGTTTATGCTTACTGCTGCGCTTTTATGAGTCGTAACGTGATGTAATATAGCCTATAACTTTCCTTAATAAACAGGCTATCCAACGCAAAAAGAACTTTTCAAATCGGACCACTAGTTTCCAAAATTACCCTCTACAAACTTACAAACAAATTTCACCTTTTTATAATATTAGTATAGATTGCGAAAAGAGAAACCACCGATTTTTTTCGGTTTCAACACAACCATATTACTAAATCTACATTATCTATCCACCCTTAAAGCAATCTATACATTTGAAGTATTCTAATGGTTGAATTAATTAAATCAACGATGCGTTTATCGCCTTGCCCCTGAGTGCCTAATCTTTGAGTGACTTCAACGTCACTAGTTATAACACCACCCGTATCTAAACTCACATGGTCGCTTGAGCACGGATTGATTACCTTATCCATTGCGTATTTTGTTCCTGTCTAATGATTTAGTAGCTAATCTTAAGAATTACATTTGTACATTTTACTCTCGAGAGCGATTTAAAACAACTCTATAATCTAGTATCAATACGTCATAAGTAGTTACTAAAGCTGTAAAAGTCAAAAAAACGCGAAAGTGCATTCTTTCTGGTGTAAAACAATGGGAAACAAACTTATGAAAATCTTTATGAAAGTTTGAGAGCAAACTTACAAGTGTTATTGTCGCCTTAGTTTCGTTATTTTAAAATCAAACGATGTTTATAATTAAGTAATAGTTTTGCTTTAAATCGACTGTTTTCCACGATATCAATTTGTTTAAAGGGAAAATTCCTATTCGAAATTTAATTTTCTATATGCATTTGCATTAGAACAGAAAACGCAGTGCGAAATACGGATATTGAATATTTTGCCAATCAACGAAATGTATCATTTCACTTGATCGGATACACTCAGTAGAATATACATGTGTAAAAAAAAAAACTTTTATCTTTTTTAATATAACGTAGCACTGAGTGTGGAGTTTTCACGCTTTTATGAAATTGGTTTTGGAAACCTACTTTAGTATATAAATAAAAATGAAATCTATTCTGTTCTAATGACTATATATATGTAACACAGTTCTGTAACTCTTAACAATCTCACTGCTGGGCAAAAGCCTCATCTCCTATTAAGGAGTAAGAACTAAACTTGCTACGCTGTGCCGGTGATTAATGGATAAACTGCGATTTCTCCCAATACATGTAGGTTTTCCCCAGTATGTTTTCCTTCGCTGACTGGTACGAGATAAATTTAGACACTTACATCTGTATACGTCTATCTATATATTATCTTTTGGTAACTGTTTCATGAAACAGTAATAAAGCTTTGCCTACACATATTTAAAAAAATATTTAAAATAAATCAATGTACATATGTAAAAATCAAAATTGCCCGATCGATCAATACAGAGCTGAAACCAATGGGTCTAGAAACATGAAATAGTGTAGAAAGGCCTTAAATATCGTAACTAAGATAGGATTTTTGAAAAACCATCTAAAGGGTTAACAAAAGAGGGTTGAAAGTTACTTAGTTATCAAATTTCTAGGTATACGCGAGCAAAGCTGCGGGGAACTGCTAGTACATTAATATAAATTGCGAAACCATATTACATATTTATTATTTTTTGCATTCTATTCAGTTTTTCATTAAATAAATCTGTTTTACTGATACACTGCGAATATAAAATTAAATAAATATAAATTGTATATTGTATACCAACAATATGTTATTCATATTTTAAATAACGTGTCTATCGTGATTGATAATATCCCGAAGTAACTCACCAACATCTTATCCATCGCGATCAGACTCATAATATCAAATATGAAAAAGTCAAAGACTCATTACGCAAATGCATACAGGAAGTCCATATGTTATAATAGAAAATACGATATTACCTTTCATAATATCACTCAACAAAACACTCAATCACTCAAAAAATATATTGAAAATTTTCGCGTACAATTGTACCCAGAAGCAACCTTGAGCATTCCATGGCTTACGTACTGACGTATATGAGCTTTTAGTTATCATGTTATCCATTAGCACCACTCTGCTTTAGTTTATCCAATATGTATTTGTGTTTCAAAGTGGAGATTTATCATTGCATTCTCCGATGTATCTGTTTCGTGCGATCGAATACAGTTAAATGATTTCTGTGAGCCGGGTTTAATACTATTGAAACTGGAAGATGTACATGGTTGTGAATAATACTGTTTCTATATTACATTAATACAAGTTTCTTTGACTGCATCTGTATATAGTAATTATTTTGATTAGACTATTTCTTTGAAAAATTATGAGTTGTTTATAAAAACCTTAAAACCCGCACTTTAGTATTTCAGTTCCTTAAAGATTTATTTTATCGACAAAAAGTATGTCCTATACATACAGGGTGTTAACTGGGCATGTGTTGGACATTGTACCAGCGTTACCAGAATCGATATTTAAAAGTAAAAAAACTGAACTACATATTTTTTTAATAAAAAAAAAACTATTCGATATATGTATATCTATCTATCATAGCCTGTGTCATTATCCAAGGTCCAATCAATATCTGTATCAAAATTTCATCAAAATTGGTTTAAGCGAAAAACGTAACAGACAGATACAGTAACTCTTAAATTTAATAAAATGTATGGATTACTATGTTAAAGTCTTAAAAAATAATAAGTTTTCATAGTATTGTTTTGATCTATTTATGTGCGATAAAAACTTAAAGAAATAAATATAATATTAACAGTTCAGAACACAATTATGTAATTATAATAAAAACATTACACCTACAAAATAAAAGGTTTTATCATACCTAAAATAAGTTTATACTTATGTCTATTCTATTTCCTACTTACTTCTTTTCATATTCCTCAGGTCATAAAAATTGCTAAAAAATGAATCATATATAAGCGCTGACTCGAATCGAAACGTAATGTTTTCCTTATCCAAGGAATAAAAAATTCGTATTCTGGAATCTTCGAGTAGAAAAACGCCTTATTTTTGCCTACATTTTCTGGTTCGCTTAAAGGAAGTGCTTGGATAAAAATTCTAATATTATGAAAGAAAAGCTCTTTCTGATGAACGCTATGGGAATAATAAATCAATCGGAGTCGGTGTTTCTATTGATATATCAAGTACATACGGTTTTACTTAAGTTTATTTTCAACTAGATTCTTCTCGGGATTTTGCCAGCATGGTATTAAAAGTAATCTATATATAAAACATACAACAGTAAACTTCATTAAAATCAATTTAGTACTTTTTGCGTGAATGAGGAACATTCATTGATCTAATTAATTATCCGTCCATCTATTCTTTCAAACTTTCGCAATTATAATAATAGTAAGATTTAACTTATAAAATGTAACTTTTATTTTAATATCTAAACGTATTGTCTTTTTTTAATTATTGTCTTATGGTCATAATAATGTATCTGTAGTTACTATGAAACCGTACATAACTACTATTTCATAGCATAGTTATGTTTGTATTAGATCAAAGAAACATTGGATGTGGACTTTTTTAATCTCTCTAAGAATCTTATTACTTTACGGAACAAAAACAAAGTTTATACGACCTGAGAACGCGGGTAAAGTCGTTATGTCGAGTTTTGAAAAAACATGTTTTGTTCGATATGGTGGCTTTAAAAAAAATTGGAAAAACATATGTATGTAGTTGCAGTTTTATTATTTTATTATATTTGCTATATAAAATACTGACTGTCCCGTGCGGTTTCTCGCGTTTATGGTTACGGCTTCGTTCCTATGAGTCGTAGCGTGATGTAATATAGCCTATAGCCTTTTTCAATAAATAAACTATCTAACACAAAAATAATTTTTCTATTCGAATCAGTAGTTCCTGAGATAAGCTCGTTCAAACAAATAAACAAACTCCTCAGCTTTATAATTTTAGCATACATTATTATATTAATTATCGCATACAAAGCGCAATATTTTACTCAGGTGTAAATATTTAAATTTATTTTGTCCCGTCACGGGCATCATTCATCGCATGATCGGCTCAAAGGGTGTAATGATTTGGAAATCTTTCTGATAATCCACCCCGGAGGTATGTTTTCATTCGTTTTAATACATCTTTTTTCAGTTTAAATATGTTTTAATTAAGCTGAAATGACCTAATGGTCACACGTCGATCTCAACCGATGATCGCGGTTTCAAATTCCGACTGGCACCGCTGAATCGACCGCGAGGAAACCTGCATGTGCCGGGAGAAATTCTGAGACATGTAAATCCGCCAACCCGCAGTGGACCAGCGTGGTGGGTTAAGCTCTAAACCTTCTTAATAGGAGAAGAGGCCTTTGCCCAGCGGTGGAATATTTAATGGCTATTACTTTACTTTTTTAATTTTATTGACAAACACTAACCAAATGTATACTAAATGTCAAGAAAAAAATAAATAAAACTAATCTTCGTTTGTGTCTTTGTTCGTATCTATACCGCTTACCCGATTGCGATAAAACTTTTTCCACATATTGTTTGCACTTGGGAATAGGTAGGATTAGTGTAAACTTATTTCTTCACGGTAGAATCTACATTCCAACCTGGTGGTTACTTTTCATTAATTTATACATATTTGATTTGTTTTAGCTAGGACATTATCAAATGGAGTCGTGGCTAATCGATTGATTTCTAGTCGGATTATGACTCGAATATTTCCTATTCCGGATTGATAAGTTACTTTTTCATTTTTACATTTACATAAATGCTGCTCATTTATTATTTTAGCGCCCATTTATAATTTTTGTCACGCGCTTCATTTATGTCATTGTCTCTGTAAAATTAAGTAACTGACCAATTCCCAAATAATTTATGCTCTTTTTTTACACACTGCCAATTAAGTATACTACTGCCGGTTTCTTTACTGACCAGATTAATCACCGAAATGTTAATGTAACGTCCATAAAAAATATTTCCTTTAACACTAGATGCGTTTGAGTTGTTAATTCAATAATGCTTAGATTTTTTAAATATATTCAAAGTGTGTTATTGAATTATATTGCTCGGGAGAAAAATAATTTATATAGTTATGGTAATCACGAAGTAGAAACACTTTCGCTTTAGGAACCAGCGCAAGAGGGAAGGCCTATTCATCACACATTCATGAAATATAATATTAATGCTTGCATTACAGGAAGGGAAATATTGGAAATGGCATGCCAAACAGCAGAATTTCAAATTTTTTTTTTAAATACACAAACACATTTTGTGTGTAGATAATATATTTTTAATATCGCATAACTGTAACTAAAACTTGTACTTAAAGTGTAACTAAAATTACAGCTAAAGTGTTTTATAATTTCTTTCATCTGAAATAACTGATTTTAACTAAAAATGAATTTTAACAATCCATATGTTAACCCTATGAGGTTAAAATCAGGCAAGCATTCTGTTTAAATTCATAATTCGTATTTAAAAATTCATTGTCTTTTCTGTTGAAAAAAAGTAGATCAGAAAAAATTCTAAGACATTTATATTATATCTGTCAATCCCGAAAACATCTGCGTTGTAGATTAAGTCCTAATCCTTCTTAAATAATGCCTTTCTCACTGGGACATTCAGGCATGATAAAATATGCCTACTAAAATAATATAAGAAATAAAATGGTTAACTGTGAGTCGGACTCACACACGAAGAGTTCTGTACTATGGTAAGTACATACTCATACTTCGCAAATACTTTTGGAACAGAAACAAGAGAGGCGCTATGATAATATTAAAAAACTAGTGATCCGCAACGGCTGCGCCCGGATTACATATACAGGGTTAGAGATTAAGTCGACCGAAATCCATAATAAACAAATATATATATATATGATTGTATACATATATATGTAGATTTACAACCCCATACCCGCTCGACGGTAAAATCTAATATAACGACGATGGACATTTACATTTATAACCTTGTCTTAGATTTTCGCGATTATTACTTATTGATATTAAACTATTTTAAACAGATTTAAATCGCGTGTATTAATTATTTTTATTTTGCGCTTTACAGCGTTCGTGGTGACGGGTCTACCCGTGACCACGAACGCTGTAAAGTGCTCGAAACGTGGGGATGATAAAAATAATTAATATACGCGATTTAAATCCGTTTAAAATAGTTTCATATACATTTATTTTTAGCCAGTATTAATCGTATTAAATTTCGTGTTTCTTACTTTAAAAATGACGAACTTTTTTATGACGGTTATGGTAATATAACCGTCCATTCCTTATTTTACCCTCTTAGAGGTGACATTATCCTAGTGGATGCTTACAACATAAAATATGCCAAGTGTCGACATTTCAAGTTTGTAACTTCAGCGGTTAGGGGCTACATTGATGAATCAGTCAGTCAGTAAGTCAATCAGTTAGTCAGGACAAGTACTTATATATGTACACATTTATAACCTAATCGTACTTGACCGTCTTTTGTTATTTGTTGTTATAGCATCAATAAAAGCACTTATTCTTTAAACATTTCAACTCTCTATGTAATACTTAATGAGATACAACCCACACGAAACATCGGAGGCTTATACTCGTTGACTTCGCGCACGGAACCCGAAAATGAAATACTTCTTTCCAACATGCTATTTTATGTAACATGTTTCAAAAAAGGTATGTTATTATGTTTGCATTTTTTTCTATTTTAATGTACACAGAATACTTGTGTCTGAATATGTAGCACATACACATTTTTATTAAAAATATTTTCTTTTGTATCTGAGTAAATTCAGACAAAGCCATCCTTATGGTGATAAACAAGTCCTGAAAATGTTTCAGCGTATTTTTACGTGTAAAAAATAAGCTATTATTAGTTACTTTCATGTTCGAAGTTGGAATTTTTCCCGCGAGTGTAAACCTGATTTCACGCCTTATTTGGCCTCAGAAAATCGACCTGAGTATAATGTCTATAATGGTAGTTTATTAAGTTTTAATTCTATACAGTTAAATTACCATTTTACAATAAAACATGAATCGATATATTGTTTATATACTAGCTGACCCGTTGATCAGTTATTGAACGGGATGAAAAATGATTAAATTGCTAAAAAGGCTATTAAAAATAGGAGTTGGTGATGAAAGGGAAAAATTTATGGTTGTATGTATTTTAATGCCAAATTATAAAAAAAAATTGTCCAAATATTAAAAAGAATGGTAAGGATGAACATCAATTATCACACAGGGGTATGATAAATACTACTATGTATTTTTCAATATTTAATATTCAGTAGAATATGCATATAAAATTTGGTAAAATTCAGTAAAGCCATTTCGGAGGAGTAAGGTAACTAACATTGTGACACGAGAGTTTTATATATAAGAAGGTAATAAATATCATTGCTATTTAGTAAAATAAAATAAATATAAAAAATTACTTAATAAACTTCGTCGCGAACAAACAACAAATATCTACCAGGACAGCATAAATTCAATGGAATTTATTCGTAAAAAAGCCGCAAGGTAAACGCTCGGGGCCGTTTCTCTGAGCGTGACTGCCGTGTGAACGAAATTGGAAAAATATATTCACTTAGCGGGTCCCCTTGTGAATGGGATCACTCCATAGATCAGCATGAAGGGTACAGAATGGCATCTAGCCGACAAATGAGGTAGAAAAGAGACCTATCCGAGACGAGGGATCGGTATTTTATTAGGAGATTTTGCTTTACATTTTTTCGGGTAAATGACTGTGATTGGTGATTTATCTATAGAGAATGAGTATGTGGTTGTGATAAGTTACTTCTTGAAGGATAAAAATATTTATTAGTGACTATACAGACAAATAATATTTTACTGGCTGGTTTTGCAGATTAAAGACATTTTACTGACTGGCTTTGCAAACTAAAGACGTTTTACTGGCTGGCTCTACAAATTCAGGATATTTAATTAGATGGCGTTTAAAGCTAAATACATTATACCGGCTGGCTCTGTAAACTCAAGATATTTTACCGGCTGGCTCTGCAAACTATAGACATTTTACTGGCTGGTTCTGCAAACTAAGGATATTTTACTGACTGGCTTTACTTTTATGGCTATCTCTGCAAATTAAATATATTATAATGGCCGAGTTTAGGCGGATTTATATTAATATGGAGATGTATATAATTAACGATTATGCACAATATTTCAATTCGATAGCCTACCTAGTAAATGATAGTACTTAAGAAACTGTCCTTGGAGGGACTAAATATATGTAACGTTTAAAGTAAAAGTAAAAACAAGCTGTTAACACCTGACAACTTTAAAACATTTCGTTTCAAGAGAAATCTTTTAATTCAACGTCATTATTGTTCGGACAAGCCTTCCTAAATCGAATCGAGACCATTTTAAAATACCTTATAAAATTGTTATAATTAAAATGGACTCGATTTTGCCAATAAATGATTAAAACTTTATTATATATGCAGTTTGAGAGAATTCCATTTCAATATCAAAGGGTCTTTCAGTTGAAAAGCATATTTACTTTCATTCACTTGCTCGTTCTGCGATTCTCTTTAGATTTTGCAAATAAAAGTTCCACGACATTTTAATTTATATATCACCTATGTATATATTATAAAATGTCATTCTAATACAAGGATATTCCTACATGTGTCATGTTATTCTAATTAAAAAAAAACCATCAATGTTATAATAGGACACAAACACGTAGGTATTTCGTCGTGTATAGTGCAAAACCGCGTAACTAGCTTTTGCAATAAGGTCCATATTTGAATTTATATTAAATTTCATTATTCATTTAAAACAAGCTAGCTAAAAAATATATAATCAATATTTGTAAAATTATACTTATCATAAATAAATTTTGAGATATCAACGATGACACTACAAATACAATATGCGTCATGGGAAATACGCGAAAGGTCTTTTTTATCAACAATGTAATTTAATATTTGGTTCGAATTTATACTTCATAGGAAAAGTACGCGGTTACGACTTTTTATGACGACATGCAACAACTCGACATCGCGTCATGAAAATCTATGAGGCGCACCGTAAAAAATCCAAACGCAATGTCGCATCGCAATGCAACGTGTGTGATTTGACCCTAAGACATAATAAAATAGACACATAATATTAATTTCATTCGTTCATCATTCAATGTGGCTTCGCGTTCTAAACATGTATTCCAAGTAGGTACATTTCGATTCTTGACCTGGAAACCTTGTTCGTTCATGCTACTGGAATAAATGTATAGATTACTATACAAAAATAGATATCGTTGAAGAGTTTGTTTGTACGAACGCTGTATTCTCAGGAACTGCCAATCCGATTTGAATTTGTTTTTGTGTTAGGTGGCAATTCGGACAGCTATGGGATATAAAATATCAGGTTATTATATCTAGGAATAGAAATTTCAAATAATCGGGGAAATACCAAAAGCTTTTCCCTTCCAGTGCTCTCGGAGTGCTACAACGGCTGGAGCATCGAAGGGCTCTCGCGACGTGGTGCGTCTATTTCTGTAAGGAGGCGAACGCGCACAAACGCATCGTGACAGCGCTCCTGCCTACCTTTGAGGCCTGGATGAGAAAGAAGCAACGGGTCACATTCCGTCTTACACAGGCGGTGACCTGTGATGGTTCCGTGGAATACCTGTGTAGGATCGGACGCGAGGCGACAGCCCAGGAGAGAGTCGATCCCGTCCGACGAGTATGACCGAGGCATCGTCCTCTCGGCCTGTTAGCCCCACTAGCGTCCGGAACGGAATAAATGGGGCATGTCATCAGGTCGTGAGAGCTTAAGGTGATGGTCTTGAACTGCTATACGTACCAGCGGCGGGACAGCACAAGACCACACTTTGTTCTCCTGAGACGAGCTCCGCTGTCGTTGCATAGCGACGCACGGGAGTGGCTGCAGATGGGAATGCGGAAACGATCCCGCGGCCTGTCCATTTCTGTGCTGAGTGAAGTCTAAAGGTTTTACCCAGATTCCTTTCCATCCTTCCTTACCCTTACTCCTTTTTAAATATGTCAATTACATCTGATAAGTATGTTCTTTACATGTGTGTTTAGGATTAATAAAAATATTTATACTATGCTATACGATATGACATCTGTATACTATATGTTGATCCATCAATATGATAATACGACAAAATTAAAAAAAAAATTGTTTTGAATAAACTGTTTGAACAATGACATATTGAAATTGAAAATCATTTTCAATATTGCTGGTAAGTTCTTTTCTGTTCAGGTATTTTTTTTTGTTTTATATAAAAAAATAGCTATATTTAGAGCGAATGGTAAAATATTTGTTTTTTTTTTAATTTTAAGCTATAAAGCCAAAATACGTCATAGATTAAAGAAGGTATCAAAGTTTCGCAAAGTAAATATTGCGCCGATAATTCAACCGTCCGCAATCTCAGGAAACCATAGTTTAAGCTTTTGCTTATGCTTTTAGGAAACCGTGCCACACTTTTTCATACAAAGGGTGATTAAGTGACGTCATCTGAAGACAAGACGTAAATAGGCTGCTAAATAGCAGGGAGCGCTATCTCAGGAAACCAAAGCTTTAGAGACCGACCGGCGTGACAGTTAAGATTTTCATCACTGCGTTTGATGTGCATTATTCTATATATGTAGATACAAAAGTTGGCAGCTAAGGTCGTCTCATCGTTCCGCTTTGGATGTGTAGAGGTTCCCAAATTTTTTTTACATGCATTTTGTAATATTGTGTCTCTATTTTAACGCAATAAATGTTTTCAAATTCCCAAAAAGTAAATAAATCGTCTAAAATATTATTTCAGTTACCCTTTGCAACATATTTTAGAATACACTTCTTTTTAACTTAACAATGTTGAATATGCGAACGAATTTTTAAACCAATTAGGTACTGTACAAAAATGCTGATTGCATTGAATCGTAGCAAAAAAAAAGAAAACGAAAAAGTTGTAGTGAACCACTGCAGCGTACCCTGTTGGCGAACGAACTCTGCAGGACCTAAATTCTATATACACGAAAAGTCCTTATGACTTGCTCTATTTTTCTTTTTTTTATTATTACGCCAAGGCTTAGGTCATGTTGTTTTACTTAGGCTGGAAATATAATCATGTTATCAAAGTGCCTCGTGTCGCGTAGATTTCATACCTTTAGTACAACGCCTCCACTCTATAATAACGTAGTAAAAGTAAAATGTAAAGTAACAGCCTGTAAATGTCCCACTGCTGAGCAAAGGTTTCCTCTCCTATTAAGTTTAGAGCTTAATCCACCACACTGCTCGACCTCAGGTTGGCGATATACATGTGTCAGAATTTCTTCCGGCACATGCAGGTTTCCTCACGATGTTTTTCTTCACCACCGATCTTGAGATGAATTTAAACATAAATTAAGCGTTTGTAAAATCGGCGATATTCCGCCGCGATCATCGGTTAAGATCGACCTGCTCTAACTGCTAGGCCGTCTCGGCTCTTTGGACTCCTAAGTTTATTTCAAATAATCGGGGAAATACCAAAAGCTTTTCGCTTCCAGTGCTCTCGGAGTGCTACAACGGCTGGATTATGCTACTGACAAATCACGATAACACCCTTCAGGATTGGTACACTTATAACAAGTATGTATATACATAAATAAGACTTTTTAAATAAGAGCTTGTAAAATAACCGACTTCAAACACAAAATATTTAATTTTGTTTACGTGGATAACATACTCATTCCAATTATTTTGGTTTTAAAATGAAACTACTACAAACCGATTGTGATGAAAATTCTATGGAAATTTAAGAGAGTTGACTCTTTCAAACACACAAAAAAAAGAATTAACCAAATCTATCAAGCAGTTTTCGAATAATCGTTGTACATAGAAAAAATCTGACGAATTGAAAACCTTCTCCTTTTTTGGAAATCGGTTTAAAAATAATTGCCGTATGTTATATAAGGGCTCGACCTATTTGGCTGACTTTTTTGTTTTGTTCTGTTCGTAATTCTGTACAAGGTTTGGATGTTTAATTATAATATACGAAAATTTATCACATATATCGGAAATTTGGATGTATTCTTTATAAAAACCTTAATAAAAATATATGACGTTAATGTCAGCTCTGCTATCATATGTTTTCATTACAACGAATTCCGCTTTAAATATTTCTGTGAAAAGAGATGAATTGAAAGCGTCCTCATTATTAAATTGCACCCGTGTAAAGCTGATCGGGTCGCTAGCGAAATATAATTTAGGGTACTCGAGTTATTATTTTTAATATTCGTTCCAAATCCTTACAAATACGACACTTATGCCAAATTAACGTATGTGTGCCAAGAAATGTAAAACCTATTTACAAAGGCAAGATAAAACGGACACTAAAGTCTAATATTAATCATAAGTAAATTCTTGGCTTTAGAAATCGATATTAAATAAATGCATTATCCTGGTTTAGAACATTCGATCATTGATTGAAGGCACACTAATAAATAGTGAATGCACTTTGGCTGCGTCCACCTTAACTATTATTGTTGAGAGCAGGTCATCACTACATAGTATAAAACAAAGTCGCTATCCGCCGTCTGTCTGTCCCTATGTATGCTTAGATCTTTAAAACTACGCGACGGATTTTGATGCGATTTTTTTTAATAGATAGAGTGATTCTTAAGGAAGGTTTATATGTATAATACATGCATAATATAGTAGAGAAACGCTGATAAATTTAGAGGTTTCTAATGTGATGTCGTAAATAAGCACGTTTTTTTACGCTTATATTGCAAACGCTGGCTGAACCCTACGAGATAGACCAAAATAATGTACTACAGTATTGTCCACCTTAAAAAGTTCAACAAAAAAGTCCGCGATAGTATATGTCTATCTCTTAGGGTTAACCCACCATAACCATTTTTTATCCTTTACTAAAAAATGGTTATTTACGAAGTGATTTTAAATAATACAGCATTAATCCTTATACAATTAAGTACCTTAAATAAATTGTGCATTTATTATAGATCAATATGCTTTTTACAGCATGTAATTTAAGTGAATATTTCCGAAGATATTACAAATTTAAAATGCAGGGACGTAGTTATTGCGGCGCCGCGGCGGTACCGACCCGCGGTAAGCGCGTCGATGGCCGCGCTTCGCCCTATAGCACATCATGATTTGCAGCGATCGCACGCGTTTGTCGGAGCTCTCTTGCAAGGAAAATATCAATCTATATCTATATCTATACTAATAATAAAATTCTAACGGGTCGCTGTCTGTATGTGGAAGATATATGAAAAAAAAAATATTATAGGGGGACCTTTACCAACGCAATATAACCCAAAACAATGATTTTTAGAATTCTTATCTGTTTGTCTGTTTGTCTGTTTATCTGTGCGTTTGTGCACGCTAATCTCGGAAACGGCTTATCCGATTTAGATGCGGTTTTCACTAATATATTGTAGTAAGCTTCACTTAACATTTAGGCTTTGTTTCATGTCAATCGGTCCATAAATAAAAAAGTTATGTCAATTTAAGGAATCACGTTGAACATTTTTTTGTGCTTATCACTAAATACATGAAAGTATATACAGTAATTACATCAAAAAATAAATTTTTTTTTATTTTTTCTCTATCAGTCTATCCGTCTATCTGTTTGTTTCGACTAATCTCTGAAACGGCTGAACCGATTTTGATGGTACTTTTACTTGCATTTAGCAAATGTTAGGGGATGTCCGTTAATCACGTGAGGCCCAGAGGAAAGGGGATCGAGATAAAAATCACGAAATATCACAAAGTCTAAAAGTTCTTAAAAACATTACGTGATTAGTCCACTTTTATTTAAAAATATATTTATTTTAATGAATAAAAGTTTAAAAGAGAATTACGCGATAACAAAATACTGTAGAAACCAATAAAAAATGAACAATTTCCGATTTAAGAAGGGAAGGTATACATCTATACAAATAAATAAAATTGGTGTATCTGTTTGTAATTTTAAATAAATGCATAAGAATGTGTATACTGTATACTACACGGTACTTACAACAAAATTACCACTTTTTAAATTTTTATCTGTCCATCTGTCACTCAGTTTGTTTTGGCTAATATTTGAAACAGCTGGACCGATTTTGACGAAACATTCACTAGCAGAAAGCCAATGTTATAAGGAACAAAATTGAAACTAATGAAATAATGAACAATATCTGATTCAAATAGGGAAGATATATCTATACTAATATTATAAAGAGGAAAGATTTGTTTGTTTGTAATGAATAGGCTCCGAAACTATTGGACCGATTTCAAAAATTCTTTCACCTTTGGAAAGCTACATTATCCCCGAGTAACATAGGCTATATTATATTAAAAAAAAATTAGGGATCCTTACTAAAACTCTAATTATGTAACCCAAGGTGTAAAAAAATGACCTGAAAAATTCCTTACGTCGCGTGCGCTGCGAAAACTATTGATGATAGAACAAAATCATTTACTACGACTTTGCAGGACTCATCATTATCTACAAAAAGTGTCGCGACAGCATATGTCTAAATATTATAGTTATGTCACAGTAAGCGGTTTTTTTGTTCTAAAAATTTAATTTATATGCCGCTGCTTGAAAAGGCTCTTTATTTGTACCTTGGTATTAAGCCTTATCAAAATAAATATATTACTTTATATTCATGACGGCTTCAATACCTTTTTATCGTTTTTTGAATTATTCAATTCGGACATTTCATTCGGAAGATATCACGAGTTTAAAAATGCAAGTATTAGAAAAAAGTCGCGTGGTTGCCGCGCACCGCGCGCTAGCCAGCATGCGATGTAGGCTCCATGTAAGCGTCACTGGGGTACGGGGGAGAATGAATGTAATAAAATAAAGTGCCGCGAGTACATTAATAAAAACTATGAATAAAAAAAAATCATTAAAAAAAATTCAAACTTCCTTTATAATTTTACTTTTTTTTTAAACCCGACGCAAAAAAGAAGGGTGTATGTGTGTGTGCGCGCGTGTGTGTGTGTGTGTATGTACCCGTGCGAAGCCGGGGCGGGCCGCTAGTTGATTATAATATACACTATATATAATACATACATAAATGTACATACTTGTATATTAAAACTGTATATTCCGCCACCTTCGAGTTCGTGCGGATAAAATTTTTCAATATAGGTATATAATTTATTTTGTAATTTTGCACTCATTTTAAGTTATTACAGAAAACGGTATCTCGTATTTTACTCAAAGTATAAATTTCAGGAATATTACGTGTGCAGTTGTATAATTAAAAAAAAAACGTTTGTAATTACTTAATTAATATGTATACTATTCATATCTGAATCTTCTTGTCGTTTATTATTTTTATTTTTATTTTTTTTTTATTTATAACATATATATATATATATATATATATATATATATATATATATATATATATATATACGTTATTTATTTTATGTACAATAATTACATTTCTTCTGATTTCCCTACACCTCCTAACCGTTTTATTCAAACTTATGTCTTTTGCCTAACGGTTGTCTGGAAGAGATCGCTGTTTTAGCGATAAGACCGCCTTTTGTACATTCTTTATTTCTTTCTATATTCTGTACCTATTTTATTTATTTTTTTTTGTTTTGGTGTACAATAAAGAATATTTGTATTTGTATTGTATTGTACTTACTGGCAAAGTGCAAACTAGCCTCGCAAATTAAATAAAAAACGAATTTCTACAATGTCATGTACATTATACGTAACATATATATAGGTGCTTCTTACGGTTAAAATCGCGTTTATGGTTTCTGATTCGCTCCTGTAAGTCGTAGTATAATAAAGCCTATAACCTTCCTCAATAACACAAAAAAAATCAGTTTTCTTTATAGTAGTTTCAGAGTTAATCAAAAAATAGTCCCGCTGAGTTTCTTTCGCTGTTTCTTCTCAGGCCTGAGGTTATACTTTTCCGAAACCGTGGTAGATTTATTTTCTTGACGTTCAAAGACAATATAAATTCCTATTTTGTATAAAAATGCTTTGATTTTGATTTTGATTACCCCCTACATACAAACTTACAAACATACAAACAAACTTTACCTCTTTATAATATTAGTGTAGATCTACGAGTATATTAATATTATAAAGCTAAAGAGTTTGTTTGTTTGTTTGAACGCGCTAATCTTAGAAACTACTGGTTTGAATTGATAAATTATTTTTATGTTAGATAGTTTATTTATTGAGGAAGGCTATAAGCTAATTACATTACGCTTCGACTTATAGGAGCGAAGCTGCAACCATAAACGCGAGTGAAATAGCAAGGAATAGCTAGTTATAAAATATGCACTGCAAGCAATACTGATTAAATAAATAATTTTCGAAGTCGATGACATTATTTTACATAGATTGCGGTAGTGCACGAACGTGACAACGACTTACGTCCATATCGACGGCTATGAACACGCTATTTCATTTAACAAATAATTTTATAATAAAACAATGCATTTATTACTTTAAATTGTTATTGTAATCTGTAAATTTTGTTTGTACTACCTAGGTAGAACGAAGAGGACGAAGTAATACAGGTTTTATATTTTCATTTTTTTTAATAAATGTTATCCGATTTGACTACCACTGAATCTGAAGGATTTTTATGCGAAGCTATCGGAACGGGATACATTTTGACAGTAGATTTGTGTCGTTTTAATTTAAAAATAGAAATCAAATTACATATTTCGCCTGCTATTTCTTTGTTATCACAATTAACTTTTGAGGAATTTATATTAAACCTGGACTCATCTGGCATAGATTGCAGGACGGTGCGGGTTCGAATTCCGCTGTGTCGCAATTTTTTATTTGACGGTAGAGCCTAATAACTACAGATCATATATAGACTGGTGGAAAACCTTATTTCCTACAACATTTTGAAATTAGTACCAGTAAATAACACGTACTAAAATATTATTTTTTGCTATTAAATTTGTTTTTTTAAGTCGGTTCACTGTTGTTAAAAAAATTATTATTAATTAAATCAACTCGTAATTTACTATACTATATCAATGATATTAAAATAAAGATAGTTTCGCAACCTTGATCTGATGCTACATCATCATCTGAAATCATCAGGACATAAACTTCACCAACTTACAGCAGTAGTATCGTGTTGGGGTTCACATACATGCAAGCATACATTTTAAATTTCAAGTCTTTTACTTAAAAAAAAAATAGAACTTTCATACAAACTTCCGTTTTCCATTTTACCCCTATACATAGAGTGCAATTCTTAGCGGATGTCTACACCCTATAAGGAACCTATCTGCCAAATCTTAGGTGTAGGTGTTTTAGTCTCTGAGATTTCGTGATTAATCATTGTATGGTATTTCGCTTGTACATATGTATATACATAGATTTGGTGGCCATATGAGTAATGTTTTAGTTAGTTGGAAACTTAATGCGCTACCAACCATTAGAACTAAAGTCACATCGCTATATGTACGTTTGCTCTGTGAATTGAATGCTGTATCCACCGCAAATATTTACGTGAAAAATTTCAATTTTACCTATTTTTTTTACATTTTGCGCTTTGTGTGGAAATATACTAGATTTTTCTATTCAAATACTGCGTGTATATACCGAAGTATAAAAAACTCTATTTATTATTGTTATTGTTGTTTTTACTATCAGAATAAATGCTGAAGTAATGTTAAGAATTTACTATCCATGTTACAGATAATAAAAAAAAGAATAATATACTTTTCATTATGAAAATAACCGAAGACAAAGATCTTAGTCTAAAATGCAACAGCGCAATTTTGAACTGATATGGACTCGGTTTAAGATGCTACGTTTTTTGTGTTTCAAACTTCAACCGGGTATGACCGGGTATGAAATAAAAATAGCTAATTTGACTGAGACAAAGGCTAGCTGGAGCATGTATACGGCTGATGAAGATGACCCGACCAAGGTAGTACATCACTATCGGTATGAAAAAGCTAGTACGCAATAACGCAGGTAGGGTTTCGTACGGCCGGAAGCCTAACCTTCCCTCACTGCTTCTTTACTTCCGTTTTCCTTCTCATCCGTTATTCCTTTTTAGCAACGTATTTGGGACTCCTCTGGTGCTGCCAATGTCAATATAATAATGGGCGGCGGGAATCAGTTAACATCAGGTGCCTTGTCTGTTTGTTTGTCAGTTATTTAGAAAAAAAATTAGGACAGAATAATGAAAATTATACTTGTAAATATTACGTTTATAATGTATTTTATATACATACAATGAAGCTTTGTACACCTTTTTAGAAAAATTGCGCGAATGCAGCAGTATGAGCTTTACACATTTATAGTTTATATAGAGCAGATGTGCGGAATACTATATTTTTTTTGAAATTATTAAAAAAAATACATTTAATCAAAGAAAAATATTACAAACACTACCGTGTATTGGGTATGCAAACATATATGTATATTTTACTATTTTGTTTATTATTAAAAATTGTGGTCAAATTAAAGTATAGTTTTTGACATTAGAACCTTAATAATGTTCAAACTTATAGTTTGCATTAATTATAGTCAATTTACAACCAATGGGCGACCACTATTCGATATAAAACCGGTAGATATTATGTAGGCAAATATATATGTAGTATACAGTTTTCGTGTCACGTGAATTAGCGTGACATAATAAAAATATTCTTTCTATAGATTATAATATTTCAACACGAAACCCTTTACCAATACATTTTCGAAAGTATAGATTTGAATACATTAATTTTTTAAATGTAAGCACGAAAATTCAGTCATCAACAAAAAATAATATAGAAAAAAAAAAAACTACTGACTACTGACTAGAAAAAAAATAACTACTGAAAATAATAAACACTGCAAGCAATACTAAATATTAAAGCATTAATTTAGCTTCAAAGAATATTTGATTACGTAAACAAACGTTTTCGTAGTAATTGTAAAATTGAAAATTCTCAAAGCTAACCGGTAGCCGAAGCGATGTCAAAGGTTGAGCTATTGTCAATCGCTACGAATATGAAACATTCTGACTGTTAAAGTCGTTATTTTCCACTTAAACAACATGGATGTGTGAGAATTTGTGATAGTTACATGATAGGCAAAAAGCTGATACTTTAGCCATAGTAACTGCTCGTACATTTTTTGAACCTCGTCTCAGAAAAGGGGTGTTATAAGTTTGACGTGTATGTTTGACGTCTCGTTGCAATAGTGAGTAGTGGGGGATTTTTAAATTTTCAATTTTATCAATTACAATCGTTACTAAGTGGAATAGTTTAATTTATATCAAATGAATGAAAAACACTACTTTTACTTTAATAAAGTGGCTATGAATATTTCATTTCCTAGAACCTGAAAATAAAGTATACAGCAAATTGGCGAAAAAAAATTGGCGTATGATTGAAACGAAAATAAACTCCTTAATTTTTTTATTTGAGTTGTTACTGAAAATAATACTATAAATCCACAATATGAATAAAATATTTTAAAAAATATATAAGACAATAGAAAAAGCGCTAGAATGCCCAGTTAGTTTAAAGTTCTCATGTTTTTTTTTTCGTTCAATTGAAGCGAAACTTTTCGGAAAAAATCACAAATATGGTAAGTTTAAATCTTTTAATTACTTTCAATTAACTATTCAATTGAAGTTAAAAATCAGGTCAGAAAATTATCTTAAAATACTGACTGACTCATCGCAAATATAACTTTAATTTTCAAATAAAAATACTTCCATAATATGTAGAGATGAAAATATATCAGCTAATATTTCACCTCGTTGTTTTGATTATTCTTTCATTTTTATCCAAAACTTGCCTATTTTCAAAGTAGCAATATTATTTAAGATCATATCATAAAATTAAATTAATAATTTAACCTATACTATACATATAAATACTAATATATAAATAACTAACTATAACTAATGTTATAAATATGTGTGATGTATGAAAGTAACTCTGCCTGTCCGTTTGTTCATCACGTAGGACTAAACTGTTAAACCAATTTTCTTAAATCTTAGTTCAGACTCAGATCGGACCTCGGAGAAGGGAGATTCCCCATCGAAGACGAAAGTTATCAAATAATAAATTGGGAAAGATTCTTTCATGACGTTTTTTTTTTCATTTTCATTTCATTAACAAAGACATTATTTTTAATATAATGGCCAGAATATAATAAAATATTCAGAAAATGGATAATATTTTATTCGAGCTTCTCGTAATAAAGAATTATATTTTTAGAAGGTCTTACTATAAATATACGTTTGCTAAGCCTATATTAATAATTTCGTATTCCATTAAATAATCATTTGTCTTGTGTTAGGTTTGAGTAAGACGTTTAATAGCGGTAAGGGTCAAGATCGAATATGAGACTTTAACGTCGCCAGCTGGCCCACATCTGCCGGTTGAGTTATGGAAGCCTAAGGACATGAATTATTACGTCTCTACTTTCTATTCTATTCATGCGGTTTCTTATTTACTGTAGAGCTTAGCTGTAGCTCGTACACTGGCTGAGTTGAGCGGGGCAGGGTCACACTCGTACAGAAATTACTAGCTAATATATATAGTGTGTGCGTTTCGTACGGTGAGTGAGAACACCAAAACCTTAAAAACTTCTCCCATCCTTTCTAATTATTTCCATTTATCCCTCATTCCCTTTGTGCAACGTATTTATGTTCTGGTGCTGCAAATGTCCATGGGTGGATCACTTAACATCAAGGTCATTTGATAGGCCAACTCAATATTCTCCTGTTTTTAAATAAAGAAAAGATCTTAGTATTTTTCTAGCTCTGTCAAATTCTTACTTTTAATGACCCAAAATATTATTGAGTTTACTTATGTTAAGGGGCCGCGTATATAAATGATTTAGAATTTTAATATTTTTTATTTCATTGTTATTTCATAGTTCGTATTTTTAAAATCCTGTCATTTTTTCGACATAAATGAGGACATAACCTCAAACCGGCTCGTTTAACATAAAATAATTAAAAAGGTAATACGATAATATGTGATCTTAGTTTTGGGTTGAAGCCAAAGCGGGATAAAATATTCTCTAAGCCCGTTGTCCGAGCTATCTTCTAACTTGATTCTATTTCACGGATCGATACGTAAAATTATGTTTACTTATGTCAATACAGCAAGGCCAAGTGTTCATATAGTATTTATAACGATCTTACGCTAGAATTACATTTGTAAGTTATACTCTCGTGAGCGATAGAAAACAAATCTGTAACCTAATACGTTATTAGAAGTTACGACAGTTGAAAGTTACGTGAATGTCAAAAATAAGGCACTGGCAGTAAATAATTTCAGATAGATTTCAGAGCAATGAGATATAACTTATGTAAATCTTAACGAAAGTTCGACAGCAAAGATTATAAGTGTTATTCTCGCTTTAGACACATTACAGATAAAGAAAATAAAGCATAATTTAGAAAAAAAAACTTTTTCTATATGTCACGCTTCACGTATAAAGTATTTGATGAGTTTTAATAAAATTAGAACATTATGGATTTAAGTAACAGTCCCTAGAGGATTCCTATTGGCTGACAGTTAAGGCGAGTGCTTATAAACTTAATTTATCTATGGGTTGATTATTGAAAAATCGAAAAGATTAAATCGAAATACATCCCCAGTGATCCTTAAATAAATTATCTCGTACTAAAAATCAAGTTTTCAATTAAGCTATAATCACATATTCCGATAGCAACAGTGTTTGATAATGACGTTGCTATAATGACAAAACTAGCGACCCACCCTTGCCAAAAATATAAAAAAATCCTATCGGTCGCTACACATACATCACAGCATCATCCGTTGAGTAAATCTGAAGATTGCCTAAAATAATATCAAATTTGCTCCAGTCGTTGCGGAGTCCATAGGAAACATTGGAAAATACATATACACAATTTTTTTTTTTATAATTACTAGTAAGCCGCTCGCGACTTCGACTTCTAGAAATTCGGTTATGTCGCATTCCCAGTGACCGTGAATATTTTAGGCTTAAAAAAAGCCTATGTCCTTTCAACTAACTAACTATATTTCTGTAAAATTATATCGCAATCGGTTCATTACTCTTTGAGTTTATTCGTCACCATACAAAAAAAAATACAAAGTTTTACTCTTTATAACTTTAGTATAGATATATCAGTAGTATGCAAGAATTCACATTATTACGATTTAATACCGGTCGATACTTCGTATTAATTAAGAATCGCTATAATGTCGGTCTATAGATTTGTTAAATAATAGAATTATTTCATTCTGGAAAATGAAAAATAAAATCCACTAAAAATTCATATTTCCAAATCCTATACGAACAAGATCACGACCTTGCGGGCACAGCGATTTAAATTAATTAACTTATTATAATATTGAAATTAACGAACTACAAATATAAAAAATAATTAAACAAATATATTATAATATCCGTAAAATAATGAAAAATATTTTCTTTCATTGCATTTGGTTTTCTTAAGTTAAAAGCTATGAATTTTACGTATATGAACATCAAAATTTTAGATGAACCCATAAGTACCGTAAAGTATAAAAGTTCGAAAACATATACATACAGCAATAATATGACTTAGCTAATTGATACTCTTGGATTAAAGTATACTAATATAGTAAAAAAGAGCGAATTTTGTAATGTGCGAGGTGAATTCTGGAATCAACGAACCTATTTCAAAAAATTATTATACCATTTGCGTTATTCTAGATGATCAAGTATAAATTATATTAATTTAAAATGCACTATAATAATATTAAGAAATAGTTTTAGTTTTGGGCTACTTAAGTGATTCATTAAAATTAATTTGTAACGTGACGATTTTTCTGGGACGCCTCATCCCAAGAATTTGCCTCTGATCATAGGCTATATTAGATTTATAAATATATGTATAACTGTATGATTTTAACTCTATTAAACGCGAGCGAAGCTGCGAGCAAAATCTATAAAAAATATTTTCATTTTCAGGAATATTTTAAACGATATTACAGAATTAAATAATATTGGTACGTTTAATGGAAACCGTTAATAAAACATTGTGTAATAATGAAAACATGCCGCGTTAAAATTGAATTATTAGTATTTTTAAATTAATCACAAACATTTAAAATGTACAACGGAAACTGAAAATAAATGAGGCGGTCATTTTGTAAATGAAGAACATTAACGATGTATGCAACAAGTTAAATCCGCGTTAGTCGGAGCTTCGCGGTAATTATTTCGTTACAATACTGAATTAAATTTTCACCCTTTTCAACTTAAATGGGGATTAAATATTTTTTAATACAAGCGCAAAAAAAATTACACTGGTCTTTATTTAAAAAAAATAAAAAGGCATACCATTTTGTTTATAATAAAATCAATTAAGATAATTGCGAATTAAAAAAAACTGCATGCTTAATTATAAAATTTTAAAATAATCCAAAAAAATAATACAACATTATTTTCAAATAATTAAATTATTTAAAACCATATAACATACCTAGATCAGATCCTGAACGTTAAAACAAACCAAACAAAACGGCATAGAACAACACAGTTACAGAACGGGCACTGGTTACGCGTCACACGCGTCCTATTCGCGCCGAGGCAGCGATTGCACTGCCCGCCCGCCCTGCCTCAGCCCCTACCTGATACAGGTAAGGTAAGTAGCTCATATTGATGGACAAGCTGATTTGACGATTAGCTATACAATGCAAGCACACTAAATAAGAATTTATTCGAAAATTTCCGTTAAAAACTGTACATTTAAAATATTTTAGTACATCTTTGACTTCATTTTGTTATGAAGTTCTTTTTTACTCGCATGACAAATTAACGATTTTTACCGCCCTAAAAAAACGCGTGTATAAGAGCACAAAATATGTGTAAACCTTTTTATTTATTGAAGACATAGTACAATAGTATATCGTTGATCCGAATAAAAGTTTATTTTACTAGCCTTTTCTTACGGAGTTGTTGGTGTTCATTCAAATTTTGTTTTTAAATAATAATAAGATATTTACGCATAAAATAAATGAGCTTCTAAATTAACGTATCATACCATAATTTTCAAAACGTACTATATTTATAATTTTTAAATTATATTAGTATAGACTTTTTATTTTGCGGTAGGTACTAGCCGGGATTTGAACTTGCGATCATTGGTTGATATCGACGTGTTCTAACCACTAGGCCATCTCGGTTCTTTAAAATCATCTCGAGCTCGGCGGTGAAGGAAAACATCGTGAGAAATGAAAAAGTGCATGTGGTGGTGATGTTTTGACACATGTATATCCGGCAACCCGCATTAGAGTAGCATGGTGGATTAAGCTCTAAAACCTTAACAGGAGAAGAGGCTTTAGCCCAGCCGTGGGACATTAACATGCTACTGTTACTGCTACTAGACTTTTAAAAAAAATCGATGGTAATTTTAATGTTTAAAAATAATGTATATCGCCCTGTATAATACATTTATACCTGCATTATTTTGATAAATTAATATTTTCAACAAATTACTCAGGATAAACTGGGTAAACTTGTAAAGCAACTATCTATATTAATATTATAAAGAGGTAAAGTTTGTTTGTAAGTTTGTATGTAGTGATAATCTCTGAAACTCGGACCGATTCGAAAAAATATTTTTGTATCAGATTGTCTGTTTATTGAGGAAGGTTATTGACAATATTTCATCATGCTACGATTCATAGGAACAAAGAAAGTTACCATAAACGCGAGTAAAACCACGAAGAGGATCTAGTTTTGAAATATTAATGAATTTTGCAATAGCAGTAAAAAGCGATGTAATGTCATATAAATGCATGCTAGAATTACGTACTTTGCCTTACTATATAATTATTCTGTATTGCTTTTCCGATAACACTTACTGATATCATGAAACGATTTTAAAAAACAATGATGGAAAGAAACTTTAATGATATTACTTACGTAAATTCTGCTAAATTTAATTAACGCTTTGAAGCTAATAATTCTTCAACGCTCAATTGAAAAATTTTAGTATGTACTTTAAAATAACTTCAATCAAATTCAATATATTTACAACTTGCAATAAGTTTAGATATTGCTAGTCATAAATTAAATTAGTTTTGATGTGAAATTATTTTTTATGATATAACAAGGAATGTATTATAATATCTTTATCGGACATCAGAAATATTTACGATTTCAAAGAGTTTATTATATTTTAAGGTTATGACGCTTTTATTGTTTATTCACCGTAAAAACTTTCCTTTAAAGCTTAGAGAAACATTTTGAATACTAAAATATGATTGCGTTTATCCTTTCAATATTTATTTGATATACTAGTTCTGTTCCACGGTTTTACATGGTAAAAATTAACGTATGTGCATTTCGTCGTCTCCATTCCATTCTGAAAATCATTTAAATACTTTGACCGGTTACGCCATGATAAGGTAAGAAACATGCATACGTAGATAGGTTCGCTCATCTATACAAATAATTTGACAGTAATTTCACTATCAAATAGCTAATATTGTAAGGAGTAACATTTAAATTTTATTTTCCTAGTCACAAATCAAACCCGCTAATTTTGATAAAAATAACTCATTCTGTATTATTGTACCATCTAGTAGTGTCACTTATATGAATCGAGGAAGTAGGAACAAAATGCTAGTGCGAGTAAAATGCACTTTTCTTGAGATACACCGCAGAGTACAGTCTTGCTTTGTGTGAGATAAGTCAACGCGAACGAAGTCGCGGGCTCAGGTAGTTTATAATATGAAATATATTTTTCGTCTGAAAGTCTTTTATTTCGTCTATTCTTTTTCCTTTATTTATTTTTTTGTTCTTTTTATTTTCTGTACAAGTCGTGAAAGAGGAAACACAAAAGAACATAGAAGTACACAAGACACAAAAGACTAATTGTATTTTGAATCATACAGTCAAATTGAAAGCAATTCTGATTTCGAGTTTCGAAACGGTGGTATTATAAACTATTGTTTGTTTTAATTTTAAGCGTACGCTTCAACCGTCAAAATTAAAACTAGCACAAATATTATAGCGAGTTTGTTCGACAATTAACTGCTGTTTCGAATTCCGCAAGCATCGGCCTCCATTCAAATTTTCAGTCACGTTCCGACAGATATTAAATTGAAACTGTCGCAATTTTAAAATGCACTTATCATTTCGTAAAAATCTAAATTTCATTTTCAAAAATTCCCTAGTTTCAACGGGAAAAAAATTCAATAACGTTAAAAGGAAATTACGTAAAGTTTAATTGTTCCCAAAACATTCACATCTTAATTGTTCCGCTGGTAGATACGTACAAATTACTTTGCATAGAACTTTGGGTTAGTGAAAAGAAACGCGGGTCTCCCAAATTGCGTATAATATTTCACCTGACGGCGGCATCTGGCCACAGCAAATGAAACACATTTAGGACACTTCCATACTTGGCTGAAGTAGTCTTAAGTCAAAATGTGTAAGACTTTACGTTTTTGTAAATAAATAGTATCAAAAAAAATGCTCCAAATCATATGTATTTTGAGAAACTTTAAAACGTTTTGTTATAAAAAATAAATTTAATTTTTTGACATTTATAAAAATATGTTATTATTGACCATACTATATACAAATAAATATAGCTAGTATTATTTAAATAAATTAAAATCCTATCAGTCAAGTGATTTATTTATAATATTCCAAATCGTTGGTCCGTTTTCGCCCTCAGTCTGGATAAGATATAAAAAAATCAAATTGCTTTTGTGACATCCCTTATGCGCCACCAAACGCTTAAGCTGTCCTTCAGTTCAGCTGTACAAGATGCCTTGTCTTGAATATGAATGCTTATTACGACCGAGTTCCCTCTGTCATTTGACTTGCGAACAATTTGTCGAAAATAGGACAAAATTATGTTCAACCAAGTTGTTCTAGTAAATACACTGAATAATATTATACTAATAAATAATGTAAGGATATTCTTTGTGATTTTACATGACTGGTGAGATAAAAAGTTACGTTTTCACAGTTCTTGCGGTGTTATAGATGAGTTCCTTTATACTTTTAACTTTAAAAAAATCTAAATAAATAGGCATTTACTTCTTTCGAACGTCAGAAAATTAATTTACCACGAATTTCGGGAAAGTTTAATCTCAGACCCGAAAAACTGCAAAGAAACTCAGCGGGACTTTTTTATTATGTCTTCACCGATTTCGAAGTGCATTCTTTACTTTTTTATTAATATATGAAAATTAAATCTTTGAAAAATAAAGTTGCGACTGTGTTAGACAAAAATAATACCATTTACTGTTACAAGAACTATATATAGTTCTTGTAACAGTAAATGGTAAACTATATATAGTTCTTGTAACAGTAAATGGTATTGTGGACTAAAAAAAAATATAATTCTTTCTCCACTGACTATAGCTCGTATACGAACTAACTTGGTCGAGACAGCACCTCACTCTTGCAGAAGCGTGCTCATATTCATCGAGCTATTAAGGCTGCGTTTCAAACAGTGATAGGGACAGCATGTATCTAATCCGCTCCCTCGTTCCTTTAATTACTTCTTATTCCCTTTTATCTTGTACTAGTTTTTTTAAATGGCAACGTATTTGTGACTTGTTTAATTTAACATCAGGTGTCCCGCCTGTTCGTTTGTCGGATATTTTTATGTAAAAAAATAAACAAATATATCATACCACATTTCGATAAAAATAAATATCAAATACTTAGTGTCTGTGTAATTTTCATAAAAATAACCTTAATTAGATACCGATTTTTCTATTCGTTTCTTTCTGCTATTAATCCTCTTCAATAGTCTTCTATTAAATTATTGGGCTTTGGGAATTACATTCATTAATTTTGTTAATACATAATGTTCTCTAATCTTATATGTTATCATAAGTCGTTTGTCATTGCTTTGCACCTAAAATAATTAACAGTTAATGCTTTATTTTTGCCAAACTTACAGCTTTCGTTAAGTCATCTAAATAACTGTTACCAGATTACAGAGTTATTTTGTATTACGTGAGTAAAACTTACACAAGTAATTCTTGTCTTAAAAGTACAATAGTAACGAACGTTTACAAAAACATTATTACACTTTGCTTTAAAATGACTTTAAATTTTAGCTATAGTGTCTTTTGTCTACTGTAAACTCTGAACTGTGATATTAAAATCTAGAATACTCGTATGACTCCTCTGCGTTACGATTAAAATTTTCAAACTGTCCTCGAGGCCGTATGCATAGGAGGGAGCTGTGAAAAGATATCACCAACTTTTTGCTGACATTCTTCGAGTTAGTAACTTGTTGAATGGCGAATATTTTAGTCGCCTTTCAGCTTTTTAAAACTTTTCGCTGTAATGGAAGGGAATATATTACAAGTGAGAGTATATTTATTTTAATTATAAGGAAATCTTTACTTAACAAAATATATTATGAAAGAAGCTAGCGATGTGTATTATTATTCCTAAAACTTATATTTAACATAAAGTAGAATTTTTTTTTTCGTAATGTATTTATGATATAATTAATTTGACCGCGAGATTATAAAAATGCAGCCGAAGATAAAATTATTAATCCGAGTGATTTAATGACAAAATTATAACAAATAATTTAGATCTTTCTAGAAGGAGTGCTTTCAGACGTAAAAAAAGTATTAACGTTAAATTAAAAATCCTCCATTTTATACATTTCTCAGAACTTGAATTATAGAAGCTAACTATATTTTTATATAAATGCAATATTGAATATAAACTAATTGTATACATAAGAACCAGACATAGACTGCAAAGACACACAGGTGGAGTTTTTTTACGCACTGTGTCGATTTGTCGGTAGTTTTTTATAAAAGTAAAAAAGAAATATTTCTCCGCCAAGAATAATAAGCCGACGGTTGCGGGTTCGATCCCCGCTCGGGACCGATATTTATATTTGTATAAATATTTGTTCCTAGGTCTAGGTATTTGTCCTTGTGGGTATCCCCACCGTGCCGGTACCGTTCGTATCACAAACACCTGATTATGATCGTTACTCGTAGTAGGAAAATTATTCTAGTCTAAAGTCACTGGCTTGCCTTCAGGGGTTGCGGAGGTCAGATGGCAGTCGCTCTGTGTAAAAATCAGTAACTCATCAATATCTGGACTAAAATAGAAAGCAGACCCTGGTAACCGGGAAAATGCTAGGTAGATGATGATACTATATATATTATTGACAGCTAGCTGGCTCTCGCGTTTCCATTCGCATTTATGGTTACTGCTTCTGCTGTAAGTCGTATATATGTGTATATGTATCGTATATATATATATATATATATATATATGTATCTATAACATCTTTTAATTAGCGGGATATCTACCGCAAAAATAATTTATCAAATATGATTAATAATTTCAGAGATTATCTTCTACATATAAACAAATATCTCTTTATAATATTAGTATAGATAATGAACTAAACCAGAATGGAAGTAAGTTTCTACACCAGTGTAAATATACAAAATCAAAATGTACTTTATTCAAGTAGGCTCTCATGAGCACATTTGAATCGTCAATACAAAAGTATTTACATTTATGGGAAAATATCACCGGTTCGGAATGTATGTAGTTTCTACCGAGAAGAACCGGCGAGAAACTCAATAGTTAAAATAGTTTGAAGAAGTGACTATATCTTGGTCTTATAAAAGAGAAAAGTAACATTATTAGATGGAAAGTGGAAAGCGGAATAAGTCATTGTGGACATCATAAAATTTTACAACGACGATAAAAACAATTTTACGATCCTTCGACTGTATCTATTCAGCTTAATTATTGTTCGCAAGTCCTAACGTTATGAGAAAGAGGTTAGTTACTTTATTTTTTCCACGTTACGAACCGTTGAAAATTTTATAAACAATTATCACTAAGACAAGTGCCAAGATACTAGTGGTTAGAACACGTCGACGTCAAACTCAACCGATGATCGCGTGTTCAAACCCTTGCGAGCACCGCTGATTTTTCAACTGCTAAATTTGTGTTTAAATTCATCTCGAGATCGGGCATGAAGGAAAACATCGTAAGGAAACCTGCATGTGCCGCAAAAATTCTGACACGTGTATATCCGCCAACCCGCAGTAGTAAATTATAAATCTTCTCCATAATAAGAGAGGAGGCCTTTGCCCAGCAGTGGGATATTTCCAGGCTGTTTAATTTTACTTTACTACTTAGACAAGACAAGTAATTAATTAAAAAAATTAAAAACCCAACTGTGACTGAATAGCGACTTGCAAAACAAAAATCTGCGAAAAGCCCGAATAGGTTAGTTCGGTTAGTGTTTTTTATTTACATAAATAACGAATGTGGTGGGCAAAATACCTGCAAAAAAATAAGTTAGGTAAACGTTTTTGCAACAGTACTTTCGACTGTTATTTTAGTTTAAACTACTATTGTCGAAAGCTTGCAGGGGCAAAAGGAGTTTGACTAATTTTTCCAATTATCCAATACTGTTGACTGGTTTAGAGCATTTTAGGTTTAGGTCATATTAACTAAGTAAATAAATATAATATATTTAAAAAAAAAAACAAGAAAAACGAAGACTACGCCACGTTCATATTTTATATAACGGTAGTAATACTTGACTTGTCAGTCAGCTCGTGACCACGACGAATGCAACTTTGTCGAAACGTCGGGCAATAAAACGGTATTACTACCATTAGTTATCGTGATAAGACCCGTTATATAAAATATGAATAGTATAAATGGCGAAAGTTTAAAATATATAATTACGCTACGCTCAGCAATATTAAATGAAATAGTAAAAGTAATAAGTAACAGCCTGCAAATGTCCTACTGCTGGGCAATGGTTTCCTCTCCGATTAAGGAGAAGGTTTAAAGCTTAATCCAACACGCTGCTCTATTGCAGGTTGGCGGATAAGCATGTGCCCGAATTTCTTCTGGCACATGTAGGTTTCTTAACGATGTTTGTCTTTACCGCTGAGCTTGAGGTGAATTTAAATACAAATTTAGCACTTGAAAACTCAGCGGTGCTTGCCGGGGTTTGAACCATCGATTGAGATCGACGTGTTTAACCACTAGACCATCTCTGTATTTAATAATACGCAATTAAGTTCTGACATATGTATATACATATAACACGATTTAATTGAACATACTGCTCAGAGTTCTGAAAAGGTGAGTAGGTTAACCGTTGTTCACGAACTAAAGTGTAATTGAGTTTTTCAACTGTTACGTGTGTTTACAATTTATTCTGTTCTCAGGGACAGAGGGAAACAAGGTGAACGTGAGATCACCTCTACGTGGGCGATTAAATTTAGTATCCTTCTCCATATAAAGGAAATATTATGGTGGACCAATATTTTCGACTACATTGTAAAGAAAATTTGGGGGCTTGTATTTAAAATTATTCAAAAAACATTTAAAGTCATTTAAATTAAATATCATTCATTTCAACTAAATCTAAAAATATTTTATTAACCGACTTCCAAAAAAGGAGAGTTCTCAATTCGTCGGGGATTTTTTTAAGGATGTTTACCGATTACTCCGCCGTTTCCGGACCGATTTTCAAATTTTTCTTTTGTTTGAAAGGGTAAGTAAATAACACGAAAAAGGTCTTACTTGACGCCGACTTCGAAAGTTTTACTAGGCACCGACTTCATAATGTTGTAGAAAACATTTATTGTATGCCTTTTAGTTCATTTGTAAGAAGTTCATTTGTATCTCTTAGGTTCGTTTTTTAAGTCGGTTTAGTTTTTCGAAAATTTTTCGAAAAAAAAAAAAATATTTATTCAATATACTTCACAGAAGGAAGTAAAAATATAAAATTTGAAAATTAAAAAAAAATCGACAATCTAACATATTCATTAAGACCATTTCGACGAGCCCCAACAAAATACAGTTGCTCTTAATTTGGTGAGGAATTGTGTATCCTAATGATTCCAGATGATGCTGGATTATGAAGTCAACGTTACGCACTATACAATTTTAATATCATTCACAGTATAGTAATTTCAACCACTTAGACAAGTAGACATTGAAATAAAACTATTTTAAACGGATTTAAATCGCGTATATTAATTATTTTTATCATCAAGGTCTCAAAAACTGGCTCACTTTCTTATGAGGCTTGTAGATGGTTTTAATCGAAGCTCGCTTCAAGATGTTGCCAATTCTGTCTGTAACTCCCTTCACATATGGTAGAATGCAGGTTGTCGCTCAACTGTGGGTGGCTTGATACGGCTTCTACGGTGCTGGCGAGGCACGGGCAGCTTGTTCTGGTGGAGTGCAAGCTTGACGTGGTGTAGCTCGTCCTCTAGGTGTCGGGATGATAAAAATAATTAATATACGCGATTTAAATCCGTTTAAAATAGTTTTATTTCAATGAATAATAATCGCGAAAATCTAAGACAACGATAAGTAGACATTGGTCAGATCCTCTCAATTACTAAAAAAAAAGCAAACATTTCTAAACAGATCCCAATAAATTATAGCTAACAACCATCTCGATCAACAAAAAAAAATTAGTATATATTGGTTCATTTGTTAGGGAGCTACCACGCCACAGACACACGCGTCAAACTTATAACACCCCTCTTTGGATCGGGGGTCAAAAATGAAAAAAAAAAAACATCTCTTGCAACGAGATTTTTACGACAATATTAAATAAATTTACACTCTTTTGACTGAAAATGGTATTTAACATTCGTTCGCCGCATTTGTATTCAATGGACCGTTCGATTTTGCCCCGAATTACGTAAAATCATTGTGTAAATGTACGAAAGTGTTATACTTGCGGTTCTATTTACCCGACTACAGCGAAGCAAAAGGAGGCTTATGATTTTGACCGGTATCTACGTATAGTCTATTTATCTTTACTTGTGCTTTTAGGGAACAAATATGGAATAGTTTTAACCACATATAGATAAGAGTTATAAATGACAAATTATGAATAGAATGATAATGAAAAATAATGATCGCAAGTTAATGATTTTCGTTCCAGGTATTGTTAACAAATATGTCAAGTAAAGAAAATTAGACTATATGCATGTGTGTATGTATGTATATTCACCTGTTCCCTTATAACTTGTATAGTGCATTTGTAGAATGTAATTATTAGTGATTTTTACCGAGGAATTAATATTGGGTAGAGGCTAAAGACCCCAACGCCCCCCCAAATATACGTTTATTTCAAACCTATTGGCCAATTAACAAAATTTTATGTTCTTTTAAGGCTTAATTATTAAGTAAACAAAAATCCTCTTGAAACAAACTCTTAATTGAAAATACTTACCTAGCTTAAGCACTTGAAAATAAATAAATTTACCAGTATTTTTACAAAAATGTATATTTTTTACATTTCAATTTTAAAGCTCTACAGGAAACCTAGTTTTTATATAGATAAAAATTACAAAAAAAAAATTCACGAAGCTTAAACGTAACACGGTTCGTTCATTTACATTAAAACATATTTTAAAAACTAAGAGAAATCCATTACCGGATAGTACCATTAGTGATATGAATAATACGGTGGGCAGAATAATAATAGCTATAGCTAATGAAATATAACCCTTAATATGAAACAAATAAGGTCTACCAGTTACTATCGCCGTGTAGTAGGATGTAAAATTCGACGCAAAACCGTAAGGATAATTTTACAACCCGCGACTTAATAATTTATAGGCTTGATATTAATTTCTGATTAATAATTCAAAATTACTCGACAAATCATTTCAATGCCAAAAATGGATTCATCGCTATCGTTTATCACTAAAAAGCGAGAATTACTCTTATAAGTTTGGCTCTCAAAGTTTAATAAAGATTTACATAAGTTATATCTCTCCGTTTGACACCTGAAAGATTTTTTTGTCAGTACTTTATTTTTGACATTCACAGCCATTTCAATTACCAAGTATGTGTTACGTTATCTGTAGGATACTGCTATTGTTTATCTTATAGAATTACTTTAAATATTGTAAGAAATAAGATGTAGGTAGACTTTAAAAAAGATTATAATATAATATACGATTCTAGACTAATTTTAACTAAAAAAATAATAAAATTAGCAAAATGAAAGCCAGACAGACCTTCCGCGCAGTCTGAAGTTCAACAGCAAAGTGATATTCGAATGTTTTTTTTTTTTTTTTCTGAATGTGTATTGCTGTTGGCCCTACTGGCCTTGACAGCGTCACCGGGGGGGGGCCGAGTACTGAGGCTCAGCCTTGAAATTGGGAGCCCCCGTTGGGGCTCAGAATGGACGCCCGTGTCTAAGGGTGTCTCCTAGTGAGATCGCACCTCGGCTTAGAACGTCGTCGGAGTGGAGGATGGCGCTGTGCGGAGCGCGGATGACGAGGGTGACGGTCTCACGACGCGCCTAAGCGCGCCCGAGCCGTCGCAAACCGGGGACCTCGTCTCCGCCGGCGGAGACGGTGTGTGTGTGTATTCGTGTTTGTCCCTAGGAATGGCGCGTTCGCCTGGGTGATGGGGTCGTCGGGATCGGCTAAGACGTGCATGGGACGTCTTAGTCTTTTCGGTAGGTTACCTCTCCTACCGGAATAATCACAAGCCTCTTTGATGAGGGGGTTCGGATGGCGGGTAGCTGTCTCGAAGAAGGTAGTGGACAGCGTTTTTAGATGTTTGGCGATCGAATCGAGTCCGAAGTCCTTGTGTAAATCTATATTACGTACGTACCACGGTGAAGCCGTGGCTGTTCGTAAGAATTTATTTTGAATGATTTGAAACCTTTGCAAGAAGGTGGGTCTGCAAGGAGCGAAGACAGGGCTCGCGTAGGACATAATGGGACGTACGTAAGTTTTGTATAATGTCGTCTTATTCCTAAGCGACATTTTACTCCGCCCACATATCATCACATATAATCTGCCCAGCACGAACGCTGCCCTATTGCGGGCTTTGTCTATGTGGGACTTGAACGTGAGGCGTTCGTCGAGTGTGACACCGAGGTATTTAACCTCTTTTTGCCACGGGATCGGTTTGTCGTACATGGAGATGGCTCTGGGTTTGACGTGTCAGCTACGGAGTTTTTTGGGCCTGCGGCAAAAGTGCACTGCGGCACTCTTTTCGGGATTGACCTCAATACGCCATTTCCTAAACCAGGCGCCTAGTGCGTCGGCTGCGGATTGGAGGCGTTTTGAGATAATTTTCCCTGAAGTCGACGATGTGTAAATAGCGGTGTCGTCAGCGAAGAGGGCTGTTTTTATGATTTTACCGTCTGTCAGTCGTGGTATGTCGTTCGTGAAGAGCGAGTATAGGAGGGGCGATAGTGCGGATCCTTGAGGGACGCCGGCTCTAATGGGACGGGGGGAGGAAAGAGTACCCTCTACGCGAAATCTAAAAGTGCGATTCGACAGGTAGTCTCGTATGATGAGCACGAGCCTGTCTGGCACTCCTAGTTGGTAAAGCTTGTATATCAAGCCGTTGTGCCAGACTTTGTCGAAAGCCTTCGCGACATCGAAGAATAGTGCGCCCGTAGTATAATTATACTGACGGGCGAAACCTGCAAGAATGTGCTCCGTTATTCGGTGCACTTGGTTTACGCACGAGTGTCCGGCTCGAAAGCCGAACTGCTCGTCGATTAGGATGTGGTTGGTTTCCACGAATGATTTTAATCTAGCTAGGATGACTTTCTCGTACAATTTTCCGAGAGAGTTAAGAAGGCTAATTGGGCGGTAGCTGGACGGAAGATTACTGGGTTTACCAGGTTTAGGGATACCTATTACGATTGCTTCTTTCCACTCGTCGGGAAAGGAGCAACCGGCCAGAAGGGCGTTGAAAATTATGACAATCAGCGTTAGTAGCTGATGGGGAAGGTTTTTGAGAACTCGGTTGCCGATTTGATCGGGACCTGGAGCCTTTCTCGGGTGCATGGACTTCAGAATCAATTCGATCTCCTCGACTGAGGTCGGGAGAAGGGGTTCATCTGATGGCGGTGAGGCCGCCTTACTTTCGACTTCTAGGTCTACCTTCCGAAGGTGACTGTCGTCGATTGGTTGTGTGCTTGGGGAGCATTGGCTCTTGAGATTGTCCGCTAGGCACTCGGCCTTATCCAGATCGTCTAACGCAGGAGGGAGATTCGGTCTGAGCAAAGGGGGCATTACTGAGATTGTGTCTTTTCGCAGAGCGCTCGCCATCGCATAGTAGGCCGTATGCGATGGCGAGATCTTTGCGAGTTGACTGCCGTATCTGTCGTCCCTGAGTTCGGCAAAGCGAGCTTTTACCTCCCTCTGTAGGGCCCGGAGTTGCCTCCGGTTTTCGTTGGTCGGATATGGATATTCGAATGGCTGACGTCTTCCTTTTATAGCGATAGCAAGCTACCGTCATAAAAATTTCTTTTGTCTGCTAACATATATAAAGACCAGAGAGGTCCTACAGCTTTGATGCAATGCAAACAAATGCGTAGACGGGCAAATTCTAAGAAAATATACCATTTTTTTTTTACCGGCACATTTGGGACAAAATATATGATATATGATACTAGAATAATGTCTTTTATTATAATTGCGATTAAATAAAGATATGCTTTAAACCTTAAATTCAGAGCAAATTAAATAATTTAATGTTTTTTTATACCCCAGAAAATGCTAGTAATAAAGCTTCGTAACAAAGGCGATTCAAATAAACTACAGCACATGTACAAAAAGTTTTTATACGCATAAAAATTGAAATTCATTTAAATTAAGCAAATAAATCAATTAATTATTCAAATCTTTTAGGTTTTTTCACGCGGGTTCATACGTTTTAATGATAATTTTGTTATCACGGACGACCGTTTAAAACTCATTTTTCTTTCTAAACGGTTACACACGCGCCATCTATTGGAAGCTAATTATATTTAGAAAATTTTCTCGGAAGGATAAACAATGTGTAGACATAATTTTCGCAATCGCAACGCAATCGAGTTGGGAATAATAACGAATAAAAAATACAGAAAAATTAAATTAAAACTATTTAAGACGGATTTAAATTAATTAATCATATTTATCTCGACGTTTAGAAAACTTTATAGCTGTAGTGGTCACGTGTAGACTGTCTATTTAACTCTCTAATATGTATATGCTATTTAAACCAGAAGGAATATTACGCGGAGCTATCGCTATTTAACACAACGCGATCATTTTGACAGTTGATTTATGATTTTTGTACGGAAACGAAACGAATTAACGGTCAAAATGTTTAGCGGCAGCTTACAGTAATTGACCCGCTATCAAAATCGCAAAAATGAAAGAAAATACGAGACAAATATTTTTTTTTATATATTAGATGACCGAAATGAATAAATTTATTATATCCTAAGAGATATTGCTTAATTATTCCCATGTCGTCTAATAGAGTCAGACCCGTTTCTCGAGGGAGCTATAACGAGGCTTTACCAGCTCTTTATTTTCATCTTGAATATTTAATATAAATTAATTGTCTGTTACGAAGTTTCACCTTTCGTCAAAATATAATATTTTATTTATTAAAAATTTCTTCAAGTTTCTTTTTAGTATAATAAATTTTGAGCTTAATATTATATTTAACACGGCATGACGTTGCACAATACACCAAACTACATATGATTAAAATTAAGAACCTTTTAAGACAATAATGAGACTGACCATCGAACCAGGGGTTATTATTAAGATATACTCTTTAAAATTATTGTATTAATAACGAACGATTTACCCCACCCATTAAGAAAATTCACTTACCAACTCAGCTGGTGCCTAGACATTCTTAATCAAATTCATATGGGTCTTTGAAATATATCCTGCACAATTCTACTATTAGTATTACTACAGTGGTAGAGTCTACCAATATGATGACTACAGCTTGTATATGGGCTGGCTCGACCGAGGCAGGACCACAGTCTCACAAAAAATCATCATAATGTATGTACCTGCGTTTCGTGCGGTGAGTAATCCAAAAGCTTAATTCTGCTCTCTATTTCTTCTTTTAATCCTCTTCCTCTAGTGTTGTAAACAGTCAATGTTCTTTATCATGCCTGGTTTATCTATATGCATAAAAAATCGATAACCACAACATTAAAATCGCTTAATTATAGCGAATATATCGCATATACACAAAATAGTCGTATTTAATGTCTTTTCCTTTTTATAAAAGGGTGGATAATTAAATAACTTCGCTGTAATTCAACATGAGCAAATTGTTGCGGATCATCTCCGTTGGACTAAATGTAGCCCTGAATATGACAAGTTGATTGCAAACTTCCATTAACGTAGAGGGAGCAAAAAGAAAAGGATGATATAATTTTATTCATAAGAGAGAGGTATTTTAAAACACATCTAACAAATATAACAATATAATGTTGATACATAGTTGTTATTGAGCCGAGGTGGCCTAGTGGTTAGAACACGTCGATTTTTACCGATGATCGCGGGTTCAAGCCCCGGCTAGCACCGCTGATTTTTCAAGTGCTAAATTTGTGTTTAAATTCATCTCGAGCTCGGCGGTGAAGGAAAACATCGTGAGGAAACCTGCATGTGCTGGGAGAAATTCTGACACGTGTATATCCGCCAACCCGCAGTGGAGCAGCGTGATGGATTAAGCTCTAAACCTTCTCCTTAATAGGAGAGGAGGCCTATACCCTGCAGTGGAACATATACAGGCTGTTACTTTACTTTTAGTTATTTGCTGACTGGTTTTAACAATGAAAAACTATTCTATAGTATAAGACTATATATATTAGATAATGTATGTATACATAGAAAGGTCAAATAAGCAGACTCACTGATTTATGTACAGTTAACAGAATCTTATTTTTGTTTTATTAGGCTTCAAGTTTATTTTCTGGCACTAAATGTACACTAACATATGTATTAGCTATAATATGTGAGTTCCTGCTAGCTTAATAGGTATATATGTAGAAGAATTAAACATTTTTATTTATTTTTTAAAGCGCCAACTTTAATTCTTTGGTGCTTAATTAGTACTAATTGAGTACTTTAAGATTAGACAATTAGTAATTCTGATAGTTTGACTTTCCATTCGTGTCCTTTAAATTTGTCGTCAGTGAAATAGCGATGTCGATATTGGCCAACGGCAAAACGTTCTTACCTAGCGTCGCACTGAACGTTGCCTTACGACAATTGGAGTTATGGTCAAAACCACAGCGTTCGAATAATATGCAAATCGGCACGCTGGTACGATTGGAGAATATTGCTTTATAAACATTTCTGTCGAAATCTCGCAGGTATCAGTAATAAATAAATTATGTATATTTTATATATAATGACTATATATAATATTATTCATATTTTTATTAACGGTTCCAACCACAAAGGATTGGTGTTTATAGTTATTGTGTTGTTGGATATATCTATCTATATAAATAAAAATAAAAATCAACTTTTTATATTTGTCCTCTTTGTGTTTCGAAATCATTTATCGGATTGTAATGAAGCTTTGGTAGGGTGATCAGGGTACCTAGCAAAAAAACTCTATATACTTTAGGTGGCTTTGCAATGTATGTTGGGTATAGCTAGTGCCTATATGGATGCTGATAAGCGATACTGTGTCAAGCCACACAGCCTTCATTTTTAGAAAATGGCGTCTAAAGATATCAAACCTATTTTTATTTAATGTGTTTTAAGACGTATTTATCAATCTTTTCTTTTCTATTTTGATAAAAAAAAATAATTAATTTGATCAAAATTTTTGAATAATCATATCAGCATCTATATAAAGATTATGTCAACATTGTGAGGGTAGGTGTCGAAAACTCGTGCACTCACAGAGGGTTCATGGTACTCCAGTCGGATCGCAACCACCGAGGCAGCAACTCTGACGAGAAATTGGTCAAAAATAAAAAGTGCACTAATATCTCATCTATCGCGATCAGACCCCTCAGTTAAAATATGAATAGAAACAATGACATTATTATTATAAATATAGGTATGTTATAAGCTCAAGGATTTTTACCACTTAGAACCACCACCACTTACCTCTATATATCCCTATGAACGACGTTACTGCGGAAGTAGATACCATCTGAGAATGACAGGCGAGAATACCTTTGTGCCTATAAGTCATTTGACGAGCTTGTTAATATTGGAATTGAGTACAGAATTTTACATTATCTATAGTAATAAAATATCAAAGATTGTAAATCGCAAAGATTTTAAATAAATTTAAAATATATACTAATATTATAAAGCTGAAGAGTTTGTTTCTATGTAGGCGCTAATCTCAGGAACTTACTTATAGTAAACTAAAGTTTAATTCGCGCTTTAGATAAATTATTACTATTAGCCTAAATAAAAAACTAGTAGATACAAAGACAAAGACACATATATATGTATATATATCTAGACACGCGGTAGCGTGTCAAGCCAAGTTTTCTTACATGAATTATAGCCTTCGCAAGTTCTAAACTTACAAGTATTTGTCGGTTCTTATTTTATAATTCCGAAAATTTGAATTGTTGGTAGAATAGCGATCGAACATAATAATTCGTTGGTAGGTTTATAAAAACTAGCCAAGACAGACCTTAGGCTACAATACATTATCTTATGTTATAAGAAGATATGATATGTTATACTGTTACTTATAAATATATTTCAGGACTGACCATTGAACGTGGCACCCATTTAGACTGTCACTTCTTTTGTCGTTGAAGTCAACAACCAAAGCATTTATCATAATATTGAACTTGGCTCTCGTTACATTTATGTTTTTGATTGGATATGTCTTACTATACTAAACCGTTTTTGATAAAAATTTTGTAGGATTATTTAGGAGGATTTTTTGTTAACAATTTCAACATATTGATTTACTTAAATAACATAATATATCTAAATAAACAAAACACATTTGCAATGTTATGGTCATAATCTTTAAAACAATTTACCTGTATGTATATATAACTTAAATATAATCAGAAAATTAAAATCGATATAATTTTTTCAAGTAAGCTTCATAAAAGTTTGTATCGTCAAAACGGAAAGAAAAAAATGTTTAAATTAATGAAGCCACGAGTTCGGAATATGAGATTCTACCGAGAAGAATCGGCGAGGAACTTGATAGTAACACTTTAGACATTTGCCAATATATACATTTTGAAATTACAAATATATTAAATATATAATATTAACTCAATCCGATGACAAGTGGTCGAAAAATACGTTACAAAATGAGAAAAAAGAAAATGCTTGTAATCCTGTGAATAATAAAGAGGAGGATACAAGTTTATATTTTAAAACATTTACGTTAATACTTTTGTAATGCTTAAATTCATATATCGATTTATTTTGTTACTACATCTGACAGAGTCATGACGTCACTTCGTATAACACACCCCTATCTACGGTTGTATGGTCGGCTTAACATTGATTGATCGTTGCCTTATCAGTTGCATGTTCTACCTTTTTGTTATTATCACTAATTTATCAGTAAAAAAGTAAAGTTACAATCTGTAAATTTACCACTGCTGAGCAAATGCCTCCTCTCCTATTAAGAAGAAGGTTTAGAGCTTAATCCACCACGCTGCTCCACTGCGGTTTGTCGGATATACATGTGTCAGAATTTCTCCCGGCACTTGCAAGTTTCTTTACGATGTATTTCTTCGCCACCGAGGTCGAGATAAATTTGAATACAAATTTAGCACTTTAAACCTAGCGGTGCTAGCCAGAGCTTGAACCCGCGCTCCTGGATACGATCGACGTGTTCGAACCACTAGGCTATCATTAATTTTTTATACCGTAAATTATCATAGCGGTCATTTTAAGGCTAATAATGAGTAACAACCCTAATGCCAATGAAAGCAAAGATTTTTAAGATCCATTTTCCGTAAGATTTTTATAGTAAAAATCGGATACCCAAATTAGCCTTTTTATTGTTTTTCATTCTGATAAAAAACCGCTAAATAATTATAACAAAAATCTTATTTTTATTATACAAGTGTATTACTATAAAGAAAGTATTTTAACCTAAGTATAGTTTTATTATAAATTTTACTTAATTATAAAATAAATAAGCAATAAAATTACTTATTCTATTATTCATAAAAATAAATAAAGAGAAAAAATTCAATAAATATAGTAGATTAAAAATTGCAATGAAAACCACGCTGAAACAGATTGCAAATCATATTATTTAACGCAAAAATTGTATTCAATTTACAGGTAAATTTATGAATAATTGGACTGAATTTAAAATTTCTCCTAAATAACTTATAATTAAAATCACCAGCACCCTATAAAAGTACTATTTTAACCCTACATTTTATCCGTAAATAATTCCGACTCTCATCTAAATCCCTGTACCATTAAAACTTGATTTAATAGCAAGCTTTATAATACTAGCTATCACAGTTTGATGAAAAACTCTACATCAAGGGATCAAGCGACAAAACCGCAAGATTCAAGCTTCATTTCTCCGACCCAGTGGCCGCTTGTAGCATAACCTCATCATGACATTCATTACTCGTCGGCTTAGTCTGTGGTATGAATTCTAAAGCAGTATTCTAGTTTTGTAAATTATATTTATGATGAAATTTCGACACAGGATTTTGTCTCTCGAGTAAGGTTAAATTTTTCTTTTACATTTTGCGTTATTTGTAGTAAATGTATCTATGAAATTACTTAATGCATTTTAAGTTAAGCTTTTGTTGCTATTGGCTTAAAATAGTATCAATATATGTATATAATAAAACAGGAATAAAAAATCTGAACTAAATGTTTTTTAACCATTAATATAATTATAAAGTGAAGAGCTTGTTCGAACGCGTTAATCCCATTGTAACAGAACAACTTGAATAAATATTTTCTCATTCAACAGTTTTTATGTGTATTCTATGTATACCTCGGAACTAACAATTTTGGTAGAAATAGATTTTCTTAATGAAAACGGTATTCAAATAATCTACCTTTACAATAATAATATTTCTTACAATATCTTAAGTTTATTATTAATTATCATTACGTAACATCTACACCGACGATGTGTAATGCGTACTTTTAAATCTTTGAGGTGCTCTACTATAAAGCCTAAACCGTTAGATGGATTTTAAAATATGAGCTGTCATTGAATGCGTTTCGATTGTATAAATGATAAGGATATATAAAAGTTCTTTCACTAAAGGGACATAATATGTTTAAATAATAACTATTATTTGGACATTCGGGTTTTTATTTATTTTTACTAACTACTGTCTTACTTGATTTGTTAAGGAATGAGTCATACTAGCGGAATATTAATCATTAACTGTAATGACGCGGCTGCTCATAATGATGAAGTTAGAAGGCACAACTAATATAGTTTTGAACATTCACTTTTGAACAAAGAGATTTGCATATTTTTATGAGTATATGTCCTGAACTCCTGAGTGCTCATAGTACAAGCGGAGTTGGAGAGAGCCTACGGTGCACGAATCAAACACTCGACAAATATGAATGCGGGCCCACTCGCAATCCGGAAAAGTCCATACTTTTTGAGTCTCTTTGGAGTATTTGTTTGCGCCGCGGGCTCTGCTTGCACACACTCTCTAAGGCTAAGTACCCGACGAGACACCGGAAACACAATTCCATATAACGCAACATAGAGCAAAATGTAAAAAAAAAACGATCTAAAATACGCGAGGCTATTGAAATTTAAAATGACTGGAGCTTTCATAGAAAAGACAATTACATGCTAGATACCACCTGGAATCCAGTTATTAAAAATATTAAATACCAAATCCGATTCATACTTCGAAATGATGGGCTTGGTATTCGCGTCTATAAAAAAATCTTGTAATTTTTCATTTGCCAATCAACAAGTTTAAAACCTATATGAAAAAATCTTTAATAGATAAAGCATATTAAAATAAGATTATATATTAACATATGTATTAACTTGATGTTGTACCACGATTAAAAAGAATGACTGTGATATAAATACATTATGTGTTCAATAATTTTAAAGAGTAACTATCGAGTTTCTTGCCGGATTTTTTCAGTAAAGACTACATTCCGAATCTGTGGTTTTATAAAAATCTAAAATTGATTTGTTGTAAGAAAGCCTATTTAAATAAGGTTTTTTGAATTTGAAAGTGCCGTCTGCGTGCCGACTAACGAAGACTATTATTGGAGATACAAAGCTTAAAATCGTAGGTCGTGGTTTTTTCATATCCTATAATTAGCAATATTTAATAGTTAGCAAACGAGCAGGCGAGACACCTGACATTAAATGATTACCGCCGTCCATGGACATTTGCAGTACAAGAGAAGGAGGCAAAGGATAAACGCAGTGCCAGCTAAAAAAGAATAAACGATGAATGGGAATAGGAAGTTGGAAAAGGAATAGGGAAGGGGGTTAGGCTTCCGGCTCTCTCATTCGTACTAGCTATTCGTATTAGCTACTTTACTTCGATATTAATTTTAGTTTCTTGACAGACGAATGTTCCCTCAATCCATCCGTGACTATCAATGTAAACTGTTTTGGGATAATAGAAATAATAAATGTATTTATGCGATTCTAATTGATTATGATAATTTCATTTCAATGTATTCATATTTCAAAGCTTTGAAAACGTGTCAATGTTATATTTGGTAGAGATAAATTAATCTCTATTTTGTTTGTAGATTCTGCGTTTAAATTGTTCACCACAGTCACCATTTGTGTTATGAGTGCGGTTAAACGGCCAGTTAACTTAACCAGTTTTCAAATCATGATGCGAATGATTAGGTATATATAGATAATATATTCAATCGTTTGATAAAATCACATTAACAGTATATTAGTGATATATAATATTTTTTATTTCCTTCTTTTACGTTATTTAATTTTATTTTAAAAGGAACTGACTTCGAATAGAAAGAAATACGAAATTCTGTTTTCCTAGATACTTACTGAACTGATTTTGATGAAAATTCTACCGTATTTATTCCAATAATTGTAATTTAAAACATAAATTACTGAACTGATTTTGATGAAAATTCTATGGAATCAGTGCGATTAATAAATGGCAGATTTTTAACAAACGTTAAGAGGATTATAATAATCCTCCTTTTTTAAGCCGGTTTAAAAACCACTAAAATCAAAATATACTTTATCCAAGTAGTTTTTTGCACTTTTGAATCAATACCAACAAAAAATATTTAAATTAATGAAGCTACCATCAGTTCAGAATGTAGATTCTACCGAAAAGAATCAGCAGGAAACTCTTATCGAGTATTCTTTTATTTTGTTTTTGATGATACACACATTTATAAATTACAAATACATATAATATATTAAACATCATGTATGAAATCCAGCTACACTAAATCCATGCATCAGTGCTTCTCATTACAATTCTATTTAATCAATCTGTTCGATCAATTAAGAGCACAAAAGATCTATTAAGTAGTTAACCTGTTTTCATAAGCAGAATGTTCAAGTCTTAAAAGGCATTTAGCAATTAAAACTTTAACTAAACTAGTCTAACTTCTTAGCGTTTATATCATCCCCGGAGTTTTAATGGGGCACTTGTAATCAACGTTATTAAAAACAGGAATATAAAAATGTCCGAGTTTCACTGAACTCGACGGTTTCCTTAATCAAAGTTAAGATATTACTGTTTAAGTGGTAAATAAATCCAAGTAACGTAAGTGTTTTAAATTTTAATAAAAGTTTACATAGTTTAACTTAATCGTTGGGACAGGAATGAAAAATCGTGTTTTATTAATGTTGTAGCTTAGTATTCTGGTAAAATAGGTAACCAACCGTATGCACATAATTGGGTGCTTATAAGAAATAAATAATAAATAAACGCATCACACTCAACGGCCCCCATTAAGACCTCGTGGTCTTGTGTCACAAAAATCCGTATGGCCAATACAGACGTTTGCCGTGAGCGGGGATCGAACCCGCGACCGTTAGCGCTTCAGTCAGTTGCAGTGACCACTGCGCCAACGTGCCTGTCATATGCAATAATGTGGCAATCCACAAAAAGTCAAATTTAGAAATATTGATGTATTAAAAGTTTCTAAACCTAATGTGTAGAATATTGAATGTTCTAGATATTGGATTATCCAATCTCATATATTGGTAAAATGTATTATTATTATTTATATAGATAAAACTCTTTACTAGTAGTCAATATGTTTTTAATTCATTATACTTATTATCAAAATAGAAAGGAAAACATGGGCATATACTTCTTCAAACTAATTCATTAAGAATAGTTTTGACATCCGTAATCAAATATAATGAAATCCATGTAGCTTGACACCATATTGGTTGAGGGTACTGCAAAACTGCCTAGCTTCTCCTATAAAGTCTGACTTTGAAGCGAATATTAAATTACATTAGTGATAAAAATGCATTACGGGCATTTTTCATGATGATGTGTATTGTATTTATAGTGTCACCGACGATATGTCAAAATTAATTTCTATTAAGTATTCATTTTAGAAATACAATTATAATTATAATCTTTAGTTGGCTTGTTTGTTATTAATAATGAAATTTAACATTCGATTCAAAATATGGACCTTATTGCAAAAGCTAGTTACGCGGTTTTGCACTATCTCCGTTGTCAAGTATTTTTCCATTACCAATTTCCAGTAGAGGCTTCGCTCACGTGTTTTATTTTGTTTGACGACCTCTAATCTTATTTTTCAGTCTGGCCGGTACGATGCGTGCCGCCTACTAAATTAATTGAAGTATGCCAATAATCTTATCGCAAGTGAAAATAGCATAAGCATAGCATATAGCGCATAAGATGTCATAACATTTCCTCGTGTAGATTTTTTAACAAATATTTGAATGCAGTTTATCTTCATTTCAAAATTGGTGTCACGGTTCCGTTTAACAAAGAACATGAACCACGGTCTGCACATCATTGGGTCTGACACTGATGAACCATTATAAGTTCCAAATTATTGTCACTTTATAGATAAATATATCAATTTGACCTTGCTTTATTTTCAGTTTCATGTTAATGGCATAATCAAGATATTTGGAATTTGATAAATAGTATTTACGTTCAAAATATTATATTTGACATATAAATAGTATGAATAAATTACAGGAGCATACATTAATAAAAATACACAAAACCTACAAAGAACTGGCGAACTCTAGCTCGTAAAGTTTTAGATTTCTCCCTACTGACCCATAGTCATGAATTACCCTGTATGCTATTGTTGAGGAGTAACAAAGGCTACCTTCAATGTGCTGCCCAAGCAAGAGTACTTACTGTATATACTTTTATGTGCATTTAGTGAAAAGCTGTTAATTTAAAATTACAAACAGACATTTCATTTTTATTTACTTATATAAATTAACTAGCTCCTTTTACACAGATTTCGAAATCGGTCAGTTTAGTACTAAGCGTGCAACATAAACATACCCGATCAGATGAAATTAATCGAAAGTAATTTTCAAATTAAAAACGTAAGTTAATAAAGGCATCTTAATTCTATGTCTGCCTGTTTAAAATATTTTCGAAAATAAATTACATCAGTTTAAACTGCTGAACTAATCTATACAAACATAATTACTTGTCCTGAGTTAATGCAGTCATCACTAAAGCATCAACTTTGAAATTTCGACGGTAGCTACCTTTTCGGCTGTAGATATTCGCTAAGGAAGAATTTTTCGATATTTCACTCCTAAGAGGGTGAAATGGGTCAAAAACGTTTGTATATAAAATCTTATTCCGTGGTCGTATTAACTCAATACTACACAGGCTTCAGGATGATAGTAATGAAATATGAACACGAGTTAAATAAATAATTACAAATAAATAATTACAAAAATCAAAAACCCGACTGCTTAACAGGACCATCGGCAGTTCTCGGTACCATATCAATTTTAGTTCCGTCTATAAGCCTATAAGTAAGAATCGTTACTAACTAACTTTAAATCATTATAGGTCCTAAACTCTATCTGATTGAGCGATAACGATGTGAGAATCCAAAAAATAAAACGAAACAAAACGTAGTACTTAATTAGTTTTCTGAATCGCTTCTACCAAATTCCAAAATATACGCGAGTGAAGCCGCGAAGCACAGATAGTTCTGATATAGAAATAGATTGAACCTTTGAGAAGGATATAGGCTACTTTGTAACGCAAAAATAAAACGTGAAAACGGTGAAATAGGGGACCAACGTTTTACCCTGATTAAGTTATCTATCTACTCTACTATCTCGTATTTAACTAATTAACTATATTGCTCTTTGTGGTTTCACTCGCGTTTATAGCTACTAATTCGCTCCTATGATTCCTAGCGTGATGTAATATAGCCCATAATCTTCCTCAACAAACGGGCTATCTAACGCAAAAATAATTTTTCGAATCAGATTAATATTGAGTTTTAGATATTTCTCCCGAATACGAACTTACTAACAAATTTTACGTCTTTATAATATTAGTATAGATTTTCTTTCATCTAAATATATATAACTCAAATGTGACTGACTGATGTAGTGATCTATCAACGCACGGCCCAAACCACTGACCTAAAATTTGGCCTGCAGGTAGATGTTATGACGTAGGCATCCGTTAAGAAGGGTTTTGATTTATTATACCCCAAGAGGATAAAATAGGGGGTGAAAGGTTGTATGAAACATTGTCAATTTTAAATCGATCGGGCTGAGACTTTGTATATAGCCACTATGACGTAGACATTACAGATATTGCAGACGAAGTCGCGAGCACCAGCTAGTATATATATATAACATCAACTCAACCGATAAAGTCGTGTAACTCTACAAAATGGAGTGATGTAAAACTTCCGTATCAATTGAATTTGGTAAGTTGGAAGTTTTGGCTTTTTCCGGAAAAGAAATAAAAAGTTTTCTCTTTACATGTTTAGTGCGATAATTCTATAAAGACTTGAATAACGTCGAAATGTATAATATTAACTTGACGAATGACATTAAATATATTTATTTTAAAAAATTAAGAAAATAATATAGAGTTGTTAGGTAAGAAATAAACTGATCAGTTTTGCTTTCAGACTTTCATAAGGATTTTCATAAGTTATTTGTAATTTTTTTACACTCACACTGTCTCACTGATGTGTCTCATGAACCGTATTATTTAGAGACTCGAAATTTTTACAGTGTGTATTTCTAATGCACCTATAACTACTAAAAGTGCGAGTCGGACTAAAATTTTTATAGAATGTTATAGCTATATAGTTTTGTTTCTTTTACAAAATTATTTGAAAAGTAGAGGTCATTACATCTTGTAACTGGAACTTGTCCTTGAGTTCTAAAATAACAGACATAATAAGGACGTTACGAATTGATAATCTACTCTTTTTTAAAGTCTTCCTCTTTTTTGAAAAAAAGACAGCATATTAATAGTTACATATGTATAAAAAACGCTACTCTTTTCACCTAAACTTACCCTCGGGCCTCTGAATAATGTAAAAATAAGAATGAAAAGTTTTAAATTCTCCAAGGTAAAATCTATATTTTATTTAGAAACAAACAAAACGAAAAAAAAAGTGATTTGTTCTCTGTACCCAACTCAGACCCACGTCCGGTTTAAAGAGTCTGACAGAAAATCCTAGGAGAGAAGAATAGCGGAGTGCAGCGCAATCACTTATTTATTTACAGATACGGACCAACTGTGTACATTGAAACGTCAAATGTTTATACATACGAGCAGAGGCGTAAATAAACCTGAGGCCCCTAGCAAATTCCTTGGATGGGGCCTCTCAGTAAATATAACCCAAAACTTAAACAATTATATTATATTGAAATAAAACTATTTTAGACGGATTTAAATCACGTATATTAATTATTTTTATCATCCCGACGTTTCGAGCACTTTGCAGCGTTCGTGGTCACGGGTAGACTAAAATGACATTTGTCTATTTGAGATTTTAGAAAATATTATTTACAACTACCGCCAACGGTTTCTTAGATGGTATCTTGAATAACGTTCCGGTTGCACACAGAAGGCACTAACTGTATCTTTTGGTCTTGCAGTCTGTTGGACTTGGGATTTTAAATTTTTAATAAGTGGATCCCAGGTGTTCGAAAGTGTCCAACCATCTTCCCTATTGAAGTTCGGATGTTTTTCAATTTCGCTGCGAAATAGTCGCGAAAATGTAAGACAACGGTATATTATATTATATGTTAACTATTATATGATATTATGTGCATTTTAGTTCAAGATCTGACAAGTTTTTTATCAAGAGCATAGGTTTAAACATATTTGTAATTAAATAATAATTTACTTTAATAAGATTTGATTAATAAAATTCTTTTAGGCTGGGGCCCTTTCGGCACAGGGGCCCGTGGCTTTTTGCCAGCCTCGCCACCCTATAGTTACGCCCCTGCATACAAACCTGGTTGCCAGTTCCCCGCAGTTTTTGTCGCGTATAATTTGATAACTAACAAACTTTTAACTCTCTTTTTAACTCCTTATTGAATGGATTTTCAAAAATCCTTTTTAGTGCAATTATGACATTTAAAGTATGTATATTCGTGCAATATTTCATGTCTCCGCCTATCGGTTTAGGCTCTGCGTTGATCGATCGGTCAGTGAATATGTCAGCCAGTTAGTTTTATATAACTATATATAGATTCGGATCAATCTGACACCATCTTCGCGAAAAAAATGTTGTAACTTTAGATTTTGCTATATCTATTGTAATATAATAAGGAGAGAATTTTCTATGTTCGAAGTAAACTCCGGAACCACTGAAACTATTTTAAAAATTATATTGAGATACATTATTCTATATCAGCGGTACTCAAACTTGTTTTAGCGATAGAACTGTTCTAGCGATAGACGCTCTAAAATAATAAAAGACGGGGTTCATGTGTTTAATTCTTTACTTTAGATTACTTCAAAAGAATATGAAGAAGGAAGGAAAGATGGTATGGAAGGTAGGTTTGTTTACATTTCATCAATTGTTTGATGGCATGATAGAAATGATTCGTAGTAGCATTTTAGGTTTATACCAGATTATTTTTTGTTATCTATTTATATAAATTTCATTTTAGGTAAGTATGTAGGTTAAAGTGAGTGAATGATGAGGTCAAACAGTATATTATATTTTCACGAAAATATACATGAAATATAACATCAAGCGAAACAAAGACACATTTCTATTTATGAATCTTATGCATCACGTACAATTGCGTTTCATTCTAAATGCCCATTTAAACCTACTGCCTAGCTTAACTAGGACAAACCTAGAACTCGAGTCATATTCACAACTATGCTATTCAGGGTTACGAGCTGTTCTGTTAGTGCATAATACATCAGCTCTGCCGATTAACGCTACCTCTTTATAGTTAAATAGACGAGTAAGGTTTTCTTTCTCTTTTAAACATTTGAAGGTACGTTGCGTCAGTGTGAGGTAGTGATTGTTCTTTTGGGATGGTCTTGTGGCTTTCGTGGGTTAGTTGATGTTGGTAAGATGACAAGTCATACATAAAAATATCAGTTTATTTAAAATCGCTAGTCTTAGGAACTGCTTGAGTAAATTTACATACTTAGTTTCTTATGTTCTATAATTCTTTTAATGAGAAGCTATATAATATTCTATGATTATTGATCCTTAACAGAAAAACAGTATTAACTATAAAAACCTACCAATCTGGTAAACGAAAAGCAAGTACGAAACGCAAGTAAGTAGAGAGTCTGGTAAAGTAATAACGAGGAACTAAAACATCAGGAAGGTTAATTGTCGAAAATCACCGTTATCAATGTATTATTATCTAAAATATCATATAACTTAATACGAACTTAATACGTCTTAATAGCTGTAGTCCATTGACTATATGGCTTGTTTACAGGCTTGTATGGCAAATAATAAAAAAATAATAATTTTGAAAGTAAAATGAGTTATTTGAGTACACATTGTCAAAGTGTTGCAAGTTTTGATAGCGATCACGTTTAACAATTAGCACAATTAATTATTAAGTAGATCGCACCAGTGAAATCGTGAGACACAGTAATATATAAATAAAGACATGTTACACTAGTTTGTATATTAATTAGTTACTTTATTTAAGGGAGGCATGAAAGTAGTTCTGAGTTACATCCAAAAGTATTATTAGGAAATTCACTTTAGTTTGTGAGAAAAGTTTGTAATATATTGAATGTCATTGTACTAACCTTTTAAATGCTTTTTAATTTGCTGGAATTCTATGTTTAGATCGGAGTGCTGTGCTAACTTGGTTTCGATAAAAAAATTATTTACGTTAAACGGAAAAAATGTTTTTCCAACTTTTTTTATGTAAAAAGTTTGCACACATGAATGTTTGATCAGTTATAGTTCTTATAATACAAATGTTTAATTCCGGTGTTTATTATTTATTGCTCTTGTCTTCTTAAATTATGAAAAAATATGTATATATAAGTTTTATTAAAACCGCCAAGAAAAGTCTAGAATAAAAATACGTACTAATGTATATTAATTTTAAATCATGAGTTCATTATTTATTATCAAGATTTCAATCAAATTACTGATAATGTAACTATCAATTTGAAATTAATCGATTTAGAAGTACCGCATATGAAATATTCAGTGAATTATAATGCGATTCGACACCGTTCCGAGTTAATAGAACCACGATTTCACAATGGTCACTTTCACATGAATATATTAGTAGGAATAAGAAATATTCGCTTACAGAGATATTACATAAACCTATACTTAATTATAAAGAATTGTGTTGAAAATTGTAATTAGAAAATTAATATGAGATTGAATTATGTCTGTAACTATTGAGTCCACGTATAACGCAGAAATTATTACATATACTAATATTATGAAGAGGTAAAAATTGCTTCTAAATTTTGTTAGAAAAATTTGTTGACGGAAACCATGTCTGTTGATTTATTTTATGCATTTGTACAGAATATCTGAAATAAAAATTGGTATATTAAACAAAAAAAAACACTACATATATTTATATGTATATTGCTCAATTGTTCAATGTTCCTTATACATCTAAACTCATACAGATAAAACACGTGGTATTCAGAGGGAAATCGTTGTTATAAATCCGAACCAGCTCAACGGAGTTTTCGAGTAATTTAGTACTAATAATCCACTTTATACGCGGCGGTAGAGGAAAATGTTGTGAGAAAATCTACATGGTACGCAAGAAATTCTGAGAGTTATAGGTATATCCGGTAATCTGCAACTCAGAAGCGTGACTAAGATCGGTACTCTTTTCCTTAACTGAATATATGGCTTTTAAGGGCAAAACACATCGCAGGTTTAGTAATAAAGTGACCGAAATTAAAAATTCAAATTTTTGTGCACGTAAATGAAAAAATGTTTTTTACCATACCATCGTTGAAAATTTGATTTTGCGCCCTATTTTGCGGGAGAAAAACAACACATTTTGCCCCGAGAAATAACACGGAGAAAAGTACTACAGCGGGTAAAAAAATAGTTTGCGGGAGAAAAGTGTGCTATTATTGAACTTGTTGTAATGTCATAATATTTAATTATATATTTTAAACTTTCGGCATTAATATCATTCATATTTTAAATAACGGGTCTTATCGTGATAAGTAATGATAATAATACCTTTTTTAATGTCCGAAGTTTCGATGAAGTTATATTCATCATGGTCACGAACTGACTCTGGAGTCAGAAAATATATAAAACTATCTTCATTTTTCATATATTACAAAAGCAATTTAAAAATTCAATTTGAACTGTGCGTTAAGTATGTGATTATTGCAATAATGTTACAATAATGTGACTATGACTGAATTAGGGCAAATTTTCATAGGATATGTTTTAAAATACAATCCAACAGCGAGTGTATTTTGAATCCAGTCAAATGCTAATAATCTATATATAATATCATAAAGCCGAAGATTATAGTTGTTTGTTTAAACGCGCTAATTTCAGGAACTAGTGGTTCGAATTGAAAAAATATATTTGTGTTAGATAGTCTATTTATTAAGTGTAATAATAATAATAATATACTTTATTGTACACCACAAAGACACAATATATAACAAAAGTGATAATGTAAAAAAAAAAAAAAGTGTACTATATTATATCGCGCTGCGACTCATAGGCGCGAAGCAGTAACCATAATCGCGATTTAACCGTTACTTTCTGATTACCGTTAATTTCTAATTTTTGATTTAAAATGCCTCCTTTAACTTTAACAGACTTAACTAAAACCTACCATGACAGAACTAATATGTTTTGATACCGATAATGTAGACCAATGACAATGAACGTCCATGTATACAGAAATAAAAAAGATGAAAAACCACAAACCACAGATGGTAAAATAAATCGGATCATGACAATTTCATAGCAAATCCCCTTTCAAATTTAATTTTCAAACTAATTTTCATATCTAAATTCAAATTTAAACATATGAGGGTGCTTATAGAAGCTCAACAAGTTCTAAATTTAGCTGAAACGTTTAAATGAGAAACCTCACTCACTAACAGGACGTGTTCCGACAATTTAATATGATTCCTATTACGACTACTAAACGTGTGTTGTGTGCGATAATAGTTTTGGTATTATAACGTGTTAGAACTGGCGGGTTATTAAAAGCGTGGGATTTTGAGCTGGTGTCCTGAATTACATTGAGATTTAGTTTGGACTGAAATAGAAGAGCCGAGATGGCGTAGTGGTTAGAACACGATCAGTTGAGATCGACGTGTTCTAACCTCTCGCGGGTTCAAACCCCGGCTAGGACCGCTGGTTTTTCAAGTGCTAAATTTGTGTTTAAATTCATCTCGAGCTCGGCGGTGAAAGAAAACATCATGAGGGGTTCCCTGCATGTGCCAGGAGAAATTCTGACACATATATATCCGCCATCCCGCAGTGGAGCAGCGTGGTGGATTAAGCTCTAAAGCCTTCACCTTAATAGGAGACGAGGCCTTTACCCAGCAGTGGATCATTTACAGGCTGTTACTTTACTTTCTTACTTTTTTTTGGACATGAAGAAGAACCGATTTTTGTAAAAAATATTAAGCTGCAAATAGGTATACTAGCGGCCCCTCGCGGTCTCGCTCGCGCTTAACATAGGACTTTCATACAAACTTTCAACCCTCTTTTTACTCCCTTAGGGGTCGAATTTTGCATAATCGCGTCGTTATGAAAATGAACCCCCATGTAAAAGAGTACAACCAGTTAAGTATATGAAATCGGGCCCAGAACCTTTTGGGCTAATATTTTTCTTGATATTGATCATAGCTAGTTAAAGTAAAAATTAAATAATTAAAACATATCAAAAAATTAAACCTATATTTAGGGAGAAATAGGAATAACAATCCCTAACATTATTTTCTCGAAAACTATTTAAGATAATTTAATGAAATTTACAGAAACATTGTTATAATATTATAGTCAGTTCCTTGTATCTTGTACTACTCAAAATCGATTAAGCGTAGAGGCTGACATTTTATACTTAGACATATTATGAAATACTACGTTTTGTATCTTATATTTCATTACTATCGTCCAGAAGTATGCGTAATAAGTTTTAAGTTAATACGACGACGGAATAAGATTTTCCATACAAACGTTTTTACCCCTTTTCACCCTCTTAGGGGTAAAAAATCGAAAAATCCTTTCCTTGATGAACCGTGATGATGCTTACAGTTTAAGGAGCACCTACTGCCGAAATTTCAAGTTTTAATTTTTTTACATGAAATTTCAAGGTTTAATAAGCTCTGCGATGATGAATCAGTTAGTCAGTCAGGACAAGTAATTATAAATGAGATAGACACGTGACGCAGTAGTCACTGCAACTGACGGAAGCGTTAACGATCGCGGGTTCGATCCCCGCCCACGGCAAACGTCTGTATTGGCCGTAAAGATGTTTCTTGCGGTCTGTGTATTTGTGTTGGTGTTGTGTGTTTCCGGCCACATACATGGCCATAAGATCTTAATCTGGGCGTTGAGTGTGATGCGTTTATTTACTTATTATAACGATATATGTATAGACGTAGATATTTAAATCACATATAAAGTTACGTGATTGAGTATATCAATTAAACATGTTTTCTATATTCGAAGTTACGCAATATATCATAGTTGAACATTTAACCAAATCTCTAGAGGATTAAAGCTATTGTTCTGAGGAACTTCATTGTATTCTGTGGTCTCGGGGTTAGACAATGGAAACCTTAGTTAATGCGCAATGTGTTTGGATATTTTATTTTTGGTTGTAAGGTTAGAGATTTTATTATTTAAACATGGAAAAACATGTCTTAATGTTTAAATAATGGAATAGGTAAAAGTAATAGAGACTAGCTTTCGCTCGTAGCTTCGCCTAAATAGTATATATGTATGTATATGGTAAAAAGTATGTGTTATTTTGGTGAAATTTTAGTGATATAATTTCTATGAAACTAATCTGGAAGCCTATCCTTAAGAAATTATGAAAAAACTCTACGAAGAGGAATCTCACCCTTTTTTGAATTTGGTTGAAAAAAATAATAAAGGTCTAGGTTAAAATAATAAAAATATTTTGCCTTGATGTTATTAAAATGTACTGGTCATATTGGAATCATTAATTTATAAAATTTCATTTCATTTCATTTTTAATTCCGAACTTTAGTTTATGTAGTAAAAAAATACAATAATAGAAGTTTTTTAAATATTTTAATATATTATCTTCTTATTTCAAAATTACAATGTTGTATATTCAAAAAAAGAGAAAGTTTAATATTTACAATTCATAATAATTTCCGTAAAAATCATTTCCGCGCGGTACACGACGGTGGCAGGAAAGCTAGCGGCATTTCCGCTTTGAATCGCAATTCCGATTTTCTAGGCAAAAAATTCTCCTCTCATCATGAAGATAATAAGACAAGAAGCAGGAATCTTAAGAACTTTTTGCACTACTACTCCAAGATCCAAAGGGTTTCGACTGCTAACACAAAGATGTCATTTGGAAGTGACGAATATTAGTACCGCTTTTCCGATTCAGCCTTTTCCAACGACGTCTTTTCCGAAATATATATTTCGTCGTTCATAATATTACAACAAAATAATTAATCCCCGCATACTTCATTAAGCAACCATATTTACGTTCAGTAACAAGAATGGTGACAAAATAATCGTGTGTAATCACAAATCTGCGGATGAATTCAACCGTTTTTGTTGATACATACCGTCTGTTTCCATTGACGATGAACGACAAAAAATATAACATCAGTACAAAAACATTATTCTAACCACACGAATTCAGAGCCCAACCTTATCTTTAAATAGCTTTTCTCGCGACTGCGTTAAAGTTGATTTCGTTGAATATACTACTCACATATACATAAAAGTTATATATAATATTATTATTATTATTATTCTTTATTGCACAAAGATAACAGTGTACAAAGGGCGGACTTAACGCTACTACAGCATTTTCTGCCAGCCAACCCAGAAATGTACAAGAGAAATTTTTAGTAGGCGTGCACATTTAGTGATATATGTAAAATAAATAAATAACAACAGATACGTAAATTATTTTAAAATAAATAAAAAGATATAATACATATAATACATTAAACTATACATACATAAATATAATTAAACAAATATAAAATAAATTAAATATATATACAATAATAGATAAATAACATATTATATAGTATATAGAAAAATATGAATTCATTGACGACAGAACATTTCACATTACATTGTTGTCCTTAATATATATAGATATATAGATGACCACTCTGGTGTAGTGGTGCTGAATGTACCTTTAACGCCGACGGTTGCGGATTCGATCCCGCTCGGGGCAGATATTTATAGTTGCATAAATATTTGTTCCTAGGTCTGGGTGTTTGTCCTTGTGGGTCTCCCCACCGTGCCTCGGAGAGCACGTAAAGCTATCGGTCCCGGTTGTTATCGCAATCACCTGATAATGATCGTTACTCGTAGTAGGGAAATTATTCTAGTCTAAATGGTTACTGACTTGCCCTCAGGGGTTGCAGAGGTCAGATGGCAGTCGCTCTGTGTAAAATTCAGTAACTCGTCAATATCTGGACTAGAATAGAAAGCAGACCCTGGTATAACCGGGAAAATGCTAGGTAGGTGATGATATATAAAACCTTGTAAAAAGTTTTTAATTTATTTATCAATATAGTATTATATTTAGTTTTATTTTTATAAATATTTGTATAAAATAACTATTTCCCATATTTAAATCTTAAATATAATTATATGCCTCTATTAAGTTACTTGTAACTTAAAAGAGGGAATCAGTAATGGAGATGATTTTCCCTTATGTACTAAATAATTATGAGGCTCATATTCTCACAATCTCCTAATAATGTTTGCCGCGTATGTTTACACCGTTCGGCGGCAGGGAAACGCCTAATGATCCCAGAATGTAGGAGAGGCGGCCTGGAAATATGGCTTTTTATCTCATTTGAATATACATATGTACAAAAACGTAACCTAAGATAAGAAGTGGAATAAATAATAAACATGTATATTCTATATTTCTAAAGTACTGGCGTTTTAAAAAAAGTTAATCGCACTTATTATGTAGGCAAATTACGGAAGGTTACTACTTTGATAGTAGATTGCTAGCCGTTTTGTCCATTTATATAAATAAAATGATATTGTCTGTTTATAAATTTATATTAACAGCTTTTCACTAAAAGCGTATGAAAGTATACGCTGTACTAACATACATAAAAAAATCAATTTTGCTTATTTTTATCTGTCAGATAGCTTATGTTATAAGGAGTAACTTGAACTAGTTTATTTCAGAAAATTTATTTGTTTTAATTTATAAAAAAAAATCCGTTTTTAGAGGCACCGCTGACTACAGTCTCGCTCTGTATGAAACATTCCGAGCATCCTGTTGTACACGCGAACAAAGTCGCGGGCACAGCTAGTAAAGCATAAAAAATTTCTTTCTTTCTTTTTCTCAACGTCATATCTTTCTTCTTTCTCATATAACGAAATGTGACTAAAAATTATACGTCCTTAAAATTTTATTCCCGATTCTCGCCTTGAAGTTTCGTATTCAAAATTCTTTACATACGTTTAAAAAAAGTCTTTATTTTTTACTATGAATTACAATACATATATATATATATATATATATATATATATATATATATATATATATAATATAATCACATATAATATATGTATATATTATATATATATATATATATATATATATATATATATATATATATATATATATATATATATATATATATATATATATATATATATATATACACGTATATATATGTATGTATACTTCTCAACATCTCACTTGACGTGCAATGTATTTACAGCTAATTTGCTACAATACAAGAACTTGATTGCACTATCACAGTCAACTATACCGAGTTACAAATAAAGTTATAATGTTTGTTCTGCTCGAACAACTATTTCGAATAAAGCGAAACAAGCAAGTTGGAAACCAGTAGAATAAATAATTAAACTTGCGAGTTGATACAACCGCCTCTTGGTCTAGCGTCGCTACGCTTTTACGACGTTTGTCTCAAATTCTTGTTTGCCTTTGAGGAAACTTTAGTGCACACATGGATTAAATAATAGAACGCGATGTTTATTGGTTTTCTTCGTATGTAATAGACAAATAAAAACTGGTCTTAAACAAAAAGGTTCTTAAGATGCTGGAGTAAATAAGTAAATCGGTTGAGTGGGAGTTATACCCGCACATAAGGGTTCCGTACCATCATACAAGGTTGTTCTTTTTAAATACTCGACAATGAACTAAGTAGGGTATATCAATATATAATTATATATTATAATATACAGGGTGTCAACTTGGCATGTGTTGGGCATTTAACAGCCTTATCGGAATCGATATTTAAAAATAACAAATAGATTTTTTTTCATAAGTGATGTGTATACGTATATATGTACGAGCCTACAAGATCCATATAGTTATAATTTTAAAAAAATCTGTTTTTTTACTTTTAAATTTGAATGAGATTCTGGTAAGTTTGGTAATGTTCTACGTATGCCCAGTTGACATCCTGTACATTATAATATATTATAATATACAGGGTGTCAACTTGGCATGTGTTGGACATTTAACAGCCTTACCGGAATCGATATTTAAAAATAACAAATAGATTTTTTTTTCATAAGTGATGTGTATACGTATATATGTACGAGCCTACAAGATCCATATCGTTATAATTTTAAAAAATCTGTTTTTTTTTTTACTTTTAAATTTGGATCAGATTCTGGTAAGTTTGGTAAAATGTTCTACTTATGCCCAGTTGACATCCTGTACATTACCCTTCGTGATCAAGTCCGACTCGCACTTGATTGATTTTTATTATTTGCTGTTATAGCGGCAATAGAAATATACGATCTGTAAAAAGAACAAATATATAATATCGTCTGTAAAAATCTATATGAATAAAAATCAAAACTGACTGGCTGACATATACACCGGCTGACCGATCAACGCAGAGCTGAACTCGCTGTGAATCTAGAAACATAAAATTTTAAACAAATGTTCCTTAAATATCGTAGAAAGCATGTATGGAAGCGCTAAGAAAATATTTTTTTTTATTAGGTTCAAAGTTTGTTAGGTATTAAATTCCTAAGTACATGCGAGTTTGATGAAAAATGTATGATTTGAGATACTAATTTTAGAAACTTAAGAGAAGAGGTAAAATAAAATAAGTATCAATAACTTCCGCATGAGTAACTAGGTTGGGTAGTAACTAGATAGACAGACGATTAAACAAAAAAACATTTAATTTCAATCCACACAAATAACAACAAAAATAGTCCACATTATAAATTAGTATTGTAATTTATATACTATAGTCATGGCTATATAACAATACACCAGTCTATTTAGGGTATGACGTTAATTATATTCACTGTATATATAATATCATGTTTACCCCGAAATATATTACGCAAATAATATATTAAATTGTGTTTTGTTTTTGGGTTAAATAATATCTACAATTTAGCAAAACTTTTAGCATAAAACCTGTTTTCATCGGTGTTAACTGTCACTCGAATAGCCAGTTGAAAGGACCTTCGTTTGTTTATTTTGACACGACCAGAATATTACTCTTGGCGAATATTCGTGGCTTTTTTCAACCTTTGCGTAGAAGATAGATACGAACACTATTTTTGTATCCTTTACGAATTAGAGGGTAAAACTTTTAGCTCCTCTTTCTGAATGATAGGCTTAATTTTTATAGCTAGTGTGTTTGACAATTATTTGCTAGTCATGAACACATTACGCTGAGCTATTGCTATCACACTGCGATATATTTTGACAGTTGTTTTGTGTTAGTGTAAAAATTAGAAATAAACTGTCAAAATGTATAGCGTTACGATAGCGGTAGCGCACGCATAAATGCTCCGTTAAGTGGGGTCAAATATTATCTAATAGTTGCTATCGATAAATACTATCGTATTTGAAAGATTTAAAATTTGTTTGTAAGTTAATATGCTGAAGGTAACCTTTAAACTACTCACCATCATCATATTTGTAAATTCCTTTTGCGTTCGATAGCCCGTTTATTGAGGAAAGTAGACTATATTATATCACGCTATGACTCACAGGAGCGAAGTTGCAGAGGGTTAGACAGTAAAAATAAATAAAAATTTCCATTAAAATGCTTTCAGTGTTTTTCTCTTGCATGAGAAACAGATGATAATATTATAACATTTTTTTTTATTTTACATATGGAATCAAGGAATTCCATTATTTATCTCTCCTTAGAATAGTTCATAGGCATGGGTTCCTGACAGTTTTTTAGTATGGTTATGTTCTTGTAATAGAGTATAATAGATGCACTTATATTATACGGAATTGATACCAAAAGAAAACCTTTAGTAGTTTCATACAATTGAAATATGATTGAGGTCACAATAAATATAAGAATTTATGTTAAGGAGATAAGACTAACTTAATTTCTTTTGAGATAGCCTTTGAAGTAATGTTATTAATAAGTAATATATGAGTGTTATTCGTTTGGGTACAAAATCTTTTATTTTGATAGCATACTTATTCTAATTATTTTAAATTTAAATCAAAACTAACTAACTAAAACTAAACCTATTTTGATAATATTCAAATTCGATAAAAAATAATTTTCAAATCGGATCGGATCAGATTTCAAACGGATCGGAATCAAATATACTACGAATAGAAAACCTTCTTTTTTGAAATCGATGGAGAATAAAAAACAACAGATTAATAATTATTATCAAACACTATAGCTATAAACATATAAAGCATTCTACGGATCGGGCGTTCTTGGGTACGCGTAGGCTGTCGTGTTGAATACGCATGGGTACATTTCTGAGTGCAAGATTTTTATTAAGAAATAAACTTTAAAGAAAAGCCAAAAACCGCATAATTTAACAGATTCACCATTTTTAATCAATAATATATAAATTTAGATAATATATACTTTAGTCGACGCGTATTCGACTTCGCGTGTTTGAAAACGCTCAGTCCGTTCGTAACCTAATACTTTCTAATGATTTCGGCTGCCAACATGTTGCCTATTTTATTAACAGTTTGCTCGCTTTACATGTCAGAATTTTATTTAGCAGTTAGATAACATAAATTATTTCTTGAAAATATATCAGTTATGATCCTAAAACTACTCCAGCATTTTATTCAGTCTTACGGCTAAGTATAACATATAAACATGTTCCGACGTCGCATCGCAGCAAACGTTTTTTGACCGACTTCAAAAAACGTTTGCTGTTGAAAAAGTGCACATTTTTTAACGAATTTCCTCACGATGTTTTCCTTCACCGCCGAGCTCGAGATGAATTTAAACACTAATTTAGCACTTGAAAAATCAGCGGTGCTAGCCGGGGTTTGAAGTCGCGATCATCTATTAAGATCGACCTGTTCTAACCACTAGGCCATCTCGGCTCGACCATGCCACTATGCTAACGAATTTATTACTATATAATATCTGTTAAATATTGCCAGTTAGAAACAAAGGAACGCTTCAATTAAAAAAAAAATGACCCGCGATTGCTGCGATCGTTTGATAATTTGTAGACATGTACAACACTACTTGTTTAAATTCGATAATATTTTTGTACAAAAACAATTACCATGCACATGATTTTCACGACTCCGCATCTTTCCCCGATGACGTAATCTACCACGACGCATCGTCGCATCATGGTTACGTGGCCCTGAGTTGTTACACCTCGTACCGATGCCGAAAGAAAAATGTGAATTCGAGGCGTCATTTACTCTGACCAACAAGCTGGATTGCTTTCAGAATATACCAGTTACATACATATGATACAACAGGATCGATGATGTAGCGGTTCGCTCGCTTTACAATAACGAATATCGACGTCATCGGGGCGGAAATGCAGAATTACAAAATTTAATTACATATTTTAATTATAGTTCTTTCATTGCTAGCTTCCGTTGAGTCTTAAAAATAGTTTTAATAAAAATAAGTATTTTTTCCACATTTCGACTGTAGCTAATGTAACTAGCTCAGTCCGTAACATCTTGATTTGTACATAAACGTCATTGGATGCTTATAAGCAATAATGTGTCAACCCACAAAAAGTCGAAATCCGAGATATTGATGTATTCTAATAATGCGTCACGTATTTAACATTATTCAAAAAATTTCAAGTCATCTAAACTAAATAAGTACGGAAAAAAGTGTCTTATTTAATATTTAGAATTCAATATTCTAAATATTAAATGTGTTCCAAATTTTGCAATGAGCCATAATCTCATATATTTAAAAAACTTTTTATTAGATAAAAGGTCTCATAACACTAATCTACCTTTAAGTCCTTACTTACCTTAATATGTTTGACATTTTAAGACACCATTTTCTCAAAATGAAGTCTGTGTGGCTTAACATAGTATTGCTTATCAGCCTCCAATTAACATCATCATTTCTATTGCATTAATTAATTGTCATTGTTATATGAATATCATATTTTATCTTCCTGAATGAAATATTTACCGTCGCGCTTGAAACGTACGCAAACTAATTTAAATTAATTATATTAATGTAGATACGATCGTCGAATACGAGCAATCTGTTAACTAATTCCTAATCACTATTACCGCGATTACAGTATTAATTGGAATATTCCTAAACATATACTCGTTTGTATAATATCAAACAACTTCGTATAATAAAATGTAACATTTGAATTAAAAAAAACTCTCAATCTATTAATTGAGAACAATAATACCAAATCTCTTTGTAAGTTACAAAAACTAAATGCCACGAAATCTTCGGTACGCAAGTCTGATTCACATTTCGGCCGATGTTATTTTTCACACAAAATACGTTAAAAACATAAAATCAATGTCAAATAATATTTCTACATTATGTAGTAAGTTCAAATCGTATCGCATTAAAGTGAGTTGAATCAAACAGACAGCATCGTACTTAAAGTCTCCTAGACACGCGTATATAATTTGACACCTGAAAGCTCTTTTACACTATTCGAAACGTTCTTTGCTTGTTGTGTTGGTTGACACGTGTTAGAGAGATTTTGTTTCTTTAGGTTTTATTTTTAAGCGTAAAAAAAATTACTAATTTACTAACATAACAGGGTTTGGGTTATGGTCTAACAAAGAAATGTCTAATATTTCTATCGTCTTCAAAATTTAATCGAGACTGTATTCTCGACCACACTGAACAATCTTCTTCGTGTCTTCTTTATCTCACGTGACAGTGGCAAAATAATCTCTGCTCGTATGGCACTACTAAAAGACATCAAAACAAAGAATTGAATCGAATTATTCGATATGATATATTTGCTTATTAATAAAATTATACATAAAATTTCGAGGCCTCAAAATAAAAAGCAAATTTTTATTTACATATACATATGCATATTATAAAAAAGTATTAGCCCAACCACCGTTTACAAAATTAGGACGAATCTAATGGCAATGAATCATATGCCAAACCATTTATAAACGGCTCCAAAAATATTGGTCTCCTACTATGGCAGCCGAATAAATACATGTAATTATACATGTTATATCACATCGAATCTGTGAAAGGCACATATTTCCCACATTTCTTCTTGTAGAGCCCGTAGCCCTTTTTTACAACTCGCATACGAGTTGGTTAAACTGGGGAAGTAGCACACTCACAGAAAATCGCTATGAAATAATTAGTACAGCTGTGTTTCGTACTGTAAAATAGGAGATCTAGAAGCCTACGTGCCCTTCCTTGCATTACTTCTTAATATTTTTGGTGAGAGAGTAAGAAGCCGAACTCTCTCTTCTATTACCTTACAGCTAATTTTCCTTCATCCTTCTTTATTTTCCAGCTGGCAACGCATTTGTGGCTCCTCTAGTGCTGCAAATGTTTATCAGCGGTTGTTTACAACGTTTTATTACATATTATTTTATGTTTAGCAATATTGGGCAGAATGCATTAATATCTTGCTCAATCGTATATGCAGAATAAAAGAAGAAAAATAATTGCGCGCCAATTTCGTTGTCATAAAAAAGAGGGTAAAATTGTAGTAATGCTTTATAAAAAAATAAATTAAAAAGATATTAAAGCATTATAATTATTTACTACAATTATGATATGATATGCCAAAAATCCAGCCATTAACTAAAAATTCCAATACAGCGGTGGTGATCACTTAATAAAAGGTGATGAGAATATTCGTTTCTCGATAATGATAAATAAAAACTTGTACCGATTAATCGTCGTCCAGTATATCGTATCGGATAGCGTAGAAACGTTTTAATACTGAGAACAGACGTGTTTGCTATCCAATTTCACAGATTACTGGCTCTTTGAGATACATCTGTACATATTTGTTGAATAAACAAACAACATAACCGTCAATATGCCTATTTGTTTTCAATAGATTCATTCATATGTTAAGACGTAACATTAGCTTATCTATTGCCAACTTGTCCAATTTGAAGAATCCAGCTTGAATCCTCATTGAAATAACATTGAATTGAGTTTCTTTGTTCGATTTCTATTATTTTGATATTTATTCATTTTCATCTTAGATGATAATTGTTTGGAATTAGTATTTACGTTAATTACTGGGATAAAAGTCCTTTATTCTTAATCTCTATTGCTTGTTGTATGTAAATCATCATCAGTCATATTAATTTGTCTCTGTCTCATTGATCTGTTTTAAAATTTGCACATTAATCTTCAAGCCTTTGCTTCGTTTTAATGTCGAAATAAGGATGAAAAATTTGAGTGAACCTATATAAATGACTTTTTATGACGTTTTTATAAATGATTGTAGTTTTTTTTATAATCAGCTGTTTTGTGGGGTTTCACTTTTGTTAAATTTCTACTGTTTCAAAGATTGTTTAAAGCTGGATTCGATCCGCTTCTATGAGATTTATCGTGATGTTTTATTAACTATAAAAGTTTTAATAAACAGACTCTTCATTCACAAAAAAAAATCATTCCACAGATAAGTCTTGAGTAATCTCAGTAAGTATCTATCACAGTTTAACGTGTTAAAAAATGAAATGAACTTTTCATTTCTTTATAGTATGAAGTATGCAGATATAAAAATAATTATATATGATAGGTCTCCTCATAAATGTAAATGTAAAGAATTTATGTCCAGTATCTAAGTGAAAATTATTGGAGCTCTAGGTATGTGCGTGTTAAAAATAGAATTAAAAAGTGTATGTGTTTAACAGTAACATTCTTTAGCAGGTACGTAATTATAATGTTTGATTATGTGTAAACTGACCTCATTTTTTATTGTTGTACAAAAAAATTTGGAGTGATTTATTTCGGGCAGCAATTAAGTCTGAGATCGCAAAATAACGATCTGTAACATCTGCACCGGTGATGCATAAACCACAAAAGTAAAATGAAAATGACTGTAGCCGTTCAAACTTGCAAAACAAAAAAAAATTATTCATCCTTTTTTCAGGGCTACATTACTTTTTTTGAGATACGCTGAAATTCTCGTAAAGTTTTTCCCGTTTCCTCAACGTATTTTTGGTTATTCGATTCGCGAAATATTTCGCTATTAAAAAACATAAGTGTGCTACTTATATTTAATATTATTTAAAAGCTAAATCTTCAGTAATGCGGTATATCTTTAGTACCAACTTTCTTTACTAAAATTTACTTTATTAAAATTGTAAATAAAACTATGTGTTAATAGTTTACATGCATTAAAAATAAAATATATGTGTATTTGTTTATTAACCGTAAATTACTGACCTTATTTTCCAACACTTTATACTAACCTTTGTCGACTCAACTACGCATGTATAAAGGAAAGGCTTAGATAAGTTTCTTGAAATGAAAGTTTTATATTGTTTTTATAGCAATAACAATTATTGGACGATGTGTTTACTTATTTAAACTAATAAATTACACAAAATTACCACTTGTCAATGAACTCATATCTTTCATACAAATTAAAAAATAGCCAATGTTCAAAGATCTTCACATACAAATTCATATGAATATTGAAAATAAATAAAAAAATAAAACTAATATTGAAAATAAACCCAAAATATTAAAGTTAACACATTAACAAGAAGAATTTTTCCATTATTTTAGAGAAACAACTCAGTGGCCGAAACAAAAGACACGTAAACTAAACGTGGTACGAAAAGTTTTATTAGTTTACGAAAACAGAGTAGACGAACAATCCAATTAACTAATTTATTAAAAAAGTGAGTGCCTTAACAACATTTTGCTTTAGAGCGGCATAAAACTTTAGGTCTTATTAATCCACCCAAATATTTACATGTATGTAATTTTGTACATTTTGTATGCCCTCGAGATATAATCTATAAATAACCTAAAATGTTGCCAGTGTTTTTCTCACTTTGCCTTACTACAACCATAGTGACGCTTAGGGACTATGTAGTCTTTTTATTATTGTTATATTTATATATGGACGCAGATAAGCTGATAATACTGTGTCAAGCCATACGGACTTCATTTTGAGAAAATGGCGTTTAAAGATGTCAAACATATTCTTAATCAATTTGTTTAAAAACGTATATCTCCATCTTTTCTTTTCTAATTAGATAAAAGGTGTAATGAATTAAAAACAGATTGATATATTTAATGTGTTATCTAATAATAAGTTTTTCAAATACTTAACATTATTGTATCAATTGCAAAATATGGAACGCACTTCAAATTATAGACATTTAGTTAAATAACATGCGGTTGACATAATGGACTGTGTTCGGTTAATGTTATTTGTAACAAATATTCATTTGTCAGCTTCAAGCGTACTAATAAAGGCGGGGTTATCGGATCGCCGTCGGCGTTATTGAAACACGTCCGGACTATATTTAATTTTTAAGCGCCGACGCAAAAAGAAGTGATGTTATAATTTTGGCGTGTCTGTCTGTCTTTGGCATCGTAGCTCTTAAAGGAATGAATCAAAAAAAAAACGCATTAATAATCGGATGTGTTCGAGATACGATATATATATATATATATATATATATATATATATATATATATATATATATATATATATATATATATATTATATTATGAAAAATAATTTTAAGTAATCTTAAGTAAATAAGTACGGAAAAAGTTTCTTAATGAAATGTTTAGAATATTTAAGTGAGTTTCATAGTTTGGATTATGCAATCATTTCATATATTTGAAAAAGTTATTATTAGATAAAAATCTTTAGTAGCCTGTCTGCTATAATTAATGATACTTTTTATCAAAATAGAAAAGAAAAGGTGGATATATGCTTCTTCAAACAGATGTGTTAAGAATAAGTTCGAACTCTTTAGATGCCATTTTCTCAAAATGAAGTTCCTTGTGGCTTGATATAGTATTGCATATCAACATCCATTTATTATAAACTATCACTGCTCTCAATAAAAAAAATTTAAGTAATAAAGGAACAACATTCGATGCGACATTCCATTTGTTAACGCAGTAATTCAATTTTGCCTAATTATATCTATGTTCGTTGAAATAATTTTATTTCTTTCATAATACATTTTACTAAATACTTAACTAAATAAAAATTGTTTTCTTATCCGGAAAATGATTAGAGGCTTTCACTCCTTTATGTCCCTAGGGCTTCAAAACCTCCAAAAAGCAGTCACTGTCATTACAGTAACTATCAGTTTACAACACAGCTAAAACGGCACAGTTGATAGGACAAGAGGATTAAGAAACAATGGATTCAAATTTATACAAACGTCCGCTGAGTTTTCAAGAGCCAAACTAATTAATCTCGAGCTCGTCTGAAAAAAAATGAACGTAAGGAAACCTGCATGTTTTATAAAATGTGTGACACAATTACCAATCCAATGAAGAACTGAAATACACCAACCAATATTATGGTTTGATAAGGTCTTTGTACAAGTTAATTGCTGTAGGTCCCATTATAATGTTTCAATGTCATTAATTATAATGTTAATGTATATTATGAAAATTTAAGTGTTACTTTAAAGTGCGAAATATAAAACGATTCACGAGGCATAATTACAAAGTTGCATTCAATAACGTCTAGGAGAAACAAATTTAGGGGACGGTAAAGAAGTTATATTTTCTGATTTAATGTAATTTTAAAAACCGTCTTAATGATTTCATTTGCCTCTTATGACAATTTAAGAGTAGGTACTTTTACTTTATGCCTTCTAGCAACTTTGTAAACTCTTACAATTGCCTGGTCAGAATTCGTATTGCAACAAAGATGTATAAAATACGTTAAGGTAATTTAGTTGGAGGCTTAAGGCATACTGAGGTGAGTTGATCGTTGAAAAACCATCCATGTGGATATTAAGCAAAGAACGCAAGTTCAAATCTGAACTAGATCGGGCTTACTTACTGTTTTTCAAGTTACAAGTACTTATTGTGTGTAAACGCTAAAATAAAATCTTGTAAGAAAGAGCTTAAAAATTCGACACAGGTGTACTAAATAATAGTCATAATATAGAATCATTATATTACAAAAAAAAAACTGACAACAATAAAAACATGAGAGATCCGTAAACAAAAAAAAATATGTAAAAACAAACAAATGACACGAAACACCTTATGAATATTTAATTTATAAAATTTCGCTACAACTCCGCACAACATTCGCTAGGCAGTAAAGTGACATCGTTGTATATTCCGTTTGAAACGGTCGTACTTAATCACTCTTTCGCCTGGATAGATCGTGACCGCGTTTTTTGGCAAAAACGTATAACGTAATAATGAATTTATGGAATTTATTTCAACTTTTTTAACCGAGCTCAATAAAGAATGAGTTCTCAATTCGATTCGAACCGTGTTCGTATGTTATATTTATTGTCAATATTCACACATATTCTTTATTAGATAATACACATCACGAAGGGCAGAATGTTCCAAGAAGAGAATAAAATTTCTTAACGGATAACAAATCGTAAATAATGCAATTGGAGAAAAGACAACCTATTTATTTTATCAATCGACTGTTCGACTTAATTTTGTGTTTACATAAATTATATTGGTTAATTCAAATTCAAAATTAAATTCATTCAAATAGACTTTTAAAGGCATGTTTTAATTGTTAAGTTACAATTTAATTGTTTTAGATTTTTATTAAGCTAACACCGGTTTGGAATGTAGTCTCTACCGTGATTCTAGAAATTAAAACAATTTATATTCGAGCATCTCTATTTGTTTAATTATTATTATTATTTTTTTGTTATTAGTTGATTCTTGGGCGTAACGTTTAACTAACATTATCAATTAAAATTTCAATTTAAAAAAGATAAGTTTATACCTAACAAAAGAGAAAATTAGTGGTAGGTACCTAGCCTTTATTATCGTATTCACGGTCTACCAGCTATGAATATATTGAAATTATCCACACAGAAATATGTACCTTACTGTATTGTTCAGAAAACCACAAAAGTGATGAGGGTATGATCTGTCTCGAATGGATACAGTCGTGCGGAATTAAATAAATTGTATTGTTGTATTAACTTTAGGTATTCGTGAAAAATTCTTGAATCTAACTTTGACCTTTAAGATATTTTTTTAACGAGGAATTTTCATGTTAATAAATGATCTATAATAGTATTAAAAAGAGGTGAAATTGGTTGTCCGAAACTTCGGGAAAAAAAGGTATTATTTCGATTAGTTCTTGCGTCAAGACCCATTATTTAAAATCTGAATAGTATACATAGCGAAATTTTAATTTTACATATATAATAGAAGTAAAATTTGTTTGAAGTTTGTATGTAGGAGGTAATCTCAGAAACTATTGATTCGTTTTTTGAGGACGATAGCCCATTTATTGAGGAACGTTAAAAGGCTATATAACATCACGTTACGACTGATGAATATGAAATTTCGCACACTTAAAGTTTATATCGAGATGGAGTGCAGAATGCAATTTTTTTAAATATGCCTAAAATACATTTAATCGATAAAAAATTTCCACATTACCATTTTGACATTAACACTCATATATGCTCTTTTGTTTATTTTTAAAGTCTGCTGTCAAATTAAGAATAGATTATCTGTAGTCAATCTTGAAATCAGTTGAAAATTTAATGAACTACGGTCGAATTATGACCGCTAGGCCATCCCTAGTAATATTTATTAAATATTTGTCAATTTATTCGTTATCTGATCACTAACAAACGAGATTAAAGAAATAGCAAACAACTATGAATGAAATAGATTAGATTGAAACACACATTCCCAAACCTCAGAATCAAGCTCTCAAAGGACATATCAAACATTCTAATTGCTTTGGGTTTTTCCAAGTATTTATTTATCAATTTTCGTGATAATCGTTTCAAGCAAGATTCCTTTGAGATCGACAAATATAATTTTCCGCTCGCTAATCGTATTAAATAATTGTGTTAACGTTGTTAAGATCTGTTTGTTAATTAATTTGTTTGAAGCTTTAAAAGAGAATTAATTTATTAATTGACTGCATCTTATATTGTAATAATAGGTTTCGATCAAAACCATAAACACGTTACGATGTCGCGTCGTTACACATTATGACCTTATGAAACGTTATGACAATCGTGACTTTTTAACCTCCGACAAAAAAATAGATGTTATAAAGTTGGCGTGTGTATCTGTGTGTGGCGTCGTAGCTTCCTAAATAATGGACCATTTTTTCAAATAAATAAATAAATAAACGTAAACCACTCATCGGCCCCCATTAACGTTCATGATCCCGTGTCGGGGGTCCGGAAACACACACAACACAAGCAGAAACACCCAGACCACGGTAAACATCCGTACGACCAATACAGACAGTTTGCCGTGAGTCGAGATTGAACCCGCGACCGTTAGAGCTGCAGTCGGTTGCAGTGACCACTGCGCTAACTTGTCTGTCAAACTTGTGTAATGGTTCTTACATAGCTATTATTTATGAAGATTCTAAACAGATCTTGAGTCAGAACGTTCAATCAGAACGTTTGAAGGTTATCAACTCTATAACAATTGTAGAAAGAATTTGTTATACTTTTAGTGTTCTAATCCACTTGAAATTTACTATACTTTAAACGATATTTAAATAACAAAGTTGCTTAATTTTGCATTTATATTATTTAGATGCTCATCGTAGATTTTTGCGACGTAAAGTTGTATCGTACTACGTCGCGATATCGCGCGTCTTATTGTATTATAGTTATACGTTTTAATATTGATATTTTCATAATTGATAATAGCATCACTATGTAATAATTTTATCTACGAAATGTTTTCTTTGGCGTGTATACAAATATGTCAAGTTGGTATGAACGGTAATCATTATGAGTCATTAACAACCGATTTAAATATTATACAAATTTTATATGCATATTTGTTATTTTGATATTTAGATTCAAATTCTATACAAATTTTGTCAATTATTATGCTTGAAAAACCGCAAATTAAATACATTATAGAAATAGGTGCACCATTTAAGTAATTATATATAAATAAACATGTATTCAACATCACTATATTGTATCACAAATATATAATATTGTTTTTGCAGTAGTGTTGTACTATAAATAAATTACAAAACATGCTCGCATGTGATATTCTTTTGTTAAAAAAAATAGGTAAGGGAACTTAAATTCCTTGTTAAAAGTTCTAGAGTCTGAAATTTCCTTTAAAAGATTTTAAGGCATTATGTTGTCTGAAGCAGTTTCTATATCAATAAAGACTTTCCCTAAGTAGTTGAAAATTTTAAACTTTGAACTTCCAGCTTCAGAATAGTAAATTAAAACTCGCTGTGTAGAAAACATTTAATCATGAAGTAAAAGTGCACTAATAGCCTAGTTTACTTTTAACCGACCAAAAAGGAGGGGTGTTATAAGTTTGACGCGTGTCAGTGTATTATGTGTTTCGGTTAGATAATAAATTTAAAGAATATTTTTAAAAGTCCATAATAGCGAAAGTATATTATTCTATAGGTACAAGATTATAAAAATGATAAAAATGCTTCAATTCAAAATATACATAACTCAAAGTTGACTGACTGATAAAGTGGTCTATCAACCCACAGCCCAAACCACTAAACAGATCGGGCTGAAATTTGGCATGCAGGTAGATGCTATGACGTAGGCATCCGCTAAGAAAGATTATGATTAATTCTACCCCTCAAGGGGATAAAACAGTAGATGAAAGTTTGTATAAAACTTTGTCAATTTTAAACCGGTTGGGTTGAGACTTTGCATGCATAAAGCTACTATGACGTCGGGATCAGACATCGCATACGAAGTCGCGAGCACCAGCTTAAAATAAAACTATTTTAAACGGATTTAAATCGCGTATATTAATTTTTTTTATCATCCCGACGTTTCGAGCACTTTGCAACGTTCATGGTCACGGGTAGACGTAGAAGTCTACCCGTGACCAATACGATAATATACGCGATTTAAATCCGTTTAAAATACTTTTATTTCAATGAATAATAATCGCGAAAATATAAGACAACGATAGTTTAGTATTAGCTGGATTATAGATTATCTGTCTGTTGCATCGTGTGCAACGAGTACAGAAATTGTGATGTGTTTTTATTTGTTTGAAAACTGTTTTTATTGAGATGTTCAGGTATTATCTAATTTATGATTATCTGTTCAGACGTTTGAAGGGTAGCTCTTTTCTAATTGTTGAAAGGATCTAAGCAACTTTTACTAGTTTAATCAACTCTAAATTTACTATACTATGAATTATATTAAAATAACATAGTTCCTTAACCTTGATCAAGCTGCAGCATCATTTACAATCAGCGACATACACATTTCTACAAAGTTTGATCTTAAAGTACTAATATCAAATCACTTTGCTTAGTAAACAATCACATCTACTTATTTACGTAAATAAATTGAATAGAAAAAATTTAAAGTAACGCTTGATAAAATTCAATAGAACAATACATTTCTATCTATCAATAAAATTGGCACCGATTTCAACAACGAAGATATTTTTGAATATGCACAATTTACAAGCAGAGGGCGCAATCTCGGGTATTGTTCAGTCGCAATTGAGAGACGCGGAACATTGTTACAATCTGCTTCAGTTGCCGAATTCGAGGATCCTTTTGACAGGTAAAAGGTTATCTAGATACACGGTTCGTAAGAAGTACGAACTTGAAAGGTTAAGATCGCTTAATTTTTAGGGAAGATATTTTTATCCTATCTGCGACGTCATCTAGAAGATGCGTTCGATACCCGTTTAATAATATTTTAACCGACTTCCAATATATGAGGTTCTCAATCCGTCGCACTTTTTATGTAAATTCATTAATTATTCGAAAACAGCTTGACTAATTTGAATAGTTCTTTTTTGATTGAAAGGGTATAATGCTAGATTGGACCCATAGAATTTTCATCAAAATCGATAAGGAAGTTTGGTTTTAAAATCATCTTTTTCGTTTCACTGTATATACTAAGTAATTTTGAGCGAGTATTTTATTATACTGGATCTCGAATTATATTCATATTATTACCTGAAGCTGAAAACGATGTATGCTTTGAAATACAATCCAGCAATCGAAGGGTTATTATGCGGGGCAACCGCTATCACGACGCGATACAGTTTTGACAGTTGATTTGTTTAGTACAGAAATTAACTGTCAAAATCTATCGCGTTGTGATAACGGAAGCTCACAGTAATAAGCTTGCAGAAACACATCTTTTATGTATGGATGTTGATCACTCATCAATATGATGATGCTGATAAGCAATAATGTGTCAACCCGCAAAAAGTCGAATTCGGAGATATTGGTGTATTCTTATAGTGCTTCATGTATTAACATTGTTCAAAAAATTTGCAAGTCATCAAAAATACATAAATACGGAAAAAAGTTCTTTAATCAAATGTTTCGAATATTGAAGTTTGTGTTATATTTTGCAATATAAAATAATATCATGTGTTAGAAAAACTTATTATTTGATAAAACTTTTCATTATACCAATTTGCTTATAACGAACTATACATTTTAACAAAATAGACAAGAAAAGATGGATTTATACTACTTCAAACAAATTTGTTAAGAATAGGTTTGACATGTTTAGACGCCATATTTTCAAAATGAAGTCCGTGTGGCTTGACACAGTATTGCTTATCAGCGTCCAAGTAATAATGGGTCAACCCACCCAAAATCAAATTCGGATATAGTGATGTATTCTGATATCGCGTCGCGCTTAACATTAAGCTTCTTGTAAATGGCGCACGGGTCTTACTGATTAGACAGAAAAATAAATTTTAAATATTCGTCAAGTATAATAAAGTATTAACTAGAGCCGTAAAATGTAGTGCGCCAGAACACTTAGTGCTTTTTTTAATTTATTTTATTGTATAGAGCAAAACTGTTACGTTGTTACTCAGGCGTTGACCCGAAAACATTATGTATCTAGCTAGGGGACTCGTAGTTTTCATTCAACTGTACCCTTGATACAATGAAAGTTATAATACTCTCAAACTTACTCAGAATCAAAATGTCCAAGGAATGTTAATTCTTAATTTATTAGCATGTAATGAATTTAATTCTGAAGACTAAATATTTTATCTTAGCGTATAAATATGCATGTACTGTGTTTAGCTATAGCTAACTGTGTAAGTACACGGGTTGGCTTTGCCGTGGCAGTACCACACTTTCAAAGAAAGTCGGCCTAAACTAGCTCACATAGCTACGTATCGTAAGGTGAGTGAGTGAAACAGAAGCCTATCCCCTATTCTTTATCTTATGTACTAGTACCCTTTATTCCTCTTTCCTTTTTTGGTTTTCTGGTGCTGCAAATGTCAGGTGACACCACCTCTCTTTTAATATTTCGTTTTTCATATAGCTTTATACTTTGCCAACCATCTATCTAATTCTAATCTATCTAATTCCATTAGAAACATCTCAGGATGAATACAATTTTCGAAAATCATAAACTACATAACTTCCCTAAAATAATACCGCCTTACTACAAAAGATGAAATAAAACCATATTCAACACGTTTCTACTTAAACAGTGTTTAAAAATTAAACATTGCTTAAACTTTTGTCTTAATTGATTAGTAAAATCATGAAAAAATATTAACAAAATGTCGCACGTTAGATTTTAGACAACTGTTAAGCTCACTTAAACGTATGTTATGCATAATTAAACTATGGCTAAAGCACTCAAAATTGTCCTTGTCAAACGATTTGTAGTACGAAATTTTATAAATATGCGTTTGTTAAACGTATGTTTAAATTTTTGTAGTTACGCAGTTAGTGTTTACGATGCAATAGAACTCCTGAGAAAATATCCATGCTCATAGAACTATGTGTTGACATTGTAGGTTGGGATAAAGACCAAACCATAAACAGGATAGGTCGCGCCGTGGCATCATGGCAAAATGACATCACTTAACAAAAAAACCATTTGAATTTGGTTCTCAATTCGTAGCGTATTTTTTATAACGTTTGTTATCCCATAACTCCGTCATTTACTAACTGATTTTGAAAATTCTTTTTTGTTTTCAGATTGGTAAAATATATATCTAATTTCAGTAATATGGTTTTAAAATCGAAGTAATTGCTATAAGTGTTTCGTATACGTTAACAAAAATTCATATTTAGATAGATTTTATTACCTTTATTTAGATTCACACCGCAAATTTACACGACATAGGTACAAAAAAGAAGGAAATACAGACAGAGACATCGAAAGTAAAAAGGCTTAGGAATAAAAGAAAAACACAAAGTTAACTTACTTACCAGTTACCACTTATCAGTTTTTTATGTTATATAAAATATAATAATATGTTTGCGGCTATATAAAATAGTACAAGTAATTGAATCTTTATTTCGCAATTATAATATGGTTTAGCCGTAACTCAGTGTCATTCACCTAGTAGAATAAAACGTTCAATAATAAATTGAACAATTTGTATATGAAATATGGATAAAAGCGATAATCCAATAATAGCATAACGTCGCGGATAGTGCAAAACCTCGTAACTAACTTTTGGAATAAGATCAATTTTAAAATCAATATTTTTTTTATTCATAAAAAACAAGCTAGCTAAAAATTATAGAATCAATATTTGTATTATCAATATTTAAATTATTTCTTAACACAATTTAATTTTGATATAACGTCGATGACACCACCAACAAAATACACTGCGTAATAAAAAACGCCTATATATATATATATATATATATATATATATATATATATATATATATATATATATATATATATATCTCAATACTACAAATATTTAATTCAAATTTACACTTTATAGGAAAATATTGGAGTCAGCACGACAGATGTAACTTCGTCAACGCCGCGCAATAAAAAAAGTATTATTACGATTATTTACCGCGATAAGACCCGTCATTAAAAATATGAATAATATAAAACGCGAAACTTTAGTAAAAGCTAGTTACGCGGTTTTGCACTGTCTCCGACAATACGTTACTCGAACACGTAACCCACAGACGGATGATCGTCCTAAATCCATATTCGAAGCAACTGTTTCGAATGGACATTGGTTTTGCACAACGTTTAACAATTCCGTCACAATTGTCACAATCGCTTTGTGAGTTAAAGCCTCGATCTATCATCACGGTTGCGGGCTGTGATCGATATTGGGAACGCACACTGCTATAATAGCTTTGTTTACGTTATTTAGACTATTTGATATCCGTTATTCCATGAAATTACTATATAAATCGAAACAAATTTTAGTTGTTTTTGAAAATTAATCGATAATAACGTTAAAATCGATGACGTGGTTTTTCACTTACTAATTTCAATTATTTTGATTTAAATGATTTTTAAATCATTCAAATCAAAATCATTTACTAGATCGATTTGCAAAGTATGAGTATATACTATTTCGATTAAAATAAAAAATATTTAAAGTCGGGTTAATAGAAGGAGTTCTGATGTAACAAACATTAAAAAAACATACTATATTCATTGAGATGTTCCTTCATTTTTGAAGTCGGTAAAAAATCAAAAAAGTAACAGGTAAAATTATTTTCACATTTATAATATTAATATCAATTCAATTTATATTTAAACACGATACTTTTTGGTAGAACTTTTTCTATATAAATACCAATAAATAATCTATTACAGTTTAAAATACTCTCGTATTTGTTGGTGTTTCTTCAATAAATCAAATTGTTTTCACTTTCGTTAGCGTGAATGGAATAAAAAATCAGATCGTGTAAGTTCTAGCAGTTCTAGCGAGTAAATCAGTCGAGTATATGAGTCCCTTGGGACGTTGTGCGAAAATTTATCGCTAGAGTAAAATAATTGTTTTCCTTACAATTATTGACAGACATCACATAATAAGTAGTGATCAAGATACTCAAAAATAACATATATTAAAAAAAATAGATACTATATTAAATCAATAGATGGATACTCGTATAATATATATTTCAAAATAATAATTTCGAATGAATCTAATCAGTACTAATAATATGATTTTCGAGGAGAACCGTCGAGGAGTTACGCTGGGTTACATTATTTTTTCAACTTAAAATGGGTGAAGTCATAACGAATTAGATTCGATAAATAATATTTCTTTACCATTTGTGACGTAAGATTTTATGTTCTTAATGATCAAAAATGAGTCATGTTTCTTTTATCAATACAAAACAAAATATTTGTTGAGGTTTTTTATTATGATAACCGAGAAATGAGTAGGTAACCTGATATTAAGTACCGCCTCTCACGAACATTTGCGACACCGGAGGCACAAATGTATTGTCAAGTTAAAACTGCATATCATATGGACGCTGATAAGCAATACTGTGTCAACCCACACGGACTCCATTTTGAGAAAATGATGTGTACAGATATCAAAACTATTCTTAATAAATGTGTTTGAAGACGTATATATCAATATTTTCTTTTCTATTTTAATAAAAGGAATAATTCATTAAAAGCTGATTGGTATATTAAAAAGTTGTATATTATAATAAGTTTTTCAAATATATGACATTATTGTATATTTCAATATTCGAAACATTAAATTAAAAAACTTTTTTCCGTACTTATTTAGTTTAAATTACTACAATTTTTTTTGAATAATGTAAAGTATGTTACGCACTATCAGAATATATCAATATCTCTAAATTTGATTTAATCTTTTTTTTGGGTTGACACATTATTGCTTATCAGCATCCATATTATAATAAGTTGCGTCATGACTAGATGCCCTACTATTATGGTGTTACGTAAATGAACAAAAGTCGAAAAGACAACTATCAATATTAATTTTCATATAAGCAATGTGTAGATAGATAGATAGATAGATAGAAACTTTATTTGGATCACACCACAACATGAGTAAAAAAAATAAATAATAATAATAATAACAAAAGCAATTCTGACATATTAAAATACAAGAAAGAGAAAATAAAAATTATAAATAGCTTAACAAAAACATTTTACATTTTATTTTACTTAATCTAAATTAAATTTTATAAAAAGCAAAAAAAAAAGATAAAAAAATAGATTCCTTACCACAAAACAAAAAAAGTATTAAATAAACTATAATAGAATAAAAATAAACCGTGAAGTGGTGTGGCATCCAAAATGGAAAACCTCATCAGTTAAAGCTGGCATAATAATATCCCAGCACTGATTTTCAGAGGCCTCCACGTGACGGTGACGGACGGCCGTGTAAGCGTGGTAAAATGTTAATTAAAATTAATGGGATAATTAAGTGATAAATTATAAACTTAAAACTAAAATCTTTATCCAAAATACTGTATTTATTCATAATTTTAATTCATATAATTAAATCGGACATACAAATTAAAAAAAAAGAAAAAAAAATGACATTTAGGCAGTATATCGGAATGTATTGTTTTACTATGACTCAACTCAGCGATCACGCCATGGTACATCATGGCGGCCGGTGCTATTAAGAAACATCGCGGCGAATGAACTATTCTTAAAAGCTACAGTGGAAACAGACACTCCGCAACCAATATGACGTGAAATCTGCAATAAGCAATTTGGCCATGCAATTATAGGTAAATTTTTAACGAAACTGTACTAACGTTTATACTATTAAATATTATTTATCATTATCAATATATACATGAATATGCGAATGAGATAAGTTAATGTTCAGTGTGTACTGAACCACTTTTTTATATAAAATGCATTTGGCAAGCGAGCAGGCTGGACATCTGATGTTAAGTTATCACGGGAGAACTTTTGGACAAGAATTACAAGACACTCTTCTATACGTTTAAGCGACGTAGCCCATACACAATCTCCTAAATAATTAAAACCAATCAAATTAACCGAAAAGGTTTCATTAGAACAATTTATTTAGCTGTGAAAGTAAAATGTTTTATTGGTTCGTTAAAATGAGTAACATATAAAATTTTCGTGTAAATTTATCCAAGCCACGGCTTCGGTTTCGCATCAATTAAGCAACGTTGATAAATTTTTGATAAGTTTTCGCCGAAAAATCACCAGATTCGAATCAACTTAATTGCCAGCAGCGGCGTTTTATATCCAAATACATTCCTCTTTTTAATTTATTTTCATACCGAGTTAATGAGTCAAACAAAATAGTAGTGATTACATTTAACGTGCCAACAATTTAGTGCTAGCTCACGAATTAATTAAAACATTTCAGCCGATTCTTAATATGAATTTGATATTAAACTATGTATACTAACTTTATTTACTTAAAATAAATTAAATTTTATTTATTTTTAACAGAGTTAGCTAAAGTTTACATATATATTTTAATTTTAGTAATATAATACAAAACTATTTTTTATTATTTAAAATATAAATAACTAGATGATACGCGTGACTTCGTTTCCATAGAATAATTATATCAAATAACCTACTTTTTGAGAAATAATGAGTCCTTTATAAAAAATTTTCATCTCCAATTATCCAAGGTTCAATCTTAAAAATGATAGAAGGATGAAACTGACAGATAGACTTATTTTTATATTTATAATATTAGCATGGATTATATTAATAAAATATTGTTATTTAATATCGTAATAAACAGCAAAAAAGTATTTGTATTGTAAGAAGTAAAGTGGAAAAGTAACCAGGTATAACGTTACGGACAAAAAAGATACACTTTGTGACGTGGCTTTCTGGCACGTAAGAGCGACGTCTTCACCGGCGTTCTACGTTACCGAATGCGATGCGGAGCGGCGCGACGCGAAACATACAGTTGATGTCCATTGAAGCGTCCTATGTGATATAAGATCGCGTTTCGTTGGTGTTATATTTTCGCGCGGACAAATTGCAGTGTCATCGTTTTATAATTCATGTGCACATAGAAAAAGCAGCCACATCGCGCCGCATCGCTTCGTGAAACGTTACAATATCGACTGTCTGTAAAATCCTACGACGTGCATTGTAAAAAATTGCGACGCATCGTGTAACTGACAAAGGAGTATGTTCCAAAAAGAACGTTCTCAATTCGTTGAAGATTTTTTATTTTATTACTTTAAATGATACATCATACAAAAGTGTTTTAGTCCTTGTTCATCGCGAGAAAAACTGCGAGGCACGTTTAGTTAAATAAGAAAATATATCGACCTTCGACAAATATTTTAAGAGGCTCTCGTTTCGGCCGTTAGATCAAGAGCCGGATACAGAAGGCTTGCTTGAAACACGTACCGTAAGGAGACTCTTCACGCTGGGACCTCATTTCATAAATTTTGTTCTCTCTTCACAGTCTTAAAAATTGATTACCTTGACCCAGGTGGCTTAGGACAACGATATTTTTTACTGTAGACATGTTAAGTTTATTTTTTATGACGTCAAAAATATGTACCAATTTTCAACTTTTATAAATTCGGCAATTATCTTATTAGCCGTAAGATACTGTTGCCAGTAATACTCGGTCGCTTGGTAGTTGCGAAGAAACATCGTTTAAAGTATACGATATTTTGAGTATCAAATTCATTAACTTATAACATATGCATAGTTATTTTGGTCTCCAAATGGTTGAAATATGACCATAAACATAAATTAAAAATTATATAGGCGAGTCTGTATCAAATACATAGTACTGTATGTAAAGTTTTTTTTATTGATTTGATGTATTTTTATGCAAAATTAAAAAATATATTAATATTCATCTCTACTTCTCTATATGAACTTTAAGTGTGCAAAATTTTATACTCCTCTGTCCGCGCAATTTTTGTAAAAAGAGATACAACGTTTTTGCTTCATTTAGTAACATATAGTAAAATATAATTCAATTATATATAATATCTATTTTTTAAAATATTTCTACGAACAATAAATTACGAAAGAGTAGATACTCTAATACTTATTATTGTTATCGATTGATATATTAAAATATATGGTACAGTCATCGATGAAGTATACTCTTCGGTGACTTTCTATAACGTACTCCTTTATCGTTTATCAATTATTTTATAATTCCAGGTCATAAGGTCCACGAATATTGTATTTAGTAATATAAAAAAAAAAACATTAATAATTTTGATCCTAAAGATCATTGAACTTTTGAATCACAAACGAATAATAAATAATAAATTGTAAATAATATTTATCGAAGCTACAGATCTAAATAAAACCTAATTCGTTATGACTTCATCCATTTCATTGTTATGAAAGTAATTCAACGCAGACCCCGGCGTAACTTCTCGACGGTTCAGTTTCAATTAAAACTTTCAAATGATTTATATTCAAAGTATATTTCACATTTCTTCCACACAGATCATATTGTGAAAAAATCTTATTGTTTTGTTTAATTGTTTTATAAATAAAATATATTGTATGTGGCGAGGATTTCATTCTATTTTCATCGATTTAGATTTTGTGGGTATTTTTTTTGTTTCAGTAAATATACATATGTATAAGATTTTAGTTTAAAACATTGCAGAAAATAATATTTTTATTTTCGTAGGCAGTTGATTTTTTTCTTAAAAGTTTTTAATAAGAGAATTGTGTAAGTTTTTACGATAAGAAACGTAACAAATATTCAATATTATGTATCGCTGCATATTGCCTTCTCTATTTATTGGTAATTAATTATTTCTTTAAGCTATTACCTATTTATCTATATAGTAGCAAGTGAAACAAAAAAAATGTATCTCCTTTTACGAAAATCGCGACGACGGAGGAGTGTGAAATTTCGCACACATACATATAGTTAAATAGAGAAGGAAATGCTACACAATCATAAGAAATACTTCTTATGATTTTCAGAGTGCAATATCACATCCTTTAGACTCGTCATAAATCACAAATGTAGGTTTTTATTTCACTAATTAATAATACCTTTTTTATTACTCGACGTTTCACCGAAGTTGCATCCATCGTGGTCACGAGCTGACTGGTGTACCGCGCGCCCTCCGGCGGCGAGTGATAGTAGGCGAATAGCGATAAGACCCGTTATTTCAAACTAGCTATCTCTTGCGGTTTCACTCGCGTTTATTGTTACTACTTCGCTAATATGAGTCTCAGCGTAACGTTTTACAGCCTATAGCTCTCTTCATTAAATAAAGTATCTAACGCAAAAAAAAAATTTCAATTCGAACCAGTAGTTCCTGAGATTAGTGCGTTCAAACAAACAAACTCTTCAGTTTTATAATATTAGTATAAATATAGGTACAATAAATCGCAAAATTTTAATATATAAATCTTTAAATTAACATAAAAATGTATATCTACATTAAAATATCACTTGAATAATGGAAAAGTACTTAAAGTTTACCGAAAAATTTTTCAACTATAAACTAGAAAACACAGTAAATCATGATTCAAAGCTAAATGGAGTGTTTGTTTACTAAACGAGATCAACTCTCTATGAATATATAGCAGGCTACAGTACTTCAGACATAAGTTCTTGTGTCAACATTCTGCGTTTAGATTTCGGTATTTGGTTTACTTCGTTTTAAAATTGAAATCGTTTTTATTCAAGTAGAATTTTTTACGTAATATGATTATCAAAAGCAAAAATCTGTAATTTGCTTTTTAAACAAAAACTTATAAAAACAAAATTATAAAAAAGAATAACTTACAAATATGATTCGTGGGTTCATAAACAAACCATAATATTTTTTAATTACACTTATGTATGATTCTAGCAATACAATACACGTAAATAAAATGATGTATGTGTCATATATAAAAACACTAGCTACGTCCCGCGATTCTATCAGCATTCATTTGAACACAAAATGTACTAAAATATACTCCAGACGACCGCTCTGGTGTAGTGGTGCTGAATGTACCTCTAACGCCGACGGTTGCGGGTTCGATCCCCGCTCGGGGCAGATATTTATAGTTGTATAAATATTTGTTCCTAGATAGTGTTTGTCCTTGTGGGTTGCCCCACCGTGCCTCGGAGAGCACGTAAAGCTGTCGGTCCCGGTTGTTATCACAATCACCTGATAATGATCATTACTCGTAGTAGGGAAATTATTCTAGTCTAAATGGTTACTGGCTTGCCTTCAGAGGTTGCAGAGGTCAGATGGCAGTCGCTCTGTGTAAAAATCAGTAACTCGTTAATATCTAGACTAGAATAGAAAGCAGACCCTGGTATAACCGGGAAAAATGCTAGGTAGATGATGATGTGTCATATATAAAAACACTAGCTACGTCCCGCGATTTTATCTGCATTCATTTGAACACTAAACGTACTAAAATATACTCCATACTTTAACCGTCCGCAGCGTAGGTACATACGCAAGGGAAGCTCTCAAAACGAATATTTTCTCCTATTTTTGCAACTTTTTTGGACAGACACGTCGGCGCAGTGGTCACTGCAACTGACTGAAGTGCTAAAGGTAGCGGGTTCGATCCCGCTCAAGATAGCGTCCGTATTGGCCATACAGATGTTTGTCGTTGTCTGGGTGTTTGTGTTTGTGCTGTGTGTGTTTCCGGACCCCCGACACAAGGTCATGAAATCTTAATGGGGACCGTTGAGTGTACTCTATACTAACTGCCACTTGCGGGTTCACTCGCATTTATGATTACTGTTTCGCTTCTATGAATCGTAGCGTAATGTAATATAGCCTATAAACTTCCTCAAAAAATATTTTTTTCAAAATCGAATCAGTAGTCACAGTGACAACTCCCTACATACAAACTTACAAACATACTAACAAATTTTACCTCTTTATAAAATTAGTATAGAAGTTAGATATCACTCATTTTACACGGCGTAAAAATGGCTCGAAATATCGATTCTATTGAAAAACGGCAAAAGAATGAATTATACTTAAAACGAAGAGAGTGTACACCCAACGATGTTATTATTCACTGCAAGATTCGACGCATTCACTTAATGGCATCCTCTTTCAAAATATTATCGCCTTCAGTCATCCCCTTATTTATTATCTTTGGAGGAAATTTATCACCAATCTTTTTCTTTTTTATTCAGAGACACCCGGTGTTTCTCGAGGCTCATAAAATCGTAAACTTTTATTAACGATTATTACAAATGTCATTTATGTATGAATTTAAGTGGGTAAGTTGTTTTTGCAGGATATAGGCGACGATAATAAGGGGTAATCGGGTATAATTACTCGTATCTTGTATTGAAATTTTATCTGTTTATACAAATATTATCTCTTTGAAAACTATCTGCTTTACTACAAAAGATGAAATAAATATTCAATACGTGACTAGCTAAACAGTGTATAAAAATTAGACATTGTTCAAATTGTTTTCAAAACATTGCTATACTGCGTGTAAAATTATAAACTTATCAATAAAGGTCACACGTTATATTTGATAGCTAAAATAGGTTTTAAACACGTATTAAAAATCTAAGCGTATATTTTATACATAATTAAATAAAATAATCAAATATAAAATATAAATTAAAAAACTTTTTTTTAAATAAATTGCTATCGACTAACAATAAATCCATTTAAGAAAATGAACAATAAGCCTCGCAAAAATATATATCTATCAATTATTTAAAAGAAAAATAAAAACAATATGTACCCGTGTGTTTACATTGTTTTGTCTATTTAAAATTTTATTTTTTACTTTTCTTACATACGAACTACGATACGAATGAGCGACGGTTAAGGCGATGGCGCGATGGATGGAATATTTATGGACAATTAATAATTATTTGCAACTACCCCGCAATTTGGCTTTTATTGTTAATGTAGTTTGTTATTTTTTTTTATTATTATTATTGTTATTAACCTTATTATTGTTCTATTTTGTGGATTTGCTTCCTTTTGGTATTTATATGTATATGCATAAAGCAAGAAATGTAGATAGGTTAAGTAATATTTAATCATGAGTTATCGATGATAAACTCCAGTGTACGGAAAAATCAGCAATGAGTTATGAGACACTGTTAACCTTAAGATAGTTTTGTAAAACATAGTGTTTGTATTAAAATAAATAAAAAGAAAATTAAACTATGTCTAAACCATGTTTAACTCAAAACTGTCGTTAGATGCGGATTTGTAGTACAGGATTTTATGGGCACGCGTTTAACGTATGTTTAAATTTTTGTAGTAAGGCAGTAAATGTCTCAACATATATCGACAATTTGTGTCGTTACTAAAACATACAAGTTTTACTCACGGACATCATAAATATTTACATAAGTTTTTTGTCATTCTCTGTATTATTCGATAGCCACAGCCTAAAGTGACCTAGGTAACTATTACCAGCTGACAGAGTTGTTTAATGCCAATTTTTTGAGTAAAATTTACATATGTAATTCTTGAATGCCTACACAAATTTTTGTCATAAGCGAAGATAGAACCCACGAAGTCGTTACGCCCAGAGATTACTGCGTCTAATGTGTAAAAATAAATAATAGTGATTATCATTCTCCAAACAGCTATATCGTTCATCTAAAACAGTATAGGACTGACAAAAAGGTGAAATCCAAACTACAGCTTAGTGAGTTTTGATCACCTGAATAATGACAATAGCAACTCGCCCGATAGCTAGACAATTGTTAGTTAAATCGAGTCAGCCTGACTGGCAATTGGCTTCGAGCCAGCAATTTGCCTGAATATGTCTCCATGACTACTGTAACTACATACTAACTGATGTGTCATGATTACTACGGTTTCTCGAACTGAAATTTCATGCGAGTCTTGAAAAAAAATGTTTAGTAATAGCATTTAAAATACAAGTATCTTTGAGTTCTATAAGGAGCTACCCGGTTTCGCCCGGATTACATATATATTTAAAACCCCATATTCACCCGCTCAGGATAAAAAAAAAACTACTATCCAGAAGTAACCATGATTCTTACTTTAAAAATGACGGACTTTTATACAACCGTCTATGCCTTATTTTACAACCCTTAGGGGTTAAATTTATAAAAATTTGTCCGCAGTCAGTCAGTCAGAACAAGTAATTATATATGTATAGATAAGTATTTATAATTGTAAAAATGTACCTTTATTTAAGATAAAAAATATTTTCATATATTTAATACTAGGTCCAATCAGATCAAGCTGAAATAACTCGTGTCCACGATCGAAGCAACTCTGTCTTAACCTGTCACTTAAAATATAATTAATATAAAGTTTAAAATGTACAAAAAACACTTTCGTGCTATTTCTACATTAATTCAGGGTTTTTCTATTCTAACTTGATTAGATTTATTTAACGCTTTAGCACTTACATTTCTTATCTTAATGATTTGCGGTCCCTTTAATCACTGACACTGATTTAGAAGAATCCGATTAAAATATTTAAACATCCAGCATAAATAAAAACGAAAGAGGTAGAGTCTACCTATTGAAGTAGAGCGCAGCTGTAGCCTACTGACTACAGATCGTATACGAGCTGGCGTGTCCTCTCTCTCACAGAAGATCGAAGTAAAGTTCATATAGCGTTTCGAACGGTGAATGAGAGAGCCGGAAGCCTCTTTTCGGCTGGCAACACATTTGTAGTTTCATTAGGTTTCAAATATTTATCGGCAGCGGTAAACACTTAACATCAAGATATCCTGTTTGTTTGCCACCTATTTTGTACAAAAAAATATGTTTAAGATATACATTAATATTCATTAATATTATATATAATAGTTAATGGGACTGATGGAGAGTAGACAACTCTCCATCAGTCCCATTTCGATTTGGATTTGATTTTGATTTAAAACGATTTCAAGACAGAGAACATGGTGATATATTATTAACAAAATTAGAAAAGTAAACTTAGACTATGAATCTAATGTTATTTACTTATGGACTCTTTAAAAGTAGGTAAGTATAATTTTAGGTATATTTATTTCTAATATGAAAATAGAAACTACTTTTTCTGTATATTGAAATAAGAAATATATCTTCCGTATTTCTGTATCGCTCGCTATTTGATAACTTATTTTTGCATTACATATATTTTTTTATAGAAAAAATTTTTTATGAGTAAAAACAAAACATCTTCAATGATTCGGCTAATTTTTTAAATGGGTTTTAAGTGTAGAAATTTATAAATTTGAAAAAAATAACAAATACAATGTTTTGTAAAAAATAATCCTTTTTTAATTTTTTGTATATTTATAATTTAGAGCTTGATTGATATATTGAATAATAAATAGTTAAAACATATACAATAATATCTAAAACGAAAACCATATAGTTTCGGAATACAGATTATTGGGTCAATAACTTTGAAATGAATACACCTATTCGCATGCTCCATACGGTAGACCATCTGCCAAACATCCTGTATGTCTCATCAGTAATATAATAAAAAGAGAGCGAATTTCATATATGCGAAGTAAACTCCGGAACCACTGAACTTATTAAAAAAGTTATGATACCATTTAAAAAGGACATGATTATACACTAATCGTACATACATGCGAAGTTGCAAGCGAAATTTAGTTACATTATGTTACGAATACTTTTATTTATATTATCAGAGACTTATTTGACAGACACGTTGGCGCTGTGGTCACTGCAACTGACTGTAGTCGTGGGTTCGATCCCCGCTCACGGCAAATGTCTCTATTGGCCATACGGTTATTTGTCGTGGTCTGGGTGTTTGTGTTAGTGTTGTGTATGTTTCCGGACTCCCGACACAAGGTCACAAGACCTTAATGGGGGCCGTTGAGTGTGATACATTTACATTTACATAGAATACGTAGTGACAGTGCATGTGTTAACTTGTGTTAATAATTATGTAATAGATATTAAGCGAGATCTAATAAATATTTAATAATGTACACTCCAAACATCAAACTGAATCACAATCAACACAAGGAGTGTGATGCGTTTATTTATTTATTATCGTGTTTCTAGCGAAAACCGATAGTATTACATTTGTCAACGACGCTTTGAGTGTCATTCATTTCAATATGCTGGTGCGCGGAGCTGGTAGGTGTTAAAATCTGTGTCAACACTCGTGTATTGATTAAAAGATAAAATTTCAAGTACAATAATAGATACAAGCACTGCTTATTAAGAATGAAAAAAAAGCTTTTACCTCGAAATAAAACATTGCTACATGTAAAAATTACAATCGCAGAATGTGGATTTTGTTTTGTATCTTTCTTTAAGATTTTTTTAAATTACAGATTTGATTTATTTAAGCCTTATAATAATCGTATAAAGGACGACTTAAATAAATGAATAATATTGAATCTATATATATGAATATTATTTATTTTCAATACAAAGAAACTTTAATAATCGTAAATCATTTTGATTTATTGGATATAAAACATAGTACACATAGAAAAATACTTAAACTGATCTAAAATTGAATAACAAAACTCAAAAATCTATAATAATAGTCACTGTTATAGTATTTCGTTCTTTTTATTGCGGAAGCCATCTATAACATCTGTTGAACGTTAGTACTTAAATCTAAAAAAAACTATTTATTTTTACTCGTTTTGAAGATAGAGTGATCCATACGTACGAATACGTAGTATTTTCATATCTTAAAAGGCCCTATTGTACAATCTGAAAAATTTACAAATTTAAAAAATCTTTGTGTTAGATCAGTGTTTTCCAAACTACAATAGAGGCGCTACTATAGAAGCGCGACCCCCTTGGGAAACATGAACTAGTTAGCCAAGATTGAAAAAAAAGCATATGCAACTAATACAATACGTAACATTAACTATTATGCTTGTTCCCGTAGTTAACATTACGGTTCAGAAATATATGGGTAAGGACGCGCCTGAAATTATTTTATCAAAGAGAAGAGAGGCACCATATGATCAAATATTTTTAAGGGAGTCGTGGAAAAATAGAGTTTGAAAACCATTGTGTTAGATAGCCCCTTAATTGAGTAATGTTTTTATACCTATCAGGTGTCCTAGCCTGTGTAAGTCGATCCGGTATGCAGGATAGCTTTTCAGTTAGTTTCGCTATTGACCATACTACGTGATTTTTAACATTGATTCTCAATTTTGCTCCGGTCGCTTGTTTCAAATTACAAAACCTGACAGGTTAGCTCCCACAATAGCTCCGATTAACCTGCGTAGGCACATGACAGGTATACCTACTTAGTAAACCTGCCGAGTCTTCTGAACATATGTACCCGATATCTAAAGAAAAAAAATAAAGTAACTGCTTGTAAATGACCCACTACTGGACTAAGATCGTCTCTCCTATTAAGGAGAAGGTTTAAAGCTTAATTCACTTCGCTGCTTCACTGTGAGTTGGTGGATATATTATGTCAGAATTTCCCCCGGCACATGCTTTTCCTCACGGTGTTTCCCTTCACCGCCGAGCTCGAGATGAATTTGAACACAAATTTAGCACGTGAAAAGTAAGCACGTGCTAGCCAGAATTTGATCCGCGATCATCAGTTGAGATCGACGTATTCTAACCACCAGGCCATCTCGGCTCTAACTTACTTAACATCACACTACGATTCTTAGACTTAAACAGTAACTATAAGCGTCAAGCAAACTCTATATTATTCTATTCTGATCTATTCTAATCTGAAAACATGTTTTATTATACAAAAAATAAATCTTCAATGAACAGGCAATTTAGTATCTAAATGTGAAATAATCACCTACACCCATGGGTATTCGCACCCCATAAATACATTGCCAGCTCAAAAAGGAAATAGTATGTAAGGAAAGAATTGGGAGAGAGAGAAGCCTAACCCTTCCGGCTCTTTCACTCACGAAATGCAGCTATGTTAGCTACTTCATATTTATCTTCTGTGAGAGAGGGGTACTCCCCAGCCAGTGTACGAGCTGTAAACAATGAGCTACAGGTACTCACCTCACTAAATACACGTGAACAAGAACACAGATACAGGTAAGACTGGGCGCAGTGGGGCGGTTTGGTCGCACGACGAGATCCGAACATTATCGAGTTACAACGCCACGCGGCTTTCCCCTTAATGAATTCAGCCATATAAGGTCATGTTTAGTGTTCTTTGGTACGTGTAATCAATGTGTGTGTGTTATATACAGTGGGAGATTCTAGCTGTAAACCGTTGGCTACGGCTAGTATAGATCCTACCCAAATACCGATCCTTAATAGAAAATCGCCGTGTAGTATTTAAGCCAACAACGCATTTGTCTCCTCTGATGCTGCAAAAGTCAATAAATGGTGATGATCACTTAACATCAGGTGACCCGTCTGCTCGATTGCCAGCTATTTTTATGAAAAAAATTACAAAATAACTTGTTTTTAAATGTTAATTTTTTTTTCCGTGAGGTAGCAAAGTCGCGTAAGTGCGCGATGACCTTAAACGCGAGGCATTCGATTTTAATATATACGCGTTGGTGCAGGTACGAATAATGCATTGAAGATGCGTACACGAAAACGCACAATCTGTACATGACCTAAGAAAGATCGACGCAGAACTTTTTCTTGCCTACTATCAGAAGCAAAAGAGTCAAAGAATTGATAGCGTCGTAACATATATTTTTAGATATCAGATTAATGAAAGAAGCAATGAAAATAACAAACAAAGGCGAAACGACAGCATTAAATATTGGATGTGTTTACGTTTACGAGAAACGAACCAGAATGGACGGTTAGAAAGCGACGGAAATATAAATGTAAGCGAGATAAAAGCATAACAGTGATATTATTTGAAAATTAAAAAAAAATACCAAAATTAAATATTTTTGTTCTACACACACTTAACACTAGAAGAACCACTAATGCGTCGTCAGCCTAAAATACAATAAGGTATGAAAGGCAGTAGAATAAGGAAATTAATGATGGATGCTACGGCTTCCAGTTCTATCATTCACCATACAAAAGCAGTATGATCGATGGCTACAGCTAGGCACTAAAACAGTAAAATTTAAATTTATGGCTTCTTTTTGACATTTCAGCCTTATATTCTTACAGCAACTAAGAGATCATGAAGTCGAACGTCACAGCTACCATAAAGAGTCAAGAGAGCGGAAAATCCTCGATTTACATAATAAAAGTATACTGTATTATTTTTAACTTTATTGTTGGGCTATTCTCAAAAATTTTAAAATTCTCTTTACTACTGCTGTGAAATTTATATTTTATTTTTTTGACAGACACAAATGAATATTGAATTTAACTAGAAGATTTTTGTAGTTATATTAGTATTTTATATGTATATAGTTATTGGTTCTTGTATAATGATTTTTTTTCCATCAAGACAGACAAATCGACTAGATTTTTTAAAAATATTTTGTTACTAAATTTTAATCAAAAATATTTTTTCTTTATTCATATCGTTTTTTTTTTTAATTTTTTAAAAATCATATCTCTTATATTTGGCAAAAATATAAATTATTAAAACTATCTGCAGCAAAATTAATATTCATAAAATTATTTTTGCTTACGATTAGTGTAATAAAAACGTAAATTTCATAATCACGTTCAGATTTCATAACTGTCGTCAAATTGCAAAAATCTATATATTCAAAATTTAATAGTATTTAATCATGATGGAAATATTATTAACAAAAATGCAATATTTACTGTCCCTGTCTAAATCTACTCTATCTGAAAATATGTTATCAAAGTGGTATTATGGTATCATTTGAAGGCCACATTATTAACATATATGGTGCTTTCATTTTATTTATTTAATAAGGAGAAACTTAAGTATTTGCCAATCGTGACTATTACTATATAAAACATGTCCGCGCGGAATAGTGGCAAGAATGCTAGCAGCGTTTACCCTTTAAATTGCAATTACGATTCTCTGGACAAAAAATGCGCGACAGGGTGCGAACCCTGTCACCAGTGGAAGCAATAAGACGAAAAGTATTTATTAATTTAGCTTTTAGAAATATCTACATAGAACCAACCATAGAACAACCATAGAAAAAAACTGGTTTGAAATATAGATACAGAATAACCCTCCAGTGACGTCTGAAAGCTATTAAACGCATCGACGCCTCGGCTCTAACGAGACGCTGATGTCACTAAGATTTTAAAACTGACTGCATTTTTTATAGTTCAACCTTCTGGAAAAAGTGTACTTAACATTTAAAAATATGCATGCATAGATACATTTTTTTTGCTATAATTAATTTTAGCTTCGTTTCTGTTTGGTGAAATTGTTTGGGAATGTGTGACTATTTTACTTTTTTTTTTCAAATAATGAAAACGAAAATTGAAATCAACACATTTCCATTCAACTATTTGGTCAAACTAATCTATTTTGTAATTGTAATTAATCCTTAAGTCACACTATGTAATATATGTTATTAAACTCAAACTCAAACTCAAAATATACTTTATTCAAATGGGCTTTAACAGCACTTTCGAATCGTCAAGTTACATGTCATATTTTAATTTTAGATTTTTATAAGCTACCACCGGTACGGAATGTAGTCTCTACCGAGAAGAACCGGCAAGAAACTCGATAGTAACTCTTTTAAATTTTTTTTTTACATTATCGTTTATACATACATTTGTATTATTATTTATTACTAGTTTATCGGAATTTAAACTAACAATCTTTAGTTTTTTTTTTTTAATTCTAAACCATAAAAATTTGTATGAAATGATTTACAAAATACTAAAAGCATTAATTATAAAAGCAGAACCAACTTGTTTGAATGGAAATTGCCTATCTAAGTGCAGTCATTAATCACCCAGTTTGACCTGAGCCTGCGACCGTTTCAACCTTTAATGAGTTTGTTTAGGAACGTTTCTTTTGTTCCTAACGATACCAGTACTAATTTAATGAAACTATTTCAACAGTACTTGTATAGGAAGGTCTTTCAGGAAGTGTTGTTTATGAAATTAAAGTAACGTCGCTTTAATAATCATGGAAGTATTATAATTGTGCTTAATTGTGAGTGAGCCGGAAGACTAATCTCATTTCTTTTCTTACTTCCTATTCTCCTTCGTCCATCTTTTTAAGCTGGAAACATTTGTGACTCTTTTGATGATGCAAATGTCTATGGACAGCGGTGGTCACTTAACATTACGTGACTCCTCTGCTCGCGTAGCTACAAATTTTATTAAAACAAACTAATCAGCGAGTATGTTTCTTTTAAGAGCGTAATAATTAAAGAACGAAAAAAGCTCTTATCATGAATTAAAATATAGACTTATTTAAACAATAGGGCAGAGCTTGTATTATTATAACACGGGTTGCATATGGTATAATTTCGGCTTGTACATTCGTTGCAGTTTCAAATTAAATCCTAATTGAACCTCTGCAAGATATATTAGAATTCTTACTACTATCTCTTATGATCTCTCGTTTTACATCACTATAAGTCTTGTATGTAATATAAATATAAATGTTTCTGATGTTGGATAGCTGTATAGGTATGTGTATCTCTTTCACGCAAAAACTTCGTAACAGAATTTAAGGAAATTTTATAGGAGTATAGCTTATACGTCTTAATAATACATAGTAGGTTTACAACATACTAAGTAGAGAAACCGCGAGCTTTCATCGACAAGAATTTAGAAAAATTATCTCACTTTGAAACTATCACCTTGTTTAAATATTAATAAATAATCATGAATAGTAATGACACATGCAAGAAAAACAAAATTTTCAAGAAGTTCGAATATATTACTATTAAGAAAAATAAACATTTAATTTCGAACTCAAACTCAAAATATACTTTACCCAAAACTTTTACAAGGTCTTTCGTAATTATTTCGTATTAATCGACAATTTATAAGTATTGTCAGTTCCGCGTGACGCTACCGCCGGCTTCCGACTTTAAATTTTAATTACAAACTTAAAAAAAAACATATCAGACTTACTGATTTCATTTAAATATAAAATACAACACCTTAAATATATTTTATACAGTATTATACATTGGCATTATTCAAGCGACTTGGTAGCGGACACTAGTCGTTTAAAATATAGCTTTAAACATCTCAAGAGCCAGCTTCTCTATTGTCTTTCATTTGTTCTTCTTAGCCGTCTTCGGAGAGGCAGTTGTTATCATTCATGCACACCAAGATATTGTTGTATAATACTAGTTTAATATGTATAGACAGGCGTCGATATATAGAAAATTAAAAAATTAAAAAAATATATATATAGATAAGTAAAATTAGTTTTAAAATAATTGGACATCCACGAAAAATACTTTATTACTAAATAGTTTATTTTGTAGCCTTAATCTAGCGTGTATTTTTATATACTAAAATTATATATAGAGAATTGAAATAAATTTAGTTGCGAAAAATTGCTTGTTTTGCATGTCGAGAATAAGAACACTATGCTTCGAATAATACAAAAAAATCATAAATAAAAACCACAACAGTTTTTAGTTATATTTTTATTTTGAGCACTTGATTAAAATAGAGCACATCATTATTTGATAAAATATCTCAAAATATTATCAAAGCGACATCTTTCGAAATATCATTTTTTTATATTTGGAATATTAGCTGTCGCATTTTGCATTAAAATATTAGTCTTGAAAATATTATTCATAATGTTTATTGAAAACACAGTTCTTTTATTTGTTAACCAAACAATGAATATACGTATAGGTATCTACTCTAATTTAATGGGAAACTACTGAATTGAATAGCTCTAGTCTTAGCACATCCACTCAAGGCTTGGGATATTTGCTTTAATCAAAACTGATAGTGCTATACCGTTATTAAAGTTTGCTAAACTACTGCAGACATTTCGCAATATTAAAGAAGATAATAAGGAATTAGGAAACTGAGTTGATAACCTGAGTAGATATATTTATTAGCAACTAACAGTTTTTTAAATGCAATTTGATTTAAATGAAGATAATTTTTAATTTTGACAGACACGTTGGCGCAGTGGTCACTGCAACTGCGCTCGCGGCAAACGTCTGTATTGGCCATATGGATGTTTGTCGTGGTCTGGGTGTTTGTGTGTTAGTGTTGAGTGTTTCCGGACCCCCGACACAAGGTCATGAGATCTTAATGGGGGCCGTTGAGTGTGATGCGTTTATATTGGTCTGCTAAATAAGACGAGTAAAGACAAACAGAATATACACATTCACCACCCCAATTCGCCACGAGACTGTCCAAAAAAAAAATTTAAGAAAAATATATGGCACATTACATAAATCGAGTTTCTAAGAGTTTTTCCCGCTTTATTTATCTTAAGAGTTCTGTAGTGTGACAAGTAATACTTATGTCTTAGGTTTAATATAGTATTAAGTCTAGTCTAAGGTCTCATTTATTAATATCTCGTGTGTCTATCCAAATATGGTGGATAAGCCATTACCTTAAATTATTGTTACATAATGTTTAACCTTCGTTTACTATTAAATAGGGCTTGAATCAAGAAAGACGTATCTAACTAGCTCGCGGTATCGCTTGTGTTAAGTGAAATATTGTTATAATACGTCTAAAACTTATTTTTCTGTCTGGTCGGTAAGTGCAAATAAATACTAAAAAAAATAAACCGACTTTTACGTTTTATATTTATTTGTTAGTCTCCGCAGATGAAACTGCAAACAAAACCTTGGAAATAAACCCACAGTATAGGTCTCGTAACATAAAGTCTAGTGTTCTCAGTTCCACACTGTACCGGATAATCCTTTTATGTAAATGAAGCCTCTCCTCTCGGCCACACTTAGTTCTAACTGTCACGGAGTCGACCCCAATTTGTCACTATACCATGCCTAATTACATTTTTTCTAGTTCAAGTTTTACACAATGGTTAATATAATATTTAAATGAAAAAACGTTTTTCTCAGTTTGAAAAGAAGTGAGGGAAAATGTTTAATTATTACTGAACTTTAGCCTTGACGAATATAACTAAATGGAACGTAATTTAACTATATAAAAGTTAACTCACTGCCTGACTAATCAATAATCAAATGGACGCTAATAAGCAATACTGTGTCAAGCCACACGGACTTCATTTTGAGAAAATCGCGTCTAAAGATGTCAAGCCTATTCTCAATAAATTTGTTTGAAGAAGTACATATATATATCCTTCTTTTCTTTTCTTTTTTGATAAAAGGGTAATGAATTAAAAGCAGATTGATATACTTAATATATTATCTAATAAAAAGTTTTTCAAATATTTCAGATTATTCAATAATATGAAATATTTGAAAAAATTGCAAAAAATATAGAACGCCCTTGAAATTCGAAACAATGAATTAAGTCACTTTTTTCCGTACTTATTTAGTTTATATGACTCGAATTTTTTTAATATAGTTGAATAGGTAATATAGTATCAAAATACACCAATATATCCGCATTTGACTCTTTGTGGGTTGACGCATTATTGCTTATCAGCGTCCAAATAGAACAAACCTCTGGAGTTAGATTTATGAAATTCATTCATCATTAAATATGAAATACTCAATGTTATGGATTCATTTATTTTGTTTTTTTATATAAAAATAACTGGTCAAGTGCGAGTAGGACTCGCGCACTGAGGGTTCCGTACAAACTTATAGAAATCTATATAAGACTAACCCATCTACGCCATTTGTGGTCTTCATCATGGGTTCCAACATAAGTTACTATCAAAAATACCTAAATCGGTATAGGCTTGCCTATAATGTTTGAGGAGTTCCCTCAATTTCTCCAGGATTCCATCATCTGATCCTGACCTGAAAACAATGGGACCACCTTGGAAGTATACCTTTTCAAACAAAAAAAAAATTTGAAAATCGGTACACAAATTGCGGCGTAATCGGCGAACAAACATAAAAAAAATTAAATACAAGGTCGAATTGAAAACACTCCTTTTTTAGAAGTCGCTTAAATATAATCAAATATTATGTAAATATGGATCACGTCCCAAAAACTATTTTGAAACTACTTAGGAGCACTTTAATTTAAAACACAATCATGGATGCAATCCATGGAAACACAAAATTTTATTTTGAGTACTAATACGCCTTATACTTTCAAAAAAGCAAAGTTATAGCGCGATTCAGGATACTCCTAGCGTCATCTCTTGACAATTTCAATGAACTAACTTGTTGACTTTGACATTAACAACATAATTATACTATATTTTATTCTCGTTTTATTTTTATTTATATTCTACTACACTCCACTACCCCTGCACTACGTTCGTAAAATATTTACATTTACATTATCAATCAAAATATCGAAATATATATTAGTGTTGCCAAGACGAAAATAATGAGTCCTTAATTCGAACAAAACTAATTGTTTATTTATAAATAACTAATTATATTACTAATAACCAGAAGACTTATATGTGTAGATAAATAAGTAAATTAAATAACTCGATCTATATGAATTTAATTTTAAAATTTTCGTACTAAGTCAATACGAGTACTTAAATCAAATCGCGTGAAGCTCTTATATTGAATGTTAATTACGTAATGACGTTATAAATCGACGATAAAACTTTTAAATGAAAAGTTTATTTTATTATTTTTAGCGCGTTTAAATAATAATTAAAATAAAAAAATATATCTTAATCGAGCAGAATTATATCACAGTTAATGTCATAATGTTGTAATAGATGGCATTAGCTACAGCTACAGATAGCGCGATGCAGCGTACACGCTGCATCGCGCTATCATTTTGTTAGCTGCGATATATAGATTGCATTGCGTTGTTTATAAAGGTTTGCTGCTTTTTAATGTTTTCGTATTGATACAAATTTCTTCCCAGTGTTTGTAAAATTGTTTTTTTGACCATGGTCAACTTCTATGTTAATTTGTTACAAGTACATATAATTTTAATTCTAAGATTAATATATTTTCCGCTTGATCAATTTACAACTTGATACATTTACGCGTTCCTGAGAAAAAGGTTGAAAGACAGACATACAGACTGACAGACACACGAACAGAAATTTACAGTTTTCGGATTTTTTCCTTTATGTATACTAAAGGACCTTGCTCCTGGCCAAATTTCATAATGCTTGGTCAATGGGAAGTACCTTATAGGTTTTGATTCCCTTGCGAAAACGTTAAAAACGCTATCATACTTAAAATATGTGATATAAATGACCGTATCTTTTGATTGCGTTAACTTAGAAGTTTGATTTTTTCACAGCTCTTAGTAATTACAACTCTGAGTACTTGACGTTGATAAAAATTTGTTACCTTCACGCGTTTCTGAGAAAAAGGTTGAAAGACAAACTTACAAACAGACAAACATACATACAAAAATTTACAGTTTTCAGATTTTTTTCTTTATTTGTACCATAAGATCTTACTTCTTGCCAAATTTCATCGTGCTAGGTCAATGGGAAGTACCCTATAGGTTTTGATTCCCTTGCGAAAACGCTAAAATGGTCAAAATATACGACATATTTTCCATTATCTTTTGATTGCGTTAACTTAGAACTTTAATATTTTCACGGCCGCATGTCATCGTAGACTTGAGTATATGATATTAATTTCAACATGATACGTCTATGCATTTCTGAGAAAAAAGGGTTGACATCCCGACAGACAGACAGACAGACAGACAGACAGACAGACAGACAGACAGACAGACAGACAGACAGACAGACAGACAGACAGACAGACGGACAACAAAGTGATCCTATAAGGGTTCCGTTTTTCCTTTTAAGGTACGGAACCCTAAAAAATATGGTAAAAATACATTACCAGCTTGCTAAAGAACGAGAGGTGAAGAGAATAGGACGTGATAAAAGGATAAGAGGAGAGAGAAGGTTTCCGACTCTCTCCGTACCGGACCCTACCGTTTGAAACGCTAGATGTATTAACTATCCGATCGTCTGTGAGGGTCAGGTCTAGGTCTAGGGTAGTAAATCGGCTACAGATAAGCTGCATTTCAGTACATTGCGCAGACAGTTTCAATTGATTTTCTATATACGACTATATGTATACAGCCTTATGTCTATCTGAAATTGTTTTACTTATACCAAAGAAAAATATATTAAAGTAACTGTCAATATATGGCTAAACTTCCAAAAAGCGGTTTTATATATTGGCCGATTATAATTAAACATCTTTTATTATATTTAAACAAATCTCTTCATATAGGTCACAGATAAGTAGCGTACAAAATATGTACAGATTCAACGTTTGAATAATTTAGTTTTATTCAAAATCAAAATCAAAATATGCTTTATTCAAGTAGGCTTTTACAAGCACTTTTGAATCGTCAATACAAAAACAATAGAAAACTAAACACTAATTAATTAATTAATTTACCACCGGTTCGGAATGTAGATTCTACCGAGAAGAACCGGCAAGAAACTCGATAGTTACACTTTTTAAGTTATTGAAGATCAAAGCCCCTAAAACTTGAAAAACATCAGTATAACCGTCAATATATAAATACATATATGTTTGTCAAGACCGGAGATCAAACCCACAACCCACAGCGAACAATTGAACTTGCATCATGCAGCTGAACTTACCGTGCACCCAAGCAGTAATACACACTAATATTATTAACAGGTAAATTTTATTTGTAGGGAATCTCTGAAAGTACTGATCCGATTTAAAAAATCTTTTTGCGTTGGATAGCCTGTTCATTGAAAAAGGTTATAGGCTATATTACATCACGCTACGACTCATAGAAGCGAAGAATTAACTAAAAAAGTAATTAAAAACGCGTGTTTAACCATAAGGAGCAGTTATTGAATTAAAATTTTAATAAAAATAATATTATTGATCCATAAACCTTTTTAAAATATCAAATAGGATTATGTATATAAAAACCTTTTTGCTATTAAACTTCGAGTTTCAATATAAACACATCTTTATGGGGTGAAAATGTAAGAAAAACAGCTTAACTTTGCCTCCGAAATTTGTATTAAACTTTGTAATTTCTTTAAAACTTTGTCGTTTAAAAATACAATTCCTATTAACGCATTCGATAAATCTGGTTGCTTAATGGAAGTCCAGAGAATGGATGTGACCTGTTGTAAATATTTTCCTATTTAATATTAAATATGTTGAATTAATTATATTTTTGAATGTCAACATTAATTATTTTAGTAAAAGGTGGAAGTACTCAATTTGCACCGTATATTTTTTATCAAAAAAAATAAACGCATCACATCTGGTTTTTAAATCGAAATAAGTGAAAGAGTAAACCAAATTGTGTATTATGCTTTCGAAGTCATTTTTAAGTTTCAATAGTTTATCGTCATACCGAAATGTGATTTTGGTAATGTCGTATCAAACATTAAAGTTTATGTAATATTAAGAGAACCGTTTCCTACCGACAAGCACTGTTTGCGAAATAATAATATACAGATACAGTAATAGAAGCACTTAAAACTATCCTCTGAATAAAGTAGTTCCTCCCGGAACATGCAGGTTTCCTTACGATGTTTTCCTTCAACGCCGAGTTTGAGATGAGTTTAAACACTAAGCACTTGAAAACTCAGCGGTGTTAACTGGGGTTTAAACCCGCGATTATCGGTTGAGAGCGACGTGTTCTAACCACTGGGCCATCTCTGATCTTTATGTAAAATGTAAGAGATATGTATATGCATGTAAGAGTATGTAATAGTATAAAGAGGTAAAATTTGTTCGTAAGTTTGTATGTAGGGAGATGCCCAGTTTGGAAAACGCTGATCTGAATAAAGTAGGTGTTACACACGGACAAGACGATAAAAAGTAAAGTTTTTTGTTTATAATTAATATATATTTTTAATAAGATAAATATTTCTTTTAAACAATTGTAATCAAGTAGGATATAGATATTTGTAAAATAACTTGATTCCGTTATCTATTTATACTACTATAGATATATGGATGCTGATAAGCAATAATGTGTCAACCCACAAAAAGTCAAATTTAGAGATATTTATGTATTCTGAAAAAGCATTTCGTATTTAACATTATACAAAAAATTTTCAAGTCGTTTTAACTAAATAAGTACGGAAAAAAGTTTCTTAATCAAACGCTTAGAATATTGAAGTAAGTTCTATATTTTGGATTATGAAATAATTTCATATATATAAAAAACTTATTATTACATAAAAATCTTTATTAGCCTATCCGCTATTATATTAATTAATTATACTTTTTTATCGAAATAGAAAAGAAAAGATGGATATATGCTTTTTCAAAAAGATGTGTTATGAATAGGTTCGAAATGTTTAGACGCCATTTTTTCAAAATGAAGTCTGTGTGGCTTGACACAGTATTGCATATCAGCATCCATATATTAGGGGAGATTTAAGGGGTCCAGACCCCTATACCCTTAATATACGACTTACGCATACTTAATACATTGAACGAATGTCAATGACAATGGTTTATATATTTTTCTAAATAACTGAGGTTAGAATTTAAAATCACAATTAGAATAAAAATTGTTTATCTTTGTACATCTTGGACTTTCAAAAAATTTTTTTTTTTATTTAAGAAAAAATATTGTTCAATAGATTTATTACTTAAATATCCACCCACGCCCAGTTGATATCCTGGAATAATAAAAATGGACACGAAGAGCCAATAAACTAATTCAATAAACTGAAAATCAATCTGAAAATGAAGACTAAGGGGCAATGTTGTTTACATAAATTGACTAGCAGACCATGCTCAAAATTGAATTCTAAAGATAGTTACAGTTAGACAATCTTTTTTATAATAAATAAAACAAAAAATTGCAAAATACGAATTAAACACGGACACACATGTCTGTGTGTCTGTTGGGGTGACATTTACACGCCTGAATTGGAAAGACGATGGAGAAGGATCTGTCCTTTTGTGGCAAAAATGTAACTTAGAGGGGCTTATATATTATATATTCTGGGCAGACGAACATAGGAACCAATATAATAACGACCTCATTAGCATTCTTTTCTACACAACCCTAAAAATAGTAACCGTTGATCAATTATTATTTTTTTCTAATTTTAAATACATGTGTCCAAGTAAGCGAAGACGTAAGCAACGCACAGTTAAGGCAAAGGCGATACGTTACGTTAAACGATAGTTTGGCAAACTCCGCAAATACCTAACTTAATCAAATCGACATTGCTTGCTGTTAGTTCTGTTAACTTTGCCATAGAATCTGACACGCAAACATTCACAATCATAATAACGTTAAAGTTGGTAACGATCCTGTTTACGAGAGTAACCAATAAATAAATGGTAGATCATGAATTTACACACATTTTAAGTATCAAACAGCAAACTCTTGACTGACCGCTGGCTAAAAGCCGAGTTTGCTTGTTTTATTATTACAAGTTTTTATTTCAATTTCTTCGTTGGTATGGGTCAAATCTTATGGAGTAAAAATTTTAAATGTCGATCCCGTTCCAATGATAATACATTTTTATCCGAGTGCGCAACGCAAAGGGTAGAAATGCAAAGTATAATGTGTTTATCAGCCTATGTATGTATGTATGTGGCTTTGTACCTATTTCGCACTATTTAGACCGTTTGGTCGTTGGACCGTTGGCCGATTTTATTAATGACATGTCGTTTGATTTATTATGACAGTACAAATGTCATTGAAAGCATAAACAAATGAAAAATAAAAATAGCCGATTTCAGATGTGAAAAAGAAAAAAAAAGAAAATCGACGAACTATATCAAGCGGGGTATCGTTAAAGAGATATATAAAAAACATTTACAGATTTCTCATATCGTTTTTCAATCAGAATAACCGTTTAAAATCTATATCGATTAAAAGTAGATTCGTAACGATTCTCACTGCAGATGGTCTTATAACGCAGTCGGGTTTGTTGCATTGGTTTCAGATGAAGGAGCTCCTCAAAATGTTTGTGGATGCAATTAATTATGATAGCCCATTGTAAGTGCCACCATGAAATGACTGTTGCATATAGGATTGGCTTTCGACAAAGAGACTCCTTAGCGGTCAACAATCCAAACACGAACCTTTGTATATGTACTCAATTAAAATAGCTCGCTCTAAGTGCCATTATAATATGCCTATGTTATATTAAAAGTTGGCTCCCGACGAGGAAACTCTTCAACGGTCAACACTCCAAACCCAAAACTTCGTATAGGCATTCTGTTATGACAGTTCGTTCTAAGTACCACAATGATATGTCTTCTGTATTCAGTATTGGCTTCCGACGAGGAGTATAATCAACCACATACACGAAATTATGTATATTCGTTAAATTATGATAGCCTATTCTATAATTTAAATAACATAATTTGGATATTGCACCTTTACGTCTGACCAAGCATATGTGGTTTTAAATAGGATCAAGTCAGTCTAGTTTTTCAATAATGAGATTTTCTAAACATAGTAGAAGGTCTCTTCATTCAATTTCAATCTTGGTACTAAGACGCGTTATATATATATATATATATATATATATATATATATATATATATATATATATATATATATAACATTTATATATATATATAGAGTTAAAACCGAGCAGTGATAACTTCACAAAATATTAGTAATTTATAATAATTCTAAGAAAAGTTTTAAATACTCTAAAAAAAAATAAACTCCTCATTGAGGTAAATAAAACTCATGATTTTTTTACATTATACAATGTGATATGACAAAAAAACTTGTCGCGAAAATACATTTCGGCACAAGTAATTCTAAGTAGAAATGGATGTATTCTTGATAAAAAGTATTTACACAGGAAAAACACGGTATGAAATAGCACCTAATATACACTTTCACTTACACATTTTTGTATTTATAACGCGAGAATAACAATTGTACGTTTTATTCTCGTAATTGATAAAACAACTCTTTGATAACCTTACAAAAGTTGTGACTATCAAAACTAAGGCACTGACAGTAAATTTTTCCAGGTGTAAAGCAATGAAAAACAATCTTTGGTAAATATTTATGAAAGTTTTACAGCAAAACTTATAATTTTAATGTTCGACTAAGAGTGCTGAAATAAAATAAAAACAAACTATACCCATTAATAATAATTAAAAACAAATTACTCTATTAACTAATATTCTATCAGGGATTTAATTAAAATATGGTTTCAAGTTAGCCTATTGACACCTTTCGAAGCCTTTGCTTTATCTACAATGTAGGTAATTATAGAACGAGCTTTTGAAGCCTTTAATGTGGTTTTCATGTTAAGATCCTTTCATGCGAACACACGATACACTAAAATGTAATTCATTTGAAATAATAAAAATATTCTTTCTTATAATCTTTTCAATATTTATTTTTTTCGCCATTTTTAAATCCCGACCAAAAAAGGGAGGTGTTATAAGTTTGACGTGTGTGTCCATTTTAATGCAATTTATCGTTTGAAATCTGACGTAGTCGAGATAGTCCTTAGCTATAATTTATGAACATCTGTTCCGACGTTTCTAGTTGTTGAAAGGATCTAAGCAAATGCTAGTGGTCTAACATTCTCTAATAATACTATACTATAAGTATTATTAAAACAACATAGTAGCACCTTGATCTGGTGTTGCAGCATCATCTGGAACCACCAAGATACACAACTCCTCACCAACTTATAGCAGAAGGTTCGTGTTGCGGTTCGTTGAAACGGTCTTAATGAATAGATTGTCAGTTTTTTTATTTTAATTTTATATAATTAAGAACAATATTATAAGAGTTTAATTGATATTACTGATGATAGCGGACGAGACCATAATATGACCACGTATTGGGTAAATCCCCACCTTTGTTAGCCATGATATCCGTCCACAGATGGTGTTCGTCGGCGGTATGACAAATCGTCCGAAAACTGACGCACTGTGTGAAACCACTTTTATCTTTGGTTTCTGTATTTCTTTGCTTGAAAAATACTTTATTTTTGGAATTGTCATTCAAGTAAACATTTTTAAATATATCATATAATAATATATTACATAAATAATCACTGGAAATGCATTCCCCTCCTATATTCCATTCCTATTTCCCTTTCGACCCTAACTCCTTTTAAAGCTGGCAAGGCAATTGTGTAAACATAAAAAAAAATTCTCGGCCATTTTTTAGTACTTTTTACAGATAGAAAAAGGTTTATTTACTCAAAATTCTATTTCTTCGTCGAAGAGATGAATAATCTTCAAAGTTTAGATACGGTCTCCGTATTCGCAAAGTTTTATCTACACATGAGAAATATTTTGCTGTACGTTGCTTAGGCATTCTATTGTTATTTTAAAAATTAGACGTTCTATTGTTATTTTATCGAATAGAAAACTTTTTTACATTATTTATCATATATTTTTATTCATATTCTGCTCTTTAAATCTTTCATAAGTTACTCGCTGTAAATGAAAATACTAAATGTTACATAGAATTGCAAATTGTATTTATAGGCATTTGAAAAATTGCGTTATAAACGCTATCTTATTAATGAAGTCATAAAATACAGCAGTTGTAACTGAAGATCTCGATGAATAGCGGTCAATCAACAAATATTTTTTTGGGTTCTTTAAGTATATTTTTACGCAAGGACGTATATAAGAGGGCATTTAGGGGTTCCGGACCTCCCCTTAGTATACGACCTACTTATGTCTACTTAGTACATTGAACGAATGGCAATGACAATGGTTTATATATTTTCTAAATAATCGTCATTTAGAATATTACCATCTCACTGCGTAATGCTCGAATAAAAACCAGTTTATCTGTGTATATTTTGGACTTAAAACCTCCGGACCTTGGACGAACCCTCACTACATGAAATCTATAACGCCTGTGGTTTTACATGATACAAATAAAACAAATGAAGTTTATGTTACTTTGTATACCTTTTTATAAAATAGTACCATTCACAAGTAATGAAAAGATGGTTTAAAATATTAAATATACGAGTACAATACGAGCTTATTGATTTTCGTCTTCCGTTCTTTCAAACCTATTATATTAATACGAATCGATGGCAATAAGTCGTTAAAATTTAATTTGCAATATATTAGTAAATAGCGGGTATATATTGCTTTATATTATTACTCAAGGATATTTTATCCGGTTTAAAATGTCTCTCTTATTCATCGTGCATCAAAATTAATATTCGATACGCTATTTTGAAGAAAATTCGATCTAAGCTGTTTTATTTTATAAAACCGACATGAAAGCAAAACACGAAATTTCGTTTGCTTTGATGACATACCCATTCCAGATAGCTTGAATTAAAAAACCAAAGGATTTTGATAAAAAATTCTATTAAAATATACCCTTTCAAATACAAATAGAATTTTCATCATCAGCTGAGAAGTTCTGAGATAGCAAACATAAAAAGCATACGCTACGATTTAAGAACATCCTCCTTTTTTAAACTTGGTAGCTGTTAGTTGAATATTATAACGTGAATGATCGTTAAGGTTGCGAGCTTGCGATGTACTCGCACGAAATGCCTAGTATTGCTTATATTTAAAACAACATTGAATTCTACAAAAAAAAAAAACAAAACGCGTACATCTGGTAACCAAAGTCACGGTAAGTTTGTCTTTTTCGATTTCCGATTTGCCGATTATAAGACAAACTCGAAAGGTCCATCTTCGTTCCATTTGTCAATATCCGTTTATTGACGAGTACGATATTGACAATCATGTCCATTTCCATGCAGTGTCCGTCTGTCGCTGATTGTAATTAAACAGAGCCGTTGGGTGGAAACGAAATTGAGTTAGCTGGCGATTGCCTGGAAATTTCCTGTTCCAAAATATCCATTAATCAGCTAATCAAAAGATCGGCGTGAAGTAGCTAATAAAGAGTTTCGTGCGGTGAGTGAGAGAGTCAGAAGAATAGCTCCTCCTTTATTCCTTTTCTTACTTTCTATTCCCTTTCAGCTCTTTTTAATTTTTGGGTTGGCAATGCATTTGTTTCTCCTCTGGTGCTGTAAATAGGCCGCAAACAACGTCAGATGAACCGCCTGCTCGTTACCCAGCTATTTTCATTTATAAAAAAAACGCCTGCCCGAAAAAATAACCTGGAACACGCTATCGGACAATTTATTGTCATAACTAATGAATGCTATCTTTTATCATAGCTGCAAGCTAAGTGTACACACCGGACATATTTTCGACGTGTATAAGCTGGTATTTTGATGTATTATTTATTTATTTAATAGGTGATTGATATACAGCGTAACAGCATAACGTAAGGCGAGAAATTCTTATAAGTTTAACTCTCAGATTCTTATAAAGATTTACTTAAGTTAATTCGCATACGCCTGGAATAATTTATTGTCAGTGCCTTACTTTTGATATTCACGGCTATCGTAACTAATTACGAAGTATCTGTTACTAGGTTACAGAGTTGTTTTATATCGCTCTCGAGAGTAAAACTTACAATTTTATTATCTAACCTTCTGATGTGAGCGTTCTTGTGATCGTGGTTAGAGTGCGTTGAGGCTAAACGAACAAAGAGATAGAGCTAGAGAGAGAGCTGGTGTTAATGAAAGCTCGTTTTTAACGTTCACACCAAATTATGAAAGAGCGAAAATGAGATAGAACTATGAAAGAATGCTCTAAATCAGTTTATATGAAAACAATTTAATAGAGCAGGGATAGAATGAATATTCGCTCGTCTGATGTAAATTGCCGCGAACGCTGTTACGTGTTACGTATATTACTGCACGTTTTTGTACAGAATAAATCTTATCAAATAAATAGTGGTACATACTTTGTGCATAGAATCATTCACACGACATTTGAACCACTACCATAAACGTACCCTTAATCGGCTCAACTAATTCGTACGTACTTGTCATGTATATCGAACAGACTTTATCGTATTCGGCTTGTAATAACCGATACTTTTCTGTGAAAACTGCGGCTATTCGTTTTTATACAAATGAAAATTTTTCGTATAAACGCGACACGATGACAAAAAATGTACGTGTGACGTGTACGATGCCGTGTGAACAGAGTGTAACCAAACATGTAACGATGTTCGCGGCGGGCTTGATACATACGAGTCGGTATGTTGCCGTCCTAAGGCGAGAATTATATACAACAGTTCTGAACCTGGTAGCAGTTACTTACTTTAAGAAAGCTGCGAGTAATGAAAATGCCCCCTACATTCAAATTGTTCAGATGTAAAGCAATGACAAATAACTTACTCGTACATCAATTTTAATGTTGTGTGTGAGTGTGGGAGTACACTCCTCCACTTACGCTTACTTTACTTTCCAGAATACGAAAACGAACATATCGCATGCTTAATTTTAAAGTAACCGAATTCAAAAATTCACATTTGTAGATACAAAACGCAAAAAAAACGTTTTACACTTAGAAATTCGGCCGTGTATATAGACTTTAATTATTTACTTTTTTCAAAATCATAAATTATGAGGCACAGAATGATATGAAAGTAAATTTTAATTACTGTCTTAACTAAATTGTTTCACACATATTTTGAAATAGTTACTCTAAGCGTGCGAAATGAAAGTGCGAAAACGCTTAAACGTGCGAATACGTCCTACGTGATAATAAAACGGTTGTGTTAATTTGCTCTAATTATCGAACACAGTTGCTATTACAAATTGTCACTTTGTGATATAATTACTCTCATTTTGAAATGAAATATTCCCCTGATAAGGATAATCGTAATAATTATTATTAAAAAATAATAGACTTTGTATTATTGAATTTTAATCTCACTTCTTTTGGATGTTCGTGGTAGAGCGTTTTAAAGATCGACAGAACGGACAATACTTTGTAGTAACTAAAATAATAATTTAATCTATTCAAAGGCGGAAAAAGTGTACTTAAATACGTTTTATTTTCATTTGGTGTTATCATTTAACGAACCTAGACTATACTCATTTCAGATTACCGCTACCATAAAAATTATTATGAAAATGATTTTACTATATTTATTATTTAAAAAACTATAAACAAATAGGCATAAATGTTTCGAATGGTAATCAAATCACGAGCAGAGCTCGAAATCAACCCATGCAATACCAATTAATTGAATAGGTACTTAAAACGTTTTCATACGGGCAATTATGTTTTTACGAGCAGAACGCTCGTTGCTATATTATTTGAGGCAGGCGTAATATTTAAGCGTATAAAGGATTTATATATAGGAACAGTTTATTGTTTTGTTCAATTCGTGTTTTTGATGTATTTAACTTTGATATTGATTTAATGTTTCCAGATATAATATCGATATTCATTATATTAATGGTTCTTATTATTATTAGTGCTTTGGTTGGAATAGTTTACATACATTAAAATTAATGAATATAACATTTGCTTATAGTTGAATATGACATGGGTAAGTACTGAAAATATTTTTAAAAACCCATTTGACATCCTACAATTCAAATTTTATCTGTTTTTTTATACGGTTTTCATCGTTATGAAACGAAAATAATGCGAGTTAATTCATTCTAACATTGATAATGCATTAACGAATACATTATATCATATGAATATTACGTAAAATACGTAAATTAATTAATATATTATAATACCTTTCATTGTAAAGCCACACATATTTCAATGTGAAATTAAATACACAAGCAGTAAAGCCTGCGGGCGTTTCTCCTAAAACAATAGCACCTCAATGGTAGCTAATATCTATATATTTATTTTGTTTTTACAATAACTGTTATATTTAATTTACTGTTATTTATTCAATCAGGCGTAAAATCTGTTATAAAAATATTTTTAAGCTATGTACATACATACTAAAATATATGAATAATTTATATATATATATATAAAATGTATATGTATGTATATAAAACCCTTGTAATTTTGTGATATATAAAAATGTAGTAGGCATATTCATTGATATGATTACGACGTTTGCTTAAAACATTTATCCTTAAGTATTTTTTTTTTGCTCCAATTCGTACTAATATAATTATATGTGTACATGTACACCTAATAACTTTATACGAGCAATTCTTTTAAATTATATAAAAATATAGCTTTTAATATTATACCTCGGACACAGCTCCGATGAAATCGATCTATCATCCAGATACTTAATTCTTTATGAGTTGGTTTTAATCAAATCAATTCTTAAAAGAATGTTACCTACTTTCTGGGTACATGTATCATTACTGAATCAACGAAAACTCTCCTAATGAAAAATAATTGCAAGCACAAAAGTATATACTTAATTACGTTAAAGATGTTTACGAATACATGATTATATTGCTGATAAAAAAGATCAACACTAATTCATTTCCACTTAAATATCCAATGAACATTAAATTATGGAATAAATAAATAATTAATAACGAATTAAATAATAATAATTCGATTACAGATCAAACGTCGATCATTATTTAATTGAAAATGAACCGATTTCCGAATTATTTCAGGTTCTGGTGAATAATGTCGATCCCAGATAGAGCAACAGGTAGAGTAGGTCAAGGACAGGCGAGCGGCGTGTGAAAAATTATTCAGAGAGAGACTTCGAGTATAGTCAAATATGATTACAAATTAATATTTAAATTAGTATTTGTTTTTAATTTTTAAGAGTATGGTAAACTAAATATATATGATTCGTTTGCGTATTGTATGCAAAGGTTGTTAAAATTTTATTAAGAGCATTGTGTACTGTGTTATGTTTTAATGTAAGACAAAATATAAGTTTATCTATTTCTAATACATGTAGCTCAAAAGTTTATTAGTGTGTTTATTAATCGCATTAATTTTAAGAAAAACCAAATCAATAATTAAATAAATTGTTTAAAAATTATACATACAACTTGTATAAACAGAGCAGTGACAATTAAGGCCTACACGACTACACAACGAGTTTCTTCGTCGAAATAAATCGTTAAGAACTAAATTGTAAAACGTACATAAGGAAACCAAAATGGAACGTTTTCATTTTGTGTCGGTTTGGGTATTTAAGTCCTCCGCAGACAAAAGACCTGATCTGCTGAGTAATAAAAAAAATACGCTTAGTATAACCAAAAAAAAATATATATTAGCTATTAAATTTTTTTATCAGTCATATCCACAAAAATATGAATAACTTCTTTAAGTGTCCACATGGCTTTACGCATAAAATTGATGGCATGATACTAGACAAGCCTTAAAATTGATACATATTTTGAGGTGTCCTTAGTACACAAAACAACTGTCCTAATTTCTCTCGCAATCGTCAGGTTAACTTCAATCCCCATCCGCCTATTAAGCTAATCCCATAAGTCACGCTTATATAGCTTTATACTTAATGAAAATAGTCCTATTTTAATCAGAGTATCTATAATTATACTTATATATAAAGGTTTGGTTATGGGCGTTAATTTTTTTGTTTTCGAAACCCGTCGTATTAATTTTTACGATAAAGTTATAGACTACACACGACCCGCTTGCCAAAAGGCCAAAAAAAATCTGTTGATGAAAGAAGCAATTATGTTTCCAATATTCACTGTGAATTCTGGAATCAGTCCATTCAAATAATGTAAATATTTTTAAAAAATTTACTAATTTTTTTAATAATCTTTTCTACACTTAAATTTATTGTAAAGGGTTTTATTTAGTCACGTTTGTATAAGTAAATCTATATGTTTAAACGTATTTAATTGCCTGTCATTTGCTATTAAACAGAACTTCATCAACACGCTTTTAAGGAAGACAAAAATAAATTATAGAATCAAGGAAATAAATATTTTATTTTGCAATTCACTTAGGCGGAATCAGAGAACAAGATAATAAACAAATGGGTATAAATAATTAGCGAAATGTCCAATATATTTATTTGTTAGTCTACAAATGAGAGTTTTTTTTTTCCATTTCCATCCTTTCTGATTAGAGGTCCAGCTAAGGGTGATTTATGGGCCGCGGGTGGTTTTTTAGGACACTTGTTGATTAATTTGATTTGTTTTTAAGCATAAAAAAAGAATTTCATTTCAAGAATGATAAAATATTTGAAAAAATAATTATAAAATGGATCAATATAACATAATTCTAATAAATTATACTGTACAGCATCAGGAAACTATATCCGTAGTATTGCAATGTGGGTCTTTTTACAAGAACAATAAGTGCTATAATTTTATAAACTCTCGCGATTTATATTGTAAGTTTTTCTAACGTTTTCGAGTTGCATTACAGTAACAGTTCATGAAAACCTAAAAACCCTGGTCTGGATTTTACCCTACAACTTTCAGTTAATTTTCACGTGATCTAGCCAAGTATTCATTTGAGCTAATATATTATGAGTATGATTTTACTATTTCGTGCTGAAAATTTTCTGCCATGTCTAAGATAAACACGTTACGCAGATAAGCCCACCCTTTCAAATATTTAAATTGATAAATAATTCTTGAAATTTTACCTGTACGTTAGATTAATTAACACGTAAAATCGTATATATAGATAGATATCTAAAATAGGCTAATATTGCGTAAAGTAACAATCTTTCAAATTATATATTCGTGCCTTTTGTAGTCGAAACACTTGAATCTTGGAGTAGTAGTGTAGCAACAAAAATGTTAGCTATTAAAATTATCACCACAAAATTTATTACAATTACTATTGGACAATGATCACTAAAAATAACAATTCGATCGCAGCTCTTGCCAAACACCTGTCATACGGATCTTTGTCGTCGTCTGTGTGCTTGTGTTTGTAATTTGTTTGCTTCCGACACAGTACCTATCATAAAGTTTAATGGGAGCCTTCGAGGGTGAAGGGTTTATTTAATATTATTAAAAAAACACCAAACTGATTACTTAGTGCGAATTTTATAACCATTATGAAACACTTCGTGTTTATTTAAAAAAAGTAGTAGTAATTTCACACACACACAAATGCATATAAGCAACATACATAATTCTTTAGTTAACAAAAAAGCCATTGTCCATAGAATCTGTGTCAAGAGTTCTACTTGCTTAATGATCGCCAGCGTTTGTTAAGACTACCAACGCGGATGATGAAGAAAACATTTTTTTTTATTTTTCTTCGTTAGCACAATTGTTAAGAATAAAATATCATCTAATTAAATTTCTATTCTTATCAAATGAATAAAAAAAAATATTTTAACAACAATACGAAACTTTCTAATCGGATTGTACAATATATTAAAAAGAAAATAATAAATATTCTCCTCGTGTATTATTTTTTTATTGTATTCTTTAACACACAAAGCTTTAAGTTATAAATAAAATAGAAAGAAATATATGACAATGGAAAAGTTTACGGCTTATCGAAGTCCGTAACCTACTCAGTCATCGTTTCAATACATTCAGTTTTCTGAATAAAACTTGTTGAATTTATAATGGGCATTCGAGCAAGATTTTAGCCTCTCAATCTTTCGCCGACCGTCCACCGCGCTTCAATATTTCATATCGATCTTTAAATATCTTAAAGCCTTTACCCGAAATCCATCCTTTAAAAATATGGACTAGCACAAGTATAATGTAATAATTTAATTAATTGAGTACATTGAACTTTGTATACTGACCAAATCATTGTTCCTTTTTACTAATATAATAAGAGCAGATATTTAAGCCTGGTAAGCCACCAACGTGGTACCTAATCTTAATAAATTACTTAAAAAAAATTCTCTGCTTATAATTTCATATTTGTGATTGTAACAATTATTAAAATATTAACATAATATTATATTTTAAGATATGTGCTTATATGTAACAAATTAAATATGAAAATCTACGCAGAAACAAAATAAATTATAAATGTTATACTTTTGAAAAATTATGGGTATTAATGTCACCTTTGTAACAAAACATCATATTAAAAAGTATTTCTGTTTAGAAGTAAGCATGTACCGCATAAATTCACACTTCATTTTTAAACCGCTGAATATCATCACAATAAATGAAATATATATAGTGATTAATAATATATTATAATATATACACGCCAATATGCGTATCAACAACAATATAATTTTCAATTAAGACATTTACTGCTACTGCTACGCCAGGCGTGTCCATTCACAATACATAGAAATGACAGACACGTTGACAACTGTGTCACTGCAACTGAATGTAGCGCTAAAGGTCGCGGGTTCTCACGGCAGATGTCTGTATTGGCCCTACGGACGTTTGTCGTGGTCTGGATGTTTGTGTTAGTGTTGTGTATGTTTCCGAACCCCCGACACAATATCTTAATGGGGACCGTTGAGTGTGATACATTTACATGAAATACGTAGTGACAGTGAATGTGTTAACTTGTGTTAATAATTATGTAATAGATATTAAGCGAGATCTAATAAATATTTAATAATGTACACTCCAAACATCAAACTAAATCACAATCAACAAAAGGAGTAGTTAAATTACGATTTTCGTCCATCCGTAATGAATTGCCTTATAGAAATAATAATTTAAATCATAATACAATCACATTGCTCAGTTATATCAGTAAGGCGTAAAAAATGTCTAAACAGCAATCAAAAACTAGCGTTGCAATTTTTTTCAGTAGAAAGTTTTGCATCACTATCGAGCAGACCACAGAATATTTTTTTATTAAACTTTAAGATTTTATTAAAATCCTTTCAATGTAAGAATTTTCTTGACTTCACTTTTACAAAATTATTTTTTTAACAATGCGATATCGCCTGATAAAAAACAAACGCAGTACAAAGATTTCAAAATATCACTTTAATTTTTTTTAGGTTATTTTTAAAGGACCAAAGAATTTATTACTTTTTTAATAGTAACTAACCTGTGACAAGAATGTAAACACATAATTAATTTTTAGATAAAAATAAAATTCGCTCAAATGTTATCTGTCAATCTATGTAAAATGACTACTGTTGTCATTTGTTTATTAACTCAAGATCGTTTACTTTATTAACAAATAAAGAAAAAATATATAAATATATGTTGTATATCTATATCCCTGGGTTTCACACATGTTTCTGATGACTGCTACTTAACCCATAACTCTTTAGTATAAGTGGATTATCTATCAGACGTTTACAAATTAGACATCCAGGGATTAGTGCATTCAAACTCTTTATCAATATGTATGAGTCCAGATACAACAAAATGTTCTAATTATAAGTTTAAAATTTTGCATGGCGGTTATTTTTAGGACATAGTCGTTCACTAAGACAGGATTTTGTAATTCGACCCCTAAGGGGGTAAAACGGAGGTAGAAGTTTATATAAAAGTCCTATGTTAAGAGCGAGTGAAACCACGAGAGGCCGCTAGTTCCTTATATAATCATATAATATGTAGGCATTATAGATAGCAAGGAAATTTCTTGCTAAACTTTGCCCGAACTAAAATAAAAAGTCTTGAAGTTTCTTGTTTCGCTCTTGACCTGTTTGGCGTAAAAAGCCAAGATGGTTTGCTCTCCGTCATTGTTTGTTTTTACGTTTTATTAAAATCTTGTTCTAACTTTTTCAATATATTTTTAATTTATATAAAATCATAATAATAATAAACTTATTTATTTTTCTGTTTTAATTAAGCTGTAGGAGTAACACAATCTTCGAAATGTAAAAATGGAATAAGAAAAAAATTATAATTTTTAGTCTGTGCTCGTTCAATTTGAAGGTCGACATGAAGTCGATCCCGGGAATATCTCACCCTGACAAGAGCAGAGTTAATTATAAACAGAATATGTATTACAGTCTAAGTTCATAATGTTTTATTATTAAGTCAGAAAAGCAGATTATTGTCGCAAGTAAAAATATAATTTATTCATTATAGCAGAAGTTATATTATTACAAATTGTCTATACATTTATCTAATTCTTATATCGATACGTATGTAGGGCAATAATATTGTTAATTAAATATATTTTAATCATAATGTTTTACCATGCAGATGTTACAAAGTTTTGTATTTAAAATATTGCTGCCTATATGACGATATATAATGTGAAAATTGATACAACATCAATTGTTAAAGAGAAAATAAATAATCATATACAGTACCACATTTTCACAGAAATTTAACACAAGGAGCTAACATAGCTGCGTGACATACCGTGAATGAAAAAGCCGTAAACTTATCCCCCCCTTACCGAACATTACTTTCTATTTCCCTTACTTTGTAATCTGGCGACACTTTTCTAATTCTGCTGTTGCTGTAAATGTTCATAAGCGGCGATGGTCAGGTTTCCATTAGGTTACCCGCCTGCTCGTTTCCCAGGCATCTGTATCTATATTAATGTTATAAGGAAGATTTGATTGTTTGTTATTTTGCATTGCTCCGAAACTACTAGACTTTGAAAAATTCTTTTTGCATTGGTTAGCCCGTTTATTGTAATTATATTACATCACGCTATGACTCATAGGAGCAAAGCAATAACCATAAACGCGAGTGGAACCGCGAATGGCAACTAGTAGGTAAAAGAATTAATTAAGTTAATAAATGAATATGAAAACTTACGTTGATGTATTATAATACATACATTTACTCAACATTTTTTTTTATCAACTACACGACATAATTTAATGAGACACGACTGAATTGTCGTATCAAAAGTGTATTTCGTGTAGCCGCGGACTTACGAACATAATGCTTATTGATCGGTAAACCCGCCCCGATCGTCATGAGCTCGATAAGCACGTCCCTCTCCTCAACAAACCCTCAAATATTATAATTAAAAGAAAATGACAACTTAATATCCTTGAAAGTGGTTCTTATTGAGAAATAAATTTTAAGTAATTCTTTGAATTAGATCGTAATGAACAAGATTTACCAAATTATAGTGTTATATTAAGACACAGATACTAACAGCACACTATTTGTACTAACTACCCCACTACTTCGAATTGCATCGAATTTTTCGAATTAATACAAATAAATTCAATTATTGATCAGATTTCAGGTCTTTTCTAATTATTGAAAAAATAATCGATACTATAAATAAGTTGTTACATGGTAGGTACTTACAAATTTAATTTTTCTATAACGCATTCCTTAAAAATAAAATAATGATATATCTGTTTATACAAAAAAGAAAAACACATGTTTATACGTCATAATTATTTTTGTGCAAAGCATCCACGCGGATTGGCGGCAAGAATTCTGGGAGCATTTTCCGTTGAAATCGCAATTTTGATTCTCCGGGCAAAAAATACGCCCTCGTCACCAGTAGAGGCAATAAAACGAGAAGTAGGTAATATCTTTTAAAATTTCAAAAAAGAAGGAGTTCTCAGTTCGTCGTGGACATTTTTTATGTTTATTCCCCGATTACTTGAAAACAGCTTGACCAATTTAGTTAATTCAAGTTTGTTTTAAAAAAAATTATGACACCAACGTGAGAGTATAGCCCTGTAGGTACTCTTCAATTGGTCCCAAATAATTTTCACCAAAATCGGTTTAGTAGTTTGAATTAAAAATCAAATTAACTGGAATATGTATTTCATCGAAGTGAACGTATAAAACGTAATTTGCTTTTTAAGTCGGTTTACTAAAAAAAAAAAAGTTTTATTTGCACTACTACGAGTACTCCAAGATCTAAGTGTTTCAAAAGAAAACATAACAAATATATATTTTTTAAAATTGTTATATAGGTTTATTAAGTTATTTCGTTACAACATGCGGTATAACACATGACGTCTACGATACGTCTCGATTCGTTGTCACATATTACGGTAAAATAGCAGAAATAAAATATCAAAGGCGGAAATTACATTTGTAATTTTTACTCCCGTTATGTAAGTTATGAACAATATTTACAACACTATTGCCAGGTTACGTCAGCTGTTTAAAAAAATAAGTCAATAAAAAATTTAGCAAATAATTAATTTAAAAAATCAAAAACCCGACTGCGTAACCAAATCATCTGCGGTCAGCAGTTACTTCTAAAAGCCTATAAGTGATAATCGTTACTAACCAACTTTAAATCGTTATACATTCTAAACGGTGCCTAATTCAGATTAAAATAATATATAAAACCTAAAAATTATTTTTAAATACCTATCCAACGATGCTTTACTTAGTATAGTTCGTCGATTTTCATTTGTTTAGTTTTAACATCATGGCGTCCAAAATCGGTCATATTTATTTTTTGTAATTCTTATAATTTCTATGACATTCACGCCAGCACAATAAATCAAACGACCAGTCATTTATCAAAATCGATCCACGCGATTCGGTCTAAATAGTACCATAAAAGTACAAACCCACATATATACATACATACTGACATATATAGACTGATAAACACATTACCCTCCCGCGCGATGCGCAATCGGGCAAAAATAATTGAAAGTAGCTTACGGAAATTTACATAAGTTCGTAAGCAAAACTTACAAGTGTAATTCTCGCTTAAGTAACAGTGATAATCATTATGAAACAATTACCTAAGTGTACTGTGGGTGTGTTAATATTTAATATCAGATTAATACTACAAATCGACATCGTTAATAACAAGTTCAAAGCCCTCTTATCTTTTATGGAAACAGTCTACTGGCAGATGATCTATATTTATCATTCATAAAAAAATAGATAAAATGATAAAAAAGGTGAATCAAACTCGCGTATCGTGAATTCCGTACCATTAATTGCTTGCGTTTTATCAGCTTCTTGATTTCCATGCCCAAAAGGTGCCAACCAAAACCCTATTACTATATTGCCTCTGTGTCGGTCTATCCGTTTGTCACCGGGCTGCCTCTCATGTACAATTAAAGGTAGAAGGGTGAAACTTTCATTTCTTTTACCGCTACAACAAATAATAAAAACCAGTTAAGCGCAAGTCGGACTTTAAAAATTTTATAAAATGCTATTAGTTTTGTTTCATTTACAAAAATATTTTTAGTTTACTTATATTAAATTAGTTATTGAAGTCGGTTAACTTTTTTTTAGTTCTTATTTTACACTTTTCAGTTACGAACATAGTATGGTCCCATAACAGCTTATGATTTACCAAGTTACACTATCCTTATGTCAACTGCTTATCACCATTAACACAACCTTTTATTTTTTTAAGTTTAATAAAAAAAAGATAATGATGCAGTTTAAGTTTTCATCAAATTCGGCCCCTTAACTCCTTTGAGTATTTTTCGCTATTCCCCATAGTTACGAGTTCAACCATCCACGCCCAGTTAAATTATTTACCCATATTATCTGACAAATTCAATAACCCGATACCGCCTTCCAAAACGTTTGTCAGATTACCGCGGTTCTACAGGATTTTATTTTAGTCCTCTTAAATCTCGTAGCGTAAAAAACCTAACTGAAATAATACATTAACGTTCACGGCTAAAAGGATTTCGCGAAACGTAAGCGGTACAGATGCGAAGAGCCCTGAAGTTTCAATAGAAAAGTTAATACTTCAAAGAACGTCATTCGGCAAATTCGTCCTTTACGATAGTAATCTTCAGTCCGGTCTCTGGAGACGCGACTTATCCTTTATTCGAGCTTCTTAGACGTAGGGTTGTAATGAAAAAGTTTTAAATAACTTCTCTTTATAGTATCTTGAATTCATGGAATTATTTATAAATAGAACAAATATAAATAGAATGAAATTATTTTCTTTCCGCCGTTTCCTTGTATTTTGTTTGGATGAAAAGGTTTACGTACGGTTGGTGACTGTGGTAATACCCACAGAAATTCCAAGCGTAAAACATGCTAATTATTGTAGTATGCGGTCAGAGTATGCCAAGTGCAGTATAGAGAAACATTCACTTACGATAAAACACCAAACAATGTCTAAAATTTTTGTCGATTACACGCAAGATCTAGAGTAGAGAGTCTAAATATACACACTTCAGCAATCAAAGAAAATTTCTAATATTCATTTAGATACCAGAAAACAATGCTTCTTAACGATCCTTTTTCTTCTTGAAGGGACGCAAGTTGTCCAAAAAAATGACTAATCTTTGCAAGCATCGTTAATTGTTAAGAAATCACAGAAAAGCTTTATAAACACATCTGTACCTCCCAATAGTCTGTTATTAATGTTACTGTAAAAAGCTTTGTTATTTAAAAGATAGTTGAATATAAGCGATAAATCAAAAGTGTATACGATGTAGTTTAGTTAAATGGTAATATCTAAATATGGCTCTTACAGTCTAAGGAACGATAAACTTATGTTAATAGTTAACAAATGAAGACAAAATTAATATATATAAATTTTAAAAAGTTATCTTATAGTAGTATTGAAGCAAATCTTGTTTTCTGTGCAACACATAGAATTTGTTGCTATAGTTCGTAATAAAGAAAAATTACTGTACATCAAATAACTGTCTTCAGACATTTACATTTTGTAACTACGTAAAGAAGTCAATACTCCAAAGGAAATTAATCGCTGTAGCTTAAGAATAAAGATGAAATTTAGACAAAATACTATTCACTAAAGCGTCACTCCAGAGAAGTTAAGAAGGTGACTTTTTATAGCACTATGTAAATGAGACCATTGGGCTAACGGAATGAACAAAGACTTTAAGCTACCTCCGGCAAACCGTTCTCGGTCCTTTTGTCTCTGTTGTTTTACAGAGTCAGAAAACATACTAGTGAATGCTATACCGATCGACGGAACTACTATTATACGTATTCTGACCAACCCTTAGTAGCATTAAGTCGTATTAAACCTAAAAAATGTTAAAAATATATTTTTGTGTTACACGCCGTACGGGCTCAAATAGATCAGACTAAAGGTATTAAATTTTGCACAAACGTATACATACAGAAAACGTAGGTTAACATTAAGGAAGGATCTTCGGAAATCCCCTAAAGGACGATGTATATAATAATTAAGACTTTAAAAAAACAACCGACTTGAGAAGCAAAATACGTAAATTCATTTACGTGGACGAAACACTTATACAAGTTATTTCGATGAAGAAAAAAGGAAAACGCAAAAGTCGATAAAGCGAAAAATCGAAAATGATAATTTTACATTGGAATCGGAATAACTAATCGCTGATGAAAGAACAATTTAATACAATTTAGGTAGTACAAAATTTGTCGGATCCACTAGTAGGAGATAACCATTTAAAAGTTTTTTTTTAAGTTCGAAAAATTGAATATCAAGGTTTGTGACAATGAGGTTTTCACCCAGCAAACCGTCAGTAATATTTTGTAAGTAAATAAATTTTTTCAGATACATATAAAATACAAGGCAATATAACGACGGTAGATAGAATTTTTTTTCCTTATAATTTCTGTATTACTACAAAAATACTTTACATTTAGCATCTAATGCAATATAACATTATAGAAGAGAGAAATATCGATTGGTATGTTATCAGGTCCCTATAGATAAGATAGGCGTGTAATTGGATTTGAGTAATAATAAACCTATTGCATCAGCTGTAATATTTATTTTTTATGTTAAACGTGCAGAACTAGCAAAAGGGCTACCTGATGATAAGTGGTTATCGTCTTCCATAGAGACCTGCAAGCTGAAAGGAGTTGCTTTGAATACTCGATATTCCTAACCCTATGCTACATTGGTATGGAAAAACCTCTGAAACTTCAGAAGATGTTTCAAAGGATTTTTTTATAGAAAATTTGTAAGCTCCTGACTACAATCTCATTCGGTCTAAAGTGCAGATGCAGTCAAGGATTTAAATGTAAATAGGCATTTTTAGGTGCGCTCCCACTTAGGTACTAAGAAAATGCCTATTCACTCTGAGTTTGAAAGTATAAAAATAATAATTTGGTAGATTATCACTAACGCGTATGCTAGCTCAACAATCCACAGAGTTGAATGCACCAAGTTGATGCTTGGCAGAGCCGTCACAAAGTTGGCTGCAGTACTCCATACATGATCGTATATGTGCTTTGTACAGTTCAAGGAATTGTTCGGGTTTAAAGTAAATGTTAACATTGTTGAGAATACCAAGTAGGTATTTAGGCAGCAGTTTTCTCTGTGTTTTGTTATGGATTGTTCGAAGTTAATAGTTCGCCTGCATATTTAAAATTATTTATATGCAGCAAAAATGGAGTTGCGGAGAGAATTATCTCCTGCAGTACACGGGCATTGACGACCATTCTTCATATATAAAGCCAGATTTTCAGTCACACAAGATCGAAAGCTGGAACTTTGCAAGATTGTCGCGCCAGTCTCAATCGAAAGCTTTAGAAATGTCGAAAGAATCGGCGAGTGACTCTCCATACTATGGCTTCACCTCAAATATTAGTGCGTACACTAGAAGAGCTCAAGTAGAAAAATTTTTCTAAAATGATATTGGCGATCTGAAAGAAGGAAATCATTTCTTCTATCAGGTACGCCGCGACGAGCTTATAATTAAGCATGCGTTTCATGCTTTTACAAAGTATGGAAGTGATTATGACAGGTCGATCATTTATCAGACGACTTTCCTTTTTGATTACCTGTTGAATAGCAACGTTTAGTATAAACAGCAACAACATGTCCTATACGATATATCATATAAACAGCAACAACGTGACCTATACGATATATCGTATAAACATCAACAACGTGTCCTATACGATATATCGTATAAACAGCAACAACATGTCCTATACGATATATTGTATAACAGCAACATCGTGTCCTATACGATATATCGTATAAACAGCAACAACGTTTCCTATACGATATATCGTATAAACAGCAACAACGTGTCCTATAAGATATATCGCATAACAGCAACAACGTGGCCTATAAGATATATCGTATAACAGCAAAAACGTGTCCTATACGATATATCGTATAAACAGCAACAACGTGTCCTATACGATATATCGTATAAACAGCAACAACGTGTCCTATACGATATATCGTATAAACAGCAACAACGTGTCCTATACGATATATCGTATAAACAGCAACAACGTGTCCTATAAGATATATCGCATAATAGCAACAACGTGGCCTATAAGATATATCGTATAACAGCAACAACGTGTCCTATACGATATATCGTATAACAGCAACAACGTGTTCTATACGATATATCGTATAAACAGCAACAACGTATCCTATACGATATATCGTATAAACACCAACAACGTGTCCTATAAGAAATATCGTATAACAGCAACAACGTGTCCTTTACGATATATTCGTATAACAGCAATAACGTGTCCTATACGATATATCGTATAACAGCAACAACGTGTCCTATACGATATATCGTATAAACAGCAACGTGTCCTATAAACAGCACGATACGTTATCATTTATGGTACCAATCGAAAGATTACATCGCAAAGTATGTTAAACAATCACTATTGTGATTTCAAATACATTTCATATTTTACTTTTCGATAATAAGTTTCATCGAGGGACATCTTTAGCTTCGCTGCTATAATTGGATGCAAATACGCAATAATGTGTCAACCCACAAAAAGTCAAATTCGGATATATTGATATATTCAGGTAATGCGTCGTGTATTTATCATTATTCAAAAAAAAATCAAAGCATCTAAACAAAATAAGTACCAAACGAGTTTCTTACTTGAATGTTCCAAACACAGTTGGCAATTTATACAATAATGCCATATATTTGAAAAAAATGTTATTGGATATTAATTTTCTTTTAATTAATTATACCATTTTATCAAAATAGTAAAGAAAAGATAGGTACATAATTATTCAAATAAATTAATAAAGAATAGGTTTGATATAGATTAAAAGAGTTACTATCGAGTTTCTTGCCGGTTCTTCTCGGTAGAGACTACATTCCAAACCGGTGGTAGCTTTATAAAAATCTAAAATTAAAAAATGACATGTAACTTGACGATTTGAAAGTGCTTTAAAAGCTCATTTGAATAAAGTATATTTTGAGTTTGAGTTTGATATTTTTAGACGCCATTTTCCCAAAATGAAGTCCGTGTGGAGCAAATACCTAATTGTCTAAAATTGTCGCTATCAAAACATATCGCCATCGCTGCGCGATACAATTTCACAGTTGATTTCTGATTTTTGGTGGCGCGGTAAATTAGTGATAACGGAAGTTTTATAAACAATGTTGTCATTTGAATATAACATAATATGAATGAAAACCTATTTTTTAATTTATGTGGATTTGTAATAACGAAACTTATCCCTTCAAAAACGATAACGATTGAAAGTTAAATGCATCCATAATTTGAAAAATATAATTTATTAATTCGCTGATAACATTTATATCTAATTAAATACTAACTTTGTTATCCTGAAATACATTATTTTACACTTTATCTTTTTCCATACACTGTACTAATCCATCAACATTGAGTTCTTCCTTATTAAAAAAAAAATGTTGATATGATTGCGCTTTTATAAAGTCATAATTTGAATTGGACGCAATTTTGGCAGATGGCGCTAAATGTCACTGTGCTTTGACATTAATGATGTAGATATAGTGTATGCCACAAAAGAAAATAAGGAAAAGAAAGATAGATATAAAGTAAAATTATCAAGAAGCCTTGATAATTTTACTCCATATCTATCTTTGTGTCCTTGCGAGACTTGAAAGCTATCATTGAAGAAGAAATCGCCAATTTGGAGTCAGACGTTATGCAACAATTTAAATGCCGTAAAAGGGGAGGTGATCATTTCAACCGATAATGCACTTTCAAATAAATTTGATTTGATGAAAAGAGAGATTTATAACAAAAAAGCAAACTAACAATTGATTGACAATTTCTGATTTTTGTACGACAGTGCGTCTTTAACTGTCAAAAATCAGAAATCAACTTTAAGTATATTAGTTAATAACATGTGTCTAATTGGCACAACTAGAAGCCATTAACCAAAGAATTGAATTGAATTGAAGTATATTAGTTGATTTTTATATAATTAGCCTAAAATATGACCATCAATACTATTATTAACATTCAGCAACGATTTGGCGGATCCCACCATTTCCGAAAATTCTTTTGTATAGAATTAGTACGAACCAAATTTTCGTTATTTAGTATAGAACATAATTCACAATAGTTATCCGTTTCGATGTTTTCATATCTGTAATGGTAGGAGTAGTGGTTTCTCCATCTGAAGAAATCAGCATATGCTTCTGGATCTTTTATCAATTCATGCATTTTCTTCGCTAGTTTCGCTGGACCTAACTCTCTTGCGTTCAAATATATACCATCTGGCATAAACCTGTAATCATAACATAATTTAAACATTAGTACAGAAATCTTAATAAACTTTAAAAAGTTTTACTGGTGGGCAATCAATTTTCTTAGTAATGATCTAACAAATAAAATGTAAACGTAACAAAAACTAAATTAAAACGCGTTTGCGTGAATCCAAAAGTAACAAAATAACAAGTATTTACTGACCAAATTTTTGACAACTAAAATAAAATTTTTTGTACAGTTGTGTTGTAAAAGTTCGTCAATTATAATACCTCGTATAATTCGCACCGCCATACACAATAGGTACCGCCCAATGTTTTAATGGATACAATATTTTCTCCGTCACATAATCTTCAGCAAACGAATTTTCAAATGATAGATAAAAGTAATAATCTCTCTCAATCATTTCATTGCACTCATCCTCGTTATCACGAGAGCACTTTAGTGGCTTCATAAAACGACATTCACCGTAAATATCAACTGCCAAGTTGTATTTTTCGAGTTCTATTTTTAATTCTTTAACGAATACTTCTCGTTTACTTCTCGAAAAACAATTGGAAACAAACCAAGCGGCAGCTTTAGTTTTACTTTTCAAACTTCTTTTTAAATTTTCACTGAGGGCATCCATATCTTCTAGTTTCATCCAATGCATATCCATTTTAGGTCCAATTAACTTATTTTGAGAATCTCGTATCGCAATATATCCCAACGTTATATTGGAATCCAATTTATATGTCCATGTCCAATTAAAGTAACTATCAAAAGCATTGGTACACATCGGATAATTATCAGCCGACTCAGAGGCAACATAAACATATTTTTGACTTGCAGATCTCCTTTTAGGCAAAGGATATAAATAAAATTGTTTATGCATAGACCTTACTTCCGGCCCGCCGAATGCAATCATATCAAACTTTGTATAGTCATCCAGATATGATCTGTCCGACGTGATGAAACAATTGGTAAAAGGACAGTTTCTATCTAAGAAAACTTGCCGTCCTTCACCCATATAAACAAATGGAGACTTCATTGGTGATGTCCATATCAAAATATACTTTGGATTTATCACATTGTCATAATCATAAACAACATTTTGACCAGATTCATTATCTTCATTTGTAGTTTCAGAAATATCTATATTCATTATAATATATATAATATTAATTAAACATTGATATAAAAATAGCAAAATTAAAATCACGCAAAAGTAAGCGAAGATAGTGATGACTTTTATTCTCATTTCTCTTTGATTTTGCTTCCGTTAACACCAACACATCACACAGCTTGGTACTGATGCTACGACGTGCAGAAAATAATACACATAGAGTGATGTCTGAATCCTCATTTGCATGTCATAGAAATTATTATTAACAAGGAAACAAACGCATCTCAAAGATGAGTCTGTCACGTTTGCATTATATAAAATGCTAATATGAGGTGATTGAATAAAATAGATTGTCCTGGCTGTGTACAATTTTAACAAAGACAGTATGAATTCATTTGTTCAAAAAAATTTTACCACATTCTCTAAGTATGCTTCTAATACAGTCGTTTTAACTATCAACGCTCAAATTTCTTAACCGAATCTGAAAATTTGAACGATAATCTTAACCGACGAAACATGATCAGAATTATAACGAATATTGAATCGAAATATTAAGTATGTATTTCTAACTACACATACTACACACTCAGGGCCAAATTTAGAGGTGTGGAAGCCCCGGGGCAACAAAAGAGGTGCTAATTATTTTCATCGTATTACTATAACAACGTAGAAATTAATTAAGAAAGGGTTTTTTGATATTCAATCCCTAAAGGAGTGAAAAAGGGTAAAAGCGTTTGTAGATAAAATTTTATTCAGGGGTCATAATGAAATGTAAAATACAAAACGTATCGATATTATCCCCTATTTTGGTGCAATGGGGTGGAGAAGATCGTATAGAGAAAAAGTATTTCTTACGCCGATTAACCTTTAACTTAGCATAAATATTTGTTTGGGTGTATAACTAAATATGTATATCACAGAATTCCAAAATCATTCCCTATTGAACAATAAGGGGTATTAAAGTTGTAAAGCGAGAAAACTTTTTAGTATATTTAATTATTAGGTTAATCTGCATTGTTAAGTTTTATTGCTAAGATGATACGTGATACAATGGAAAAACCCTTTCGTCATTACAATTGAAGGTCGGTTAATTGAGTGTAAATTGAATATTTTTTTTTTTATAAAGTTTAATCAGTGCTTATTAGATGGTGATTTTACCAGTTTTCTAAATCGAATCTAAACAGTTTAAAAATATACATGGGCGAAGTCGTGAGCTACAGCTAGTTATTTTGATTAAAAAATTTTCGTGTTAAAATTTATTTTTTAAATTATTCAAGATGATTATAGTTGCAACACAATCAACATATTCGTGGGCTAATCGTCTTTTAGTGCCTAATGTCCTGCTGTATATTCTCGTTGGGGTTAAATATTTACATACACATAAAGTTTCATTTAAAAACCTGGGTAAATTTCCTCATCGTGCGGATAGGATAAAATACTGTCCATACGGTTGTTATCATAAACACTTGATAATTATCGTTACTTCGTTACTACTTACTTCATAAAAGACTGGCTGCCTCTCGCGGCTTCACTAGCCTTTATGGCAACTGTTTTGCTATTATGAATCTGATATATAGTTCTTCCTCAATATGTTTATTGAGGAAGAACTATATTGCATCATGCTACGACTTTACTAAAGATTAAACCAACGAATATGTTGATTTTGTTACAACTAAAATCATCTTGAATAATTTTATAAATCATTTTTAACACATAAAATTATGAGTTTTTGTGTTCGACTGTACGTACGTTTTGTTTTTAAATAACTCACGGTTCGCCCACGTATAATTTGTTTGCTACCTATCTTTTATTAATAGTGTTTCAAGTGTATGCATCTTTTTATGAGTCACCATAATTTAAGCCAATACTTCATAATTCTTTAAATATAATGTTATATTTTGCTACATACTAATAAAATTGTAGGTTTGGTGTATAATAACCTCAGTCTAATAATAAAGATTAATTTAATTTTCTATGCGTTGTCTTATTATCCGTATTCGTACTCGCATCCGAAAATTAGCATATGTGTAAAATATGACTATCGTAACGTAGGAACGTTGACAAGACACATATTTTCGTGTTGAGTGATTCATATGAGGGAGTTTCTACACTGACTCGCAGGTCGATTTTCAGATGGCTATGACCACAGACTTTTGAGGGCTGAATCGAATCAGTAAATTCAGAGATTACCCCCTTCATAACTTACAAAAAATAATAATAATATTAGTATAGATACATACAATGGTATAAAATAGTTAAGAGATCCTAATAAAGAAGCTGAGGAAGTCGTAGATAGGATTGAAAGAACTTTCTTAACAATTCGTGATAGTAAATTCATATTCAAAAATAAAACATGTGTAATGTTTATTTAAATAAAAAAATATTTCCTTAGCATTGATTTATACCTAAGAACTACTCATGGTCAGGCACACTATATACTATTAATTAATGCGTTATTGTTATACTTATGTGACAATGATATTTTATACCGTAGATATTATATGTGCGCAAGAATTTCTCACCTTAAATATCTACTAATTTTTAAAGACCGGGTTATAGAAGTATGAACATAACCTTGTATACAGATGTCAACTGGGCATGCGTTAGGCATTTTACCAACATTACCAGAATCAATATTTAAAAGTAAAAAAACTGATTTGTTTTTTAATTCTTGTTCATAAACGATGACTACACTGTATGAGCCTACAAGATCCAACGTATCGAATAAAACATTTATTTAATTTAAAAAAAAAATCAGTTTTTATTTTTAAATGTCGATTCTGCTTAAGCTAGTAAAATGTACAACATATGCCCAGTTGACACCCCGTATAGTTATTAAATATCAATGTTTACGTGAGTAGAAAACGACAAGTCAAAAATCGTATATTTACTTTTCGTGACGCATCAATTACTGAAACGGGGAATATGTTTATGGAAGTGTCCGTTTAACACGTCTAACTGCCACTACTAGTACCATTTCAAATACAAATATTTGAACGTGTAATTAGACTACAGGTTTCATTTTTTTTAATAATCGTTTAAAATGAAAGGCATATAATTCAATATTAGTAACTAAGTACATGGTTATATCTTAAGATTAAAAATTGAAGCATCTGTCGGTAATAAAGAAATTATTGTTACCGAAGTCACATGCATTATATGCATGTGAACTTTACCAAAACTTTAATGTAACATATCTTTAATATTTCGATTATTAGATCTTTAGACTGAACCGATTTGTGAAAAAACGATTTTTTACTATCTATCTATCTATGAATACTTAAACAACGATTAGGTGGATCCCACCATTTTCTAAAATTCTCATATATAGACGTAGTATTAACCAAGTCTTCTTCATTGAGCATAGAACAGAACCTACAATAGTCATCTGTATCGATGCTCTCGTGTCGACTGCAACTGACTGAAGCGCTAACGGTCGCGGGTTCGATCTCCGCTCACGGCAAAAACGTCTGTATTGGCCATACGGATGTTTGTCGTAGTCTGGGTGGTTGTGTTAGTGTTGTGTGTGTTTCCGGACCCCCGACACAAAACCACGAGGCCTTAATGGGGGCCGTTGAGTGTGATGCGTTTATTATTTATTATTTATTAATATAATAGATAATGTAAAAGTAACAATATCGAGAACCCGTATGATTGTAATAATAATAAAATTCTAATAAAATTATTTGTTACTTGGAAAATAAACTCATTTGTAATACATTTAAAGTTCATATTTAAGTGACTAAATAGAATGCAACAACAAATATATAAAATCTATCTAAAATTTCGTCAATAAAAATACCTCGTATAATTCGCTCCGCCATACACAATAGGTACAGCCAAATGTTTTAAAGGATGCAATATTTTCTCCGTCACATAATCTTCAGCAAACGAATTTTCGAATGAGAGATAAAAATAATAATCTGCCTCAATCATTTTATTGCACTCATCCATTTTATCACGAGGACACTTTTTATAACCGCAGTCGCCATAAACGTCAACTCTTAAGTTGTATTTTGTTAGCCAAATTTTTAATTTCCTAACGAATACTTCCCGCTCGCTTCTTGAGAAACAATTGGATACAAACCAAGCGGCTGCTTTTCTTTTATTTCTTAATCTTTCTTTCAAATCTTCACTCACGGGTGCCATGTCTTCTAATTTCATCCAATGCATATCCGTTTTCGGTCCAATTAGTTTGTTTTCAGAATCTCTTATAGCAATGTATCCCCATCTTGCATCTGAATCTAATTTATAAGTCCACGTCCAATTAAAGAAGCCGTCAAAGGAATCTGAACAAACTGGATAATTTTCAGCTGATTCTATGTTAGCAAAGACATATTTCTGATGTGTCGATCTCCTTTCGGGTAAACGATCAAATAATAATTGTTTAGTCATAAATCTTACTTCCGGCCCAGCGAATGCGATAACATCAAACTTCGTATAATCATCGAGATATAGTCTATTATATGTTACGAAACAATTGGTAAAAGAACAATTCCTGTCTATGAAACCTTGTTGTCCTTCACCCATATACACAAATGGAACATTCTTTGGTGACGTCCATTGCAAAATATATTTGAGTTTCATTTTATTGCCGTTATCCTTAACATCAACGATTTGTTGAACGGTCCCTTTTTCTTTTATCTCAGTTTTTATGGCATCTCTGTTGTTTGTATATTTAAAATCACTTAAAGATTTATATAAGAACAGCAATATTGAAGTAACGCAAATGTATATAAAGGCTTTGGTAACGTTATTATTTTTCATTTCTTTTGAATTATTTCCCGTCAATAACACAAGCACACTGCACTCGTTGGGATTTATACTGACTATGTTTGTATTCTCTTCTACATAGGAGCTATGCTAAACACATAAACAAACTAAAAAGTAAGTGTGTAACGTCCATATTGTTCGAATTGTAATATTTACAAATTGATTACAGCGTGTTAAAATTCACACTAATTAAAGAAGCTAGTATTTGGACTTTTTCTTACTATTCGAGTAACTGGGCATATTTTTACGTAATTTATTATGGATTTTAATAAAATAAAAAAATAAATAAAAAACTTTAGTTAAACATCCGTACTTATATAATATTATAAATGTGATAGTGATTCAGCCTTTATGTTTATTACATTTTCACGTCACGTCACGTTAAACCAATTTTGACTTAGTAGATACAATATGTAATATTAAGCCTTAGAGAATGACATGGTCTACTTTTTGTCGCGAATATATAACTTAAATAGGTAGAAATAATGGCTAAAAATGGTATTGAGATCTCATCAATTCTAAAAGAAAGAGTCTCTTCAAATTTATTATTTTACGCATCGTATAAACGCATGGAAAAGATATTATAATAAAAAGAACAAAATACTAAATCTATTAATTTATTACGCAAATAAGCCTTAGCTTCGAAAATTTTGTTAGGAAAAAACATAATTACTATGTAACGGTATGTCATGTATAATTTAATGCGATTTCTGAAAATGATTTCTTAGCTTGAGGCAGTTCGTCTCGGCTTCATCTACATATATTTTAATTTGATAAAAGCGATTCAAAAAAATCATTATTTGCATCTAGAAGTATGTGTATTAAATTTTACATCAATACAACCATGGAATAACATTTTGTATACAAACGATTTAATCCCCTTTACTCTTCCTTTCTCTATTTAGGAGTGGAATATCGAACACTTTTTGTGGATGCTTACAGTCCAAAAGGTTACTACTAAAATTTCAAGTTTGTAGCCCCAACGGCTTAGGCTCTGTGTTGATAAATAAATCAGTCAGTCAGTCAGGAGAAATACTTATATTTGTATAGATATGTATCATGCACCGAGCCGAAAACTAAAACTTAAAAGTTTAATATTTTGTAAAAAAACAGTCGGTTTATTAACTCGTCTTAAAATAATACGATACAAAAAATAATCTAGAATTGATAATTGACAATAAATATAAATATAAGAAAATTATAAATAGCGAAAAAACATTAAAAATTTTATTTACAATAATTTAATTTAAATCTAAATAAAAACTTATACTCACTTAATTTCGAAGTTGCGAAATAAATAAACACAGCGAATTATTATATAAAAATATTGATTTGCTACTCCGAAAATAATTTTTCAAAAATAAATTTATTATCTTAATAACTAATCATAATTATGTATATTTTAAATAATAATTTTAAATCACAGATAATTGTAATTCTATTTAAAATTATATAAATGCTCCTTATAGATAGACGAAAAACATTTCTTAAATTTTTGAAATAGTGTTAAAGGAACTGATGTGAACGTGACTTAGAAATTTGCCTAGCAAAAAATATTGTTATTGAGAAAGAAAACTGTAAAGAAGATGAAATACAAAAGGGATCCCGAACCGCAATAATCGTCACACTTCTGAGCTATTTAAAAACTTAAAAAAAAAACAAACCGACTTCGAAATCAAAACAAGTTAACAGAAAAGTAAAAAATAAATATTTTCTACCACATTTTGAAGTTGGTGCCAAGTAAAACATTTGAAGTCGGCGCTAAGTAAATCCTTTTAAGTATTATTTACTGACTGACTGGCTCAAACGGCGACACCTTTGAGGAGAGGCCATAGGGGTTGTCCATTAATCACGTGATGTTTTTTTAGCAATTTAGATACAATGCACGATACCTTTAACCCCTTGTAATTTGATGATTTTTTTTCCCCAGAAATTTGGGCATCACGCGATTAATGGACAGCCCCATACATGAAGATCAGAAGGTCAAAAGACACACATCGCAGGCTTATTATTTAAATGGCCGAATCCAAAAATCCATATGGTTGGGCACAAAACGTAAATATCACGAAATATTGATAGAAAAGTATTTTATTGTTTTCGAAATCATACATTATGAACCACAGAATTATATGAAACTAAAAATTAATTACTAATATGGCTAACTCGTTTCACACCGACTTTGATTTCGGTCACTTAAATACTAAATGATATATATATTCATAACTAGACTTATTGATAAACAATTGCAACTCGTAAAATAATTGGCCAAGTAACTTGGCCCCTAACATTATAAATCATAAATCAGCAACGGTTTGGAGGATCCCACCACGCCCTAAAGTTAGGATATGTTGAAATTTTTGTAACTAATTCTTCATCGTTGATCATTGCACAAAATCTACAATATTCGTCAGTTTCTACCGTCTCGAATTTGCGATGATACGAATAGTGGTTCTTCCATCTGAAGTACTCAGCGTAGAGGTCTGGATTTAATATTAATTCGTTCATTTTCTCTGCTAACTTTTCAGCACCTAATTCTCTTGCATTCAAGTAGATACCATCTGGCATGAATCTGAAATAAATGTGCGCTATTATGCAACTGTCTTTTTTCATCTTTACTTATCTCTTAAAAGCATTTAATTTACTTTGACACAATGTATAATAATAATCTTGATTTAGATTATAGGCTACCGCCTGTTGAAGAGACTTTTTTTCATTTCACAGAATTTTGCTATTTAAACAAAAGTAACAGATTCTTAAGTAAGTCTTTTTTAATCCCCGACCTAGAAGAGGGGTGTTATACGTTTGACGTGTGTATCTGTGCCATCGTAGCTCCATAACGACAGGACTATATTTGATGCGTATTTTTTGTTTAAAAGTACATATAATCAAGATGTTTATTAGCTATAACTTATCAATAACTATTCAGACGTTTTAAGGTTATAAGCTCTATTAGTCTTCACCAACTTCTATTGGTCTAATCAACTCGAAACTTACTATACTTTGAATAAATATGTCAAAATGACCTCGTTGCGTAACCTTGACCTCATGCTACCATATCATCAGGAATGAGCAGGATACACAACTCTTCACCAACTTATGGCAGAAATAATGTGTTGAAGCTCGTGACCATCTCGGTCTTAATGAGTACATTGTCTGGGTCTTTTTTTAATTTTTACAAAAGAACTGACTTCAATACAAAGTAATTATATTCATTTGGAAATTATTTTATTCCTGTTATTTTTATAAACTAAACACTAAACCCAGCTAAACAAACAGGCTATTTACCCACAACCATTTTCCCAAACCGGATTAGTAGTTTCAGTGAATACCTCCTTCCAACAAAACATTTTTTTTTTTATTTTATAAAATTACTTGAGATAGACTATGCGTCTACCTCGCTAGTAATTTTTACTCTACTAAAAACTAAAAATAATTTAAACGTTTAAAATAGAATAAAAAAAACAGGTGAAATTACACAATATAAGTACGTCAATATGAAGTAAATGCCGTTATTATTTTGTAATTTGCATGATAGAACGAATGCTTCTACGTAACCTCTTTTGTTATTTGTAGGTTACTAATTTGAATAATAAAAAAATATAAATATAAAAGCGAAATACGCTGTTAAGCGCTGATTAATGAAGTGAAAATACATGAAATCTCAGAAACTATAACATCACCAAACTTAAAATTTGGCAGGTAGGGTTAGGATGTAGACATCCGTTATCGGATATTACGAAACTCCACCCCTCAGGGGGTAAAACGGGGGTTGGAAGTTTGTATGAAAGTAGATGATGTGGAGGTGTACTTATGTTGTATCTTTAAAAATCATCCCCTTTTGTTTTAATGTGATGTCATTAAAAACTACACAGGCAGACATCGAGCTCCAACAAGCTTCTTTATAGCCATACACAAATATTTACACCTGACATAACCTATCGTTATAAATAATGAACATAAAAATAATACAACGATTTTAGTAATATTTTCGATATAATTATATTATTTATTACCATGACTTCATAAACCTTGCCTACAATGTAAATAAATAATGGTTATATTGTACTAATACTAGTAGTATGAAGCCAAATACGTGATTTCGCATACTTGGATGAGACACTTATTCAGTTTATGTAGATTTTAATGCAAATTGCCATGGGCACTAATCAAAAAATATCCCTTTCAATGGATGGAATAATCACACAAAACGATCAAGCTGTTTTCGAGTAATCAGGGAAAATATATAAACAAAGTCCCTGATAAACTGAAAAATCCTCTTTTTCTGAAGTCCATTAAAAAATTATGTGAAAGTGATTATCGCAATAAACTTAAACACAACTCGTTCCACTTGAAATCTATTTAAACATGTAACCATCGGTTGAAAACAACATATTCTTACCACTAAGCCTTCTCGAGAGGTTATTTTTATAGCCTTCACGGCATCATACAATTCATACATTACCACAAACTGCTTAACAGATTTTCTATGTGATCAACAGTAAACAATAGTCCACTTGTTGCAACATAGATTAGCGCGGTAACATTAATTAATAACATTAACATATGATTAGTATAAGCTCAACATGCTAGCCAGAATTAGGCTAATTGAATATTTTATCTAAAAGCGTCTATGATCGTTTGATTATCGAAACATATTTACCTTGTATAATTAGCAGCACCAAACACAATCGGTATAGCATTGTTTTCTAATGGATATAATAGCTTTTCAGTCACATAATCCTCAGCGAATGAATTCTCAAAGGACAAATAAAAATAGTAATCAGTTTCAATCATCTTTGTGCATTCATCTTGCTTCTCTGAAGGACACTTCAACGGACCACAGCCGCCGTAAACATCGACACTTAAATTATATTTTTTTAATTTTTCTTTTAATTCTTTCACGAAATTTTCTCTATGGCTCCTCGAAAAACAATTAGAGACAAACCAGGCCGCTGCTTTCTTTTTCGTCTTTAGCTTTTCTTTGAATTCGGTGCTAACGGGTTTCATTTCTGTTAATTTCATCCAATGCATTACAGCGTTCGGTCCTATGACTTTATTATTTGAGTCCCGTACTACCATATAACCCCATCTTTCATCCGAGTTGGTCTTGAAAGTCCATGTCCAATTGAAGAAGTCGTCTAATTTATCAGAACAAACCGGATAATAGTCCGGCGATTCTATACTAGCGAATGCAAATTTCTGGCGCGGTGATCTCTTATTTGGTAAGGCACTTTTGCTTACTCGTACGATTTCTGGTCCAGCGAAAGCAATTACGTCAAATTTCGTATAATCGCCGAGGTAAGTCCTGTTACTTGTTACAAAACAATTAGTAAACGTACAGTTTCTCTCTATGAAAGTTTTTTGTCCCACACCCATGAATACGAAAGGAATATTATTAGGAGACGTCCATTGAAGGATATATTTCATTTTAGTTGTTGTTTTATTAACTTTTTGTATTGCATCTATTTTGATCATCAACTGTTCCATTGATGCTTCCAATGTTTCAATATTTGTATTCAATAAATTCTCATTATTTCTTCTTAGATCTATCAATGACGTATAAAGAAACACCAACATCGCGATGGTGATTATGTAGAAAATAATTTTAACTGATAAGTTACACCTCATTTTAAGAGCACACGTCCACACCGCTCCTCGGTCAGAATTATCACTATTGATATAGTTATATACTAACGCCGTATCAATTCACTCAACTTACCTACTAAAATAATTATAGTACTTGAAAAAGTATTTTACGTGCAAAAATATATATAGGTATAGTTATCTAGATAATGAGTAAATATTATTGTTTTTCCTGTTTTAGACACATTAAGTTGAAGATAAATGAAACAATTGGTTACTAAATAATTCGTTTATTCACTTTAGTATCATCAAGTTAGAAATCAACATTTTATATTAATTCAAAGCAAGAACCGACTCTGAATATAGTCTTTATCAAGAAGAGCTGGTGAGAGACGTGATCCTTTTAAAATCAATTCAATTATAAATATTAATTACAATATCATATCTTAAAGATTAAGATCATATTACAATTTACAAAATATACCATAGCTTATTAGTGAACATTAAAGAAATAAAGATTAACATAAACCTAGGCCTACTTCAGTAATTTATTAATATGCTATAATTAAGTCAGTGATGATTGTTTTTACGATTTATCAAAATTGACATTTGTCTCTTAGTTTTGGCGCCATTAGCTTTTATTCTAATGGTGACAAAAGGGAAAAGGAAGAAATTCATACATCCAAAAATAGTTTTACTTTTTAATTAAATCAAATTAATATATTTCAATTAAAGATTTTTGTACTAAGATGTATAAGATCATAAAAACAATATTAACTATGCATAAATATTTCCTAACATGTCTTAAGTATTATGAATCCACGATGAATATTTTAACAATGGTCTTAAAAGTTTGCTAAACGAATTCTTAAGGGTTAACAAGATTAGTTGAATAATTATTTTGATTATTAATAGCAATCGAGGAAATGTTGCATTTAATACGCGATGAATGAATATTTTCAGATAGTTCAGATATCTTTAAAATCGGTTACATTTTTATGAACGAAAACAGTTTTAAAGGTTGTATCGTTTATTGTTGCAATATAAACGTTATGATTGTGATAATGTTGGTATAGTATAAAACTAAGTCACTTCCGGCCGTCTATACTCTTAAATCTTTTATACGCAACTAATTTTAATGAGGTTGTCACCGATGAACAGTAGTTTATAATAAAAGAATATTATTGGAAAAAAAACCAAGACTTTCAAGGATTTATAATGTCATGTTTAAAAAAAAAAATATTGCACCAGCGTGAAGCCGGAGCGTGTCGCTAGTTTTATATATTTTTGTCGTCAAGCATAACAAAATATTTATTAAAGCAAACGAAGTGGAACGAAATAAATTAATTAGTCAATAAAATTACTTTCACCAATATCATCCTAATATTTAAAGTAATGTTATCATTCTACTTATTAATTTTAAACATATAGACAAAATACTCTCTTTAAAAGTATTATCGAAAAAAGCTAATTACGTTAATAGTTCTAAAAAAAGGTAAGCTTGTCAAAAATGATAAAATATTTTTTTATCAGTTAAATATTAAACACTAATAATCTCATTAGTAAACTTGTAAGTACAGATGTCACAGCTTACGTTTCCTTAATAATTGATATTAAACAAAATTGATAAAAAATTATAAGTTAAAAAATTAAACCGACTTCAAAAACTAATTTAATACAAGTAAATTAAAAAGCAACAAAAAATTATTTTACAACATTTTGAAGTTAGTGCCAAGAAAAATATTCGAAGTCTATGGCAAGTAAAACCTTTTACCTGTTTTTTACTGGCTCAATATATTGTATAAAATATTAATTTTCTGCGTATTATTAAAAATAAAATATTTAACACTTTTAAGTTACGAACATAGTGAGGCATTAAGTACCTAAGTAATAATAGCCTAACGTCAACTGATTATCGCCATTAACAAAATATTGCTATTCCCGATGCATTGTTGAGGAGTTCTTCTGGTGTCACTATCAGTATGGCACTATCAGCTCCACTATACCATACGCATTGTGACAAGCATAAATTGCTGACTTATTGTTTACGACTAATAACATATTATTTTATGTTTTAATTTTTATAGGGCAGAATGCATTTATGTCATGCTCAACCTCAAAACGAAATAAAAAGAAGAAGAAAAATTGCGCGCCATTTTTTTTTGTCATTGAAAAATAGTGAAAAAATGTAGAAAAAGAGTAAAATTGTTGAAATTGTATAAAATAATAATATAAGTTACATAAGCATTTAAAATTATGTACTACAAGTATAGTATGATACTTAAAGATTCAGCCATTAACTAAACGTTCAATACACCAATCAAATTGGAGTAATCTAATCACAACCCGTGAAAAACTTGTTAGAGAAAACTTTTTATTTAAAAAAATATTATTAACCATCCTGGATTATAATTCGGAACATACGCTATCTTCCGGATCAAAACCTAGGGGTATGCCTAGTGAATTATATATCAAACTAACGCATCTTCAATTCTCACTAAGTGGATTCGGACAAGAAGATTACTATTAAAGACCGCTGTCCTGATTTAGTATAAGTTATATACAAGGTAAGGTAAGCATTAAGACTCTGTTCTGTAAGATCTCATAAATTATGTAAACAATTAGACAGCACTTTATACTCTGCGACAGTAAATAAACTTTAAGTTCGAGAGGAAATTAATACAGTTGATAAAAATACGTTTTCAAACGTACAAGATACGAATACATTAATAAAAGTTGGGGTTTTTTGTATATTATATAATTTCTAAGAATCTTGTATCGTTAACTTTATGCATATTTAGGGTTTAATATTATTCAATAATGTTTTATAATTGGATGCTGATAAGCAATAATGTGTCAATCCACATAAATAATTTAGTGATATTGGATGTACTTTCATAATGCGTCATGTATTGTACGTTATTCAAATATTTTTCAAATCATCTAAATCGTCGAATGGTATGAAGGTAGCTTATAAGTATTTATAGTTAGACGCTGATAAGCAATACTATGTCAAGCCTTCTTTCTTAAATGGACTTCATTTTGAGAAAATTAGGTTTAAAGATGTTATAACTATTCTTAACAAATTTGTTAGAAGACGTACATGTATATAAATATTCTTTTTTGATATAATGAATTTGAAGCAGATTGGTATAATAAAAAGTTTTTTATAATAATTAGTTTTTCAAATATATTAGATTATTGCACATTGCAAAATATTAAGCACGCTTCAATATTCGAAACATTAAAATAAGAAACTTTTCCGTACTTATTTAGTTTCTATGAATTCAATTTTTTTTGAATAATGTTAAACCTTAACCTTAACTTAATGTTAACCTTATCTCCGAATTTGACTTTCTGTGGGTTGACGCATTATTGTTTATCGGCATCCATATTATGTTATACTTGGTTAAGGGAGCTCAAAACATCTTCAAATAAACAAATAGTTTAAATAAACACTTATTCACTGGCGCGGATACAAGATCACACAAGGTGATATTTTTCTTTGGATTTGAGGAAAGCCGATCATGATTAGATTCAAACAAAATGTAGGGTGCTATTTGGGTAAAAATTTATGCAAAAGAGACGTTGTTTAGCGTATATGTTTATTTACCAGCGTGTCGGTTCGGGTTTACTTCTTGTGATCTTCTGTGGTTTGTGTGTTTTAGCTGTGATATTTTACTCTTGCGCTAAATTTTTTGGCATGCAAACTGATATCTATCGCCGCTAAAGTTCTAATGGAACGTAAATGAATGATATTTCATAACTATTGATATTTTTTTGTTTTTGCAAGGGAAATCTTGGAAAAGATACATGATTCCTGGTGGGGGATCGAGTTATGTGGTGATTTGTAAATCACTGGGTGTACCCACTAAAACCTCTATTATGTACCCGTGCTCAGCACGAAAATGGAATGTCTTCTCCCGTGCGTTACTGCACTAGTGGCTGGCGGAGCTCGTCTCAAGAAGATGCACCCTCCGCTCAAGAGTCATAAACTACAGACATTTTACGTTACAACAAGAAAATCATAAAGCATTAATTGGTATTTAAATAGTTCTCACCTATATTATTTCTGTTCCACAGTTAGACTGGCACTGACTCTAAATGCCTTTGTTAAGGCCTTTTTATAAACTTTTAACCCCACCAACTATGTGCGTGCAGTCTGAAGTCAAATTTACAACTGTATTGTTACATCATTTAATGTACAGAATTAAGGTAGCTTACACTGCAATTATCAGATATTTTCTGTTTTGAAAAATTAATACTAGCTTACGTATTTCAAGAAATTGTGAAAAAATAAAAAGTATGAAAAAAAAGTCAAACATATTCACGAGAATGAAGTTGGACGAGACGGTCTGCAAATACCATAAAATAAAAATAACTCATACATTTTACATAATAGAGACTACAAAGTAATTTAAATAGATAATATAAAATAAAATATTCGCCTTGAAACTTGTATTATTATGCAAGTCAACTGCATTGCCTATGTCACGATTTCATTTGAAATTAACCCAACGGCAGTGTTAATACAAAATGTATTAGACAGGTGGTGCTACTAATAAAGATTGCGATAAATTAGTGATAGTCATTTGTCGGTTAATTTTATCGAAGCGATGATACTACTGTTTTTCTTTTTAACAAAATAGTATTAAAAATATTTTTTTTTAATATTAAATTGTAACTCGACAAGGAAATTAATCCTTTCGATACTAATACTAAAAAGAGAGAGCGAATTTTGTATGAGCGAAGTAAACTCCGGAATTCTATCGAAATAATAATCCAGCTGTATTTTAAACAGACATATTTCTTTTTGAATAAAATAATTTATAAATAAGTGATTATAATTTTACCCAGAAAGTTACTAAGTCAGCGTATTTATCAGAATTATAACAATAAATATTTTACGGAGTACCGATTTAAAATTATTAATATCTTGTAAAATTTACATCCAAACAAACTGAAAACATTTTACTTTATTACGTAAAACAATAAATCTCTATTGCGGAGCGCAACAAAGTGATTAGTTGCCCCAGTTTTCCAAGTAACCCTCAACATATGCCCCGCAAAAAACTGAACATCCATCCAACCCGAGTTCCTGCAAAACCGCGCTCAACTGGTGCAATCAATCAGCCGCCGTCAGCTGCTGTCGTAGCTTCAATGTGCACATAATAAGCTATACAAATTCACAGCTCACTACAATGCCTGACTGAAGCTATTTTGTCCTAGATTTTCTCGTTTGAACGTACTCGTAACTATAAGAAAGTGTAATCAATTATTAAATTAAGCTTTTTGCAAAAGTAATTTATCATTTTATTCAAATTTTATTTATTATACACTCCAGCACTCAATTTTTAAGATGCTATCAGGAAATAAAATCTAACTGATTTTGTTTTTGAAGAACTCTACTATCATCACCTAATATGACAGTCAAAACACTTAAAAAGTCAACGCGACCTATAAATAAAAATCACAAAGAAGTGGGTGAAGCTAAAAACATAATAGATAGGGTCGCTCTCGTTCATAATAGTGAAATAAATCAAAGCGAAGGATCGTCGATCCATCACGAAAGATGCCTGCTGACGCGCGCCGCAAATATTACCAGTTTATTATGGATTACGGAATAGGGACCGTGAGCCTTGCTACTTTGTGTTCCACGGATAAATTACACTTTTATGCGGATTGTCTACAGGGCAATGAAAATCTAACGAGTTTAAGTATGTTATTCTACAAACGACCATGCGTGTCTTGGTATGAGAGAAAAAGTGAGTAGTATTCTAGCCCTCTCAATCAATTCTATCAATTTTACACCGATTTTCTCTGAGAGTGCGGTATTTTCCTGGTGTTAGGAATATATCATAAAAGTAAATAATACTGAATTTTGTCTATGGTAGCTCGTTGATCAGTTAGTTATTATTATATATCGGCAGCACGCACCCTCCCTCTCTCTAGGATAGATTGCTCGTCTTTACTTTCAGAAATATATTCATAATTACAAGTAACTAGTGACTGGAACCCCGGAAATAACTTAATACCTGGTTAATCCGACTAGTATATTAGCTATAAACCTAAGGACTAAGCACAGCTCTTATACTGCCTATAAATGTGAACTTAGCTAAAAATACTACTCTTAGGTTAGTTTTTAATTTAAAAGTTCACAATATTCCTTTTTCTGTGTCACTTATTTTATTTGAATTTAATAGAATTACTGATGAAGACAGCTGCTTAATGTTCTATTTTAGTTTTCCAAGATTTATCAAACTTAATTATCTATTATTTTTCCAAATATGTCTACAATATATTGTTTTTGTTAAAATTTGCTAAATACATATTTGGTGAAAATGTTTAATTATTTCTTTTGCAAAATAACATAATTATTATGTATTCGTCACATTTTTTCAAGTCATGTAAAAATATTTAAGGACTTTTTCTAAATTAGTTGACGACTTTATTTTTTTATTTGATTGACAGAAATCAAGTTTTCTTTACTTTAAACTACAGATATCTGCCAAAATTCAATGTAACATGTCAACAGATAAATTAGTCACTGTATTCCGTAAAATTAACTTTAAAAGTGAAATATTAAGTGTACTATGCGCCCAATTCATGTGTATAAGAAATATTCACAGTACTACAAAAATGTAAAAATTATTGCTTGGTTAGTAAAGATTCGTTTCTGACAAAAATTTGGATTAGTACCAATGAGGGAAGTCATTCGTAGACTAACACATGAAGAACATTTTATAAGATAACGGACCATAACACAATCTCTCTTTGAATCTAAAACGTTGCGTCTAGACTGGAAAATAGTTTTAACACTCAAACGAACTCGAAATATCAATCTGCACTTTTATTTTCAGGTACATGTATTACACGCTTTAGCAAAACAATAGCTTTCTCAATGTGTTCGAACAGAGCCATAGTCGACAGCTTAGAATGTTATATGGACGATTTGGTCGAATGTTTCGAAGATTTTGTTAAAAAATCTCTCCTCGTTATAAGCTTTGGAATAGGTTTAATAGTTGCTTTGCTTGCGTATTTGCTGAAAATGGTTTGCGAACGTCCGCCTATTCAAAATATAGTAGCAGGTTTAACTGAAACAAGTTTAAGTGTCAATATGCTTAGTTAGCAATCCGTTTGTTTATTTTGGCTGATCATCTGCACATTAGCGTAGTGTATTTGATAGCGTAGCGTAGTGATTGTTTGTATTTTGTATATTCACTATTTTATTTTATTTTCAATAATTATTTTCATGATATATTATGATTAATGAGATTATATTGATGATAAAGATTTAGTAGATTTAGCTAAGAGGAGTTAGTATATGCTGAATTTCATTTGGGATGTTCAATAAATTTGTAATTCGTAAATGTTATAAACATTTGTGTGACAATTTTAAAAGAAGAACTATTCAATTTCTTGCATGTTCTTCTTGATAGAATCTATATTCCAAACCGGTGGTAGCTTACCAATATCAATACTTTTCCCTTTTTTAGGGTTCCGTACCTTAAAAGGAAAAACGGAACCCTTATAGGATCACTTTGTTGTCCGTCTGTCTGTCTGTCTGTCTGTCGGGATGTCAACCCTTTTTTCTCAGAAATGCATAGACGTATCATGTTGAAATTAATATCATATACTCAAGTCTACGATGACATGCGGCCGTGAAAATATTAAAGTTCTAAGTCAACGCAATCAAAAGATAATGGAAAATATGTCGTATATTTTGACCATTTTAGCGTTTTCGCAAGGGAATCAAAACCTATAGGGTACTTCCCATTGACCTAGCACAATGAAATTTGGCAAGAAGTAAGATCTTATGGTACAAATAAAGGAAAAAATCTGAAAACTGTAAATTTTTGTATGTATGTTTGTCTGTTTGTAAGTTTGTCTTTCAACCTTTTTCTCAGAAACGCGTGAAGGTAACAAATTTTTATCAACGTCAAGTACTTAGAGTTGTAATTACTAAGAGCTGTGAAAAAATCAAACTTCTAAGTTAACGCAATCAAAAGATACGGTCATTTATATCACATATTTTAAGTATGATAGCGTTTTTAACGTTTTCGCAAGGGAATCAAAACCTATAGGGTACTTCCCATTGACCAAGCATTATGAAATTTGGCCAGGAGCAAGGTCCTTTAGTATACATAAAGGAAAAAATCCGAAAACTGTAAATTTCTGTTCGTTTGTCTGTCAGTCTGTACGTCTGTCTTTCAACCTTTTTCTCAGGAACGCGTAAATGTATCAAGTTGTAAATTGATCAAGCGGAAAATATATTAATCTTAGAATTAAAATTATATGTACTTGTAACAAATTAACATAGAAGTTGACCATGGTCAATAAAAACAATTTTACAAACACTGAGAAGAAATTTGTATCAATACGAAAACATTAAAAAGCAGCAAACCTTTATAAACAACGCAATGCAATCTATATATCGCAGCTAACAAAATGATAGCGCGATGCAGCGTACAGCTAATGCCATCTATTACAACATTATGACATTAACTGTGATATAATTCTGCTCGATTAATAAAAATTTTTATTTTAATTATTATTTAAACGCGCTAAAAATTATAAAATAAACTTTTCATTTAAAAGTTTTATCGTCGATTTATAACGTCATTACGTAATTAACATACAATATAAGAGCTTCACGCGATTTGATTTAAGTACTCGTATTGACTTAGTACGAAAATTTTAAAATTTAATTCAAACACATCGAGTTATTTAATTTACTTATTTATCTACACATATAAGTCTTCTGGTTATTAGTAATATAATTAGTTATTTATAAATAAACAATTAGTTTTGTTCGAATTAAGGACTAATTATTTTCGTCTTGGCAACACTAATATATATTTCGATATTTTGATTGATAATGTAAATCTAAATATTTTACGAACGTAGTGCAGGGGTAGTGGAGTGTAGTAGAATATAAATTAAAATAAAACGAGAATAAAATATAAAATAATTATGTTGTTATTGTCAAAGTCAACAAGTTAGTTCATTAAAATTGTCAAGAGATGGCGCTAGGTGTATCCTGAATCGCGCTATAACTTTTTTTTTTTGATAGTATAAGGTGTATTAGTACTTAAAATAAAATTTTGTGTTTCCATGGATTGCATCCATGATCGTGTTTTAAATTAAAGTGCTCCTAAGTAGTTTCAAAATAGTTTTTGGGACGTGATCCATATTTACATAATATTTGATTATATTTAAGCGACTTCTAAAAAGGAGTGTTTTCAATTCGACCTTGTATTTAATTTTTTTTTTTTATGTTTGTTCGCCGATTACGCCGCCATTTGGGTACCGATTTTCAAATTTTTTTTTTGTTTGAAAAGGTATACTTCCAAGGTGGTCCCATTATCTTCAGGTCAGGATCAGATGATGGGATCCTGGAGAAATTGAGGGAACTCCTCAAATATTATAGGCAAGTGTATACCGATTTAGGTATTTTTGATAGTAACTTATGTTAAAACTGATGATGAAGACCACAAATGGCGTAGATGGGTTAGTCTTATATAGATTTCTATAAGTTTGTACGGAACCCTCGGTGCGCGAGTCCTACTCGCACTTGACCAGTTATTTACTTTTGTATTGACGATTCCAAAATGCTCGTGAGAACCTACTTGAATAAAGTATATTTCCATTTGATTTTTATTGATTAGATTAAGTTATTTAATGCACAAAGTTTGTAAAAAATAAATTATATCGTTCCAGAAAGCGCAGTCAGCGCTCGAAATCAAATCAGAAATATGGAACCTAAAAATGATCAAGTATTAAGAGACCATAATATGCCAAGTAAATTACCTCCTAAGAACGGCCAGAAGGACACTCTTCCATTTCCTAGTGGAAGCCGTGTCAAGCAGACAACAACAGGTGTTAACACTATTCAAAGGCTCTCAGCTATGCCAAGTTATGACGAACAAGTTTTAAGAGATATTGGTTTTTCTTCATGCTCCAAAGTAAGTAGTAAATAAACGTTGCTCGCTGCTTCTTTTGCGTTTATTTTCATATCTTTATACAAACTTTTGCTCCCGCTTTATGCCCGTAGGGAGAGAATTTTGTAAAATCTTTTCGTACCGGATATCTACGTCATAATAACTATCTGCGTGTCAAATTTTAGCGCAATCTGTTAAGTGGTTTGAGCTGTTCTTGGATTAGGGTTGCCAGATGTGCGGGAAATTCGGGATTGTCTCGGAATTTTGAGCCTTGTCCCGGTTCCAGGAATTAAACTTACTTTCCCGGATTCGCGAAGTGTTGTTCGAATTGGTATGGCAACTATTGAACAGAAATATTGAACGCAAAAACTATTTTTTGGATTTAATTTAACTATTTGTTGGTTTAAAAAGCACACGTTGACTAGACTAAGAGATACAAAATTAGTTTGATTGACAAATCCGTACGTCATTTTTACACTAACATATCAAGAGCTTATCCAAATTGGTTAAGAAACATTGGAAAAGAAACAGTTTTTTTATGTTTTTACAATAGTATATTTATTGCTACCGTCCGATTTAATGATCCAAGAATTGTCGCGAAAATTATGAACTTGTATCTGGCAACTTTAGCCTGGATTGATGAGTCAGTCAATAAAGATTGCCCTTCATATATACAGAAGAAGATTAATATACTCTCCAAATCAGTAGTATGTTCTTTTGTTCTGACTATTTAAAATGTTCGTGAAAGTCTACTTAAATATAATATGATTTTTATTTTCTTATCTGCTGAATACTAATAAACTAACGCGGTTTTATTCATGCTAAAAATCGATACCTACCTTTTTGATCGATGTTTTATCTATATATAATCTTTCTTATTAATAGAAGTAGATAGAAGGTACGTTATTAATATGCGGTCGAAGAAACGACGATTTAACTTGATACATAGTAAAGTAAAGAGAAATATCGCATTAAGCGATTACTTTTTTGAAAGCATTTGCATATTCAGAAATTATTACATTTTTCTAGTTATAATTAAGTGTATTTAGAACATCTAAGAGTGTCTTAATTTTCTGTCATATGCTCTAACAAAAAGGCTCGGTGAATAAAACACTTGGATATTAACAAAAGGTTGGGTTCAAATCCGGACAAGCATCACTGAGCTTTTTAAGTCCTTTTGTACTTACAATTCATCTCGTGCTCGACGGTGACGGAAAACATTGTGGAGAACATACTTGCGTTAGAAAAAATTCTAAAACATCATTGTCTAATTGGCACAACTTAAAGGCATTAACTAAAAAATTTAATAGAATTCTAAGTCGTGTATAATATTATACAGGGTATTGACTGGGCATGTGTTGGACGTTTTACTAGCGTTAGTAGAATCGATATTTAAAAGTAAATAAATCAGCCAAGTGCGTGTCGGGCCACGCACAATGTAGGGTTCCGTAGTTGTCAGAATTGTCAAGATCGGTCAAGCAATCTTCGAGTACCTATTTTCGTAAAAATGTTTGAATGTGAATTATACTAACGATTTTGAACATTAAATGTTCGTCGGTTATTTATTATTCTAACACTTGTAAAATATACTTAGCGCCGATAAATTTCCTTTCTGATTAGCGCCTTTCATAGGCGCTAATCAGAAAGGAAATTTATGGAGATTTGGTTGAAAACTTCATAAGCGCGATTCAGAATCACTCGCGATATGTTTTATTAAGACATTGTTTTATACCTTATTTTATATTTTATTTTAATTTAAACTTATTAAATATTTATTTATTTATTCATTTAAATTCATATATTAATTTAAAATTATTAATATTTACATAATGTGATGCTTTAAAAAGTGAAATATTTATTTTTACTTAGATCATCTATAACTCGATAACCATAAGAACCAACATAGCCGTGATAATTTTCCTTTTAAATTCATTATATGTACCGCTATCGTGATTTTTTTCATATTTTTAGACGCAGCAGTTTAGTGGGTAGAGGGGGGGGACACTTGACTTTAAGAAAAATTGACACTTCAAAGCTTAATATTTCAAACAACACACACAGAAACAGTTCGTCGTTCGGAAAAATGGTTTTTCCACACCTATAACATTTTTAAAAGACCTATCTAACGATACCCCACAACATGGGATAAATGAGAAAAAAAATTTTTGGTCTCTCTTAACACATAGGGAAGACACCCTGAAAAAAAAATATTTTTAAGATTTTATTGTACGACTTTCTCGGCGTAATTCATATGTATACTCATACCGAATTACAGCTTTCTGGTATTAAGGGTTTCGGAGCAAAGCCGCGGACAGACAGACAGACAGACAGACGGACAGACAGACAGACAGACAGACGGACATGGCGAAACTATAAGGGTTCCGTTTTTTACTACGGAACCCTAAAAACTGAATAAAATTTTATTTTTATTTAAAAAAAAAAAAAACTTTTATCTTATAACCTCGTACAGTATAGGCAACAATTATGAATTAAAAAAATATTCAGTTTTTCTGGTACTGTTGATAAATTTGTCCAACACATGTTGTTGTCATCAAGTAACATGTATCGGATAATCTGCAATTTTGTGTCTTTGGACATTATAAAAAAATTACTTTATCCACATTTACACATTTATAAATTGTTTTTTTAGTTTCAAAAAGTTTTCTCAGTAGTAATAAATATTTTATTTGGACACCAGGAACAATCAAAAGGACTGATAAGTGATCTATTGTCATCCAATGGTATAAAATGGAAAGAGGAATGAAATCTAATTGTTTTTTTCAGTCTGGCTGCAGGAGACGTAACGCTAACAACGATGTTCCATCTCGGTAATTATATTATAATAATATTTATAAATATAATAATACTAACTGCCCCTCGCGGTTTCACTGGCGTTTATGGTTACTGCTTTTCTCCTGTGAGTCGTAGCGTGATGTAATATAGTCTATAGCCTTCCTCAATAAATAAACTATCTAACACAAAAAAAAAATTTAATTCAAACCAGTAGTTCCTGAGATTCGCGCGTTCAAATAAACAAACAAACTCTTCAGCTTTATAATACTAGTATAGATTTTTTTTATAAATATTTTTTAGTCGATGATGTAATGCTTTTATCTTCCAGAGTTCCAGTGCCAAATTTAACATCATCACCTCCGAAATATAAATCAATACACTCAATTCTTTTAAGTAAACGTAAGTTAAAGTTTTTTTTGTCTATCTTTATACTTCAAGCAAAAGTTATTGGTTCGTTTCAATTTTTTTTGTTATGCTTAATAATTGTTAATATATTTACTTCACCATGATGTTGAAAGTTGCAAAGGTAAAAAAAAGATAATATGTAATTTTTTTACAAAATAAATTCTTAAAAAGGTCCAGATACTTTCTTTTCACTGTTTAAAATTTTTGAAAATATTAAATTTTAATTTGGATGTCTAAGACAGCCTAGATATGTTTAATTTATTTATGTAGTAATTATATAAAATAAGTTAATAATTTTTTAATGTTTTGTCCACAGATAATATATCTTCGTCACAATTATGTTCAAAAACGAAACGAGGCTCCTGTTGTTCGATTTGCTGCAATGACGCAAAAACGCATTAGCACTCTTATGATATAATATTTAATAAGTTATAGACAAATTGTGTAAAACAGTAACGTGCAAATATCTGTGAAATTATTTGTATTATCTGTGAAATTAATAAATAAATTTTTAGTTCTAAAATCAACTCCAATTTCATTCAATTCCGTTATACAATAAACAATTTTATGTTCCTAAAGTTTCGTACAGTTTTGGTTTATTCGAAACAATGAAATAAATCATTTATTAAATTGGGCACTTTATCCAAGCAAAGGTCCACAGCCTCTCAGAACGTGAAAGCACCATTTTCTGGTGTAGTTTTCAGTGCTATTTCTCATAATAGTTCTGCAATCTAGTCCAATGGCAAACCGACGGTCCAAAGTAAATATTTTTCAGCTTTCCACATCATTTCAATGCAGTTTCCCACACAATAGTCGGCAAAATGGATGTCCGTAAATATGTTGAAATGTACTTCGCTTTGTATAAACAATTTTTTATCTGTTAATGCCTCTCTGTTGTTTTAATAAAATTGCGTTTAATAAATAATGCGCTTTATTGATGTTTTTGGTTTAGGTTGGTGTTTTTTTTAATTATATATTAGGTGATGGTGGCCCAATTATCGAAAACGTTACACAAAAAGGAGACAATTCTATTTTCGGATGTATGAATTTTTTTATGTTTGTTTACTGATTTTTCCGCCGATTGTGGGCCAATTTTGATTTTTTTCAATTAACTGGTCTGTCTGTTGTTATGTATAAATGAAAAGTACCCATAGAGACAGCGGAAAAAGCGACGAAGAAATTTAAAAAGAAACCTTAACTTAAACCCAACTAGGCAGAAATAATTAACAGTATAAAACAACTAGGAACCCTCATAGGTGAAAGATGACTCTCGGCCTATCGGCTACCGATAGAGTTTTGACAAAATTACAATCTGAATTTAAAAACATCTTCATTGTCTATATCTATAATGACATCATATGACACATAAAGAAGTCCTAATCTTTATTCTTAAAAATGCAATAAAATAATAATGAATTTTCTCTTTAAAATAAGTAACTTTTATTGACTATGGACGCGAAAATAAATATTTTATGAAGTTAACATTTAAAATGAAACGCTCATTTATATCGTAAATAAAAATGGCAAAAAGGCGTGTTTATAACGGTAAATATTTATGAATGTAAATAACATTTATTTGTACAATATTAGAAGGCTAATCTTATTAAGGTGTCGTTCTCGAAGGGCACTAAAGTGGTCCTATTACTAAGTATCCGTTGCCCGTCCGTCAGTCCGTCTGTTAACGGGTTGTATCTTATAAAGTGTAATAGATATAGAATTAAAATTTTCACAGAATGTGTATTTCTGTTGCCGCCATAATAATAACCGAACTGTGAGTTAATGCGCCTCTCTTGTTTCTTTTACAAATGAATTTAAAAATAGTGTAATATCTCGTATGACACCCTTTGTGTACAATTCCGACTCACACTTGACCAGTTTCCTCTTAAGTAATACGAGTGAATGCTAATTTAATAAAGGTAATAAATAATAATAATTTAATACGCGGTACTTACTCCAATTTCTGAAACGGGTGGACCGATTTTGGCGGGACTTTCACTCACCGATAGCTAACGTTATAAGATGTAACGTAGGCTACTTTTATTTAAGAAATTGTATTTATTTTAATTAATAAAAAAAACTCCTTCATTAAGAAGCACCGCAGACTACAGCCTGGCTTTGCGATACCAAGCATCTTGAAGTCCACCAAGTCGCGGACACAGCTATTAATTATTATATTTTATAACATCCAGGTGTTTACAAAAGATCCAAAAGTCCTTATCGTGCTGTAAATACAACACAAAATGAGATGGATCTGCAGAAAGTCACTCGTACGATGCTAAAATATCTTCGGATGGCGTATTCCATTGTCGCTGCCAATTACGTCACCATTGTTACGGCATCTGTGATTCTATTGGCTTTTTACTTTCCTTTTTCCATTACACATAAGAATAACGAATTGAATGCAATAAAGAATATTCTGGACCAAATGACGGTAAAGTTAACTCGACCATATAAATGTAATATTATAAATCTGTGGTGTTCTTTTTTTATTGTTTTGTGTTATATACGTGGGGAAGAAAAACTAATTTTCAACTACTACAAAAAGTAGGTTCTCAATGTGTACTGTATGTTTTTTTATGTTTGTTACCTCAAAACTTCGTTACTTCTTAACAGATTTTGAATATATTGGTTTTAGATTAGTCTCGATTTCATATTTATAAAATAGGAAATACTGAAATAATTAAGACGAAATTGCGTAATTTGCTTTTGAAGTCGGTTTTTTTTTTAAGTTTTAATCGTATACATGTAGATATTTTGGCGCCAAACAATTTCATATCATGCTCTTCAAATTTGCGAAAGTTTTTACCTGCATCTTTCTTCATATTATGCCATACTATGGGCAGATATCCAGGTGTGGGTTCAATCTCTGCTGTGTCGAATTTTTTTTAAAGTTTAAAGTTTTTAATATGTTTAATACTTGAGTATGTCATATCAGATCAAATAATTTAAGTATAAAGATAATTTTATAATCCCAAGTTTACTTTGTCGGATTTCTTAAAAATTCTTCTCTGTATAATCTGTGTTTTAATTTATTAAGTAATTAATGATCTACGACCAAATCAAACTTAGAAAATAACGATTTTTTATTATTTCATCAAAGCACCTTATATAGGTAATTGCAATTGACTTGTCTGTGACTGAATGAATGAAACGTTGAATAAATTTTTACACACATGCTTAAAAAGTGAACCTTTGTCTACCAAGCCCGTATTTTATTTTCAACGTCAGCCGGGTCTTTTAATGCTTCAAGCATTGCTCAATTAAAAAAAAATAACTCGTCATTTTACCAGACTGCGCGATGCAAAGCAGGTAATGTTGTAATCAGTGTATGTACCTATGTATTTAGTATGTGGGTATATACCTTTATGGCACTATTTAGACCGAACGCGATCCACGCGACGGAGTTTGATAAAATTCACGTCCTTAGACTTGTCAATAACTGATATTGATAGGGTATTGCAGATGGTATTATTACGCAGTCGGGTTTTAGTTACTTGTTTCGTTTTCGAAGTCGGTTTATTTAAAAACAACTTATATGAACAGGACGAAGTCACTCGTGCTGAAGTAGCTTGTCTTGCTGCGGCTGAGGATATCTGCAGCTTGCGTGGCTCAGTTCGTGATGATCAGACTGGAACAGTCAGTATAAAAAGATTAATGGTCGTGCCTTGATTTTACTAACAATGTTATACCATAGTCAAATATTTCTAATTTTAATATCACTTTGGGAAGAAGAACAGCTATACGTCATTTGGGTTTTCAAAAATCCAGCTCAAATTTCCAGGTAACCTAGTATAGGCTACCTGGATATTTTTCGGGAGTTTTGAGACTCTTTCCGAATTTCTACGTTGCTATGCCGTATCTTTTACGGACGTGCCGCCATATTGGAAAAATAGCGCTCAAAAACAGCTTTTGACTAATTTTCCTAAGACAATAGTTAGGTAATGAATTACCTGCTCATTTCCTGTAATTAATTGTACGTATTTTATTTATAATATTGTACTTTTACTTTACTCTCCGATGGGTCCCACAAAATTTACAGCGAAATCGGTTCAATAGTTCGGTTTAAAATCAAAATAATTAGAATTATTCTTAACACTTATATCAAAATAATTAGTATAAAAAGAATTAAATATTTTGCTTATGAAATCAATTCAACTTTGTTTAAAAGTTTTGTTTACTGAATCTCTTGAAAATTGTTATACAGATAATTAACCCTATTCAATTAGGTACTTAACTATATAACTATTATTAATATCTCTAGACATTTTACCAAGTATAGTCAAGACAAGGCACGACCACTAAAATAAATAATCATATTCATAATACTTCCACACTAACGTAATCATAAGCACAGGCAATTCGCAGACACAGGAACTACGAGACCTATCAATTTGCACAAGCCGTGGATTGTTCGAGAAGCGATCGGAAATCGTGCAAGTTGAAAAGAAAATCGGTTTCTTTCGCCGTATCTTCTCCCGCAATAGAAACGTCTCGAGAAAGGTACGAGTAATAACCTTAGCGACATATGGTGCTCGTTTATAATACATGCGCTTCTCTAGCTTGTTGTATACCTCGTTTCGCGTAAGTGCGTTGATCTGAACACGAGGCGAGTCCTCGCGCATGATAGTCTAGTAAACAAGACTTAAAATTTATAATACATTGGTATAATATAATTGAATATTTGGAACGTCGGTTAATATATACAGTCGCTATTTAAGGATCTGTCTTTAGTTATTACGTAATTAGCTAACCTAAGGACATCTTATAGTGACCATATTAATATTAAAATCTTTTATGTTTTAAATAAACAGATTAATTTGAAAACAAAGCCGCTTCCTGTTGTCTGTACGCTCAGATCTTTTAAACTACGCAACGCATTTTAATGCGAATTTTATGTATAATACATACATGTTCTAGTATAGAAATAAGGGTTTCGTTTTTCCTTTTAAGGTACGGAACCCTAAAGACCGAGAATTTCAAAGATTTTTTTTGTAGTGTCGTAAAAAACTCCATTGCATCTATCCGAAGCCGAGGCGTGTCGCTAGTAAATAATAAATAATCAAATTCTACATCTTAGGCGATAATTAGTTTTATAAAGATTTAGATAGGCTATATCTCTTTATATCACACCTGAAAGAATTTAGTGCCGGTGCCTTATTTTTGACAACACTCAGCTTTCGTAACTACTAACGACGTATCTGTTACTTTGTTACGGAGTTGTTTTATGTCGCTTTTGAAAGTAAAACTTACAAATGTAATAAGTTTGAGTAATACATGTAAGTAAGTTTAACTCCCGTTAGTGATATCAAACATTTATTTATTGCATTATTTATTTTTAAAAAATCACAGCTTTATATAGAGTAAGTAATAAAACAAGGCATAAGCAAGCCAAACATAAGCATAGCCAATTTCGGGTTTACATTATTTATGTTTAACAGTTAAGGTAAACTAAGAACAGCAAGTAATTTCAAAAACATTATGATAGATGAGAGAAAAAAATATCTACAGAATTAATAAAATATTCTGAAAATATTAAAACTTTCCAAACATCTCTGACAAATGAAAATATAATCTATAATTATGTTAAAAGAAATAATGAAGAGATCTTCACTCTACTCGTATTAACGAAATACAGAAATATCTATACTAATATTATAAAGAGGAAAGATTTATTTGTTTGTAATGAATAGGCTCCGAAACTATTGGGCGGATTTCAAAAATTCTTTCACCTTTGGAAAGCTACATTATCCCCGAGTAACATAAGCTATATTATATTTAAAAAAATAATAGGGATCCTTACTAAAACTCTAATAATGTAACCCAATCGTCACTGGGGTACGGGGGGAGACAATGTAATGTAATAAAATAAAGTGCCGCGAGTACATTAATAAAAACTATGAATAAAAAAAAATCATTAAAAAAAATTCAAACTTCCTTTATAATTTTACTTTTTTTTTTGAAACCCGACGCAAAAAAGAAGGATGTATGTGTGTGTGCGTGCGTTCGTGCGTTCGTGCGTGCGTGCGTGCGTGCGTGCCTGCGTGTGTGTATGTATGTACCCGTGCGAAGCCGGGGCGGTGCGCTAGTTAATCATAAGTCTATAAACAATACATCATCGCACAAGTTTAATACACTAAACCTTAGGGAATAAATGTCCTTTACATTCGTAAAACAATCAAAATGTGTCACTTAGAACTTTCAGTGAACGTTCAGATCTCTTAGATCTAATTCATTTTTTATGAGCAGAGAGAGGTTCGGTTTTTCTCATGCGACAAAAAATATCAAGTTGACTTGAAATATTAATTTGATGTTCTTGACATTGATGTTAAGTTATTTTTAGACATGAATATACAATATTTTTTCGACTACACGTATTGCAACATAGTATAAGCCGGAAATTACATTTGTAAGTTTTACACTCGTAACTGCTATGAAACAGCTGTCTTACATGATAACAGTTATTTATATATTTATAATAAGTAATTGACAGTAAATCATCATATGTAAAAGCAATGATAAACAAATTTATGTAAGTCTATGAGTAAAACTTACAAGTGTAATTCTCACTTAATAAATACTTAAATTAAAATAGTATGTATGGTTTGCGCTATAATTTAAGGCTTAATTACAAACAAATCTCCAACTTAAATAATATAATAAATTAAATATGTTGTTTACTTACTATAAACAGAATATTAAAACATTTTAAATTTTTAAAAGTCAACACAAGAAAATTAAGTTTTTGTTTTAAAATGTGTTGCATTTAACCGTTACAGAGTTGTTTTATATGAATTACAAGAATAAAACTGCCAAGTGTAAATTTCTCCTAAAGTTATTTGATAATTTATATAATTAATAAACGTCAAATTGTTTCAGGAAATCGCCATAATGTCCATAATATATACCGATTCGTTTGGATCCTGAGACCAAGTGATGCGTTAATTACAGATTTTTATAATGTACTTAAGAAAAATAAAGTTCACCTGAAGAGTATCGCTTAAATTATTTGGTAGTAGTGGGTTTTTTTATGACTTCGTCTGCTTGGAATAATTATTAATTTTGAATTACTTCGAGAAGTTATCGGTTGTCCATACAAACTTTTATTCACTAATTTCATCCTCTCAAAGTTTTCTTATATCGATGCCAAAAGTTATCGAAAATAGCTAGGCGCAAAAAGGTAACAATAAACGGACAGGAAATAATGGACGGAGTTACTTTCACATTTATTTTAGTGAAGAATTTTTTTTTTTATTATTTATCATAAACTTTTCTAACAGTTTGAAGTAAGAAGGAAACTGATTATATTATTAGTATAGCAACTTTTGTATTGTCAATATGTGGTATTTGAGGGCACGACAGTGCCCCGCCAAGTCGAGCAAAAAGCGACACAGCCGTACCATCCTTTACTCAAAGCAGTTCAGACCATTTTCAAACCCATGTAATTTATTTATGGATAAAAAATGAATTTTCAGTAACCAAGCATGTATTGTATGAACATGGTATATTTGAAATTGTTTATAACACAACCAAAAATGAATGTAAGGTGAATATTACATTTATAAATTTAAATCTCACACTTTCAACAGATTTACATAACTTATTTCGCATTGTTTTATACCTGAAAGTATCTACTCTCAGTGTCTTATTTTTGATATTAACAGCTTTCGTAACTACTTACGACAAATCTGTTTGAAGATTACAGAGTAGTTTCATATCGCTCTCGAGAGTGAAACTTACATATGTTACTACATATGTATTTCTCGCCTTAGGCACCTATGCTTTTAGGGTTTTTGTATATGTATGTATTTTATGTAATTTCCAAACACACCTATTGATTGAATGGATAGAACCTAATGCTAGAATTCTTATATAACGAGCCATATATAAGATAGATCAAATTTTTCGTACCAACAAAAATATCATCTACTTTTTTTTACAAGAATTAAGCAATCTGATTTTTTTCTTATTTACAAATTAATATTTATATATTTCTTATTTGCGATATCTACTAAAAATTTAAAACTACTAAACGACTTCTTTAAAGTCATTTCCATTAGAACATATTGATTAAATTCTCCTTGGGTGACATTTGGCTGAATATTTTGCATCCAAGCAGAACAGTTACGCATTCCAAAAAAAATGTTTTGAAATACATCATTAGTTCATACAAATATCTACGTTCATTACTCGTATAAATTAATATAAAAAAATAAAGACAATGCTTAAATAAAAATGTTTTAAGATCGAAAGGGATAGCAAAAATGCCTCAAAAATCTGATAAAAAGTCATCAAACGCCAATGTATTTGTAATAACTATAATAGTTTTAATATGGTTTTTAGTCGCACAATTCTGGAAGCGATATACAATTCACAACGAACTTTCTAATATGAAGAACAACTTACATCTTCTTAAGGTGAGTTTTATTTTATTTTATTTTATTTTATTTTAGGATCTCCAACAAAGGATACACACCAAAGAAATTAAAAAAAAACAATGTTACTTTAACACAATATGTGTGCTCCTTCAATTATAAGTTAAAATCATAATTAATGATTCTCTAAACCTGCATCGTATTATGTACAAGTTGGAAAAATAAAAGTAGTAAAAGCCTATAAACGTCCCCCTGCTGGGCAAAGACCTCCTCTCCTAATAAGAAGAAGGCTTAAAACTGAATCCACCACGCTGCTCCACTACGGGTTGGCGGATATACATGTGTCAGAATTCTTCCCAGTACGTTTTATTACGATCTTTTCCTTCACTGTCGAGCACGATATGAATTTAAAAACAAATAATAATTAATACTAGAAAATTCAGCGATGCTAGTCGGGGTTTGAATGCGGGGATCATCCAGACGGATATTTGTCGTGATCTAGGCGTTTGTATTGTGTGTTTCTGAATCCCTGACAGTATCATGAGATCCTAATAGTGGACCGTTGATTTTGTAACGTTTATTTATTTATTACTAGCTGGTGCCCGCGACTTTGCGGAAAAAATAAAATAAACAAAATTAAAAAAAATGTAGCTGCTAGTGAAAGCCACATAAAAATCGATACAAAGTAGTACAGATTAAAATCGGCACCGAGACTCATTTAAGTATTTTTCCTAATTTATATAAAGATATTGTTCTCTACGTCCACTTAAAAAATTCATGTATATGTTTATCCCGTTTAAAACTTTGTTTGTTTCCCACGTAAAAGTAGATCGTTCTTTTATATTCACGAACTAATGAATAGACTTAAAATCCCGTATGTATTTTATCTCGCAACAATGGCGGGAAGCGAATATACTGAAGACAAACAAATGGAGACTGTTGGTGAAGCACGGAAAAGTTTTAAGCTTGTTAACCATTAAAAAATTTTCGTCTATACTGAATGTTATTTTATAACTATAAATAAACGTAATCAGAACTGTTTAAATATATAAAACACACACAAATAAATATACATTAAAAATCTGTACCCATTCCTAACTTCGATAAGCTCGTCAATTAACTTTTGGCCCAAAGGTACTGACCTGTCATGCTCAGCCGCTAGCTAGTTACTAGGCAACGTCGTCCAAATAAACGTACTGAATGGCGTCTGTGACCCCATAATATATCTAAAGTTATAAAATATGATTGTTTACATTACTTTTTATGTTATACAGAAAACAATTAACAACATAGGCACCACCTACGACAGTTTACAAAAGGAACTCTTTAATTTGGCATTAGTTGATACAACGACGTTTCAAAACAACAATTATACTTGTAAGAAAATACGAAGATTGAATCAGAATTTATCAAAAAACTTGAAAATCTTTTGATGTAATATAAATATTTCAGATACAATATAAATATTTTTTCATATTCTTGTGTATCATTTCATTTTTATAAAATTTGTAATATTGGCGGAATCTGCTTTAATATTATAAATAGGTAAGATTTGTGTGTAAATTACTATTTAGGGGGTAATCTCTGAAACTACTTATGTGATTTGAAAATGATTAATGTGTTGGGTATTTCGTTTATTGAATAACTTTAAATAGGCTACATTACATCACGCTACGACTAATAGGAGCGAAGCAGAAACCATATATGCGAGTGAAACCACAAAAGGCAGCTAGTTGCTCAACGAGTACGTATAATTACTTCCCAATACGTCAAATAAATAAAATTATAAAAATATTAAGGCTTGCGCAGACGAAGAACAATACAAGAAGTACATAATTTTTATGTGCGCCGAAATAGATCGCTTAGAACTGACTTGCATAACGCACACAACTACTAATAACATGGCCTACATAAATATTAAGACTTAAAATCTTCGTGGACAAAAGTCTAAGATTCTCTGGCGTTGAAGTGAAACGTGCGTCGAGTGTCTGTGTGGTCTCGTGTGATTTCGGCGCTTGCCTGATTGTGCGTTTGCAAATGTCGGAGGGTAGGCGGTGTTTGCTTGCTTTTGCGGCATGAACGTGGGCCTATATGGGAGGGTGGGTGACGCTCGTGCTACATGTACCATGAAAAATGTTGTTTTCGCAGATTAAAGTAAACTAATTATGTGATCATTCAAAAGTTGGTCTATGATAGCCATTTTATTATGTACTACCTGCCGTTGCTATCCGCAAGTTTCACTCGTTTATGGTTACTGATTCGCTCCTATAAGTTGTAGCGTGATGTAATTTAGCCTATAACTGTCCTAATTAGTCAGGCTATCCAGCGCAAAAATAACTTTTCTATTCCGATCAGTAGTTTCAGAGATTACCCTCTACATACAAACTTACAAACAAATATGATCTCTTTATAATATTAATATAGACAAGCATAAACATTAAAACACGTGAATGTGCTAAATAATATTTTATTTACATATTCGATTTAAAAATTCCCTGAACATTCGCTTCTTATTGTTTTCCAATCTAAATCCGTTTCTAGTCAATCCTTGCCAACATTTATAAGTTCTAAACTCATCTCCGTTAAATTACCAACTTTTGAACCCTTTACTGGTACTTTCCTAGGTTTATTAAGAAAGCTATCAATATTAGGCACAGTTAAATATTGTTTAGGGCTCCATGTGTGTGTTCTTTTCATATTGTTAGCTAGATCCTCCAAAACCTCAATTTGATTTTCAATTTTAGGCAATTCCGATGAAAATTTTTGTATAGTATTTTCCAAGTCGCAGTAAGAATTTTTCATAAGTGTAATGTTATTCTGGAAAGTGAATTTTTATTTTACAATTCTCTAAAAAAAAATTCTCTTTATGAATAATAAATTTACTTCGTTAACAACTTTGAAAATATCAGAGTAAATTTATTATTGACTAGATATAGTCATTTCGTAGATGGTTAGAAATGAAATGCACATGTAAATCGTCAATTTTTTAAATGTTATCACTGAGCAGGAGAGGGGTTATAACTCTATATGTAACCCGGGCGAAGCCGGTGCGGACCGCTAGTTATACATATATAAGATGATATTACCGTAATGTCGTATATGCTTCTTGTTATATTATGAATATCACATTTCTTGCTGCACACGTTACAATGATAATCAAGCATCAAATACACGATAATTATCAAACTCGACATTATTAGGAAATTGTAGAAATTATTTAAGAATGATCCTTTCTGTGGTCGGGCCCCGTGTACGGTTGTACGAGTCCTCGTTCTTCCTCTACGATTCCTTCGACTAGAGTAGTCCATTTTCCCCCTTTCGTTTGATACTCGTAATTGTATATCTAAATTGTTCTTTGTACAAGATTCCCTTTTAATTTGTTCCGATCAGGGCTTTGGTTGTAATTTTACATATCTGATTTTTTTTTAATTTATAATAAATATAAGAAATGATGTCCGTCCATTACACAGACATTGTGAATTTATTTTTGTTTCCTTTTTTGTCCCAAAAAATATGAAATGATATGAAAGACAGAGGACTTAGACAAAATGATATTGTCAATTTTTGATTATGTACTAAACTTAGCATAGTTTCAATGTAACGTAACCAGTCTCAAAAAGAGGAACAGGCTTTATATTTATAAATATTTCTTAAAACGGGACTATAGTTCCTGGAATTATTAAAAAAATATATTAATTCTTCGAAGGACAACAAATATCTTAACTAGAAGGACGATTAAAATTGGAGGACGATTTTTGAGAAAATTTGTATCTCATTGTTGAATTTATTTTTATAAAAATAACTCGAATTTACCGCCATCTCTTGAAATATATGAAAACTTTATAAAGCCTTAATTTACTGCGACTTAAATGCAAACTCTAAAAAGGTTCTACTTTACATGGTAATTTACACGTTTTTCAATAGATGGCGTCTTTAGTGAGTCAGCGTATATTGTTTTATAAGATATTTATTTACATAATGCTATTTTTTATGTTATTAATGTATGTAATGCAAGTAATCATCATTAAGCCAATCACAGGCATTAAAATAGATTAGCATGTTCTAATTTATACAAGATAATAAATAATTATATTATTTTGAACTTAACTTTTGAGATAATGTAATTAAATGATAACAAATTGAAACATAATCAAGACATCCAATCATTTATTAGCGTACAATTTCTATATTTGACTTCAATCAACAATCTCTTGGTTTTAGACTCGCCGCCATTTCGTCGCGACGTTAGAGAGAGATAAATAATTGGGCAACTGAATGTATCTCTTTCGCTCTCATTGTATTCCATACTTGGTTTTCATTTTACATTTTGAACTTATAGTGTTGTGACCGTAACGATTTTTATGAATCGATCAAACTCTTTTTTTTTTTTTACATTCATGTTTTAGTATTGAACTAAACGAAAAGGTACGCGAGTATTAGAAGAAAATAAACAAGGAAGTAGTCTTTAATTTCAATATATTCAGTATAATTAATTATGAAGTATGAATGAAATTCCTACAAATAACAAGTTGCAGAATTCCAACTACCCTTTCTTTAAAATGATAATCTAAATATTTTACAAATTTCTCCTTAATAATAATTTTAGTTCACACTTTTTAAAAAGTTACTATAAATTTTTGGTGGTTCTTCTGGGTAAAATATTTAGTACCATACCGATGGTAGATATCATTAGTTTCATATTTTTTGACGCTCAAACGTTTTCCCAAGCCTAATAAAATAAAAATAATTTAAATATTTAATACGCGAGTGGTAGTATAAATGGTTAATATCGATAATCCACCATCAAACGCCCATCACTTCCCCGAGTCGTGCACCGGCCGGCCGCGCTGCATGATGTCATTCATCAGCACACACTCACACATCGAACAGGTCAGTCGACCGCGCGCCTGTTTACATTACGACGATACTCCTTGTACGCGGTGACTTCACGGCGACAACCCGTGTCTGTGATTTTATTTAATAATTTATTGTACAAAATAGTTAAGTTACAAAATGGCCAACAACAGGGCCGCGAAGTCTGGATTTGCCGCCGAGGCTCAGAGAAAGGTATGTAAAAAGTTTTTACCTACATGTCGTGTAGTTAAATATCTAGTTTACCTAACGCATAGTTTTGCGAATCGTGTCATAGATATTGATTGGGATGCTGGGTGGTCCAGATCGGTTACAAGGACTCGGCCGTGACCTATATACGAAGCAATATTCTGAAGAGGTCTGAAATTGCTCAGGGCTTTTTTTCTTATTAAGTACTAACCGGATTGTTTTATTCATAATTGTAAAAAGATTAACATATTATTATTATACCTTCGAAATTAAAGAAGTTAGATAGTTTATTTGAAAATATCGTATATATTGAGACTTATAAATCCTACCCACACTAAGATAAACGTAACACACAACACGAGGTATCCTAAATGGCCGAAAAACAGGTTCTGAGCTTTGCTCAATACAAAAAATTCGAGTACCTAGGTATAACCTCTACAGGTCCCGGTATCTGGCTATAAGCGTGGCTTGACATATGGAATTTTACAATATATAAATTATAAAATATATACGTGGAACTATGTCATAGTTATTATTAGGTCGCCTCTTAATTCAAACAATCACACACGTTTATTCAACTAATTAAGTAACTTCAACGAGTTTTGTTTTGTCGCTTAAACTTTGTCAATAGTTATTACTAATTAGTTATTAATTATGTTTGTAGAGTACCGATTATAATATTAGTTTATAATTATAAAGAGTATTAATTATGACTCTTAATGGGTGCATGCCGTTTGCGACTTATTTTTTTAATTTCGACAATTCTGTTCTTATTGGATTTTTTTATGAAAAAGCTTCTTTATAAATATGAATAGATTATTTTTATTAAAGCTAATTTTAGATCTAATTTGGATGAAAACAAAATCAAAATATGTATTTTTAGTCAAAATAGAAATTAGTATTCCCTTTTTAAACGTCAAACAAATGAATCGAACACAGATAGCAGATAGTGAATACTTTTAAAAAAGAAGGCTATTTGTAATAAGTATTTATATATAAGTATTTGTTTTTACAACAAACAAACTATAATAAGTAATGATGTAAGACACCCAAACGTGACTAACGACGTAATGTGCAATTGAAATAACAATCCGCTTAATTTTTTAATTATTTTAGATTATTGTTTTTAGTATAAATCAGAAATAAAGCTATTAAAAAAATAGAAGTCAGGGTAAATCCTTTTTTTTAAGTTCCGATGAGTTTTTGAATTTCTGAATAAACCCATAATTGTTTTTTTTCAATCGAATTTTGATAGTAAGCAAGGTATAAATGCGTGAAAATGTTTGTGTTCTTGCCAAGAAAATTCCATTGTATCTTGTCAGCGATGCCGAGGTTTTGCATTTTAAAGAACCTAGAAGGTTTATTTACATTCATGTTATGCCTGACTCGCCTGAGGCAAGGTAAAATTATAAAACTTCTGGATATCTTAAGTCCTAAAAATTAAATAAATTAAAATATTCGAAGCAGTGAATTGAGAAATATTTGTGTTATCATTGTATTAATATGTGTCAAATGAATACTAAAACCAACTGTGACACAACTTCATATCATTGGGTTCATTTTATTCGTTAATTGATAACGCACGTTTTAATGGACCATCAAGAGGTTCAAGAATTTTATATATATATAAAAAATAAGAATACTTCCAAAATAATTACATATATTCGAATTTTGTAATACTTGAAACATGATTAAGATATGTTTAAATTAATTAATATATTTAAAACTATACGGGTTCCGTTGTTTCTTTTAAGGTACGGAACTCTAAAAATAATCAGGATAATTATTATATACTATAAGAAACATAAAGATCATTCCAATTTATATATTTTAACACGAACATCGCGTAAGCTTTTTATAGCGGTCCGAATAATTTTGCGTTACATGTAAATTGTGCAGACGGCTTAAACATTACCAAATACGGTCGTTGACCTCAAATTTTTGCCTTAACATAAATATTCAATTTATATTTAAACAGCGAAAGATAACAGTTTATTAGTGCTCATATTTTTTTGGTACTGGAAGTTAAAAATTTCGTAGAAAAAGCATATTCGATAATCGGTAAGAGGTGTTTTTTAACGTCAGTGCATCTCTTCCTGCTAGGGCCGTTCTGGGTCAAGGAGAATCGGTCAACAATTCCGACCGGTTTTTATTAACCAAATAAGACTCGTTATGCATCGATGATGGTAACTGTGCAAGCAGCTTCGATGCTAACGTATTAAAGTTATAAAAAATATATAAAAACAACTCAATTTTGCTCTCCAAGCTTTATCACTAAATCTAATTCAAAATTAAAACATGCTTTTAATTTCTTATATTATTTTCTATTGATAAAAAAATGATGTGCCTTGTAGTACATTAGGTAAAATGTCATTAAATTTTTTTTAATATTTTGTATTAAAAGTTAACCAAATAACACAACTTACAAAAGATAAAGAAAAATGCAAAAAAATCGTTAGAGATAAATTAACGTTTTGAATGTAGTTAACATATTATTATTTTAGTAAAAAAGCTTACAGTTTACACACGGTTACGAGATGTTTTACTGCAATTATGTGACTTAACAATTGTTTGAATAAGAGCTGTTGGTTTCGTATGATTCAAATTCAGCTTATTTTTAAAACAAATTAGAATTCAATAAAACATTTTGTCAACTCATTGCGCATATAAGGATATTACTCAATAATTTTCGATCATTTACTTATTAATTAAAAAAAAAATAAACATTTTTATTAAATGACGCATAACATGTGGAAATATCTTATTGTCATTAACAAGGTTAGAGTAAATAAAATTTAAAAAATCGATAACAGCTGTGATGAAGATTAACGTACTTGTATATATTAAAGCGTGCAATACCACGCGAAATCCATTGAATGCTAATTTGAAACCAGATTCTCATGAGGAACTTAATTTGCTTTTGTCTACTGAAAGTGATGTTTAAACGTTTAGACGTACAAATAAAGCAGAAACAGATGTTCAATTAGTGTCAAAGGATTTATTTTATACTAATTCAACAAGACGATGAGTCATAAAAGGCACGGTTCAGTTACAACACCAAACCGCACCTTATACGGTATGGCCTTTACGCTGGACGTATTTATAAGGTTTAAATATAGGTTACTTTCAAAACTCCACCATATGTTCGAGATCGACACTTGACCAAATTTCTCTTTTATAACATTGATTTACGTATTGTTATTTAGGAGTAACGTGAAGCAACTGCCCTGGCAACGTAGTGGATAGAAGAATTGAATAATGTATTCTAAATTGTGACCATAGATGTGATCAATACAATTATTAATTGCTACATTTATAATGTTGAAAATTATCACACTTTATTCTCACAATTTGTCTCTACATGCGGTCAAGATTGATGTTTTAGATAAGATGAGGAAACAAAGTAACATTCGGTTGTACAATTTAATAAAAAGTTTATTTTATACTTTTATATAAAAAAAATTAAAAATAATTAAATATTATTTTAATTTAGATGAATGAAAAATAATACTACCAGATTACGAAAATTTTAATACTTGTTTCCAAGTGTTGCATGCCTTAGCGTAAACGTGCTAATGCTATGTTCTGCTATCGCCTAAAAATCACGGTTACATTTTCGTCACATTAAATTGTATCTTATTGTTTCAATATCCGTACAAATTAAATAAAATCATCTTTTTAGCTACAAAAAAGACTGCTAAATTATGTAAAAATATTCTATTATCTGTCACTGCTTGAATTTTATAATAACGAAGTAGTTTTATTTTCATTTCACTTATGGCTTTAAGTGCATTATAACAATCTAGTAACATTGCATTGACCGTGTCGCACGCCAAGCGGCCTCATGCTTTTATTGACCCCATTCCTGATTCCTTTTTAATCAATGTTACAGACATTGTAAATGAAGATCAGAATGTTTATTCTTTATATGCCACTAAGAATATTATGTATAATATAAATTAAATTTGTAGTAAATTTTACTAATGTAATGAAACTAGAAATCTCCGTTTGAAATTGTTTGAAGCTAACGTTCAGATAAAATCCGTTAATGTTGACTCATAGCTATTTGCGTCTTGTGACGTTATGTGAATGCGAACGAATAAGGCTTGCATCTTAACCACTTTGAGATTGGGTATGAAGGAGCTCATTCAACGGATTTAGTAATCTCTCTAACATTGTGACCTTCGTTAGCAGCTGCGGTGCCAATAATAAGATTTATTACTAATGCAGTGAATTCAAATGATGTCTAATAATGGTATTTTATTAAATACTATTTTTATTATTGCTTCTTTATACGTATGTATGTAGTATAAAATCAAAAAAAATATAATAAAACAAAGAAATGTATTCAAATTTGTTTCGGAAAGTGTTACAAAATTGTTCAAAGAGGACATAGCTAACAAGAAACCACTTCCTCTGTCTCCTTACACAAATTAGATAAGGCTTCGGAATATTAATGAAAGGAGTAACTATTTAACGATTTTCTTATCGGTCAGTCCCATCAGGATGCTACGTTAAAATATACCGTCGTTGGCTTCGATGTGTTCGGCTTACAATTCAAGTATGTATATTCATATAGAATTTATATAGAATATACATACTTTCATTGTACCTTTTTATGTATATTAAACTTTTTTCTTTTGTGTTTAATTAGAAATTATTATTTTTTATCATTAAAATTGTATTTCTTGACTAACAGCATAATGAATCAGTCTATAATGATTATAAGATACATAGGTGCTTTAAAGGAAATTCGACACTTGAAAAGTTTATTGTGAGTAATTTTGGAAAAAACAATGCCAGTTCCCAATTAATAATATGACAAATAAACTATACATAAATATATATATAATGACAAATGACAACATATTCTATATATTCTCAGTCCATTAAGGTCATTGATAACATTGACCTAAAGCTTAATTCTATAAAAGGAAAACTGTTTGATATTCTTGTTAGGAGACCAACGAGTAGACGAAATGAAGGAGGTTTACTTTGAAAATACATGTTTTTTTTTTGCCACAGATTCGTCTGCGAAATTCTGAGTCATGTTCGAATCCTTCATCCATTGCGTCATCGTGCGCATGAGTTGATTTTTGGTAGTATGGTTACAAATGATTGAACAATGACTGTTTATAAATAATTTTATAATCAATGAGTAATTATATTCAGAGAATAATATTAAGGTAAAACGTACATTTCAAAACAATGACAAATAAGTAGGTATATAAATATTTTAATTAGATAGTAATACGCGTAACACAATTTCAACAATATAAAAGCAAGGTTTTCATTTATTATTTCGAAGTAACACAGGGCCGAATCGCCACTGTCTTATGTAGTTTCTTGTTACTTTGTCAAATGCCATTGATTGGAAAATGTAGTACTGTTACTGCTTACCCATATCCGAGAATTTCAAATCATAATTCATAGCGCAAATGATGACAAGCATGTAAAAAATTTTAATGAACCGTGGTACATTTGTATGAGTAACTAATATTTGTAGACACACATTTCAAATTGTGAATATTTTTTGTGTTACTTAAATCTTACTACCATTACATTATAACGATTTAACTAGCTTATTAGGTATTCTACATTCGTGATAAAATATGCACGAGTCATAAAAACAAAGAGGCGTAAAGGGAATAAACATTGTACTGTCATAACTTATAAGTTCATATTTCGATTATTATTATTTTTAACGACTATTTATAGTTATTATTAATACAATTATAACATATATCTTGTGTAATATATTTTTAATTTTTAATACCATTTTAAGGTCAAATAGATATATCAATCTTTTTATCGATAAAATAATTTGGAGTCACTGATATTATAGTTTAATTTAAATGATAATTATTCATAGTTTCACTGATTATAAACATATATTAAAATTATATTTTTTTATACGCTTTTGTTTGCTTAGTCTGTAATCAACTTAGTAGGCGAACGATTTTTTAATTTTATTAATTCCTAATTTTTCTTAGGCGAGAATCGCACTTGTAAATTTTACTCTGTAGCTAAAAGAAACAACTCTGTAACCTGGTAACGGTTACCTAGGTAACCACATGTTATGCAGTATGTTAATAAGTTATAGTCAGTAATTTTTTTCAGGTGTAAAAGCAATGATAAATAATTTTATGGAAATCTGTGAGCAAAACTTACAAGTGTAATTCTTGCCTTAAATCATTAATCTAAATGTAAATTTAACCAAAATTTCAAATTTGACACTTTGTTAATGTACGTAATATCATTGCTATTACAATAATTTACTTCAATAGATACAAATTCAATACACATAAGATAAAAAATAAACTTTTCCATACAATTTTTTTACATTAATTTCGTATATAATATAATTTTATACCACATATTTCTGTATTATAATTTCCTTGGAATGCCTTAGCCGGTTTTCACCTCAAACATCTGAGTTACGGAACAAATGTGATTCAGTCAGCTTTCCAAAAATGGAAGGTGGTATTCGTATTTTGACCTATATCGAACTAACGGTATGTTGTTTCTTAACAGTTAATTAATCTGTATTATCAATGATTTTATATAACTACACATATGTTACAAGCTTATGACTTTGGCGTTGCCTAGTAACCAAGCGAATGATTATGGCCAGAATAACTGAGCCAACAAGACGACGAGCTAGTCAAAGTTGAAAATTGCCACAAATGTTTAAAGTCATATAATATGGACGTCACAGATCTATAGACTATAGTTAAAATTGTAAATTTGTTAACCAACTTTCAAAAAAGAAGAGGTTCTTAATTTGTCGGAGCCTTAAAAAGGCTACATAAAAATGTATGTTAACCGATTACTTAAAGACGGCTCGATCGATTTGGTTAATGTTTTTTTTGTTTGAAATAGTATACGGAGAGTATACCTTGGTCTCATAACCCATAGTATTCATTAAAATCGGTTCAGTAATTTTGGTTTAAAATCAAATTAGCTAAAGTAACCATATCATTTGAATAAATAAAATTTATTTTGTGATCGGTCACTCTTTTTTAAGCCTTGTTTAGTACAGTGGTTCCCTAATGGTTGAATTTAGACGTTCACGTACGGAAAGCAACCCTAAAAACGCCCTCTAGAAAATCGTATAATTGATACTGATAATATTTCAGTACTTGAATGACGATTCGGCATCGCTATCAACTAACCACTGAATGACAGTCACCACGATTCTAACAAATCAAAACTGTAGTCATTATGTGTGTCATTCCTGCTATTTTTATAGAGAAACAATTAAAATGCTTGGATAACATTGACCTACAAATGTACCAGATGTTGCGAAACCATTAATTTGAATGACTAATCCCCCCAGAGACAGATTCTCAAATCTGCTGCCTTAAACTACATTAAAATGCCGTTAATTACTAAACTAAAAATAGGTATAAGGCGAGAATTAGACTTATAAGTTTGCTCTTAGACTTTCATAAAGATTTACAAAATTTGTTTGTCTAAATAAACGACCGAATCTCAGTCTTTTGCGTTTTGTGTCCAAAAATGTAAATTTTAAATCAGTGATTTTATTAATAAATAAACACATCATACTCAACGGCCCGCAATAAAACCTCATGGCCTTGTGTCGGGGGTCCGAAAACTCACACAAAACTAACACAAACACCCAGACCACGACAAACATCCGTATGGCCGTTTTAACGTCCATTTGCCGAGAGTGGGGATCGAACCCACACCCGTTAGCATTTCAGTCAGCTGCAGTGACCACTGCGCCAACGTGTCTGTCCAACTTTAATTATACGCATGCGATGTGTAACCATGTACCCCATGAAAATATTTCAGGCGACACTCATGGCTATAGCCTCTATAGCTTGTTATATAAATCCGTCACTACTAATCTCTGGAATCTGTGAACGTTTTAGGACATATTGCGTTGGAATGTTGTTTTTGCATGTTATTTTTGTACTGAGCATTTGCAGTATTTATCTAATATTAAAACAAGGCTATTTAAAAAAGGAACCGACTTAAAAAAATCGTAATTGCGTTTATGTGAGTGATTTACTTATTTAAGTTATTTCGATGTTAAAACTAATTTATTAAATCGTTTTTAGTGAAATTTCTATGTATCACTCTCCTGTTGATTTCGAGTAATAAAAAGTCCCCGACGAATTGAAAACCTCCTTTTTCGTAGTTGGTTAATAAGAAGAGTTACGTTCGCATGAAAGCCGTACAAAGATAACACTATACCTAGAAGAAAAAAATTGTGTGAAAATTGCGTAAGTGTCTTAAATAATTTGTTTCAATAATTGAAAATTTACTGAACTTTATCTAAACCATTTGTAGCATTTGCTTAATAATAAGGCAGTCAATCGTGTACTTGGTATTATCTGATATCAAAAATACGTTCCTTACCAGCTCTGGATTTGCTTTAATTACAATATATAATTTTATAATAAAATTTATTACATTATAAAAATCTAGGGCGTGAAAGATTTTTTAAAACAATTTTCAATTAAAGTTTTTTATACACTACTAAGATCCTTCTTTATTTTTTAAGAGTGATTTTTTTAATACTACATTTACATAAGTAATATTTATGTAGATAAAGGACCGCATTTTTCACTATGCCCGAAGGCATTACTTAGAGAAAGTCCAGCCCTATTCATTACTATGTTTCCTTCGGTATTACAAAATTAAAAAAAAATGCATTAGTAGAAATTCTTGATCAATCGAATATTATCCCTATAGATTTAGGATCTCACTATTAATTTTATGGTGAATTTGTGTGGCATTGAGTATAAAACTGTGATTTATTAACTAACTTTTACTGATGACTTCGCTCGTGCCATATTTGAGTTATTTAAGCTGTGTTAATAGATCAGCCAATCAAAAACGTTTTATTATACAAATTTCATAGGAATTAACATTAAAAAAATCATTTTTTTACGGATAACCCGAAAATTCGAGAAGTTAGTCGCGGAAATTAACGTATTATTTATTTTCGAATAACGTACAGTTATGATATTAACTGCCGGGTATTTATTAGCTCGCGTTATCGGGTGACCTTCAGCTCCGCTCAGCATTTGCAAAACTTGCATAATTTCCTACGGTAGCTTATCGTATTCCATTTTGTTTGTATAACAAACATAACGGTCGTATTGCATTCAAATGTCTAAGTAGTCAGACGTAAACAGTATTTATAAAATGTAAAATAACGTTTTGTTATGAATAAAAATAAATTCTCAGTTCAAAGAATATAATGAATAAAATAAAATAATGTAATGGAAAAAAATGATACTGATCACTATTCAAAAAACGACAGAAGGATAAAAGTCAGTGGGTAAAAAGTATATTCTTTCAATCATTTTAAAAAATGTGGTGTGTTTGTGTAGAGCCTAGCAGGCGCCAGCCAGGACATATTATTGGGCTGGCTCTATTAGTATCACGCACTGAAAGGAAATATTCATAAATTAGCTACTACGATTACGATTTGTACGGTGAGTAAAAGAACCGGAAACCGTCTAACCTTGAGTTACGAGAACATCAAAATCGGTTAAGCCGTTAAGAAGGTATGAAATAAAAAAAAATATCAACATACATACCCGTATTTTGTATAAGAACCTTGAAAATGAACTCCATATTTAGACAGCGTAATAAGGGGTCCGTAAGGAGGTGAATAAATTATAGTCCAATGACGTCATAATATATGTATTGTGTCGCAACACTGAAGAAAAGGAAACTTGTTTGTAGTATTTACTAATGAATTTTTAAAAAACAATGTTATACTACAAGATTTTTTTACATTGTTCTGGGTAGACATAAAATAGAAATCTAAATAAATTACATATAGTAAATATAAGAAACGAATTTTCGAACATTATTCTTCATTATAAAAATGATTCAGTTCAGTCTTTCGATCGATAATTTCGTGTATCTAATTCTTATGAGTGGTTAGAAGTACGCCATATTCGTCACCTAAATAAGACAAATAAAGAGAAATAGAATATACCTACCATTTTTTTGTTACATTTATCTCAGGGTATTAAGAAGTAAGAATATAAATTTACTTATGCTTAAATGATATGTGAGCTACACACACACTAACTACACCTATAAATATACAAAAAATAATATTATTGTGATTTTTTTTAAAACAAAACACTTCAATCCTTTTCATAATTTTGTTGAGATGAGCGCTAACGAAAACCCGAATAATTGTAACAAAAGTATAGCAATCAACACTCATATTTATCCCAACAGAAACAATTAAGTCTATTTTTGTACAGCAAACTGTAACCCACAGCCGCCGACATGAATATTTTAGTACTCTTCTCTATTTTAATGAGGTGTTTCAAGAGCCACAGCCTCAGTCAGCTCGTTGAAGGCTCAATAAACCCGAATCGTGTAACGGCCGTACATACACACGATACGATGCTGCGTGAAAATCGGTGTGTGTTGCGAAGATTCACGACACGATATCGCATCGTGATACGATGATATGGATCTTATATACAGACCTCTCTGCCCGTAGCTTCACGCTTTTAGTATCTTGATAAAAAGAAACATGTATTATTCGTATATATAAGCTATATTACTGTAATGTTTCATCAAAATCCGTTTTTGCGTGAAAGAGCAACATATTATATATAGGTACCAATTTATAATAGTAGATACTTAGTAAGATAATATTTATGTCATTAAACTCTTTCTGAACATCTGGACTGATTCTTATAAAATCATGTGCGTGAATTTGAGAGGTTTCCTAGTTAGTTGAGAATCACAATTAGACCCGGTAGGTGGCGTTACTGTTGGGCAGGATATTTTTTATCGGGTCCGCCAGTAAATACATTTTTCGCGACATGACGTGGATACCTCAGCGCTTAACGATATCGTATCGTTTGTCTTTATTTTGGTTCTAGGATAGGTACTGTATACTCTGGTAAACAAAATTGTATGGATATTATATGGACGCTGATAATAAAATAAAAAAGCAGCTTAGTATATAAAAAAGTGTTATCTAATAATAAGTTTTTTTTATATGTATGAGATTATTACATATTGCAAAATATAAAACACACTTCAATATACGAAACATTCATTGAAGCAACTATTTTCATTATTAAATACGCGACACGTTATCAGAAAAAAATAAATATCTCCAAATTTGTCTTTTAGTGGGTTGACATATTATTGCTTATCAGCATCAATATAATATCTATCTATAGTTATTGAAATGAAACTTGGTTCAAAGTTATATTTGTCATAATAGCAAACGAGATAATCTTTAATAAATATAATCGAAAGTAAATTCTTATCTTCTTCGATTTGTTGCCTGGTTATTTGAAGAGTTCGTGCCTAATTAATATTTTCCTGTTTACATACGGAAGACTAATTGGCTTAAGTCAAAAAACAAAACGGTAAATTATGTGTATAATTACCTACATCGGCTTCATACTTAGTAGCAAAAGACGTATTTATTTTAATACTTTCAACCCTGATGCATACATACAGAAACGTGATACCATTGTACAATGAATTTGTAACGATAGCCACATTAATCGTAATCGCATAATTATCTAGGATTGACGCAATGAATAATTTTAATGGTTCCGTTCGAAACGTTAGGCATACTAAATATTTTAAGCTCTCGTCATATTATAAGATACATTGGTATATACATATGTAACATAAAACCTAAATTTATATGTATTTTCAACCACGATAATGTCAATAACTACATACCTTATTTGATTTTTTTTTTCAATAAGATATTTCATTTATTGAGATAAGGAATATTGGTGATAATTAAAGATATTCTACATACATGGATATGTTATATCCATACGTTTTTTAAATGAATTTACGTTAAAAATATTGTTGATCCGAAGTTATTTTCTCGCCTGTATACTCGGTTACTAGCTGGTTGCTAGGCAACGTCGTCCAAAGTGGGCGGCATCCGTGAGCTTATATAATATAATATCTGAAGGGCATAAATGTGCAAAAGTATCGCTATCAACATATGCCACATTTTGACAGTTAAAAGAAGCGTTCTAATATAAAAATCAGAAATCGATAGTCAGATTTTGAAAACGACCAAAATTCACAATTAGACCCCATTTTACCGTAAGAGCGAAGGAATAACTCGGCTATATAACATCACCCTAAAACTTGAGCAAGTATCTATGATCTTAACCAATTGACAAATTTTACCAATATGCCAAGCGCGTGAAGTGCTCTTAACCGAAACGCGTATAAAACAGAGTAAAGATCGCACTGCTATGCAAAGCCCTTCTCCCGTATTAAGGAGAATTTTTAGAACTTAATCAACCACTCGAAACTCCTAGTTGGCAGATATACTTGCACATACAGATTTCCTCGCGATGTTTTCCTTGAGAACGAAATGAGTTTAAATACAAATTGAACACTTAACACTCAGCGGTGCTAGCCGGGGCTTGAACCATTGGTGGAGATCGACGTGTTTTAACCACTGTATCTCCATCTCTGTATTTAATAATACGCAGTTACGTTCTGACATATGTATAATACTATAACACGATTTATTTATAAAAAAAAAATCATTAACAATTAAATTAGATCACAATAAGTGCGTATTAAGTTCGATTTACCATAGAAATATCTATACATTTATACTTCATTTTAATTACAGATAAACAGCAAATATAGTGAAGAGCTCGCGGAGGAGTGCTTAGAATGGATCAGACAGATCATCGGCGAGCCCGACAACACGTCAGGGGACATGGACAACTTCTACGAAGTGCTTAAAGACGGCACAATACTTTGCAAGTAAGTAAAAGCATAAAAAGGCGTTTTCATTTTATATTCACTTTATACTATATATCTATTGCAGTTGAATAAAGTTACCCAATTGTTATCCGAGCATTACATTTGTAAGTTTTACTCTCCAGAGCTATATAAAACAACTCTGTAACCTGGAAAAAGAAAAGTCGTAAGTAACGAAAGGTTTGAATGTCAGAAATAAAGCACGGACATTAAATTCTTTCAAATAATCTAAATCTTTTATAAACCATTGAGAAAAAACTTGTGTAAATTAGAGCAAATTGTGTAAATTAGAGCGAATTGTCCAAAATCAAAATGCAACTCAGAAACTGAGCTTGACTCACATATGTATGCAGAATGGTTTTCTGTAAACTCATGTTAATTGCGAAAGCATTTTGTTCTTCCAAACGCTTACAATGAAGGGATGAAATGTGAATGTAGATAAATGCACCGCACGCGTTTCACTAAACTCCCATCCTCCTTCCATTCCCAAGCCAAATTACACAGAAAAAAATGCATCTCCTTTTAGCAAAATTTCATATAAAGGGGCTTTAAAGCTCTGCATATAAACTTTTAAACAATTGGGCGTACATACGACAATATTTTATTCTGCAATTTACATTTAAAATATCATCCTTCCAGTATATTTTGTCTCGATATAGACATGTTTTAGTTGACAGGTTTATAACGAAGTTTTAGATTTTTTTATACTAATAGTCGTCTAGCGGTCGGAATGTCGATCGCATTTCATCCGATTTCAAGATAGATCACAAATAATATAGTCTCAATTTGACCACTGATTTTAACAAAAAACAAAAAAATATAATTATATGCGTGGATGTATCAAATACATAGTACTGTATGTAATATTTTTTGATTGATTTAATGTATTTTTTATGCATAATTAAAAAGAATATAAGCATTTCTCTTTCCTTTTCTATATGATATATGTGTGCGAAATTTCACACTCGTCCGGCCGCGCAGTTTTGTAGGTGGGCGCGCAATGGTATAGTATTTGCTAAAAGGAAATGCACATGGTATAGGGTACAAAGTTTTTACTTCACGTATTAATGTAGATATATTAACATTTTTATCTCAATCAAATTGTGTTGTGTTCTAGACAACATTGTTATCAAGCTCACGATATACACGGTAGCTGGTCGCGTATGGAGTGTCAGATTACTTGTAATATATAAAACTAATTAAATATGAACAAAATCAAATATTAACTAAACAAAAATATTATTTAATTGGTTTGTCTATAAGTTTATTTTTAATAATGCTTCTATAACACAATGCAATAATAATATCTTTACACGTAATCAAATAAAAAAAAAAACACTATAATTTATACAAAATTATAATAATACAACACATTACGATTTTTGCTATATAAAATATTATCGACAAATATAATTCCATTTAGTATTAAATAAACACAACCCTCAACAGCATTCCAATATAATCGATACTATTCGCAAAATCGATAAAACCGGTAGCTAAATCGATATTTCTCACAAATCGTGATCCGTCGTAAATTTTATCCGTTCTCGGCATCACTCGGAACTTTATTTGACGTTTATTTAGCAACGTCCAAGATAAGGAAAGGGTAATAGCTGTCCTATTTACATAGCAAGTACGAATGCTAGATATCAATGCGTTTTCCTATTTAAGAACGTGACTGAAATTCTTAGTGGAATAATTTATCCTGGTAATATTCCGAGTATGTTATTATGATTTCCTAAGAAGTGTATTTCGCAATTTACCTATATACGTAGTCGTTGGAAGGGGGCTGCAAGGTTCACTTGCATCCCCCTGGCCTTCACAGAAATAAAGGGAGGTAACTGCACCCCTCTGAAAACAATCTTGCCATCGCTCATGTCTGTTACTAAGATACTAACAGTTCGCATCAAAAATGGTAGTGTCTAAAAAATTTGCTATCGTATTTAATGAGAACAACGCGTTCAAAAATTGCAAAAAATCATCAGCTTCGTATTCGATTGTCTTTAAATCATTGTAATATTCGATCATAGATTTTTAGATAAAAATTTAAAGAACTATTAAACGAATTACTCGTTCTTGAGCTTAGCGAAAACATACAGATGAGTTTACACAAAATAAATTTAGATAATAATTACTATGACTTATACTAAACATATGCGCACGAATTTATTATTATGGAATGGAATATTATAAGACAATTTTATTTTACTTGCATACTGGGGCCTTTAGCATAAACTGAAAGTAAATAATTACAAAGACTAACATGATTGTCTATAAAGAATTCAAACAATAAATAAGATTTAAACTGAATTTTAGTACACTTTACAAGAATGGTCAAAATACAATGTTTTCGAAATCCAAATAATCTCTTCTGTTTATGTTTGTAGATGAGTTTTTTTATTCCATCTTCTAAAAGCCTCAACCGATTGAAATATGTCTGATGTTATTTAATTACTTACCCTTAAATTTAGGTTATTACTAATTTAATAATAGACTTTCGTATTTATTTTTACTTATATATTTCATAAATTTTTAAAGAAACAAAATTCGTTATAAAATAATTACGTACGACATAATTATATTTAAGAAATTGTTACCGAGTAATGTGAAATCATAATACTTTTTTTTAATCGATAACCTGATGTTAAGTCATCACAGACGCTCGAGGACATTTGCATTTCCAAAGGAACAAATGAGTTGCCAGCTTAGAAATAATAAGGGATTTAAAGGAGTAGGAAGTGAGGAAAAAAAATTGCTTGGGTTTGAGTAAGAAACGCATCTATAGGTACTAGCTATACACTGATCGTCTGTGAGGTATTGTCTCGGTCGAGCCACCCGTATACGAGCTGTAGTCATTAGGCTACAGCTAGACTCGACCTCACTTATGCGTTATCCAAAATTGTACACATATTTTTTTCATAACAGCATAAATTCATAAAATATTACAAACATACATGTAGGTACACAAAGCAAAAAATTACACTGGTTTATTTTTTGTCTCTAATTTAATATCATTTTATTAAAAAGAAAACGAAGAATCTTTTTAAGTGATTCGTTATTCAGAATTAAATTAGGTATGTTATTAAGTACAAATAAATTTTTAAAAACATTTAACTATTAGCAACCACCCCTGTCAGCAAACACTTCGTCTGCGTATGTCTCGATATGTTTATAAATTATGACCTGTGTGTTATTCTGTTATTCTGACGTATTAAGTATAATATTGTAAGGTTTCGTCAATACGTTCAGTAGTTTTTGTATCAAAGAATTGCACACATCTATAAGTCCTAGTAAACTTTCTTCCTGATAAACTGTACTATTTAAAGAAATTACCAACCATAATGTATTTATTTTTAAGATTATTTATTATTTTCTGAAAGTTAATAGTTTATAATACCAAAATAATATAAATAACATGTGTAATATTAGAATTTTTTTACATTTTAAATAGTGGAAGAATTCATTATCTGTATACAATAAAAAAAAAAAACATTGTTACAGACTCGCCAACAACCTGCAACCTGGCATCGTGAAGAAAGTCAACGTATCCAAAATGGCGTTCAAATGCATGGAGAACATAAACGCTTTCCTAGAAGCGGCGAAGCAGTTCGGAGTACCAGCTCAGGAGACCTTCCAAACTGTCGACCTATGGGAGCGACAGAATCTTAACTCTGTGGTCATATGTCTGCAGTCTTTGGGAAGAAAGGTATGACTTATATTTCTACGTTCTAAAACTCAGAATTCACTGAACAACTCGTGATATCGAAAAAAATTTCATTCCAATATTTTTCGGTAGTTTTGTATTTTTTTTTTTTTTGTTAATGTGCATAAAACATAATAAAAGGTCCATGTACAGACAGCCTAAGATACATTGAATTCTTTTCATGATTGCAACTTAAACGTCTACTCGACGTCAAGAGAATTATGAACAAACATGAGCATGCCACATTAATTATAATTTTAAGCTATATAATAATTAATTTCATAGCGACCCAACCCGTTTTCACGATTTTATTGTTCGTGATGTCATAAATTATGTAAATTTATTAAATGATTAACTTCTAATTATTATAATTAAATATTATTTACGTAAAGATGATCATTCTGATGATCCGCTGGTCTTGCGTAGAGATAATCTTTACAATATAACAGGAGAAACTATAAAAAAGCGGAAACAATTTATCGTAATGTTTTCTATTTTATAGGCGGGCAATTACGGCAAGCCATCAATTGGACCGAAAGAAGCAGAGAAGAATGTAAGAAACTTCTCAGAAGAACAACTAAGAGCTGGACAGGGAGTCATTTCTCTTCAATATGGTTCCAACAAGGGCGCCAATCAAAGCGGAATTAACTTCGGCAACACTAGACATATGTAAACTTCTAAGTCTTACATTGTCTTTTTCTTTCAAATAAGTAAAACTTTACGTAAGAAAGGGACTAAAATATTTGATCACCTTTATTAATAAAATCGACTTTTTATGTACACTCCAATAAAAGACAATTTGGCCAAATTTTGGTAGAAAGTCATTCCGGTAGTTTATAAATTGTATTTAAAAGTCGAATCTTAATAAGCTATGTACTTATAAAGATATATAAAACAATAAATGTTTCAATATACAGAGAAGTCATATTTTGTAGGGATCAGTCAAGGTTAGCTATGTTGAATCTCCGTAATATGAAATCAATTTTAATGTATCATTAATAATTTGTGTTCAAAAAGTTGATTAGCATTTATCGTGACGTCATTCCGTTTCATTCCTCGTTTTTTGGAATTTATTTTTTTACTCTTTAAAATATTGACAAATGTAAGATCGTTTTGTTCTTACTTAGCTTAGTTGTAATTTAATATACTTATTTTTTATAATAATAAATTCACATTCTTTCCGATGTAATTTTAATTTATGTGCCAATAATGTATGGAGACTTAAATACAGTTTTTAACTCAGTATATTTCAAAAGAATATTCATTCATATTATTATATTAAAAAATTTCGATAAATATTGTGCCTTCCAAACCCATAGGGTATAGTTTTTCTTCGAAGGTGACTAACAAAGAATAAGCTTTTAACTCTAAAATCGAGAACTCCTCGATTGTTTAATTTATTAAAAATTAACTATTCATTCCATATTATATTTATTACATTAGTACGTTGTGATTAACGATTTTATATAAAACATCTATTCTTATAGTTATTGTATTTGAAGATGCGTCATTTACGTATGTTTGTGTAAGTTTCATGAAGCAAATTGATACTTTGTGGAAGTACGTAGAATATATAAGTAATATAAAAAATATTGGTGTTTTATTTTACTTCTGTAATATATAAAACCTCATAATAAAAAATACCAGTTATTAATTATATTATCAGATAACATTTATATAGCCAGTCTACGGAAAAACGAGCAACGATTGTGTTGTCGTAAAAGTTGTCGAAATTTTGACATTTTAAATTTCGGTAAATATACTCCTTGTCTAAGGATAAAGGCAGTGGTAATAGAATTTCTTGTATGTCTCGATTTTTTTTATGTTTGCTTATTATTAAAGATGACAGACTTAAGATGAACCAATTTCGCCTGATTCAGCATTAAAAAAAAAACACATTTAAAAAAAAATCAAAATGTCGTAGAAAAAAAATCTAGTATACTATTTATATTAGTATCGATTTTAATTTACTAAAATATGTCTGCATAAGAATCCTTACACGTTCACCTATTTATATCTAAGCCTTTTAAATGAATGGAAGATTCTAGGTAAATGTAATCCTACAAGTCATAATCGGACTAAGTATCGAATGCAGCATAATAAATAAATGCAGTGGAATATACATATCTCATTAGATAAATTAAGGTAACCTGAATGTCCGGCTTTAAGCAATTTTACATCTAAATTTATACTTTTTCAATCAACTTCTTTTTTAGAAAGGAGAAGAAGAAGGAAATAATTTAATATTGTTACCTCCGAACTTCGTCGATTCTTAATAGATTCGGAAAAATCTTTTCTATATGAAAGGGTATACTTTCATATCGATACCACAGACGTTCATCAAAGTCTGTTAATTGGTTTGAATTTTAAATCAAAATAACTGGAATAATGATATCATCCGAGTAAACGTAAAAAGGTTTTCCGTATTCACTTTTTTTAAGTTTATTTCTTTGATATTTTACATATTACGAAAGATTTTTTTGTATGCGCGTGCTTAGCTTAGAATTAACCATCTTTTTACTAGGATAAATTATTGCCTACAAAACATTACGCTACGTTCTATATAAGCACAGAAGTTGCCAAAAACACGCATCGGTTCCAACAAAGAACAGCTACTTATGAAATAAAATTATTAGTCTGTTGGCCACAAAAGTAAACTTCAATTTGAATCAATCAATTTTGTACCACCAGAGGTTCTTCAGGTTTGAATTTTTTAATTTATAAGGGTTGATAATTTCTTGACTAAGGTAATTAAAAAAAAAAGTATGAACCTTTATGTTTAAGTTGATCATAAGAACATTCATCGCATTAGTAAAATAGAATTAAAATTTTTATTGGGCACTATTCCCTATGACTTTGGCACCTTTCGAATGCGGATTTTCGTTCATCGCGATAAGGCAGGTTAAAAATGTGATAGTTGTTTTCATATGTAATATACAAACTATCATTTAGAAACGAATAAAATCATAGCAGGTAGTTCCGTGAACAACTTTTAAATTTAATATTAACTTTTTTATCACCAATCGATCTTTAAAACGTCCGACGGAAGTTCGGACCTACGGAAGTACACCTTAAAAAGACATAAAGTGTATTTTGCTTATTATATCTGCTGGATGTTAAATAGGCCTGGCTTACAAGATAGTAAATAATTTTATGTAAACCAACAATTTGTTGGAACTAAAATTTTGCAGTGGGTTCACGCGTCGGAGGAACGTAACAGAGAGCGAGGAACTCATGCCACAGAGTCAGAATAATATCAGATGTCACAGACTATACAGTCAAATAACTACCAATAAACCTTACGCCCGTAGAGCGCAAATTTATTTACCATTGAAATTTCAATCTGATCAAAGATTATGGCACAAAAAGTACGCATACTTTCTAACTACATACCTATTACCATATTGATTTTAAGCATTGCAAAATGAAGTATAGATATATAGATTCAAGAAACTTGAACCATGCCTTAAGACATGACTAGAGAGCGAATATTTGATGCTTTTGATGTCCTCAGTTCACAGGACATTTTTTTTTAAATAAAAATAGCTGGCAAACTAGTAGGCATAGTATTTGTCGTTAAGTGATCACCGCCTACTAAGATCCTGAGTCTGCAGCGGAGAGTGGCCATCCGCATGGTGCGGGGATATCGCACGATATCCTTTGAGCGGCGACCCTTCTGGCGTGCTTTCCGCCGTTGGACATCCTGGCGGAGAGGGACGCGAGGGTCTACGACCAGACTCGCGCCCTCCGTCAAAGCGGCGGATGTGCGTCCTACCCTGCCAGCGTCCTCGAAGCGCTCAGGCGGCAGGAGCAGAGAAGGGCACACACGACGTGGTGCGCCCGTCTCCGCGGAGACCGGTACGCGCACAAACGCGTCGTGAGTGCGATCCTGCCAGCCTTCGAGGCCTGGATGCGGCGGAAGCGACGAGTCACCTTCCGACTTACACAGGTACTGACCGGTCACGGTTGCTTTGGAGAGTACCTGTGTAGGATCGGACGCGAGGCGACGGCGGTTTGCCACCACTGCGGGGCGGACCAAGACGATGCCCAACACACGCTGGAGGCGTGTCCCGCGTGGACCGCGGAAAGGCAAGTCTTGGTCCAGCAAATCGGGCGAAATCTCTCCCTGCGAGCAGTCGTGTCGGCGATGCTACGCAGGGAATCGGCGTGGGAGGCCGTAGTCAACTTCTGTTAGACCGTCATAGTCCAGAAGGAGACTGCGGGGCGGGCTCGGGAGAGGGCCGATCCCGCCCGGCGGAGGCGACCTGCGGGTCGCTTTCACGGCCTCCAAGCCCCAGTGCCCCGGGCGGAATAAATAGGGTACTCCCTCCGGCCGTGGGTGCGTGAGATGGGGGTCTCTTGCATCCGCTTTCATACGGCCGAGAGGAGGACCGCAGTCCGGTATGGCCCCGGACTGCCGGTGTACGCACCAGCGAGGGTTGCGGGGATGGCGAGACCATCTTTGCCCTCCTGAGAAGGACTCCGCAAGCCACGAGCGGAGCAACGCACGGGAGAGGCCGCGGACGTGCCTGCGAAAGCGATCCCGTAGCCTCTCCGTTTTCCGTGCTGTGGCGGCCATCGCAGGGGGTTTTAGTGAGTACAATCTCACATAACCCGGTCTCCCCTCCAGGAGTCGGGTATCTATGAAGATTTACCCTGCGTAAACAAAAAAAAAAAGTGATCACCGCCGCCCATGAACATTTGCAGCACCAGAGAAGCCGCAAATATGTTATGAGGCGCCAGCTTAAGGAAAGGATTTTCACAGTGGATTAGGCTTTTTACTCGCTATACGAAACGTTTCAGCAGATTTACGCCGATCTTCTGTGAGAGTAAGGTACTGCTCCGGTCGAGGCAGCCTGTATACCAGCTGCATTTAGTAAGCTCTACTTTAGTGAATATAAAGACCATAAAGCGCCTACAAAAAAAAATATTCTATAACGTACATAAGTAATTTTGTGTCTTATTTGTTGTAATAACTTTAGTATTATTAATTAATTAAGCTGGGAATGCATTTGGCTTATCTAGTGTTGTAATTTTTTATAGGCCTGTGTGATTACTTTACATTAGGTAACCTCATTTGTCTGCTAAATCTATAATAATAATCATCTATACAAAAAATTAAATTGAAGTGCCTGTAATTTCAAATGAACAGCCTTTAACTAAATGAATTTAAAAGTATATATGATATTTACATTAAAAACACAATTTAAAAAAAATTTGTCTGTCTGTCGGTCCATCTATTTATGTATCTGTTTGTCTGTTCGTTCTAGTTAACCTCTGGAATGGCTGGACTGTTTTTACGAGAATTTCACTAGCAGATAATTAATGTTATAAGGATTAACTTAGGCTATTATTTTAGAAATACGTTTATGATTTGGAAAAAATAACACATTCTATATTATTGCACCATCTAATAGTGTAGGGCAAACAAAAGGAAAAGGCAAATTTTTACAAAATACTATTTATTGATTCGAGTAAAATGCTCCTTCCCTGAGAGGCAACACAGAGTACAGCCTTGCTTATAATACATGTAGGCTGTAGCCCATGCAAACGAAGTCGCGGGCACAGCTAGTATTGAATGAAACAATATCATTTGAGTTCACTTAATATTTAACATTGCGATCTGTTGTATTTTAAAATACATTATTTTTAAGAAAAAAAAATGTGTGAGTTTGTTTAAAATTCGAGACAAAATATAGGATGACTTTAAGATAGTGTATGCCACCGATAACATTACATAGTATATTCGTTAGATTCAGTTTCTAGTTAGTTACATACTACATTATATCGTAATATGCGTGTTAGCTAGTACTAACTGATGATGGTAGTTAAAGATAAGGAAGTGTTAGATAAAATTAATTATAGATGGCAGTAGTGTGGCGGATCCAGGGGGGAGTCATGGGGGTCATGTGAAATAGATTGACTTTTTTTTTTTTTTTTTGTTTTCGCAGGGGAAATCTTCGAAAAGATACCCGATTCCTGGGGGGGGAGATCGGGTTATGTGGAGATTTATACCCACTAAAACCCCTGCGATGGCCTTTCTCAGCACGGAAATGGAGAGGCCTCGGGATCGCTTGCGCATGCGCATCCGCTGCCCCTCCCGTGCGACGCTCCGCTCGTGGCTGGCGGAGCTCGTCTCAGGAGGGCAAAGTCTAAAATTGCCCTCCCCGCACCCCTCGCTGGTGCGTACGGCAGTTCGAGGCCATCCCGACTGCCGTCCTCCTCGTGGCCGTATGAAAACGGATGCGTGGGACCCCCATCTCACGCACCCACGGCCCGAGGGCGCGCCCTATTTATTCTGCCCCGGGCACTGGGGCTAGGAGGCCGGAAGGACGACGCCTCGGTCGTCCTCGTCGGGCGGGATCGGCCCTCTCCCGGGCCCGCCCTGCTATCTCCTTCTGGACCATGACGGTCTCACAGAAGGAGACTACGGCCTCCCACGCCGATTCCCTGCGGAGCATCGCCGATACGACTGCTCGCAGGGAGAGATTTCGCCCGATCTCCTGGACCAAGACCTGCCTTTCGGCGGCCCACGCGGGGCACGCCGCCAGCGTATGCTGTGCAGTGTCTTGGTCCGCCCCGCAATGGTGGCAAAGTGCCGTCGCCTCGCGTCCGATCCTATGCAGGTATTCTCCAAAGGAGCCGTGACCGGTAAATACCTGCGTAAGTCGGAAGGTGACTCGTCGCTTCCTCCTCATCCAGGCCTCGAAGGCCGGCAGGATCGCTGCCACGACGCGTTTGTGCGCGTACCGCTCCTCTCGGAGACGGGCGCACCACGTTGCGACAGCCCTTCGGTGCTCCTGCCGCTTCAGCGCTCCGAAAGCACTGGAGGGGAGGGACGCACTTCCGCCACTTTGACGAAGGACGCGAATCCGGTCATAGACCCTCGCGTCCCTCTCCGCCAGAATGTCCAAGGGCGGAAAGCACGCCAGGACAGTTGCCGCCTCAAAGGATATCGTGCGATACCCCCGCACTATGCGGATGGCCACTCTCCGCTGCAGACTCAGGATCTTAGTCTTGCAGCGGCGGACGCCCGACAGTCGGTGAGACCATACGGGCGCACCGTAGAGGGCCATCGATCGCACGACACCGGCGTAGAGACGGCGAACCTCTTCCCGCGGCCCCCCGAGATTAGGCAGCAGTCTGTGCATCGCACCCGCTACCTTCTCGATCCGGGGAGCCAGAAATAGATTGACTTAATTAAATTACATCGACTGTCAGTCGTAAAGCATAAATGGGAAGACAGATCGAGATGAGATAAGATATGATCAAAAGTTTAAATATAATATATTTGTGAATAGATTAATAAAGGTTATAAAGGTACTAAAATCTGAAGTTTTATTATGCTTAGTTAATCTAAAGTTACGCCAAACAACATAAATACCTAATTTGTACAAACTATTATTAATTTAAAAACATCGCGTTAAATAACGTCATGCTACAGTAAATTATTATTATTATGTAATGCTAATGAATTAGCGTACGTAAACGTAGCAAAATATTTATATCAATATTTTTTCTTTCAAGAAAACTATCATCGTTTTCAAAGCAAGACTTACGACAATTTTTTTACTTTAAAACGTAATTTATCTTTTTAATGATAAAGTGTTGGCGTCGTTAATATTCAGTAATCGTCGCAACTTTTATTATGTCTTACATCTTATCTTACATTTAAAGTTTGCATTACAATAATATACAAAGTAAAGTATGTTTTTATAGGCAAAGTTTGTTTAAAAGTAGCCGTTCCATGCAGTTTTATCCGCCTTAAATTTCAGTATTTGCCATGTCGGTTACCGTTTCTGATGTAACAGCTACGTTTCGGTTAGTAATACCATGATGTTCATTGGTGCCGAATTTTTTTTTCTTTCTTTCTGTATATATCAATTTTTCATAACATGAAAGATGCATTATTTTATATGAGTTTTTGTAACTTTAGACAGATAATGAAATATTTTCTATATCTGAAGATATAGAGCCCTTGAGGGCCCAAGTGCGTATCCCTCCGTATGAGATTTGTGGATGTTCTAAGAGGTCTAACATATAAATTATATTTTTTTAATAAAGTGGTATTGATGCAGGCTTAACAAATAAATAAGAAACAAAATATAGAAATGAAATAATATAGAATAATTAGCTACGTCGCGGAAAATATTATTGGCGCGATACCACCAACATGGAATTATCTATCAAGTTCAATCGATAACCTTTTGTAAAGAAAAAATCTGTTTAAAAAAATAAGAAAAATATAAGATTAACATCAATATTTCAACTTAAGTCAACTGAAGTCGGCATTCTGGTGGCCAAAATTTATGAACTTATACCATATTTATAGCTATATTGTATCAGTGCCATGAGGTAATTGATAAAATAATCATTTTAAAGATTAAAAGATTTAAAGATGGTTTTTATAAAAATTCAGTATAATTCAACTAATTTTTGTTCGATAAAAGTTATCATTTTAGTATAATGAAATGTTTAAAATTTTGCCATGTGGCAATTTATTTTCGTTTAAAAAACACTAAACGTCATTGAAACGTCAAAGTCAATGTAACAATATAAATAATTATAAAATTGCGTAAAAATACATCAATAGCAGCAATATAAAAATACGAAATGAAATAATTGTTTGTGATGTCGCAGCCTCTGGGGGCGTTTTCAAACGGATGGGCGATAGACACTGCAGCGCCTGTTGACCTCAGCGACTCCGATAAAGACGTAAGTGAGGCCCCCAGCGAACTTGTTTGTTACGATAAGAATATCCCGAGTGACCCTTGTGTTGTTTTGCCTCCAACGGACTTATAATTATTCCTTTATCGGAGTTCCTGCAACAGCTATTCTAATGGCGTCATATTTGTGGCAGTTACTAGCTGGTAAGTAAACATACACTTAATACGTAAGTTATATGTTTATGTAAATAAATATATTTAATTCGACCAATGGAAACGTTTCTTCAGGGTCAGGTAAAGATAAAAAAATATTTTTTGTTCAACTTTCCCTATCAATAAGAAGCTTGAAATTTTAACTATATAATTTACATAATATTTAATTATAATGAATTCCATTCACAACTACCCAACTTTGCTATTAAAATTATCAAAATTTGTTTATGTTTTATAAATTGTTTTAATAGCAGTTGCTACAAATATCAAGTATAATTGCTTCTAGAGTACTATACTCACATATTAATTAAGCATATTAATATATATTATTATATTATAATATTGTTACAAAAAAATACATAGTAGGTATCACATTATGTTAAAAGCAATAAAAAAGATATACTACACAAAATAAACCCAAAAAACTAACAGATAAGTTAATAAAAAAATTGTCTTTAATTTTTTTTGTTGTTTTAAAATAATGAAGTATATTATTAAAACAAAAACATTATCATTAATTTAAACAAACAATAAATATAGGTATTTTAAAGGTAAATGGTTTTATATTAAATAAAGGTATTTTATATGAATTAGAACAAACCTGAAACCTCTTGAGATTTCGTGGCCTCAAACTTTTAAGAGCTAAAAATATAAATTGCGGGGCATATTTGGAAACAATCTTCTTGACAGTTAGATTTTATCTGAGTAATATGAATAGTTTTTTTTTATGTTTTAGCTTGAAAACAACAAATCTATAAACAATGCTATTTTAGCTATAAAAATATTGTGTAGACATGAAGATAAAAAAAAATTGTAGTTTTCTTGATCAAAATTGAGATTTAAAGAAGAACACAGTACAAATATATTTACGGTATGATATTATACACTTACAAAATATGTTTACTATGTAATTATAACCTTATAAACGAAGTATTGATTCATAATATCATAAACAGTAATTTAATAAATGATTAATTATAATAGTCAGTGGGTATATGATATATTGATAGTTCCCTGTTTATTGCATTAGATGAATACTTAGATTGAGACTACACATGGTATTTAAGTAATAACAGTAGAAATAAGTTTATCTTTATCCACTCATCGCAAAAAATGTAGGTGACTTGAATCAAAGTAATTATACATATCGATGCTGATAAGCAATAATGTGTCAACCGACAAAAAATCAAATTCGGTGATATTGATGTATTTCGATAATATGTTACCTATTTAACAATATTAAAAATAATTTTAAGTTATATTAACTAAATAAGTACGGAAAAAGTGTCTTAATTTAATTTCTCGAGTTTTGCAATCTATACAATAATGTCAAATATTTAAAAAACTTTTTATTATATTAGATAACACGTTAAATATATCAATCTACTTTTAATTGATTACACCTTTTATTAAAATAAAAAATAAAAGATTGATATACATATGTATGTGTCTTCAAACAAATTGATTAAGAATAGGTTTGTCATCTTTTCTCAAAATAAATTCCGTGTGGCTTGACACAGTATTGCATATCAGCTTCCATATATAAGTTAATTTTATCAGTGAATTTGGTTGCACCTGTTAGGATTTTGTTTGTCTTAGAAGAGATGATAAAAGTAATCAAACATGTATTGTTTAAACATCTCAAAGTATTTAGTTTTGTCAATGATTAAACTCTTACGCACTTCCTTGGAAATAATTATTTCACGACAAAGATGTATATTAATTTTATCAACACCCATTAAATTGTTTTATTATGGGAATGTTTCTGTCAGGTAGCTAAAATGTTCTATTTATGTTTATTTGACATTAAAAACCTGTACCCATTTATTGTTATCCCAAATAATACTCATACCATACTCTCATCATCTCTATCTCGCCTGTTATACTCAGTCACTAGTTGGCTGGCTGATTGACGATAGTGGACAATACGAAGTGGACGATATTCTGGATGCCAAAATCAATCAAACATATGAACATTGCTAAGCCAAGTATTTTTATATGACAATAGATATACTATTGTAATCATAATTTATATGTACAGTAGTGTAAAGGTAGCAAAGGGACAAAAACCCTAATTAATGAATATATTATTGATGGAACCTCCACATTGTACAATTAATGAGATATGATAATTTATTGTATGAAAGATTCTAATTTATTGCTTTTTAATTTTCAAAGATAGCAACTTTGCAGGCATTGTTTAACTAAAATATTTCGCTAATAAAATAATTCTTTTTAAAATCCTAAGTGTAAGCACAACTTTTAACTTTCTAATTTTTTTTTTTTATAAAAAGTTATAGAATACCATATAGTACAGTCATTTGGTGCTCTGACAGCGGGGTTTACCTGAAAAGTTTTCTGGGAGTGTTGTAAATTAATGATCTTATAGATTTTAACATGCTCTTTCCGAATTTCTACTTTGCCACCCCATATCTTTGCCGGGCGCGCCGCCATATTAGCAAAATGGCGATTAATACAAGTTTTTTGATACTATATCATGTCGTACTAATTTTTCGATTAAAAACTTCGGAAAGAACATATACGTATAAAATAATAAAATACCAATTTTCCGAACTCCTAGAAAACTTTTCAGGAAAAACTGCCAAATGACTGTACTATCATACTAATAATATATATTATGTTAGTATCAACAAAAATACAAAAAAAATATCTCCGTCTTCGATAGGCATGTGTACCTACTTATTTTACCCCCTGGTAAGCACGACACTGATAGCTGCTATCGTAAGGTCATGTCGACCTTAGACCCCCTCACCCACGACAGTTGTCTACAGCCGATAACAGCTCCGTATAAATTACCTAAGCTGATTGCGTTATACTGTTAATTCTCTGTCATTCGTTGATCAGACGCGTATCGTAAAGCACGTTGTTCTTGTTATTTCTGTGCTGCTATTAGCATTATCGTTCTTATTTTTATATTATTCCTAATGGCTAAATACGTGAATTACAGTGTTTTTCTTTCTCCTTACTAGTTTTTTTGTTGTGATACGAAATACATTGGACTATTACTTCAGACGTTGAAGGCGTATTTGTTTAAAATTCAACTTGGCGACTGTATACATGCATTACTATTTGAACGAGCTCATAGAAAAGATGACAATTACTTTGATGTACCGAGTGAACCCTATTTACTACTCAGATTATTCGGATACGATTTAGATTTGCAGAAGCTATTTCAGCTCAAACTTATTATCTGCCATTGGCTCTATCATTTCGAATATTATAAATACGGTGTGTATCCGAAAGACATCACCTGATATTATTTACTTGAAATCTACGAGGCTTTACTGTTAAGAAAATGGACATTGTGGCTAATGTAAGTATGTTAGAATGCTCAGACAATCAATCCCTTTATTCAAAGATCCTTATATGCAAAAGTTTATAATTTATGTATTTATTAATTTACCATCGAAACATGTTTTATCGGGAAAATCAAAGCACACCACGCCTGTGTGAGACATAGGTCGGAGTTTATCTTTAAACAACTACAAAGAAAACGAAATCATTTCGTAAATTATGAAGATCACAAGTCAATGACTGTAGTTTTATAAGAACTAATAATAATAATAATAATTAATAAAAGAAAATTATTACTTGTGTTAAAGGCAATTTTTTCCGTAGTACCACCCTGTCTTCAAAGCGTTCCTCGCTGGCTCGTTCTCGGGGACCTTCAGTACGATTCTCTTTCAACCACTGGACCTGGTGAAGACGAGGCTCCAGAATCCGAGTCAGCATGTTGTTGCGGCGGCAGTCAAGTAAGCTATTTACAGTAGATCCTACTGATTGACTTATAAGTTTTACTCTCAGACATTCATAAAGATTTACTTAAGTTATTTTTCATGAAAAAATTTACTCTCAGTGTCTTATATTTGACATTCGCCAGATTTCGTAAAAACTTACGACGTATCTGTTTATAGGTTACAGAGTTATTATATTCGTTTTCGAGAGAAAAACTTACAAATGTAATTCTCGGTCATCACATAAGTCCAAATTTACGTAAGTCGTAAGAGTTACGTGAATTCGGAGTTATGACATTAATAAATCTTTATCTAGGACTTTATTGTATATTTTTCTTCTAAATCATTTTTTGTTACTTGATTTAACTTACACTTTATTTAACACGCAATTTCAACTGACAAAGTTAAACCACTATTGCGTGTATTTCAGCATTTTGTTATATATTTAAGTAAAACGTCCTTATCAAAACTAGTCGATATTCTATGCTTAAAAATCTGTAAGTAGAAATGTATTCAAGTAGATAAAACGGAGTCTGCTCCCATATCGCATTTGTTAAACTTTGAACTCAACTACTTTTTAATCAAACAGTTACTTTTAAATGGGACATTGTTAACGTTTATAAATGATAATTACATGATTACTTAGTATCAAGTACTGTTATTGATATTGAAACTACATAACGACATTGAATATAAAATATCTGTATAGCAACAATGTTCCGAGCAGTTGAAATTACTACTGGAATGAAAGTATGAATTGGTTCCAAAATAATAAACAAGAAAATAGCGTTGGTATAATTCGATTTCATCTGAAGTCTTTTAAAAGACTCGAGAATTTATTGTACCTTGATTCACGTTTAATATTTTACAATATAGTTTAATTTCATGAACTTATTTGGTATAGAGACGCGTTTTCGTTTTCAATGTTATGTCTACCTTTCAGAACATAGTTGCTATACACATATTTAATTCATTAACTGAAATTCGAATCCAATAGTAGATAGAGAGTTATTGGCTCAAAATCAGGCAAATAGGTAAACCCTCCATGTCACCAGATTTAAAAAAAGAATCGGTTTCTTTTTTTTGTATCTTGAGAAGCAAAATACGTAATTTCGTTTACTTAAATAAAATAATTATTCTAGTTATTTTGATGTTAAAACTAAACTACTGAAGCGATTTCGATGAAAATTCTATGTGACCAATGGGAAAGTATATCCTCTCTAGCAAAAAAAAAAACCATATAAGTCAAGTCGTTATCAAGTAATCGGGAAACAAACGTCTAAAAATGAAAAGCAGCAGACAATTTGGTTAGCAGAAGAATAACATAGGCCTTTACTTTTAGCGGCCGAATCCAACCCGGCATGATAACCATATTCGTAAACATCGTACGTCAAGAACATATAGCTGGTCTATGGCGTGGCATGGTGCCATCTATAGCTCGCTGCGTTCCCGGTGTCGGTCTATATTTTTCATCTTTACACTGGCTAAAGTCTAAAATGGGCAAGAATAGACAGGACTTGGGAGCTTTGGAGGCGGTCGCTTTGGGAGTTGTTGCAAGGACAATGAGTGGGATTGCGTTGATACCCATCACTGTTATAAAGACTAGGTAAGTTGTATTTTAATATAATTAGGACCAATTTGTATATGGACGCTGATAAGCAATACTGTGTTAGCCACTCGGACTTCATTTTTAAAAAATGGCGTCTAAAGACTTCTAACCTATTCTTAATAAATCTGTTTATAGTATATATCCATCTTTTCTTTTTTATTTTGATAAAAAGTATAATTAATTAATAGCAGAAAAGCTAGTAAAGAGTTTTATCTAATAATAAGTTTTTCAAATATATGAGTTTCTTGCATAATCCGAAATATGGAACACACTCCTACATTCTAAACATTAGATTAAGAAACTTTTTTCCGTGCTTATTTAGTTCAGATCACCTTAAAAAAAATTTGAATAATGTTAAATACGAAATGCATCATCAGAATACATCGGTATCTCATAACTCATACTTTGTGGGTTGACACTATTGCTTATCAGCATCCATATAAAATTGGCTTTAACTTAAAAAAAAATTTTGTTTCTATGGGGTAATTTCATCTTAATTTTTGCCGATGTTTTGCTCATATATATCTTCTAAATAAAAGTTTATTTATGAAAAAATAATGTTATATTTTTTCAGATACGAATCAGGAGTGTACAAATACAATAGTTTAAGTGGTGCTTTAAAAGCGATATATAAGGCGGAAGGCATTAGGGGACTTTCTTGTGGACTGGGTCCAACTTTAGCAAGAGACGCACCGTTCTCTGGTTTATACCTCATGTTCTACACACAAACTAAACAAGCTTTACCTAAAGGTAAGGACAAGTTTCGCTAACCATAATTAAGATATTTCCTTAAAGTATAACTATTGAATGTTTTTAGGCGATAGTGTTAGTTCATGTTGCTTATCTATAGTTTAAGATTACGTGTAGTACTGTTTTAGTGTTTTCGATAATGTTTTATTAATTACGTTTACAAAACGTGAAATTATATATTTTTTAAATATTTGTAATGGGATGGTCTTATTTCATCGCTTTTCAGTTTTATTTCTATTATTTCAAGGTCAATCTTTACCATAATTCTTCAAAATTGATCATGTCAGGTTTAAGCATGAAAATGTTACAAACAAACAGACAGACAGAGTTACGTTCGCATTTATATTAACACTACGGATAACTGAATTGGAATGCCCAAAAAATCTTTTAGTTCAGGCATTTAAAAGATTTAATATTAAATAAACTTAATTATTCTTTTACAGAATTCCTACAATCTCCAGCTTCAGCCAGTGTGGTACACTTTTCATGCGGTATAGTAGCTGGTATAGCCGCTTCATTGGTTACCCATCCAGCGGATGTACTGAAGACGAAAATGCAGCTATATCCGGATAAATTCCCGAATGCCTTTAGCGCTGCGATGTATGTCCATCAGGTAGGTTTTGAGTGTTTTTTTACGATTATTTTTTAAGGTTAACGTATTTTGATGTATATACTAGTAATCTGCTTCGGTCTCGCCCAATTAATAAAGCCCATAATTCACTCTCTTAGAGCTGAAATTTAAAAAATCGCCAATATACATGTGGATTTATTACTAACTAGCTTAGAAACGAATGAGGAATGAAAGGGAATAGAATATAAGGAAAGTACGAAACGCTTAGCTTACTTTAGACCGATATTTTGTGAGAGTGAGATACTGCCCCTGTCGAGCCTGTTACTAAGATTGCTGTCTGTCATATTGCAGTCAATTGGAAGGCCACTTTTAGGACGATTTTTTTTTACTTTGTTATTTTATTGGTGTACATTCAATTTAATTCAATGAAAGAATTGTAGTATTGTATTTATAAATGTTCTCCTAAAGACGACGACACTGGTGTACGGAAAAACTCGAATGAGTTTATGTTTTCACCTTTATACCACTTTAATTGTTTCGATTTTTCTTTGTATGCAATAAATAAAATCCATCATTCCTTTGAAATTTTTTAAGTAATATAAAATAAATAAAAATAATATTTAAGTATCGATAAGGGATTCCCGTTCAGGCGCGCAGCTAGGATTACTTTTTCGGAGGAAGAAAAGAGGAGGGTTAAAAAAAAATTGTCTCCATTATGAATTTATTTATAGTAGCTTTTATATACAGAACATAAACGTTGTTTCTACTTATGTTCGTTGAAGAACCGTCAAACCGATGTCCTCTAAATTGGTTTTTATGAAAAATGCATTAATACGACGATCCTTTTCAAGTACCACCTTCAGAAATTGATACCGATATTGGCGTTTCATAAAGCGTTATTTATTACATTATATGATGCTATCATTATTTATTATTTTGCCACTACATTACCCATACTTAATGATTGCGACAAAATGTAACTTACGATAGTACTTTTGATATAATTCAATATGCCTTATTGGTTATCGACACTTGAAATGTTTGTTGATTTGAAAAATAAAAAAAAATAACGAGAAAAATAATACTTTTGTAAAGTAATAACACCTATATCAGATATCTTAATTCTAATAGTTTAGTTGTGTTAACGAACTTTGATAACGTTTTGATAAGTAATCAATGATGACTCTTCGATTTTGATCATGTAGGTAAATTAAATGGAAAACTAAACATCGAAACTGCTTTGGGGCTTCCCGACTTAGCTATATTTGTAAACACATTTCAAATTATTATTTAATAATAATTTGTGATCGAACCATAGATAATATTTGTTTACGTCTAGAAATCGTCATAATGATAATCGGTGTTTTGACAAAATCACTTAAGTTCATGACGTAATTCAAACTCAAACTAAACTTTTTTTGTTATTGTTAAATTTTACTAGACAATATTACAAGTATTTACAAAACAATCTATAATTTTAACAGAAGTTTATTACCGATTCGATATGAGGCTTATAACGAGAATAACCGAATTGCAGAACAAAAAATTCGAAAAGTCTTTTAAAATTACTTTATTATGTGTATAGGTGTATATATTCAGTTTAATTGTGATATCCTCATATAAAAGTATAAAACCAACATGCAAGATTTCGGCTGTTTTAACGAACAAATATTTAATGTAATTTATATGTTTAGATTTTTAAAATTATAAAGTGATAAATCCTTAGCTCTTATGACAAAATGCGAAGCGATTTACTTTCAATAGATTAGTTTAAGTGCAAAGTTACGTAATAATAATCAACACGACCATACATTAATTTGTTTAATGATGCCTCAGCGGGAGTGTGACCCTCCATAATTATTTTGACTCATATCAGCGTATCGGGTCATACATAAGTTTACGTTTAACTTTATCTTTCCGAGAACTTGTGTTATCTTTCGTCGCACGCGTTAATAAAAATAATAATATTAAAACATTAATTAGTGACGTAGGCAAATCCTCAAGATTTGTCCGGATGTAATTATTTACTATTGACACATTAATGTCCGATCCTTACGATAATTTTCACAGTTCGTTCTTGGTTCGATATCGATTTTGTAAAATATTATCAAGTAAGAAATGCCACGTCATAGCTAGAAAATAATCTCTGACGTCATACCTTGATCATGTCCCCTGTAAGAAATTGTGTAGAAATTTTGTTCGAACGAGATCGAACTCAAAACCATATTCTTCTCCTTGCTTTCTTCTTGTCTTCATAATATTACTGCTAAAGCCTAATTGGAGACCACTGACTAAAATTATCGGTTGGCTCGACCGGGGCAGTACCTGATTCTCACAAAAGAGTGTGGCTAAATTAAGTAGCTTAATATAGGTACGTTTCGTACGCTAAGTGATAGCTATAAATGCAAAAGTTTGACGATGGATCAATGCACGCATATGTTATTTCTCTTTTCCGCAAAAACTTAGGTACTAGAAGAAACGGAAATTTATTAAGGTACTAGCTGTCCCTTGCGGTTTTACCCGCGTTTATGGTTACTGCTTCGCTCCTATGAGTCGTAGCGTGATGTAATATAGAAATGAATAAACTATCTAACACAAAAATAATCTTTTCAATTCGAACAAACAAACAAACAAAATCTTTAACTTTATAATATTAGTATAGATTTAGGAAATTGTCCGAATTCTAACGGTATTCATGGACTATTTGTGAAGTACAATCACATTATAATTTTTATCAGTTTAGCCCTATTATGTAAACTATTATATTATATAATTTCAGTTAGTTTCCTATTTATTACATCACAATTCTATTTAATATGGTATTTAACGTTTGTTTCTTGTTTATATTTTGTAAAGGGCAAAGGGCTTTTGAAAATTTTGTCGCCTTATGAATGATGGTTTGACCACGTGTAAGTATTGTTAGTTCGTGGCTGATGTCTTCGCTGAAATATTGACATTATTGTCAATAAGATAACAAGTTGTTACCATAAAAATTTAAGATTATTTTGACTTAACTTAGATAATAATGAAAATTCTCAATCATTTTTCGTAGGCCTTAATCTTTTTAATTCACTTTTATTTGGATGCTGATAAGCAATAATGTGTCAATCCACAAATTTCGAAGATATTGATGTATTCTAATAATGCGTCAAGTAATTAATAATATTTAAAAAAAATTCAAGTCATCTAAACTATATAAGTAGGGAAAAAAGTTTTTTAATGTAATGTTTCGAATATTGAGGTGTGCTCAATATTTTGCAATATACAATAATCTAATGTATTTGAAAAACTTATTATTAGATACAACGTTTTATTATACCAATCTGATTTTAATTCGTAATGCTTCTTATCGAAATAAAAAATAGAAGACAGATACATCCGTCTTCTAGCAAATTTGTTCAGAATAGGTTTGATATCTTTAGACGCCCTTTTCTCGAAATAAAGTCCGTGTTGACATAGTATTGTTCATGAGCGTCCATTTAGCATTCTTACTTAAAATAATTATTGAAGTTTAAATTATATATTTATTTGTTACAGACATATGGTATCAAAGGTTACTTCAAAGGTGCTGTTCCGAGGATGTTACGAAGAACATTAATGGCGGCGATGGCGTGGACGGTGTTCGAAGAAATAACTCGATCTATTGGCTTGAAATAAATTATTTCTTTTTTTTTTAATATATGTTTTTGAAGTCCTTACATTTAGGTACATTGTTCCTTGTTTATGGTATTTTTGTTATCTACATTTTCTAGCGATAATCAATGGTTTGCCATAATGTAGAAATTTTATTTATATTTTTTTGTTTTATTGTGTTGAAGCAATTATAATTATGTGCTTATAGCCAATAGGTTGAGTTAGTTAAGTATGTAATGCTTAATTATTTTATATAGCATAGTATAGTAAGTCAACGATGTGATGTTGTTAAATAAAAAAAAATATATAAACAAAAAAATATTTTTGAAATATAAATATTCCTTGCGTTTTATTTATATACATTAACGTAACGTTTTTTTCAAGGCCCTTTTTTTACATATTCCTAATCCTTTTATTATTTAAAAATATATGTGAACTAAACGCAACATAATACTATTAATGTGAACACGAAAGCCCAAACAAATTATTATAGAACTTTGTCAATACAGCAAAGCAGTCCAGAATAACGTTAGCCAGGAGTAAATAGATACATATTATTAGGCGGGAATTACAATTGTAAGTTTTACTCTAGTAAGTGATATAGAACTTAAACGTACTGTAACGTGGTAACGATTCTCTAGGTAAGCTTGCAAGCTCAAAACTTTACAAGTTTCAGTAAATAAGTCATTAACAGTAAATTATTTTAGATTTAAAAGCATACATTTACGAAAATCTTTTGAAAATCTGTAAACAAAACATACAAGTGTAAAAGTTGCCTAAAAGCGTTTTGAAGAAAATATTAATAAGATTATAATAATATTAAGACTATTTTCCAAATCTTGTAATATTACATTGTTGATATAAACTCCTTCGTTTATTTCTAGATCATGTATATTAACATTTTTAAATGAATAAATAAACGCATCACACTCAACGGTCCCCATTAACGTCTTGTGACCTTGTTTCGGGGATCCGGAAACATACACAATATTAACATAAAAACCCAAACCATGACAAACATCCATATGGCCAATACAGACGTTTGTCGTGAGAACGAACACGCGACCGTTAGCGCTACAGTCAGTTGCATACCTTAGGCTAAAATTACATTTGTAAGTTTTACTCCCGTAACAGATATAAAACAACTCCTTAACCCGGTAACAGTTACTTAAGAAAGGAGTCTTAAAAAAGGTAGTTTAAGTAGTTTTACAAAAAAAAATGGCAGTGACAGTAAATTTTTTCAAGTATAAAAGCATTGTTAACAATTTATGTAAATCTTATGAAAATCTGTTAGAAAAACTTACTAGTGTAATTCTAGCCTACGAGTGTGTACACATCTCTGTATCATAAGGACCCAATATAAAGTTTTATAGATCATTTTACTATAATTATTCTTTTTAATATGAGCTTTTTTATTAACTTGTTTTACGGCTCTGGGTATAAGCCCTTTTTAGCCTGTAGTTTTTTTTTAATTTGAGCATTAGTAAAATGTTGCTAGCTAAAAAAAGTAATATAAATAAAACAACAAAATTTTTAACGAAATTATAATTTAACTATTTACATATTAGCTAAATATATAAAAATTGACTAACGCTTGTGCTTAAATGCCGTAGACGTATAGGGTACCAAATTTAACAATCATTAAAATTAGTTATAAATATAGTTTTTGAACCAATTGAGGTACTTCATCTATTCAGTTCATTGATTTTATGGCAATTATAAGGTGTCTGATTCTTGATTTAGCGTTGTTCATGGAATGTTAGTCTCATAGAAATTCAAGGCCTTCATATTTGAGATTTTCTACGAATGTATCTTGAAGCAGAACTGTCCCGTCTGTTTTGAATGCTGTGATGTATGTCGCTGTTTTACCTTCAAATTCTGTTGTTTTTAAAGCAACTATGGCTTCGTCATTTGATCCAGGAATAAACTTGAACGAAGAAAAGCCATGCTTTGGTTGATGTTTCGTTATCTGTAAGAACATTTTAAGGGTATGTCTTTATGTATGTAGTTAAAATAATACTTTAATTGTGTATATATTTATAATTATTTCGTCTAACTAAAGAGACTATGAATAATTATAATTTGATTACATAAAATTAGTTGTTTATTTGAGTTAATTTTTTTTTTAAATATAGCATAGTGTTACTCTATTTTGATTTATATTTTATATGATAACTACTAGATACTGTATGAAAACAAATGAACTTATAATTCACATTATGTTATTGTTATTTAAAAAGGCATCTTATTTTGTTATAAATACAAATAATTTACCAACCTCTTTCGCTTTTACATTAATAAAATTATCATCAGCTGTAACTAAATAGTTACAGCCCATTATTTCATCTCTTGTTTCATTATAGGCTTCGTGACTGCATCGTCTCGGTAAGAAATACCATTTCTGATTTATATCCGACCAGACTCCAGACTCGTGTATCATGTAACCTGGCCACTGAATACCCATAGTGAGTCTAATCGCTTTGAACTGATGTACCCAATTTTGGTGTTGCACCTATAATTACAAAAATTTGTGATTAGACATATTAATTTGATGAAATACATGATGTAATTCTAATAAATCCGAAAGTAAATCTATCTATGTGTTACAATCACACTTCAACTACTGAATTGATTAAAATGACATGGCACAGAGATAGTCTAGAGCCCGAGAAAGGACTTTTAGAGAAACAAAGAGCTGTAAGGTAATTGGTTAACATAAATAGGGGTAAAATTTAATTCATCTAAGGTATTTGATTATGAAAAATAATATTAGGAGTGAGATAGATTTGGTGCAACGTTTAGAGCCTACAATCACATCACATTTTAACATTATAATTGCATTGACGAGAAAACAATTAATTTTAAAATATGAAGGCATTATTTCTACAGTAACTTGAACATGGTTTTAACACATGTCACCTTACTTAAAATATATAGATCAAAAGATGTGATCTCAGGCACAGGAAAAAATACACATAGCCGAGCAAATATCATACTCATTTTTTAAAGTTGCTCAATTAAAATGGATATATTATGTAACAAATATCCAAATAAAATTGAATCATCCATAGAACAAAATAAGATGTATCAATGTAATTGCAAAAATCTGTCTGATCTATTGTACCAGTAACTATGTACTGTCCTGTTCATATGGTTTTATTTGCTTATTAGAATGGAATAAAAAGATGGTATATTGTCGGTGATAGTGTAAAACCGCGTAACTAGCTTTCACAATAAGGTCCATTTTTGCGCAATGGAAAATGCCCATAAGCCTTATTTTTATCAATAATGTGATTTTGTATTTGATTCAAATTGTAACTTTATAGGAAAAGTTAGATACGCGGTTTTGAAATATCACTGACGATATATTATTTAAATTAATTCTAAATATTTTCTTCTTACCTCTCCATACATGTTTATAGCTTTTACCCACATGGGGTCGTAGCTCTCAAATTCTCCACTGGCTGTTGTCCATTCTTTCCCCATGGACCCAACATACAATATCTTGTCTTTAACCGTCGCCCACTCCGATTTAAAACCTTTCTCGTTATGACCATTTCCATCTGATAATATAACCCACGGCACCATTCTATTGTTTATTATTTCAAAAACCTGATATGAAAAGAATGAATTAAGTAAATGTATTATAGTATATTCTTTATAGTTCCTTTAAATGTCCTAATGATGGGCAATTTTTACACTAGAGTAAGGAAATGTACATCATGTATCGATCACATTGCTTCACTGCAATTCCATAATTATCAGTAAGTATATACCGGGGGCAATAAAAACAAGTGCAGTCTTTCTCACGATGTACTTATTATGAGTATGGAATGAATTTTAAATGCAAATTAAATACATTCACTGTCACTACATGTTCGGTATATTATAAAGACACATGATGTATCAGCGGTAGTGAATGTGTTAACTATTGAAACACACAGACATACTCATCCAGGTTTGAACAAAGATATTACATTGAGATATCTTGGTTCGCACTAATATATTTAAGTGATACTTGCTCTACCTGGTGCGCATTGCAATGATAGCTGAAATATATACATTTTTTGGGTCAGAAACTTTCATTGGTAACCCCAGAAAGCAATCAAAGCTCCATATCCCTGTTTTTAGAATGCAAAGTCAATAGACATAAAAACATTGATTTTTATTTATATAATATGTAATAAAATATATTACCATGCCAGAGCGATCATCAAAGGTCAATAATCTGCCGTCATATACAATTAATTCGGATAGTTCCATTCCACGTCCTTTATGTGAATAAGTCGAGGACAGCAGGGTCGCTGGTTGTTTGTCCCATGTTACGGTGACATATTGCTTAACAGAATCATAACTTAGAAAACCTTTCTTTAAATAGCTATTATATGTATTAGGCTTTGTATGGCTTTTTGAATTAGTATCTAAATCGGCTACGATACCTATTTTATAGGTTATAACATTTCCAGAGTGAAATGGCGAGGTTAAAGGATATGTAGCGTTATATGGCCACGAACTTTTAGTCCATTGGTGCGTCGACAATGTATTACCACTTGTACACCAGTTATAATAGAATAATATTAAAAGAAAAACACCGATAAGAACGATTAGAAACACAAACTGGGGTTGTAGTCTCACTGCGTTGCCAACTCTGTACGTGGCTGGAGTCCGAAGCGCTTTGCGCCAATCACGAAAACCTTTCATTTTACGATCTTCGAATTCGTAGTAGTCATACATAACTTATTGATAACGAGTTAGTTCATAATTTATTTCATTAACACTGTTCACTTCAAATCTTAATAATATTAAATTAGTAAATGTTAAGTGTTCAAATTTCTTCACATTTAGTTAATTTTCTAAGAGGTATTTGGTGACTTTTATAAAGAAAAATTAAATACGTATTGCTCATTTTTAAAAGAAATCTTTAAATTTTGATCTAATCAGTGATCACAGCTGAGTTTTTGAAAGATTTGACATTTTGGCCACTTGACAAGTCATGACACATCATGACTACGACATTAGATATAGATAAAATATTTTATTGGTAACCTCTCTAACCACTATAAAAGCTATTTTATCTATGCTTTTTTTGACGAAGTGAATGGCAAGATTTATCAATGTGAAGGAATATTACATACTAAAAATTGGTCACAACGAAGACAAATCATAATCAGATATTTTTGGTATAAATAATGATGTATTCATTCATTCTTTGTTTTGTAGCTTTTAGTTGTGCCAATTGTGCACATATTATTTCGCCGGTTTTACGTGGAGTGAAGAAAACACGATGGAGATTGTTGAGATGATTTTTTTCATATATATTTCATGTACAGACAGCGACCCATTAGAATTTTATTATATGTATAGATTAAAAAATATCTAAAATAGAAGTAGGCCTATGTCACTCCTTATAGCATTTAATAACTGCGAGTAAAAGTACCCTTAAAATCGGTTCAGTCGTTTCTGAGATTAGCGTGCACAAACGTACAGATAAACAGATAAGAATTCTAAAAATCATTGTTTTGGGTTCTATTGCGTTGGTAAAGGCCCCCAAGAATATTTTTTTTATATATCGTCCACGTATAGATAGTGACCCGTTAGAATTTTATTATTAGTATAGATACATATTGGAACTTGTTAGTATCAAAAAAGTGTAAAAAATACAAGAAAATATCCAACTCATATAGTTATAAAAATATAGCATGTATCTTGAATTGCACACTGCTTTGACTAGTGGTGTACTTTTTAGTCCTCTGGAGAATCAATTCTATGAAGGAAACATCAAAGAATAGCTAAACATGCTCAAATGACGATCAGTTTGTAGTTTTAACTTAAAAATCTTCTATTTTTGTAAATAATTTTGAAGCGAATACCATCTGATATAGATATAAAGCTGTAAATAATTTGACCACCTCATGGTGAAAATTAGTGAAGTTTGGTATTCCTTCATCGTCAAATAAAATATTCATAGTCAAAGGGTTAAAAAAAGAAATGCTTATAATAGTTGCATCCAAAACAAAACTTTCTTATTTTAATTAATAATGTAATTTTCTTTTTCAATAAATCGTAATTATATCATGTTGTATTAGAATAAGTTGCGAACTGAATTTCCCATTATAGCAGAGCCACCTACCAGGTCCAATTTCGAATCTAAACCATGTAGGTAGTAACTTAAACACACAAAAAAACAAAATCAGTCCAGTCATTTGGGAGGAGTCTAGTGACACACGTACAAATAAAATAAATTTAAAGAATAGAAATATGTTTATGTAATTAGTGAAATAATTACTCGTATATACTCTAAATACCTATATTTTATAACTAAAATACATTTAAATTATTATGAACATAGAAATGATAACCTTTCTACATAAAATAATTTATTAGAAAATAATTTTTACGACGTGACCGTGACGAACATCGTGAATAAAAAAAGATGTTTATTTTAACAAATAGACATGTTTAAATATAGGTACGATACGGGCAGCGAATGATATAATGAAATGAACATTAGCATGAAAAAAAAACAACAATCACACGATTTTCGAACTTCGCACCGACTTTAATGAATCGTAATCGATCTTGCTTTATAATCATTTTTTTTTCTTTTTAAGAAACGAATTTATTAAAGCAATGACCATATTTTATTGGCGCTTAAAAATTTAATTTCACTTTCACTGAAAAGAAATTAAAAACTACTTATGTACATTCCTCATGCATCCTGTAAAAAATATGAATGAAATAAAATTAGCTTACACCGTTCAACTAATTTGTATTTTTTATTTCTTTTTGGTTCAGAGTTAAACATCCGCTAAGTGCGTTCTCCATATGTAATTATTGTTTATGTCAATCGCACACTCTCACTATAATAATTTAAATTGAAACTAAATACGCACGAGAAAAAGGATTTTTTTTAATATGATAAACATACCTATATTTTAATATGAAAGTTGGGACGTAACCGGATTTAAACTCGTAACAAAATGTTCATGACAAAAACTATGTATGTTTTCTAACTTATTTGATTACTAAATTATTGATAAAAGATCTTACTTATCGTTCTTAGTTAATTTTAATTATATAATATAAGATGATTTACACATCGAAAAATAAAGAATAGAGCTAACCGTATTTGTAGGTACCTAATTCGTTTTTGTTATTTTACTTCTTATTTTATTATTTCTCTTAAATTTTCACTTTAGGAAAATTGTCAGTAAATGCGAGTATTCGATCCATAGCTTAATGATAGACCCTGCTGTGTTAGTTAAAGGGTGCGGGTTCAAGTAAGTTAAAAGTCAGTTAAATGTACACATTCCAGCTTATAAATATAATTAGACTAAAATCCAAAATAAATGTATGTTTGATCTCTATGCGTTCCGAAAACATTGACCGGATTGTGATGAAACTTTGGAAGGGAATTCTGGGAACGCCCACGAGAATGGCGTAAAAACTCTATATACTTCACGTGGCTTTGCAACTCATGCCCGATACAGTTAGTAATTAATACAATATTCATGAATGTATCAAGAATTAGAAAGGAAGATACTATTGTTTCATTTAATTCTTCCATATTGGGTATGAAAATAGATAGGACAATACGGGAAATGGTACAGAAAGATGTAGAATAAGGAGACATTTTTAATAGTAAATTCTATTTAGAATGAATAGAATACGGCTTAACAAGCTTTTAAGAATCTAAAACGTTCTTTTGAATAGGTCTGTACGATTGAATAGAAAACAGAAAAGGGGATAATATGTGTATTCGAATTAGGAGGCATTTGAACTTTTTACGAAATTCAGAAATAAAATATGCCAAGCGGCAAGCGCTAGTAATACTCGCGCCTGGAGGATTCCGTATTTATGTTATTTTGCAAATTATATTTTATATTAATAAGTTTCAAATTATATGAGCACAATTATAATTTTATAACCCTAATTCTTTTTTAACCTTTTTATTGAAACATTTGTAGCTCCTCTGCTGCTAGAATTGTCCATGCGGTGATCATTTAACATCAGGTATCACGCCTGATCCTTTCAGTTATTTTGATTTAAAAAAATACGTTCATACTATTTAACAACACACACAAAAAAATTGCTAAAATAAATTTCTTACTTACAATGTGCTGTAAGCCTTATATGTTTTTGAAATTAAATATTCAAAGGCTGTTGTAAGATGGTTCAACAACTAAATTAAAAAAAAATTCTGTCAAAATACTATAAACTGTCAAATAATGAAGCAGATTAAAAAACATTATGAGTGGTATATTCACTAACGTCTTGTGGTATCTGGAATTCCTAGCATTCGCTGTTACATTGGTTTTATTTTTCTGTTTCATTTTGTATATAGCTAAAATAAATTACGTTTCATATAACATGCGGTACGACATGCGGCAGAAGTATGTAGCTTTTTATTTTACTGAAATAAATAATATTTTTTACGATTACGACCACAGTTATATTTAGATTTTAAAGGGCATGTATGAGACGCAACTATTAAGTTATAAAGATATTTGTGGTTTATATTCTGTTTATCGTCACACTAGATGTAAATTGGCCATTAATTTTAAAAGCCTAAGTTTTTTAGCTTTACTATATCGAAATAAAACGCCTATATTATTCCTTACAAAGTTATTGAATTGTTTGTAATATTTTCAAAATTAATTTAGTCGTTTAGCTGCTATAATTATAGGCTGTTATAATATAAAAATAAAGGGTATGTAAGATGTCAATAAGACTGACCATTCTTATTGACATTTTTTGATGCAGCGTAAATGTGGCTTTTATACCTAATATGTGCATAATTGGCACAACTAAAAGCCACAAAACGAATCATTGTATTGAATTGGATGATTGAAGAGACGACTCCTGGGAAATCCTGTGGGAGGGAAATCAGGTTATGTGGAGATTTATACCTACTAAATCCTCTGCGAAGGACGTCTTTACGGAAATGAAGAGGCCGCGGGATTACTTCTTATTGACACTGCATCGATTTGCACTAATTGCCGTCCTATCAGGATAAGAAAAATGTTAATTTGAGATATCCGTAGGTTTGGCTCATGTCGGAATGATAAATAAATATATATTTTAGGTACATGGCGGACGGCACGTGGCTCTTACAAAGTTAAATGGATAACAAAAATCCTCAACATAAAATTATAATGTAAGTTTCGTTTTCAAATTATTGTGAATAATTATTATAATAAATTAATATTGTTTCAGTCGATCGTTTTTAAAATCCCCTGACCAAGTAATCCTTGGGGATTTTACTTAAATTGCTAGTTGATAAGAATCTCTCAAAGGAATTGAGGGATGTAGTTAATTTTAGAAAATGTATCGAATGTTTTGTATCAAGGTTGATTATACCCGGATCCCGATAGATTAAGAACCCCCATACACTACAGACTTTCTGTCTGCCGATATTAGTCTTGTAATTCTGCACATTAGTATGTTTTATATCAGACGAAAAATAAATAATGAATTTTATAGTTGTAGAGACTAGCTGTAGTCTTCTTACTACAGTTCGTAAATTGGCAGTCTTGACCGAAGAAGAACTGCACTTTTACAGAAAATCGACTTACGTCGAGTAATACAAATTATAGGCTTCGAGTATATTACACGCACTGAAAATACGCCTGTTGTGCACAAAATCGTTAGTTTCAACTCATTGGACCAAATTATCGGTAGATAGAAAGACTATAGTCTGCGGGGGTTTTAAGAACATTGACTCAAAACATCGGTTACAGACGTAAATGGTACAAGTAGTCTTTTTTATATTTTTACAAAAAAATATCCATTTTAATTCCGATCGTCTCGGCTCTGGAGACTGTCGATATAAATTAATTATACAACTATTATTTATCCAGTGGCAACCGTGCAGCGTTTGCTTTTTACTTTTTTTAATTGTGTGGCGATAAAAAGTAAATAAATTGTTGCTTCTCAGAGTCGTATATCTAGTTACATTTTGTTTATATATAAACTATGAGCTAGAGAGACGTCGTATTATTTAAGTATACTAGCTGTCTTCGTGGTTTAACTCTTGTTTAAAGATACTGCTCCTATGGTACGTTATGTCGCGTATAATCTTCCTCAGTAAAATAACTATATAATAATAATAAATCGTTTATTCTTTCTTCACAAATTACACTGCACATTTATCAAGTTAATTTAATACATAAAGTAAAAAATATCATATATAGACGGTGATAAGCACTATGTCACATGAATATCATTTTGTGAAAATGGCGTCTATATATCTTAATAAATTTGTTTGAAGAGAAATCCATGCTAACTTTTCTATTTTGATAAAAGGTATAATGAATTAAAACAGATTGATATAATAAAATAGTTTTTTCAAATATATGAGATTATTGTATATTGAAAAATACTGAACACACTTCAATATTCGAAACATTAAGAAACTTTTTTTCGTAGTTATTTAGTTAAGATGGCTTGATACAGATATGTATGACTGTAGTCAATTCAAAGTATATTCGTGAATATGAGCGTACCGCATGTCTATATGTTATAATTATCTATACTTAATAATACAATAGCGGGAGAGCGAATTTTGTACATGCAAAGTAAATTCCGTAACCACTGAAACTAATTTAAAAAGTACATCTTTCTATCATTCTAGACAATCGTAGTCTATCTATCTGATACCTTTATAATAATGTATAGATAATTTAGTGACCGGAAAGGTTTGGGGGCGGTAAATCCATATAGCTATGTTTTATTTTTAGAAAACTTCGTTTTATTTATGTTTCCAAGATCAAAAGAATATTATTCATATTTAATCAGTATGTATCTTAATATAGTAAACACTAACACATATTACAAAAAAAAAATCTGTGCAAAGCTCAGTCATCCAGGCACTATTGTATGAGTATTATTTTAAAACAAAATCTACATTAATGCGGACGAAGTAGTTTATGACATTTAGTTATTTAAAAAAAAGTGTACTTCTTAATAGCTATGTTTGTATTTATTTCAGCCTACAACAAGTACTTTGTACGAAACCAATACAGAAGCAAAAGTTAAAGGAACCGAATCAGAGACCCGTATGCTGTGATTTAGATTGCATATGGTTCTGTAGGCTTATGGGAAGTATCATGACGATTGCGCTGTGCTATTTCTGCGCCTACGCATTTATATCTGACACGAAACTGAAGTTTGGACTGTTCGTACCATGATTTATTGTTTGTATTGTAAATATTGCATTAGTAAAATTGAGATTGTTTTCTTTTATGAGTATTATTATATTAAAAATGAAAACTTCAAATTGTAATGTGCTTTATTCAATTTTTTAAGTATATTTGAATTTTAAATAAAGGATTAAAATGTTTATAATTATTTTAAGTAGTAACGTTTGTAACGTTTTGGAATAGAATTTGTACACTGTGTGGTATACCTATATATGTAAACTAACTATACATGTAAAGTAATTATTCTGGCTAGATTCGTAGAAATCAATATATTTTAAACTTAATAAAGTACATAGGTGTATGGTACATAGTCAAACTTCGTGATTCATCATAAAATTAAACTTCTATTTAAATCTATTTATACTTACGTACATGGTAAGTTTGTCCAACGGCTCATAATTTGAAGTGGCTATTAAATCTCGTAACATTTCTGTATATTTTAAGAGTAAGAAATTAAAGGCTATTTAAAATGAAATGTATTTGAGAATTTAGCCTTTAACTTAATTACCTTGAGATAAAGGAAAACAAGATGTTACATAATTGTAACAGTTAAGATCTTTAAAGTTATGTGAAAAATTTGTTCTTAAATGTTAATAAGGACATCCGTAAATTAAAATTGTCTTTTTAAGTAATTAAAAATAAATACGTTGTTTATATAGGAATCGACTAATTGGTATAATTGACTCTCAATTTCACCGAAAATTTTTTGTACTTTTTAGCTTATCGATCACATCAGATGCTTGGTATTATGAAGTTCCTGTGTAGAGAGAATGAAAGTGCTAATAAAAAGCGTATAAAACACCGAATAATCCGGTTAAACGCGAGTCAGAATTGCGCACCGAGGGTTCTGTATCTCTACCACCCATACCACTTGACCAGTTATTATTATTTATTATATAATCCGCTTTAATATGGCCTTGAGAAGGTAGGCGGTATGGCCTCGAATTACTGTATGCGAAGCGAGCTGTAAGGGGAGGTCAGGACCTCATTTTGCACTCCTGAAACGAGCTTGGCTAATTACGAACGGAGCAACGCACGGGAGGAGCAGCGAATGCGCACGCGCAAGCGATTCCGTGGTATATCCATTTCCGTGACGATGACTGCCATCGAAGGGGTTTTAGTGAGTAGATCTCTTACAAAGCCTTGCTCTCCACCTCTGGAATTGGATATCCTTCGAAGACTACTCCTGTGAATACAAAAAAGGATATTTGCTTATGGTGAAATGCATCTTCTGTTAATATTTCAATCAAACACCCAATATGTTTAAAAAAAAATATAACTTTAATCAGCTGTATTGGTTATGGTATAACTTGATGGTTGATTCTGGTTAACCAGATATACAAATGAACATAAGGATATACAAGCTAACAGCCGGAAAACGTAGACATAGTAATATGATCCACTTGGTACACCTTAATTACGGAATCCTAAAAAATAAGTAAATATACTTCCCATCAAGCGCACAATGAGAATTTCTAACTTTCAATGAGAAAAAAACATTACGTAGCAGTACACTCTTTTATAATATAAATATTTGCCATACATTGTTCAATTCAAGTAATTTAGATGATATCTTTGGTTACTAGACCATCACATATAAATGCTTTTTTATTTGACTTTTAGTTATTAATACAAGACACGTTCGTACTTTCGAAAAGATTACAAAGAAATAACACTGATGCGTTAATATAATAATTGCGACTAATGCTATCAAAATGAAAGTAAAGATCAGACGAATTAGAAATGAAATAGTGCAATAGATGCTATCGGTATTGAATTTTTTGCAACATTGTTAGTTGCCGGTCGAGGCTCGTAAGCTTCTTTTAATATTAATAAATCATCACCTGTATAAAACGTGATGGGTTTATTTGTACAATGATGAAATTAGGTTAAAGATCATCGTGACTTTTTAGTTTTGTCTTTTGAATCCGAAGTAAGTTGTATAAATATTGATATTAGTATTTTTTATAAGTTGATAACATTTACATATTCAGATATGTACACAATGATACACACACAAACACCCACGCTCACATACAATACATACACTTCAAACTCGTATGCGTATAGATGTGCACATACGCAAGCATATACACGCATATACACAGATACATATACATATGTACACTCGCACGTGTATGCACGCATATTGCCTTTATGCACGTGCACGCACAATCACACTTCATACACAATTTTAAATTTGTTTGTGTTAAAGTCTTTAAGTTTACAAAAATGTTATATACAGACAGAACTTCTTACAAATTTTCTGATACATATAGATAGAGTCGTGATTGTTCGTTCAACTCACGCCTGACAAATTTGATTAGCAGATCCTTTGTTTGAAGAGTTGAATGTTTTGTAGAGTTTTTTGCGCGAAGATGGACAATGGCGACTGTGTAAATGTTTTCATTGAAATGGACTTAACATACTTTCTATTTATATCCATCAATTAAACATTCGATCTATTATTAACGAAGTATGCTAATGAGTTTGTTTGGTTTTAATTCTTATTAAGATTATATTAGTCATAGAATGATTGATACATTATTGTATGAAATTCCGTTTATACCCCTGGCTGGATTAGCCAAACACGCGATTCCGATTATCCCCTTTAAGGATACTTTGGGATGGCTAAACGGATTCATCCGTGACCAGATATGTTTTCCAGGTCAATAAAGAATCGTTTTCATGAAGTCAAATTTCATTTATGTGAGCGTAGAGACATAATTTTAAAAACTTTGCGGTTTTGGTCTACAAGTATGTGGTAATAATGTGCGTGACGAGCAATCTTTCAAGAAATATTTCGTGTACAATCAAGGCCTACATTCGTTTAGGAGAATTACATAACCGCAATTTGGCAGAAATCACACGAATCATTTTTACACCTGTATATCACCACAGGACGGTTTTTGAAAGAAATAAGCAAAAGAAAAGCCGTTTTTAATAAACACACTGACACTACACACGTTGAATCTTGAAACTATAAATATTAAAAAAATAAATGCAAAAAAATGAAATTATTAAATTGGTCGTGTATTACATAAATGACAGGAATTTTGTTACAAAGAAAGCGCTACAAAATTATACATAATAGTATAAGTATATTTATTCTACTCTTATAATTTCATGCCGTTTCATAATAAGACAATTCTTCTATTTGATATCTACAGATTAAATATGTATGTAAATGTGAATGTGTGAATGGCTATTAGAACTGTTTCAGTTTTCTGAATTAACTTATATAATGTAGATTTTGATATTATCCCGGATTTCCGTCGAGTAATTATTCTATTCACTTTCCCGAGAATTGTCCCTTTTGTGTCTGTGTCCTTTTCTTAACTTTTATTAAGGTGTATTCTAAATTTTATAATAATCAAGTGATCAATTGAAACGTGAAAGCGTAACAAACAGATCCACTTTGGCGTTTATAATGGGTATGTTAAAAATACTATTCAACATGCTGGTAATTCTTAATGAAACCTGGGGCCTAATTATGTAGAAATCAACTGACAGTTGATTTCTGGTTTTCGACAATTCAGAGGACGTTTCCATATAAAATTCAGAGTCAAATGTCCGAACCAAAACCGAACCCGATTGACTGACAGAATATAGCATGATTTGGTAGTTATAGTTTTTCTTAATTCAAGACTTGAGTGGTTATCCGATTGATATGTCGTAAAATTATTATTAAAAAAAATTTAGTTCAAAGTTTTTCTTAACCTTACAAAACTTATTAAATCCATTTACCCAAAAACAGTGCAATTCTTAAATAGCCTCTAATGCGGATGTTATAAGGTTTAAAATTGATTGTATACACATAACACTTATCCATGCATAGACGAATCCGAAATGTGACATCATCTTCCACTCATGTCATCAAATTTATTAATACCCTCATTTGATGTCGAACTGCACTATGCAGTTAACGACTTAGTAAGGCCGATTTTCATTAATCCAGGGAATGCTCATTCTATCCCCACTACTCAATCAATCGTATAAAAATGTCAATTCAAGAAGTCATTATGTCTGGCTAGTCTACTGAAGTAATCGAACTGTATTTCGGAACACACCCAATATTAGTTAGTTGAACAAAAAAAAATTGAAAAGTAAAGAAATATGAACGTCAGTTTTATAAAAAGAACATTGTAAAATAAAAATTCTTTTGTAGCCGACATGCCGGAAGAATTAGTTTACGTAATTTATTAAAGTGTAACAAATCTTTATGCACGCAAGATGTTACAAGGAAGTGGATTCTGCGATGCGTAATTTAACGATTTTTAACTTAATAACTCGATTTGATTGGTAAAACGCAACATTTTATGTTTTAATTCAAAGAATAAAAACATTTTTGTGATTTTTAAGATATTTTAATAGAGTCATTAGTGTGATTCGTATGGTTTTTATGCAAAAAATTAATCGATTTTCTTATATATGGTTCGAAACAGTCATTTATGTAAACTAAAATTCCAATAAAATTAGGTTTAATTGAGTTAATTAGCATAAAATATTATTATAAAAATAGAACAAGGATGTCCTTTTCCGTCGCCTATTTTTTATATAAATGCTCGCGAACGTCTGTTCGTTTCATATTTAACCGACTTTTTCACGTTTGTCACCTCAAAATTAACTGATAAAAAATTTATTCTTATTGGAAAATCTACTTTCAGATTGGTACCATACAATTTTCATCAAAATGTATTTAAGGCTTTGGTTTTATTTGAAGTCGATTTTCAAAAGTTATTTCGATAATTTCTGGTGAACACTTAATTCACTTATGATCCCACAACCTCTAGATGAGGCAGAGGGCGTCCACGGTGCAACGCCATCCCCTTCGGTCTATACGCTTAGCTCAGCGTTTGAATTGGGTCCAGGTTTCCGCCATAGTGTTCGTTTCGTCTATGATAGTTTGCCGATAAACCTAAAGCAGGTGGCCATGCTTATGTTTTCGTTGGAGGTTCCAGAGGCTTGATCGTTGATTAATAGATCTCAATTAATATCTATCACATTGTCTTTATCCTAAAACTCCGTAAAGCCTTATTCACATTACGATATTAGTTTATAAATTAATTACATTGCGTAAATGCTGTCAATAATTTTAATATACTGTAAGCCCTCTATTCAAACGAATTTCCTCGTATGAATTATATTCTTTATTATTTTAATGTATATAATGATTTGATTATAAAGTATTCAGTTATGTTACAGTTATTAGCATGCTTTAACTTTTCACTAATTATTTGTATTGATCACGTCTATTATATTATTTTAAGAATGCCTTTATATACAGTACTAGCTGCCCCCTGCGGTTTTATTTGCGTTTATGGTTACTGTTTCGATCCTAAGAGTAGTACTGTGATGTAATATAGCCTACAACAATCCTAAATAAACGGACTATCCAATGCAAAAATAATTTTGCTATCGTTTCAGAAGTTTCAGAAATTAATCTCTACATACAAAATTAAAAACAAATTTTACTATTATATTAATATAGATATATACTAGTATAAGAATATCTATGTGAGACTACTACTAATGGTAAGACTGCCTTTGTAGGGCATAAAGGTAGTTAAGTAATTGTTTTTTAAATATTGATTGTATTCTTTCTTGTGTGCAATAAATAATAATAATAATAAATAAATCGTCATAATGGAGCACCGAACTACGAGTAGCTTCCGCTTGTTAACTGAGACACGGGTGCGTTAAATTCGGTACGGGCTGTGTATTCAAGGCACGCGTATTCAACGAGACAAAAATAAACATTTCGGCGCTGACGCTGTTTCCATTCTACTCTCACGTCATCACATCAAAATGTCTCCACTATGATAGGCAAATAAACAATGTTATATGGTTCATGCAGTCTTTATAGAAAATAATGGACAAACGTAAAGGAATGAAATTTAAAATTAAAACTTAAATGGTTTTTTGCTTTCCGTCTGCTATTATAGAAATAATATCCTCCAGAAGGAGGTGACGATTATTTTGATGTGGAATGTAATAGTGACCGTTTGACGGAATTAGATCTATTGGATTGGCGTAAAACATTTTAAATAATTTTAATACTTTTAGCAGTCGTTAGATTAGTGATTTTATGTTTTATTGTTCTAATTTTTCTCCCCCCTCCCTCACTCTGTCTGACATACTCTCCTTGTATTTTAATATAAAAAGATGTTTCATTTATACTCACCGGAAGTAGATATTACCATTTTATTCAAACTGAAAATATTAGGAAACGGTACAGGGCCCTGATTCTCAAAAATTTTAACAATTGAAATCGCGTGACTTTATAATATGGTAACGAAATCTAAACGACCCTATATTTTTCCACCTATCATAGTCATACAGAAAACACGAAACTCATGAAAATTAAACTAGTACAGTTAGGTAGATAATATAAACAAGCTCGTTACACACTCGTTTACGAGATTATTGTTATTTATATATTAATACGTAAAGCTACAACTTTGTACGTCTCTTTACGAAAATTACGCGAACGGAGAAGTATTACATTATAGTTTATATGTAGAAGGAGAGAGGAATGATAATATTCCTTTTAAATATGCATAAAAATACATTAAATAAAAAAAAAAAACATTACACAAATTACCGTGTATTTGATACACACACTCATATATGTACATATACTATTGTTTATTGATAAAGTCTGTGGTCAAATTAAAAATAAATTATTTGTGGTCAATCTTGAGATCGGTTTAAAAATTTAATAAACGGTTGAATTCCGACCTATTATATTATATTCTCACAACTAGAGAATAAACGTACACCATACAGCTTGCAAACTCACTCAAGAGCCACTGTAGACAGTTTACAATAACCTTTTGTATCGTGCAGTTATTATGTTCATTAAATTTACCTAGTGCCTTCGAGAATATGGTAAGCCTTACGGTATTCTCGAAGGCAAGGAACTTGTTTAAAAGAAAGTAATCGCTTTACATTTCCATTAAAAGATGTTACTACTCATAAAATATAGTAACTACGTAATAATTACAAAGTTTATGGATTTGGATATTATTGACTAGCTGTCCCTTGCAGTTACACTCACTGCTTCGCTCTTACTGGTTGAAATCGGATTTAAAATAACCTGTTACCTTAAATACTAAACAGACTACAGAAACAGAAAATTTTCAAATTGGACTCGTAGTTCCCGAGACTAACACCTTCAATTACATACGCAAAGGAACACACTCTATAATATTAGCGATCCGCCGTTTCCAAAAAGTAAAAAAAGAAAATTGGATCACTACCAAAATTCTAAGGATCACCCGAAATCAAATTCGCTTGTATGGAAGTCGATATGTATAACATAAATATACAATTGTACATACATACAACCACACATAAAATTTTAAGCATATGGAGTTTAAAACATTTAATTTGAGTATTCCATAAGCTGTATTGAAACTGACAATAAAATGCCAGCGAAATATACAATTATAATGACATAACTATACAATATAGACGTCATTAAATTTAATGATCCGTTAAAATTACCGGTTAGTGCAATGGAAATGGGTACTTTATAACCAAGTGATGTACAAGTCTAAGCGGTCAGCGTGTCAACATGCAAACAAATTCAGTTTTGTTTTAAGTTTTGTTTGTTCCCTCACAAAAGAGCTGTTTGCATTCGGGGGTGATAAATGAAATGGGGCGGATGTAGAGATTCACAGAGCTCTTGTAGAGCAACCGATGCTGCAACATGATTGGTTATTACAAAATTTGATTTTAACCACAATGCCTCATAAGGCAGTGTTTTTTTTAATTCTGCACCTTATAGGTTTGGATAGATTAATGTATAAATTAAGCCTTTGATTAGTCCTATTTGAAGGAAAAATATTTTTAAGGCATTTGACATTCATACAAAGGTCCTAAACTTTAAAGTGAAAATAACAAATGTTTTTTTTTTGCAAGAAATTATGTATGGCAGCGCATAAGATACAAATATGCACCCACACAATGATTTATATATAAATTTATGCAGCGCCAAAATTTTACTACATATTTCCTTTCTTTAATACTTATCTTCTCAAGTGAATGAATAATTATAACGAGAATTATTTTGTTGTTTTTATACAAATATATTCATAGTTATGAACAATAACGATACAAACTTAATCCGTCATGGCCAGTGGTGCACATTATGAATTTTATATGCGCTTTTATATTATACACGTGTCTATATTTTTGATTGCCATATCGTCTGACAAGTGATAGGAGATAAGAAATTTCATGTAGAAAAACTTTAACGCTAGGATTTTTTTAAATAGCGGTGACCGTCATATAGAGTTTTATTGCGTGAAATGATGTCATACAAACGAAATTCTGATTATCACCTAGGTCGGCCACTTTGGAGTGGTTAAATCCAATAAGAATCTAAGTGTTCGCATGCTCTACACTCTAAACCATTTGACTATATTAAGACGTGTCATTAAATTCGTCTCAGTTCTAGTAGTAATATAGTAGGATAGTAGGACCAAGCTTAATGAAATATTTTATTTCCCGTAATTATGGTGACGGGAAAAATGCGGAAAACGCAGATGTTAAAACTTCTTTCACCAAGGAAAAGTTATATTATTTAGGCGGAGGAAGTTTTAGTTTTTTATATTTTTTGAGTTAATATAGTGTATGGTTAGAGAACCGGGCAAGCTTTTGGCTCTCTCACTCACCGTACGAAATGCAGCTATATTAGCTTCTTTACGCCGAACTTTTGTGAGAGTGAGGTACTGCCTCAATTGAGCCTGCCGTATACGAGCTGTAGAAAGTAAGCTACAGTGAGGCCCTATCTCATATATTGTTAAAAAATAATTTTTACGTTTTACATTCCTAATATTGCGTTCGCTATAAGCCGCCACCGTTTTTCTAGGGAACTAATGGTTAATAATATGACAGATAGCCTAAACAGGTAGGTCATATGGAGGATTTTTTGCACAGGAATTTACTTTGGGTGGATTAAAAAAAAAATGAGTGAATTTAATGTTCTCTTTAATTTGACATTTTAAAATGCGTAACGAGACTTCAACTAGTGCGTTTCGTCGACGATGCTTGGTGTCTGACCAGCGTGAAGACCTTGGCTGGATTTTATGTGCTTTGCTGGATTTTTTGTTACTATTTAAAAGGTACATTATTCTAGATGATCATAAGTTATATTTTATGTATGTGTGTGTATTATTTTAAAACAAAATCTACATGTATATTATTATATACATATAATGTAGGCTTAAAAATCTTAAGCGATTTTCTTTTCTATATTGTTCTGAAGCACCTCTAAAAATTAATCTGAGACTTGATTAATCTTAATCGTTTTCATAATTTTTTATGCAAAACTTGCCTGCTGGCTAACAATGCTGTACACAGCGTAAGGGCTCGTCCAGAACGACGACTATTATTAAGCTTAGTTTACATTTCGTTGTTTTTTATTTTGCATCTGTCTCAGTTTGTATTATTTCATTTAAAGTACAAATAGATAGCGAACTGCGCCTTTGAAAAACGTGCAGAAAGAGCAATCAATACTAATTCTTGGATGTAGATTATATAGTTATTTTAATATATGTCTAGTATTTGTACATATGACCAAATTAATAGTTTTCGATCCAAATTTGGACAAGAAAACTTTAAGTTTTTAAATAATACATTTTTTATCAACTCATCGTGCGAATTTTGTTGGTGCAAGAAAACATGGCATGCAAACATCATGGGACAAGAGAAATTCTGAGTTATGTAAATCTGCCTATGGATTCTAAAGTCCTATATTTCGCCTTAAAAGGAGAAAGGGTTTATTCAGCAGTGGAATATTTTATTGAGATAGAGTCTAGATGTAGTCCACTCACTACAGTTTATATACGGGCTGGTTCAAGCGGGACAGTATCATAGTCTCACAGAGAATCGACGAGAATTAGGTAAAATAGCTGTATTTCGTGCGGTGAGTGAAAGAGCTGGAAGCCTAATCCCCTCCCCTTTTTATTTATTTGCTTCCTATTCATCCGTCATTCCGTTTAACCTGGCAACGCATGTGTGACGATGACCGCTTAACATCAGCTTATTTGCTCACTATTTTTATATATACTAGCTGTGCCCGCGACCACGACGCGACCGCGAAGCAAGGCGGTGCCTCTCAAGAAAGGAGCTTTTTACTCTGGATTTGGGAACTTTCTGGGTGTATTTATAAGCAGACATTAACTCTGGTAGAGAACTATTCTGCGATTTTTATAATAAATATTGAAGAAACGTGCTTTGTGCCAGTTTAAAATTTCGACTGCAAAACAGTACCGCTAAGGTTCTCCTGGTATATTATAGGTACATTGTAGGTACCGGGTGATTTTTTTACCTGGTCTTGGTAGGCCAAGTCTGAAACTATAAGGAATCGCGAAAATCCCGATTTTGATAATAACGATTACTTTAAATACTTTTTATTATATTTGTTACAGATAGCGATCTGTTAAAATTTTATTATATATAGATAAAAAATTATCAAGTAACACTAAAACAAATGTACTTTAAGAACAAGTACAAACACACATTTATAACAGTAGACAATTTTATTTTTAGATCCTTACAAAATATCGTCGTTACATAAAAAACAAAAGCAAAATATTATTTTATATCTTACAGGCGCTGGAGTCCGTATAGCTTGTAATCTTTCGTATAAAGGCATAATAAAAGATTATTATACATTATTTCATGATACTCTTACTTTCGCAATGAGGTGTTTAACACTTATATCTGAGTTTAATTGCTATTAATTTGCGCTACGGTGCTAAAATTGCGGGCATTATTTTTTTGGGTTCCCTACTAAGTGGTATTTTGTATGTTCTTAATGTTTTTCTATGTCATAAATTCGAGATAAGAACCCTAGTTGATATTTAAACTTATTTTTTTATATGAGTAAAGGTTGACTCGTAAATAGAATACTGAATGCTATCATTATTATAAAGCTACTTAATCTCGAATATTAATGTTTTTTGATGAAATTTTCTTTCTATTTTTACAAATAGTTAGGGTAAGGTATAATGGTCATACAATACTACTATTTACTATTTTAAAAATGAAAGTTTAGTAAGGATGGATAGCTTATTAGCTTATAAGACTAACTAGGGTATTTTTTTATTATCATACTTCGCTGGCAAAGTTGCGTCACGTGATTAATATATTGTAATAAGTAATATACATTTTTTTAAAGCATATTACTGGTAAAATGATCTCTACTAGCCGCTTCTCGTGATTTCACACGCGTATATGGTTACTGCTTTGCTCCTATAAGACGTAGCGCGATGTAATATAGCCTATATATAACCTTCTAACCTTATAACCTTCTTCAAAAAAGAATTTTGAAAGTTGGATCAGTAGTTTTAGGAATTATCCCTTACACACAAACAAACTTTCCCTCTTTATAATATATTATTATAATTAAAGAATTAATGACCCTGGTAAAACCTGAACTTGGTAGTTTATTTTAAAAATATTATTGTAATTCTTTCTTCCCATTTTTTCAACGTTTCAATACTCTATGTGTCTTTTAAGAAACGCTAAAACCAACAAGATGAGACATAAACGATCATATATTTGTACAATAATAAGTATTTATCTATAAGCGGAAATCGAATCCGTAACCAACGTTAAATGCACGTTACCACTACGCCAGCACGATCTTCGAACATTGTAGTATAAGCCATTAAGTGGTACTTATTAAAATAATAAACGTGTTTGCAATGTTAACATATTTCACAGCAATCGCTAAATGTGCACAATATACATTTGATTCTTTTACAATGTTTCCAGGGTGCACTGGGGGTAATTGTCCCATTCCTAAGTTGATCCTTGGATTTTATTAAGAATTATAAGAGATTTAAATAAATTTTGTCACTTAGGAATAAGTAATTATGAAGTATTTTTTTTTAATTAAAGTAACTTAAAAAATTAGGATGTATTCTTTTGGTGGCGCCTTCGAAACGCTACCGTATTGGGCTGCGAGTTATGGGTGTATGGTATGAGCGTAACATTGCTCTTTCGATGCATAAATTGTATGAAAAATATACCCCGCGAATTAAATATTCCAGCAACTCCACGAAGCAGTACAATGTTAAATTCAATTTTGAAGCCGCCTGTACTTTTTCTGTTTCTCTCTCTAGATCTAGATCTCTCCTAAAACTCATGTGAATGAGGTATAATTTGTATACTATAATAAAAGCTGAAGATTCATTTGGACAGTCTAATCGCAGAATCTACCAGTCTGAATTGAAAAATTATTTTAGCGTTTGTAAGCCTCTTTTTAAGCAATATTATAGGCTATATAACATCACGCTATGACTCAAATTGTATAATCAGTCACAATAAACATCAGTGAAACTGGGAACAATGATCATAAATTATAATAATTTAATAATGAGAGCGAATTTTATACATGCGAAGTAAACTTCGAAAGCAGAATTTGTGTACGTTTTTTTTCTTTTTAAACTAATATCCTAGAACTATGTCATTTATTAATCGATTTTCAAAGTTCTTAATGAACAGGATATACTCAAAGATTGTTCCCATAGGATTTTATCAGTTGGTTTTGAAGTCAGTTTATTTTATTTCAAACTCTTATTTATTAAATATTTGTTTCAGAGAAATTAAACGTTTGTACCTATAATAAGCTTTTGTAAAATACAAGAAAATATAAATTATATAAACAATGATATTTTATAAATGTTGACAATCATATTATTCGAATTGAAATATCTGTATCCATTTCCAAACTTTGATAAACTAGTCAATTATCTTATTGGCCCAAAAATACTGTCGCCTGTCATAGTCATTAGCTGGTCGCTAGGTAACGTCGTCCAAAGTATCCGGTATTCTGGGTACCAATATCCATAAAGTATCTTTGCAGGAATAGTATAAAGTTGTTTTTTTTTTATCGAAAAAAATGTTTAAGTGCGTCAACTATCCAATGAACCAAATAAGCAAAAGAAAATATAATCAGATAATAATAATAATCCGATTAAATTTTTTTGCATTAAATTGTTAAACAATAATAATAGTAAAAATATAACTACTAAAGAGAAAGAGCAATTTTAACATTTTTTTATTTATATAATACTAACGTATAATCCATATAGATTATAACAAAGCATCAAGTCGGAAATACGGGATACTTCTCATAAGCTGACGTGGTCGCGGGTGGCAGTTAGCAATTTAGAAGAATTAACGTAAACTTATAACCAGATAATTGTGTTAAGTTAACGAGCGCGGAAGTGCGATGCAGTTTATAAATGCTCTAGTAATAAACATAGATATCTTTATTACCGCGTAATCTTGCCTCTTTATGTTTGATGTTAGTTTTATAGGCAATTAAGTGTAACGAAAGCCATCAATACAAGATCGTCGGATATTCTAACTCGGTTAGCTTATTCAGCCAGACTTGAATTTATAAATGTTTTAAATCTTCTATTATACATTAGTTGTCCCTTACGATATCACGCACGTTTATGGCTACTGCTTCACTTATATGAGTTGTAGTGTGATGTAATATAGCCTATAATCTTACTCAATAAACGAACTAACTATCTAACGCGAAAATAATTTTTCAAATAAGATCAGTAGTTTCACTGTTAATCTACGTACAAATTTACAAATAAATTTTATCTGTTTATAATATTAGTATAAGTATTATTTAACTTAGAGTTGATGGGTTTGTAGTTACGACATGTCGATGTTGAATTTCAAGTGCTAAAGTGCTTAAATTGCTAAGAAAAACACCGCGAGGAAACCTGCCTATAATGAGGGAAATTAGAAGCTTATAGTTTTTTGACAGCACACAAGGCTAATATTTTTTTTATTTTAAAGTTTTTTTTTTTAATTAAATATATTTTAAATTAAACGTTATTTCATTTGTTTTTTTTTTCTGGTAATTACTTTGCATTGTTTTTTTTATACCTGTTGTCTGTCGAAATCAAAATATACTTTATTGAAGTAAGCTTTTACAAGCACTTTTTGAATCGTCAATACAGAAACAAAAAAGAAAGCAAAAAATTAGTTCATTGAATTTACCACCGGTTCGGAATGTAGATAGAACCGACAAGAAACTCGATAGTTACTCTTTCTAAAATGTTTTGCAAAAGGTATAAACGAGTTACAAATATATTAAATACCCTGTGTGGATCCAGCTTATACTAAATCCAAGCATCTTTATCATCTATGTATGTAATCTTGAACAGAATAAAAAATCTGTGTGCTTGTCAATAAAGTTTTTCTTTCTTTTTTTCTCAAATTCTGACATATGTATATCTGCTAATTTCCATTAGAGCAGTCTGTAACCTTCTCCTTAAAATGAGAGGAGGCTTTTACCCAAAATTGTGATATATTATTCAAGCTGTAATAGGACAGTATAACTGACATTATAACATTTACTATCATTATAATGTTTATTAAATTTTATTAAGATGTGATTTAACTCATTTTGTAAGTATTTATTTTAACAAGAAAGTATTATAGTTTTCTAATACCTTACGAATTATTATTTTTCTTATGTACATATAATTAATTAACTATGTAAACTTACATTAATGCAAACAATTTTCAAAAATATCAATTAAGCAAATTATTTCAATATTATTTGTACATAATATGTATATATTATAATACATTATAATAAATAATATTATTAGTAATATGTAATACATAATAGTAAAATTTAAAATATTAGAAAAATTAATACATTCTTCGCTTCTGTTTTTAATTTTGTCTGTGTGCATTGCAATGTTAAAATATATTCAGATAAAAATAGCATGACTAACAAAATGTCTCTCTCGAACATATAATTAAACCCTTGAAACCCTTGCGATCCACAGCGAAAGTGTCCGCACCCCCGTATAAACGAGCGCAAAGGCTCTCGCGCGCCACTCGCGAATCGCACGTCGTGGTGCGCGCGCGCAATAGTGTCGCAGTGTGGTGTTGCCATTTGTGAAATTTTATTTTCAATAATTATTTTTTTTGTGTGCGATCTCGATATCGTGGTGAGTTTTTTTGGTTTTTATTATAAGTAATAATTTTAGCATTTTATTTTTTTTTAATTTTTACGTATGTAAAATATTAATTTAAATTTAATTTTCTTCTATAAAAAAATTACAACAAAAGAAAATAGCAAACAAGCAATAAAAAATATTTTTTTGGCGGAAATGTTTGTAATAGATATAAACAAAATAAGATTAAAATGGAAATATAAAAAATAAATAAATACTGTACGTTACAACTGTTTATATGCTACAAGCAGGTCTAACGCAGAAGTCTATTTTAGTCTAAGCTACTCGTTGTACCTGTCGTTTTCCTAGATCAGAAAAAAAAACTCACTCTTACCATGTTAAAACTTACGTCACTTCTAAGATCTCAATTTGCTGCAGGAAATAAAAAAAAATATCTCATATTTCAAATTGTAGTCAATAAATAACACAAACTATCTCCGTAAGATAATTCGTAAGATACGTCATCACCATTAAGATTTTTGTTTCGGAAACTAAAAATTTTTCCAAAAAAAAAAAAACAATTAAAATATTGTATTTGCACCAAACATAAATTTTATTCGTAAATTTTAAATATAATATATTTTCGAAAATATATGATTAAAAATATTTGTTAATAATTTGAATGATTTTTCTTTATTAAGCAAATGAAAAATTAATAAATATACAACAATTAAAAATATATTAACTTTTTGTAAGTATCTTACAAAACTATACATACTATACAATTAATAAAGCATAGTTATCACAGCTTAAAAAAAAAAACAAAATAATTCTCTCCAAACAAATCACCGGTCAGTTAAATGTTAAACAATTATCATAACTTTAATGGGTGTTAATATATCTGTAGCTCGTCCCGTCCCTCATTACCTAGTTACAAAATCGCTACGCCAGAAGCTATTCGTAACGGTATCGATACTTAAAAGCCTCGTCTAGGCTAATCAAAATCCCGTCAGCCTCAGTTCCTATTATCCCAAAAATATTACAACCGATTATCTTTGCTTTCTTAATGAAAATATGATTTGAAATCGATTATTCTACATTCGAGTTACCGTTTTGACGGTAATCGATTAAGAAATCGCTTTACGCACGTTTCCGTGAAAGTGTCAGTCGTTGGGTGCGAATATAGAAAGTGATAATTCGGATTGACCGATTATTTATTTGAACGTAGGTACATTATTCCTTATTATTGTTAGTCGAATTGTAATTTAATCGATTTTGTCACACAATTCTGTAGTAGAATAGCAATGAGATTGCTAGTGCTGGTGCTGTCGGGTAATAATTACGGAATTTGCATGCTTATCGATCTAGGAAGATGAATTGCTAGAACTCACTGGGGTTAGTATCAATCAGTGGGTGAATATATATAATGAGATCTTAGAATCGATTAGTAGTGATCTGTAACTAATGCAATGGTACAAAACTGTTTTGCTGCTAGAAATAAATTAATATGTTTATTTAATCAAAACTGTTTGAATAAAATCTATATTTATTGTTAGTAAGTCGTTGAAATAACTTTAATAATTATTTATAAAGTTATTAATTTTATATTTTTTCTACTATTATTATTTAACAATTTAATGCAAAAAATATAATCGGATTACTATTTGATTATATTTTTAATTTGCGTTAAATTGTTTTATTGGACTTTCATTTCACGCAACTTAACATCTTTTTGATAAAAAAAACAACTCTAAGCTATTCCTGTAAATATATTATATAACTAGAGATATGTTATAAACTCATGGATTTCAGCACCCAGAATGTTGTCCACTTTGGACGACGTTGCCTAGCAACCAGCTAGCGACTGAGTATGGGCCTTTGGGCCAAGCTTGTAAAAATGGGAACAGATTTTAACGTCAAATAAAACTAACGTAAAATATCTACTGTTGTATTGTTGTACTGTCTATTGTACTCCTGCACCTGAAACACATTAAACAGATGCACCTTTATTATATGCCAATATATATATCACCCACTTCCTATTATAATTGACCACAGAGTCATAAATTGACAGCACAGATAACGCAAGGTGTTACCGATGGGCTGTTAGCTAAATATTACTACATCTGCAATTACCGTTTCATTCGATAGCGATCTATTTCATTAGGGATGTGAACTGACGGACGACGTCATTCCGAACAAACGGGGAGAACTAATTCTAAATCTGTATTTATCTCGCTCGTAATTATATACGTGGGTTTCAGTGATTGATTAATATGTAAAAGGTAAAACGTAGGGTTGGTTGGACGAAATCGTTTAAGATAAAATTTATTTTTATTTATTGTCTAAGTGCTCATTTTTAAAAAGATTTTTTTCTATAAAAAAAAAAGTTTTAAAGATAAACCTTGAATAGATACTAAGCTTGTAAAGAATGAAATGCAGTATAAAAATTGGTCATTCCTGGTCAATTTACGTAGAAAAAACATTTCGAAAAAATATCAAAATTGTTCGAATATATACAATTATAAAAAAAAAAAACTTAATTGGTTATAAAGGCAATTAAAAAACACAATGTTTAACAAATAACGTACATTTTTTTAAAAAATTGCATTTTGTTATATCTTATATAAATATGAAAAATTCTAAAAATAAAAATGTCATTTATAATTACTCTGAAGACTGTACTTACACCAATTAGGATGCCATAAATTAAGAGCTCGGATTCATTCAAATCACTACGGAAATATCGAATTTCATTGTGTTTTCTATTAAATTTAAATAAAATAAACACAAATTTTTCTTTTGAAATTTACATAACACACATTATATAAGTAGAATATCTAATTAAATAAGCCGAATATGTGACAAAATTAGAAACAATTTCATTAATCTACTTCAAAGGCATTCATGATTTATTAATATTAAATTATTCTTAAAATAAAGTCCTATAAAAAAGTTCCTTAATACAGAAATAATTATATACTTCATGTGAGTATATTAAAAAATGAACTAGAATCTTGATCATACTCGATTGATAAGATAAGACTGGTTTTCATAGAAAAAAAATGCCTTTTTTCCACAATTACTTTGAAAAGCGGTTTAGCCGTAACACAGGTTTCTAGTTCCAGACTGTAGACATAATATTAGTTCTTTTATGTTAGGTAATAACAAATGTTAGAAATTGTTATACGTGCCTAATTATACATAAGTCGTTCAATCATTAATTCAAGATTACTGTAAGATTTTAAACTCTATATGAATTATTTATATCCTTTTTCTCTTCACCATTGCCCCTTTTAATCAGGCAACGTATTTGTGGCAATAAAAACATATATAGTCTCTTTACACCTTCAGGTGATATCTCACATCACTCACTTTTACTCCGAAAATAGTTCATGGCACGGTTTCCTAAAAAGCGTATTATGCCGCCGTAAAGTCAAAGAGTTCTCAAGATGCCTGTATTATTGCAACCATGATTTGACTGACCGCAATCCTAGGAAACCAAAGCATAACAAAATATGAAACATTGTATGGCGGCGTTTTAGTACAAAAATCGACACGAATTGTAAAATATGGTAGTTACGGTTGTAATTTTAAATAATACAATTATTACAAAATGTAACTTTTTTTAATTAAGTACTTACATGTGTTATGGTGTGTATAATTGTATATTATATGTAAATTATACAGGATGTCAACTGTTGGATATTTCACCAGCGTTACCAGAATCGATATCTAAAAGTAAATAAACTGATTTTTTAAAATTCTTTTTATAAACGATGTCTGTACTAGTACAACACAAGCTTTTACGTTTCGTTTAAAAAAAAAGTTTTTTAATTAAAAAATGTTTAATTTAATAAAGTATATTTTGAATTTAGAATATTTTAAATAAAATTATAAGTGACAAATTAAATGCATAAATTATTCCACGATCACAATCTATCAAATCCACAGCATTTCCAATGGTATTAATTGCTTAGCGGCCACACATCATTTCAACACGAGTTGGTACTAATATCTGTCTCGCATATAAGGCTCGGCTTACAGCACGGAGCCTCTAATGGACCCTGAGTAGCCTTAAACAGCGGCCATTAAATTCAGACCAGTAGATTCTTCGATAGCGGCCACACGGGGTGGTTTTTCATTGCTTGACACTGGCCGATAAGAAAACTGTTAGTTATATCTTGCAATATTTTAATGTAATTTTAATGTTTTAAGTGTATATTAATTATTGGCGTGATAGTTTAAATCGAATATATTATAAAATATTATATCAAAATATACGTTATCTGTTCGTGTGTATGTTACTGTACGCCTTTTATACGGCTGGATTGATTTTGATAATGATATTTTATTTGTTTGAGTAGCGTAAAAATGTGTGACGTCAAAAAATAATGTTTGAGTTACATTATATTATAATTACTGTATTAAATTATTAAAAATCTATATAGACTTTGATGAAATAAAAAAATGTTACTCAAAAAAACAGATTAGGTATATGACTATTAATTATTTAGGTAACAAAAACAGAAGACTTGGTTTACAATATGGCGGCTTGTATTAGCTATATTATAATACCTCATTCACTAAATTTTTTCTTTACAACAATATAAGCATCTTTAAAACCTTATCTTCTTCATCTATGATGTACTCAAAATATCTTACTGTCATACTACAAACGACGCATTAAAACCATGTTCAACACGTGTCTAGCTAAAGAGTGTTTAAAAATTAAACATTGCTTAAAATATTATCTAAATTGCTTAACAGATAAACTCATAATAAACTCATAAAAAAACTTATGGATAAAATGTTATACGTTACATTTGACAGCTGAAATAGGTTTTAGACATCTATTAAACTCACTTAAACGTATGTTAATCTGTATCTAAAGCATGTTTAACTCAAAACTGTGCTTAGACGCGGATTTTTTAAACACGCGTTTAACGTCTGTTTAAATCTTTTGTAGTAAGGCAGTCAATGCTTAGTAAATACTAGCAATCCCCCGCGGTTTTACTCGCGCTTATGGTTATTACATCGTAATTGTGAGTCCTTCGCATTAATCGCTATTGGGCTTATGGCTATCGATTGCAAAAATATTTTTTCAAATCGAATTTCAGAGATTTCTATACATAAACACAAATTTTACGTCTTTACAATATTAGTATAAAAAAGGAATAGATAAGTCCGAAAAAATATAATCGAGTTGTGTAGTCGGTCCTCAACGGAACCTCAACGTGCGAATGATTGGTAGTATCTTTAACTGAATCTAATATAAATTCGCCGCTATTTAGGGTTCCTTTGAATGGGACAGATCAGATATAAATTGGAATGTCGACAGTTAGGCTTAAACTAATGTGGTCAATTGCTTAGCGTTGGGATCTTTTAATGAGATCTTATTTAGAGTGAAAAGTTGCACTTGGTTTAAAGTTAGATAAAATTATTAATATAAAAATAGTACCCATATATTCATGAATTACAAAAAATGGTTTTTTTTTTTTAAGTTTGAACGTATTTTTATAGTTTCTTACGTGCAATGTATGGTATAATTTGACACTTGAATGAAAATCTTATATTTTTAAGTTACTTAATATACTTTTACAAATCACAAGTCACGAGTATAACACTATACATCTAAATAAAAAAATAATGTTTGTATGTTTGTCGTCTATGCGTTCGGAAACCATTAATTTGATTGTGGTGACACTGGTAGGGTGTTCTGGGTCACGAGGGTTCTTAGCTCAAAAAAACCATATACGAGGACTTTATGTGGTATTGCAACGCACGCTGTTTACAACTGGAAGTAATAAAAAAAATTGTCTATATATAAAAATTATAAATAATATTATACAAGTTGACTACTGGGTACGTGTTGAAAGTAAATAACTGAACTAAACTTTTTTAAATTCTTTATCATAAAGGATAAGCCTATACGTATGATTCTTATATTCTCGGAAACGCCTAGTACGTAAATTATATATATACTTTTTTGCTTTGACGGTCTCTATCTCTATATGTATCATGCGCCAATAATTTGACAGATTTTAATGAGTCTCGGCATATTTTTGGCAAGATTGTACCCTTCTCCTTATATTTTCTTAGGCGAGAACTACACTTATAAGGTTTTCTTGCTTTGTTCTCTTTTTGTTTATCATTACTTTAAGCCAGAAGGAATAACCTTCAGAGCCTTTATTTTCGACAGCCAGAGCTTTTGTTAAGTTACCTAGGTAACTGTTACCAGGTAAAATAATTGTTTTATGACAATAACGAAAGTAAAACTTACAAATGTGATTCTTGCTTTATAGTTTCCCCGTTGCAGTCAAAAACTATACACGTACGTCTAAAGCCATACCAAAATAGGTCCCGAGTTGTTCTCGGTTGAACATATCTTCATAAATTACAAAATGCACCGTTTTGTCTCCAATGTTTTATCTCGGAGTCAGTATATACTAATCTAATTAGCATTCTTGAGTTCTCCGGTAATATTTAGTGCGGAACGATGGTATGGACGACGGTGGCGCGGCATTACGACCTTTACGACGTTGCAATACGGTGTTAGTAGCTTAAAATTTGCGCTTAGTGTTTGAAAGTCTGGTTCATTCGCGACGTGACTGAATCTTTGATATCCAATCCTGCTTAAACTGTACAAGCGCATAGAGATCTAATTTAGTTAGTTGCTAAAATGTTTGATGAACTCTGAAAGCTACTTGTGATTCTAGTCATTCATGGTCTACAATTTTAAATTCGTCGTTGTCTACATGTATATATAAATATTAAAGATTTGATTGTTTGTTTTGTTTGCATTAAATAGGCTGCGAAAGTATTGTTTTGAAGAATTTTTTTTGTTAGCCCGTTTATTAAGGCAGGTTATTGGCTATATTACATCACGCAAATACCGTAAATGCGAGTAAAACCGTGAAGGGCATCTAGTTTATTATAATATGTTTACTTTTCATACAAAGCTTTCTTTAGAGATAATAAAGATAATACTTTAAAGAAGATACATCTTTTTACAATAAAAAAGTGAAAAAAGCATATATAAGTTATGTAAATATACTTTCGTAGAATAGGTACTCATAACTTATCGATTTCTATATATTTAGTATTATGCACATCACTATTTGTAAAGTCATAATTTTACTCTTAAAAAACTAAGTAGTCACATCTAAAGTGATTTGCAAAATAACTGCGTACTATTTGGCAAATTTTGATAATAATGACGTAAGTACTTAGCTAATCGAATGAAAGTCTGTGCAATCGGATAAAAATAATTTATAAAATCGATAGTGGTTAGCCAAATTTTCACGTCAAAGATATCGACATTAATCTGTAATGACGTACTGTCAGTGATTCGTCATTCGTTTTGATCGATACTCTAATTATGATTGAATAAATTCAAACACAGATTCATATTCAAAAACGTAAATTACATTGTTGTTATCTGGGCACTGAACACTTTCGCTGGATAAAACATTACATTATAATGATCGTCAATTTGACGTCTCTGTTATGACATTTGACCGACAATCTTACGCGTTAATTCACTTTTTTACTCGTTCGAGAAATTTAATTTTTTTTTTGTCGAATGACTCCGACATGCGGAAGTTCAAAATTACGGAACATATAATCATAGTGACATAAACATGACTATTTATGCTACATTATTTTGATATCTTGTTTTAAGATGTCTTTTGATGTAATTGACTTTCATGAATTTTGAAACGAATGAGTGCATGACATGCGTAACGTGAGAAAGACAATATTTTTTTTTGCTTTAGTATTTTATATGTACAATGGATATTTAAACTTTCTCTCAATTCGTAATAATTCGTTAATCTGTTTAATTTTTATAATTGGCGAAAAACGAAAAAAAAAATCAGTCTCTGGAAATTAAGGTGACGCTTCGTAGAAATCCCATTCTTGGACGTGATCAGTTTATATAAGTTCAATGCAAATTTATGGACTATTTATAAGCACAACAGAGAAAGTAGTGTCGAATCTGCATCGCGAATTAGTTTGTTTAATTATCTAATTACATTAGCGAAAAATTAATCTCCTTTGAGCGGCTCTCTCCTACTCTGGGTTGTGCCTTTTGTGTTTTCTATTGACAATCGTGAAATAAATTGACCAAGACGTCTGAGCTACTTTCAAATTGAATTCAAATCCATTCGACCTTTTTAACGTAATTACATTCCATTTTTTTGCATCGATATTCGTATGCTTTCCTTTTTTTTATTCACACATGGATAACTTTTTAATATGGACAAGAATTAAATTTCGCAGCACGCTACGGCAATTTCGTAAAAAAATAATTCTCAAAATTATTCCAAACAATTTTATAATAATTCCGTTTATGCACTAAGCATATCGAATCGTCTATCATTTATGCGTATTGCAATTCAGTGTAGAGTTAATTTGAAATGGTAAAAAAGTTTAAATGGTATAAATTACCACTAAATCTAGATGGTGTTATTTGATATAGCGTAAGTAACGGGCATAAAGCGTTGCGAGCTGCGGGTCTAATTAAATAATTACTGAGTATCTATGACATCCGATAAGAAACGAGATGAGTAATCGTATTTGAAAGTTATTTGTATTGAATACGACAAAGCTATTTTTTATTTCTTTCGCCGTGTTAAAATAAAATTATGTCTGTACAAATATTTAGTATATTTTTTTTAAATATTCGTGTTCTTTCGTAATGATAAAAAAATGTGACAAACTAAACATTGTTACTGTTTTTTTTTTTATTTATAGGTTAATTGTATCTACTTAAAAATAGTGCAGTCGACGACTTCAGAATGAGGTTTAAAAAAAATTAACAAGTTAATTATTGTAACAAAGAATGTGATAAAACAGTGTAAAAATAAGCGTCTTTACAATTTGAAATGAAATTGTATATTTATGAATATATACTCGTACATTAAAATAAAAACTGCATTGTGTGAATTTTGTATTAAAATTGCAGTAACGTTTATACGTGAGAATAAATAAAATATTGTAAATTGTTAGTATTATCACACGTAAATATATGTGAAAATCATTATTCTCTTCACTAGTTTCAACATGTTAACCGAAGCAGCGTGCTTTAGCTAGTAATCACATAATTATGTAATGACATAGCGAGGTGTAAGACAGTTTATTACCGATTTCCATGGTGATTGAAACTTCATAACATACCATACCGATATATAAGTTGATATTTTTTAACCAAGTTAAAAAATAGAGGAGGTTCTGTGTTCGGCCGTATGTATGTTTTTTGGCATATTGACTTGTAAACTATGTAAGATATGGGTAATTTATTTTGATTCTCGTTATAAATCTTGTTAAAGATACTGTAGACGAAAAATTATATTTAAGAAAAATCCGTTTAAGCAAATGAACACATGTAGGACGTAAAAGTTAGTATTTTCTATTGTTATTTTTTTTTTTATAAGTTCTCACCCTAAATGTGTAATTTAAGGCATCAAGCAAAGTATTACCTTTTCACGAAAATGTAACTTTGATATTAATGTAAGTATTGTACCCATCCATTTTCTCACCCTAAATCTGATTACAGATACCGTATCCGTTTTATATTCTAGATTTTTTTATGAAAGTTAAAGTAGGTTTTATAACTGAAAATAAAATAAAAAATAAACAAAAGATCGAGTGACGAATCGTTAATTCGACCTTTGTCATATTTCCATTTAATTCAACTTTTGTCTATCTTTAATCTATTTTTTTTTCGAATTAAATTGGCCGTATCTGTTGTTATGATATAGCTTTTAACCGAATTTAAAAAAAGGAGGTGGTTCTCAATTTGTACGATATTTTTTTTATTTACTTAAATCCTTTTAAATATGACCACGACCTTTATAGGTAAAACATAATTTAGTTTAGAGTATAAAATAAATTATTTTACACTTGACAAAAATCACTATTTCGTTTAAAAAAATGCAGTACGATTTTTTATTTATCACTAATCTAAATGACGTTGTTATTATAGGAATTCCTATAACGAAGTTTATTCGCGAATCCCATAAATATTAATGCGTTGTCTAAAGAAGCTGACCGTGTGAACTGAAAATTAAAATATCCGTAACGCGCGCGTGACGAGCCTTGTTAAGTGTGTAACTGTCTGCGTCTAGTAAAGATGCATTCGCGGTATGCGCGATCAATGAATTGGTCTATTTGTACGTATTTTTAACACGTTTAGAGCTCATGCAGATAATAAATTTAATATCCACGCGCCAGGGCCGAATTTGAAGGCAATAAAGTCGTCTAGGCCCAAAAATTTGTGGTAAACGTCTTATCAGTGCTTTTAAATTTAATAAAATTTACTGATAGACAAAGAGATGTTGTTTAAACAATTTAGTCGTAGAGCTGTAAATGTCATTTGGTACTTTTAACTTCATATAAATAGCTATTTCTTACAGAACATTTTATTTTGATTACTGAGAATAAATAAAATGCGACACTGCGTTAATTGGGAATTTTAGTTTATGTTCAATATAAGACAAACAAAATTATGGAAATGCAGAATATGATAACAAAATCAAAACTTATCTTTTTTTACACGTATATAAAAAATTTGGATGATAAATGTAGTTAAACTAATATACTAAAGCTTAATTTACACACAAACTAGGATATAAATAATCCATGCAAAATTTGGTCAAAAAAGAAAACTGATTGATAGCTTCAAGAAAGCGTTAATTTAAGCTACTGTATGCAATTTATTCTCTGTCTCTACTTTTTTATTTGTACGTAAATTATTAGCATAATCTGTATACGACCTATAGAAAACGATCACGGGGCGTGGTCAATCACTTATACACAATCTATACTAATATTATAAAGTTGAAGAGTTTGTTTGTTTGAACGCGCTGATCTCCGGAACTACTGGTTCGAATTAAAAAATATTTTTGTTTTAGATAGTTTATGTATTGAGGAAGGCTATAGGCTAAAATACATCACGCTACAAATCATAGGAGCGAAGCAGTAACCATAAACGCGAGTGAAACCGCAAGAGACAGCTAGTGATTCATAAATTAGCATAATTTTGACAACACAATTGTTAATATAATAAATTAAACAGACATTATCGCGACGTTTAGCTTAAAATATGTTATCGTTTTGAATAAATTATTTACATTTTATAAGCTTTAATCTTGTTGAATTTTATATGGTATGTTGTTTTTATCTTGATCGATTGGTTTGACAGCTATGGAGTAGTTTTGTAAGCACTTTTAAAATTACTATTATGAATAATATTATATCATTTCATCGTTCTTACATGCTATATTTTGACAACTGAGAAGACATAACATTTACGGTAGTTAGGAAACTTATTTTGTTTATATATTTTTTATTAATATTAATTAACGTTAAAATAATAACCATTAAGTAATAGCAGAGTACGAAAAGGTACAAAAATCAGTACCTATTTATATTCTATTTATATTTAATGTATATAAAAAGCTGTTAAGAAAATTCGTGCATTATTTTCACAACTTTAACAAGAAAACGTTCTTATTCACATTTAACTTGTCATTTCTGAGTCAGTATGTACGTATAGCTTTTTAGCGGTTAAAATAAACTATTACATTAACGATGCATTACGAAAGCCGTAAACCTCATTGTATTGGTTATTATTCAACCTGTCAACTGCAGACAGTTATGTAACTATCATGTTTAGAGGTCACATAACTTAGGGTTCAAATAACAGTAGTTAAACACATCTTAATATTGACTAGTTATAATTGAAATGAAAATATTATAAACGGTATTAAACTGCGCGCATTAATTATTTTCATCATAAGGAGTGTTCAAATATTTTAGAGAGATCTTAGCTAAAGATATCATTGATTGCAAAATTTGACACACTCGCTATTAAATAAAAGTTTATAAATAATAATCTATATACTACATAATGAAAATATAATGAACAGACAGATTGGAGCAGTGGACACTATAACTGACTATAGCGCTAACGGTTGCGGGTTTGATCCCTGCTCACAGCCAATGTCTGTATTGGCCATATGGATGTTTTCGTGGTCTGGGTGTTTGTGCTTGTGTTGTGTGTGTTTCCGGACCCCCGACACAGGATCATGAGCCGCTAATGTGGGCCGTTGAGAGTGATGCGTTTATTTATACTTATTAATTATATATTTGTTTCAAGCTCATGTATTTCAGCACCCAATATGTCGACCATTGTGAAACACCTTGCCTAGCAACCAGTTATGACTGGCGACGGTATATTTGGACGAACAAGTCAATTGACGGGTTTGTTAGAATTAAAAATTTATAACGTCAAACAACATAAACGTTACAGACCTATGGTTATTGGTTTAAAGGTTTTTATGCATATGGCATGACAAACCCATCGTTTCTTAATGTGTCTTGCATACTAATATAAATCATTGTTAAATACATGGATGCTGATAAACAAAAATGTGTCAACACGCTACAGAAAATTAAACTTAGAGATATTGATGTATTCTCATATGCATCATGTTTTATTGAAAAAATTTTCAAGTCATTTGAACTAAGCAAGTACGGAAAAGAGTTCTTAATCTAAAATACTGAAGAGTGCTTCATATTTCGCAATAATCTTATATATTTGAAAAACTTACTATTAGCTAAAAGTTTTCATTATACTAATCTATTTTGAATACGAGTACATTAAACCTTTTATCAAAATAGAAAAGAAAAGATGGATATATACTTCTTCAAACAAATTGATTAAGAAATAGGTTTGACATCTTTAGACAAATTTCTTAAAATGAAGTCCGTGTGGTTTGACATAGTATTGCTTATCAGCGTCCATATATCATGTAGGAAATTGCTTTAGCCACTGCAGAAGTAGGATCGACTTTTGCATTACTCCGACATTAAATTTACTCATGTGAAATCTATTCTACTTTGCTTCCCCGGTACTTTTGTACCTATGGCTATGAAATATTTCTGTTATCAAAGAAATAAACACTTTGAAACTACAAAAGGCATTAACAGTAGAAAGTAGACATTGTACCTTTAACCAAATAGTTTTTACTCATTCTATTTCACCCAAAAAACCAATTAAAATGCTATGCACGTCACCCATTGATTCGTATTTGTACCAGTTAAGATTACTCCGTAACGGAGATTCGGAGAAAATGGTTACAAATTGATTTAGAATCGTCCCAATTTTTGTACTAGATCAATTGTGTTTGAAATGATAATCATATAATAGTTAGATAACGTCATCTTAGTGAAAGTGAGAAAATAATAAAAAAGTCTTCTCAAATCGTGTTGTTCTTTTTTTATATTGATGAGTTACATAACTATATGAGATATGTTATAAGCTCGTGGAATTTGTGATCCAATTTGGACGACGTTGCCTAGCAACCAACTAGCGAAATGCTCAGACCACAGACGAGTGTCTTTCAGCTAACAAGCGATTAGCGAGCTTGTCGAAGTTAGTAATTCCTACAGGTTTTTTAACATATCTATAAATAGTTAGAATTAAAAAATATATTATTACTATTTCTGTTTTTCATTTGGACGTATTATTGGAGTATTGGTTTAAAAATCTTAATAATATAAGTCTCTTATTAAAAAAAAACATATATCGAGTATTACTCCAACAAATAAAAAATGTGTATCTGCAGGAATTAAAAATCAATGAAATCTTGTTCAAAGTTGTTATCTATGCTTATTAAAAACCCAATTTATACGACAAATCATTCTCACGTCATGTTCATCATTTCAATGCAATTAATCAGTATATTGTCATGTTACATGACAGCCGATGAAAAATTCATTTATGTAGTCAGTTAGGCACATGACAGTCGACTACAACGAAACAACGGCGTAGTCGGTCGAACCGAATTCACAATGTAGGTGTCTAGGTCACATGTTGAACGCTTATTTTTGGTTTTAATTCAATTACTGATCTGTTCGACTTGATTTAATTTTGCGATACGATGATTACTTTTTTTTATGTGTAATGTGTTTTTTAAATAGCTTGAAAAGGTTCTCTATTTATTTTGTGTGTTACGCTATTTGTTAACATATCGAATTGATCTTCGTAATGGATTGTACATTTTAATCGAAATCTGATTGGTCATGATCGTTATAAAGTTCTCGAAGCGTCGCGTCAGGATAATAGAAATACGATTTTAATTCGTTTAAAATAGTTTTTTTTTTAAGAACGGAAAAACAAGAAAAATGCAATGCAAAGAAAAAAAATTTTTTTCGGATGACGGCAAATGAACGGTTTCAAAGAGTTTATGCAGTGATGTTGAATATATAATACAAGCAGACATCGAATTCTCTAATGAATAACAATTACATAAAACTTCAGTGCTGGTCAATAAACTTTAACGCCAGAGTGCATTAACTCGTTAATGTCCTCTCTAATTGACAAAATTATTCATCAATCACTTGTCGTTAATAATAGGAAAATCATTTTACGGGTAATTAATATTAATACAACCTTTCTTCGTTTCAGCGTTATGACTAAATTATTAGTTTACGCTTGGCTAACAGTTCGTTTGCATACATCAAAAAGTATTATACGCGATGTCGTTCAATTTCCATGCTATTACACGCACGTAGTCGAAAACTAGATTTCAATTCTGTTACGTTAGTTATAGTCTTTTTAGAAATGGCTAAGAACCAAAACATCCGATGGTCACATTCGCTTAAATGGAATTCAATTTACAGACATAGTGAAGTAAAAGATTTTTGACATATTACGATAAAACAGTATTATTCTTTTATAGGTCTAACAATTGTCACGACTAACGTGACTAATCTTTATTTATTTAATATTTTATTATGGTTAGCTCTCTGCAATTGAGTATGTTGTGCTATGAAACCTTTTTGTTTTATTATATTATGTAAGTGTTTAGTTTGTTGTTTTTTTTTTTAAAGTAAGGGGTTGACGTCTGGATGTCTAAAGAGGGACGTTGATTTTTATCTTTAATTTATCGGATTTAAAAATAATATAAGTTGCTGTTTGTTGTATGTAAATGGCTGCATGCTCATGTTGTGCAGCAACTGACTACCGTTTCGCTGCCATGATCTGCCGTCGAATTACTAACAAGAACGACACAGGAGCCTTACTGTGTAGACTTGGTGAGAGGACTCATTGACAAGATTCTACGGACCCGGCCCTGAAATCTGTTTTCTGGATAAGCTACAGAAATTTGACTTTTTGTGAATAAATATTTTGTTACGTATTCCCGTGTAGTTTGGAATTCTCATGCTCAACGTAACACAACGTGATAAATATTCATATGAACTAAAAACGATAACTTTGTCATAATTTTTTTCGAAAATTCATTCTCCTAATCAGTAATCAAACCCACTGATAGTGTCACTTATATGATGGAAAAATAAGGAAAAATATTGTTACAAAATGCTATTAAATGTATACATAAATGAAAATTAAGTAATCAATTAAAAAAAATCTAAATGTCAATATTTTAAATAAGAACATGATGTGTGTAATTTTTTTTATAATTGTTACTTCAGAACTCCGTTTTTTTTTAACCAATTTTATAGAACTTTTATTTAAATATGTAAAGGTACACTTTCAAAATTAGTTTACTAGATTGGTTTTGAAATTAAAGTCACTGGATAGTCTGGAAGTCGGTTGATTTCTTAAAAGTCTTAACTTAAGCTTTAGCTTGTGATTTCGATCATTCAAAGTTTGATTTTTCGTACAAACTTAGATCCCCCTTAAGGGATTGAATTTTCTAAAATCTGCCTGCTACATACAACTGTCTATGTGGCAAATCGAAACCCAATTCGTTCAGCGGCAACGGTTTAAGTTATATGTTAATTGATAAGTCAGTCTCGGTTTCTGTTTACATACGTATACTACCTTTTATATGCGGCTTCCTTGCCTAAACATAGATAAATGTACCTCGCAAATGGCACCATAATTTTCAATGTAGATTCAAGAGTACTTTGCACATGCACAAATTTTAGGGCCAAGTGGGAGCAAAGTTTCATTATAATCCGATCAAAGGTTTCAAAACGCATAGAGAACACACACACACAAGATTATTTTACAATTATATAAGTATAGAATGATGTTCCTATATTTGGATGCTGATAAGCAATAATGTGTTAACCCACAAAAAGTAAAATTCGGAGATATTGATGTATTTTGATACTGCATTACCTATTCAACATTAACAGCAATATAAACTAAATAAATACGGAAAAAAGTGTCTTAATAATTGTTTCGTATTTCAAGTGCGTTCCGTATTTTGCAATTTATAGAATAATCTGATATATTTGAAAAACTTTTTATCCGATAATATATTAAATATATCAATCTAGTTTTAATTAATTTTACCTTTTACAAAAAGGAAAGGAAAAATGGATATAAACTTCATTAAACAAATTAAGTAAGAATAGGTTTGACATCTTTAGACGCCATTTTCTCAAAATGAAGTCCGTGTGGGTTGACACATTATTGCTTATCAGCGTCCATTTATGGATCGTAATATTTCATAAAGCAAAGCTTTTATGGGTGTTACTAATAGAGTCTTTACAATTTAACCAATAAATTATTTAAAGATAATCCTAAGAGCTATTTACACAAATAACTTTCACTGTATAGCTAATTGCTTTGGAATAAACACACGTCGTTACATCACGCCATCATGAATCGAAGACCTCATGTTAGTCACGTTACTGGATAAGAAGGAAGTCATTAATACCAACATTAGCGAGAAAACAAATCAATTTACTTATGGACTTCTGATAATAAGCTTCTGTCTGGAGATTAGGTTTACCTTATAATCTACGAGAACGAGCGATTTTAAATTATAATGTTGCTTCTCATTTAAATTATAGCTTTCTTTACAAAATCTGATAAATATAACATGTTTTTAGTTATCGCAATTTATTGTATTAACCCTTAAATGCACGGTGTGTTAAAACGAAACGCATATTTCAAAGCCTCTGACCAACTAAAAATTTTCATTGAACGTCTAATTTAGCTGTGTATGAACACATTTTTATTTTTACTTGAACTATAATTAAATATTGCTTTTACTACATTATCATTAACTGGTAAGTTAATCTGTTTATATAAATTGTTATTTTTTTTATCAAATAAAAAATCATGTATATAAAGGTTAATATGAATGGGTAAGCTCGTGGCCACGATAGTAGTAACTTTGTCGAAATGTGGAGAAAAAGAGAAGGTACACCGATTTATACTAATATTATAAAGAAATAAAATTTATTTGTGAGTTTGTATGTATCTGGAACTACTGATCCGCTTTGAGAAATTCTTTTTGAATTGGATAGCCCGTTTATTGAGGAAGGTTATCGGTTACATTATGGTAAGAATCATACGATCGAAGGGTTAACCATAAACGCGAGTGAATTGCAACATGTCGATTAGATTCGTTATCTAACATTTTAAAACATAAAATAAATAGTTTTGGTTTCAATTCAGTGCTCGTTTCAATTTATAAATTTTTCGAGATATACCCTGAAAAAATTCGAACCTTTACTATATGGCTTATAATTTGTTTATGGCTATTAACGTAACTAACTTAAAACAGTTCGTGTGATGAGCAAACGAAAAACGAAGGCTTAATTAATTTGAGTTCCGTTGAAATACTTCGGATGTGGAAACCTAACAAAAAAGGCAGCCAAGAAATGACGCAAATACTTTCCGTTTCAATTCACGTAAATGCAAAAGTTAAAGCTTTTAAAATACAGAAAACGTGTGCGCTGTGCGATGTTCTCTAGTGTTACTGTAATGTGTAGGAAGTAATAAATAATGATCTCATTAGTATCCAGATCGGAGCGTGCAGTAAATGTTTAATCAGGTGCGGTTTACATCGGCCGGTAGTTCCAGGGTGATTTACAAACGCGATTTTATTGGTTACATATCCGACTGTGTTAGGTTAAGGGTTGTTGCTCTGGTGTAATAAGAAATCGTTTAAATTAATTGGAGTTCTTACCCGACTTTTCTAGCAGGCGTTTGGATGTAAGAGGTATTCTCTGAAGCTACTGATCTGTTTTGAACTATTCTTTTTGCATTAGATAGTCCGTTTATTAAGAAAGCTAATAGGCTATTTTAGGAGCGAAACAATTTATATTTTATAAGACTAAGTAGCTGCACCTCGCAATTTCACTAGCGTTTATGGTTCCTGCTTAGCTCCTATAAGTCGTAGCGAAATGTTACATGGCTTATTATTTTCCTTAATAAACGGGCTGTCGAACGCAAAAAGAACTTTTCAAATAGGATCAGTTATTTTTGAGATTACCCCCTACATACAAATGAATAACTTACGAACAAATTTTAACGTAATATTAGTATTGATTACGTTATAATATATTTTCCATATAAGTATTACTGAAGAATGCCATCTAGTGGGTAAGACATGGCTTGGTTTACAATAATAAAATGTCTTCTATCTCAAGCATAGAAGAAATAACAATGAAATTTTATTGTTACGATATAAATGAACACAGTAATAATGTTAAATGTACGTAATTTATTACGTAAACTTAATCCTCAATTGAGTTGCAAATTATAAGGACTTGTATTGCATTAACAAAATGAAGTAAGTTGCCTTTTATAACTGACGAAAGGATGTAATTTTTTTCGTCTTTTATTATTAATGCCAAGTTTCTATAATAAAACACTAATTTTGATTTTTCTTTGTGTTTGTCCTAATTTGTTCTTTTCTAAAATGAAAAAGAAATTAAACTCAGTGGAATCATTTTTGAATTTTTGCGAAATTAACGGACAACAATTGACATTATATTGTTGACAGGTGACAATTGATGTATATAGAAGAGAAAATAAGTTTAATAATCATATTTCTCGTTCACTTTCATGATTAATAATATTTTTTACAATTTTTTTAAATGATAAATATAATTGAGTTTAATATTATTACAATCAGTTCAGCTAATCTCGTCTGGTTTCTTCATCGTTTTCTTCTAGTTTAATAGATGCACTTGGCTTTTACGATATTGGCCGGTATAAATGTATAGTGGGTACTTCCTGTTCTCTCGTTTTGTTTCAGCTATAGTGCCAATGATCATAAGATCTTGTGCATTACTTTTACATCTGTGCAATAAAGCCAGAAATTTTGTAACATATTTATCGAATAACTTGTAGATACTTTTTAAGAATGTTTTATATAATTCTATGAAGAATACATTTTTTTTAAACTTTTTTTAAGGATAGGTATAGGGAGAGATCCATGCTTAGTTGTGGATTTTTTGTAAGTTGAGAAAAACAAAAACATTTAAAAAAAATCGAACAGCTTAAGCCTCCACGTACTTGCATAGTTTAAATAATTTCGATAAATTTGAAAATAAAATTATAATTTGACGTCAATGTAACTGTATTTAAGAGAAGTTGTTTTATTTTTCTCACAAGAAGTGCACGACTTAACACGATCTGAACATTAGTAAAAACATAAGTAACATTTTATAAGATTCAGAATAAATATACATAACTAGCAAAAATTTAAAACAAAGTTGTTAGCACATGATTTTTGTTTGAAGATAAATCGTTAGGTATATAGTAATTGCATTGACAATTTTTAACTCAGACGATTCTACGAATATCCTGTATCTATCAAAAATTGGTTTCATTTTATTTCAAAACGTTTTACAGATATTTATCAAAAATTGTATCGTTATGTCCTCGTTCACACAAATCTCTATATCAGTTTTTGTTTTACTTTTATTGGATAAACATAATTATAACAAAAATACAATACATACTGATTATCGCGTATTAAATTTTACAAAAACTACCTCCTCAATCTTCACAATCACACACTTTAATCGTTAAAACGATTAAAATAATTATTAAAAGCTAACTCTTAACAACTTGATTCACATAATTTATTTTACAAAAAAAAAAAAACTAGAACGGGCAAAGGAATGTAAAAAAATTAAAAAAAAAAACTAAGTATACCACAGCAGACACGGATTACCAATTTCCACACTACACCAATATGCTGTGATGATCGCTAATCTATTCCTTTGAAGTTGATGCAGATTGAATCTGGTCATTTACTGCATTCCATATATTTTTTCTCTAAACAGGCTCTTTATAAGCTTCATAGTCGCTAACAATCCTTTTCCTGTACTAAGTTCATCTGCCCCTGCCTTATTTGAGTTTTTCATGGGAATATTTTTTTTTGCTGGTGAGAACTCTGATAGGATGAACGTTGATATTATTGGTAACTAGGGAGACTGTATGATTATCTGTTAAGTAAAGTGCTATACAGATATGAAAAAAATTGTGTTAATTTTTTTACAAAATGAAGTGTGGTTTAATATGAAATAATAATAGACAATTTAGAATGTCGCACTATTGGTCGTTCACTCGTTGTATTGGTCGGTTTTTTCACAAGAAAACGTTTTTTTAAACCGGTGTTGGACTTGATAAGAACGTATAATGCTTTAACATTGAATAAACATTAATACAAAACACTACTAAACATTATATAAACGATTTTATTATAAGAATAATTTCACTCATATATAATCAAGTTTTTATAATTCAAAGTTGAAAGTGTGTTCAGCAAAGAACAATATATTCCAAAAATATTGTCACGATCTTTAAATAAGGTATTTTATTATTGACAAAAATTACGGCCAGTACAGTTTATGACAACGACATTTTCTTCATTACCGCTGATTGGAAGAAAGTATCCGTATTACTTATCGAAAGTGAATTTAATGGCCGTAGGTCGTTAATTAAATACAATGATAAAGAGAATTATACAAAATGTTTTATCTTTTTACGAATGCTTTCATGTATAAAGAAAGTTTTAATTAACATTTTACTTGCACTTATAAGTTAATATAAAAAATGTTTCTGTTATGTTCTTTGTAGGAACATAATTATTCATTGATTCTTTGTATATTGTTAGCATTTTCGTTTACGTTTTTTTGTGACATTAGTAATTATACACTTTAGTGCACAATTTCTTGTTTCTTGAAGAATGGATTTTATTTTAATTTTTTGGTGACAGATTTTATTTGAATTTTTGACACAAGGGTATGGCTTAATTTTATTCAGCCAACAATTATGTATAATTTAATATTATTTAATGTAAAAAGTAAATCGTAAAATACTTTACAATACTACATTTCCATTATTATTTCTTATAAGAATTTCTTCTTTCTTGATTTATTGATTTTGTTTTTAATGTATATTTTTAACAAGTGGCGTGTGTTAAAGTCATTCAGCCAACAGTTTGAATTACTTACAATAAAGATGCAATTAATCAAAGAATTGATTGATTGGTTGATAAAATAAAGATAATAATAAAAATTTCCTTTTTACATATACACTTGTTTATTATATTATATTATTAGTTTTAACAAAGAATTTATAAAATAATAGTGTTATGATGTAATTCGTTGTTAGTACGATACGATAAAAGTAAATATTGTTTATTTAAAATATTATACTGTTAAGAAATTATAAACATTTTTTTTTATAAAGTGAGAAGTAAAATGATGTATGCCGTATAATACTTTTTTTAAGTTTTTTTTTGTGCATTGTAAAAGGAGTTGATTCATTCAGTTTAGCTATTGATATATATTTTTTTAGTTTTCGATTACTTATAATTCATGTTTTTATTATTATAGTTATTTTTCATTATTTCCGTACTGCACGTTGTCACGATATTGAAAGTTAAAATTGCTTATTCTTTTGATATCGAAGCAAAGTAAAGATATTGAAGCAAAAAATACGATTTACTTTAAGCAAAAATACATATTTTTTAAAATACTATAGTATTTTAGGATTTATATATGTGACAAACTTCAATGCGAATAAAAATATAACCCCTGTGCTGTCATACCGAATGTACATGTCGTGTACATCCGACGCGAAGGTTATAGGCATAATAATTAAGTTTTGACACAACTAAAAGCCAGTAACCAAAGAATTGAATTGAATTGAATAATTGAGTTACGGTAAATTACAACTAAGCTGTGAGTAAAGTTTAAAGGCTATATAATGTCATGCAGGAACGTTTTCAAGCTATATAATATCCGAAGCGTAGGAGTAATAACAAAACGTCATCGCACTGTTCGTACAAATAACGCGCATATAACCACAAGACAGCTAGTTATATCTAATAGGTAGTTCAATGACCCCTGTGATCTTATCCTGATTTTTTTATGAATAAAAATACTTCGCTATACATGCTAAAATAACTCTGTCTGTTTGCTTGTTACGTTTTCACGCCTAAACCTCTGAACCAATTTTGATAAATTTTTGTATACACGTTAAGTTGAACTTAAGAGGGATCTAAAAAAGGGAATCAAACTTTATATAATAATTTAATGATAATTCATTAATGTTAAAAGTAATTAGTATTCTTTCAAGATAATTTTATCATTAATCATATCAAACGGTATGGTTTTCATTGTAATTATATTATCATACATAATTACGTTATTCTGACATGCATAAGAATGCATATTTTCTTGTAATGCTGAATATTTAAATTTCATTAAAAATTATTCGCAAAACTACTTAGAAATATATCTATTTTATATTCAAAATGAATAAATGGTATTTATTTCAGCTAATGCTTAATTAAGCATCAATTTATACTAATATTAAGTAGTTGTTTGTATGTTTGTATGTATTTCTGAAAGTAATGATCCAATTAAAAAAAATATTTCCTTTTTGTTGTATAGTTATTTGAGGATGATTATAGGCTATATTACATCACGCTACGACTCATAGGATGGAAGTAGTTTATAATTAGTATAACAGTAACAGTAACTAAAATAATTTGATAAATGTACATCGAATGTCATTTTAGAGTAAGTCTGGACAATTTTTTTTATGAGACGAGCGTCGCCAGCGGATGCGTATGCGCAAGCGTTCTTCCCCATTTCTGTGCTGAGGAGGGCCATCGCAGGTTTAATGGTTATAAACATCTACATAACCCGATCATTGCCTAAAAATGGGCTATCCTCTCGAAGATTTCACCAGCGTAACCAAAAAAAAGACAAAATTGGGAAGTGGATAATTATTAAATAAATGAGTTTAAGAAAATAATTTATTAATCCAATCCAAACTTGTAAACATCATGTCAAAAGTTTTTCTAAAACATTATAAAACTGTGTCGTAATTCATGATTTATTATGTTCAAAGATTTAATGATTCAAGTACTTGACTGATCAAGTGATCATCTTCATTGTTTTTATGGCATGTATGTAAAATTCGGAGTTTGATATTTTAATAACTATACAATTTTAAAACTGATTTACGTTTACGCCAATTGACGTTAAAAATCGGTACATTTTTCCAACTTTGCCAAGCTCGTCAAACGCCTTGTTGGCCAAGAGATAATCTCGTCTGTCATTCTCAGTCACTAGCTGGTTGCCATACACATCAATATATCCGATTTCGACTTTTTTGGGTTAACACATTATTGCTTATCAGCATCAATTTATAGTTATATTACATCATTGATCGTTTTACAATTATGTACAGGTCCGCAGATGTATCGATTATAGGCATATATTTTTATTGCCTACATTATGTTGTTAAAAATCGATTATAGCACATCCCAATCGAATGGTTAGTAAAAAATTAGAAATATATAGTTTCGTATATTCACCATATAGAAAAAATAATTAAAAGTAATTTACAGATCATACGTGAGCCAACTCGCTATATCTCTATACTTGCGTACGAAGTGTTTCGTACCCATCATATAAAATACTAGCTATCTTTCGCAGTTTCACTTGCATTTATGGTTATTCTGTCGCTCCTGTAAGTCGTAGTGTGATGTAATACAGCCTATAACTTTTCTCGATAAACAGGTTATCTAACACAAAAAGATTTTTTTAAATCGAATCTGCAGTTTCAGAAATTACCACCTACATACAGATATACAAACGAACGACCTCTTATAATATTACTTTAGATAAAAGTATATATTTAGTGTTTGTACTCTTATGTGGTTTATAAAGTCTAGCGTTTTACCGGTTTTTATTAGATGGTTGTTATAGCGGCAATAGAGAAAAATACTGTGAAAATTTAAATTCACTAGCAATTATGTTTCATGGACACACACAGCACACTAATAGACAGACAGATAGAAAAAACTAACGGACGGACGGACAGCAAAGCAAGCGAGCTTAGCAATCTCGATGACACCCTTCGGTAACCCAAAAATACAAGAATAATTTAAAAGTTAATTAGAGCTTAACGTATCTATATCATAATGGAGACTATATAAAATATAAAAAATATACTGTCTAATGATGACAGCTCAGTGATTTTATACACAAGTCTAATCAGAGATCTTTACGGTTCGTAATCCGTCTTTCTTTTCTAAAGCGAAAAATACACTTGTAAGTTCTGCTCACGGATTTTCATAAAAGTGAAGTAACAGCCTGTAAATGTCTTATTTATGCACTTTTCTCCTATTAAGGAGAAGGTTTAGAGTATAATCTACGACTCTACACTGTGTTGTTGTCTACACTATACACAGGTTGGCGATTACACATGTGTCAGATTTCTTCTAGCACGTGCAAGTTTCCTCGCGGTGATCCTTTACCGCCAAGCACGAAATGAATTTAAACACAAATTTGGCACTTGATAAATCAACGGTGCTAGTTCATGATCATGATCAAAGATTTACATGAATTATTTGTACACCTAACATTACTGTCAGTGACAATTTTTTTGATACTTACAGGTAATATAGGTAACTGTTATAAGGCCACATAGTTGTTTTTATCAATTACGAGACGAAAACTTACAAGTGTAATTTCCACCTAAGAAATGCTTTTAATAGTTTCGTTTGAAATTTACATCGCGAATTTTATTATAGTAAATTTTATAATGGTAATTCAAACTCCATATTGCAAAAATACCTGCTTTGAGATTGACGGAAATTAATCATTACCTTGAGGTTCTTTTTTGTAGTTTTAACGAGCATTTATGATGTTTCATATATAGTCAGGGGGCCGTCTGTCGGGTTAAAGCGTCTACTCGCAATTACGGGCGCTACAGTATATTAATTTGTCAACTATAAAATGTAACTGTTACAGCCAGGGCCGGATTCTGGGGCATTGTAAAAATACCGCCCCGACTACTCAAATCATTACCTATGTAAAAATAATATTAGAAAATCACTCATAAAAAAATTAGTAGAGATCCAGAGCATAATATCGGAATAAGTATATTTTTTATTTAGTTGATTCTTTTATATGAACAAATAGCTAAAATTTTTACTTTTTTATTATTTTTTTTTATTATAAAAAAAAATAAACAAATTTTGCCAGCTTAAAAAGGAATGAGGGATGAGAGGAGTGGAAGCTAGACTTGTAGATATTGTTGACGTATTAAAAAAAATGTGCAATGGATATATGAGAATCGTTTCTCCGACCATGAAATATTTGTAAGCGCCTTGGACTTGAGTTATTTGATTTTGAAATAAAATGTTTTATTTATCCGCTACGTATAGGTTTTTTGAGGTTATCGAACTTAGAACCTTACGCGCCATAATTAATGAATAGTTAAAATGATAATAATCATTCTGCGCATACATTTTAATAAGCAGTTAATATTTCTAAGGTATCCTTGAGTAAAATAGTAAATTATTCAATAGTCTAAGTAATATCTAATATTTGCGTCGCAAACAATGGAGCGATGCTAATCAACTCATTTCACACTTCAATGCATTCTGATGGCAAATATTGTGAAGCGATATGAATGCTAGATGAAGAGTGTTTGAAGGGAATTATTGTTTTATCATAAAATAATGAAAAAACCTTTCCATTATAACGATATTATATCTTCAAGGCTTAAAAAAGATATAATACGTTTCTTTTTATTTAAAAGCTGATAAATTCGTCGCAATCGGTCGTTTCTCGGACGACGGATCAGTCTTGCGAACAAAGTCACCTGCCCTATAAACCACGGACGTACTTATAGCTTTCTTTAGTGATCCGTCCAAAGGAAGAGTCCGAGGGGGGAAGGGAGAGGAGGGGGTATAAATCCAAAATGTACAAAAAGATTTTATATGCAGTAAATGTAGTTTTTAAACATTACGCAGAAAGATGGTAAGATTCTAAATGCTAATCTCAGTAATGTCGGAATTTTATAAACCATTGTCATTGTCATTCGTTTAATGTACTACGTAAATCGTATCCTAAGAGGGGGTTCGGACCTCTTCTCTTATATATAGGGTATACCCTAAACCCTTCTCTTATATACGTCCATGTCATAAACGTGACGACAATATGCATTTTATCTATGCTAATATTATAAAGCTGAAGAGTTTGTTTATTTGAACGCGCTCATCTCAGGAGCTCCTGGTTTGAATTAAAAAACTCTTTTCGTGTTAGATAGTTTATTTATTGAGGAAGGTTATATGCTATATTACATCACGCTACGACTTATACGAGCGAAGCAGTAACCATAAACGCGAGTAAAAACTCTAGGGACAGTAGTATATATAATAATAATATGATCGCGTCACGTCACACGAGTCTCAGAATAATGAATGCTTCGATTTCGCGATCGTACGGATTCCAGCACGTAAGACATAAGCGGTAGTGGAAACGGGATGTTCACTCGTTTACATGTCGATTGATTGTCACTTCGTATCTGTTTGATTATGCTGAGATCGCTATCAATTTAGATTTAATGAGATTTAAAATAAAATTATCGTGAGTTTTATTTACATTGGGATGTGTTAAGGGCAGTGAATTTAATAGGAAAGTATTATTGAAATACATTGGCTTGATTTTTTAGTGTATGTGACTCGAAAAGTATGGAAATTTTAGTGACGTTTTAGTTGATTAATTTGCTTAAATGTTTGTAAACGACATTTTATTTTAATGTGTAAATACAGTAATAAAAATTACATTTTGCTTCCCATGCTTTAGTCGATAAATAGAACATTAAAATACAATTTTTATCTCAAAAGGATTGGTATGAAATATGATTTTCCGCAGCTTTTTTGCTCTTCAAAATATCCATAAATTATTGAATGGAATTATTATCATGTGATTGTATTTATGGCGCATGATTTAGGAACGTACGTAAATTTCTAGTGGTAGGCTCTAGGTAAAATATTTCTTCTGTATATCACATTATATTATTAGGCAAGTATTACCCTTGTTAATTTATTGCTCACAGACTATCGTAAGAATTACATAAATTGTTTATCAATGCCTAAAATAATTCTTGCCTAAGGAAAAAATTACATATGCAAGTTTTACTCTCGCAACTGACATAAGACAACTCTGTAACCCAGTAACACTTACCTATGTAACCTTACGAAAGCTCTCGCTGTCAAAAATGAAGACACTTACAGTGAATTCTGATGTAAAGCAATTATAAACAACTTATGTAAATATTTATGAAAGTCTGAGAGCAAAACGTTATAAGTGTAATTCTCGCCTTAAAGTCGACGTGAGCAAGCAGGCGTAAGTCGGAATAAAATAAAATATAAAACCAATTCAACTGTATTTATAAATACAATCGCGTCGTATTGACAACCAGACCATTTATTTATAACTGTGCAAACAAAGATCGAAACTAGTTTGTCTACCGGCTCCGTTTCAGTACTCCCGACATATAATACTAGCGCTGATGTGATCTTATCTACACTAACATTTTAAACGGACGAGAGAAACAGATAAATATGTCATTTTATAATAAATAAACCGAGAATAGTTGAAGAAATCGCTACTTGGTTAAGAAATTAAAAAAAAAATCTTATTTGGCATGAACTCGCTTGAATTCATTTAATTGGTAATGTTTTTTTTTTTAACTTAAAAAAATAATAACTTACGAAGTGTATAATTAAGTGTATAATATAATAAAAATATTATTGTTTCCTTTTTAAATATTTTTATTATATAATTTTTTTATTATTGCATATGAATAGCAATATGCTTAGAATATCAGTTAATGTATAAAAACACACAAATTTTGATGTTAACCTGTTGATTTTAGTTCTTAACAGTCGTGAATATCTGTCACATAAATAATAACATAAATTTCTTTCACAAAGCATAAATTAGACAGACATACATATGTATATTACAGATACATAGGATGTTCCAGTTAAGTCGCGTGTTCAACGGTGTTTACACCGACAAAAAGGCCTGTCATATTTAAGAATTTTATAGCAAACTAATGCAAACACGATTATGTTAATTGTATTATCATTTAAATTGTTAATTCCTGTTTGTAATATTTACGGAGCATGTGATGTCAATGGCAATTTGAAATTTCTTAGCAAAAACCGGTGATCGAGACTCGTATACGCTCGTTAATTCTACATTGCGTCCGTTTTTTGCGCCTGGCAACACATTAACGGTAATACCTCATTTGCATTTGAGAATCTTCAAAGCAAGACTCAAGTATCTCCTTAGTCTTTATTTTGTAGTGTATAATTGTTTGTACACATGCAAACAACATCTGTGCTAATATTTGCATGACACTTCATAAACCGACTTGACATTTTTTTTTTCATTGAAGTGTACAAATTTCTTAGTATTGTCTATCATTAGATTATTTCTTGCTTGAGTGGAAATGATTATTTTCTCCTGTAATAAAAACATGATATGAGTACATTTCAATTATGAATTTAATCCATTGAAATTATTCGATAAGTTTGTTCTTGTTTTAATATGCGCAATAAAATTTAATTCGTTTTAAAAAAAATTAAAGGTTACTGTGATTTTAAAATAGAAGTTATATACGCAATGTATAGACACGAATTTATTTTTTAAAACTTGTTTAAGGTTACAATTCTTTCATAAAAAGTTTTGTATCTGATATAGTTCTTCAATACAGATAAAGGATAAGATAAAGGTTATATGGACGCTGATGTGCAATACTGTGTCAAGCCACACGGACTTCATTTTAAGAAAATGGCGTCCAAAGATGCCAAAGCTATTCTTAACAAATATGTTTGAAGAAGTATATATCCATTTTTTCTTTTCTATTATGATAAAAGCTATAATGAATTAAAGCGTTTTGATATATTTAACGTGTTATCTAATAAAAAGTTTTACAAATATTTAAGATTATTGAATAAATTGCAAAATATGGAACGCACTTGGAAATCGAAACAATTAATTAAGAGACTTTTTTCCATACTTATTTAGTTTATAAGACTTGAATTTTTTTAATTAATGTTAAATAGGTGGTGCAGTATCAGAATATATCGTTATCTCCACATTTGACTTTTTGTGGGTTGACACATTATTGCTTATCAGCATCCATATATGAACATGTGATTTAGCGTGAACCCTGTATAACATATTATTCATAAACAAACAACATTTCTCTTCATTATATTCCCTATATTTATTTATTTTATTTAAGATGATTTTATGATTGTTAGTTGTTACAACTGGCGATAAAGGTTTATAATCATCGGTTTTATACGCCTTCGTGATGTTATTTAATGTGACGAGATTTCCTTCGTTTTTTATGTGTGTTATTATCCGATATTTTAATGATAAAAAGCCGTGGAATTAATGTTCTACCATTTTCTAGAAGGATGTTAAAATGAACTTGTAACTGGATGAATGTACATGTACTGAATTGATTTCAAACGAGTAATTGCCTGATATAATCTGGTGTAAGGGTGCTGAATGTATCTCTACCGCCACGGGGGCGGGTTCGATCCCAGCTCGGGACAGATATTTGTATTTTTATAAATATTTGTTGTGTTGTATGTTTGTGTTTCCATGCCCAGGAGAGCAGGTAAAGCTGTCAGTTCCGGTCGTTATTATAATCCTAATAATGATCGTTACTGTTAGTAGGGAAATTATTCTAGTCTAAATGTTTACTGGCTTGCCTTCATAGGTTGCGGCGGTCAGATGGCAATCGTTCTGTGTAAAAATTAATAGCTTGTCGATATCTGAACTACAATAGAAAGCAGAACCTTATAACCGTGAAAAAATGTTAGGTACACAGAATTGTCTGTTTCATCGGTTCCATATCCGACATGTTACGATATCCAACGAATAATGTTTTCTAATATATTTTTTCTATTCGAGACCTTTGATACCCAAAAAACGTAATTAGGCTGATAAGTTCCGATATCTTGGATTTTATATCGAATTTATTGCCGGTTCTTCTCGGTATAAACTACACTCCGAAACGATTTTAGCTTTACATGAAAAATATTGCTTTGAATGAATGAATGAATGAATGAATGAATACTCTTTATTGTACACCGAACAAAACATACAGAAAATTAATACAAAAAAGTAGCACAGTATAGACTATACTTATTTTTTCTTTACGTGTCTTATTTGGTAACAATATTTGGAACGATAATTACGAAATTTCGTACATTATTTTTCATGATAATTTTTCTTAAACTCTTATGTGTGTTTAGCACGTCATATTTGTCTGCTAAATAAGTCAAGTAACGAAAAATGGACTATACAAGAGGCGGCTTTATCCCTAAAGCAGCTATTTATAAATTGCTGATTCGAAAGTGCTTGAAATCAATTTGAATTTGAATAATGAAAGGCTTAACTGCTTAGTAAAGTACCTACTTTAATAACCAGTTAAGCCTTTCATTATACAAGTTCAAATTGTTTTCAACGGCCTAGTGATTGATACGTAAAGTAGCTAAACGTTTGTACGGTGAGTGAGAGAACCGGAAGCCTACTTCCCATCACTTCCATAACGTCCTTTTCTCCTTCGCCCCCTTATATCCTTTTAATACTCAATGGATTAGCCGTTCCTTTGGTGCTGTAAATTTCATTGGTTCCTTTTTAAATTTATTTATCAAAAAAGTGGTACATTTTCCAGTTAAGTTACATAAGGTTCCTATTATTTTCATTAAATTAAATCTAACTAGAAATACTGGTATGTTTGATACAAGAATATTTACAATCAATCGATTGTGTAAAAAATACTTTTTTATATATTAAAAAGAATTTTCGGAAAAATATATTTTTGAATAACTAGTTATAATGAAATATATAAAAAAAAATCATTTTCATGTTATTTGTAACGCATACCGTAGAATTCTACATCTCACAATTTCCACTTTGAGCTAGTAATTGTAACTCGTCGACTTGTTTATATTTAAAAAAAGCATAAAATCCACCATGTGACCACGCCTTTACGCTGTCATAATCTATAATAAGGTAAAGTGTTCTACACATAAGTGCTAAGATGTTACTCAAATAATAAGATTTTCTCGTTTTTATACACACGTAGTTGAATTTTACTTATTTGTTTCATTCAAGTTTAAAAATAATAGGTCAATTAAAATTAATTGAATAAATGAATAGTCCAGTAGTGCTTTTTAATATTAGTTAAGTATTTTTAAGCTTCAATTATACTTAGGGTAAACTGTTTTGAACGTTTATTTTTAATTATTTATAATTCATAAGCAAAGCTACAGATAAATAATTTTATTACTTACACTGGTAAAGCTTATTTAAAATAATTGGGCCTTTTAGAAATAAGCATAAAGTTGCACGTAACGGGATTGGTCAATTCTCTACCGCTAGGCGCTAACCAATCACATCGCGTAAAATGTAATTCGCGTTAAGTTTCGAGAGCGGAGAGGTCGATTCCACCGATGACACTGTCAAGGCAAGGAAAATCTAGGAAAATTCACACTATAAAAACGTCTATAACTTTCTCTTCTATGTAATTTTAATTATGATATACAAAATGTCAACTGGGCATGTGTTGGATATTTTACCCGCGTTACCAGAATTGACATTTAAAATATAACTTAATCTATAAATGTATAACTTTAGAGCTGTTAATGTATTATAAAGTTGCATTGTATTCAAATTATATGAAAATGTCTTAAGCATTCGATTAGTCACGTGATCATGTTTTATTATCATTGAATCTAGTTATCTTTGGTTTTTGCACTGTTGTGGCCAATAATTTTTGTAATTATAGGTATATTTTATTACGTTCATACAATTTGATATTAAAAATTACGTACTATTTGAAATTAAACAGATCAACCCCTGTCGTACTCGATCGCAAGCTAGTTGCTAGGCAACATCGTCCAAAATCCGAAATACTGAGTGCCAAAATCCATGACCTTATTTATCTATGGCTATATAATATCATCGGTCGTGTCTCACTAACGTTTGAATAATGTGTTCATATCTTTAGTTATTTGTACGTGTCTGTAAAAATTATGACCGCGGTGTGACTATGTAATTGTGAAGATAATAGATAGCCCCCGGCTATGTTGGTAGAGCGTTTTTAATAGCGGTGCATGTTCTAACTTTAGTACTACTTTTATTATTAATACGCCTTACAATGATGCTTGGATATATTTAGAGCTAGAATGCCTGTGACGCTTTGCAACCCTCTTAATATAAATAAAAAATAGGTTCTGTATTTGACCCATATGTGTGTTATGTATTTATATGTGTGTGTGTCTCTCTCTCTCTCTCTCTCTCTCTCTGTGTGTGTGTGTGTGTGTGTGTGTGTGTGTGTGTGTGTGTGTGTGTGTGTGTGTGTGTGTGTGTGTATGTATGTACGTCTATATATTCGCGATTTTTCCAAAAAGTACTGATCCTATTTGGATTTCGTCTTTGCTATTTTCAGAAGGTTTTAGTATATACTGATGAATTTGTTCGGAGATAAACAAAGAAACTCTTCAATAAGTAATAGTTAATGACCCGCGATTGCGGCGATTCTCTGTCCATTTATAGGTTTAACAACAGTTATGTGTTTAAGATAAATGTAAGAAGAAATCTAACCATGGTTTACCAATGGACTTTTCGAATTATTTCTCACTAGCTTCTAGCCGTTTCACTCGCATATATAGTTATTGCTTCACTTCTATAAGTCGTTGCATGATTTAATATAGCCTATAACTTTCATCAATAACTGGGCAATCAAACAATAAATAATTTTTCAAATCGGATCCTTAGTTTTAGAGATTACCCTCTACATACAAACTTGCAAACAAATTAAAGAGGTAATCTTTATAATATTAGTATAAATTTTCATAACGATAATATGATAATGTTCTTTAGAAAATATAAAGCGTTTCTATAGTATGATACTATTTACGAACACTAATTTATTGTTGTTTAAAACCCACTGTGCGTATTCAAGGGTTAATAGTTCTTTATTATGTCAACGTTTACGTCTTTAATCTTAATATATTAGGAACTAGTTGTCATCCCTGGTTTCGTTTGCACTTTTTTACTATAACTTTATATATTTAGACAGATTTATTTTTTCATTTTAGTACAAAAATCAGAAATTAACTTGAGCTTGTGTATTGTTCGGTGTATTTCTCAATAATATATTTTTTATATTGTTACAAGAGAATATCTTATATCAGTATATAGCTCATTGACAAAAAATCATTTCATGTATCTACAATAGATCATAAGGCCTTATGTCTAAAACACATAATATATGCTTGCGACATCACGTTGTGCATTTCACGACGTCGTGAAACGTTATAACGTCGGGTCGTGAAATCTACGACATGTATCGTTTAAACCCTTTTTCATAGGAAAAAATAATTTACTTAAAAAATAACTGATATTGTACCTATAAATGGACAAACGATTTCAGCAATCACGGGACATTAGCTTATTAATTAAAGACTTCCTTGGTTTATATCCGAGCATATTCATCAGATTCTAATATATTATATACTAAACCTTTCTTAAAAAATATGCATTTAAAGCAAAAACACCATACAAATCGGACCAGCTTTTGACACAACAAATTGCGAATATACATACATATGGATGAATATAGAACTCAATGTGAAATCGCATCGTAATTTGTTACAATGCACGTCGTACACTTATACGACACGACGTCGCGTAGTTTCTACACGTCGTCGTGGCGTGCAAAGATACTATCACGCATTATGGTTTTGGTTGTTGAACTACGTGTTAGTAAGTACAAAATTAAAAGTTTTCTGTCCATGAATACGTCATTGAACTCCTCCTAAATGCCTGGTCTGATTTTGACGAAATACAAAAATAAATAAATAATAATAACTTGATTTAGATTCACGATTAGCTGCTTTTAGGCAGGACAGCGTTTGTCGTGCTCGTTTGTAATATGTTTTATTAACATTACTGTTAAATAATTAATTTAATTAATAAGAATATAAAATCATCAGTCGTTTAAACACTTATACCAATAACTCATAACGTTGCTAATATTTGATCTGATCATAAAATCCTCAGTCATAAAGAGAGCCGTTAGAAGTTATAGGGACATAAACGTAGGGTAACCACGCTGTCTCAATACTCCGTCTTAGGATAATTAATAAGAAATTACTAGGTTCGCCAACTATTTGGATAAATTAAGATTCATCATAATTTAGTGTCTATCAAAATGCTCTTTATAACATTATTTGTGGCAAATATTAAAAAAAATGTCGTGGTAAAAATAATTAATAAAAACCGTTATGGTATAGACCTTTATTCTATGTATAACTAATGTTGCCACTAGCGGTTTCAGTTGCGCTTATGGTTACTGCTACTCTCCTATGAATCGTAGCGTAATGTAATGTAGCCTATGTATATAGCCTTAATTTGCGCTCCGCCGCTCTGACTGGCGTAACACCGTCCACAAATCATGTGAACGATTTGAGACAACCCGTCGCGAACATCTCGACGCCAAACGCAAGTTACAGAAGACCAGACCCAAAATTATATACGAGTACCCGCGAAACGCATCTGGGCAACTGTACTGTGCAGCCTGCGACCGTACATTCCAAACCAAATTTGGGTTTGCAAGCCATATCCGCTCACATCAACGAAAGAGCGCGTTTTAAAACAGTCAATGCAAGGTTCGCCGTCGTCGTGGAGATCATCATCATCATATAGCCTTAATTAACAGGCTATCCAACCCAAAAATATTTTTTAATCAGATCTGTGATTTTAGCGATTACTCCCTACATACAAATTTACAAACAAATTTTTTCTTCATAATATTAGTTAATTTGGCATAAAAATAGTATAAAAGAAAACAATACCGTTTTACAGTAATACATAGGTACAGCGCCCTGTAGTCGCACATATTCTTTTAAAATGTCTTTAAACTCGCTTTGTGTCATATCTATTTAATAAAAAAATGACTTTGATGTGGCAGACCATTAGTTCGAAGAAAATTATACAAATAATCATACATATATGCTTATATAATAAAGAGAGAGCGAGAATTTTGTGTATGCGAAGTAAAACCTATTTTAAAAATTATGATACCATCTGTAAAGTACCTTATTCTAGAGGCTATATTATGCTTTCTAGAGGCTATATTATACAAATGCTTATTATTATAAAATAAAATCTACATTAATGCGGCAAGCAGAAGCTAGTACAATCATATTTTACATCAAAGTCAAATACCGCCTTGCCATCACACATAAAAATAATTTTAAAACGTTTCGAACTGTCTGTAATAGTTTTATACCCACAGAACCGGCTAGAATCGTTACTCGTTATACGTTATTTACCACCAGTAAGTGGTATATTACATAATTTCTCTTATAAAATAGTTATATATCATCTGTATGATTCCCGTGACTCGCTCGAGGCGTACCGTGAGTATGGTTAATTTATACACCATAAATATATGGAACTAGATATTCGTTCTGTGCTCGAATCGATAAATAATCGATGAGACATAATTATGTTACACTATTACCGATGTTCGGTCGCTGATAATAAAAATGTCAAAATATTTAACTTTATGTAGGTATTTATTACTAGCTATTTGCTTTAACTTAATTTATGTTTAATTAATGTTATATGGATGATGATAAGCTATAATGTGTCAACCCACAAAAAGTTAAATTTGGAGATATCGATGTATTCTGATAATATATTACCTATTTAACATTATTAAAAAAAAATCAATTCATCTATACTAAACAATTATGGATTTTTTTTTAATTTAATGTTTTGAATATGGAAGTGTGTGCCATATTTTGCAATATGTAATAATCCCATATGAGAAAAATATTATCACATAAATTTTTTTATAATATCAATCTACTTTTAATATATACTTATTTAAACAATTAGAAATATATTTGAATCTTTAGACGCCATTTTCTTAATAACTGGTCAAGTGCGAGTAGGACTCGCATACCGAGGGTTCCGTACAAACTTATAGACATCTATATAAGACTAACCCATCTACGCCATTTGTGGTCTTCATCATCAGTTCCAACATAAGTTACTATCAAAAATACCTAAATCGGTATAGGCTTGCCTATAATATTTGAGGAGTTCCCTCAATTTCTCCAGGATCCCATCATCTGATCCTGACCTGAAGACAATGGGACCACCTTGAAAGTATACCTTTTCAAACAAAAAAAAAATTGAAAATCGGTACACAAATGGCGGCGTCATCGGCGAACAAACATAAAAAAAAATTAAATATAAGGTCGAATTGATAACACTCCTTTTTTAGAAGTCGCTTAAATATAATCAAATATTATGTAAATATGGATCACGTCCAAAAAACTATTTTGAAACTACTTAGGAGCACTTTAATTTAAAACACAATCATGGATGCAATCCATGAAAACACAAAATTTTATTTTAAGTACTGATACACCTTATACTTTCAAAAAAGCAAAGTTATAGCGCGATTCAGGATACTCCCAGCGCCATCTCTTAACAATTTCAATGAACTAACTTGTTGACTTTGACATTAACAACATATTATATTTTATTGTCGTTTTATTTTTATTTATATTCTACTACACTCCACTGCCCCTGCACTACGTTCGTAAAATATTTAGATTTACATTATCAATCAAAATATATATTAGTGTTGCCAAGACGAAAATAAGTACTCCTTAATTCGAACAAAACTAATTGTTTATTTATAAATAACTAATTATATTACTAATAACCAGAAGACTTATATGTGTAGATAAAGAGGTAAATTAAATAACTCGATCTGTTTGAATTTAATTTTAAAATTTTCGTACTAAGTCAATACGAGTACTTAAATCAAATCGCGTGAAGCTCTTATATTGAATGTTATATACGTAATGACGTTATAAATCGACGATAAAACTTTTAAATGAAAAGTTTATTTCATTATTTTTAGCGCGTTTAAATAATAATTAAAATAAAAAAAATATTAATCGAGCAGAATTATATCACAGTTAATGTCATAATGTTGTAATAGATGGCATTAGCTGTACGCTACATCGCGCTATCATTTTGTTAGCTGCGATATATAGATTGCATTGCGTTGTTTATAAAGGTTTGCTGCTTTTTAATGTTTTCGTATTGATACAAATTTCTTCTCAGTGTTTGTAAAATTGTTTTTTTGACCATGGTCAACTATTATGTTAATTTGTTACAAGTACATATAATTTTAATTCTAAGATTAATATATTTTCCGCTTGATCAATTTACAACTTGATACGTTTACGCGTTCCTGAGAAAAAGGTTGAAAGACAGACGTACAGACTGACAGACACACGAACAGAAATTTACAGTTTTCGGATTTTTTCCTTTATGTATACTAAAGGACCATGCTCCTGGCCAAATTTCATAATGCTTGGTCAATGGGAAGTACCCTATAGGTTTTGATTCCCTTGCGAATACGTTAAAAACGCTATCATACTTAAAATATGTGATATAAATGACCGTATCTTTTGATTGCGTTAACTTAGAAGTTTGATTTTTTCACAGCTCTTAGTAATTATAACTCTGAGTACTTGACGTTGATAAAAATTTGTTTCCTTCAAGGGTTTCTGAGAAAAAGGTTGAAAGACAAACTTACACACAGACAAACATACATACAAAAATTTACAGTTTTCAGATTTTTTCCTTTATTTGTACCATAAGATCTTACTTCTTGCCAAATTTCATCGTGCTAGGTTAATGGGAAGTACCCTATAGGTTTTGATTCCCTTGCGAAAACGCTAAAATGGTCAAAATATACGACATATTTTCCATTATCTTTTGATTGCGTTGACTTAGAACTTTAACATTTTCACGGCCGCATGTCATCGTAGACTTGAGTATATGATATTAATTTGAACATGATACGTCCATGCATTTCTGAGAAAAAAGGGTTGACATCCCGACAGACAGACAGACAGACAGACAGACAGACAGACAGACAGACAGACAGACAGACAGACAGACAGACGGACAACAAAGTGATCCTATAAGGGTTCCGTTTTTCCTTTTAAGGTACGGAACCCTAAAAATGAAGTCCGTGTGTCTTGACATAGAATTGCTTATCAGCGTCCATATATGAAGTACTTTTTAATTTAAAATATTATTTATTCGCTGGCCCTTGCGGTTTCACTCGCGTTTATGGTCACTGTTCACTCATAAAGTCGCTGGGTGATGATAAAGTTATTTGATATAGGGGCGAAATTTATATCTATAGTTATTTAGAGGCTTTTGTATTTGTACATACTTTTATATTGTATTTGTATTTCTATATATACTTTACTACAACCTATGTATTATTTTTTTAAGATGCATAAATATATGAATATACTTAAATTGACAATTTAATACGTATTGCTAAGATACTGTTAAAACTACCCACATTTAGCAAATTTACTCTCAATACACATAATAACGTTACCTTTTTTTTCTATTCCTAACACATTCTAAAATTACATGCTGTAAATCTTCTAAAACCCCACATATTCCACAATTAGGTGAAATTGCTTTATTCGTTAAAAATTTAAATTTGCCTAAAAGAATATGTCCAGAACGCACTCTAAATGCTGTAACAAGTTTAATTCTACTCGATTTAATTATTATAAAGAAGTAAAATTTCTTTGTAAGTAGTAGCAGGTAATGTCTGTAACTACTGAACTGATTTAAATTCTTTTTTAGTTGGATAGCACGTTTATTAAGGAAGATTATAGGCTATATTACATTACGCTAAAACTCGTACTAGCGAAGGATTAACCATGCGAGTGAAATTGCGAGGTTACAGCTCGTATCTTATAGCAGATTACGATTAGATTTTTTATCTAAAATTATGAAACATAAAACAACTAGTTTTGATTTTAATTCAGTTATTGTTCAACTTAATAAAATTTTCGAAAAACATTTCAACCTTTTCCGGCTTAAATTAATTTATCTGTGGCTTATAACATGATTATAATTCATGTGATGAAGAAGGCAATCCCTGATACCACTGATTCGATTTGAAAAATTCATTTTGTGTTGGATATCACGTTTATTGAGAAAGTTCATAAGCTATATTACATTACGCTACGTTAACATCATTATTAACAGCGACTTGTACATCACCAATTATAAATAATTGTTACTATTATTTACTACTGTTGAGGGGATATTAAGTGGCTATGTTTATTGTAAAAATGATTAAATGGCTGCATCCGCCATTAAATTGTCAGTCAGTAATATAACTCCGACTCAATAGACTTGTCTATGATTTCCTTTTAAAATAACAATGACCTTCCTCAATTATTTTATACTAATATAATAAAGGGAGGGAGAGAGAGTACATTTTGTATGCTTGAAGTAAACTTCGAAATCACAGAATCAAATCTGGTATCATTTGATAGGTGCATTATCCTAAATGGTCATACGCTACATTTTATGTATATCTGCGTATTATTTTAAAACGAAATCTACTGCGAACGAAGCCTTAGTCCATAGTACTTTAGATGATTTATTTATTTTTAACTAAACACATGAATGAATTTTATGGATGTAAGTGACTAGAATGGAAGCATTTTTTATGACTTAACTCTTAATAAACGGTTTTATTTTATAGTTTATAGTGATAAAAATAATTGGATCAAAGCTGAATGTAGTTGTATAATTCAAATCGCGATATTATGAATGTATAATAATATAAAAAATAATATAAAAAATTCAAGGTATGGAAAGGATTGGATTTATTTGTAAAGATTTTCCTTTATGACGTCTGAAACTGATTAAAAAACACTACAAACTATGTAAGTTAATTTAATTGAATCTTAATAATGCGCACACTTGATTATAATATTATACTGTATGTCTGAATGTATTTTATGTATTCTACTAATTGAAATTAAGTTGATGATATATATGTGTAATACGTGAAGTTACAAAAAAACAACAGATTTTCGTAGAATCTTTCTGATTTTGGTAGGATAACATTTTTATTATTTTTTATGGTTTTTTCCCTAGTTATTTATTAGTTTATTTTTGTTATATTTTTACTTTTTTTTGGGTAGTTTGTGTTAATCAATACTGTCAATGAAATTTTAACGCTACGTTAGTTAAAAAAAAAATCAGCTTTAAAGGAGAGCGAAATATAATAATTTTTCATCGAACCTATTTTAAATCAAAAATATATTAAAAAAATTATGCTTATTCTGACTTTCGCACTGTTAGAATTTCCTTGACGAAACATTTTACTTTCTATATTTTAGAAGGTATTGTTAATTTTTGAAGCATTAGAATATAAAGAACACCAAATGCATAATATATGTACGTAAAGTATATTGTGGCGTTTATGTTTCCTTGAATTCTGTATTTAATTTTTTCCTCGAGTACGGGAAGGAAATACGGCTATTTAAGATAGATGTTAAGACAACAATGGCCATCCTAAATCTGTGGCATTGAATCGTTTTTTTAAGCAGATAGTGCACTGTGAATTCAATGTACAACCATTTAGAGTAACTGGTAACTGGTAATTGTTATATGGACGCTGATAAGCAATAATATGTGTTCCGACCCTAACTCGTATTACATTGTTTTGTATTTCTTAAAGTTAAAAAATTAAAGTAACAGCGTGTAGATGTCTCACTTCTGGGCAAAGGCCTCCTCTTCTATTAAGGTAGTTTATTAAGGAAGGTTTTTTAGAACTTAATTCACCACGCAGCTCCACTGCGAGTTGTCAGAATTTCTCTCATCATGCAAGTTCCCTCACGATGTTTTCCTTCCCCGAGCTCAAGATTAATTCAAACACAAATTTAGCACTTGAAAACACAGCAGGCCGGGGTTTGATCCCGCTATCGGTGATTAAAATCCTCAAGTTCTAACCTTTGCTTGTATTTCTTATTGGTTATTTAATATTATTAATATAATAGCCTAAGGTACGCTACCGTGAGAAGTACTTTCACTCATGATGCAGCGGATACATCAGTCAGATGCTGTGAACCGTTTTTCACGGACCGGTCACTATTTTTAACACTACAAATTATAGCGGTTAAAGCTCATGATTAATGAATCTTACTTAATTTTAATAACTTCCTGTAACTACAGAATGGTCGTACACTTAATGTACATTCAAGAAAGCGGACTTTCCATCGGACTACATAAGGATGTGCGTTTGTTTTTAGCCGACTTTATAAAAGGAACACATCTTCAACGATTTTGTTAGGTTTAGTTTAGTTTTTTTTTTTTGTTTGAAAGGATATTATGTATGTTATGTATCAAAATAGTTAGAAAATGAAATTACATATTTTGCTGTTGACTTCAACCTTTTTTTAAGGCTTGTAAGTTATTAAAGAGTCGTGTGAGCTAGTTTTTAAAATATTTTTGGTACTTATTAGATATTTACATTATCGAGTGTATGTACCTATATAACATATCTAATGAAAGAAATTATATTATTTTAAAATATATAATTTATACATATATAACGATGTACTATTTTGGAAAATCCAAAGGTAATTTACATGGTTAGTTATAATCTGACGTCAATTTTGAAAAATGTAATGCGATTTTAAAAATACTAATCTCAATTTATTTCAAGTTTATACTGTAAATATACACCTTTACGGTACGCATGTAATTAACTTTATATTCTGAGATGGAAAGGATATTCCCACACTTTGCTATAAAATAATCAACGTAAGAAATGTATTTTTTATTAAACTATTCATAAACATAAACTAATTCTTTATTATGAAACACTGTCACTATCAATACATGCTGTATTCTGACACATAATTTTTGATTTTGTACTAAAATTTCTTTCTTCCTTTAGCTGTTAAAATGTATGTTTTGATAGCGTTAGTTTTATACAATTAGGCCTAATGGTCTTAAAATCGTGCATTCTGTCAATAGCACTCGTAATTTCTAATTTACGTGCTGGTGCTCGCGACTTCGTCATCGATGTCTGGGATGCCTACGTCATTGTAGCTTTATGCATGTAAAGTCTCAGCCCTATCGGTTTAAAATTGACAAAGTTTCATATAATCATCCCCCTTGGTGGTAGAGTTAATCAAAACCCTTTCTTAGCAGATGCCTACGTTATAACATCTACCTGCATGCCAAATTTCAGCCCGACCCGTCCAGTAATTTGGGCTGTGCGTTGATAGACCACTATGTTAGTCAGTCAGTCACCTTTGAATTATATATATTTAGATAAACTGAATCGGAAACGAATATCACTCTTTAGATTTGTAATATATATACAAACAAAAAATACATCGTTTTACTGTTGTATATAAAAAGATATTTATATTTATGTCATAAAACGTTAATCCCATTTAATTTGTGCAATATGTTCTATTATTTGTATTTTTATTTTTATTACATTTTCCAAACAATATTACAAGAAAAACTTTAACGAAATCTCGTAACAATACATTCGTAGCATCTTTTGCGGTTATAGTATACAAAGTTACATTTTTGTATTAAAACAATAGAAACAGATATAAAAAAAAATTGATTCGTATTCCTAGGATGTAGACCGCACAGAGTGTAATAATACTAGACATCTAGACTCATTTTAATGCTACCCTGTAACATCGGACACGCATCAAGTGTTGCCGGTAATTGCGGTTCGCTTCCAATTTGCTGATATTAGGACTTTTTTATATAATTAACTTTCGATTCTAAGGCTTTCTCGGATACCTAGACAGTATTTTCGTTTGGAGAAAATTATAAACGATTACCGATATTGGAAAAAGTACCATTTCAGAATGGTAATAGCCGTGAAATTTAATCTAATTCGATTACCAACAATAAGAATAATGTGAACGAATGATGGTAATAAAACGATTAATCGAAAGTCGAAGTGACGAATTGTGTTTTTTAAGATTGTTTATCGATTTAGTTTTAGTTGTGGTTGAGTAATTAATTAGTTGTGAAATAATGTGTTGTTATTTTGTTTATATTTTAGGTTTTTTGTTTAGCTATATTCTATTTTCGTATGTTTATTTTGTTCCAGTTTTAATGATTCTTTTTAATTTATTGAATTATGACAACCGTGAAGCGCGGTAAACTATTAATATTACACAAATTATATACTTAAGCTTAGCCAATTTATACCATTCACAACATTAATAAATAATTAAAGATTGTTTTGTATACTAGAGTCATATTACTTACACTACTAAATGGTAGATATTAATTTGAAGAAGATCTAATAAAAACGTTCCTACGTTATCATAATCAAAATCTACATCTCTAGCTTTAATTTTGCAATATTAATAAGTTATAAATTAAATGTATAAAGAGTCCTGTTTTTTAAAATAAGCTAGAAATCATTTTAAACATCCAAGAAAAATTGAGAACACTCGATTAAGTCACTTTTAAAACGGTTCATCCGTTCAAGCGTTTCCGACAGACACACGAATGCGAACGTTCAATTTATAATACTTTTTTTGGGTGATACAAATGATTAAAAGCGGATCACTAACAACTGAGATAAAATACATTCAGTTTATTCCTTTATGGAAAATAAAAAGTAAATGGACGCTGATAAGCAATACTGTGTCAAGTAACACGGACTTCATTTTGTGGAAATGGCATCTAAAGATGTCAAACCTATTCTTAACAAATATGTTTGAAGAAGTACTTATGCATCTTTTCTTGTATTTTTTGTTAAGAGGTATAAATTAAAATCAGACTAATATATTTAATATATTATCTAATAAAAAGTTTTTTTCAATGTTTGAGATTAATGTATAAGTTGTAAAATACGGAACGCACTTGAAATGTAAACCAATTAATTAAGAAACTTTTTTCCTTACTTATTTAATTTATATAACTTCAATTTTTTTTACAATGTTAAATAGGTGATGCAGTATCAAAATACATCAATATCTCCGAATTAAGCTTTTTGTGGGTTGACACATTGATTATCAGCATCCAAATATATGTAAATATGCTATATATTAAACTGTATTTTTTTGGGTACGTAAAAGATATACATATCACATATGATATTCGAAAATATGAATACAAAAATTTACATAGATATATACAATTTTGTTCTCGTTTGCCTTAAAATGAATTGGTTCGTGTTTTAACGGCTGTACTTAAGTGTTGTTATCTGTTTCAGATTGGGCGATAAACTTGAAGGTGGTGAAGGATAGAAGCGTGAGTACTTTACCTACATACAAAATACTTGGCGGAAGCGCAGACGAGAGATAATTAAAGTTTCACAGATTTTTTTCTGTAACCTATAACGTATCTTGTAAATATTATACATTTCTAATAGTGATCTACAATTTTAATAATAAGCAAATGTTATATAAATAAATGAAATGATTTCCGTCGGTAAGCGGTATTTTTGCTTCATTATAATCCAAATTAGGTTTTATAGAATAGGAATATTGAAAACAGTTCCCCAGGAAAATTATCAAATTCAGAAAAAATAGTGTTAATTTTTTATGTATACTTTTAAATTATAATATATTAAATAGCAAAACGGTCTTGATCAAGACTCATAATTCAAATAAATAATGTACGCAATTCAAATTCAAACAGTTAATATTGAAATCGAAACAATTTATGCATTGCTTCCATACCTTTAACACTGTTAACATGAATCGCGATGTGCCAGACGAACGAGATTTCCAAGGGATATTTTTTATGACCTACCCACATTCATACCATATAAGCGCATAAGCACACCATATCATAATGATAATTGCTTTTGCTTATTTTATATTGTGCCTTAACAATATTCAAAAACACCTATGCAACTGAATATATTAACTACGTAGCTGGGAATTAAGTAGATTTCTTTATGCAGTTCCCACGACAAGATAGTCGTTACAGCGATTGTCTTGTCTAGAGTCTGTGTCGGCGTAAAGTGGATAAGTCTGTTACTAATGTCCGGGGCAGCTTCTTTCCCATGTATCGTGATGCACTTTACCTACATACGGTGGAACAAAATTACAGACGAGATCAGATGCTGTAAGATTGTGAAAAGATTTATGGGTGTGAATTTCGTGTAATGTCTTAACCTAGTCTAGTGATATCTAATTTTTTTTGTACTTTTAATCTCGTTAAGACAGTGCGGAGATCTTGCTCGTTTTGGAAACGATCTAATGAATATATTTTAGTTTTATAAGATTAAATTTAAAAATAAGTGAATTTTATTGACATGCTCAAAAAGTAGTAGAGTTTGTTTTATGCCGATGTTTTTTTTTATACAGACCAAATAAATATTAATAACTAAAATAATATATCCAATTGACAGACTTGCAGATAAATTCTTATATTCCATAATAAAATGCTTAAAAGTTATCTTTTTGCTGTCGTCAATAATTTATCATTTTTAAGTTGCTATCGATTCCGTTTTAAAAGTTTAAATGAAATATTTTACAATTAAATATACGTGATCTTAAAAAAGTTAACTTTTTATCATGACGATGGCCGACTTTTAATAATTTTTGCCTTAAAAATGTCTTATTATTTATTTTTGTTAAATCTTTTCCTAATTCTTTAAATTAACGAAATTATCGGTAAAAAATGTAAATATTTTTCTTTTTACTATTATTATATTATATTTCCGATGAGGGATTTATTGAAAATGTAAGTCAATGACGCTAGAATTTCTTTAGGTATTTTACAAACCTATCATACCCGGGCAGGTCCAATAAAAAAGCATTTATAAATAATTATAAAAAATGCTTCAAAATCAAAATAAAATAAAAAATACCTTATTCTAATAGGCTCTCACGACCACTTTTGAATCGTCAATACATGAAAAAACAAAAAAAAATTACATCAATAATGAAGTTACCACCGGTTCCTAACGTAGATTCTACCGAGAAGAACCGGCAATCGATAGTTTGTTACTAACACTCGATAGTTACTTGCATTTTAGTTGATATATTTTATATACATAAATTACTTCATGTTTATTAATTGATAAAATGCATCTATATGTGAATTGAGCAATATTTTTATTGACTTTTTTGTGATTCTAATTGATACTTTTCATTTAATGGTTTATAGTCTCAATTAATTTGCATTAAATATTAAGATATTAAAATAACTTTATGCATTAAAACATCATTAAACGATATATAGTTTTTATAATTCAGTAGTCACCCTAAAACAGTAGTATAATAGAAGTGCCTTAAATGTTTAAGAGAATTATTCCTAAGATTTCAAATTGTACTAAAACAACTATCACGATTATATTTATAGCGCTTCTTGAAATAGAATCTTGATACTTCTATTTTAATCAAAAGTAAATGGTCATAGGAGAGAATAACACTTATAAGTTTTACTTTCGTAAATGGTGTAAAACAACTCTGTAACCTGGTAACAATTACCTATGTCACCTTATGGAAGCTGTGACTGTCAAAAATAAGGTATGAAAAGAATACTAATATAAACAATCCTAAAACAACAAGCTTAGGATGAAGCGCTCTTCTCCAAAGATGCTATTTGACTAACGTTATATCAAAACGTTGTCTTAGATTTTCGCGATTATTACTCATCGAAATAAAACTATTTTAAAGGGATATAAATCGCGTATATTAATTCTTTTTATCATCCTGACGTTTCGAGCACTTTACAACGTTCTACCCGTGACCGTAGTTTTATTTCAATGAGTTATATCAAAACTTAAGCGACGTTATACTGTAAATCATTACACGTTTAGCCTAATGCTCACAATGTTGTTCACGTCACTTCTAAATTTCCAAGTTCCGTGTCACGGAACACATGTAATTGCATTAATTTGACAGCTCGCGTGTCGAATCATTCACGGCTGAGATAAAATAGGAAATACATAGAAAGTAAAAGTATATAATATATTGGGTGGTAATAACAGTTTTATAAATAATTCGTGCATCAATCATTCGAACTATGGTTGCGATGTGTGTGGAATAACTGCTTAATGCTTGTAATGAGTTAATTTGTTATAAATTATGACGCCGCGCCGTTATGAACGCTTTAGATGCGTTTTTCGCGGTCTTTTATCTGATAGATGAATATAATGAAGTTATTTAGTTTTGATTGAAGGTTCTTGGTTAAATGTGAATTTACCGATATTATGGTATATTACTGTTATGTCTTGGCGAGAATTACACTTATAAGTTTTGATCTCAGATTTTCATAATTGGACTACTGTGTCAAGCCACACCGACTTAATTTTGAGAAAATGGCGTCTAAAGATGTCAAACTTATTCTTAATAAATATGTTTAAAGTAGTATATATAACTGTATATTAATTTTTAGAAAAAGTTATAATGAATTAAAAGCAGATTGATATATTTAATATATTATCTAATAAAAGTTTTCCAAATGTTTGAGATTATTGTATAAATTGCAAAATATGGTACGCACTTGAAATTCGAAACAATTCATTAAGAAACTTTTTCCCGTACTTATTTAATTTATATGACTTCAATTTTTTTATAATGTTAAATAGGTGATGCAGTATCAAAATACATCAATATCTCCAAATTTGACTTTTTGTTGGTTGACACATTATTGCTTATCAGCATCCAAATATAAGTTGTTTATTATTGCTACCTTACACCTGAAAGAATTTACTGTCATTGGATCATTTTGATATATAAAGTTTAGTCCCCGTTTTCCTGCTCTTGAAACCACTAGTGAAAGCTATTAACGTCATATCTATAATATTTTTAAAATTATTAATTTAAAAAAATATATGATTTTTTTTTTAAATCTTATAAAATGCACACTGTGTGTTTTATAAAAAGTGCGTATGAAAATGCCTTAGAAACACATAATTATTGCTCCTACACGTACTCTTACTCATCGTACACGTATTGTATATTGTATGTTATTTATGTATTCAGTCTACCCTATTCAAAAACAGGTGCGTTGAGATGTTCAATAAAGGCAGCTAGTTTTTATTATAATATTTTTCTAAACGGGATTCCATTAATAATTATCTCATAAATGCATCGCTTATCAGAAACACTCGTAAAGTAGTTACTTTATAATGAAGTAATTTGCTATGCATTCGTTCAAATTAAGATTTTTTTCTAAGATAAATATTTTATGCGAATTATAGAGTTTTTAGTTTTTGTTTTTGTTTGAATTAATACTTAATATCATTTACAAATGTATGTAAAATTTTCTTAGAATTATAAAAATGGTAATATTATTACACAAATTCTCTTGTTTTAATATTGATTTCCGTTAAAACAATTTAAATATTTAAAAAAATTAAAGAATAATTACCAATTAATATGATTAGTAAATGAGACAAATACTTAATTACGAAGTTATTAAAACAATTTACATTTAATCGATGCAAAAAATTTCAACCGTTACGCCTTTTCACAAGATGGCGGATCTTTGTAGTGGTACAGCCTAGTTGTAGCCTTCTGACGTCAGCTCGTATACGGACTAACTCGACCGGAAAAGGACATTCTCAAAGAAAATAGCCGTAAAGAGGCTGGTTTAGCTTAGTTTAGAATGGTAAGTGAGCTGAAAGTGTAATCGGCCATTCATCCCTTATTCCTTTTTAAGCTGCCAATGCTTTTGGGGCTCATCTGGTGCTGCAAACGTTCATGTTTTGCGGTGATCACTTAACATCAGGTGAACTGCGAGCCCATTTGCCCACTATTAAAACAAAAGAAAGAAAGAAAAACTATTGAAAAACACACAGAGTGCACAAATAAAAAAATACACTTTTTCTTATTACGACGATTAAATTAAACAATAAAATAAAAAAGAAAAACTTTAAAATAAAATAATTATCAACTTTGTGTGCTGTCAGAAGGTCTGAGCGGTCTGCTCAGACTATGAGGTTCTTGAACCTCTGCTCATTTTCATCTGTCCCCATTGTGGGCATGCAGCGATAGTGTAAACTGATACTTAAAAAAAAAAGAAAATATGTTTTAGTTTCGTTCGTATTCGACTAAGAATCATTCTCAATTTAAACAATTTGCAAGACAATGATTATGATTAACGATCGTTAAAAAGGGTTTTATAAAACAATCACTGTTGCATGTACGTTTAGTGGATTTTTTTTTAAAGTCAAAAGCCGGCAATCAATTACACATCGCCGGCGTTAGAATAAGTTCAAGTTTGTTATTATCTGTCGTATATCATGTTTCGTGTTGCTTAATGCGAGTTTACAGTTGAATGAGTATCGGAATAATGTTGGTACCTGTAATGTGTAATAATTACTGCCTATACCACTTGGCGTATTACGAAATGGGTACTTAAGTATGCTACACTATTTTGTTTTAACGGTAATTAATTTACTGTTTACGAAACTAATCATGTGTTTAATAATATTTTTAAATAATTAATTGGCTTTTGCTGGTGGCTTCGTTTGGGTTAGTACAAATTTTGATTTAAAATAACGTAGTATAAAAATATACCATATATGATTAAAATGGGTTGAGTAGTCCCGGAGTTTACTTCGTACGTACACCATTATATTATATTTGTAAAATTTCATTTCTTATTTCATAAACTATCAAGGAAATTCAACTGCACAGATGTTTTATTCCGGAAAAAGCTGTATGGCCTATTAGGTTATAGGCATATGAAGAACTATCTAACTTATGTTCTCCATTTGAGGATTAATTTTAAAAAATACTGAAACTTTTATTTCAAAAAAACCTAAACATCAATATTCTTACGTAATTTTTCGAAAACTCCAACCAATTTTTGCATTTATTTTAAAAACTGATCATTTTAAACTTACCTTACCTATAAAACCTATAACTTACCCATTAAATTGTCTTATGAGACGATTTTTTAAAACATTCACGTTAATATCTATATTAGCTATTAAACTCGTGCAAAATGTATGCTTCTGATTTGGTTCGATTCTTGGTTTGATCATTGCCTTGTCTGTTTGTCAATAAGTGTGTTTTAAAATCGCCTAAAATCGAAATCATTAATAGCTTTAGCAGCGCTTGGTAAAATACCAACGATTTTCTCTCCATTTACATTGACATAATTAATCTATAAATTATTAGCTATGAACGTTTTTAAAGTATACGATATCATGATGTGAAAGTTCCACCAATAGGATTATTAGTTTTTACTGGAACCCGAAAAAAAACTTTCCTCTTTATGATATTACTATGATTATAAAGAGAACGATATCCAACCGTGATTGGCTTTGTGTCGAAGACGACGGAGAAAAAAGTTATTAACTCTCTGAATAGCGATGAATCGAAGCTACTAATTCTACTATTATACAGTTAATATATTATACTTTCTTAATTCGAATTATGTATGACGTTTTTTACATAAGTATAAAAGGTTTGCAATAAAAAAAATTGTTAAGACTACTTTGCATGAGGATGATACACGGTGATTTTTTAAGATAACAAAAAATACGATAACGGTAAAGAAAATTGCGGTTGATGCATTAAAGCAAACATAATATACTCTGATATCATCTATATAAATGAAAAACTGTGTTTGTTTGTTTGTCCTCTATGCGTTTCGAAACCATTGTTCAGATTGTAGTGAAATTTTGCGAGGTGTTTGAGGCGTCCATGAGGGTTCCTGGCTTAAAAACCCTATATACTTTAGGTGGTATTGCAACGCTCGCCGGATATTGATAGTATTTTGTATACGTAATATATATTGTCTCTGATATTATATATCTGTTAACTAGCGAGGTTATAACACTCAATGTAATTTTAGCAACTTAGCGTTAACGACCCATCATTTAGGCAGTAATAGGAAAAAAGAGAAAGAAAATTAAACCTTCTAAGTTGCGGATACAAGCTAGCTATGTTTTTATTCCGTATCATAATTTAAGGTAATTTTAGTGTATTATTTAGTGTATATAAGTGTGAGTTCAAACAAAGGTCCTATGTGTTAATCTTCTAGCATGCGCATTGCAGTCGCGAACATTGCAACCATTTTGCACTTTTGCTGTTAAAAATCTTGTTTCGCAAAGCACAAAGGAAAAACAACCGTTTTTATCAAAGGTAGGGTATGCAAATGAAATGAAATCGAGTATCTAACTGTTACCAACTCTTATTCATTATCTGATCTTCCCATAATTATAGCGACGTTAAGATTAACGGATTTAACAATAAAATAAAAATACATTTTATAACTTTTAACTGGCTTTGTTTTAAAATGTCATTTTTGTATATAATGCCTATATATTGCTATATGGTGTCTTTTTATCGCGAAAATATAGCTTGAAGGGGCTGAAATGTGAGATAAAAGTATATATGGAGGACAAATAACTTTTCAATGAAATAGGTTATTCAAAATAAGACTTTTTAAAAAATGATATACTTATTCCAGTTATTTTGATTTTGAAATCAACCTATTGAACCAGTTTTGATGAAAATTCTGTGGGACCAATGGGAGAGTGAAACCTTTCAAACAAAAATTAACAAAATCATTCAAGCCGTCGTTGAGTAATCGGGTAACATATATATATACATTAAAAAAGTCCCCTAGAAATTGAGAACCTGTCTTTTTTGGAAGTCGGTTAATATTCTAGTCAGTTAATCGGTTATTATTTTATGTAGACGAAGTAGTGGGAATGAACTAATCTTAATAAATATTTGAATTACCAGGGTATAATAAAACAAAAGCGTCGTTGGATATCTAAAATAATTTACGGTCAACATTTTCGAATTTTACAATAATTGCAGTAACGACTATCCGATTATTATTTATAACTAATATTGTTAACTTCAGTTAAAACATATATTTTCTCAACTTACATGAATATGTTAAGCTGTTGTTAGTCACGGCCGTGATTTCAAATAGCTTATAATAATTGTAAGCTTCGCGTTGAAAATACCATGGTAGTGTGAAAATTGTTAAATTATTAACTTATTTATAATAGTCATTATAAATAAGTATATATTTTTATGTAAATCTATTAAATGTATGTTAAAATACTTTAATTCCCATAAGATACAAATTTATCTTTACAATTATTGACACAATATGACACATTCACCTAAAATTTTAATACTTAAATTTTGATATTTATTTTATTGTCCTTTCTAGTTATTGTTTAGCTTCTATCGTGTTGTAACTTAGCCTATAACCTTAATTAAAAACCAAGCTACGTCTAGTAAAATTACTCTTCTATTGGACAGGTTAAAAATAGGCGCTCCAAATAAATGCACATTTTTTTATATTAAATTCTTTATTTGGCAAATTATTAATAAAAATAGTTCATAAAAATATAAATTTTCGTTACCGTCTTTAAAACCATCTTCGTGAAATCGAATCAGTATGCACGAATGCAATGAATAAGTCGACACTAACTACTACTGAACTAACTCGAAACATTTCGCACATTGAAATTCCATTTCGGCAACAAACAATAAACAATAAAACATATGATTTCATTTACTTATCGTGTACTTTCACCGATTCCACTAAGCTAGATATTTTATACAAAGTCTAAACTATCTGTTTTATCGACAAACGACAAAGTGCCGACTTAAAGAGAACAAATAAGATAGTGTTGTGACTGAAGCCGTCGATAACATGTATTTGTTCCATTAAATCTGTTGATAGCATCGTTAAATGTAATTATAGTGTTGGCATTATCCTTATATACTGGATTTTGAATCTTTATTCTTTTTTTTTAATAGTAGTTTTCGTGTAGGAGTCGTTTATAGGCGGCTACCATACGAATACCTACTGTTCTTTACGGCAATTGCAACGATAATTTACATATTAAACTTTTAAATTAAAATTAATCCAAAATTGTGACACAGAGGATATTTGTTATTTGCCTACGTGTGGATTAACACAAAATAATAAAAGTCTTGACAGCCAGACAGACAGACAGACAGACCGACGGACAACAAAGTGATCTTATATGGGTTCCGTTTTTTCTTTTAAGGTACAGAACCCAAAAAAATATATTAAAAAGGTGAACCGAATTCAAAAACAAACTACGCAATTTCGTTTATTTGATGACATACTTCATTCAGTAATTTGGATTTGAAATAAATAAATAATAAACGCATCACACTCAACGGCCCCCATTAAGATCCTGTGACCTTGTGTCGGGGGTCCGGAAACATACACAACACTAACACAAACACCGAGACCCCGACAAACATCCGTATGGCCAATACAGACTTTTGCCGTGAGCGTTGATCGAACCCGCGACCGTTAGCGCTACAGTCAGTTGCAGTGACCACTGTGCCAACGTGTCTGTCAATTTGAAAACCTAACTACTAAACCGATTTTGATGAAAATTCAATGGAACCAATCTGGACCAATACCGTTTCAAACAAAAAATAAGTAACTAAATCGGTCTAGCCATTTTCGAGTAATTAGTGAACATACATAAAAAAATCCCTGAAGAATTGAGACCGACTCTTATTTTGGATGTCGTTAATTAGGTATCGAAAATTTTCTTTTTGGACTCTGAATATATATGTGCATATTTGCAGAGTGTATAAGCATAGGTATGCATACACGATTTGATAGTTGATAATGTTGATACGAGCGTAAAAGCCTATGAAATCGACCAAGCGAGCGTATGAAAACGTTTTTACGCGTCAAATATACATCGGGTGTGTAAACCCACTTGTGAGTGACACCGCATGCCGCGTTTAGTGTTTTTAACCGATTCCAAAAAAAGGAGGTTGTCAATTCATCAGAGACTATTTTTATGTATGTTTACCAATTACAATTGTGGATCGATTTCGAAATTGTTCTATGTAACAATATTACTTGTATATAAGTTTTTTTTGTTTCTTTTCTTTAAATCTAAAGGTATTGATTTTATTAATAGCGTAATCTTTGAAACTACTGATCAGATTACAAAAAAATATTTTGGAGAGCGTTGGATAGCCCGTTTATTGAAGAATTTTTTATTACCTAAATCACGATACAACTCATAGGAGCGGACAATAAACGCGAGCAAAACCGCGTTGGGCAGCTAGTAATTTATAAAATTTATTTAGTGTATAGTCATTACTGGTTTTCGATCAAAATCACTAGCCTGTAATGGTGATGCATACATTGATTATGAAATGTGTCACGTATACATATAATATTTTAATGATTTAATTATTTAACTATTTAGTCTATATTCATATCTTTGTCTTTAGTAGAGTAATATTTTATCGCAGTAATAAGTTATGGTAATTATAAATAGCAAAAACCTTTAGTTATGGATGTCGTAAAATAAACCATAATATGTAGTAGAAATTCTTATATATCAACCGTTAGCTTTCTATGTTTTACTTTGTCTGCTGCATATATTCTTACTTTCATTTCTATGGGTAGAATATATATTTTTATTACATATATGTATAAATTGATATATGTAACAAAAACACCTTTACAAAAATAAAAACTTACGTTTAACAGGTGTTCTTTAACCGTCCAAATGTGGCTTATTTAGATCATAATTTATGTTAAAACCCCGGGTTTTTCAAATAAAATTCTCGTATTACTACTACTCGTATTATTTACTTATATATCGATACCTCCCACGTAAGTTGTTGTAACCCCAAAATTACAATTTTACAGTAGAGCACTTTTAATCCGTTTTAGTTTGAAAGTTACAACAAAATACGCCCCTTTTCAGGCGTATTTTGTTGTAACTTTCCTTGATAAAAAAAAGATTTTTGGTATTTTTTCACTTTGAATGCATTAAGCAATGCAAATTTGTGTAGTATTCAGTAAAAGCGCTAACGGCAATTTTGTGTAAGTATATATATATATACATATATGTATATATATATTCTAAGCTCTAGTTGCTTCTCAAAAATATATAAAAAATATATAACAACCCAGACGCAGATTTATATATATAAAAGTAAAACATTTAAATAAAATTTTTTCTTCAACTCTTTCCTATAAATTGCCAGGCGTATCTCAAAGCCGGGGAAAGTGCGGTCGACGTACATTAGCGTATTCCGGTGAGGCGACACTGATGCTTTTATTAAGATATAAAACTGGCACAGTTTTAATTTATTACAGCAGTAACGTTCACGGTTATGCGAAATTGCTCCTTTTTAGATTAATTTTCTAGAAACTTTAATAATGAAGTGAGCATGAGATAGTGGACAATATAGTTTGTGATAGAACGTTATCTGGTAACGGTTTTTTTAGCCTTAATCTTCTCTTCTCACTTCTTATCATTTAATAAGCTATTTAATTATTTATTTATCGTATGTTACGTTGAGTATGAGATCTTCAAATTAAAACGTAATACGTAAAAAAGTATATATTTACAATATTCAAAATTCTGCAGCTTATACAGACGATAGACCTCAGGGATCCGTAGTGTAACAGAGTCTTCTCACCAAGTCCACGTTGTTAGTTCAAGACATCTGTTTCGTTCTTCATAGTAGCACGGTAGATCATTTAGGGAAACGGTTGTCGTCGTTATTTTTCACTTTATCAGTTTTCTAAAATCTTTTAAAACTTCGCTTCAATATTGTTACTGTTTTAAGCCATTGTTTTTGTAAACTATTTTGAGGTTGAACACTTGAATAAAAGTGTAGGAAATATTAATACTTCGAATCCGATTCAGTTATTATTGCTTAACAATTATCAAATTAATTTGATTAACAGTCTATAAACATGTTGCCATGAATTAATATTCCATTAATAAGAACGTTTCATTTTACAACAATGATACATACGATATGTACAATTCAGACGTTATATCTATGTACTTGCCATAACCTTAATATCAGCGTTTAGTTCTAGCAATTAAATTGTACATTTTCGAATTTCGAATGCTTTACGAATAATAGAATTATACACCAATGACACAGTGCATTCTATTCGATTCACCCGACCTTTGACAGGGCGGTGTGAACAGCCAACAGTATTCTCTCTGAATTAGCGGGCGGAGTTGTATAAATCAGCGGACAATCCTAAGTTACCTTTGTATAAAATCTATGTTTGACGTTTATAGCCTTTGCTAACCGCTCTAAAGGTTTAACAGACGATCTTACTTTGTACAAGAACATTTCGTGCCGTAAACAGTATGGCAAACATACTGAAAATTCATTTAATTAAAATGGGCTAGTTTATGAGTAATTAGCTTTTAAGGTTTTGTTTTAAATAATTTACATATATACATAAAATATAACCACCTAGAATAATGTACTTTTCTAATTGTACTCTCAATTTTTAAAGATTTAGTGGTTACGGAGTTAGCTTTGCGTTTTACAAAATATGCTATCAGCTTTTAACCCCCGACCAAAAAGGTAGTTATGAATTTGACGTGTGTATTTTTATGTATTTGTCTGTGGAATCGTAGGTCCCGTAACGAATATAGTAATTTTAATGCGATTTTTTTGGTTTGAAAGGTAATGTAATCGTGATGGTCCTAAGCTACCATTTATGAAGATCTGTTTAGATTTTTTAAGGTATCAGCATTTTTATGTTTGTTGAAAGTATTTGATCCGATTCTACTAGTCTGATCAATTCGAAAATTTACTAATAATAATTTCTGTGATTTTAATGATACTAAAATGTTAATCTTATGTAATCTTGACCTGATGCTACAGTATCATCTGGCACCAGCAGAACACACTGCTCCTCAGTCAGCTTACAGCAGAAATATTTTGTGGAGTTCGTTTTAATGGTCTCAATAGATTGTTGGTATTTTTTAAAATATTATTTTGTTGTTATATTAGTATAGTATACCAAGCCAGTACATAGCATGCCTGTTGTTGACCATAGCATGCATCGCTTCTATTTGCACGCCATGGCTTCGTGTCATGACAAAATTAATCTGTGCAAACTTGACACCTACAAGCCATGAGGTGACAAGGTTTCGTAAAAGCTACAGGCGTGTGTATTTCTGCATAGGTAAAATTGATTCGTACATAAAAGTTCGTACGCTTGGTATTGCATAATAAACATATGTGGATGCTGATAAGCAATAATGTGTTAAACCACAAAATGTCAAATTCGAAGATATTAATGTATTCTGATAATGACCCACGTATTTAACATCATTCAAAATAAATTAAAGTCATCTAAATTATATAAGTACCGAAAGAGTTACATAATTTAACGTTTGAAATTTTAAGTGAATTCCATACTTTGCAATTTATACAATAATCCCTTATATTTAAAAACTTATTATTAGATAAATCTTTTTATAAAACCAACCTGCTTTTAATTCATTATACTTTTTTTATTAATAGAAAGGAAAAGATGGATATATATGTATTTAAACAAATTATAAAGAATAGGTTAGACATCTTTAGATGCCATTTTCTCAAAATGAAGTCTGTGTGGATTGACATAGTATTGCCTATCGGCGTCCATGTGTCCGTTCAGTCAACGATTTCGATTGTCTGTTACAGCCTTTAGGACAGTCCACTGCATGAAGAGTTAAAGGAAATTTGACGTCTGCGCAAACTCAATGTCTTATTATTATTTCGTTTCGCTTTTACTTGAGAAGAAAATGCACTAACTTCTAGTAAATATTAGTTTATCGATGAATGTAGAAATTTATGATTCTTTTGTATCGTAATAACCGAACAGAGACGTTCTAAAATGTAGTGTATTATGTTTAGGTTATAAAATTATATATCTAAAATACTCGGAAACGGTATGAACTCTATACAAACACAATGGAATTTAAATAAAGATAAAAATAAACAAAACCGAATAGTTATTATTCAAATTCATTTCAATAACTCGACTTTAATTTGCAGACGCTGTGCAATAATCAGAAAACGTCTGATGTAAGGAAAAAACCGACGCAATATAATAGTCACTTTCTTCATCTACAAAAACGATATATTGATTACTGATTAAAAAAGCTAACTTAATTTTCACGGTTGTCGTCAGCGGCGCTCGGACCGCCCAGTTGCGATGTTTTTTTTTTTGTTTAACGTCTGACGATATCGATTTTTTTTTCTTTGTTACAAATTTCGCTTTCACCGCAATGTGCTGTCTAATTGACGAAAGTGATGCAATTGGAAATATTTAATTTGGTCTAATTGGACGTGATGTATTAGGTATTGTGATTAGTAAAGTTAATAACGGTAAAGTTAGAGGCTGTTATGTAGCTTTTACTTTTTAATAAGATTGTATTATATTATAGGATTGTATTATATTATAAGATATAGGCCTATGATTTCTTATGCAATAATTTAACACGTCACATCACATGACATCGACCGAGGCTCAGGTTTTATATTTTAATTTTTCTATTATTATTTTTATTGCATTTTTTATTTTCGCATAATTTTTTGCTACAAATTTGGCAAAAATATTTATTATTATTATTAGATTTTATTTTTGCAAGATAACAAAATGGTTATTTTGTTTATCATAAAAAGCTTTAGTAATAACGGCACTAAATAACTTAATAACTAAAAAACAATAAATAAAAAAAATTGATTACATAAATAATAAGATTAAATACCAAATAAATTAATTGTTAGTACCTAGATAAAATTCATAGCTAATATTATTTGTGATTGTTTGAAGTCATACAAAAAATATATGTATAACAGTATTTTATCAGTCAATGTAAAATCAACTTACATCACTTCGAATTAATGAACGTCAAATAAAATTTATCACGCAAGACAAACTATCATTGAACGACAGTTCTTAAAAATGTATTAGTTCGATTGACAAGATAAAAATATTGTTAGTCATTTTTGTCGCATGTAATTTGTTAAAGCTAGAATTACTCTTATAGTTTTTGCTCTCAGACTTTCGTAAAAATTTACAAAAGTTGTTTCTTATTTTTTACATCTGAAAGTATTTACTGCCAGTGCCTTATTTTTACTTTAAGAGCTTTCGTAACTACTTACGACGTATCTGTTACTAGGTTACAGAGTTGTTTTATACCGCCCTCGAGAGTAAAACTTACAAATGTAATTCTCTCATTATAACATAACATTCAAGCAGTTTGCGGCATAATATCAAAGTGTACAATTTCCTTGGATTCTTGCAGCTTTGGTAACCTGAATTTACGGAAATTGTTTTAAAATGTGATACTCTAAAATTCGTTTTTCTCTACTAACAAAATGGTTGTTAAGTATTAATTCACACTATCCATCTGTACTAATAATATAAAGCTGAAGAGTTTGTCTGTTTGTTTGAATGCGCTAATTTTAGAAACAACTGGCTCGAATTCAAAAATTATTTTTGTGTTAGATAGTTTATTTATTGAGGAAGGCTATAGGCTATAATGCATCACGCTACTATTTATAGGCGCGAAGCAGTAACCATAAACGCGGGTGAGAAGGGGCAGCTAGTATGTAAATAATACTATATTATAAATGCGAAAGTAACTGTGTTCGTTACATTTTCACGCCTAAACCAATTTCGAAATACAAAAGACTAATCTAAATTAACACTGAACGTAAGAAGATATAAAAATCATTCAATAATCCGTACCGGTTACATAACGCAACTCCGTGACATCTGTCATTATAAATATCGGAACTACATTTAAGAGAGTTATTTTATTTCATTCGCGTGATACGAGAGCATTGAGCAACTGTGACACGACTAGCTTGCGCCCGCGACTACAACCACGTTATTTTCTCTTTCTAAACGGTTATATTAAATAATAACAAAAAAATATATGTATGTAATTCTGAGATGTTGAGTGATCATTGTCAATATGCTGCATATTTGCAGCACCAAAGAAGCCGTTTTCTTTTTTGAAATGTGTATAATTGTTGGCCCTACTGGTTTGACAGCATCACTGGGGGAAGGGGGTGGGGGTTTCGTAAAAAGGGAAGCCCTCGCCACGGCTCAGTATGGACGGTCATCCTAAGGGTGTTTTCTATTGACATCGCACCTCGATTTAGGACCTTATCGCTATGGAAACCTCAAAATCTTCGCCAGCTTAAGAAGGAATGAGTCGTGAAGAAAAATAGGAAGTAAGGAAACGCATGGGTGAGGAAGTTACCGTTAATAAAGTCTTGTAACTATCTGTGAAAGTTTCTCTAAAATCGATTTGGTGTTTCGATTCGGATAAAACACAAACAAATATTGAAAAAAAAAATGTTAACATGTACAATACATACTTTTAACACACCATAATTATAAACTTAGGTAACCATAGTAATTTCAAAATTACATACAAACAACCTTCATTTTTATATATATATATTTTATTAACATATCTCTTAACGTCAAATCATTTCAGTCTTAATACTGAGCGCTTAACTGTCAATATTTTAATTATTTCAATTACTGGACAGCTCTGAGCTGGCTCGGTAATAGCCAGATAATACCGCCTTAGAATACTGAGCGATCCGGTTTGAACTGGATTGAGCCAGTGTAATTAAAGACACAAGTTGGCAGCTGATTGTTCCACAGCCTACCTTTATTGCCAATGTTCTTTGAGTGAGACGATAAATCAGTTAATTAGTAGGTAGGACCTACTAGGTCATTGTCTAACATATTGTCCATAAAATAAAATATTTAATGTATTAAGATATCAATTAAATCCAGACAATTATGATATTGATAACATTATATGCATAAGGACTTATATCATAAGTTTTCAAACTTTTCGGCTAATATTTTCTTCTTTCTTCCCGTTAATTCATTTTTACGCATTCATCTCTTTAAATGTAATTTTCGACTATGATAGCAAGTACTGGTTAATTAATTAATTACTGATAAATTAGAGGTGCATTTGTATTTCATAGTAAGTTTTTGCTACTAAATTATTAAAAATCCTACACCTAAATAAAACCAATTGCAGGATAAAAATATTTTTCTTATATATATATACCTCTATTACATATTTTAGACTCTATATATTATACAACATAATTGGACGCTAAAAGCAATAATGTGTCAACCCACAAAAGTCAAATTCTGAAATATTTGTGAATTTTGATAATGCAATCACGTATGAACTCAACAATTACGGAAAAAAGTTTGCTAATATAATGTTTTTAATTATTGAAGTGTGTTCCATTTTTTGCAATATTTAATCGTCTAATATATTTGAAAAACTTATTATTGGATAAAACTATTCATTATACCAATCTGCTTTTGTTTCATTATACGTTTTATCGAAATAGAAAAGATAAGATATATGTACTTCTTCAAACAAATGTATTAAGAATAGGTTTGACATCTTTAGACGACATTTTCTCAAAATGTAGTCTGTGTGGCTTATGACATAGCGTATCAGCGTCCACATATAGTATATTATACTTCTTCCCTTCAGGAGTAGTGTTATTTTTTTTATAACGAATTTTTAAAATCGTATCGGTAGTTACAAAAATTATCCTACAAATGAACAAACAACCTCTTTACAACATAGAGATCACCGGCACCTGAATACCCGGAATCGCAATTCCCCATGCGCTTATTGATCCCCAATTCCAACTCAAAGAGCCCCCGGGCCCGTTCGGGGCGGCACCGCCTTTGGGAACCTATGATTTAAATGAACAACGTTTTAGTTTATTAAGTGGTTAAAAGAGGGACAAATAAAAGAACACCGTACTCAACTACCTCAACCGACCACTCTAGACACTTCGGGCTAGAGCAATCATTCTAAACATGTCGGTTAAAAATATTGAATTATATGTTTTAGAAGATTCCACGCCTCGGCGATTATAATAATGAAAAGCCCTGTCAAGTTATATTTTATTTTTAAACAGCGAAATGTTACATTTCGCACGCTATTTCTCTTAATAACCCGTCACTCTAGTTGTGCTCGTTTATACGTCATAACATCTCATATGAAACCTTTAAACAATTCTTAGTGCTTTCATTTGCGAACAAAAAGTCGACGAGTTATGTATATTTTCAACTTTACACCTACGAAGATCATTTCGGTAAACTTTTGTTGAAACAAATTGGTTTGTTTGATGCTTTAAATTTTAGATAACGCGAATATTACGTAAATCTTTTTAATGAATAAAGGTTTTTGGACATCAAAATAAAATATCACGAAACATATTTTCAAAAATTTTTGAGATTCAGAATAAAACACTTTTGCAGTATCTTCTCGATCTTTAACGAACCTGCGTAGTCACAAGTATAAAATTAAAAAAAAAAAAGAATAAAAAAAAATATTTAAAAAGTCTCTAAAAATCACGAGGCAGCCCTAATCGCGGGTTACGGCCAGTGAAGGTCGGATGGAGGCCGGTCGCTGACCGAGCTATTTATATTGTACGTCGCTCAACGCAACATCTTAGCGGCTATGGAGGCGTGGCCGGACATTTTATATGTCCATTAATAGAATCGATTTCATGCATATTGCTAATTGAAATGTATAATCGTTATGTTTGTTTGTTTTTGTTTGTAGTGGCAACTTAATATATTTTTTCAACTTACACAAGTATTTGATATTATAATACTACTTATTCCATACGATTTTTCAAACATTTCTATTTATATATACAAACACTATCCTGAAAATTACAAACAAACATGGAAAGACAGAAACATGTTACCGTTTTTAAATGATGCGCTTACAAACTTTCGGCAAATGCTTTTTTTTTTTTACTTATAACAATAACGAATAGAAGTATAAAAATAAAATTATAAATACTGTAAAACATGTCTTCGTGAAATTTATTTTTCATTTTTAAACTGTACTGGTACTGCAAGTGGTCATGGGCGGTGGTGATCACTTTATATCAGATGAAGCCCGCTATTTATATTTCATTCATCATATAGGTTATCTACCTAACAAAATTAACAAATTACAAACATATTTCGATTTAATAATAAATATATCAATTATACTTAATCCCTCTATTTCTCAATCACTAAATCACGTTCAACACTGTCAAGATTTAGGCCATGGGCGGCGGTGATCACTTTACATCAGATGAAGCCCTCTATTTATATTTTATTAATCATATAGTTATATAAACACAATTAAGAAATGACAAATATATTTTGATATAACAATAAATACATCAATTCTATTTAATCCCTCTATTTCTCAATCACTAAATCACGTTCAACACTGTCAAGATTCAAATCATTTCGTAATTGAACAGGTTCGAGTCGGTTTGTTAATACCGAATAATTTCTTATCTGAAATTAGTTTGTAATGGATCTAATGACTCGTCAATGAAAAGATATACATCTGGTAGGCGCCGTTAACGGCTTCGTATTTGTTCTTTGATGATACATATTTTATTAAACTGTACCAATCATATTATATTAGATACGGAGATTTTAATTGAGATATAACGAAATAGCTTCGTTAGTTTTAATCTACATGATATACGGTGAAATTTGTTTGTTTGTTCTTGCGAATAATCTGAGTAACTTAAAAAAAGCTTTTAGCAATCAAAGTTGCGGAAATAATCTAGTATATGAATGCAATATTTATTATATATGTATATATATTTGTTTTCTAGTTTAATGTATATTTAGTAAGCCACTCAAGTGTTCCTTGTAATATTTATATAAAATTAACGTACTGATATAATGGGTGGTGGAGGTCCACCGAATAATTAAATTTAGGCAACTAAATTAATATTCTATGATTATAAAAAGATAAGGGAAATAATGATCTTAATATTTTATTGAAAATTGAAAAGCATTTTGATTTTTTTGCACACTATATAATTTGCTTGAGGCGTCGATTTTTCTTGCACCGACTTTAAGCGGTAGGTCTGCTCGAAACTATTAATTAATTCTTATCTAAACTTAATCTTAATCTACGTAATAAATATAAATGTTATCGATATCGGGGAGAATATTTCAAAACAGAAACTTATCTGTCTCTCATTTATCTATACATCTATACAAATAAATAAAATTGAAGTGTCTGTTTGTAATTTCACATTAACAGCTTTTCACTAAATGGATATAAAAGTATATAGTCTGTCCATCTGTTTGTTCCGGATAATCTCAGATAAGGCTGGACCGATTGTGATGATACCTTCATTCACAGACAGCTAATGTTGTAAGAATAAACTTAGGTTACTTTTTTTGAAATTGTATTTATTTTAATTTTTCGCAGATGAAGTCGCGGGTACCAGCTAGTTTTATATAAAGTCTTTTAATTATGACACATGCATACGTTTTAGCAAAATAGTACATTTAATTTATTTAAATTAATCTTATCACTCGGGTACTGCGAATAATATCTCCAGAAAGTCTTTCAATACATTAATGGTAAAATCATGATACTTTTACAAACATATTATTTTATAGTCCAGACAATGCGTTTATACATAAATATGTCTAATAAGTGCAATTATTGTAAACATATATGTACAATACAAATCATTCAGTATATTGTTTTATTTTCTTGTACGAAATAATTTCAATAGAAGTTAAAATAAAAAAAATATATTCCTAAAAAAAATTGTTTCCATATTTTATAATAGCTAAAGGTGTTTATTATCATCAAGTACCGATTCAATCAATGTCATTTCTGCTTTACATAAATAATTGAGATGTGTCTCTTTTCTTCTGAAACGCTTATTAAAAAATAGTTCATGAGAGGAATTATACGTTCATAAATATATCCGAACATTTGTCACTGTTGCAAACTGCCACTTAAGCGGTGATAAATGGTTATGTAAATCATGTAAAGTCTGACAACATTATGTGCTCTTGAAACGAGTAAGATGACATATAACTTAGTATTTCTCCAGCTATTACTGTAACTTACACATAATCTTTATTATATTCTGCGATAAATAAATGTTATGTTTTAATTAATGTCTTAGTGGCTGGTGAAGAAAACATAAACTGTCTGGATTTGTTTTAGATGTACGTATATATATGTATAATATTATATACATATGCAAATTTGTGGTAGAGAAGCGTGGTAAAGGTTCATATCCTTTTTCTTGATAGGAAAAAAACGCTTTCGCTTAGATCGATATATATTATTACAATATTTTTACTCTAATATTGTAAACAAATGTTTGCTTGTTAGTTTGTAGGCGATAATTTCTGTAAGTACAGGTTTAGTTCAAAAATTCTTTAAAAAATTTTATGGCATGTTTCTATGCATGCCCTAGATGGCCTAGTGGTTAGAACACGTCGATCTCAACCGATGACCGCGGGTTCAAACCCCGGCGAGCACCGCTGATTTTTCTAATTAGCTATATACTACATCATTTACAACTTATAAAATAATAATATATAAGTAAATACACTTACATATATACGCCTTAATGACTCAGTGAACTTCCTGTCACCTAAAATTTTCAATTTTTTTTTTTTACATTTTCAGGTATACTTAGTGCTTAAATCGGGTGAGCCATATTTATATATTGTACAGATGATAAGTACAAAAAAATTAAAGTTTCTATGGTTACTCTTGGCGGGTAAGTGAAGTAGCGCTGCGCACACGCAGCTGTATTAACAATAGCGCCGCAGGAAGGAATTCCGAGTATTGAACTATTTTTTTAGCTCTTTGATAGTTGATTTCACTATCATGGTGGCCATTTGTGGTTTTTTTATGATAATGTTTTTAAAATAGGCTTCGAGTCTATGGGAAAAGTCATACTTTTATGTTTTTTTCTTTATAAAGAGACAGAGGGAATAGAATTTTAAAAGAAGTTTTTAAAGTAATGAGATATGAAGAAGTATATATTTTTTTTTTCAAATTTTCCTTGGGTATAATTAATAGAAAACTAATTTTTACACAGATACAAAATACTCATTTCATACTTATAACAACCCTGTTTTAGGAGTTAAAAATACCAATAAAAGCCCAACAGCTAAAAATTATTCTGCGTTATAAAAATATAGTACGACGTTACGCAAACAATTTTATATAAAAAAAATGGTGGTTTTATTTATACAATGTAATCTTGACGTTATAATTATAGGTTAACAACTTTATTTAAATTTCTTAACCCGTTTGTATAAAGCACCTACGCAAACAAAGTAATTACGAAGTGAAATAAGTATTTATTTAGTATGTACACGTATTATAAGATAAAGATAAAAATATCTATACAAATAAATAATATTGAAAAGTGTGTTTGTTGTTAACAACTTTTAATTAAATGCATACGAAAATATACACGGTACTTACATCAAAAACATTTTTTAATATATTTTATCTGTCAGTCTGTCTGTTTGTTTCGGGTTATCTATGAAACGGCTGGACCGATTTTGACGGGACTTTCACTCAAAAATACTCCCACTACTTTTATGCGTAAACAATATAACAATGAAATATTGAATAATATCCGATTTTAACAGGAAAGATTATTATTGTATACAATAATCATACATTTTTTTTGTCAAATTAACGCGAGCGAAACCGCAAGGCACAGCTAGTTTCAAATAAAACCTTAATATAGTGAATAAAACGTTCTAAATATAAAACATATCGAGGACCGATTACGTGTTTATCCCATCAAACATTTTTTTTTTCTCACGATTTAATTTTTTTTTTACTTGTAAATAAATCAATTACTGCGTTATTTTATCTTAATTATAGAAGGATCCGATAAAATAATTGCAAGCAATTTATTGACTTCACATTTCGCTGTCTTGTGGTCTACGAAAGCCTGGAAAACTGTAATTTTCATAATTAAGTTGTTTTAAAAACTGAAATGTATAATTAGATTTTTATAATATCTTATTGCGAGCGCATCGCGTAATTTTGTAATGCGATGGTTTATAAAGCTGATTTATCCTATAAACACTGTTATTAGATTTTTTTTTGTCTTTTTATTCGCATTATGTATTTAGTACTCTCAAGCTGGTATTACATTGAGAAATTAGTATCGTGAACGATTTAATTTCATTAAAGGACTTGTGTAACTTGTTTCGAGATAACTAAAGACTAAAAAAAAATTAATCGATTTCAAAAGCAACGTACGCAATTTCGTTTCCTTTGATGACATATCAATTCCAGTTATTCAAACCAATATACTAAACCAAATTTTGATAATCGTTTTATGGGTCTAATCTGAAATTATTTCCTTTCAAAAAGATAAATAATTTTCTAAATCATGGAAGAAATAACGGAGTTCTTTGGTAAAAAACATTTAAAAAAAAACACTTATCTTCTCTTTTTTGAAGTCGAACAGTATCGCTGACATTATATCGCCATCAATATCGATAATGGAAAACAGAAATGCTTTCGCAACACAACAGTTTCGCGCCGCAATTCCACGGTGAATGGAATAATTTGCATGACATAAGTTGAAGTTTCAACAAAATATTGCTAATGATGTTAAAGTACTCCAGTGTAATGTCAGGCGAGAATTACGTTTTGTCATTGCTTTTGCTTGTTTGTCATTGCTTTACACCTGAAAGAATTTAATATCAATGCCTTATTTTTAACACTCACAGCTTTTGTAAACTTCTCATATTTAATATAACGGGTCTTATCGCGATAACTAATGGTAGTAATACATTTTTATTGCCCGACGTTTCGACGAAGTTGCATTCGTCGTGGTCACGAGCTGACTGATGTACTCCGGCGGCGAGTAGGCGAGTTTTCTTCGCCTACCCTCACAATATTAATATTGTCTTTACAGTTTAGTTTTTGTGTTAAGACCCGTTATATTAAATATGCATAGTATAAATCGCGAAAGTTTCAAATATATAATTTCGTATGTGTGTTTTGGTAACTACTAAATAACTATTTTACAGAGTCGTCTTATCTTATCTAAATTGTCTTATATCTATTACGAGATAAAAACTTACAAGTGTAGTTCTCGCGTAATGCATTAATTGTAATCGTTATAAATTAATTTTTATTCCATTGATTTCGTAATGGAACTTCGGTTTAAAAGCACAGTATACGAAGTAAATAAATTAAATTAACTTGACTTGGATGGATGGAATGTAAGGGAGGCATTGGCACCGTCATTTTTTTTCTTCGATTCCTTTTGCGCATCTTCAAGTTACGCTATGATTGGCCATTTACTAGATGTTGAATTTTAATTCACTGGTTTGTTAGGATCTTAACATCTTTCATTCGCTAGGAACTGGGTATTTTTAGCTGATTGGGCGATCGGAAAAGAGAAATAGTTTGAAATAAAGATACATTGTTTATCAAAATAACGACAATATTAAATATAATAAATATTTTACTGTATATTATGTTAAGATGTTATCAATAAATACGTTATCAGCTTCCCATTTAATAAGTTTTTACGAAAATTATTTAATGCTAATCTAAATGTACACGTCGATCTCAACCGATGATCGCGAGTTAAAACCCCGGCTAGCATCGCTGAGTTTTCAAGTGCTAAATTTGTGTTCAAATTCATTTCGAGTTCCGCGGTGAATTAAAACATCGCTAGGAAAGGCGCATTAAGTTCTAAGCACCCGTGTCCAGCAGTGGGATATTTACGGGCTGTTACTTACTTACTTAAATGTACACACCCGTACGCTACTCGGCGGTGAGTTTAGTAATCGAATAGAATTACCCTGCGTCCATTGTTTATAGTAATAAAAATAATTATACACTTTAAAATTGAATCTAGTGGAAAGGCAACAATTTTCATTCAAGTGAAATTATTAGAATGGACATTGCGGACGTGTGGTTACTCTTCATTGTAATCTCAAGAAATGTTCTGTTATAAAAATGATTTAGTAAAGAAAATCGATTTAACAACTCGATTCAGGTATAGAAATCGATTACGCAACTCGGTAACGTTGTTGTTAATTGAATTAGTTAAATGCACGGATGGTTTGTGAGTATAATAGAATTATATACCTTGTCTCTATATATAATAATACAAAACCGAAAATTATACAATCAATAAAATTTTTTAATTAAAATTTCTAATAATCGCCATAATTGTATTCGGTGCATTTTTTAATTTAACAATATGTAAGGTCAGATCCGAACTTACGAGTAGCTATGTCACATTTATGATATTAATTTTCAGAACATAAGAAAATAATCTATTTCATTAGTAACAAAGAAAAAAAATAAAACGGTCTTGAATGTCTTACTAATGTTCAAACATTTTTTCTCCCGTTAAAAAGAATACAGAATTTAATCCATCACTATCAATTGTAGATTAGTGGATAGAATTTCTTCCGACAGATGCAAGTTTCCTCACGATGTTTTCCTTGAACGCCGATCACGAGATGAACGGTAAACAAATTTAGCACTTGAAAAACTCAGCGGTGCTTATTTGAGCCTGCGATCGTCACTTAAGACCTAAGTGTCCCCTGAACTATCTCAGCTCAAATATGTATATACCTAAACCAGACTCACGCCGGCTTCGCCCGGGTTGTTTATAGATTTATGACCCCTTCATTCATCCGTTTACGGGTAAACTAAAAAAAAAACTCTGGCGTGCGCGTCCATTTTTATCTAACCACAAGTAACCATGTGTTTGGTATTTCTAAGTTCAAAAACGACGGACTTTAATACAACCGATCATCCTTTACACCACCACCTACTAATGATAAAATTTCCAAAAACCTCTCTTCTTAGATGGCTAGAACATAAAAGGTATCCACTGCAAAAATTTCAAGTTTGTAGCCTCAGCGGTTTACGGTGTGCGTTGATAAATCAGTGAGTCAATTAGTAACAAGTAATTATATACGTACTTTGCCAATTTATTGTTTGTATTGCGGGAATAGTACAATTAACTTTTAGTAGACGGCGCGCTTGTCCTATCGGTAAAAGTATTCTACATTAACAGTAGTCAAGTCACGGGAAAAAATTAAGATTTTCATGATCGTTGAAAAGAGTTCGAAACGTCGAAATATTAAAATCATATTATAAAATACTTTGTAGTAGAGGTTTTATTAGTACCAAAATATGATACCATGATTAGTACCAAGATATGATTTAATACGATGATACTTTTAGGCTAAAGTCCTTTTTATTCGTATGAAAGGTACACATTTACCTAAAAACCTAAATACACGCGATACAATAACGCTTATACAACCCGAAAATATGTAGGTTATGTAAACACTTTTATTTAGAACTGTATCCAGTGAATAGAACTGTAGCCTACAGCGGCTGTTATTGTCATGACGACGGCAATTGCCGAGCGTCGATAACTGTCTCGATGTGACGTTTAAAATCGAAGCGACTAATGGTGATAAAAACACTACACTCTGCAAGAATCCGATGATGTATAGCCGATAACAACGAGGAATCCTGCTCTCAGCGACGTTCTTATACCGCCGTTATATGTTATTACAATAACTTGATTTCTACTTTATATTGCCCAGTGGTTAGACAATATTGATTTCAACTGATGGTCGTGGCTTTGAATTTTGGGACTAGTGTCCGAATTGTAAGAGCTATTAAATTTTAATTCATTTCGTGCTTAGTTGGGGAGAAACACATCAGAAACATTTGGGAAGAATTATTCTGAAATAAGTATACCCACCTATCCACTAGGATAAAAAAAAGTAGTGTAATGAATGCACGGGTGTAGCTATAGCTTTCATATGTGCCATTCCATACAAGGGAAGGGTTCGAAGGGTAGAAGGGGATTGTAAATTCAAAATGTACAAAGTTAAAATATTTTCTATCCAAGCGTTACGCAGTCATATAGTACGATTCAGAATGCTGATCTCAGTTATTTAGAAATCATATAAAATATTTTCATATACATTTTGATTTAAAACAAAAACTACCGCACTGATTTTAAAGAAGTTTCTGTGCGATCTGACAATATATCAAATTGTAAAATAATTTTTGAAATTGGTTATAAATAAATGACAGAATTTAAGGTTATAAACATTGAAAAAACATACATTACGAATTCGAAACTCCTACTTTTTTAACACGATTGAATAAAGAATTTGCTCTGGATGAACGAAAATAGACTATTTAGTTTGTCCCTAGATTTTATTACTGTAAAATATTATATTGATTTTTATTAAATTCTATTTAACGTATTCCCAACGGCAACATAAACATCCACAGTTTATTACACGATCTAGTTTGAATAATGTTCCGCGTAAACAAGTCAGTTGATCGCGCATCGAGAGTAAAATTTATCCATCAAAGGCAGAATGTTTCTCTAGACACATTCTCCGAGATCGTCACGTTCCTACACCTCATTATTTCCAATTTCATTTCCATTCGCTCGAAGGTATAACTCTCACTTGACTGATGTTATTTTGTTTGTTTACACAGTTTGAATCTTTGACTTATTGGTTTGTAATTTACGCGGGTTTTGTCTTATTGATTTGTTAGTAATATGTATGTAATACGTATGTATGTTAATACTGTGTATAAGTTGAAGTGTTTGTAATATATACGGTACGCAGAGTTGGGATGTACCGAAAAATTTGAAATATTTACTTAATTCTGTGATCAGACACAGTCAGCTCGACCACTACGGATGAGACTTGGTCGAAACGTCGGACAATAAAAAAGTTATTATTACGATTACTTACCGCAAAAAGACTATTTAAAATATGAATAATATAAATTGCGAAAGTTTAATGTATATTAATTGAGAACCTCCTCCTTTTTTGGAAGTTGCTTAAAAACTAATCATAGATAAGGTGGGTATAGCACTATACCATAGAGTGGAAAAACGAAAGAGCGATAAGAATGAATTTGGGTGCATGCTTTGGTGGTGGATGAATAGTATCATCCATAAATTAACTACAGAAAAATTCCTATCATTTATGTATAGCCTTTTTTGTAAAATGAGTTTTAAGGGCACGAGCGCTGAGAAGCCGCTTGTCAAAAACTATTTTTAGACGGCCATTTTTCCAACATAAAGGCGTAACCCAAGAAAGTACGAAGTAACAAAATATACATTAGAAAAGAGCATATTAAAATCAAAAACATTACCAATTTTTAACACTCTCGAAAATCGTTCCAGGTTATAAAATTCATTTTATGAAGTCTGTTATATAACTGACTTGACATTATGTAGCGATAACAACAAATGCAATAATTACTAATATAGAACTAATGTTACATATGTACATATATTATGTTAAACTTATTTAATATATTATAATGATTCTTTGTTAGTTATGTGTGTAAAAAACACAAATATCTTGACACCAATGTGGTTTAAAATCCGATAAATCATATGCGTCAATGTGAAATGGTAACTTTTACAGGGAAAATATTATTTATGACCTCCCGCCTATTAGGACTGCAAAAATAAAATAAAAATCATATCTATGCAAATAGCGAGATGCATTTCTTCGAAAAATTTACGAGCTGCGAATAAATAAGTGTTCTATTATTTGTTGCATTAATAAATTATAATCAGAGAATATTGTGTGATTTTCAACATAAATTTTGCGTCATTAGTAGATAGTGACATTAACTCAATAAATAAAGCATTGAATCGTCAGGTCTGTGGTTATACTTTTCTTAAAATTTCTTTCATAAAATATAGTTTATCTAAAGCATTTTACCGAATACTGCACACTGAAGTAAACACTTTATCATAATTCCTTGATTACTGAACCCTAAAAAGCCATAAAAATGAAAGTTATTTTCGCTTATTTATAATTAAAACAATTTAAGTTCGCAATAACATTTTTATGGTTAAAATAACAACTACGGGTAATTTAATTAAGAAAGTAGTTAAATTAATCAACTTGTTCTTTAAAATGTTGTTAATTTGTACATCGATTACGGATTTATTAACTTATAAATCAGTTTAATGCTGAGAAATTATATTGTTAAATTACAGTTACTAGTACTTTTATAATATTATTAAAAAATAAACTTTATAAACTCGATCTATCCAGTGTTAACGAGTAATAACTAGTTTTGATTATATTAAAATAACTTACAGTAAAATAAGTTCGAAAGTACAGTAGTAACGTAAAGTAAAGTAACAGCCACAATATTTTAACCCACCACGCTGCTCCACTGCGGGTTGGCGAATATATGTACATGTGTCAGAATTTATCCAGACACATGCAGGTTTCCTCACAATGTTTTTCTTCATCAATTTAAACACAAAATTTAGCACTTGAAAACGTCTATGCTGGCCGGGGTTTGAACCCACGATCATCGGTTGCGATCGACGTGTCGAACCACCAGTCAATTTCAAACTAAAGTCCAGCGTTATAGGGAACAAATTCATATAAAATGCTCACTGTAGAACGTTGCTATGCTTCCTGACTTAGATCAATTCTATTCAGGCTGAAAATAACGAGCAACCAATACTTTTGTTAGTTCTTATCTCAGCTATCGTGGGACGATCGCATTATGTTGACGGGCGTTCAGAAATTAACGCGCTATCAGAAACTTCTGTATACATCTTACTCTGGACCTGTTTACTTGAAGTACAGTTAGCATTAAAATGAAATATATTTTTTTTATTCAAAATATCAATTACTTTTGTCGCTCCATTATTTTTATCTGGATCGATTAGCAATTTTCATTAATGAATTGTCTCTCAAGTTCAGCAGTTCTTGAAATTCTCGATCAATTTCACATGATATAACCCTGAAGGTCTAGCATAATACTAAAGAAACGTCGAAATTGGTTCACAAATGGCGAAAATATTGTAACCCAATGTCATACATACAAAAATAAAACAATTAAATTCAGAACCAAAACCGCATATGTTTTTTTTAAATATTTTGACTATGTTTCATTCTATGAAGGCTAAAAATAACGAGCAATAATTGCTTTAGTTACTTCGACATCTATTAAGCTCACTTACACTTATGTTAATTTATATCTAAAGCATGTTTAACTCAAAACTGTGCTTAGACGCGGATTTGTAGTACGGATTTTTATAAACACGCGTTTAACGTCTGTTTAAATCTTTTGTAATAAGGCAGTTTTACTTTAAATACAGTTAGCAACAAAATACAAAATTTCTTATATTTAATGTAACCGTTATTTTTTATTCAAATATGTACTCTTTAAAAAATGCATTAATTAAGAGCGATTCGCCATTCTCCAGCTCTTTCCACCGAATCTTTGATTTTGTACGTAGCGATTCGATAACCTATAACAGTAAAAATGTTGAAATTGGTTCACAATGGTGAAGATATCAAGTAACCTACACGCAAACACATAAATATATTCAATCAAGTTGAGTATGTTCTTGGTAGACTGTCGATCGATAGACCTAAAACGCATATATCGAGTATTTTTTCAGACTATCACAAATTTCTGTATACGTCTTACTCTTGACCTGTTCACTTAAAGTACAGTTAGTAACAAAATGCATGAAATATAAATAAGTACAATCAAATCGTTTATCTCAAGTATATTTTCTGACTAAGATTAATACTATTGAGGTTGGAAATAACGAGCCGATACTTTGCTTCTTATCAATCTATCTTAGAATGATTTCGTTCTGACAAGAGTTTAGAAATTGATACATTATTGCAAACTGATACTAGTTAAGCACTGTTCATTTATTAATATATAGGAGATTAATTTTATAAGGTAAAACAGTTTAAGTTTAAGTATTCGTGTTCTTATGGTAAGGACTAAAACATTTCTAATCTGACATAGATTCTCTAGATAGTCTCTAGATAGTCACTCTCTTATCACGAAATCTCAGAAAATACAACTACTACAAGTGCTATTTAAATTTAGCATGAGAGTTATTTTAGGACGTAGGTGCTCACTAAGACGAGATATTTTAAAATTCGACCCCTAAGGGGGTAAAACGGGAGTTGGAAGATTGTATGAAAGTCCTATCTGCTATATGTTAAGTTAAGCGCGAGTGAACCGGGGGGAGCGCTAGTATGTCATAGTAGCAATGCTCATTTTGACATATCCATTCCCTGGATGAGATCCAGCATTCTGAGATATTTTTTGACATACTTATATGTTAAATATAACAACATTTTATAGCTGCATATCGTCGGTGAAACTGTAACGCTACGTCAGTCAAAATAAGCACCTTTAAGGTAGAGCGAAAAATCTGTAAATTATTTATGGACTCTAATTTAAGATGGCATTTAAATCAATTTGAATATAAAATTATTCGTCTACTTGCTGCCCCTTGCGGTTTCACGTGCATTTATGGTTACTGCTTCGCTCCTATAAGTCGCAGCGTGATGTAATATAGCCTATAACCTTCCTCAATAAAATTATTCAAGAATATTTGTTTTTAATCAGATCAGTAGTTTCAGAGATTACTTTCTACACATACACTTACAAACAAACTTTATTTATTTATAACATTAGTATAGATAAGTCAATTGAAGTATTATAAAATATGAATCGCGCTAGTTTCATCTGCTGACGGTACTCTCCGCAGGGGGTGTTCTCATTCATACATTTATTTATCAGATGCGCCCGCGGTTAATAGTTAACATTTATAGTTTAACTACTAGGCGTTTACTGGTCATGAATTATGTTCATTGGATTGAGTTATAAATTAATGGAGTTTAACGTTAATTCATGCTACTTTGTTAACAATTAACATAAAAGTTAACGCATCAATGATCATATTTTATTTTAATGCGAAAACTAAAATTTAATGGAAGAATATTATCACATATATTACTCGTACATAAAATATGAGAGATAATTCTATATGGTTTATTTATAATACACTTATGGTTTTATAATTAAAATGTTACCTACTGTGGTTAATGATTCTCTTAGTCTTTGAATCCGTATTTATATTAGAAATGCGAAAGTAACTCTGTCCGTCTCTCTGTACTGTCGTTATGAGTTCACACCTAATCCAATTTTGATGAGTTTTGTTATAGAAATAAGAAATAGAGGGCGAGTGCAAGGTATTCGTTTTTGTAATAAAATCCCCCAAAACTATTTGCAGTTTTCGATGAATAGATTGAAATCATATGTTAAGAAGTCTCTAATAGCTAAATCATATTATTCTATACAAGATTACGTTGACGATAAAGACGCGTGGGCTTAGTATATGCTGAATTTCGTACAGGATAAATAATCAATTTGCAATCATAAACTGTGTTGTATTGACAATATTTTAAAAGAGTAACTATCGAGTTCTTGCCGGTTCTTCTCGGTCGAATCTACGTTCTGAACCGGTGGTAGCTTCATTATTGATGTTTTTTTTTTTGTTTTTTCATGTATGATGATTCAAAAGTGCTCGTGAGAGCCTACTTGAATAAAGTATTTTTTGATTTGATTTAATTTAAAACAGAAGATGATAAAAGGAATATGTATGTATGTATGTTCGTGGGTTTGTACCTTTGTGGCACTATTTAGCCCAAACGCGTGGGCCGATTTTAATAAATGATGTCGTTTCATTTGTCATAACGGTGCAAATCTAATATAAATTATAATAATTTAGAAAAATCAAAATGGCCGATTTTGCACGCCGTAATGTGAAATAGAAAAAATAAAAATCAACGAACTATATTGAGTGAGTATCGTTGAATAGGTATTTAAAAATAATTATAAGGGTACTCATATCGTTTTTCAATCAGAATTATCGTTCAGAATCTATAACGATTTTAAGTTGGTAGTTAGTAACGATTCTCTATGGTCTTGTTTTGCAGTCGGGTTTTTGATATTTTCAATTAATTATTATAAAAAAATATATAGTTGGCACACAGGTTGGCGCAGTGGTCACTGCAACTCACTGAACCGCTAACGGTCCAGGGCTCGATGCCCGTTCATGGCAAACGTTTGTATTGACCATACGTATGTTTGTCGTAGTCTGGGTGTTTGTGTTGTGTTTCCAGGCCCCCGACACAGGACCATATGATTCTAATGGGAGCCGTTTAGTGTGATTCGTTTAAGTTTGAATTATATCTTTAATCACAAATGGTATAGTAAATAGTTTACAAACTCACACAAGACCCGGTATTGTCTACATATTAGGTTTAAATCTACATAAACAGCATCAGATAACGAATATCAATACAAATAAATAAAATTGAAGTGTCCGTCTGTAATTTAAAGTTACCAGCTTTTCACTAAATTTATATGAAAGTATATACGATGATTACAACAAAAAATCAATTTGAATATTTTTGTCTGTCTGTCTACCCGTCGGTTTGTTCCTGCATATCTCTGAAACACCTGGACCGATTTTGACGGGACTTTTACAAGCAGATAGGTAATGTTATAAGGCGGAACAAAAGCTATATTTTTTAGCAATTTTATTTATTTTAATTTTACGCAGACGAAGTCGCTAAGCACCAGCTAGTATCTATATAGTTCTACGTTCCCGTGTAGCCTATTGTTGAACAAGATACGACAGGACACCGTTCACAGTTAGTCCGACGGCTTTGCGTCATTCCTATTTTGTCCACATCAAGCCTACTCGTAATAAATCTTACTTAAGGTATCCAGTAGACCAATAGTGATATCTAAATATATACAATTCAAAGGTGACTGACTGACATAGTGATCTATTAACTCACAAAAAACCGCTGGACGGATTATACTGAACTTTGCATGCAGATAGATGTTATGACGTAGGCATGAACTAAGAAAGGATTTTGATTCATTCATTCCAAGGGGATAAAATAGGGGATGAAAGTTTGTATGAAATTTTAAACCCATTGGGCTGAGACTTAACGTAGGCATCACAGACATCGCAGACAAAGTCGCGGGCAACAGCTAGTAATAGCATAAAATAAATAAGAGATAAGATAGTCCTTACTTATATTATAATTGTGAAAGTAATTATGTCCGTGTGTTACGCTACATAGGACATAGGCTACTGTTCTTTCTCAGGCTTTGGACTATCTCTGTCTTAAATGGGAAAAATGGGCTGGAAGGGGTAGAAATAGGGGTAAATAATAATAATCCTGCGCAAACGAAATCGCGGGCACCATCTAGTGAATTATAATTTAGTATTACATGACAATTAAGTAAATATATTGTCCTAATAAACACTTTTAATGGCCAATTTTTAACAAACCGATAATCGTTAAAATCAGTCGCTACTTATGCATCCGCTGCCAAACAATATTTTCAAATTTAGTAATACTTATTAGGGATATACAAAGTGTGAAATTATATTATAAATTATATAAATTATAAAATTACATAACTCTACCTGAAACTGATTTAAAGACAAAAATAAAGACGATATACATATATACGTTATATGGATGCTGTTAAGCAATAATGTGTCAAGCCCCAAAAAGTCAAATTCGGATATTGATGTATTCTGATAATGCATCACGAAATTAACACTACTCAAAAAATTTTCAAGTCACTTCAACTAAAGAAGTATGTACGTTAAAAAGTTTCTTTATGTTTTGAATATTGAAATGTGTTCCATATTTTGAAATATATAATAAGGTCGTATTTTAAAAACTTAGTATTAGATAAAACTTTTTCTTATACTAATTTGCTTTTAAATGGTTATATTTTCTATTCAAAGTACAAAAGAAAGATATCGATATATATATAGAGATAAGAAGGATATATAATTCTTTAACAAATTTATTAATAGGTTTGAAATTTCTACACGCCATTTTCTTAAAATGAAGTCCGTGTACACGCAGTACTGCTCATCAGCGTCTATATAATCCTATTTCAGATCTAGCAAGGAATCTCTTCGCTTCGTCAACGAACTGAAGTGCTACCCTTAGTTCAGATTCGCGTGCCCAGTGCCCTGTTAACATCAGTCCAGCTGACAATGAAGCCTACTCAATTTAAATGTAAATACAGCAGCCACACGACATTTTCCGTGTCCGACTTCTAATCAGGACCGTTATGTAGGACTGTCATAATTGGATGCTGATAAGCAATAATGTGTCAACCCACAAAAGTCTACTTTGGAGATATTGATGTATTTTGATATTGCATCACCTATTTAACAGTATTCAAAAAATTCGATGTCACATAAACTAAATAAGTAACGAAAAAAGTTTATTAATTAATCGTTTCGAATTCCAAGTGCGTTCCGTATTTTGCAATTTATACTATAATTTCAAATATTTGAACAACTTATTATTAGATTATATATTAAATATATCAATCTGATTTTAATTAAATATAGCTTTTATCACGAAATGAAAGAAAAGATGGATATATACCTCTTCATACATATTTATTAACAATAGGTTTGACGCCATATTCTCAAAATGAAGTCCGTGTGGCTTGACACAGTATTGCTTATCAGCGTCCAATTATAGGTTATATGTGATAGTGTCGTGACCTACGTAAAGTTCAGCGTTTTTAATAATTCTTATGCGACCAGCCTTATTTAAAATGCTAAAAATTATTTTGTTAATTCGACATCTATGAAACTTGCGCATTCATTGAGGATTTTGCTGTAGCTTACTAACTACAGCTCCAAGCGGTCTGGGTCGATCAGAGATCTCACTCTCAGAAGATCGGAGTGAAGTAGCTGTGTGTGTGAAGTGGGAGAACCATAAGCCTAATCTCCTTCCTTATTTTTTACTTCATATTACCTTTAGAATAAAGGATGTATTATTTTTTAATTTGTAGCATATTTGGGGTTCCTTTGGGCTGTTGAGATGGAGAGGATCACTTAACATTTAGTATTATTAAAAAAAACTTCACACGATCATCCTGGACTAATCTGAAGATAACTTAAATATTTCATTAAAATCGTTCTAGTCGTTTTGGTCTCTATACGGGATATACATACACACATCGATTTTTATGTATACCTTTATACAGGATGTTTTTTTTTACATAGCGAGAAATACTCAAACGTGGTTCGTATCAGCTAGACAGAAGTTTCAGATGGTCATCCGGCATCACAATGTCTATATTAACGCGAGCATAGCCGCAAGCATAAATTATAGTTTGCCACGAAATCGAATATATAATCCAGCATATAAACAAAATTACAAGGCATTTCCGTTAAAATTACATCATGAAACCAACAAATCATAACAAGAATGTCTTAAAATACGATATATTAGCATATACCCATACAAATTCAATTGGTACTAGCATCGATAACCATTGTGTCCCGTTCGGGAAACCACTAATGGTATCGGGTTCGGGATTTATACCTTTATCTGAATAGATTGCATTTCGTTATGCGGGGAATACATTTGTGCCATATTGGGCTGGGTATTGATTTGGACAAGGAAATTCAATATTTCGCCTACCTTCTGTGATTAATAATAATTCTGTTACGTAATTAGTATTCGGCGTGTTGTGATACCGTTTTGATAATTTGATTGGCTTAACATGTTTCTGATATTTATATAAATAAAAATTGTTGATTATATGTAGTTTGAAGGTGACGAATCCTTATATTTTATTTTGGAATTTATTTTAACATAAAAATATTTAGTTAACACTCTAAGTCGTCAAGGTTTTAAGTTGATAGTAAAACTTTAAAAGGAAAAGTTATATTATTTTTAGCGTGTTTACATAAAAGCTTGTTTTTAAAAGATTGTTTTTACTTTTAGGGCCTGTTTCACCGGTTACGACTGTAGTTAACGGTAGCTTAATCGGAACTTTTGAACGGCTCAAAGCTTCTCCTTAACAGGGAACCAGCGGGGGGATATTTACAGATATTTAAATTTACATTTACTTTTAATAAATGTTTAAAAATTACAGAAAATGTATCATATAGTAATATGTTATTTGTGGGAATTGTACAAATTATTTCTTGTATACATACTTTGAACAAGTTTTAAGTTAAGCATTTACCAATAAATAAGAGAAGAAAACACGTGGGCGGTTAGGTAGCATTCTTACAAAACTCGTTTAAATGATAAATTTTTATTGATCATTGTGTGAGTTTTCGTATAAATGATCTCATCTTAAAAGAAATCATAATAATATAATAATTCCGGATCGATCGTGATGACAATTTTTTGAAAGCGTTTACAAACGTGACTGGTTTCATGCAAAAAGAGAAATTTCTCTTTCTAGAGTTCCGTACCAGAAGGGTGACAAAATACCTTAGTACTAAGCTTCCGCTGTCCGTTTATGTCAAATCACAATAGAGTATTGAAATTTCCACAGAGTATTTATACTAATATTATGAAGAGTTATTTCTTTGTAAGTTTGTACATTGGGGGGTTAATCTCTGAAACTACTGGTCGGATTTGAAAAATTATTTTTGCGTTACATAGCTGATTTATTTAGGAAGGCTGTATCACATCACGCTACGACTTACTACTACCACGACGGCAGCTAGTGTACAATAAAACCCGCCAGACTTAGAAAATTTAAATATTCTTTTACAAAAACATTCAAAAAAGCAAATCTGTTTTATCTTATACAATGGTACGGAATCCTTCGCGTGTCAGTTCCACTCTCACTTGACCGGATTCTTTATATTCTTAATGCAATTGCAATACACATAATTTAATTTCTCTTAAATTGCATCTTAGTTACATATCAATATAGACGGTTTAAAAACGTATAACCAAATAAGTAGTTTTAGGTTTTAATTGGTACGTATTGACAACGAATTAACAAGTTTTTTTTTCGTTTCTCAATCCACTTTAAAAAAGGAGTAGGTTATTAATTTGACAGGCACGTTGGCGCAGCGGTCACTGCATCTGACTGAAGCGCTAACGATGATGTTTGTCGTGGTCTGGGTGTGTGTTAGTGTTGTGTGTGTTCCGGACCCCCGACACAAAACCACGAGGTCTTAATGAAGGCCGATGAGTGTGATGCGTTTGTTTATTTATTTATTTGTTCCTTTATTAACGTTTTTTTTTAAATATTGTATTGTATATTTCTCTATTGAAATATAATACTTTCATATTGGCCTAATAGTATAATGTATATTTTTCTATAATTAAAAAAAATAAAGGCAGCGATGATCAGGGACATAAGGGACATCGGGTGACATGTAACCATTTTTTTACATATGTTGTTATAATAATCATACGTAACAAACATTGGAATACGATACAAAAGACACATAAGACAAATCCTATAACAGGAATCTTGGAGACCATTTTCTAGAAGACATTCTAATTAAGAAATAAACTAAACACAAATAATGCTTTGCGGAATTATCAGCGTAGAACAGTACGCTGGATTTACTAATGAACAGACATATCTTGGGAGGAATGCTTGGATGTCTGCATATAATAACTCCCGCTACAATTAACTTAGGCAATACCTTGGCATTGAGTAGAATGGTGTTGGATATAGCATCGACTATTGTTTAAATCGCTATTGTACTTATAATACAGTATTTTTTTAATTTATCTTGAGTTATTAAAATTGGTGATCAAAGTTTATATAAGATTATGACGTGCTTTTTTCAAATTTATACACTACTTTGTATCTTTGTCGCGCCGCCATATTGGAAAAATAGCGCATAAAATAGTTTTTTGACAAAATCTTCTTTGTTTATAATTTTAAGCTGAAAATAGTTATGGAATAAATTAATTTAGAGAAAATTGCCTACTATAATAATAGTTTTTTTTTTTTTAAATGAACTGAACTCAGCGGCCTCCATTAAGATCACATGGCGTTGTGTCGGCACTAATAACCGTCTTTTATAGAAACAAAAACTACTGACATGCTATTTACATAAGTGCAATATAATATATAAACATTAAAATTATCTTTATTACAGCTATATAAGCTAAGCACATTTATCACAAGCTAAACCCTTACGTGTCTTAGCATCTGTCACACTTCCATTGTTCCCTTCTGTTCTGCGGGCATTACGGTAAAATGGCTTAACTGAAACCTTAAATCAATTAATGCAGACATCGTGAGAAGGCACTCTAATCACGTGCTTTACGCGGCTTTAAATCTTCTTGATGAGGATTGCACGGTTAACTTAGTATTTAACGATTTAGTGTAAAAATTCTCCTTAATTAATTCAATTTTAAGTATCTCTATAATTTGTTTGATTTTAAGAATTCCCACCGGAGGTAATATTTTTTGTTGTTTCTGTATTTATGCTATGTGTATTATTATTAAGTTTCGACTCCGCAAAGTCAATGTTACCTTCTTGGGGCAAGGTATTCGTTTTTATAATAAAATTCCGCAGAAAGTGTTATAGTTTACAAAAAAGAAATTTAAAATTTAAACATACATATTAAAAATCCTTAGTAGCTAAAGCATATTATTCTGTTCAAGATTATACAGATGATAAAGATACTTGGATTTAGTATAAGCTGGATTCACACAGGGTATTTAATATATTTGTAAGTCATAAATGTATGTACCCATCGTAAAACTTTTAAAAAGAGTAACTACCGAATTTCTTGCCGGTTCTTCTCGGTAGAATCTACATTCCGAACCGGTTGTAAATTAATTAATTAGTGTTTTGTTTTCTTTTGTTTTTGTATTGACGATTCGAAAGTGCTTGTAAAAACCTACTTGAATAAAGCATATGTAGATTTTGATTTTGATTTTTGATTTTAATTAATAATTTCGAAAGTTTTTAGTGATGGTTTTAGGGTAATAAATAATTTTTAAGTTCAAGGGAAGTTTTATGTTGAAATTTTTAATAGAGAGATCACTTTTAAAACACATTTGATAGATTTTAAAGGCCGGCAACGCATCCGCAACGCCCCTGGTGTTGCTGATGTCCATGGGCGAACGTAACTACTTAACGTCAGGTATTTGCTCGTTTGCCCCCCTTTAAGATTTTTTTTTAATTTTAGCCCGATCCGTCCAATGCTTTGGGCTGTGCATTAATAAATTACTATGTCAGACAGTCAGTCAGTCACCTTTGAATTATATATATTTAGACTAGCTTTTGCCTACGCTTATGGTAATGTAGATTTATATAAAGTAATTTTCTACTTCTCGGGGACACTACTTATATGGATACCTATATTGCTTTATTTTTTTGTGTTTCTGACAATGTGCATGTAAAAAGTTTTGTTGGTAGGTTCAGTAGTTGAGGCCTGAAAACGTAAGATCCAAACAAACTTATACAGTCACGTTTATAATATTTATTTGGAATTTAGATGAAATATGTATATTTTTCTTTTTAGCTTTAGCGATTTTTTTTTTTTTCATTTGTTTGTTTACTCGATAAGGGCTTAGTACTAAATTAATTCTTTCCCATTAGTCCCGTAGAACTTTTATCAAAATCGATTTAGCAGTTTCGTTCTAAAATTACTCTAACTTGAAAAAGTATCATTCAAGTGAATGAAATTACGTATACTGCTTTTAAGGCGTGTTTTCGTATATTACATTCGATGCCTATTAGAAAACCTTCCGACAGCTGACAAGACCTAATTTCACGCATGCGAAATCACATGAAACAATCGCTCGTTGAAATATATGTAACTATATAAAACAGGTCGATACATTAAAGATAGCGTCTAATTTAATAATTATTTATAAATTACAATTAGAATCATCGCACGAGAGACTTATTAGTCTCATTAAAACAAGTATTTAATCTAATAATTATTGTGATTACGAGCACGTAAGACCTATCAACGGTATTAAACAGAATAATGTGTAGTATTTATATCATACTAGCTCTTTTCGCGGCTTTATCTATGTGTTTTGTAAATTAAAAATGGACGCTGATATGCAATACTGTGTCAAGCCACACGGACTTCATTTTGAGAAAATGGCGTCGAAAGATGTCAAACCTATTCTTAACAAATATGTTTGAAGAAGTATATATCCACCTTTTCTTTTATTTTTTGAGAAAAGGTATAATTAATTAAAAGCAGATTGATATATTTCATATATTATCTAATAAGAATTTTTTCAAATATTTGAGATTATTTTATAAATTGCTAAGTATGGAACGCTCTTGAAATACGAAACAATTAATTAGGAAACTTTTTCCGTAATTTTTTAGTTTATATGACCTTTATCTTTTTTTAATAATGTTAAATAGGTGATGAAGTATCAAAATACATCAATATCTTAAAATTTGACTTTTTGTGGGTTGACACATTATTGCTTATCAGAATCCAAATAGCCTATATGGTATTGTGACGTTTGGGCTACATTACAGTAAAGTATCATCAAAATCTGATCAGTAGTTTTTGGGTGAAAGAGCAACAAACATCCATTCGTCCATTCTCACAGATTTTTGCATTTAATTTTTTATACGAAAGGTTTATAATTATGTATAGTCATAGTCAGCTCTGGATTGGGCACTACTTGACGCCAGTGGGTGAGCAATCTTTCTTGGCTGGTAAGATTTGGGGTTTGTAAAATTTTTTTCAGGATTTTCAATTAAAATCTATTATACTCTTCTAAACTTATTTCTTTATTTTTGAAGAGTGCTTTTTAGTACTAAATTTACATAGGTAATAATTTAGGTAATAGGGCGGCATTTTATGGCCCTGGTAATAGTACAATTACTTTACATTAGGTAACACGCGTGTCATATCAACCAGGAAAGTAAGTTTTTGACAATTCGGCGTAAAAAAAAAAATCTTAACGCGACCAAGGCTTATATAATTTATTGTCCTAAATGACTGATACATCAACGCAGAGCCTAAGCCGCAAGGGTAGAATCTTCAAATTTTGACAGTTTTATACATTTTATGTTGTAAGCATCCACTAAGGAAGAATTTTCAGAAAATTTACTTCTATAGCGTAAAAAAAGGGATGAATAATTATATGAAAGTCTGACACTTTGAAAGCAAAAAATACAATACTTAATATTGTTACTTCTGGTTAGAGGCACATGTATAGTGGAGATTTTTGGAATTGAAACCCTAAAGGGTTGAATAAGGGATTGTAAATCTCTATGTAATCCCAGCGAAGCCGTTAGTAATAATATATTTGTTCTTGAATTAAATAACAATAAATTTCACAGACATATTCATATAACCTTAATCGTTAAACTATCGATACCGTATACTCCGATACTATCGTTTAGACGATAGAATATACTCACAATGTAGATGTCGATAGCGGAAATGGTCCAACACTATGGTAGAGCATAAATCGTATCGCAGATATTGATACTATTGCCTCTTGATAGAACTGTCAACGATCCGGATTCATCCGGTTTTGTATTAGCTGATAACTACCGCTTTAGATACGATATATTAATATTATATTGAGGAAATATTTTATTGTTTCTATGCATTGAATAGGCTCTGAAACTACTAGACCTAGCCTGTCTATTGAGTAAGGTATAGGCTTTATTACATCACGCTACGACTCATAGGAGCGAAGAAGTAACCATAAAAGCAAGTAAAACTGCAAGTTTTAAATAAGTTGATTTGTTATATTTCTAAAATAAAATTACATTTACAATTTTCAATACCTTAATTAACATTTATTTTAATTGTATAAAATAGATATAAATAAAGAATGAATGCTATTAATCTTATATCCCTAATAGCCTTATAAAGAAAAATAATTAATATAATTATATCATTATTAATGTGAAAGAATTTTCTAGACGCTCCTAATATTGCGCCCATAATTTAACGGAACGTAATCCTAGGAAATTAAAGCATTACGGCGGATTTACATCATGGTGATTTCCTCGATGCGATGTCGCTTCATCGTACAATAACTTAATTTTTTATGTAAAATCACGTTAAGGCACGTCCCAAAGCTAACTGTTTCGACCGAAAGTCGCGATAATCAACTAGTAATATAATTACAATCGTTTTCACATAGTAGTCGTAACTCCCGTGTAATATTGTAATCATCGGCACACGTTACTGTGATGTAACTTTGTAATTAAAATCCGGAACTAAAGAAACGCAGTTGAATATAGTAAAAGCGTGACCGATGCTAAACAATTGTCCGTCTTTTGTAACAGATCCTGTTTATAATAATTGAATAATTGTTACGTGTGTTTTTTTTTTCATTTTATCAATTAAGGCTAAGCGTAAAATGTGTAGTCGATTTTCTAATGTTTGTTTTTTTAGAAAAACCAGAAAGAATATATATATTTTTTATCGATATGTATTACTACTTTTAATTTCTAAAGCTATGAAAAAATACAAATTAATTAAAACAAAAAAATAGTTCCCGTAACGAAACAACATAAAACTTTAGCCAATTTAGTAAACAAAATAGTTTCTCCAAAAAAAAAAACAAACAAACACAAAAGAGCTTCCTCAACAAAATGTTTGTTCCGCCTAACTACCGCGCTCAAATCAATTATCAGCTCGAGTACCGGAATGATTTGTGATCGGGCACGTCGGCTCGTGCTAGGAAAATCTGTAAGAGGATAATTATTCACCATAGGAGGTTCTGTTAGACGAAATACCGATAACATAGTAATTATAGGAATAATTACATGCATATTCAAGTACGCCTTCAAGTAAATTTTTAATTTTTTTTTAATTTGCTAGTTACCCGCTTCGACTGATTACTTCTACAGTGAAAATAATCATTTTACCAACTATCGAAAAACTTAGTGTATTGAAAAAAATCTTAATCTTTACACATAACTATAAATATTAGTATATTAAAGTTAATAAAAGATTGTTAATAATAATGAAGACTTTAAAAAAGTCACTGACTTCAAATGCGTAAATCCGTTTACTTGGGGGACATACTTATTTCAGTTATTTTGTTGAATTCTATGGGATCAATTTGAAAGTATATATTTTTAAGTAAAAATTTTTTTTTCAAAACCAGTTTAGAAATGACTGAGGTGAGGTGACTAGGACAAATAAAAAGAAAAAAATATATAAATTAAGAACTAATAATTTATTGAAATTGATAAGGCAAATAAATAATCATGTCAATGGTATATGAGAAATTAATATATCAAGCAAGCAGCAAAAACTTTAATTATCTGTTGAAATAAAAAAAAATCGATCAATCTATTATCATAATATACTATTGAGAAATCTATTTTTCGTGAATAATAATATGTTTTACGATGATTGTATTATCAAACTCACTAAAGTACATAATATTACTGTTTAGATGTATTTTTAATAATAATAAAAAAAAAACAATTAGGACCCGAATTTTTTGTACGAAAAAATTTAATTAATTAAAAAAATAATAATAAAATAGTGCTTAAATACGTAAATAGATTTTTTTTATTTGATTTGATTAATTATAATTATTATTAGAAAATAAATATAAATACTTATTTTGGAAAATATTATTCTACTTAATTTAACAGATTACCTAAAGATTTTACTCAGTTCTTAAAAAAAAAAAAAAAAAACAAAAAACCAGATGATTAATCATTATTGCATTAGTAAGAAATTATAATAAGCCAATGTACGCTTACAAGGAGCGTAATTAATAATCTACGATCGATCGTACTCATATGTTTTTTATAAGGTAATGACTATTTAAACCCAGAAGCGATAAGCTAGATAAATATATCAATGTGGGCGAGATTAAATTAACGGTTATTAATCGTAAGGATCAATGTAAATGCCACATTCAGGACGTTACACATAAGGCATTTTACTACACAGCTATTAATTATTTTTTTTTATTTATTAACAATCAACTACAATAAGGCGTAGGTTCTCAATTCGTAGTGTGTAAAAATATTTTTTTTATGTAAAAAACTTAAAAATTACGTCGTTTCTTATCCGATTTTGAAAATTATTATTTTTTTTTTATTTAAAGGGTTTACAACTAGATTAGACCTATAGATTTTTTTACCGAATCGGTATATTAATATAGTTTTAATTGAAAATAATTGGAATAAATACATCATGTAATTAAACGAAATTGTATAATCTAAGCAACAAGCAAATATTTTTATTGTTTTTATTTAAGTTCACACATTATTTATTATAAATAAAAATGTATTATTCCTCGACTATTGTTTTTTTGTTATTTAAAGCTAATGTAATCGAGATAGCTTTAGATATAATTTATTAAAATCTATTAGTTCGTTCTTAGCACTCTTCTAGTCGTTGAAGGGACATAATGGGAGTGTCTGCTTTTTAAAATTTTATTATTATATTTTGACCTTTAAAGTAACAATTATCGCTTTGGAACAAATTTTAATAACACGTCAAAAAAAAACCAACGACCGCTCTGGTGTAGTGGTGCTGAATGTACCTCTAACGCCGACGGTTGCAGGTTCGATCCCCGCTCGAGGCAGATAATTATAGTTGTATAAATATTTGTTCCTAGGTCTGGGTGTTTGTCCTTGTGGGTCTTCCCACCGTGCCTCAGAGAGCACGTAAAGCTGTCGGTCCCGGTCGTTATCACAATCACCTAATAATGATCGTTACTTGTAGTAGGGAGATTATTCTAGTCTAAATGGTTACTGGCTTGCCTTCAGGGGTTGCGGAGGTCAGATGACATTCGCTCTGTGTTAAAATCAGTAACTCGTCAATATCTGGACTAGAATAAAAAGCAGACACTGGTATAACCGGGAAAAATGCTAGCTAGATGATGATGTCATAAAAAAAAACAAAGATAAAAAAACCTTTTAATATGTTATGAAACAAACAAATGTGCGTAATCAATAACTAACAATAAAATATAGCAACTAACTGTTACGAGTCATTAGATGTGCAAAAACAAAGTTCAATGAACCCCGTAAGTCCAAAATTAATTGCAAATGACGAATCAACGTTCTGTAACTGCTTAACGTTCAGTAAATTTACGATACGTTTTGGGGTTAAATAAATATAATAAAAAAGTTTAAGTATCTCTAGTTTGCTAGTTAATTATTATCCCAACCAAGTTTTAAACATAAAAATATTCATAACAAGAGAATTTACAAAATGTTCTGGGATAACGGCTTTGTTATTTCTTATTTGTTCGGTTTTCTTTATAACGCATCAAAAATTAAAGGTTACTATTAGAAAAAGATCGTTAGGAAATGGGTCTTCTTATGTTCATCTATTTATAATTATTGCTTTTAGCATTGTTAATATTAAATATTCGTTAATCGTCAGTTGGTTATTCTATTCCCTTTATAATTATTAATTTTATCAGATCATATATCACATTATAAAGGTGTTACACCTGAATATGCTGTAAATCAAAAACAAAATAATAAATAATTTTCGATATATCCAATAATCTAATCTTACGGCCATTTATTATTATCTCGTTAATGCACAAGATTCACCGTCATACGGAAGCTGGGGCCGTGTCTCGATCATTTGTTTGATCAACAAAGCAATCTGTTTCGTAATTTCATAACAGGAATGCCTGCCTCGATAGATTGAATGGCAGATACGGCGCTAACAATTCAAGGGTTAGCTACTCCGTTAATACTGAATATTAAAATGATTACAAAAAATACTAGTATATTTTCATTATATTATTGATATCGTTTTGTGATGTACTAGATTGTTCTTAATTGGTCAGTGGCTAAACCAAGATAACGTCAATGAATAAGTCTATACTAATATTATAAAGCTAAAGGGTTTGTTTGTTTGTTTGAGCGTGCTAATCTCAAAAGCTACTGGTTCTATTTGAAAAATTCTTTTTGTGTGCAATGCTTTATTTATTGAGGAAGGCTATAGGCTATATTACATCACGCTACGACTCATAGGAGCGAAGCAGTAATCATAAACGCGAGTAAAACCGCAAAAGACAGCTAAGGCAGAGATACCTAAAGAAAATACGTTACAATCCGTTAAACTACCTATTTCCCCGGCAGCCTCCCTACTATCCATAATATACTAAAATTCGATGAATTCAAGGATTTCTTTCATTTTCATCCAGTCTAAAATTTGTTTGTGAAAAATTCTTTTGCGTTAGATGTATATTGTACGCGCTAAAAATGTATTTTAAGTATTTTCCCTACATCATAGACTCTATACGACTTATAATTACGAGAAAAATGCGATTATGGCGCAATTATTTTTTTCCTCCTACAGTACACTGCGACACGTAGCGCCAGATTTCTTAGAAGAATCTTTCTTTCCATGTTCCAAGGGATTTCCTAAAATAATTCTTTTAATATAAGTATTATTATCGGCAATAAATATTTCTGAAACAATTATTGTATAATTATGGTTTTATGATATTTAAGTTTCTTATTACATTCATATTACTAATATTCAGTTTGCCTGTACACGTATTATTTTGAGAACCACAAAATGCACTATAACAAAATTGGCCGTTACTTATCAATCTCTTACATCATCCGCAGACTTCGGACTTTCTATCATATATTATTCGATCGTTAATTCTAGTGCAAAATATGCAAGATGTATTGCAAAGTTCCGATTCAGTATTGGATGATACTTTATACTAATTAATTAGTAACTACCTCATTATTGGGTGAAAGTTAATATGACCTACCGAAACTTCATATTGACAGATTATAATTTACTAGCTGGTGCTCGCGACTTTGTCTGCGATGTCTATGTCATGGCAGCTTTATGCATGCTAAGTCTCACCCTAATAGGTTTAAAATTGACAAAGTTTCATACAAACTTTAAACCCCTATTTTATCCCTTTGCGGATATCTACGTCATAACATCTACCTGAATGTCAATTTCCCTATCCGTCCGGTGGTTTGGGCTGTGCGTTGATAGATCACTATGTCAGTCAGTCAGTCAACCACCTTTGAGTTATATATATTTAGAAAAGACAATTTATCTTGAAATACGAACAAAGAAAGTTTTTTGAAACAAAGTAAAAAAATCGTGTTTTTCACTGTCCAAATCAAGTTGCGGCAACGAATGCATCTTATAATAGAAACAGGACAGAAAGTGATATTACATTTAAAACAATTACGTGAAACAAAAACAAAATTATACCTAATTTAACCATAAACAGATAATGTAATTAATCACAATATAATTAAAGTTATTTATTTTTTCAGGTAACAACGTCGATCGCTGATTCTGAGAAAGCTACCATTACCGATATAAACGGTGAGTAAATAAAAACAGGAATAAGTATTTCATAGAAATGAAAGCTAGTATTTTACCCGAGCACTTAATATTATCGTTAAACCTTATTAGTGATAGTAAAGTCTAATGTTCCGGTCGGGGAAAAACATTCATTTCTTAATAAGATAATTTGGAGCTGTGTGCTCCGACTTCCATTAGCGCTCGGACTAAAATATGTTTAGACGTCTTGATGAAATATCACAGATTAAATAAACGAATGCTGTAACATATTATTATTAAATTTAATAAATAATATATAATCAAAAAATAACAAAAATAATGGCATCACTGTTGGCTATGCTGTTTTATTCTGTGGTCTAATTGTTACAACGGACGCACATTGCTATGTGGATTATTATAAACTGACAAATCGTAAATGACTACAAATTATTATAATATGGTAACAAGAGATAGTTTAAATCCTAAAAAGGACTTTAAGTCATAGAAATAGAACTATCTTAAACAGATTTCATTAAAAAATTTGTACCTATGTAATTACATTAACCTCTAAAGGAGTTACGTTAGAATTTATATTAAAATCTTTATGACGAATTTAATGACAGAACGTAGTTTATATAAAAATCTTTACACTTAATTTTATAACTAGCTAAATTTAGAAATTTGCTCAAGGCTTTATGGTGTTATAAAAATATATTCACCGTTTGCGTCACGCTTTCTTCCTTCACATGAGAAACTTTAATATAACACGCCGATGCCTGTTTTAATTATTGTTATTTGTTAATGAGAATTTAAAGAAAGGCTTGTTATGACGGCAACTCTTGTTATAACTTCAAATACGTTCTGTGTTTAATTTTGGTTTTGGAGTATAAATAATTATACATATATATTATTTTCTCTTCTCTCAGTTCACCATTTTTTTAATTATTGTTATAAAGAGACGACCGCTCTGGTTTAGTGGTGCTAAATGTTCCTCTAACGCCGACAGACAGACAGATATTTATATTTGTATAAATATTTGTGATGATGATTGTTACAAAGAATTAGCGATCTTTAGTCTTTATTAATAAAAAAAATAGCAAAAAACAGTTTTGCTTATACCGATAAATAAAGATAAAACAGGTCAATGAATTCGAATAGTGTAAATGCTCTGTGATTCATATTACTTATAACACATTGCAATTTAAGCCATATCTGCGAGCAACATTATTAATCCCTTTAATATATATTAAAAATTAATAATGTTGCTCGCAGTCGCATTACTAATTTAAACAATAAAGTGAAACGATTAAAACATAATAAAAATATTTACATTAGTAATTAGGACAGCAAAGCGTTTAAACTATTGAACACTCTTATATCAATAGCGTAGTTCCATAAAATCTTAACGATTTCCCTAATAAATAAAAAAAATTATCATTTAAATACTTTATTTTAAAATTAGATGTTCCATGGCATGAGCCATGTTAAATTTTCGTACTTACCAGGTTTGTTGATCATTGTTGTCTATGCAAACTAGGGATTTATTCCACGGAGGACTTAATATCAAAAAAATGTCTATATCCTCGGATGTTTGGGAGGTTTTTGTACACGGTAGTTTTAGTCCTATGCGTTATATGATTCAGTTCTAAGCGACGTATTTTGACGGTCAGAAAAGGAACCCAAGATTTGTTCTTCATATGCATTACGATGCGTTAGGTTGCTGATTTTTATTAAAGTAAAGTTTCATTACATTGCTTGATAAATGGGATATTAAATGCAAAGATGAATTCGTCGGACTATTCATTTTTTTCACTAACAAATAGGTAGAAAATCGTGAATAAACAATAAATATTAAAGACATGTTTTATCGTTATAAAATATCATGAAACATACAACTTATATTTACAATACAATTTAAAAAAATAAGATTAAAATAGCAACCGACTCTAAAACGAAAATTATGTATTTTCAATTATTTGGATGACACACCTACGTATTTCAGTAATTATGATTTTAAAACTAAAATACTGAACCGATTTTCATACAAATTCTTTGGGACTAATCTGAAAGCAAATAAAAAACCAGTTAAGAATTTACGGAATTCTGTTACAGACAACATTAAAAGAACACACGAGAACTACCTCCGTCTTGAAGTCAGTTGATAAATATTGTAAACACAACATTAGTTTGTTCAAGTAATACCTAGTTTAATATCAAGATTGCAATGTCAAAGTTAATCTCGTCTAACAGACATGACATTGAATCCTGACCCTGTAGTTACATAGACTCGTATCAAGAGATCTGAACATGCTATTGAAAGCGCATTATTCAATTTCACAGATGATAAAAGGTTCTGTGACAATCTTGACATTTCAAGTTTCTAGGTCGCCCTAACGTCCGTGTGTAATTCGCTTTATGTGTTCGTATGTTGGTGGTGTGTTTGCTTTTATGTGTATAGATCTGTTAGTAGTCAGGTTGTATGTTTAATGTACGTTGCAACGATCTATGTGTTTAAAAATCGTTTGTATTTATTTTGTACTTTTCTTACCGCGATATAATAACCAGATGAAATGATTTTTTTACATAACACTGTTTACAATGTGGTCCTTTATTTAATACCAAAACAACGTAATGGTATATCTAATATTTCTATATTCAAAAAAAAAACAAAAGAATATTAGAAACTCTTTCTTTAGATATAGAAAATCGTTTTATAAGGACCGCTTATTTAGAAAAAATAAAATTTATAACAAGTATATATACGTTCATTTATACCGCGCTATGTACTCATCTCATGAAATTGTCAAATTAGTAAAGCGGGTAATCCTGTGGAGTTCGCAATTTTTTTTCACTTTTGTATCAGGCCCAATAATTATAAATTTATAAATTTTAGTAGATGGACGACGTTGGCTAGCAACCAGCTAACGACTGAGTGTAACAGGCGAGATTAGTTTTGGGCCGACAAGTATTGTCTAAGCTGGAAATGGGTACAGATTATAATATCAAAAACATACAATTAACGTAAAATGTCTGGAGTTACACATATCATTGGTCAATTCCTAAAAAAATGTGCTATTTACAAGTCACAGCGTCAGCTTAAATATACCGTTAAATGTGTTGAAACCTTTTTGATAATTTATTATTGGTAAAGCCTAACAAAATCGTCAAGTGCGCTAAAATTTTAAATTTTAAATTGATTAAAATAATCCAAGTAGTAAAATATATTTTACTTGATTTCTTTAACTCTTTTAAACACCCATTTATACTTGACTGATACATCATAAAAATCTGAATTAATTTAAATAAATTAATACTTAAATATTTGTCATATAAATTCCATACAAGTAGACTTGACTAGAAACGTCGAAGGCGCCTCAAGCCTCTGTCGCTTTACAAATAAATAAGTTAAAGTATACCATCGCACTCAACAGCTGCTGGGGTTTGTACATTAATATGTTGATTCAGGCGCTGACTGCGCGAATTTATATCCTTGATATTGCTGCTCGGTGGCCCGGGTGCGGTTTAAGGGCAGGGACACGTACGAGCGTAGCGTTTTAGGAATATATTATAAAATATAAATAATACTGTATTTTGTCTATGGTAGCTCGTTGATCAGTTGGTTATTATTATATATCGTCAGTACGCTTCTCTAGGATAGATCGCTCGTCTTTACTCTCACAAATATATTCATAATTACAAGTAAACTAGTGACTAGAACCCCAGATATAACAGACGGGAATTACATTTGTAAGTTTTAATATCGTAATTGAATTGCAAACTCTGTAACATGGTAACAGTTACATAGGTTACGAAAGCTGTGACTGTTAAAAATAAATGCAGAGGTTGATTATTTTGAGTGTAAAGCAATGACAAATAGCTTACGTAAATGTTTTGGAAAGTGTGTGAGCTAAATTTATAATGTGTAATTCTAGCCTTAGTCGATAATTACACTTGTACGTTTTACTCATAAGCTTTTAAAAGACTTACACATATAGTTTATCATTGGTTTTACATCTGAAATAATTTACTGCCAGGTTATCAAGTTGTTTTATATCACTTATGAAAGTGTGATTCCCTCCTTACAAGAAGCTTGTTTGGGAATTTTACTTCTAAATGCTGAAATCTTGAAATTTAGTTATAACTTATTCGATTCTCATCTTGACTAATTGTAGAGCTTGAAGGTAAGCTTAGCAACTCCTAAACAATACGATGTAACTCCGCCGTGTTTGAGCTCGACGATCACGATCAGTCTCACCTTTTGTTGGGTTTAGTGATATTCCATAATGTAGTTATGGAAATTCCTCGATGTATATTTAAATAAAAATATATTTGACTGTTTTTAATTAAAACAGTGTAACATCTTAATGTTAAATTTATTTAATTTATATTCATAAAATATTAACAATTAATATATATATGTAGTAAAATATATTGTTTAAAATATTATCTCGAAAAGCTTGGTGTACAACCTTTTATTGCCAGAGAATGTTATTTGAGTTGGAAATAAATTACCGATATTTATTCATTGTTATCCAGATTTTGCAACGCTTAAAGCAAACGGTAAATATTCGATTGTAATATTTTCCCTGCCAAGTGTAACGATGATTATTATAAGGTGTTTGTAACAACCGAGATCGCTATACATCCTCTCTCAAAGAACGAGATGGATACACCTACCCAATTATATTACTAGCTTCCCCATCGCAGTTTCACTCGCATTTATGGTTAATGCTTCGCTCCTATAAGTTATATCGTGTTGTACTATAACCTTCTTTAATAATTGGGCTAACTAACCCAAAAAAAATCAAAGTGATCTAGTACTTTCGGAGCCTATTCAATGCAAACAAACAAACAATAAAATCATTCTTCTTTCTAATATTACAGTTGATATATATTTGTTTATTTATATAAAATAATTCAAATCAGTGTTTCAATTATCCATTGATAATGAAATCACAAGAATTACAGCACCTATCGGATTAAAATTAAAAAAAACATTTTTTTTTTGTGATGTCAGGACTTAGTTAGAATTGATTTTAAGGAAATATACTCTGATAACTTTCAAAGAGCTTCTATTTATCCTATATGAAGTCAAAGGGTAGCTATCATTATTAATAAAATATATAAAATCGCCTTTTCTTAACACTAAATGCAACCCAAAGTCAAGGCTATCGAAGTGTGCTAGTGGTTGCATTCCACCTACACCGCATCAGATGCAACTGTTTTTGCCACTCAGCCCCTACTACGGTTACAATTTTAGCTCGAAACGAAATGTTCGTCATTGTGAGGATAACGGTAAGAGACACTGCAAAATATGACACAATATATCTGTATCTTGTTACATGACTCACTGTTATTTTTGTGTGAAAAAATGTCATATATCGTAGGTTATAACAATTTGTATGATAATTTTATTGAATGGAATTTCTATTTAATGGGTACATTAACATAGACAAGTGAATAATGGTATTCGATTTGTCGATGATTAAATAAAAATATCGGAAACGAATTTTTCCTACGGAATTAGAGTAAAATTAAGCTCGCTAAATGACCTTGCGAAATTCTTTAATTAATAATCAACATTCTCACTAGATATTTTAATTGATAAATGGTTGTTTAAAGGATGCTTTAAAAATAAATTGTAAAGATAGAAAGAAGAAGCAGTATTTATTTTTGTTTGACAGCGTTATAAAGGCAAGCATACATGTTATCTACTAAGTGTTTATTGGTCAAGAATGCCTTTTCCACTAAATACTTTTTTCATTCAATATACCTGTATATTATAACTATCTACATTTATGTATTGAACCGAAACAATGACGATTGTGACATTTCAATATTAATCAAGTACCATCTATGACGTCGATTAATCCCGTTATAGATTTTTTATTCTATACAAATGTCAAAAATAGCATCTTACGGGACCTCTAATTAAACTTACGTCTTATGCTCGTTAAATGTCGTGTCATTATTTTATTATTTTTTACAGCACCTATTTGGTTAGTACAAGCTGAATGTACTAGCCAAATAGGTGCTGTTATTTAGCCGTTCTGAAGTGATGCGCTTACTAGTCGACAATTGTTTTCATTTATATAGATCGACACGATATCGAGTTTCTTGCAGGTTTTTCTTGACAGAAATTCTGATCAGATCGTAAATTGATGGTATAAAAGCAAAAAGCGTACTCAAATGAAATTGAATTTGAATTTGATGTTTATCAGAATAATGCGTCAATAAATTCTTCTAGTACTATTATTCTTTAAATAGTATTTCTTTTTCATTAACTCGTTTATATTTCACATCAAAAATATTACCATTTCATACTCATATCTCGAAGTGTCTACAAGGTTATTGTTTATTATTTTTATTTATGCGAAAGCTTGATAGGGGACATGCCCAGTAATATCATAATATACGACTGCCTCGATGAGAGGTACTTATGAACGTTACTCTTAACAAATGATACTGTGGTGTAGTTATATTTCATTTTAATGAGAATTTAAGTGATTCAGATATGGGTTTGTTGTTACTAATTAATAACTTTCAACATCTTTCTTTAATTTAATTTCTTATGTGCCTTGGTATCGAAATTTACATATATTTGACATTTAATTTAATCTCGAAAACAAAGTAAAAACGAAAGTGCAGTAAATAAAATAATATAAAATCAAGAAAGATTTGAAAATATTTAAAATTTTCTAAACCCTTAATTCAGCAAACAAAATAATTAATCAAAATGCATAAACAAGTTTATAACTACCCCAACAACTTGTAATTACTACAACTCGTTACATCATTAAAATGATAGATACAATCATGCATGTCTGAGCAAATAACATTTAATACATAAAAAGAACCAGTAATACCAGTAACATCTTTAATCAATATTCTCGTGCCTAATATGGACTCGACTCATAAAATACCATCACATTTGTACTAACAGATTTAATTGCCCGTGAAATTATATAATTACGTTACCGCTTAGTTCTTACCCGCGTTTTTGTCTCAGAAATGCCTCCGACCGCAGTAAGCTAATAGCTCGCTAGGTTAATAGTGCAATCCGTCTCAAAGGAAAAGGTCTCATGCAGTTAATATGCGGTTACGCGTAACCAACATGCTAACTCGTTAAAGACGGACCGACCTTCGGGAAAGGAGCGCCATTTAAACATGTGTATTCAATTTGTATGTATGCACTTGTTAAGTTATTTCAATTTATATGAATAATGAGCCGCTTTAGCTGCGACTTCGTTTAATTGGATGTTGAATAGAAAAGTATAGATTTTATACTATTTTCTGGAAAAATTGGCGATCTTAAGTAAACTTATATCTAATATAGTGTTTTATTAATGTCACACCAAAACTTAGACTTCATGAAAATGATTAATATTATTTTCCATAGATCCATGTCGCCCTGTGCCGTAGAAAATACAAAAGTATAGTAAATGACATTCATGCTATATGACGTCACCGAGTTGCAATATGGCGGATTGTAACAATAATATCGTAAACATTACATTGTCGATTTTTCGTTAGTTTTTCTTAAACGCTGATCCATTTGATTTAATCTGTACCTTTTTTGGAATTTAAAAGTTTGATGAAAGAGTAGGAATATATCAGACAGCATATGAAAGAGAAGGATGCAAAATTTTTTATACGTTCATATAAAGAGAGCTTCAAGTCTAGCTAACTTATTTATTACCCCGTCATAGGGCTTGATCTTCGGCCCTTTCATAATACTAGTAATAAAATGCGTCAAGTAACTTCTCCAATACAAGACACGCTGGTCCATAAAAGGGATAAGCATATTGAGCTTGTTTTGTTACTTGTAACAAAATAAATAGTTTAGTGTGACGTTAATTACTAGGAGAGTGTTGTAGATTTATGTTGTTATTTCTTATCGATACTATCAATACAGGCAGAGCGAATTTTATATGTGCGAACTTCCGAACTTAAAAATGATAGTACTATTTCAAAGGTGTATTTAAATATATATAACTCAAAGGCAGTCACTGACTGACTGACATAGTGATCTATCAATACACAGCCCAAACCACTGGACGGATCGGGCTGAAATTTGGCATGCAGGTAGATGTTATGACGTAGGCATCCGCTAAGAATTTTGATTAATTCTACACCCAAGTGGATAAAATAGGAGATGAAAGTTTGTATGAAACTTTGTCGGGCTGAGACTTTGTATGCATAAAGCTACAATGACGTAGGCATCACAAACATCACAAACGAAGTCGCGAGCACCAGCTAGTATGTGTATATATGTGTAATATTCGATAAATTTTAAAGTATACTAAAGCCTAAAACGTCGAAATATTACACTGGTATATTTATGTCACATAAATTTTATGAAATCAGCATATATATTTACAATACTTTATACGATCGACACTTTTTTAAATACACACAATAACCACAGTAATTTAAATTTAAAACATTAAACGTTAATAAACACCGTTTATTCGCTGTCTTTTGTTATAAGTAGTCGCGATTCACGTTTCATTTAACCTTCTGTCAAGATTTCAATCAATGCCTCAATATATCATGGCGCACAGGTGTTGTCTATTGAGCATAATGAGACTAGAAAACGCGATTCAACCGCGTTTCTCGACTTAGAATCAGAGAATTAGTGATAACCTTTAGTTCAGACTTAATTCTACTCAGTGTAGCCATAAATATGTCTTATATAATTAACTTTATATCACATAGATATGGTACGTTTTAAATTGCAGGAAGTAGATATGTTCTAGGCGTATTTGCTTTTAGTTAAATGGATGACTTCCTAAAGGGCGCTAGATAAAACACTGATTTATTTATGTAATATTGATTTCTTAACTGTTCATTTAGAACTGATTGAATTATTTTTAATAAACTTAAAGTAGCAACAATAAAAATGCTCTCTCTTGTACGCTAATGAATAATAATAATATTTTTTTTTTTAAATATACAAGTATAAATCCAGCTTCTGCATATGTATGAATTGTATATTGTAATTGTAAGTATGTAGTCGTTAGGCGCGAATACACTTATAAATTTTGCTCGCACTCGACTTTCATAGAGATTAACATAAGCTTTTGTCAATGTTTTACACCTGAAACAATTTACTATCAGTGGCACTTTTGCCATTCACAGCTTTCGTTACAACTTTCGACACAAAAGAATACGAAAAACGACTACAAAGTTTTATATTGTTCTCTTTATTTATTACTAGCTGGTGCTCGCGACTTCGTATGCGATGTATGTGATGCCTACGTCATAGTAGCTTTATGCATTCAAAGTCTCGGCCCGATGGGTTTAAAATTGACAAAGTTTCATTCTAACTTTTATACCTTATTAGAAGGTAGAACTAATCAAAATCCATTTTTATCGGATGCTTATGTTATAACATCTACCTGCATGCCAAATTTTAGCCCGATTCGTCCAGTGGTTTGGGCTGTGCGTTGATAGATCACTATGTCAATCAGTGAGTCAGCCACCTATATATATATTTTAACTTCCAAAAGTAACGTTACTTCTTTAAATTTAGTGTTAAAAACAAACCATTAATAGTTCATAATAGCGTATATCCTACATATAATACTTATAATATTTTAATGGAAAAAAAAGAGGAAACACTTAATTTTATAGCTAGATTACGGTTAAAAAACTATAAATTAATTTCGTATCAAAACAAACACACCCATTAGATACAGTGACTGTTTCCTAAAAATAAAAAAAGAATAACATTGAAATTCCTTGTAGAAAATAAAATATGATAGGTATTATTATTGCATGGAGGAAATACGAATATTCACGATTTCCTTACTTAGTGCTTGATTAACCATCGCCGATATTTGTTTAGGTGCTTTAATAGGCTATTATTTATTTTTTATCAATTGTTTATTCTATTATTTATTATCTTGATGTGAATCTTTTCTTTGCTTAATTTGAAAAAAAGCTATTAATGGTAATAGAAAAAAATATCACATTGTTGACATGAACATTACAACAAACAGAACCCAAAATTGAATACACAGATAAGATACTTTTTACTAAGACATAACTGTAGTCCATAGAAGTCGTATACGGCCTAGCTCGATAGGGACGGAACCTCACTCACATTGTCTTACAAAAAACTGGGGTGAAATAGCTAAAATAGCTGCGTTTGTTACGGTGAGTTAGAGAGTCGGTAGCCAAATCCTAAATCCTAAAAGCCCCTCCCCTATTCCTTTCCTTACTTCTTATCCGTTTCACCCCTTATTTCGTTTTTAGCTGGAAAGAAGGGTGGGAGGCACTAATAACTTAACATCAGGTATCTCGCTCGTTTACCAGCTATTTTATATTATATATACATATATATACGATATCAGGATCAGCAGTTTTGGAGATTACCCCCGACGTACAAACATACAAATAAATTTTACGTCTTTATAATATGAGCTAATCAAAATCAAAATATTTTTATTCAACTTAGCGGAATTATCTTTTTTCCTTTGTTGAATTTTATTTCTACAATGTCATTTTTTTTTTACAAAATATAAAATTTATTGAGGTAGCTTGGAATCGATTGCTTTATTCCCATGGTGTGTCATCATCCATAAAATTTTCAATATCGTAATATCACACACAAATGTTTCTTTACAATATTCTTTACAATATTTGAACTTTGTTATAGAAAAAAAAAAGTCCGAACGACGAATTGACAACCTCCTCCTTTTTTGGAAGCCGGTTAAAAATCGATCACTTTGTTGTAAAATCGTATACATCTCCCAACAAAAGAATAACTACCTCAAAATAGTCAAGTGAAATTAATAGTATAAATTAATCGAGTATTAGTGTTGTCTATTTTTTTTACTTGTTATTATTTGGTAACAATACACGGAACGAATATCAAGAATTTTTTTTTCATTATAATTTTACATTATAAATAAATCAGCCAAGTGCGTGTCGGGCCACGCACAATGTAGGGTTCCGTAGTTGTCAGAATTGTCAAGATCGGTCAAGCAATCTTCGAGTACCTATTTTCGTAAAAATGTTTGAATGTGAATTATACTAACGATTTTGAACATTAAATGTTCGTCGATTATTTATTATTCTAACACTTGTAAAATATACTTAGCGCCGATAAATTTCCTTTCTGATTAGCGCCTATGAAATCTATGGAGATTTGGTTGAAAACTTCATAAGCGCGATTCAGAATCACTCGCGACATGTTTTATTAAGACATTGTTTTATACCTTATTTTATATTTTATTTTAATTTAAACTTATTAAATATTTATTTATTTATTCATTTAAATTCATATATTAATTTAAAATTATTAATATTTACATAATGTGATGCTTTAAAAAGTGAAATATTTATTTTTACTTAGATCATCTATAACTCGATAACCATAAGAACCCATATAGCCGTGATAATTTTCCTTTTAAATTCATTATATGTACCGCTATCGTGAATTTTTTCATATTTTTAGACGCAGCAGTTTAGTGGGTAGAGGGGGGGGACACTTGACTCTAAGAAAAATTAACACTTCAAAGCTTAATATTTCGGAAACAGTTCGTCGTTCGGAAAAATGGTTTTCCCACACCTATAACATTTTTAAAAGACCTATCTAACGATACCCCACAACATGGGATAAATGAGAAAAAAAAATTTTTGGTCTCTCTTAACACATAGGGAAGACACCCTGAAAAAAAAATATTTTTGAAATTTTATTGTACGACTTTCTCGGCGTAATTCATATGTATACTCATACCGAATGACAGCTTTCTGGTATTAAGGGTTTCGGAGCAAAGCCGCGGACAGACAGACAGACAGACAGACAGACGGACAGACAGACAGACAGACGGACATGGCGAAACTATAAGGGTTCCGTTTTTTACTACGGAACCCTAAAAATGATTCAGTTCAATCATTCAAGACTATAGAAAACACAGTTTTTAAATATTTTTTTATACTTCAAAAGTAGAATCTTCTTCATAATAGTGAACGATAATTGGATGCTGATAAGCAATAATGTGTCAACCCACAAAAAGTGAAATTCGGAGATATTGGTGTATTCTGATAATGCATCACCTATTTAACATTATTCAATAAAAAATAAAGTCATATAAACTAAATAAGTACGGAAAAAAGTTTCTTAATTAATTGGTTCGAATTTCCAGGTCGTTCCTTATTTTGTAATTTATACTTATTTTACGTATTTAAAAAACTTTTTATTAGATAATATATTGAATATATCAACCTGCTTTTAATTCATGATACCTTTTATTGAAAAAGAAAAGAAAATATCGATAAATACTTATTCAAATAAGTTTATTAAGAATAGGATTGACATCTTTAGACGTCATTTTCTCAAAATGAAGTTCGTGTGGCTTGACACAGTATTGCTTATCAGCGTCCAATTACAATTATATCATCAATCTCGTACACACTGAACACACTCGTACATTAAAGGTTAAAGCCGTTTTATGCATATTATCATCCATCAACGCTGTTATAAATTGTATTTTTATATTTATATGCCTGATTATCATAACTGTAGTTCATTAAATTGCGCTTATCTCATTATATCTGTATCGACTGCCAATCAAGAGTCAATGATCCTATATTATACACAATAATATTCAATTATGGTACCAGTAATCCTATCTGAACGTCAAATTGGCAACACGATGCGGCTACAAAAAAAAATGGCGATGACAGGTATCGCATTTAAATAGAATATTATTGGTGTATTTAGATGTAATATAATTATTCTTTCTGGATGCGATTGCTTGTTATCTATACATATAAAATCACTTGTATATTTATAAGGATTTTTATATTCTATTTTTATTAATAGATTCACGTGTAACTTGCTTATAATTACATATTAGCTATTTTAAGCTAGAAAGAGGTGAAGACGGACTAGGTCCAGGTGGAGCTTAGTATGAGAATTTTTAGGCAAGAATTAGACTTGAAAGTTTTATTCTCGTAAATGACATAAAACAATTATGTAACTTTTTAACAGTTACGTGTGGTTACGAAAACTGTAAGTGAAAAATAAAAGGTTTATACATATTTACTAGCTGCCCGCGCACCTATATATATATATATATATATATATATATATATATATATATATATATATATATATATATATATATATATATATATATATATATATATATATATAGGTATATATATATATTTGCCCTACTATAATCTATATTTTATTTCTACAATGTCATTTTTTTTTACAAAATATAAAATTTATTGAGGTAGCTTGGAATCGATTGCTTTATATATATATATATATATATCCCTTATTCACTCTCTAGAAGTAAGCATTTTAAATTTCGTGTTTCGAAAAAACGAACTTTCCAACGGACGGCTATCCAAATTTTGCCCGCTCTGCCGACCTCTATAATTCGATACTCTAGTTCAAGGTCATGTTTTGGTAACATAGATCACTCAAAAGAGCCTCACATTTGGCGTTCCTAAAATCCGCCGCCCTAACTCCAGTCTATTCAGTCTACTGGTAAATTCGCCACTGCTATAGTTTTAAAACATCACTGGATAAAAGTTTAATTTTCATTTTTCTGTAACATGTTCATTTCGCGGTAATTTTAGTGGGATCATTATGCGTGTAGACCGCAGACCTATGTGGTTTTCTCTCAATTTCCACTTACCTCGTTACGATGTCTGCATACATTCATTTTTATAAGCATCGTAAAAATTTTCTTCATTAAAAACACATTTCATTTTTATTTCTGAAAGTACTCGTATGATCGTAAATTATATAGGCACGTTTTGCTTTAACTAAATAAAGTTACGTTACGAAAACGCTATTATTATTTTATACTTTCATACTTTCAATAAGTTATCGAAAGACCACAATAATTTTTACAGATTCAACGATTCAAAATATTTTTTTAATATATTGATAAATTTTAGAATAAATAGTTTTACTGGGGTAGAGTTTAGCTATAGCCTATTGCCTACATCCTGTATATGGCTGGCTCAAGCGGGTCAGTACCTCACTCTTACTAAAGATTGGCGTGAAGTAACTAGTATGGCTGCGTTGTACGATGAAAGAGAGAGCTGGAAACCCTTACCGCATTTACCTATTCCTGTCCTATTCCTTTTATCCCTCCTTGTAAAGCCAACAACAAGACCAGACTTTGCCCTCCTGAGACGAGCTCCGCCAGCCACGAGCAGAGCGTCGCATGGGAGGGGCAGAGGATGCGGATGCGCAAGCGATCCCGAGTCCTCTCCATTTCCGTGCTGAGAAAGGCCATCGCAGGGGTTTTAGTGGGTATAATCGCCACATAACCCGATCTCCCCCCCCCCCCCCCAGGAATCGGGTATCTTTTCGAAGATTTCCCCTGCGTAATATGTATTATTATAAGGTCCAATGAACATATATAACTATAAATTTATAAGCCCATACATTTTGACACTCAGAATGCCGTCCACATTGCTTTGCCAAAACCAACAAGTCAAATGACGAGCTTGTCAAAGTTGAAAATGGGTACAGATTATTAACGTCCAAATAGCAAAATATAACAGATCTATAGTTACAAAATATCATTGGTCATCACGATGACATTAATCCGTCCGTTTATTTGTCAAATATATCATAGAGATTTGTACTTATTATGTTGTCAAGTTGTCATGTTTCTTCATTGTTAGTCACGACATCTACTAAGTCTTCAAACTATTTCGTTATATATTATTTTCTTTTTCTATTCTTGTTCACGATAAGGTGATATTGGCATTACTTTTCACAATAAAAGCGTAACAAATTGATTTGACATTATTAACATTCATCTATCTATACTTATAATAAATCTGTAGACAGGTCAATTCTGTACATGAAATATGTTTTCAAAATAACTATCAGGGGGTGATTAGTGATCGATACTGATGCCAAAAATGCAATCAGTAAAATTTTTGTCTGTCTGTCTGTCTCTATGTATGTTCCTTATAGAAACAATAACTACTCGACGAATTTAAACGAAACTTGGTACAATTATTCTTCATACTCCTGGGCAGGTTATAGTATACTTTTCATTACGCTACAATCAATAGGAGCAGAGTAGTGTAGGGAAATTTTGGGAAAACGGAAGGAGTTACTCCATTTTTAAGCTTCCGTCGCGTGGGCAGCCTTAATGGTTAAAGTTACATAGAAATCATGTTTGACGGAAATATTCTTCATAAAATCGTCTAAAAATATCCCGCAACAGCATATGTATGTCTATCTTTTATGGTTGACTTACAATAACACGTGTAACTCCTGATAGGTTAGCAGATCGGAGCATTCTGATTATAGTTGTTTACTCTTACGTTTATAATACTCTCACTCATTTCTAATTTAAAAAAGTTAACATTATTACCTATTCAATAAAAAAAGAATCATAAAAATCAAGTATTATGGATTAACATATTATATTTGCCCTACTATAATACGAAAGTTAATCTGTCTGTCACATCAAAACCAATGAACCCCGAGGAAGGACATATGCTACTTTATTACGAAAAACTACGAAAACGCGGACGAAGTCGCAGGCAAAAGCTAATACCATAATAAAAACTCATATTAAAGGTTATACAAATATGCCAATAATGTAATATGTAAGTAAAGATCGAATTCACTCCTATTATGCACTTGAATCTCCCTGGCATAGAAGATTATCATTATCTTTATAATCACAAGGGCTTTTATAAAATAATGCATTTCGAACCTCCCTGCCAGATACAGCGGAGAGAAGAATCGTGTGTTGTAAAAGGTTCACAATATCTACAAATAAGACACGCATGGTATTTATACTATAATATTTTTTTTTACAGTTTCATATCACAATACACAACGGCCTCCTTTTTCATTCTTGACAACTGTTCCAATTTCAAATATTCGATTCCCAACATTTTCTTTTTAAGTCACTTGTCAGAGCAAAGAGTTGGAATGTACAAAGTACGATGCACACCTCGGACTTAACTGCCGGCGCTCATGGCGACAGTCATTGCGTTAGCTAGCTCACAAACCCAATTACTTAATGAGATCATGTGACCCACACAAATGTTTCTTATGAATGATGTTAGAATGAAACTATTAGCACAGGAGTTCGTAACAACTACTATGTTATCTGAGGACTGTGACAAGAGGCAATTGCAGTTGCGACCATCCTAACCAGTTTCCATTATGATCTTAAAATAATCAACATTCTTAAGATAAATAGAGTCATCAAGAATTTATTAACGAAGTGCAAAAAAACTCAAATCATTGTGAATAGTTGAAGCCCTTTTTGAAACTGGTAAGGGTCCAATTAACAGAGTGTTTTTACACGAATGAAACTTGTTCGTTTACTCTATAGAAATCTTTACTCCTTAGTCCTTTTAATTAAGCTTCGCTTAGTACTTAAAATGGAAGTGATTTATGAAGATTAGTTTAATGCTAGCTAAGGAATGAGGATCATTTTATGTATATTTGATGCATAATTAACGATAGAATATTCGCAAAACTATTATTAAAATTGCAATGCAAGCTAAGGAATTAATAGTGTTTGATAAAATACCGTAACCAAATGCATAATTGAAATTTTTACGATCTTCGTTATAATTATGACAGAACGTAAAAGCTTAGGATAGAGATAGTTAGAATTTTGTTGTATCCCAAACAATATGCGTTTATATTATATTAAATAAATACCTACTATTGTTACTCATTCAACGCACTTTTTTTAAAGACATTTTTTTCAAGCAAGGAAACATTCTGACGAAAATAATTTATTTTCTAAGATTCAAAGTCCTTTTTGAAGTACGTTAAGGAAACCTCGAACGTAATATCCATCACTTGAAGTAGGTATTTTTACAAACAGTGCCCTTAAACAGGTATTAAATTCACAACTGCTGATTTTGTATGTAGGTACAATCATTATATCATCACTATCAACTGCTTTCAGCGGATGGTGACGTATACTATAAATACTATAATTATTTCCATTTTATACAATCATTGTTATATAATTATAATTTCAATAGTGGCATTATTGGATTAACGATATTATTTAGTATCTGTAAAATTAGTTATTCAATATATTTGAACGGATATCAAAACAAAGATTCAAAGGATTCAAGAAACATCACAAGTATTTAACAATTACAAACACCGACTTCGTCCATACTCACTATAATACTGATTAATTCAATCTGAAACTCGTTTAGATGTTTACATATTACTATGGGCAGATGCATATGAATTTACGTAGTTATTTATTTATAAAAAGATTTTATCATCCGGTCATATTACAGGACATCAAATCCTAGTTTATCGTCATATGTTTGCGACTTTTAAAGTAAGCGATAGTTAGATGTCACTTAGCAACATATGATTCATTAATCAAGAATATGATATTGCTAATGATCGAATGATTACATTAAATATTTAATGGATGAATGCTGGTTTGATTGTATTAAAGTGCGCAGTTTTACTGGCATCCTATTATAGAAAAAACAACTGTTTCCTGTGTGTGTTTTTACGATCCATCTTTGAAAAATTGTTATAGCTTATTCATGTGATGTAGTGATATATCATTTAGGCTCTTGTTGCACAAGATTGTCAATACTATTATTGATATTTATTTACTAGATTTTACTCGCGTTAATGTAGATTTTCTTATACAGGACTATTGTTTAAAACTTATTTTTCTTTCTGGCTATTATGATACGTGCGTCACTAAGAGGAAGTTAAGTTTACTATGCCTATAAGTAAGTGTATAGCCAAACAAACTTTTATATATGAGATTAATACATTCTGTTAAAAATAATATATACGCTTTCTGCATGTGTCTGTGTAATATATTATTATACAATATAAATGAACTAATCTTTAGAGATAGTTTAAGAATACCATATTACTTATATTTATTTAAATACATATATCTCTGTGAGTATATAATAACGGGAAAATTATAAAAAACAAAGGTTGGTAATCAAAGAATACATTTTTCTAATATATCTAGCAGAGACAATAAGAGAAGAGAATCTCTACTAATCGAAACTCACGATAAGCAAACAATACCTATTATTATTAAATATATTTTTTATAAAAAAAATCTGAGCAGAAAATGTATTAAGAAACGCGTTTTTTTGCTTTCTTAATAAATTAAGAACATCGTATAATACGATTATGTATCTTAAGCATATTTCCCTTTAATTTCTGCAATCATGTGTTTAACTGGTCCAATTACAGATAAAAACATGTTTTAAAATTTTAATTCGACTGTAAGATTAATGTGAGCTATTTAGTTTTTTGCTCATAATTGTAATCGTCTCTACTTTTCGCTGTATAATAAAGTCTATTTCAATTTTTAAAAGATATTTTTTAATGTTAACGTTTTTGTCTGTTTTGATACTGAATTTATTATTACGAAAACTTTTTTAATCTGTATTAATGTAAGAGATAAAGAGTTTGTTTATTTAAATGAGCTAGTTTTAGGAAATAATTATACAATTTGTAAAACAAAATTACCTTGGATTGATCGTTTGAGTAGTTATGAAGCTCTAAGCTAACATAGCTTACAGCTTCATGCGCGTATATTTTCCAAATTAAAAGACGTTATTTAATAAACGAATAAAATATTATTTATTTAATTTTATCTCCTTAGTGATAAAATTTACAAAAAATATTTCTTAGCGGATGAATGGACATCAACCGCCAAAACTTTAAATTTGCAGCTCAAGCAGTCTAGACACTGAGTTTATTTAGTCAGTCTACAGTCAGTACAAGTAATTTATATATGATAAAACATAATAGTACGACTCACACAAACTGAGGCAGGACTTCAACTACACTAAAGAGCATTTTTTCAACCGAGCAGGTACATTCAATTTTATCTGTTAATGAATGATACACATTAAAATATCTACATTTAGTACCGTTTTAAAATAAATCGTTAGAAATTTTAATTAACGCATCAAATAGTAATTGTAACTAAAACAAAATTGATGTTTCCGCAACGATTATTCGAAAGATACATCAATATAATTACGTTTCACGCTTACATCATTTTTTAATGATTTTAATGAAACACAGAATCATAAACTATGATTTCATTACACTTCCATCGCTACATAAATTAATGAAACGGTAATCATAATAATGCTAACTATATTACCATGTAATGATAACCGCGGATTAAATTTGTCGAGTGCATCGGTCCGTAATGATAGGCACCGTACCAAAGTGACTCCGGCCGTGAATGACGCTCCGTAATATGAGATTGGGTAAGATATAAATGGGAAATTGAGACTAATTTATCCATACGTAATGAAGGTTATATTATTATTATGATTGGGCGATATTATAATTAATTTATATACAAACTGGCTTACACCAACGATGGTAACTGTTTTGTCGATGATATTTTGTTGTGATTTTAAAAGTTTATACTTAGGCAATAATATTTTATAACCATAGATATCATATAAGTATATTATAGATAGATAGATAGATAGAATCATTTATTCACAAACAATAACTATGTAGACAATTATAATTTTAAAATAAGCAATAGAATAAAACATTAGGCAAATTGTGTCTGTGAAAAGGCTCTGACTCAGCATATGTTGTGGAAGATCACCATAACGCTGCAAGCACACAATGCAAAATTATCATCTCTGCTTAAGAAAGAATATCATTTAAATTATTTGATTTTAAAAATCTGTTTCCATTTTCGACTATGAAAAGCTTCTCGATTGAGTTATTGGCCCAAACAAACTCTAGCCTGTCATACTCAAGCCCTAACTGGTTGCTAGGCAACGTCATCCAAAATGGTCGGCATTTTGGGTGAAAAAATCTTTGAGCTTTTAACATATCTATAGTTATATAATATAATTATGTTTAAATATGTTTTTAATAAATGTTATTTTTTCAACGTAAAATATCAACAGATAATAAAACTTTTTTTTTCTTTTCTTCTAAAATTTTATTTAGCAATTTCAAAGGCTAGGTAAATATATAGAAAGATACAAAAACAGGAACATAAATAACAAGGTTTTTGATTTCCATGCTTTCAGTACGATTCAAATTGCTTTCGTATGAATGAAATAGATATTATTCAGTTAATTCATATATCTATATTAGTATATTAATACGTATTGGATTCAACGACTCAGCCAGTCAATACAATTCCACATAAAATACCGGTGTTAAAACGATCCTTTTACTTCAGAACTGATTTCAACCATTGATAAGAATACCGTGCTCATAAAATCCGTCAATTAAGCGACTATTGCGTACACTGAGCTACACAAGAGTATTTTAAATAAAATCCAAACATATTTTTAATTTTTTTTTTAAATAATAGCGGACAAATTAGCAAGCGGGTCACGGGGATGCAAAGTTATCATCGCCGCCCGTGAACATTTACAGCTCTAGAGAGCCGAAAATTCGTTGTGGGTTAAAAAAGGATTAAAGAAATGTGCCTAAACGTGACGTGTCTGAAAAACTTTCCACGTCCTCTAATTGCTGGCCGCCTAGCGTCCCCTCGAACACGATGAGCCATTAATCTGACCATCGATTTGATGGTACCTGCGGCCATAGTTTGACGAACGCGCCAATATACGAGTCATTATCCTTTAATAAATTCCCGAAAAACCAACAAAGCAATCGTACACCATTCAAAACCATCTTGGCTCTCACAACGTCACTTTGTCTTCTACACGACGGCCCATTACGATAGCCCACTGTGATGGGCCATATAGATGCGGATTCAGAAGTTTCACATGAATAAAGTTAAGCAGAATTGAGTATCTCATCATATGTTTAAGTTCTCACTAAAATAAATTTAAGGATTAATATAAAATTATTTATCGATGTTGCTCGTTGTAAACGGACTTGTTACGTTGATATAAACGGTCTAGATCTAATCGGTGCTAAGATGACATTCAGCCAATAATGAGACATGTCATGATTATATGATGAATATCATCTCTTTGAGCTTTTATTTTGTAAAGATAATTAAACAGGCTCGGGCAATATTACAGCGATAAAGTATTTGTTTATGGAGTAATATTTTAATGTCATGCATGAAATAAAAATATATGAAATATTATTAATGATCGAAACCTTTATTGGTCAGTTGTTTTTAATTACAATATAATGAATTGAAATGAGTTATATGATAATAATGTTTGAATATGATATCGTAAATTTTTTAACCGACAACATAGAAAGGATGAAAAATTTTCGGCAATTGTTTTGCATCAGGAGCTAAAAAAAGAATTATTCATTTGATAGCAAAAGAGCGATGCTGTGAGTTTTCCTTATTGTCTGTTTAACTTTGTGTCTGTCCAAGGCATTGTATATAAATCAATTTGGATTTATTTTTATCTCTGAAAGATGATTTGATCAGAAGCTGTTTTAATTATTTATTTACTCTTTAGAGTATTTTTTTAAGTAGTTTTTTTTTTTAATTTTTAATTTATAACCTGTCATTAAACAGGTTATAAATATACCCCTCAATAAGTAAAGAGATATTTTGCTATTGAAATCGGTTTTGATTAAAAAAGATATTAAGTATTATAATATCATTGAACTGGTCTGCGGTACAGTATCTTTTACTTTATTTCAATGAGATACAGCAAAAAGTTGTTATCAAGTCAATTCACATCTGATATCGATATTCCTGTATAATAAATATATAAATAATGAAATCGATCGGTCCGTTTTTACCTATCCAGCGCATACATTAATGCATTGAGACTTCTTAGCTTATGCCTGGGACTTTGCATTAATATTGCCTTTGCGTTTTTTATGTAATAACTGTTTTCGTAGAAAAATATAACTAACTTTAAACGAAATTGTTTTTGTCTTCAAAGAAATACGATCGCAGCAATCGTGGCCATTTGCTGTTAGTTATTGAAATTATTGAAGTGGCTGTTATTAGTATGACCTTCATCAGATCTTGGTATATTATATATTAAAACCTTCCTTGATGAATATGCATTTGAAATGCGTTAACCACATTCAAATCGGATCAGGCGTTCTTGAAAAAATCGCGGCCATACAATACACGTTGTCCGAAAATAGATCATAACAGAACTTCCTTTTATAAAATCGGTTAAAAATAGCGAAAAAGTCGAGCAGACGTGTCAACTGATGTTAAGAAATCGCCGTCTTCCAGAATATTCGACGCGTTTGCTGAGCGATAAATGTGTCTCCAGCTTGTAAAGGAATGAGGGGTGAAGGCAAAGGATCGTTAGTTCTCTCTGACTAAAAATCGTTTACCGTTTTTATCTATTCCTTAATACCTCTTGATTTAATAAGTATAACTCGCTTTACTCCTATTTATAGGTTAATAACCCTACTTATGATAAGTATAAAGTACCGAAGCTTCGGATATTTAACTTTACGATCTTTAATATACGAGGAAGTTGATTTCTTTTAATACGCTGTGTAAAGCGATTTTCAATAGTCATTTTTATAAATACGGTTTTTTGTGTGTACAGAAATTAGAAAATTATTTCATTAATAAACTTGATAATTACTAAGTAGTGCGAATTGTATTTATTGTTAGTAAATAGGACAAATTTTATTTCTCAAGACATTTTTAAGCTAATATTATTAAATTAATATCAGATACCTACAATACTCATAAACCATTCCGGAGTTTGTTACGTTTCTTTTATTACAATAGAAAATTTAGACCTATAATATAACTCGGTGACCTTTATATCACGAAAATTTACCGATTTCGGTTTATTTTTTAATTTTTCAGGTGACCTTTCGAGTTTATCCTAATATGCCACTCCAATATTTAGATAAATAAAACAAAAAAAAACTATAAATTAAGTCATTTTTTAATTTTTGCGAGACTAACGTAATGCAGAAGTTTTTCAAATCAACTACCAACTAAGATAAAACTTGTTAATAAAGACCATACAAATTAAAAATAACCTACAATTTGCAACTTAACTCGCAATTTGTAAAATCCAGATGCAAAACCACCGTTTAACAAGAGAGTAATAAGTATTTGCATTTAAAAGTTACATTGTAATGTAGTATTACCCTTACATTTATGCCGCAATTTAAACGATACCTTAAGCGTTAATCGCATCACATAAGGTAAACGAATAAAAACAAATCACCTTTCAAATAGACTACAGGAGTCTGACGTAAAAAATGAATGCTAATATTAACGCATGGCTTTTCGCATATGTTTGTAACACGTTCGCTGCGAATCGATTAGCACTCCATACCATCCGTCTTGTAATTTATCTTGGTCTTGTTAAGCGTTGAAAAATAGTACTAAGCTAGGGGATTTCTCATGTATAAAATATCATGGCTACTAACAAATTAGCTCCGCTCCCATTAAAGTTTTGTTATTTTTGTATTCATTTGAAGAAGCCTATTTACACTCGTTAACGTTTGAAGCTTAGTTATTTATTTTGAATAGTCCATTATAAAAATTGATTTGTTTTCATTTTATAACGTTTTATATTTTTTCTTTTCAGATAGATCAAGATGGAATACTCAATTCTGTTGTCGGTGGTCATACTTCTCGCCACATTGTACCAAGCTGAGAGTGCTCCTTCTAGAAGATCACGAGCTGCTTCGATTACAAACACAGATGAAACGGTGTTAGGAAGAGAGAGCAAACTTGAAGATGCCTTTAAAGATGGAACAACACCAGCACCAGAACCTACAAACAGAAGGAACAAGGCTCTTAATTTATTTGGAGGATATTTCCCATCATATTTATCGTCTGGTCTAGATTACGCGGAAGATGATGACGATGACGTGACTTTTTCCGTGAATGATGATCATTTTGATGATGATGATATATCTCGGACCATTCCTTCGAAACGTCGTCAGCAGAATAAGAAAAAGAACGGTAGCGGTGACACATTCCCTAACGATAATCTGAATTCTCTTCAGTACGATAATTCGCCAATCTTCTACATCAGATTACCGCCAACTCCATACATGTTTGTACCAGGCTTAGGTTATGTGTCACAACCTCCTACTCTCGGACCAGCAATGCCACCTATGATGCCTCAAGGAGTTCCTCAACAAGTGGCCGATCCTTTTATCAACCTGCCGATAGATTTTGTGTCTAATGGAAAACCAACGGGCGTGTACCAATGGAGCGGAGCATCTGGTTTTCCGCCAGGTCCTCAAATGCCCGTTGATCCATTTGGATACGGACCATCACAGCCCATCATGCCACCAGTTTCTCGTCCAAGTTACAATGCACCTTCGTATTCAAAACCAAAACCATCTGTCCCTACTAACTCAAAGGTCACCAATCTTAAAGGACCATACGTTTTCAACGGAAAACCTAATGACAGTGTATACGTGCTTAGAAACACCTACAACTCCATATACTCGGATGCTCTTCAGAATTTCTATCCTTAATTATTTAACGTAACAATAGGAAATAATAGTGGCTCGTATCGAGTCGTAGTATGCTTAGAAATTTTCTAAACGTCACTAGACAGTATCCACCCATTTCCTTAGTTCTATGAATGTATACTTAAAATAATATTTTGTATTCATTAAATATACCGCTTAAGCTTCGGTTTCCCAGACTGGCGGTGACCGTCGTTTAGAGACCATCTTTAACTTTTTTTTACTATTAATAATAATCATATGGATCGAATTATTTAGTACAAGTCAACTTGATAATAAATACATTAAAAAATTGGAAAACTATTTATTACTATACATGAAAATAATTTTGGAATAATGACCTATTAGTTTTGGTTCGACGAAAATAATCATAGCAGATTTTTCACATTTTTTTATAAAAAATATAAAATTTGTATTTGAGAAACCAACAATATAATTTTAATATTATAATTTTTATATCTTTTATATGTATGTATGGTATGTATGGTAGATTAAAATTCTTGCCTTTTATAATGACATCTGAAAATGTATATTTGATTAGAGAAATAATTATATTTGTTTTATTATTCAACTATTAATCGACAATATGCATACAAACATATACATACTTTATGTAAAAGTGTAATAATACATTTAAATTTGTTTTTATTGACAAGATAATGAAAAATTAATAAGAAAAAATCAAAAGAATTTAGTAAAGATCATCTTTGAGATTAATTTCATTTTATACATTAAGTTTTTGATATATAATTTATTTACAGCTAATTTAAACAAAATATAATGCTTCTTTATAATTAATCACAAGACTTTGTAGCCTACATTTTAGTCAAGCTAGTTTAAAAAAAGATATTTTATAAGACTTTAAGGAGTATTTATTTTATAATTTAATTTATTTCTTAGAAGTTAAGCTATGTACAAGTTTTAAAATGGAATCGATCCGTCCAATAATTAATAAAAAAAGTATTTAATTAAGTGTAATTCCAGTGTGATCATAGTAATTAAATTGTCGAAAAGAACCCTTATTTATAAGAATTAAATGTAAAAAAATGCAGTAGTTATACCTGATATAAAAAAGTAGTCACAAAAAGATGTCGAAATAGAAATATTGTAACCTACTTTTTAATATGCTAACATTTTGTACGTTTTATTATCAAATAATTAGTATGAACCGTTTTCTTTACTCCGTCCATAATAAAATAAAATATATTTCCGTATAGTATCCCGCTGTGTATACCATTATGTTGTATCAAAATACCAGATAATCATAGAAAAATAGCAATTATCAATAAATATATTCGTATAAGAAAAATAAAATACTCTTATTTATCTAGATATATGATTAATTTTAAAATAAAGGCTCAGTATCTCTATAACAATAGTCTTGTAACATTCTACGCATTAAATAGGTTAACAGTAGTTTATAATAAATATTTTATAGTCTAATTAATAAAAATCTTATTTAAATAAAAATATAATGAATTAATCAACGTTGTTTTATTTCTAACCTCAATTAATACGTTAGCATTTGAAATGAACAATTAATTTAAAAGCAAAATGTATATATCAAAATTAATGAGACTAAAAAAAAAGAAACCGACTTCAATAGAAAAAATGATTTTTTTAAATAAAAGAAGTCTATCCTAGAGAGAAAATAATGTTAAGTTATCTACGGGGTTCTAGTTTATTTGTAATTATGAATATATTTCTCAAAGTAAAGACGAGCAATCTATCCTAGAGAGAGGGAGGGTGCGGGCTGCCGATATATAATAATAACTAGCAGATCAACGAGCTACCAAAGACAAAATACAGTATTATTTACTTTTATGATATATTCCTAACACATAAAAAATAATTTGATGTACCCAGCCTCTTAATTATTACCGATCTCGTTATCAAAAGTATTGCTAAATAAAAGAGTTAATACTTATTCCGTTTTAATAGCTGCATAAATTAACACTAGCCGTTTTTAAAGTAAGTTTTAACTGTCGCAATTTTAGGGTTACGTAGTTAACTAGGAAATATTATAGTTTCTCAACGTTAAGTGTAATGTTTGGTGTAAAACAAAATTATTTGTTAAAACTGAAATGTTTATATATGTTAATAAAACAAAATAAATCCGTCGGTCTATCTACGGATTAGCCTAGAGATTCTTATTACTTTAGAACGTCGTAATTTAACTTGGGAAGGTATATAACTAGTAACTAGATGACCGAGCATATCTCGATATGTTTTTTTTAATCGTATATTTTGGTAATAAAATTTAGATTTAGTAGGAAATAAAAAATAGTAGTAGTTTTTAATTGCTAGAAAACACGGATAAAACGGTATTTTCTAAAAATGTCCTTTAAAAAAATTTCTAAATGAAGCTCGGTCATTCAGGTACTGTTCAATTAATTATGATTTTCTATATTTTATATTGGCATGTGTTTAAGGCGCCATTTGTACAAATATTGCACATTTGATCAGTAAAAAAATACAAAATGCAACTTTATTAAAAAGTCGGCAAAAATGGGCATTTACATATAAGTATTTGTAAGTCGAAATAGGGCAGCATGAAATGTCAATGTTCTAAAATAATTATTTGCTTTAGAAATCTTTATAAAAATATTTTTTTAATAACGACCTAAAAATAAGCACCAAGAGTTAAAGAAAAGGGAGTAATTAATATTTAAACATTTTAGGATATGGTGCTTGAAAATTAAAGTTGGTACATAGGTACTTAAATTACTTAATCCTATACATATTTTTCTCAGAAAATGAGTAATAACGGGCAACCGGTGGCCCTGGGATCTTACGCTAAATCTTGTATTTGATTTTGTTTTTTATCACAGAACTCTAAACAGGGTAAATTTAAAAATTAAAAAAAAAAAACTTTTTTTTATTAAAAAAAGTAGACGGTAAACTAGCTGGCGAGACAACCAATAATAAGTGATCTACGGTGCTCATGGACGTTTGCAGCACCTGTAGAACCACAAATGCGTTGTCAGCTTAAAAAGGAATAATTGATGAAAGGGAAATAGGAAATAAGAAAAGAAAAGGGGGGAAGTTGAAGCTTCCGGCTATCTCACTCACCGTATATAGTTATTTTAGCTTCTTCACGCTGATCTTCTCTAAGAATGAAGTACTGCCCCAGTCGAAACAGCTTTTATACGATTTGTAGTCAGTGGGCTAGGTAGCTCTTTCTCGATGAATCTATTAATGAGAACATAATATTTTTGAAGTCACAGTGTAGTCACTAAGAACAGTAGAAGACGCTACTCATATCCTTAAAACTAGACAAAGAGCTGATGCCCTTCAAACTTCTGAAGAGACCATAAATTATATATCAAAGCTCAGAATCACATCGATTACATCAGTTTGAAGCGAATAAAACTGCATCAAAATTAGTATATTCGTTAGGGATGCTATGACAGACAAATAGATAGACAGATAAACACGACCAACCTTTTTGGGGTTTAAAGAAGATGAAAATCTTCACAGGTAATGCCTTTCACCAAACAACATTATTCAATCAAATAAATTAGTTAATTAACTATTATTGCTTAATTGATATTATATGAAAAACAATAACATCAACTCCACTATTTTGATCACAATAATGATTTAAAAATATCATATAAAAAGTAAAGGTATCAAAACGCACACTTCACGCTAATGTCAGATCGTTGTCAAGCTGCTGTCAAAATTACATTAGCACGTATGAACAGGAAGTGTAAAAATAACAAGGGACATACAAATAAAACAATAAAACTGTGTGCAGTTGTTGTAGTTTACCAGGTTTATTTTACGTATCGTAAGAAAACAGGCCTGACTATCCTCGGAAACATGTGAATTAGTGCGTTATTTGTGACGTTTATTTTATTGGAACCTTGTGTGTAAAATGATTACTGATTTAACCATAAACAGTGCTAAAAACTAGTGTCGTGATGTTTCGAAGTCGCAGCTGGTTCGGAGGTGGCTGGGGTCGACCAAAAAACCCTCATTCTTTAGAAAGATTAAAATATTTACACAACATTCTGTGCAAAAACACTACTGTATCTGAAAGTAATCGAGGTATACTAGTGGAATCTTTAAGATGTATCGCAGAAATCCTAATATGGGGCGATCAAAACGATAGTTCTGTGTTTGAGTAAGTATTTCAACATTATTTACATTTTTATAAAAAATAAGTAGGGCTTATAAATATTTAATCTATTTGTAATAATTACAAGGTTAAAACTAATTTGCAAAATATGTTTATTCAATTTAATGATAAATAAAGAAAAATAAAATCTTATTTTATCATTAATGTATTATACTAATGACTTAGATATTCAGACAATGGCACTTCTTTTAATAATAAATTGTTTATAAAATAAAAAAGTACATTGTTAGTCTAATTTGAATTTATATTTTGAAATCCTATTCTTACAGCTTTTTCTTAGAAAAAAACATGTTATCATATTTCTTGAAGATCATGAGACAGAAGTGTGGCGGTTCATCATATGTTTGTGTACAATTGTTACAAACACTTAACATACTCTTTGAAAACATAAGAAATGAAACATCATTATGTAAGAATATCAATTTTTTTGTTATTACTTAATTACTAGCTTTGGACTGTGTCTTCACTAGTGTGGTATGTTGATCAAAATAGCATATATGTTAATGCAATATTTTGAAATCCTATTTATAATTCAATTTTCATTAAAATCTGTTCAGTAGTTGTGATGTGAAAAAGCACCATTTAATAATCCATCCAAACAATACATTTATTAATAGCAACAAGATTTGTGAAAACAATTTTTCAAAATTAATTCAAATATATCTTATATAACACAATTATTAAGAGTTACATATTAACTGAATTTATTTCAATTAAACATTTTTTGTAAAGATAAAGATATTAGAGCTTTCCCAATTTCAGTGCAATTTAATCAAAGTTATATTTATATTTCAGATTATCTATTAAGTAACAATCATGTGAACTCAATAATAGTTCATAAGTTTGACGTCTCTGACGAAGAAGTGATGGCATATTATATATCATTCCTCAAGACTCTAAGCCTAAAATTGAATAATCATACTATACATTTCTTTTATAACGAGGTAAGGAACTTGATGAAGAATAAATTACGCGAACAAACAAATTTGTTAAGGAAATTATAAAAAATACTTAAATAACAGCCGTTAAATGCACAAGCAACAAAGCTTATATTTTTCGCCTATATTTCTCCTATCTCAATATATCAATTGATATAATATAAAGATTCTAGTGAAACAATACATTTTCAAATTAGTTGAAATGCTTTAATGTTATTTTGGTGTATAAAACTCACACACACACACACACACACACACTTAGCTATTGAATATACATATTGAATATAGTTTTTGAAGAATCATGTATAATATAGCTTAAATATACTTATATGTAGCAACAATATAACTATTAAAGGATGTTAAAATATATAATAACCCATATTCATACGAAATAATAAGAAATAAATTACTGATTTCTAGGAAATAAAATATTTTATTGGTTGATTAAATTTATGTGACCAATACATAAGTCATGAAACACATGTGACTTCGTATTGTATTGTATAGTTTCAATGGAATATTTTATAATCATATATTTATGAACAATGCACTCACATTAATAGTATTGCGTTAAATTTTTACAATGTACTCAAAATTTTAATATCACATTACAAAAAAAGAAAATATAACCAAATAAGAATATTTGGTTTTATTTTTTGTCTATGGTGACAAGAATGTAATCTTTTTTTTTTTTTAAGTATTAAGTACACCCTAAGAAAAATGATGAGCAACCTTTTTTTAAAAGATAATTAGTGAACTGGTGCATTAAAATGGCATTTTCTATTATAAACATTGTAGCAAAGTTTTTAGTTTTTTACTGATTCTGTAATATTTTTTTACGAGTTCAGCATACCAAGGATTTTCCTCTGTACACGGAGGCTATAAAATTTTTCAATCACCCAGAGTCGATGGTTAGAATTGCAGTGAGGACTTTGACTCTAAATGTTTACCGAGTACAAGATGCGAGTATGCTGCGTTTCATCAGGGATAGGTAATATGAAACATTTTATCATTTTAAAATACAACCTACTTTTGATAAATAATTTAATAAGTATATTTCCAGTGATTGTTTATACTTCTTTATTTAATTTTTTGTACAAACACAGTTTTATACCGGTGTATCAAATTTTTATGCTATTTAAAACAATATAAAATATTTCGCTTTTAAATGAAATTTATTTATTTTGCTAAATGCAAATCAATTCTTTTATCTCGTTTATATTAAAAAAACCTAAAGTAAAGTAATTTGTGTATGTTTATCTGTTTTATATTAGTTTTATAGGTACCATCATTTGTTTGTAATGTAATTGATACAAATTTTTCTGGAGTACATAATAAAATATTTTTCTTTCCAGACTGTACTTGTGTTATTTGTAAATATAAATCGATTTTTACCAAATGCTTTTTTCTTTATTATAGAACTGCAGCACCATACTTCAGTAATCTTGTCTGGTTTATCGGCAAACACATTCTGGAACTAGACGCGTGTGTCAGAAATGATGCTGAGTGAGTAATTTATGTTCTCTTAATCTTAACTGCTATGTCTTTCTGATCTTTGAACAGTAATGAATCAATATTATTAGCTAATTAATTTAGAATAAATTACAATTTAATCAGAGTAATAATCAATAATATTTTATTGTAAATATGCGACAGAACTTGTATATCGATACCTCCCACGTAAGTTATTGTAAGCCACAACATTTCCGTTAGCGTTTTTACTGAATACTACACGAATTTGCATTGCTTAATGCATTCAAAGTGAAAAAATACCAAAAATCTTTTTTTTTTCAAGGAAAATTACAACAAAATACGCCTGAAAAAAGGCGTATTTTGTTCTAACTTTCAAACTAAGACGGATTAAAAGTGCTCTACTGTAAAATTGTAATTTTGGGGTTACAACAACTTACGTGGGAGGTATCGATATATATAACTTGTAGGTTTATAAGACAATCTCTAATTCAAAGTAATCTAACAGTTTTTTAAATTTTTTCTACAGCCATCAGTCTCAACAGAAACTCGCCGATTTAGTGGCAGAACATTTGGACCATTTACACTATATCAATGATATTTTATGCCTAAACATTCCTGATCTCAATGACGTTTTAACTGAACATCTCTTACATAAACTCCTTATACCTCTATATATTTATTCCCTAACATCCGAATCCATAAAACGCCCTGTCACATCTTCCCCATACAATAGGGACCATTTACAAAGTATCGAAGTAATTACAAGGAATCTAGAAGCGATATTAACAGGAAAAAGTACAGATACACCTCCGAGAATGAATTATCCATTGCAGAGACTTGAATCTGAAGAGGAATCGAAACCATCTGTGTCTTGTGTTGTTGCTCTTTTCCTTTTATCACAAGTATTTTTAATAATAACACATGGTCCAATTGTCCATGCTCTCGCTTGGATTATATTACAGTCAAACTTATCAGTATTCGAAGATGGTGCTACAAAGATATTGGACATGTACGTCAGTAATACAAAGTCCAATGTCAAATTGGAATTCTCCAAACCACAATTGAGTTTGGAGAAGGCTTTGGAAAATACCTCGTGCCCTGAAAGGGATTATACGACTCCAGAATATTCTGGTGCTAAATCATTCGGCTACGATACCGATCATTCGAGTTGTGATCTAGATCCTGAATTAGTATCGAATTCGCTACCATCAACGTCCCATATAAGCGAAACATCGAGTATCGCTCACGATTCAACTGAGGATTTGGTAACACAAATTCAGCCTATCAAATCTTGTAGTTCGGTGACACTTGTAAAGGAAAATATGCCAGATTCCCCATTACCTGATTCTGGTATTGAGTCCAGTTCTTCGAAAGCTGTATCGGATTTTAATAATATAACTGATGAAGAAAAACAAAAATTGTTAGGTGTGAAATCAAGTGTCACTGAACGCGTTACGACTGTGGAGAATGTATTGGAAAGAGAAGCAAGAAATATAGATAAGAGACCGTTTTTAAAAACGATATTAGATTCCTTAGATTGTAGTGAGAACGATTATAAGGCGCTGTTTGCGTTGTGTCTGCTGTACGCGTTAATAAATAATAAAGGTATGTATTTTATAAAAAATATATAACTTTAAATATAAAGAGAGTCTGCTTATATGCATATATTTTGTGAAATAGAGTATGATAATTGTTATTTATATATTTATAATTATTCTTCAATGATTATGTTTAAATGAAGTTCCTTATACCTATATTAAAATAACTTTTTCTCTTTATTGCTGACCTGGTTATCAGTGGGTAAGATTATACTCTGTTTACTATATATTGTAGATAATACTTTTATTAATTAATTTTATTACGAGATATTTTATTTAATATTTAAATTGTAGGAGTGAATCCAGAACTACTAGATACATTATTGTATTCTGAAATGGATGATGCTAGTAAAACGAACGCGTCTAGTTCGAATACAAACCAAGAAGCGACATCTAGTGACGACATGGATGAACTCATTAGGTGTGAAAAGAAGAAACTAGATAGTTTCAATGCACTTTTTATTTCCAAATTAATGGTTATAGCGAATTTAAGTTGTAAACCTGGTGAGTTGATAATTCGATTTATTTTTTTTTTAATTCTATTACAATTCTAATTATAATTAATAAATTAAAATATATATGATGTTATAAAAAATCGATTATTTGATCTAACATCACACAGTATTTAGCGATTGCTTTATAATGTCCAATGCAGTTACTAGAATAATGTTGATGTCAGTCAAGTCAAGTAAATTTCATACATCCATCACATAGCGTTTTTTATGTGACTGCTGTGCCATTCTGGAAATCAAATTCAAACTCGTTGTCATAACTAAATTGGTTATTTAAATAAAAAAAATCAAAATTGTCATTTATTATGGTATACATTAATTATTATTAACCCATTTCAGCATCTAAGGTGCGACTTGTAACTTGCGAGCTCAGTGTTCGTTTGTTGCGAGCGGCCATGCAAGGTAGTGATGGTGTTGCCAATTCAAGGCATATTGCCACCGCTGATAATTTACGAGGGAGGGCAGCTGCCTTAGCGAGAAACTTTTATAAGTGTGATGATATATTCTTGGATATGTTTGAGGATGAGTGAGTTTTAAATTTTTTATTTTTTTATTTGATGGATTTAACAGTTTTATGAGTTGAGTAAAATGTTTTCTTGTGATGTGAGTTTTATATTTCTTTTACACAGATACAAATAGTAATTTTACATGTTTTGAGTTATGCCTAAAATTGTTATTAAACCTTAACCTTTTAATTTCATATTTACTTAACTATGCATCAATTATATTTTAATAAAAATGAAAACATGCTTGTACTTAAACTGTTTTTAAATTTGAATTTATTTATGTATATTAATATTACTAAGATAAAAATTTGTTTGTTTAAATCTAGAAGATAATCTTTGACCCTCTGTATTGTGGAGCTGTTAGGCTATATAACATCACGCTAGGACTCATAAGAGAAAAGTAATAAACGAAACCGCGAGGGGTAGCTTTTTTTTTATTATTTTATTAATAAAGTACTGAGGATATAAGTTTTTTTTTCTAACAGGTATTGTGAAATGAGTAAACGTCCTCTAAATGTCGAGTGGCTGTGTATGGACGCAGCCATACTATTGCCTCCAACGCGAACGCCTATGTCAGGAATCGCTTTCGAAAAACGATTACCCAGTGGAGAGGTACGTATTACATATCAATTAAAACCTTATTAACGCTAGATTAGAATAAACTCTGTTACTGTAAACAAGAAAATACTAATATAAAATGGTTTTGAATTAAAATCGCATTAACTGTTTTAATTTAGTTCTTCAAAAGCTTGTTTTTTAAGGGTCATGTAATTCTGGTTTTTAGGATAATTCACACAGGAAATTAAAAAAAATTGTAATAAGTAGTAAAGGGTTTCTATTTTATGTTCGAGGTAGAGAACCCTAAAATTGATAAATGTATACTTCTTTTTAGCGTTTTGTTGTAAATATACTAAACAGAGTCTACAATTTAGTTTTTCAGTTCAAATTTTAGTATATTGTTTCAGATGGAAAGAGCCCGTCGTGCTATAAGAACATTCTTTCTCATTAGAGATTTATACTTAAAATTAACTGGAAAGCCAGAAACACAATTGCCGTTAGCTAATCCTGCGCCTTTTGTACCAGTCGGAGACACTTTAGACCTTAGTAAGTGATCAACAATTATTATTTGTTTTATTTCTGTTACCTTCATTTTGTTTCCATTAATGAGGTCGAATTTTTAAACTAGTCTTAATATAATTAAACTAGTACTAGTACTAGTGCTTATAATATGGGTTTGCTATATAAACTTTTATTTTATTTATTATCATATTAAAAATTCAGAAAAATTTTCGAACATTATCTTATTAAAATTAAAAACATTCTGATGTTTAAAAGTGTATTTTGATTTAACATTTGACGAATTATAAAAGATACTTTGTTCTAATATTGCATACATATGTTTAACTACTAAACAATAATTTTATACGTTATACAGCGTGATATTGAATGAGTAAAAAGAATTATGGCCATATAACCATATGTATCTTCTGCTTTAGCTCCTTGTCATCCCTTAAAATCCTAATTTATTCCACAGATGATTCCGACCTTATATCTTGTGATATAATACAAAAGGATGGCACATGGCACCATAGATTCCTCGCTGTAGATAATATCCAGGTGATCCTTGTCGAGCCGGATAAGCAGAGGTTAGGATGGGGTGTTGCGAAGCTTGTGGGTAGCCTGCAGGATTTAGAGGTGAGAATTAAGTTATAAAGCAGTTTAAGAACGCTTTAAAATTGATTTCACCACAGTAACACTAATTTTATTAGTATAAATGGTTGGTCGCGACTTTGTACGCGTAAAGTTTAATGTTAATTTTTTATCTTTTAATCACATAAATCTCGTTTGATCAATTTTCTTTATTCATTTGGCGGGAATTATACTTCTAAGTTTTAGTCTCAAGAGCGATATAAAACAAACCTGTAACATATACGTCGTATGTAGTTATTTCGTAATTACTTACTACGTATCTGTTATGCTTATATGCTGTAAATTACAAAAATAACGCACTGACAGTAAATTCTTTTGTATGTAAAGTAATGAGAAATAACTTATGCAATTCTTTATGAAAGTCTAGACCAAAACTTATAAGTGTAATTCTCGCCTTAACTTTAATAGTTTTTAAGATATCATATTTAATTTATCATTTTGTAAGTGTTATTCGCTTTTATTTGTCTATATAAATATTTCAAAACTTTCAAAGTGATTATGAATAATAGCCTTGTACTTTGTTATGGTTTAATGCTTAAATTAAAATTGTTATTTTTTATGTTTTTTTTTTTTTACAGATACAAGGCGATAAGGAAGACCCGCGTTGCTTACATTTAACAATTCACAAACCCCGTGTAGGCGCCAATGGTGCTTTACCTCGAACGGTACTCTTGAGAGCCAAGTTTAAGTTCGACGACCATATTCGAAGTATGGCAGCTAAACAAAGACTTACTAAGGTACATTTATAATTTAAATTTTACTATATTTGTGAATAAAGTATACTAAAGTCTGGTTATATAATTACTTATTTTTATATATAATTATACAGTGTCAACTGTGCATGGCTATTTTACCAGCGTTACCAGAATCGATATTTACAACCAAAACAATTGTACGTATCTTTATACGAGCCTACAAGGTCCAAAGTTTCCTCAAAAGTACCATTTATATAGATATTATTATAATAATACAAGATAAACGAGTAGGTCGCCTGATATTAAGTGTAACCATCACTCATGAACATTTGTAGCAGAGGAGCTATAAATACATTGCTGGGTTAAAAGAGAATATGGGGTGAAGAGGAATAGAAAATAATGGGAAGGAGAGGTGAAGAGGAGACGTCTGTGTTAATTTTTTTACCAATGCCTAATTTTGGTTCATCAATAATATTGTAAATATGAATTACTATTATAAAGATGTGAAAATTGCACGTGCTAAAAACTTAAAGCAACCTCACCTCGGCCACCTTATGAAAATATTGAATAACAATTAAATTATAAACCAGGGTCGTACGAAGTCTCGTCAGAAGAAAATGCAACAGATAGGTCGTCTACTAGAGGTGTGCGGCGTATCTGCGCCTGCGCCGGCGCCGCGGCACCGCCCGCTGTTCGCGAGACCCGCACTCACCGCTAGGAGACACTCGGGTGAGTTCACTACTCACTATTCACTAATCACTGCTAATTATCCACCACTCACTACACAATATTCACTATTTACTATCCACTAATCAATGCTAATGATCCACCACTCACTACCCAATACTCAAAATTCACGATCCACTAATCACTGCTAATTATCCACGACTCACTACCCACTACTCACTGTTCACTATCCACTAATCACTGCTTATTATCCACCACTCACTACCCACTACTCAGTATTCTCTATCCACTAATCACAGCTAATTACCAACAACCCAGGACACACTACTCACTATACATTGCCCTCGACACATTATACACTATTCACTACCTCCTACCCGCAACTCACTATTTACAACCCATTACGAACTAATCGCTGCTTAGTACTCGCTACTTACTAATCTATCTACTATTACTATCAAACATATTATTTAGATCTTTGCTCGGATATTTACGTTTATTACGTCGTATATTATTTATATTCTAAAAAAGACTTTACTGTTATTTCTAAACTCGAATGTCTAGAATTATTTGCTTACATTTATCGTATATATCGATACCTCCCACGTAAGTTGTTGTAACCCCAAAATTACAATTTTACAGTAGAGCACTTTTAATCCGTTTTGGTTTGAAAGTTACAACTAAATACGCCTTTTTTCAAGCGTATTTTGTTGTAACTTTCCTTGAAAAAAAAAGATTTTTGGTATTTTTTCACTTTGAATGCATTAAGCAATGCAAATCCGTGTAGTATTCAGTAAAAACGCTAACGGCAATTTTGTGGCTTACAATAACTTACGTGGGAGGTATCAATATTTTTAATTGTTTTGCTTGATGATTATGTTCTTCGTGTTATAATGTTTCGTAATCGAGATTTTTTGTTTAAACTTTTTATCTTTAAAACGAAAACAAGAGCTGAAGATGTTATGTCGAGTTTCGAATGCTGTTCTAGTAAATAAATAATTAGTAGTTGTGTATATATCGCAAGCAACTAGATTTATAGCTTAGCAAAGAAATAAGGATACAAACAATTTTAAGACAGTAAGTAATTAACCAAATTGAGGCTATTTAAGAAATACTCTACATAATCCACCAAGAACGTCTTATATCTTTAAACACGACCAAAACGTTGAACTGAATTTTGTCAAAATTAGAATTTCGTGACATATGACCTTAATCGATCCATGCCTTCAAATATAATAACACATTTTGTACCTTGCATTGTAGGTTTGGACGGAGATGACTCGGAGCGTCGTTTACGAAGGCCGAGCGGTCACGTTCTAAAGGACGGTATCGTTGTATACCGGGAGCGAACTACTAGTCGAGAAAGGTATAACTATCACTAACCTCTAAATATAGAACCGATATGATTCTAATTGACTCTATTTGTAATTTACGTTTTCAGCTTACTAAGACATTAATATAAAAAAAGTTGTAGGTTTGTCTAGTTTTATAAATATCATGTAAATTTACAACAACATATAAAATAAATACTAACCTTTATCAGGTTTAGTGCTAAATAACTCCTATTTTAGTTAGCGAGGTAACATTATGAAATGTCAAAAATAAGACACAGATAACAAATTCTTTCAGTTGTAAAGCATCATCTTTATGAGCGAAAAACTTCTAAGTGTAATTTGCATCTAAAACTTATCTGTCAGTTTTTTTTTTCGTTAGGTACTTCATTTAATTTTTATTTTTTTACCAATTGTTTAAATGTTAAATAATTAATAAGCGTGTTACAAGTGCAGTCTGTAGTATTTATTGAATAGAGTATAGATAAAAAATTGTTATTGGAGGCTAACGTAACTATTATATTAATGCTGTATATACCTATTAAGTGTTTGAAGTCGTACCTGTCGTTTTTCTGTTTTCTTGTTTTAAGTGTTATATTTCAAATACTGTGGTGTATCGATTAAATAAATAAATAAATAAATAAATAAATAAATAATGCTCATAATATGAAATACTAGTGCGAAAAATTTTTTCTTCAACATGATGATGTAAAATTTCGTCTCTTCTAGCGTATCAAATATGTTTAATTTCGTTCAGTAGTGTATCGAGAAGCAGTAGCGCTCACGCTTCAAGAGAAGGTTCTCCTCGAGCGAGATCAGAGGAAATACCGCTAGAAGATATAAGGAAAACATCCGGCTTAGCTGCGGCCATACCTTCCACTAGTTCCCAACAGGTGAAGTTTACCAGATTTTCCATTTTTTTAATTTGGTTTTCCTTTCGTTAATAAGCAATGATATGTTTATAACTGGCTGGTAAGCAATACTGTGTCAATACGGACTTCGTTTTGAGAACATGGCGTCTAAAGATGACAAAACTATTCTTAATATCTTAGTTTGAAGGCATATCTTCTCTTTTCTATTTTGTGTGAATTAAAAGCATATTGGTATGATAAAAAGTTTTATTTAATTATAAGTTTTTCTAATATATACGATTATTGCATATAGCAAAATATTAAGCACACTTTAATATTCAAAACATTGAATTGAGAGACTTTTTCAGTACTTATTTAGTTTAGATAACTTGAAAATTTGAATATTGTAAAATACGTGACGCATTATCAGAATACATCAATATTTCTAGATTCGTCTTTATGTGGGTTGATACATTATTGCTTGATATTTGCTTAATATTTGACGTTAAATATCTGTTTACATTTCTAATTTTGACAAGCTCTTCAATTAACTTGTTGGCGCAAAGATATTCTCGCCTGTTAAACATAGTTGCTGGCTGGTTGCTAGGTAACATCTAGCTGGTTATTTGGCGATGTCGTCTAAAGTGGTTGGCATTCCGGGTATCGAAATTCATGAGCTTATAATAAATCTGTAGTTATATAATATCGTTGTCTTCTTTGTGTCTGTTTGAGATGATTTGTTAACATAGATATTACATTTTGTGATTAATTAAAATGTGTTTCAGAATATTTAGCCGCATATTTCTAAATACAAAATATTGTGAATATATATATCGAAAAGCATAAAGATAATCGGCAATAACTATCTCTCCGATTTTATTCAGAGAGTTGACTGTTGTTTCAAATTTTTAATTAATACTTTTTTGTGTTATCCAATATCTATTAATCTTATTCAAATTTAAACTTATGCTTTATACAAGTACGGTTTAGAGCACTTTTGAATCGTCAATTTACTCACTAGTCTTTTAGATATATCTTGTATCACGTAAGTGTGTTGGTCTGAACACGAGGCGAGTCCGAACTCGCGCATGGTACAGTCGAGTGAACAAGAATTAAAACATTGAATGTATACGATCAATATTGTTTATAACAATTTATAAAGTTCTTGAATATTCACAGCCTTTAAAAAATTAATAATTTATTAAATCTTTACTTGACTTATTTAGTAAATAAACACATTCCGGAATGAAAATCATGAATTTTCGAATAATTTGTAATTTATTATTATTATTCATTCAGTATTCATGTTTTCAACTATTTGAAAAATACATCCGATATCAATTGCACTAAAAATGTTATTAATTAATTATCTAAACACATTAATTTGGACATATGTAATTCATTATATACGTGGCATCTAATAATTAAAATTAAAGAAATATCTAAACGACAGTCCCGGTGGCTAATTTAGTGTTCTGCGCAGCGTCATGCGCATAGTTCAGACCGACACAGTTACGTGAAACTACCTATATCAAGCTACCACCGGTTCGGAATCTAGATTGTTCCAAGAAGAACCGACAAGACACTCAATAGTTACTATAGTCATTAAAGGTTTTGCAACTAACTCTAAAATGTTCTAATCATTCAATTTTTCTCTAACAATATCAATGATACCCGTGTAAAGATCAGGCTTAACTGAAAACTTACTACATCTTTTTCGTCCTACTAAATTAATGCTAATAAGCAATAATGTGTCAACCCGCAAAATGTCAAATTATGAATTATTGTTGTATTTTGTTAATGCGTTACCTATTCAACATTATTCTAAAAAAAATTAAATGTTCTGAGCTAAATAAGAACGGAAAAAATATTTATTAATTAAATGTTTCGAATTTCAAGTGCGTTTCATATTTTGCAATTTTTACAATAAACTCATATATTTAAAAAACTTATTATTATATAAAAAAATATTATACCAATCTGTTTTTATTAAAATAGAAAATATAAGATAGGGTATATACTTCTTCAAACATTTTTTTTAAGGAAAAGGTTTGGCATCTTCAGACGCCATTTTCTCAAAATGAAGTCCGCGTGGCTTGCCATAGTATTGCTTATAAGCATCCAAATATGGAACTTACTTTTCTAACTCACACAACTTACCCTACTTTTAGAGCATGTGATTTTGTGTCTTACTTGTGTGTGTCAAACAACTCTCATTTTGCAGCCACTAGAGGGCGATACTGGAGAGTGAGGTAATTTGATTTCTTGTTTAAATTCATGCTTTATCATTAACATATTTTAATTTAATATTAAAATAATATATTACTTTAATCTCTGTCATTTTCATAACATCAGATATAACAAATTTCATATTTCGTTGTGAATAAAATGATTACTGTAAAATACCTCACTTCTCAGTCTCAGTACCCATTTAGCGGCGCATGCGCGATATAATTTAGTAACATTAATGGCATGCTTTAATTAAATAAATGATAACAAATATCTAGATTGCATTGTTTGTCATTGCTTTCTAATAACTTCATTATTATAAAATATAGTAAATATAAATACTTTAAATTTAAATTTAAAGTTAAAATCTCACACGTCACAGTTTTTACTGGGAAAATTCTTAATTGGCAGGGCATGAGGACGACACGTAAAAGTCCTGCTGTAATGAATTTTTCAAATACTATGGATGACTAACTCAGAAACTATAACGAATAATATCCAAAGGAGACGTGGTCGTACCTCACTTATTCATCTCCGCACCTCCACAGTAAAAGAATGAACTCACACTCAAAATTTACTTTATTAAAATAGGCTTTTTTAAGATCTTTCGAATCGTCAATTTACAAGTTTGTTATGTCAGTTCCACGTGAAACTACCACCGGTTTTAATGTCGATTATACTAAGCCATTGAGAAACTCAGTAGTTAATATTTTTCAAATATTGTGGTTCAATATTGTTAGATACAAGTAGCTTCAGTTATCCTGCGAGAATGACAACTATTAACATTTAAAATTAAGCTTAAAGTCGTACTTTATAGGTGCATTTTATAAAAAAGTTATTTAATTGAAATCAGCGTGCGTTAAGCGAGCGGTATAAATGAATTATAGTTTCCAAATGATTCTTATTTTACCGTGGAAGCGGAGTCGTACAAGTGAGCTTTAGTGTCACTTATCAGGATAAAGTTCTGTTACGTAACGTTAGACATCATATTAATAAATGGTCATCAAAGTGCATTTGAAAAATTCATTATCTATAATTATATATTTTAAACTTTCGCGATATATACTATTCATATTTAATATAACGGGTCTTATCTTATTCTATCTGGTCTTATATAATGTAATTAATAATGTTAATAAACTTTATTCACAGAGCACACCCAGTACATCTCAACACCCGAAATTAACGAGCACATCTTCAGAAGAAACATCGTTCATATCAAGCGAACCGCGCTTTAAACGGAAAGGAATTGTCGAAACCATATGATATTAGCCAAAAGCTTTAAAACTAAAACGAAATAGCAAAACGAATGTCTGACATTAATATATTTACTGTTGACATTTAGTTAAACGCGCTGTGCGACACTGATTGCGGTTTCACAATAAATGTCGCGATTAGAGACATTTTTAAACACAAATACTCGGTGTATACACTGATTGTATAATGGTTTAGTCTAATATTACAAATGTTAAAAAACATTTAATTTGAAATAGTTCCATACTAACGTTGACGTAAGGTGGTGACTTATACGATGCAATATTTCTTGAATGAATATATTTCTAACGTGAGAAGGGGTTGATTTCGATGGGGTTAGGGTTTTGGCTTCTCCTCACTACGAAACGCAGCTAATAATAATAGAAACTACCTCACGCCGATTCTGTGAGAGTGAGGTACTGTCCCGGTCGAGCTACTCCGTATACGAGCTGTATCAGTGGGCTACAGCTAGCCTAGACCTTTGTTTTTGTATTTATAACATTCCTCTAAAGCCCAATCAATTAAAAAGAAAATTAATGGTAATATAATCTATAAGTTATATTAATATGAAACTTTTACACTAATTTCTATAATCTGTCAGTCACGACTTAATATTTGATTCTTTTGATAATTTTAAAAATAATTTTTGTATAGCATATTTTAATTTTTATAAATACAAATCAGCAATTTTTAGAATCATTATACATGACAACAACCAGCCTTTTGTACGATCACCAGTTAAAAAAATTAGGGGGCGATATAATTTTGGTATGTTTGATTTGAATGTTCATTTAAGTTATTTAAATTTTACTGAAATATATAGGATTGCAGGAAAGGTTGAGAACCGTTACGTTAGATATATAACAAGGGAGTGTCAAGATACGTAGCGTCCATAAAAAAGTATTCGGGCATTATGTCCATAAAATGTTATTTATTCAAATTTGTCCTAATTTTGGTAACGTAATCAACTTCAAGCAGATATACAAGGTTTCCAAGAAACGTTGGATCTTGTATATATCTATATATACGAACGTTTCCAAGAAACCTTCGTATATGTATGTAGATATATATGTTTACCATTTATGAAAAAGAGTTAAAAAATATAGTTCAGTTTTTTAATTTTAAATATCGATTCTGCTAACTAACACATGCCCAAGTGACACTTTGTAAATTGGTACTATATAAATAGTTATAATAATTTTTATTGAAAATATAAAAAAAATCTATGGCGGGTGAGATAGTATTGAAGAATATTTTTATTTATTTAAGAGCTCTTGCGGGTTAGTCGATAACAGTAGAAGATAGCCTAGTATTTAGAACAGCTCGATCTCAACCAATGATCGGGGTGCAAACCCTGGCTAGCACCGCTGAGTTTTCAAGTGCTAAATTCATTTCATGAAAATATCGCGAGGAAACCCTTGGAGAGAGAAATTCTGACACGTGTATATCCACCAACCCGCAGCGGAGCAGCGTGGTGAATAAGCTCTTAATCTTCTCCTTAATAGGAGAGGAGGCCTTTGCCCAACAATGGGACATTTACAGGCTATTACTTACTAAGGGTTGGTGGATTTCTAATGATAGTAACGCATCTAATTTTAAATTTGTTTTCCATCAAGCTCCATTGAAAAATGTAGTAAACTAATCTATACTTCTTAAAGAATTTGTAAAATATTTTTATCTGTCAATATGTTATGTCACCGGAGTGCAATACCGCGTAACAAGATTTTGTCGAATTTGATTGTATTTTACAACCATACATACGTTACGTTCATAGTATTTGACATTAAAAATCTTTTCCAATTCCCGTCTTTGTCAAGGTCGTCAATTGATTTATTTGCGTAAAGATACTCCTGTTAAAAAATAGTTGCTAGGTAACATCGTCCAAAGTGGTCGGCAGTCTAGGTGCTAAAATCCATGAGGTTTTAATATATCTATAGTTAAATATTAATATCATTGATCCAACTTTAGCAGTTAGCTCTTCGGTATTGCACTCTGATAGACGATATAGCAGCAGGTTCCATATTATTTTCCTCAATAAAATATTACTTTTTTTGCCCAGCAGTATATTTCTTATAACGTATTTTCTCGCTGTTTATTTATTTATGAGTAAGCCTAAAAAATATATAACATAATATATACAATAGTCCTATATTTATCACTTATACAATTTTCGTATTTAGTAATATATGGATGCTGATAAGCAATAATGTGTCAATCAACAAAAAGTCAAATTTGGAGATATTAATGTATTTTGATACTACGTCACCTATTTAACATTATTCAAAAAAAAAATTAAGTCATCTAAACTAAATAAGTATAACAAAGTTTCTTAACTCAATGCTTCTAATTTCAGGTGCGTTCCATATTTTGCAATTTATAAAATAATCCTAAAGATTTAAAAACATATTAAATAAATCTATCTACTTTGATTCATTATACATTTTATCAAAATAGTAAAGAAAAGACGAGTATATACGTCTTCAAACAAATTTATTAAGAATAGGTTTGACATCTTTAGACGCCATTTTCTCAAAACGAAATCCGTGTGGCTTGACTCAGTATTGCTTATCAGCGTCCATATATATTTTGTGTTGTTAATGTGTATGCTTTGAGTGTTAAATGATATCGCAGATATGAGAAAGGAAATCGTAAATGTATGCTAAATTGTGTCTTATGTTTATAAATGAGAGGATAGCGAATTCAAAATATTTATAAACTAACATTATGAGTTATCGAACTTTTTAAAACAAATGCAACATTAATACTTTTAGCTAAACTCCCGTCCCGTATCGTCCTGATTCAACTCTATACTATATAACTTTAATTTACAAGCAAGAATTTGTAAATCAATTAATATATAATATGCTTCAATTAATATATGTTTAATGTATATGCTACTTGTAAATACTCACACTCATTTCTTAAGGCAAGAATTACACTTGTAAGTTTTACTCACAGACTTTCATATAAATGAATTGTTTATCATGTTTATTTTTATTTTTTTTACACCTGAAAGAATTTACTGTCACTTACATACGCACACCTGTGTGTAGCTAGGTAACTTATCATGTTACAGAGGGGTTTTATTATCGGAAATGAGAAACTTACAAGTGTGATTCGCGCCTTATAAATGAATACAAGGATTTACTTACCATAGAGTCACATAGCATTACTTACCATACCACATAATGTTCCATTTAATATACAACTTGGCGTGTCTTAGATATATTACCAGAGTTAACATAATCGATACTTAAAATTCAATTATTTTTTTAAATTCTTTTTTATAATTGGTAAACCTATGTATAAAAGGTGTTTCCGAGGAAACGTTGAATCTTGCAGGCTCGTATAGATACTTATAGGATTACCATTTATGAATTTAAAAAAAGTTTAATTTTACTTTTCAATATCGATTCCGATGATGAAAAAAATGAATAAATGTATTATTAATTAAAATAGCATTACATAACATTCGATAAACAGATGGTACCAACACTAGGTCCTATTAAATATATAACAATATAGGTAGAATATCCAACACATGCCAAGTTGACACGTTATATAATCAATTTTTTGTCGAAATAAAACTATTTTAATCGGATTTAAATCGCGTATATTAAACTCGTGCTCGAAGCGTCTGGATGATAAAAATAGTTAATATACGCGATTTAAATCCGTTTAAAATAGTTTTATTTCAGTGAGTAATAATCGCGAAACTCTAGGACAACGGTATTCTTTGTCATAAAAATGTCGCCATATTTATGCAAGTTTCCGATGTGTTTTAGACATTACATATATGTAATGAGATAAAATAGTCCATAACTTTGTGTATTTGCGAAAAGTGTACCTATTTTAAATACCTATGAAAGAAATTAAAAAAGAAGTTTTTAAATGATATGTAAGTTATCTTATAATATATTTCTTACTGCTTATTTATTTATATATTTTATTTTATTTACTCGATACAGATTATAAATTCACTATTTCTAAACGTTTATGTTTTTAACGATAATACAACACAAGTTTGTATCCATTATTTTTTTATATAAAATCTATTTTTGTAAATTTTTATTGTTCACTCGCTTTATCACTTAGTTAAATTCATTTTGTTATATTAAAAAAATAATAAAAATAAAATAAAAAAAAAATAAAAAGAAGTTTTTATTGGTTATATTAATGTTTTTTAATTCATAAACAAATAATATTAACTAATAACAATTTAAACTAATTATTAATTAAATATTATTATTAAGAGTAAGTTTAACAAATTTTAAATTCTTTTTGTTAAATGAAAAAATTTAATATTATTAGGGAAGAGAGAAGAGAGCCAGCTAAACTCAATCGGGTGGGTCACCAGGTTGTACACCAATGCAATTACTTTACAATATGTTAATATAAAATGTTAGGCGCCACTGACAATATCTTTAGTATTTAAATTTCGGTGTCAGGCCGAATAGTTACATACAAATTAAGGAAAATAATTTAAATCATATCTATTAAATTATAAAATAGGAAAAGACATAACCTTACATTACCAAAGACAGGGAACTACCACTACCGTCTCGAAGAAAGTTTAACCCGTCGGCCGCTAAGAAGCGAGACTTCCGGAACTGGCTTAGGCAGACGTAGATGCTCCCGGGTTAAAGCAGGAACTGAAGAACACGGAGCTGAACCACTAGGCTTCAATAGTATTCACACCACCCCATCGGTGTGTATTGTATTATATCCCGAGGTGAGATATAGTATTTGAACAGGATTCCTCTTGTATTTATTTCTTATTGACATTCTCTCTCCATAGTCAAATATTAAGGTTTGATTAGTCACATAATCAACCAATTCTCATCAATAATAATAATCCCCTATAGGAATGAATAAGAATTCATTCTATTTAATATATATAAAAAAAAACTCCTGTAATAAAAATAAATAATATTAGGACACGAAATATTAATGCCTAATCTCAAGAATAATGGATTACTTGAATGTAATAAATACCTCCAGAAGGTTTAATGCCATGCCAACCATGTGCCGACAATTACAACTTCGGAGGAGTTAAAAATCCGAAATAGACTGAAAATACGATAAAAACACTCAATAATCTTGCGAATAAAAGTTAAATCTTTATGAATTAGATAGAAATATATGCAACTTACAACGTTTGACGAAAATCTGCGATTTAAAGACCACATGGCGAAATGTCGACTTTGGACATTATCCTATTGGAATATGCAAATATTCCTATAATTGTCTGAAAATAAACAATCAAATAAGAATACTACAAAACTAAAGAAGTGTGAGAACACGTGCTTGAAGACCAAGACTCACCATAAGTTGTTTGAATACAAATTCTATATTTAGAACCGGCGCGTGCGTTTCTAAAAATAGAAAAGATCGATGACCGAATTAATCTTTAACAAATCAATTACGAGTTACCATATACACCCAAAAATGTCCCTAAATGTGGGTAATTAAAACCAAACAGATATTTCAAAATAATTACTAATAATTATTAAATGGCCACCTAAAGGCAAAAGAAAATATATTTTACGAAACCAAAACAGTTGTAGTAATAAAAATGTCGTCAGCAATGAATCTCTGCAACAAAACAAAACTTCAAAAACTGAAACAATAAAAATATTGACACAAACCTACTTTGTGAACAATAAATAATTTAATACCTTATTTTAATAACATTTCCGTATATAAAATCTATTTTTGTAAAATAAATAATTTTAACAATAGTCCTAATTATTTCCTTAGTAAAAGAAATAATTTGTTCAAATGGTAACACTATTTTATCTATTACTATCAAATTTGCACAGACTAATTAGAAAATGTAATGAAACGAATTATAAAGCTTCTGACACACATTCAATTATATGTTTTTGTGAAATTGCCATTTAAAAATGTTAAAATTAAATATTAAAATTCCGTTATGAAATTTTATCATAACAGTGCCCCTCACGCCGAAAGAATTTTGCGAGAGTAAGCGAACAAAATTCGAGCTGGCCCTCCAGCTCAAACCTAAATCAAGTAAACAAATTCATTGAAAATGTTTAAACCCTGAAAGTAAAACATTCTATAAATGTCTCCATCTGAAACAAAAAAAAACTTTCCATTCACTTACGTATCTTAACGTAATTAAATAACAGGACCCAAAAAAAAAATCTGTAGCCCAGAAACAAAATATGCGCCAAGGCAATAAGCAAGTCTTCTTTAAACTAAAGACTAAAGAACAAAATCTAATTCACCAACTAGCTAATTATTTAACTAATTAATTAATACTGGAGAATTACCAATTCTAAGACTATTAGAATGTGAAGAATGAGTTGCAGACTATGCAGAACAAACTTGACTAAAAATTACTCACTGAGGAGTGTTCAGAACTTAACCACTGTAAGTCCTATACAATAATAATATAATATAATGGAATTAACTATCATTCAGAAAACTCCTTTTTACCTGTAACATGGTAAAAAACAGATTAACAATGAGGATCCTACTCATTGTTAAACAAGATGTAACAACATTAGAGTCGTTAACATGTAGAAACAATCTGGTGACAACCAGAAAGAAAAATAATCCTCAGTCTCCATGACCGAAGAAATAAGAATTGTACTATACAAAGCACAAAACTTGTATTTCAGCTAACCAATGAGCCCAAAAGAAAAAATGTGAAGCTAACTAGCAGATCACAAATGTAAAAAAATAATATGAGATATATCACACTAGGTATTATAATAAAATTAGTCCTTATTAAACTATAACCAAAATACAACTTACCAGAGCAAACCTAACTAGTAACTGCAAATATTAAATAGTACTATTCTAAAGCAATTAAGAAAACAACAAATGAGCTCCAAAGACGGAGAATAGAATTACTATTCTAAATTCGAACCCACACAAAACAACAGCTATGCCTAAACTAACTATAATTAAAATTTACTAACTATACCTAAGTCAATCTAACAATTTTGAGTGTAAACTTTGTATTGTTGGCAGCGAAGGAAAAAAAAAGAAAAGGGATTATCCTCAGTTTACCACTTTATTAATCAGAGGAAACTGGAAGGAATAAAGAAAAGAACTTTAACAGTTAGCACCTATAATATATGGTGGAACTGGAAAAGCATATTGGTATAAGGCTTATTTAGAGAGTTACCTACCGCTCTACAAGTGAAAGAAACGAGGTTGGGGATGAGGATAAGGGTTTAACCTAAGTTTACCACTATACACATCAGTGGAAACTAGAAAGAACAAGTAAAGAACTTTAACAGTAAACACCTATTATTTATGGTGGAACTGGAAAAGCATATTTGGTATAAGGCTTATTTAGAGAGTTACCTACCGCTCTACAAGTGAAAGAAAAGAGGTTGGGGATGAGGATAGGGGAAAGGAAACAAAACCACTGACCAAAACAAACAAAATTAAACCGAATATACTCAAACCTAACGAAAATGCATTCCATCCTACTATGCCATCTATCAGGACCGATCTTAACTAACTAACTCCTCTGTCCGGACTAATTGTAATATACTAAACCTAACGACAATACCAACCAAAAAGAAACCATCTGTCAGGACTGATGTTACTTACCATTCATAACCCTCCTGTCCGGACTAATGTAATATACTAACCTAACGACAATACCAACCAAAAAGAAACCAACTGTCAGGACTGATGTTACCTTACCATTCAAATCCCTCCTGTCCGGACTAATGTAATATACTAACCTAACGACAATACCAACCAAAAAGAAACCAACTGTCAGGACTGATGTTACCTTACCATTCAAATCCCTCCTGTCCGGACTAATGTATACTATCAGGAAACTTTTAATTCTTTCCTAAAAAACCAAGATTTACCTCGACCCTTAGCCTTCGGAACCAATAACACTGGATTATTCCAATATCTAATACTGGGTTTTTTAACCCTCAAACGTAACATATTGTCTAATTGCTTATTAAGCTCAATTAGACGTTCAGAAGAAAGGCAAAAATAACGCTGTTTAATAGGCAGCGTATCCCCCGTATCAATTGAATGAGAGATAATGGTCGTAAGACCTAAGCCTTTCTTTTCAAAAGAAACATCTTGAAAATCAAGAAGAACCTGATCCACAATCGCACGTTGTGGAGCAGACAAATCCTCCATGGGATGCAAATATTTAAGCTCGCAAACCTCCTTGGGTTTGAAAGCCTCAGAAGAAAGCTTAAAAAATAAATCCTCGGCCAATTTAAATTCACGCCAAAAATTGACACCGAGCAACAAAGGCGTTGTCACTCCTGGGACAACATAAAATTTAATTACCTTAGTGTTACCGTTCAGAGTAACAGGTAAGAAAACATGGCCTAACACCCGTGAAGTCGAGTTGTTGGCCGTAGCAATATCAAGAATGTCGGTGTTCTCATATAGCTGAACACCATTCTCAATAAATTTAGTTCCTAAATCAGAACCTAAAATAGAAATACTAGATCCGGAATCTAGTAAACCAGAATAATTTTCGTCAAAAATACAAATAGATAAATGGGGACGAATATCATGGGGATAATTAACGGCTGCCACGCCATGAGAGAAATAAAGAGAGAGTCGTTTTAAATAGTTCCGCCAATCGTCGGGATCAAAATTACTAGAATGCGTTGGCGGAACGCTATCTAGTTTTTTGAACCTTCCTGTATAACACCTTCTTTACAAGAGGTACAATTATTAAACGTAAACCCCTTAGTACCACACTTAAAGCAAACTAATTCCTTAGACCTGCAAGTTTTTAAATTATGACCCTTTTGCCTACACCGAGGACAAAATAATTCTTTGGGTCTAGAATTAGGTTTTGAAACAACCTTGACAGACTCGACTTTACATTTAACTGGTTTTGGTTTTATATAACTAAGATCACTTGCTAATGTATGATCAGTAATAGGAGGAGGTTCTTGGAATTCCCTAACCTGAACGAACGAATACTCTAAAAGTTTACATTTGTCCTTTAGGTCTTCTATACTCTCAATTTTTTCAAGAGCCAAAGCCTTAATAAAATGAGGACGTAAATTCTTCCTAATTATTTTAAGTTTCTCAAGTTCAGGAACATTATACGACAACCTAGCAAAATAATTTATCATGGTGGCAATGAAAATTGTGCACGACTCACTGTGACCTTGAGTACGGCGTCGAATTTCTGACATCAGCCGCTCATCGTAGTCAAAAGGTGAAAATTCTTCAACTAATTTCTGTTTCAGTGAAGCCCAGTCATGAACTTCAGATCTTATACTTCGAAACCAGATAAGTGCATCGCCTGAAAATAGTTCAATGGCAGATTGAAACAAAATGTCATCAGAAATTTTACGAGCAAGACATAATTCTTCCAGTCTCAGTAGATATAATCTTACACATGACTTTCCATTATACAAATGGTTTAGGCGAGCAAGAGTTCTTTCATTGCTGCAGGAATTACAAATATAAACACCAGATGGATGTTCCACAGTAGGTTGTACAATTGGTTGTTCAGCACCTGGAGTAGTAGTATTGTCTACTTCCTCAAAAGATTTTCGAAAAGATTTAAAAAGATTATCAATTTGTGCCAGGCAGCTATTTAATCTTGTGTTGACTTCCTCCTTTTTACTAAACAAACTAACGTCGGCAACAACCCTACTAAATCGATGAAATAGATGATGAGCAACTGCTCTCAATCGGTTGAAACTTTTGAAGGGAGGGTGAGAAGACAAAGTTAAAAGAATCTCAGAAAGTTTGGAATCGATCACCTGAATTTCGACCTCTGGATCAAGTGAAGTCTCCAGGATCTCATCCGCTGGGATAGCATCTGCCAAGACCCGAACCTGTCGACGAAGCTCTTCAACCGTCGTCTTTGGTTTCTCATCCCGTATTTCAACCTCATAAATCAATTCATCCTTGCGAAGCATATGATAAGCTATTGGGCGTTCCATAATGAGAATTAATTTGTACTATAACAGAACAAAAAAATAAAAAAATATATAAATATGAAAAAAAGAAAGTCAAAACAACTACCTGAAAAAGAAAGTTAATTGGTACTGAACCTTTTGGACTTTTAATAAAATTAAAAGAAAATTTTAAGGAATTCCTAATAAAAAAATATTTAAGTAATTTTAAATTATTACCATATGATAATTGAGTTATTATCAAATTAAATAAATAAACCAAAAATAAGTCGAGCTGGCTTAACAAATAATTAAGTAGTAGGTCTAAGAATTAAAATAAAATATAAAATACATATGTGGCAGGTTTACACAAAAATATTTGAAGCCTGGAAGCCTCCGTGTTCATACAGTAAAAAAAATGTAACCAACAAAATTAGTAATTGCAATGGCTTAATCGGTACAGCAATAGACGAACCAACTACACCTGGTAAAGTGGCCCCACGTTGGGCGCCAATTGTTATATTAAAAAAATAATAAAAAAAATAAAATAAAATAAAATAAAAAGTTTTTATGGTTATATCAATGTTTATTATCTTTTTTAATTAATTACTAAGAAATAATCTTAACTGATTACAATTAACTATAATTAAACTATTCTTATTAAAATAAGTTTAACAAATTTAATTTTATTAGTGAAGAGAAGAGAAGAGAAGAGCCAGCTAAACTCAATCGGGTGGGTCACCAGGTTGTACACCAATGCAATTACTTTACAATATGTTAATATAAAATGTTAGGCGCCACTGACAATATCTTTAGTATTTAAATTTCGGTGTCAGGCCGAATAGTTACATACAAATTAAGGAAAATAATTTAAATCATATCTATTAAATTATAAAATAGGAAAAGACATAACCTTACATTACCAAAGACAGGGAACTACCACTACCGTCTCGAAGAAAGTTTAACCCGTCGGCCGCTAAGAAGCGAGACTTCCGGAACTGGCTTAGGCAGACGTAGATGCTCCCGGGTTAAAGCAGGAACTGAAGAACACGGAGCTGAACCACTAGGCTTCAATAGTATTCACACCACCCCATCGGTGTGTATTGTATTATATCCCGAGGTGAGATATAGTATTTGAACAGGATTCCTCTTGTATTTATTTCTTATTGACATTCTCTCTCCATAGTCAAATATTAAGGTTTGATTAGTCACATAATCAACCAATTCTCATCAATAATAATAATCCCCTATAGGAATGAATAAGAATTCATTCTATTTAATATATATAAAAAAAAACTCCTGTAATAAAAATAAATAATATTAGGACACGAAATATTAATGCCTAATCTCAAGAATAATGGATTACTTGAATGTAATAAATACCTCCAGAAGGTTTAATGCCATGCCAACCATGTGCCGACAATTACAACTTCGGAGGAGTTAAAAATCCGAAATAGACTGAAAATACGATAAAAACACTCAATAATCTTGCGAATAAAAGTTAAATCTTTATGAATTAGATAGAAATATATGCAACTTACAACGTTTGACGAAAATCTGCGATTTAAAGACCACATGGCGAAATGTCGACTTTGGACATTATCCTATTGGAATATGCAAATATTCCTATAATTGTCTGAAAATAAACAATCAAATAAGAATACTACAAAACTAAAGAAGTGTGAGAACACGTGCTTGAAGACCAAGACTCACCATAAGTTGTTTGAATACAAATTCTATATTTAGAACCGGCGCGTGCGTTTCTAAAAATAGAAAAGATCGATGACCGAATTAATCTTTAACAAATCAATTATGAGTTACCATATACACCCAAAAATGTCCCTAAATGTGGGTAATTAAAACCAAACAGATATTTCAAAATAATTACTAATAATTATTAAATGGCCACCTAAAGGCAAAAGAAAATATATTTTACGAAACCAAAACAGTTGTAGTAATAAAAATGTCGTCAGCAATGAATCTCTGCAACAAAACAAAACTTCAAAAACTGAAACAATAAAAATATTGACACAAACCTACTTTGTGAACAATAAATAATTTAATACCTTATTTTAATAACATTTCCGTATATAAAATCTATTTTTGTAAAATAAATAATTTTAACAATAGTCCTAATTATTTCCTTAGTAAAAGAAATAATTTGTTCAAATGGTAACACTATTTTATCTATTACTATCAAATTTGCACAGACTAATTAGAAAATGTAATGAAACGAATTATAAAGCTTCTGACACACATTCAATTATATGTTTTTGTGAAATTGCCATTTAAAAATGTTAAAATTAAATATTAAAATTCCGTTATGAAATTTTATCATAACAATTTTAATATTTATTTTAACAAAATGTGTTAAATTATTTTTGACCGTCAAATATACGTTTATACGAAATTTTAAAATATCATTCACTAAAGTTCAAACTTTACAAGTAATTAATAATAATAAAATTTAATCTTTAAACATATTTCATCATACCTAGTACCTTAGTAAATGAATGAAGCGTGATTTTTCGGTCTCCCATTATTTATAATTGTAAATATATGAATAACATGTATTTTGTAGCATTAAATGAATTTGTTCACAATTATATTAAGGTATACCTACTGGCCAAGAACAGCAGATTTAATCAAAATTTTCAATTAATAATGGAATACTAGTCCAAAATCATTTTCTATTTTAAACTTTAAAAGTTATTGTTTAAAGTCGTCAACCCACATTGTTGCACGATGTTGTTAAAACCCTCAGCATTTCATGCATATGTATATCGTGTTTGTGGGTTCTAAGGGGTTGACGACTTTATATATTTATGATGACTTGCTTTTTATCAAGTGACATAGTTTTTCAAAATTCTCATTATTGACAGTAACAGTAAAAAGATTGACTAGATTTCTCTACTTGAATATATCTGATTTTTATTAAATTTCAATTTTTAGTGGACTATTGTAAATTTCTTTAAGAATGTCATATTTTTTTATTATTTTTTTTTTATGTAAATTGCAAAAAAAAAGTTAGTTTAAATTTTATTGTGTAAAAGTATAAATGGTTAGCCATGAATTTATGTTGTGATTTTTTTCTAAGATTTGCAATAAATATTAACGATGTAAATAAGTTATTATTGTTCACATAGTCTTTAAATATTTTAGCGTTGGAATTAAATATATCACGTGTTAATATAGTTGTTTCATTTTTAAAACAATTTCCATTTTGTTTCATATTTTGACCAAACACATTTTATTTTTGTTCTGTCGAGCATATAAAAACCACAAATTATTTAAATTTTATATTATTAGTAATCTTTAAGTAAATATATTTTATAACTATAGATGGACGCGGATAAGCATTATTGTGTTAAGCTACACGAACTTTTAAAGAAAATAGTGTTTAAAGATGTCATATTAGACCTATTCTTTACAAATTCGTTTGAAGATTGATGTAATAAAATGCTTCATCTAATAATAAGTTTTTTAAATGTATTACAATATTACATATTACTAAATATTGAGCACACAATAGTCAAAACATTACTTTTTCCCGTGCTTACTTAGCTTAGTCGACTTGATTTTTTTTATGACGCTTTATAAGAATACAATTCGACTTTTTGTGGGTTGATACGTTATTATTTATCAGTACCCAGATATTTTCCGTTCATATTATTTGACATTTTAACTGACTTATAAAAAGGAGGAGGTTTTCAATTCGTCGGAAAGGGAGTCCGATTCGGTTAGTTCTTTTGAATTCTATTTGGGAAGGTATTCTCTCATTAGTCCTATAAAATTTTCATCAAAATCGGTTCAGTAGTTTTGTTTTAAAATCAAAATAACTGGAATAAGTTCGTTATACAAGTGAACGAAATTACGTATTTTTCTTTTGAAGATAGTTCCCTTTTTTAAAGTTGTATGTTGACCAGAGACAAAAATATTTTTTTATTGTTGGGGAATTAAGAAAAAACATACTTCAACTATATTTCTGTTCTAATTTATTTGATTAATCATCTGCTCTATACACATGATATGCACCAATGCCTATAAATAATATAAACGATGTATGACCAATAATGGTATGACAAAACAATTATATACACACCAAAACAAAACAATTGCATTCAATTTCTCATCATATAAAAACTTTTATAATATCTTGTGGTACTTATTGAGCGCAATGACAAACATTTTTTTTTTTCAATTATTACAAAAGAGGTTCAATATAATTTACATATCAACACGTCATCGCCTCAACGGTAAACTTTTCATAATCAACATTAAATCACAGAGATCATTCTGATCGATTTCACTTGCACCGTAAGGACTACCACAGACCGACAAAAATGTTTTAAGACACTAGGATTTAGTTGCGACAAGGATTAGAAAGAAACCATTAGTGTCCTAAGGCACTTTTGTGGTAAGGTACTTAACTACGCAGGACGTGTTCAAAGGCAACGACTGCTCAAGATGCAACAATACACACGAAACGAAATGTAGATAAATGACAGTTTATAACAAAATCGATACGTTACATAGTGTATAACTTTTTTTTCTTTTCTTTTATATTCGATTTTATTCTTTTTATAATTAACAAATAGTGAAGAGATTCGAATAAGTTAAAGTTTGCATAGAAAACAATGTCAAAGGCATAATATTCCCAAAAATTTACACCTTACCGAAAAATCGTTGCTGATAATATCATCTATCTTATTGAATACGTAGAGATTTGACTGCACATCAGCAAATAAAGTCGATTAGAATTTAAAATATTTATGCGTAAACTATAGACTAATCTTACAAAACTACAACTGATAAATACAACACGTAAAGGAACGTTTGTACAATTATCGAGATAATCTTAGTCTTAACGAATTATAATTAATTGTATATTGAACATTTCTTTGGTCTCTGCGCAACTTATAATAGTAGTTCTTCGTTCGGCTACAAGCAGCCTTAGTTAAAATCGTACAATACATTACGTAGTTATTAAAAATTATACGCCAGCCATTTACCATTAAAATACATTTTATTACTATTAGACCTAGTTCATCGTTTGCTAGAATAAATTAAGAAATAATAACTCGTTTTATTCTGAACGAAACGAGAGACTAATTACTCTTTATTAATTTATTTCATTAATTACAGTTAATAAACTAGTAGATCATACTTCAATCAAAACACGATCATTTAGGCCATGAAATACTCAATTAGCGTAAATTATACAGTATAGGCTACACAGGCGAGTAAGATTAGGAAAAGCGACGTCGCAAGCATAACGTGGAAGCACATATTTTGTTTAAAATAAAGTAAAAGTCTACCTTTTCCTATGTTCCATGGTTAAAAAAAATTGTAAAGATTGGTGCATTAGTATTTTATGTAAAAACAATTTCGTAACGAGAATATCGATTTTTTTTATTTTTTAAGAAGTTAGGTACTACGCTGGTGTAGATGTCGATCCAGTGTTAATTGTGTTTAGACACTCAAGCGGAGGTGTAGATAAATGTTTCCTATAAAAGGTTATATCATTCTATAAATAAGCAATTTTTGTAAAAATACTTTGATAAATGTGTGATATTCAAAATTTTTCAGAGTCTAATTTAGGGTTTTTATGTGTCGCGACTCTATAAAAGTTAATATTTGTTCGGTGATGATTCAGATAAAAGATTTCTAGATCCAAAATACGCTTTTTAACCCTGAATACTATTTGGCGTCTGCTGGTAGACAAATATAAAATTTCAACCCTGTCACCAGTTATGTGCGCTTGATATTAATAATAAAAATACATATTGAAATTTCTTTGAAGTGAGATAAGCTTAAAGCAAGAGGTACATAAAGAATATAAAATAATTGTAATATGGAAATGACGTAACGACGAAAGATGAAATTTCTATGTACACAACACTGTTACACAAGCCAGTTAGTCTAAACGAAGCTCATAATTTTCCTTAACATCTATTTATTGGAGTATTTTGATTTACAGTTAGTGCTTTTTTTTCAAAATTAACCTTTCATAAGTTACACACATTTCATATTAACATACCGGATTTTTTATGTAAAACAGGCGCCATTTTCTTCTATTAGGGCGTTATTGCGAGATACCGCGACAATATTAAAGTCACACGTGAATCAATTCAGAGTTAATAGAATCTTCATTTTGTTAATACAGGTTTCACTTATCATAGGAAAATGTTGTTCTAATTTTCATTTAATTTTAGCTGTAAAAAATTGAAAAAAAAATTGTTTTCCAATTGTAAAAAAAAAAAAACATTTTTTATAGTTTTAATAATAACAAATTCCGATTTAGATACTTTTAACAATTACTATTTTTTTAAATAAAAACGTTCCGATCACCGTAGTGAATAGTTACCATTATCAATAAATATTGGCAACTTTATTGATTTTTAAAGACGCTACCATTTTTAGGACCGATTTTTTTTTATATATACGAGAAATCTGCAAAATGTATGACTAAGTTATGCATTTGGGATCTCGCTTATGGTATTTTCATAGTACTTTGGAGCAGTTATTTTTATATAAAACAGTAATATTTCAAGTGATCCTGGATACAAATAGAAGATTGAGTTAGGATTAAAATTATTAAAGGTAAAAGTAACGCAACAAACTAAATCACGATATTGACCAAATCGAAATTGATATCAAAATAATAATTAACACAAACACAAAAAGCCATCAAATAAAAGAAGCGAAGTATCGAACCTTATGCCAAAAAATAATCAATAAGTAATTGACAATCCTTAGACTTAAATAATTCAAAACAACTACACATTTGATTACGAAGATATAATTGACAAAACTAATCAAAATACCACACGAATATTTCATTGATTTATAGAAATTTTTAACCATAGAGTTATCACGGAACTGTAATTGCGATCAAGGTAATCTTTTTTATTTAATCATTATTTAGCAAATTTTTGATTGCGATTAAGTCAATATGGATCATAATTTAGTTCCGTGATGGCTCATGATAAGTATAATCACTTGTTCCAAAGTGTCTCATCATAAATATATACTAGCTAAATCTGCCGATATACATTTATATATTCACTACGAAAGGTGCAAATATTTCTAAAATATATAATATATTATATAATATAATCAGTATTACACGGTGCCATATACAATGCACGCTTAGGTTATGTTTAATTGTATTGCTAATATAATTTACGTGTAGTAGGAAAAAATAATCATTTCATTCTTAATGTGATATTTACTGAGGCTTATTTATGGTTTGTCTTGACCGAGGAAGTATCCCATTCTCACAAAAGATCGCCGTGAAGTACGGCGATTTAGAGAGGTGGAAGCCTCATCATCTCCCCCCCCCTATTCATTTCCTACCCTTCATTTCGTTTAAGGCTGACAACACTCCTCTGGTGCTGCATATGTTCATAGGCGGCGTTGATCACTTCACATCAGGTGACCCGTTTGCTCATTTACCACATTTTTTATTAATATTCGTAATTGTTATGTAATATATATTTTACGACGATATAAAAACACACTCAAAATATCATTCTTCTGTTGCATTTTTGTAAGTTTTTTTTTTCTTTTAAATCGTGAATTTTTGAATTGAAGGAATAAGATTTAGTGTTTAAATATTTTTTAAGTAATTTCAAAATTCAATTGCTATAATCTATTTTTTAAATTATTTTAATTCCAAATAAACAGTGTATTCATAAATAATAGATTAAAAATTACATTAGATACGTTACGTAAATTAAATACGTATTTTATATTAGCAATATAATAACCCATAACACGTATAAATGTTACTTTCTATTAGATATTCTTCTAGTAGATCCGTATTGCCTTATAAATATTAACATTTACTGTCAAACAGTATCACTCCTATACACCGAATATCAGCTAACTATAAATAATTATATATATCAATCATTTGGTGTTACGTAGTTCAGGCGCCAAGTAGAAAGAAAATATTGTATTTCGTTATAATTTCTATCATACTTAGTAAATATATCTCGTGCAGGAAAATATCTTTCAATTCCTTTAATTAGGTATCCGTTTTTTACGAATATTAAAATAATTAGTCACTATCATAAAACTATTTTTTTCATTACCGTCACACTCTTATATCTAAAAATAATAAATATATAAATAACCACCATAAAATATATATTTTGTACAATACTTGTATTAATTTGAAACATAAGGTAATGAGAAAAAAGTTAAAATAATGACATTGTCAAAAAGGCTGCATGTATTAAAATGAAATTGGAGAAATCATTAAGTATTATAAAACTGCTTACTTCAAATAGAGAAGCTCCTTCACCTTTTCTCTAAATGAAATGTTTATATTATACTCATATAAAAGAAAGAAAATTTTATGATAGTGTCAAGTTATAATATTCATGTTTTTAAATAACTTTATTATAACATCTCATAAATAAATAAGTAGGTACGAGTAGAGTAAAATATTTAGGACATTTAATTCCGCCTAAAGGACATAATATAAAAATTCTAATTTATCTATAAAATAAATATATGTATATTAAATATATTTAATATTATATACAAAACACTCGGCGAATGAACTACAGTCGTTTGCTTGACGTAATTAATTAAATAAAATTAACGCCCATACGCCATAACACTTTATACATCAGTTAACAATCATTATTGTCAGTTATATAACTAGTTATGTCTTTTTATATTTAAATATAAATTCGCACTAGTGTAGGCAGTTTTAACACACAGTTTAATTATGTTTATCATTACATATTTACTCTTTAATATCGAATCACGACAAGGTGCGGCTTTTAACGAAAAACAAGAAAGCGTTTAGTTCGATTGTATTTATGATTCTTTTTTGGTTCAAAATGACATAATTATATATCATTTTCGCGTGTTTTAATTAATTTAAAAACAATTCAATTACGACATTAAGTATACCCGCACCTTGTAGCGTCTAACGAACGTTGGAGTTAAGACGGATGGAACTAGCACATTCAGTATTAAAATTCTACAGATTTACAAACAACGCTTAGATTACGAGACGATTACTATAAATTATCTACTACGAATATCCGCCGCACTACGAACTAAGGAGCCCAGACACTCGTTGCAAAACGCAGTCGAAACGATCGAAACGTATAAATAAGGATATCAAACGTGCAAATCGAGCTCGGTGTCACTTCACGCCATCACATCGACGCTAAGGATCGAGTGAGTGTTGATAGTTCGTATAAAAAGTATTGCAAGTGTTTATTGCTTGGTTAGGAGCGCAACTGCGCGGGGCTGAGGACTAGTTCGCCATCGGGCGCGCCCGCGAAGGAGACGTTGCGGGGCGGCGGCCGCTTGCCCGCGCCCGCTACGCCCGCGGACGGGCCCGCCGCCGTCGACTGCAGCGATGGCGACGGCTTCGGTTGGGATCCCGCCTGAAATAGTTGTCCATATATTCGATTTTGTTTATGTCCCACTAATGGGCAAAGGCCTCCTCTCCTATTAAGTAGAAGGTTTAGAGCTTAATCCACCACGCTGCTTCACTGCGGGTTGGCGGATGTACATGTGACAGAATTTATCCTGACACATGCAGGTTTCCTCAGGATGTTTTCCTTCACCGCCGAGCTCGAGATGAATTTAAACACAAATTTAGCACATGAATAATCAGCGGTGCTAGCCGGGGTTTAAACACGCGATCATCGGTAAAGATCCACGTGTTCTAACCACTAGGCCATCTCGGCTCTTACGGAGTATATTACGGAGTATATTTACATATATCTTGGTAATACTAGTATAGAATAGAAGAGAGACGATTAAGTCAGGACTCACGTCCTTAAAGATTACGGTAATAAAGATTTTGTTTTGAATTTACAGACATATAGGTACTCGTATAGATAGGTACATAAAATATATCCGAAGACCATCTACTGTAACTTTGAAACAGCACCATAATTTAGAATTTTTGTTATAGCTAGTAAGATTTAATGTCAATAACTAAAACCCTAATTCCTAATCTTGATATGTAAGGAGACATTTTGGTAATAACCAGTGCCGTTATATATTTTTTCTCTAAAACTATTCAAGATAATTAGCCCGAAAGGCTCTGGGCTCAATCCCATATATTTAACCGGCCATACTCTTTGCACTCCTTATTACATTAGTGTATAAGTAAAGGTGTCATACCGGTTGCACAAGCACCGTTTGCGGCTGTAGATGCGTCGTGGTCGCATTGGCCGTGCGGTATCTGCGCAGGCGCTCGTCCTCCTCGCCGCTGGATAGGCTGGACACGTCGCAAGAGGACGCGTCGAGGCGCCTCGCGGGCGAGCACTGCGCCGGTCCAGCTCGTGCGCTTGTGCACCTCGCCAGTGGCATCTCTTCGCCTTCCACGCAACCGGACAGTCTGTGATGTACAATTATACATTATAGTTGTTATGAGTGATGTTCGCTCTATTGAAATAATTAAAAACCTTTCTTAAAGGCTATGTTTATAACAAATCTAACTCCTGACCAATATTTATGTTCCTGATGACGAATTTATCACATGATATGATTAATCAGTTAGTTAATAAGTGAGTGGTATTTCACTTTAACCTTATACTATTGAGAGTTAATTTATAATTATGTGAATCACTGTTACTAGGAGAAAATTTGCACTTAATAATAAAATCTTGCATAATAACACTATGGCTGGCCGACCGATACATAGGAAAATTACAGCATAGACGAATAGATCTGCTTTATACATGGAGTAAGAAATACCTAATTTTTTAAACGACGTGCCTCAAGGGATTTAAAGGGAATGAAAATTTACCTAAAACCTAGTTATTTTTCCAGTTACAATTCAGAAAATTATTGTTTTTGAAATATTATAGATGGTAAATCCAATTAAGAGCAAGGCTAGTAAAAATTGCTCAATCTGAGGTAAATCTTTGGTATACTCATACCTTCTGCTCTCCTTGTGGTTGGTCCTCCGTCTGCAGCAAGGCTTGGCAAATATACAGAACATAATACGTAGCAAGCAGCACGCGAGACCCGCCACGATAAGTGACGGGCCCACAAGTCGCAGTGCTGGTGTTTTGAAACCCTGGAAAAACGAAAGCCAAAAAAATTTAAAAATGTAATATTGGAAGAACTCGGTCTAAGAATAGATAGTACTAAAGTTCATCACCTTGGAATAATAATTCAACAGACTGAATTCACAATGAAAAATTCTAACGAATTTTCAAAATAATATTTGCTGCATCTAACAATAATAGCGATAGAATCATAGGTATGTATATTACTAAAAAGCAAAGAGTGCCCAGTAGAAAGTGTACATAACATGTAACATCAATGGTTCCGGTTTCAAATCTGAGCTATCGCCACTTAATTTTCATGTGTTGTGCTCAAAACTATCAAGATTAGTGATACAGTAAAATATCATAAATAAAGTAAGGAAACAGCTATATCGGGAGAAATTCTAAGAGAGATTTACAGTGAAACAGTACAACTGTAGATACAGTATCCATCTCCTTGATACAAAGTAAAGGCACTTTTCCTGGACACAAAAGTGGCACATTTATACTTTAGATTAAAGCTTTAATTACCTTGTCTCCGGTGCCGACGAAATACACAACGAGGCCAAGAGCGAGTATCGCGAGACCAGCGTACAGGAGTCTTGCGACGCCCCAGGGCTCCCCGCTTGCGCCCTCCCCCTCGCACTCCGAGTCCGACGATGAACCGTAAGAAGCATCGCGGACCTGGTGAAGGTTTAATATTATGATCAACTAGTATTTGGAAACTTTAACTTGTAATACTCGTACCTGTAATAATGAAAGAATGGGACACTTGATAATTACAGCATAATTTAATTTTAGCCACACGTGGTGATTATTTTACGTGTTGATCAAGATTATTCGTCCACAATTTATTATTTTCACATGATCTGCATTTTTATTTTTAAAATAAAATAACTGCACCATAATTGTTGTTTTTATGAAATAACTAGTAGAAATTGTTACATAAAACTAACGACGCTAAAGTAAAACTTTAGGTATGGAACCAAAAACGATGACGTTTAATTATTAAAATCCACATCTCTATCATGAACAATTGAACATAGCAACAATAGGAACTGAAACAAATTTTAAACAAAAATAATATAAGTGATTCATACATTTTTGGCACCAGTGAATTCAATTTTATTTTCTATTCCTATCTGGTCTTACCCGATTGGTGCGATGCCACTTGCCGCGCGGGTCTCGTCTCGCGCCCGGGTGGTCGCCGAGCACGGAGCAGCGGCGGGCCGCGCCGCCCGCGCCGGCGCCGCCGCCGCCCACCGACAGCGCCGCCGCCTCCTGCCAGGCAGCCCGCCCAGCTGCGCACTGAAATTAAAACGATAAACATATATTAAGTTTTTTTACTTTTAAACAGAGATGCCACGAATAGTTGTTTGGCCGAATACATAATATTTGGCGAGGCTCTTGGCCGAAGCGCCGAATAATCGGCCATCGAATATTCGGTAACACTTAGTGCTTAGACGACTTATTTTCATTTGTGATTAGGTCGTGGTGTCTCACAACACGCTTTATTTGTTGATTGTAGATGAATCGGACTGTATACTATACTATATATTACTTGTAATGGGAAAATAAATAATGAAAAGCAAAATGATCTTTGTAAATATTCATTTGAATTCTTTTTTTTTCGTAACTTGCTAATTGAATAGTTGGCCGAATACCGAATAGCGAAAAGAGGTGGCCGAATGATCGAATACCGAATAGTTGTCGAATATTCGTGGCATCTCTAATTTTAAATGTCAAGAGAGAAATGGTGGATAGAACACGATAAGAATCGTAAGGAAAGCCGTGTGTCGGGAGATAGTTTTTAAAATGTTTATCTGCTAAGTGGGGAACAGTTATTTGATGAGTACAAAAAAAATCGTTATATATTATTTATTTAGTTTAATCATTAGCTAGCAGTGAAGGAGTGTGGTGGATTTGATTCTTGATTTTCTTTCGATAGTTACTTTACCAAAAGTGGATAATTTTTGATAGTTTAATCATAAAAATGTATATATTGTAAAGTTAGAAATATCAATGTTATGTTGGAATATTTTCAGGGCCAATGATTTTTTAATTTATTTTGCTTTAAGTTGTAACTGACATTTGAAATATATAGTTGGCTGCAACATACGGTCGGGATTGATAGCCTTAATTTAATCTGGACATAATATCCGATGTGATGGACATAGCTCTCAGAGAAGCCAGATTCTCGTATGATGCAGCGATACAACGTGACCAGGCGGCTAATTGTTGAAAACTGTTCTCATCAAAGTACGTTACATTCTAATAACTTCATTTATTTGTATTTAAAATATTTCCTTTAAACGTCAAAACGTTGCATCATTTGAAAGTAATAGTTTTCGACAATTATGCCGCAGAAATAACATTAGTACCTCACTAGCCGTGTAAACCGCGTTCGATAATATATTACAATCTTAAGATCTATCATCTTCGTAATTTAATATCATTATAGCAAAATAAATTATTATCACAGTACGACATTATCGCCTTCTATTGTAAAAACAAGTCACGATTTCGATAAACAGCGAACGAGAACATATAGGCCAATAACCAGTGGATTTGAGGCATTACTCGCCTATTGGCTCCTGACAATATTTCTTATTTCATTATATAAGGATACTATTTCACTGCCTGTTTTGCAGTGCTATCGCTATTTATTGATTGAAACTTTTAATAATAAATATGTACGAATATATATACTATTTTTAATTAGTATTATTATATATTATAAAACATTATACTTTATACTTATATGAGTGATAAATATTTTAGTTATCATAAAGAAGAGTTTTTAAAGAATACTTGAAAATAATAATAGTCATCGCTGCAAATACCTTTTGTAGAACCATGAAAATAAAACTGTACTCATATGAATAATTTAATATAATATAATTTTCTATAACCTTACTTCCGCTTTAATCTGCCTTACTAATCTGTTTTTTTTTACTTGCTTTATTTGGTAACAATATCCGAAACGAAAAAGATTGTTAATTTTCAGCATAATTTTTATTATAAAAAAAATATTCAGCTCAATCATTCGATCATCTCTGACTCTTATATGTGATTAGAAATACGCCATATTTATCTGCCAATAAGACAAGTAAAAAAAAATAGACTATACAATTAGTAGTTAATCAAAAAAATTCCCTTCACCCGAAGAAAACCTGAAGTTTCGAGCTATATTATTTTCTTCAAAATCGTGATAGCGTTACTTACTTACATTACTTTCGCGTTTATACCAATTTATTTTAGTACGAAACGCTCAATAATATACAAAGCGAAACAGAAGCTATACATCCAGTAAACTTACAGCATTAACGGCTAAAGCGATCACAATAAAAAGCCCTCTAAAACATAAACAATATGTTCTTGCAAACGGAAAAGTCCACTGTCATTATTTGTAAGCCTTTCCGAATCACTTGTGATTTATTTATGTTTTATGATAATTTATATTCCTTCCCTTATAACCCATTCAATATTCATTTTTTTTCCTCGAGTGCTGTTATAATAATGCTTGTCTGTAGACAATGTTTAAAGTGGACTGAATTTTTTGCGAGCAATTTAAAATATAGTTCGAAATATTACGCTTTTATAGTATTAAAATATACATTTTTAACACATTATTTATTTATGTCTTTTTTATTAAATATTGACTTTGGTTTTAATTGAAATAAATAAAATAATTTAAAAAATATATACATTTTTTTATCAAAAGTATTTAGGGTTTTAAGTTTAATTAAACATGTTTTGGGTAGTCTAATAATAAAACATACTTTATTTTTTTCAAAATGATTCAGATAGAAAATAATCCATACACATGAAAGTTTTATAGTATTAGCACAATTTCATTCAATTCTAACATAAATTACGAATGTGATGTCTGCTATAACTTAAGTAAATATTTTATTTTACACTAGCTGTCCCTTGCGATTTTACTCGCGTTTATGGTTACTGCTTCGCTCCTATGAATCGTAGCGTGATGTAATATAGCCTATATCCTTCTTCAATAAATAAACTATCTAACATAAAAATAATTATACCTCTATATTAGTATAGATTTCACTCCCATAAGTTTATAATTATATAATGTTTCTAATCGTTGTAATAAGGGACATATAATAATTTCACAATTTAATAAAGCATGGAATCAGTGCTCATTACATTATTCAGCCGTAATTAATTAATAAGCTGTGGTTAGCTCTGTAAGCGCCTATAAGTGACCGAAATTCATTAATATTTACAGAGAATTCCATTTGTAACTTTGATTCATTATTAATTTAATATATGATTTAATCTGTTTCATTAGTTAAAGTATAAATTAATAATATTATTTGGATATTAATGTTATTAATATGAATTAGTATTAATAATTAATATTAAATATGTTTGGTGGAGTATAATCTGCAGGGTAATTATGTTAAAGTTTCGCTATCACAGAATGTTCTCTGATTGTTGATTTCAGATTTTGGTACTAAATTCAACGCGCAATAGTTGATCATAATTAGTCCCCTGGTTAGATTAAGGCCAAAACATATAACTAGGATACCACGACGCGACGTGGCACGTTACCATATCGTGTATCATTACGACATCGCGTTGTAAAAATCAACGGCGTCCACCGTTTTCTATAATGACGTTGTCATTTAAAAGCCGCATTATATTTTCAAATATTATTATATGTATTTTCTTTGTAAATGATTTTGCATTTTTTTCTAGAAAACGGTTTTGTTACCGTAAAATAAAAGATTTTTTTTTGATGTTCATAATGCTTCTGCTATGTTTTGGGCCGTAATCCTGAAAAAACAAAGCATAAGGCTAAGTAACCAACAAATTTCACACTGCTGGGCACCTCAGGTTAAGTAGCGGCAGCTGTCTAGCTCTGGTAGTTTTCTTTTTTATTAATGACGACATCCATAGACTCATAGAGGCCGAAGTTTTTTTGTAATTACAATTATATATTTTTTCTTCAAAGTACACTTAAGTGCTCTGATAGTGTATAAATATAGAAAGACCTGGAGGATATTTTTTTAAAGAAAATCACAAATATTTGTAAGGATGATACGAACTCACTATTGTATATACAAATTTGATAGTAAATGCTATCAGTAGACCAAGATTACGTTAACCTTCAGGACCTGTCTATTTAAGTGAAGAGGACTAGCTGTAGTGTACTGACTATAGCTCCTATACGGCGCTCGACCGGGGATGTCTCTCACTCACTCTCGTAAAAGATCGGCGTTTATCGAATCGGCGAAAGATAGTTGCGTTTCGTACGGTGAGGGAGAACCGGATCCCTAACCCATTCCTTTGTTTACGTTTTATTTCTTTTCATTCTTCATTTCTTTTGAAGCTGTCCAAGACGGCGATGATCACTTAACATCAGGTGTCCCTTTTGTTGCTAGCTATTTTATACAATAAAAAATAATCACGATCGCAATAATGTGGCAAAACTTTTAGATGTGATTTTATTGTTTTGAAAACGTTTGCTTAGCATAAATTCGCTTTTTAACTCGGAAAGTGACGCTGGATGTCCCACGGTTCTACTGTGTATTAGCAAATATACACATCTCAAAACTTCTTCCGACACATGTTCACGACCCGGGCCGGATTCTGGAAAAGGCACGCGTTGAAACAGCCCTGGGAGGCCAGCTCCACAAGGTGGCCCCTATAATATAGATTTTTGAGAAAAAAATAATCCAAATTTCGTCTTTTTTTATCATTTTACCTACAATGCAAATGAATGCTGATGAGCAATAATTTGTCAATTAAAAAAAAATCAAGTCATCTAAACTGATTAAGTACGTGAAAAGTGTCTTGATTTAATGTTTCGAATTTTAAAGTTAGCTCAATATTTTACAATATGCAATAATCTAATATATTAAAACAATAATATTAGATAAAACTTTCTATTATATCAATCTGCTAAAATAGAAAAGAGAAGATAGATGTATACGTCTTAAAATAGATTTGTTAAAAATAGGTTTGACATGTTTAGATGCCATTTTCTCAAAACAATGTCTATGTAGCTTAACACAGTATTGCTTATCAGAGTCCAAATATAATTTTATCGTTCACTTCAATCCATAGAAAATCGATATGTCAAATAGCCATAAATTATTAAAGCCCCCGAAAATTATAAAGGGCATACCTCTAAATCCGGCCCTACTCAATGTAATATTAGTCAAATTAGACATTTAAAACTTAGTAATGCTTCCAATATAACCCGTGATCTTCAATATAAATCGTGTTCTATCCATTCCATCTATATTAAAACTAGTAAGAGTCTAGGTAATAGTAGTTAAGTAACATTTCTAATTAGAATAGTTCATGCTAAGATAATGTTGGGAAGAAACCACTAATATTGAAAGAGTTTTTACATCATTGAAGGAGAGTCTAAAAGAAATTATACGTGTGGAGTTAATTAGTTTCTTCTAATAAGACTAATTTATAATTTATAAACAATTTGATTAGAAAGTTATAAGAAAGAAGATAGTACTGAGTTTATAAAAAGTGCTCATATTAACATGTATTATATTATACATTTCTTTTTGATAAATTAAAAAGTAATCTTTGAAGTAGAATTTCATGTTGTTAAATAGAACTTCAAATTCAGGACCACAGGAGGTGTAACAAATGAAAAGAAAATATTATTTAAATCAGTTAACGCAATTATGACGCATAATATCAAAAAAAATAAAACTGTAAATCGTTCTTCTACCTTTAAAGTAGCTTATAATAACTACCATACATACATAACTCAATTATAATGTTATAATTATAATATAGATACTAGCTTCCACGCTCGGCTTCGCCTGTATGGTATATTAATAAAAAGGACTCAATATGTTATACTGACATAAAAGTTATATTTCTTACTTTACTTATTTTTCACCTTATTTATTACAATTTGTTCAGTAGTTTTTGCGTAAAAGCAGAACAAAGATTCATTCATCAATCCATTCTTACAAAGTTTCGCAGATATAATACTAGTAGTATTAGCAAAAATGAGAGGGGCAGCGGATTCGCATGCGCAAGCGATCCCGCGGCATCTCCATTTCCGTGCTGAGGAAGGCCATCGCAGGTGTTTTAGAGGGTATAAATCTCCAAATAACCCGATCTCCCCCCCAGGAATCGGGCATCTTTTCGAAAAATTCCCGAGCGTTAAGAAAAAAAAGGATTAGAAATAATGTCGTGTTCACATCGCGACATTAACATCCGGACTATTACAATAATTTCAACTTTGCGAATAACATACTCCGATTTACGACAAAAAAATCCATGAATATTACGCGGTGGGCGCACCCACGCCACCGCACGAACTAAATACCTCCTTAAAATTCAACCTTTTTTAACGTAATGTTTATAAAGTAATTAGAAGGTGCAGTATACATGTGGGTATTTATACAGCTTTTTGCCTTTCACGTGTTCACACCGCATAAATAGGATACCATTATGCTACAATTTTCTTGGTGAAAAAAAAAAGTTACTTAGTTTCCTTGTGGCGTGTAATTATGTTATGGTTGCTAAGCATATCATACTAAAGCCAGATTTGATTGATCATTAAGAAAGATTTGCATTGAATAATGATGTTGAGAATTCTGTTTGCATGAGCAAAATAATTATGAACTTTATAATAAATGTTTAGTCGTCAGTCGTTATGAAATGTGTACTCTTTACATTAATCGCAAACGATTCGCTGACGTCTGTTCAGAAATTCTGCTGTTCGGATGACTTCCATCAGATATTAACCCTTTCACGAGACTATTCCAAAGCTTTAATATATCAAATAATAAAATCGTTGCCCAAACGGAAAAATGTCTCGCAACGTATTCACGTATTTAAATTGGATCAAATTAAAAACATCCTCTTTTTCGAATTCGGTTAGTAATTGTTTGTACTTTATTAACATTGATATAAATTATATAGTAGCGTTAAACTTGTATATTTTATATTTACATAAGTCCTCATGAAACGCTCTAAATGTGGTTGTGATTGAAATCCACTTAGAAGCTTTGTAGTTACACATGAAAACATAGACAAACCTAGTTTGCAAGTTTTACAATCCAGAGACATGCTTTGCGAAATAAATAAATCTTTTTACTGACAATCATCTAACGTTATTAGGCGAGGCTTATATTTGTAAGTTTTACTCTCGTGAGCGATATAAAACAACTGTAGCCTAGTAACAGAAACATCGTAAATAGTTATGAAAGATGTAAATATCAAAATAAGGCTCTATTATTTGAAATGTAAATCAAAGAAATAACTTATGTAAATCTTTGTGAAAGTCTGAGAGCAAAACTTATAAGTGTATTTCTCACCTCAGAATTCATGTTTTATTGTGCTATTTCTATTATATTTTACTTTATTGTGAGTAATATAACGTGAATTATTTTATTGATAATACTATAACTAAAGATATTTCAGGGCGAGATATTATGTACCATTGAAATTAAGACGCAGTAGTATAGTTATTAATGCACTTAACAGAAGGTTTAATACAATACAATACAGCCTTTGTTTATAAAGTAGTGAAAATGCAATAATTTCCGTTACCTTGTACAAATGATAAAATACAAAGTCATATAGATATAAAAATATACGTTCATTTGATGTTTAATTAAAAGTATTTTTATAATGACGAGCTATTATATTAAACAAACAAAGGTAAATAACATTTTGTGACAATTTTTTTTATTTATGATGATAATCTATGTAGCTTGTATTTTAGTGAATACTTGTACATATGTATTTATATAAATATACTAAATTACAAAGTCGCTATGTCAATTACGACTGTTGTCCATATTATTACTGTCTTACTTGAAAAATGTGTTTTAGACATGCGATGATATTATTTTATTTTAGATTAAGAAAAAACTTTGTAAGTATTCCTTAATTTTTTGATTATGTGACCTATTTGAATGCATTTTAATGATCCCTAGAATTTTGTGTTTCATTCGAGATACAATTATTTCAATCTTAAATTTCATGAAGAGTGATTTTCGGTGATATTTCATTATTCAGGAATCGTAAATAAATTTAATTAAAATAATAATAAAAATGATCGACAGTAAACTCTGTACGTACTTTCATTTATCAGTCCATACTGCAGTTAATTTTATTATTATAAGATTTTATCTTTGGAACCGTAATAAATTTTCTGTTAAATTTTTTACAGAACATATAGGAATTGATACATACGCAAATAATATAAGAATAAAGAGATTAAGGATTTTGATATCGCCTAGCAAATAGTATTCTACAGTATAAATTAATCATACAAAATCACTTAAAAGAATATTGTTCTATGAATCAACCAACTGACTGTCGTGTGCTTACTCGTTTTCAGGTAAAGACATTAGCGACAATCAAAGCTCAAAGGCCGCAGTACAGCCTTGTGTTTTCACTATTTCGAAAAGATTTAATCGCGTTCAAAGCGATTCAGTGTTGGTATGTTGATTAACGACTTTAAAAACAAAACAAAGTTTTGTAAATGAATATAAATAGTGTTATTTAAAAACTAATGTTAAGTTGGTACTGTGAGTATCATGACTTTATATACGAAAAGTAATCTTCAATAAATAAGTTGTAAATGGGAATAATATATGGACGCTTATAAGCAATAATATGTCAACCCACAAAAAGTCAAATTCGGAGATATTGATGTATTTTGATACAGCATCACCTTTATATCATTATTTGAAAAAATCAAGTCATCTAAGCTATGTAAGTAAGGAAAAAAGTTTCTTAATTTAATGTATCGAATTTCAACTGAGTATAATATTTTGCCAATACAACAATACAATGATCTCAAATATTTGAAAACCTATTATTAGATAGCACATTAAATATATCAATCTGCTTTTAATTCGTCATACTTTTTATCAAAATAAAAAAGAAAAGACGTATATATACGTCATCAAACAAATTTATTAAGAATAGATTTGACATCTTTAGACGCCATTTTCTCTAAATGAAGTTCGTGTGGCTTGACATAGTATTGCATATCAGCGTCCATAATTTATGTAATGTTAATACTTCAACACCCTTCACGGTTGCCACTCGAAGTGAAATGTCTACTCTTGTTTATTCAAATAAAGAAAGTGTCGTCAAAGAGAAATATTTCGTTTTTTTTTTAAACCCAACAGACACTTTCTCAATCTATTTTTAAATTAAAGAAGTATATTATCGTTAGATAGATTACTTAAAATTAAAATTACTGAAATAAAAAATATATGACAAGCGAAGAAACGTTAAGAAGTATGAGGTATGAAACATCACGCAAGGCCTAGTATGAGTGGATATTTGAGTAACAATTCGTAGTATGTTATGCCTTCCCGGTCAATATTAACTGTGTACTATACATTTTATTGTGCATTATTAAAAGAGCTTTAGAGTCTTCATTCCACATCAGATGGCAACCCTGCCACCGCGCTGCACGTGCCCCCTGCATGAGCATCTACCGCGCAAGTCCGTACTTTATACTGATAATTCTTATAAAATTGAAAATGTAGTGACAATATACATACTACACGTAATGGATTTTATCCACAGGAGTTTTGGCTTGAACAAAATAAAACCGTTATATGGAAGATATTGTACGCGGCACCAGGGCCGGATTTACCCTCAGTACTGCCGTGGGGCACTGTAAATAATGCCAGCCCCATTACCTTAATCATTACTTACCTATATAAAGTATTCGAAAAAAATCACTGCTTAAGAAAAAAAAGGTTTAGTTAATTCGTTTGTTTTCATCTGTAGTAGAATTTTTTTAATATGAACAAGTACTGGGACAAAAAATTTTCATTTTTATATATAAAATAATACATTTTTAGTAATTTATTTCTGTCTGATCTATCTAATAATTGTATAGATATTTTTTTAAATTTAATTATTCTGGGCCCCTAGTTATAGTAAATCCAGCGCTCTCATAAACCCTTATGTACGTTAAGCGACTCATTCTATTTTAGGAATATATCATAAATGTTAATAATACTATATTTTGTCTATGGTAGCTCGTTGATTAGTTAGCTATAATTATATATCGGCAGTACGCACCCTCCTTCTCTCTAGGTTAGATCGCTCGTCTTTACTCTCACAAATATATTCATAATTACAAGTAAACTTGTGACTAGAACCCCAATGATAACTTAACATTCTATAAGTTTATATGTAAAAAAGTACCCCGAAAATTGTTCATCAATTCATCATCATCCTACACGTCTGAAAACCTAACTAATTTAACAATTAACGCAAATAAAACCTAAACAACAAAGCGCATCTAGTTTCACTTAGGCTAGTATTAAACGAGTTTCACACATACAAGCTAAACTAAGTAGCTATACATTGAACGTTTTCCACCGTACCACCTGACTGCGGTTACTGATTGAAGATAAACTAGTATTGACTTACGCTACAATCAAACCACGTATTCATTGTTTGGTTATTCCGGGGCTTTCGCAAAGAACCGATAAATTGAACCATTTCTTGAAATAGTTTTGAAAACATAATACTGGAAAGTGAAGGTGTATAAATGGATGCTGACAAAAATGACTTACAAAAGTCAAATTAAGAGATATTGATGCATTCTGGTAATACGTTACGTATTAAACTTTATTCAATAAAATTTAAAGTCATCTAAACGAAATAAGTACGGAAAAAAGTTATTTTGATTGAATGTATCGAATATCGAAGTGTGTTGCATATTTTGTAATATACGATAATTGCATATATTTGAATAAATATATTTAATAATTTTTTATTTTACCAATCTGCTTTAAATTCATTACACCTTTTATCAAAATTGGAAATGAAAGAGGGATATATACTTCTTCACACATTTTTTAAGAATAAGTTTAACAACTTTAGACGCCATTTTCTCAAAATGAAGTCCGTGTGGCTTCACATAGTATTACTTAGCAGCGTCCAAATAGTGTTGTGGTTACAATTTAGTACTTACAGCGCCACTAGCGGAAAGTATATGAGACAGTTTATTTATGAATATAAATTTTGGAAAGCAATTCTAGAATTTTAGCCATTGATATTATATAATTTCATGAATTTTGGCACTCAGAATGCCGAACACTATAGAAGACGTTGCTTAGTAACCAGCTGTATGTATATGACAAGCAGAAATATCTTTTGACCAACAAGACAATTGACGAGCTTGTCAAAGTTAGAAAGGGTAAAGATTTTTATCGTCTGATTGTATGAATGTAACATATCTTATTTAAAACATATATCACATATTATAGTTAAAAATAATATTGATTTTGACACAAATCACATCAGTAATTAACCGTCAGAATGTAGCATGATTTGATAGCGACAGTTTTACACAATTAGGCCTCTGAGAACTAATTGTTGAAAATTCGCTATAAAACATTGAATTTTAACAGTTCGGTTGTTTGAGTTATTATTTTTATATATTTTAGTCACATTAACCTTAAGGATCTATATTTAAAGGAATAGGCTAGGCGAGTAGTTAAATATAATCGATCCAAGTCATTTGCTAGCTAAGTAATTAAATGGATGAATATAATTGAGGCCGCTAGTGGACTGGTGCTTTAAGTAACATAGCTAGGCTGTTAATTGAACGGCTTATTAAGCTACTTGCCTGCGACATAAACATATGTTACGCTATTGTACATGTAAGTAATAACATTTTATTGATACCTATGTTATATTTATACAAATAGATTCTAGAATCGTAAAGTCATCGTACGTATTGACGTTAAATGAGTTAGCTTTAATAACGTAACGATATATTTTATTTTAAACGTTTTATCAGGGTAATGTTGTTAAAAAAACAATATCCGTCATTCTTAACTATAAAAAATATGAATATAAATGTAGCATAACGAAAAGTTCAATAACATTTACAAAAGAACGTGTTACTAAAACACGCCACGAGATTATTTCACGATACACGTATACATTTCACACTAAACATAAAATTTAAAAACGCAATAATATGTTAATTGAGTTCTGTTTAATTAAAAATATAAATAAAAATCGTCAAAGAGTGTCCGGTGATAAGGTCGTATAGAAACATGAATTACAAATATGTGTATTTTATTGAGGCTCTACCTCTGGTAAGGATCAAATGAACTATTCTATATATAGTCTACTTTTCATTACTTGTCATATTTAGTACACAAATATGGCGTATTTCTAGCCACACTAGTTAGGTAAGAAGTTATCGATGGAATGATACAACTGAATCAATTTTTATAATGTTAAATTATAATGAAAAAAAAAATCGAAAATTCTTGATTTTTGTTCGAGGTTTTCTTTCCAAATAAGGACAAGTAAACAAAAATAGACTATACTAATATAATAATAAAGGCTATCAGTAGACCAAGTTTACGTTAACCCCCAGGGCCTGTTTATTTAAATGAGGTAGAGACTAGCTGTAGCTGACTAAAGTTCGCATACAGGCTTGCTTGGTGGCAATATCTCATTTTTACCGAAGTTCGGCGTGAAGCAGCTTATATAGCTCCATTTCGCACGGTGAGTGACAAAGGCGAAAGCTCCGAATAATCTTTCCCATTCCTTTTTAGGGTTACGTACCTTAAAAGGAGAAACGGAACCTTTATAGGATCACTTTGTTGTCCGTCTGTCTGTCTGTCTGTCTATCTGTTTTATTTCTTATCCCCTGTCATCTCTTGTTCCCTTTTAAGCTGGGAACTTGTAAATGATTATTTTTTGGAAGAAAATGTAAGTGATGATGAATGAAAAGAAGAGAGAAGGAATGAAGTAAATGTAAGACGTCTGATGGACATCCTTGCAAAAAGCAAAAATAGGCCTTTATCCTTAGTAATGAACATAATGTAAAATAACATTTCTGCAAATATTTTTTTACTAGTAGCTACTGTTCTTAGGCGTGGACGAAGTCGCTAATCTGAATATTTCATAGTTTTTATTTTTGTACGTGAAACTGATAATATTTTTCCAAAAAAATTATTACTCATTGTAACGTCGAGACCTCGCTTGCGTTGGCTCTGGTTGACACACGTGTTAGAGAGATTTAGCCGTTTCTTTTTCGTTTTTTTTTGTGTATTCACTGTGAAAATAGTTTGTTTTTATTGTTTATCGTATTTACTAACAGTATTGGTTGCGGTAAGTGTGTAAATTGTAGTTTTTGTTCTATTTTAGATAATATATTTAGATACTAGTTTTTAAGTTAAAATGGATGTCGATCGGCCTCCCGAACCTCCCGATCCTGGAGGCTCATCTGTTGTGTGTGACCCGTCCCCCTCTAATTCTCTGCCTGAATCACGTAAACGTCCTAACGAAAGTGCTGTGATTGATTCGTCAGCGAAGAAAACCATAGTCCACCCATCTACCGCAACTCCATCGATCCAGTCAATATATGTTCATCCCTGTTTCTCAGAAGGTCCTAAAAAGTACTCTAGTGACGACAAAGGTCCCTTCATCGTCCATGTATCACGGGAAGTCGCAGACCCATCTGCAGGAACTACTGTGCGGGCTATTACATTTGGGCAATTTTTACACAAGCATAAAATCAGCTCAATTATAAATGATGGAGTGAAGAACATAGGCCGAAACAAAATATCTGTTGAGTTCTCATCGTGGCAAGCAGCAAATGACTTCTTAGATAATCCCATTTTAGGCCTATGTAAATATAAAGTTATTATCCCAACTTACAATGTTACAAGAATGGGTTTAGTTAAAGGAGTTCCTGTGGAATGGTCGATGGAGGAATTCGTCGACTCGTTAGAAATTCCTTCTGGATGTGGTGAAGTTTTGAAAGCGAGACGTTTGAATCGCAAAGTTTCTAATGAGGGAGTCGTCACTTGGGTTCCTACCCAATCCATTGTTGTAACTTTTAGGGGGCAAATTCTGCCTCCTAAAGTTTACTCCTATCACACTTCCCTTCCTGTAGAGACCTACAATTTACCTACTATTATGTGTCTAAGCTGTTGCCGCTATGGTCATATAAAAACTCAATGCAGATCGAAACCAAGATGTTTTAAATGCTCCCAACAGCATACTGGTGAGACATGTAATGTCATCAAGGAAAATGCCACATGTCTGTATTGCTCCGGCAAACATTTTGCCTCTGATAAAGATTGCCCTGAATATTCGCGACAGCACTCAATCAAGTTGGTCATGGCATCCGATAATGTCTCTTATATTGAAGCATCTGCAAGATTCCCACCAGTCCGAAGATCCTATGCAGAGATTGCTAAAGAGATGTTTTCCCCACCCATTTATGTTAACTCCAGTCCTTCTAAAACCATTCCCTCTCCAAATAAATCCACCCAATCCTACCGTCAAACTGTAGTTAGATCCGTCCGTCCCAGAGCCCCCCTTGGTAAAGGGTTTGATAAACAAGCCCACCAAGCCATAGTGGGTAACTGCCCCTCTTCCACTCCCAATGGTTGTGCCCTGAACAGCAATGTGGATCCTATTCCTACCAACCATACTACAAACCTTCTAGAACTCCTTTCACAAATGATCCTCAACATTGTTACAGCATGTAGCGATGTTCCTTTACCGTCCAACGTTGCCGATAACCTGTCCCAATTGCTTCTCGTCCTTAAAAATGGCCCCAACCAGATTCCTTCAGTGGAACTGTAAAAGCATCCGTCCTAAAAAACATGAATTACTCTCCCTTATCAACCTGTATAGTCCCTCCATTATTGCCATCTCTGAAACATGGTTAATTCCTGGTTCTCGGTTTCGGGTTCCCGGTTTTTCCTGTTTGAGGGATGACAGAAGTGATGGGTATGCAGGTAGTGCCCTTTTTATCCGTCATTCCATTCCTTTCTCTCAAATTCCTCTCCCCCCCAGCCAGCATTTTAGTGCTGTTGCTGTTAAATCCCTTAACATTTCCTTTCTTTCTCTGTATATTCCCCATCCATCCTCTACTTTTATCCCTGAACTTCACTCTATCCTATCTTTACTTCCTCATCCTATCCTTGTGATGGGTGACTTTAACGCCCATCATACTGCATGGGGCTGTCATTATAGTGATGGGTTTGCTCACTTGTTGGTGGATATTGTTGATGATGTCAATCTTTGCATCCTTAATGATGGTTCGCCGACACGTCGAGTCTACCCTTCGCAGAACCCTAAGACTGCAGTAGATTTATCCTTATCTTCTCCTTCTCTTGCCTCTCAACTTTCCTGGAATGTCCTGCCTTCCACTTTTGGCAGTGATCATTTCCCTATTCTTCTTTCCTTTAACCAAAATGCCATTCCTTCTATTACCCCAAATCCCCTCCTTAAATATTCCCTTAAAAATGCAAACTGGTTAGACTATGCTAGTTCTGTTGATGACATATTGAACTCTCTTTCTGAGCCTGGAGGCGATGAAAATATCAGTTTTTACTATGAAACATTCCTTAAGGCTCTTTTAAGTGCTGCAGATCTTAACTTCCCTAAAAAACATTTTCCTAAAAAGTTGGTGCTTTCCACCCCCTGGTGGGATGAGGAATGCACCCGCTTAGCTACACAAAGAACGGAGGCAGAGCATTCATATTCTCTGTCTATGTCTCCTTTGAATTTTCAAAGTTACCAACGGTTAGACGCTAAATTAAAGAGACTAGTTTCTAAAAAGAAAAAACTTGGTTGGGTTGATTTTTGTCAATCCCTTTCCCCTCGTTCTCCTTCTTACTTAGTTTGGTTAAAACTTAAAAAATTTCGTCGTTCCCTGAATTCTGACAATCCTACCTCCAATAATCCATCAGAATGGCTCAACAATTTTGCTGACAAACTTGCGCCCCCCTTCGTACCTTGTCAGGATAACTTTCTCTCTTCCTTTCCTGCACCCATTTCAGATGAAATGGATGCCCCATTTTCATTTTCTGAGCTTCAATGTGCTCTGTCCGGTCTCACAGATTCTTCTCCAGGAGAAGATGGTGTTCCTTATTCTTTTGTCACACACTTAAATGAAAATTCTCAGAAAGTCTTTTTAAATATAATTAATCAATTTTACATGACAGGTGTTATTCCAGATTCTTGGAAATCACAATTAATAATACCTATTTTGAAACCTGGCAAGAATCCTTCAGATTCTAACTCTTACAGACCCATAGCATTGTCATCCACTTTAGCAAAAATAACTGAACATTTGTTAAAGAACCGTCTGGAGTGGATAATGGAAAGCAGGAATATAATCTCACCCTCTCAATTTGGCTTTCGAAAGGGATTGAGCACCATCGATAGTCTCAGCATTATTTCAACAGATATTCGAATAGCCTTTATAAAAGGAGAGTACCTTGTGGGTGTTTTCCTGGATGTAGCTTCTGCATATGACAATGTTCTTCTCCCACTACTCAGGCAAAAATTGCACCAGCTGAGTATGCCTCCGAGGATGATTCATTTCATATGTAATCTGCTTTTTTGCAGATCTATAGTGGTAAAACATCAAACCATATCTCTTCCCCCCAGACTTGTCTGGAAAGGTCTCCCCCAGGGCTCTGTCCTTAGTCCTCTGCTTTACAGCATTTACACTCACGATCTCGAATTATCTGTTAACAATTTTTGCAACATTTTACAGTATGCTGATGATATTGCAATTTATTATCGATCAAAGTCAGTAGAAGATATTACATTTCGTCTCAACTCTGCTTTGCATTATCTTGGCCAGTGGCTGTCTGATCATGGCCTATCTCTATCGATAGCCAAAAGTCAGGCAGTTGCATTCTCTAGAAAAAGAATAGTTCCTATCTTCGATTTGTTTTATGGGGATCAACGTATTAACTTTGTAGATAAGGCTAAATTTTTAGGAGTCATACTCGATAACCGACTGAACGGAGTTTCTCATACAGAGCATGTTATTAAAAAATGTGAGAGGGGCATTAATGTCCTTCGTGCGGTGTCAGGCGTTTGGTGGGGAGCTCACCCATATTCACTTAAACTCCTATATAATGCCATAGTTCGTAGCCATATGGACTATGGCTTATTTGTTTTGGAACCAATAAATAAATCAGCATCTGATAAGCTGAATAAAATTCAATTTAAATGCCTTAGAATCATTCTGGGTGCTATGAAATCTACACCTACGAATGCTCTACAGGTTGAATGCGTTGATGCTCCCTTGCAAATAAGGAGACAGTATCTGTGTGACCGTTTCGTCAGCAAGATGTTACAGCTGTCATCCCATCCTCTTTGGAATCGTTTAAATGAATTGTCCCAAATTGTTAATCCTAGCAAACCCTCATCCTGTCTTTTAAATAGTTTCCTTTATTTTACTAAACTTCCCAATCCTCTTATTCAACTACCTTTAAATCCTCTTTTTTCCATCCCCTATAAGGCCCTTGTCCATCAACCTCCTGTTGTAACGAATCTTGGATTCGTTAAAGACTCACCTGATACTGTGTCTCTTTTTAATAGCATACTTCATGAAAATTGGTCAGATCATCTTCTCATTTATACCGATGCGTCTAAACTATCTCCAGAAGGCTGTGTTGGCGCAGCCTGCTGGATTCCTAAATTCAAAATTATTTTACAATTTAAATGCCCACCTGAATCATCAGTATTCACTGGTGAGGCGATCGCCTTATTGGAAGCCATTTTATATGCCCACTCCCATGACTTAAGACAGACTGTTATCCTGACTGACTCCTTAAGCTGCCTTTTAGCCATCAAGGAAAACCCATTTCGTAGTAGAAAGAGGTTTTTCGTTATCTTAAAGATCAGAGAGGCCTTGTTCTTGTGTCATCAAAAGGGACTGCAGGTCTCGCTAGTTTGGATTCCCAGCCATTCCGGAATCCCTGGCAACGAAACTGCTGATTCGTGTGCCAAATCCGCCATTCAGCTTGGTTCTTTAGAGCACTTCAAAAATTCTTCACAAGATCTCTGTGCTGTTGCGAATACTCGTTTGTCCAAATCTTGGACATCTTTTTGGATTTCATCAAAATCGGTTAAGGGTAAATATTATGCTACTTTGCAACCTGACATTCCAAGACGCCCTTGGTTCTTTCTTTTTAGACGTGCTGACCGCTGGGTCACTTCCACTATTTGTCGTCTACGTCTTGGCCATACATGTACTCCCAGTCACCTGGCTAAAATTAGAGTTCGTGACCACTCACTGTGCGAATGCGGTTTAGACGAAGGTTCCCCATCCCATATCCTGTTTAACTGTCCCAGACTTCTTCATCCCCTCTATGACGTTCTCCCTCCTAAAATCCCCCGTCCTATAAATGTTGAATGTTTATTGATGTTTGTGTTTAGTCCACTGTGTTCGTTTTTGTGTAAATATATTAAATGTAATAAAATTAAGTTGTAAATAAAACATGTGACTGTCCCATTATTATTAGTTGTATTTTTATACTATATATTTATTATATTTATAACTCTTTTTTGTGTTGTTTTAGGACTAACAATGAAATTCACACTATTTTAGGGTGTTTTCAAAATTTAGTCAAGGTTGGATTCTCGACCCCACCGATCAATCTCCATCGTGTTTTCTCCATTCCACGTGACATTGGCGAAATAACATGTGTCTAATTGGCACAACTAAAAGCCATAAACCATAGAATTGAATTGTAACGTCAGCTACCGGCTAGTGTAAATCATGTCAAAAGCAGTCGTTCCGGAGGTTAACCGAAACAAACAAACCGAAACACAACGTGTAAAACAAAAATCTGTTATTATGAAATTACATACAGATACTTAAACTTTATAAATATATAAATTTTATTGTAGTGTCAGAAATAAATGTTTATTTTATTATTTTGGATCATATAAATATATTTTGTAATCGATTAAGATCGACTAAACTGTATTGTACCTCGATATATATATATATATATATATATATATATATATATATATATATATATATAAGTAAATTATAATTTATTGTATATAGTTTTTAGTGCAATTTACATCCGGTATTTCACAAATAGTTGGAAACTTTATAATAATATCATATACATTTTAAACTTTTGCGATTTATCCTATTCATATTAACTAATGGTAGGAATACCTTTTTCTGAGTCAGCTCCTGTCCACGACGAATGCAACTTCGTCGAAACGTCGGGAAATAAAAAGGTATTCCTACCATTACTTATCGCGATAAGACCCGTTATATTAAATATGAATAGCATATATATTCAATGTTTGATTTAGAACACTAAATTGTTTATTTTTCCATGTGCGAGTTCGGACTCACCTTGTATTTAGACCAACAAACTTACATGAAACGAGGTATACACGCTTTAAGGAAGCGCTCTCGATACATATGTATGTTAACAAAGGGGAAGCCACGCGAACCCCAACCACCCTAAAATCCTTTTAACCCACCCCGGACTTAGTAGCAATCATATTATTAAAAATAGCTTACACCTACAACAATGTATAGAAAATTACACAAGTGTTTTTCTGATATAAAACAGAATAGTTCCAAAACAAAGTTCAGGGCTATACAAACTTTGTCCCTTGTCATGTATTATTTGACAATTTTGTTTATAGACAAGTGGAAATTTAGTGTTATGAGAATATAGTGGTCATTATCATCATTAAATAAATAAATAAATTATCATCTGTGACATTTATAAGTGACTGTGCAAATGAAAACAATTTTGCGTCGTGTGTAAGATACAAGACACAAGTCAATATTTTAGTTTCAAATAACCTATCCCTCGTGATTTCACTCGCGTTTGTGGTTACTACTTTGTTCCTATCCCTCCTCAATAAACGAGCTAACCAACACAAAAATAATTCTAATTCTAATGGGTGGTCACTGGTTTCAGAGATGACATTTCAACAAATTTCACCTTTTTATAATATTAGTATAAATAACCAATACGAAATCAACCACTTCATGTCCAGATGTAGTTACCATTTGTGTCCAGTTGCTTCCACTTGACACAAACGAAATGCCGATGAAAGAGTGTTTGATGTAGGCAATTTGAAAAAATAATAATTGTTTTGTAGAAAAATATAACTTCAAAGAGAAATGTTATACTTATAATAATTGTAATGGAAAAACGATCGCAGTAATTTACTGATAGCAATTAAAGATGTTGTTTGATTATCTCCTGCGATATTAATTAGATCCTTTTATATCATATACTAAAATCTTTCTTGAAAAATATCTATTTCAATAGCTAAAACCTCATACAAATCCTTACGTACGTTCATACAAACATACGGGTCGAATAAAGAACCTACGTTTTTTTTTAAATCGGTTAAAATGTGTCTAGGTTTGCGCAGTGCCCAAACATCAAGGTTTTGTGATTGCTATTACGCTGTCAATCTTAATTTTTACGTTTCCCTACTTGCCTGGTCACGCTTCGCTATAGCTGAAGCTTAATAGTTAAGGAATTAAATAAAATTTATTATTCTATCGAATATGTTCCTGAGAAAAACACATTATAAAATTTAAAACCCTAATTTGCGTTGCTATGGCTAAGGAAAGAAAAAATGTTTTTGGTAGTCATTGCCACGGTAACGGTACCTCACAAAACGCTTGGAATATTTCCTTGGGAATAAAAATCATTTGTATTAAATTACAACATTATGTAAAAACATCAAGTTAGTTCCTAGTACGTTTCGAGTTTTATAGACACAAACATACGATAATATTTTTTTTCATTATGTAAAAAAGATACGAATTTTTTTGTAATTTCATGGTTCATCCGTCATATCGGAATAAAATGTTGTAATACAAAAGGTTGCTCGTAATAGAAGTGTAAATACCGTCACTAAAAATATCTGCTCCAAATAAAAATAAAAATATGACTTTGATCATTATAAAAAAATCCACATGAAATTTTAAAACATGTACTATTTCAATGAAAATCTTGAATGCCGACGTTAGCCGTAACGTTTTCATAGAAACGTTGGGTATTATGTGAAATATGTATGAAGTAAACAAACATATGCCTGATTCAGTTGCGACTCGACGTCATTTTACCTGCGTCTTTTACTAAGTACAGACAGGGTCGGATTCAGCCTAGTAGCGGGGGCTAGCAAATGCGAAAGGCCCCGCGTTTGAAGGGGCCCCACGCCTCAAAGAGCCCCGTGGCTCAAGGGGCCTCGCACCTGTCTGTAAAGTCTTTCAAGTACAATTTTGAAGCTTCACGAGTCTTTTTTTTAAAGAGGTGATGATGCTGAGATTAATTAATATCAATAATTGATATCAATTAATTGAGCCTGACGGCTAGACCATAAAATGTATTTAATATCCTAAACACAGGGCCCCAATAAATTTTTACTCAGGGCCTTGCGCAGATTTAATTCGGCACTGAGTACAGAGGATTACTTTCAATCTGTGCCTTTTGAAAAATGAATTTTTCCTCCCGGGAAACATCAATAGACGTAATCAGTAAGCGAGACGGTGAACTTGCTTCGTGAAATATGCAAGCAATGAGTTCAATTTCGAAATTTCAAATCTTGGAAAAAAATGCACGTTACAATTTAACGTAACCTAAATAGTTTAGTTTTAATTTTGTTTATTTAAAACCTAATTGAAGTGTGTAAAAGTAGTGAATACAAAAATAAGGTTAAAAATTAATCTCGTTTGGGGCTATTTGTAAATATTAAATTATAAAGATGAAATATTTTAGGTCTTGGAATAATTTTCTTTCAGATGTATAGAATGGGTGAGAGTTTATAGTCATGAATATATGAACATTTGAAAATAAGTAATTTATTATCTTTGTAAATTGTAGACACGAATATTATTTACTTTATTATTAGTTACATTATAAATATAAATAATAATAAAACATAAATTTATAACATTTTTAACATTAGACCACAATCTATATATTCTTAATGATAATGGCTAAATATATACCTTAACTTAAATACAACTTTCTTTAATAAACACAAAACTGTACAAAACATATACATTTTTTCCTCGACTTATGTAATTTTTAAATGTTAATGGAAATTCGTACGAAATATAGTAAATAAATTGAAACCAACCTAAAAAAACAAGATACATTTTCGCAAGAAATAAAATGATTTCCAGTAACAATTGAAAACTGTATTCATACCCAACAACGCGGACAGTCGCAGACAGCAGCTCGTCACGCGATAAAATAATATACTACTCAACTACTCAAAACTTAAACGGAGCATTAAAGCATAAAGCTACACCCACGATGCCAGCGTAAAATCTTTTTCGGTACATATTTGTAAGGCATCCAATTAACCGAGAGCCGTGGCGTATTTACCATCACTATTTGCTGTATTCGTTCCGAACAGAATTCCGAATGATATTTTCCTACACGTATGCACGGAATCAGATATTTTGCTTGCATATTACAGTGATGCATCCTATCGATTTATCAATGTCAACACCTGAGCGAACTGCATATCGAGGATTTTAAAATTTGAATTTGTTCGAAATTTGTTTAACAATTTATTCGTTTTATCGATATTTTAAAGTCTGCGATGGAATATCCATTATTCTCAGTCGCATGTGTCAATAATGTTTCTTATACTTTATTCACCTCCGAAACGAAAACTAGGGTTTTATAAGTTTTTAAATTTTCAATTTCATATTGTTTGTTAACCTTTAGAAATCGAATAGGCAGAATGTGTATTATAATTGAAAATTATCGTGATTAATGTTACCGAAATACAATTAGCCTGCTGGTAGCTGACTCATTATCGTGTTATCGGTTGTCATTGCAACTGGCTGTAGTGATTACCACCGCGGGTATGATCCGCGCTCGTATGTTTTGTGTTGAAAACATCGATATTTAAAGGGCATTTACGTATTTTCTGGAGCTCCGAAATGGGTATCTAATCCATTGCGTACCTTTAGGGCTTTTATTTATTTAATTAGTTTATGCATTCTTTTTAACTGACGTATATAACTTTGCATATTTTTTTCTAAAATATTAACTGTTTGTAATACGAAATTATAATGTTAAACGAAAAAAATCGTAATTTTTTTATATTAATAAATTTAAGACTTATTTAACACACGCAAAGTCATTCATTATAACGATTCTGTTGCAAAAATGCAACATTCAGCGTCGAACACGAAGAATTGATATTTAAACTTTTTATGAAACTGCACTTTTTATAATTATACAAAATATGTATTTAATGAAGTAAGTAATTTAGGTCAGAGGGCGTGGACCGTCGGGGTTGATATCGAACACTCTAGTGGTATTTATGCAAATGTCTTTAGCTATTTTATTTAAATTCACTTGAAATTATATGAAATACTATCCGTGCTCTATACTTAAACGATTAAATAACATGAATGTTAAGATAGAATCGCAAAACATTAGACTCAATCATGCAATGGAACTTTGCTTTTTAATAGTTCAATTTATTATAGTATATTTTTGGCGAGAATTACTTTATTACTTATTTTGTAATTTTTAATCTCGAGAGCGATATAAAAAACAACCCAAATAATATATAATAACCCTAAATAATAGATACGTCGCCAGTAGCTACGGTAGAATGTCAAAAATAAGACTGAATAATTTTTTTTCAGATGTGAAGCAATAGCAAAGAACTTACGTAAATAGTTTTGAAAATCTAAGAGAAAATTATGTGTTATTCTAGCCTTATGATTTTATTGAGTGTCGGATTTGTGTGAGTTATTTGTGAGATTTATCAGATGATTGTTATAACATTATTTTAATATCCTACTAATAAACACCAACTGCAATTGGTACATTTGATTTTGTTACGCAAAATAACTTGCCAAAGTGGAGGCTAATTATGATAAAAAAGTAAATGTTTCCTTTCTGGGGCAAGGTGTTTGTTTTTATAAAAAAATGCCACAGAAATTTTTGCAGTTTTCAATTAATAAGTTTAAAATGTATATTAAAAAGTTTTTAATAGCTAAAGCATATTATTCCGTACAAGATTGTATAGATGATAATAATGCATGGATTTAGTATAGCTGGATTTCATACAGGATGTTTAATATACATATACTACATTTGTAATTTTTAAATGTATGTATTTAGTAACACAATTTTAAAAGAGTACCTTTCTAGTTTCATGCCAGTTCTTCTCGGAAGAATCTATATTCGATGTAAAACCGAACCGGTTGTAGCTTTTCCTTAATTTAAGTACTTTTTGTTTGTTTTGACGATTCAAAAGTGCTTTTAAAAGCCTACTTGAATAAAGTATTTTTTTTTATTTTGATAAACAATGGATCAAAACATGCCACGTTTTTATAACCAAAGGAGGCTTTTGATTATACAAAACAGATATGGCATGCGGGTAAATTTTGTGTTAAAATTAATCAAAAAAAAATCTGACCGAATTGAGAACCTCCTCGGTGAAAATAACGCGTCGAAACCGTTACTAACTTTTTCGATTTTTGATCACAACCTAACGGTACAGCTGTTTACTGTGTGCCAGTGTGTATAACGAAAATAAATATAAGTTGCATATTAACTACTGGACGAAACTTCAGTCAGCGATTGAACAAGTGAATTCTATTGTGACTTAATCATTTGTGCATCGTCAGACATTTAGACGTCACTGAATCGGAATCAGATAAATAGTATGACAGTATTATATATATATGTGTATATAATGTAATCGATTACATATAACATAATTCGTTCATCATTCATAATTGTAAATCACGACCGATTAAAATAAATAAATAAGAGTTTCATGCTTACCTCCTTAATATACAGAATTAAAGCACAAACGTCTAGACCACGACAAATATTGGTACTTTCATATGCGACGGGTCCGAATGAGTAAGACCAAAATGTTCAAAGATAAAGATAGTTTTTATCCGGGTATTACGCAGTAAGATTGTGTGATTTTAAATGCTTGTTACGTTGAGCATGAGAATTCCAAACTACACGGGAATACGTAACAAAATATTTATTCACAAAAAGTCAAATTTCTGTAGCTTATCCAGAAAACAGATTTCAGGGCCGGGTCCGTAGAATCTTGTCAATGAGTCCTCTCACCAAGTCTACACAGTAAGGCTCCTGTGTCGTTCTTGTTAGATATTCGACGGCAGATCATGCAGCGAAACGGTAGTCAGTTGCTGCACAACATGAGCATGCAGCCATTTACATACAACAAACAGCAACTTATATTATTTTAAATCCGATAAATTAAAGATCAAAATCAACGTCTCTCTTTCGACATCCAGACATCAACCGCCTTACTTAAAAAAAAAAACCCAAAATCTAAATACTTACATAATATAATAAAACAAAAAGGTTTCATAGCACAACATACTCAATTGCAGAGAGAGAGCTAAAAAATAAATAAAGATTAGTCACGTTATTCGTGACATGCTATGCTATTCTAATGCTATGTATAAGTCGAATACTAGGAGAGTCCGGACCCTCTAAACCCCCTTCCCCTCCTTATCATGAAGGAACCGTATTTTTTATTTTTCTTCCGTCAGTTGCAGTATTCATTGCGCCAACCTGTCGTTTTATAGGTTCAAGTTTATATTGTTAATTAAAGTATTATATTACAATATCATTGTATTGGTTATAATATGTTTTGTTAAATATATTATAAAAAGCAAAAGCGATTTCAATCTGAACGGAGGATTATCCTGAGGTTTCTCAACAAAACATGTCAGCATTTTTTGTGTCATGTCAGAATCGAAAAGATTTTTCACCGACTACGTTCAGGAAAGCAATTTGTATTCTTATTGTCATGAATACGATCTTTATCTTGTATCGCTTATAATATAATGATAAACATACACACTATAAGTGGATACATACTGGCTGTGTCTTGACATTTCGTCCGAAATAAAGTATACGGATATGTATAGTCGATTTCTTTTACTTGTCCTATTTAGTAGACAAACATGGCGTATTTCCAGCCACACATAAGAGTTAGTAAAGAATTTATCAATTAAATAATTAAACTGAATCATTTTTAATAATGCAAAATTGAAATGAAAAAAATTGTTACTAAATTCATGATTTTCGTTCGGTATATTGTTATCATATATAAGAAATAAAAAGTAAATAAAAAAAGACTACTATGATTGCTCCGATTTTTAAGTCATAGGTTGACGTCACATAATCTTAATAAAAGCACTATTTGAAGGCGCTCCTATACCGGGAATGAAATAATGTAATGTCTCTAAATAATGTAATGTCAATCTAAACACTGTTCATAAATTCGTCATCAATTGTACACAATTTAATTATCACAATATCGTACCAAGGTCATGTTGGTTTGCTTTAATTAAAATTAAAAATTTAATATAACACATTGTATTACCGGTGTTACAAATTGTACCATTACAGGTAGCACTGTAATAACGCTCAATTCTCCTCTTTCACTGGTGTAATGTTCGAATCAGAACTGTTACATTAAAAGTAAATGGTCCCGGTGAGGGAGCGTCATAATGCAATAAGGATTTTTGAAATATGACCTGTATTTCCCGAGATAAACGTACTTCACATATCACACATCTTATATTTGCTTTATATAATTATTATTAAAAACTGAACATTATTATTTTTGAGCAGAAATACAGATTCGTTTAATTTTTTGGTAATTTTTAAATCATTTTAGTTTTTGAAAGTACACTCCATTAATATTAGAAAATAGTTAAGTATATTGCTCTGATTTCGGTTTGCGGCTAAATCTAATATCGAGATAAAAAGCAACGAATATGAGTTCCGTTTTCTTTTTATTACTTTAACCTAGTTTTACAGGTCAGTCCTAATATGTGGTCCACTTTATTGTGTACAATATTTTCCCTATTTAGTATATTTTAAATTAGCAACGAATAAATAAAAATATGTTGATGGGATTAAGACTAAATAAATGTATTTTTAAGAAACTGCCCATCGCGATTTCACTCGTTTAAGGTTAATGCTTCGTTCCAATGAGTCGTAGACTGATGTGATATAACCTTTTTCAATAAACGTCTAACTAACGCAAAAAACAATTTTTCAAATCGGAACAGTACTTCAGAGTACACCTTACGCACAAACTTAGAAACAAATTTTACTTATTTATAATATAAGTATAGATTACTACTTATTCCACATGTTAAGAAATATTAATTAAAATTATACATTTTAATTAAAATTTTACTCATGTGGCATCATAACTTGATGGCAAAACTCTTGCGGTTGCCATTAACAAGAATAATAAAGGAACTCAAATTAACTTTAACGAGGAATAAATAATAGAACGAAATCAAAAACCACATAAACAACATTGTCCAAATCGGTTTTCTCCAGTCCCTAATTCCGTGTAACATCGTACAACCTTGAGACTGGTATATAGAGATGGTTAAACTGATTACTATCATTAGCACCTGTTCATAATCGTTAAACCCTAATGCCACGTTTATATGCTCAAATGAATAATTCGACAAATATCACGCCGCATTCGGGCATGCATTTGTGGATAATCTGTTTAAACATATAGTTGAAGTACATAGATATATGAGTACAGATCTGGCATAGAATAGATAGATACCAGAGCGTAGCCAGATTTGTAATAGACAGATGTTATAAAATGGTGGAAATAACTAGGAAGGGGGAAGTATGGCACATCGAAAGTGCACTATGTCGACTAGTAGACTATGCAAGGCTGGTGATTACATTTATACATCTGTTCAAAGTATACATAAATAATTCTTTGGTTAACGTCAAAAAGCGACATCATTTCGAAAATTAATGAATAATGGCGAGTAACGAACATACGCGAATATTCTTTTACCCATTCGTCCATATTCGGAAAGTATTTAAACGTGTCAGTTGTAATAACACCCGTGTAACAGTGAATTTCTAGATAGAGCTGAAAAGTTGGTAAACAGAGCCCAATTTAAGACCTAAGTGTAATGTTTTGTTTCTTTATTTTGAGTTAAAAACCTACTTAATCGTATTTTTGGCTTTCACATAACTACTAAATACACATAAATACCCAATAGATAACTTACACTTATAAGAATAGTATATTTATTTATACATTTTTTAGACTAAATTCTTCTAAACTTTAATATCACAGAAGAAATTTTAGATATTAGTATAGATGAAGAACTAAATTTAATAATTCATTGACAATATTGTTTATTTGTAATATCTTTATATATATACGTATACGGTATTTAACATGTGGTAGCTACTTAAATCTAACTAAAAACATAATTGTTTATTTTTAACCACTAAAAATGAAAGCCCTAAGTAAAAAAGAAGTTAGAATTAACTCTTAATTATCAAAATTCACACAAACAGATATACGATTTCATCATAAAATATAATAATAATAATCAAATTACAAACATACATTTCCAATCGAGTAAGAAAAAAAGAGTTTACTTTTTTCGACGGTGACATAATCCGTCCCCGCTTGGCACAACCAAAGGTCATTAAGGAAGCAATTAAATCGAACAATTGTAGCTGTTTCTTGTGGCTTTCCGGAATCGAAGTAGCTCCGCCTGTTGCTATTTCAATGACCTATAAAATGTTTCAGAAACAAAAAGATAATTGAGGCTATTTGGTAGATGGTCTGGCGGTTACTTCGTCGATAGATATTAGGCTCATATTAAGGTTATACGAACTATATATACGTGGCATTATTAGAAACTGGTATTCTTCTGACATTTAAAAATTAGCTTTTCACAGTTCACATGTGCATGCTGATAAGCAATACTGTGTCAAGCCACACAGACTTAATTTTGAGAAAATGGCGTCTAAAGATATCAAACCCTGTCTCAATATTTTTTTTACGAAGTGTATGTCCAATTTTTCTTTTCTGTTTTGATATATAGTATAATGAATTGAAAGTTCATTGATGTAGTCAATAATTTTATGTGATAATAAGTTTTTAAACATATGAGATTGTTGTATAAATTGCAAAATATGACACACACTTGAAATTCAAAACATTAAATTAGGTAACATTTTTCCGTACCTATTTAGCTCAGATGACTTAAAATTTTTTGAATAGTGTTAAATAGGTGATGCACTATTAAAATACACCAATATCTCCTTTGACTTGAACTTGAATTGAATTTGACTTTTGTGGGTTGACACATTATTGCTTATCAGCATCCATGTAAAAGCGAAATATGGGAGCCTTTCACAGATAATCCCAATATCCAAACACGAAACTACTGGTATTATATTGAGCTACTCTGTATTCACTCTAGAATAAAAAAGTACATATCACTTTTGTTTTAAAGTGAAAATTACACTGATTTCTTGTAATAATTTAGTAGAGTTAATAATTTACTGAATTCAAAACATTTTGTACATACTATTTATTATTTCATTGGATCTGTTAAAATTTTTATCAACAGGAGCAAAGTAATCCAGCTCTTAAAACACCCTCATATTTAAATTATAAAAAATACCAAACCGAAATTGAAGTACTTGCTTAAAATTTATACAAATAATTATTTCAAATGATTTTAAAATTTAAAACTTCCAAATGTTTTAAAAGGTTTACTTTTGATTTTTGTTTAAGTGCTTGCTTCTGTTAGAAAATCTAAAAAAAACATAGATCGATAAAATCCATTAAAACAACGAACATTATATAACCGTATAGGTCTAGTTTCTCTTTCTAGATCGTTTTTTAATTTACTTAGTCGGCTATAGCGAAAGAGCAAAACGCAAATAGCGTTCTATAAAGCCCGTTCATTGAATTTGATTACGGGCTACGTCATGCGATAAATGTCAACGCACCAATGTTTAACCCTTGGTTAGTGTGCACAGGAAAAAGGTACGCAGGGTAAACAAAAATTGACTAAGAGTTGTTTCATGCTAGCGCGGAATCGAAGTGCATTCTAAAGTCAATAGCAAATACACTTATCTCAACATACGTTATTATAATACTTCATTTATACAAATAAATAAAATTTAGTTGTCCGTTTGTAATTTTAAATTAATTATTAAATGCATATGTCAAACACCCCGTCTGTCTACCTGTCTGTGTGTTGACGATTGAACTGATTTTGACAGAACTATCACTCACAGATAGCTAATGTTACAAAGAATAACTAGCCTAAGTTATTTACATTTATTTTCTTTTTATTAGTAAATAAAAAAATACGCGAATACAAAATTGAAACAAATGAAACATGAGGCACAGCTAGTCTGAAATAAAAAAAGAAGCCCGAACTCGTGCGCATTATACGGGTGTGAACGATAACATGAACTTGGGCGAGAATTACACTTATAAATATTACTCTTAGACTTTTATAGTACATAAGTTGTTTTTCATTTCTTTGCACTTGAGAGAATTTACTGTCATCACCTGTATTTTTGACAGCAACAGCTTTCGTAAGGTTACCTAGGTGGTATCTATTATTATATCCTTTACCTTTTTCAGTTCTTACGAATGTAATTCTGACCTGTGAATATGTTTCGTTTTAAAAATAGATATGAATATACTCACTGTCGCGTATGTTACAGACTATTAGGTATTTGATGAATCAAAAGGACATGTAAGTTAAAAAACAACGAATATAAATGAAATATTAAACATATTGAAGAATTATATGCCTTTATCTTACCCATCTATTTACATAAAGGCTTAAAACTTATATCAATTTTCTTGCACGGTCAAGTTTTTTAATAAAAAACGTTATTTAAATAATCTAAAAAATACATAAAACATAAATTATCCCAAACCAGTGGAATTTACTTGCATAATTATCTTACCACTTTGCCAGTGATCAGTGGACTCCAGAAAAAAAGACTATAAAAATTAAAATTAAATAATAATAGGAAAAGAAAAATAGAATACAAAAATTATTAGAAGACCTAAAAACTATATAAAACCTAAAAATATGTCAACGTCATTGCAGGGAGGCAAAGTGCCCAAAATACTGGCGGCATTGCCTCTATGAATGGCCAGACTGATTTGTTTGCCAAGGCAGGCCAGCCAGCCAGCCAGTAAAGCCAGCTCTCCGGTCACCTGTGGACTCAACGAGGCGGAAAGACAATTCTTGGTAAAATATTTCGGCTCTCATCAATTATTATTTTAATATCATTATTGTAGTAATTATTTCTTACAAAGTTGTCATCTAAAGTAAATGATTGTATACAGAAATAATTTCTACTTTATTAGTATACAAGTCTAAAAGCCGTAGTGTTTTAAATGGGTCGCTTGAAATGTAACAAGCTTTAACCCGTTGAGGTTGCTTTTTGTGAGCGTCAAATTGAAGGCTTGGGAAGCAGTTTATTGCTAATCCGTTTAGCCGAGTTCCAGCGGTATGAGATTTTAGTATCCTTTTTTGGAAGTGTGCGTTTTGGTTATACGTAAATTGGATGCTGATAAGCAATAATGCGTCAATCCACAAAAAGTCAAATTCGGAGATATTGATGTATTTTGATACTGAATCACCTATTTAACATTATTAAAAAAATTGAAGTCATATAAACTAAATATGAACGGAAAAAAGTTTTTTAATTAATTGTTTGAAATTTCAAGTGCGTTTCATATTTTGCAATTTATACAATAATCTCAAATATTTGAAAAACTTTTTATTAGATCATACATTAAATATATTAGTCAGATTTTAAATCATTATACCTTTTATCAAAAATAAAATAAAAGATGGATATAAACTTCTTTAAACATATTTGTTAAGAATCGGTTTGACATGTTTACACGCCATTTTCTCAAAATGAAGTCCCTGTGGCTTGACACAGTGTTGCTTATCAGCGTTCAATTGTCATGTAAAATTGTGATTGTTTTTACTAGTTGCCCGTCGCTGGTTCACTTGCGTTTATCCCTTTCTCAAAAATGCGCTATCCAACGCCAAATAAATTTTTCAAATCGGATTTAGAGTTTCAAAGTTCCCCACTTACAAATTTATAATCAAATTTTATTTCTTTATAATATTAGTATAGACTAGCCGATCATCCCGCTTCGCTTCGGTGTACTAATTACGAAAACCAGAATTTTTCATTTACAGAACGATCGTGTCAATTACATTAATAACAAAATTAAATTAATATTAATTAAACTATTTAACAAAACAAGACAATAATGAAAAAAAAACAGAAACAAACATAGGTTTTATATTTAGTAATTAATTAATTCATATAGAAGACATAGCATATCTTCTCAGATTTAACAGACGCGTTGGCGCAATGGTCACTGCAACTGACTAAAGCGCTAACGGTCGCGGTTTCGATCCCCGCTCACGGCAAACGTGTGTATTGGCCATACGGATGTTTGTCGTGGTCTGGATGTTTGTGTTAGTGTTGTGAGTGTTTCCGGACCCCCGACACAAGGTCATGAGATCTTAATGGGGGCCGTTGAGTGTGATGCGTTATTGATTTATATTCTCGAAAGAATTAAGAGTATCGAAACCCATGTCTACTGTTGATACTTTTTTGAAGCACTTATTCTAATGCTTGTCGTAAATTCTGAGCCCATGTGACATAAATGCACTAGGCATAGCTTTGATCTCATACCACATACAGAATATTGGTACGATTTCATCTGCAGATTAAAGAACCATTCATGGACAGTCGGCCTCAAAAACATGTACTCACTATAAATAGTCACTGTTTTGCCTCAGCTATTGTTGGAAAATATCGTATCGATGTCGAAGATAAGGTGTATAGATGTAATCCATTAAAAAATCTATCGGTTTGTATGTGTGAAAACGCTTTACGCTTATCTGTGCATAAATATAAATATGTTTCGAGAAGGAAGAAGATAAGCGCTAATTATTATTCTTATACATATATTTTAATGTTTTGCGATTTATACTATTCATATTTATTATAAGGGCTCACCAGTCAGCTCGTGATCACGACGGCTGCAACTTCGTCGAAACGTCGGGCAATAAAAATATATTACCACCATTACTTATCGCGATAAGACACATAATATATATAAAGGCATCATAAATATATACATAGAAGAGATGCTATGTACATATGTGTGTGTATGTAAGTACACATACGTGGGTATGACTGATTTTAAAGTAAAAAATTATTTTCAAAATCAGTTCAGAAATGACGGTGTTCTAAGGTAACAAACATCATAAAAATCATTATATTTTGTCTCTGTGTTATGCAATCACGCCTAAACTAATAAACCGATTTAAATCAAATTGGATATAGAGATAGTCTAGAACCTGAAAAAGGATATAGGCTACTTTTTAATCCAAAAAAGTAAGGGGTAAATTGGGGTAAAATAATAAACATAAAAATAGTGGTAAGTGATCCTACGCAGATGAAGCCACGGGCAAGATCTAGTGGTAGATAAATAAACGCATTACACTCAACGGCCCCATTAGGATCTTATAATTCTGTGTCGGTACACACAAAACCCTAACACAGACACCCAGACCACGACAAACATATGACCAATACGACAAGACATTTGCCTTGCTATTTATCACAAGAATTTGCAAATCGAATCAAAAGTATTCGAGATTAGCTCCTACTTACGAAGTTAGAAACAAACAAATTTTACCTTTTTATAATGTTAGTACAGATTTAAACAAACGCATTACACTCAACGGCCCCATTAGGATCTTATGATCCTGTGTCTGGGGTCCGGAAACACACAACGCAGACACAAAAACTCAGACTACGCCAAACGCCAATACAGTCGTTTGTCGTACGCAGGGATCGACCCCATGACCGTTAGATTACAGTATCTGTTTATAAAATAACTGGCAGCCTAAGTTCTTAAAATCCTTTTAACTTTCATTTATGTTTTTTTATTGTATTATTTTTATATTTTAGTAAGGATCCCTAAGTTTTTCTAGCAATAAATATAGTCTTTATTACTTAGCGTAAATGTAGCTTGTGAAAGAATTTTTGAAATCGGCCCAGTAGTTTTTGAGTTTATTCATTACGTACAAAAATACAAGAATACAAATCTTTCTTCCTTATAATATTAGTGTAAATTGGTACGTTGTCAATGTGTTATCGAAGATGTAATTTTAAAGAAAACTAAATAATTTCGGTTTCGGTTTCGTGCACACGGTTGTATTATCAATTCTTTGGCGTGCATTCCGTTTGTCTATCGATTGAGTTTTAATAATGAATGAGTGAAAACAGGTTTGTTTTGTTTCGTTTCGATTGCATAATAACAAATCTATCATTGGTTCGTTGTTAGTTGCTATTTTAGTACAGTATTGACATGTTAAATCTAGTTTTTACCCGTCTGTGTGTCGCAAAGGAAGATAATATATTTATCAGCCTAAGTATGTATGTATGTGGAATTGTGCCTACACTATTTAGAAAAAAGGCGTGGCCTAACTTTGATAATAATACGTCGTTTGTTTCGTCATGAATGTCATAGAAAGCGAAAAATCAAAATGGCCGATTTTGGACGTCATAATGTAAATTAGAAAAAAATGAAAATCGACGAATTATGTCAAGTGGAGTATCGTTGCATAGCTATTTGAAAATCATTTCTAGGTTTGTCATATCGTTTTTCAATCAGACTTACTGTTTACGATCTATAACGATTTAAAGTTGGTTCGAAACGATTCTTACTTATAGACTCCCTGCACATGGTCTCATAGCACATGGTCTTATTGCGCAGTGGAGTTTTTGACTTTTTAAATGAATTTAACTTGTTATTATTAAAATATCATATCGTATTATTCAAACTGCAATAGCACAATGTTATTAATATTTTAAAAGCGAATATTAAAATGTTATTATACTATGACCCACAAGTTAAATAAAGGTTATAAGGTAATGACCGAGATACCTTTGAAATGTAAATGTTTTAAACTCAATTGATATTAAGCCAAGCGATGTTTTCGCGTATACTATTGTGGTCATAAGGCAAGAATTTCACTTATATTGATATTTACAATGCTGTCTGTCCATTAACAATACCGTTATTATCTATATTTCAGTTTATCTATGGTGTTATAAATAATTGAAAAAAGATCTTGAATTGATAAGGGAGTAAGACTTAAACATTTTTTTTTTAATAAAAAAAGTAATTTTATTTTATCGCTGGTTTCAACCTTAACGCTGTGAGTCTTCAGGTCAGTGGTGTTATTGTAGGGGCGGCGGCTTTGATGTCTGAAAGCTGAAGTAATTATGTGAAAACTTACAACTCGTACTGGATGGAGCGGGGATTACTTTCTTTTACCGACTGCAGAGAAATCGTGGAGGATGATTAAATTTAAGTAATATATGCGAGTCATTTGCTATTAGTTATTAAAGAGATTTATTTATCCAAAGATCTTTTTCAGATCTTAATGTATTATATACTAAAATCTTTCTTAATAAACATTCATTTAAATAGCGAAAATCTCCATCGAAATCGGATCAGTTCCTGTGTTCCAGTTCCATCCCTTTAGAGGGTGGATGTTTTAAAATCCTTTCTAAGCTCTGCATTCCGTTTAATGGTTTGAGCTGTGTGTTGACAGATAAGTTAATTAGTACCGACTGCTTTTTACTCTTATAAATACAGATAACCATCACAAAAAAAAAAAAACAAGAAGTAATGAACATACAAATTGGCAAATATATTAAAATAGATAGGTGAAATATGTTATCTCGTCACAGCTTTTCACCTTTGCCTACAAATCTCCTCTATTTTGTTCCTTCTTCCCCCCTTTTTTTTTTAAACTGGCAAAGCATTGGTGGCTCCTCTGATGCTGCAAATACCTATGTAACCCCACTTTTTATAAGAAAAAAGAAAGACATTATATAAGCATTCGTCACACTTTCCTTTACCAATGCGCTGCCAAATGTAAATTTTCATCTTATATCCCTCGTGGTTAACTCGCCTTTAAACCGAAACACAGCACCGGCATCGTTATTCTTGTTTGGCTGTCGAATAATTGGTGATTGGGAATTCGAAGCCCGATGGGTTTTGAATCGGTGAGTGAGTGGATCTCGGCATAGCGTACGCCAGGCCATTAATGTATGCCAGTTTCTACATTACACCTAGTCGGTATATGCTAGTACTCGGGATGTGCCTATGCATAAAAGAGTCATTCAAAATTGAGTCATATTTCTTAGACAAGAATTACACTTTTGCTCTCAAATTTTATAAAGGTTTTTATAAGTTATTTGTCATTGTTTTACTTTGTTTACGTTGTTATTTTTTTTTTGTAAGGTAACCTAGGTAACTGTTACCAGGTTACAGAGTTGTTTTATATCGATCACGAAAGTAAAACTTACAAGTTATATTCTCACCTTACTTTCAAAGTTAATTTATTCCATTTTATATTTTCGTCAATTTATCAACGTTATAAATTTTACTTTAAATAGATCATAAATTTATCGTACACGAACAAAGCAATTACAAATGTTGATGTGATTAACTAAATACTAACTAAACTATATGTATTTTATATAAGCATAAAAATTCTTATATCAATGTTTTAAAAATAATATGATTTATGTTAGTCACGAAAGTCATGTAAAATTTTTCTCTTCATCAATCTCATTGTAACATATGAGTCCTTATTAAAAGGATTCCACAGTAATTTGGTATATTCATTAATAATGCGTACAAGAAACAACTAGTTTAACAAAACAATCTTATTAACATAGAGTTTTTTTTTCTCGTCATTCCATTTCAGACTAAAAAGAAAAATATTACAAATAACATTAACTTTTGTTCACAAATCACATCGTAAGGTGTTATCTTTGCTTTTGTCCGGTCCTAAATAATTGTTGTCTATCAATCACCTTGGTTAATATTCCCAGAGTTAATTACTCTGCCTCAGTTGTCGTGTGTATTATCAGGGTTAACAAGTGTACAGGTGAGATGACCTATTTCTTGATTAAATTTAACTATATAATAAATATTTGACCCCAATTCAAATTTACATCGATTTACATATGTAAAATTTGTCTGTCATTGTATTTCTTTTTTATCTCGTATTTGTTTACCGCCTGTAACCGAGACAGCCATAATTTTCATATATCTGGTATTTATTTTATGATCACGTTTATGATCACTACAACACTCCTGTAAGTCTTAGCCTTATCTTTTATAGCCTTCGCCAATATGTTCAATCGAATTTGCGGCACACGTACGCAAAAATTATTAATTTTTTAAATTATTAGTTTATTTTATTGCTTAAATTTTTTCATCGAAAAATTAGTAGGAAATCATATACTATTAAAAACTGTGTTAGGGCGCCATTTTTCCAATATGGCGGCACTTCAAGATCACCAATTTTGAAAAATCCCAGAAAACTCTCCAGGTAAATCTCCCGAATGACTGTACCTACTATTCATATAGAGTGACTTTTTAAATAGGGCGTGGTTGGCTAAATCCAAAACTACAAGGAATAGCGAAAAATACTTAAAGAACTGACCGATTTTGATGAAAACTAAAACTGCATCATTAGTTTAAAAAAAATCATTTTCGTAGCCTGGAATCGAACCCGTTGATTTTGGAAAAAAATCATACTCTATATTTTTGTCACAAATCATAGTGTTACTTATAAGGATCCACTTCTGCGAAGTAATAGTATATGACAAATTAAAGGAAAGAAAATTAAAGAAAAGCTCGGTTAAAAAACTCACCTTGTTTAATGGTAAAAACTATTATATTATAATTATAAAGATACTATATGTGGTAGCGTGCCTCGTGACGTTAGAAACGTTCCCTGATAATTATAAATATGACACGAAAATGTCTCTTATGTTACACGTAATGGAAATTAATTATTATTTGTTACTGAATGTTTAATTGTAAGATATGTTAGTTTTTGATCATTTTACTATTATTGTTTTATCAATTTCTAAGATTAATTCGTTCAAATAGATAAACAGATAGACAATCGATATAAAAACTGTTTTTATGACAAAATGCTAAAATTAGACCGTTATTTTTACGCACTAGAACATCTTTTAAGTGCAAGTGTGAATGTTTTGATAGCAATAGTTTATCATAATTAGACAACAGAGAAAGATAACACTGATATAGATTATATATGCATCATTTCCGAGCAAAGGCCTCTCTTCTTGTTCAGTAAAAGAAATAGAAAGAAAAAATAGTAAATCTTAAAATCACATTATATTATTAGAAATATAGTTTAGGTAAGTCTTTGCAACTTTGGATATTATATTGTTTTAAGATATAATATTATATAACTATAGATTTGTTTAAACTCATGGATTTGGCATACAGAATGGCGACCGCTTTGGTCGACGTTGCCTAGCAACGAGCTAGCGACAAAAAGCAAAAGTATCTTTGGGTCAAAGTTGGTTGAACAAGTCAATCGGTGAACTTTTTCAATTTACAAGCTTGTCAAAGTTGAATATAAGTACAGATTTTTTGATTTCTAAGAGTATTAAAGCGTTAAGCTACACGGACTTCATTTTGAGAAAATGATGACTGAAACTGTCAAACCTATTCTTAAAAAACACTGAGTTTTCAAACATTTGTTTTTTGTATTCATCCATCTATTTTTTTCTATTTTGATAAAATGTCTAATAGATTAAAAGTAGTTTAGTATATTAAGACACTGTTCCCTGTTCTTATTTAGTTTAGAACTTGAATTTGTTTTAATAATATTCAATTCGTCAGAATACATCGATTTCTCCGAATTCTTTTTGTGGGTTGACACATTATTACCAACATCCCACTATACGTATAAAATGTCAATGGTTCTAAGCGAAATTATAATATGTTATGTTATATTTTAAATGCCATACAGTTAATTAGAATGTTCGTATTGTTTACGACGTATACGGTATTTAAGAGAAAGTATTTACTAATAAGTCAGGCGGCAGGTCGTTAGACTTAACAACTGACCGAGTAACCAGGCCGTGACCCCGACAATAATTTATTTCCTTCGTTTTAATAAGACTGCATTTTTCATTGTTAGTCTTTCTTATTAGTATACATGTATACAGAACCCGTGAAGTATTATAATTGATATTTTTTACGTTTTATGTAGTGAACATTATAAATCTCATAGTTTCGGATTTGTACGCACTAACACATCTGAATGAATCCCATAGATAAAAGCAAAGGGTCACTCACTCGCTCATCACGAAATCTCAGAAACTATAAGACTTATAGTATAAGTGCTAGGAGTTTCAAATTTCTGCACTGCACGGAGTTTCTTTTGACGATGTCAGTGCTCACTAAGACGGGATTTTGCAAAACTCGACCCCTAGGAGTAAGACGGGGATTGAAACTTTGTATGAAAGTTCTATGTTAAGCGCGAGAGAAACCTCGAGGGACTAGTATATACACAGTATAATTATATTACATAGTTATATGGATTTAGCTAATTTACGTAATAACACATCAATATGCAAACTTGCGAGCAAAAGCTACTTTAATCATAAAATAATTTAACCTATATATTTTTTTCATGAAGCATAAATTTTCGTATGATAAAAGGAAACATGATCACCCTCGCGCCACCGCTAAGCGGATGTGAATAAAAATGTAAATACACCGCGCTTTTATATTTTACTGAATCACAAAAGAGGCACGAAGAAAACCGAAACCGTATATGACTTTGTTAACGACCTAATCATATAATTTACATATTATTTTTTATTATAGCTTTGCAAGGATGTCGAACTTTATTTATTTGTTTATCGTACTTTAAAAAATCATCCCCTATATTATTTAGATGTAATTCAAATATTATCGTGAAAAATATCTTTTCTTTTCCGCTGTCGGTGAAAACGTATCAAACAAACAGATAAGAAGCAGTCAGAGTCGCATTTATATTTTAGTAGCTGTCCCTTGCGGTTTGACTCGCTTTTATGGTTAGTGCTTCGCTCCTATGAATCGATGCGTGATGTAATATAGCCTATAGCCTCAATAAATAAACGATCTAACACAAAAACATATTTTCAATTCGAACCAGTAGTTTCTGAGATTATCGCGTTCAAATAAACAAACTAAAGCTGAATTTAAAATATTAGTATAGATTAACCTACTTCAAGGAAAAGGTTCTATGTTTTCGTACGTATTTTTTTATCTTCGTTCACCGATTTTTCCATTGATTATGCCTCGTTTTTTATTTTTTTATTTTTTGTATAAAAGAGTTTACTTCCAAATTGGTGCCATTGTCATCAGATCAGGATCTGCTGCTGGTATTCTGGAGAAATCGTAGGAACTCAAATATTATAGGCACATCTATACCGATTAGGTATTTTTTATTGTAACTCGGGCATTTGCTCTCCGTAAGCCACATTAGGCGAAGCGAAACTTATGATGAAGACAAAAGATGGCCACCGGAACTACCATTGGTTGCAAATCGATTACTTCAATATGATTGCTAAGTAATATATGTTCGTCACAATGCATATGGTAAAGAAGTGCTTATGGTGCAACACCAGGAGAAATCCACAACAATACCAGCGCTGCATTGGGGAACGCAATATTATGTAAATGGCGTAAGCCGACGTATTAGGCCATAGGTAAAAGTCCCATGTTACTGTTTTACTATACCTATTCGTAAATTAAAAGAGTGATATAAAAACTTATTGAAAATAAATTAACCAAAATCAAAACATTTAAACCTAAAATAGAGAAGGTAAATATTATATAAATATAATTTTTCTTCAAATTAACGCACAGCTAGTATATAATATAGACGTGGTCTTCATTTTTATCTCGGCAATAATGAAGCTAGAAGTCTTAGAAGCTAAAATGAGAATTAAATAAATAAACTTGAGATCATTGCGTGGGACGGTAATTAAAAGATAATTAAATCATATCACAGGCTTATATTTCTTATATGACATATAATATACTTAAATATTATATGCTTATAATATATACTTATATAATATTTTTCATTTATGTCAACATTTTTGATGTTGTGAGTAAGCGACCCAGTGCTTAATTAGCAGAACACTGTATGGATTGCTGAGGGTACGAGGCTATTCCCTGCTGTGTTAAAAATTAAAATGTTATTTACTACTACTATACTACTATAAAATATTATACACACTAATATAAATAAGCAAAGTAGTATCATCAAAGTATTAATTTATGAATCCGAGATTAATGTTTTGTATTATATTTATTTTTTACTACTAAGACTAAAAATATATACTCAATATCGTTTACTTGAACGACACATATATCTATTTCAGTTATTTCTATATTTAAACTAAATGAATAAACAGATTTCCGAGGCACCGTGCCTCAGAAAGCCCGTAAAGCTGTCGGTCCCGGTTGTTATCACAATCACCTGATAATGATCGTTACGTAGTAGGGAGATTATTCTAGTCTAAATGGTTACTGGCTTGCCCTCAGGGGTTGCGGAGGTCAGATGGCAATCGCTCTGTGTAAAAATCAGTAACTCGTCAATACCTGGACTAGAATAGAAAGCAGACCCTGGTATAACCGGGAAAAATGCTAGGTAGTAGATGAATAATAAAATTTCAATAAAAATTCTATGAGACATATCCTATAAAATAAAAAATTATCGGATAAGAAATGATGGAGTTATTTATGAGTTAATAATCATTAAAAAATATACGCAACGAATTGAGAATGTGAACGTTTTTCAATACACATTCATAATATTCAGCTATTGAAACGTTATATGAACGCTGATAAGCAATACTATGTCAAGCCACACGGACTACATGTTGAGAAAATGGAGACTAAAGATATCAAACATATTCTTAATTATATATAATTTGTTTAAAGACGTATACATATGGAACATGAAGTGTGTGTGTGTGTATACGTCAATATTAGGTACATTAAATTAAGAAACGTTTTTCCGTACTTATTTCGTTTAAATGACTTAAAAAATTTGAATAATGTTTAATACGTATCGTATTATTAGAATACATCAGTATATCCGAATCAGGGTCCATATATACAATTAGTTTTACCAATAAGTAAAAAGTCTAAAGTCTAACTTCAAGTTACAGAATAGATTTGAAGTTCTCGAGGTCTTAGTCTGTTATGTAAATAGAATGTAAGAAACGCAACCGCTGTGTAGTAGATTGTTTACGGAGACTGCAATTACCACAGAACAGAGAAGTGGGTAGAAATGGAAAGATGCGAAGTAAGACATATTGTAATTTATAATGACGTTAACGTTTATGACGATTGACGTTTATGACGTAGTTAATTGATAGAAATATTATAATTTGACAGACAGGTTGGCGCAGTGGTCACTGCAAATGATTGTAGCGCTAACGGCTGAAGGTTCAATCCTCGCTCACGGTAAACGTCTGTATTGGCCATACGGATGTTTGTCCTGGCCTGCAATCGCCAGAGCCGCTAATGTTGTACATTTTTTCTTTCGTAAACTTAAAATTTTATATCAATTACGGATAAAACTTCTAAGATTTAATGGAAAGAACCTTGAGTGCTTTAAATTAAAAAAAATTAAATACGTACAAAAAATATAGCTGAAATGAAAAATTCATCGATTAAAATGGAATGAATCAGGTACTTAAATTGTATTTCAAATGCACTATGTGCTCTGCAATGAAATATAACTCAGGTTTTAAAAAATTAACCGACTACAAAAACAAAATACGTAATTTATTTATGGATGACATACTTGTTACCAGTTATTTTGCATTAAAATCTATACAATGGACCAATCTGAAGGGATACCCTGTCGTATAAAAGAAAAGTTCTCGAAATAGGGTAACAAATGACGGAGTTCTGAGATAAAAAATATACGCTATGAATTAAGTACCTCCTCGGTTTTTTTTTAAGTTGGTTGAAAACAGCGTAAAGTTATATTCCCTTCTAGAGGAATAATATCGAGATATTTCACAAATAGACGGACTTTGAGTTGCGGCTATAGCAGAAGATTTCAGATCCTTTTTTGAAACTAAACTCAACAGTATAAGAATAAAAATAAAGGTCTATAAAATATTTAAGAAAAATATTAAAAAAATTTGGTGTGCTTTATCAAAAAAAAAAAAAAAAATAAATAATCGCGATATTATTTCCGAGGATTCGTTTGTTCTAAGGTAATGACGTTTCCTTGAAAACAGTTCCTCGCGGAGCTTAAGTAGGAACTCAAATTGAATTTAAATAGATTGAAAACAGATTTTAACCGTATTAAACGTAACACATTATTTGTAAGACAATGTAAAATACAACATTGTTAGGCGAGGATTATACTTATAAGTTTTACTCTCTGATTTTCATGGAGATTTACATAAATTGTTTGTCATTGCTTTAAAACTGAAAGAAATAACTGTCAGTTCATTATTTTTGACATTCAACGCTTTCGTCATTACTTACGACGTATCTGTTACTAGGTTACAGAGTTGTTTTATATTGATCTCGAGAGTAAGACTTACAAATGTTATATTTATAACCATAATTAGTTTCCGCTTGTGGGTGCGGCTGTGTGGTGTTTATAAAAAGTAGCCTATATTTAAGAATAATTTATAAGGTATAATACTGTAAAATTTCATCAAAATCTATTTAGTAATGTTTGCGTCAAATAGTAAGAAATATTTTGAATGAAACGGAATATACACCAAATCAAAGATCTATCCTTCCATATTTTTCGCTTTTATAATAGTTATGAGATACTTATAGGTCATATGTCCTTTCTTTGATGTATATATCCATATATATTTATAGTGAATATTGAGTCGAATAAACTTATAGAAGTTGGTCAAATCCATTCCATTTCAACAGCTAGAAAAGAACTGATAAGCTTGATTACATCAGCTTCCAAACAAAATAAACCGCATCAAAATTGGTCCATTCGTTAGGGCGTTATAAATGCGGCGTTATAAACTGACGTATGTGCTAGCTGCACATTCGTCAGATTTATAACGCCATGCTTTTTCAACTTCAAGATAAGATTGATGGTTAAAAATATACAATTTAAATTTATGACTTAACTAATTATTAACAAGGCCTATTATTCATATGAGTCATCTAGCAAAACATTATACGAGTATATAGTTTTACAAGTATTATCTAGCGATTTTTCTATAAGAATAATATGAAAGGACACATAGCGCCTCTGGTGGTGACGTGAGGAACTATAATCGATGAAATAAGTGCTATAAGATTCAAAAGGTATGGTTAAAGCAAGGGTATGTATGAAGGTGAACTTTAATATAATATGTATGTTAGAAGTATTGCTACGTAGAATTAGATGTTGTCACGTCAATATTAGTTCGGTAATCACATTTTTTATTATTTTTATGTTAATCAAAGAGGTAATTTCGTTAAACTATCGCTATGACAAAATGCTACATTCTGACAGTTGATTTCTAAATTCTGTACGAATTCGGTATTTCTGTACGAAAACGCCTTCTTTAACTGATACTCTATTAAAATCCGACCCTGGACTTTATTTAGGTTTTTTTTTCATCGTTTTGTGTTTTGATGAATACTTTAACTTTATGTCACTAACTTTAACTATCATAATTGTTCGGACGTTGTTGATCTGGCTCGAAGGACCAATGTTTGAAAACAAAGTATGTTGAACATATGGAACATGCTCTTATTTATATTGTAATCGATAAGTGAATTTTTGACACAAAAAATGCTGTTTTTTATATTACTTTTTGTCTTTCTAATAGGTTTAACGACGATGTTACAAAAAGCCAGAAAATATTACAAATTTTAGTGTAAATAAGTATTATAAAATGTAAACAACGCACATGCTTGCATCACAGTAATTTCCTCTCAACATATTCACTCTGTTCAATCAATACGCCTAATCATCTGTGATTAAGGTTGCCAGATACTATTTTGTAATTTCTGGCACAATTCTACTATTTAATTAATATACTACTGTACAACATAATAAAAATAAATAAAACAAAAATAAATAAAACAAAAAACTTTTTTACTAATTTTCGAATGGTCTTAGGTATTTTAGTGAAAAATAATTCAAAAAGATTATTAAATAAATTAGCAACTTTTGCAAGTATAGGAATTCATTATTTATAATAACCAAATAACTTAAAATCGGAATTCAGGGTAGTATAATCTTGTTTCTGGACACGGGACAAGATGCGATATTCCGGTACAATTCCGGATTTTCCGGCTATTTGACAGCCCTATCTGTGACGTAGTTGACTGTAGGTGTAATGTACACATATATATTTCAATCCAAGTTAACTTCATATATTTTTTGTATATTTTTTAAACATTCCGAGTTACATTGAAATATATACTAGACAGCGTATCTGTGAATCAGTAAAGTAAGAGAAAGTAAACGTCCTACTGCTAGGCAAATACATCCTTTCCCATCAAGGAGAAAGTTCAGAACTTAATCCACCACACTGTTCCACTGCGGGTTGGCGGATATACATGTGTCAGAATTTCTCCTGACGCTTGCAAGATTTCTCACGATGTTTTCCTTCATCGCCGAGCACGAGATGAATTGAAACACAAATTTAGCTCTTGAAAACTCAGCGGTTTTAGCCATCGGTTGAAATCGACGTGTTCTAACCACTAATCTCTCATATTTGTGAATCAATTTCGAAACAATTCAAGACTATTCAATAGTATCAATAAAACATAAAATCTACTTACACGTGTATACGTTATAAATGATTGATATAATACTTCATTACCTGTATTTCTTGAGCGTTTGAAAATGATTAGACCCTTTGTAAAGGACGCGTCTACGTCACCAGTCGGTAATCGATCGACCACATTGATATCTGCATAGCGTAGAGCCTTGACACGCCATCGACCATAGTATCACAGTTCGACTTATTATACTAAAATAATTAAAAGTTAAAAAAAATGAACCGATTTCAAAATAAATTATTTCGTTGCTTGGATGATAAACTCATACCTGTTATTTTATGTAAAAAAAAACTACTGAAAAAATTCGGAGATATTTATATAGACCGATAATGCGTATATATAATATTATATTTTTAACTTTATCTAAAAGTTTTTCAAGCCATCAAAACGAAATGAGTAACGATTTTCTTAAATTTAATGTCTGCATTTTATACAATAATCTCATGTATTTGAAAAACTATTATTGGATAATTTTTTTTTGTTATACTAATCTTCTTTTAGTTCATTATACAATCTATGAAACGAAAAAAGAGAACACGGGTATATACGTCTCGATAAACAAATTTCTCAAGAATAGATTGGACATCTTTATACGCAATTTTCTCAAAATGAAGTCCGTGTGGCTTGACATAATATTGCTTGTCAGCGTCCGAATAACGGTGCTATGAGGAAACAAACTTAAAAAAAAACACTCCTTCACTACGAATTAAGAACTGTAATTAGTAATTAAAATATTATCGGTTAATAAAACGTTGAAAGTTATAATGAGATAATTAGTATTGCAATTTTTGTGGTTCTTAGGTGTAATTTAATCATCCGCATTGTATAGATCTACTGTAACTGGCTAACGTTAAAGGGCGAAGGTTTGTTCTTTGAAGATATTGACTTTGGCAAGTAGAAAAAACAAATAATAAAACATAAAATATAATAATTAAAACTTAACATGAAATTTACAGGCTGTTCCTATACTTTACATAAAAATTCTATTCTATTCTATTCTTTAAATCGATTGAAAAACACGACTACCATTTCATCAATAGAGATCAACTCATCAGAGTCTAAGTCTAGCCCAACGGAAAATTTCTATATTCCACCCCATATCATATCTTAAGTCAAAACGCATTTGTCGCACCTCTGGTGTTGGAGCGGTTTATGATGGCGATTAATTACGCAGTGGGTCATCTAATGTAAGCAATGATTATCCTTGAATAATAATAATAGCACCAGAACAGCTTCAAATGCTTTGTTCGTTTTAAATGGAAAAGTAGATGTAAAAGAGCGTAAGCGTGAGAGAAAGGGAAGAGAGTTGCCTTAGGCGTGAATTACATGTGTAAGTTTTACTCTCGTAAGTGATGAAAAACAACTTTGTAAACTGGTACCGTAGTAAGTCATACTTAGGTGAGAACTTATCTGAGTTATCTGAGGTATTCTTGTCATACCTATAGTATATTACATTCATCCTAAGATAATTCAGTTGGGTATGTGAAACTTGCTGGTACTGATGGAACTCAAGTAAAAGAAGGCCTGATAGAAAAATAACTCTTTAAAAATAAAGAAATCTATATAATAAATTTATACATAAAACTGAAATATTATTGGAAAATCATACTGGAAAAAAATGTTTCACACTTAATAAAAACGTACACTAAATAAAAAAATATCTCGTTCCTTGAATAGTCGTATAATAATTTTAAGAGTGACTATTAAATTTAAGCGCTCTTTACTTTTATTATAGGAAATACGTCGAAATAAAAAAATATATTATAAAAGCCACAATTTGCACCAAAACACTCTTGTTTTTCTCTTTTCAACGTCCATTCATTTACCGTTAATATATTTCATCCTACAAACTGCGACTTGTTGCGTGTTTAATTAAAAAAAAAAGTTAACAAATATGTAAATGGAGATTAATTCACCACGACAGTCGCTTCTGCTTTTTTACTTCGTATCTTTAATGGCTTACTTAGCGACGTGAAAATGTTTTATCCTGGATATCTTCTCAACCGTCAGTTAAATGGGGCGTGACTCGTGCAATTTTACCGCGAAGGTAAAATGGATGCTGATATGCAATAACGTGTCAACCCACAAAAGGTCAAATTCGGAGATATTGATGTATTCTGATAATTTTACGCATTTAACAATATTCAATAATATTGAAAAAGTTTCTTGGTTTAATGTTTCCGATATTGAAGAGTAGTCCATATTTTGCAATATAAAAAATATCATATATTAGAAAAACTTATTATTAGTTAAACTTATCATTATAGCAATCTGCTTTTAATTCATTAAACTTTTTATGACAATAAAAAAATATATAGATATATATTTCTTCAAACAAATTTATCAAGAATACATTTGACATGTTTAGACGCCATTTCCTTAAAATTAAGTCCATGTGGCATGACACAGTATTGCTCATTAGCATTATAATGTCTTTTCATTCCTTTTAAACAGACTAACCGATTAAAAGAATGAAATTTTCGGTTGCTTTTTACAGTAACTATTGTCCAGTTGTCAATCAATGTATGTTTGATTTAGGTAAATCATGGTTTCAAAATGGCGTTGACATTTTGATCAAGATCCATTCCGCTTAAGCGCATTAACCAACGTCCATTTCATTTGGATTTTACCATTGTGAATTGCTTTTATTAACTCTTTGAATCAAATCAACCAAGTAATGTCTCCAAAATAATGGAACCGTTTTGATGAAGAACATTTTGATTTAATCAATATTCGATATAAATGAAACTGATGGAACTATTCAACTAACGACATGAATTTTTATATAATAATATTAATGCAAACGTAGTAAAGAGTAGGTACACATTTTAGTAGTAAGAAATAGATCGAACAAAGTCAGTTAATAAAAATCATATAAAACCTAAAAAAAAAACTATAAAAACTAAAAACTTCGATTGCAATACTTTGAATTATATACTGAAAAATAAGTAACCAATATATTACACAAACATATTTGTAAAAAATACGATTAATAATAAGCCTGATCAATAAACATTTAAAAATTCAGTGTATTCAGAACCCGCGTTACAAAATAATTTGAAATGCCACGCGCATTCCAATGACAGTAAAAATGAAATGAATCTATCCGAATGTCGTTTTTATTGTAAATTAACAAAAGAAGATTATACTTAATGCGATCCAGATGAATAGACAGACAGATTGTGTAGTTCATAACAAAAGGTTCTTCAGTTCAAATCTTCGCTTAACGGCTTCTAGTTGTGACAATTTAGCAGAAATGCCAATGTCACGTTGAAAAAAGGGACACTTCATTTAATGAAGAGTATTGTTATCTTTTTGTCAATGTCATACCCCTTTGAAAACGCTAAGATATATTCATTTCTTAGTGTGCGTATGTTTTATTATGTATGATAGGACTTTCTCAAAGTAATGCAATATGTATTTTTTTAATACAATATCTACGGGAGGATTTTCAAACACTTTTCAGCGAAAGTTCAAGTAAATTACAACGATTTTTCACATTCCTATTTTAAATGGCTGCTTAATCTTTATTTTTTAATAATTGTTATTTGTACAAGCATTGAAATACTATTGTTCATGATATTAACACGATTTATTTGACTTAGTTGAGACTTATTATTGTAATTTGGCCAATTGACGACATATTTTTTATATTCTATTCCATTGGATAGAGTATATAACTAATACTATAGAATAAAGCATACCTTATTCTACAGTATTAGCTATATTACTGTTAAGTTTAATCAAAATCAGTTTTCTAGTTTCCACGCGAAAAAACAACGAACATCTATACACCCATACATTGCCACAAAGTTTCGCATTTAGTAGTATGATTCTGTTATAAAAAAATCTTTAATAAAATTAATCTATATTAACTTAATGCATGTAGCGAAGCCGAGACACAAAATTGCCCTGTTTTTCCCGAAATATTAGCTGATTCCGAATTGCATACGCCGCGACGCCTCTTTCGACTTTTTTCCCTAGTGAAACCTGTGACGGAAAAAAGTTGGTTAAAAATATTTTCACTACTTGAGGTAAGAGATTATGTTCGTAACAAATTTTAAATCCTTGACAGAATAATAATGAATTTAGATGTTTTTTGTAAACATGAATTGCAATTTAATATTTAGATTTAGATGTTCTTAAGATTCATTAAAATATATATATATATATATATATATATATATATATATATATATATATATATATATATATATATATGTATCAAATTAGAGAAATGCCGAGAATTTCAAATATTTGTAATGAGATATCGTAAAAAACTACATTGCACTCGCGCGAAGCTAAGGCAGTTCGACGATACTTAATATTAATCACTATCCTATAATTAAAAAAAATAACAGTATATAAAAATAGCCTCTTATATGCCACGTGATTTTTAACTCTAAGCCCTATGTTTTACAGCTCAATTTTATTTTGATAAACCGAAAATTTTGTAACTATTAAAGCGTAAAACATTGAATTTTTCACTTCGATGCCTTATTATACGGTTGCAAATTGTTTCGCTACGTTAAATGAAGATGCTCGTATCTATCATTAAATACGATCTGCGTGCATTCGATTATGTTCCGTAACAACTTGTACATAGAGTTAAAAACGATTCAACGATTTTTATATAAGATGTTAGTGTGGATATGGTGTTGTATGGGTACATTTTGCGGCGGCAGGGCGGTAATGGTTTCCGCCCGATAGCTGAATAGGGGCTGTCAACGCTCTTTCGCTGAATATATATACTTTCGCTTAGTAATTGATTAAAGTATATGCAATATTTGAAAATGATATCAAAGTTCGTCGTTTGCATCATTTTTATGTATTTAAAAAAGGGTTACAGCGTTCGACTTTTAATTATATAGGTCTCTTCTATAAGTCTAACATATCATGTTTCGCATAAACATTTCGATTTTTCTTTTATAAAATTATGGGCAAACGAGCAAATAGTAATAACAAATTGTACTGATTTTAAGATTAGAAGTACTTTTTGGTTAATATTTTTATCTGTGACATTTATAACTACAGTTCTGTTCGGAATCAGTTATATCTGTATAAATAAAAATTAAAACTGACTGGCTGATATATTCACTGACTGATGGATCAACGCAGAGCTAAAGGCTAGTCTAGAAACATGAAATTTCGCACAAACGTTCCTTAAATATCTTAAGTGTGCCTAAGAAAGGATTTTTAAAAATCCATCCTCTAGTAAAAAAGTGGATTGAAAGTTTGTTACGTATCAAATTTCCAAATATACGAGAACGAAGCTGCGGGGAATTTCTAGGTTTTCTATAAAAACAATTATTATTATTGAATAATTCAATTATTATATTGTATTGGATTTTTTAACGTATGAATGGTAAAAACAAACAAATATTGTTTTTAACCGACTTCTCAAATTGTTGTGGACTTTTTTTATGTATATTCGTCAATTACTTAAAAACGGCTAGACCGATGTGTTTTTTTTTATGAGTTATATATAGTATTTTAATTATCGCAAAGAATTTTCATATAAATTCGGTAATTAATTTAGTTTTAAAATCAAAATAATTGTAATAAGATTGTCATTCAAGTAAATGAAATTAGGTGTATTACTCAGATTTTAAATAACGGGTCTTATCGCGATAACTAATCGTGACTGTCGTGTCAGCTCCAGTCAGATCATAACCACGACGAATGCAATATCGTCGAAACGTCGGGCAATAAAAATGGTATTATTTTTAGTTATTGCGATAAGACTCATTATTTAAATATACTAATATAATAAAGCTGAAGAGTTTGTTTGTTTGAATGTGCTAATCTCAGGAGCTTCTGGTTCAAATTGAATAATTATTATTGTGTTAGATAGTTTATTTATTAAGGAAGGCTATAAGCTATATATAATGCTACGATTCATAGGAGCGAAGCACTAACCCTAAACGCGAGTGAAATAGCAAGGGACAGCTAGTGAATAATATAATAAAATATATACGTATATTGCTTGTGAAATCCATTAAGCTGTTTTTAAAAATTCTTGTTATGTATTAGTAAAATAAACTAGACACCCGTAGATTACAATTGAAATTCTCAGGAATTATAAATTAATCATAGAAGAAAGAAATAAAGTTATCGGTTTGAAGTATTTAAGTTATTTATAGACAAGCTCAACTTTGACCCATACGTCATAACACAGACATTTCTAATATCTATAGGGTTAAAAGAGCGTTTAAACCTCATAAAAGATTTAATACAAATGAATGAAGGCAAATTTGTCTATTACTATTAACTGTCTTTATTAAAATGTAGACACTCAATTCGTAGTGTATGTTTTTTTTAATGTTGGTTATCTCATAACTCTGACAATAAATTTAACCGATTTAGAAAATTCTTATTCGTGTGTCGTTCAAGTCAACGAAATAGTACGTTGCTTTTAAAGTAGATTTTTTTTTGTTCAAATATTATTTATAGAATAATAAGGAAGGTTTTAGTTTTAAGTTTTTAAACGAAAATTACCATTGCCACATATCATATCGCACTATACAAAATTGCTTGCAATTTCTTTTTTTAAATGTGTTAATCTATGTACACAAAAACGGAAGCGCACTCTTACACTTATCAAGAAATCTCAGACACTACAAGTGTTACGAATTTTTAATTTAGCAAGAGGGTAATTTTTAGGGCGTAGGTGCATAGGTAATATGAAATTTGACAAAATTCGACGGTGTTGGAAGTTTGGCTAAAAGTTCTATGTTAAACGCGAATGAAGCCGCAAGGGGCCGCTAGTTTAACAATAAAAAAGGTTTTAATTATAGTTTTTGCAAACGAAAACGTGCCTTATATCATCAACATAATAATGCATATCAGATAACTTTGTATTATAAACTTTTTGCCCAACCAGAAGGCTAATTATAATAAACAATCGCTATCGAAACGCCACGTTTTGACAGTTAAAAGAGGCGTTTTAACATAAAACTCTATGACGTCCTCATTCCTAGTCTCTCCCTATAAATGTTGATTGTTTATTGACGTTTATGTTTAGTCCACTGTGTTCGTTTCTGTGTAAATATATTAACATAATAACATAAAAACATGTGATTGTCCCATTTAAATTATTCCTATATTTATACTACTATGTATAATATTTATTTTTATTTTTGTGTTAGGTAGATTAACAATGAAATTCACATTATTTTAGGGTGTTTTGAAAATTTAGTTAAGGTTGGATTCTCGACCCCACCGACTAATCTCCATCGTGTTTTCCCCATTCAACGTGACATTGGTGAAATAACATGTATCTAATTGGCACAGCCAAAGACATCAACCAAAAATTTAATTGAACATAAAAATTACAAAACACCATTTTGTTATAGCGATAGTTTAACGTAATTATTGTTCTCGTTGGATAATTACTTTAAAAAATTCTTCATATTTTAACACATTTAAAACGAGATTCTATTCGTTTAAAAGTTTCATTTACAGCTTGTTTTACTTCCCGTGTTAAGGAGAACTAGAGCCTAAGGAGCTGCGACGACAGCTGCTTGGTTATAAATGCACAAGAAATTATATTTTTAAAATGTAAGCTCACATTTTTAAAGAATTTTTTAAAACGACGTTTCATTACAGATTATTTTACAAAGGATTTGAGAGTTCTGAGTTTCATACTTGTGATAAAGGTAATAAAGGAAAAATGATATTTATATATTGTTTATCTTCCCTACTTAAATCAGATATTGTTCACTATTTTATTGGTTTCAATTTTGTTTTAGCGTATTTTTTTATTTTTATTTTTGATAATAGTAGCCTAAGTTACTGTGCTATCTGTGAATGAAAGTCCCGTCAAATCAGCCCGGGCGTTTCAGAGGTTAGTCGGAACAAACAGTCAAACAGACAAAATTTTTAAAAATTGTCTTTTTAATGTAAATACCGTGTATACTTTCGTATATATTCAGTTAATAGATGTTAAATTTAAATTACAATCAGATACTTCAATTTTATTTTTTAGTGTATAGACTAGTATTCCGTCCGCGACTTCGTCCGCGTGCATTTCGGTTATATCGCGCTTTCGTTTACATCTCATTTCCACAGCGACCATCCATTTTTTCAGAATTATAAGTAGCCTACATTCAGTCAAAATTTTCCAGGGATGCGACATAATTTCATCTCTGTAAAATTCGCCATCGGTCAAGTCGTTTTTGAGTTTATTCGTTACAAATATGTATGTATACAAAATTGCATTAATACACTTTCCTCTTTATAATAGTAAGAATAACACATGGCACACAAAACCAAAATTTTATTTATTATTTTTTAATATTATATAGGTATTAACCAATAAATATTTGAGTAGTAAATCAAGATTGTTTAAAGCAAAGTAACTATGATAAGAATTATAAAAATGATCTCGAATACTTTGGCATTTGCTTATTCCGTAACGACGTAGAATGTTTAATATGTAGTATTTTTATTACATACAGCTAATTAATAAATAAGTCGTAAGATGTATTAATATAACAAGATACGTAAATACTTGAAATATTAATATTTTGTTAGATTACACTGTATTATTTTTCGTTAATAAACATTCTCGTATGACGAATCTAAAAATATTAAACTTAATATGTACTAACACGAAATGTATAAAATAATTCAAATATTTTTAATAATTACAGTATCACTGAATCATGGCGTGGAATGGCAGCAAGAATGCTAGCTGAATGTTTTACAATGTTTAGTAATAAAAATATTTATAAAATAGGATTCCATGAATGTAGAATTTTTTCCATGAATGTAGAATTTTTTAAAAGAGCTTTCGCTGGTAGATTTGTTTAGCTGAAATTCCAAAATATACGCGGGCGTAGCCGCGAGCAACTGCTAGTATATAATAATCTGATACTTTTGAATTACATATTATTAGATTTTTTTTCATTATAGCATTCTACTTTTAATTAATTACACTTTTTTATCAAAATAGAAAGGAAAAGGTGGACATGTACGTCTTTAAATAAATTTATATATATGTTTGATATCTTTAGTCACCATCTTCTTAAAGTAAAGCCGTGTGACTTACAGTATTGTTTATCAGCGTCCAAGAATACCAAGAATACCATCTTACTTGTCATCCTTCCTTTGGTAGCAAGATACTCACTACTATGTAATGTATGTACGTATATAAAAAAAAAATATTTTTACTTAAAATTAAGAATTTACATTATCTTTATACGCGTTGGCGCAATGGTCACTGCAACTGACTGAAGCGCTAACGGTCGCGGGTTCGATCCCCGCTCACGGCAAACGTGTGTATTGGCCATACGGATGTTTGTCGTGGTCTGGGTGTTTGTGTTAGTGTTGTGAATGTTTCCGGACCCCCGACACAAGGTCATGAGATCTTAGTGGGGGCCGTTGAGTGTGATGCGTTATTTATGAACGTCAAGCATACTTTATTTGCTCTCAAATTTTCATTAGGATTTACATGAGTTATTTTTCATTGCTTTGCACTTGAAAGAATTTACTAACGATGTATGTATCTATTACAAGGTTAAAGAATTGTTTTATAGCGCTCTCAAGAGTAAAACTTACAAATGTAATTCTCGCTTTATACTTTACATTACGGAATCGAAGCGGACGAACACTAGGGTATATCCTATAAGTAAATCAAGTTACTGGTATCAATGAAACCTAACAAGAATAGTTAAGCTTACGATTAGGGTTTTTATATTAACTAGTTGAACCCAACATGCGTTACAATGCCACCTAAAATATGTTGATTTTGTATCAGGAACCCTTGTAAACATCCCTAAAACACCTTACCAAAGTTCCATCATAATCCGATCAAGGGTTTCGGGAATAATGAAGAACAAAATTACGTCGTACAAATATTTATTTATTTACTTTTAAGAAAAATGTTTGAAATTTTATAATATTTCGATACATAATTTTCTTCAGGATTTTCCGTTCAGAGAATTGATATAATCCTAAGAAATTCTTTAAGCAGATTGTAATATTGGAAAAAGTTTCAGTCGCGTGTGAAGGAAAAATTAAGCTGGGGTTATAAAAACGTAGAGGCAACAATTTGGAATTCCTCACTTCGTAATTTATGTCTAGCATTTAGTATTCGTCAGAAAGAACTTTTTAGACCTTGATAGTGAGGAATTGAAATATCAAGTAAATATTCTTTGTCAATGATATTGTGTAAAAGAGTGTTGGTTATAACTTAAGATTTATTAGACCGAGTTCGAGCATTTTGTTTATGTTTTTGTTTTCAATAAAAGTAAAATTGATAATGAAACACCTAAACAATGTAATCACAGTGAATAGAAATAAATAGCTGTATGTAATTATAAGTATTGAATTTTTTAACATCGTTTGAATTAAAATAATTCAAAGTAAGTAACTGTCAAAATATTTCATTATATCTAGATTTTACCACCAAAATATCAAAGATACAAATGGTGATCAGATTTCAAATCGATGTATTTTTAATACTTTCGTTTTTTTGACAAGAACCTTAATAGGACACTATTAATATTAAAGTAACAACCTGCATATGCATCACTATTGATCAAAGGCTTTTGCTTTCAAAAAGAAGGCTATATGAATTTAGTTCAGATTAGCCAATCATTTTTTTTTGCAGATTTTCTTTCAACTCCTAGCACGAAATAAATTTTAAAAACAACAAATTTGCCACATGAAAATTTATTGTTACTAGCCTGAATTTAAACACACGGTGGTTAAGACGTGTATCCATCTTGTATCTACATTAAACAGGAATCAACAGAAAACATATGTCGAAATTCTAACATAAATCCATATGTAACACAAATGCAAATTTATAACCCTGTCACCAACTACATTCATCTGTTGAAATTCATGAATCGCATTTACTCTGACGAATATGCAAGAAGCTGCCACGACCAAGTTGTCATAAATATTCCGGCACAATGGCTGTATAGAATATTGTATAGTATTGTTATATGGAGGGAAATGAAAACAATAGCGCGTTGAATGCAGCGGACAGCGCGAGTAACTGATGAATTACATGAGCGAGAGAGCGTTTGCCGAACATTGAATGTAGAAAACTAGGCTGGAGTCGAGCTGTTTTTGTTGAAAAAAAAAAACTATCAAATAGGACAATACTGACACAATAGATTAAACCTCGAAAGCACTTGGTCGGTTGCTATTTAAACACCGAGAATTCTAACGAAAGAATTACTCACGATAATAGGTCCGTTACAAATGAGTTCCCGAAAATATTTGACGGTATTTTTTTTTGTTCGCTAACACACAAAACACATTCACATTGCGATATGAATACAAGACAGCATTCGTTTCATCTATCAAAGCACGTCGACATCAACGAGCACAGATTGTTTAACATGCAAGATAATTAGCAAATGCAAATCTACTACGTACCCATGAGGCCGGCGGGTATCTTGGGAATGGTGCGATGGGCTTCGTCGCCACATTGCTCGGCAGTTCGTGCTTGATCCCACGCTTCAGTCGTTGTTTTCTTCTCTCCCGCGATTTTGCTCTTAGCATAAGAGCTGCCTGCATACTTGCCAGTTTTGAGGCCGTGTATGAACGCGGGAACTAAAACTCTTAGCGCCTAGGCTAAGACGTAACTCACAACTCACTACGATTCGATTTTCGCGCACTGTTATCGTTTTACGTTTTTAACTTTAGTTTAATTCGAGCAACTTGAAAAATCTATATCTAGCGTGACTATTCTAAGTTTTAATATATGTCAAATAGCAGATATTCACGATTATGATTCAAATATTATATCACTTTCATATTAATTCCGTCACGGTATTATTAAAGATGATTTATTCTCACTAGATACGTTTTAGAATTGGATCGAGATAGGCACAAGAAAAGGCGCGAAACTATATTTAATTATTTACTTCTAATTGAACTTTTTATTACCTTAAATACGATATGTTTTATTGTGAGAAAACGATTTTTGGAAGCAAGCGCAATTTGGCGTTAATGTTATATTAGAATGTCTTGTATTTATTATTTATTAATTATATGATACACTCATGTCTCGTTCCGTACGTCGAGTCGCAGTCTCTGATTCTTCGACACCTGCCACCGAACGCTCTCCGATAGATGTCTCTGTTTCATGGCCGGCCAACTTTTATCACTTCGCGTATCAACACTGGCCCGTAACACATGTCACTGACGTCTTATTCAAACAGGCTGAAACTTCTACACTCGTAGTATCGATAGGATTACGCGTAATCGAATTAAAGGTGACCCCAAACATTGCATTGTCTCACTTGCTCATGCTTACACAAATTAAAATAAACGGGTACATCGAATGCTATATTTACCAAACTTATTACAAGAAGCTCAATACTTAATAGTAACAGCACATAAACCGTCGAAGCTACATACGCACTCGTGCGGCTTAATCTACTGCGAATGCCAGCAGTTCGAACATCGGTTAAGCCGCCGGATCAGCGTTTGTGGCTCTTTTACATGACATGCTTAGACTAGATAACATCGACACGTAGGCACAGGCACAACATACAGGCAGTACCTCGACGACGTCGCATGGCGACTGCGGCTCGAGGGCGGAGAGGGTAGGAGGCGGGGGCGCGAGGAGCCGCGACTCCCAGTGCTGGCAGGAGTAGGCGCGGACGCCGCTGGGCGCGGGGTGGACCGGGCTGTGCGCGCGCGGGCTCGGCGGCGCGGGCTGGCGGCCGTGTTGGCGCGCCTGCACAACAACAATATATCTGTCCCTTTCCTTCCTCCGCTAATCACTATATTCATCCCTTTCTACAGCTTTAACGCTACTGCAAACATTAACAATTCGAGTGCTTTCGTGGTCAACGTTCTCGTGTTTATCCGAACGTTACAGTGCGATGACTGATGATAAGTACGTGTTCTTCTTACCATGGTTCGATGATACTACATCAGCAAATAGATTAAACGGTGGTAAAGCCATTACATAAGGATTGTGATATATGGCATTCTTTCATCTACTTTGGAAAGGGTACGAGAAGTAAATAGATTGATAGTCATAATAATTAAATAATAATTTACCTCGAATACGCAATATCACAATACACACTGGATAATCTTGAAAAAGATTTTGAATTTGTTACCATAAAAAAAAATGTATATAAACTAGTAAATAGCCTAGTTTTCGTTTTAAAGTACCATCGATCTTAATGATTTTAGCCACATTTTATTGTTTTTTTACCAAATTTACATATAGTATATTATAAATAATTTACATTGAATATTTTCACGCGTTTAATTCTTTTATTAAGACTTTATATGTAAGTTAACCAATCAAAGTTTGACTGTGATTATTGGAACTTTAGCGGTTTATTATAACATGGAATACATAATGAAGATTCCAATTTAAATAAAGAGGTTATCCATATATAAAACTGTGTACCTTTAACCGTGTACCTCAAACTAGTCTAAGCTACGTATATAACAACCGTAAAAATAATAGAATACCCACAGAATAAACCAGTAAATGCAATTTTCCATTGAAATTAATTTTATCATTATATATTTTGAATGTGTTCCGTAATTTTTATTCATGTAAATTTCTGCGTTATTCATTTTTATCGTTAATTTCTTATTACATCATGACTCGGGTTTAGGGTCATATAATATCTATGACCATGTAAAAAAAAACTAACATAGGTCACTTAAATCGATCGCGAATAAGATATTTTAGTTTGCAAACATCTTTTCACTCACTCTGTAATCACTAAAACTATCATCCACCACAGCTTATTTTAGCAATCTATCACATTTTCGGTAGGACTTGTTACTGTTTTATTACATTTAATGGTATATCAGCAATTTAGCGGGCATCACTGTAACTCATATTATAAATCATAATATTATTACGTACATGATAGAAGTTAGAAAATACTGTTATAAAGATTTATTTTTTGTAAATATCTTTTTTTATTTATTTATTATTTATTTTAATCACACTTGCACATTATTCATCATCGTTTTAATGTAATTGTAATTTTAATCACGTTATGCTATATGTTGGCAAGTAATTCAGTGTTAAAATAATTTCCAGAACATAAATTATGAATTGATATGAATTAAAAGAAAAAAAAGGATGTTGTAGACATGTTGTCGAAAATCTGTATCAAAATGAAATAGGGGGACCAATTCAAAAAGAACTATATCGAGCGATGACGTTCTGTGCATGACAGCTGACAATTTGATTTACAGCAGTTTTGTTGGAACCACAGTTTTGTGGTTATACACCAAAATACCAACATACATAAATATTAAAATCTATCTAGGTATGTATATAACAATTATAATTATTATAAAATGTCTATAAACCTCGAGTGTTTAAATTTAATCACATCGGAGGTCCAAATGTAACTCTTCTCTACGAGCGCTGCACACGAAACGCTAACTTATACTCAGACTCTGTAATGCTATTATACTTTAAAATATTCTAGACATTATAAGACTCTCAAAGGAATGCGGTACACATAGAATTCGTTATACCTTACGGCCCGCGAGCGACGCGCCGCCCGCCGCTGCGTACATGCACCGCCGACGAGCACGCTCACCCTGCGCGCATCATCTAGCGGACACCGGAGCGCGCCGCCGCCCCGTACCGCATCCGTGCCTCTACCCACCTACACCTAGAACACCAACTGTTTTATAATATTGTAATTATTTAACACTAATAAATAAATAGGTAAGGCGTCTGTTTAGGCCATACGGGTGTTTGTGAGTGTTTCGAACCCCCGACACGAACCCACGGGATCTTAATGGGGGTTGAGTATGATTTATACCCAATGGCCCCATTACGATCGCATGATCCTGTGACTAATAAAATATAGCGTGCGTCTTGCGTGAGTTTGAACCAGCCTGGAGTTTCAAACAGAGTTTCTAACTTTTACACTTTCTTTGCTAGAATTATACTTGTAACTTTTGTACGCTATGTGTGAAATATTTACCTAGGTCATTTATTTGAACTAATAATATTCAATCAAAATTTTCCCTAGAATCGATTTGCCATACAAACATATAGCTTTAACACGGATTTAATAGGGAAGTAGATCTTTGTTCTAGTTGCACGATACTTGGCATACATCGAAGGCATAATTGGTTTTATCCACCCTTAACAAAGCCTTGATTAAATTCCTCGACATGACCGCTGCACACAACAGTGCATTGCAACATCGTCTTAAAGGCGTTCCAGAGACGATTAAATAATCCGTTTTAATTTTCACTGTGATAAATTTATTTTCAATAAAAATTGGTATTTGGCGTTAATATTTAAATACAAATTTTGTAGAAATGTTTTTATATCTCTTTTTGACATGAAAATATACTAAAAGATCAAATATTATTATTTTTAGTCTTGTACAAAAACGAGCAAGTGTATTTAGAGGGCACTTAGTATTTGGACTAGATGGTGCCCGCGACTTGATCTGCGCAGGACTATTTAACTCTGTTTTTATTATTATTATTATTTCACCCCTATTTTAAAACCTTACAGCTCTTCTTTTAGCATTTTCTTCCTTTCTCAAGCTCTAGACTATCTCTGCCCAAAAATTTCATTTAAGTCAGTTCCGTGGTTTAGGCATGACTGCGTAACTCAGAGTTACTTTCGCACTTATAATAATAATTGTTTGAAATAATTTGTCTTATTGGTTATTTTAAATGTTACGATAAAGCTTACAATCCATAGATCAAACACAAAATTTCAGTAAGGGCGTAGAATCTGAACAATTATTATATATTTATTATTTAAAAAAAATCAGAATAATGTCGAAGATTGAAAAACTTTATTTTAGCATACACGTAAATTAAATAGCCAATCAATTAACACCGTAAAAATTATAGTTTCTTAGAAAGTAGAATGAAACATTAACAATATTGTAATTAAAAAACCTGTTATTATTTCAAGTTACAGATTAACGATAAATCTCTTCTTAAACGTTGAAAAAAAAAACAATTTCTTTTATTTACATTATTAATAGCCTTGCAATGTCTAAGTGAAAGTATTTTTAATGAGTGACGTTAACGAGCTAAGCCATTCTTCAGCCGGACTATCCTAATGAGAACTAGCGCACTCTCGTACAGAAACTAAGGCTGAAAACGTTTAACACTCGCGAGGTTTTAAAACCGCCGGCTGTAGCTTGAAAGAAAATGATTTTTCATATACGTTCCTTCTAACAAAATGCTTGAAATTAAAACACACACATATAGGTATACTCATAGGTTATGGTGAAAATAATTATATTTAACCTGAATACCTTTAATGTAATAAATTTAAAACTTTAAATGAGACAGCTATAAAGCGTTTTAATATCATCTACATATATAAATACAAATTAATTGCTGAGTTTACATATGTAAGCGCATGATTTCTGAATGGCTGTACATATGTATACTAAATTATCAGCCTGTAAGTGTCCCACTGCTGGGCAAAGGGCTTCTCTCTTATTAAAGTGAAGGTTTAGAACTTAATCCACTACGGTTTGGTGGATATACATTAGTCAGAATTTCTCCCGGCACATGCAGGTTTCCTCACAATATTATCCTTCATTGCCGAGCACGAGATGAATTTAAACATAAATTCTGCACGTCAAAACTTAGCGATGCTAACAGGGGTTAGAACCTGCGTTCACTGGATGAGATAAACATATTTCAATCACTAGGCCCTCTCGGCTCTTTCTCTACATATGTATTTGGCTATTTTTTTAATAGCCAATACGGGAATTGCGCGGACGGAGGAGTGTGGAATTTTGCACACTTGCAGTTTATATAAAGAAGAATAAAAACCTTAAATTCTTAAAAATATATAACACACACTACCATGCATTTGACACACACACCTATATATACTTTTTTGTTTATTGTTAAAGTCTGTGGTTAAATTGTGTGAAAATGTAATGAACGTAAGTCGAATTCCGATCGCTAGGTGAACACTGGTCATATTAAAAAAATGAAACCACAAAAAAAGGTTGAATGTGTTTTTACATAAAAAAAATCTGGAAATAAATCATTTATACATCGACAAGTTTAATAAAATTCATTGTAAAACAAGTAAAGGACCATCGAAATTATAATATCAATGCCGTGCTCTGACATCGACTGGTTCATTAGCTCTATCATGCAGCTAAATCATAAATGGGTTATGAAGTACTCGGATCAATATTTTATAACATGCATATTGCATAGTTATGGTAATATTTTAAACAAGACTCAAGTAATAAAAAAATTTCAAAACTCAACTGCATAAAAGTCTTATAAATATTATACTCTTATTATGTAGCTTTTCGTCTGTGAAAGACGTTTTAAAGTTAGAGACTTGGGTAGTATTGGAAATAGGTGCTTTATAATACTTATTTGCAAGTAAATTTAAAAAAATAAAATACTCTATGACACTGAGACGAATTTAGATAGGTAGATACTTAGAACCTCTATTTGGATTCACGTCACAAATTTAAACAACATAGGTACAAAAAATAAGAAGAAAAAAACACACAGATATCGAAAACAATAAAAAAATATAATGTGAAAAAAAAAAAGACTTACGAATAAAACAAAAAAATAAAAATAATAATAAAACAAAAAATAAAATTCAAAGTTAACTTACTTAACTTACACATATTTACAACATGTTTGTACATAAAATATATCGATATTAACATTAAATATAAGATCCATTATTAAATCAAATTAATTATAAAACAAAAACAAAATTAATGACAATTAATGACACTTCATAATTATGTTAAAATCCGTCCAACAGTTTAGGCTGTAGAGCGTGCTAAAGAATAAATCATAAATAATTATATGCATACATAGATATATAACATTATAATATAAATATAACATAATTATTATTGTACATGTACGAAAAATATAATCCAAAGCAATAATATATAATCAGAACTAACTGGCTAACATACTGATCGATTAACGCAGAGCCTAAACCGCTGGGGCTAGAAACGTGAAATTTTGCACTAACGTTTTCCTTAAACATCGTAAGTGTGCACTAAGAAAATATTTCTGATGTAGTGATGAAATTGACCATTGCTTTTATTGCGAACGAAAGATTTCAAATATATTATTATTTCTTAAAAACAAGCTCAACTCCAAAATAATAAATACGTTATTATTTCAAGTTATATTTAACAAAAAATCTAAAAAGAAAAATAAATCTTTAATCCGAATAAAGCCGTGTTATATCGCTTGTTCTATAATAAAAGCCACTCATAATATATTTGCCGGTTCTTAGCGGAGTCGACGTTTCGACTCTACGAGTTTTCGACAAGTCATAAGAGCTTGCAAAAGCTTATCTAGCGGAACAAATTTTGAGTTTCAGTTTAGCGTGCTCCACTTAATACATGAGTACATTAGCATCGTTATGAATTATCTTACTTTAATAAGGTCAGGTTTTTTTATATAATTTGTATCTCATTGTATACCTATAATCCAAACGTGATTAGCATATCGTTGTTGCTACATTGAATTATATCGTGATTAAATGAAATAAATGAAATTGTATTTTATTAGTAAAAGCGGTATTTAAAGAATGTACTTTTATAATGAATGTATGTCTTAAAATATCTTAAGCATAAATCATTTAAAAATGTAAACATATTGTTCACAGTTAGCTTTCAAAGAAGTTTTTTGTCTCTCCTTTAAAGTCCGTCAGTTTGCACCTAGACCGACGATATATTAAATAACGCCTACAAAATACTCGGATCATATTATAAAAAGTGGGTTAAATTTAGATAAAGTAACATTCTGTAGCTGACCCACTATTGGTTAAAGCCTTCTTTTCTTAAAGAGAAACATACGTGCTTTAATCCGCGACTCTACTGCGGTTTGCGTTATAATATAATCTATATATTAGTATAGATTATATCTGACCATAGAGAGAGGAAATAAATTTTGTACGTGCGATGTGAATCCCAGACCAACTAAACCTATTTTAACAATTATGATTACATTTGATAGGTATATTATTCTAGGCGGTCATACGTATATATGCGTTTTATTTTACGTGACGCCGCGAGCAAACGCTTGTTAATCGATATAATTATGTGTGACTTAAAATCTATCGGCGCATTTTCTAATGATGTTTATCTTTGTAACTAGCACGAGATGAGTATTGAATACTTCGGCACTTGACAACTTAATGTGTCTTAGTCTTGAATCTGCTACTCTCTTTCAGCTTACTTTGAAATCTCGATTAGAATCCATTTATTGATTTTAAGATAAAATATTTTTTTATTTATTTATTCTTTACTGCTGCCAATATAAAAAAGATAGAAAAACATACTTAAAATAGGTACAAGGCTTTAGGTGCCACAAATAACTGACTTTTTAAAAAAGACCTCGAATTCAAAAGCAATAATACACAGTTTCATTTACTCGAACGATATATTACGTACTTATATCATTTATTTCAATTTTAAAAACCTGCATCGATTTGAATAAAAATTCTATCAAATCAAGCTGAAAACATTACAGAATGCCATGAAATAAATACACTATGGTTTGAGAACCTCTTTCTTTTTTTAATTAATTTCAATAATACTTAAATAATTTTAATGGTATAATACGATCATGTTTTCATAAGTAACCTAAACGTCGTTATATTATATTCTGCAAGTTGCTGCATTTCACTCAAGTCACAGCTTAAATGAATATAAAAAACAGCTTAGATCGAAGCTGAAACAGATAGCATTGTTTCTTGTTTATGAATATTTTATGAAAACGAGACTTCAAAGAGTTCGAACTGTATTCAATATAAAAGTGTAGGTCAACCGCATAGCAATGTACATTTCATTAAAAATAAAAATTGGTAATCTTTATTATTTTGACAGACACGTTGGCGCAGTGGTCACTGCCACTGACTGTAGCGCTAACGGTCGCGGGTTCGATCCCCGCTCACGACAAATATCTGTATTGGCCATACGGATGTTTGTCGTAGTCTGGGTGTTTGTGTTAGCGTTGTGTATGTTTCCGGAACCCCGACACAACGTCACAAGATCTTAATGGGGGCCGTTGAGTGTGATACGTTTATTTATTCATTTATTTATTATTATTATTTATTATTATTATTTATTATTATTATTTATTATTATTATTTATTATTAAACTGACTGTGTTATTAACTAGCGGCTAGCACCGGCTTTGCCTGGGTTACGTATAGATTTAGAAGCAGGTGTGAATCCTGGAAGGGAGCCCAATTACTCCCTCCACTGGATCATAATCAAAACATAACTCAGCGTAGTATCTACTATAACCCACCTACGCGTATTGGTATTTTTTAAAAATAATTTTCTGAAATAAGACACTGCCTTTATTCCTAAAACCCAAAAAATTCGTCTGCGTAGAAAGTTTCAAACTTTACGTCACTGCCTTCGCATTTTATTTTCGCGACACAAAGTAACCTATATCCTTATTCAACCTATCTCTATACGACAATTTATCAAAATTGACTCAGCAGTTAAAGCGTTAAAACATAACAAACAAAAAAATTAACACAGTTACTTTCGAATTTATAATATTAGCATAGGTTAGGTTATATATTACAATGTAAAATAGATTGTTCTTGGTACATCATAGAAATAGTCACGTGTGCAACGCTTTATATTAAAATATGTGAATAATTCCCCATAGTCGCCCACGCACGCTATTCACGAACACTTTTGTTCGTAGACACGTGTGTGGCATATTCATGTTGACCAGCATGTCATACATGGAAACTCCAACCAAACAAAGAAATTCAGAACAGTGATCAATTAATGGTACGCTGCCCCTACGGAGGGTTGCATTGAGGAGTATTAACATTATCTTTTGACTTATATAAAATCCAACCGGTAAAAAAATAAAACAACCAGCAATTTTTTCCATCTGAAAGAACTTTTCAGGAGAACTAAACAGCTTTTCCATCTGAAAGAACTTACTGTCATTGTATTGTTTGCGATTATCTAGATACTACCGGATGACAGAGTTATTTTATATCAAATACGAGGGTATAAATTACAAGTTTAATTCTTGGCTGAAGCCGTCACTACCTTTTGCCGAAAAGCATTTTCGCCTACTTTTACATCGGTGAATCGGAAGTCGACAACTGCTTTGAAGACTTCGAAACAAAGACGATTTGAGACTAAACCTGATCAAAGAAAAGGTTTTGCGAGTTTGTGCAAATTAAAATTTGTCACAATTAACCGATGATGATAAAATGAAAAAAAAAACATATGTTTATTATTCCTACGATAAAGGGTATGCGAGTTTGAAATCTTCGAACGTAACGAAAACTAATTGGGAACCACTGATCGAGTACATTCTTTTTCAAATATTTAGGAATAATTTGTCAAAAAATCCGAATTGGCTGATAGAAGTAAGAAATCTGATGATATATCCATGTATGGATATGCCCTGTGGGGTAATATCGTCTACTTTTTTGATACGTGAAATACATGAATACATGAATAGACTTTGAACTGACACTAGCCAATATAAATTTATCAATAGTCAAATTGGATACTTCCGTTCAAGTTTAAACTACGTCCTCGTTTATATTCTTAAATCCGAACAAGAAAGCCAAAATTAAAGATTTTGCTGTAAAGTATAAACCAAATTGCTTTAACTTTGACATAGAGACATAATAAAATACCTCTTAATATGAATCACGTTAAGTTTAATGGAATAAATGATCAAACCCGGGGGCCTAAGTCGCTCTAAATTAATACTATTACGGCCTCCGTGTTTGCCAACTACAAGACCGGTGAGAATCGTGAAACAGATAATTTGACAAAGTTCTCAAACGTCTCGTGTATAGCTTGTTGAGAATTTAGTGGAACCTTGTCGCAGTGAGGAAGGTAATATATATCTATATAACCTATTTTTCTTTAATTGTCTTATTAAGCAGACAAATATAGCATACTTCTAAACCACACATAAGAATTATAGATGAATAATTGGACGCTGATAAGCAATACTGTGTCAAGCCACACGGACTTCGTTTTGAGAAAATGGCGTCTAAAGATGTCAAACCTATTCTTAATAAATTAGTTTGAAGACGTATATATTCCTCTTTTTTTTTCTATTTTGATAAAATGTATATTGAATCAAAAGCAGATAGATTTATTTAATATGATATATAATAATAAGTTTTTTAAATATTTGAGATTATTTTATAAATTGCAAAATATGGAACGCACCTGAAATACGAAACATTGAGTTAAGAAACTTTTTTCCATACTTATTTAGTTAGATGACTTGAAATTTGTTTGGATAATGTTAACTAGGTGACGTAGTATCAAAATACATCAATATCTTAAAATTTGACTTTTTGTGGGTTGACACATTATTGCTTATCAGCATCCAATTATCGATCCAATGATCGAACTGAATACAATTTATAATGAAAAATTATAATTTAAAAAAGGTTCGAAAATTCGTGATTTTCGTTCCAGTTATTTTTATTAAATAAATAAAGAAAAATAGACTGTACTAATATTATAAAGACGTAAAATTTGTTTGTAAGTTATTAATATAAAAGTGTGACTGTGTGTGTGATCTATCAACGCACAGCTTAAACCGCAAAACGGTGTGAATTTGAATGTAGGCGGTAAACTCTGAAACTACAGATCCGATAATATTTTTCCATTTTATAGTCCGTTCATTGAAGAACTTTACAGGCGATATTACATCACGCTACGACTCAGAGGGACGAAACAGTAATCATAAACGTAATCGAACTCGCGAGAGACAGCTGGAGTGTATAAAATTTACATCAATACTAAGTCAAGTATTTTTTTATATATTACTGTTTAACAGACAGTGTTTGTTGTAGTTTAGAAAGTTAGTGAAAGAAAAGTTGTCTAATGGACTTTCACGAAACTAGTGATTCCTGACTTCCAACTTTGTCGATGTATAAGTATATTAAATTGTTTAACTTTGAAATTGACCCCAAGTCTGTGTTTACTATTGTTTAGTTTTGATGATCCTTTTTCTTTTGTGACATTTCTGTTTCCAATTGAATGTAAAATGTACGTTTGACAGGCGGTTAGCCCAGTGGTCACTGCAACTGACTGTAGCGCTAACGATCACGGCGATCCCTGCTCATGGCAAATGCCTGTATTGGCCATACGGATGTTTGTCTTGGTATGGGTGTTTCTATTTGTGTGATATGTGTTTCTGGACTCGCGATACAAGATCATAAGATCCTAATGGGTGTCGTTGAGTGTGATGTGTTTGTTTGTTTTTTGGTTTTGCGTTTATTTTAATTTCTAAAAATTGTTATGCATTTTATGACATTCGCCATCGTGATGAATTAAAACACGTATCATGATACGAATACAAACTCCAATGCATATATACATTGATAAACACATATCATTTCTTTGCGTCACGAAGTCGCGTAAAAAAGAAAACTGCGACAGACTGGGTGTGTGATCTATCAACGCACAGCTCAAACCGCTAAACGGTTCGGGCTGGAATAGGGGACACAAATAGTTATATCTGGGCCTTCAAAAGGAATGGATTTTTAAAAATTCTTTACTAATTTATGTGGAATATCAAACTTAGCGAGACTGCAGATAACCAAAAGCTGGTTTAGGTATTCAAATTTTATGTTTTGTTAAGAAAAGGGGAGACTACTTCAAAAACAAAGTCCGTAATTTCGTCAACTTAAACGATATACTTATTTCAATTTTTTTAATTTGATAAAAATTCTATAAAACCAATCTGGATGTAAATATACACTATCAAACAAATAAAGAATCACCCAAATCTGTCAAGCAGTTTTAAAGTAAACATAGATAGAAAAAATGAAAAAATCCGCGACGAATTGAGAACCTCATCCTTTCTAGAAGTCAGTTAGAAATATGAAACGAGTTTAATTTCATGTTCATCTCATATAACCAACGCAACGTTTCATGTCAGTATTGGCTGTCAATGACAAGACACAAGCGTCATGCTGTCATGTTTTCGGGACATATTCTATATCTCATGTTCGTTTAAAACAAAAAATAAAATAAAGCTAGCTTAGCTTTTTTTTTATAACGACGTTTTTTAAAAATAAAACCTAGCTAGATCAATTCTATGCCCCCGAAACTAAATCAACCAAACCGAACTGGGCACCCTAGGCTACTAAATTTTCGGACTTCAGATTATATATAGATGCTAATAAGCAATAATGTGTCAACCCATAAAAAGTCTAATTTGGAGATATTGATGTATTTTGATAATGCGTCACGTATTTAACGTTATTTAATAATGTTTCAAACTAAATAAGTACGGAAAAAGTTTCTTAATTTAATGTTTCGTATATTGTGGCCTGATCTATATTTTGCAATATGCAATTATCTCATATATTTGAAAAGCTAGTTTAATCTAAAATATTCTAAAACAAATCTATAATTCATTTGAACACAATACATTCTAATATTAACAAATAATTACTTATAGTAATAATAATAATAATTATTATTATTGTTACTTAGACTTAATTAAGTTATTATAAATTTCTCTTTCTTCTTCTTATTTTTAAAAACTATTACTATTACTAACTTATTTCTAGATAAAACCTTTTATTATACCAATCTGCCTTTACCAATTTGGTTAGTTCTTTTTTACTTGAAAAGATGTATCTCATAGAATTTTTATAAAAATTAGTTCAAATCGAAATAAAATAATTCCAATATAAATGTACAATTAAACCGTCTGGAATAAATATGTCATTTAAGTAAACAAAATGATGTGTTGAGCTTTTGAAGTTGTTTTAAAAGATCGGTACTTGCCGCATGATTCCCGTTTTCATAGAAATTCTAGGAAACAATACGCCCACTTGTAACTCACTTCCACAACTGTGACGAATTTGCTGGGACTTCACATGTTGAAATCCATCAAACGGCTTAGGCTGTAAAGTATAAGGAAACATACATACATAGTTCTGCTCCGTCAGTAGTTAGTTAATAATAAATTATTAACATTCTGCTTTATCTATCACAATAATTAACGTGATACGAGGAATAGACTTTACAAGAATGTTGAATGACGTTAAAAATGTTCCATTAAAAAGTGCTGCTATTGATTCTTTTCTAAGAATTTCGTTAAAACCCTGAAAGGTTACAAAGGTACAGATTGACCGATAAATGAATGTTTTATAGCGTTCAAGTTGAAGGCTACTTATGAATGTAGTCATTATTTTATTAGCACTATATTTAAAGGTCGTAACGATAATTAGAACTGCTGTAATGTTTTTAAAAGTTTTTAAATTTTATAATGTAAAAACCATAGTCATTATAAACGTAAAAAACCGGTCATGGGCGAACGAAACTCGCATATGTAGGGTTCTATATTATCGAGGGGAGAAGAAAGATATATAGAAAGAGAGAGAGAGAGAGAAAGAGAGATTTTTAGTTGTAAGTTTTACTTACAAACTTTCATAAGGATTACCATACATTGTTTATCATTGCTTTAAGATGAGAATTACATTTGAATCTGATAAGCAATAATGTGTCCACCCAAAAAAGTCGAATTCGGAGTAATTGATGTTTTCTGAAGATTCGACATTATTAAAAAAAATATATCATCAAAACTAATTAAGTACGGAGAAAGGTTATTTCGAATGTTGAAGTACGAGTATGCTCAATATTTTGCAATTAGCAATAATCATTAACATAAAGCTTTGTATTTTACCAATCTGCTTTTAACTCTTTATACCTTTTATCAAAATAGGAAAGAGAAGATGCATATATACGTCTTGAAACGACTTGATTAACAATGAGTTTGACATGTTTAGAGCCATTTTTTTTCAAAATAATTGCTATACTTTATTTACTGTATTGCTTATCAGCGTCCATGTACTAGTTTTACATTCAGACTTTAATCAAGATTTACGTAAGTTATTGCTCACTGCTTTACGTCTAAAAGAAACTTATGACGTATCTGTTACTTAGACTGTTTTTTTTTATATCGCTCTCGAGAGTAAAACTTAAAACTGTAATTCTCGCCTTCCAGCTGAAAGAATTTACTGTCAGTGACTTTACCTAAGAACCTGTACATTTTGATAGTTGGTATGTCTTATGTCGTAAGCATACTTAAAGAAAGAATTTTTTAGAAATTTTATATCTAAGTGGACAAAATAAGGATTGTATGGAGGGCTGTTCTTTTCAAAGTAAGAAATATGAAATTTTATATATCTGATTATGTTATAATCTTTGGATAACTCGTGCAATACCGGGATAGGTCGCTAGTATTGAAACACGTAGAAATTCATGTCAAAACATACGTAATTGGATCCTAATTATTCGACAGTCCATGTCATATTGTCATATTCTATTCACTTTCCGTGTGGACATATTTGAGGATATAAGTTGTCATACTATTATTATTATTCTAACATGTGTTGTTAATTTTATACACGTATGATTAATATATAAATTCTGTATTATTTCTACTAGACGATGTAAAACCTAAAAATACTCAATTTGCATAGATAAAATTTATAATAAAGAAATTGCGTGACCCGGTGCTACCGTAGCCATGCTACGATGAACCTACGCCGTAGCAAAGGGTCTACGAAATCATGATTAAGTTATATCCGCTTTTCTTTATTCAATAAATATAACAGAAAATAAAAAAGACACTATAAACTATTGAACAAAAAGACTATAAAACTATTTTATGAATTGTAAAAAAGAGTAAAGAACCTTAAAAAGATAATGTTATATTTTATATATATATATAGTTAAAATTATAGTTCAAATCTTAAACTTTTTTTTAACTGCAGCAAAAGTACTTAATTTACTTTATGTTAACTATACAATATAATTACAAACATATACAAAAAAAAAAAAACATTTTTCAGAATTTCTTAACTTACGCTTCTTGACTTTTGTCGAAAATCTTTGAACAATATTACATAAAATTTTTAATTAATACGAACAAAAAGCGCGTTGAAGGCTAAGGGTGTGCCCTCGAAACTGGGTTAAATGATTTCAAGTGACGATCGAACAAGCATTGGAGAAGGCTCCAGCCAAAGGTGCTGAGCGAGGCATTTCGAGGGCCGAAACGTACTTATAAAGGCCTGTCTTACAAACCTGAAGGGTTTTCACGTGAAGAAACCTCTAAGCCTAGTCTGAGATCGTTCTTGAGAGCCAAATTTAGAACGTTGAAAAGTTCATGGATAACAGCGTTGTATTATCTTAGATATCGTGGACAAAGAAATTTTAAACATCGAGCATATTTTATTATACGTATTTTATGGAGTTCAAAGAGGTGTAGTGTAGGTGTTCAATTTGGCTGAGTTTTGTGCGTATGTTATGTAATTTCATCGCTGATTATGAATCCATTTAAATGGTTCTTTTTTAAAGTTTAATACCATGTAGTCTATATGAATTAAAATTAATATTCAAATGTATGTAAGCGCATCACTTCAGAACTTTTTAGTTCATTTTTTTCTCTGTGTTATAGTGCAGTCATCTGGTGCTCAAAATATAAGTTACTGGCAGTGTCAAAAATTGGTCATTTCATAGAGAAAGAGAATATTGTCGAAACACTGTTTAGGCGCCATTTTTAACTTGGCGACGCGACCGCATAGATAAAGGGTAGAAAAGACAAAAAATTGATGAGAAAAAAATTACAAATATTCAAAACTTTCCAGGCACCAAATTATTACTATTAGGAAAGGTTCTTATAAAAAAATGTTTGAAGAAACGTATAAAAAAGGGCGATGCGAAGTCAGGCTAGCAAATTAAAAAAAACATTTATTAATGATAACGTACCCGAATTTAATTGGCTGTATTCAATGTTAAGTCAAGTATTCGTTGTTTTACAAACCATATTTTTTTAAATCTTGTAGTCGTAAAAAAATTTCAAAGTGAAAAGACACAAATAATCGCGAAATACATAAAAAGTTCTGTAAATTACCGAAAATTTTTTAAAGGGCGCGAGTCTATTACGTTTGTTATCTTATTCAATTTTAAGAGAACGAAACAGGTATCCGGTCTTTGTATTGCCGTCCCCCTTTACACTGATTTAATATTAAAATTGAAAAAGAGAAGCAAAGCAGGCTTACTGTAGAAATATTAATAGCAGATCGCCGCTCAGCTCACCCGCAGACCTATTCAATGGCATCTGTATGAAAGTTGTGAAATAAACCGAGCTAGCCGGCCGGTTTTCAATAGTTCGTACGTTTAATAAAAATGTAACAATACTTTTATAATCGCTATTCCGTCCAGCGCTCGCATGGATAACGAAACTCGAATACAAACTCGAACTTTTCATTCGAACGTTCGGAATCGAAAGTTTTTAAACATTTCGAAGTTTTAAATTTGCTGTTATGTATACTCGTGTCTTTTGCATTATATGTATCATGTATTATGTAAACTAGTAAATATTTGTGTTTATTATTGGGTTATAAAATAATTTATCCAACTTTAATGTGTTTTTTTTCTTTTAATGTCTTAATATCCTCAGTTATTTAGAACTACCGACCCGTTCTTGGTAAATTGCCAAAAATAGTTGCTATTAATTAAAAAGTAAGATTCACATATATTGGTGTATTTTGAAACTGCGTTACCTATTTAACATAAAAAAAAATCTAGAAAAAAAAAGGTTGTTAATTTAATGTTCCGAATTTTAAGTGTGGCCTTTTTTTTGCAATTTGTAGTATTATATAAATATTTGGCATTATCTCAAATATTTGGCAATTTTTTTATCAGATAACACATCAAATCTGCTTTTAATTCATTTTACCTTTTATCAAAATATAAACGAAAAGATGGATATATACTTCTTCAAACAATTTTATTTAAAATAAGTTTGACATCTTTAGACGCCATTTTCTCAGAATAAAGTCCTTGTGGCTTGTCACAGTATTGCTTATCTACGTCCATATATAACTTATATTTTATCATTCATAATTATAGAAACCATATTAGAAGAAAAGTAATCAAAACCTAACAGCTTGCATTTAAGATATTATTGAGGGGTAGAATTTCGTGTATTTCAGATTTAGTGCCACCAAATATAACCAAATAACATTGCAACAATGTTTGACACTGTTGTGTTTCTGTATAATAGCACGCCAATATTATTACAGGTTTATGGGGCTTAATTAATATTACCTAATATGCAAGAGCGATGACAATGTAAGTTATTCTTAATTAATTTTATAAATAACTTAAATGCGTTTGTCCTCTATGCGTTTCGAAACCATTGATCGGATTGTAATGAAACTTTGGTAGGGTGTTCTGGGGGTCGAAGACTTCTGAAAAAATCTATATACTTGGTATAAAGCTGGTATACTATATATGTATTGATCAAATATTACTACCTCATCGGTATTAACTAAAAACGAAAGTTGAATAGAATTTAATTGATGCATATAACGCACATACATACACGTGTATGTGTTCGTGTATGTGTATGTGGTGAGATTACAATTTACTTTATTCCATGTTGCCATAATTATAATATAGTTAGAAAAATACAATTAATCATTGAACGGGGTAATGCTGACAGTATATTGGGAATTATACCCAGATACAGTGGCTTGGATGAGGTCTAGAGTTTTTTTTTTTTTGTAATAAATCATATCTATATAATTTTGTAATAAGTTTTATTATACTAGTAAAATAAAAATAAAACATTAGAATTACCTTTAATTAGTCAAATTTTGAATGTAAAAATAACTATTAATAGTCTGTCAAAAAACTACCGTTTTTTAATATACTATATAATCCAATGTAAAGTTTCAAGTAGCTTCAGCCTGTACGGGCGGGTACGGGCAAGTGCTCGTCAAACATCGTTAGAGCTCTTACATTATTATTTCTTTAAAACTGTTATTATAGAGCAATATATTTAATTACTTCTGTGACACCAATACTTAATCAACAATAAACTAAACGATTTGTATTTAAATTCATCTTTTGCTCGGTGATGAAGTAAAACATTGTGACATCGAAGTAAATTATGACACATCTAGATCCGCCAACCCGCAATGGAACATCGTGATGAATTAAGCTCTAAACCTTCTCCCTAATAATAGAGGCTTTTGTCCAGCAGTGGGACATTTGCAGGTTGTTACTTTACTTTTATTGACTAAACTATTTTGTGTATTGTTAATAAGTTACATTAATTGTGCACATCTCTAATATATCTTTGTTTCCTGTATTGGTAGTAGTTTAACTCTGACATGGAGAGAAGGGGGTTATAAGTTTGACCGCTATATGTGTCTGTTTGTGGCACCGTAACTCCTAAACTTTTGAACCGATTTGAATGCGATTTTTTTATTTAAAAGAAGGTTTTCTAGCAATGATTGTTAGACATGTTCTACTAAAATAGGTCCAGCTATTTCAAGATAATGAGCTATTTTCTATATTTTTTAAAGATTTTCGTCGGAGGTTTTTTTAAATTTCGTAGAAAAAAAATCAACTTCCAGAGAATAGCATGCTTTGATAGCGACAGTTTTACGCGATCACAGTATGTATCCAATGTAATTTTTTTTCTTAATTCTGCTGCAATTGAAGAAAATATGTTCTTTTGTTATCAGTCTTATAACTTTGAAAGATAAAAATAAAGTTTTTTGACCCCGACTTTACTAATATATGCAGGTGAATCTGAGCCCTTCGAATATCGCAACAGACGCTTTTTCCATTTGCTTATTATAAGAATAAGAACCGTAATATAGGTAACATTGAAGAAATATTTTGCAAAAAAAAATCATAACATTTCTTATAGGTACAATATGCTCGCGATATGAACGTGTTACAAGATAAATAAAAATTTAACTACGTTGTTATAAAATACAGAAATCACCATGGTGTTTCACTTTGTGTGCTTTTGTAACATTCCATGTCCGCTAATATGAGTTATTTCGTTATGTTATATAGCCTATTCGTTTCCGTAATAATTAAAATTAAAAAAATAATTCAAATCAGACGTATTCAAACAAACAATTTCGTTAGTTTTTTGTATTAATATAAATACGTCCGTGTATTATTATTAGTACTTACTCCTACTTCCCTCCCTTCCTTGAGTGTCCCTATCCTTGCCTCCTTTTCCCCTTCGTCTTTTAATCGTCTTTGAGAGGATACTTGTAGCTGTCTTTGTACCGCAAATATTCAAAACAGCGTGATGACTTTACATCAGATGAGTCCTCAGCTCGTTTTTACGCCATTTTCGTAAAAAAAATGTTACTTAAAACGCTATTATACATTCACATTCTTTATGGTAAGCTGAGCGAACTATATTTAAATTATCGTAACAATTTTTAATTTATTTATACGAATAATAACGTGGTCAATATAAATAGAAATTGTAGCATTAAAAATACCGTGCCACATAATATGCAAATGAAAAATGTATTTATGAACATTCCAGGGTTAAAAACGTTCTACGGGTTAATTGCCGGATTCCTTCCGCCGAGGCAAAAGGCAAGTGGAGTTTGTATACAAAGTGAATTTCGTTTTAACTGAACCACTAGAATCTATTAATGTATAATAACGTTAAAATAACGAGTGCGGGCATTTATGAAGTTTATTGACTGCATGCTATGAATATTTAAATCTATGTGTAATAGCAAAAGGCCACTCACTCACTCATCATTAAATCTCACAAACTACAAGTGCTAGGAGATTCAAATTTTGCATGGAGATTCTTTATAGGACGTAGATGCTCACTCAGATGGGATATTACGAAATTCGATCCCTAAGACGCTAAAACGAAGGTCGGAAGTTTGTCTGAAAGTCCTATATTAAGCGCGAGTAAAACCGTGAGGGGCCGCCTGTGAGTAATAAAAGTACAGAACTCAGTGGATAGACCACATCGATATTATTCGATTATGGGTTCGAATTTGAAATAGCTCTATTGAATTTTTAACTATTTAAAAAAAAGAAAGAGGTTCTCAGTTAATGGGTGAACTTTTTTATGTGTGTTTCCCGAATACTCAAAGAGGGCTTCACCGATTTGAACAATTATACTTTTGTTTGAAAGGTTATACTTTCTGATTGGTCTTATAGAATTTTCATTAAAATTGGTTCAGTAATTTGCATTTAAAATCAAAATTGTTGAAATACGTTCGTACGTATCTTAATAATCATATCTTTGAAAAAGTCTTATTATATTAAGTATTACGATTAATTTCACCATGCTTAATGATAAACACATAGGGGGAAAACCTATATATTTAGAGAAAAGTTTAAGTTTATATAGTGAACGGTTGTGGTGGATAAAGCTTCACATTTTTAATTATCAGGGGAAGAAGCAGTAGCCCAGTAGTAGTATATTTACAGGTTGTACTCTATTGAGTTCCCTTTGAGGTCCCTTTTTAGATCTTTAGAGGAGCCCTATGTCCAGACGACTAAAATGATGATGATGATGTCTGTATTGAGTTGAGAGTTCAGAGGTGAGTTGGTTTTGTTTGTTTAATACTTTTTCATTTAAACGCTATTAGCTTCTGCGCCAACAGCCGTGGATTCAATCGCCGCGCACGACAAATATTTGCTGAGCTCATACAGGTTTTTATCATGGCAGTGTTTGAATGTATGCATTATACATTTCCTGAGCTCAATTTTTATTTTTGTATATTATATTTAAGTGTTTTATTTACATTTATAGTTCATTTCTATTATATTTTTATTATAACGTTTACATTTTATTAAAATTAAATCAGGTTTTTTTTAATACACAAAGTCATAATACAAAGAAATTTTAACTAGTTATGGATTTTTAAATACGAAACTATGAGGAATAGCAGTGAATAAAAAGAAATACTTAAATAAGAGACAGATTTTAATGAAAACTAAAACTGTATCATTAGTTTTTTGAAAAAATAATTTTCATTGCTACAAATCGAACTCATTAATTTAGAAAAAACACACTCGTATTGCACTATTTGATAATGTAATCATATATCATAATGATTTTATGTTATAAAACATAATCAATACTAAACTTCACAGGAATTAGGCTAATCTGAAGTTTGCCTAAATTATTCATAGAGAACCTCTTTAGCTGTTAGGAGTTCACACTATATGTTTATACGCATATGTATAGACAACGACAAAAGTGTGTTTATCCTTCAACTAAAAAATATTACGATTGTCATGATTTTAATCGACGCTTAATGTTCTTTTAATAATAGTGTTTACAAAGTCAATGTGATTGAGATATGCATATACTCGTAAGTACTATTTTTACAATCAGAGAAAAGTTTTTATTGATTTGTTTTGTTGCTATGTTTATTTTTACTACCATCATTATTATCATAGACCGATTTTGTTACAACTTTGTTTTTATAATTAATGCATGACAAACACGATGGCGCAATGGTCAGTGCAACTGACTAAAGCACTAACGGTCGCGGGTTCGATCCCCGCTCGCGGCAAACGTGTGTATTGGCCATACGGATGTTTGTCGTTGTGTGGGTGTTAGTGTTGTGATTGTTTCCGGATCCCCGACATAAGGTCATGAGATCTTAATTGAATGTGATCGTTTAAAAAATCCAAATAGAACATATGCTGAGAGTTCGTTAATCATTTGTAGAGCAGCATGGCGGATAAACTTCGTATCCTTCTTAACAGAATAATCCTTTAATCAGCTTCAGGATATGCGTATATAGACATGAGAAATAACACATCTATATAAATGAAAATCAATGTTTTTATGTTTATCCTCTATGCGTTCTGAAACCATTGATGAAACTTCGGTAGGGTGTTCTCGGGACTGGGCAGGGTCGCTTGTCCAAAATAATCTATATATTTAGGTGGCATTGAAACTGTATTGTATTTTAGTGTGTATGTATTATGTTTTTTTACCTCCTGTATCCTTATCGACTTGACCGAGTTTAAAGTTTAAGGTGTCATTAGATTCCTACTCGTCCCCGGACAGTCAGCTATGTGACGTCAGCAAAAATCAACATGGCGGACATAAACTGGCGAACTGTTGTAGCCTCTGTAGTATTAAGCCAGTCGGGTTTTTAATTTTTTTAATTATTTATAATAGTATTTGAACGCTGAATTTATATATTAAACTTAAACATAACTGACCTATGTAGTGGTTATCTTATGTTAAATCCACATTACGTCCATGGTACGTATTATTTATTTTACCACCGAACAGGAGAATTTCGTATTACTGTGTATATTGTATGTGTATATATGAGATTAATAAGCTGTTCTAACAACAATTTGAATGGACATAACAGCTTAGACTCGATGTTTTCCAGTGTATGGGCAATGTATATAATAGCCAATATCGGCTGTACGGTATATCTACGAGAAAAGTTGACGTAGCTCGTGACTGGATAAAAAAGAGGAATATTTAAAATGTCGTTTCATAATACTAAGTAAAGGAGCCCGCGACTTCGTTCGCGTGGACTTGACATGTCTGATACAAAGTGAGACTGACTCTGTGGTGCCATAGTAAAAAATTGCGTTTTCCTTTAGTTGCCGTAGCAAAAAAGCAATTATATAAAAATTGCGAAAAGGCAATTATATAAGGCAATAGTATACGTACTATTATATCCCAGAAGTTGATCCTTATGCGTGACACTATTAAATGGTGCAATAATTAGAATGTGTTATTTTTTTTAAATCGGCGGGTTTGTTTCCTGGCTATGAAAATATTTTTTTTTAAATAAAAGTTGTCTAAGTTATTTCTTATTACATTTGCTATCTGAAAGTGAAGGCACCGTCAAATATGTCTAGCCGTTTCAGTGATGTGGTGGAACAAATAGACCGACACAAAAAATTTAAAAAAATGGATTATTGGTGAAAGTGGCGTATATACTTTCCACGTGAAAGTTAAAAGCTGTTAATTTGAAATTACAAACAGACACTTCAATTTTATATACATTTCATTTATACTATTTGATATTAAAAATCAATTTACTTGTTGGCTTAAAGATACTCTCGTCTGTCAAACTCAGTCGCTAGCTGGTTGTTCGGCAACGTCGTCTAGTGGTCGAAATTCTAGGTGATAAAATCCACAGGATTAACTAATGGTACATAATATCATTGTAAGTATTATATTAATTTAATCAAACAATTTAAGGTAGAAAATTTACGTATTATTATTAGGCACACTTTAAGTACGACAATCAAATGATAACTTCGGAAACATCAAATGTAATCTTCTACATAAATAAAATCAATTTCCAAATGTATGTAAGAGTATTAGAACGACATCAGAATGAGTGCGTCTATATGGCTTATTCTTTTTTGTTGTGTCTGTAGTTGTCATGACCAGATTTTTCTGATAGAAAATGTTGGAAAAATCGTACGGGAAAGTGAAACATTTGGGTTAAAAGACCTCCATATTTGTTTTTGACAGCTTTCGTAAGTTACCAGGTTGTACAGTTGTTTTATATGAAGTACGAAAATAAAATTTGCAAATATAATTCTTACAGTTAACGGTAAATTAATAATTTCAGTGATCTTCTTTTTGTATAAAAATTAAAACTGACTAGCTGACATATTCGCTGACTGATCGATCAACGCAGAGCTGGAACCGATGGGTCTAGAAACGTGCAAATTTGCACAAACGTTCATTAAATATAGTAGAGTACACTATTAAAGGATTTTTGAAAATCCATACCCTACGGGGTTAAAAAGAGTGTTATAATATATAGTTAGTTATAGTCTAAAGTGCTAGAAATTTCTTGATGAATGAATTAATATAATATTGTGTGTTTTTTTTTTATATATTATGGACGCAACCTACGACTGCGTTAAAATAATACCTACCACTTATGGTAATCACTGACCAATTTAATCTTATCAACTTAGTTCGGGCGCTATTTTTAGCCGAAGCCTTATTTTTCATACGGATTATTTTTATTGTTAAAAGGAATATTAATAGCTTAAAAGCATTGCAAATATATATATATACAGAATGAGTTTTTTAAATGGGCGTGGTAATCCAAATTCGAAAGTATAAGGAGTAGCGAAAAATAATTAAAGGATCCTGGGGGCCGACTTTGATGAAAACTAAAACTGCATTAGTTTTTTCAAAAATTCATTTTCCTCTCACTCGAACCCACTAATTTGAAAAAAAACAGACCCCATAATATTGCCCCATCTGATAGCGTTACTTAAAAGGAACAACTTTTGGGAAGTAATAGTTCACGAAAAACTGAAGGAAAAGGCTTTTTTTTAAATTCTTTTAATCTTATACTTATAAAAAAATATATGAATTAAACCTTATGTATTCAATTCTTTAAGGAAATGATCAACACTCAAAAGTAGAAAATATATAATTAGAATACGAAATTTCAGCGCTAAATGCGAATGGGTATAATAACCAGACCAGTTATGTCTACAAAAAAAATTGCATTAATTTTGAAAAAAAAATTTGGTTGGCGTTAAAATGCTCGTCACCTCCTGAAGTAAAGTTGGGACAAAAAAAATCGGAATTTATAAAATGAATAACTTAAATATTACTTTTTTCATATTTGTGTAATGTGAGCTATAAACAGTGGCATTTCATCAATGCGACGTTTGTTTTGGTTCCCGCCACCAACTTTATTACCGCGGTAGGCGACTAGCATTTTGATGCAAACTATTAAAGTTTGAACAGTACTAAAAATGATGCTTAAAATTTATTGAAACTCAATTGTTTTTACAACACATATCTGGTAAAATATATGCAATCGTCTGCTGTACCAAGATATCAGTTTCGAGTTTTGATGTTATTAAAAAACTCACTCTGTATATGGACGCTGATAAGCAATACTGTGTCAACCCACACGGACTTCATTTTGAAAAAATGACGTCTAAAGATGTCAAAACTATTCTTATTTGTTTGATGACGTATATATCCACCTTTTCTTTTTTTATTTTGATAAAAAGTATAATGAATTAAAAGCAGTTTGATATATTTTATTTTGTATTCTAATAATTAGTTTTCAAATATTTTCGATTATTGTATAATTTGCAAAATATTGAATGCACTTGAAATTCGATACATTAAATTAAGAAACTTTTTTCCTTACTTATATAGTTTAGACGACTTTTATATAATGTTAAATAGGTAATGCTGTATCAAAATACATCAATATCTCCGAATTTAACTTTTTGTGAGTTGACACATTATTGCTTATCAGCATACATATATCCATCGACAAAAATGAATTGTATATAAAAATATTACTGTTATGTTTTAATTTTTCGTCATTAATATAGGTTTTTTCGTATTATACTAATGATAAAAATTTGTCTACTTATTGTTTGCCCTTAGAAGAAGGTCATAAATATAGTAAAATCAACTCCCGCGGATTTCGTACCGCCACACAAAAACCATCTATAGATAACGTGCTTCCAGTATAACAAAACTTGCATTAACTAGCGATGACGCCTGCAAAACTAAAACGTTACAGGAATAGTTATATCCTATTTCTTCAAGGCTAAATTCATGTGACTTTCATGTGGTTAGTAGCGTTATATGGCGTTGATTTATTGGCATTGACACTTAGTCTTATTGCCTCGATTGGTGTCAGGAGAGCTGGCGCATTTTTCGCCCAGAAAAATGGAATTGCAATTCAAAGGATGCTGCTAGATTTCTTGTCACCATTCCGCGCGGACATCTTTTATACCATAATAATTGCGATTTATAAATAGTTAAGTTTCTCCTTTTTGTATATATTATATTGTAATTTTATTTTCAATTATTAAATAATTCTTTTATAATTTATAACGTTAGGTACCTTTTAAATTTTGAAGATTAAAATTTTTGATGTAAAATTTCGTTATTATATTAAAGCTAGAAAATGTTGTTCGTAATATACATAAAATGTAAATAACTACAAATATTTGTGAATAACGTTAATTTTTACAAAAAATAAACGCTAAATACAGTAGCGACAAAACTTAAAAACATTTTAAGATATAATAATTTAAATATAAAAAAATAAAATAAAAAACGCACATCATATTTTTTGTCATTGACGTATGCATAACAATGACATTACGTATAACAAAATAATAAATCAAAGTTTTCCATTATTCAACTTCCTGTCATGAAAACACGACAGACTACCTCAGTCGGGCACAATGCAGTTGAGCTTTGAAAATGTGAAAATAATAGTGAAAACACAAATCAGCTTGTAGAGTGTATGCTGCAGCGCTGTCACCAGCAAACAATGTTCGTACGGTTTAGGCTTCAGCGCTGCAAATAAAATCACAGAATTTTTTGCTTGAAACACCTGTTCAATCGAAAATTTGTTCTAGTCGGATTTAGAAGTCGTATTCACTCACCTTGTAAATAATGCTTTTTAATTTATTTCTGTATTCGAATAATCGTTTCTAAACGATTTGTATTCGTCTGGAAATTCTTCACTACAAACTGTAGATGTCGAACGTTAGTTTTTGACGTTAAAAAAAGTTCTATTTTCAAATTTTTCTTTTAAAAATAAAAAAGCAAACTAAAGTTTTTTATGGTATATATATAAAAAAAAAAACAAACTTACACGTTTTCATCGATCCTTCACACATCGTCACGTGAAACAATCACATCACAAGCCTTCGACATAGCACTATGATTTTGTAACAATTTTCTTACGGACTGACGTCAATCCGTTATATTCACAAGTAAGAAAATGTAGGTTCCTATACATTTCACCTTCGCATTTGACTGCTGGAATTGCTAATCGATCCTAATCCAATCTCAATAGCTTGGCGTTGGCCCTTAGCTTGAATTGGAAGTGGAACGACTTAACTACAAAAAAATCACTAATACTTTCGACCTTATAAATGTCACTGAATACACAACAATTATAAGACAAATGTATGTCTCTTGGAGAACAAATTCTGTTTCACAGATACTATAATATTCATCCTTATTCTTGTACAATTTACGAAAACTTTTATAAACTAAATTTGCGTTGTAAATAAATAAAGGACATTTTTAATGAATAATATCGTAAAAACTGTTCATAATTCCAACGTTTTTAGTTCAGCCGTCTATCGTAAAATATTTCGGTAAAGTTTATTTTTTTACGTTAAACATGATATAATAGTGACGGTATCCCGTCCATTGATTAATTTACTTTAGCTAACGAGATCCAAGTTGATAAATGAATTACTGATGCTACAGCGCGGGTCAAACTTTATTTACCCAAATTTTCCGACAAATTAAAAAAAAGTTTATTAAATAAAAAAAAATTAAAAAAGAACATAAATCTGACCGTTTTTACTTAAATAGTTGTCATCTTTTCAGTAAAAACTTATCACATTTACAACTTTTTAATGTTAGCCTTTTACTTAACGTGCCTTTGCCCGAATAGCACATGATTATGAAGGTCAAAGTTTAATTAACTTTAATACGATTAGCTTAATTATAAACTCGTGTCTGTTTCCTTCGTTTTCAGAAATTCAGTTATATAAAGTAAGATATTAACAAAATGTACAACGGAACAATAATTTAGGAGAAAAGGAAAGTATACATTTTATCTCTTAATACGAATGTCGAAATGCTTTATCGCTAACAAGAATATATTGCCTTCTTTACTATTACAATTGTGTTTTATTTTGATTTCAGATACAAAGATTTATCGTTTTCCAACTTATTCGTTTACTTCATTTCTTTCAACAACATATTATTAACATCATTAAAAATATTTCTTAGTAACATTTTTATACTTTCTAAAGGTATTGTTTTAAACTCTGACGGTTTAAAAACAATGAAGTGAGACAGTGCAAGTTAATTCTTTGTTCAAAGTACGTTCGAAGTTATGAAGTTATGATTAAACAATTTCATAAGCGATCGAAAGTTTACCGCGTCAATGACGTCACCTTTTAATAGAAAAAGTACGAATTTATGTGGTGGGGCGACAAGCTGGCCCGTGATCGGGACGGCCGTTGCCAAACCCATAATCCGTTAATTAGCCCACCGATGACATTAAAAACAATTATAAACACTGATCACTGGCCGGTAACAACTCGAAACTTTTTTTCGGCGGTGAACGATATTTGAATTTTTTTTAATTTGGAAGGTTGTGCCGAGCGAACACGTCGCGGTGCACTGTTGGGCAGTCGGGCGCGCGCGGGCGCTGTGTGCGCGATGTTCGCGCCGCGCCGCCTCAGCCTCGACTGCCGGCATGGAAATTCGATTTTTCTGACGTTTCCTCCGCGCCTTGCTTCACCACGATCGAACTGCACGCCACATGAATAGGCGCCCTCACTGATTTTGCACGTCCGTTTACCGTAATAATTCTGAATATTTATGCCACTTTTGAAGAAAACAGACACAAGGTATTTCGTGCGGAATTAGAGCACGCAATTTCGATTGTTTCGCTCACCAGGTCGTGCTGTTTGACCTTGCTGCGCTAAGCTAGGCCACACGCGTCTTTAGGAAATGGATACCACGAGTAAATCCTATAATATTATTTATCCGGTCTAATAACATTACGACCGTATCGGAAACTTAATTAAATGTGAATAAAACTGCAACGAGCGAGCATTAAATATGGTAATCGAATGCCATTTTTCTTGCTTACCTGTCATGAAAAATTTACAATTTTTCGGCTTGAATTTTTCGAGGTAATAATTTTATATTATTACCTCGAAGGTATATTTGTGGCGATCATTAGAAGCATATTAAAGAAAAAAGTGTACATGAAATTACGAACGCTTACATTCATTAATATACATATATATAAAAAATATGATGTTTTTAATAAATATAGTATCGTTGTTTTGACATAATTTTTAATATTCTTCGTTCTATACTTGATGAATGCTATTAATTTTATATCAATATCAATTATGATCAATAAATACGAAGTAAATGTAGCTAAAGACTGCCAATAAAAATGTCTATCCTAAATAAAAACATATTTTACTTACACTAAACTATACTACAAATTAATAACAAATTAAAAAAAAATAACCGACTTTAAAAGCAAAATACGTATTTATAACCGACTTCAAAAAGGAGAAAGTTCTCATTTCGTAGCGTGTGTATTTATGTTTGTTACCTCATTTCTTTGAAAAATCAAAGAATGTCGGAATTCTGAAGTACAAAATAAAACATTTACGAATTGAGAACTTTTTTTGAAGTCGCTAAAAATATAGTACAGATATCAGAGTAATTTCTTTTTTCGTCTCCAGTTTGAAGTTAAATTTTCAAGTTATCTGTTACAGACTTTTTTGATGGATATCTTGCAGACTCGGAAACGTTTTATTCAATCATTTTCATTAATACCCAATTTTTCACTGACCTAAACGACGTTCATCCTGATATGAAAAAAAAATCAGGTAATATCGATTCTTTTTTTATTAATCCTTTCTTTTGGTCCAATGCATATTGAATATTTAAAACTAATTTAAGTAAACTTAAAAACTATTTCGCTCAATACCTTACGAACAGTTATAAAATAATTTTATTATGTTAAAATAATCGATAAATGTAATGAAGTCGATCTGCAAAACGCATAATTTCCTATACAATCATCTATCAAAAAAGGATGTGCATCAATAAATGAATCGAAACATCACTAAATTTTATTATTACTATAATTAGGTTAAATACAAAATATCAACGTTATATGACTTTCTATGTTACGGCGGATATGTATTATATACATAATTATATAGATATCATAGTATTGATTATGAATTCTTAAATATTTTCTGACTAATATACCTCCTTTTTACCTTCTCACTCATTTTATTATAACCCGCAGACAGTACCATTACAAATCATACTTCCATATAACAAAGTTATTGTTACCATAAGAATATACACAATATCCTATTTGCTAAGAAAATGTCTGCCTACAAAATTTATATAGGTCAAATGCTGTTGAGCTAGTTTGACCCTACTATTGTGGCGTTATAATAGCCGTGTCTTTATTATACATATCCACCTGGTAACAAGAAACTCCGATAAATGTTTGAGAAAAGTTAGATTCAACTGACTGGAACTATATAACTACAATTGTATATAATACTAGCTTTTGCCTGCGACTTCGTCCGCGTTTTCGAAAAAAATAGCGTATGTCCTTCGTCAGGGTTCAGTGGTTTTGATGTGACAGACAGATTAACTATCGTAATTTAAGAGGGGAATATAATATTTCATTCCACAATACTTGATTTCTATGATTTTTTTATTAATTAGGTAATAATGTTAACTTTTTTAAATTAGGGATGAGTGAGAGTATTTTAAACGTAAGAGTAAACAAATATAACCAGAATGCTCCGAACTGCTAACCTATCAGGAGTTACACGTGTTATTGTGAGTCAACCATAAAAGATAGACATATGCTGTTGCGGAATATTTTTTAGGAAATTTTATGTTGAATATTTCCGTCATACATGATTTCAGTATCGATCACTAATCATCCCCTGGTAGTTATTTTGAAAATATATTTCATGTACAGAATTGACCTCTCTACAGATTTATTATAAGTATAGATAACTATGTATAAACCTATATCTAATAAAACTAATAATGTATAATTTAGCGACGTCGCGCCCTGGTACGCTCCGACACCGAGAAAGATTACGGTGTCGCATCGTGAAGTTCTGCGACATGCATCGTAAAAAATAACGACGCGACATCGCGCTGTAACACGATACGATGTCATACTTTCATAATAATACAACAATATAATACGATAGCATTGAGCTTGTATGTTTTCACGCAACGACTTTTCACGATAAACTTACACGGCACGACAACGACGCGGCACCACGAGGTTGTGTTTTGGATGTTAATCGTGAGTGTCATTAATATGGACTATCTGTCCTCGTGGTTTCACTTGCTTTTATGGTTACTGCTTCGCTTTTTTCTCATTATTCATACTAATATTATAAAGAGGTGAAATTTGTTTGTATTTTTGTGAGAATATATGAACGAACTACTGATCCAATTTGAAAAATTGTTTTCGCGTTAGATAGCCCATATATTAAGGAAGGTTATAATTATTTTATATCACGCTACGACTCACAGAAGTGAAGTGGTAACCATTAAAGGGAGTAAAACATCGAGGGTCAGCTAGTATGGCATATTTTTGATGATAAAACTATTCTCCTATTATGAGCAAACAAACGTCTTAACTAACAAAGTTTCGATGAAAGCAGTACATTCATACATACAAATATTATTTGTTTGAACATTCGTTAATGATACAGCGCAGTATGTCCAACTTCAAACTTCTCCTTACAAGATAGCAATACCTCTATGCAAAGAAATTGTAACTTATTTGAAGTGAAGTAGAATATTAAGCAGACTTGCGCAAAAGAAATAAATACAATATTTTTGGATGGAAAAAGTTATATGTATATAATTCGACTTATGCAAAACCACAATAAAAGTTTTTACGATTTATATGGGCATCTCCTGGCTCAATCATAAGATTCTGAATACTATATACAGCTACAGATCCGGTCCAGTCCGTATAAATTAATTCTAAAGGCAGAATTATATTTGATTGACGTGACGACACGTGTCGTGTCATGATGTGTGCATTTACATTATTCTGTCATGTTTTAACGCATCAGAACAATATTTTGAATCAGTACCCTATTTCAGCACCTCCCACAACCCGGTCGTTTGACGCGAAACAAGATGCGACGCATCAGAAATCATCACGACATGTCAGAACACATCAATGTAAACGTTGTCATTCAAAATGTATCATACCGATTCTGTTCTGATGCGCCACGACACAACACAGATTTATTTGAATAAATCTTAAAAAATATCTAAAAAGTCCGCCTTAAAAGAGTACCTGTCAAATTTCTCGCCGGTTGTTCTCAGTAGAATCTACTCTCCGAATCGCCAGCAGCTTTAAATTTAAGAGATAAATTTGTAAATTGGCTATTCAAAGGTGCTTTAAAAGCCGACTTGAATAAAGTATATTTTTAATTAAAATTTTAATTTAAAAAATCCCAAACACGAAGTGTTGAGGGTTTTCTATAACAATTAAAAGCTTTATCATCCAAACAGTTCTATCGTCCCATATTATTACACTAGCTGTCCATTGCTGTTTCACTCGCGTTTATGGTTACTGCTTCGCTCCTATGAGCCGTAGCGTAATGTAATATAGCCTATAGCCTTTCTTAATAAATAAACTATCTAACACAAATAGAATTTTTCAATTCGAACCGGTATTTCCAGAGATTATCGCGTTCAAACGAACAAATAAACTCTTCAGCTTTATAATATTAGTATAGATAGTCATCAAAGGTACATACCCCATGTATATCAAGTTACTGTTTAATGAAATATTAAAATTAATTGCACACACACACACGTACAAACAAGTGATGGCAAATGCTTGTAATAATAAACGATTTTATTATAAAAAATTTAACTACATCGAATTACAGTAAACTGCTTCGAACCATATTTCTATCAGTCTTTCTGTTTGTCTGTGTAAATATAGATTTTATCTTCGAGAAATACATAAGTTACTGGAATAAAAATTTGTATATTTCTCCAAGAAACTCTGTATTTCAAATAATTATTCTACGCGTACGAAATCGTAAGAATCAACTAGTTATTTTATAAAAGCTAAAGTCAAAATCTCTCATAAAAGCTGTGTTAACAGCCAGAGAATCGTTCTTGGCACGGTTCGACTTTTAAACTCCATGAGCGTTCCGACGCCACATACAAGTTTTGATATCATCATCAAATATAATAAGTGTACTGAGGCGTATGCTCTTGACATTTTAGCTTTAATAGAGCTGTTCTAAAGATCTAGATGCTCCCTACGGCTTCGTTGGTATGGATTTTAATTTGATTAATAAAGTTTGGATATTTTAGACTACTACTAATGAAGACTCAACATCGTTGAACTTCTATTTAAAGGTTGTTTTTTTTTAATTAGCCTTTTTAATAGTTCAAGGTGTCTCACATTTGTGTTAGTGAAATCGATTCTAGCATTTATTTTGTAATATTAGTACGATATTTATTTCTGATAATATTTATTTGTCACTGTATTGTATATGGATGCTGATAAGCAATAATGCATCAACCCACAAAAGGTGAATTTCAGAGATATTGATGTATTCAAAAATGTGTCACGCGTTTAACGTTATCCAAAAAAGTCGTCAAAGTCAATAAGTACGGAAAAAACTTTTATTATATTAGGCTTCGAGTTATAAAATGTGTTCTATATTATGCAATAAACTAATATTTTTGAAAAACTTATTATTAGTAGATCGCAAATCGTAAGTCTTTATGAACGTCGAAGAGCAACACTTATAAGTGTAATTCTTGAATTAGAACATTCCAAATATACCTAGTTCATCTTAGTACGCATACTATATAATATGTTATAAGGATGACGTAGCTATACCACTTTCTACCAAGATATAAACCGATTACAACTTGTAGTTTGTCTTGTTGAATAAAACAAATACCTTCCATCAATTTATCATGAAAAACTTTGTATAAAATTTTAAAGTTTTTCATATCTACACTAATAGTAAACGGAAAGATTTGATTGTTTGTTTGCATTGAATAGACTCTGAAATTACTAGACTGATTCGAAAAAATGTTTTTGCGGTGGATAGCCCGTTTATTAAAGAAAATTATAGGCTATATTACATATCTCTACGAATCACAGGAGTGAAGCAGTAACCATAAACGCGAGTACAATCGAAAAGCGTAGCTAGTTTTAAATAAAAATACTATTGTATTTGAGTGACCTTAATGGCTTTTTATAACTTTAACGTGATAGCATGGTGTCGTTTCAGTTACGTTTAAAGTTGTGAAAACTAAAAGCAATACATACATAATCTACATCTAAAAATCTTGTGTGCATATCTCGGAACCAATAAAAGCCATCATTGGCGTGTTGCCAAGCATGTCCGGTGAACCTTAGGGTACATCTTGTACCACTAAATTTATATTTAATGATAGTACAAACAGCGCATATAATAAAAATATTATATGCGCTATTAAATAAAAATTAAGACATTTTTATTTTTGTGTTGTTTTTGTTTTAAGTACTTGTAGCTAAATTAAAAGAAGTCATATAGTATTCTCGTATTTATATAAAGAGATATTTAAGTTGATATTTTCAGTTTTAATTTTTTTCTGTTAATTTTTATTGCTTAAATAGATATATAAGGACGCTGATATGCAATACTATGTCAAGCCACACGTACTTCATTTTGGAAAAATGGCGCCTAAAGATGTCAAACCTATTCTTCGTAAATTTGTTTGAAAAGTATATATCCATCTGTCTTTTTCATTTCGACAAAAGGTATAATGAATTTAAAACAGATTGACAGGTTAAGATATTTTTAATATAATACAAAATATGTAAAACACAATATTAAAAACATTAAATTAAGAAACTTTTTTCCGTACTTATTTAATTTGAATGACTTGAACGTTTGTCGAATGATGTTAAGTACGTGACGCATTATCAGAATATATCAATATATTCGAAGTTGACTTTTTTGGGTTGACACATTATTGCTTATCAGAATCAATATATATATTTTGTTCAAAAGGAAAACCATTTGCCTTTGCTCTTTTACTCTAGAGTCAAATAAACAAGAAAAAAAAACAAAACAAAAAACAATTCCATTTGTTTTTAATAGACAGCAAATATCGTTACAAAACACAGTGTAAACTAGGCCTTTGTTACTTTAGCAAATCGAATATGGGCATGTACATTCGACTGCAAAATTGATGAACAAAACCAGATTACGACACTGAAGCACTAACGAAGGTGAATCATTCAATATACCGTCTCATATATTATTGATAGGAAACACGAAATAAATAGCTCGCAATGTACAGTAAAATTAAATTTTGTATTATATTTTCATCTTCTAAAATTAGTATTTCCACACATTGCTTAATATAAGAAGAAGTAAGAATCTATAGTCTATACTAATAATGCAAAGAGAAAAAATTTGTTTGTAAGTTTATTTTACAGTTAATCTCTGAAACTACTAATCCGATTTAAAAAATTATTTTTGCGTTGGATAGCTCATGTAAATACAAACGTTATAAGCTATATTACATCTCGCTACGGTTCACAGGAGTTAAGCAATAACCATAAACGCGAGTGAAACTGCGAGGGCCAGCTAGTCAGTTATATTAAAAAGAAGTAAAATTTGTTTTTAAGGTTGTGTGTAGAGGGTAATACGATTTGAAAAATTCGATTTGTTCTAGATAGCCCGTGTATTGAGAAGGTTATAGGCTATATTGAATAACGCCACGAATAACGGCGGCGAAGCACTTACAATAAACGCGATTGAAACCACGATGGGTAACTAGTGTTATAATAATATTTATTCTATAAAGCAATTTATTTTCTTTTCGAGATCCTTTCTTAAATATTTTCGGCCAGGTGAGTTAAAAACAATATTATAATGGATTTCTTAATTTAAAATACGAGTATTTCGAACTACGAAACGAAACTACGAAAAATGCCTTTCGATTTTTGGTTAAAAATATATACTTTCTCAATGTACTCATTGAATTTTCATTAAAATCGGTTCAGTAAACGAATTACGTATTTTGTTCTCCTTTTTTAAAAAGCTTAATCATTCTTTTGAAATGGGAGACTAAAGTTTCAAACTGAATCGCGTGTATTAGTTTTCTGTAGCCATATTTGTTTGTTAATTGAAAAATGAACGAGGCTAGCGCACTCGAGTCTCAAAAATGTTTTGATAACCAACAAACTGAAAGCAAAGTGCTCTAGAACAAATTTGATAGATTTTTCAAAATCGATTCTAAACGTTTCAGTGATTTCGATAAAAAGCTTGATATTTTATATACAAATAAGTGGTGCCTGTAACTTCGTCCGCGAAGTGTCACTGGAAGCAGGCCCGCGCCGTCCACACGTGCAAAGTCGTGCGGCGCACGACGGCGCCGAAGTAAAAAGGCGCCGGGCCTATACTTAAAAATTTCAATATTATTATTTATATTGATTTTCGTATTAAATACATATATTTAAAAATTTCAATATTATTATTTACATTGGATTTCGTACTAAAAACTTGCGGAAAAAGACTTGTTGATTGGACTAAAATATTTTTTCCTAATATCGCCACTAATATAAGGCGCATCTATGACAGGTGCACGACGGCGTCGATTAGGCTTGGCGCGGGCCTGACTGGAAGTCACACATTGCTATACACATTTAAATAGGCGTTTAACACTTTACATTATATTTAAATGACTTTAACCTTTTTCTTTGACATTAGGTTTCAATAAAGTAAAGCCTATTATATGTCCTGATATAAGTTTTAACTATTTTTGATAACTACAATAAAATCCGTTGCGTAGTTTTGCTGATTAGGAGATACAGATAGACAAAAATTGTTAAATCTACTTTTTACTCTTCTCTGAACGATAACACTTTGTATAAATTTATTTAATGTACAGGCATGAACTTTGTACAGATTTATTTGACAGACACGTTGGCGCAATGGTCACTGCAACTGACTAAAGCGCTAACGGTCACGGGTTCGATCCCCGCTCACGGCAAACGTTTGTATTGGCTATACGGATGTTTGCCGTGGTCTGGGTGTTTGTGTTAGTGTTGTAATTGTTTCCGAATCCCCGACACAAGGTCATAAAATCTTAATGGGCCCGTTAAGTGTGATGCGTTTATAGACTAGCTGTTGCTCGCGACTTTCTCTGCGATGTCTGTGATATCTATGTCATAGTAGCTATATGCATGCAAAGTCTAAGCCCGATCGGTTTAAAATTGACAAAATTTCATGCAAACTTTCATCTCCTATTTTATCCCCTTGGGGGTAGAATTAGTCAAAATCCTTTCTTAGTGGATGCCTACGTCACAACATCTACCTGCATGCAATATTTCAGCCCGATCCGTCCAGTGATTTGGCCTATGCGTTGATAGATCACTATGTCAGTTAGACAGTCACCTTTGAGTTATATTTATATAAAGAAAACCGGTCAAATGTGAGTCGGACTCGCACATGAAGGGTTCCGTACCATCGCACGAGGTATAACACTGTCCTTTTTAAATTATTGCATATGCAATCTATACTAATATTATAAAGCTGAAGAGTTTGTTTGTTTGTTTGAACGCGCTCTCAGAAACTACCGGTTCGTATTGAAAAATTATTTTTTGTGTTATATAGTTTATTTATTGAGGAAGATTATAGGCTATTTTACATCACGCTACGACTCATAGGAGCGAAGCAGTAACCATCGACACGACTGACACCGCAAAGGACAGCTAGTGGAGGATAAAAGGGAATAGGTCGTAAGGGGTAAGTCCTCAAAACCAATATAAAAGCACCAATTAATATACACCAGGTTGAAACTCAATCACGTAGGTAAGTTTAAATTACACTCGAGCGGTAATTTTACTAATTTGTATGTATACTCGCCGCAGTAAACTAAGGTAGTTAGAGGCGCACAAGTCAATCCCCTGTCAAGTTTACTGGCTGGCCCATTGAGAATTTAATTGCTATATAAAATTAAACTTTAATACATGCAAATAAAGGTTATAATATTTTATTCAGTTAAAAGTATATGTAAGCAATTTTTGCATTATTTAGCACTTATGCTAATATGTAATCTACTTAATTCTTACAGTTTTGTTCTCAATTTAAAAATATATCTGTCCTTTGCAGTTTCACTTGCGTTTATGGTATGAGTCATAGCGTGACATAATGTAGCCTAACCATTCTCAATGCGCTAACCAAAGCAGAAAGAATCTTTCAAATCAGTCCAGTAGTTTCGGATCCCATTTATTGCAAAGTTTAGTAACGCCGCACGATCGTCTTAAATTTTTTTTTCTGCCTGGCCAGTATGACATGCGCGCCACCCTTTAGAAGTTACGTGTACTATGAACCTAATCTTCTTACAAGCGCAAACATTATTTGACAAAGTTATACATATATAAGAAACCTACAACTTAACATTCATTCATTCAGACAGGTATTCTTGAAATTGTATGTAGGTTAAATATATTAATCATTAAATTGGTTGTTTAAAAATAAATATTTAAAAAAATAACAATAAACAGACACACATATTTGGATGCTGATAAGCAATAATCCCACAATAATGTTATCCCACAAAAAGTCGAATTCGGAAATATTTATGTATTTGTATATATAATGCCTTACTCATTTAACATTACCCAGAAAATTTTCAAGTCATCTGAACTAAGTATGGAAAAAAGTATCTTAATTTAATGTTTTGAATTTCAAGTGCGTTCCATATTTAGTAATTTATACAATAATCTCATATATTTAAAAAATAAAAAAAAAATTAATATCATAATCTGCTTTCAATTCATTATACCTTTCCTGTAATAAAAAAGAAAAGATGGATATATACTTCTTCAAACTAATTTATTAAAATTGATTTTACATCTTTAGTCGCCATTTTCTCAAAATGAAGTCCGTGTGGCTTGACATATTATTGCTTATCAGCGTCCATTTGTATATTACCTGTTTAAAATTATAGACAACTATCTCCGAAATTAATTAAAATAATTGATTTAATGCATTCCGCAATTAATTTGTCCGTTATCAATGAACAAATTAAACCATACTTCGTGCATTTTAATTTATTTTATTCCATCCAAACACGATGTAATTTAAACCCGGCGCCGTAATGAAATTTCATTTAACTTGATGAATTTTTTACACTACGGCCCGTACTCGGATTTGAAAGTAAAATACGAATCCAGTAATAGTAAAACGCCAAATTAAAATAGTGAGTCTTTAAAAAGAAATTGTCGTTGCCGTTGATCATAATTAGAAGCAAAGGACGTGACAACTTATATTTGAAGCTACAAACACATTTTCAAACGCAACTTACGACGGCAAATGACGGTCGTGAATCCGAACATCTACCGGGACCATATGCATAAGTATATGGCCTGGGTATAAAACTCCCAAAACTTGACTACTATGTTGAAGGAGATTTGGTGACTTCGGTATTAAATCTGATTTTTTTCTTCAAGCTTAGGTCTGGTAAAGCTGACAAAACAACATCATTTACCAGAATACGGTAACGAGACGAATATTGTCAATTTTTTTACAGATCAGTATAGAATGTCTAGATAATATCTCTATTTTTGTATATTTGAGTTCGGACGTGTAGGTTTTAAGGGAGCGATAATTTTATCGTATGACCTTATAGTATGAAAAATGTCCAAATATTATTGAGCAATAAACTAATTGTTTAAAATTATCGCAAAACATGAAACATACGTCAGAATGTCTAGTTTGAGTCATTTCTTTCACTAAAACTTCGCCTTTAATTTTATTGTGAAAACAGAACATGTTTTTTTAATTGTCATAATTTTCAACGATTAGTTCACAAATATATAAGTACATCCGTCCTATGCGATTGTTATTGGCATAAGTTACATCCGTCCTTTGCGATTGTCAGTCACGCCCGATAATATGTTTAAAGCTTAACTATTGGTAGAGCAATTACATTGTCGCACTCAATTAATAATTACCTTTAACACTGGCCATGCACATTATAGAAGGAATATTTGATTAAACCATTATTTAATAGGTTCTAGTAAATAAATATTCCATTATACCTCTTAATAGCTCATAACATTTAAATGGTCTCTTAGGTTTTCTTGAAATACAATCAAGAATAAACTCGATTTAATTATCTTAAAAAAAAATATTCAAATTGGTCTATCCATTTCAAAGCTATTAGGCAACAGAAAAATAATATAACATTCTACATTCAGTGTCCATATTTAAAAATAAATATCTAAATATTAAATTAAAATTATCGCATATATTTATATAAAACTTTATACACGTGTTATAAATGTAGTTATCTATGTATTTTTAAATGGCTAAAAGTCGAAGCTATACTCGTAATATTGAAAGTGCCCGCAGTCTTGCCTCTTTGAATGGTTAAACTAATAGTTCGAGAGAGAACATGCCCTGGGGCCTCAGGAGGTTTTGAGAGGCGAAATATGTAGTTTCTTAGTCCTCTTTTATATATTTAAAAAGAATAGTTCTTAATTTGTGACAGTAATAAGAAATACTGTTAAGAATATATCATAAAAGTATATAAAAATAAATATATACTATAGTTTGTCAACGTTACCTCGTTGATTAGTTAGTTAATAATATACTGATAAAAAATGTGTCAACCCACCAAAAGTTAAATTCTGAGACATTAATTTATTCAGATATGAATGAGTAACGTATTTAACAGTATTAAAAAAATCAAGTCATATAAACTAAATAAGTAGAAAAAAAAGTTTCTTAATTTAATGTTTAGAATATTGAAGTGTGTTCCATTATTTTGAAATATGCGTACAATATTTTAAAAACTTAATATTAAATATTAAAAAATTAATATTAAAAAGCTGTTAATTTTAAATTACAAACAGACACTTCAATTTTATATATCCGATTGGAGTATGAATATGAAATACACGACTAAAACTAGAGGTCTTAAACTAGAGACTAGAACACCAGCGATAACATAACAGTTATATAATTAAAAATCACCTGCCTTATGTATTAACTCATTTTTCAGATCGGCTGCAACTATTTGGCTGACTTTCCCTTATTGTATTTTTAATTATCAGGACAAGGTTTATATTTGAGAAAATGCTTGGAAAGTCGTACATAATAGAGAAAATTTTGTGTTGAAAAATGTGTCGTAAAAAAGACCTAAAAACAATCGACTTCCGACTTCTTTATCCGATTTATTATAACCTATCTGAACGTATATCACAGTATTAAATATAATTAACAAACTAATTTTCAATTGGTTATAAAATGACGTAGCTCTGAAGTTACAAACATTAAAAAAAATAGTGAGTCTGTCTTTAATAATTAGTGTATTCACCCGTGCGAAGCCAGAAAAGATACCTAGTTTTACTTATTTTAGAATATCTCATTAACTATTGGCTGCAACTAATAGAAAATTGTGATAGGTGTCATTCAGACAATAAACTTTATGGAATTATGACTATACTTCATGGGCTTATTATTCCATTATCTGTGATTTTACTAGCCCACGTAACGTTCAACCTGAACGTTTACAAAAAGTATTTATAGTGGCAGACAAGTTTTGCCCGTGACATCGCTCGCTGTAATGTGGCTTTGGCTAAACGACCATCTAAATATATTTCTCCACAAGACCAGTAATTTTTATGGACAAAAAGCCACCTACTATTTTCTTGTGCATCTTCTGTAACACTGCCAACGTTGATACAAAATTTCATGATCGTAGCAAGTTCAAACTTAAAATTAGTACATCAAAAATCTAGAAATAAATATTAGTGTTTTTATCTTTATTTAGAAACTGAATATTACATTTCCTAGTACAAAAAGATCAACTTTCCTGATACAACAATCTAAGCGCTTAGTCAATTGAAAGGCTCTGTTGCATTTGATGACCTGAAACAAGCGTTACAACGCTACTGACGTTGGCACTTGATACGATTATAACAGTGAATGCCCGATTATACGTTAAAGCTTATTACAATGCTATTGAGGTAACTGTGACGGAATTATATATATCAATCAGTCCTATTGATTATGTATATTATATAACTTGTGTGCATAAATAAAAAATATCAATTTTTAATAGTAATTTATACCAATAATAAAAAGAGGCAAGATTTGATTGTTTGCATTGAACAGGCTCCGAAACTACAAGACTGATTTGAAAAATTTATCTTTGAGTTGATTAGCGTATAGTTTTAGGCTGTATTACATCACGCTACGATTTAAAAAAAGCGAAGCGGTAACAATAAATGCGAAATAAATTGTAAGTCCTCAAACAAATTGTCATCCCCTAACTCACTCACTTCAAATTATACTTTTGCGACAAAAAAATTTTGCCTCTTTTCTTCTCCAATATTCAATCCAAAAATAACCTAACGGTTTACGTGTCAAAACGTAATAAATAAACAAACAGACAAAAGTATTACTCTCATATTTACAATATCAGTATGGGTTCCTTATTTATAAGTTATTTTAAAATGATACTATTGAAAGATATACCCAAATAAAAAATCATTACAGCTAATATTCAACCAATCAAAATTGACACATCGCTCTATTTTCATCCCAGCGCTTCACAGTTCTCACGAGCTATTATTAATTGTCAATTAAAACCGATATTGCCTTTATGTATGTAAATACATTCAGAATGTAACTCGATTGCATTCGAAATACGTCCTTGTCCTGTGACAGACGATTACGATACGATAAAGACTGGTATTCCTTTCGTGGCAGACTAGTTTGATCACATGTAGGAAATAACAATGACCTTAGCATTGGCCCAAGCCTGCGCCAAGCTTAGTCCAGAGTTGAACATTCGTGTCGGCCCACCCTTAGTGTATAATACTGGGTCAAGGTTGACCAGGACTTGGGCCAGTATCAAAAAGTTGAGGCTTAGTTGATCAAGACTGGCCTAGTGATTTAAGCAGCATGGAATAAACCATGGAATAAACTCGGTCCATCAGGAGTGGGCAGGGCATGAAAATACTTTATTACCAGCAATAACTTAATGTTAACAGGGAACACGGTTACAAACATAACAATATTTTGCTGAAGTGATAACATAGCGATTTCCAGGGGCGTCCACACTAAGCAAGCTTGTGTCGTGGATGCCTTATTTACGATTAACTATAACAAGTTTCACCTACGGTAGATGGCGTGTTCTTTATAAAGATGTTACAAATGGCTCAAAAGCATTAAATCTTAAATATAGAAAGAAAAAGATACAAAAGCAAGTAAATAAAATGAAATAACATAAATATATAGTTATTATTATTAACAATATATATTAAATATATATATATATATAATTTTAAGTTATCATGAATCTGAAATCACGATTGTACGATAAGAATTTTTTCTGTATTTTCATAAGACAATGAAATTAGCCAATTATGGAGAACCTTTTTAGCTTTATTTAAAGTGCAACGTTTTATGTCACATAAACTAGTTACTTTATTATATACAAAGTGGCAAACAAAAGGATTGAGACGTCGTGCAAAGGATGAGTTAACGGTTGGGACTGGTACTTTAAAAATACGACGCTTCAACATATTAGAATATTCATTAGAGTTGACAATAGCTTTATGAACAGACAGAGTTATCCTTTGGATAAACAATTTACGAACACTGAGTACCTCACTTTCTTTATAAACGAGATCAGTTGGATATCTATACGGCCTCCGCAATAGTACTTTTAGGACGGAACGTTGGGCCCTTTCTAAAATTAGCATGGAAGTTTTAGAAGCGCCGCCCCAACAGCTGATACAGTAACTCAAAATTGATTGACATAGGGCGTAGTATATGGTTCGTAGGGTTTCCAAACTAGCTACATCTCGCAAATATCTTACTATATATATAAGTTTACGAACTCTCCCCGAAACCGCTTCAATGTGAGCTTTGAAATTCAATTGTTGATCCAAAACAATACCTAAATATTTAATAGTATTAGTTCTGTATATTTTTTGACAGTTACATATATTAAAGTTATTTCCGCATGAATGTATATATACACTAGACAATGTTGGTGGGGGACTACTCGTAAGGGTTTTATGAAAACAGACAAATTTGGTTTTTGTAACATTCAGTGTAAGAAGATTGTTCTTTAACCATGTATTAATTTTAGACATACCCAATTCTACATTCAGTAGAGCTTCAGCCCAGTTAGTGCCATCAAATATAATTGCCGTATCGTCTGCGTAGCAAATTATATCCGCGTGATTCAGTGCAAGGTTATGAATATCATTAACATATAATGTAAATAATGTCGGGCCTAAAATGCTTCCTTGTGGGACACCAAAGTTTACATTCTGGATTGAACTCATATATCCACTTAACCTTAAACACTGCTTTCGTCCAGTCAGGTAACTTTTGAACCATTCTAATGGCACACCTCTGATACCTGCATTATCGAGTTTTTTGAGGAGTATAGTAATGGAAACAGTATCAAAGGCTTTGGCAAGGTCCAAAAATACTCCAACACAATTTCTACTCTTATCCAGATGAGATGCAACTAGTGATGTTAGTAGTGCTACAGCCTCTTCAGTTGACTTACCACGTCTAAAACCAAACTGCCTTTGAGAAATAATCCCATGTCCTTCGAAAAAGTTCGTAAGTCGTATATTGACAATTTTTTCAAGTAATTTAGAAAATATTCCTAGAAGTGAGATAGGACGGTAACTGTCCGGAGCGTCTTTTGGACCCGATTTGTAGATTGGAGTTATGCATGCTATCTTCCACATATCAGGAAAAATTCCTGAGGATATACTCATATTGAATATGTGCGTTAGGGGTTTTATAATGAAGTCTTTGATTTGTTTTATTAGACTATTGTTGAGATCATCGACGCCCGGCGCCTTTTCATTTTGCAGTTTTATAATAGTTGATTCAACCTCATAGCAATCAGTCGGCTGCATGAAAAATGAGTTTGAGAGAATTAATTTTGCATTCGTCTTTGACGATAAATATTCCTGGTCGGTGTCTAATTCCGTTAATATATTATTTGCTAAATTGAGTCCTACTGTCGCGAAGTATTCGTTACATATATCCAATGAATGACATTCGTTCTTTGAATTTTTAACTTGAAGTAGTTCTATAGGTTCTTTTTTTGTAGAGGATAGATGGCAAATATCTTTTACAACCTTCCATTGTTTTTTTGGGTTTCCTTGAGCTTCTGTTAATTTCGTGTTTTCGTGTGAAATTTTCAGTTTACGCAATAAACTATTGCAAAAATTGCGATAGCGTTTGTAAATAACTTGTTGCGTTTCGTCATGTGGATTACTCCTTGATCGAGCATGAAGACGATCCCGGTGTCGCATACAACGTATTAATCCTGGTGTAATCCATAGCTTTAAATTTTGCTTAGATCGACTAATTTTATAGTTTTTTGAGTGCTTATCGATGATCAATAGTAGTTTATTAGTGAACGCTGCAACGACTTTGTTTATATCTGGATTAGCTAGAACGTTATCCCAATTTATTTGCCTTAGATCATTTTGAATCGATCCCATGTCTCTTTTAGTAATAGTATTCCTTTTTTTATTTACGGTCAGTTTGCTGATAGATAGTCCTGCCATAACCAGCTCATGATCTGTAATATCCGACTTACAAACAATACCAATAACTGATGATTTGGATCTGATAAGGATATGATCCAAACAGGAGTCCTTCCTTGTTGGCATAGTTATAGCAGGGCTTAGCCCGTATTCAACTGTTAGGCATAAATATTCATTTCCTATGTCATTAATGTTTGCTGTGGTCATGATATTGATATTGATGTCTCCCGCAACTATTAATGGCAGATTTGGTGAACATTCACGTAGGATTAACTCAAGGGAAAGAAAGAAATTATTCGTACTTCGAAAAGACGGGGAACGATAAATTCCCAGTAGAGTGATGGAGTTGCCTACGTCAACTTTTAGACAATTTGCATCTTCGATACTGGGTTCAGTGGTGTACGCGTTCCATTTATTGTTGACATAAACAACAACACCGCCACACTGATTAATGAATTTACGTGTGCTAAAACTACTGTAATCTTGAATTTGAGGTATGACAGAGTTTTCATTAAGCCAACATTCAGTCAGTATGATAGCATCAAAATGTGTATGTAGTCTTGTCAGAGTTACTAAGAAATTGTCAAAATTCTTTTTTATGCTTCTAATATTTAATGATACGATCTTAAAATTATAAGTAGTTGAAAACAGCGCTTCACATAGTTCTGGACTTTGAACAGTATGACACTCATAGTTGAAAGAGTCCAGATCATTAAATAAATTATTATCTAGCATTTGGAATATATATTTTTTTCCTAAGTATGTTGGATTTAGTTGATTTTTGTTGTATTGGGCCCGGACCGCTTCGTAATATCACATATTTTAAGAATGCTTTAAAAATTAATCTCGAGATCTTTGACAAGGAAATTAAGAATTTTCGTGATTTCATGAAATTGAGTATATAACATTGTAAATATAAATATAAATAAAAATATAAATATAAATGTAGCTGAATATAAGTTAAAAATATGTAATTTATGGTATACCTGCTAAATGTTAGTATGATATTTACTGTGTATATGAAGAATAAGTAGAATAAAAATGATATTAGTTTAAAATATGACAAAATAACATAAACTTGAGTTAAACTGATCCTAAGTACTAAAAATACGACCCATGTCTTCCCGTGACCGAATGGGTAAAGCTGCTTTGCCTTCGCGTTGACGAACGAAAATTGTGCCTTGGTTACTCCAGCAGTGTGCGTAGCCTTTCTCTTTAGATTTTGTTCGAGCCTCTCGAAATAACATCCTATTATCTTTTGTCAATCTTTCATTGAAGTAGACTTTCAAAGGATTTCCAGGGATTTCGAGGTCTGAGCTGGTTATATTTCTTCGTGATTTGGATGCTTTAAGTATCTGGTCTCGTGTTCCACGACGGAGAAGACGTACGACTACTGGTCGAGGAAGCCTCGTTTCGTTCACACTCTGGTTTTCAGACTTAGTACGTGGGCCCGCTCGAGTAACCCAGTCAATATCACGGTCTTCTAGTTCAACTCCTATTTTGCGCGCTGCCAGGAGCACAGTATGATGTAGGCTTTCGTTAGACCTCTCTGGAATACCAGATAGCTCAAATTCATTTCTCAGTTGCATTTGAGCTTGTGTATTCATTTCACGTTGCATCAAGGAGACGGTGGCTTTTAAATTAACGACCTCTTGTTCACGATCTTCAAGGTTTTTTAAACGAGAGTTGTTTGTGACAACGGAAGTGGCGAGCTCATCTAAACGTTCGTGACAATGGGATAGAGAGTGCGTGGCATCTTCGAGACGTTGTTTCAACGAGGAAATTTCTTGAGTTAGAAGACGAATTTCAGAAGTCAGTTCTTTTAACTCTGAGCTAGAAGAGTCAGATGTTGGGGTCAGTGTTAAATCTTGTTTTTTCCGAAAAGTAACATTTTGAGTCTCGCATGATTGACGAACCGGTGTTAGGGTATTATCGCCTCCTTTTAGAGAAGCAGAACAATGGGGACATTTCCATGTTTTCTTACGTTCTATTGTCATTGCAGACGTATTAATGCATGTTGAGCAAAAATTTTTCTTGCATGTAGGGAAGCTACATTTTATGCCTTTTACGTCACATTTATGTTTACAGCCCGAACAATCCATTTTTTATTCAATTTAATTTAGGTAAAATTAGGATAAGTAATAAATGTCCTCTGAGAGACAACAGATTTAATTGGATGCTCTGTGGTTGCTTACTCTTTGTCGCGGGCCGTCTTATCGTAGTTGTGTTGCCCGGCGTTGAAGCTGCGCGCGGAAATAATTCAACCGTTCAGTACTCAACCGCGATAATCGCTTGTACTTTTAATTGTGTGTCATATGACGAACACTTTTTTCTAAGCGGGTAGGAATTGTTAATGTAGAACTTTTTCTTTGTATATTCGTTATATCTTCAATAATTCACTCACAAAATTATGTACATTGATCACAAGTTATGTAAGTAATAACACTATAACGTTATTTACTTGTTACGTTTATATTTGTACTACTTTTATAATTTTTTAACTTGGATGTTTTACGAATACAATGTTAACCATTGACCGAGGTGGCAAAGAATCGAACAAAAGGGCATGGACCAGCATCAAAACTCGATTACCCTGGATTGATTCCAACTCAGCCCCATTGTTCAAGACTGGGAACCTCTAGATGGAATATGTTAAAGACACACGCTAAAGACATTTTGGCTGTGCTCGGAAATTAAATCTGGCCAGGACTAATCAGCTTGAATTGACTTTTTTGTGGATAAGGACGACGTCAACTGATTGGTAGAATGAGTTTGCAAACTATGCATACGTAAATTTAAGTATAAACAAAATACAGCATCAACCGTTTGCAATAGATGGCGCTGTACGGCTAGTTTGACCGAACTAAATCCGGATTATTTGTGTCGCGATAATAAAACAAAAGGGGCTGAAATGGGGGATGAAAATTTCTACACAGGACTGTGAAGATTATATTAATATATTTCTTTATCGATTAAAATTATTTATTTATTTTGTTATGTCGTATCGTAACGATATTAAATGTCGTTGGCTGTAAATAAGTCTCACATTACGCTATGCAGAACGGAATATACGGCGTCCTCGTTCGCCGTTATTTGATTTCACTTAACGTTCTGTTATTCTATAAAGATATTATGAACTGTTTCGTAATAGGATGTAAACAAATTATAATGTATTCTTTACATTTAAAGAACGAATAATGTTTTTTTAAATAAAAACAAGATAATGTTTGTTTAAAAATAAGTCAAATTTTTACCCAACGGCTGAAGAAGGATTAAGTTTTTTGAGAATAGGTATGTATAATGTATTTGTCTTTAGTATTTTCTATAGTCGACGTATTACTACGATATTATCCTTTTAACTACCGAAAATACCGATTTCCAATACAAGCGGTATTCAATTTAAAAACTTCTTTCACCCATAGAAAATTATGTATTAGATGTATAATATTTGTAACACTTTTATTTTTTGAAGTTAGGTTCGCTATTTTTTATATTACTTAAGTCTTGTTAAGTACAGTATTGGACTAATGTCAAATTTGAAGTACGAAATTTTATGTTTTGATCCTCTTTATATTATAATATGTGTACAAATAACCCATTAAGATATTTTTGACTAAAAGTATATTTTATTGAAAATTGTAAAACTACGGAAAGAAAGTAATTACACATCACTTTAACAAAGTGTAATCCTCTTTATAACGTTCATATATTTTCATTAATTATTTTAAACTAAAGATACCAACAAAACATATAACACATAACCAACCAAGATTATATTAAATTATGTACACTACAATTTCAATTAAAGACTTTATAATTAAATTATTCCTATTATTTCCACAAAAAGTCTTTCTATTAAATTTTGTTTTAAAAATATTTTAGTGTTACAATACAGCGTTGTTGCTTTTGGATACATGAATCGTGCTGTCTGATTTAATATTTAAGTACAGACAAGTTCTCGAAAGAAGTGTTGTAGTAAATTAAACATCTTTAAATAATGAAACTGTAAATGTTACTTGGTATTCGAAACACTATGAAAATAGTAAAGATAGTATACAGATACTATCTTTACTATTATAAAGAGGTAACATTTGTTTGTGTAATCTCGATCACTATTGATCCAATTTAAAAAAACTTTTTTTATTCCCCGTTTATTAAGAATAGTTATAGGCTATATTACATGACGACACGAAACATAAGATCGAAGCAGTTACCATAAACGCAGGTGAAACCGTGAGGTGCAGCTAGTAAATTATAAAATTTCTTTTATATGTACATATTTTGGTATTTCTACCAGCTGGTTAATAAACTACTGTAAGGTTCTTCATTTAGAAAAAATCAGTTATCTATACTTCCATCTTCCATTTCATGATCTTCTAGTTTTATTTTCGTAATAAAAAGTAACCTGCCCTTTTGTAAGATCCAATCTATATCTAACATAAATTGGAATTTAAAAACTTTTGTTGAGTTATATAGCCCGTTGAGGAATATTTAAAACTATGTAACATTAAGCTATGACTTCAACAGGAATTACAAATACCTGTTAGTTTTGCTGTTAGACTTTCATAAAGATTTTCATAAATTATAATTATAATGTCATTGCTTTACACCTGAATTTACTGTCAGTGGCTTTATTTTTAAACGTACGTAAAGTTACAGAGTAGTTTTGTATCAATTAAGAGGGTAAAACTTTCAAATCTAATTTTCGCCTTAAAGAATCATAATGATAAAAATCACAAAAAGACAACTAACCACTCTAAATGCATAAAAATATACATAAATATTTTAAAAAACTTTTCCAACTTATATACTAAAATGTAGCCTATATAATTTATCACGTGTATTATATAGTTTATGGTTCTGAAGTCTATGATTTACAAGTCCACAGTAACGGTGCCAGCTTCATGAAATTTTCACACTAATTCACTGATCGCCGAACCGGTGAGGTTTGTAAACATCATGAATCATCCATCAGGGCTAGTGTTAACAGTCTAAGAATCGATATACGCCAATGTAAGTCTTATTCTATCGCAATAGAATCGAATATAGCCTGAATATTTGTTGATTTATTTGTCTTTGTAGTTGAGACATCAAATTAACGTTTTTTTTTTTTTTAACTTGAGAATCTTATCGATTGTGATGTTGGGATAAATATAATACACTAGCTTTGATTAACTCATTTAAAACTTGTTTTTTGACTGATACTATATGCGTGCCATCTATATTACTTAATTGTAATATGCCTATTAAAATAATAAAAAAATCTGTACCCATTTCCAACTTTGACAACCTCCTCGATTAATTTGTCGGTCCGAAGAGACCATACTCAGCCTCTCATACTTAGTCGCTAGCTGGTTGCTAAGCAACGTCGTCCAAAGCTGTTAGCATTCTGGGTGTCAATCTATGACCCTATAAATGAAATTACTCATTCGATTAAAAAAATATTTTTGCGTTCGATAGTCCATGAATATCGATAGAATTTGGACAATTTTCTAAATCTATACTAATATTATAAACCCAAAACAGTTTGTTTGTTTGAACGCGCTAATCTCAGGAACAGTAGTTCGAATAACCAGTAGGTTCGAATTGAAAAATTATTTTTGTGTTTCACACAAAAATAATAATTTTTAGTTTATTTATTATGGAGGGCTATAGCCTATATTACATCACGCTACAACTCACAGGAGCGAAGCAGTAACCATAAATGCAAGCGAAACCGCGAGGAGCAGCTAGTAAAAAAAATCTCCGAAATATTAAATTAGCTACCTTTTACACTTCAAAAGATATCACCTTTTAGAATTCGAATGAACGGATGGACGGGTTAGTGATAGGGTTCCGTTGGCACTCCTAGGGTACGGAACCCGAATAAACATACTAACTTCATTTTGAAGTACATCAAAGACCCCAATCAAAGGCATTGTATGAAACAAACTGTCCAATCATCTGTATCGATCATAACTAGGGTTGCCAAATGGCCGGGAATTTCGGGAATGTCCCGAAATTTGCGTCGTATCCCGTGTTAACATTATACTTTATTGTCCCGGATTCCGAATGTCTACTAGAGTTTCGAGGTGCGAAGTGTTATTCGATTTGAAATAGCAATATTTTAAAAATTTCCGATAAAAAAACTATTTTTCGGACTTTGCTGAAACAATTGGTCTGAAAATTAACTTATTGTATAGTGTGGCGTGTAAATATTGTAGATATTTGCTTTTTGTTTTTATTATGTACCTAGCCGAATATCGGTAACCGAAGTTACGAAAATAACAGAAGAAAATATATTGTTGTGAAATAGCTAACACGAAATTTTATTCTAATTCAATAATATAATACTTTAACATCCTGCACCCATACAACTAGACTAAGAGATTCGAAATTATTTTATTGACAAATCTATACGACCATTTTTATTGACCTACAGACTGCCTTTCGACAGTAACTAAAAATTATGTATTTGCACAATTGTCCCGGAAATGACGAACTTATCTGGCAACCCTAACCGTAACCCTTGTCAGTGAACAACGAACGCGTGTTTATTACATTTCACGGGCGACTCGACAATTTTAATTGTTCACGTCAGGTCGATAGGCATGAAATAAGCTGCATTAGAATTGATTTTTTCACATGCATAAGATTAAAGAGTATTTTGTATATCCGATTCTAGTCGCAAATACCTGCGTAGATAAATTCTTAACCGAAACTAAAAAAGAAGGAGGTTCTCATTCGTCGAGGACTTTTTTTTTATTACACTATTTCTTTTAGAAATGGTGGGTTCTAGATAGAATTTTGAAATTTTGTTGAAACGTCATTCCCTATTTCAGCCTATGTCTGTCTCTAAAATCAACGACATATTTACAAAAATTCCTCAAATTTATGTTTAGACGTGAAAAGTTTAAAAGTTGGCAGACGGATGATGACAGACAAATTACCTTTTAAATTTGTAATATCTAGTGTAAATAGAAATCAATATTATTTTGTTTGTCCGTATATTATGCACGTTAAGTTGTAAATTCGAATAAGAATGTCGTAGTTATACCATAAACACTATTTTTAATGTATTATCTTCTGGTCTAATATTCTTTGTTAAATATAAATATACCACAAATAGGAACCATATATTTAAAACAAGACTTAAAAAAAAGGAACTGACTACAACAAAGTACGTAATTTAGTTTACTTTGATGACACACTTCAGTTATTTCAATTTTAAAACCAAACTACTAAACCGATTTCGATAAAATCAATAAGACCAATTAAGTATATCTTTTCAAACAAAAAAACTCTTAACAAAATTGTTAAAGCCGTTTTCTAGCAATCGGTGGAACACAGATACAAAAGTGTCTGACGAATTGAGACAATCCTTTTTTAAAGTCGGTTAAAAATTATCTCAAGTTATACACATTATTGGATTTTGGTTTTAAAATAAAACGAAATATTTTACTCCGATATCGTGTTTATTTTATATAATCACTAGGAAGGAACAAGAGTACTAGACATTTATCTAAATACTAGCTACCTCTCGCGGTTTTACTCGCGTTTATGCTTATTGCTTTTCTCCTATGAGTCGCAGCGTGATGTAATATAGCCTATAGACTTCCTCAATAAATAAACTATCTAACCGGTATTTTATTCGAACTAGTTTCTGAGATTAGTGCTTTATTTATTTTATTTATTTGTTTAGACACACAAACAGAATACAATCAAAAGATACAATAAAATTCACACTCTTAATACAATTTTAGCTAGATTATATTCCTAAGCATGTGTAAACAACATGATTATTACAATAGCTTTCAAACAAACAAACAAACTCTTCAGCTTTATAATATTATAATAGATAACAACCGTGAAGCGGACCAAAGTATAAACATTAGATAGATTATATAAGCATAGGTAATTAATTCTCTGCATTAAGGTAGAGCCTAGCTGTAGCCTGACTACAGCTCGTATACGGGCTAGCTCGACCGGGGCAGTACCTCACTCTCACAGACGACCGACGTGAAGTAGCTCATGTAGCTGCGATTCGTACGGTGAGTGAGAGAGCCGGAAGCCTAACCCCCCCCCCCATTTCCTTACTTCCCTTTTACCCCTCATTCCTTTTTCAGCTGACAACGCATTTATGGCTCCTCTGGGTTGCAAATGTCCATGGGTAGTGATAAACAATATTTATTAACATATGGTGAACCGCCTGCTCGTTTGCCAGCTAATTTGTATATAACAAAAATTCATAACTTTTTTTTTATTGATTATTTTTTGAAAATTAAACTCGTAATATCAAAACACGTCTTTCAAAAACTAACTTATCGAATAACAATTCTGAACACAAAATCAAAAGGCCAAAAGAGGATTGAATCAACAGTTGAGCGCCTCTGACACGGCTCCATCAATCACTGGTCCACTGTATCCACGCCAATCCTCTGACTGATCGCTTCCATATCACTATAGTATAATAGGTTCTGTTTTTATCTAAACGAGTGATCGGGTACGGGTTGTAAGGTTATGACTTGTTTTCTATTGCGATTTCAATTATTATTTTCGATTTTGCATCGTAGTTTTAGTCATGGGTAGTGTTTTAATTAAAACGGACGATCGGTTAATGGTTGTAAGGATACGATTGCGATTTCAATTTGATTCGGTTTTGATTTTGCATCGAAGTTTTAATCATGGGTAGAGTTTCTTTTTAAAAGGGTTATTGAGTACGAGTTGATAGGTTACGTGACGTTGTGTGTTGTAATTTTAAATTCTAATTACGATTTTGCACCGAAAATTTAAATCACGGATAGTAGTTGTATCTAAGAGGATGATAAGTTATGGGTTTTGTTTTTATCTAAGCGAGTGATCGGGTACGGGTTGTAAGGTTATGACGTGTGTTTTATTGCGATTTCAATTATTATTTTCGATTTTGCATCGTAGTTTAAGTCATGGGTAGTGTTTTTTATTTAAACGGACGATCAGTTAGTGGTTGTAAGGATACGATTGCGATTTCAATTTGATTCGGTTTTGATTTTGCATCGAAGTTTTAATCATGGGTAGAGTTTCTTTTAAGCGGATGATCGGCTACGGGTTGAAAGGTTACGTGTTGTCTGTTGCAATTTCAATTTCAATTTTTTTTATTTAAAAGGATTATTGAGTACGAGTTGATAGGTTACGTGACGTTGTGTGTTGTAATTTCAATTTTTAATTATTTTGCACTGAAAGTTTGAATCACGGATAGTAGTTCTATCTAAGAGGATGATTAGGTATGGTTTAAAAGATCGACATGTTCCTGAATAGTTGAAATGAGCGTGGATTAAACACACTGTCGTGAGAGCAGTTTCCAGTTACTACAACCACTGCGCTACACGTCATGAATGCCAATTGACATGAATTATAATCTATCAATATAATATAACTAGTATATAAATCATTAAAACTAACAAAAATATGAATGCTGATAAGCAATAATGTGTCAACACATATATAAAATTTCGGGGATATTGGTATATTCTAATGCGTCATATATTTAACATTATACAATAATTGTTCAAGTCATCTGAACTAAATAAATACGGAAAATAAATTCCTTAATTTAATGTTTCGAATATGGCAGTGTGTTACATATTTTGAAATATGTTACCATCTCGTATATTTGAAAAAATATAATTAAAAAAAACTATATTTATTACATAGAAAAGTACACTACTGGAATACAAATAATATTGATTATTTAACTTTTTTTAAGAGCGCAGATACATGGAATGCAACTTCATTGATCGATCACTAGCATTTGTTTTAACTCAGAAATGTTTCATTTATCAGATTATTTTTAATGTACATAATTTTCAAATTTACGGATAAATAATTTTAATAATAAAAATAAAAAAGTCGAAAGAACGTAAAGATTTGATGTTTTCACGGACATATGTACATTGTACGTGTGTCAAAAAGTTTGCCAATATGTGTAGATTTTCTCACGACTTTCTTATTAATATACGTTATGTATTGCAAACATAAATTAAGCATTTGAAAAATTATCAGTTCGATTTGAACATATGAGTTTCACTTAAGACCTATTCAATCCACTAAGATACTACGTTCAAGAATTCGAAATCATTTCCAATCAATAGCTGTAGTGAATATAACTAGGTATACATAGATTTGTTATAAGCTCATGGATTTTGGCATCCAGAATGTTTACTATTTTGGCCAACTTAGCCTAGCAACCAGCTAGCGATTTAGTATGATTGGCGAGAGGATCTTTTAGGCCAACAATTTAATTGATATGCTTATGCCTTTATTTCAAAGCTTAAAATATGTACAGATTTATAAAATCAAATAGTATTAACGGAACATATATAGACGCTGATAAGCAATACTGTGTCAAGCCATACGGAATAAATAAAGATGTCAAAATATTCCTAATAAATTTGTATGAAGAAGTATATATCAATCTTGTCTTTTCTATTTTTATAAAAGGTTTAATGAATTAAAAGCAGAATGATATAATTTAAAGATTTATTTAATAATAAGTTTTTCAAATATATGAGATTATTGTATAAATTCAAAATATGGAACGCACTTGAAATTCGAAATATAACGTTACGAAACTTTTTTCCATACTTATTTTGAATAATGTTAAATAGGTGTCGCAGCATCGAAATACATCAATACCTCCAAATTTGACTTTTTGTGGGTTGACAGGTTATCGCTTATCAGCATCCATATATACATAGCTATAAGACATCATTTGCTGTAACTCATTAAAAAATAGTAAAACTCAATTTTTCTTATTTATCGTTAGTGAAACTCGAATAACATAATAATGCATTGTGTATTTTTCTAGACCACAAATAACGAAGCTCTTCAGAAAATCTATTAATACTTTTGCCTATTTTCGAAGTACGGTGAAAAATTCACAAACAATTTTCTTATGAAGATATTGAAAGAAAAACTGCGCTCCTCTTTTGAAAATTCACCTTTTACTAACTATAAAGATTTTCAACCCTTTAACCAACCCCTATAAACAATTACTTTATCGTTCAAGACACCTGTACCCACTTTACCGCGGTGTAAACAAGCACGTGACCGGCTTGTAATTAATTGCATAATTAGCTTGCGATATAAACGGGCTTGCAATACGCCTTGTTGGCTTGCTAATTGTGACGTCACAGCTTGAAATAATACCGCGAATAATAATAAAGAAATATATTATGCTATGCAAATCAACGCTGCATTGAATAGTTTCATTAAAAAAATAGAGTATTACATATGTATTGTTTTGCGTTATTCTAATTAGTTTTGCTTGTTAATTGTGTCTTTAAATAATACTGGAAATGTAATAATATTACATTGAAAAGTGTGTCATTAAAAAATAACTATTGTTTTTAATTCATATATAAGTTCTGTTTAAGTATTATTAATTTCAGCTGATTCGTAAAGGTTAATATACTAATTCTTACTCATACATATTTTGTTTGAGTTGATTAAAAGAAAGTTATAATTAGTATAAGAAAAAGGAATATAATATTTTATTGAAATAGTACTATTTAAGAAGTCATAAATATTGAAACTTATTAAAACAATTTATCTTGCATTATTAATCAAATAATTTTAATTAAAAAGCAATAAAAACTAAAACCCTACCGCTAATACGAAATCATAGAGTAACAAAAATAAGTAAACTATTATAATTCAAATTAAAATATTAATTATTGTTAAAGTAAAAAAAAACTAATAAATAAAGTTTTCCTCTAAAACAAAATTAAATGTCACTTAATTTTTCCAGCAAGTAAACTCACAATAACAAGAAAGCTGTATTGTCGCAAGGCCTAATAAAATCCAGCCCCTTCCGTCCGCCCATTTCTGCCAATTACGCTCGTCTACCTACAGTTGGCAGCCCTGCATTTTAACGCCCTTACACATAGGAAGCTAACGGCGCGATAAGCGGAGCGGAATTTTTTATAAAATATAAATTAAAACATATAAAAAATATCAATATCAAATATAATGTAATTGACAGTCATCATTTTCATATACCTAGCATTTTCCAGTTATACCAGGGTCTGCTTATTACTCTATGCCAGTTATTGGCCAGTTACTGATTTTCACACAGAGCGATTGTCACCTGACCTCCCCAGTCTTAAAGGCAAGCTAGTAACTCGCCAGTATTCTAGTCTAAATGAGATTACCTCACAAGGACAAACAACCAGGCCTAGGAACAAATACAAATACCTGTCCCGAGAGGGGATTGATGCCGCAACCTTCGGCCTTATGGGTGCATTCAGTACCACTACACCAATATTTTCCCAAAAGCATTTTTATATATTATATAACTTCTAATACCATTTTTATTAATGATATTCAAAATGTCAAAAACAATTTAATACATTCACTCCAAATCTATTTTATTTTAGACCATATATATAAATATATACACTGGTATATATTATTATCCTGAAACTTTCGTTAAAGTATATAGACAAGGAAAAAAAAAAGAAACTTAAGGACAATATTATTAATGCAGAACAACTTCGTGTTTACCTCTAATAAAATCATCGTAAGACAATTTACATCCAAGCACATGTGTTCTCGAGCTCCACTTACTTTAACGAAGAAAGTTATCGGAAAATTACTATCCTGGCCATTATTAACTTATTTGAAACTGGATAAAAGATTTCTTATCTATTATTTCTTTATATCTTGCTTAGTTATTAGCTATATTGAAATGAGATATTATAAAACAATTTTAAGAATATTATTCATAACAAATGAATTGTAAATAATATAATAAGATCATCAAAACAAAAATATGAAGAGGTTTAAAAATTATTTCAACTCACGCAATTGATTTTTTTATTTGTATATATTTTTTTAGTTGTACACTACATGGTAAATATAAATAAGGTAAATATAAATAATAATAAATACATTAGTGAAAGATATTTTATGATAGTTTAATAAATTTTTGATAAATAAATAAAATAATAATTTCATTCGAGCTTTGTATGTATATTTATAAGATACAAATAAAAACTTTGTTAAAATAAAAATAAATTTATAATAGTTTTATGATATATAATATACAAATTTATAACCAAATATAACTGCTTTAATATTAAAACATATTATACAACATTCATGCATTAAATTTTTTTTAAAATCGCTACGCTACTCTCGAAGCGCGTTAATGAAATGTAGGCCTACGGAAGGTCTACGCCCGAGGTCGAGCTACGGTGTACACGTTGTAGCAGCCAGTGCTACGATGAGAGCTGTAGCGTTCAGTCACTCGTACTTTTCTTTACGAATGATTTGCGACGATGAAAATAGCACTTCATTTAATTTAATCAGATACGAATTGGATTTCTTCTCTTCGCTTTTGTTTAAATATTTAAAAAAAATGTTTAATTTTTTTGTATCTGTATTATGTTACATATTCAAAATATGCACTTGTGAAAGTTGTATTATTATTTATAGTCAATAGCTTTATAATATCTTATGAAATATTGATATACATATATATAATATATCGAATTAAATAAACGCAATTTAAACCAAAATGCATTCTATGACAAATAAAAAACGTTCTTAATAAATAATATAAGTATCAAAGAGTTATTACGAATGACAGTTTTACAGTTAGCCCCCTGGGTTACATGCAAGTTACTTACAACAACTATTCTTTTAACTCTTAGTTAACTTCAGTCGCTAAAATAATCTCGTGAGTTTAATATATTTCATTATTTTATAGAATACGTCACTGTTACAATTTTATTATAAATTATAGATTGGCAACATCCCTTTCATCATATTACTTCACATTGTATATTCATTGATCTTAATGCAAACATAATATCCTCTTTGTTAGCTGGCTTCGCTTTTATTAAACCCTTATTTAATATATATAATTTTACAACATATAGCTACGTAAAACAATCGCTTAACTTTACATGGTATAGCGACATCTATTGAACACAAGGTGAATTTATAATTAAGGCAAAAAAAAACAGACTTCAAAAACAATACACGTAATTTCGATTACGTGAGCTTATAGCAGTTATTTCGATTTTACAACTAAACTACTAAACCGATTTTGATAAAAATTCTATGGAACGGATCATAAAAATTTAGTACATATACATACTCGTACACGAGTATTAAATTATGTGTACTTAGTGTTTTTTATTCGACTGCGGAAGATTTTAAAGATTTTATTTTTCGAGCGTAATTATGTAATATATATATACTTATGTATATTTCTTTGGCATGCTCTACATACATGTATACTTAATAAATATAAGTTAATTAGTTTATTTTATCATAATTTACAAGTTCTTAAATTTGTTACAATTTAAATGTCATCGTATCGCTAGAAGTATATCGCGGTATAAGAGTCAGATGAACTACGTTTTAAAAATTTTACTTTTTCCTAATTTAGCAGTACTCATAATATAGTTTTTTTTGGTTCTATAGAAAAGTGGTTCTAATAAAAAATATAACGGTTTTTTTGAATTAGTGAAATATTAAATTACGTTGGTTTGCCATTTCATAGAAAACATTTTCAACGGTTTTAGTAAAAAAAGAAAGATTTTCAATATTTTGTAGATACGTTCATCTGATTGTTATACCGCGATATTATCTCGCGAAATATAGCTTTAATAATTAAGGCTACCCTTTTGTACTTGTTTCTTATTGATGTCTTATGTGTTAAGATCTAAAACACTTGGAATTTACAATATTGAAAACTAAGAAAAATACAAAGACCTTGATTGTTTATTAAATTCATTATAATTAGGTCTAACATTACTAGACAATCGTTTCGTTGAATTGACTATGACCTTAATAATCACCATTGAATGCTATTGTTAACGTTTTGAAAAGTAGGCATCATTTCAATATTCCAATGGCGGTCTATAAAATCTATCCTTTAGAAACTATTTTTTTAAATAAAGGTATTTTATTTTTAATGAAACGCTGGGTTTCAATCAGTTTATATATTTAATAAATAATATGTATAAAATATTAGTTTTTACTTGCAAAAACGTATTTTTAATTAAGTTGGTGATGATCTAATAAATAAAAATTATTTGATCGTATGATATTTATTGTATTACCGTTTAACCGTTTGTAATAAAACTTCGTCAAATTATTTTCAGCACTTACAAGATTAAAGGCATAGTCCATTTAACTTCCAGCAGGTATATCCGACTAGACAAAAATAAATGATATCAAATTGTCGTTCGGCTTAACAAAATCAACACGAGCAAAAGATAGTAATGTATAAATAAATCGATTAGATTAGTTTTATTTATAAAAAAAATCATAGACTTATATAATTATATTATTATTTATTTAGTAATACTTCACTTTCTTGTTAGTAGTAGTTCCAGTAGTAAAAAATTAATTGGCACATGTTTATATTTTTGTATTTGTTTTTCTTGTGTAATATAGACGCTGATAAGCAATACTATGTCAAGCCACACGGACTTTACTTTATAAAATGGCGTCTGATGTCAAACCTATTCTTAACAAATTTGTTTTAAGAAGTACATATATATCCATCTTTTCTTTTTTATATATTCTATTTTATTTTTATATAATCATATAATGATTTAAAAGCAGATTGGCTTAATAAACAGTTTTATCTAAAAATAAGTTTTTCAAATATATGTGATTATTGCATATAACAATATATGGATTAAAGTTTAATGTTTGAAACATTAAATTAAGTTTTTTTTATGTGTTGACACATTATAGCTTATTAGCATCCATATATAAAATGCTGAATATTTCCCTAATATAAATTAATAAATAACCTCGTAGCCGTTGTATAATAACATAGATTATGAAACTAACCTATGCCCAGCAATGGGCTATTTGCCCAAAATATCCCATTACAATATATTTAATATGGTCAATTATAGCTACACAAACAGTTTACCAGGTGGGAAATTTCATCGGGCACACGGCCAAACTCCACTTACTTCCCATTTTAACCATCTAAGGGGAGTATTCAAAAATCTTAAATATTCACTTTCATTATATAAGGAACTTTGCAAAATTTCATGCTTTTTAACCTATCAGTTTAGGCTCTATGTTTATAAATTTATTAGTGAACAATTTATTAGTGAGTGTTAGGCGGGAATTGCGTTTGTAAGTTTATCTCTTGTAACCGAATTACGTAATTGTTTACGAATAATTTTTGAACGTTTTATTTATTTACTTTTATTATATATGTATTTATTTTTGTGAACGCCTACTATCAACTCTCGTACACCATTCTGGGTTGGCTGGTAGAAAATGCTGTAATAGCGTTAAGTCCGCCCCTTGTACATTGTTCTTTTTGGGCAATAAAGTATAAAAAAAAATTATTGAAGTAAATAGCCTTGTAACCTTAAAGTAAAAAAATATGTCAAGTTAAAATTTTAAAATTATCGTTACCATGCGCACCGTGTATTTGTATAGAAATTTCTTTTGTCTATAGTTTGTTTGTTTTTGATTGACGTGTCGTGTCGTGGCGCATCAAAACAGAATCGGTATCAACATTTTGTATGACGACGTTTACATTGATGTGTTTTGACATAGCACGATGGCTTCTGACGCGACAGATTAATGTGCGTACGCGGTACTGCTGTGTTTTTAATCTTAAATCTTCAACTTCTTTATTTTTTAAGAGTTGCCAGCATTAAAAATTAATTATCTTCTGCAAAGTCTTAATCAGAATTCGATAACTCATAGAGGAACATTTCAAACGTTTGAACTTTCCTATGACTGTGACTATATTGTTTCAAAATATGGCCGAAATGCGTTAGAATACAAATATAAATCAAATAGTCAAATATAAATCCTCGTTACGAAATATCCAGGAGTTTGAGTATACGAAAAATTAAACGTGATTTTTGTAACACTCTAAACACCAAAACGCCATTGTCTTTATTAATATTAATAAAAAAATATTAATACTAAAATACGTCAACAAAAAAATTAAAAATATAAAAATTTAAGAATTAATTTGCATTTTCATCGGTCTGCTGTAATATGAATCTTACATAAACCCGTAAGCAAAACTTACTAGTGCAATTTGCACCTTAGAACTTTATAAAAGATATTGCTTAACATTGCCATAGCAACGAATACAATAACAATGACTTATTGTCACATTTTTTTAAGTAATTATCATAACATGAAGACTGTTCACAGATTTATTCTACCATAAATTAACTTAAAGTTGGAACGAAAAAGAATATTATTAATGCTCTAAAAAGCAACATTTTAATTCTTTTAAAAACATAGTGCAGAAAATGAATTGAATTACAGAAATACACGTAATATGTTTTCGTAGGAAACGGTTGCATGTACGAAATACATAACTTTCCCTGTCACATTTATTGTTTAAATATATATATGTACGTAACTACACATGAAGCAGGTACACATGTACATTGTACAAAGCATTTATTTGTTGAATGAAATATTCAAGGTAAGGTAGATATCTAAAATGTTGCTTTTTAAATTAGGACAAAAGTCTGCATTGATGACATCATAGCGCGTTCCAGATCTATAGATAAAAACATTTGCCATGCGTTGGTCTATTTGGTCTTACAAAAATTTTAAATGTCTTGACACATTTGATTTTTTTTTTGTGTTAAAACTGGTATAAAAAATAGAAAAACATCAAAGAAACCTAATAAATAAAAATCAGTGTTTGTATGTTTGTCATCTATGCGTTCTGAAACCATTGATCGAATTATGATAAAACTTTGGTAGGGTATTCTGAGTCCATCCACAATTATTCCCGAATCAAAAAATCTATATACATGAGGAGGTTTTGCAACGCGTGCCGGGTTTGTGCAAAGCATGTTTTTCACTACATTTAATTCGAAGAAAAATCTCATTACATAGGAAAGTCTGTTAAAGACAAAAAAGAAATTGACCCAATTTCTTGTTATGAAGGCACAATCGTGCGTAAAATAAGAGTATGCTACGCTTAAACAGAGTAATTGAAAATATCTAATCGAATACTTCACTTAAAAAACAGCCACTTTTTACCATAGATTATACTACGTCTTTACTAATATAAAGAGACAAGATTTGATCGTTTGTTTGTACTGAACACGCTCTGAAACGACTGGAACGATTTGAAAAACTCTTTCGCCATTAGGTACTTACATTATATTTGATTAACATAGGTTATAGAAATTTAACTATTAAAATTGTTCATTAAAAACGTAACGTGCGAAGCCTGGGCAAGTCCCTAGTAGCCTCATAAAAAAACATATTGTAACATACCTTAAGGAACAATAATCTGGTTTCTTACTTCTTAATAAAATTTTAATAACTTCTTAACAAAAGTAGTAATCATCACACTCAAACCTACCTGATTGAAATTGAGATGTACAAATTTTATAGAATAATAAATAAACGTATCACACTCAACGGCCCCCATTAAGATCCTGTGACCTTGTGTCGGAGTACCGGAAACATACACAGCACTAACACAAACACCCAGACCACGACAAACATCCGTATGGCGAATACAGACATTTGCCGCGAGCGGGGTTCGAACCCGCGACCGTTAGCGCTACAGTCAGTTGCAGTGACTACTGCGCCAAAGTGTCTATCAATAGAATCCCTAAATATTCAATCACAGTTTATAAATTAAGTTTATTATAATATACAAAAGAAACATTAAAAATAAAAAGATAAAATTAACTTTATTAAGCCTAAGTAGCTATCGATGTCACAGTGAGGCAAGATGCCCAAAACACTGGCAGCATTACCTCTTTTAATGGCCAGACTGATATGCTGGCGAAGATAGCCGCCAACTCTTCGGTCAGTAGTTCGACGAGGCGGGAAGACAGCTCTTTAAACTTTTTTGCTTCCTCGCCCCAGGATCCCATGGTTATAACGGCAAACGGCACAAATACGAAACTCCTTTCAATATTTAAAAAAAAAAAGAATTTTCATAATCGGTTGAGAAATTATGTTGTTCTAGTAACCAACTTTAAAAAACAAACATTATGAATTAAGAACCCCGTCCTTTTCGAAGCCGATTGAAAAGAACAAAGTGCTTCTTCAATTAAATATAAAACAAATGACTTGTGCCACGAAAAACAAAAACAGAAAATAAATCTTTAACCTATATTTTTGCACATAATAACATCGATTAAAATTTAGGAAACATATTAACCGCATAATTTGCCCGAGGTAAGTCGAAATGAGGTATTACGTTACGAAACCCGTATTTTATGATAATGATATACGATTTAAAAACCTTTCACCGGGAAATTAAAGCTGAAATGAGTCCTAAGTACTTCGTTTTAAGATTCAAAATTAATTGCAGTGATAAAAAGCCGTTGATAGAAAATGTCGATTAGATATTTTCAAACTTTTAATGAGTTGTTTTATGGTAATACAGCGTACCATCTCGACTTTGACCGTTTAATAAATTTCGTTTTAATACTTTCTGTAGTTGAAATATCGGAAAGGATTAATTGATTATCGGCTTAATAAAAGTTTGTGTGAATATCGTAAGGATGCGATATTATTCGCACATAATTAATTGTAAATGAAATTTAACGTAACACATTTAGTAAAGAGACAGCAAGTCAAAGTTTTTAAGATTTTAGAAAATACCTCTATACTTTATCTCTAAAACATTAAATAAAAATAAATTTTTAAAAAATCTGATCGTGTAAAAAAATTTTAATATCTTAAGTAACTAAAAAACATCTTTGTCAATGTAGTGTCAATATATAAGTCACTGAAAGTAAATGCCCGTGAGAAAACTTACAAGTGTAATTGTCACCTAAGGAAAATGATCTCTTCATGACTCACCCTAAACAGTACTTATGTTCTAGTGCTACATCAACTTAAAAAAGTGGAAACAACTTCAAGTACGCTGAAAAGAAAATTAAGCGCCTATCAATGTAGAGAGAATTCATATAGAAAAAGATTCAGTAGGGCTGCCAACTGAAACTAAAAAATAATAAAAAAAATGATTAAGAATATTGTTTGTACAGAGAATTTTGATCTATCACAAAGATAACGACTTTTTGCATTTGGTGTATTTTTACATGTTTTATGAGATATAGCTAATTAATAATTACTAATATAAATTACGCCTCCGAAGTCACGGCGGGAATCGGATTTTGTATAAAAATTAAACATATCTAATATACATTTTTTTTTGTTTATTTCTTATACGCTGCTATCATTAATCCGATTGCAATAAATCTTTGTAAACCTATTGTTTGCATTTATTATGACAGTTACGGGTAGATGCAGCGTATGTCGTAATGGTCAGACAAAAAATTATCTTAAGGGTTCGTCTCATATAACAATATCTACATTAAATCAAATGAAACTGCAAGCAAATACTAGTAATATATAATATCTGTTAATATTCTTAGAAAGACGCTGATAAGCAATACCATGTCAAGCCGCACGGACATTATTTTGAGAAAATAGCGTCTAAACTTGTCAAATCTATCTTATTTATCTATATATATAAAATCACTTGTCCTGACTGATTCATAAACGCAGAGCCTAAACCGCTGGGACTACGAACTTGAAATTTTGGCAGTAGGCGGCTTTTAGGTTGTAGGCGTCCACTAAGAAAGGGTTTTTTGATTATTCACTCCTAATAGGGTGAAAAAGGGTAAAGATTTTTGTATGCAAAATCTTATTCCGTGGTCGTATCAACTTAAAACTTAATACACATACTTCTAGGTGATAGTAATGAAATGTAAAATCGAAAACAGGCTACTATTATTCATCACTACGCATTGAAAACCTCTACCTAATTTTAATGTCGGTTGTAAATCGGACGGGTATAAATGACATTATTTACCAGCCCAAGATTAATGTATAATTTTAGCGCAAGGCCATACTTATAATATATTTATTTTTTATTGAGAAGTAGGAATAAATACATTGAAATTTAACAAGTGTGTCAGCCCTACCCCATCTGTAATTGGTGAGTTATCCAAGGGTAGCTAACGAGTGCTCCATGGGCACTGATTCTTCACACTTCAAATAATTCGTATAGCATTTTTTACAATATATTAACAAGGTTAGGCAGTACAGAAATTTGGTATTTTTACCTTGAAATTTTTTTAGGTATTTTGGAAATTAGTGATCTTATAGATGACATACTCTTGCCAAATTGAGTTGGGTCGGATGTCAAATGATAATTTATTGGCGTCCACGAACATTTACAGCACCAGAAGACCCACAAATGCGTTGCCAGCTTTAAAAGGAATGAGGAATTAACATCCTTTATTCCTCTTTAATGAAGAATATAAAGGTAAGAAAGAAATACTGGGGGTAGGCGGAAGGCATCATCACTTATCGTACTAAAGGTATATTAGCTACTTTACTCCGATTTCTTTTGAGAGTGTGGTACTGCCCCGGTTGAGCCAATCTGTATACGAGCCATAGTGGGCTACAGCTAGACTCTACCACAATATATCCCAAACCCCGTAATATGTATGTATATATGTACATAATAATACAATTTAACACTTGAAAAAACACCGCTGATTTTTCATGTGTTAGATTTTTTTTTCATGTGTTAGAGTGTTAAATTTGTGTTTAAATTCATCTCGACCTCGGCTGTGAAGGAAGACATCGTGAAGAAACCTACATGTGCCAGGAGAGATTATGACACTCGTATGCCAACACGCAGTGGAGCAGCGTGATAGATTAAGGTCTCAAACCTTCTCCTTAATAGGAGAAGAGGCCTTTGCCCTGCAGTGGGATATTTATAGACTGTTATTTTACTTTACATTTCTTTATATCCCATATTTTATCCCAGTCTTTTTATACCACACCACAAACCTTTAATTAAGACAAGATTTACATGAGGTATTTGTCATTGCTTTACACAAGGCTACCTAGGTTACTAGGCTAACAGTTACCACGTTTTAGAATTGTATTATTTATTACGAGCGTAAAATTTCCAAATGTAATATTTGCCTTATACATATAAACTATTTATTAAAAAAACGACTGTTTTTATTATATTTTAACGATGCATATAACGTAATTAGTATGCTTCATTCAAACAATATTCCACACCATATTTCTAATCAAATGGGTTTTTAATAGCAGGTAACGTGAAATTAAAACCCGATTTTTTCCGTCTATACACCACAAAGCGAAACTCGGCTCTTTGCGAGTGCCTAGAATAGTTCATTATTTTAAAAAGAAATTTCGTATAAAGTGGTTTTAAAGTTGCAAATGCAAACGTAACACCGCGGTTGGCACCGGAAGCCGGCGTATTGTTCTCCGGCAGGGCTGTCGAATGTTCTGGAATTGTGTTTAAATTTGGAATTCTTGAATAAAAACGACAAACTTGCGCCAGTTTTGTATAAGAATTAATTGTATACGTAAAATCGAAGATACGAGGTCGAAAATTAACAAGTAAAAGAAAAAGATTAAAGCAATAGTCTCTATAAGTCCCACTGCTGGGCAAAGGCTCCCACTCCTACTAATTAAGAAGGTTTATAAATTAATCCACCACGCTGTTTTACTGCGCGTTGGCGGATATACATACGTTAGAATTTCTCTCAGCACATTCAGGTTTTCTCACGATGTTTTCCTGTACCGCCGAGCTTGAGATTAATTTAAACAGAAATTTAACGCTTAATAACACAACGGTGTTAGTCAGGGTTTGAACCTGAAATCATCGGTTGAGATCCACGTGATCTAAGGCCATCTCGATTCTTATAATTAATTTAGTTCTTAATAAGGCAGTAGTCTTAGACAAAACGTAACAAGACAAGTCGATTATTTAAATAATAAATTTGTCTTGTCTTATTATGACTTGTCTTCGTCGAAATATTTTTTTTTTATTTTTTAATTTTTATATAACTAAATAAAAGGCAGTAAAGGTTGTACACCTAGTTATACAGCAATTGACAAATTCATTTTGAAGACAAGACAAATGTATGTAAATTACTAATTTCTATACATTTCATAAAATGACAATAGTCAATCTGGTATAAATCCAATTAAATATATAATATATACACCACACACGATAAAAAAAAGAACATAACAAAAAAAAAAAAACAATAAAAAAAGAAATATATATGATTGTACAAAAAGGCGGCCTTATCGCTGAATAGCGATTCCTTCCAGAACCTTAGGGTTAGAAATTTGTGAAGAAGAGACAGTTAGGTGGTGTATGATTGAATGAATATACATACAAATAAATACAATAATTATGATATATAATAAACTAATATAAAATACTTAAATATACGTTACGTACGTACATTATACTTATATAAATATACATACATACATGTTATATACACATTATTAAATATATCTACTACTACCAAAAAAATCATTACATGAGAGAAAAATGAGGGTCTTTCACTCGTTTTTTTGAACACTTTTATATTTTTACTATTATTATTTTACATATACATTCATAGGTATACATAGGTACACTACCTATCCACGGGTTATTCTGCCGTGACAAAAGAACGCTTTGAATTGCTATCCGGAACACAGCCATACAAAGGTTTTCCCTGTAAAGGTGGAGGGGGTCGCAAACATAAACAAGAAACAATCATAGACATTGTTTATAGCATATTGACAGTGAAAACAATTAATAGGCTATGTTTTTTACTTCTATTCTGTACTAGTGGCCCTTCGAGGTGTCACTCGCGTTTAACATAGGACTTTCATACAAACTTCAAACCTTAGGGGGTTACTTTGCTAATTCCCCTATTAGTGAACACCTAAAAAGAATCCCCATGCAAAATTTAAAACTCCTAGCGTTTGTAGTTTCTAAAATTTCGTGATGAGTGAGTGAGTTTCTCATTCATTTTTTTAGATATGGGTATAGGATTATGTAAAAAATAAGGCTTTTACTTTAGTTTGCCGTATACTATTACTACCCAGAAGTTGATCCTAATAAGTAACATTATCAGATGGTGCAATAATATAGGGTGTATTTTTTTTTCAAAATCATCGGGTTCGATCATTATTGGCTAGGAAAATGAATTTTTCAAAAAACAAATGATTCAGCTTTAGTTTTCATCACAATCGGCTCCCAGGGTCCTTTAAGTATTTTTCGCTATGCTTCATACTTTCGGATTTAACCACGCCCATTTAAAAAATTCATCCTGTATACTTACGTTATTGTAGATATTGTTATGCCAGCCGACCGTCAAAGACGAGATTTACACTTCTAAGTTTTGTTGTACGACTTTCATAAACATTTACATAAGTTGTTCGTCATGCCTTTACATTGGAATGATTTTACTGTACGTTATTTTTGACAGTTAACCTTTCGTACTGTTACCTAGAGGTAACTGTTCTAGGTTACGTAGTTGTTTTATATCAATTATTTCGATGCTGAAAGTTTTTCAGTCTGGCCGGTACGACCCGCGCTTCCTTAATGTAAGTTAATTTTACAAAGCTTATAATCTTAAGTGCAAACAATAAATTGACAAAGTTCTATCGCAATTGTATGAACGGTGTGACATTGCATCAGTGAATTTTGGGCGAGAATTACACTTATAATTTTTTCTCTCAGACTTTCATAAAGATAAAGATTTCCAAAAAGCGTTTGTTTTATGACTTAAATAATCTACTGTTATTAATGCCTTTTATTTTTGACTACCACGTGCTTCTTAGGGTTACCTAGGTAACTGTTACCAGGTTACATAGTTGTTTTATATCAATAACAAGAGTAAAGCTTACAAATGTAATTCGCACCTTAGTCTGTACTTCATAATAATTATATTATTTATTGTTATTGTTATAACACAATACTCTGTTAAATCATTAAAAGATTAATTCTCAATTTTTTTATAAAAAAAACATACGAACATAACCAAACACGAGATAAAATTTAAAATTTAAAAAGTCTCCCTATTCACTGAAAACGTTTCAACGAGCCTCAACATGGCCCTTCTACAGCTATAAAAGAGTTTATCCACGTTCAAACGCTTAAACAATTGATCATAAATTATGTCCACGAACCATTTCAATCATATTAGTATTTGAATATAAAAACCGTTTCAAAATCGATCTAGTAATTTGAGAAGTACCATATCATGGACTGACACACTAACCATAATATATGTACATACATGTTAGACACATGACTTCTTTTTGCGTCGGGGGTTAAAAAACATAAAAATTTCCAATGCAAATGTAATGCGAAAAGTCGGGTCGAGAAAATTCATCAGTATATAATAATTTAATACCTTTTACCGGAAATTAAATATTCGAGCACAATTTTTACCGTAGAATATGAATTAATAATTTATTATTATTATATTATAAAAAAGTGAAGTTATAGTAACTTTCTTACTGACTGTATGTCTGTTTGTCTGTCTGCTGTAGGCCATTTGAATGCGTTAGGTACTTATATTTTGAATTTGAATCTCTTAAGGTTGACCAGGTACAGAAGCGTACATTTTACTATGAACTATGAGACTTTTATAAAAGCACTTAGCAAATTGATCGTTAACATACTCGTACGCGTTTATGAAAATGAAAAAAAGAAATGAAAAAATATTATCTTTTTATAAAGAAGTCGATATGTAAAGAGATGATAGGAACTTTTTCATACATATTATTAGATTTTTTTATTTAAATTATTAACTGTCCACTCCGGCCTCGAACATATGTGCTAATTTTAACTTTTCAATGTTAATTTTTATAACCTAAATATCCACAGGATAGTTTAAAATTTTGATTAACCCTGACATAATCTACACTAATATTATAAAGAGGAAAAATTGGATTGTTTGTTTGCTTGCATTGAATAGACATCGAAACTACTGGACTGATTTGAAAAATTCTTTTTGCATTGGTTAGCCCGTTTATTGAGGAAGGTTATAGGCCATATTACATCACGGTATGACTCATAGGAACGAAACAGTAACCATAAATGCGAGTAAAACCGCGATGCGCAACTAGTTATGTTAATAGTATTACAAAAGTACTCGAAATAAATAGTGTAAACAATAAGTATACTATTGTTACAGACATATGAACACCGAAACATCGCGTTTATAATATTACGAAGAAATGTTTAGCAATGGCGAATGAACAGCGAATAAGGATGTTAACACACTGGGCGTGTTTTTGCCGCGTACAAGTCCGCATTTTTAGTTAATATATATTTTAAAAAAAATTAATTAATAAATAAAAAAATATGCGAAAACAAAATTTAAACCAATGAAACAATATTCAAGTAAGGAAGGTAAACATTATATAAACATAATTTTTCTTCAAATTAACGCGTAATAAACTACGGGGCACAGATCTATACATATAGAATCTAACTTGTCCTAACTGACTGAATGGCTGGTGCGTCAACGCAGAGTCTAAACCGTTAAGAGCTACAAACTTGAAATTTTGCCAGTAGGTGACTGTTAAGTTTGTAACAATCCATTAAGAAAAGGTCTTTCGATATCCCATTCCTAAAATGGTTAAAAGTGGTAAAAACTTTTGTATAAAAATCTTATTCCGTTGTCAAAGTAGGTACTATATAAAATAATGTCGTCTTTGAAATATAAAATACAAAACGTTGTCTGAATCGCCTCTATCAAATTCAAAAACAAACGCGGGCGAAGCTGCGAAAAACTGCAAGTAATATATAGGTCTGAATAGCATGATGATGTACTGCATCTAAAGACCATACTATATTTTTATTACCATTTATTCCTATGACACAACGTGAAGGTCTGATGCTACGGACGTAAAGCGCACGTTTAAGCGAACAAAAACACTTAAGGTCATCGCACACACGACTTCCGCGCTACATCAAATTAACCATCAAAGACAAACCTTAGGTTGTACGATTTGGGTACAGTTCACAATTATATATTCAATATTATGGATTGAGTTCTTAACCTTCTCATTGATAAGAGAGAGGCCTTTGTCCAGCAATGAGACATTGAAAGGATAATACTTTATGTTACTTTTACAATTATATAGTTACAAAAAGCGCGCGGCAAGCATTCGATAGAAATGATACTATACTAACATCATAAAGAGGTAAAATTTATTTTTAGATTTGTATGTAGGGTGTTTTCTCCGAAACTAATAATTCGATTGGAATAATTCTTTTTGCGTTGGATAGCCCGTTTATTTTAGGAAAGTTATTATATCACGCCACGATTCCTGGAAGCGAGACAGTAACCATAAACGCGAGTAAAACCGCAAGGGGCAGCTTTTTTGACGTGCGTAAATGGAGTCATATAAATGCGCGACGACCTTTATACACGCTGAAAATACGCCCTGTTTGTAAACGCCCTATGCGTACGTATTGTTTGCCCTAGATTATTTAAAATGTTTGGCAAGTAGTTTTGTTTATCATGGCAAAGAGTGCTGTTAACTCGGTAGTCGGGTGGCTGAATACATAACGTGTTCGATTCGACCCTTAAGTGTTTAGAGGTCACATTACTTATGCAACGTTAAATTCCAATAAAATATAATACAAATCTTGAATAATCATCAAAGTTTTGCGATTAAATATCTCGTGTTATTAATGTATTTTTGTGACAACGTAAATTAATCTTTGTATGCTTTATTGCTAGCCAAATAAATGAAATATAAATTTATATTCTATATAATACAGTCATTCACTTACTGACTAAACACGAAAACTCCTTGATCTTTAAAGCTTATTCTCTGGTATCTATAACTCTTAATTTTCCAATGTATGCCCTGGCATACATGAAATTTAAAAAAAAATATTTTGTTTCAAAAAATTGAAAATTAACCGAGGTAATCAAAGTTATTAATTAGCAACAGACTATTTTATGATGTCCTAGTAAATATTATTATTTGACAGACGCGTTGGCGCAATGGTCACTGCAACTAACTAAAGCGCTAACGGTCGCACGTTTGATCCCCGCTCACGGCAAACGTGTGTATTGGCCATACAGATGTTTGTCGTGGTCTGGGTGTTTGTGTTAGTGTTGTGAGTGTTGCCGGACCCCCGACACAAGGCCATGAGATCTTAATGGGGGCCGTTGAGTGTGATGCGTTATTTATTATTATTATTATTAAAATATCTGTATCAGCAACGAACGTAAGATGTGAGTTTCAATAAAAAAAAATCATTGACAATAAATTATTTCAAGTTTACAAGCAATAACCAATATAAAACTAAACTAACCACCTGTAAATGACCCACAGCTGGGCAAAGACCTCCTCTCCTACTATGGATCAGGTATAGAGCTTACAACCACGCTACTCCACTGCGGGTTGCCGGATATACAAAAGTCAGTGTTTTTCCCGACACATGCCGGTTTCGCCACTTCAGCACGAGATGAATTTAAACACAAATTTAACACTTGAAAACAGACTACTGACTGAATGTATTAGTCGGGATTAAAACCTGCTGTCATCGGTTCAGATCGACGTGTGCTAGCCAATAGGCCGTCAAAGCTCGTAAATATACAATATAACTCAATCTTATTAAAGTAAATACACCGATATAAAATAATAATAAAAAAAAACTTTTATTTCAAAAATTGTTAAATAATGTTCGACTATACCAAAACAAACAAGTATCAAGACTTATTCGCTACAACTAGGCAAACTTCTAAGGCCAAATTACTATCACAACTCATTATAAGATGTTAACAAGATCACAACATACGCCTAGGCTTCAGTTCAAGGCATAAGCGAGTAATCGCATTACAAAATCGATTCCAATCGAAAAGTAGTCGTCTTCAATAATCGGTTGATATTTTCCTTCGGTTTTATAATTTTGTTTGCGGTTAGGAAGTAGGAAATAGAACGTTCACCTCTGAGTATTTTTTTGCCTTGGTTTTTATAGAGCTGAGACGATTCCGAGAAATAATGGAGTGATGATCGAGTTTTCTATATCGATATCTGTTATTTAGCGGCCGCTTTATACTATCGAATGTAAAATAAAGCAAAGTAACAGCCTGTAAATGTCCAACTGCTGGGCAAAAGTCTCTAAGGCCCTGCTGTGGGTTGGCGGATATACATGTATCAGAATATCTCCCGGCATATGTAGGTAAATTTAAACACAAATTTAACACTTGAAAACACAGCGGTGCTAGCCGGGGTTTGGACCCGCGATCATCATCATCATCATTTTTCTGTCCGTCATATTTCATCCACTATGTTTACGGTTTACTTTATTTTTCTCATTTAAGCTTAGCTCAGAAGTATGTGACCTAACGAAATGCAAATAAAAAACGATTAATTACTTAAATAAATAATAAATAAATAAACGATTCACACTCAACGGCCCCCATTAAGATCTCATGGCCTTGTGTCGGGGGTCCGGAAACACACACAACACTAACACAAACACCCAGACCACGACAAATATTCGTATGGCCAATACAGACATTTGCCGCGAGCGGGGATCGAACCCGCGACTGTTAGCGCTTCAGTCAGTTGCAGTGACCACTGCGCCAACGTGTCTGTCAATAAATGTCAATAAATAATGTTAAATGTAACGAAATGAACTCAAAATAACCAATTTATTTATTTGTTATTGAAACCTAATTAATTAAACTCTGTTTAGGAAAACTGTGAGGAAACCTGACTACCTTCTTGCGATGTTGTTTCTTAGAATGCTTGCTTGAACATAACATCTGAAAGGATCGAAATGAATCCACCGTTGAAGATTTTTTTTTTTATTTCTATTTTAATTTAGGGTCTTTGAATCTACAGAAGATTATGTCAGACCCATCGTATCCTAATTATAACTACAAACCCAAAATTATTTTTCCTTAAGGATTTTAAAAATTAATCGGTACAAAGATATTGCCACTGCCGATACCGGTGACGAAAGAATTATTTGAAATGTACCCACATCTACAAGATTTGTGTTATAATTTGTAATAAGTGTCTTCCGCATAATTTCACTTCGCTTGCATTCCATTAAAAGGTGTTGTGTGTCTTCAACTATACCACAAAGAGAACAAAGTGGTGTATTGCTCTTTTTTAACAAATATTTAAAACTATTAAGTGGTATATGTCCTGATCGTAATCTGTGAGCAATAACAATTAAATTCCTTGGCAACTTATCATTTAAAAACCATGGTATACGAGAGGGTTTACTTTGCAAAATTTTATACCAAATACCTTTTGATTTTGAAATATCATTAAATTGATTTTCCCAAGAGTTTATGATTTTATCTTTATACTTTATCAAAATTTCTGAATAATCTGGGGTTATAAAGATCTCAGATCCAGAAGAGATAGCTTGTTTAGCTGCTTTATCAACCCTCTCGTTACCAGTTACACCAATATGCGCCGGAACCCATTGCAATTTCAGCGATATCCCTTTACTAATAAGATTTAAAATCTTATCAAGAATTACGTAAGCTATCGATATGCTTCTCTTACCAGAGGAGCATCGAGCTATGTGTAATAATAATGCACTTTTGCTGTCCGATAAAATGACAAAATTTTTAAGTCCTCGGGAACCAGCGTACGATAATGCTTCTGAAATTGCAAGGAGTTCCGCCGTCATTATAGTGTTATCAGAAGTAATCCTAAAACATTCCTTCACATTATGACTGGGATCATAGAATGCTGCACCAAGTCCTAGGTTAGTTTTAGAACCATCGGTATATATGTGAGACCAACCATCATATTTAGATTGTATCATATTTAATGTAGTGTATTTTAAAATTTCGTTATTTGAATTGGTATTAGAACTTGTAAGGCCTTCAATTTCCGTACAGATGAAGTCAATATTTATATTTGTAGTCCAAGTATTCATTGAAAACATTTTTAGAGGGTTGCAAGAGAAATTTTTTTGTGTCTTAACATCGCGATATATGTCTATAAGCAAGGGTTTCTTTTTCTTTTCCCAATAACTAGAATGAGATAACTGAAGAAGATCACTGAATAAATTTATTGTAAAATTATAAGACCAGGCCATAGATTTGAGGCAATATTTTGTAGCTAAATATTGACGTCGTAAGTTAAGTGGGGGAATACAAAGTTCGGATTCCATTACATGGATTGGTGTAGTCTTTATAAAGCCACCTATAATACGTAAAGCGGAATTTTGTACACGATCTAATTTTTGTAAATGTGTATTGGCTGCATTATGAAATAAAAAACAACCATAGTCCAATCGACTACGGATTAGAGAAATATATAATGTACGTAAGTGCTTAGGGTGTAGTCCCCATGAAGAGCCTGCAAGAATTTTCAATAAGTTTAAAGTCTTCGTAGTTTTTTCTTTTATTTCATTGATATGTTTGTTCCAAAGCAAAGACTTGTCTAACCAAAGCCCTAAATATTTAATATTTAGTACATATTCAATATTTTGATTGTTAATTTTTAATGAAACAGTGTCTATCTTCCTTTTCCTTGTAAATATGCAAAATTTAGTTTTTGTTGGAGATAACTCTAAACCGAATTTTTCTATAATCGTAATCATAGTCATCAGAGCCTTTTGTATATCAATATTACTTTTATTTAAATCCTTGTGATGTGCGTAAAAAACAAAATCATCGGCATATTGTAAAACCATAACATTTGTAATTGCAGTATATATTTTAGAAGTTAAAATATTAAAAAGAAGTGGAGATATCGGGTCTCCTTGCGCCAAGCCTCTATTTGACCATCTCACTAAACAACATTCTGGATTATCTTCCTTTTCAATCTTTAAATATCTTTTACTCAAAAACTCCCATAAATATTTACATATCTTAGACCCAACTTCCAAATTGTCCAACACCAAAATCAATTGATCAATGAGAACATTATTATAGGCATTTTCAATATCCAGGAAGCAAGCTAAAGTGGATATATTCCTCGAAAATCCTATTTGAACCTGAGATACAAGCCGAACTAAACAATCAATACATGACTGACCTTTTCTAAAGCCAGTATTAAAAGGTGAAATTACTTTATTATGTTCTATAAACCACTCTAAACGTTTAGTTATCATAGAATGATAAATTTTACATACACAAGAAATAAGAGAGATTGGTCTAACCTTAGAAGCCATATTCGGATTTAAAGAATGTTTATGTATAGGAACAATCTTAATATTACGCCATTGTTCTGGAACAAACGATTGCAAAAATATCAAATTATAAAATTTGAGCAAATAAAACTTAGCATTTAAAGGTAAATTATATATCATAGAGTAAGTAATACCATCGTCTCCTGGAGCAGTATCTTTAGATTTTAAACAATTAAGAAATTCTTGCATTGAAAATTCTTGCTCTAGTACTGGGTTACTTGAATGTATTGTAGGTGGAAGAGTTTCAACGAAATCTGGTGTTAACGAATTTAAAAGTTGTACTTTTTTATCATGAGGAATTTGAGAATAATAATTATTAGTCCCTTTCATCCAACACATTTTACGCCACATAGTTGGACTATCTGTTACTTCATCAACTTCACCACAATTTTTATGCCAATCTTTAGTTTTAGCGCGCCTGGTTACATTTTGTGCCTTTGATATTTTTGACCTTAATTTATCAAAATTGTCTGGAATAGGATTACGTCTAAAATTTTTGAGAGATAGTCGGCGTTCAGCCATAGCACAGGACAAAGATGTATCCCAATACGATTTGGGCTGAAAAACCTGAAGTGGACCTGAAATATTTCTTTTCATTGGAATACTTTGGTCAGCTGCTTGATTAATCTGATTTACAAAGAAATCATACATATCCTGTACATTAACACTATTTTCAGATAGCTGGCTAAAACTGTTTTTTAATAGAATTCTGTATTCTAACCAGTTAGCTAATTTAAAATTACGTCTTTTCGTAGAAGTTACTTTATACTGTGATTCCAAATTATATTTTATACATATATGATCGCTACCTAAGTTTTCTTGGAGAGTTTTCCATTTAAAATAAATTGCAATATCTGAAGTTACGAAAGTAATGTCGGGGGAGGTAGTCTGTAGGGCATGGTTAACTAATTTAATTCTTGTGTGATCTCGGTTATTTAGAGATATAAAATTATTATCTAATGAGGCTTCACATATTTGAGATCCTCTAGTGTCAATTTTATTGGACCAATTTGTATGATGGCCATTGAAGTCACCTGCTACTAGAGAGTTACCAGTAAAATTTGAGAATAGTTGATCCCAGTCACTTTGTGAAGTTTGAACCGATGATGGACAATATACAGAAGTAACAAAATCTAAATGCTTACAATTTAAAATTTTAACAGAGACAATTTCGATTCCTGAGTTTCCTACGACAATATTATGAATTACACTTTTAATCGATCTATGAACCACAATGGCTACACCGCCATACGAGTCAAATCTATCATTTCTATATATATTATAGTCTTTAAGTCTAAAACTTACTTTGGAGTCTAACCAGGTTTCACTTAAAATACATATGTGAATATTTTCTCTGTTTAGTAGTAATTCCAAATCAATTTTTTTAGGAGCTACACTTTGAGAATTCCACTGTAATATATTTATCGCTATTTTATAAGTGGATGTGTTATCCATAACAAAGTGTATTCAAAATTTTTTTTATTGTCTCTTCATTACTTACAGTCTTATAAAATATTGACATCATCCATTCGAATAATAAATGCATAACTGAGGTGACCTTTTCTTCAAATGTTTTTTTCGATATCATAATATCTTTCAATTTGTATAACTTTTTGGTAAAACCTGTTTCCTCTTTATTCATATCAGTATTTTTATGTTCCTCATTATCCGTTGTCTCAGCATTTCCTGTGATCTCTTGGATGTTTTCTTCTTTTTTATTCGATGATGCCCTTTTCTTCGACTTCTTTCTTCTGTTAGGTCTTTGAGAATTTAAATTAGTCGAAGATATATTTTCTTCTTGAAATTCTTCGGATTTATCTTCCTCACTGTCATTTGTTTGTTCTTTTTCCTTTTCAGTGCTGATAATATGTATGGGAGTAACGTGATTTGATGACACATTAGGTATCATGTTATAACTATTGTTTGTAAAGCCCAAATTATTTTGATCTTGGTTTTTGTTGCTATCTGTGAGATATAAGGACAATGCAATTTTATAAGTACAATTGTCTCTGCTCATAATCGCACGAATTTTTTTTTCTTTCAGAAAAATAGGACAACTTTTATCAAAAGACATGTGATTACCCTTGCAATTAACACATATATATATTTGAGAATCACAATTAGCATGTTTTCTGGTACATTTTGGACATATCTTATTTTTTATTGGGCAACTACGAGCTAGGTGTCCATATTTCCAGCATGTTGAGCACTGCGTTACCGGAAAAGTATAGGGTTCCACTTTAAATCTTCCTCCATATCCATAAACATATGTTGGTAAAGTAGCACTTTTAAAACAAAAACGTACCGTTTCACAATTTATCCATTCCCCATTTTCTGTCTGCTTTTTAAGCCTTCTAACAGAAATAATCTCCGATTGACTCGTAAAAGCTTCTAATAACTCTCTTTCTTCAACCTCCATTTCTATGTATTTAACAATCCCATAGGAGTAGCTGACCTCATTTGTTAAATGACACCGATAACCTAATTCATTAATTTTGGCACTATTCAACAATTTATTGGCTTCGTCTCTCGTTTCAAATTTTATGTATACCTTGTATGGGTTTTTATATTTAATGCTTGTTATATTTTGTAGATTTTCTGATTTCAGTAATTTAACTAAACCTATCTGTTTGGGTAATTGCTCTATAGCACTTAAACATACTTCGAATTTATCATCCTCCAGATTCTTGTTATTGGTTTTCGAATTACTTCTTGCAACTCGTTTCACTCTTCTTTGAACAGTTATAAAGCCATCTTCATTTTCTTCGTTATGTTGTTCTTCGTATCCATTCCAGTTTCTTTTTATCGGTCTTATATCATTGTTATTTTCTTTCGACGTAGATACATCATTTCTCGACTCTTCACACTCATTAACATCTTCAACACGAATATTATTACTTACACACTCATCTTCACTCATACAGTTAAACTCTGATGTCAGGGCGACACTTTCCATTTTTTCCGCATTGATGAGGGTAGTTTGGAAAAAAAGTTACTAAGACTTGTACGGCCTTATCTCAATACGTGCGCTCGCTGGAAGATACCGCGCGCGACTGGACCGTTGAAGATCTTATAAATTATAAGAAGTGACGAACGAAGAATTATAAGAAGACAGATTCTTGTTTAAAAAACAAAATAGAAAAAAAATATATTTATAAAATAATATGTAAACTATATTAATATTTTAAGCTACACAATTTTGATTTTTTTTTTCATTTAAATTATTGGAAAGTACTTTATTGTTGTTCTATAGCCTGTCCATTGAGGAAGGATATAGGCTATAACACATCACGCTACGATTATCGGGAGTGTACATACAAAAAAAATATTGCTATATATATATATATATATATATATATATATATATATATATATATATATATAACCACTGCTGGGCAAAGACCTCCTCTCCTATATTTATATTACTGCAATTAAATGTAAGTTTATATTATGTTACATTTTTAAATTTAATAATAATTTATCATTACCGTCAAAACGCAGATTAGCAGCGTGGTGGATTTTATAATAGGTTTAAACATCCTCCGTTTTAGGAGGCCTTTGCCCAGCTGTGGGACATTTACGGGCTGTGACTTTACTTTTACTTACTTTAATTATTATCCATAAAAAAGTGTTTTTATTTTAGTTCAATCCCTCGTTTTAAGCTTAAATTACATTACGATATTAGTGGAATTAATTTTACATATAAAGTCAATACTTACGTTATGTAAAGTCAACTCGTATTCATCCAATGAGTTGGTGCCATTTGCCGTTATAACACATTTGAAAAGTACAGTCGATTACACTCATCATTTAATCTCTAAAATACACACTGAACCGTGCGGATAAAACATTCTCGCACGAGTGCAGAATAAACTCCTTAACAACTCGTTTTATAAACGCTAAATATTCACATTTGCGAAGCTCTACCGCAAAACGTTGAGTCGAATTAAAAACAGTTTTAAGTACCGACTATTGTTCGTAATATTACTTTTTTTTATTTTGTTTGTGTGTATACATTTTAATTTTGTAATCACAGTATGAAGAATAAAATTAAATTAAACTATATTGATTGAAATAACTATAAGTTTGGAGTCAATTTAATGGCAACCTATAAAGTCTATGGTATTATATACGTCGCAGCCTACTAGTCAACTGGGGACCCAAGAGCTGGCAACTACCTTGGTCAAAGGATCAGCTTGGCCATTCAACGGGGTAATGCTGCCAGTATTTTGGGAACTTTACCCAGATGCAGTGGCTTAGATGAGGTCTACAATGTTTTGTAAAATATAATCCTTTTTTTTTGTATTAATTATGATGTAAATAGTTTAATATATTTTCGATATTTTTCAACATTCATTTTACATTAAAAATATTTTAGTCTCGAAATATAGGTACCTACCTAATTTAGTCTCTTTATCATTACATAGATATTAATATTGTAAACACTTTAAGGATTAAATTGTTAATTAATTATATAAGGTAGGTAAGTAGTAAATAGGTATATCATTCTAAATTATTACCATTTGTTATTAATAAATTATCTAGTTTGATTTTGAAAAATAAGAATTATTCTCTTCTTAAAGAGAAATTAAAAATAATTTTATAATAATAAAAGGTTTAAAATAGTAAGTACGTATATTGTATAAACTGACTTAAAAAAGGAAATTCCCAGTTCGTCGTAAACTTTTTTACGAAAATAGGTACTCGAAGATTGCTTGACCGATCTTGACAATTCTGACAACTACGGAACCCTACATTGTGCGTGGCCCGACACGCACTTGGCTGATTTATTTTATAACTTTGCATGTTTTGATAACGATAGCTTTCAACAATTAGCCTCGTGTTTACAATTACACTCAGTTTGTATTAACTATATATCTGCGGTTTTTAAAACTTACAAGAAACAGAAGTTTTGACATAATTCGTAAAAAAAATTAAATTAAAATTCTATCGCTATTAGAAAACAATCGATTATAAATAAATAATTGAAACCGGTCGTAAATCGCTGTGCTATACATCGCTTTCCTAGGATTGCGGACTGTCAAATTATGGGAGCAATATGTCTAAAAAACTCTTAGTCTTTACGGTATCATAGTTAAGCTAAGTTATCTGAAGCTATACCAGCCGCTAAATAACAGGCGACGTCATCCTAGAAAACCAAAGCCTCAGTGACATCAATAAAGACAAAATAAACTTTATTACATTTTCGCTTCTAAGCCGATGAACTGATTTAACTAGTTTAGTATGCCTTGAACTCCGAGGAAATCAATTCATAAGGTGAAGTTGGAGTTCAATGACCATAGTAGCACAGAACAGTGTAATAAATCATTTCATTTATTTAGTACCTTTTTACCATTGTTCTCGGATAAGCTAAGCTAAGACGTGTGAAAACGAATTCGTACTACACATACCATGTACGTTATATACCATAGATTACTAACCATTTATATAACGTGCCTCATACGAAGTGTAACTAAAACATCAATCATCAGTCAAAATCGGTCTAGCAGTTTCAAAGTTTAGTCAGAACGAACAGACGGACAGACAGACAGCCAGGCAACAATTTTAATTTTTTTTCTGTTAGTGCCGTATATATTTTCATAAGCATTTAGTGATATGCTTTTAATTTAAAATTACAATTAGAAACTTCAGTTTTATTTATCAATACGGATAAATTGGATCTTGAAGACATTTGCTACTTTTTGTTGCAAAAAAGACATAATGACGATGAATTTACGGATAAAAGTATCTAAAGAGGCAAAGTCACGGGGATTATTTGGTATATATACTTTTTTTAATTAAAATACTAACATTTGTTCACGGTTTCGCTCACATTACTGAAGATTTTATTTTAAAAAATATACAGAGAAGTAATTAAGACTTTTTACAAAAAAACAACACACTTATACCAGTAACTTTAATTTTAAAACCGAACTCTTGAAACAATTTTGATAAAAATGAAGATAGGAAAACCGTTCGAATAAAAAAATAAGAATTTTAAAAATGTCGGATTACCGCGATAACAAACATATAAAGAAACACACACTACAAATTGAAAACCTCTTTTTTAAGTCGGTTGAAAATATAGCCTACGACTATTTAAAATTATGTTACTTTCCAATATTTTCAATACTTTTAAAGGTTCCGCGGCTTACTACAAACATACAAAATCGACTTTAAATCTTTATCAATACAAATAAATAAAATTGAAGTGTCTGTTCGTAATTTCAAATTATCAACTAAATCCATATGAAAGTATTATTTTCTCTCTGTTGTTCGGCTAATCCCTGAAACAGCTAGACCGATTTTGACAGGACTTTCAATCACAGATAGCGAATGTTATAAGGGTACTATTATTTAAAAAATAAATAAAAAAGATGATTACGCGATAACAAAATTGAAACCAATGAAATAGTGAACAATATCGAATTCAAATAGGGAAGCTAAACATATTTTATATAATTTTTTTCCTCAGTCGGTAAACGCGGGTGAAACTGCGAGACACAGCCAGTTATATTAATATAGATATTCTGTTAGTTTTGCACTCGGATATACAAAGGTGTCAAAAACTTTTCAGTTTGACGAGTGCATACAAGATGCGAAGAAGCACATGAAAGCGTCGTTAGCGCTGAAAGGGCGCTAAACCGAGTGAAACGACACTTTTATTCATTCAGGCCCGTTTTTGAAGCGGCTTTATTAAACGCTTTTTACTTAATAAGTGCTAATGTGTTTCTAGTGAAACGTAACTTTGAAAACGAACCATTTGGTAATTTGCAAATGAATTTTTAAAGAGATTACGTTGAATTTTAATAGCTTGCAAAATATTATATAGTACACTAGCGGCCCTTCACAGTTTCACTCGCGTTTAACATAGAACTTTCATACTTTCCAAACCCCGTTTTACTCCCTTAGGGGTCGCATTTTGCAAAATGTCGTCTTAGTGAGACCCCTTGCAAAATTTGAAACTCTTAGCTCTTGTAGCTTCTGAGATGTCGTGAGGAGAGAGTGAGTGACCTTTCGCTTTAATATTTCTAGAAGATTAGGATATTGACTGAAGCGCTAACGATCGCGGGTTCAATCCCCTCTCACAGACGACGTCTGTGATGGCCATACGGATGTTTCTCGTGGTCTGGGTGTTCGTGTTTGTGTTGTGTGTTTCCCGACTCTCGACACAGGATAATAAGATCTTAATAGGGGCCGTTGAATGAGATGTGTGTATTATTTATTTATCTATTTATATTTATTATTATTTTTTATTAATGAGTTAATATTTATTATACGAGAGATTATTAATATATTTGCAATATAAAATATTGCATGGAATCTATTACAGTAGATGGTTTGCAAACAATAAATTACAATCCTGTATTATTGCAATGCTTACATTGCGTGCTTAACTATTAATAGAGTTTATATTATTTAGTAAATATGTATATAAAAATATACAATGATGTTTCGTCAAAAACAAAGCCCCTAAAATATGAAGTTTCGTGTTGTTTTAATGATTGTAAAAGTTGATAATGTCGTTTTTGTTTTTACTTTATTCCGTGTATCATTTTCAAACTGCTCACTCCCCTGTCTCCCCTATACCAGGTAATACAACATGATGATATTATACTTTTCTTGTCTTATTGCCTTTACCGGTGACAGGAGGGCTGGAGCATTTTTTACAGAGAATCGGAATTGCGATTTAAAGAAGAAACGCTGCTTGTATTCTTGCCAGCATTTCGCGGGCATGATTTATACAGTAATTATTGCGATTTGTAAATAGTTAAGTTTATCTTTTTTGTACATATTTATTATATTGTACTTATATAAGATAATGAATAATAACTACAAGAACAAAAATTAAGCTATAAGATCTCGTTTCTTAAAATTATAAATATATATGCTGTCAACAGCCCATTGAGAAATGATAGGTTTTCCATACACATTTACAACCTTTATTTCATTCTCGACAAGTTCGATTTTCGCAACATAAAATACATTATGTAGTTAAGGTTTCCTTCTTTAGGATCTGATCTATATTTAAACAAAAATTCATTAAAATTGTTTTACCGATTTCGGCGTTAAAACGTAACAAACACACAGGAGTTACTTTTAAATTTTCAATATTAGTAAGGATTTCATAACACAAGTTTTATAATATATGCGAGGCCATGCTTGGACATCATTTATTCAACATATTGTCACACGGCGGGGAATTTTCTGTTTACACTCGTCGGCACGCGTAGGCGACGAAAACGTTTATATATCGTAAGCGGCATTTTCACTACCCTCCGATTGACATTTCTGCCTACTCTTGCTTAACTCCATAAACATAAAACAACTAAAATTAACCTATTTTTAATTAAATTAAATCGAGTATTTAACCTTTAAATGCATGGTGTATCAAAAATGAAATGAGCCTACTGTAAACTAAAAAATTTACTAAACATCTAACTATGTGTATGTTTATATATTACATATCCTGTAATACAATAATACATACTGTTTTTTTTTACTATTTTTAACTATTCCATAAATCTATTGCTTAATCTGTTTACGTAATTTCTTTTTATCCTGATGAAATAAAAAAATCATGCATTTAAGGGTTAAATTATTTACGACAGGAAAATTTTCCGTTGACATTCGTCGGAACGCGTAAGCGAAGAAAATGTGCTATTTTCAAAAGCGGAATTTTACTACTCTGTCAAGCGATTGACTGATGCATACGTTTACTCTAAAGTCTCTAAACAGAAAACATCTATTGAATTCATTTAAATAGAGTATCTTAATTATTTACCGTTGGGAAATTTTCTGTTAGCATTCGTCGGAACGCGTAAGCGACAAAGACGTGCTATTTCTAAAGCTGTGTTTTCACTACCCTGAAGAGCGATTGACTGATGCATACATTAACTCTAAAGTCTCTTAACAGAAAACATCTAAAATAAAGATATTTTAAATAGATTTAAACAGATGATCTTAATTATTTATGAAAATTTTCTGTTAACAATTGTCGGAACGCATAAGCGACAAAAACATACAATTTCTAAAGCGGTGTTTTAAATCGAGTATCTTAATTATTTACAGCGAGGACATCACTACAATACAATTTCACTACATTGTCGACTGATTTTATTCTAGTCAAACTTTTTTACCGTCGTACTGTTCTGCCCACGCTCACTCTAAAGTATCTACAGAAAACATTTAAAATACAAAACTTTTAGAAAAGGGGAACCAACTTCAACAGCAAAATACGTAATTTCGTTTACTTGAATACTTATTTCAGTTATTTTGACTTGGATAGTTCCAAGATTCCTTAACCGATTTTGATAAAATTTTTTATTTAAACTCTGTAACCAAGCGCAGAGTTAAAATATTCCTCTTCGATTTAAAAACCATTTTAATAGCGTTTTTTTTAAATTCTGAGAAATAATTTCGGTATATTACAATTGTCCATGGGCGACAGTGACCACTTACCATCAGACGGATGGTGAAAAAATAAAACCATTAACATAAAACCGTAATCGAAACGTCGGGTTGTATGCGCAACATTTACGTTTGAGCTCCTTTACAACGCCCCTATATACATATAGAATTTAAAATTGTCCTATAATATAATTATCTTAAGGGGGTCAAAAGAGCAAATAGTACTACCAGATGTTAAATGGTCCCTATCGCTTATGAACGTCTGCAACGTCTGCCATTGGCGAAGAGATATCTATATATTCGAAGCTTGAAAATCTCCAAATTAAAGTGCTCGGGAAAACCTCAGGAGAAAGATGCCACAGTCTGCACATACGTGGTAAAAAGACTTGTGAAGTCCGCATTTTCGGTGTCGACCATGCATCCAGGTGGTGTGGATGATATCGAGTCCTAGGGCGAAGATTGCGATCCAATAAATAGCGCATCACACTCAACGGCCCCCATTAAAATCTCATGACCTTGTGTCGGGGGGCCGAAAACACTCACAACACCAACACAAGCACCCAGACCACGACAAACATCTGTATGGCCAATCGTTATGCCGTGAGCGGGGATCGAACCCGCGACCGTTAGCGCTTCAGTCAGTTGCAGTGACCATTGCGCCAACGCGTCTGTCGTCCAATATATTTAACATTCAAGTACATATCAATCATTACTACTGTTTAGGGTAAGCTAAAGCTAAACGTAATGGTAAACTAGGACATTATACATGGTACACTCAGTTTATACACCAAATGTCTCTGTATGAAGGCAGGGGTTACACTTATCACTGGTATACAGAGACACTCGGTGTATAAATAAAGTGTACCGTGTATAGTATCGAAGTCTAAACTTACCGTAAGACAGTAGGCATACGTGCGCCGACAATATACCAGGCATGTATGTAAGCGCTTACCCGATGTCCTACGTGAGTGAACGCGATGCGTCGCGGCGCGGCGCGAAAACAACAAACAATTGACTCCTATTGAAGTGGCTACGTGACAGAGTTGAGATAGCTTAATGGTTAGAGCTCGACGATCTCAACCGATCCAGGTTCAAAATACGGCTAGCACCTCTGAATTTCAAAGAATTTCATTCAAGTGCCGAAGTTATCTCTAAAATCATTTCATGCTCAGGGGTGAAAAATAAAATCGTGAATCTTGGATACGGTGACAATGCGGGATGATTCGCACACATATAGTCCAAGCTGCCACGCGCGTCGCGTTCTCTTTGACTCGCCTACGTAAGACGTCGCCTTAAGCGAAAACGCGACGTTATTTAGGGCAAGCGTTTGTGACATTTTGTTACATTACGACATTATGTAGGCTGGATTTAGTCGAGCTCTTCGAGTCGGTTCCAAAACTCAAATGCATTTTCGAATAAAGGTTACGCGGTCGCATTTACAGCCGAACAATGGACGTTGCGATTTTAGTACTTTGCGAATATTGTAACATTTTTGGTAACATTCTGGATATAAAACGGAATTAAAGCGGAAACAATATAGCGTTGGTAATGGGGTTTCGTTATTGATTTTAAAATGGATCGGTTTGAAATGTTCTCTGATAAATGGGGACACTGTTCTTACTGTAAACGTTTATGAACTAACAAAATATCGCCATATTATGTTACTTTAGTATATAAATATGTGTTAGTGTGAGTGAGCTAATGATGAAACAACGTAGCGTCTCAAGTTTTACAGTTAGAATTGAAAATGTTAATTTTAAACAGTCTAAATAACAGCGAAACAACAATACAACAACAACAAAGAGTTATTAAGGTAAAATTTAGACTGCAAGGTATTCATTTAGAGTGCACAACGTAAACATACATAACAGCTTAAAATATGGCAGATAACATTTCTATTATTACGTTTCTGAAACACATTTAATAAGGTTGAATAAAAACTGAATAGTACTAAACTTTTTTTTTTATTTATTTATTTCTCAAATAATAACATTGTTAGAAAATGATACAAAATCGCCAAACTGTAAAACAGTTTGTTGGCGAAAGACGCGCTCTTACTATTAATATGTTATATTTTTTTCTTAACTAATTATAATAATGAAATAATGTAATGTAAACGACAGATACATATACAAGGAAAATGCAACGAAATCAAAACAAAAAAAACATAAAACTACTTCGAAAACGAAATAAGTAAACTAAAATGTAATTAATTGAAAAAATTATAAACTCGCCCGCATGTGCAGTCAGCAGTCATAAAATCAATCAATCTAAAAGCCTATAAATGAGAATCGTTGCTAACAAACTTTAAAAAGTTATAGATCCTAAACGATAATTCTGATTGAAAATCGCTATAAGAAACCTAAAAATGATTTTTAAATATCTATTCTACGATATCCCACTTGACATAGTTCGTCGATTTTCATTTTTTATTTTTTACATAATGGCATTCAAAGCTGGCCATTTTGACTTTCCTTTCCATCAAGCAGTCGGGTTATATATGGATACTGTTAAGCAATAATGAGTTAACTCACAAAAAGTCAAATTCGAAGAAATTGGTGTATTTTGATACTGCGGTACCTATTTAACATTATTAAAAAAAATTTAAAGTCATCTAAACTAAATAAGTACGGAAAGAGGTTCCTTAATTTAATGTTTCGAATTTCAAGTGCGTTTCATATTTTGCGATTTACACAATTATCTCATATTTTTGACAATCTTTTTCTTAGATAAAACTTTTAATTATATCAATCTGCTTCTAATTAATTATACTTTTTATCCAAATAGAAAAGAAAAGATTTATATATGCTTTTTCAAACAAATTTATCAAGAATAGGTTTGACATCTTTAGACGCCATTTTCTCAACGAAGTTCGCGTGACTTGACATAATATTGCTTATCAGCGTCCATATATTAAGTACTATGTCACTCTTTCTGATGTCGACTAAATTTAGCTTTAAGAAAACTTCAATTTCAAACATTTGAACCTTCCAGCTACTTAAAAAATTCGATGACTATAAATGGATGCTGATAAGCAACCCACTAAAAGTTAAATTCAGAGCTATTAATGTATTCTAATAGTACATCACCTATTTAACATTATTAAATATAATGTCAAGGTATCTAAATTAAATAAGTATGGAAAAAGTTTCTTAATTTATTATTTCGAATTTCATGTGTGTTCCATATTTTGCAATTATGCAATAATCTCAAATATTTGAAAACCTTATTATTCGATAACATATTACACATATCAATCTACATTTAATTCATTATACCATTTATCAAAATGTAAAGAAAAGATAGAGATACACGTCTTCAAATAAATTGATTATAAATAGGTTGGACATTTTAAGGTGCCATTTTCTCAAAATGAAGTCCATGTGGCTTGACACAGTATTGCTTATCAGCGTCCAAATATGATTGATGATCTAAAAAATTAAATACTTCGTTGCATCTAGTTTTTGGAGTATTTATTACAGTATTTATACATTTTTACGAACAAAAACTCACGTGGAAGGCCGCGGGTTGAAGCTAATAGAAGTAAGTTAATTTACTTACAAGGGATATAACTTAATTCTCATGTTAAGCAGCGAATTAGCAGTGTAAGATACGAATAATACCTCTTATAATGTAAATATATATCTGAAGAAAGGTCATTTAGAGTCATTTTATTATGTTTCTTAGTGTTTTTGATATCACATGATATCCTTTTACGTATTTTAAAAATTGGATGCTTAGTTAAAAATATATGTACATAAGTACATTTATGTATTTATTTACAATTTTCAATTTTATATATTTATATTAAACATACAGTAATTACCGGGGAATTGGTCAAAATGGACAAATCACTAAAATTTGAAAAAAAAAAATTTTTTTGTAATATCGTTAACAATACTTCCTTGACTTTGTACATCCAAGGTATGAAAATGAAATTGTATATTATATAGGAATTATGTCAATAATAAAATACGGGGTTTATATTTAATAATGTACATACTAAAATGTTACTACCGATATTATAATTTTGAGCATATATTTCTCAGTCGTAATGATATCGTGGACCAATTTCACCATAATTGCAATTTCCCTGAGTAAATTTAGTGGCATTGTAAATAGCCCCACTTAAATAATCAAAAGCCTGAAAGTAATAGCTCAAGAAAATTAGATATTTTTACATTCACGAGAGTTGGAAGAAATTTAATACGAGGTTTGTGTACTGGAAATACTAGTGTTGTAGTGAATAAATTACTTTTCGAACGGTGAGTGAGAGAGCTGGAATCGTCTCTTCATTATTTCTCAGTAAAAAATTACTTTTTATTCCCTTTGTTTTATTTTCACTAAAAATTCTCTATAAATCTCAATTTAGTTTCATTGATTTCTCAAATACGTTGCAAAAAAAATTATTATTGTCTGTATTTCGGAAACAGTATACTTTTAGGCAAAAAAAAACATAAATTGTAACTAAGTCAATTTAGTATAAAAGTTATTTTTACTAATATTGAAGACGCCAAAGTTTGTATGTGTATGGACGTTCGTTACACTTTCACACAAAAACTATCAAATGGACATTAATAAAACTTGACGATAATAAAGCTTATACATCAGAATAACACATTGGCTATAGATTAAAACTAATCCCGCACAGACGAAATAGCGCCCACTCCAATCCAATCTATTTTTGTATATTTGTCTATGTCTATGCGATCCGAAACCATTGATCGGATTTTGATGAAACTTTGGTAGGGCGCTCTGGGCACGCAAACAAGGGGTTCTTGTCCACTCATGTAGGTATACAAAGTATTATATAAAGATCAAGATTATCGTGAGTAATTTTAGTTAGAAATTGTATTGTATTTTGTTAAAAAATGATTTACACAGAAAAATTTCAGGACAAGCGTTTACGTCATATAAATTTGTATAAGGCCACAAAATCTATACTAACATTAAAAGTTAAATTTCCCTTTTTGTCTGTAGCGTTGGAGCTCCCTAACGAATAGCCATATTTTCAAGGCAAAACATTCTTATTACAATTAAAATTACTACGATCATCTTAAGATATATTGTAATATTTAAGCAAACGAAAACACTCGTTAGATATTAAATTCACTCGGAGACGTGCTCTATACCTGGCTATTATCATGAACCGAGGTATCATTATCTTAATGTTAGTCGCGAAATAGCGAATATACGCTAACCTAATAGGCTGAGCCGTGAAACTGAATAAATGATAGCTTGCGGTGCGTTCACATTGACAAAAGAGGAGCGGGCTTTAAAACTTCGACCTAATTTTCCTATTATAAATGGACGCTGATATGCTATACTGTGTCAAGCCACACGAACTTTATTTTGAGAAAATGGCGTCTAAAGATGTCAAACATATTCTTAATAAGTTTGTTTGAATAAATATTTATCCATAATTTCTTTTCTTTTTTATTTAAGCTGTAATGAATTAAAAGTAGGTAGATATACTTAATACATTATCTAATAAAAAGTTTTTTAAAATATAAGATTAGTGTACAAATTAAAAAATAAGGAACGACCTGGAATTTCAAAACAACTAATTAAGAAACTTTTTTCCGTATTTATTTAGTTTATATGACTTTATTTTTTATTAAATAATGTTAAATAGGTGATGCAGCATCAAAATACACCAATATCTCCGAATTTCACTTTTTGTGGGTTGACACATTATTGCTTATCAGCATCCAAATATGAAAGTAACTTTGTTTGTATGTTTGTCTATCTCTTTTTTACGGTTACGGTTACGGTTACGGTTTTTACGCTTTTAAGTTCAGTGGAACTAATATTGATGAATTTTGGTTTTTTACATTGTACCTCATCGAAGGACGTGGAATATTTTTTATTTTAATAGGAGGTAAAAATTTGGATGGCGAACACATAATTCCTCAAAGGAATATAATAAAACTGATTATTCTACGCAGATTAATTCGCAAATGCCATCTAGAAAATAATATTTTTTTTTTAATTCTACTTTTGTACGCAGGTATCGAAAGCAATAACAACACACCGGACATGACAACTAGGATAGTACAACCACATAGACTACCCGACTTACAAGACTGCTCTGTAGCGTGACCTGAGCCTACCGGGTTGAAAGGATTGACCTCGGTGCAAAGTGCATCGGTGAGGTGGCCCGGGCAGTAAGGTCCACCTAACGCCCGTACCTAGATGTATCCATCCAGTGAATAAAAAATAAGTTAACAAACTGAACTGTAACAGTCTGCAAATATACAACTGCTAAGCAAAGACCCCATCTCCTATTAAGGTTAGGAACTTAATCCGGCAAGTTGCACTACTAGGGGTTGGTATACATGTGTTTTCATTTTCTTACGACACGTGCATATTTCCTCGCGATGTTTTTCTTTACCGCAGATGACACAAATTTAGCAATCATCGGTTAAGATCGACGTGTTCTAATCATTAATCCATCTTGACTCTAAGTTCACAAAGTTTTATCGTAATCGCATGAATGGTAGCAACGCATACAATACGAAAGCAACAACAAACTTTGATTTTTATGCATTAGATTACAGACAGACACGTTGGCGCAATGGTTACTGCAACTGACTGTAGCGCTAACGGTCGCGGGTTCGATCCCCGCTCACGGCAAAGTGTCTGTATTGGCCATACAGATCTTGTCGTGGTCTGGGTGTTTGTGTTAGTGTTGTGTATGTTTCCGGACCCCCGACACAAGGTCACAAGATCTTAATGGGGCCGTAGAGTGTGATGCGTTTATTATTATTATTTATTATTACAAATTACGAATTCATATATAAACGCTAATAAGCAATACTATGTTAAGCCACATGGACTTCATTTTGAGAAAATAGCATCTAAAGGTGTCAAACATATTCTTAACAAATTTGTGTGAAGACTTGTATGTGTTATACATATATCTATCTTCTCTTTGCTAATTTGATCAAATGTATAACGAATGAATAGTAGATTGGTATAATAAAAGGTTTTATGTTAATAATAAGTTATTCAAATATATTAGATTATTGCACATTACAAAAAAATGAGCGTACTTCTATATTCGAAACAATAAATTAGGAAACTTTTTTCCTTCTTATTCAATTTAGGTGACTTGAAAAATATTAAAATAATGTATATGACGCATTATCAGAATACCAAAATATCTATCAACGACTTTTTGTGTGTGGACACATTTTAGCTTATCAGCATCCATATATTCTGTTATGCAAAAGAAGAAAACTATACCGGGAAATGTAAAATCCATCGAAATAGCATGTACATTTCAATACAAGAGCGATCAAAAACATTTAAGCGTCGCTTGCCAGCTGCGGGAACAATCGGGGCTTCCGCAATATCGCGATGCGATCAAATGGTTATTGATTTATGTAAAATACCACACCAGAACTCATCTGTACCGCATCTACGTCGGTTTAAACGATAATATAATTTATTTAAAAAAGAAAACTATTGAAAAAGGGAATAGTAACACGTCGTCAAAATTGAAGCCGTCACCTCCACACATACGCAAATACGCATACACTCACACACAGATACACATACACACACTATTTCATTTGTGAATTCCTTATATAGTTAGTTAGATTGTAACCTAAATTTTTTTTTTCTAAATTTTAAGACCATTCGCGCTGATTTGTTACATAAATATTATATTTAATTACTTTAGAAATATGATCTTTGTGGCCATATTTTTGTACTAATTAAAACTGTGCACATTTAAATAAACAAATAAATAATTAAAGTTTCAAGTTGTATTTGTTTTTTTTTTTGCTTTAATTTAGCGAACAGTTTAAGCGGATTTCCGTAGCATATGATAAATTTATATTGTGTAACAAAATAGATCTTATATGACGTATCATAAATACTGTCTTAATACTGTCATGTATAAAAAAGAATTAAATAGTCGTTATCCGAAAATCAACTCGTTTTAATAGTATGAACCAACTAGCTGTGCCCGCGACTTCGTTCGCGTGGATTACAGAATGCTTGGTATGTCTCCTGCAAATCAAGGTTATAATAGTCTGCGGTGCTGCTCAAAAAAGAAGCTTTTTACTTTGGATCTGGGAACTTTCTGGTTGTTTTTATAAGCAGACACTAACTCAGATATGGTATTCCTCCACGGTTTTCGCTATAAATGTTGAAGAAAAGTTGTTTTGTGCTAGTCTTTAAAATTTTGACTGCAAAATAGTAAGTTCCCACCGAGGTTCTTCTTGTATTATATATCGGGTGACTTTTTTTAACTGGGCTTGATAGGCCAAATCCGGAACTTTAAGGAATCGCGAAAAATACTTAAAGGAGTCTCGTGTCCGATTTTAAGAAATCTAAAACTGCATCATAAGTTTTTTAATTTCATGATTCTCCTGACCTGGAATTGAACCCACTAATTAAAAAAAAATGCATTCTGTATTATTGCACCACCTACCTAATAGTGTCACTTGTAAGAATCAACTTTTGGAAAGTTTTAGGAAAAGATTTATTTTTTAACAAAATAACATTAAATCTATACATGAATTAGAAGTTAAGTAATCGATTCTATATATATTAAATATACATATCAAATATGTGGGTTAAATCACGGCTCCCGGTAAGTTTAGAAAAAAAGTCTGCATAACTTCGAACGATTCGTTTATTTGCATCAAAATGCTAGTCACCTACTAAAGTAAGGAAGAGTGTAAAGAATATCAAAAATTTATAAAATGAATAACTCACAGTAACTTCTTTTATGTTTGTCTATTTTTTCTATGTGAGCTATACAAAGTAGATAGAATGTGACGTTTGTTTTGGTCCCCGTCACCTACTCCGTTACCTAAGTAGGTTTAGATAATTCCTAAAAAGATGAATCAATTTATTGAAAATCTACATTTCACTGGACTCGGCTATTGTACTCACCCGCTATTAGTGTTACAACATCCCGTTATAATTTAAAAATTTCACTTTCAGGTATGATCGTTTTTTTGAAGAATTACAAAAGATTTAATTAATGTATGAATTTGATAGAATTCTGTAAAAAAATTGCCCTTTATTTTTGTTGCAGTTAACTATATAATAATACCTCTCTGAAGTTGATTCTTATAATATGTGACAGTATCAGATGATGCAATCATACAGAATGTTAATTTTTTCCAAAATCAACGTGTTCGTTTCTGGCTAGGAGAATTTATTTTTCAAAAAACTAATGAAATAGTTTTAGTTTTTATTAAAATCGGCTCTGTTACTTCTTTAATTATTTTTCGCTATTTTTTATAGTTTCGGATTTGGTCTATCATATCCAGTAAAAAAATTACCCAGTAAATATATTATTTTCCAAATTATTATATTTATATAATATACATATGTCTTCCATATTTGAATTAGATGTTGTTCACTTTTTCATTGTTCCTTATTACATTAGCTTTCAGCAGTGAAAGTTTCGTCAAAATCGGTCCAGCTGTTTCAGATATTAGCCGAAAAAAATTGAGTGACAGATAGACAGATAAAAATTTTAAGATTGGTAATTTTGTTGTAAGTACCGTGTATACTTTAATATGCATTTATTTAAAATTAAAAACAGACATCAATTTTATTTATTTTTATACCTTCCCTTCTTAAATCGGAAATTGATCACTATTTTATTGGTTTCTACAATATTTTGTTATCGCGTAATTCTCTTTTTTACTTATTCATTAAAATAAACATATTAAAAAAAGTAGCTAAAGTTAATCCTTATAATATTAGCCATTAAATACTAAACTTTGTAATATTTCGTGAACTAATAAAACTTTGTAATATTTCGTGAATTTCTTCTTCCATCTCCTCTCCCTTTCTGGACCTCACGTGATTAATGGACATTCCCTAATTGCTTGTGAAAGTCCCATCAAATTTAATTCAGCTGTTTCAGAGATTAGTAGTAAGAAACAGACTGACAGACAAAAAATTAAAAAATTGATTTTTTGATGTAAGTAATGTATAGATACTTTTATGCATTTAGTGAAAAGCATAAAATACTGTTCGACGTGAACCCTTAAATTGACATAACTTTTTTTATGAATCGATTGAAATTAAATAAACACCAAATGTTAAGTGAACCTTACTGCAATATAATCATGAAAACCACATCTAAATCGGATAAGCCGTTTCTGAGATTAGCGGGCGCAAACGCACTGATAAACAGACAAACAGACAAAAATTCTAACAATTATTGTTTTGGGTTCTATTGCGTATGTAAAGGCCCATATAATTTGTTTTTTTTCATATATCTTCTATGTACAGACAGCGACCCGTTAGAATTTTTTTATATGTATAGATTAAAAATATCTAAAATAGAAGTAAGCCTAAGTCACTTCTTATAACATTTGCTAACTGCAAGTAAAAGTACCATCAAAACTGGTTCAGCCGTTTTAAAGATTAGTCGGAACAAACAGATAGGCAGACAGACTGACACACAAAAATTTAAAAATTTATTTTTTGATATAAGTACTGTATATATGTATGTACTTTCATGCATTTAGTGAAAAGTACAAAATAATGTTCGACGTGAACCCTTAAATTGACATAACTTTTTTTATGAATCGATTGAAATTAAATAAACACCAAATGTTAAGTGAACCTTACTGCAATATAATCATGAAAACCACATCTAAATCGGATAAGCCGTTTCTGAGATTAGTGGGCGCAAAGGCACTGATAAACAGACAAACGGACAAAAATTCTAACAATTATTGTTTTGGGTTCTATTGCGTATGTAAAGGCCCAAATAATTTGTTTTTTTTCATATATCTTCTATGTACAGACAGCGACCCGTTAGAATTTTTTTTTATATGTATAGATTAAAAATATCTAAAATAGAAGTAAGCCTAAGTCACTTCTTATAACATTTTCTAACTGCAAGTAAAAGTACCATCAAAATTGGTTTAGCCGTTTTAAAGATTAGTCGGAACAAACAGATAAGCAGACAGACTGACAGACAAAAATTTAAAAATGTATTTTTTGATATAAGTACTGTATATATGTATGTACTTTCATGCATTTAGTGAAAAGTACAAAATAATGTTCGACTTGAACCCTTAAATTGACATAACTTTTTTATTTATGAACCGATCGACATGAAACAAACCCTAAATGTTAAGTGAAGCTTACTACAATATATTAGTGAAAACCGCATCTAAATCGGATAAGCCGTTTCTGAGATTAGCGTGCACAAACGCACAGATAAACAGACAAACAGACAAACAGACAAACAGACAAACAGACAAACAGATAAGAATTCTAAAAATCTTTGTTTTGGGTTCTATTGCGTTGGTAAAGGCCCCCAGTAAGATTTTTTTTCATATATCTTCCATGTACAGACATCGACCCTCTAGAATTTTATTATTAGTATAGATATAGATATAAACGTATAGATATTATTATAGATCCGTTAGTGTGTAAACGTAATTTTTAAAAACTATTCGTTCTGTCATTAAAACTAAGAACACATTTTTTTTTATTTTCCAAGTACAAATTATATGGACGCTGATAAGCAATACTATGTCAAGCCACACAGACTTCATTTTGAGAAAATGGCGTCTAAAGATGTCAACCCTATTCTTAATTAATTTGTTTGAAGACGTATTTATCCATCTTTTCTTTTCTTTTTTTGATAAAAGGTGTATTGAATTAAAAGCAGATTGATATATTTAATATATTATCTAATAACAAGTTTTTTAAATGTTTGAGATTTTTGAATAAATTGCAAAATATGGAACGCACTTGAAATTCGAAACAATTAAGAAACATTTTCAGTACTTATTTAGTTTATATGACTTCAATTTTTTTAATAATTTTAAATAGGTGATTCAGTATTAAAATACATCAATATCTCCGAATTTCATTTTTGTGGGTTGACACATTATTGCTTGTCAGCAAACATATATCAATCAGCGAAATCATAGCGATTAAAACATTGACATTTCTCGCTTTCATTAACAGATCTTCACCTCATCGGAATTCTCAAGAGAACGTTGCCAAAACTACAGGCCAAGAGAAACGAAATCGAAATAATTAAAAACCTAACAAAAGCCTTTCTTAGCTTGAGAAAAAGAAAAAATTTACGTTTCTTTACAAAAGTTCCATCGTCATTATTACTCTTGCTTTTTAACAATAAACAATAAATACTTGTTACGAGAACTATACTATATACTAAAAGCACAAGACAATGCTTACTATTTCATGCTGAATAGAATTAACTAGCTATCCTCGGTTTTATTCGTATTTAATGGACCCTGTTAACACCATACGTTTTTATCTGTCCAACAGATTTAGTTTGATTGGAGTTATTGTCAAAACAACGTTTGTTCTTAGTAATTTTTTTTAGAATTTTTTTTTTTTTATGTTAAGTTTGACAATTTTATTGCTATTACAAAATAAATAATTAAACATATTTAATATTTTCTTACTAAATGGACTTCTAATTTTCTTCATTAGTAAAAGGAATTCTTTTAATTCAAAGCAGGGAGCTAAATAAAACGATATAGATATGAAATTTTAATAAAAAAACTCTAAAACGCTTGAGGCTGTCAATGTGAACGAGTACGAAAGTCATCGTTAACACGTTGCGATGATTGGCCACATTCATGTTTTATACCGCTCTGTTTGCATAATACGCACAGATTAAAATGCCTATTTATTTTTATTTATCCTACTTTATTTGTGCGGTTTATAGGTCAATGCTATCGTTTGTCTCGCGCTGGTGAACGCCATATTTCTGCTATAAGTATTTCTCTGTTTCCTGTTTTGCCGTAAACCTTTGTCGGCCGATATTTGCATACACTACTGGGAAGGAATTAATAGTCAGTTACCTACTAATGTTCATAAAAACAAAAATCATCATCAAAACGTATTTTTTTTTTTGTATTTTTTTATCTTCATAAAAGGGAAACTATTTATGGCATCTTAGATTAGATCTGTTTTAAAGTGTTGTAAATAAAAGTTTGAGGTAAGTATGTATGTGATCTTAACTATTAGTACAATAGATACAATTATAAGCTTTGTTTTTGCTTAATTCAAGATAATATAAGACAATTAAAGTTATCAGAATCGCTTGTAGACGCGCTTCACCTTTACAAGCATCTTTGATTGATTGTCTATTAATTTAAATGAATTTGTTGAATTTAATTGCATTTTAAATCTTATACACCATGCCATATATAAAGTATTTTAAGAAATATATTTTGAAAATAAAATTATTAGTATTGAGTTTTAATTGCAAAAAGTTAACATTATTTATTAATAAACTCAAATTCGATCGAGAAATTCGATCAAAAATGACTACACATTATTGGACACAAAACGCAAAAAACGTTACACTTGGTAATTCAGTCGCATATTTTTATTTTAAAGTCACAAAATGTCATCAACATTTATTTGTAGTTATTTTTTAATCATAAATTATGTATCACAAAATTATATAAAACTAAATTAATAACTAACTTATATATTATATATTAATATGCAAAATTCATAAACATACCATAATTGTGTAGTCTTACACAATTATGGTATGTTCATGGATTTAATTATCTACTACTTTAAGAATTTTATTATCTCATATTCAAATCAAATATTAAGACATAAGAAATGAAACTAGTAACCCCTGGAGTATTAAATACAGAAGGTCTTGCAATTCAACTATGAGTTCCGATAATTGCATCTTTTGCCATTCATTCATCGGTCATTAATAACGGTGATGCCAATTGTACCGTAATCATCAGAGTTTTTAACTTATGATTAATGAATTATTATTTATTTTTATAGTAACATAGACTATGAGAAACATAGAAAACAATATGATTTAAAAATAACCTAAACACGCTTAGTAAAAATGATAATTTTTGCAAAAGATTTTTGCTTTTAATTTAACATTTTTACTTAGCTTCTGAATGTGACTAATATATTATATAGTAGTTTAGTAGGTATATAATAAATCTCCTTATTTTTAATTATTTCCTTTGAATAAATTTCCGTAGTAAAATTTATTACGAAATTAGTAGGTTCTCGCGATTTCGTCTGCGTAAAATAACTACTTTGAATACATAATTTTTTGAAAAATGATGACATTTGCCTACAAAATTTCAGCCACTATTTCCCGCCCTTCAAGTTTTTATTTTCGCTATAAAAGTAGTCTATATTCTTTTCCAGAATTTAAAATTGATAAAAATTTGCTTTGCGGTTTTGGCGTAAGAACTAACAAACATACAGACAGATGGAGTTTAACATTTATAATATAAACTACGAACATCAACTTCATATTTAATTTTTCGTACATAATAAGTAACGAACTCGAAATTGACTTTTTAATTTATTTTTGCAATTGTTCATATTTGTACGATAGCCGTGCATATAATTACAGTAATCACAGAGATGATATTTAACCGGATATCGAGTAATATCGAGTATCGGGTAATTATTTTGTATGTTGTGGGTAGCCATTGTTCTTACAGAATACTGTTGTTAATATTTACCCTCTACCGCAAACAATTACAATAATTAAACGCGTGATTTAATATTTTGTACGTCGTGGGTAAAGAAATTGCGTATTTTATCGTTTTTGCGGGCCTACGAAAATCCAGTTTTAACCGCTTCGGAAACCGGTTTTCACCGCTTTCGCGGGTCACCTGCGTGTAATGACGTGGGGATTGACTGGCGATAAACATACAACTACATGACGTAGAAACGTAATAATCCGAAACCACTTAAGGTCGAACGAAGGAAATATATTCGTCGGACTTGTAGCGAATATCACTTTTAAGTTTTATCAATGGACTCATTGTACTGTGCTTATTGAATGTTATGTACGGATGGATTTAAGCAATCGATACGTTATCTTAAGGGATATTGTATGAAACTGTCACTTTCAGAATTTAAAAACTTTCCGATGGTTATATGAATTATTAAATGGTTGTATGCATTTCAGCACAAAAACAGACATCAACAGTTTTAAACAATTTCTTATAGAAATAGGCATCTTATCTCATTTCCACATATTTTTACTTGTTTATAATAAAATTTAAGACATTAAAGTGTTATTCTATGAATAACGTATATTCATTAAATGCATATATCGCACGCTTCTACAGATCACATTGTACAAGAATTCAAAAGTTCACATTTTTGGGAAATCGCAAAAACGTTTCGCATTTGTGACTTTAGCCGTTTAGTTTGACTTTAATTTTACAATGTTGATAGAACAGTTTTTTTTTTTCATAATTTTAAATTATGAACTTCAGAATTATGAGAATCTAGAATATATAATATCGTATATAAAATATAATATCGCGTAACGCGATATAACATCCAAAAGCGCCATCTATTATTAAATTTAGTAAAACAAAAAAAATGTATTTTTACATATTCGTGTCGTTATATTACATTTAACGTTATACTCGCCATATGGTAATAAATATCCAGCCAAAGTTACGGTTGAAATTTACATTCTGCCTACGTAATGATGATCCGCCAGAAAGTTAACAACATTTATACCCGAATGAATTACTCATTAAAATATTATTTCGTGTAAAGCAATGTTATGGAAAGTTTGATACGTTCTTTAATCGATTCAAATTCATTAATTAAATGGACTTGAATTATATTATTTGTAGTCTTATTATTATAATAGAGTTTATGAAACTATAAAAAACAAAATTTAATATGCGTTTAATATGTTATTTGTATAAGGCAAATTACGTATGAATTTAAATACATATGGAATCCAAAAAAGGTAGAGCGATTTTGATGAAATTTAAGACAATCTTCAAGATCACCCTGCGGGTGACAGGATCACAAAGCTTTATAGAGATCGGATCAAATAGATATTACATAAAACATTTCTACAAAAATATATCTCTTCAAGCGATTAAGTTTCCATTTATGTTTATAAATAAAAGGGATTTAATTTAGTATATTTATTAAAAGTAGGCACTTTTGATTTCTTTTCTAACATTCGTAAGCATGTATATAAAATATAATATAAAGTGGTCAAATATAATGTATATTTAAAAATTTATAGCTTATATTTATAAATAAACAACAATTTCAATTCAATAACAATTTAGGATAACTCTAAAAAGTTACTTTTGAGTGAGTTCAAGATATTTATTAATTTGTTTTATGGCTGTAGTTCAGATCATTTATAATTTTAATTACTTATAGTATTATAAGTTTCTCTAATAGAAATATCTTATTATTATTATTGGTAGCAAAGGTATCTCAATAATATATATTTATTGAAAACAACATTAAAAAATTGCCGTCTCATGTTTTCGTGTAGCAATAAAGACTGCGAGTACGAAATATCTCAAATCAGCTAAAACCCGCAGAAAAACTATTCCCAAACAGATAGACACATCAAAGACAGAAATATAATACTTATTCCGTAACATTAAGATGGAATATTCCGTACAGAATCTTTATAGTGGTCCACGACAGAGCCGGTCATCCATCATGGCGATACAGTTAGTTCGTTATCTCCAAAACTCTACGAAACTGCGATATTAAGGCGATATCATCTTAGATCTCATTTCATTAGGGCTAGTGGAAGATCATAAGGCCTAGCACAAAGAGGGTATCAACGTAATGCGGGCTCTTGTCAGTGACTGCCAAACGTGCTTAGCTTAAATGCAAGCTGCCAAGTCGAACGGATTGCAGCCATTTTAACAAACGATCTATTTATTTGATGTTAACCTCCATTTAACCTGTCTATTGCATTCGTTGTTTCGAATTTAGAACTAATTTGGAACGAGCTAATTGACTAACTTTGTGGAATATAAGATATTTGGACGCTGATAAGCAATACTATGTCAAGCCACACGGACTTCGTTTTGAGAAAATTGCGTCTAAAGATGTCAAACCTATTATTAATTAATTTGTTTGAAGAAGTTTATATTCATCTTTTTTTTCATGTTTGATAATAAATAACCAATTTGGCCATTCAACGGGGTAATGCTGCCAGTATTTTGGGAACTTTACCCAGATGCAGTGGCTTGGATGAGGTCTACAATGTTTTGTAAAAAATAATCCTTTTTTTTATTTTTTGTATTAATTAAGATGTAAATAGTTTAATAAATAATTATGGTTTTTAATGTAAATTTCATAAAAACAAAAATTACAATACGTAATTATATTACGCGTAATTTCTCGGTTCGGTCGTAATTCGGTTTCTAATCCGTTGTCGCCTCAAATTTTTTTACGTAACAAAACACTTTATTAAAAGTAGATTAAAATGTTTTATCTAAGAACTTTTTTTATATATGAGATTATTGCATGTTACAAAATATGAAACACATATCAATATTCAAAACATTAAATTAAGTAACTTTTTTCCGTACATAATCGATTCCGTTTTAATCGAATGACTTGAACGATTTTTGAATAATGTTAAATACGTGAGGCATTGTCAAAATAAATCAATATGTCCGAATTTGAATTTTTGTGGGTTGAAATACTATTGCTTAACATCCATTTAAATCCAAAGGTTAAATTTATTACATCGGATTGAAAAACCGTAAGGATTCTTATGATATGTCACGCGAAGACATGAGTATTTTTGATGAATTAACATAAAGATGACTCCAGGCGATGTATAATAATTTCAATAGTCACAAATCTATGTTTTCCTATTTAATTCTACGTCGGAATCTTAAAGAGTAGAAATTAATATAACTTGTTCGTTCGCAGCTTCTCCTGCATGCCATATTGAAAATATATTTTAATATATGCATGCTGATAAGCAATAACGTGTCAACGTACAAAAAGCCAAATTCAGAGATATTGATATGTTCTGATAGTGCATCATGTATTTTAAATAAATACGAATAAAAGTTCTTTAATTAAATGTTTCGAATATTGAAGTGTGTGCTATATTTTGCAATATAAAATAACCTCATCATTAAAACAACTTATTTGACAAAAATTTTCATTAAACCAATCTGTTTTTATTTCATTACACCTTTTATCAAAATAGAAAAGAAAAGATATACGCCATCAAAAAAATTTGATAAGAATTTGCTCGACATCTTTGGACGCCATTTTCTCAAAATGAAGTCTGCGTGGCTTGACATATATGCTTATTAGCGTTCATATATAAGCGAAATTTTTGACAAAGTTCATCAAAATACGTTCCGTAATGTTTGCGTGAAAAAGTAACAAAATCAAACTATTCGTCCAAACATCGAAACATAAATTTATCTCCACAAACTTTTGCATTTATGTTAGTACTTATTACTATACTAGCTGGTGCTCGCGACTTCGTCTGCGATGTCTGTGATGCCTACGTCATATTAGCTTTATGCATACAAAGTCTCAGCCCGATCGGTTTAAAATTGACAAAGTTTCATACAAACTTTCATCCCCTATATTATCCCCTTGGACGTAAAATTAATAAAAATCTTTTTCGGATGCCTATGTGATAACATTTATCTGCATGAAAAATTTAAATTCGATCCGTCCTGTGGTTTGGGCTATGCGTTGATAGATCACTATGTCAGTCAGTCAATCAGTCACCTTTGAATTATATACATAGTATATATAATATATAGTTCAGTTACATCACAACGAAGACAGCGCATAAGGATGTCGTTTATTACATGTGCACATTTCTAGCGTGAACCATAAAAGACTATATAACCCGACATCCGCATATAAAAACAACTCACAATACACGTCTCGCGAAGATGTAAACACGACGATTCATTGTACGGCCGAGCAGTTGCTAAATTAATATCGAGATATTTGCCAAACGTGTCCACAGACGCGGATAATTGCACTCAAGGATCTGGCCCAATAAGCTATTAAGAGTTGTAATCTTAATTATCTATTCGCTATAGTTCGAAAACTAATTTTATCTGCCTTGAACTAAACACGTGTATGTAAGATATGATTATTGATTCTTCTTGTTTTCTGAACTTTTATTCTGCTTATTAATACAAATATGTTTTTTTGTATACCAAAACAAACAGACACCAAAAAAAAACCCCGACAACCTATTCTTTGAGAGTATTTTAACAAGCACCAACCTGGGTACAGCAGAGGTATCGTTCCTCTGCTATAAGTTGGTGGGTATCCTGCTGATCCTGGCTGCAGCATCAGACCAACAATTTCATATCTTTGCATATTCATGTTGCATGCATAGGTGTTTAAAATTTTTGGTCACATATATTCGAAAGTAAATCAAATGCTTATTGTCTAAGATTCCGCAGCTAAAAAGAATAGAGCTCACGATCTTGAAATGGCTGGACCGATTTTGGTAGAACATACCTAAGAACTATAAACTAGAAACCCACTTTCAAATAAAAAAACCACATCCAAATTCGTTCACCGGTTTAGGAGCTACGGTACCACAGACACACATGGCAGTTAAACTCATAACATAACTCTTTTTGCGTTGGGGGTTAAAAATAAACCGACAAGCTACTTATTGAGATCACTTCAACGAGCCCCAACACGATACTTCTGCTGTTGAGGAGGAGTAGATCTCGCAGATTCCAGACGCTACAACATCAGGTCAAGGTTACAACGAACCCAAACCATCAAACGGCATTTTGTTCTCTAAGCGTTCACTCTCAAAACGTTGGAACCTCTGTACCTTGATGTCGGTAAAGTAAAAAATACTTTGCCCTGCCGTCCTCCATCTGGCGATTAAACTATTTCACCTTACATAAAGTTTTAGAACTAATTAACATAAAGTTGTAAGTTTATTATTTAAGCAATACATTTGTGCTATAATTTTTAATGCCTGGAGATAAAGGCTGTTCATCTTTAGCACTAATTATTTCAGCTAGGATGATCAATCAACTTTTTTATTGACTTTATATAATTAGCACTAAGACGTGTACCTATTTAAATGAATCATCCAAATTACGTTCTATTGTTACTTTTAATAAATCATTGAATCTTTGTACCGTAACAGGACCATTTATCGGTAGTGGTGGTAACATTTACAGCCTGACACAGTAACGAAGGGTTATAATGGTAAGCTAACGAACTGTGAATCATTTTGACAGTTGATTTATTTCGTCTTAGTATAACAAGAAATAGTGAACTATCAAAATGTATCGTTTAGCGATGGCGCACACATGATCGGATGCTGATAAGCAATAACGTGTCAACCCACAAAAAGTCAAATTTAGATGAATGCCAGATGTATTTATATTAAATAACTAGGGAAAAATATTTTATAGTTTGGAATAATTAAGTGTGTTCCATATTTTTCAATATACAGTAATCGCATACATTTGAAAAACTTATTACATAAAACTTTTCATTATACCATTCTGCCATAAATTTGTTACACCTTTTAGCAAAATAGAAAAGAAAAGGTGGATATCTACGTTTATCTACGTTTAGACGCAAATTACTTAAAATGAATTCCGTGTGGCTTAACACAGTATTGCTTATCAGCGTCCAATTGTCCTTGAGTATAGTAATGTGCTACTGGTTTAACTATGTAAAGATGTCTTGAGGTGATAAAACATCGGTCGACACAATATCTAGGTCACCGAGAACAATATTACATCCGATATAATAGTAATAACATAGTATGTACATAGAACTAACAATAAATAGAAGAGATACAAGCCTAATGTAAGTTGGTTCTGTAAAAGAAGCCAGGCGAACGGAAAATAAAAAGTTATAAGACAAATTCTTGTCAATAATATGGATGGAAAAATCTTATCTATAAGTGGTGGTGTATTTAAAATTGGCGACGAAAAAAACATAATGATGAAAGTGTATACTGGTAGTAAATCCGAATCAGTACATTCCACCAAATCAAAGTATTAAACTTCACATATTTGCTTTTAAAAAACTTTCTTTTACTACTTTATATTAATTACTAACAGACACTCGCGGCTTCGCCCGCGTAAAGTTTAAAGTTCGACATCCCTTTTAGAAAATTGAAAACTCACAAAATAAGTTTCAACCTTTAAAAATGACGTTATTTCCATATATACTTTCGTCCCTTATTTCAACCCTTTACAGCCCTTTTTTCGCATTAAAAATAGGCTCTAGACTACCTCTGTGCCAAATTTCATTCAAATCGATTCAGTATTTTAGGCGTGATTGCGTAATACACTAACGGAATTACTGTCGCATTTATAATATTAGTAAGGATGATAAACACTTACATCACCAAATATAAATGTATATACTCGCATAAGACCGTATAAAAGCAATGAGATTCATCACAGGAGGTACTTGTATATATAGCTTAATTGGCAGAGCACCTGACGCGCAATATCCGTAAGATGAAGACTCAGATTTCACTGTATTCCAACGTATGACATTATTCAAAATAATTTTATCTCTAAATGTGAAACAATAAAGCGTATATTGTATTATGTTTCTGAGCAAATGAACTACTTATTCAAAAACATTACTATATTTTAAGCGACTTCAAAGGAGGTTCTCAATACATCGGGGATTTTTTTATGTACATATGCTCATATATTACTCGAAATCGACTTGACCAATTTTTGATGTCAACCAAATTGTTGCTTTTTAAAATGTTCGACTTTTTTTTAAATGTCCTGTAATCATTTTTTTTTATTCAATGTAAAAAGAAGAGTTCGTTTGTTTGTTTAAACGCGCTAATCTCAGGAACTACTGGTTCCAATTGAAAAATTATTTTTGTATTAATTAGATAGTTTATTCAATGAGGAAGGCTTTTGGCTATATTACATTACGCTACAATTCATAGGAGCGAAGCAGCTACCATAAACGCGAGTGAAACCGCAAGGAACAGCTAGTAACAAATATAATTGGTGCCACTTCTAGTGGGCTTCTTATTCTGAGATAACACTAGAAGCTTAAGAGCCGCTTAGTAAAATAATTGCAGCACAATCGATACTATTGTATGCAGTAAGTGTTTGTTTTTCCGTTTTGAGATATAATACACTGATTTTAATCAAAGAAAGAATATTTTTGTCATTTAGATAATCTAAAGACCAAAACACATCACCTGATGATGATGATGATGATGAAATGAAAAATCATAACATCGTACTACAATACGACGTTTTGGACGATTTTTTACGAAGCACTTTGTAACGTCTTACAGCGTCGGCGTCATAACGTGACTTGACGTCGGAGTCGTAACGTGACACGACGTCGGCGTTGAAACGTGACAAGACGCGATGTGTATATTGACGCTGGCAAGCAATAGTATGTCAAACGGCACGGACTACGTTTTGAGAAAATGCCGTTCAAAGTTGTCAAACCTATTCTTAATAAATTAGTTTGAAGTTAATATTCATCTTTTCAATTTTGATAAAATGTATAATGAATAAAAAGAAGAATGTTATAAATAAAAGTTTTATCTAAAATAAGTTTTTTAAATATTAGATTAATGCATATTGCAAAATATTGGGCGCACTTCAAAATTCGAAACATAAAAATAAGAAAGTTATTTCCGCAATTCTTCAGTACGGATGACTTGAACGATTTTCGAATAGGGTTAAGTACGTGACACATTATCAGAATAGTTCAATATCTCCGAATTCTTTTCGTGGGTTGACACATTATTGCTTTTCAGTATTTATATATCTTTTGACCGTAAGAATTAAACTGCTTTAGTACAATATTGTTGGATACAACTAGCTAACATTTATCCTGCGAGAATGTCCACGCACTATTATTCCACGCTGCTTTATCATAAATATAATCTTGTACGAATACCTCACGTTACATTGTTGAATAGTATGTTTTATCTAATAATTATTTTTAATATAATAATAATAATAATAACGCATCACACTCAACGGCCCCCATTAAGATCTCATGACCTTGTGTCGGGGGTCCGGAAACACTCACAACACTAACACAAACACCCAGACCACGACAAACATCCGTATGACCAATACACACGTTTGCCGTGAGCGGGGATCGAACCCGCGACCGTTAGCGCTTTAGTCAGTTGCAGTGACCATTGCGCCAACGCGTCTGTCTAATATGAGCTTTGAATTTGCGAACTGGCAATGTTTTTTCATTTTTTTGCCAGTGGGTTCGTTTATTTGTTTTTTTTACGCTGCCTTAATTGTATCATACGTCTATGCTACACGTTTTCAGAGATAAAGAAAAGGACATAAGAATATGTAAAAAATAACTTTTTGGCTGTCAACCGGTATAACAAAAATCATTAACGCGAGCGCTAAAACGTTAGTTACATAAACAATTTTTACATAAAACAAAAACTACAAAACAACAGCCCGATATGAAACAATATAATAATTCTGGATTTAACGTTTTATTTCGACTTTTCAAGCTTACTTAGTATCACCAAAAAGTGACCCCAAAAACTTTTGTCCAGTGATAAATTATTTTTTAAACAATGTAGAGATATAAAGGAATTTAGGGCAATTTATAGTCCACTCTTTGTTCCGGTTGCCTTGCGCGGTGCGGTTTACAAAAATGTAATTTAAAAACGTAGGTAATATGCTTTTAAAACTTAATTACATTGGTAACTTATATATAGTATAAGGCGAGAATTAAACATATACTGTCATACTACAAAAGACGCACTAAACCATGTTGAACGCCTGTCTAGCTAAACAGTGTTTAAAAATTAAACATTGCTTAAAATATTATCTAAATTGCTTAACGGCGAATAAACTCATAAAAAAACATATTGATAAAAAGTTATACGCTACATTTGACAGTTAAAATAGGTTCTAAACATGTATTAAACTCACTTAAACGTATGTTAATCTATATCTAAAGCATGTTTAACTCAAAACGCGGAATTGTAATACGAATTTTTTTAAACACGCGTTGAACGTCTGTTTAAATCTTTTGTAGTAAGGCAGATAAGGTTTGCTTTGAAACTTTAATAAAAATTTACATAAGTTATTTCTCATTGGTTTACATTTGAAAGAATTTATTTATCAATGCTATATCTGGTATCTGTTACTATGTTAGAGAGTTGTTTTATATCGTTCACAATACGAGACTAGAATTTCACTTGTAACTTTCAGAGTTGTGATTAATATAAAACAATCCTGTAACGTGCTAAACACTTTACTTTACGAAAGCTTTAAGTATCAAAAATAAGGCACTGGCAGTAATTTTTTGCAGGTGTAAAAACAATGATAAACATTTTATGCAAATCTATCAGTAAAAATTTAAAGTTTAGTTCTCGCCTAATGTGTAGTAAGCATATTAAAACCACAAGTTTGTTTTTTTGTTAATTTAAACGCGCTAATGTCACAATATAGCACTTCGATTTAAAAATTCTTTTTGCATTACAAAGCCTTTTATTAAGATAGGATATTCTTTTGTAGAGTTTCATATCTTAAAAAAAAATCTGCAAAATAATTTGATATATAAATATATCGTCCTTACTATAATTTAATTATAATTACCCATATCAAATAATTTCAGTTAAATAAATAAAATAAAACGACATTTTTTTCACAACAAATTAAGCTCTGTGTGCTGATACGTCAATCCGAACGTTTCACCCATGTTTATGTAAAAAAAAACAACAATAAAATTCTATAAAGTGTAAAGTAAAAAACGTTTTATCAATGTTGTTCAACTGACAAATTGCGCTCGTTTTAATTAAAGGGTCTGGGACCACGGTGACCGCCTCGGTTGCAAAATGAAATATAACTACATGTCAAGGGACGGTTTATATTGTGTAGTGCTTGTATTATAAGTATTAATGGTTTTTTTTTTTAATTACAGGTTTGACTTCGATAAATAAAATGACTTGCGATTTATTTAATACTAGTACACACTCATGTCATTTATTATAATTATCTTTATTGATAGTAATATAATGATTTAAAAAATAAAAACCCGACTGCGTCCGAAGACCATTTGCAGTCAGCAGTGACGTATCAATATCAATTCTGTCTATAAGTGAGAATCGTTTCTAATTGATAACGCATCACACTCAACGCATCACACTCAACGGCCCCCATTAAGATATCATGACCTTGTGTCGGGGGTCCGGAAACACTCATAACACTAATACAAACACCCAGACCACGACAAACATCTATATGGCCAATACACACGTTTGCCGTGAGCGGGGATCGACCCCGCGACCGTTACTGCTTTAGTCCGTTGCAATGACCATTGCGCCAACACGTATGTCTGTCTAATGAACTTTATATCATTATAGATCATAAATGATAATTCTGATTGCAAAACCAAATAGGAAACCTAAAAATGATTTTTAAATACCTATTCAACGATACCCAACTTGATATAGTTCGACGATTTTATTTTTTTTTATTTTTCACATTATGGCGTAAAAAGTCGGCATCAACAAACTCTAGAACCCTTTAAACATATTAACAAATATATAGCATCTTTTGCAAGGTACGTTATTCTCTATGGGCTATATCAGGGGTCACCAAATAGTTTCATTCGGAGTCCGTTTAAAATATTATGATCGTTGCGGTCCGTTGCCTAATCAGTCGCTATCTAGTTTCTCGGCAACTTCGTCCACAATGAATGACATTTTATGTGACAAAATCCATGAGTTTATAACATATCTATAGTTATAGAATATAATTAGTTTACACAATGCATTAAAGCTTCCTTTTATCATTTTTGTGCAATAAAAGAATAAAATAAATACCAAGTTTAACAAGTCTATGATTTACATTTCATTCTCTATCGCTTATTCTTGGAAAGCACCACAAAGCGAAAAAAAAATCAAAACGATCTCTTTCTAGCAGAATTATAACGTTTCCTTTGAAGGAGGTTGGAGCCTCCGGATGTCTTTGTGAAGATATAAAGTACAGCTAAACAATGGACAAGACTGTCGTATCTCAGTCAAGCCCCAACAATGGCTCTATGTAAATCACTAGTACCTAAATGTAGAGAATAGTACTCCTTGCTCGGCATGCAAGAATAGACAAGTTTACTTGAAATATATATAGTGTGTATTTTAAGGCGTTTTAAACAATACTAGTGGTCGCCGATTGATCGAAATTCGATCATGAATAATTTTAATTATAAGTTTAAATATTATTAAGGTTCTACTGATAAATGGATGCTGATAAGCAATAATGTATCAACCCACAAAAAGTCCAAGAATTTTGATACTGCATTACATATTTAACAGTATTTAAATAATTTCAAGTCATTTAAACTAAATAAGTACGGAAAAAAGATTCTTAATTAATTGTTTCGAATTTCAAGTGAGTTCTATATTTTGCTATATATACAATAATCTCAAATATTTGAAGAATTTTTCATTAGATATATATAATAAATATATCGATCTGCTTTTAATTCCTTTTATTAAAAAAGAAAAGTAAAGATGGATATATACTTCTTCAAACATATTTATTAAGAATAGGCTTGACATCTTTAGACGCCATTTTCTCAAATTGAAGTCCGTGTGCTTGACACAGTATTGCTTATCAGCGTCCAGATAATCTCAATTTCACCCAGTCAAGTCTGTAAAAGTAAGTGTAGAAAGTCTGTACTTTAACAATAATCTAAAGTGTGGATGTGCGTGTGTATGTAATCTCTTTTTTATTGATTTAATGTATTTTTATGCATCACTAGCAGTTCCCCGCAGCTTTGCCCGCATATACTTAGGAATCGTATACCTAACAAACCTCTCTAGTTAATCCCTTAGAGAATGGACTTTCAAAAATCATTTCCAAGCGTACGATATTTAAGGAATGTTTATGCAATTTATGCTTTCAGATTATTTCCATAGAAATGTCATCGAAATTTTGGATTTCCAATTTAAATAACAGGTAGAAGTGGATGCTGTAATAAAAGAAATTTTGAAGTCGGTTCAACTTATTTTTAAGCCTTAGTCATATTTTGATGCTGAAAGGCAATAATGTGTCAACCCACAAAAAGTCAAATTTTGAGATATTGATGTATTTTGATACTGCATCACCTATTTAACATTATTCAAAAATGATTAAGGTCATATAAACTAAAAAAATACGGAAAAAAGTTTCCTAATTAATTGTTTCGAATTTCAAGTGCGTTCCATATTTTGCAATTTATAAAATAATCTCAAATATTTGAAAAGCTTTTTATTAGATAATATATAAAATATATCAATCTGCTCTTCATTAATTATACCTTTTCTCAAAAAATAAAAGAAAAGATGGATATATACTTCTTCAAACATATTTGTTAAGAATAGGTTTGACATCTTTAGACGCCATTTTCTCAAAATGAAGTCCGCGTGGCTTGACATTGTATTGCATATCAGCGTCCATTTAGCCTAAAGTTTCGTCCGTTTGTTCGTTCATCTATTATAGTAACCAAACGAACAGAAAGATCACACAAACACAGAACTTCCTCCATTTTTGAAATCGACTAACATTCTTCACCGCCTATGAACATTTTACAGCACGGATTAATTAATACGAATGGGAGATAGGCGCCTTCAAAGGGCTTCTTCCTACCTTTAAAGAGCTCTATCTCTATCGCACGAGATTATGTTTCAATATTATTTTTATCTTACATACCTGGCAAATTATGTAAGATACCTGATGTTAAGTAATCACCCCCACCCATGGACATTTCAATTGCAATGCAATGAAATGCAATTCCAGAGGCTCTAAAATCAGTCGTTAACTTAAAACAATAATAAGAGATGAAAGTAAATAGGAAGTAAAGAATGAAATAGGACATATAACTCCCCCCAAGTTGGACTAATAGTAAGTAAGTTAAGCTGGCGCTCTATCGGGTTTGTTTTTTTTTTTTTTTAAATTAAGATCGAATTATGTATTTATTTTATTTGTATTTATATAAAAAGTGTGCAGTGTGTGCAATTTTATAATGCGATAGATGTTATTTTTCTACAATAATTAAAGATTGTGAAGTTTATTTTATTATATTTTATAAATAATTTTTGAATTTTCTAAGAAAATCCAAGACATAATACTTATTATGGAGTGCCTTCGTATCTTGAATAATAATCACCATAAATTATCAGAAACCATTCTAAATTTCATTTATGTTCCTCATTTTAGTTACAATAAAGTTATCCTACACACTTCTATTACGAGTAACAAGTAACTCACGGTACAATTACAGTACTTTAATTAATCGGTTAGCTAAAATTAGAATGTAACCTATTCGTATACATATATCGCTTATGCTGACTCAAGTTAATGGTGCCAGTGTTATGGACCAGGTGAGTTAAGTCCATTTTAAAGTTCTTCTGAACTGTGCCAGATGTAGATGTGAATTAAGAACAGGAAATATATAGTTAGATTTACGCGAACTTAGTTCCAAAAAGTAATTTCTATAAACATATAGTTCGTTCGAAAAGTTAGAACCAAAATTTCAAAAACGGCTGGACCGATTTTATTATAATTTTTTTGTTTGTAAGAATATACTCTCCAATTGGTCTTGGTATTATTACCATTAGCTATCGCTATAAGACCCGTTATATTAAATATGAATAGTATAAATCACGAAAGTTTGAAATAAAGTTTAAAATATATAATTACTTAAATGTTGCTCAGTTCCCTTTTTTCAAATCATTTATATCATCAAAACCACGGAACAAAATATATATTGCAATACAGAAACGCAAGCAATTACATCATATTAAGGTTCGTGTTAACTGACCAACGGGGATTCGCCTCGACGTCCGGTTGACAGACAATTGACCAACAAAGGCAATAATAAAATATTAAAAATATAACAGTTCTGAATTTAAAATACTTGACTTTTACACGACAGTGTAAACGCTACCTAATATCCCTCCTTTTTTAATGTTACATTCGTCCTCCTCCCTTATTCTTTTAGTTGGCAATGCAATTGTGGCTCCCCTGGCAATGATGTGATTTGTTTGCCTGCAATATTCATTAAAAAATATATCATTTAGTATCATTAATGGCATAATTAATTCTGTCTTCGCTTTTTGTTAAATCATCATTTCTGCTTTTATTCTGATTTTACCATTTTATTTTCTTTAAATATCAATTTGTCATAAGTTTGTAACAAAAAAAGGAATAGACAATCTGATGCCTCTATAACAAATCAATTCATCTGTATCAAATGGTTAAAAATCATCAGTCGTAACATATAGAAAAAATGCACTATCACTTATCAGGTCTATATGCCGGATTTGCCAATTCGCAAAATCGTTCGCTGATCTAAGAAATGGTAAATGTCTCTACCATCGTTATGAGCTAATAATGTTAAGCCACATTTCACAAATATCTCGATCAACAAAAAAAAAATCCTAATAATAAATAATTATTTTTAGCAAACCTTAAATGACCTATGTATGTAAACAATTCTTGGCTGTCGAATTTTACATATGTAATATCTATGACAATATAATAATTAGGGCGTATAGTGTCTTTAACGCTTTTAATAATCATGAAGGGAATAAGCCTCTTTAACCAAATTCGTCTTAACAATTTCAATACATTACATTTGGGCATGACGATGAGTCTAAAAATCCGTGTTTTTGATTTTTTTTTTTTTATTATAAAAAGAAGTAAAGTAACAGCCTGTAAATATCCCACTGCTGGGCAAAGGCCTCCTCTCCTATTAAGGAGAAGGGCTTTGCCCAGCAGTGGGATATTTACAGGCTGTAAGAGCTTAATCCACTACGCTGCTCCACTGCGAGTTGGCGGATATACATGTGTCTGAATTTCTCCCGGTATATGCAGGTTTCCTCACGATGTTTTCCTTCACCGCTAAACTCGAGATGAATTTAAACACAAATAAAAAAATGTGTTTTACACTAAACATAACTTATTTAGATTGAAATATAACCTGATACTGCTTTCAAACATTGAATTTAACCAATCATATACAAATTGCCAAGCGCAACATTTACCCCAATCGCTGGACGTGTAAATAATTAAACAATTAAATGTCATGGTTATCATACGCCGTTATCGAGAGGGGTTAACCGCATTTAGTGAGGCAGAGATCACCACTAATCCATTAGTGTATAGGTTGATGGTAACGAGCAGAAATTTGTAGAGTCGAATAAATAATCTAACACCCTATTATAGATATAGAAGTATTTTTTATAGTAGGATTTTGGTCCTTATTATCAAGAAAACAGCCATAGACCAGCTAATCAGAGTAAGTTTGTTCCGTCGCAATTGGCATTGAAATTAAAATGTCAAAATATTAATAGCCTTTAAAAAAAGAAGAAGGTTCTATAATATTCGCCTGTATACATAATTGTGAACCCATTTTTATTACTTGAATGTTCACTATTTCTGCCATGGTCTCATTTTCACCAAATCAGGACCATATACGATAAGAATATTGGAAAAATAAAGAGAATCGTAAAACAGGTTACAGCAATCCACAGATAAAATGAAGTTGGTTATATTTTTAAAATCACAATTGCTATATTGCTATTTCAATTTTTTTTTTAATTAAAAAATGTAAAACTACTGAACCGATTATGCTGGAAATTCTATGGGCCAATGTGAAAAGAACAAAAAATAATTGACCAAATAGATTAAACCGTTTTCGAGTAATCGGTAAATTTAAATTAAAAAAAAAAACCTAAATCGGTATAGGTTATATTTGAGGAGTTCCCTTGATTTCTCCAGGATTCTATCATTAGATCCTGACCTAAAGACAATGGGACCATCTAGGAAGCATAACCTTTCAAACAAAAAAAAAGTTGAAAAACGGTCCGCAAACGGCGAAGTGATTGGCGAACTAACATAAAAAAAAGTAAAGGGTAAGTAAAATTAATAGAAAAAATTACCAGTATATCTTCAAAAAATAATTACTAAATAATAGACTATAATGGGACGTTCATTGATGATAAAATGTTTCGGTCTTTGCCAAAAAATTCATAATACATCAATGTTATTGGCTACAAAGTTCGAGCGAAATATGCTTACAAAACATTTACTCAAAATAAGTGAGTTAAGCACATTACATTATTCCTAATGTTCTTTCTAATGTAAAGAATCTTTTCGGCAAAATTTTTAAACGCTATTCAATTTTAAGTACATTTTAAGTTTCGTGCCCTCAACTGGAAAAATTTACACTCATTTTATGGCCACTTAAAATTAAGAAGCACCTAAGACTTTTATTGTATAAGGATATATCACTAAAATATAATATTCAAATAGCCTATCTGGACGCTGATAAGTCAAGCCACACGGACGTCGTTTTGAGAAAATGGCGTCTAAAGATGTCAAACCTATTCTTAACAAATTCGTTTAAAACATATATATCAATTTTCTTATTTCTATTATGACAAAAGGTGTAATGAATTAAAAGCAGAGTGGTATAATAAAAACTTTTAGCTAGTGTTAAGTTTTTTTTATATATATGAGATTATTATATATAAGCAAATATTAAGCACTGTTATTTTAGATGACTTGATTTTTTTTATAATGTTAAATACATGCCACATTGTCAGAATACATCGATTTCTCCGAATTGGATTCTTTTTGCGGGTTGACACATTATTGCTTATCAGCATCCAACTAAAGATAAGTTAAAAGCTCATACATTTTGGCAACATGAATGCCGACCACTCTGGACGACGTTGCCTAGCAACGATTGAGTATGACAAGCGGTATCTTTGGTCCACAACAAGTAAATTGACGATCTTGTCAAAGTTATAAATGGATATAGATTTTTAACGTCAAATAGTATGGACATAATCGATAGTTGGATGCTGATAAGCAATACTGTGTCAAGCCACACGGACTTCATTTTGAGAAAATGGCGTCTAAATATGTCGAACCTATTTTTAACAAATATGTTTGAAGAAATATATGTATACCCATCTTTTATTTTATTTTTTCATACAAGGTATAATGAATTTAAATGAGACTGATACATTTAATATATTATCTAAGACAAAGTCATTTAAATTTTTTAGATTATTGTATTAATTGTAAAAAATGGAACGCACTTGAAATTCGAACCAAATAATTAAGAAACTTTTTTCCGTACTTATTTAATTTATATGACTACAATATTTTTTGGATAATGTTAAATAGGCGATATAGTATCAGAATACATCAATATCTCCGAATTTGACTTTTTGTGGGTTAACACATTATTGCTTGTTAGCATCCAGTTATAAATTATCATTCACCTGGAAAAAGATTTGATGCTATTTTATAGGTTTTGATACGGTTTTAACTATCAATCACATAATTTCATAGAATAAATTACCCAATGAATTAGTCATAGAAACTTAGAACTATATTCAAAATGAAAATAATAAGTTATATTGAAACAGTCCCAATCTAAGGCGGGAATTTCACTTATAAGTTTTGCTCTTACATAAGTTGTTTGTAATTGCTTTATATCTAAAGTACTATCAGTAGCTTATTTTTTGACATTGACAGCTTTCGTAACTACTTACGACGTTTACGTTACTAGGTTACAGAGTTGTTTTATATCAATTACGAGAGTAACTTACAAATGTAATTCTCGTCTAAGAAAGGCGAAAATCAAATATAGTAAATATCGTCCATACGAAAACAGGGCAGGCTCTTAGTGACAACATAAAATTAACATACTCAGCACAGAGGTCGGCAAAAAAAAATATTTTCTCTAGTAAAGTATGCGCGGTATAAATTCTCATTAAAGCTAAAATGTTACCTCAAGTAAGTGTTCAAAAGTACTTATTACAGAATATTTACACGCTCTATAAATAAAATAAACAATTTAATACACAATTTGTACTGTTAAGTGCCAATTAATTACAGGAATTTTAAAAAGGTTAAACAACCGTTTAGAGATCTCTAGCGAACAACTCAAGAATTTTCCCATTAAGATTTTTTCAGGTTCGTATTTGAGGTAAAAATTTCTTTTGTTGAAACTTTTGTATTCGTCTGTGTGTTTATTTTTATATCGATTAACTTATCTCGGTGACTAGTATTAAATAATAAATTGCCTTTTTAAAATATTTATTTATTTAATTACCTTATTTTAACTTTTGTTTCTGTAATTCGAACTGATTAGATTTTCATTAAAATTCTCGTACAAAATAGAAGTTTGAAATAAATAAAGTGAGCGTTATATAAAAGACTTTTGTTTACATTCTTAATTATATGTAAGTTTTAATTTTATATCCGAAATATATTAAAGTGTATATTCCGGCCGTCGTATTACCAAATTTAAGAATAAATTAATCTATAATATGTTTTATAACTTAAGTATAACTATAATAAACAATATTGATATACTTATTATATTATTATTTTTAAAAGGTTTGTCTTTATAAAGGATCAAAAAAAATATTATTACAGATTCGCCATTTCAGTGTTTGTTAGACTTCACTATAAGTGGAAAAGTTTGAATATAAATTTTTTATCATTAAAGACGACATTCAATAGAAAAAAACAAAGTCGAAACATCGACTATTAAAAGTATTTCAGTTAAAAAGGTAGCAACAGACAAACAAAAAAAATGTTTTGGTATATACCGTTATTAGGAAAAAATATTTTAAGAGACAAGACAACAAAAGCCATGCAGTTATCCTGAAAATTGTTTAGAAAATAAAATCGAATTCAAACTCTTTTTTTATTTTACTAATTAGGAATCAGAAAATGAAATGAAGAATCTTAATCTTAAAGACCAGTGAAAAAACATTTTGAATACAAAGCCGCTAGCGATATCAAAATTAAAATAGATTTCTCTTTAAAATATTACTTAGAAAACTTGGCGAAAATAGCATAACAGTAATGCATTACAGAGCGCGTTAAGTCGTAGCAATAAATCGAGGCATATTTATTATTTTGTTTGGTCTCAAACTCGCTTTTCCGATAAATGGCTTTCAGATCGTTTATGTCTTAAATCTACTTATTCTGAGATAAAATTGGAAACGACGCTGCTTTTAAAAATGTCATAGCTCAATTAATGATCGTGGAATAACTGATCTCAAAAACAAATTATAAAACAACAATAACCAATTATTAATACTACAGGCTTATTATAATTTCACTTTGATTATTTTATTTGAAAATTAATTGTAAGTTAAAACAAAACCTTATTCCTAAAATAGGAAATATAGCTTTTTTTTTAATAATTAGATTCTTAATTCTGAAAATATTTGAGACGGCTCTTTCACGAATTTCACAGTAATTATTGCTTATAAATTTCCCCTTAAATTACATATAATATTTATCTTAACTATTAACTTATTGTTGTACACAAAATAAATATAAGAACTTATTCATATTCAACATAAAAGTTTATAAAAAAAACTTTTTTTAAGATACCGAAAATTTCCTTAACAAATAATAAGAAAGCCCTCGAGGAAAGATTTATGTATATCAGATCGGAAAGTCTTGAAATATAAATCGCCAAAAATATGAGTTCACATCCCTTAAATATCAACATATTTACGCTACCACTGACCCTCTAAAAATCAAAAAATTGCTTAGATATAATTATCGTTGAAGTATTAGGAAAACAGGGTCTGTCTAACACGCAGAAGGGGTAATCCTTTCGGACGTTTTATATAATGTTTGTCTCAGCTTGCGTTTGGGCGAACACACCTAAACCACCTTCCAATAACAATCTACTGTCCTTCGATTACGTAAACCCGTCGAGAATTTTATAAATATTCAGTCTAACGTGCGAAAGACGATCGATAGCTAAAAAAAAAAAAATATCTTTCCGAAATTTTCGGGTGTCCCGTCACGCGGGATACTCGATAAGCGCCCTTACAGTATACGGTTATAGGGATAGATGTGTCACTTACGAGGTGAGGCGTTGTTGGGTCAGACACCGGTCACCTCCGGCAATCCATTGATGAGCGACGGTGTACTCGCGCGATCGGCGGGTGGCGCGCGGACTAGCCGGCGATCGCGGTAGGACTGAGGCACGTGGCTGGTATCAATCAATCGATTCGCCAGCGCGAGCGCGGCACATTCATGCGGCGAACAGCTGACGGGCGAGCCCGTAAACATGAATCGGCCGCCGCCCACCCCGCTCGGCTGCGCCGCCCGTCTTCACTCACTCTGCGCAGCATCGTCTCGAGACCAGCCGTACGGTGGCGAACGGTGCGCCGACTGTCACCTCCGTGGAACCACCTGTCAGATTACTCATCATAATTACGCGTTAATTATTAATTATGAAACAAATTATCGTATATTTGAATATCGAAAATATTGACGCTGTTTAGACGACATTTTATTACCGTACTATTTAATGACTTCTGTTATTTCGCTGCGAATTTTCACATTATTAAACCAATTAAAAAACCGTTCAAAATTAAAAATAGTTTGACATATAAAAAAGCCTTTAATTAAAACTTGCCTAAGTTTTGCACATTAAAATATTTCCCACTTATCGCTTTATGATTCTTTTAATTAAATTAAAATTTACTCAAAACAAAAGTATTATATTAGTAAAACAGCTACATTTTTAAGATCACCATCAATTAGCCGCTGTAAATACTATTATCTACGCTCGCAGCACATTCTGTCGAATGTTGAGTACACCTAAATGGTGGGCGTTGCTGCGGGCAGCGCGTGCGTGGCGCTCCTCGGCGCCAGACAGCAAGGATATTGTGCACAGGTGCCAAATCCTGGCAACATCATTACAATTCGTTAGGATAAATATTTAATTTGGTTGACGGTACATGAACGTACGATAAATTGATTCAAATGTCGACCAAATGTGTGTAAATTCGTAATGTTATTGTTTTAGGCTACCCTTTGTTTGGGAATTTAGGATTTATAATATGGTTGTATTATGTGTTTTGTTTAATAAATTATGTAATGTATGTAGCGTTTTAAGCATATTCAGCTGTTAAGAGGCTTGTCTTTATAATTTTAATGTTTCCCAACGTGTTTTCAGTTCTGAAACGCGAAAACTAACAATTTATCTAAAATGGTAAATGTTAATGAAATAAAATAAATATAATACTTGTGTCAAAGACGAATCAATTATGTTATTAATTTATCAATTATCAATAACATAGTAACGTTTTTACGAATCTTTTTTTTCTGTTTCAATTTAACTTAACACTAAAGCGGTTAACCTGAAAATTAAGATTGGATTACAAAAACTTTTCACTTTTTGTACGATTTTTCCCACATTCTTAAATACGCCAAAAATATAGAATTTGCTAAATAGGTGCAACCATTCTAAAGTGACTCTCGACAGTTAATTTTAATTTATAGAATGGATTTTTTGTTCAGGTAATTTAATCCTCAGAAAAAATTTATAACATATTTACGTTTTCAAAATGTACACAAAAACTTATTAAATACGAAAAGTAATTGACAAAAAAATCATGCACATTTGTACATCGTTCGTCTAAGGCAGTAATTCCCAATTAGTTTTTCTTATCACTTTAAGAAAGACCTCCAACTCAACCTATTATCGTAGAAATAATAAATAAAATCAATGTTTTTTACGTACTACCATCAAAATTATGTCCTACATCATCAATCATCATCACTTAATGTAGGCTTCGGCTTAATAAAGCGCTTATATTATTTGACCAAATGGCACTGACCACTGATCGATTAGAAATATATATTGACAAATTCTTTATACCTAATTTTTTTACTGATCTTTATAAAGTGTTTACGCTTCCTCTCGATGTAACCTCGCGTTCTCCTGGGGGTACTCATACTACAATTTGGGAACCACTAGCCTACTATAACGACTGTGAAATTTCATACCAATACTTGCGAACACGATTCGTCAGCTTCAAACTTCTCTTAGTATGAGAACCATAATTATAATATTCTTATACAATTGGGGCAAATTGTAGAAAAATATAAAAAAATAAAAAAAGTTCCACTTTGCTGGCTTCTTGCAAACGATTCTTCTTAGAATTCACGGTTATCTTTATGAAACCGGAGATCAATAAGTTTTGTTTATATTAAACTCATTTATTAATAAAAAATATTATTTATTTAACTTAAAAAAATGTGCACAAATGAGCAGGCGGGTCACCTCATGTTATGTGACCACCACCACCCTTGGCCGTTTGTAGCACTGTAACAGCCACAAATACGAGGCTAGCTTAAAAAAGAATAAAAGATAAAAGACTCTTTACGTTTTTTTATAAAACAACTAGCGATCCCTCGCGGTTTCACTCGCGCTTAACATAGGACTTTCATACAAACTTCCAACCTCAGTTTTACCTTCTTAGGGTTCGAATTTTGAAAAATTCAGGGAAGCATATAGCAGCTTGGCTTATTCGGTATTTATTAAATATACATAATTACTTTTCCTGACTGAGTGATTGATTAATCAATGTTGAGCTTCAACCAAAAGGGCTACAGACTTGAAACCTTCTATGCTGTAAGCACCTATTCAAAATATATATATATATATATATATATATATATATATATATATATATATATATATATATATATATATATATATATATATATATATATATATGTAATTATATATATATTAGGATCCTTAACGGAGGATGAACGAGAGTCTGTTTTTTATTTCAAAGTAAACGACGTGAAATAAATTCATATTAACATTATGCACATTCATATCAGCACTCTAAAACGGATTGGGCTAAAATATAGCACACCGACAGTTGGATGCTGATATGCAATAATGTGTCAACCCACAAAAAGTGAAATTCGGAGATATTGGTGTATTTTGATACTGCATCACCTATTTAACATTATTCAATAGAAAATAAAGTCATATGAACTAAATAAGTACGGTAAAAGGTTTCTTAATTAATTGTTTCGAAATTCCAGGTCGTTCCTTATTTTGTAATTTATACAATAATCTTCTATTTTTAAAACTTTTTATTACATAATATAATTTATATCAACCTGCTTTTAATTCATTACATCTTTAATTAAAAAAGAAAAGAAAATATGGATAAATACTTATTCAAACAAACTTATTAAGAATATGTTTTACATCTTTAGACGCCATTTTCTCAAAATGAAGTTTGTGTGGCTTGACACAGTATTGCATACTAGCATTCAGTTATTATGATATAGGCATTCGTTAAGAACATTTTTTTTTCAAAATTTGGTTCTAAATTCGTAGTTCTTTTTGTTAATGTTTGTTTCCTCAGAACTCCGTCATTTCTTAACCAATTTTGAATATTATTTTATTCTTTGAAAGGAGAAAAAAAATTTAAATGGTCCTATTTTTTATCAAAATCTAATTTTATTAAAAAAGTTTTTATACTGGTATGCTTTAACGTAAACGAAATTGCGTATTTTGCTTTAGAAATCAATTGTATTTTTCTCTTAATTATAAAAAACTCAACCCATTATCCCATTATATAGTGAAACGAGGCTTTATATCTTTTATGGGGAAACAAGTAGTTCCCCGCCTTATATATATATAATTATTATTATTTTTTATGTATATCTTTTTGTCAACCGCTTCGTTCGCGTCAAGTTTACATATATAACTACTGAATGGGTGACATATATCCTGATAGATTGCTCATCGCACAGCCAAAACTGATGGGTCTACAAACATGAAATTTTTCACAAACGTTCCTTAAGTAAAATGCAAGTAACAGGCTAAAAAAAAAAGAAAAAAAAACAACAAAAACACATCCTAATAACGACAATAATTAAAATAAATAGTTATGTTTGCTTGCTTATGTATTGTGGGAATTGCAAGTTGCATGTGTTCAACATTATGCGCCGTACAATAATTTTACGCTTTGCCGTCATTAGTACCGATAACAATAGATCAAAACTACGTGCACTTCGTATGATTAAAAACTGTTATACATACCTATGTTGCTTTTTTTTAAATAACTAGGTATTTCAATACGAACAAACGAATAAACAGATAGGTGTTATAAAAATATTTTAATTTATTTCTTTGAAGCTTAGATTTTAGGCTTTAACACGTCTATACTGTAGTCACAAATAAAAAAAAATCAAGAAAAATGAAATGGTCAAGCCATGTCGTAGATTTTGCGAGACTAACGCACAGTAATTGATTTGTTGTGTCCGCCTCTATACGGGAGTAATCAGAAAAATAAAACTAAAAACGCATACGAACAACCGAATAATCGAAACTTTATGTCGATGATACGAAATTCACTGATCGTCTCGTTTAAACATTTGAAATATATAAATATCATATCTGAAATAAATTAAAATAATAATTGATGTTCCATGACTTTAAAGGGGATATTTTACTTACACTTACAAAAATACACTATATATGGACGTTGATAAGCAATACTGTGTCAAGCCACATGGAAAGTCCATTTTGAGAAGAAGGCGTCTAAACATGTCAACTTAAATAATAAATAAACATTCTTAAATAATTAATTTGAAGACGTATATATCCATCTTCTCTTTTCTATTTTGTTAAGAGGAACAATAAATTATAAGCAGATTGGTATACTAAAAGTTGTATCGAATAATAAGCCTTTCAAATTTATAATTGCATATTGCAAAATATTGAGTACACTTCAATATTCGAATGATCAAATTAAGAAACTTTCTTCCGTACTTAATTTAGATAACTAAATTTTTATATAATGTTAATTACATTACGTTATCAAAATACCTAAATATTACCGAATTCAACTTTTTGTGGGTTGACATATTATTGCTAATCAGCAATCATATATGGACGCTGATAAGCAATACTGTGTCAAGCCACACGGACTTCATTTTGAGGAAATGGCGTCTAAAGATGTCAAACCCATTTTAACAAATTTGTTTGAAGACGTTTATATCCATCTTTTCTTTTCTATTTTGATAAAATGTGTACTGAATTGAAAGCGGATTGATCTATTTAATATATTATCTAATAAAAAGATTTTCAAATATTTGAGAGTATTGTATAAATTGCAAAAAATGGAACGCACTTGAAATTTGAAACATTAAATTAAGTAACTTTTTTCCGTATTTATTAGGGTTATAAGACTTAATATGTTTTTTGAATAATGTTAAATAGATGACGCAGTATCATAAAACATTAATATATCGTAAACATTAATATATAGTTTGTGGGTTGACACATTATTGCTTATCAGCAACCATATATACATTAAATTATACTGTATATCGATATAAAAATTGTAAACCTTTTGTATATTTAAATTTAATACTACTTTTGTAATGGTAGCTGCATAAAAAATATTATATAAAAAAAAAATAAGTTAATGCGAATAGTCAAGTTTATAAGATTTGATCGTATTTCACACAAGTTGTTAACTTTGATACATATCCTATATCCTAGAAATGCGATCAAGGATTGTTTTTCCCGCTACAATTTATCGCCTTGCCTTGACCCATTTCCTAGCATCTGCATTCCCTCCTTAGGTCGATAGTTGCATATGACCCAAATTACCTTGTCTTTAAAAACTAAGATTTCTCAGTGAAAATCCTTTGCGATTAAATATTTTTTAACATCTGCACAAAAAAATAAATGTTATATTTATTTTTTTAAGAATAATAGCCAGCATCAAGCAAGCTGGTCATCCATGAACCTGCAGCATTCCACCAAAAAATAATAATAATACACTTTATTGTACACCAAAACAACATTAATACAGAGAAAAAAAATAGATATAACAGAATAATGTAAGTATGGCAATAATATATGAAATACTCAAAAAGAAATTAAGAGGAGTATGCCATAAAAAAGAAGTTTTGGGCTTTTGACAGGTTTTTACGGTGAGCTACTGCTATCACATTTCGATACACTTTGACATTTAATTTATTTCACATTACTACAAAAATCAGATATCAAGTATCAAAATTTATCGCATTGCGATAGCGAGACTCACTCACCAATCAAAGCGCAACTTTACGCGCTAATTTTTGTGGGAATATGTTACTTCCACTTGAGTTGGTTAATGTCCCGTGTACTACAACTAGAACCACGATACCTTCCACTGCTTTAATGTTTTGGACCTAAAATCCTACATTAACTTGTGAATAAGTAGCCTTGTTTTTCAAACATTTAATACTTTCGTTAAAACGTAATCCTCATATTAAAAAATAAAATATTTTAGGTCATAAATAAGAATCTTGGACGTTCATTTTTTCTTATTTCAACACATTTACAGCTTTCATAATTGCGCACATGAGAATTTACAAGCTCCGAGTTGAAGATGATCTCCAACGTATAGAAAAGGAAAAAGACGAGAACTCTTTTCACTGAGAGACTCCTGTGATTCTCGGATGTTTTTCATCTACGCAGTGTTAAAACATTAAACTGAAAGCGACTCGCTTAAGCGATATTAAGCGTGCACACGAGAATTTTCTCTCTGAAATTAAATACCCAGTATTTTCTTGTTGGCGTAGTTTTCTCTGAGATTTTCTATAGAACTAAATCCTCGTTGATTTGTACTACAGTCCCATCCTTTTAACTGTGTTTTTAAGTAATTATACTTTTAGATTATCGCGTCGAAGATTTATTTCTAATTAGCTTTTAATGATACAAAATAACTATTTTTTTTTAAATCCAATTAACAACAAGTATATTTTAATATATCGTTCTGAAGAGTTTATTTTTTGCTTCAGCCCTCCAATTTAAAGAACTACATAAGTGAAATTTTTTTATGCTTTCGATAAGTTATCTATTTAGATAGTTCATTGAGAAAAATAACAAATTATACGCCAAAGCATAACACTACAGATCGCGTAACACAAATTGGCACATCTCATTCTTACAATAATAAAATACATTATGAAACATGGCGTATAGAACATTTTTGGCCGATTTGATATTTCCTGTGACCACTGGGGACCAAGCCAACCCATTCGGCGAATGAAAACAACAATTTTATTTTCTATTACATATATAATTGAATAAAGATACCTCTTTGGCTGGATTCAAGCCAAACGCAACAGTTGTTACAGATATCGTTGCACTGGGGGCACAATACTCCATGTGTTAACATTCTTTGGCAAGAGCCTAGCTTTAAAACCGCTTTATTGTGAGCTCGGCGCTTTATAGCATAATAACAGCCAGGAATTTATACGGGATGAGGTTTTGTTAATTTGTTCGTATGGTTTTACAATCTGTTTCTTCTGTTTTGATTTTATTTCTGCTGTAAATCACTGACTTTTGAAAGTAGCAGGGAAAGGAGTTGGCGGTTCACAGTTGTATAGTCTATTCTTCATTACTTGTCTTATTTCGCAAACAAATATGGCGTACTTCTAACCACACGTAAAAGTTAGAGATGAGAAATTATCGATCAAATAAGTGACTGAATTATTTTTAATAATGAACAATTATAATAATTTTCGAAAAATCGTGATTTTCGTTCCGGGTATCGTTATCAAGTAAGACAAGTAAACAAAAATAGGCTATAAAATGGTCACCGCTATTCGTGAATATCTGCAACAACCATTAATTTAAACCATTAATTGTTGCTGGCTTGAAAAGAATTAGGGATTAAGGGGAATATAATAAATCAAAAGAGTACCTACATAGCCAATCTACATACAACTCAATGACACACTCAATTTAAAAACTTTTTATTCCAACAGGCCTTCCAAGTACCTTCACAGAGTCAAATAACAATTAATCAATGATTACGTTTTGTTTTTCAAGCTACCACCGATTTGGAATGTAATTTAAACTCGAAAGAATTGCTGAAAGTTTTCAATTAAAAATATTTAAATAAGATTTGGTGTATCGCCAAGAAAAAAAGATTAGGATAAAAAATAAAAATATAATAAGAGTTTTCAAAATCGGTTAAGAACTGACGATGTTCTGAGACAACAAACATTAAAAAGCTCCTCCTTTTTGAGGAACGATCAACGAAAAAATAATTGACGTTAAGGTTTACACGTAAAAGTTATACAAATGTACTACATATCGTATCAGTGGTTTTTCAAGAGAAACATTTACTAATAACTATCATTTTTTTAAATTATTACATAGATTAAGTACAAATACTTAGTACATTTTTGTGTCAATTTATTACATTTTATGTTCAGTGCAGATTGATAAAACAACCAAGCAACACTTTTTATTCCGACTTGATCGACAAATTGTAATTACGATTATTAAGAAATAAAAATATAACCTTTATTGGTAGTGATCGTGTAGCTTGCGATTATTAAAAAAATTTTTAAAGTCGCCTTAAATATTCCAAAACCAATGTCCTAATATGTGTATTATTTTAAATAAAACCTATATTAAGGGAAGCGAAGCAGCGCGTTAAACCAGTAATATATAGATTTAAAAGTATACGAGGCTATATGAATTTTATTACTTTTTCATGCAATGGATTACTTTAAAGAGTATTACTCAAAATATAACTCGAGTAGTAGTATTACTTTTGAATCGTTAATTTACAAATAAATACCTTTTAGATATAAACTTACCACCGCCCCGGTTCGGATTGTGGTTTCTAAATATCGTTATCGTTTTTGTCAAATTTTTGACATGTAATTAGTGTTTTGCTCTTCATGTGTTTTGAAAGAGGTTAACGATTTCTATAAAAAACTGACTCTAAGGCGAGAATTATTTTATTCTCGTAACTGAAATAAAACAACTCAATAACCTACTAACAGATGGTATGACTTAAGCCTAGAACTAGAATCAGAAGACGCATAGGTCTCGTTTAAAGAATTTGGAAGTTATTAGATACTTCTGAGAAAATCATTAAATCCCAATTTTGGATAACAGTAACAATATGGAGAGTTAAAGTTTTTATTCAATTTATTAAATAAATATTTTTAACCGGTTTCAAAAAAAGGATAAGGTTCTATGATCGTAGGTATTTTTTTATGTTTGTTAACAGATTTCTCCGCCGTTTATGAACCGATTAAATTTTTTTTTGTTTTTTTTTTTTTGATACTTCGAAATTGGGCCCATTGTCGTCAAGGCAGGGTCTGATGATGGGATCTTGGGGAAATAGAGGAAAGTCTTGGAATATTGTAGGCACACCTGATTTAGGTATTTTTGACAGTAACTCGTCTATTTGCTTTCGGAAAGTAACATTTGATAAAGTGAAAACACTCAGTAACTTTACAATAATTTCACGGGTTGCGATTCGAGTACTTTCGTAACTTAAAAGTGTAAAATAAAAACTTAAAAAAAAACAACTTCGGAAGGGAAATAAACTAAAATAAGTATGAAATAAATATTTTCTACAATATTTTCAAAAACGTGAATTGACAAATTGTGAATTGATATGAAAAACCTAATAAATCAGCACTGACGTAAAAGAAAAAAAATCTAGATTGGTGAGTTTGTGTGTCCGTGTGTAATTATTACATTACACAATTATACTTGTGCTGAATTCTGGAATGACTAGTAAACCTGTATTATATGCGTTCAATAATAAGATTTTTTTTTTAACTTAAATTAGGATCCTAATAATACCAGCGCCATCTATTTGAAGACTTATGAAACATGCCTTTTTTTGTTTCCTATTATTCTATTCCGCTAGATAACATCAATTTAAATTACTATGGTAGAACCTAGCTGTAGACCACTAACTGCATCTCGCCTACGGATTGGCTCGACTAGAGATTTATCACATTCTTACAGAAAATCGGCATATAATAGCTGATACAGGTGTGTTTTGTACGATGAGTAAGGAAGCCGGGAAACCTATGTTACAGGGGGTGTTCATTCGCCACTCATTTTCTTACTATCTATTAATTTTCCACTTTTTTTCCTTCTATGTGCTACAAATGTGATTTAACAAAGGTATCGCGCCTACTCGTTTGCAAAGTTCACAGGTTTCTCAATGGCAAACACCGCTTACGTTGCACAGGTACAATCGTGAGTGTGACCATTTGCAGTACTCCGCTTAAAATGTAAAACAAATTTCTTTGCTCGTTACGATTTAGAATTTGATCTTTCGTTGATATTTTATTACTTTAAATTATAATGCAAGTATGCGATTTGTGGCTGACAGACCTTAAAAACATTGAAATAAATAGTTTATGATTGTTTTTTATTTATTTTTATGTGACTCACGAGTATTTATTGACATTCTTAGTTGTAACCTAAGTAACTATTACTTTGTTACAATAGTCTTTTTATATGAACCGATACTTCCCGCGTTAATTTTTGTAAGCCACAAAAATGTCATTAGCGTTTTTACTGAATACTACACTAATTTGCCTTCTTATCCTTAATGTATTCAAAGTGAAAAAAACGTTGTTTTTTTTTCAAGGAATTTTCAGACGTATTTTGTTGTAACTTTCAAACGAAAGCGGACTAAAAATACGCTCCTGTAAAATTGTAGTTTTGGGGTTACAGCAATTTACATGGGCGGTATCGAATTTTTTGTTATGAGAGTAAAACTTACATGTGTAATTCGCGCCTTATGCAGTGTTACTAATCGTTAATCGCATATCTATTTGGTCGCTGTAACCAAAAAGTACATATTATTGAAAATTAAATTCTCACTTGAAATTCTTAATGTTTCAATCTGTCTCAATAAACGTATTTTTTTTTTCCAAAGCAGTTCAAGAGATTCTGCATTAACACAGTCAAACAAATTCTTCAGCGTCATACTTAAAGATAAATAAATAAAACTCACTCTGTATTGTAAAATAACATTTACTTAATATTATAGTTCTTTATTATAATCACGACCACATTTTTACATCAAGAATCATTACTCAATTATTCAAAAAAAAAAAAAACAAATAATTCCACTAAAGAAAACAATATTGAAAAGGAACTTTTTAAATTCAAAATATTACTTTTACATGCATTGCGATAACAATATCAAGCATTTACTAGAATGGTGGCGACCGTCATTTAATGAGCGTTAATTAATGGGTCTATAGAAACGATATGGCGCGGTTACCTTTTAACCAAAAGTTGATTCGTTTTAAAATATTATTTATATTAACAGCTTTTAACAAAATGCATAAAATTTATATGGTAATTTAAAAATTATGCTTTCGGTACTTTCATTACTTACTACTTCATACATTAACATATTTATGTCTGTCTACTTCTTCCGTCTAAATCCCGATATTGATGGGACTTTCACTCACAGAAAACTAATGTTATAAGGAGTAACTTACAGAATTGTGTTATGTCAATTACGAGATTAAAACTTACAAATGTAATTAACGCCATATAATATCATTGTGGAGAATGATAAAAACAATGTTGAAAATTTATTAATTTCGTAGATGTGGTTGTCAATTGTGTATTGTCACTAGGGAATACCTACTTGTCTCCTTTGTTTTATAAGATTCCATAAATAAAAAGAAAATATCAACAATATCGCACGGCTTTATTGAAAATAATTGGTAGTTAACAAAATTATTATCCAACTTCACAAATTAATTTATTGCGTTAAAAAAGAATAATGGTGAATTTCAATATTCAACACAATTTTACAGAATATGCATATTCAAATTACAGATTTTTTCAAAACTCGCCTAATGTCACAAAAATCACCTAATAAAATATAATGAAACTAGTCGTTCATTAAAAAATGGTTGCCCATTTTAATTGCGACCGTACGTGGTCTTCATCTGTTTCAAATATTTAGTTACTATAAAAGATACTTGTGAAAGAGATATAAATAACACATTTTAGGTTATTATAATATGTATATCAAGATATTTTCTTCATACATTTCTGGTTACAGATAAAACAATAATAAAGAATAGTAAACACATAAGGCGACAATTACACTTGTAAGTTTTGCTCACAGACTCATATAAACTTAACACAAATTGTTTACCATTGCTTTTTTTGGAGAATTATTAATTGGAAATCACAGCTTACGTAAGGTTACCTGGATAACTGTTACCAAGGTACAGTTGTTTATCATTTACGAGAAACTTACATGTGTAATCATACAGTCGAAATGAGTAGCAAAAAAATGACAATTTTTTTTATATTACAAAGAACTTATCAAGTAACGAAGTCACTAAGAACGATTTATTTTAAGACCAATTTTTCCTTATTACTATTTACAAACATTAAATCTCTAACTACATGAGCGATATAAATATATTACGATTAAAAAATATAACTATTAACGAATAAAAGTAACACTTATTGGCAGACGAATGTTTCTAGTCATCCGAAAATAAAAGAATGAAATATATTTGTTAATACTAATGAGACTAATGACAAAAGATAAATACGTTGAAGCAAGTTATTGAATTATTAAGGTTGTAATAAATAAGTATTAAGGTTCAAATTGAAAAAAATAAGGTTTTTTATTTGCTTTTTTTATTTATTTTTATTTCTTATTTGAAAAAATGTCAATAACGAAAATCACTTCTTTACATTTTTAGAATTACAACTTTTTATCTTGATTTAGTAAAATTAGGAAAATGGAACAAAATTAGCAGTTTTAATAATATAGATTATGAAATGATAATTACAAGATAATCTACTAAAACAATTAAACTATTTTTTCATGAAAATATTTAAGTTATTGCAAATGAATATTTAGATGTATTAAAGATATTTTGGTTAAAACTAGAAAACGGCAACATTTTATCACAACAGTAACATACACCTAAAAAGAATATTTAGGACAATATAATTATGACGGTCAAAACACACTGGCAACACGTCACATCACGTCACGGCACGTTACGTAGTGAGACGATACGACGTCGCATCATGTTCTTTTGTCCGATTTTAAATGAATAATCATATCATCGTAACGCGTTATGCATTAGTCCTAAAGCGAGAATTACAGTTATAAGTTTTGCTCTCAAACTTTAGTAAAGATTTACATAAGTTATTTCTCATTGCTTTACATCTGAAAGAATTTACTGTGCCTTATTTTTGACATTCACAGCTTTAGTAACTACTCATGACGTATCTGTTAATAGGTTACAGAAATTTTTTGTTTCGCTCACGAGAGTAAAACTTACAAATGTAACTCTCGCCTTTGACGAGGATTACACTTGTAATTTTTACTCACAAAGTTTAATCAAGATTAACATAAATTGTTAACGATTGCTTTTGAATCTGAAATAATTTACAATCAGTGCTTTATTATTGTCACACAAAGTATTTGTAACGTTATCGAGGTAACTGTTACCAGAGTTGTTTCTTATCAATAACAAGAGTAGAACTTACAAGTGTAGTTCTCGCCTAAGGCAACTAAAGTTGTACTCACTAGGTCACATAATAAGATTTCTATTTAAATGTATAATAAATATTACAATTGAGTATAAGTGTCTATGAATGCTCATGTTATATTGATTATTTTGATAGAAATTCACACACTTATATTTTATCACAGAAAATAGTATACATGACAAAAAAAATTAGGTTGTTTTGCTATGGCAACATGTTTATAGTACTTATATATCTGTAAATATAGACATATATATGTATCTAACATTTATTTAGCGGAAAATAAATATATACATTTGGAACAAATATAAGTAACTAATGTAAAAACTAAGACGTACAATTACGAACAGATAAATAAATAAATCTAACCGAATAACTAGACTCCATTTTTATTACAAATCTAACATTTTCACAATGTTCAATATCTTTATGATAATTAGAATTCGCGATGAGAAGCTATTGAAATTACGTCACTAGCTACGACTAGCTTAAATAATTACCGCCATACTGAACTAACACCGCCATTTTAACAATGGCCGCTTGAGAATAGAAAAGTGACATGTACCAAAGAGGCGCCAATTTTTTTTAAAATTATTTAATCGCTCTGGATACTAGTCTTTTAGCATTCCTTTTTTAAAATCAAGCTATATCAAGCAAGTGATATTTTCGAAGGTGTTTTAAGCGGATTGGTTTAATAAGCATAACTCGAAACTGCAAAGCTGTGCCAAATGGAAATATTTTTATAGCCAATTCCAATAAAAACGTTTTATTTGTCATACGCACTTAGTCAAAATACTTTTTTATTTCGACTTACAGCACTTATATCAAGTTGAAATGTCGGATTTCGGAAAGATTAAGATTTAGGAATAAGTTGTATTAATTTAGTATGAATACAATTTTTAATACGATATTTTAATATCAATCAATATATAATTACATATAAATATCATGAATATTTTACATCATAATATAAAACGTCTTTATTGGATAGTACTTCAAGTACACTTATAATTTCTTATTTACTTATACGATATAAGGAAAAATACTTCCCTTTTCAATTACTAAAATTTTGTCACTTTTCTATTTTCAAAAAAAAAGGATTTTAAGATCACAATCAATTATTTTAAAATTACGTAACTATAAACTGCTCTTGACAATTCCTGTGTACATTATCTGTACACTAGTGACGTAATCGCACGAGTTATGTTAGCTATATCGATTAAAACGACTAATAATCGAGCGCCCACTCGTTCTCCTGCAGGAAAGCATCAACCACCTCCTTCATAGTGAAGTTGGGTATGAGCTGATCCGCTGTTAACTTCACGCGAGTTACTGGATCGAAATGTCCAACCCGCTGTAAACGAAAATATATTTTAAAAATTTACTTTATTTATTTATATGAATTCCACAGACGGTTGGTGTGTTTGCAAACTGCATGTACGGTTTGCATTTTATCATTTAGTTCGAAACGTTTCGCAATAGATGGAGCTGTATTTTATCTGTATTAATCGTAAAACGCTAACGATACAGTTTACAGTTTGTGAACTCACACTAGAACTTCTTTTAAAAAATAGCCTAAGGGACATTATACAAGTTTTGCAATACTAAACAAACCGCGTTTTTATTTTTTAACTAAGAATAGTTACAAAATGTAAATGCACAAGCAGGCAATAAGATTTATCCGGCAGAATGGAAGATAATTAGAATTATGTAATGTTTTATTAAAACTCAGATTATACCGCCATATTGTGTGAATTAAAGTATGGAAATGTGGTTTATATTTATTTATAAATTTGCAATAAATTTCTTACATTTTTATTTATATTAACTAAAATGGTATTAACTTTATTACTCACAATAAAATATTAACAGACAATAACATTAATTTCGATTCGATTCTTAGAAAAAGAATCTGGTGAAAAAATAATAATTACCTCTAGATGTTCTTCGATGTCCTTTTTTTCATATGTTATCCCGCTTGGGGTTATGACCGGTTCGTTCAGAATTTCGAAGCTGATTTTACCGCATAAATAGTCTGGTACGTCACGTTTCTACAAACAAATATATGATTTAATTTCTTTAAAATATTAAAAACAATGATATGTCTAATTGGTAACCTGTTGTAAACTATACATAAGTACAAGACCCGTTGAATACTTCAAGAATGAAATAACCGTTTAAGTGCGAAGCAGATTCAAGCACGAAGGTTTCCGCAGAAGATAAACGATGGTGATGTAAAAGAAACAACATAAACAGTATAACAATATGTAAATATTTCCTCGAATATGACTTCCTATTCTATAGATTCTCTACTTATTACAGCTCAAGATGGACGGAAGAACCGGCGGACTGACGGAAGGACCGACTGATGGACAGACGGGTTGACCAACGGACGAACCGATGGACAGACCGACGGCTGGACCCACAGACGGACGAACAACAAACACATTCATTCACAAACTCGAAATTTAATAATAAAAGCAATGATAATTTAGCACTTAATTTGAAGTCAATAAAAGTTATGTAATCTTTCATACCATAAACACAATTCTATTGCGTAAATATAATATAAGATTTACTATGTATGCACTATAAGAGGCTTAAAAGATTGCATACTGATATTCTTGTTATTTATTCTTAGATGTCTACATTACGAGTACGATGCAGAATAAAAATACAAATGCAAAACAGTAACTTGACCTAAATCCTATTTATTGAATGAACGGAGGCGATTCTCGTGTGAAAAAACTTTTATTTACATTTAATAACACTTTAACACCGTTTTCACAAAACGTATGTAAAATATGGTATTTTAAATTGTATGTAAAGGTGAGGGTAGTACGAGAAAATTATTTGTTATACAATCTTTCATATAGGTCCGTTTCATTCTATTAGCTGAAAACAATGATTTTCAAATATAGATATGTTTTGTTCATCATTAACTTGTTGACCCAAAATATTCTCGCCTGAGCTAATTGCTAGGCAACGTCGTCCAAAATGGTCTTCATTCGGGGCACTAAAATGCCTATTCTTATATAGCTATAGTTATACAATTTTAATCACGAAACTAACAAACAATTTACTCTCATTTAGACACCATTCAGAACTCCTATCATTCAATTATGTAAATCATAGACGAATATTCTATCGTTCAAAATGTACGGTTTCCTGTATAGGTACGTGGGGCATGCGTCACAGAGATTTGTGAATGTATTTTACAACTCCATTGTTAGGTATAATCCGTTTACACCCCGCGTGGGGTGTCAATGCGTGGGCTACAAAATGATCCTATTAGTACACAACACGCAACTGAACCAAAATAGTGTCTTATTTCATTACATTATATATGACGTCAATGCATTTAGAATAATACCTGTTATATGGGCGAGAAAATTCTTTGGTGTTTCATTGCATAATATAGATAAATATGTAAAAGATTAATCAATTCATAACGAAGGGACCTGTATATGTTACAGTGAAACTCTTCGCCGATCAAATCGAAATCAAAAATACTTTTGACCGCAGGTTTTACACAAAGTAATTTAAATATTATTATATAATGTAAATTACTGAAAATAGGTTAGGAAAGTATTTTTGTAAATATAAATAACAAATGTGATAGGAAAATAAATTAAGTGTGGTTACTGTTTTCGCAACAGTAACTGCAGCATCATAAATGAGCCGTTTAAGTAGTGGAACAAAATGTAAAAGAAATATTTAAACCATAAGGCTTGAAGCCTGATTTCTATATACATTTTCACGCTAGAATACGCGCTTTACGCTCGTTATTATGCGCGCTAAAAAGTGAGATTATACGCGTGGTTTGTAAACGCCCTTATAAATAAAATTAAATCTATCATAATAGATGTAATTTTATTTATAAGGGCGTATAGTTAAAGTTGTTGTTGTATTAAAAATATACATATATTTATAAATTCATAATTTTGTTAAGTCTTTCCACACTTCCTCCTATACGAAATATACTTGATAATAAATATATTTTTAATAAAAGCTAAGGATAATTAACTTGAAGCATTGTTTGAAACATTTTATTTGTTATCTGTGAAATGTAAACAAAATAAATGTAAAACACTCACCCTCCTACGTTCGTCCATTTTTGAAAATAGATTATTGAGCTCACTACCATAGTTATTCTGTAAAAAAAAAATTGAATATACTTATTTATTTAATTATCTATAAAAAAAATATATTTTACAAAGTCATAGTTTTAAATTAGTCACTTCACTCTTTGATTTCCAGCGAAATTCTTCAACTTATTAAAGGTCTAATGAGCTATGGCTCTTCAAATGAAAGTTAAATTATTTATTCAATATTAAAGTGTTACGCTTTCTATTTAAACAATAGTGAAAAGTAAATTGCTTAATTATGACGCAGCGCAGAATTGAAACAATTAATATGACAGCAATAAGCAAGATATTATATAAAACACAATTCTCTAAAAGGGATATGAATCTAGCTTTAAAATATATAAACACTAGCTAATTTAAAACTTTGCCAATGAATTAAAGTAGAATTTTCTCTTTCTCTGCTAATTTTTTTTAAAACAAATATTTTATTAATCAAATACCAGGGAAATATAAAATTGCTGGTAACAAAAGACTAATTTATATTAGAATTAAAATTAAATAATTGAAATATTATTTTCAATAGCCTATGAATTCAAGAATAGAAAATAATGGATACTTTATACAACCTATAATTCCCTATTTCAATCACTTTACATTTCATTTTTGCCACAAAAAGGACACATCCTTCTCCAAGATGCTATCTATATCTATACCAAAATTCATCAAAATTAGTTCAGCGATTTTTGCATGAAAAGGTTACAAACAGACATAGTCACTTTCACATTTATAATATTAGTATAGATATATGGACTTTATAACGATAATATCATAAACATTATTTATACTATTAGCATAATATCGAAGAACACTTTTATGTGGTAAAAAAACTACAACAAACATTTAAGACTAAGCAAATACACACTTAAAATAAATAAATAAACACATCAGAAATAAACTCACACAATATAAACAAACTCAACTCACACTCACTCAAAAATACTTATACTCACACATTCCTCTTCAACTTTAGCAATTTTGCTACCGGTTTCCTCTTCGTTGATATTCTCTAACTTTATAGATTCTATTCTCCGCTGCATATCTTCATTTATTAGCCTGAAATTAATATAGAAAAGTCACAACCTGTATCTGTTTAAACTGTCATTATGTACAATACAGCTAAAAATCTGCAGAGGTTCTTAGAATCTTATAATCAAAGCATTTTTCTGTGTTTTTATTGTTAAATTTAATTTTTATTTTATTCATTTATTACTTTAATAGTTTTCTTTGCATTCACTTTTTTCATTTGTGTAGTCAGTGTGTTTGACAATAAACATTTTTTCTTTCTTTCATTTATTTAGAATCATCCAAGAACAAGGGCTATGTACTCATAGGAGTCTGTTATAATAGATTTTTATACCGAGTAACCTCGATTTAACAAATCGGAGGGGAACAAGAAAATATTTGTTATATCAAGTAATTTGTTGAACTGAGGTTTGTTATGGTGAGGCTAGGTTGGACTAAGATTCATTATAGAGGTACACCTTTCCATTTCTGAGCCATTTTAACTTTAATCTTTAACAATAGTGACGAGCAGATGTGTACATTACTTTCTATCAAACAACAATGATTGTTTTACGACCAAAGGCATGTCGCGACATTAATCATATACTATAAGATCACGAGTTTATATTGGTGGGAACTTGATATTAAGGTTTTGGGTTGACAAAATTCTTTAATTAGATGTATGAATACTTTTTCTTGATAGTGGCAAATTCTTTATAAAGAGGTTGTGAGCAAAAAATGTTCACATTATAAAGGTATATTTTCTATTGACTCTATGGACAAATTAAGGGAATTACGAAAAATTTGTTACATCACGAAAGTCGTTACATCAAGGTATGTTATATTAAGGTTGCACTGTAGTTACTATGTCTCTATAACTAAATACATTTTTAAAAAAAATTTAAAAGTATTTTGGATATTGAAGTAAAATAGAGATTAGAAGAAAGTACAGATGAACCTTAAAGTTTTTATTTCAATAAATCCTCTATTTCATAATTCAAAATAATTTTATACAAATTTGGAAATCTTTGATTTTGGTTACCATAAACCAAAACCATGTAAACAATAATAGTAAAGACTTTTATTAAATTGTTTATTATTAAACAATAAAAATTGAATTCCTCCAATCTAATATTATACCTAAATTAGTGAAACATTTTGCCATTTTAGTGCAAATTGTTTTTAAATAAATAGATAAGTGTAACTATTATTTACCTATTTAAATAAGTCTGTAGTTCAATTTCCTGAGATATTCTCTTTTCCTCCTGAACATTCCATCTCTTCTTCCTGGCAACACGGATCTGTGCTGCGATATCATCACCAAAATTCAACTTTTGTTCGCGAGCAAGGTCATTAGCTGAAATTGTAAAAAATAATTAAACATACAAGAATTAAGTAATCTTTCATGAGGTATAAAAATTGTATTTATTAAATTTTAAAGGGCAAATTAATTTAATTATGATAATACTAGAGTGTATAAGATATTAGAAATATATTAGTGAACGAAATGTTTAGATTACAAACCTACTCTTAACACATTTATCAACAGTAAAAATATATTGAAATAAAGACTTTTCTACATTTTTAGATTATTTTATGTAAATTTATATGATAACTTTACTTTTTAGATAATATAATATGTTGTTAAATGCAAAATTACTTACTTTAATTAATTTTTTATCATTTTAAGTTGTGTTATGGAATATATAAGTCATTATGTAAATTACCTCTATGTAAGTGTTTAATAGCCTCATCATAGCATTCCAGTTCAACTAGTGCCTGTCCGAGGAAGAAATGGCCCTTTACTTGATTATTGTCTATATCGAGAGCCCGTCGACAGTCTTGGCATGTGGCTTCCCATCTCTTCATTTTCAAATGACATAGCGCTCTATTTGTATAGTATGTTGACACTGATGGGTTCTTTATCTACAATTAAACACAAGACTAGCTTAGCTTAAGTGGGACATGAGAAAAATGTTTTAAAATGATGTAGAATCTATTTTACACTAGTAACTAGAAAATTGCATATTAAGTAGAACTCAATATTTTGCTTATTATGTTCAGCTAGTAAACACGAATGACATTACAGAAGAAGTCAAGGCTTTATGAAAATAGTTTTGAGATCTTAAAAAGAATTAATTCTATGAAGGTCGTTTGAATACTTACGATGGCCTTAGTGTAGCAGTTCATAGCATCTTCGAATCTACGTAAACTAAACAATCTGTTTCCTTGTTCTTTCAGCTCCTTATCGGTTAAGTTTGCAGTGGAATACATATGCTTACTCATTGTTACTGTTTATTTTATTCACTTTTTAACATAAATTATAGCACAGATGTCATCATAACACAATTTCAGCGAATTTCTTAATTTTGCTACTCTTACGCGAAAGAAAAATAAGAAAATATTTTTCTCGAAAGCAAAACGTTCGCACAAACGAACAGATTAAATATAATGCATTAGAACTTGACAAATGACAACGTCATAAATTGTTTGACAGATCTATTATGAACTTAAGCTACGTTCCTTTACTCTTTTACATTCGATTTTACATTTCAATATTACTTTCAACTTGTTATCAACCATTTTTATAAAGTTAAAAATAAACCGTACTTAAGCTTAATAATAAAACTTAAGAATGTTACCTTTTTCATATATCACTCTATCAAAAAAAAGTCCCCAACTAATTGAGAACCTCCTTCTTTTTTAGCAGTCGCTTAACAACGAAACGCGCGACAGTTAAAATAAAAAATTTTAAATTAAAAAAAAAACAATAAAAATATTATAAGAAGAATTAAACAAAGAACAATTAAACTATATAAAACCTACAAATCTGTCCATGTCATTGCAGTGAGGCAAAATGGCCAAAACACTGACGGCATTGCCTCTTTGAATGGCCATGCTGATGATGGCTAAGTTAGGAGCGCCAGCCCTCCGGTCACTTGTAAACTCTACGAGGCGGGAAGATAATTCTTGGTAGAATCTTTTGGCTTCCTCGCCCCAGGACCCCATGGTTACAACGGCAAAGAGCACAAATATGAAACTCCTTTGAATGTTCTCATATTTGCGCCGTTTGACATTTTCAGCGGTAGTAGCCGCCGCTCCCGCTGTTGCAGAAGTCCCTTGCATATGTGATGCAGCCAATGTGTCAACACAGGTAGCATCCCATACAAGGGACTTTCCCAACTTCCACGGAACGAACTTCATTCCATCTGGTCCCTTGCCAATTTTTCTTCTTTTCACAATGTTAATTAAAATGGTATCATGCAACCAGATTGATTTATTTAAACTTCGACTCTTGAACAATAAATTTTAAATTAATATATGTTTATAACTCTCAAAAATATGTTATTTACTTTATACCCAAAGCCTATCTTGGCTTATTATATTATGAAGAATGATACTTTCGCTAGAAGCACAAAATCCTGTGATGACGATGCCTCAGTGATAGGTAAAAAGCAAACAATTTTTAAATATATCTTTTAATTATTTTTTTAACAAATTAATATATTATAGAATTTAAAAAGCGCTATCTGTCTAATTAAATTTTACGGTCCACTAATTACATAATTTTCAACTGATTAGGCATTTATAAAGTCCGCTGATTTGTACACATCTAATAGGCTCGTTAGTCTATTCTTCTTTGGTATCCTTAAGTGACTTTGCCTCAAGCTTCAAATCAATACTAGCAATAGGAATATTAATTAGTAATATATAAATAATTGATTATATTTGAAAAAATAAAACTGTGTTTCCACTGTCCAACCACGTAACACTTCCTCTACATTACAGGGGAAGAATTACACTTGTAATTTTTACTCTCGTAATATCTCATAAAGAACTCTATAGCCTGGTTAGTCTGGAAACATTTACATAGTAAGTAGTTACAAAGACTGAAAAAAAACTAATATATATTTATATGAAAATCTGATAGAAAAACTTAGAAGTGTAATTCTCTCCTTAGACAACTTTTTATATACATACGACGAAGGCAAAACCGCGAAGGAACGCTAGTAGATACTATACACAATTAGTTGATGTTTGGTACAAATAGAATATAAATAACTCACTTGATAGTTGGATCCAGTACAAGTGGTGGATTTAATGGTATGTCTATATTCATACAGAATGGTGGTGCATATGGTGATGCAAATGAAAAGTTTTCTTCTTTTTTAAATATTTTGACAGTTTGTGCCTAAAACATTGCATGAAGGTATTTTGGAAACATTGAAGTTACAAAATAAGACAACATAATTAACTTTATCAAGCACGAGTATCGAAGAATGTAACACGACTTATTCAAAAAGGGAAAACCGACTTCAACAACAAAATACCTAATTTAGTCTACTTGAATGATATACTTATTCAAGTTATTTTGATTTTAAAAGCAAATTACTTAACCGATTTTGAAAATTTTATGATACCAATAGGAGAGTATATTCTTTTAAATAAAAGAATTAATCAAATCGGTCAATTCTATTTCAAGTAATCGATGAACAAAGTTAAAACACTCTCCGACGAATTTGAAGAAATTGAGAAGCCGGCGCGGGGCCTAACAATTGGATCATAAACCGCACTCTATTATAAACTTTACGCACTATTTGCTAGAATTATGCTTGTTTAAGACATACTTGGACACTGATAAGCAATACTGTGTCAAGCCACAAGGACTTCATTTTGAGAAAATGGGCTGTAAAATTATCAAACCTATTCTCAATAAATTTTAAGAAACATATATTTTTTCTTTTCCATTTTGATAAAAGTATAATTGATTAAAATCAAATTGGTATAATAAAAACATTTATCTACTAAAAATCTTTTCAAACATGTAGGATTATTGTGTACACACTTGAAATTCTAAACATTAAATTAAGTAACTGTTCTCGGTACTTTTTTTTAATTAAATGACTAGATTTTTTTAATAATGTTAAATACGTGACGCATTTTCAGAATACATCAATATTAGTATACAATTATTCAGTGTATTGACACATTATTGCTTATCAGCATCAATTTATCCACGCGAGTAGTAACCATCTCAAGTTTGCTTTCTATTACTTTAATGTCAATCGGTTTAGAGTTTAGACGTTTATGCCGAAGATAGTTTTATGCCTTACAAGTTACAACTGAACCTTAACAGAAAATTCTAACATCTTCAGTTTCTTCCACGATGAACTTAATTAAAAAAATATATTTCAGGGCAGAGTTAATTTATTATGTTACAATTATTAAATATACCTCTTCTCCTTCACAACTTTTATAAATTTTGCATATATTTGCGCACCACTTGCGAATATTTCTATCGGCGGCTCCGCGTATGTCTAGACGCGTATTAAGATCTGCCATATTTCGGAATGGTAGCTAAAATATTGTTTTAAATTTAAATTAAATATTATAATAATTTTACTATAACAGCAGTTTTTAAATTAATTGAACTGTATTAATGGTACAAGTATCTACTCTAGATTTTTATCTTACTAGATAAACTTGGGCAAACAGAAAGGTGTCAAGTAAATGGGAAATAATCCTGCTCAAATTAACGATGTCTCATTAACTTAAATGAAGAAGTTGCGGGTGTTGCCAAATAATTGAAAACAGTTATTACTTTATATCTTAAATCATCTGTTTTAGTAAAATTAACACTAAATTATATGTAATTTTGCAATTACATATGCTCCAAAAATAATTCAATACTTTACGTTAGTTGTTCTTCGTTTTTTCTCTTTATTCATTTCCAACCTCAAAGAGTAGGCACGAGAGTTTTTTACATATGTCTTCTGTTTCGTTTTGGGTGGAGATAATTCAAATGTACATTCCTGTTTATTAAGGAGATGTAAGCTTTCATCGTGGCGCAACATGATATCCTGAAATATAAAAAAGTGTATAAAATGGATCAGTAATAATCAATATTCAGAGTAAAGGCGCCTAGAATTTGGAATCACAAGCTAAACCGAATATATTATACCACCTATTTAGTGATATTACTGTCCACAAGGTTTCAATTTTCCGTATGAGGTAGAAAAAAGTATGTTTTTTTTATGTTTTAAGAAAAGATCTGAAGCCTCGTATTGAAGCAATTTGAGACGATTAGTTCTAAATCTTCTTTAAGAATTACATTTGTGAGTTTCGCTCGTAAAGTTTCATCAAGATTTACATAAATTGTTTATCATAATGAAGGAATTTACTGACATCTAACGAAATTTACTGACAGTGCCATGTTTTTGAAAATCAGAGCCTTTGTAAGATTACCTAGATTAGTACCGAGAAGTTACCGGACTACCGAGTGAGTTATTTTACATTAGTTACGTGACTAAAAGTGTAATTTTCGCATTACAGTAAAGTAAGTTTTCTGTAGTTGCCTTGTTCAATGTAGACACATTCCGTGTCAATACAAATCACCATACTTATTAATAAAAGTTAATAATATACGAAAATCTCACTCGAAGTTTTTCTAATTCGACATCAATTTTCTGTCTAGCAATTAGTTCTGCACGAAATTCATCAACCAAGAAGGCCCAATATTTATTAACTCGAGCGCACTCACTCAATTGAGTCGAAGGTAGATGCAACAGAATACGTTTACCAATAGCTGATGGTAATAATTGAATCTGAAACAAATTACGTTGATTAGAATACTCATAAATCACAGAATAGACTAATTACATGTGTTTCCAGTATAATTTCGGCAATCTTAGATTACAGAGGAGCTCTGGGGTATACAGAGTTAATACCCTTTATTGAAAAATATAAAAACGAGTATCAACATCAAAGAATTATTTTTTTCATGAATTCATTTTCATGTAAAATTTGTGCATTTCGTCCTGTCGGTCTTTCGTCGGTCCTGAGTTCTTCCTTTACATTCATTCTCCAATTGCCTTTAGCCCAGCCTAGTCCAGCCCAGTCGATAGAATCTGAATGCATATTTTAAATTAATATTATGAACCAAGAAATCATGGAGTTGCATACCAATCCACTATTATTTCTCATTACCGATTCTGATTTTGTGTTGGAGTATTATTATTTTTTTAAACATCCAGATTGTTAATTATAAATATAAATTCAGAATAATATTCCTTAAAATAATTCTTCCTTATAGTTTATTAATAACGTTAAAACACATACGAAATCCACAGTTTCAATAGCTTCTGACTTTGATCGATTGACTTTCCAAATCCTCTTCTTTGTGTCATCTTTAAAGGTAATTTCTAATTCTTCTAATTTCAAATTATCTTTTATAGTCTTTATTGCAGAAGCCCAAAGAGCTAAATTTGTATCCAACTATTAAGAACATAATTGGAGTAAAAGAAATATTTTCAAGTTTGTTTTGCATTGTGGGTACACGTTTCTATGATTACCTCTTGTTGAACTTGTCTAGTTATGAACGGCTGTGTGGATGAGTCCAAAATGTGAGTTGCAGAACTTTTTCGACGTTGAGTTTGTTCTTTTCTGGTCTGTATCAAATTTTATAATTACTGCAGGAAATAAAGATACGACTGTATTTTAATGCAAATTATGGATTTGAAACCTCTGTTATCTATTTGGCAATTACATGGAAATGTGATTATATAATAAAGCCACATAAAATAAAAGGCGCTTATTAAAGTAAGTAAGGTAACAATGGTCTACTTGTGAAGCAATTTCTTCCCGAAAAAGTTTATTATTACTTAAGCCTACGTTCTTTTTAATCTACTTTCACTAGATGTTTTATTTAAATTTAACAAATTATTTCCTACCACTTCGACATTGACGACCTTTTTATCTGGTGGAGGTTCATGAACCACAACACATTCTTTTATATTCTCCAAGTGCAACTCAAGATTGTGTTCATAAATTTTCTGAGAACGCTTTAAAACTTCCCATATTATTGGACCGCCGGCAACTGATAATAATTCCGCAAGAACCAAGAATTGTTGTTCCTGTTAAAGTAATATATCATTTCTTTATCATATTTCTAGAACTTCGTATAATATTTGAGTGTTCTATTTAATTTTTTATAAGTACAAACCGAATCAAGGAAACGAAACCACTTCCTGTCACTTATTATTATATCTTTAAGAGATGATGAAAGTACTGTTCGATCGTGATCCATGGTAACTCGATCATAGCCACTCCATGTTTTGTACCTAATAATAAAAATCTATATAAACACCTTGTATAAGTACTTGACATAAATTATCTTTCGAATTTACAATACAATTTCATGAGATCGAACTACCATCGGATCGCACACATAGCCAAATACAACTCTCGAACTTACCGGCTTGTAGATAATATAGCATCTTTAGGACGACTGTTCCATATCGACTTTAATAACAGAGATATCGACCAAAGTTCTTGAACTTCATCTATTAAATCTAGCAAAAATTGCTTTTTATTCTTCCAGGATATACGAACGAACCAGCACTTTGTCTCATATAAATGTTTGCTAAAGTCCAACGAGCTCTTGATATGGTATTGGTCGACTTAAGTAGAACAAAATATAATTGAATTTTTTAAAAACTCTACTCTTCTACTCATGCATCTACTCTTTGAAATAATTTCATCGAAACCCAACCGTAAGGAGTTGCACACTGATTACAGATAACAACAATGAAAAGATCGTTTAAATAATTCCCACATAAGAATATTTTTTGTTTATGATAAAGTGGAATAACCTTCGCAAATTAATACATATATTTTTGGGTTTTGTAGTCATATACATAAAAAAAACCCTTTAAATTCTCCATGTCCGTCTGTCTGTTTGCCTGTCAGTATAGATTCTTAGTACTAGAAAGCTGTAATTTGACATAATGACACATTGATCACGCTGACAGAGTGGTACAATAAAACCTTGAAAAAGAAATGTTTACACCTCCTCACCTACACGTACTTAAAGTGGAAACGAAATTTTAAACAGGTAATAGCGATATAAGATTATAGAGTCTGTAAAATGGAAGTCTATAATGTGACAGGCACTTACTGAACTCTATAATGCATGTGGTCCAATAAGCTTTTGACCAGTTTTATTATTTTAATAGACTCAAATCGTTTGCCACCGGAAATATGACAATAAATAAGATATAATGGTTGACTAAGCTGGTGTAGTTCCGGGTGCATGAAACACAAGGAGCCTCACGGTTAACAACGCAATGTCAGAGTACTATACCACGGTCAGGGATTCGATTCAAGGGCATAAAAATATTTCTTCATCTCTACTTGTTGTGACTGTATTTTACGACAATTTTCATATCAAAAGTTACATTGAAAAATATTACAATAATAATAATTCAATTACTTATATATTTTAATTTTTACCGTGGCCCATTTTCGTTAAAATAATGTCCATAATCACATCGAATTTCCTCATTAATTCGTCAAATGATACCATTTTATTTTATTATTTTCAATATTTCTGCAAAACACTTTGTAAAAGGGGATGTCAAATTATGTCAATTTTTTTTATTTTATTTATTATGCAACTATTAAAAAAACAGCCAGCATCAAACCAGAAATAACACCTTAATATATTTGAATGTAATTGAGTCCAAACGACGCACATGATTGCTTACAATTTTCCTGGCGCGTACTCCGATCCCAGGGTCAACATTACAATGGCCGTTATATACGTAGTTTATATACGATGTTCCAGTTACGAATCTCTAAGGATTTTCTGACACCGGCAGTCAGGAATTGTCATGGCGCGTGTTGACACGCATTCCCTCCATGCAATTTCATTAAAACCGAAAAGTGCTAATTTCTGCAAATTTATACTTTTAATTGTTGTTACAACGTTCTTTTCTATTGCATATTTTATTTCTAAAAGACCATTAGATATTTTAGGAGATCCATCAGATCAATTTGTAGTTAAAAACGTTCCCAAAAGATACACTAAGTTAGAAGGAATTGATCCTGAAGAGAGAGAAGTGTTTCAAGGATTTCAGACGTCTTTCCTTCCTCCAGAAGAAATAATACTCTCGCGAAAAGATCCTAATATCAAAGGAGAACTTTATGAAGGAAATTTAACAAGTGACTTATTTATATGGGATAATGAAGCAAGAAAGCGCCATGTTCCTACCAGGGTTAAACGGAAAAGCCATTTCACGTTAACGTCTCAAGATTATGGGTAAATACTTCCGAATTATATATAATTATGTGCATTCATATTATTAACAAAAGTTTTTTAGAGCTATTTTAAACGCAAACAGTAAAAATAACTCCGAGATGCAAAAGATAGAGAAAAAAAAGATAACTTCTATTTATATAGAAACTTAAAGTTAAAGCTAAAGTTAAAGCTTTTGTTTCCCAGTGAAGAAAAACCTACTTATAAAATAACAGACAAGGAAAATGGAGATGACATTGATATGAATGTTAAAGAAACCGTAATCGATTATGAAAGTAATTCTAACGAACAATATGATGAAGATGGCAATTTACAAAGGTATTTTTAATCACAAATATAATTTTAATCCATATTTACACTTATAATAAATCTGTAGAGAGGTCAATTCTGTACATGAAATATATTTTCAAAATAACTATCAGGGGGTGATTAGTGATCGATACTGATGCCAAAAATGCAATCAGCAAAATTTTTGTCTGTCTGTCTGTCTATCTATCTGTCTGTTTGTATGTTCCTTATAGAAACAAAAACTACTCGACGGATTTTAACGAAACTTAGTACAATTATTCTTCATACTCCTGGGCAGGTTATAGTATACTTTTCATCACGTTACAATCAATATGAGCAGAGTAATAAAGGCAAATTTTGGGAAAACGGCAGACGTTACTCCTATTTCTAAGCTTCCGTCGCGTATGCAGCCTTAATGGTTGACAGACATGTTAGCGCAGTGGTCACTGCAACTGTCTCAAGCGCTAACGGTCGCGGGTTCGATCCCCGCTCACGGCAAATGTCTGTATATACGGATGTTTGTCGTGGTCTGGGTGTTTGTGTTAGTGTTGTGAGTGTTTCCGGATCCCCGACACAAGGTCACGCGATCTTAATGGGAGCCGTTGAGTGTAATTCGTTTATTTATTTATTTATTTATTTATGGTTAAGGTTACATAGAAATCATGTATGAGGGAAATATTTTACATAAAATTTCCTAAAAAATATCCCGCAACAACATATGTCTATCTTTTACGGTTGACTCATAATAACACGTGTAACTCCTGATAGGTTAGCAGTTCGGAGAATTCTAATTATATTTGTTTACTCTTACGTTTATAATACTCTCACGCATCCCTAATTAAAAAAAGTTAACATTATTACCTATTTAATAAAAAAAATCATAGAAATCAAGTATTGTGAATTGACATATTATATTTCCCTATTAAATTACGATAGTTAATCTGTCTGTCACATCAAAACCACTGAACCCTGAGGAAGGAAATACGCTACTTTTTTTCGAAAAACGACGAAAACGCGGACGAAGTCGCAGGCACAAGCTAGTTACAAATAAATTTGTAGAGTAAATTAGTCAATTCTTTACATGAAATAGATATTTATAAATCAAAGATTTATAAGTTTTTATAAAATATTTTACCCTTATCTTTTATATAAAAATCCCGCACTATTTTTGTTATTTCTACGTGCAAGTGTGGTTCATCCCGAACTATACGTGGATCGTGGTCCTCTTGATGACGTTGAACAAGTCCGCCGTCAACCGGAGCTCGAAGAAGCAGAGATGGGCTCCGCTGCACACATGTATAAGCCAGTTCGATCTCACTCAGGTAGCTAACACTTTTTGGAACTAAACCTAATTAGTTAAAGAGATATAAGTACCAAAATTCTGTAAGCAAAATTTTTTAAGCAAATAGATGACGTATTTTAAATATGCCAAAAATGACAACGATATAAATATATTAAGAATAATTAATAGGTGTATCCGTATCCACGTGGCAACAATTCATACACGCTTTTGCGAAGGTACAAAATGACTTATCGTGCGCAGAGAAACATTATTCAATTGACCGTTGAACCGAAATATGTCAAGTTCATAAATATGGGCATATTGCGACGTCATATTCATATGGTATGTTTATATATGTATATCTAAATTAATTTATGATTCTGTATACGTTTATTAGGTGTCCATGCCTTTTGGAAAGGTCAAGGTGACAAAGAAACAATCAGACGTACCCAAGCAAATATAATGAAACAATATATGGATAAAGAAGCGGATCCCTGTCACGATTTTTATCAATATGCCTGTGGGAACTGGCCAGCACTCAATCCTATACCAGCCGATAAAGCTGGGTGAGTGAACTTAGATAAACAATTACTTTTTATTGTTTATATTACTATTATTATTTTCTTACAGTTATGATACTTTTGAAATGCTGAGAGAAAATTTAGATACGGTCCTCAAAGAACTACTGGAATTTAAGAAAAGCGATAAAGTACCTACTATTTATCCAGGTTCACATTTAGATACGAATGAGAATTTCTTGACAATTATGGAAACTTCAACTTGTTCAAGGAAATCTGACAACTTACAAGTAGATGTTTTTGTAACCAACTCTAAGGAAATTACAAAATCGACGGAAATTAAAAATGCACATGACATTCATGAATCCAAATCTGAAATAATAAATCGTATTCGTAGATATCTAGATAAAAAATCAAAAGAATTAAGTAAACCAATATCAAAAGTAAAATTAAAGTTTCAACAACAATTTATTAAGAATAAAAAGATCAATAAAGAATATTTAGATAGACAAAAAAGATTAGATAAAACTAAGAATTGTGAAAAAAAATCTAGTCAAAGTATATTCCGAGCTGGATTTAAATCGGTTCATAATAAACCATTGAAAAGAGTAAAAAGAAAAGAAACCATTAAAGAACTGATTTCAATACACGATCAAAACCACAAAAAATCTAACAACGATCCAGCTAATGGTGACGCTGCTTTAAAAGCAAGATTTCTTTTTAAATCTTGTATGAACCATGAAATCCTACATGCTAGAGGACATCAACCTCTTTTAGATTTATTAGATATTCTAGGTGGTTGGCCGATATTAAAATCTAATTGGAATGCAAGAAATTTTGATTGGTTGGAGCTCATGGCAAAATTAAGATTATACAATAACGATATATTGATATCAGAATGGGTTGGACCGGATATTAAAAATTCTGATGAGTTTGTAATACAATTTGATCAAACTAGCTTAGGTACTTACAATAAAAGTATTTAAATTCATTTGATATATAAAGATTTAAAAGTACTCGTGTATTATTATAGGCTTACCCACAAGAGATTATTTTCTACAAGAAAGTAATAAAGTATATTTGGATGCCTATAAAGGATACTTGATTAAAATTGCATTATTACTTGGTGGAAAACTTGATCATGTGAAAGCCGCTGCAGAAAAACTCATTGAATTTGAGATCAAGTAAGTAAGATAAAAAAGCTATCAAAATTAACATTTATTATACATTAATGTAAATACTGCTAAACAATTTCATAGGAAACACTCAAATTGAGTTGAGCTATATTTAAGTGACTTACAAAAATTTACAAATTTATATCCTCCTTAAAAACCAAAAATTTGTGTATGGAAACAGTTTAATAAAGATGAAATGAATTTCCGAGCAGTATGATTTTTATAAGTAATTAAAAAATTACAGATTAGCTAAAATAACTTCCGCGCCAGAAGACAGGCGAAACGTATCAGAGTTATACCGTCGGATGACGCTTGCGAAGCTTGAAGGATTAGTTCCCGAAGTCAAATGGAGGAGATATCTGTGCATCGTAATGAATAGAACTGTACAGTCTCAAGAAACTGTCGTTCTGTTTGCATTAACATATGTACGAGTAAGTACATCGCAGGAACGACTTATTTTTAAATGATAATATTTTTTTACTCATATTTGAGTAAAACTTCTAGCAGTATCATAAATTTATCTACTTCTCTTGGTTTAATATTGTCATATTTCAGGTTTTTAGTACACCTTTACATATAAACCTTAAGTCTTTTATTTTCATCTCCTCTTACTAAAATGAACACAGTGTTAAAATTGACAGTCACGAAGTCGATAATTACAGCATTTATAATTACTATAACATAAATTACTAGATATTGCCCTTACATCGCTCTAAAGACTTGCAATTTCATTTAGCGTATTTTTCTTCTTACATTCAATTATTCTCGACAATCATATTCCGTTCATCGTCATCAGCACTTAGTTCAATTGATAGAGAAGACGGATCCGGACACTTTATCAAATTACCTGCTGTGGCGTTTCGTGAGGCATCGTGTGAACAACCTGGACGATCGCTTTCAATCTGCGAAACAACAGTAAGTTCAAGGTTAAAGGAATCAATTTTTTTTTTTTTCGTTTGATAAATTAAAAAAAAAATTAAATTTGATCCCAATTAGGATAAGTGTAAACATAAGAAAGATTGTTTATGTTTAGAATATTTTTGTTTTTTTTTTTTTTTTGTGGTAAAAAGTCTGAAAAATATTGCTGATAACATTTATTCTTCTAATTATGTGCATATTTATGTATTCTATTTAATGTAATATTTTCTAAAAATATTTTTTAAATCACTGTTTTGTTTAAACAGATTTTATTATATCTTATTCGGCCGAGAACAAGCACCGCCAAGATGGAAAAACTGTATCTCTCAAGTAAACTCCAACATGGGAATGGCTTTAGGATCCATGTTTGTAAGAAAATACTTCGACGAAATGAGCAAAAACGACACGCTGACAATGACAAGAGAAATACAGCAGGCTTTCAGAGAACTACTACATATGACAAATTGGATAGATGATGAAACGAAAAAACTCGCAGCGCATAAAGTGGACACAATGATGCTGAGAATAGGCTACCCAGATTTTATATTAAATAAGAGCGAACTGGATGATCGTTACAAGGAAGTGAAAATACATCCGGATAAATATTTCGAGAATATATTGAATATATTGCAGCATTTAACTAAAATGGAGCAGTCGCGGTAAGATTTACCTTTTTTTGGAAATTATTTTTGAATTTGCAGTTGAAATACAGATATTGAATTTTGTATTATATATGTATGTAATATATATTGTATTTATATATGTAGGTACATTTTTAGTATTTCATTTAAGCACTGTTGCCCGCAGTTCGACCTCTTCACACACCTCCATAGGTTGACTGGAAGAGATCTCTTTTAGAGATAAGTCCACCTTTGCCTGCATATTTACTGTAACAAATGTTTAGTGCAATAAAGTATATTTATATATACATAAAACTTTTGTGACAATAAACAGTAAGCGAAAAACATTCAACTTATATGTTGTAACACATAATTATTTTTAATATGATATATTTTAGTAAAAAAGTATTACCTGTTTATTATTTTAATAGCTATCAATATCGCTATTCAATATTACTGATTTATCAATTTTTCTCTTACCTTCTCTTTTCTGTTACCGTAACAACAATTAGAGTTCAAACTACGACTTTCATAACGCTAAATGCTACTATATCCTATACCTATAACGTTTTACCTTTGCAATAATGTAGGACTTTACTATTTGTATCGCATAATTATATAATCTACGAGGTCTATGATGGTCTCCTATTATAAATACGAAAGTTTTTGAGGATATCCTCTTTATATGTTACTCTTTCACGAAAAACTACTGAATACATTTTGATAAAACTTACACCATAGATCCCTCATCAATACATCCGAATAGCACTACTTCTAATAACAACGCGGACGAAGTCATAAACGAAAGTAAGGACATATAAATGATACATCTATCTCAGCCACATTGTAAATTTCGCTGATTCCAGTATCGGTCAGCCCGTCAACAAAACGTTATGGAACACAGCACCTGCGGTCGTGAACGCGTACTACAGTCGTAACAAGAACCAGATCATGTTCCCCGCGGGTATTCTGCAGCCTCCGTTCTACCACAGGCACTTCCCAAGATCTCTGAATTTCGGTGGTATTGGTGTTGTTATCGGTATGTTTGTTTATTTCATTATTCTATTTTTCTATATTAAATAGAATATCTATTTAATATGAATTACAGAACAGAACTACAGTCTTTTATATGTATTTTGTTTAAGTACTTTTTCTCTTTGTTATAATGAAATGATAATTGGACTGACATATCAGTATAAAGAACAAGTATTTACCAAAATAGTTTTTTCTGATCGAATATCAGTTGTAGATACAAATGTTTTCACTATGAAAAAAATATCAGGCAAAATTACAAAGGTTTCTATTATAGAAATAACCCAAAACAATTATAGGCTTACATTATTATCAACATCACTAAACAAAATTCAGTTGGTTAATATAGTTATGTATAATTTAAATAAATAAACTGAACCAATGATTATTGGATCATAAACATTGGTTCAAATTTTGGACATTAGGTACATGTATGTCATGTAAAACTTCGACAAATAAACAGAACCAAAATTATAATATAAATATCTAAACATCCAAAACTGTTACATCCTAATCCAGCTAGCTACTGTACTATGATACTTTTCGCAAAATATTTACTCTGCAGGTCACGAAATCACCCATGGATTCGACGACAAAGGTCGCCTGTTCGACTGTGAAGGGAACCTTCACCGATGGTGGTCAGATACCGCGATAGAAGCCTTCCATCGTCGCGCACAATGCCTCATTGACCAATACGGCCAGTATGTTGTCCCTGAAGTCACTATGAAGTTAGACGGTGTAAATACACAAGTAAGTTTAGGCACTATTTTCAAAATATAATATCACTAGCTGCTCCTCGCGATTTCAGTAGCGTTAAGATTACTGCATCGCTTCTGTGAGTCGTAAGCGTAACGTGATGTAATGTAGGTTCCAGCCTTGTAACCTTCTTCAATAAATGGGCTATCTAACGAAAAAAAATTGTTTGTAAGTACGTATATAGAGGATAAATTACTCCTTAGATATATATGTACTTGCAAACAAATTTTATCTCTTTATGATATTAGTATAGACTTTCTAATAATAAGAGCAGCCGCGTACGCTGTTCAGCTGCTGTATAAAAGTCTGCGATGAAATTTTAAATTTTATTAAAAAAAAAAACTAAGTAATATTTATAATTTTTCAAAGGGTGATTAATTTCCATAGGGTGAGAATATAGCGGACAATGGAGGTGTGAAGCAAGCGTTCCACGCATACCAACACTGGCTGCGTCACCACGATCCTGCGGACGAGACGCTGCCGGGACTCAACCACACTCACACACAACTATTCTTTCTAAACTTTGCACAGGTGATTGAATTGACAGTCTGTAAATGTCCCACAGCTGCGACTGACTGCAAAGGCTCCAAAGCTCCAGACTGCAAAGGCCTTCTCTCCTATCAAGGAGAAGGTTTAGAGCAAAATCCATCACGCTGCTCCACTGCGGTTTGGTGGATATACTTGTGCAAGAATTTCTCTCACGATGTTTTCGTTCACCGCAGAACTTAAAATGAATATAAACACTAATTTTACACTACGACTATTGGTTGAGATAGACATGTTCTCACCACTAGACTATCTTGGCTCGTGTGTGATTTGATATTTTGAGTAGATTTCTCTTCTTTTTGAAATTTTTAAACATCGTTAAATATTATAAACTAACGCGCTTACAAATTTTAGTTTATTTCATACTATTGAATTTCTTGTCTATTTTTCTCAGTAAATTCTACATTCCGGAACGGTAGCAGCTTTTTATTAATTTTAAATATTTTTGTTTGTTTTTGATTTCGATTATAAAGTGCTTTTATAATCGAAATCAAAAACAAACAAAAATATTTAAAATTAAGTATATTCTGATTTTGATTCTGATTCAAGTACTTTTAGTACTCTACTAGTAGTAGTAGGTTTTGATACGCATTATATATACGTTATCATCAAATGGCAATGCTTTATTTGTATCGTTTATTTTAATTACAATAACAAGCTAGTGAGTGGGAGAAAGAAATGGTAATAAAAGCCGAAAGCTCTCCACAACAACATTCTATCTTTTAATTATTATGGAAAACAACTTTCACCCTTGAACAAAATCATATAAAAATTAAGTCCTAATAATTTCTACAGTTAGTTTCATTGATGTTTCTTGTAATTATTTCTTTAATCCCAGTTATTTTTAATATTTTCTAATTTTAGTTTCATTGAAGTTTCTTGTAATTATTTATTTAATCCCAGTTATTTTTAGGTGTGGTGCGGAGCGATGCGACCAGAAGCGATGCGTAATAAGTTAAAAACAGCTGTCCATTCGCCGGGCAGATTTAGAGTTATAGGAACTCTTTCGAATTCCCATGATTTCGCTAGAGAATTTCGTTGTCCACCTGGATCACCTATGAATCCCACAGACAAATGTAGTGTTTGGTGATAAAATGAGGACTTTAATAAAATAAATCGGAAAACTATTGACGTTTGTGCAAGAGAATATGATTCGAACATCTCATTTCAGTCCTCCAATTTCTTGTTATAGTATCGTTTTGTTCAGTTGAAAAATGTACTAAATCATTCTTCGTGTTAATATTTTGATGTTCTATGCATGAACGTCATAATTATGATATATGACAAGCTGGTAGCAACTGTTTTAGCAGGTCCGCGTTCTCTTCAAGCTAAATTATATAGCAATATGAGATAATTACAGAATTTTAAAATGAGCCTTGCTAATATGACATATTGATACCGCGTTTGGATATTGCTTATCCTCAATAAATTTCTTATAAAAATAGCTTTATAATCAACCTTGCATGCATCACAAAAATCGTACGAATCACAATTATTATTCAAATTTCATTCGGCACAAATACCATGACAAAGAACGGATCAGCATTCATCTTTCAGATACCCGAATGAATGATTGCGTTTATGGTGTCAAAATGTTTTACATAAATCCATAATCAAACAGTTGATTGTATTATTCGTTCATTCGTTCTTTAAATATTAGTCATGTTATCATTCACTAGAGCGACTATGAATTTTATGATAATACCCATTCGAAAACCCATAGTGAATGAATTATTCAGTAGATATGTTATCAATCGATAAATTTAATTACTCGTTAGACAAGTAAGACCCTGAATGGAGAGCTAAAAGACTTATCTACCAATGTATTCAGAAAACCATTTAAGTAAAATGGAAAATTTTCAATTGTTCAAATTGAAGCGACAAAATTAATCTTGCTAAAAAACAAACTTATCACTAAATAACCATCTTCAATTTTAAACTCCAAAATTTAGTATTTTTACACAAGTACCACAAAATTGTGGCTAGTCCTGTCCCTGAATCACGTGATGTTTTAGCAACACACATCCAGTAAACCTAACTATAACCTACTAAAGCAAGGCTTCCCGCATACTATTTTAACAATCTAACGGAACACCAAAAGCCGACCCTACTTGATATGGACTTAAATTAAATATATAATATAATTATAAATTATATAATTATTTAAGGCCTAATAAACAAATTAGAAGAATTGTAAAATATGATTAATTGTTTCAAATAAGCTAAGAAGCGTTTTGTTATTTATCGTAATATGTACGTCAATTATTAACTAATTTAATCTTTAGATGTATTATTGAATTATATTTGTACCTACTTATTTTAATTGTTTTTACTTTTGTAAATAAATTGTAATATATAATAAAAAATTGTTTTATTCAAGTAGTTATTTTCTGTTAAAGTTATTTCTCGTGAAATATACCATCTAAACTTTATTAAAGATTAACTAACGTTCAACACTATAAATATTTCGAGAGGTTTACCTCACTTCGAAATAGGAGTCTGATTTCATTTAACTGCGTTTTGTGTCATGTTTCGCAATATTCACATTTATTGTTAGACGATTTGAATGTTTTTTTATATTATATAGATTAAAAATCCATATTATTAGCCAACATCTTCACTTCGAGACAGAATTGCCAATTTCAGCCAGCCCAATGATATCGACTTATCGAGTCAAAATATTAACAAATTTTTTATAAAGAATATAATAATAAAAGTCAAATAAAATTTTCACTTTCAGTGTAATTAAATAAAAAATCAACACAAATACAAACACATTACAAAAACAGTTAGATTCAATTTTAGACGCAAACAAAAAAATTTGTTTCTAACAAAAACATGATATGATGCTATTGAGCATCAATAAACATAGTTCCCAACTTCTACACTCTGTACGTCGTCATTACTCCAAAGTGTCTCCACTTCGTATGGTGTGCCTCGAGAAGCATCGAGGTGGTCACGCCTCTCCCATCGCATGCGGACCAGCCGAGCGACATCTAGCCAAAGACGCGCTTCTAACACTAGCAGAAATTACCGTCATTGAGAAATAAAACTCTATTTAAAGACTCACTAAACACTTAACACTCTAGAAATAATACAGAAGTCTTAATACTCTTAAAAATAGAAATATCTGTTGTAACGAAAAGTCTGTATTGACGATACATTAGAGCAGTAGTTACTGCAAATGACTGATGCGCTAAATAAATGCATCAAACTCAACGGCCCCCATTAAGATCTTGTGACCTTGTGTCGGGGGTCCGGAAACATACACAACACTAACACAAACACCCAGACCACGACAAACATCCGTAGGGCCAATACAGACATTTGCCGTGAGCGGGGATCGAACCCGCGACCGTTAGCGCTACAGTCAGTTGCAGTGACCACTGCGCCAACGTGTCTGCCTAATGAAGGCTTATGAGTGTAAAGCGTTTATTTATTTATATAAAATAGTTGTATTTTTTGTCATAATATGTTCTCTGTTTCTATTTTAATTTAACGATTTATATATTAAAGCCAGTTTTACGCAAATATTGTAAATGATAAACTTAATTTCATCAAAGAAAATGTACTAATGTACTACTCTATTAATTTGTTTCGTTAAATAAATTGTGTCGTATAAATAATAGTATCGCAGTCATTATTGCGCCGTCATCGATAAAACTGCAATGCAGAAATGCGACTACGGTAGTACTTTAGTTACGGGTCGCGATTACCAATGAAATAACTGGTATGAGACGAAACTTTCGCAGAAACTTATACTTACTTATACTATTAAACACCACAAGGTTTTATTACGTGAAACAACGTATTGGGTAAGTATCATGAACGTATAAGGAGAGATAGAAAGGGGGAATAGTCTAGACTGTTCGGAACCCTCCATTGAACGGACTCCTTCCATATGAACGCTATAGCTATACATGGATGCTGATAAGCCATAATGTGTCAACCCACAAAACGTCAAATTCGGAAATATTGATATTTTCTGATAATTCGTTACGTATTTAACAATATTCGATCATTTTTAAATTCATCTAAACTTAATAAGGACGAAAAAAAGTTCCTTAATGTTACCAATATTGAAGAGTGGTTCATATTTTGAAATATAAAATAATCTCACGTATTAGAAAAACCTATTATAAGATAAAAATTTTCATCATACCAAATTCCTCTAATTCCTTTTATCAAAATAGACAAAAAAAATATGGATATATACTTCTTCAAAGAATTAATCAAGAATATATTTGACATGTTTAGATGCCATTTTTAACAGACTTCGAAAAAGAGCGAGGTTCTATGTTCGGCTGTATGTATTTTTTTTTATGTTTGTTCACCGATTTTTCCGTTGTTTGTGAAACGATTTTCAAATTTTTTTCTCAAAATGAAGTCCGTGTGGCATGACACAGTATTACTTATTAGTGCCCATATGGCCGTGACCGCGTGCGATCAGATGTGGACCCAGCTATTTACTATGATTAATTTAAGTCCATAAACTGATACCATTTTTAAGAACAAATTACGAATAAAAGACCACATAGTATTGAATTTCGTAGGTACTTACGAAAAAGGAAAGAAAAAGTCGTCAGGAACAACGAGTTGATGTTTCCGTTAATAACTGCCATAGTGTAGAGTAGGGCTCCAGCTGTCGGTGCCTGACGCAGAAAGACTCCACGAAGCGATGCCCCCAACCATGGTAAGAATAGATACTCACTCAATGGAGAACGCTATAATATTTTTATTAAAAATAATTTATCATAATTGTAAGGTATCGTTATAATTATGCATGTGGGTATATTGAATTAAGCTACACGCTGTAATTATTATACACCAATAAACAGTCTGTTCCTTACGCCTGTGTTTAATTGACGTTCCAATAATCTTCTTTTATCCTAGTAAAACTATTTTTAAACAAGCTCCTATTTCAAAACAACAATGTTCTTTGGCCACATCTAGTATCTAGAGAAAAAAATTTTTGGCCAATTTTCCTTAAACCTAGCATAAATATACCTTAGGGTGAATAACTAAAAAACGTATATATTGACGTAGAGATCAATTAATGAAGAGTTTTTTGACATTTTCCTTTAAAGGCAAAAGGGTAAAAACGTATGTATGCAAAATGTTGTTCCGTGGTCATATTTATTTAAACCTTAATTCACTTAAGTATTTGTTAAGGCTAATAATGAAATCTAAAACACAAAGCAGTATTTGACCAGTTTTCTAAATCGCTTTTATCAAATTCCAAAGTATACGCGGGAGAAGCTGCGTGAAACTCCTAGTCATTTATAACGCGATAGAAGCGATGCAAGATCGCCACTAACGCGTGATAAAAGCGATGCAAATGCGAGACAGAAGCGAACCAATATCTGTTCTACTCAGTTTCTCGACTACATCGTATCAGCATCGACTGTGTCTCGCGTCTGAATCACGTCAGCATTGCGACTCTCTCACGATTCAATTGTGACAGATGTAAGGCGAGAGTTACAATTGTAAGTTTTACTTGTGAGCAATACAACCTTTACTAGGTACTGAATCGTTGAAATTATTAGTGACGAAGGCTGTAAATGTTAAAAATAATACAGTGACAGAAAATTGTTTCATGTGTAAAGCAATGAGAAATTACTTATGTAAATATCAATATGAAAGTCTGAGAGAAAAACTTATTAGTGTAATTTTCCCCTACCTACGTGAGCGAAGGCATTCGATCTATAATCTTTTTTTCATTATTTGTTTTATTCAGCAAACAAATATGGTGTACTTTTGACCACACGTAGTAATTACAAATGGCAAAAAATCGATAAAATGTTTGAACTGAATCATTTTATTATAATGAAAAACTATATTGTAAAATAACAATCCAAAATTCGTGATTTTCGTTGCGAGTATTATTACCAAATAAGACCAGTAAAGAAAAATGGACTATACAATTGCACCACGACAGCATCGCTCCTGCCTTGTGACTAAGACGCGGCAAAAGGTCCATGCGAATCACACGCTTCGTGCGCGTGGGCAGGTTTGTACGAGTCTTTATAAAAAATATAATATAAAAAAAATTACCACGTTAGATGAATTCCATATGAGTAACGTGCTGATTAATATAACAAGAGCATCCGATGCTTCGATACACCACATCACTCCTAAAAGAAAAATAGTATTTAGCATCTATAATCATTTCATTTACATTACTTACCTACGTATCACAAATGAGGAGAGTCTTTTCAAAAGGGGATATTTACATTCTATCTTATTTTTCACAAATGGGAAAAACTTATACGGGAAATATTTTACAGACTTACCGAAAATCATTATTTCTGTTATGAAACTATTTCATTACAGTGTTCTAATTACACATTTTGCCAGAAAATATGACTTATTAATTTGAAGTTACAGAGTTCAGAAAAATGATAATATCCTCTTTTGACACGGATTTTTTATAATATCCCCTTTGTTCTGTACTCACTGTAAATATCCCCTTTAGTTGTGTCCTATTTTGTAAATACCCTCTTTTGCATTGCACATCTCAAGATTGTAAATGATAATAAAACACAGTTTATTCTTATTATTTAATAATAATTACCAAAATTAAAGACAGGTACTTATTAATGCTATTAAACACTATTTTTATTTTTTAATTATTAGACAGTTTAAATCCTGATTTGTCCAATACCAGGTGTTAGACAATCACAAGATTCCATTTCGGTATTCTGTTCTTCTTCAGGACTGCAGTTTAGATTATCAATTAATAATTCTTTATACAAAAAAAAAAATCAAACAATATCGAAAAGTAAAGTTTAGTAGAAGGTACAACGACAACGTCATTGATTCATTCACTTACGATTTTTGTTTATGGGGTTTTTTCACAATTCTATCCTTTCTACCACCACTATTTAAATCTTCTACTGTTTTCTCATCCATACTTTGGTAAAATCTAAGTTAAAGTTGGCAAAATCCAGTTATCACATAATAGAGAAAAAGTAATAAAACACTACGTAAAAGTAATTATCGCGTTTTGAAACGGCTATTTGGTTTAATTTAATATTTGTATTGTAAATATCCCTTCTTGTTAAGAAATGAATAAGAACTATTATTTTTTTAATTTTGTAAGTGTAAATATCCCGTTTTGACCAAGTTTCAAGCGATGAAAATGTGTATTTTACAACTAGAATAAGGACTGCATACTCAGTTTAATAATTAATAAAAATGTAAATATCGCCTTTTGAAAAGACCCTTCTCAAATATGTGCACGGCAATAATATTTTAAAACTATACATATGTTCCGTATAGTCTATTTTTCTTTGTCTTATTTAGCAGACAAAAATGGCGTATTTCTAACCACGTGTAAGAGCTAAGGATGAGAAATTGTCGACCGAATGATTGAACTGAATAATTTTTTAGGATGAAAAATTATCATGAAAAAAATTATTCGAAAATTCACGATTATCATTCCGGGTATTGTTACCAAACAGAACAAGTAAATTAAAACAGACTAAATATACCATTTGACGTTTTAAATGTTTAGAATTTTGACAAACTCGACAATTGACTAGTTGTCGAAAGATATTTTCGTTTGTCATACTCAGTCGCTAGCTGTTTGCTAGGCAACATGGTTCAAAATAGTCAGCATTCTAGAATTTCTCGATGCCAAAATCAACTTATAACATATCTATAGCTATGTAATGTTATATTATGTGTCAACGGTATTAAAGCCGACATACCTTAATTTAGAACATACTTTTTTATCTTACATATTACATTTCGATATAATGAAAGCTTACACAATCATGAACTTAGTACGGAGGATATAACAAAATAGGATAAAGCAAGTTGAAGAAAAAAAATTAGTTGTGCAATACCTGATTAGTTATAGTTTTTAATTGTAATGTAATTTAGAAAATTCGAATAAGTGCCAGTCCGCTCACTCTTCGCCGGTTTATATTATTGGTTGTTACAGCGAAAATAGAAATACTTTAAATATTATGGGTCACGAGACAGACTGACAGACGGACGGACGAACGAACAAACAGGCGGTCGGACAGACAGTGGAAGTTTAGTAAGTTAGTAAGAGGGTCCTGTGGACCGTCTACGAGTATGGAAGTCTAAAAATGATAAAACAAACTATTCTCAGTTATACAATAAATATATAAAATAATAATATGGCAATTAAAAACAATTGTTTAATCAGATAAAAAAAATAGTAACTGAGACTTGATACTTATAATAATGTAGAGTCATTAAAACATTACTCACTCGAAACATCAATATCATCAATATACAGTTTGTCATCTTTACTCATTAAAATAAAATGCAAATCATTCGGCAAAGGATCTTCATCAAAAGTTACAACTTCGAATTTTACGTTGCAAACCAAACCCAGTAAAAGGCACACTAGTGCCATAAATGAAGATGTCAGCCTTGCTGTAGAGGTCTTCGCATTGAGTCTCTCAGCTCTAGCAAATGTTTTATACCTTAAGTATTCTAAACTTGTGTCCATGTAATCTATCAGAGCTCCTATAAAAGGTACTCCAGATCTTGAATATGCCATATGTTTTGGTACGCTAGGAGAATCACCAGTAGCCATTATGATTGGATTGTTTAAATTTCACTTTCATATAATTTCACAATAATTTTATTAATAAAAAATTGACACTTTTATAATTTTACCGCAAATATATGTGAAAGAGGTTACATATAATCGTTATAAAATACTCATAAGAACAGATTATAAGCTGGCACTGGAACACAAACGTCAAAACTATTCAAAAGATTCAACTATAGAGCTACAATGATTTCATTATAATTAAAAGTTCAATGTGTTAGGTCTTTTAATTTTTGATTTATATTTAAAAAAAAAAGGCTTGTTTATAAAAAGTAATTTCTAGTATAGCAACACTTAATACGTAAAAATATTTGGCGGGCTGCTCGACGATTGGCTGGTGACAACGTGATGTCATGAGCCAATCGGGAGCAGAGTTTTATGGCGGGAAAAAGTGACATTTTTCTTGGCGGTGAAAAAGACGAAAGTCTAGTCGAGATATATTTTTATAATTGTATAATTTATATGGTAGTACTGCTATAATATTTGATTGAATAGTATTTGTAAATGAGTGCAGTGTAAAGTCTAATAAACTTAATAAGTAGATTATGGTGTTTCTTTGGGAGTGACCTCACAAATGATATATTATTTTGTTGTATTACTAGCAGTTCCTTGCGCCTTCACCTTCCGTAACTGTTTCGCTTTCCATAACATTTTTGTGATTTTTTCGTACTACCTTCGATATAGTGCTGTTAAAATTATAAATACAAATTTCAAAATTCTACTTCTCCATGTTTTCTCCACTCCACGTGACAATATTGTGCCTAATTGGCACAACTAAAAGCCACAAAACTAAAAATTGAATTGAATTCAAAATTCTATCGCTAGCATCGAGATATAAACCGGCCGATAGTATATGGCGTTATACTATCGGCCTTAGATACTTATATCTCTAATACGTTTATCTTTAATTGTATACGCAATGTATTGCGAAAATATTGCTAGCGAATAAGCAGCTGTGTGAACACGTTGCTTTGTGCGTCTCTTGTGATTAAAGTGACTCCAATCAGGTTCGACATTTTATAAATTATTATGTTACGTTTGGGTCTATGACATTGGTTCTTGTTTATTAAACTTTTATACCGGCTACAATTATACTAATAGTCCAAGGACAAAACCATAACTTACCTCTTTTGGACTAGTTTAATAATAAACCAATGGTTGGTTTATTTAATTGTTCTTATCTTTTTTAATCTCTTGGTGAATCCAAATATTTACTTTGATTTTACGTAATTACGCCATCCTTACTACAATAAACTGCTTAGACAGTGTTTTCTAAAATTTTGGCAATTACTTTACGTTGACATAAAAATTTTTAAAACGGATTTAAATCGCGTACGTATATTTATTATTTTTTCTTAGTTACTAATAATATAAATTCAAAAGTAACGCTGTCTGTCTGCCTGATTGTTAAGTACATTTTTACGCCTAAGCAGCTAATTCAATATTGATGTTTCTTTTGCGTAGAGATTATTTAGACCGTGAAAAAAGACATCGTCGTGGAAATAAAATCAAAAGGAAGCGAAATAGGGGTAAAGAGTGTCCTTTGAAAAACGAAACAGGCTATGCAAAATCTTTTGATTAAGGGCTCTTCCTAGCTGTAGCCCACTGGCTACAGCTTGTATGCCGGCTGGCTCGACCGGAGCAGTACCTAACTCTCACAGAAGATCTGCGTGAAGTAGCTAACATAGCCTAACCCACTTCCCAATGCCTCTTCCGCGTCCTGGCCTTACCTGTCATGGCCGGATATACACGAATTTACTGAATTGTGTATAATACAAATTTCAGACATTCACGAGTACTCGTATATCGTAATTTTTATCGGAGTCTAAAGATAACTTAATACCGCTTAAAAAAAAACAAGCATTGAACTTGGCTTTGCATTTTAATTAGATTTGATTGGACATTGAAGATAGTTAAAACTGTTTGTACTTTTATTTACTTCGATGTTAATCATATGTTTTTTTACAGTACACAGTATATTTTGTACGTAAAATTTTACATACAAAATATTGTCACCATGGTGAAAGCACGAAAATACGTTGTAAAAAATTACATCGTCGGAATCCCGAAAAGGTCTGATTATGAGATAATTGAATACGAGTTGCCTTCACTAAAAGATGAAGAAATTTTATTAAAAGCTGAATGGATTAGCGTTGATCCTTATATGCGATCACACAATTCACATTTCAAGATACCATTCGATCAATTCGGTTTTCAAGTCGGAATAGTTCAGGAATCGAAGGACCCAGATTATCCTGTAGGAACAAGAGTCGTAACGCACAAAGGCTGGTGTGATTATACAATTGTAAAAGATAAGAAAACTACGTTAAAAGATGTGCCTAACGATATTCTTTATAAATTGCCTGATTTAAAAGAACTTCCACATTCACTAGGTATTGGTGCTATCGGAATGCCTGGAGCAACGGCTTATTTTGGACTTTTAGAAATATGCAGACCTAAACCTGGTGAAACTATAGTAGTGACTGGTGCAGCGGGTGCAGTTGGTTCATTAGTAGGACAGATAGCAAAAATCAAAGGCTGCAAAGTTATTGGCTTTGCTGGTTCTGACAACAAAGCAAAATATTTAGAAGAGAAGCTCAGCTTCGACAAAGTCTTTAATTATAAGACAGTTGATGTAGAAGCAGCACTTAAAGAAGCTGCACCTAATGGTATTGATTGTTATTTTGATAATGTGGGCGGTGAAATAAGCAGTACGATTATGGGTCAAATGAATAAATATGGACGAGTGGCCATTTGTGGTTACATTGGCTCGTATAATGAAAATCCAACTAATTTTCCTAAAGCCACGATTTTGCAACCACCTATCTTGTTAAAAGAGCTCAAAGTAGAAGGCTTTGTAGTCTGGCGTTGGTTGGATCGTTGGCCGGAAGCTTTTTCCGAAATCGATGCCTGGATAAGGAATGGACAGTTGAAAACACCGGAATGTATAACTGTTGGTTTCGATAAAATTTTCGACGCGTTTGTGGGAATGCTGGGTGGAGATAACATTGGGAAAGCTGTGGTAAAAGTTTAAAAGAAGTTTGCAAATTTATATACATATGTATCAGTGATATTTTATAACTGTAAACATAATAAAAGCTCATAGCATTTGACACCCAGAAAGTCGTCCATATTGGGCCGCGTTGACTACCAACCAACTAGCAACTGAGTATGACAAAGAAAGAATATCGTAAGGCCAACAGGTCAATTTAGCTTGTCAAAGTTCGAAATCAATTTTTTTACCATCAAATATAAATGAACAAAACATAATAAAATTATCTATAGGTAAAATTAGACTACGAAACGATGTATAGTTATACATCCATCATACTCCGTGTATACATCGGTTGTAGGTGTGTGAAAACAAGAGTATTTTATAACACAACAATCTGAATCTGAATATCGAATTGCATGTTCGTTAAAATTATTCGTTAAAAAACAACACACAATTTACTGCCTTACTACAAAATATTTAAACAGACGTGAAACGCGTGTTTAAAAAAATCCGTACTACAAATCCACATCTAAGACAGTTTTGAGTTAAACATGCTCTAGATACAGATGAATATACGTTTAATAGATGTCTAAAACCTATTTCAGCTGTCAAATGTAACGTATAACATTTTATGAATAAGTTTTTTTATGAATTTATTCGCTGTTAAGTAATGTAGATAATATTTTAAGCAATGTTTAATTTTTAAACACTGTTTAGCTAGACACGTGTTCAACATGGTTTTAATGCGTCTTTTGTAGTATGACAGCTAGTGTCTGAGATTTGTGTCGCAAGTTCTGCCGTAGTCTACATGAAGCAATGGTTATAAAACATCATTGTTTTGTATAGAAAGCAATTGTAATGATTATGTGAACCCTTTCTCTTCTATAAAAGTAGTAATGTATTTTTATCAATAATTTTGTTAATTATTTATTTTATTCATACGAATTTGTATTTATGTGTAATAAATATCTTGATTGATGTTTTCTCGAATACTAATTTATTTATTATTTCATTTATTTGTAAACCCACTTATATAATTTGTTTGTTGCGAATTAATTCATTATCACCTGCCAATTATTATTAGTGTAGACAATAAATCAGCGGATTATATACAGTGTTTAACTTTTAATTAAAGTTCTTAAAATAAAAAGTTCTATAAGTCGAACACATCACATTCCGGGTAAAAAACAAAAACATTTTAATATTAAAAATTTAAACATAGAAAATTTTAACATTAGAGCACCAATGCTCACGCCTCTCGTACTTTGTCCACTAGTTCAGTTCACTTACCAAGAAATATATTAGAAAACAACATAAACACTTTCTAATGAACACACAACAACTCCAATTATGCGTGAAATATAAGCGAATAAAATAAAAATAAAAAGTATGCAAAATCCTCATTTGAATAACCTTAATAAAAAGTTGAACTATGGATGCTGATACGCAATAATGTGTCAACCCACAAAAGTTAAATTCGGAGATAATGATGTATTCTGATAATGCATCACATATTAAACATTATTCAATAAATATTCAAGTCTTCTAAAGTAAACAAGTACAGAAAAAGTTTCTTAATTTAATGTTTCGAATATTGAAGTGTGTTCCATATTTTTCCAATATGCAATAATCTCATATAATCCTCAAACACTTATTATTAGATAAAACTTCTTATTATACCAATCTGCTTTTAATTAATTATACCATTAATCAAAAGAGAAAGGAAAAGATGGATATATACCTCTTCAAACAAATTAATTAAGAATAGATTTGACATCTTTAGACGCCGTTTTCTCAAATAGCAGTCCTTGTGGCTTGACACAGTATTGCTTATCAGCGTCTATATATTTTCAAGCCCCTCAACTTGGGCTTCAAATAAAAAGGATTCTGAGGTAGAGTCGAACTGTAGCTACATCTAATATACGGGCTTGGTCCACGGGGCAGTATCTCATTCTTAAAGAAGTTCGGTTAAAAGTTGCTAATACCTATAGCTGCGTTTTCTACGGTAAGTGAAAGAGCCGAAAACCGTACTCCCTCTGCCATTGCTTTCCGTACTTCCCATTCATCCTTATTTATCCTTTTTTTAGTTCATAAAATAGAACAAATAAAAAAACGATTTCAAAAACGCCTTCAATAGTAGTAAACTGAAAAGCAAAAAATAAAATAAATATTTTCTACAGCATTTTGGAAGTCGATGCCAAGTAAAACATTCGAAGTTGGTGCCAAATAAAATTTTTATACATAACATAAGTGGACATAATAAATAAACGCATCACACTCAACGGCTCCCAAAAAGACCTCATGGCCTGGTTTCGGGGGTCCGGAAACACACACTACACGAACACCCGCACCACGAGAAACATCCGTATGGCCAATACGTTTGCCGTTAGCGCTTTAGCCAGTTGCAAAGAACACCTCGCCAACGTGTCTGTCCATAATAATAATAATGCATAGACTATATAGAAACAAATGGTGATTTATCGGATAAGTATTTTAAGTCGAGTGAAGTAGTTCATGCGATACGATGATTGAAAGTATTCGCATACTCATCGTTACTATAGGGTGACAAGGCTGGCAAAAAGCCACGGGACCCGGACCCGAGAGGGGCCCCGGTCTAAAAGAATTTTATTAATAAAGCCTAATAATTATAAATAAATTGTTATTTCATTTTATATTTGTATATAATTATGCACTTGAAAATAAAACTTATCAGATGTTTAACTATAATACACACAATATTATTAATAGTTTTGGGTAACTTTTAAGTGGTTAATCTAAATTAAGTTATAGCGTGACGATTTTTACTTGGAGACCCCATGCAAAGAATTTGTCTCGGGTTTTAGATGGTATTGTTACGCCTCTGCTTACAACACATAATAATCACAGTGTCAGGGAAAAGCACTAGACTGTAGACAAGCAATTTCAAGGTAAAAATTCAGGGATCTATGTATTATTTTAATTACAATTCGTATTATCATATACATAGGTACCCAGCTTTCCGCCCGCGACTTCGTCCGCATAGAATTTGGTTTGGTTAGGAGCGCACTCCTACTTTCGTCGCATTCCCTCAGGGAACGTGCATTTTTAGGAATTAAAAGTAGTCTATGTCCTTTTTCAGGCTCAAGACTATCTTTGTACAAAAATTTCATTTAAATTAGTTCAGTATTTTAGGCGTGATTGTGCAACACACAGACAGAATTACTTTCGCATTTATAATATTAATAAAAATTATTTGTCAAGCACCTACTTAATAAAAAACTTTTCATTATTGTTTCTTTTTGTTCATAATTTTTGTCTGAAAATTTGTTATATAACGTGATACTCCGAAATTCAAATAGTACAGCGTGATTTGAACAAAAGCATCGAGGCTTTCATACTGCTGACACTTGTCTCACGCTTGACCAATGGTACCAAAAATTACGTTGTTTGTCGTACGCATATCACACCTTTAAAGGCTTAAAGAAAAGACCCAAAGTATCGATTTTAGACATAGGACTGGAAGACGGAAACGTGAACGAAAAATTTAGGCTTTGTTATAGAATCGTGTTGAAAATCTTACGAAACCTTAAAAATTAAGAAAATTAAAAAAAAAATTATGTATGTATCATCATTACAGTATACTATTGTGAAAAAAAATTAAACAGTTCATTACTATTTAATATCCTGCCGAAAATAAATTAATCGTGACATAATGCGAGTCATCTTGATAATGAACAGTATTAAATTAAAGAATTTGTATTTGCATTTCAACATTGACGAAAAGAATCTTGTAGTTCAATGTATTACCGTTAATATGTCGGTTGCTATTGTTTGGATGTAATATCAACAATTATTACTTATTTACGTCAAAAGATACAGTATGCTAAAAATCATATCGGCTTAAGACATTTCAGTTTAACGTACCTAGATGAGATTTCCCACTTTTCTTTTGGTCATTTATTTTAGAAATTATATAGAGGTTGTGCAGTAAATAAAAAACAATTAGTAGCAGTTTTTAATTGTCTGAAAACACGGATAAAACAACGTTTTCTAAAAATGAAACCTAGCTAGATCGAGACAATAACTGCTCGTTCAAAGGTATTAGGTTAGCGAATCTATTAATAAAAACAGTCCTATAAGCAGTTTGATAACAATGTTTTTCAAAAATTATTATTATTCTTGTATTCTTAGGTGGACTATAAAATAATTACCTTAATTTCTAAAACAACTTAAATATTTTTTCAGGGTTCGTCACTTACAAAATACAATCAACATGAAGGCTCAAAAATACGTCGTAAAAAAACACTTTAATGGGATTTCAAAGATTTCTGACTATGAGTTCATAGAATACGAGCTACCGCCTTTGCAAGATGGAGAAATTTTACTCAAAATAGAATGGATTAGCGTCGACCCTTATTTATTAGTATTCAATGCAGATCGTAGGGTACCGTACGATCAATTCGGTTTTCAAGTCGGAATAGTCCAGGAATCAAAAAACCTAGATTATCCTGTCGGAACAAGAGTCGTAACGCACAAAGGATGGTGTGATTATACAATTGTAAAAGCACCGAAATCACTACCAGCAGATGTGCTCAATGATATTGTATATAAGTTGCCTGATTTAGAAGGACTTTCTCCATCTTTAGGTGTCGGTGCTATCGGAATGCCTGGAGCAACGGCTTATTTTGGTTTCTTAGAAATATGTAAACCTAAAGCTGGTGAAACTGTAGTAGTGACTGGTGCTGCAGGTGCAGTTGGTTCATTAGTAGGACAAATAGCAAAAATCAAAGGCTGCAGAGTTATTGGCTTTGCTGGTTCCGACAACAAAGCAAAATTTTTGGAGAAAGAGCTTGGATTCGATAAAGGTTTTAATTATAAGACAGTTAATATAGAGACAGCACTTAAAGAAGCTGCACCTAATGGTGTTGATTGTTACTTTGATAATGTGGGTGGTGAAATAAGCAGTACGATTATGAGTCAAATGAATAAAGAAGGACGAGTGGCCATTTGTGGTTTTATTGGCTCGTATGATGAAGCTTCAACTAATAAACCCAAAGCCACTATTTTGCAACCACCTATCCTTTTAAAAGAGCTTAAAGTTGAAGGATTTATAGTCTGGCGTTGGTTGGATCGTTGGCCGGAAGCTTTTTCCGAAATTAATGCCTGGATAAGGAATGGACAGTTGAAAACACCAGAATGTATAACTGTTGGTTTTGACAAAATATTCGACGCGTTTATAGGAATGATGGCTGGAGAAAATATTGGGAAAGCTGTGGTGAAAGTTTAGAATCAGTATACCAATTCATATATATTGGATCAATTATATTATAAAACTATGGATATGATTTTAACTCATGAATGGGTATCCAAAATGTCTTCCACTTTCGACAAGACAAATGGTCGTTGACCAATTAAAAATCCAGATTTGACAACTTGAAAATGAAGGAGATGGTTTTTGTATTTTTTAATAAAGTCATATATGTAAATAAAGTAATGAAAAAATTTTTTCTCAATTTTTTTTTCTTATTTTATTTGAAATTGCATGGCATTTAAACAAAAGTAAAGATTTTTCCAGAATCCACATGAAATCCACAAGAAGCCTTGAAATTATAAATACATAGGTATAGACAAAATTTATTATTCATAAAAATACCGTTATAAAAAATCGTAGACGCTAAATATCAGTTAATTTAAATCGCGTGCTCAACGTAGAATAAGAAAAGTTATCACGGACAATAAACACGTTTATTGAATGTGTCAATTTATGTAAATGATTTACGAATTTAATAACTTTGACAAATATTTCATTGGTAGACAACTTGTAGACAAAGATCAGATTTAATTAACTTACTAACTATACTCAACCATGCTTTGCCAATTTGATATTAAATACAAATGCTCTTTCAAATACATTTATCCTTACGTATCCTACCAGTGTGTAAACAATAACTTGACAAATATTTATCCCAATCGAATGAATGGTGTGGAAGCGCATGAAATATGAAAAAAAAAATAAAGAAATAAATATATTTAATTGATATAGGTACCTGAATATAACACTAATTTGCATCTATAACATAAAATTGAAAATTTTACACTACCCTCGATAATCTATGACATCATGGAAACCATTTCAACGAGCCCCAACACGATAAATCTACTATGTTGTGAGAAATTGAGTATCCTGCTGATTCCAGATGATGCTGTAGCATCAGGTTAAGGGTTACATAACTAAGTTATTTTAGTATCACCAAAGTCATAGTATAGAAATTTCGATTAGATCAGACCAGACAAAGTTGCTCAAATCTTTTTAACAACATTAAAACAGCAGATAAACATCTTGATAGATCTTTATAAATTGTATCTTAACTAGCTTTCACCCGCGACTTCGTCCGCGTGGTATAGAAAATGTAAATCCAAGATATAAGCCATCTATATTTCAAATTTCAGTCAAATCGGTTCAGTACTTTCTTAGTGAGTTATTCCTGTGGGAACCTCAAATGTTTTCAGAATAAAATGTAAATCCAAGATATAAGCCATTTCATCTCAATCATTTCAAATTTCAGCCAAATCGGTTTAGTAGTTTTTGCGTGAAAGAGTAACAAACATCCATCCATCCATCTATCTATCCACACATACAAACTTTCACATTTATAATATTAATAGGATATGGTTCTTAAACCATCCCGATCCAAATATCAGCAAGTCTGGTCAAGTGCGAGTAGGACTCGCGCACCGAGGGTTCCGTACAAACTTATAGAAATCTATATAAGACTAACCCATCTACGCCATTTGTGGTCTTCATCATCAGTTCCAACATAAGTTACTATCAAAAATACCTAAATCGGTATACGCTTGCCTATAATATTTGAGGAGTTCCCTCAATTTCTCCAGGATCCCATCATCTGATCCTGACCTGAAGACAATGGGACCACCTTGGAAGTATACCTTTTCAAACAAAAAAAAAATTGAAAATCAGTACCCAAATGGCGGCGTAATCGGCGAACAAACCCAAAAAAAAAATTAAATACAAGGTCGAATTGAAAACACTCCTTTTTAGAAGTCGCTTAAATATAATCAAATATTATGTAAATATGGATCACGTCCCAAAAACTATTTTGAAACTACTTAGGAGCACTTTAATTTAAAACACGATCATGGATGCAATCCATGGAAACACAAAATTTTATTTTAAGTACTAATACACCTTATACTTTCAAAAAAAAAAGTTATAGCGCGATTCAGGATACACCTAGCGCCATCTCTTGACAATTTCAATGAACTAACTTGTTGACTTTGACATTAACAACATAATTATATTATATTTTATTCTCGTTTTATTTTTATTTATATTCTACTACACTCCACTACCCCTGCACTACGTTCGTAAAATATTTAGATTTACATTATCAATCAAAATATCGAAATATATATTAGTGTTGCCAAGCCGAAAATAATTAGTCCTTAATTCGAACAAAACTAATTGTTTATTTATAAATAACTAATTATATTACTAATAACCAGAAGACTTATATGTGTAGATAAATAAGTAAATTAAATAACTCGATCTGTTTGAATTTAATTTTAAAATTTTCGTACTAAGTCAATACGAGTACTTAAATCAAATCGCGTGAAGCTCTTATATTGAATGTTAATTAAGTAATGACGTTATAAATCGACGATGTAACTTTTAAATGAAAAGTTTATTGTATAATTTTTAGCGCGTTTAAATAATAATTAAAATAAAAAATTTTATTAATCGAGCAGAATTATATCACAGTTAATGTCATAATGTTGTAATAGATGGCATTAGCTGTACGCTGCATCGCGCTATCATTTTGTTAGCTCCGATATATAGATTGCATTGCGTTGTTTATAAAGGTTTGCTGCTTTTTAATGTTTTCGTATTGATACAAACTTCTTCTCAGTGTTTGTAAAATTGTTTTTTTGACCATGGTTAACTTCTATGTTAATTTGTTACAAGTACATATAATTTTAATTCTAAGATTAATATATTTTCCGCTTGATCAATTTACAACTTGATACATTTACGCGTTCCTGAGAAAAAGGTTGAAAGACAGACGTTCAGACTGACAGAGACACGAATAGAAATTTACAGTTTTCGGATTTTTTCCTTTATGTGTACTAAAGGACCTTGCTCCTGGCCAAATTTCATAATGCTTGGTCAATGGGAAGTACCCTATAGGTTTTGATTCCCTTGCGAAAACGTTAAAAACGCTATCATACTTAAAATATGTGATATAAATGACCGTATCTTTTGATTGCGTTAACTTAGAAGTTTGATTTTTTCACAGCTCTTAGTAATTACAACTCTGAGTACTTGACGTTGATAAAAATTTGTTACCTTCACGCGTTTCTGAGAAAAAGGTTGAAAGACAAACTTACAAACAGACAAACATACATACAAAAATTTACAGTTTTCAGATTTTTTCCTTTATTTGTACCATAAGATCTTACTTCTTGCCAAATTTCATTGTGCTAGGTCAATGGGAAGTACCCTATAGGTTTTGATTCCCTTGCGAAAACGCTAAAATGGTCAAAATATACGACATATTTTCCATTATCTTTTGATTGCGTTGACTTAGAACTTTAATATTTTCACGGCCGCATGTCATCGTAGACTTGAGTATATGATATTAATTTCAACATGATACGTCTATGCATTTCTGAGAAAAATGGGTTGACATCCCGACAGACAGACAGACAGACAGACAGACAGACAGACAGACAGACAGACAGACAGACAGACAGACGGACAACAAAGTGATCCTATAAGGGTTCCGTTTTTCCTTTTAAGGTACGGAACCCTAAAAACGCATCAAAATCGGTCTATTCGTTAGTGAGCACATATCAAACATTTTACATTGTATATAAGGTTACCTATTGTAAAAATTTTGTCTTGAAAATTTTATACTTTCAGTATCATCATGATTGTTTATTTTATTAATGTATGTTAATCCATACGTGGGGAAATTGATGTTTAAGTTTAACTTCGATCATGATTGTACGATATTTCGGAGACCTAAAAAAGCAGATTGCTGCTGACAAAACTTCTACATACATCTAAAAAATGCAAAATCCTCTATTACACTCCTCACAATATTCATTAATATGTCTATACAATGAGACAGCAAAACAGCATAGATTTATTTGCAAATTTACTATGTGTAAACAGATTAAATTGTGTTAATTCATCGCTAGTATCTCCATCCATCTACATGAATATTTAATAAAATAATTATGAATTATTTAATATTTTTCGACATTATTAGCAGTCAACCTTTTTTTTCAACCGAGTTCAAAAAAGGAGGAGGTTCTCAATATGTGGTTTATGTTTTCTTTAATACTGACTGTACTAACAGAACTCGGTAATTTCTTAACGGCATTTGTTTTTTTTTTATTTTTTTTTATTTATTCGAAATGGTACTCTCAGTTTGGTCCCACATAACTTTTATGAAGTTTGGTTTTTAAATAAAAATAATTAAAATAAATGGACGCTGATAAGCAATACTGTGTCAAGCCACATGGACTTCAATTTGAGAAAATGGCGTCTAAAGATGTCAAACCCATTCTATATAAATTTGTTTCAAGACATATATATCCATCTTTTCTTTTCTATTTTGATAAAATATATATTAAATTAAGCGCAGAGTGGTATAATATAAAGTTTTATCTACCAATAACTTAAACTTAGTTTGTTTTTTAATGTCTTACTTAGTTAAAATCTGATAGCCACTACTGACTAACTGAGACGGAAAATGGAACTCTTCAACAGACGACAGCAAGGATGTGACTAATGACTATCCACGCGATGTAGTTTAAAACACAATAACTCATTAATGCTTATTCATAAAAATAGATTCAGTACGCTACGGTGGAACACTCCTTAATACAAACCTAATAATACATACATACACACATAAATACATCCATACATAGACTGCTAAAATCATAAACTTTTTTGCTTCCCGTAGGAGTTAAAGTCAATATTAAAGAAAAATATTAACAGTTCATCATCAACTATATTAAAACATATGTGAAGTTATCGTAAAAGTTTAATACAGCCAGGCCCGCGCCGTCCATACGTGCAAAGTCGTGCGGCGCACGACGGCGCCGAGTCCGAAAGGCGCCCTGCCTAACCGATCCTTAAGAAAAATTCCATTTGAAAAAATACTTTAAGAAAAACCAATGTAACTCTTCCTTATGGTTATAAAACGATACGAGATTCAAAGATATTCCACTTGATACATACATAGACTGATAACCACATTACCCTCCTTTGCGTCGCGCAGTCGGGTAAAAAAGGCATATAAGACAGCCGCACGACGGCGCCGATTAGGCTTGGCGCGGGCCTGAATACAGCTAAAGTTAATTAGATACGATAGTATGTTGATATAAAGTATTCACATACTCATATCCAATCCTCGATATAAACGCCTACACTAGTTTCTTACAGCATACGTAATCACCGCGTGTCGGGGAGCACATACGATACTGTAGGAGCGTAATTTCAAGGTAAAAACTGTGTTATCTTTTAATATTATATGCATTGCGTTATCACAATTTTTAAGTGTACGAACATAACGCACGCATAAAATTAAAGTGACCGACTTCAAAGTCTGAATTCAAAGTGAAATTTCTATATCTATAACTGTGGTTTTTTCCTATTTCTATTACTGTGGTTTTTAATCTATGATTTTGAAGACCATAAATAGCTGTTCTATAAACATTTTGTGATATTAAATTCCAAATAAATGTAAAACAGGTTGTGCGTTTTGTGTTCAACAATCTAGTGCTAATTTTTGTATTCGGTCACTTTAATACTAAGCGTCGGTACATATGAGTTTATTTTTTTAGTTCACTCTGAGTCAAATTGGTTAATTGCAATTTGAGGTGTTATTTATTTTAATCTAAACATCGTCCGCGAATGAAACCAGATAAGAAAATAAAAAAACATGATCGGCTTTATTATCTTTTAATTTTATCATATTTTGTTGTATCATTTAAATTTAGGTATGAAAAAAAAAATATTATATCTTTAACATTAAGCGACTGGTCTATGAATAAAACATACCAATCTTATTGTCACATTAATGTTCATTTTTTCATACTTTTGTTTTGAGTATATATCGTACTCAAGTACCGAAGGTTTGATCCCGTTATGGTCCCGTCGTGTCAGATACCATTGGGAATCCATTCCTATACCTACGTCGCCAGCTACTTAACCGACCGTATACATGTTTATTATACCTCAAATGTATTTGTTCTTAACCATTTTGATAATGAGTTCCTCATTTGACAAAATGTCTATAGTGGCATGGACTATTCGCAAATAATGAACCTACTAGTAGTTGAAAAGTTTATAACTATAATTGCATATAACAAACTGTTATTTTGACATTACAAACAGACATTTTAGTGTTATTTACTTGTATATGTGTTTAGAATGGGTCCGCGGACCAAAGTGGGTTGCTTCTAGAAACCCCCATTAGAACGCGGACCACGGTTAAGAACCACTGCTCTAAAAAATATAAGATATACCACAACGATATGGCCTTTGAAAAGGGAGACACAGGGACAGACGAAAACACTGCGGCGTAGGCTCAGTAAATAAGATCTCTTCGGCGATATTTGAATACCTACGGATATTTTAACATTATCAATTACATAGTAAAAATTCACCATACCACCTGTACTTACGAGAGAAAATTAAATTATTTTAAATAATTTCCTTCCGTGCCAAATATATACATAACGCAATTTATTCTGGAATGAACGGAATTTATTTAAAAAAATTCTATTTACATTTTATTATTTAGAACATAAACGTGAAGTGTCTCATCGTTAAGTAATACGTGACATTGTTATTATGTGAATGATATAATCAATAATAATTACTTATCTTAAGTACGTTAATAGATATAACGACAAGAAATCATATCTTCTAAAGACACTCACTTCATATTTTTTAATTAACGACGATAACAATGAAATATACATAGCCTCAAAAATTATTTGAACCTAAATTTATAAAAAAACAATTTACCACTTTTGTAATTATTCTGGTACTGCTGAAGATAATATGATATATTTTGTCTTTATTCCTGATAAAAATTTAACGATTTTTCCAGCATTCGCCATTCATAAAACACAGTCAACATGGTGAAGGCACGAAAATACGTCGTAAAAAAACATTTCAATGGTATACCAAAGATTTCTGACTATGAGTTAGTGGAATACGAGCTACCCCCTCTACAAGATGGAGAAATTTTACTCAAAATAGAATGGATTAGTGTCGACCCTTATTTACGAGCATACAATCCATCTCTTAAAGTACCATACGATCAATTCAGTTTTCAAGTCGGAATAGTACAAGAATCAAGAGACTCAGAATATCCCGTTGGAACAAGGATCGTAACGCACAAAGGATGGTGTGATTATACCATTGTAAAAGTACCGAAATCACCACCAGCAGATGTGCCCAATGATATTGTATATAAGTTACCTGATTTAGAAGGACTTTCTCCATCTTTAGGTGTCGGTGCTATCGGAATGCCTGGAGCTACAGCATACCTTGCGTTCCTCGATATTTGCAAGCCTAAGGCTGGTGAAACTGTAGTAGTGACCGGTGCTGCAGGTGCCGTAGGTTCCATAGTCGGCCAGATTGCTAAACTCAAAGGCTGTAAGGTAATAGGTTTTGCTGGCTCTGACAATAAAGTGAAATGGTTAGAAAAGGAACTCGGTTTCGACAAAGTCTTTAATTATAAGACCGTAAACATAAAAACAGCCCTAACAGAAGCCGCTCCTAATGGTGTTGATTGTTATTTTGATAATGTTGGAGGTGAAATAAGCAGTACAATTATCGCTCAAATGAATCCTAAAGGAAGAACTGTAGTTGTTGGTAGTATCAGCTCATACAATGCAGATCCAGCACAAATGCCTAAAGCTACGATTTTGCAACCATCGATGATATTCAAAGAGCTCAAACTTGAAGGTTTTATAATATGGAACCACTATGAACGCTGGTCTGAAGCATTTTCCGAATTAATAACCATGATAAAGAGCGGACAATTGAAAACTCCAGAACATATAACAATTGGATTCGATAAACTTTTCGAAGCATTTGTGGGAATGTTAGATGGTGATAACACTGGTAAAGCGGTTGTAAAGGTTTAAAATAAGTAAAAATATATGCATATTTTGAAGAAAATAATTGATATAATAAACTATTTTTACATATATGTGTCTGTTATTTAAATTATCTAAACTAATAATAATCAAAATTATAAATAGCAATGTGAGTTTGCTTGTTTGCTTCACGCCTAAACTTCTTAACCGATTATTATTAAAGATACTCTCGTCTGTAATATTTAGTCGCTAGCAGTGTTCATTGACAACGTCATCCAAAGAGATCAGCAATCTCGGTGCCAAAATCCATTTAGCGAATTTGCAAAATAAGTAATAAAATTAGCGTTTTTAAATTTTGCTAAGTAATATAGTTTTTCACTATATCACATTACATATAAAGGGTTTGAAGTAAAATTGTTCACGTTTGTGTAGTCACGTCTGTTGCGTCATATACATTAAAAAATGTAAAGACAACTTATCGGGATAGGCACACTCATATAAATTAAAAGAGCATAATTTTTACCATACATACAGAATGGCGCAAAAGTAACCTCACGGTTTGAATTGGACGCAATTTTAGCAGTTGGCTTCTAATGTCAGTGTGCTTTGCCATTTGTATAATAGAAATTTAGTAATAAATTATTAATAAGCCATGGCTTGTCATTGGCACCTTGCAAAGCTTGAAAGCTAACATTAAAGAAAAAAATCGCCAATATGAAACCATTAGATCGATATAATTTCTTACAACTAGTGTAACCAATGATGCACTTTGATTTTTTTTAAGAAAGCCGAGCTCTTTTTTACATTTATAACAAAATAGCAACCAATTCAAACTATGACATTACTTTTGCGATACCTTGTATATGCCTATAGCATTAAAAGACATAAAAATATACTTTTAAGGTATTTTATGAGGTAATTTTTATTATTTTTTGTATAAACCAATATTATATATATTGACGAGTTACTGATTTTTACACAGAGCGACTGCCATCTGACCTCCGCAACCCCTGAGGTCAAGCCAGTAACCATTTAGACTTGAATAATTTCCTTGCTACGAGTAACGATCATTATCAGGTGATTGTGATAACAACCGGGACCGACAGCTTTATGTGCTACGTGCCTCGGAGCCACAAGGTCAAACACCCAGACCAAGGAACAAATATTTATACAACTATAAATATCTGCCCCGAGCGGGGTTCTAACCCGCAACCGTTGGCGTTAGAGGAACATTCAGCACCACTACACAAGAACGGTCGTCCAAAATGAATACATTAACACTAGTAAATAATATACACACTAATATGTCAAATACGTTATGCATACAAGAATTGTATAAGCATAGACCATTAAGCATTGGGACGCGCCTTACAAGGCATTTCCCCTTTATTGATTTTCCACAAATATAGATTTGACATACGACAGTATCCTATTGTTTTGGATAGTGCTGTCAAATGTTGAATACAAATAGATATCGATGAAAATATAATATAATATATAATTTATATTTTTTCAAAAAATAAAAATGCGTTTTTAATAAACAATATTTTAATTTCATTTTATAAGTAAATAAAATAATTCCGGTTCTTGTAATTGATGTGACTTTAAAACCCATTCTATTTTAGTTTCTAAATCGCTTTGAAAAACCTAAAGTCTCAAATGTGTTAATTTGCCTTTGTTTAATTTTTTTTAGATACTTGCCACGTGATCCACTTTGGACAGAGAATCTAAAAATAACGTATTAGCCAAAAATGAATCCATGCAGCAGCTTAATTTTTCAGCCATAGCGATTTTTGTCATATGTCAAAAATCGCTATGCGGTTTTTTTTACTTTTTGTCATGTGAAATAGTAGTAAAAAAATAATAAGAACAGGTTTCTCTATTTTGTAATTTTCTATGAAATATTTTTTACATACATGGTTATCCTTGACACTCTTAGATACTCTTTAATGAATATTTATTACCAAATAAGATTATTTTTTTATTATCTAAAAAGTTTCCCAACAAATCCCAGAAATATCGATAAATTCTGATATAAAATTATCCAATGCAATACCGACATTGATAAAATATTTTGAGAAACAAAAATAGTCTCATTCCTATTAAACAAAAGCTGTAGTTTTTATGTTTGTAGTATACAATTCTTATATGCATAACGTAGTTGACATATTAGTGTGTATATATTTACTAGTGTTAATGTTTTAATTTTGGTTGTGTTCGTAATGTTGTAAAATAATTTTGAGTATGTGTGCAATAATATCAATGTATTGACTTCAGTCCCCCCCGTCAAATTTGCTGAAAATTTTGTTCGTATATAGAATTGTGCGCATTACGCGTCCAACTGTTAAATGGTCTAAGCGTCCCAATGCTTTATGGTCAAAGGTTACGAGTTCACATCCGTTAGGATACAACTTATGGTGGCCTCAATATCAAATGAACCTAACATCTCTAAAGTTATAAAATATAATTGGATCGGGTTGAGCTCTCACGTACCAAACTAGAAACAATTTTAAAATATATTATCTGTTACCTATGGTCACTTATAAGTGGCAACATTACAACTGTGGTAACACTCATATTAGACATTTATAATTTCATGAAACATTTTATAGCCTTTGACCATACCGTAACTTCGTTAAAAGAATCACATTCTTGTCTTAGTTAAGAAGTGATATACTAATTTATAAAGGCAACATATTTTAATTAGGCAAAACCAATAAAAGCACAGTAAGTTCAATTTAATATTTAAAAACATCTATGAAATTTTGCCACACTTGCAACATATGACAATAGAAAGTTATCTTTTGTTAATTTTGTACAAATTTCTTTTATTTATTTTTATTGCAAATTGTATGTGGTATATACTGTTTAATATTAAAACATACGACAATAAATTTCGTGATAGTGCACGTGGCTTCATACGATTTATTTGTATGAATGTCAAAATGACCGTTAGACTAATTTGCCGGTATACAACTTTTTGTTACGATTTTTTATTGTTGTTTTTTTTTTAATTTAATACTTAACTTACAAATTTAAATGTTAAAGTAAGACATATATTGTGACATGTAACTGTTTTTGACTGAGGAATTAACCGAAATGCCTTACAACCCATATTCACAGATTAATATAACTATTTTCTGAATAAAAATGTATTTATCATTTAAAAATTTAGAGCAATCTTTTATCAACAGAATGTTTGTAGGAAAAAATATTCTATACAATAAAATAATTTTTAAAGATGGCCGAAGTACCAGAGGTGACTACATCTTCAGCTGAAGAGTTATTGGCTGCAGGGAGGCGACACCTTGCCGTAAGGGACTACAATGCTGCAACAGAAGCCTTGGCAAAGGCGTGTGAACTATTAGCCAAAACTCATGGAGATATAGCTGATGAATGCGCTGAAGCCTATTTATGGTTAGTTTTCACTACTTTTATTAATATAATAAATAATAAATATAATTGTTCATTATATTCTTAAGCATATTTTTAGTTGAATGTTGATTTTCCTTAAAAAATTATGAATCAATTAATTATCGGAGACTTGGACTTATTTTTTTTTTCTATAATCATATATTATTTTGTTACAAATACATACAAATTTAATTTGACATATTATACAATACTCCTAAAAAATATCTAGAAACAAATTCAAATTCCTAAAATTTATGTAAATTCACATATTACAAATTTATATTAATTAAATTGTATACATTAAAGGTACGGTAAAGCCTTGCTCGGTCTATCACGAGAAGAAAGTGGTGTTCTTGGAGGGGGTGTTCCAGGCGGTAACAATGAAGAAGATGAAGAAAATGAAGGTAAAATTATTGGGATGATTTATTCATTTTAATGTTTGACATAATATCATAAATAATATCATAGTATCATAAATGTTTGCCTAATATTCAATTTAGCTGGAAGAAAGTGTAACATATGTGTAAAAGCGAATAATAAATTTAAAAGCAATTAACTTTGGAACATAGAAATTTTGAATATTTGCAGTAGTAATATCCAGTTATCTTCTCTTTCTAATAGGAAATTTTCAATGCGTAATAATTGTTACAGAAGAAAATGGTGAAAATGCAGATGAAGAATCAAAAGAGACAGAGCAAGACAGTGAAATGGCAAATGGAGAAGTTGAGAAGAGTGAAGCTGAGTCAACTACGAAGGATGAAGAGCCTGCAAGTAGTACCGCAGAAGAAGCTGATGAAAAACCAGTATGTAAAATCTATAAGAAACTAGTTGGTCTCCGATGTGATATCTGTGCAGAAATTTTTATTCACTATTTCACTCTTGTCACATTTAGTTCCTGCAATAGTAGCCTATCTTTTTCCACAAGATCCAATTTATATCTTAAACCAATTTTGATGAATTTTAGTTATAAATTAAATTTTAAAGAAGATCATATGCTACTTTTAAACAAACATAAAGATACAGAGTCCAATTAATTACCCATTAGTCATTTAGGAACCATCCCTTTTTTGTATAAATTTTAACCAACTTTCAAAAAAAGGAAAAGATTCTCAATTCATTCAACTTCTTTTTATGTATGTTCACTGATTACTTGAAAATGGCTTGACTGATTTGATTAATTATTCTTTTGTTTGAATGAGTATTCTCTTCCATTGGTATTACTTTCATCAAAATTTGTTCAATACTTTATTTTTGACACCATAATATCTGAAATAAGTATACCATTCAAGTAAACGGAATTATTATTTTTCATTCATATTTAATATAACGGGTCTTATCGCGATAACTAATAGTGGTCACGAGCTGACTCGTCAGGTCAGCTCGTGACCACGGCGAATGTAACTTCGTCGAAACGTCGGGCAATAAAAAGGTATTACTACTATTAGTTATCGCGATAAGACCCGTTATATTAAATATGAATAGTATAAATCGCGAAAGTTTAAAATATATTATTATTTTTCACTTTTGTTAAACTCTTGTAAAAAATATTATTTGTTTTAATCAGGGCACATCAAACGGTGATCAGAATGACGAATCATTGGTAAACTTGGAAAATGAAGAAGATGTTGACAACTTGCAGCTGGCTTGGGAAATGCTTGGTAAATACTCAGTTTTAAGCAGAACATACTTTACCAATCATACCCATGATATTTAAAATAGTTCTGATTTATGATTTATGTCAAATACAAAAAAAAATATTTAATTCAAAATTTCAAATGGTAACCTCAAATTGTGTAGATAACTGTGACTTGAATTATCCCACTAAATAAAAAAAAATCAGATTATGGCTAAATAGCCAATAACAGAAAAATTAGAAGAAAACTAAAACTTAATATAACAATAGCATTATATATTTACAGAGTTGTCTCGTAGCATCCTTCAGAAGCGAGCCGAAGCTGGCGCTGAGGCTGCGCGTGCGCAGCTCGCGGATGCGCACTTAGCGTTAGGAGAAGTGGCTTTAGAGAGTGAAACCTACGACAAGGCAGTACTTGACATGGGTGAGTTTTGTTTGATATTGATCAAGATCGGAGCCGAGGATGCTTAGTGATTAAAACTAATGATGTGCTAGATATCCGTATCAATGTCAGTGGATATCCAAGAGACCTTCATCTTATTTAATTATTGTTTTGTTACAGTTAGCTGTCTTGAAATTCAGAAAGAACTATACCGAAGCGACGACAGACGTATAGCAGAAACTCACTACCAAATTGGTAAGTTTTATCAGTAATTGACGCATTAAGAGAACTAATTATTACAATAATATTTTTTTTATAATTTATCATGAGCTTGTGGCTTCTTCTGAGAATTATATTAAATTAAAACATCATATGTATTATTTTGACGTGTAAACTATATTACTTTGAAGTTTTATCAAAATCTATTGAGTACTTCTTGAGTGAAAGAGAATCTACTAGTATTTTTAAAAATACGAAAGTTTGTGAAGATAAAAATATAAAATTATTTAGTAATGATTACGGTCGTTGTACAATTACAATCCAGCTAACCGACGCTACGACCGTAATCATAGATAAATAAAAATACATTAAATTTTAATATAAATAAAACTATTTACAGGTCTCGCTAATTCGCTTGCGTCCAATTTCGAAGACGCCATCACTCACTTCAAAAACGCAGCGAATATTCTAGAATCTCGTATCAAAACGTTAGAAAATCCTACCGCAGTGGCAGAAGACGCTACAGTGAAGAAATACACCAATGCTGATCCATTCTACTCGGTTGAAGGAGAATTAAAGGAATTGAAGGAATTACTTCCAGAAATCCAAGAGAAAATACAGGATATGATGGATTACAAGGCTGAGGTAAGACCATGTGATTGTATTGAGGCTACTCGAGACATGCTTAGGAACATGATGTTGAAGGAAAAGAATCAGTGTTTTATTGATATCAAGGCTTAGATTGTGATATATTTATACATTACTTGCAAGTCGTATAACCAGTTAATCTTGCAATTCTCAAGTTTTCTTTTTTTTGTTAAAAATAGTTGTGTAGGACAACATAGTTGTAAACGATTAAACTATAAATCATAATAAACATTACACGAGCCAACAATCTTAGATATTAGAAAAATTAAGTTAAAGTAAAATAAACTTCATACTAATCATGAATTCATTCCATTTTTAGTCACTGAGATAAGTTTTATTATATCCTGTGATATTATCAATTTTCATAATAAAATATAGTATGTTGCCATAGTTAATTAACAATCACAAAAATATATTTCCGCCTTTGGTATCTGGTATAATTAATCATTTCAATATAATACCAAACATTATCTTAGAGAAACAACTTCAAATATATGATAAAACGTTTTTTTTTGGTGGGTTGGTTATTCAAAATACGCTCTATTTTAATCTGTTATGTCAATAAGCCATTCCATTAGACTATAGTAATTACATAGTAACAAACATACTCTTAGTGTAAGTAATAATTAGTTCCTAAATTCGAAAAAGCCAAATTAAAATTAAACATGCCCCATAGATTAAAAAATAGACTACAAAAGATGAAATAAAACCTAGCTACACAGTTTAAATTTAACATTGGTAAAATCTTGTTTAAATTATTTTACTGCAATATCATAAAAAACTCATTTATAAAATGTCAAATGTTACATTTTTCAGTTAAAGGTTTTAGACATCTGTTAAACTTTGTCTAAAGCTTGTTTAATTCAAAACTGTGCTTAGACTCTGATTTGTATTACGGAATTTTATAAACTCTTAAATTTTTTGTAGCCTTTAGTCTATGGGAGTTCATATTAATTGTGATAAAAAATGTATTTCGCCTGTCCGTTATCAGTATTGAAAAATTAGTAATTAGTGCCTTAGAATCTCACGTTGCATTTACGATACTCGTAGCTTGTAAGGTATTATTGTATTACGTTTTAATTATAAGAAGCGTTTCTACCACAAGGCCATTTTTTGTATCGCTTTACACGATTTTTTGTAATAAAATAATCGAAATTTAAAATTGTGTCTTATTTCGCATGTCCCTCACGCATTAATGGCCATGTGGTGAAATTGCTTTTTATAATGGCCATTGATGTTTATGTTTGAATTTTCTATTGTGCCACACTACCTTATTAACTACATATCGAAAATACAGATGCTTAATTACATGTTTCAACAGATCTAAACACAAAATTAAAAAATATATAAGTAATCGCTTTTCAGTTATGTGAATAATACAGACTGTTCCTAGAGTTAACAATGAATTTTGAAGGGGTTATAGACTACATAAAATGATAATAACTGTGTTTCACTGAAAAATAGAGCAGCTAGCTGAATTTGGCGAAAAAAAGGCGAACGTCAGAATCTAATAAATAATAGAGTCGTCTTGCATTCCGAACTAAATTACTTAAAATTTGGCTAAATTACTTAAAATTAATTAAAATTTGGCTAGAGTTAATCAATTTCTTGTATTTTTTAAATTGAATAAACCACTTAATATTAATATTAAGTAGTCTTTATCCATAATCTCTCATTCTTAATGCCAATATTGCGTTATATAAAATATATATTATACCCATGTAAAGTTAGTGTCATGCTGCCCACAATATTGAAAGTTTCAATTAGCCTGGTTTGGGTTTAATCAGATTAAAATCTTCAAAGGATTACTTGATTGGTACGATTGTCTGAGAAATAAACTTAAATTTGTCGGTCAGAACCTGTGTGTTGCTTAGTAATATGTAATATGTCTAATATGTAAAAAATAAAAACCAACGTTTAAGAAAATCAGATTATAGACAAATCAATAAACACAAATTACAAATAAACCAACTTTTTCACCAATACTAAATCGGAACTAGTGCGGACCCTCGTCGCAATGATTTACGTGAAATATTTAAAATTCATTGTACCATCTCAATGTCCGAACAAAACGGAAGTATTTGGATGCTGATAAGCAATAATGTGTCAACCCACAAAAAGTCAAATTCGTAGATATTGATGTATTTTGATACTGTATCACCTATTTAACATTGTTTTTAAAAAATTAAAGTCATATAAACTAAATAAGTACGGAAATAAGTTTCTTAATTAATTGGTTCAAATTTCAAGTGCGTTCCATACTTTGCAATTTATAAAATAATCTCAAATATTTAAAAATTTTTTAAATAGATAATATATTAAATATATTAGTCTGATTTAAATTTATTATACCTTTTATCAAAAAATAAAAAAAGATGTATATATACTTCTTCAAAACATTTTTGTTAAGAATAGGATTGACATGTTTAGACGCCATTTTCTCGAAATGAAGACCGTGTGGCTTGACACAGTATTGCTTATCAACGTCCATTTAAAAATTAAAATAGGTAATAGGTTTCCTTGATCTACTAAACCGATTTGGATAAAAATTCTATGAGTCGAATTTCAAGTCTACCCTTTGAAACAAAAAAAAAAAGAACCAAATCTGTCCTCCCATTTTTGAGAGTAATTGGATAACGTACACAAGAAAGTTTCCTACGAATTGAGAAACTTACCCTTTTTTGGAAGTATGTTCAGTTATCCCCAGTCAACTCCTTATTTTGAAGACGTTAAAAATATATTTTCCATTACAGATGATAAAAAGGGTCCGTGAAACTCTATGCCCTTCGAACGGCGAAGGTTCACAGAGCAGCTCCTCTGGTGCCAATAAATTGGTACCGAAATCTGCTCCTTCGGATATTTCTCACCTCATCAAGAGAAAGAGGAAGAATAGCGGCGGCGAAGAATCATCAGCCCCTAAGAGAATTAATACGTGAATGTGAGCTGTTTTGCATTTTGGACCCCTTTGAGAAGCTGTCTGATTACGCATATATTCTTTGTTATATTCAATTAAGTAACGTGATTGTAATTGCAGGAAATCATACGAGCAATAAAGCTTTAGTTTATTATAACGGTGATTATTGGACGCTGATAGGCAATACTATGTCAAACCACACAGACTTAATTATGAGAAAATAGCGTCTAAAGATGTTAAAACTTTTCTGTTTTTTAGTTTGAAGAAGTATATAACCATATTTTTTGATAAAGGTAAAGTAAATTAAAACTAGATTGGTATATTAAAGTTTTAGCTATTAAAAAAACTTAATAATATATGAGATTATTCTATACATTTCAGAATATAGAACACACTTACACACTTAAAATTCTAAACATTTAAATTAAGAAACTTTTTCCGTACCTAATTAATTTAGATGACTTGGAAATTTTTGGAATAATGTTAAATACATAACGCATTATCAAAATTCACCAATATCTCAGAATTTATCTCAAAATTGTGCGTTAAACACATTAATGCTTATCAGCATCCAATTGATCTTTAGCGGGCGATATCGTTGTTGTCAATGAGACAACAACAATATGGCGTAGGAAACCTAACAAGCATTCTTTGACTCGTTTCGAACTAAAGCTTTAGACACTCAATATAAAGTCATCATTATTGATTTAAACTGTAATATTATGTCGTGAGTGCTTAAAATTTTAAAACGCTAGAAATAAATTTCAAACAATTACTATGTCTGTTTTAAGATAACATATATTGAATTGCAGCTTATTATTTCACATAAGAAGTAAAATTGTATGATTTAAAAATGATGACAAGAAATATAGTACTTTATTAAAAGAAAATATTTTCTTGTATTAAATAATAATTAAAACTAAAATGCTTTCTTAATCCTTGATCTGTTATAGTGGCATTGACGATTTCTGCATTGTCTTTATTGGTTTTAAATTATTGTATAAATTATTTAATTTTAAAATAATTAAATTATTATTTAACTTTTATATACAAAATATTAAAAAAACATTGTCATTAAAAAACCAAATTAAACAAGTTAAAATTTACGAAATCAATTTTTATAACAATAAATTAATATTGAAGTCTAAAAGTTTTAGTAGTAATTAGTTTTAAAATTATTACTTATTTTCTGCTGTTATACACATAAGACACTTCGGACATCGCAAATTTATTTGACCAGTTTACATGAAAGATTGATATGAACTTTTCGTAAATGAAACAAAGAAACGAGCGAATATGCATATTATCACAAATACAGTATCACCAAACGTTATATAAAAAACTTGATTTGGTCACCATCTCAAAAAGAGAAGTGAATCGTTAATCTCTTAACGTCCGGGTACGAAAATTAAATATTAAATGATTACTATTTGTACCTTGAAGTCCTTCTTCCAACAAAATGTTGTACCGAAATCTGGTGTCTTATGTGTATGATTAAGATTTCTCATAGTTTAAATATACACTTGACAGTAACATCTCACACACGGAAATTTCTAACTTAATATCACCATGATCTGGAAAAGACCAATTGTGAAGTAGTCTTAATTTAATATTACAATCGTACATAATTAGGATATTAATCTTATATGTAGCAAGTAGCGTTTCGTTATTAAATGTCATTATGTAAGTTAAGTTTTAGGTAAGAAATAATTATTTTGTTAATTAAACGACCATTTATTTGGTGAAAATTTGTTTCTTTATTTAGCAATATTTCATATGGATGCTGATAATAATGTGTCAACCTTAAAAGTCTAATTTTATTTTTATTAACATTTTATCAAAATAGTAAAGTGAAGATATACTTCTACAAACAAATTTGTTAAGGCCTATTCTTAACAAATTTCATCTTTAAACTTTAACGCATTTTCTCAAAATGAAGTCCGTGTGGATTAGCACAATATTGCTTATCAGCGTCCATACAATAATTAACTATTATTTCAAACTTTAACAACAGCTTTTCCAGTATTTTCTCCAGCTAACATTCCAACAAATGCATCGAAAAGTTTATCAAATCCAACTGTTACATGCTCAGCTGGTTTCAATTGTCCACTCTTTATCCAAGTGATTAATTGACCGATTGCTTCTGGCCTTCGATTAAACCACCGCGTTACCAAAAATCCCTCAACTTTAATTTCTTTAAAAACTAGAGACGGTTGTAAAATCGTCGCTTTTGGCAATTTCGTTGGATCCTCATTATATGAACTAATACTACCGCATACAGAGACCCTTCCCATTTTATTCATTTGACCGATAATTATGCTGCTTATTTCGCCACCAACATTATCAAAGTAACAATCCACTCCATTAGGCGCAGCGGCTTGGAGAGCCTTCTTTATATCGGCGGTCTTGTAATTGATGGCTTTATTGAAACCGAGTTCCTTCTCTAACCATTGCACTTTATCATCAGAGCCAGCGAAACCAATGACTTTACAACCTTTGATTTTAGCAATCTGTCCAACTACCGAACCCACAGCACCTGCAGCACCAGTTACTACCACAGTCTCACCTGCTTTTGGTTGGCAAAGTTCCAAAAATCCGAAATAAGCGGTAATTCCGGGCATTCCAACAGCCCCAATACCAATGGATGGAGAGAGTCCTTTTAAATCTGGTAACTTATAAATAACATCTGTAGTATTCGCCATTGTAATTTTAGAGGGATTTACCACTGAAAAATCGCGCCAGCCTTCTTGTGTTACTACTTTAGTTCCTACTGGGTAATTCGAGTCTTTTGATTCTTGAACTGTTCCTACTTGATAACTAAACTGATCGTAGGGCACTGGAACGTTACTATTATAGGCACGAAAGTAGGGATCCACACTGATCCATTCAGCTTTGACTAGAATTTCGCCGTCTTTAAGAGGAGGCAGTTCGTATTCCTCTACCTCGTAATCAGATAATTTTGGAACACCTTGAAAGTGGTTTTTGACGACATATTTTCTTGCTTTCACCATTTTGGCTGCGGATGATGTTGTAGATGAAACACTGAAAAAAAAATTAAAACATAATATAATCATTTCAAATATAAGGTATGCTTTTTTAAAGAATTTATTTTTTTGATTCTTGAAAACACAAAATACCGAGTTGTCTCAGTTCGGAAATGAAAACAAATAAGTTTGGCTGATATTTTCAATAGTACCTGACCACTTACTTGGCGCTAACACAGCGGTATTAGCTTTCAATGACTATAAGTTATAATTATGTTTCTGTTATAAATAAACGTATCAACCAAGTCTTGTTAATATAATTATCACATTCGATTTCATACACAATTGTTATGTAAATATCGTTAAGGTCAATGTTGTTGACAATTGATTGCTAAACTAAATGTATCAAAAACTTTATTTACCTTATACAGTTCTAGATAAAATCATATCAAACTATACAATTCGTATTACATAATAAAATACAATATCTTTGTCACCTTAACAAAAATTTTCATAATTATTTCGAATCTAAATTAAGTGTTATATACACGAGAGTTTTATACATTCTATATATTACAAACTGGTCAAGTGCAAATAAGACTCGCGCACCGAGGGTTCCGTACAAACTTGTAGAAATATATATAAGACCAACCCACCTACGCTTCGAAAATATAACTATGTAAATGGTGTTTTTACTTATAGCCAAAGTGCACATTTGCAAAAAAACATAGTCATCAAAAGGCACACCAACGGATGCGACGTCTCAGCCTTCCGTAAACTCAAACCATTTGTAGCCGATTTAGCCGTGTCAGCTAGAAATAATAGGTATATAAATTAAAACTTTTTGAAAAAAAAACAAACCGACACCGAAACAAGTAAAAAATAAATATTTTCTACCACATTTTGAAGTCGGTGCCAGGTAAAACGTTCGAAGTCGGCGCCATGTAAAACCTCTTACGTGTTATTTACTGGCACCGACTTCAAAATGTTGTAGATAACATTTATTTTATGCCTTTTAGTTCATTTGTATCTCTTAGGTTCGTTTTTGGAGTCGGTTTAATTTTTTTGATAAAAAAAATATTTCACACTTTTGAGTTACGAATAAAGTAAGATTAAGTAATTTACCTAAGTTACAATAGCCTAATGCCAACTGTTCATTGCCATCAACAAGATATATCTTTTCCCGATGCAGGGCTGTTAATTATTAAGGAGTTCTCCTGGTGTTGCTTCATCAGCTCCACTTCATCATATGCATTGTGACGAGCGTAAATTGTTTAGCATTTTTATCGAAATAATAGAATCGCAAGCCGTGAAATACTTGTTATTGAGTAGTTTTGGTGGCCTTGTGTGATCTTCACCAAACATTTCACAAAAGTGATTTTCTGAAGGTAAATACATAAGTTACTACCAAAAATACCTACATCGGTATAGGTGTGCCTATAATATTTGAGGAGTTTCCTCAATTTCTCCAGGATCCCATCATCAGATCCTGACCTGAAGACTATGGGACCACCTTGGAAGTATACCTTTTCAAACAAAAAAAAATTTGAAAATCGTTTCACAAATGGCGGAGTAATCGGCGATCAAACATTTTAAAAAATACAAGGTCGAATTGAGATCACTCCTTATTTTTGAGGTCGCTTAAAAATAATCAATTATTATAAACAAAATTATATTATATTTTATTCTTGTTTTATTTTTATTTATATTCTACTACACTCCACTTCCACTACACTACGCTAGTAAAATATAATAAATTTACATTATCAATCAAAATATCGAAAATAAGTAGTCCTTAATTCGAACAAAACTATTTTTTTATTTATAAATAACTAATTATATTACTAATAACCAGAAGACTTATATGTGTAGATAAAGAAGTAACAAATATCTCGATCTGTTTAAATTTAATTTTAAAATTTCCTACTAAGTCAATACGAGTACTTAAATCAAATCGCGTGAAGCTCTTATATTAAATGTTAATTACGTAATAACGTTATAAATCGATGATAAAACTTTTAAATGAAAAGTTTATTTTATTATTTTTAGCGCGTTTAAACTATATTTTAAAATAATGTTACCTCTGGTAACATTATTTTAAATAAATTACATACAGACAAAACCTTTGCAAAAAATTTAACAATTAAAATAATTAAATTAACAAACCTAAATTCATTGTAATTGGCTGATTAGGTTATTTATAATTAACTTCCTAAAGGTATTAGGCGAATTCAAGTTAATATCAATTAAATTACTCAAACTATTATAGAGTTTACATAAACGGGGAAGGCTGGAATTGGCGCCGGAAACTGTTCTGGTGCGCGGAGGCACAAGAGGAGTAATAGTGTGTCGCGGATATCTATTAGGCACTCTGAAATTTATTTTACTGAGTAAACTAGGGCAGTCCAAATGATTTCTTAATAGTTTATATAAGAACAAAAGATCGAGTAAGTTTCTTCTTTTGTCTAGGCTCATCATTTTAAAATAGTGTAATCGATCCTGATATGAGGTTAATAATGGATTTATGAACAATAATGTTCTAAATGCGTATATTCATAGGGATAATTTATTTATGAAATGGTTAAAGGACACTGGAAATAAAATATTAAGACTAAAATATAATAAATCAAAAAACTATGCTAACAAGTAATACAAAAACATAAAGATAACATAATAAAAACAAAAATTATTAAAAGTAAAAAAGACCCTAAAATGCTATGGACGATACTTAACGAAATAACCGGTAGAATTAAAAATTCGTTACATAATATAACATATATTAAACGATCTAGAAGACAATCTCATCACAAGTAAAGATATTGCTAATAATTTTGGTGGTCAATTTCATAAGAACGTTAAAACATTGTACCTAACTGTACCTAACATCTACCTCCATACGTTTTGTAGAAACTTTACACTCACTTATACTTCTTACTAGGGCACTATTAGACACGAGTAAAACACAGAACTTGTTTTTCGAAAGAATTGGTTTATTAAATTTTGTTACCGAAGATACAGTTTTGCTGTCGACACAACGTTAACGTGATTTAATCTACTAGTAACGCCATCTGTTATCATCCGAGCGAATTAACACATTAATCCAATAGATTATCCTAATACATTTAAAAAAGAACTTAATATTATTGTGATTTAAGTATACACTAGCGCCATCTATTATTATACTATGGAACTATATATGTATTCGTACACGTTTCAAAAAAGCAACACCAACCCCCATCGAAAAATTAATAAAATCATTAATGTGTGACAAAGCTCCTGGTACAGATGGAATAAGAGCCTCGGACTTGAAAACTTTAGGCCCCAAAATATCACCAATCTAACGAAACTAATAAATACATCCATACAAACTGGAGAATACCCAACTGAACTTAAAACAAGTATAGTAAGACCAATGAGAATGGAGTAAATGTATGGAATGAAGAACATAAAAATGGTAGTCGCAAAGTTTATGAAAATTACCGACCCATAACTATTTTGCCAACTTTAGATAAAATTGTTGAAAAATATATATTTAATCAAGTTTCTAAAATTTACACAGATAACAATATAATAAATACAACACAATATGGATTTTAATCCCAAAAAAATGCCACTTAATTACTCTCCAATTTCAATAACACTATTAACAAACACTTAAATCTCAAAAGACATATCTTGATCGTCTTCATCGATTACAGTAAAGCATTCGATACACTGCCGCATGATATCTTGGTAGATAAATTAGACGATTGTGGCATAAGAGGACCATTAAAGAAGTGGTGTCAAAACTACTTAAGAGATCGTTCTTATCAAGTTAAAATTGATACTGAGTATAGTCAAAGAATACACGTGTCTGAAGGAACAGCCCAGGGCTCAGTGTTAGGACCACTATACTACATCACATACGTTAATGAAGTCACAAATGTAATAAATAAATCAGCCAAGTGCGTGTCGGGCCACGCACAATGTAGGGTTCCGTAGTTGTCAGAATTGTCAAGATCGGTCAAGCAATCTTCGAGTACCTATTTTCGTAAAAAAGTTTACGATGAACTGGGAATTTCCTTTTTTAAGTCAGTTTATACAATATACGTACTTACAATTTTAAACCTTTTATTATTATAACATTATTTTTAATTTCTCTTTATATTTCAAGACTAAAATATTTTTAATGTAAAATGAATGTTTGAATATGAATTATACTAACGATTGTAAAATATACTTAGCGCCGATAATTTTCCTTCCTGATTAGCGCCTATGAAATCTATGGAGATTTGGTTGAAAACTTCATAAGCGCGATTCAGAATCACTCGCGACATGTTTTATTGATACATTGTTTTATACCTTATTTTATATTTTATTTTAATTTAAACTTATTAAATATTTATTTATTTATTCATTTATATTCATATATTAATTTAAAATTATTAATATTCACATAATGTGATGCTTTAAAAAGTGAAATATTTATTTTTACTTAGATCATCTATAACTCGATAACCATAAGAACCCACATAGCCGTGATAATTTTCCTTTTAAATTCATTATATGTACCACTATCTTGAATTTTTTCATATTTTTAGACGCAGCAGTTTAGTGGGTAGAGGGGGGGGGACACTTGACTCTAAGAAAAATTGACACTTCAAAGCTTAATATTTCGGAAACAGTTCGTCGTTCGGAAAAATGGTTTTCCCACACCTATAACATTTTTAAAAGACCTATCTAACGATACCCCACAACATGGGATAAATGAGAAAAAAAATTTTTGGTCTCTCTTAACACCTAGGGAAGACACCCTGAAAAAAAAAATTTTTAAGATTTTATTGTACGACTTTTTCGGCGTAATTCATATGTATACTCATACCGAATTACAACTTTCTGGTTGTAAGGGTTTCGGAGCAAAGCCGCGGACAGACAGACAGACAGACAGACGGACAGACAGACAGACAGACAGACGGACATGGCGAAACTATAAGGGTTCCGTTTTTTACTACGGAACCCTAAAAATTGCGAGATTTACCAATTTGCTGATGACACATGTCTTATAGCGGCGGAATCTGATATAAATATAGCTCTTTCTAAACTGCTAATAGATTCCACTTTACTGACTAAATGGTCCCATGATGTAGGTCTTATACTTAATGCGTCTAAAACCAAACATATGTACATCTGCTCCAGTCAAAATAGAAGCACCATAACTCCGAAATTCATTGCACACAATCATTCATGCCTACATTTAAATCAAAACCGTGTACTTGTGGCACTGTTGACTTAGTTAAAAATCATAAATATCTTGACTTGTCTTATCATTGACGCTTACTTTAAATGGACAGAGCATATTGCCAAAGTGTGTGTTTTCAATAATAAAAAATAAAATTCCATATCTAACTCTGTTAATTTTGTATAAAGCTCTTGCCGAATCTACCATATCGTATGGTCTTAGTAGCTACGGAAGAACGTCTAAAACACATTTAAATTATATTTATCAGCTCCAAATCAGATTGCTCCAAGCCATAGTACCGGACAAAGGCAAAAATAAATACAAGGATAATTACCATGAACTCTTCTCTTATTGTAAAATAATGCCCATACACAGTAAAATTAAATATACACTACTAATGGAAAACTTCTTTAATATGGATTTACAAAAAAAAAGTTCAACATACAATATTGACCCGCAGTGTATCAAAGGCCAAACTTGTTATCCTCAGTGGTAATAATCTATACGGTAAGCAAAACTTGGAATGTCTCGTGCCAATATTGTTAAACAACCTCTATAAGGAATTTATTCAAGAAATAAACACGAATAATATTAAGGAAAAACTTAAAAAATATTTTCTAAAATATTAATTAATAAAATAAAATGGTTCAACCTGTATTTGCTTTATATACTACAGTGCAAAACCAGTTTAACAAGCCGCGAAGCGCATCACAAATCTAATACTATAATAAATGTTTTAGCTATCTACCCTCTATTTTTTTTTTCTTTTCTTGTAAAAAAACAAAAAATTATAAATATATTATGAATTCCGAGCGCTGAGAATGAATACCAGTGTACGGATAAACCCGAAAGGGATTTTGCTACACTGTAAACAAATTCTATAACGTAAGAATGTTATAATATTAACAAATAAATAAATTTATCACCATTCAACTCCTTATTTTGAAGATGTTAAAAATATATTTTCCATTACAGATGATAAAAAGGGTCCGTGAAACTCTATGCCCTTCGAACGGCGAAGGTTCACAGAGCAGCTCCTCTGGTGCCAATAAATTGGTACCGAAATCTGCTCCTTCGGATATTTCTCAACTCATCAAGAGAAAGAGAAAGAACAGCGGCGGCGAAGAATCATCAGCCCCTAAGAGAATTAATACGTGAACGTGAGCTGTTTTGCATTTTGGACCCCTTTGAGAAGCTGTCTGATTACGCATATATTCTTTGTTATATTCAATTAAGTAACGTGATTGTAATTGCAGGAAATCATACAGGCAATAAAGCTTTAGTTTATTATAACGGTGATTATAAATTTCAAAATATAGAACACACTTAAGATTCTAAACATTTAAATTAAGAAACTTTTTAACTTTCCGTGCTTATTTAGTTCAGATGACTGGAAAATTTTGGAATAATGTTAAATACATGACGCATTATCAAAATTCACCAATATCTCAGAATTTGTCTTTTTGTGCGTTAACACATTATTGCTTATCAGCATCCAATTGATCTTTAGCGGGCGATATCGCTGTTGTCAATGAGACAACAATATGGCGTAGGAAACCTAACAAGCATTCTCTGACTCGTTTCGAACTAAAGCTTTAGACACTCAATATAAAGTCATCATTATTGATTTAAACTGTAATATTATGTCGTGAGTGCTCAAAATTTTAAAACGCTAGAAATAAATTTCAAACAATTACTATGTCTGTTTTAAGATAACATATATTGAATTGCAGCGTATTATTTCAAATAAGAAATAAAATTGTATGATTTAAAAAATGATGACAAGAAATATAGTACTTTATTAAAAGAAAATATTTTCTTGTGTTAAATAATAATTAAAACTAAAATGCTTTCTTAATCCTTGATCTGTTACTGTAGCATTGACAATTCTTTCTGCATTGTCTTTATACGTATTAAATTATTGTATAAATTATTTAAAATTTTAAAATAATTAAATTATTATTTAAATTTTATATACAAAATATTAAAAAAAACATTGTCATTAAAAAACTAAATTGAACAAATTAAAATTTACGAAATATTTTTTATAACAATAAATTAATATTGAAGTCTAAAAGTTTTAGTAGTAATTAGTTTTAAAATTATTACTTATTTTCTGCTGTTATACACATAAGACACTTCAGACATCGCAAATTTATTTGACCAGTTTTTCAACATTATATAAAAAAACTTGGTTTTTAAACGCTATATATGTATGTGTCACCATCTCGAAAAAGAGAAGCCAATCGATAATCTCTTAACGTCAGGGTACGAAAACGAAATATAAAATGATTACTTTTTCTCCTAGTTTAAATATACCCTTGACAGTAACATCTCACACACGGAAATATCTAACTTAGTATCACCATGATCTGGAAAAAAACAATTGTGAAGTAGTCTTAATTTAATATTACAATCGTACATAATTAGGATATTAATCTTATATGTAGCAAGTAGCGTTTCGTTATTAAATGTCATTATGTAAGTTAAGTTTTAGGTAAGAAATAATTATTTTGTTAATTAAACGACCATTTATTTGGTGAAAATTTGTTTCTTTATTTAGCAATATTTCATATGGATGCTGATAATAATGTGTCAACCCACAAAGTCTAATTCGAAAATATTGATGTATTCAGATAATGCGTTATATATTTAACATTATTAAAAAAAATTGCAGTCATCTAAACCAAATATTTTGCAATATGCAATAACCTAATATATTTGAAAACCTTATTATTAAACTTTTTACTATACCAATCTACATTTAATTCATTATACATTCTATCAAATTATTAATAGTAAAGTGAAGATATACTTCTACAAACAAATTTGTTAAGAATAGGCTTGTCATCCTTAAGCTTTAACGCCATTTTCTCAAAATGAAGTCCGTGTGGATTGACACAGTATTGCTTATCAGCGTTCATACAGTAATTAACTATTTCTAACCTTAACTATATTATTTCAAACCTTAACAACAGCTTTTCCAGTATTTTCTCCAGCTAACATTCCAATAAATGCATCGAAAAGTTTATCAAATCCAACTGTTATATGCTCAGCTGGTTTCAATTGTCCACTCTTAATCCAAGTAATTAACTGACCGATTGCTTCTGGCCAACGATTAAGCCACCGCATTACCAAAAATCCCTCAACTTTGATTTCTTTAAAAACTAGAGACGGTTGTAAAATCGTCGCTTTTGGCAATTTCGTTGGATCCTCATTATATGAACTAATACTACCGCATACAGAGACCCTTCCCATTTTATTCATTTGACCGATAATTATGCTGCTTATTTCGCCACCAACATTATCAAAGTAACAATCCACTCCATTAGGCGCAGCGGCTTGGAGAGCCTTCTTTATATCGGCGGTCTTGTAATTGATGGCTTTATTGAAACCGAGTTCCTTCTCTAACCATTGCACTTTATCATCAGAGCCAGCGAAACCAATGACTTTACAACCTTTGATTTTAGCAATCTGTCCAACTACCGAACCCACAGCACCTGCAGCACCAGTTACTACCACAGTCTCACCTGCTTTTGGTTGGCAAAGTTCCAAAAATCCGAAATAAGCGGTAATTCCGGGCATTCCAACAGCCCCAATACCGATGGATGGAGAGAGTCCTTTTAAATCTGGTAACTTATAAATAACGTCTGTAGTATTCGCCAATGTCATTTTAGAGGGATTTACCACTGTGTAGTCGCGCCAGCCTTTATGTGTTACTACTTTAGTTCCTACTGGGTAATTCGGGTCTTTTGATTCTTGAACTGTTCCTACTTGATAACTAAACTGATCGTAGGGCACTGGAATGTTACTATTATAGGCACGCAAGTAGGGATCCACACTGATCCATTCAGCTTTGACCAGAATTTCGCCGTCTTTAAGAGGAGGCAGTTCGTATTCCACTAACTCATAATCAGATAATTTTGGAACACCTTGAAAGTGGTTTTTGACGACATATTTTCTTGCCTTCACCATTTTGGCTGCGGATGATGTTGTAGATGAAACACTGAAAAAAAAATTAAAACTTAATACCTATATAGAATCACTTCAAATATAAGGTTTTTTAAAGAATTTATTTTTTAATTCTTGAAAAGACAAAATACCTAGTGGTCTCAGTTCGGAAATGAAAACGAATAAGTTTTGTCTGATTTTTTCTATGGTACCTGACCATTATTTGGCGCTAACACAGCGTTATTAGCTTCAATGAATAATTATGTTTCTGTTATAAATAAACGAATCAACCAAGTCTTGTTAATATAATTATCACATTCGATTTCATACACAATTGTTATGTAAATATCGTTAAGGTCAATGTTGTTGATTGCTAAACTAAATATATTAAAAACTTTATTTACCTTATACAGTTCTAGATGGAATCATATCAAACTATACAATTAGTATTACATCATAAAATACAATATCTTTGTCACCTTTACAAAAATTTTCATAATTATTTCAACTCTAAATTAAATATAACACGAGAGTTTTATACATTCTATATATTACAAAAAATATTATGATATTTAATCTACCTTTTATATAGGAGTGAAGTCAAACAAACGACTAGTTAGGACCACGGTTCTTTACAAACTACCGATCATAGATGTTATACTATGTGATGCCGCCTGGTCATAAATAATAGACCGAGATCCCACTGCTTTCCTACCCGTCTGTTATTTATTTAAAATATATTTTTATATAAATAATTATCTTCTTTTTCTTCTTCTTTATTTTGTTTTGTGGCTTTAAATAATTGGACGCTAATAAGCAATACTGTGTCAAGCTACACGAACTTCATTTTAAGAAAATGGCGTCTAAAGATATCAAACCTATTATTAATGCATTTGTTTAAATAAGTATTTATCTATATTTTCTTTTCTTTATTGATAAAAAGTATAATGTATTCAAAACAAATGCTATATTTAATATATTATGTCGAAAAAGCTTTTTAAATATATGAGATTAGTGTAAAAAATACAAAATATGGAACGACCTTGAAATTCTAAACAATGAATTAAGAATCTCTTTTCCGTACTTATTTAGTTTATATTACTTTATTTTTTATTGAATAATGTTAAATAGGTGATGCACTATTAAAATATATCAATATCTCCGAATTTGACTTTTTGTGGGTTGACACATTATTGCTTATCAGCATTCAATTTTGTATAAGAGAATATGTTGCTTCCTGTCAAAATTTGCCCAGAAGTTTATTTTTTTTATTAATTAGCACTTGCACATATATTGCCTATGACATATCCCATCGCGAAGAGTAAAAAATTTGGGAAAATGTTATGAAAACAATTTTAATTAACTTAACCTATTTACATACGGTTGCGAAGGAGTTGCGGCCAATTAAACACTATTAACCTAAATTTGTATAATCTCTACTTATCTCTTTTCCATATAAATATATTCAAATAAAATTTAAACGCAATTGCTTTGAAAAAAAAATATTTTATTTAAAAATATTAACGGACTTTTTATAGGCAGACCGGCAGAAATATGTTCTCCTATACATAATTACACATAAAAAAATTATTTTGAATTTATAACAGATGGATATTCACTTGGATCTCGGACTATACCTGTGTACGTTATCAACGGAAATGTCTACTTAAATAACACGCGTCATCGTGACTTTGCTCAATTGGCAGTTCAAACGACCTATCTCAACGCGGGCGTTCTATAAAAAATTATTGAATTACCAGTACCAATAAATAGCCAGTCTACTGATTCTAGTCTGGGCAAGTAGTAGTTTTCTTCTTAATAATTTTACATTTCAACGTTATTTGCAAAATTGCGATTATAAAAGAGCAATTTATTGGTCAAGCGATAAAAGTATTTTAATATAAAAAATCTTAATATTGTAACTCAAAGGTGACTGACTGACGTAATGATCTATCAACGCACAGCCCAAACCACTGGACGGGTCGGGCTGAAGTTTGGCATGCAAGTAGATGTTGTGACGTAGGCATCCGCTAAGAAAGGATTTTGATTGATTGGGGGTAGCTCAATGGGATAAAAGTTTGTATGAAACTTTGTCCATTTTAAACCGATCGGGCAGAGACTTGGCATGCATAAAACTATGACTTAGGCATCACAGACATCGCAGATGAAGTCGCAGGTACCAGCTAGTAAAATTATAAATTTAGTAATAATACGTTTTACTATAAATAAATACGCTTTTAACCGACTTAAAAAAAGAGGTATCCGTATTTGACTCGTATGTATATTTGTATGTGAACAATTTCCTGATTGATCCGATTTCGATGTGATTTTTGCTATTTTAATGCATATTTTTTCAAGTATAGTTTTAGTTTAATACATTAGGATCTGATGAAGATCTTCGGAGATATACAAAGGAGTTCTTTAATAACTAATAGAAAATGACTCGCGATTGATGCATTTATTTTTCTTCATAAATAATTATTAAAAAACAATTTTAGTCATATTGTAGGTAAATATAGAATATTTTCAATCTGCAATAACGAAATAATAAATAAATAATCATAATTTTCAATGCAAGAAAGACATTAATAAAAAATACATTTCTTTGTTTTATTTATAAGTTATGTTAAACAAAGTTTATATATGTACTCCATTTAAATTAAAAGCAATGTTTTTATGTTTGCCTTCTATCCGTTCTCGAAACCTATGATCGGATTACAATGAAACTTTAGTAGGGTGTTCTAGAGACGCCCATGAGAGATCCTGACCTAAATAATCGACTCGATTATTGATTTATTTTTAATCTCATTAAATTATTTTAAAACATCAATTAAAAATATTTTAGAAAATCATCATCAGTATCTAGTAGGGTATTATTATTACTAGTTTTTTTACAGTTTAATAGTTATAATTCCTTATTATTATTTTATTAGTGAAACCTTTTTTTTCTCAAACTTATTTATTACAAAAATATTTTTTTACTCTATTTTTATTACTATTACTATTATTTATAAGCTTTAATCGTTTTTTTATCTCTTATTTTGTATTATTTATGCATGTAAACTTAATTGATATCTGTGTCATTTATTTAACTGTATTGTGTACTATTATACTGTTTGTTTCTCAAATGAAATAAAAAGAAATATAATTTAAAAAATCTATATTGTACATTAGGTGGAATCGCACCGTATGCCGGGTTTATTCAAAACAATTATAAATCTTAAACTTTGACAACAGCTTTTCCATTGTTTTCTCCTGCTAACATTCCAATAAATGCATCAAAAATCTTGTCAAATCCAACTGTTACGTGTTCCGTTGGTTTTAAACCTCCACTCTTAATCCAAGTTACTATCTGAGCGATTGCTTCCGGCCAGCGATCGAACCACCGCATCACAGAGAATCCTTCAATTTTCAGTTCTTTAAAAACAATAGATGGCTGTAAAATTGTCGCTTTAGGCAATTGTGTTGAATCCATATTATATGCACTGATGCTACCACAAACAGCAACTCTTCCCATCTTATTCATTTGACCGATAATTATGCTGCTTATTTCGCCACCAACATTATCAAAGTAACAATCCACTCCGTTAGGAGCAGCTGCTTGGAGAGCCCTCTGTATATCGGCGGTTTTGTAATTGATTGCTTTGTCGAAGCCGAGTTCCTTCTCCAACCATTGCACTTTATCATCAGAGCCAGCGAAACCAATGACTTTACAACATTTTATTTTGGCAATCTGTCCAACTATCGTACCTACGGCACCTGCTGCCCCAGTCACGACTACAGTTTCACCTTCTTTAGGCTGGCAAAGTTCTAATAGTCCAAAATAAGCAGTGATTCCGGGCATTCCAACTACACCAACACCTATAGATGGGGAGAGACCTTTTAAATCTGGTAGCTTATAAATAATTTCTGTAGTGCTATCCAATGAAACTTTAGTGGCGGGATCATTTGTTGAATCGCTGCGTCGGCCTAATGAAATTTTAGCGGAATTTACCACTGAATAGTCACACCAGCCTTTATGAGTTACTGCTCTGGTTCCTACTGGATAGTTGGGATCCTTGGATTCTTCAACTATTCCAACTTGAAAACTAAACTGATCGTAAGGAATTGGGATAAACCTGTTGTAAGCACGCAAGTAGGGATCCACGCTGACCCATTCAGTTTTGAGCAGAATTTCGCCATCTTTCAGAGGAGGTAGTTCTTGTTCTACTACCTCGTAATCGGACCTCTTCGGAACGCCTTGAAAGTAATGTTTTACGATATATTTTCGTGCTTTCACCATATTAACTGCAAAAAATAAATTTCAAATAAATGATTTAATAAATATCTTCAATCTAACCTTAGCAGTACGTATGCATTTATTAATATTAATTTAGAAGATATCGTAATATTTTAAACAGATTTTTTAATAATAAGGAGAATAGATGGATAGATAAAGATAGGTGTTGCAACTACAAAAAACTAAACAATAACAAAATTAATTTGAAATAAATTAACCTTCAAAAAAATTGCATAACAACGCATAAACAACATAATTATGTAAAAAAACATTTAAATAAGATATTAATTTTTTTTTCTGATTATTTAAATTTGAAAAGATGGCCGCGTTAGATTAATGATAGTGAAAAGACATCATAACCATAATTCAAAATATAAAATTTTTTTATTTAAAATTTCAAAAAAGTTTAACATAATTTTTTACTACTTAACTTTTACCATTTCCTAAAATCGAGTTCCCTAAAGATTTAAAACTAAGAAACACTGTGAACACAAAAAGGATATGTACCTACTAAACATAGAGAAAAAATATCGTTAAGGTCACTGATAGTATTGACTACAAAACATTTGATATTTTCCTTATTGCATGATTTATAGTATAGTAAAATCCTGCATAATATTTTACATATTATACTCGTTTCTAGATTCTGTTTGGTCAATTTTTTTTACCAAATTTAAATATGATATGATAATTTATGGTATTCTTTATAAAGAAAATAAACACATACCTTCTTTTAATTATAGATTCACTTTAAGACGTAATACACGATTCGCCAAGGCCGGAGTTTGTCTTAGACTGGAGATGAAGTCACAAATTGTGTATAGAAATATTCATTCAAATCTTTCATCTCATCGTGACTTTTGATTTCCAGAACTTATAAAGACGAATCTCAATACTGGACCTATTATAATAATAGAACTAATTAATCATGTTAGTTTACTGTGTAAATAAAATAAAATAAACAACTTTTAGTAATGTTAAGTTTAGGCGTATAATTTCAACATTTTATTGTAATTTTTTAGTTATGACTTAAAAATTGTATTAAATATTTAAAATACGTAGGTACTAATAATAAAATATGAAAAGTGAATTAAACTTTATTGTATACTCTCAACCAAGTTTTTACACGCCTTAGCGTTTTTATACCCCTTATTGGGTCGGCTGGGTTGGCAGAATTATCATTTTTTCTACTTGGCATGGACGATTTGAGGTTGGACGAATTTTGGTGGGTCATGTCCCCCGTTAACTCCTCCAACTCCATTCGGACTGCAGTCGATTGGCTAGAGCAAAGTTCTACTAGAGTAATTTCATTAAAAGTTAAAGTTAAGAATGTTTAAAAAAGCATTCGAACAAATAATGTTTCAGTTTATTTTAAAACACATCATTATTAAAATATATTCCTAAAAAAATACCAATTTCTGCTAAGCACGACTTTTATTTCATATAACTTATATGGAATAATACTAAATAATAATTAAGAAATTTAAAATAGCAAAGGTGTCATTTCTCGTTAAAAAATTCATTGCAATATGAATAATGATATTTTCTAACTATAGATATGTAATATATTCATTCGTTCATTCTATTTGACTCAAGCTAAGGAATTTTTGTACCTAGAATGCCGACTAAGTTGCCACAACCGGCTAGTGACAGAGTATGACAGGCGACAGTGTATGAGTCTTTGGGCCAACAAGTTAATTGACGAGATTGTCAAAGTTGAAAATGGGTACAGAATTTTAACGTCGGTAGACAAAAAAGAAAACTACATTTGAGAAATACAGGAACCCTATAATAAGTAAATATAAATATGGTCTTTTAAATGTCCAGAATGACCTAAGTTTCGTTTTGATAAACTAAAATTGACGGCAGTTTAATTATCTAACTGAATTATATATTAAAAAGATGTTTTATGTACTTACAGTAATATACTTATATATTATATATTTTATTTTTATTTTTTTTTAATATCAGTTCAGCATCTCTTATTACGCGACTGATTAAGTCGCGTAATAAGAGATGCTGAACTGATATGTGTGTACTTATAAGGATTTATTCATATAGTCTATTTTTAACCGCCTTCCAAAAAGAAAGAGGTTCTCAATTCGTCGTCTCAGTACAAAACATTTTTAAGCGTTTTCACCGATTACTCGAGAACGGCTGGACCGATTTGGTTATTGGAAGTATAAACTTCCAGATTGGTTCTATTGAATTTTCATCAAAATTAGTTTAGTAGTTTAATTTTAAAATGCTTATAACTGCAACAAGTCTTGTTCATTGAAAAGATATGCTTCCTCTTATAATTTTCATCAAAATCTTACATTAAATTAAATCGAATAAGTAAATATATTTTTGACGTTAAAGTCGGTTTCTGTTTAATAAGTAACATATGTTAAATATATAACGTATGTGTTATTATATGTGTACATAAGCTTTAACAAAGTTAAGTTTCATTAAATCAGTTATATAGTTTTTTTTTTGCATTTATAATATTAACAGAATTAACATTAATAGACTTTAATGTTAATTGGACGCTGATAACAACTACTGTGTCAAGCCACACGGACTTCATTGTGAGAAAATGGCGTATAAAGATGTCAAACATATTCTTAATAAAGTTGTTTGAAAATGTTTACATCCATCTTTTCTTTTTATTTTGATAAAAGTTATAATGAATTAAAAGCAGATCGATATAGGTAATGTGTTATCTAATAATGTTTTTCAAATATTTGAGAAAATTGTATAAATTACAAAATATGGAACGCACTTGTAATTCGATATATTTAATTAAGAATTTTTTTCCGTATTCATTAAGTTTAGATGACTTGATTTTTTTAAATAATGTTCTATAGGTTATAATTTGTTAAATAGGTGACGCAGAATTAGAATACATCAATATTATTGCTTATCAGTATCCAATTAAATAAGTCCTTTTGTTGGGTTATTAAGTGAAGCTATCGCTACGCCAATGCGATAAATTTTGACAGTTGATTTGTTGATTATTGTGTATTGTGTTGCGGTAGTTCATAGTAATTAAACTTATGGATACAAAAACTGCTACGATGATATTATCATATTTAATACATTATAAATGAATCATAATAGTATTTTGATATTTTCTTATTTTTATTTTTTGAATCGTACTATTTTAAACCTGAAATTATATGAGATCACAAAATGTATCAAAATGACTGACTGATGCAACGTAGGTTTCCAAGCATAATTCTCATTATTAATAAGTCTAATTATTATTAATGGTATTGCAATATAATATTTTTATGGGAAATAATTTAAGTGTTTGTGTATAAGTGTGTCTATAATGTGAAGAAGGTAATAAAAAACTTTGTATAATCCAACTTATTTAATTAAAATATATGTTTATGTAAAGTACATTACATATTCAGTGAGATAGGCAGTTTGTATGACATATAAATAAATAATAATCATTAGATTTTAACGACAGCTTTTCCAATGTTTTGTCCAGCTAACATTCCAACAAAAGCGTCGAAAAGCTTGTCAAATCCTACTGTTACATGTTCCGTTGGCTTTAAAAGTCCACTCCTTATCCAAGTAATTAACTGATCCATTGCTTCTGGCCATCTATCGATCCAACGGTATGCCAAAAATCCTTCGATTTTGAGTTCATTTAAAACTATAGATGGTTGTAAAATTGATGCTTTCGGTAATTGTGCTGAATCCTCATTATATGAACTGATACTGCCACAAACAGCAACCCTTCCTCTTTTATTCATTTGGCCAATAATTATGCTGCTTATTTCGCCACCAACATTATCAAAGTAACAATCAACTCCGTTAGGAGCAGCTGCTTTAAGAGCCTTCTGTACATCGGCGGTTTTATAATTGATTGCTTTGTCGAAACCGAGTTCTTTCTCCAACCACTGCACTTTATTATCAGAGCCAGCGAAACCAATTACTCTACTACCTTTAATTTTAGCGATCTGTCCAACTATGGAACCTACAGCTCCTGCAGCGCCAGTCACAACAACAGTTTCACCTTCTTTAGGTTGGCAAAGTTCTAAAAGTCCAAAATAAGCAGTAACTCCTGTCAAGCCAGCATTACCAATAGCTATGGACGGTGAAAGTCCTTTCAAATCGGGTAACTTCCAAGTAATTTCTACGGGATCGACCAACGAAACTCTAGAAGCATTTACGACTGAATAGTCACGCCAGCCCTGATGAGTAACCGCTCTGGTACCTACTGGATAATTAGGGTCTTTAGACTGCACAACTATTCCAACTTGGTAACTAAATTGGTCATAAGGTGTCGGGATAAATCTGTTGTAAGCACGCAAGTAGGGATCCACGCTGACCCATTCAGTTTTGAGCAGAATTTCGCCATTTTTCAGAGGAGGTAGTTCGCTTTCAACAACCTCGTAATCGGATCTTTTTGGAACGCCTTGAAACATATTTTTGACGACGTATTTTCTGGCCTTCACGATTTTGTCAGTGCACAAGGCTGTAGATTGAACACTGATGAATGAAATTGAATACAATTTTACTAATAAAATATAACATGTGAACATGTGTTGTCTAATCTTTCCTACATTAAGATGAATACAACAAATTGAAAAAATAAAACGTCGTTTATAATGTGTTAAATTTGATTATTTGTTACTTTACATAAGGATTCTAGGCGCAAACTTTATCGTATTTACTTTATTATATCCTATGTATTTAACTTACCTATTTATGAACAAAATCATTGTTACAACAAAAAGGGCTAAAGGTGTATGGGACCTCATTGATCTTCTTTCTCCGCCTTTCAAGTGAGGGCGGATTTGTTTCGTAACGCCATTATTAGAGCTTCTTTGAGAGCCTAGAAGGATGTTTTTGCTAGCACATTTTCGTACCATCATGTCCACTATATGATTGTTGATAAAAGCTAAAAAAAATTTTGATACTATTAAAATCGAAGGTCTCTCAAATCTCTATAATTTTAAAATTATTACTGGAAAAAATTAAATATTTAGCTAGCGTGATGCTAGACAGTTTCATGTGTGATGTTAAAGAATAAACAGATTTATTCATTCGTACCTAGATAACTATGAAAACAGAAAATATTTTCTATTGAAAAATCTGTATATTCGTAAATAGTTACATCAGATTTTAACACTGATATCTCAAATTGTATGAAATCACACTAAATACAATAACATCCTGTTTAATCCGCTTAATAAAGTACATTTAAGTAACACAAGGATCTCCTACATTTCATGCTTTAATCGGTTTTTATATATATAATAAATTAACGAAATTTAAAAAGTATCCACTTTTTTTTTTAATCAAGCAAAGAAAACATTGTCTACCTTTAATCTTGAAGTCCATCTGAACACAACTAGCTGAGGCCACGCGTTGTATCAGACTGCATCTGCAGTCTGACCTCTGGTCGTAAATAAGCTTTATAAAACCGGTAAAATGCGGGTTGGACTCGCATACTGAGAGTTCTGTACAATTTAATCCACACTCTTACACCCCCAAAATGTTTTTAATCCTTTTTACAAGCCCCGACTGAAAATGAGGGCTGTTAGAGGTTTGATGTGTGCGTGTGCGTGTGCGTGTGCGTGTGCGTGTGCGTGTGCGTGTGCGTGTGCGTGTGCGTGTGCGTGTGCGTGTGCGTGTGTGTGTGTGTGTGTGTGTCGATAATATTGTATTTCCCTGCCAAATGTAGGTCCACTTGGTTCATTTTGATGCGTTAACTTTGTTTGAAAACTGATGTAATCGGTATAGATCTTTGCTATAATCAATGAAGAGTTACTTAGAAGTTTAAACGTTTTCAGCTGTTTTCTAGTTGTTGAAAGGATCTGAGTAACTTATTTTGGCTTAATGGCCTCGAAATTTACTATGCTATGAATAATATTAAAATAACTTACTCTTACCTTGAGCTGATGGTGCAGTATCATCAGGAATCCTCAGAATATACAACTCTCTATTACATCAGAAGTATCTTGTTGAGACTCGTTAAAACCATCTCAATTACAGATTGTCAGGGTTTTTTTTTAATTTACCATTTTATAAGTTTATATAAGTATGAAATGTGAAAATGTCAACCAGAAATGATGTATATATACATATGTATATATAATCACCTATCCTGACTGACTGATTTATTAACGTAGAACCTTAACCGTGGGGCGTAAAACATAAAAATTTAACAGTAGGTGTTTTTTTGGTTGTAAGAATCCTCTAAGAAAGGGTTTTTCGATATTATGCCCCTAGAGTGAAAAGGGATAAAAACGTTTGTATATAAACTTTAATTCCATGCTCGTATTTACTTAAAACTTAATACAAACACATTTCGGTGCTAATAATGAAATGTTAAGTACAAAACGTAGTAATTTATTAGTTTTTTTAATCGCTTCTATCAAATTCTGAAACAATCTCGGGCGGAAACGCGAGGAACTGCTAGTAGTAGACAGAAAGACGTCCAACATAAACAGGATTCCGTTGGAATATTTTGAGAGCAGAACCCTAAAAATATATTAACATACAAAAACTACTCGTGCTGTAAACGAACGTATTAATCATATTTATATTCTAAAATACTTATTAAAACAGACAGGTTTTATAAACTATTTATAATAAAACGAATTAACATATACATATGATAAATGATCATTCAAACAAAAAATAGATTTATATAAAGATCATCGTTATAGATAAATAGCAGACCAGTCGTAGTTTGGCTCTATTATTAAAGTAATTGATATTTTTCTTTTTCGTCTCTTCTCTTTCGTCTTGTATTATAATGTTATTTTCAACAGAAAAAAAACATTCACTTAAAGAACTTACTTTTCGTCATTAGAACGTAAAACATTCTTCAAAATGGCTTTTCAAACTTTAATTTTGAAGCAATATTAAGAAAGATATTTTGTACTAATAAAGAACCTGTAAGAAATAATACATATATAAAAATAATATATATCTTCGTGACCTAACGAATAGGGACTTCGCACCGTTAACAATAGTAAAGAAATAATTGTAATTTTATTAGCGACTTTAAAAAAATTTTGTTTATTCGCTGGGAACTTTTTTATGTACATATCGTCGGGGATAGTGTAAAACCGCGTAACTAGCTTTCACAATAAGGTGCATTTTTGCGCAATGGAAAATGCCTATAAGCTTTTTTTATCAATAATGTGATTTAGTATTTGATTCAAATTTTAACTTTATAGGACAAGTTAGATACGCGGTTTTGAAATATTCCCGACGATATGTTCACCGATGATTTAAAATACTTTGCCGATTTTTTTTTTTTTTAATTGAAAGGGTACCTCATAAAATGAGTAAGAAACGAGTAAGGTTGAAAGGAGTAAAAAATACAGATTACTAAAACATTATAAAATTTAGAATACAAAGAATAAAGTCAAAACAATAAAAACAATAACTATGTTCAATTTAAATATATTATAATACATACAATAACAATATTACTGGAATATGCTGAAGGATTCGTTTTTTTTATATTTTTTATTCCTCATACATAGTGTAATAGGAAGTTTTGTACCTATCGGGCGTGACGTTTATATATAGGTATGTGTGTATATCACGTAGCGTAAAAACGATTATATCTATCATGTTAGCTTTTTTATTTAGGACTGATGTAACAACTAGTTTTTTTTAATGTATTTTAATTTAGCATCTTTAAATAGCAATCAACCGATTTTCTATGGCACTTTAATTGAAAGGTTTTTTTTTCTAACATTGTACAATGTAATCTATATATATAAAATCACTTGGGGGTGACTGATTCATCAACGCAGAGCCTAAACCGCTGGGGCTACGAACTTGAAATTTTGGCAGTAGGTGACTTTTAGGTTGTAGGCATCTACTAAGAAAGGGTTTTTTGATTATTCACCCCTAAGAGGGTGAAAAGGGGTAAAAACGTTTGTATGCAAAATTTTATTCCGTGGTCGTATTAACTTAAAACTTAATACACATACTTCTGGATGATAGTAATGAAATGTTAAATAGAAAACAGGGTACTATTATTCCACACTGGGGTGCAAGGGGGTTGTAAAGTTTGTATGGAGAAATTTTTTTTTTTTGGCCGATCATCCTTAAATTCAGCATAAACATTACTTAGGCAGAATAACTAAATACATGTATCCCAGAATTTCAAAATCATCCCTTATAGTGATGCTAGGGGGTATTAAATCCTGGAACGGTAATAATTTCGCCGGTAGATTTATTTAGCTGAAACTTTTACAGCGTATTTCTATCAAGACAAAGGGATGTATTAAAAAAGAGCTTTTCGATATTTCACCCCAAAACGGGTGCAATGGGGTAAAAACGTTTGTATGCAAAATGTTATCCTGTGGTCATATTTACTTAAAACTGAATACTCATTCTTCTTTATGCTAATTCTTCTTAATGAATTCTTCTTAATGAAATATAAAACACAAAATCATCGTATCAATATCAACCCCAACCCACAGAGGTGCAATGGGGTAGTTTAGTTTACATATTTGAAAAAAAAAACTCTAAATTAAATATTTATTATATATACGCGTTTAGTAATTAAATCCCTTCAAGGATGGTGTTTTACCCGTTTTTTTAATTGCTTCTATCAAATTCCAAAATTTACGCGGGCGAAGCCGCGAGCAAATGCTAGTATTAATATATAGGTAAGATTTTTTTAATATGTTTAAATTAATTAATATCGGCTTTTCTCCGAATAAGCTATACTGACCCTTATACATACATTAGTGGCTTCATTAATTAATATTTACCAAAGATGTTATATAAAAATAGATATATTATGAGCTCATGGATTTTGGCGCCGAAAATGGCGACTACTTTAGACGACGTTGCGTAGCAACTAGCTAGCAATTTAATGAGGAGCGTGTCAAAGTTGGAAGTGGATACCAATTTTTAACGTAAATAGTATGAAGGTAACATATTAACGTTATAAAATATCATTGATTTACTTGAATATTATTATTGATATTATCATTAATATAAAAAAAAATCGAATCAGGTTAGGTGTAACATTTTGTATTATTGTAGTATTGTATATTCAATTTAGCTTATTCTCGTGTGATATATTAAAACTATCGTTGTCTTAGATTTTCGCGATTATTATTCATTGAAATAAAACTATTTTAAACGGATTTAAATCGCGTATATTAATTATTTTTATCATCCCGACGTTTCGAGCACTTTGCAGCGTTCATGGTCACGGGTAGACTAAGGTGACATTTGCCTATTTGAGATTTTAGAAAATATTATTTACAACTACCGCCAACGGTTTCTTAGATGGTATCTTGAATAACGTTCCGGTTGCACGCAGAAGGCACTAACTGTATCTTTTGGTCTGGCAGTCTGTTGGACTTGGGATTTTAAATTTTAAAAAATTTTTAAAAAATTGTCACCTTAGTCTACCCGTGACCACGAACGCTGCAAAGTGCTCGAAACGCGAAACGTCGGGATGATAAAAATAATTAATATACGCGATTTAAATTCGTTTAAAATAGTTTTATTTCAATATTAAAACTAATTGAGTATCTTAAATTTTAACAATAGATTTCCCAGTGTTTTCTCCGGCTAACATCCCTACAAATGCGTCGAAAATCTTATCAAATCCTACAACCACGTGCTCTTTTGTTTTTAAATCTCCACTTTTTATCCAATCAACTAACTGAGCAACAGCATTCGGCCAATTAAAAAACCACCGATGTACTAAAAATCCCTCGATTTTAAGCTCCTTAAAAACAATATATGGTTGAATAATCGTAGCTTTTGGCATTTGATTTGGATCCTCATTATATGAGCTAATACTACCACAGGCAGCAACTCTACCTTTATGATTCATTTGACTCATAATTATACTGCTTATTTCGCCACCAACATTATCAAAGTAGCAATCCACTCCGTCAGGAGCAGCTGCTTGAAGAGCCTTTTGTATATCAGCAGTCTTATAGTTAATAGCTTTGTCAAATCCAAGTTCCTTCTCCAACCATTGTACTTTTTCATCAGTTCCAGCAAAACCAATAACTTTACTGCCTTTGATTTTAGCAATCTGTCCTGCTATTGAGCCTACGGCCCCTGCAGCACCAGTTACTACCACAGTTTCACCTTCCTTAGGTTGGCAAATTTCCAAAAGGCCAAAATAAGCAGTCAGTCCAGTCATTCCAGCGGCTCCAATACTTATTGATGGTGAAAGTCCTTTTAAATCTGGCATTTTATAAGTAAAGTCTTCGAGACCATTAAACAATGAAAAATTAGCAACATTAACAACTGAATAGTCACACCAGCCCTTATGAGTTACTACTCTGGTTCCTACTGGGTAATCTGGATGCTGAGACATTTCAACTATTCCCTCTTGAAAACCAAATTGATCGTAAGGTATTGGCATATCCATATTATAGTAACGCATGTAGGGATCTACGCTGGTCCATTCAGCTTTGATCAAAATGTCCCCATCTTTCAAAGGAGGTAGATCGTATTCCACTACTTCGTAATCAGATCTTTTTGGAACGCCTTGGAAGTGGTTTTTGACGACATATTTTCGTGCCTTCATCGCCTTGACTGGGGATGAGGTTGTAGATTGAAGGCTAAAAATTAATAAATTTTAACTATTAAATAACACGACACTCATTTATGTACATGAACATGCTCTGTGAAAACCCAACAAATAATTTTATTAATTTATTTAAAAATATGTTTAATTTGCTAAAATTAAACATTTAATGCAAAAATAATTGCTAACCTTGTGGGCTTACAAATATAAAGTATTGTCTCGCATTTTATATTATTGTTTAAATAGTGTTTTGTGCTGTTCAAACGACATCTGTTTTTAATTAAAATGATTACGGATTCGAATCACAATTACATACATGTGATGATCTATTGAGCATGACGATCCTTTTGGAAGTTATTAACTCAAAAATCTCTAATACGAAACCTCTTGGTTTTCGTGATACTTTTGCTTTTTTTTTTTAATTCGTAGACGTTGTATTCATACCCCTATAACTTTTTTTCTACAACTTTCTATCAACTCAAATTTACTTAATTCGACTGTATAATATGGTTATTGGTTAATCATAAAATTAGATGCTGTACTTAAGCAAACATAACTACAGTGGATGCTGATAAGTAATAATGTATCAACCCACAAAAAGTCAGTTCGGAGATAGGATTCTGATAATGCGTCACACATTATTATTCAAAAATGTTTCAAGTCATCTAAACTAAATGAACACGGAAAAAAGTTTCTTAATTTAATATATTGAAGTTATTCGATAAAACTTTTCATTATACCAATCTGCTTTTAATTCGTTATACCTTTTATTAAAATAGAAAGGAAAGGGGAGGTAAAATCTTCTTCAAAAATATTTATTAAGAATAAGTTTGTCAGCAGACGCCATTTTCTCAAAATAAAGTCCGTGTGGCTTGTCATAGTGTTGCTTGTAAGCGTCCAGTTATGAGCTCATATAGTCGGAAATCGGCGAACAAAATTCAAAGTTACAGCTTTGCTCTATTTAAGGCTCTAATGGTTATCATTTTATTGATTTACCTTACTTTTCAAAGACGTATCCGAACTGCATTAGAGTCTTATAAAATTGTACGCACTACAGAGAAACCTACAACTAATGCACCCAACCAGGTGAGTTTAGCATCTGATGTTACGCATTAGGCTATTACATTTCATTTTTATCATCACGACAAATATCTGTTTAGGCCATACAGGTATTTATCATGATCTTGGTGTTTATTAGAGCTTATGGACCCCTGACATAGGATCATGGGGTCCTATTGGGGGCTGTAGAGTATACAACTTTTATTATTTTTTGTCCTTTTATTTTATTAAAAAAAAAGTTCAACAAGAGATGGAGAAGGATACGAAATGGCCGTGACGTTAGAAGACGTCGATCTCAATCGAATTTTCAAGTGTTAAATTTGTATTAAATTCATCTCATGCATATGTCGGGAGATATCCGGACACAAGTATATCCGCCAACCCGCAGTGGAGCAACGTGGTGGATTTAGCTCTAAACCCTCCTGATTAGTATGAAAGGAGAACTTTGCACAGCTGTGGGACACTTACGGGCTTTTTACTTTTTACAAAAGATGTTCAAAATTCTAGTATAACATATTTACCTATTTAATAATACAAGAATCACTGCTGCAACGATTGGACCCCAAGATGTATGAGATTTCGGCGATCTCTTTTCACTCTTGTTTAGAGGAGGTTGTTTATATTCCTCTATCTCGGGATCAGATGTGTCTGTAGAGTCTTGAAAGCAAGTTTCGTTTGCATATTTTTGTATTCTAACCATCTTCACTATGATGTAATCAAAACTGAAAAAGATTTATTTGAAATAACACTAGTTCCTAGTAGAACCAAAAAATAATATTTCAAAAAAATAATGCTTATTTTCGCTATTTTAAAGTATTCTCTAACATTTTTTACTTCCTCTTAAAATAGTTATAATTAGAAGGCAAAATATACTTAGAAAATTACCGGACTGTAAAAATATATATTCGATATAGATATCAAATTAACTTTGCATATTTCAAGAAAATTATTTTCTCGAACAAAAACGTTTAATAATGGCTTGAAGATCTTCAATACCATAAATTGAAACATCTCCGAGATCTCTTAAAGTTTAATTAAGGTAATTAAAAAGATAAAAAAAATTAAATAAATATAGAATCTTTCTTACAACTTAACACCCAACTTCCTGTGGCAATGTATTGTCTAAAACTGTCTGCGCCTGTCCTTGCCTTGGTCTCGTGTCACACACAATTTTAAAAATAATTTTTAAAATATATCAATTTATAAATCTACTTAGTGTAAGACGTTCGTGAATAACCAGTGTTCCGTAGTATTAGGTTTTTAATTCAATTTAGTTTATTGTTATCTTTCTTGGAAATAGAGAACCGATACTCATATATAAAAAGATAAGGAAAGAATGATTTCTCATCATTTAAATATATTGAATAGATGTTTCAATATGAAATAGTCTGTAAAATTATTGCTTTTTTAAACTTTTAATAGTTTTCCAATTTAAGACGTAACACTTCACTCAAAAGGCGCCATTTTAGACACCAATAAAAACTAAATTTTTGTAAGAACTAATTTATTTATTTAAATGTTTTATTGTATAATTTAAAAAATTAAATATTAACAAAAGGTTGGCTTAACGTTACTGTATTTTCTACCAGCCATCCTTAGGATGTACAAGAGATATTAATGTAGGTATACAATAAAACATATTACACAATACAATATATTATGTACATATTTCAAACATCTCCGTGAAACTTCTTTGAAAAAAACAGATCGATACCGAAACTTTCAGTATGGTAAAACCTAGCTGTAGCCCACTGACTACAGCTCGTACACGAGCTGGTTATAAACCTCCCATTCCCTACTTCCTATTCTATTTTTACCACTCAGATAAAAGAAAACTTATAAAATATATTTGGAAATTTAAAATGGAAAATTATATGAAAAATACTTATTGTTATGTTTGAATAACATTTGTAACTGTAACTCTCGAGAGCGATACAAAACAACACTGTAACCTAGTAACAGATACGTCTTACGTAGTTACGAAAGCTGTAGCTGTCGAAAATAAGGCACTGTCAGTAAATTGTTTCAGATTAAACAAATAAATAAAGAAAATCTTCTGAGAGCAAAACTTATAAGTGTAATTCTTCCCTTAGATTATTGCAATTGGCAAGTACGAATACGCGCAGTTGGTCCACTGCGCGTATCCCGAAAAGAATAATGGTCGGTTATTATGTTATGCTATAGTCTAACATTACTAGATATTTGAATTTGACCTTCAGGGTTCTTAGCAAATGACTTGCAATTTATACTCATAACTAATTAAGTTATAATTAAAAAAATTGCACGATTTAAACTGGCCTCAAACAGCCACAATGTCTGTCATATTCTTCATTTATGTTATTAATTAATTAAAGTAATCCAAACAAATTAGTCTCTTACTTTACTCTTCTTACACATTCTGACAATTTTAGAGATTATTGAATTTTTGGATTATGAATCTATACTAATATTATTTAGCTGAAGAGTTTGTTTGTTTGAACGCGCTAATCTCAGAAATATATATTTCGAACACTGGTTCGAATTAAAAATATATATTTATGTGTTTAATAGTTTATTTACTGAGAAAGCCTATAGGCTATATTATATCACGCTACAACGCATATGAGCGAAGCAATAACCATAAACGCGAGTGGGTTTCACTCGCAAGGGACAGCTAGTTAAGAATATAAATTCAAAAAGAAATTCCGGCTGTCTGAGGTCTGCCTTAATCATTCATGCTCTTTTTTCATTATACTTACATTTATTATTATCGTACATTTTATAATAATTTTTATTTTCGTCGACGTATTTTATAATTGAATAAAATTTTAAAAAATTATTATTATTAATATAATAGTCGTTGCCAAGTCAAACATTCGAAGCCGGTAAAGCCTGCTTTTAAGTGTACTGTACTGGCACCGACTTCGAAATGTTGTAGAAGATATTTAGTTTTTAGTTTACTTGGTTCATTCGAAGTCGGTTATTTTTTTTTATGTTTAAAATTAAGTTACGAATATAGTAAGAATATATTATATCAGGCCAATAAAAAATTCTAATTATAATTAAAGGACAGTCTATATTTCATCAAATCTTTCTTTACAAGTCTTCAATTAAATGACTAACTAATGATTATGTTACCTTCGTACAGTGGACAGTGTCATTATTTTCAAAAAGACATGATTTTGATAAACAAGTGATTAAAAATTTTTGCCGAATTCCTTCATTTAAAATTATTTTTTTAATGCTTTTTATCATTATTTCTAATTTTATAAAATATTAAACTTTTTTTTTATTATATTAATAATTATTTTTTTAAAAAAGTCATTCATTCAATCATTTTAAAAAATTCCACTCTCCAGACGAGGGAAAGGAATTAAGAAATTTCGTGCTGAAATGTTAAGGACAAATCCTGAAGATTTTGTTCCATAAGTGAACGAAAGAAGTAGATATACTTTGAGATATCTGATCTTAATTAAAATATAAATTTACAATCGACTACTATCAACCCTAAAAATATAGGTACGACATGATCGTAGTATGAAACAAAAAAATCTTAAGTATCATAGATAGATTACGTAATTAGTAGTCTTAAGCGAGACTTTCACTTTTATGTTTTGCTTTTGGCTTTCTTAAAGATTTACATAAGTTGCTCATCATTGCTTTACACCTGAAAGAATTTACTGTCAATCCCCATATTTTTGACAGTAACAGCTTCTGTAAGGTCACCTCGGTAACTGTTACCAAGTTAAGAGTTGTATTTTGTCAATTACGCGAGTAAGACTTACAAATGTAATTCTCCCTTTGGTAAGCAAAATAGATAAATGCAAAAATTACGAAAACAAAAGAGATGGCTATCTGAAAAATTGCGTTGAAGTCGTTCAAACAGTTATTTTCTAGCGCAAGTATCATATATGTTTTTATTATTTCAGAAATCAATAATAACAAGACATCAGATTAATAATGTTCGCCTTTATATACCAAGTTTAATAAATAATTATATCGCCATGTTCTTTCTTTTCACAACTAAGCAATTCATTTTGTCACGTTGTACAATCTCATTAATTCTATATTATCATTGCTGCGGCCAGAACCGGATTTACCCTAAGTCCTGCCCTGGGGCACAGTAAAAATTGCTGCTTCTTTACCTATGTCAATTTTGTAGCAGAAAAAAAGCATTCTTTAAAAATAAAGAAAAAAGTTTAGTAGAGTATTATTATAGTTTTATCGAAAATCTTTAAAAATTCTCACACATCCCAAATTTTGCTGTCCCGACAACTGACCCCTTGTGTCCCTATAACAAACCCAGCGCTAGCTGTGGCCTAAACCTGTATGGCAAGAATAACATTTATAAATTTTGGTCTCGTAATTGATATAAGTTAATTTGTAACCTAGTAACAATTATCGAGTTCACTTTACTTTTGCTGTGGCTGTAAAAAATGAAGGCACTGACTGCAACTACTTTCCGGTATAAAGCAATGAAAAACAACTTAAGTGTTCCACGTGACATTGGCGAAATAACATGTGTCTAATTGGAACAACTAAAAGCAATTAACCATAGAATTGAATTGAACAATTTATGTGAATCTTTATTAAAGTCTACGAGCAAAACTTATAAATGTAATTCTCGCTAATGTTTACTCGTCTTGTGTAACCGCACTTTACACGTGCCTGAAAAGTGGAGAGGGGTGAGGTTCGAAAGCGGGTCAGGCAATAGATAATTCCAATCGAGTAGGATATGTTTTGTTTTAGAAAATGTAGCACAAATACTTTTCGTTTTTTGACTTTTAAACTGACTTTTAATTAACTTTTAAATTGATCATTCTATTATCGTACCTTACAACTTATTTTCCATGCTTAATTGTAATTTTGTTCATTGGAAAAGACATTTCCCCTGTGATTTTTAGCAATCTCAGAAAATATTTTAAAAATGAAAACAGATACAGAACTTTGTATAAGCAAAATGTTTTTCTCGAAATTTATTAAATGCTTAAGTTGTAAGGTAAAATGATATTATCTCTGCCTCTACTCTGAAACCACGCCTGTTGCTAAAGCACCGAGCAATAGATTTAAGGAAATCCTTTGTAAGTGACAAATTGATATCGTATACACTTGAAAAGTCGATAAATGACGTCCTATCTCAGCGCTGAGTAAAATTCAAATGGAATTGTTTTTACATGATTTGCGTTGACTTACTTGAGATTTTTATCTTTTATATAAAATGTGAACTTAAATAAATGTTATATACTTATTCATGTTAACCATAATCCAATAAATAATAAACTAATTAAAAGTGATTCCCTTTTAACTTGCCTGGTAGAAAGGAATTTTATAATACCATATATGGACGCTGATAAGCAGGTCGATTTATTTAATATATTATCCAATAAAAAGTTTTTTAAAATATAAGATTATTGTACAAATTACAAAATAAGAAACGAACTGGAATTTCGAAACAATTAATGAAGAAACTTCTTTCCGTACTTATTTAGTTTATGTGACTTTATTTTTTATTGAGTAATGTTAAATAGATGATGCAGTGTCAAAATACACCAATATCTCCGAATTACACTTTTTGTGGGTTGACACATTGTTGCATATCAGCATCAATATAATAAATATATATTAGAGATGCCACGAATAGTTATTTGGCCGAATACCGAATACAGAATATTCGTTGAGGCACTTGGCCGAAGCGTCGAATATTCGGCCACCGAATATTCGGCAACATTTAGTGCGTAGATGCGGGCAGTTTAGTTTTATTTGTGATTAGGTCGTGGTGTCTCACAACACGCTTTATATATTGGAGACGCATCGGACTGTATACCAAATATTACTTGTAATGTGATTAATTACCTTAAGAAATATCACCATTTGTTCGAGATAAGCTGTATGGCCTTTGTGAGTAATCATTTGAGTTTTTTGTTTTAATAATTAACTATTCGATAATCGATAATTAACTTTTTTTCGCTATTCGTTATTAGGCCAAATAATTTTAGCAGCTGATAGCTGACACTCAGCTCGTGACCACGACGGCTGCAACTTCGTCGAAACGGTAATAAAAAATGTATTACTACCATTAGTTATCGCGATAAGACCTGTTATCTATACTAATAATAAAAATCTAACGTGTCGCTGTCTGTACATATTAAATACATATGAAAAGTATAAATCGTGAAAGTTTAAAATATAGTATAATAAGAACCTACTTCATATTCATAGCTTCGATACACATCTTGTTATAATGAGTGTTCATAACCAAAGTAAACAAAATGAAATCCTATTGATACTGCCTTCAATATTACGCAGTGAGCATTGCAGATTCTCCTTACTCAGCACCTCACTGCCTTCCTTTACAAACAAAGATGCGAATTTATACTCTATTACTATAAAAGTACGTCTCATTTTCCAGTAATCGAATGGCTGTATAAACTTGACATAATTACTATGCTACCGTATTCATAGAATTAACAATAATACTGTATTGATTACTATTCAGTGCTACATAGAAAATTAGGTTATTGAAAAACTATAATACTTTTACGTATTATATTTTTTCTATAATCTTTCAAAATATATTTCGATTAAAAGAAATACGATATTTTTTAATTTCGTATAAATAATGAGTAAAAAACCTATTAAATTAATTTTTTGTAGTTAATACGAATTGCATTCCTACCGCGTTTCACGCAAATTAAGTTGGGACAATCTTTGTTTGTATAAAAATCATAAAATTATCTTTTTATTAATCTTAAAATGCATTTTTCACACTAACTTACTCAAGTGGTATGATACTCTTTAAAAAGTTTAATGAACTTATTAGGTGCTTCGCTGTTTAAAACCTATTTCAGCATTTGCACTAGAAAGTAATGGAGAATGGATCGGGATGAATTAATTTAAAAAGACTTAAACATAATCTCTTCGGCCTTTTATCTATATATTAATACTTTTTACGAGAATTGCAGACAGAGGAGTATAAAATTTCGTACACTTATAGCTCATATAGAGGAGGGTAGAATATAATTTTATGCCTAATTAGAAAATATATTTTTCTAATTAGGCATAAAAAATACATATATCAAAGGTTTTTATTTTCCAATATATATAATACAAAAGTTCACACAAAAATAACGTGAAAAGAAAAATACAATAAAAAAAGAAGAATGTCGTGCAGTGAGGCAAAGCGCACAAAACACTAACACGATAATTTAATACAAAAAAAAAAACATTTATTGATGTTTTATTTAAAAATAGGCTAAGTTACTATATGTAATCGAGAACCACAAGTTGAAAATTAAATAAAATTACTATTATAAATGTTTTATTTTGTGAGGTTAAATGGCTGTATGTTTTTTCTGTTTCATACAAAAATTACTAACAATATTTTGATGAAACTGTACAGTAGAAAATAAACATAATATATCATAATACACATCGAATATGAGCAGAAGCTAGTGACATAATAAAAAAGAATAACGAGTTAGATGTCGTTCGTGACTTTGTAGTAATTTATCGTGTGGAATTAAATACTTGTTCAAGTCTTAGTTCCGATCGCTAAGTCTTAATCTTCAAAATCGTTATAAAATCAATACCAGCTTTATATTCCTACTAAGTGGCTGTCCATTAATCACGTACTGTTTTTAGCAACTTTTTAGACCCCCCTTCCCGTCTGGTGATACGATGCGAGGTTTTGTACTTCCCTTCTCCCTCTCCGCCCAAAATCACATATTTCTTGTACATCCTACCTAAGTAGGTATATTTGAAAAACGCTTAAATTTAAAAATAGGTATAAAAAAATGATAATGTACATTTAAATAGAATATAATAAACACTGTGAAAAGAAAAAAAAACAATAAAAATATTAAAAGAAGAATTAAACAAAGAAAAATTAAACTACATAAAACCTACAAACCTGTCGATGTCATTGCAGTGAGGCAAAGTGCCCAAAACACTGGCGGCATTGCCCCTTTGAATGGCCAAACTGATATGTTGGCCAAGGCGCCAGCTCTCCAGTCACTTGTAGACTCGACGAGGCGGGAAGATAATTCTTAGTAGAATCTTTTGGCTTCCTCGCCCCAGGACCCCATGGTTTCAACGGCAAAGGCCACAAATATAAAACTCCTTTGAATGTTTGAATATTTGCGCCGTTTGACATTTTCAGCGGTAGTAGCCGCCACTCCAGCTGTTGCAGAAGTCCCTTGTAAATGTGATGCAGCCAATGTGTCAACACAGGTAGCATCCCATACAAGGGACTTTCCCAACTTCCATGGAACGAGCGTCATTCCATCCGGTCATCCATCACTGCGAACTAGACCATTAGGTTCTAGAGCTGATGGAATTTTAGCAGTAACAAGAGACCGATAAATGATACCGTTCAGGGAAGCATGACGGGAGAACCGGCCAGCGCTTTTGGCGCAGGATGAGCCATGGTGCCCCTATTCGTCCACTGCCTCACCACAGTGACATCGATGTGGATGATAGATTTTGGCGCCCAATCGAAGACCAACTGAGACAGTTAAGGTTAAATGATCTAATAAGTTGCCAATATAAGGAGATGGGAGAGCATGAAGCCAGTAGCCAGATTCTCTCTTAGACACGGCATGGAGACGAGCTCGATCTTTGGCAGAAGGTGCAGTTTCAATTAATGACTTTAGCCCATCCGCACAAAGTAATACATCCCACTGCCTTTGAGAGGAAACGGTTACTGGTTCTAATAATAATAATAATATAATTATAATATGTATAATTGCATTGAATTCTGAAAATTTTGCAACCGTATATATGTATGTATGTAGCTTACCAAGGTTTCGAAAATAAATACACGTGATATTTTAGAAAATCCCCTAACTCCCTTGTGACATTTAGTGACTTTTTACCCAATTTCACCTCCTCTTTCTTTAGGCCTCACGTGATTAATGGATTACTTAATTACTCTATTAAGCTGACGAATTTTTTAGTTTGGATATTGCCTCGTTGTTAGAACATGTCGATCTCAACCGTTGATAACGAGTTCAAACCCCGGCTAATACCGCTGAGTTTTCAAGTGCAAATTTGTGTTTAAATTCATCTCGTGCTCGGCGTTGCAGGAGAACATCGTAAGGAAACCAACATGTGTCATTAAAAATACTAACAATGCATATCCGTCAACCCACAGTGGAGCAGCATGGTAGATTAGGCTCTAAGCCTTCTATTTTGCATTTACAGAATGTTATTTTTTACTTTTTTGTTAGTTTGAACCTTTTAGACACATAATTTTTCTGTCCGATCTGGATTTTTTACGATGTTTTTAGACATACGTTACGATTTATTGGAGCGTAGAAATAACTACAAACGCGGCTAAAACTTTGTAAAAAACAACTAAATTATTTTATATGTGTGAAAAATATTTTAATTTTTAAAGTGGAAATGTCATTAGTGTAAAAGCATTTGTTGATAATTTTTTATATCTATTAATATTAATTATTGTGCAGTTTGCATCGTGTAATGACACGAGTGGGTATCGACTTTTCCCCCGCCCCAGCTGTAGCGATTGCCCGCCCAATATTTCGCTAGTGACGTGAATAATTGATGTCGATGCTTATTGGTAAAATAAGTATCATATTTAAAATAAAAATTGACAAAAATATCCTTTATTGTTGCTAATAAAGAAGTTCGTGAACTATCTTTATCTATACTAATAAATAAAATTGAAGTGTCTGTTTGTAATTTCAAATTAACTGCTTTTAACTTAATCCATAATAAAGTACGTACGGTACTTAGATCAAATAGTTTTTTAAAATTTTTGTCCGTTTGTCCGTCTGTGTGTTAATTCTGGCTAAACTCTGAAACGGCTGGGCCGATTTTGACGGGACTTTCACTAACAGATAGCTAATGTTATAACATACATCTGAGGCTACTTTTTTTTAGAAACTTTATTTTCCTAGCCAGTAATTGAACCCGCGAATTAAAAATTAACTTGTTGCAAGTAATAGTATACGGTAAAACGAAGAAAGCGGCAAAATTTTTACAAAATGCAATTCATTAATATGAATAAAATGCTCCTTTCTTGCGAGGCACCACAGATTACAGCCTTTTTTTTTCTATGAGATGTGCCAACTTGCAGTCCACGGGAAGTCGTGGGTACAGCTAATTTGAAATGAAAATTGATAACTAGGTCCTTTAGTTATTGGTAATAGCGAAGTACGTGAACTATTTGTAATAAATACATACACATATAGAATCTTTGTATAGTAATGCTTTTGCAGTTGTTTAATTATTTTTATTGGTGTCATTTATTATTTTTAAAACTAGAATGAATATAAAAATCTTCGTGTGTTTACTTGAATAAACGAATACTATGGTCAAAAACATGCATATATCTTCATAACTTAATATTTGTATTATGAACTTTTTTTAATTCAATGATAAATAAAGCCAAAAAAAAAAAACAAAAAATTGTATTTTATGTAAATATGCAAAGTATATAGTAATAGTAATACATTAAGTCCATACAAATTATGTAAAAATCCTATCGCTATTACGAAAATCCTGTCTATTGGATAGTTTTATCGATACTGTCATACATCCAGTTGCCTTCACTAGGGATTGCTTCATTTTCTCGTTTTCCCTACCAGTTAATGTAAACTCGTGGCCTGGAGCGGTCGTATACCACAATTTTCGTCGCTCCGTCGAAAGTATATTGCTTTGAACGTTTCATAACAATCACGCGATATTTCGAGTTTGTGATAAGAAAACATTGGGGGAAAATGTGAAGTACAAACTTTGTGTAACGTGAGACCATTTGGCGTGGAAACAGATGAAATTGTAAGCACACTGATTATATTATTACGTATATTTGTAATACTATTGCTCCTTGTTACTATTGTTGTAGTTAATTTACCACACCTACCAATTTTATATGATATATAAGGAATAAATACGTATACTTTAAAACACGTACTTTTTTCATTTAAAAATTACAATGATTTAAAAAGTATTTTTTAAACAAAAAAAGTGTTTTACTTAGTATAATATGACAACATATCAGTTGATTTTCAAACTCAATCGTTAAAAAATATATTAATAAAAATAACTCGTTAGGTACAAATACTATAGCATTATAGTATTGAGACAAAGTAGCTATGTCGTAGCATTCCTAGCAGGATTATGAGTTCATTGTCCGACGCGCTGCAGGGATACTCATCGAATCAAAAGAAAAAGATCGGATTCAAAGAAATACTAACATTTCTTGGTTAATATTTTATTTAGTCAAGAACCAAATTTTCTTTACTGGGCTGTTTTTTAGGGAAGTTTTTTTTAGGAAAGTTTTGACTTTCAATTACCTAAACAATTCTTCGTTAGGTGATGATTTTATTCTTGTATTGTTATAAATTAAAAATATTGATTGATCAATTATTATTGTATTACCATTATGCATTAAACTTTGTGTTATTTTAAATGTTACGGTTATGGGTGCTGCTTCACTCATATGAGTCGTAGCGTGATGTAATATAGCCTATAACTTTTCGCAATAAACAGGCTAATGAACGGAAAAAGAATTTTTCAAATCAGTCCAGTAGTTTCGGAGGCTATTCAATGCAAGCAAACAGACAATCAAATCTTTCCTCTTTATAATAGAAATATAGATTGAAATTGACTTGAAAAAAGAAGTTTGTATAAAAACAAAAAAGTGTTTGATTTTTTACTTTTTTACGTATGAATAAAAATCATACCGTATTTAATGTAGATTCAATGACATCATTCAATACAATAAAGATATATAAGATAAGCCTATCACCAATTAGAATAATATACATTTCAAATAGTACCATAATTTTTTAAAATATATACATATATGTTAGGCGGTTTCAGAGTTAACTTCACACATACAAAATTCGCTCTCTCTTTATTATATGAGTACTAAACTAACTGCCCGGTTTTAGCATGGTTCTACTGAAAACAATAACTCACTTTTCTATATTTAGTGTTTTAGTAAAAATTGTTCCCTTGTCTGTGCTGTTTTCCAAACATTTTATTTCATACAAATTTTAGATTTTGAAATCGTGAATTCCTTGTGCTGACAATTACAAACACAAAAAAATTATTAGCTAAATAGCTGCACCCGTTCTAAAGTGATACGCTTATACAGGAGATGATTACATAAGGCGAGATTTACACTTATAAGTTTTGCTCTCAAACTTTCATAAAGATTTACATTTAAAGTAATTTCTTATTACTTTACACTTGAAAGAATTTACTGTCAGTCTTATTTTTAACATTCACAGCTTTCGTTAGTATTTAAGACGTACATATCTGTTACTAGGTAACAGAGTTCATTATAATCATTATCGAAAGTAAAACTTACAAATTCTTGCCTAAGATATACTATTGAAAAAAATTACAGTAACAAAAATAATGTATTTTTGTTTTTTTACACTATTTTTTATCAACAGTAGGTATATACGAGACTCCATATACTTTTACGTTTCATTCGAGATAAATTTCACTATAAACTGGGTTGGTTGCGGTTTATGGTTACTGCTACACGCCAATGAGTCATAGCGTGATGTTTTATAGTCTATAACCTTTCTCGGTAAACGGCAAACTCGTCTACTTTATGAGATTTTATCTTCTTTGTTCTAAAAAAAAAGAAAAACTCATCCAGATTTCTATTTCCGAGTTATCAGCGGTTTAAGTTATTACGTCGAAGCTTTGTCTTATTGGAAGAGATCTTATCTACGTAATGAAACTTTAACTGGAGGTTATCAAAGTGCTGGATTTAGCCGTTTTATATAAAACCTATTCTGAATCATACATACGGTTAAAAAAAATTATGGCACTATTTTCATTCTGAGCGTTTTGATTGAACTGGCTACTTAGTACGTTCTGATTCATGTTATTGTATAACTATAGATATGCTATAAACTTATGTATTTTGACACACAGAATACTGACCATTTTAGACGACGATGCCTAGCTACCAGCTAGACGAGAGTATCTTTGATCCAACAAAACAATTGATAAGCTTATCAAAGTCCGGAATGGGTCCAGATTTTCAACATCACAAAGCTAGTGAGATAATAAAATAATTATAAAACAACTTTAAAAAATAGGCGATATAATTTGTTACCGTAATTTCCTAAAACATTACATTTTTCAATAAATAAATAAAATGAACAGTAAACTCTTAAGTATCCAGCAGGAAAGCCAAAGATGTATAAAGGCATTAACACACCCGGCGTATTTTCAGCGCGTTTTCGTGTAATCATTATATAGCAATTTATTTGTATATAACTCATGGCCCAAAAGAGGGGTGTTGTAAGTTTGACTTGTGACTGTGACATCGTAGCCTTCTGACGAATGGAGCTATTTTGATGCGATTTTTTTTGTTTGACAGCTAATGTAATCAGGGTACATCTTAGCGTGGTGCTTATAATTTCTGAAGATCTGTTCAAACATTTAAGATTATCAGCTCTTTTCTAGTAGTAGTGAAATTGAATATACCGCTAATTAAAAATCAAAATAAAAAAATACTTTGTTCAAGTAGGCTCTCACGAGCACTTTTGAATTGTCATACATGAAAAAACAAAAAAAATATATTATTATTTAAATTTTAATTTACTTTATTATTTAAGTTATATAAAAATTATTATTATTATTTATTAATCTTCTGGAATCAGTTGGACACACAATGCCTCACCAACCTACAGCAGAAATGCCGTGTTGGTACACGTGACAATAGTCTCAATCAATAGACGTTCGGTTTTTTTTTTACTTTCAATTTGATGTTATATTTCATGTACAAATCGAGAATTGTAATTGTAAGTTGTACTCTTGTATTTGACATAAAACATCTCTGTAACCTGGTAACATTTACCTACGTTACCTTACAAAAGCTGTTGCTTTAAAAAATAAAAGCACTGACAGTAAATTCTTTTAGATGTAAAGCAATAAGAAACAACTTATCTCAATCTTTATGAAAGTCTCAGAGCAAAACTTATAATAGTAATACTCGCCTCATATTAACAAATACTTCATCGGATTCGTCAATTTTTATATTTTGTTATTTCTACTCAGGTGAAGGGTGGGGTCTCAGCGACCAGATGAGCAGATTCAATTGGTATAGAAGCAAGTTACGGCCACGAAAATTGCTCCACACGGCAGTCCAGCGCGAGCGTACATCGCCTACCACAAACTGGGCGCAGGCATGGAGACTCAGACTGCGACGCCGCAGTCTGAGTGCGAATGTGGCGTGCACCCATCGGTGTTCTACCTTCTGGCCACACTATTACTTACCAGGTACGTAAAGCCCCACAGGGCTACAAATTCTATTAATTATTAGTGATGTGCTGGATCGTTAAAAATTTATATCCGCGAATACGGATCCAAGTACGGATATTTGGTGTCAAGATTCGCGGATATGGAGAAAGATCTCGACTTAAATAATAATAATAAATTTCGATAGTTGGCGCCACTTGACACTTTTCGTAAGTGACAAGTAATATTTCAACTTGCATTGCGTTTACCGAGACACTAAATATATACATATGTATATATATGTATATATTTAAATACAATTTCTTCTGTCTTGAAAATTAATAGAATTCGCCAAAAAAAGCAAAGGCCTTTAAAGGCCAGATAACCGGCACATCACTAGTAATTATATCTTCTCCGGGCTATGAACCACAGAAGTTAAAACCTTTAGGGGCTGTAAATTTTAGAAGTTATTACTCGTCGGGGTTGCAACTCAAGAAGTAATTAGCCCTCGGAGTAAATCTTTAAGTATACCCACCGGTGTATATAATTTAGACAATTTCATATAAAGTCTAGTTTTATCGAGATGACCCTTAAAAATATAATGAAAATGTGCGTAAAATTATTTGGAACCTTAAAAATATTTGAAATCTAACCCGATTTGATATAGAGATCTCAAACCACAGATTTTCAGTTCTATTTCATCACAAGTAAAATGGCAACAGTATATGTAGCCAAGTAACTTTTGGCAAATATATGTAGGTCAGGATTATTTTGGCATGCTCTGGATATTTGTATTCATGAAGAGTTCATTTCCTGATAACATACAGTATAGTCTAATGCTGCTCCTCGTGGTTTCAGTCGCGTTTATGGTTACTGCTTTACTCCTGAATCGTAGCGTGATGTAATATAGCCTACAGCCTTTCTCAATAAATAAGCTATCTAATACAAAAATAATTTCACAACTCAAACCAATAGTTCCTGAGATTAGCGCGTTCAAACAAACTCTTCAGCTTTATAATATTTGTATAGATTGGTCTAATTTTCGCCATTATTACCTTTGCTCCTAAACTTTATACGGTAAAAAGTTTAAAACACCTTGTTTTAACTACAATGTTCACTATTTTATTGTGTAAATAGTAGACACAGTAGGACATGCAAGTCATTTAATGCTAAGTGATCACCGCCGTCTATGAATATTTGCATCACAAAAGAACCGAAAAATGCGTTATCAACTCTAAAAGGAAAAAGTGAAAAAAGGAATATTAAAGAGACTAGCGTACTGAGAAATCCAAAAGCCTAATCCTCAGGCTGTCGGATCTTCAGCACGAAACGTAGCTAAATAAACGCATATATAGACTCGAGAGCCGAGATGACCTAAAGTTTACACATCGATCTCAACCAATGATCGCTGGTTTAAACCCCGGCTAGCGCCGCTGAGTTTTCAAGTGCTAAATTTGTGTTTAAAACGAACTCGCAGTGAAGGAAACCTGCACGTATCCGAGAGAAAATTTGATTAAGCTCTTAACCTTCTCCCGGAGAGGAGGCCTTTGCCCAGTAGTAAGACATTTACAGAATGTTACTTTACTTTACTTTTACTTTTATTAATACAGTTATTCTCCACCCCATTCACTACCACATTAAATAAATTAAAAAAAAAATGTAACGTCGAATTAATCCCTTGTAGCAATTACTGTGTACAGTTCGCTTTAGCAATTTATGTTCATCACAGTAAGCTGGTCGTAACACAGGTCACGTGTCGGCCGCGGTATCGTCGAGAGGCAGTGTAGTGCACACGTGCGTTAGTTATCTAAGAATCTTTTCAATTTAAGTATAAGGAGATACTATAGCTTTTTATCTATAGTTAGTGCATACTACACTACTCTCAAACAAAGTTTTTAAATTCATCTCGTAATCTGCGTTAAAGGAAAACATGGCGAGGAAACGTATGTACTGGAAGAAACACATGTATATTCGCCAAACCGCAGTGGAGCAGCGTGGTGGATTAAGTTTCTTCTTAATAGGAGAGAAGATCTTTGCCCATCAGTGCGACATTTTACAGGCTACTTTACGCTCGTACAACTCAGACGACTCTGTTTGCTTTGAGCAAACAATATATTCTCACAAATAATAAAAAAATAGTAGGATTCAAAAAACTTAAGTGTTTTTGATGTTAGATAACCGCTTTATATTCATACAAATTAAAATATATTAATGGTTCTAACTGTGAAAGATAAAATATTAATGTAAATTTTATATTTACCCGGCGTTTTGACATTGTTAGGGTAAACGAAGAAAACTCGCGATACCAGCGGGTACTCTACTCACCTCGTTACTACAGCAGGCTCTGTCGAAACGTCGGACAAAATTAAAAGGTACATTAGGACCTTATCTACCGTGGTTAGGCACGTTCATTAAAATATGAATAGTATAAATCGTAAAAGTTTAAAATATATAATACTAAGGCAATAAAAGATTACGATATGATTCCAGAAGACGAAGTAGTTACCATAAACATAGCATATCTCGCAATGTAGCAAAATTATGGATAAGATAATTTAAATTTGAGTTTTATGTAGAAAAAAATAATTGAGTCTATTTTTCTCGGATAAATTAACATCGCAAACTTGTAATAAAACATTCAAAGATAATTTTAATGTTTGAAAAAAATCTTAATCGAAAATTAAATTTTTATTCGCCATGTTTTTAACTACGCTCCGAGAATCCTTTGTTTTTTTTCGATATAAACGTTACCTTACACTCATATGTTGACATTCCCTTATCACCGTACAGAGTTTCATTTTACGTTTAATACTTACGCAAACATAGACGTGAAACGACGATGTAATGGTCAGACAGAAAAAAAAGTGAAAAATAAATCCAAAATTGTATTTAACACTTCATATAATCTAAATGCAAATTAAAGACTCAATCAAACGTTCATGTGTACGAATCATGTAGTTCACCGACGTGTTAACATACTAAGATCATGTTAGCGATGTAACGTCGATTTCAACGACAATCGCTGGTTAAAATCTGATTTGGCACCTGAAAATTTTCAAGTGTTTTTGTTTCTTGTGTTTGGCGATGAATAAAGACATTGCGAGAGAAACTGCACATGTCAGGTGAAACTGGGAGACAAATAGCGTATTTTATTATTAGCCAATATTAGGGATTTCTTTAAATCTATGATTGTATAAAATAAAAAATAACACAATGTAATAACTATCAATCAATATTAAAGGAACAAATTTTATTCGTTTGTTAATTTTTAAGGATTCACGTAAACACTACTAATCCCATTGGCATTGAACTTCCGCATTATATATAGTTGGAGTTCCCAAATCGTAGTAGCATGTTTTATGTTTATTACAAGAGGTACAAATAATAATAATAATACACACTCATGATGACAATCTCGTGAAGGCCGAAAAAGAAAAATTAAGTAAATATTTAGACCTTGCTCACGAGATTGTTGCCATGTGGAGTGTGGACCCAGCAATAATTATTCCTATTGTCATCTATTTAAGCGGTCTATTTGCGAAGAGTTTCGACCAACGTCTTAAGAAACTCTCGCTGAGCTGCTGGATCAAGGATATGATACAAAAGGCAGTGTTGCTTGAGACAGCACGCATAGTGAGGATGTTCCTCAGCCTGGAGCCCTTACTGCTGGACGCTTGAGGTTATCTCCGCGACCAGTAGATACATCTATTTTATATATTTTTAAATGTTTATATATATTTGTAAATATATTTAAAAATGTACAAAATAAGTAAAAAGAATTATAATAATACTAGGTATTTAACGTAACAATTAAAAAACTTCTCGTCGATGACTATCTCTATAGAATTAGTCGTGATAATGTCATCCAATGTCCCAGGCTGGTCTATCATTAATATTACATAATATTACAGATATGTAAAGGATAAGTATGAAATAACTTACCTTCAATTTTTGTTTTGCTTTTACCTGTATTTACCTTTAGATTTAGGTTACTGTGACGCACACAGCAATGCGGCAAAGTGTACGAACTTAATCTAGATTAAGATAATAGGTACTATACTACTAACAAATAAACGTTTATAACCTGTTTCGTTCATAAAACTTTAAGCAGGCATATGTATTTGAAAAAAATACGATATTGATTATAAAAACTTAAAAGTTTTTGCTAAAAATTCGTATAATATGTTATAAAGAACATAATAAATTAACCATTTCTACGGTGATTTGACGGACGGCAGTCAATCGAATAAAATAATAGGAAAGATATCGACTCCCTCGTCAAAATAGTCATTTATCTTGCATTGATATGGAAACCTGTCGAAAGACGCTATAGAAATATTTTATCAAACAAATTGATTGTTATGAAATAAAAAATATTTTTCCATTCGATCTTTGGAAACGTGAGTGAACGAATGCCTAAGTCATTCGTATACATTTTGAATTTTTTGTGTGACGAATTTTTCATTTAATACTGATGGTCTTATAATTAAGTAGATAATTGAATTTATCATCTAGAATTTATATTTATCTCACTTCAAAACAATTCATTCAAATTCAATTCAAATATTCACAAACGAAGTCGCTATTATGACCAGTGGCGTGCAGTTCATAAAGACAAAAAGACACTGCCTACCCTAAGTAGCTCAGATAAATTTATATTGCATTATTTTATTTATTTAAATCATACACAAGTAAAACCGTATTTTATTTTAATATTTTATATTGATGTCTAATATTATACCACTAACGCCATCTATCTAATTAACGGTGGTAGCACGATGTATCATCGATCATGCCTGTGTTCGTATTTCTTGCGCTGCACCCTCGCGCTACTAGCGATATAGGCACAAACTAATTATCACTTATTGCGTGAATGTTTGCAGCATGACGGACTCGTAGTCATGTGAATATATTTATGTGTGCGTCCTTATAAATATTTGACACACAACGATAATATCACGCACATAAAGAGAAAAAAAAAGACACTGTCTTTTTTACGTTATTAGACGATGAATTAGGAAAATTGCCAAAGAATGTAATGCGACTATTTTGAAAAGTTTTATATTTCATTTAATTACCGCATAAGTAAAGGACTATTAATTTTGGTCGCATTTTTTTTTCTTTGGACGCGAGTTCTCTGAAGTCGCCATTATTATTGTTTGTATTCATGATGCGGTCTAAAGTATTTAACATTTTATCTTTGAAAATAGTGTGAAAAATAGAATTTGTGATTTGTGAAAGTTTTCAGGTGTTGTGTGTGTACAGAAAATAAAAAGTGTTGAGTTTTTAAAACTATCTTTCAGTAATGATGAAAGTGATGGAGGCCAAATGATTGATTTGCAATTAAAATGAACTAAAGGTAAAGTCAATCGTAAATTCAATAAAAAACATTATGATTCATATTATTCTTACTGAAATATCGCCTATATTATTAAATATAGGCGTGTAGATTTAATTTACAAATAATTAAAAAGTCTAAAAAATTCTGTATAGTTCAGTATACTCATAACTGACGACCATTTTTATTGTAAATATTATTAATTTTGCAATTACCTAAACAACATGCAGTGAATATTTTAGGTAAGTATGCTTTCAAAATATTCTGCCTACCCTGTCTAAAAACTCTGTGCACGCCACTGATTATGACTAATATAATTTGTCAATAATGTATTATAATAAAGAAGAATTCGTGGAGTAAATTCACGACGTGTGTACTCCCATTAGTGTCAGCGATTTAGCAGATGATATATAATGTGGCATTGTAAGTAATATTTATGACTCTACCCTCGTTAACGATAATAAGGGTATCGACAGGTTTTATTTGATAACGCCAAATAAATCGTAATTATAGGTACGTAGCGCAATAGAAAACTGCTTAATTATAAAAATACTGAAATTCGATGCCTCCTCTTTTAATCTTTGACAATTTTAGGGCACTTTCGCAGCACTTTTTTGTAGCCTCAGAATAGCCATAAGTTTATAGTTAAAACTTCGCTAATATGAGTTATAAGATGATGGTATATAACCTATATCTTTACCCAGGAGGTGATGTATCTAACAGAAAAATAATTTTTCTAATCGGATTTACTAAAATTAGCAAATTTAATCAAATAGAAATCTTCCACTTCAAATATTAGTACAGACTAATAAACAGCTGACATCCAAATACATTTACTGAAAACAATTATTTATAGTGATTTCGTAGTAAGAAACAATACATCCTACATTAGCTATTCTACAATCTGTCGAGGCTATGACTAAGCAAATACATCACTACCCACTCACTTTCCACGAAGGTTATGTAAACAAACTAATGCTATTTTGACAGTTTTCTGACGGGAATATTAATGTATTGCCGAGTGAGACTTAAATGAAATACAATACGTATTTCACATAAGTCTCACACATAATTGGACGCTGATAAGCAATACTGTGTCAAGCCATACGGACTTCGTTTTGACAAAATGGCGTCTAAAGATATCAAACCTATTTTTAATAAATAAGTATACATTCAATTTCTTTTCTATTTTGATAAAATGTATAATGAATCAATAGCAGATAGATTTATTTATTATGTTATCTAATAATAACTTTTTAAACGTTTGAGATTACTTTATAATTTGCAAAATATGAAACGCACCTGAAATTCGAAACATTGAGTTAAGAAACTTTTTTTCACACTTATTTAGTTTAGATGACTTGAAATTTTTTTGAATAGTGTTAAATAGGTGACGTAACATTAAAATACATCAATATTTCCAAATTCGACTTTTGTGGGTTGACACATTATTGCGTATCAGCATCCATTTGTTTGGGACGTCATTGTTTTAATACAATGAAGTATTTAAAAGATATTGCAATGATGATTAACGATACTTTTAATTAAAAAATATAATCTCTCTATTTATTCTTCAGTCTCTCAAAAGTATAATATGATACTCAGTTCCATTTATAAATGTTATAAGTTCGAAATAAAATATTCGATTAAAAATAAAGAAACGCATTTTCAACCGACTTCAAAAAAATGTTACCTCAAAAATCTGTCGTTTCTCAATCGATTTAATTTTTTTTTAATTTCCTTAAAGTATTCACTTTCAGATTCGTTTCGTAGAATTTTCAATAAATTGACTCATAGTTTGATTTTTAAATTATAATACCTGAAATTTGTATGTCATCGAAACGAAATTGCGTATTTTGTAAATTGTTTTTGAAGGCGATTTCTATTTTTAACGTCTTATTCTAATAGTACCCAGGCCCGCGCCAAGCCTAATCGGCGCCGTCGTGCGACTGTCTAATATGCGCCTTTTTTACCCGACTGCGCGACGCAAAGGAGGGTAAAAATGCGTTGTGGTTATCAGTCTATATATGTATGTTATGTATCAAGTAGAATATCTTTGAATAGGTACTTGTACCGTTTTACAACCATAAATAAGAATTACATTGGATTTCCATAAAGTAATTTTTTCATATGGAATTTATCTTTAAGGATCGGCTAGGCCCGGCGCCTTTCGTACTCGGCGCCGTCGTGCGTCGCACGACTTTGCACGTATAGAAGGCGCGGGCCTGATAGTACCTATATAAAAACAAACTAGTTCCCGTTAAAAACTCCCGAAGCTGTAAAATTTAACTTTACGACAACGTTAAAGTCATAATATCCAAACCTGCTTACATGCACGAAGGGTGCAGTTCGCGTGCGTCTGAAGATCATAGAATGGACACTACTGATTACGTTTGCCACTTCATAAATTTAAAGCTGACATTAAAAACACATTAATAGAAACAGCACACTATTCAGTACATGACTACATTAATGATAAAGCAGTATGGATTAATAGTGCGTTGACATTCTCGTAAGATAAAGGCTAATGCATTAACAATGTTGTACAAAAATATTTTTAAAAGAGTAACTACTGAATTTTTACGCCGGCTTCTCTCAATAAAGTCCACATTCAGAGCCGGTGGTAGCTCTACGTGGAATTGACGTAACTTTATAAATCGACGATTCGAAAGAACTTATAAAAACCTACTTTAATAAAGTATATTTTAAATTTAAATTTTAGACATATTCGCGTGCAAAAGACAATCAAAACACTTATTCACAAATACAATCGCGTGAATGTGACGCATTTAATGCCATTCAGCGTATAAAGCCTCACACTATCGCTATAATAATAGTCGAATAAAACATTCAAACAAATGACATCATTTCCATATAAATTTTTTTCCACTATTTCAACCAATAACAGCCATATTTTCCCAGTAAAAAGTAGCATATGTCCTTTCTCAGGCTCTAGACTATCTCTGTAGCAAATTTCATTGAAATCGGTTCTGTAGTTTAGGCGTGATTACGTAGCACATAGAGAGATAAAGTTATTATTACACGTAAACTAAATAAAATATGGATATCTATGTGTCTTGTATATATAGTTTTTGATAATATCCCCGCTGGATACTATTTTATAGTTAAAGAAAATAATTAAACCAGAAAAGAAGCATGGAATTCATTATTTACTTGAACAAAAGCTATAGAAACCTAATGAAACAAAACTTTAACACAATGTGGAGTGGAAACGGCTATTGTTACTTAACGACATAAAAGGTTAAAGGTCTATAACTAGCCTTATGTAACTTATATTCAAAGAAAAGCTATGCGAGGTTTAGGGGTACTTTTTAATCTGTGTACGTGGAAATTGTAGAATACTAGAGGATATATTTATATATGGATATTTAAATATGACTAGTTGACTAGTCATTGCAACTGACTGAGGCGCTAACGGTCCCTAGTTCGATTCCCGCTCACGGCAAACGTTTGTATTTGCAATATGGATGATTGTCGTGGTTTGGATGTTTGTGTTTATGTATTTCCGGACCCCTGACAGAGCATCGTAAAATTCTAATGCCGTTGAGTGTGGCGCGTTAATTATTTATTTATTATTTAAAAAATGAATATTCTTTCTCACGTGTTGATAAATTTTTTTTACGCTACAGTATTTTTTTATTTTTACTTTAGTACTGTTTAGTTATAATCTACTTAAAACTAAATTTCATTTGTATTCATGAACTTTCTTAAATATCAAGGGTAAAAGTATTCATTTTATTTCTCGTACCACCATAATTTAATAGGCAGTATACCTGGCATGGATCGCTGGAGAGTGCAATTAGTGCACAACTTTATCGCAATTTTTAATATGATGTTTAAAAAAATATTGTATATTCAAACAAGACTTCAGTAATATAAGAAATTAAAAAACACGACTACAAAAGAAAGTGTTACAAGTCTACATCGATTATTAGTATTAGGAATCGGTATTTCCCGCGTAATTCTCGTTCCCAAATAAATTTCAGGAAAAAACCCTATGTCTGTATGTATGTTGAAACTCGTCAAACGGTTTAGACGGTTAATCATGCCACAGGAATGTATGTATGTATAACACATACGTAGACTCGAAAACATAACCGCCTTCGGCAGTCAGGAAATATAAGTTTTTTTTCCTTCAAACAAAAAAAAACTGATATCAAATGATAGTATAGAGTAGAAATGTATATAATTATTCAGTATTTACCCTTAAATTGCATGTAGTGAATCTACGTAATTATCTAGTAAACATTAGGCATAGTAATGGTTCTTTGGAAGCGATTAGGCGAGGCTCGCGTGACGGCTGCTCTGATTGTTTTTCAAAAGTGTCGACCCTTTGTTTTATCATTACTATCCATACAAATAAAGAAAATTGAAGTATCTATTTTCAATTTCATAATAACAGCTTTCAACTAAATAAATATGAAAGTATATAAGGTACATCAAAAACACAATTCTTACTATTTTTAACGCGACTTTTATTCACAGATAGCTAATATTATAAAGTATATATAGGTTGCTTTCATATTTTAAATGAATAAATAAAAAAAGATAACACAAAATTGAAACTAGAGAAATAGTGAACAGTATCCGATTCAAGTGGGAATGGTAAACATTATATAAATATAATTTTTCTTCAAATTAACACGGGTAAAACCGCGGTGCACGGCTAGTTTATTTATAAGATTGTAAGATACGTGATTCGTTTAAATTTTTAATAGAAATATACTATACTTGCTGCCCTTCGCGGGTTCACTCGCGTTTATGCTTACTGCTTTTCTCCTATGAGTAGTAGCGGGATGTTATACAGCCTATAGCTTTCCTCAATAAAAAAACTATCTAACACAAAAAAAAATTAAATTCGAGCCATAAGTCCTTGAGATTAAGGCGTTCAAACAAACAAACTCTTCAGCTTTATAATATAAGTATAGATTTTTATCGACTTCCTGAAAGGAAGTTCTCAATTCGTTGATGACTTTTTATTTATCATCACTCGAAAACGACTTGACCGATTCAGTTATGGTCGCATTGAATTTTCATCAAAATTGGTTTAGTAGATTGCATACAAACCCAAAATAATTGGAATAATTATGTCATCCAAGTAAATAAAATCAATACGTAATTTTGCTTTGCTTTGCTTTTAATTTGGTTTGGTTTTGTTTGAACAAACCTATTATTTTCAATCATAAGCAATAATTAAGCTTTTATTCAACTTGCTATGCGTCTTGTAGTAAGATATTGTCGAGACAATCATATTAAATGTCAATGTAATAGTAAATGTCATATAAAAGTATATAATGAAATAAAATGATTCGTTTGTTAAACAAATCAAAGTGATTTTTTTTTTCTGGATTATAAATACCCTATATATATATATATATATATAGGAAAAGCAAATTAAATATATTTTTGATCTTGATGTTTTGAAAAATCAAACAACCCCACTATTCTACAACAAACCTGTAAATGTCCCACCTCTGGGCAAAGACCTTTTTCCTTACAAGTAGAAGGTTAAGGCTTGGCGAATACATATGTTTCAGAATTTTCCAGCAGTTTCCTCACGATGGTTTCGTTTACAAAAGAGCACGCGATTAATTAAACATTAAATAAAATTGAAAAGTCAGAGCTAGTCGGGGTTTTTGAACCCACGATCATCGATTGTGTTCAACGTAGTTTAACCGCTAGGCATTCTTCCATTCTTAATTATATTAGTTAGGATTGGGATTTTTTTTCTATTTCAATTTTCATTTTTATATAAGTGCTATCGGCCCTTCGCAGTTTCACACGCGTTTAACATAGAATACATACTTCCAACCGTCATTTTGCTACCTTCGACCCGAATTTTACAAAATCCCATAATAGTGAGCACCTACACCCTAAAAAGAATCACCGTGCAAAATTTCTAACTTGTAAGATCTGAGATTTCTTGATTCGTGAGTGAATGACCTTCTGATTTATATATATTACATTCTGCTTTTTTATTATTATAAATAACAATATCTACAAAAATATGATATCCGTGCATTTTGAAAGAAAAAAATAATTCGTAAAAGACAATGCGCGAATATATTTTACTTCAAACAGACAAAAGCGCCACAAGTATGATGGACGGCATTCGTTTTAACCATTTGCTTTCATAATACAAAACCACTTGTACATTATTATTTCAAACGAATGAGGTCTTGCTTTGTGTTTCTCGTCAAAGGTTTTTTCTTTTTAATATTGTTTTATTTATGTATAAATGACCGACTCGGATTCTGTTGCCTCTATAAATGGACTTCCTTTAAAAAAAAATTGTTACGAGGTTGTTTAATCTTTGAAAGAAAAATCTTTGAAAGAGCTAAAACTTTGTAACTCTTTTTACGAACATTATGCGAACATCGGAGTATGAACTTTTGCTGAGTTAGTTTATACGAGAGATAGTTTATATAGAGAAGGAGTCCAGAATACTAATTTTTTTTTTATTTAGCATAAAAGTTCATCAAAGTGTGTGTATCAAATACTTGGTAGTGTGTGTAATGTTTTTTTAATAAAAAACAAAAAATATTCCACATTCCTCTTCTTCCTCCTATTTCACCCCATTCGTGTTTTATATTCGCGACACAACTAGCCTTTACCGGGATCCTATATATTTTTATATCGAAACTCGCTTAGCGTTTAACTGTCATACTACAAAAGACGCATTAAAACTATATTCAACACGTCTCTAGCTAAACAGTGTTTAAAAATTAAACATTGCTTTAAATATTATCAAAATTGCCTAACAGCGAATAAAATCATAAAAAAAACTTAGATTTTAGACATCCATTAAACTCACTTAAACGTATGTTAATCTATATCTAAAGCGTGTTTAACTCAAAACCGTCTTTAGACGCGGATTTGTGGTATGGATTTTTTTTAAACACGCGTTTAACGTCTTTTTAAATCTTTTGTAGTAAGGCAGTAAGTCTCGAAAAAGTAACAAACAGACACACAGACAGACAGAGTGATTTTCGTATTTTAGTATGTATGTAGTATGCAGCTGCAACATTACCCGCATAATCCTTTTTATGTATCCTTATAAATTATATCTGTAATTTTGAATATAATATCGCTGTAGTTTCAATAAATATATACCTTCACAAACTGTATCGTTAATAATATTAGTGGGATAATACAATAAATAGTGTTTTCCTTTTATATTTGACTTTCTGCTTCAATATACTTAGAATAAATACTTCTCACGACTCCATTAGATTAACACAACTAAAGGCGAGAATTACACTTGTGTTTTACTCTCGTTATTAACATAAAACAATTGTAACAATTCAATTCTTTGGTTTATGGCTTTTAGTTGTGCCAATTAGACACATGTTATTTCGCCAATGTCACGTGGAATGGAGAAAACACGATGGAGATTGATCGGTGGGGACAATTGTAACATACAATTGACAATTTATAATTTATACAAACTGACAGTTGGATGCTGATAAGCAATAATGTGTCAATCCACTAAAAGTCAAATTCGGGGATATTGATGCATTTCGATACTACATCACCCATTTAACATTATTAAAAAAATTCTTATAAACTAAATAAGTAAGGAAAAAAATTAGGTACTTCATTAATTGGTTCGAATTTCAAGTGCGTTCCATATTTTGCAAATTATACAATACAATATATAAAATAATATATGTTTGAAAAACTTTTTAATGGATAATATATTAGGTATATCAGTCTGATTTTAAATCATTATACCTTTCATCAAAAATTAAAGATAAGATGGATATATACTGCTTCAAACATGTTTGTTAAGAAAATGTTTGACATGTTTAGACGCCATTTTCTCAAAATGAAGTCCGTGTGGCTTGACACAGTATTGCTTATCAGCATCGAGTTGATTTGTTTCGTTAGTGGTAGCTTACCATAATTGGTCTTTGGCGAGAATTATTTTCTAAGCCTTTTGTCCTCAGACTTTCAAAAGTCATTTCTCAGTTCCTTAAACTTAAAAATAATACTTTTACTCAATTTTTTGACGTTTACAGCTTTAGTTACTACTTACGACACATCTGTTACTAGATTACAGACTGTTTTTATATCGCTCTTGAGACTTACAAATCTCGCCATTAGGTAACATAAGTACGAAAGATTTACGGGTCAAAAACAAAACACTGACTGTAAATTCTTTCAGGTGTAAAGCAATGAAAAAGGACTATGTAAATCATTATGAAAGTGTGAAAGCAAAATTTATAAGTATAATACTCGCCTAATACTGTAACTTGAATAAATATAATTTGTGATTTCGCAAACGTACTTATAGTTAACATTTGGTAGAACATTTACAATAAACGGCGTGCCAACTGCCAAATTTGTCTATGTTTGCCAATTTCTATAAAACTGGCAGTCGGCCATGAAAACTCTTGGGAGAATAACTTGGTAAAATTGTTCATTTTATACATACTTGACAAGCAAAGATCCAATAGAAAAGACGATGGACTTTATTTTGTCTAAGTTAAACCAAAGCTTATAACAATTATTAAATCGATGAAAAAAACCTCATGGAAAAAATAACTATGAAATATTATTTTATTTTTAAATGACAGCCTTGGCACATATAGTGTCCATGCTTATGTAATTTCTTGTATCGTTTATGCTATAAAGTATTTTTATGTTATCTTTATCAGCTTTACTCATAACATTTTTAATCAGAAACAATATACAAATACTTTTACGAAAAACCCCCGCATCTTCCTTCCGACTTATATTTATGTATATTTATCATCTGTCATGATAAGATAATGTCAGATTTTTCTTAATAATACCCGACAAATGCGGGGTAAAAGGTATATGCTTCTGGTTCTCACACCATACGAAACGCCGATTTTCTATAAGAGTGTAGACTGAATAACAAACTGTAGCACTGACTACAGCTTGGTTTTACCAAAAAGTATAAAAATAACACGATATAAAACTTTATATATTTGTATATAACAAAATTTTATCTTATAAACAAATTCCCAAGGCACTTACGTTGTCGCGACGCTTAAAATTTCAGCGACAGAATAAGTTATCCTAGAAATACGTGAGAAATAAGGCTTAGTCTCTGTGGAAAATTTTATTAAATGAAATTCTTTTAGCTAACGCTGGCTTTTATTATGCGGGAAAGACATGGGCCACATAATCCGGGTATTAAAAATGTTATTTTAAAATAAAAACACTAAACGTTCCAAATATGTTGAATCTTTCCAAAGACAGCCAAAATTCGCTCCTCGTCATCTTTTAAAGTAGAAGCATTTGGAGCGTAACTCGATCGTAATTATTCTATTGTTTAGAATTAGCGTAAGTTATCTTACAATTGTGCCAAAATTACGCTATAAAAGGCAATACACAATTACATTAAATTCTAAATAGAACATTGTTTTACATAGCTGCGTATACATTTCAACTGAAAGCTCACATTGTTAGCTCGCAGTTTTGAAATATACAGGTCAATCATCATCATCCTAGCATTTTTCTCGGTTTTACCAGGGTCTGCTTTCTATTCTAGTCCAGATATTGACGATTTATTGATTTCTATACAGCGATTGCCATCTGACCTCCGCAACCCCTAAAGGCAAACCAGTAACCATTTAGACTAGAATACTATCCCTACTAAGAGTAACGATGATTATCAGGCGATTGTGATAACAACCGGGACCGACAGCTTTACGTGCTCTCCGATTCACGGTGGGGAGACCCACAAGGATAAACACCCAGACCTAAGAACAAATATTATAAATACAAATATCTGTCCCGAGCGGGGATCCAACCGGCAACCGTCGGCATTGGAGGTCAATTCAGTACCACTACACCAGAGCGCTCGTCTTTGATATATGTATACAGGTCAATATATTTTCTAAATTTGCATTTTCAAAACATTTTATTTAACACTAGCGAGCTGCACAGATTTCGCAAGGGTTACTTATACATTCACATCCTCTTTACTTTATAATAAAAAAAGAATTTTCAAAATCGTTTAATAAATGACGGAGCTATGAGGTGACAAACATAAAAAAACGTACATCCTAAATTGAAAACCTCCTCCTCTTTGAAATTGATTAAAGTGCAAATAGGTAAGCAATAATGTGTCAAAACACTAAAAGTGAAATTCGGAGATATTGGTGATGTCGATAGTGCATCACCTATTTAACATTATTGAAAAAAATTAAGTCATCTGAGCTAAATAAGTGGGGAAAAAAGTTACTTAATTTTATGTTTCGAATTTCAAGTATGTTCCATATTTTGCAATTTCTACAATAATTATATATATTTAAAAAACTTATTATTACATAAAACTCTTCACTATATCAATCTACTTTTGATTCGTTATACTTTATATCAAAATAGAAATAAAAATAGAAAAAAAAATAGGTGCGTTCCATATTTTACAATTTATAAAATAATCTCAGAAATTTAAAAACTTATTACTAGATAGCATTAAATAAATCTATCTGCTTTTAAATCAATATACATTTCATCAAAATAGAAAAGAAAAGATGAATATATACGTCTTCAAACAAATTTAGTAATAATGGGTTTGACATCTTCAGACGCTATTTTCTCTGTATTACCCTTATGAAATATATCTTTTGATAAATATTACTAACTCCCGGTTTCTATAGCGTTTCTGGTTACTACTTCGCTCCAGTGAGTCGTAGCGTGATGTAATGTAGCCTTTTAACCTTTGTCAATAAACGTGCTATCCGACGCAAAAATAATTGTTCAAATGGATCACTAGTTTCTGAGATTACCCCCTACATACAAACTTAAAAACACATTTTACCTGTTCATAATCTATACGTATATAAATACTTTTCCTGATTGATTGAAACTTGAAATTTTGGCAGTCAATTCCTTTTATGTTGCATTGCATGTAATCCACTGAGAAAGGATTTTTGAAAATTTTACCCTCAAGAGGTTCAAATAAGGAACGGTTGTACGGAACTTATGTAACTTTTGGCTAGAAATAAATACACGTGTTCATTGGCATTTTTTACAATTTTACCTCTTCAAAAAATAGGGGTTGTATATGTACCCCGGATGAAGCCGGTAGGGGCCGCTAGTATTAATATAGATGTGCTCGACCCAGAATCCCCGTAGTTGATTATGTCTAGATTCTAGCGAGTCTACCGAGCTCTTCGTCATACAAAATGAGATCACGTTTGACCTCAATCACGTCTGATTTGCATACCGAACGACATCCACTCACTTGCAATACCTACCATAAATTTTAAAATTTGAACCTCGAAAATTGGTAATACTCATTTTTTATGAAACTCAATTATGCGGTAGATGATGAAGAAAAATAAATCTGATGAATTTTTAGTATTGTTCTAATGGCTATTATTATATTAAATTATGTCTGAAGTTTTAAGTAATAAGTACAGCAATTTTCACTTTGGTTTTGCGACGACAAATTATGTATTTCAATATTTTTTTTATATACCATAGACGAAGATATTGATGCATTCTGTTAATGCGTGATGCATTTAACATTATTCATAAATATTTCAAGTAATATAAACTAAATAAGAAAGGAAAAAAGTTTCTTAATTTAATGATTAGACTATTGAAGTGTTTTCCATATTTTGGATTATGCAATAATTTCATATATTTGAAAAACTTGTTATTAGACTTTTAAATGTACCAATTAAACTTTTAATTGTACCAATCTGTTTTTATTTCATTATGAAGTGTTAAACCTTTTTTTTTTTTTGTTCGGTATCGCTGGGGAATGCATTTATGCATCCCGCCTGGGGGAGACCGGGCGGGTATGTGCGACTCCTGGAGGTGAGTACACTAGACTACCCACTAAACCCCAGCGGTGCCCTCATTGCCTTAGTTGGACGTCACAGGATCGCTTGCGCATGCTACCGTAACGTCCCAACGGTTGGCCCGCCTAGACAGGCCGTCTTCGCCTAAAGAGTGCTCACGAGCACCGAGAGTACTCTCTCGCCCTGGTGGTGTGTGGAAGAATCTCCCTGTATCTCCCTTATGGAGGAGGAAGAACGTGCGCATAACGCCTTCGTCTTCCTCCCGGTCGTCGTCTGCGGATCGGACCAGCGAGAGCGTCCGCTTCTCGTTCCCTTTCCGCTGCCTCCTTCAGCGACATGAAGTGTTAAACCTAGGGTAATATAAATTAAACCTAATGGGATAATATTAGTACAGTCATATCACATTATCACAGTCTCTAATATATGTATATATTTGTCTATTTTCATACGAGTAAAAATTAAAAGAAAATCAAATGAATAATTTTTTCTTTTAATTTAGAGTAGATGACCCGGTAAACTTCGTTTCGCCTGTAATATGTATATTAATAGAGTATTTATATGGTGGTCATATTTTAATTTCAAATTCCTGAACACAGATGCGTGCGTCAAATAGACAACCGAGTGAAAAAAAAACAGTTTATATTGGGAAATTAAATTGTCGTTGTTAATATTTTCCTTTACTTATAATATTATCTAAGTTTCTTGCCGTTTAAAACTTCCCTGATCTTAAACAAATATTTCAAGATAAATATAGCCAAAAGTCCAGCCATTCTTGAGTTTTAGTGAGGCAAACGTAAAGCTTTTCATTTTTAAATACATAGACTAGATAGCAAATACATAAAATATTACTTTTTAATTTTTGGTGTATACTGTGAGAATAAAAAAAATGATATAAAAAAGTAAGAGCCTTTCTCTGCAGCATAACTTCCAAGTTTCACAAAACTCGGTATTCACAAGACGCCTCGAGGGAAAATATGCCGACACGGAATCCACTTTGCAAATGAGATTTTCCATTGAAATGAAACGGCGTTATAAGAGAAATAATAAATTGTGAGACACCGGCTTCTGCCAGACGTGCCGGCGCCGCGTCATAATCGATGGTCTGTGCCTAGCATTAGCAATAAGACACCATTTTATTTTCATCGCAATGACGAATAACAGGAAACATTTGAAAAATTGTACAGAATAAAATATAAAACATCTTTATTTATATGATAAAAAGATAATGAATTTTGTATATGGCAAGGAAACTTCGGAATAATTAATACTATTTTAAAAATAATGATGCTATTTAAAAGATATTTTATACTACATACTATTTTAAAGCATAATCTAAAATTCTAAAAACCTCCAACAATCTATTCATGGATCTTGAGTTCTTTAATCTTGAAAAAATTAAAGAACTCAAGATCTATGCATTCATTCACTTTGTACATTCCACACTGACATGACAGACCTTCCCGCCAACAACCATTACAGAGTAAAAAAGACATTTATCTAGTGGCGACATCCGGTATAAAATTTTATCTAATAACTAGCTGACCCGGCAAACGTTGTTTTCATTTTTTTTTATTTCCATAGTTATTGAGCGGGATGAAAAATGATTAAATTACTAAAATGGCTATTATAAAATAGGGATTAGTGATAAAAGAGTATAAATTTAGGATTCTATGTATTTTTAATGGCACATTATAGAAAGTAAAAACAAAAAAAAATATCCAAAAATTAAAAAAAAAAACATGTTAAATTTGAATAACTCATACCACTTAGGGGTATGAAAAATAGACAGTCGCCGATTCTCAGACCTACTGGATATGCATATAAAATTTGGTAAAAATCAGTTATAGCGTTTTGTAGGAGTAAGGTAACTAACATTGGGACACGGGAATTTTATATATAAAATTGAGAATATTTCAACGAGCCCGTGCACAATACTTCTCTTGTAAGTTGCTGATGTGTTTGTGTTGTGTGTGTGAGTTATATATCCTGCTGATTCCAAATGATGCTGAAGCATCCAAAATTGGTCTATTCGTTAGGGAGCTGCGATGCCACAAATACAAAGATATACACGTCAAACTTAGAACACTCCTCTTTTTTGATCGGGAGTTGAAAATACATACCACTACATTAACACAAGTGAAGCCGCAAATAAAAGAAGGTTCTACATTTACATTCTACGGTATAACGGTAAAAGTAACATAGGAATAAATTATCACGAAGTTGAGAGTTTTTCACTCCCAAAGTTATGGTTTATGGCCTGATGCAAGTTCGGTGGAGAAGTTATCATCCTCTTACAAGTTGGTCTACGAAATCGTCGTACAAGGGTGATAAAGATATTTTCAGACGGAAAGAATATATGAACCTACTTTCTTTTGTAGTAAATAAATATTGGCTGATGTTTCTTCCCGTGATAATGAATATGGGAAAGGATGACCTTTTACCCTAGATGTCCATCCCTTTGCTGTTTTCCCATTAATAATAATATATATTAATTAAATTACAGTATAAATATTATTTTTGTTATTATAATTATATTACAGTATAAATTTTATTTTTGCCCGATCATTTCAAAAAATTAAACTTATTTTATTCTAAAACTAGATGTGCTCCGCGGATTCACTCGCGTTTATTTGAGAAAAAATATATTTATATAATGTTTACCTTCCCTAGTTGAAACGGATATTGTTCACTATTACATTAGTTTAAATTTTTTTAAATATTATTATTTTTTTAATAAAAGTAAATTACTCCTCATAATATCTACTATCAAGCTATCTGAGAGTAAAAGTCCCGTCAAAATCGGTCCAGCCGTCTCAGAGATTAGCCCTAACAAACAGAAAAACAGACAAAAATTATAATAATTGTGTTTTTATGTAAGTTCCGTATATAACTTCTTTCATATGCATTTAGTTAAAACTTTTAAATTGAAATTACAAACAGACACTTCAATTTTATTTATTAGTATAGATATAGATTTCCCACTAAAACAGTAAATATAATATATAGAAATTAATATTTGTATGTTTGTATCATAAGCGCTGCCGTACATCCGATTGCAATAAAACTTTGGTAACTCATTATTTATTGTACGAGGCGGTTGTAGACGACACAACTAACTTCTAGTCGGTGACGGCTAGACCTAAATATGAATATTGAATAGCGATAATGTATCAACCCACAAAAAAATTAATTCAGAGATATTAATGTATTCTGATGATACATCAGGTTTTATCATTATTTTAAAAAAAATCAAGTCACCTAATTTAAATAAGTATGGATAATGTTTAGAATATTGAAGTGTATTCCATATTTTGCAATATGCAATATTCTGATTTACTTGCAAAACTTATCATTAAAGATTAAATTTTTTCATATGCCAATCTGCTTTTAATTCATTCTACCTTTTAACAAATAGAAAAGAAAAGATGGAGATATACTTCAAACAAATTTATTAAGAAAACACATCTTTAGACGCCATTTTCTCAAAATGATGTCCGTGTGGCTTGACACAGTATTGCTTAGCTTATCCATACAAGTTTTAGACATACTCACGCAAGCGAAACGACGAGCAAAAGTTAGTTTAATATAATAATAAATTTTTCATATTTTGTCAAAATGTCAAAAAAAAAATTACGAAAAATTAAAAACAAATGCATTATAAAAAAGTTTATGACAGACTCGAACAAAGTGCCTGATTTGTGTTTACGTAGCATTAAAACGATGTTCCGAAACCGGCTCCGGGTAATTCCATCGAAAGTGTTCATTCAGCTGTTTTTACGAGCCTGGCTTCAAGAAACAGACGGTTCAAATCAAGATATAAAAATGGTGAAATGTAGTCTGAAAAAGGTTTTATGTAAGTATTCTTAAAAGAACACGATTCGTAGACCGTCTACGAAGTGCTACGAAATTGTAGACTTATTCCTCCTTTTACTGCTCGTATATATGTATATACCAACTGCGACAAAAAAAGTTTATAAATTGATCGATATTTTATTATTATTTGTTGCAAGTCATACTGGCATATATACGTACATATTATTTGGAAATAAAATATTACCTACATTTTATTTATAAAAAAAAAAAAAAAAACGAGAAATTAAAAAAATACGTATAAAAATATTGATATGTTACTAGAGTTTATAATAATTTGTTTAAGTTTATTTTATACTTCTTTTGTTTATATTCACACTGGTAATGATTTTACGACTTTTGCCAATCTGATAGTGATGTAGCACGGATTTTGAAAAAAAAAATGCATTATTATTATGATCCGTAGCTTTAGAACACAATTTACTAATGCTTTAAAAATATTTTTCTAACAAATTCTACTTTTCTGATTTATTAAAACCGTGTATAGCCGCAGGTAAAAGGTAAAAACTCATAAATAATTATAATTATTATATTCGAATTCTCTAACAAAAATATAAAGTATATAGTTGAATTATAAAATAAACGCGTTTTTTAAAATATACAAAACAAGAATAATATACAAGATATTATGTTAAAATATTCAAAGCAGGTTTTATATTTTATCATATTTCTATATACCTATAGGAGGAATTTTACAGATCCTTCGAGACCACTCACGTGTACAATACGCGACAGAATGAATAAAGAAAAATTGTTATGGCTGGTAAGAGGCTGAAAGCTACTTTAGTTTTATAATATATTTTTATGGAAATGAACTCAACTAGTAATAAGAAGTAATAAGTGATGAAAATTAAGAGGAGAATAAATATAAAATATAATGATCGTGAAAAAGTTTTCAAGATTCAGTGTTTAACAATAAAAACTTACATCTGTTAAAATATTTACTTATCATTCCTCTCGCCAAAATGTATGTGACGTGTAGTAAATTTTTATACAATCATCACTCGTAGGTGAAATTCAATTAGTAAGACTGTTCTACTAATATTATAAATGTGAATGTTTTTGTGGATGTACGAACGATTGTTATTCTTTTTGATGAAATTTCACAGTATTATAACTTATATGTACATCAGACAACAGTTGGAATTTTTGATCGAATGCGTTCGGAATGAAAATTTCCGATATGTCGTATCAATGTCCCATAGCATAATTAGAGAAATCGGTGGAGTAAATAGTGTTTTGGCCTATCCTTTATCGGATGTGGCCAGAGCGCTGTACAAACTTGACAGGCTCGGTTTGAAAGTTATATAAATGTGCTTCTTTTAGGAGAAGGTATAGAGTGACATAGTTGCTTTTTTGTGAGAAAACTCTTTAAATAACGATAAAAAAGTAACAGTTGGAATATACAGTAACATATTAAGTTGATTTACCAAATCGAATACTTATCGTAAGTGTCAAATTAGTCGCATTAATAAAGACAATGTTTTTACAAAACTCACAGACTGCTACGTAATAACCTATATCTATATATAATAGCATATATCTCATCAAACCTTTTTACAAAGCATACCAACAAAGTGATAAAATACAAAGTATCACTTTTGTATTTCAAAAGTGTTTCCGGTTTCCACACTTTTCGCTTCCTTAAAATGTTCACATTCCTTACAATGAGCTCGGTTCCGAGGCGTTGCATTATACGAACCTCTGTGCGAGATGCACAATCCGCTCGAATAATTTCCATACCCACCAATGTTGCATTGCAGGAATATTACGAATATCTGCAGCGACCACTCTTGTTAATAAATGTATTCCAATTTTCAATATAGCGTCTTTTTCCTTTGAATCGTTTGTGACGCTTTTGTTGTTAAAAATTTTGAAATTTTAGTGATAACTCACGGTACAGATGTACCTATCTAGTAGGTGTGCGTAAACCTATCTTAAAATTCAAAATAAATTTTATATATTATATAAATACGATAAAAGGTAAAATATTATCTATTACATATAAAAGTTGATGCGAATTTTTAAAAAATCTTCAGATCAACCTGACATTTTTTTTTTGTAAAAGATGGATTGCTGTCACTAGTAATGCCATAAAATTACATACTTTTAATATATGAAAAATTGGCTGATTGTAGACGTATGTAACTACAATTACAGGCCTTGAAGAAACGCTATACTAATTACATGAAAATTTAAAGTATAGAGATAAAAATAAGGCAAAAAAATATATAAATTATACATGAAACCCAGGGTGCAAACTGTTACGCAGTGTAATAAAAATAGATTTATAACATTTAACTTTTTTAAGACATATATTTCGTAATATTTTCTAAATGGTTATGGCCGTTTTTTTAACGATAGATATATTGTTTGTCACAGCTGTTCGACTGCGATGCTGTGTGCGGCCATCATGACAGAGCACTGGGAGCACGTGTCCTGGGAGAAGGCCGCACTCGCCGCGCTCGCCAACGCGTCCAACACCGCACTGCAGTGGCTTTTAGACGAGAAAGTCGTAAAGGTAAAACATACTTTTATTACCATTTTATCATACACTTACCAAGAGGCGAGTGGATAAAACCTGTTTACCTTAAAAAAAATTCTCTAAGTTTTTAAGTGCCTCTTTCCATATCCATTATAATATAGAGTAAATACTAGTAAAATTCTCAAATATTAGTCAATTTTAAGTAGCATTTAAGTTAATTGGTGTTATTTTGAAACATATCGCGATGAATGGAAATAGCAAGAAGGCGACGTAAATTAAAGAGCATTTCATGCTCGGCATTAACATACGTTTATCGATAGAAACTCTAAATGTTCTCTCTGCATTTTTAATTATTTCTAACTAGCTGCCCCTCGCGGTGTAACTCGCGTGTATGATAATTTCTCCGCTCCTTTAAGTCGTAGCGTGATATTATATAACCTTCCTCAATGAATGGGCTAACTAACGCAAAAAGTATTTTTTAAATCGGTCCAATAGTTACGGAGCCTATTCAATGCAAATAAACAAAAATTCAAATCTTTCCTTATTAGTAACGATTGTGGCTGCTCATCAAAAAATGTCAATTCAACTGATTAAAAAAACTTCTCGCCAATTTTTAACAGACCACCCTACATGTAAATATTCTCCTTTACATAATAATTATTCATAAAACTGTATTTTGAATAAGTAACAGATGGTCGCGGAATTTGCGGTGAAATCTCGTTATATTAATTTGCGTACCCTTCTCCATAATGAGACATCTTTAGGTCAAGAAAAGAGGTTTGCGTCTCGTGTTGGCATTTACGAGCTGTTAATGATGACCTCCCTCACAGCTTCACACTTAAAAAGATAGAACAATATTCTTTTGTTTTTTAATTAATTTTCATTTCTACCTAAAATAAACGTTAAGAAAACTATTTCGAAGTTTTTTACATGAAAGGGCATCCATCTTATAATGTATCAATTCATATTATTTATGAGAAATTTCTCACATTTTCTTGTAAGTTTAGTTTCACAGACTTTCATTAAATCTTACAAAAGCAATACTCGTCTAAAATATAAATTTATTCGTATAAATAATAATAGTAGACAAATAAAATTTTAGTTTTTAATTTAGATAATCTTAAGAAGTATTTTAATCATATGTATTTTGGGCGTCCTTGTGCGTGTGCCCGCATTAGTCCCGCTTTTATCTTAGTACAGAATATAATGAGAAACGTTTATATACATATAAGTATCTTAGATATAGCGGTGATTTACTGAATAATATTTTACATAAGGGATTAGTCAGTTTTAATTACAATCACTAAATACAATTTTTTTTTCTAGAAAAGTTACCAAATTATATAAATAATTACATTCCTTTTTATATAAATATTATTAACATAACCAACGGGTATACTTTCAATATTTTTGAAAAAAATTATATACGAAAGACTTATTGGTCCCCGTGGATTCGTTTGCGAAACTCTCATCCCCTTTTGCTTCCCTTTACGTTTTACTTTCCCAAGAAAAAGTAACCTACATATGTCCTACCCCATGGTCCTATTTGACTCTATACCAAAATTTATCAAAATCGGTTCATCGTGAAAACGTATCAAACAGACGGGCAGTTATTTTCGCATTAATAATATAAAAATGGAGTATAAATAAATGAATGTCCTTTTTGGTCTTACTTTTTATTCATGCCCGCTTACGAGTTGCAATTTAATTCATATTTTATGTAACAGGTCTAATCGCGGTGAATAAGATATGAACGTTAGTACCTTTTATTTTTGCTCGAAGTTTGGACAGATTTGCGTCTATCGTGATCAAGAAGTAACCACAGAATTACAAGTCTAACAAAGAAATTAACTATCGATACGAAAATGTTTAACAGAACAAATATATTGCAAGAACAATGTTCAGATATGAATAACATTGTTAGTTTTATGACCTCAATCTCCGGGGAAATCAGCAAATATACTCACAGTTTGACCCAATATTTGTATAAGATAATTTATTGAATACGTAACACGAATAATAATTTATACTATTTTATTATTATAAATAGATAAAATTTGTTTGTAAGTTAGTATGTAAGGAGTAATATCAGAAACTGCTGATCTGATTTGAAAAATTATTTTTGCGTTGGATAGCCTGTTTATTGAGGTATGTTATATGCCATATTACATCACGCTACAAACATAAGAGCGAGGCAGTGACCATAAACGCATTGGGCAGCTAGTTTAACAATAAAGTAACAAAAATCAAAAATAATATAGAAAAACAACCTTGCTAAAACACACACAATCTACTTAATATTTACTTTATATCACACTCAATATATTCCCTGATTGCAAATTTTTCGAGAAAAAAAATTAACGTAATCTCGGGTCGTTAATTTTATTTTTTCACAGAGTTTTTGGTTATATGTTTTTTTTTTTATATATCAGGTATTACATTATATTATATATTTATTGGTATTACTTATGCTTGCATTCATGTCTAAAACCATGACGTTATACAGTTCACAACAAAAAACGGGGCAATAAAAATAATCTGCCTTACTACATAGATTTAAACAGACGTTAAACGTGTGTTTAAAAAAATCCGTACTACACAGTTTTGAGTTAAACATGCTTTACAGATTAACATACGTGTGAGTTAGTTTAATAGATGTCTAAAACCTATTTCAGCTGTCAAATGTAACGTATAAAATTTTATCAATAAGTTTTTTTATGAGTTTATTCGCTGTTAAGCAATTTAGATAATATTTAACACACAATATTTAACACGTGTTGAACATGGTTTTATGCGTCTTTTGTAGTATGACAGAATATGTCTAATAATAATGTTGTCGCTCTATATGTGATACCTCGTAACTAACAATTTTGGTAAAAATGGATTTTCTCAGTGAAAACGTTATTTAAATATTTACTTTTATAATAATAATATTACTTACTATATCTTAAGTCTAAATCAAAAATGTAAACGTATTTGTTAATGTTAAATTTTAAATAAGTTTTTTGTCTCTCCTGTAAAGTTCGTACTGTAAGTACGAGCTATCACATCTAGTCTGACGATATAATAAATAGCTCTATACTATCTCTGTACCAAATTTAATTTCAATCGATTCAGTACTTTAGGTGTGATTGTGTAACACACAGAGTTACTTTCGCATTTATAATATAAGTAAGGAATTAAGAATTATTTTAGGTGTACAGTAATAACTAACGATTAATATTAATTTTCATGAAAGTCTGAAAACATAACTTACAAGTTCAATTCTCGCCTTAGAATAAAGATGTGTCTATAATATATTTTTCTTTATTTGTCCTATTTGGTAAAAATACCCGAATTGATAATCAAGAATTTTCGAATATTATTTTTCTTGATAAATTTTCATTATAAAAAATTATTCAGTTCAATCATTTGGTCGACAATTTTAAATCCGTAACTCGTATGTGTGGTTAAAATAATACGCCACTTTTGTGTATTAAATAAAACAAATAAAGAAAAATAGACTATATACTCATGGATTAACACAAAAAAAAACACAAATAATTAAAATATGGTTTAGGATATTAAAATTATATTTTTTATTTTGTGTTATTCGAGTTTAATACTTAAGGCTTAGCTCATAAATACCAGCCGAGCCGCATTTTTGTTAATTTACCAAGCCCTACTCGCGGGCTTTAATCCACCGTAACGAAATAATTACCACGCTAATTGGACAAACAAAAACTGTACCTCTTGTAACAAAAATGGTACAGTTTTATTCTTCGCTTAAAAAAATAACGACTCAAAATTATAACGACTTTTAATTAAAAAAACTAATAATAAGATATAAGAAAAAAAAATCTTTGTTTAAGCAACTCTCTAAATTTCAAAAAAAATATTGAAACTATATTTGTTTTTATATAATATCCATAATCCCCGACCCTCGCGTTTTCATTCGCGTTTAAGTTTATTATTTCGCTTGTATGAGTCGTATCGTGATGTAATATAGCCTATAACCTTCCTCAATCCTCGGCCTATCCAACGCGAAAATAATTACTTAAATCGGATCAGTTGTTACAGAGATTTCTCCATTACAAACAAATTTCACCACTTTATAATATTAGCATAGTATAGATAAAATATAATATATTAGAAGACGTTAAAGGAATTAAAGTTTATATATATATACATATATAGCAAAAACTAAGGATGTCGTGGATATATGTATTTTCACCGTCAACATTCTTATAAAAAGAAAATAAACGTGAGCAAAGATTGACATTTCAATTACGAGATTCCATTTTACCCGTCCAATTCTGAATCGCGACAAGGAAATTCCAACTAAAAAGAAATTCAAGGAACAATAAATCGAGATGTAGAAAAAAAATTCAAGCGTCATTTTTTATTAAATAACTTTCGTTTTAGTCTAATTACACAGTGGACGTAATTTTAACACGTTTAAGTCCATCTGTGATTCAACGTCAAGGTAAAAAAATACTCTCTGTTATTATATAACTATATAATAAAAAAACGCGTCACTCAATGGCAGCCATTATGATCTCATGATCCTGTGTCAGGGGTTTGAAAACACACAAAGCACAAACAGACGTTTACCATGAGAGGGGCTCGTAACCGTGACCTTATTGCTTCAATCACGTGGTCACTGCCGCACATGAGCATTTGTAGCACAAGAAGAGTCACAAATGTATTACCAGCTTACTAAATAATGAAGAACAATAGGAGATAAAGGAAGGAATAGGGGAGAAGGTTATGCTTATGGCTCTCTCACTCACCGTAGGAAACACAACTGTATTAGCTACTCGACGCTGATATTTCGTGATACTGCAATATTGTCACGGTTGAGCTACACATAGGCTCTACTACAATTAGCTAGATTCTACGAGAATATAAAAATTTCTACAAGCTCTAAAAGACTCTACAAGCCTGAAGCACGCTTCCAAGCGCACAGAAACGGATTTACCAGTAGATATACAAAAACGCTTATACGTACTCAAACACGCCGGGTGTGTAAAAGCCCTTAAGTGAGTTAATAAAGCAACCGTAATTTGTCAAATGGATTACCATTTGAAACGCGACGATCACTTAATTATCTTACTACTAAATACAGCACTGTCCATAAAATTTAATTAAAATCATTCTAAAAGAAAATGTATTTGTTATTTCAATCAAATAAAACAATTTCGTAGACTCAAAAGACAAATCAAAATATTATAAAAATAAATTTAATATTTTTCCATCAAATTGCAAAGTTAATAAAGCAGACCAGACTTTAATAAATCCGGGGAATTCGTTTAAAATGAATAAACGCTCGGGTTGAATCGTTAAAATGATTTAATTCTTATATTTTTCGCGCGCCTTTTTACTGATTCGTCTTCATCTTCCATTAAGCGAAATTTCTTGCTAGAAATTCTTTATAATAACATATAAGCGCAAAATTTACGCAAACGGAATAAAATTGTTTCATATTTTTATTTTTGTTGTCTTATTTTTAAATTAAAAGTAACTTGAACATGAGATTCGCCTACTTAACTCTCGGTTACGGAAGGTGAGGGTGTTATACGCACCTTCTATCTCCGTCATAAGTACCACCAGGACGGTAGAGCACTCTCGTTGCCAGAGAGCACTCTCCTGGCGAAGTAGGCCTACAAAGGCGGGCCCGTCGAGGTCGAGGCATTACGATGATATGCGTAAGCGATCCCGCGACGCGTTATTAGGACGACAGGTTGTAATGCGTAATCTGCTATATATTCTTCGTTCCAGGAGTCCCGCAAGATCTCAATTAACCTCAGGCGGGATACGTAAATGTCCCAGCGAAAAAAGTTTTTACCTGGTTATAACACCTGCCCCCATATTACTAATGTTTACCTATTAAAATTAATTTAACATGTTATGAAATGTATGTAAATAATGTGGGAAATAAATGATTAATTAATTTATATTCTTAAATATTTCGACCGACTTCTAAAAAAGGATGTTGTGTACTATGTGATATATTCTCCAACTCCGATATGAATAAGTGCTATTCTATTGGTTAAATTTTTATCCTGAGAGTTTAATCGAAATATGATTAAGTCATAACTCTGACAATGGTATATCACTGGTTATTAATCATCGAAGAAACTAAAATCGATCATTATACGATACTTTTAATTAATTACAATTAAATTACAATAACATCCCTCAATTGGGTCGGGAATCAAAAAAAAATTATTTAAATATTTGCATAAATACCTTATTTCTAATATTTTTATATGACTAACACATTTACGTTAGAACGTTTTAACTCCTTTGAGTTCTTATTTTATCAAAAGTGCAAAACTACGAATGGTACTTTATTCGAAAGAAGCATACATGCATGAAAAAAAAAATACGTTTCTATATATATGCGTATAAGTAAAGTATATAATTATATCCGTTATTTTTATAAGTACATTAATATAAACTTAATGTACCTGAATGTCGATTTCCGAACCGATGATCGCGAGTTCAAACCCTGGCTAGCACCGCTGAGTTTTGAGGTGCTAAATTTGTATTCAAATTTATTTCCAGCTCGACGGTGGAGAAAAACATCGTGAGAAAACCTGGTAAAAATTCTGACATATGTATATCCGCCAAACCGCAATGGAGCAGAGTGGTGGATTATGTTCTAAAACCCTAAAACCAATGGGAAATTATAGGTTTTTACTTTTCTACTTCCTACCCAACATTACAAAAATGTTCACTTTCTTTACAAGGACAGGTCAATTTATTTAATAGACAACGATTGAATTAAAAAACTGAGTTATGTACTTTTTTAACTACTTTCAGTCATGACAACGTACGCAACGCAATTAACCTTGATGTGATATTAAAACGTTGTAGAACACTTTTTATGGTCTGATTATAAAATACCATCACGGAGGTAAAGGTTTTTGCATTATATTAACGATATGAAATTTAGCAATTGTATGCGACGACCTTCACGTGGTCGACACGCGATGTGGGTGTAATAAAGAAATACTGAGAAAATAGTTTTTTTAATAACATGTTATAAAACCGAAAATTCTATTAAATGACGGTTATAAAAAAATCTAAAAAAAGTTGCAAATAGTTTAGTTGCTTGATTGGTGAGTTATAGATATAATCATATAATCTAGAAGCTGTTTTGAAAAAAAATTGCGTCCTCTAACGACTTGTAACTGTTGTAAAACTAACAAAATATTTGCCACGAGGGACACTTATACCTACTACTAAAATCGTATTAAATTTTAAAGAAATTCATTAGCAGAAACACTGAAGTTGGTAACCGTAAAATAAGTCTATGAAATTATTAGATGCACATAAAATAAAACTAAAATTTCATCTAAATCGGTCCTGCAATTTTATTAAAAGTGGTAACAGAACATCCGTTATCATAAAACACATATGGCGACATACGTGAAAATATTAAGAAACGATATAGTACGATATTATATGCATTAAGGATAATATATAATTTCTTATTCAAGAGGCTTATCGTAATACGGTAATAATAAGTTTTAGGTACTGAGTTGAAGCTACTTTTTCTTTCGCCTGTAGAATGTATATAAGGCGCCTAATAAAATCTAATTCATAATTCATACCATGTTCTACAATGGAGGATAGTATTGTGAAGGAACTCGCTCGAGGATTAGGCTGTCGACTATTTATTATATAATATAGAAGGTTTTTTTCATCAATCACATGTCCGACTGGGAAAAGAAAAGACATATACTATATCATTGGAGCAGCGCAGCGGATTAAGCTCGTAAACTTCTCCTTAATAGGAAATAGAGGCTATGGCCTACTGTAGGACATTTGCGAGCTCTTATAGTATATATACTAATGAATGTTGACTTAAATATATGTATAGTATCCATAATAAAAGATGGGAGACAAGAGGCTCAAGTTTTCCCCCACTTTAGTAAAGCCTATCGTTTGAGTTATCCAATATGCTCAATTTCACCCATTATCTTAACTTTATATAGACACGCAGGTTCAAATAATTGTTGCCAGTAACAAAAATTATTACAACGAACAATAATAAACAAAGTCTTGTACTTAGTATAGTTTAATACTTCAAAGAGAATTTCGTGAAATTTAGAAAGGATTTCGAATATTAATTAAGCAGTTTCCAACTTCAATTTCAAAGCAGAAGTTTGAATATTGAGCTGAGCTACCTGAAGAGCTCGATTCAGACCGATTTAACGCCCCCATTTTCAAATGTCACCTTGACCTGTTCCAATTGTGAACTGTTTTGTACCAAGAAATATTTAAAAAATATTTTTAAATACTAAATAAGGTTGGAATTACGTGTGTAAAATATGTTTTATGTATGTGTAATTTAAATGAATTCAATTAGTCTCTGCTAGGTGACCCGTGTGAATACTTCGCACCGTTAGTTACCTACGTTACGTAATGATTTAAAGTTTTAATTTACTATTACTGAAAAGTTTCAAAATATTTACTTAATTTACGTCATAAGAGAAGAGCAATAAATAATAAACACATCACATTCGACGGCACACATTATGACCTCAGGATCCTGTGTCGGGTTCCGGATACACAAAAAACAAAAACACCCAGACTATGACAAACATCCGTATGGCCAACAAAGAGGTCTGCCGTCCAACCTGCCTCTCCAAGTGATCGTTATTAGGGTATCAACTATTAATTTTGAATTAGTATCAAGGTATTGATAAATGAGTTTGATAAATAATGTCTATTAAAAGAAATATAGATTACACTATACTATTTTACTTTGAATTACGAATACAAGAATCGTGACTAAAAAATACTTGTTTAAAGTCGGTTAAAGAGTACGTTTTATGTTTACTCCAAGTAAAATTACTTATACATAATATAGTTGAAATAAAATTTATTATGATTCCTACCTCGTACGACCATAAACGCGCTTTTAAGCTCACATATACGAACGTCAAAATCCAAGCTTTTACGCGCTAAAAATACGCTCGGTTTTTTAAAAAATAAGAAGCATATAAAGCTTAAAAAAACTAATTGATGGTGATTTAGAAAACGTATTTGAAAAGATTCAATTTTTCATTATGAACTTAAACCTATATATATTTTTTTATTTTTGTACATGTAGACTGAAACAGAAAAAGTCATTGTCTTAATTTTTTTAACAATAAAAAAAAGGAAACAACAGACAGACTACGTCTTACGTCGAATTCCATATCCATATCTGATTCACGCCAAAAAAACAATAAAATAGATGTACCATATTATTTATCTTAACATGGGGCTATTTTACCTCGGTAATTATTGCTATTGTAATCATTTTTCTATAACCCATGACTTATTATTCGTAATTTTTTCATACTTTGTTCAATCAATTTTTAAACTTATTTTTATTCAATTGAAATTAAAAATATATTTTTTTTTACTACCTATGCTGAATTTCATACAACCAAGTAAAATAATTCCAGTGAAAAAACGCTTTGAAAGACAGACAGCCACCGAGGTAATTCCGTAAGTGTTCCATTTTTTAAATACGGGGCCATAAAAAGAGAATAGTAGAAAAAGTAACAAACTGCACCCAGCACCATATCAAAGTCATTATGCACGAGTAAAAAAGCGCTATAAAGGCTGACATTTCAGTTTTTCTCCCACGAGGTTCCGATCACGTGCTAGAGCAGGAGTTTTATTATTATGAACTTTAAAGGAAAACGTTGTAAAGCATATTTTGTATAAAACGTTTTGATTGTTACGATATATTAAATGGTTTTGTTACTCGTTTTTTCCTCAAGGTCGGCTGTTGGTGATACAAATTATTATTTCGTTTCGAAACAATTTAACGGATACATTGATGATGCGTTGTAAGGCCTTGGACGTAATGGCTGTATTTACGGCTACTTTTGTTTAGTTTCAAGGGCATAAAACATAGGGCAATATAAGAAAAATATATAAAACTAGAACACAGAATTGGAAAAATAATAATTTAACATTGTTTTTTAACCGACGCGACGTTCAAAAAAGGTTCAAACGGTTTTTAAATCCTTTATGTATGTTCACCGATTGCTCGAAAACGAATTGACCAATTTCATTGATTCTTTTTGTTAGAAATACTCACCTTAGTCTCATAGAATTTTCATCGAAATCGGTTCAGTAACTTGTAAGTCTTTTTTTAGGGTTCCGTACCTTAAAAGGAAAAACGGAACCCTTATAGGATCACTTTGTTGTCCGTCTGTCTGTCTGTCTGTCTGTCTGTCTGTCTGTCTGTCGGGATGTCAACCCTTTTTTCTCAGAAATGCATAGACGTATCATGTTGAAATTAATATCATATACTCAAGTCTACGATGACATGCGGCCGTGAAAATATTAAAGTTCTAAGTCAACGCAATCAAAAGATAATGGAAAATATGTCGTATATTTTGACCATTTTAGCGTTTTCGCAAGGGAATCAAAACCTATAGGGTACTTCCCATTGACCTAGCACAATGAAATTTGGCAAGAAGTAAGATCTTATGGTACAAATAAAGGAAAAAATCTGAAAACTGTAAATTTTTGTATGTATGTTTGTCTGTTTGTAAGTTTGTCTTTCAACCTTTTTCTCAGAAACGCGTGAAGGTAACAAATTTTTATCAACGTCAACTACTCAGAGTTGTAATTACTAAGAGCTGTGAAAAAATCAAACTTCTAAGTTAACGCAATCAAAAGATACGGTCATTTATATCACATATTTTAAGTATGATAGCGTTTTTAATGTTTTCGCAAGGGAATCAAAACCTATAGGGTACTTCCCATTGATCAAGCATTATGAAATTTGGCCAGGAGCAAGGTCATTTAGTATACATAAAGGAAAAAATCCGAAAACTGTAAATTTCTGTTCGTGTGTCTGTCAGTCTGTACGTCTGTCTTTCAACCTTTTTCTCAGGAACGCGTAAATGTATCAAGTTGTAAATTGATCAAGCGGAAAATATATTAATCTTAGAATTAAAATTATATGTACTTGTAACAAATTAACATAGAAGTTGACCATGGTCAAAAAAACAATTTTACAAACACTGAGAAGAAATTTGTATCAATACGAAAACATTAAAAAGCAGCAAACCTTTATAAACAACGCAATGCAATCTATATATCGCAGCTAACAAAATGATAGCGCGATGCAGCGTACAGCTAATGCCATCTATTACAACATTATGACATTAACTGTGATATAATTCTGCTCGATTAATAAAAATTTTTATTTTAATTATTATTTAAACGCGCTAAAAATTATAAAATAAACTTTTCATTTAAAAGTTTTATCGTCGATTTATAACGTCATTACGTAATTAACATTCAATATAAGAGCTTCACGCGGTTTGATTTAAGTACTCGTATTGACTTGTACGAAAATTTTAAAATTAAATTCAAACAGATCGAGTTATTTAATTTACTTATTTATCTACACATATAAGTCTTCTGGTTATTAGTAATATAATTAGTTATTTATAAATAAACAATTAGTTTTGTTCGAATTAAGGACTAATTATTTTCGTCTTGGCAACACTAATATATATTTCGTTATTTTGATTGATAATGTAAATCTAAATATTTTACGAACGTAGTGCAGGGGTAGTGGAGTGTAGTAGAATATAAATAAAAATAAAAAGAGAATAAAATATAATATAATTATGTTGTTAATGTCAAAGTCAACAAGTTAGTTCATTGAAATTGTCAAGAGATGGCGCTAGGTGTATCCTGAATCGCGCTATAACTTTTTTTTTTGAAAGTATAAGGTGTATTAGTACTTAAAATAAAATTTTGTGTTTCCATGGATTGCATCCATGATCGTTTTTTAAATTAAAGTGCTCCTAAGTAGTTTCAAATTGTTTTTGGGACGTGATCCATATTTACATAATATTTGATTATATTTAAGCAACTTCTAAAAAGGAGTGTTTTCAATTCGACCTTGTATTTAATTTTTTTTTATGTTTGTTTGCCGATTAAGCCGCCATTTGGGTACCGATTTTCAATTTTTTTTTTGTTTGAAAAGGTATACTTCCAAGGTGGTCCCATTGTCTTCAGGTCAGGATCAGATGATGGGATCCTGGAGAAATTGAGGGAACTCCTCAAATATTATAGGCAACCGTATACCGATTTAGGTATTTTTGATAGTAACTTATGTTGGAACTGATGATGAAGACCACAAATGGCGTAGATGGGTTAGTCTTATATAGATTTCTATAAGTTTGTACGGAACCCTCGGTGCGCGAGTCCTACTCGCACTGGACCAGTTATTTTTAAAGAACCTACTTTAAAAGGCAAATACGCCATTTCTTTTACTTAGACAACACACTTTTACGAGTAATTTCAATTTTGAAACTGAATTACTGAATCGATTTCTGTGAAATTTCATAATCTAAACTTATATTATAAAGAAAAGAATTTTCATAATCTAAACTAATATTATAAAGAAATAAATTTTGTTTGTAAGATTGTATGTAGGGGGTAATCTCTAAAACTACTAATGCTATTTCGAAAATTCTTTTTGGATTGATAGCCTTTATTGAGGAAGGCTATACTATATAGGCTATACTACATCACGCTACGACTTACAAAAGAAAAGCATTCACTATAAACGCGAGTGTAACCGCGAGGGAAAGCTATTCCTTAATAAATGACGGAGTTATGAGGTGACAAACATTAAAAGAAATATGGTAACCTCCTCCAATTTAAAAGTTGGTTGAAAAAATACTATTTGTTTTCATTTTTTTACCCACAAAGCTACACGTCAACTCTACTCTTAACTGCTACTCCAATTACAGGTTTACAGTGCTGCCATATATAAATTTTAGAAAATCTCCACTTTAAATTAACTTACCATTTTTATGACATTTTTACATGAAGATACATTTATGCTGTAAAACTTTTGTAGACTATAATTCAAATTTAAATTTGAAATATATTTTATGAAAGTAAGTTTTTGAAGGACTTTTGAGTCGTTGTAGACGTTATGACAATACTTTTAAATAATAAACTTATTTATATTTAATAATGTTATTTTCTTAAGTAGCCTTTATAAGGATATACGTTCCTAACGAACAACTTATAAATGAAGAATATACCGAATATGAAGAACGATCTATAAATTAATAAAGTTATCAACTTGGTAATTATTGAACTATCGCTACTCGTATCAAAGTATGAAACATTCAAACAATTAAAAAGGTCTTTTTTGTAATAAAATGACAAAATGTGTGACTATTTTAATTGAGGTAGAGTCTAGCTTGAATTAGAGGCGACTGAGGCGAGAGTGAGGTACTCTCACAGAAGTTCTGCTAAAGTTCTGAAAGTGACTAATATACTTTCGTTTTATAGGTGAGTGGGGGAGTAGGAAACCTCTCCCCCTTTCCTATTCTTACTTCCAAAAAGCATTTGTGGGTTCTCTAGACGGCGGTGATAACTTAATATCAATTGTCCCGCCTGCTCGTTTGATAGATACTTATTTTAAATTAAATAAAAATTGAGACGATTTTCGACAATTAACCTCGAAAAATTATATTAAAACTTCAAACACAAAAGCCGTTTAGTTTTAATATAGAAAATGTTCTCAAAGAAAAACCTTTATTGAAGCGCTGTGAAGAAACTGTGTCATTAATCAAAGGCAATATAGCTTTAACTTTCTTCGAGACTCGAGAAATTTGAGTTAAACGAATAACGTCACAAGCTTAAATGAATTTTAGCCTTTTAGCTTACGTAAGATCGACGGCCTTAAAAGTTTAACTTAAGAAAATAGGATTATTCATTCACTTTATAACATCATAATAAAAAAATAATAACATTAAATTAAATAAATAATTATTTTAACCGTAGTTTCGTTCTTAATATCATCCACATAATTATAATAAAGAACCTATGTGTTAACCGTATATCCATTTTGAATTCCCCATAAACCATAGTCACAACAACTTAATAATGCAATACAGTTGGAAAAAAAACATAACGACTGTTACGAAGGCCAAGGGTGTCATTTCCCGAAGCAATAGGGGAAAATGTTATCTTCGGCCTTGAAACGACTGCACTTGGCAATAGTGCGAATACCGCATTATTTTATGACTTTCGTCTTTATTTCCAATTGTTCGGAAACAAAGAACTAGATTGTCTTTTGAAACAAAGGAATATTCTGTAATCGTCCCACGTTCTTTAGCTTATTTGAAAAATTGTCTATCTTGTGCCATTTTTTAATTTCCGTCAAGTGTCAGATGCAGCTGCTTTAAGGCGGGAAATGAAAATGTTTTATAGTTAAAACTACTGTATAGTACATAGTTTATTATTAATGCACTTACGTGAAATTCCCAATGCGTCTTTTATAATGGCAAGTAAAACATTAATACCGCTATTATATTCTACAAATTGTCTTATTAGATCGATTGGTAATACAGACCCTATTGTGTTGTTACTATTATACATTTCATAATATTAATTTATAAATTAAAAGCCTACAATGGCTATTACAGTCATCGGCCTCATTTTTCGACAGACTTCGTAAAAAGACGAATTTGTAAATTTTTTTGTGTATGTTTTTCACCCGAACTCTGTAATTTCTTAACCGATTTTGAAAATAATCCGGTTTTTTTTTTTTATTTCAAAGGCCATACTTTTCGTTTGGTTCCATATTTTTTTTATCACAATCGTAAAAAATATGTAGTTTTGTTTTTTTTTAATGAAAATAATGGGAATAAGTATATTTTCTAAATTTCAAATCTTCAAGTAAGTATTTTGAAGCCGGGTATTTTTTTTAAGTCTTAATTATTGGTTCAATAACTGTCTTATAGATTACTTGATTAAGATGAATCAAATATTTATAATTAAATTATTTTCACGAAATTAAATACTTAATACCCTTTTTTCAAAAATAATGTCCTTCTTCGAGGAGGCACTTAAATATATATATATACATTTTTTTATCATAATATTAAACTTTTAATAACTCGCTAATGTTTTGATTAGTACTTTAAAGTGCTGTCTATTATCATTGTAAGTCATTTTAAGATATTTTGATTACGTTGTCTAATACCAAAGTATTAAGAAATAAATCATTTATATATTTTATGTATAAAGATAATATGCGTAAATCATAACAACAAATAATGTTTCAAACTTCTACGAAGCCCCAACCGTACGGATTACAAAGAAACCTATTTTTCTTACGCAGAAAATGGACGTAATTTGAACATTTCTTGCTATTGTATTTATGTTATGTATCTTTATGGCTTACATTAAAGCCTAACCATTTATGATATTTCAATAAAACCTTTAATATACTATATATACTTTAGATATACCTACATATAGTTATGTAGGTATGTGTGTAAAATATTATTTAAATGAAAGAAAAAAAAATGCTAAATAATAATAATGTTTGTAAGGTAGGAAAATGTAAACACTAATTTTACCTCTACAAATATTGATATATTTTTTTATTGTTTTTAGATCGAAGATTCAAATTCTCGAAAAGGCGGTGGTACATTTTTAGTTCCAATGAATGGGGGCATTTGGACAATGTGTGTTTCTTTAGAAGGTAATTTATAGAAAATTTATTTAAAATATTGGCGTATGTTTTGTTACTAAGGTCAGAATAAACCTACATTAAGATGTTTTGATGTGACGGGAGGTGTCTATATTATACATTTTATTCTATGCGTCACGACACTCTATTCCATAATCTTGACATTATTGAACTCATGAATTTTAAAACCCAGAATGTAGACTACTTTGGACAACGTTGCCTAGCAACCAGCTAGCCGACAATCAACAATCTTTGGGCCAACAAGTCAATTAACGAGGTTGTCTAAGTTCAAAATGGCCAATGAGTACAAATTTTTAACGTTAAATAGTATGAATGTATCTATAGGTATCATACCTCTAATCATAGTAAATGCATAAAATCGATACGCGTCTGACATATTACATACTATTGTATTTCTAGCATAATATTTTTTTTTATTTTCAGAGGAAGAGGTTGCAATATTGTCGAGAGCCGGATTTCCAAAAGAGCCGCTGTGCACAAATTATTTAGCTGACGATGAAGATGATGAACAGAGAGGAGATTGGCAACATCGTAAGTAAAAATTATGTCGAAATCATACATAAGGCGGAAACTACACTTGTAAGTTTTAATCTCGTAATTGTTATAAAAGAACCCGTTAACAGTTATCTAGGTAAATACATAAGCTATGAGTGTTAAAAACTATGTCACTGACAGTAAGAAATTGCAAGTGTAAAAGCAATGATAAACAATTTATATAAATCTCATGAAAGTTTTTTTAGCAAAACTTATAACGAACAATTACACAGACCTCGAATCGACATATCAAATGTGTTCCCTTTTTCAAAGTAAGGAACCCTAAAAATACATCAAAAGATTTAATAATAAACTGACAACGAAATATTATACAGTATAAACTTGAAACTTCTACTTTCTTAATTGTTATAAAACAACTCTTTAATTTGGTAACAGAGTAACAATTACCGAAGTACGAAAGCTGGAGTTGTTAAAAATTAGGCACTGGCAGTAGATTCTTTCGGGTGCAAAGCAAACACAACTCATCTAAATCCTTATGAAATTCTAAGAGCAAAACTTATAAGTAAAATTTATAAGTTTAACTAAAGACGAGCAAACTTCTATAATTTACGTCACGTCACGTCGTCGTGATAGGTACTTCTCATCATCTTATCTGTCAAACTTAGTCGTTATTGCTGTTCTAATCCGAAATCGAAAATTGAAAATGAACTGTCGAAGTGCCATGAATTCAATTATTTAGTAATGCGGTTAAGCTAATTAAATCGACAATTCGATAACTCTGACAAGGCATTATAAACTGTGTCGGATTAATCAAAGTTACCAACCGTGACGAACAATTTTAAAATTCCTTTAAAATAAGAGTTTCGAATCTAGTGTTTTCGATTTATCAACCCACTTCAAAAAATGTAGAGGTTCTCAATTCGTAAAGTTTGTTATTTCGTAACACTGATTTCTTAATCGATTTTGATAATTCATTTTTTTTTAAATAGTACTTTAAGTAGTTTAGTTTTAAAATCAAAATTACTGGAATAAAAATGTCATCTAAGTAAGCGAAATAACGTATTTTGCTCTTGAATTCGGTACTTTTTTAAATGTCTTGCAAAATTAGTGCTTGAATCAAAACGATGTTGATTTACGATTTTCGTACTTATGTCACAGGATACAATAGTCCAAATGTAGCATATAAAATGTTTATACCTTTAATAATAATAATAATACTTACTCATAAGGATCAACTGCTGGAAAAGGCTTGTTTCAAACACATTTTCAAAATTTTCGAAAATTCCAACGGATTCGATTCCTGTAATGATAATGAATTTTTCAAAAAACTAATGACGCAGTTTTAGTTTTCATCAAAATCGGCCCCCGGGGTCCTTTAATTATTGTTCAGTATTCCTTGTAGTTTCAAATTTGGAATACCACCCCCAGTTAAAAAACTCACTCTGTGTATGCATTAGGTATGCAGAACCTGTCCATATCATGCGCCTTGGTGTGCCTCATCGTGCTGGGCAGCGCGGCGCTGGTCGGCGCTTTTGGTGTCTGCAAACACCAAATTAGCGCTGTTCTTGTTACTGGTGTCATGTACCTTTTAGCTGGTAAGTTAAGTGACAACATAGACATGTTTAACTTCATTAATAAAATTATTACCTTTATCCATGTGTTCAATTTTTTGATTGCCGGCCGAGTATCAAATAAGGAGAAGGTTCTTTAGTCTTCGTGGACTTTTTTTCCGTATTTTCGCCGATAGCTCGAATACGGCTTAAGCGATTTAGTTAATTCCTTTTTTTGTTTCAAAGAGCATACTGTCCCATTGATCCCATAGAATTTTTATTAAAAATCAGTATATTATTAGCTTTCAAGGTCGTTCTTCTTTTATTAAAAAGTCTTGTTTCTAAAATCGATTCGTTTTTGTGTTAAATTCGCTTACAAATCTTATTAACATACTTTTATAATAAAAATACAAAAAAAAGACCTTAAAATGGTTAAACAAATGAAAAAGCGATATTTCATAAAAATACAACCAATATAATAGGATGATTTTTCGATTCAATAATTAATGTTCTGACATAATCTCTTTTTTTCAGGACTATTCGCACTGTTCACATTAATGATAATACATTTCAAGCGTGTTCAGCGTGTTTCAACACGCGGCAGTTCCCACGGAGATGACACGGCAGACGGCGTCATAGGTCCGCGATACCCCGCGCTCCCCCTACTCTCAGCGAGGGAATTCACTACTTCGTGGTCGCTAGAACTGGGGTGGGGAGGCGTGGCTTTAGCGACCACTACGTCCCTCTTGTGGATATTGTTATCGAAAATAATGAGATACAACCCCATATCGTCTATGTTGTTGTGAACTTGCGAGGTTATTACGCGTTTACACGGTAGGGGCTCGCATAAAAATATTTAATCGGTCCATTCAATTAAGAAACGATACAATTAGTGAAATTGACGTATACATTACTTTAATTAAAATACCTTTATTATGTTATTGACGATTCACATTCATGATAAATACGAAACGTGCCCAGTCCGTGTAAATGCTAGATAAAGTCAATTAAATTAATCAAATATTATAAGTGGAATATTTCTACTTAGACGCTTTATATTGCGTCGTAACATTTTTAATTTAGTAATATTAAATTAAAACGCCGTTATGAATGCTTAAAAAATTCGACAGCTATATCTCCATATTTAAAAAAAAACTTAATAAATTCTCTATAAACTTCCAGATTCCTTCTCTTTACATTAGGCTTTTTATTGTACAAAATATTAGCTTAGGCAGTCGCCAAGCTTGTTGCCGTCCATTGCAAAATTATTCTAATTATATTTTTTTAAATACGATTCCTTTTTGCTTCCATAATATTAATATCACTTTGATGACTTTATATTATCCTTAGGACGTTTACACAAGGGGCGTATTCTCGAGGCATATAAACTCGTATTTACGCGCACATAATTCCACGTTAATGCTCGTAGACGCGCGTAATTAAACTACGGGCCGAAAATACGACGAAAATAAACTTTCCTAAAATAAGAATATTTTCTCCCTTAATCTTGTAAATTTAAACTATGAACAAATCCTCTCAAACATTTCAGAATCTTCCTATACTTGCACATGCTTTTCTTCGACTTTTTTTATATCTAGCGCTAATGTTACCTACATATACCAATTCTAATACCTTCATAATACCTACTATTGAATAAAAAGTATCCTAGCTTTTGTTAATTTAAATTAAACTTTAAGGGCCAATTAAAAATCGGCTGCGTCTGCACTGGAATTATTTATTAAATAATTTCCTATCCAGAGACAAAGAAACTTTTTTTTTTATGTCATAAGTACTATTATTCTACAATTATAAGCGGCTTAAAAGTTTTTTGCTAAATAATTTTTGTCCAAGTGCACTCATTCCGCCAATCTTGAGCTTAAAATTTAGTCTTAAATTTCTAAAATGCGTAATATTTTTTATACTTTGCAATTCTACTATTTACCTATATAAAATATACCTTATCTATGTAAATAAAACAAAATGCATTTGTTAGTTATAAGATGGCCTATTTTTAGTTAAATATCAATTATCAAGATATTTAGTTTGTTATAAGTGTGTATTTCTATTGTAATACCTGTAATTAAATTAATATAATATACAATATTATGTTAATATTAAGGAAAACGATATTGTTATAGCCTATTAAAATATTTTTTGCAAGGTAAATTCAATTATGTTAAACAAAAGTTTTACAAAATGCTATTTCCGGTTATTTGGGGGCTAATTAAAACTATCGTCATCAAAACCCACCACATCTTCATGGTGAAATGACGTTGTAGTAATAAAATCAAAAATCTTCTGTCAGAATGTTTTGAATGCGATAGGTCTTTCAAAGTAAAGAAAATGGCTATGAAATTTCACATCTCATATGTATTAATAATAAATTATTAATATTGAAATAAACTACATAAAAATAAAGGAAAAATTCTTATCTTATAGAAGTTTAGCAACTCCTCTCCAGATGTTAAGGTGTTACATGAGCGATACTGTATATTTAATAATGAAGTTGAGCGTTGTTTGAAAGTTGGTGCTGTGAGTTAATATTAGTTTCATAGTATATTTGTTAGCAGACGTAGTGTTGTTAGTGAAAAGGTTTTATGAAAAATTGTTACAATGAACGACGCTAGAAAACTTTTCGTAGAAAAGTAGATTCGCTAATCTATCAATAATATTTAAGGATTAAATGATCTAGTCAGCATTTGTTCTCATAAGATATAATAATTTTAAGTCAATCTAAGCAGAAAATAACTTAAAGTGACGAATAAAATAGCTTTTAAAGAGTGAAAGAGATGGATAAAAACATAATTGTTCTTATAGCTCTTATATAGTCACTTAGGCTTTTAATAATAGTTAGTAATTATTTTAGCTTATTCTTGAAACTGTATTAAAATATATTATTTAATTAACGAAAAACCAAAGCTCAAAAATCTATTTTTTTTATTATTTTCTTTATTCACTTTTAGTGTTGCCACACTACATTTCAGAATTTCACATACTATCATATGCATATATTCTAGCAGTTTGCACAATAGTGGAAAAAGCAACACAACTTATATTAATAATTTCAGATCCTATGTAAATCAGGTAAAATTATTTGTATACTTTCTTACACGAATTTTAAGTAAACAACTTCATCTTTACGCATAGTTATTATTTTAAAATAAAAATAAAAAAAAACTGTACTTATCCCTCAATTCTTTTCTTCTTTAATTACATTAACTGAAATTGAATCATCGTTTAACGCAATTATAAAAAACTGCGATAAAATGATTACAATTTTGGTTTTAGTAATTTGTGATAATATTTTCATATACCGTTATATAAAACTTATGGAAGTACAGAATATTTTAGATATAGCTAATAATGGCTTCTATGCACCCAAAAAGCATTATTATATTGAGATGTATAGTTTATTTAAATAAATGTTGTTAATTATGTTAAATAATTTTCTAATGCATAAAGCAATATTATTTTGTTTAAACGTGTTTTATTTACCTGCACTCCATAACATAATTCCCTTCAAAAGGTTGTGACTAAAAAGTTCTACTCAAAAGTAAAAATCTTTTAGTGTGTTTAAAAAAAAAAACAAATAAATTAACATAAATATAATTTATTTACAAATCACAAAATATCGTACCATAAAACTATATGTACAGATTAAAAAATATTTTAACATTTTTTTTTAATTTTTTTCAGTGCAAAAAAAAATTATTATTCTTCCGTATCTTTTAATAATTCGTCCTCAATATCGATGTCTTCCGCCTTACGTTTCTTCGCCCGCGGTCTCTTCCCGTGTAACATTTCCAATTTAATTTTCTTCGCCTTTTTCTTCTTTTCGCGCAGTTGAAGTTTCCTCTTTGCGGCTTTCTCTGGATTGTTCACTTTTTCTTGTAGCAGTAACTAGAATTATTAATGAATATTATGTGCGATCGTATAACCAATTGAAATAGATGAAATTATTTTATAATTTGCTGCATTTAAAAAATAATAATAACTATAATTATTTTAAATTTTTAATCTATAACATATGTCTAAATATACTACTCCTAAAAATTAAACTAACAAGAAACACTGAAATTCTTTAATATCTCATGGTATTTACCCTTATAGAACACATTATAAATAGAGATAAAGCGATATTTAATGGCAACTTAAAATTAAGTGACGTTGATGAATTTTAATTTTGTTCATTTATTATACACTAACATGGGTATTCTGGGAGAGATAACTTTTTAGTGATAAGACAACAACCTGCTAAAGTCTTAAGCCTTGCTTTCATTATTTTGTTTTTATTTTATTATGTGTGCAATAAAGTTATTAATTGATATTATTATATATCTCAATTCATCTCACCTTTTTCCTTTCAGCTCTCTTAACATTCAACCTAGTTTGAGCATCAGCCGCCATCTTGCTATACTCAATATCCCCGATTTTCCTTCTCAATTTCTTTCCCAATCTCCCTGCTAATTGTTTTGCTGGAGTCGCAGCCAGACCTTCGCCAGTCGAAAGTTCTCGAACAATCGGCGGTAGTATTATATCAATTATGGTGAGAATTTCCTCAGTTGACAGTGAACTGATGACGTGTAGCCACATTGTGAATATGGCTATTCTCTGTAATCAATGATTTTAAAATATAAGCAGCGTTTAAATCAAATAAATGTAATAAAAACTGTTATGGACTTGGTTGTACATAAAATATTTTTATACTAAAAATTTTTGTGGACTTAAAATATATTTAGCGAAAATGAATACATGGATTTTACGACTGGAACGATTGATGGAATATCATTTTGTCTGTGAAATTATAGCATTTCAAGACAATAATCTTGAAGTTCCCAAAATTATATCCATTAAAAGGACACAAAAACATATATATAGCATTATGTAAACTATAACTAAATGAATGCTTCTTGGTATTATTAATAATACAACATATACAATGAGCAAAAACGATACAATATCGATTTTTATGTAAATTTCTATGTAGTTAATCTTTTAAGCTATTGATCTGATTTGAACAGTTATTTTTGCGTTGGATAGCGTGTTTATTTAGGAAGGTTTTAGTTCATATAACATCACGCTACGGCTCCTAGGAGCAAAGCAGTAACCATAAACGCGAACACATTAAACTGCGATGGTAGCTAGTGCGTAATATATGTAGTTACTAATTCTCTCCTATGGGTCGTTACATATTGTAATTAAGCCTATAACTATTATTATTCTTTAGATTTTCAATTATTTCAGAGATTACCACGTTCTTCATATCTTTATAATATTAGTGTAAAATCACAAAAAAAAATTCACTCATACTTACAATGTTCATACAATTAGGCGCTTTAACCACTTCGACGTTAACTGCCTTCCTTAACTTGAATAGAATCCATCTTATATTAACTTTAGCGTTAGTTTCTTCTGTGTCATCTGTTTGCGTTTTATTTGAAACTCTGAATCTTGGCATTTGATGCACTAGCTTTAATATTTGGAATAAGACATCAGTTACCTGTGAAATAGTCATACAAATAATTATTTGGCTACTTGTATTAAAAAAAAAATTTATGCCACAATTAAAAACATAACCAATGAACTGGAGTCTTAATTCTTCCAGTTTTTACAAGTCTATAATAAGAAGAAAGTAATTGATTTATTTAAAGCAAGTACTTATAAGGGACAAAAATGACTACATACCTGATCAGCCATATCTTTAGACACATTCGCCGTGTATTGCGCACATAAATCCAAAACAAGACTTCGCAAACAATTCTCAGTATCATCGAAAATAAATCCTCTTTCACACTCATTTTCTTTCCCATTTAATTCTTCAACATCTATCGCCGACAAAATTGTACCCAAAATCTTTACCGCCCTCAATCTTACCCACAAATGAGGGTAAGCTAACAACGCTTTACACTGCTGTGCTACTTCATCGTAATCGCTAACAAAATTCTTATTTTTCATACTAGAGGGGCATTGTATTGTGATTTTATCGATAAGGTTCAACATTTGTATGATGCTATGGTCTCTTTCTTTTTGCTTTTCTTCATCACTTTTGCCATCTTCGTTTAGTTTGATCTTAACGAATCTTCCTTCTGTTATATTGTTGCTTAGTAAAAGTATTTTTCCGTTGACCGAGGAGAGTACGCTATTGAGACGATTTAGGAATTTTTCTTCTTCGACGTTAACGAAACGTATACATAGCTGGGCTGCTAATTCGAAATGTATGGGCTGTAAATGTGAAATATATATTAATTCCATTTAAAAAAACGTGGAGATTTTCAATTAGGCTGAATGTTCTTTCCTTTCTCTTTGTTACACAACATTTCCATGGAATATAAACTCATTTTATTTTATTTTTTATAAGTATTTAGATAATCCCATTCTTATGTAATAATAACAATAAAAATGGATTACTTGTAAACAATTTTATGACTGGTATGTTAAGAATAAAATAAAAAAAATTCTAACATTTCTAAAATAATAAATCAAATTATCTTGAATAACTTTACCTGAGTGTCATTAAAGAAGGCGAGAACTAATTCGAACAGTTTATTCCTTTCTATAGCGGGGAATTTTTTCAACATAGACTCAATACAAGCTGCCGCTGAAGCGCGACATTCTGGCGCGATATCGTTAACCATACAAGCACCTAAGGATAAAAACATGTAATCCCCATGTTTTTTCAATTGGTCCTGAAATAAACAAAGATATTTTAACAATAACAAAAATAAGCATTATAAAAAAAAACATTAAAAACATTACAAACAAATAAATTTGATAAACATGTAAACATTTGAATATATATTCATACAAAAGAAATAAACAATTCTAGTTTACTGATATTGGAACGGACTTTAAAAGCAAAGTATATAATTTCGTTTAACTGCATACTTATTCTAGTTACTTCAGTTTTAAAACCGATTTACTGAACCGATTTTTATGAAAATTCTTATATTTATATCTTATATTCCTAAATATAAACACAAATAAACACAAAAAAACCGATTTGGATTTTTTTTTTCGAGTTTTCGAGTAATCGGTGACGTACATAAAAAAAATTCGCGACGAATTCAGAACCTCATTTGGAATCCGGTTAAAAAAAGTATTTTGATCAAATAAAAAAGGACCCATATTTGCAAACTTATATGCGTAAATACTCACAACATTCAGTTTATTGATGATCATATCTAAAAACTTTAGGGAGGACTCCCTCCCGTGTTGTAGCTCATAATTCAACTGAGTTATGAAGAATTGGATATATTTCTCCAATCTTTTGCCGGGTGTGTAATGCGTTAGATAGTTAACGAATATCGCGCGAGCTTCTTCTCTGTAAATAAATAATTTAAAATTTACCTTTTATATTATTAAAGCTGTTAGTATTAAATTACATTTTCGGAATTTAAGTTGTTCAAAATAAAGAATAAAAAAATTCTAAGACGTCCTGTTTTTTAAACATTAATTCTGAAATTATTTCTATGAATACATTTTACAAAGTTTACCGAAAAAAAATAGAAAAAGAACTAATAGGAAAAAAAAATTGCTATTTGAATTTTAATGAAAAAAGAAACATGACAAAAAGTAATGGATATAACTGCAGAACTTAATTAGTCATATGAACATCTCAATTTCAACATGTCTATAAACGAATGAGTCACCACAAACATTTACCAACACACATCAAAACGAAAACCAAATCATATCATGATTTGTGTATGAATTAACAGAGACATCGTGAATGCTAAAACTCACCTCGATCTAGCAGATTCGCTTAAAATGCAAATTTTAGACACTTTCTCCATAACTTCGTGCAATTCGCTCGATACAAGCTTCGCTTCCAATATCGCTTTTAACAAGGAAAACGAATTTGCTTGACGTTCATCGTTCTGACAATCTTCTTCCGCGTATAATAAAAGAGATTTTAATTGTTCAGCTTCTAATGTAAAATATTTCACATTTCGTATAAGGACTGTTACTGCCTGAAGAGATAAAAAAATATATTTTTATAAGTAAACAAATGATCTGAAATATTTAAATATAAGACAAAAAAGTAAAACATACATGCAAATTACACATACGTTAATAACATTGAATACTTAAATAATACATTCAAATTTGAACACCAAATAAGAGTATAATAAAATAAAAATGGTGAGACAAAAGGTCAAGAAGACAATTATAGAAAATCTTCATAAATATCTGAAAATAATGGGAAATGCATTGTAAAGTGAATTCTCTTTTATACTGCTGTAATGATAATTGGGGACCCATTGAATAAGACAAGATATGCATTAATGTATAAAAACTAGTGAATTATAAATAAAAATAAAAAGTAAAACTTGACGAATTAGGAAAATGTTTAATAGAAAATTTGTTATAATTACCTTAAATGCATTTCTAACTAAATGGTAATTGTCGTTCTGTTTACTAATTTCGAACGTTGCGTACTTGTGTAATATAGAAAAGATCGTCTTTACTATATCTTTTGTCATTTCTTCCAGACTCGGTGTACTGACTCTTATCGTCCACAAAGTCGCTATACATTTCATTGCAACAGTTGTTACTTTAACATGGTCACTGTTCAAGGCATCAACCAAAAGTGGTACTAAAGGATCCACAAACGCCTTACAATCTACTCTGGGAACTTTTTCCCTTTTAAGAATTACGTATAAAATGTTCAAACTAAATTCGATGATAACATGAGCGTTTGTTTTAGAAGACGTCCTAACGTGTCTGGCTTGAGATTCTTTATTACGTTTTGGTGTTTCGGGAATTATAAAACAGTCCGGTTTAGCTCTTAACATTTTTTCCCTTTGTGCTTCGGTTAGTTCCCGTTTGGGGGCGCTTAGGACAAATTCAGGTATACTCTCTGAAGCAAGACCGTGAAGAAATACGAAAAGAGATTCGACCTCTACAAATTTGTTTGTTACTAAACCGCTTGTTATGTGCATAAATGCTTCTTGAACTTTAACAACGATTTTTTTCGAATGATGTTTCTGTAATACTTCTTTGAAGGGCAAAAGAAGATTAATTAAACATTTTTCAGTGATGTTCTGAGCTACAATCAAGAGTGTAACATAACTTTTCTTGCTTGGTTTCGCTTCTGGTGTTTTATAATGGAGCTTGTCAACTTCTTTCTCTTCTGACAAAGCGCCAAATAAGTCATTGGTGCAAACATCTAGTATGTAGTCAAGATTTTGATCTATATCTCCAGATTTAAAGTCTGATTTTAAAGCATCTAAGACGGTATGAATAGTTGCGACTAAAACGTGAACTTGGAAACCTCTTGTGAGTAGAAGCGTTAAATGTTCCAAAAGTACACCTAAGTATGGTGTACCAACTGTCAACATTATTTTCTTTACGATATCTCTTGCTGTACTTCTAACTTGTTTTAATGGCGATTTTAAGAAGGAACATAACTTGATTATAATACTGAAAAAATAAAAATAATCTTTATCTATCGACGTTCCGTATAACACACAACATATTTAAAATATAGTTCATATATAATACATATATTCGTTTATAATATATTCACTAATATAGAACCCATCCCAGCCCATTACTATAGGTCGTATACGGAAATGCTTGACCAGGCAATACCTCACTCTCATGGAATAATGGCGTGAAGTACTTACATCGTTTCCTTACTGCCTATTCTTTGTCACTCTTATTCCTTTTTAAGCAACACATTTGTGGCTACTCACGTGCTGCAAATGTCCATGTGCATGTGATCACTAACATCAGATGTCCCGCCTGCTCGTTTGCCAGCTACTTTTTTTTGTAAAAAAAATTGAACTTACCCTGGAAGTTGAGATCTTAAAATATCCCCCGGTAACCTTTGAAGTAGTTTAACCAATGCTAGAGCTATTGGAACTCGTAACATGTCTTCTTCCAATCGCGCTAACCCTGTACGACGTCTGTTTACCTTGTGTGACTCTTCGTGTTCAGTTAATTTACCAATTGCCCTAAAACCAATCAAATTTAATAAAGTATACATACTACATCTATATATGTAAATTATATATTTTTTATATTGTGGTTAAATGTATCTTACCGATTTAATTGCGGCAATAATCCAGAAGATAAAGACTTTATTATTCTATTAGCGACTGAAGGTGAAACACTTGTGATTCTTTCAAACGCAGGTTCACTGTCTATTTCTTTGCTAATTTGGTTCTCTTCGTCTTTTTCTTCTCCAGTAAGTAAATCACTTTCCAATTCTTCTAGTTTTTCACTTGTTTTATTTGTTTGACTTTCATCAGCCTCTTCTTCTGAATCGCTTGCTTCTTCATTTTTGCTTTCAACTGCTTTTGTCTGATCACTTTTAATAAGCTTCTTTGGTGCTCTAATGTAATTAGTTTTGATTGTAACAGTCAGTGCTTTCGGCAATTCAATATTTTTAACTTTAGAGAAATCAAAATGGAATGCATCTAGTATACCGATCAATATACGCGTTAGTTGTTTTTGGTGTTCTGTTGTGTGTCTTATCTTGTTTAAATACAATTTTAATATTACTTCGTAATGATACCAAGGTAAAAGTCTACAGCAAGTTGCAATAGCTTCGATACACGCATCAATGAGTGTATTTTTATCGCTATATTTATCATCACAAATATACATTGAAGCCAAAGGCAATATAAAGTTTGTAAGAGTTCTAGGCGTGGGGCATTTAATAATTTTTTTAGCTACCTTGCTAAATTTTAATAGGGCCCTCACACGTCTATGAAGTTGGAGATGGCAAGAATTATCAAAGAAATCAACTTCTCTATCTTCTTTATTAGTTAACGGAGCTAAATCTGATAATACTACATCAGCTTCGGGACATTCTCGTACTAACTCACCCAGTAACATTATACTCTCATTGCGCAAAATATCATTCTTGCTATCTCTAATCCCAGTTGATATGAGAGAAAGAACTGTATCTCGAACTAAAAATTGTCCATCTGTAGTCGAACGGTATTTAGATAATAATTTGGGAAGAATTTTTTTCAGACATAACCCTGCACTATCTCGTAGTCCGATGTCTTTCTCAGTACGTATAAAGTAAAAACAATTGTTAACAATTAAAATCGTAAGATCAACATCAATTTCATTAGCTTCTAACATTTGATAAATCAGTTTATAAGCGTCAAGTCGCCGATCAAAGTCGGGTTGCTCAATCCATCTCTTATTAAAAGCATTCATTTCTGTTATAACATGCGCCATTTTTGATAATTTATCTTTGCCGTCAGTTGCATTGTCTGCTATGGAAGTTAGTAATTTAAAAAGCAATTTCCTAACTTCCACTGGGCTAACTTTATTAAATAAAACAGCAATATTTTTAATGTAATGTTGAGGGTTTGTGCTATGTCCAAGTAAATTTATAATAGTATTCACAGCATGCTCCATGTTTTCTTCAGCCATATTCATACAAACTTTCTTTACCAAAATGGGCAGTAAGAGACTCAATAACTCATCACACATCTCTGGTATAGTAACCATTTCGGTTACTCTAGACAAAATTAAAAGGTCTCTTTTATTAACAGTATTAGACTTTGCTGAATTAGCTATTCGTCTCTTCATAACCTCCAAAATACTCGGTAAGTGAGGAATCAAAATTTTACTACCAAAATTCATATCAGGTTTGTCATTTGCACCAACTTTTAAAGTACAAAATGATTCAATCTTAGGAATATCTTTGTCTTCTTCATCTTCTGTTAAGGTTAAAAGCTTTTCAATCATATCCAAAATCAAATTTACTACTCCAGGATTAGTCTTTGGTGCCAAAAGAAGTTTAAAAATTTCTGGTAGTGGACTTAATGAAGAATCTTCTTCAGAACATGTTATTAGTAAAATATAATATCTGGGATTCTGACACCAGACATTAAACAGTTTTAGTAAGACTGTTGGACTATGTATTCCCTCTATATGCAAACGAGAAACAAGAGGCCATATTAAAGTCTCAAACACTACAAATAACTCATCTTGCGTCCAAACGTATTTTTCAAATTGGTCAAATAATTTTCCTAATATACTTATTGATAGTGAACGAAGATGTTTCATAACTTTGACGTAACTTACATGAACTTTATCAACATTTTGTAGGACGCTTGATAAATTAGTACAAACTGCAAAGAATATCTTCAAAAAGTCTGATAGCAATTCATCTTTAATATAACCTCCAAAATATTCTCTAACAACATCAAAAAGATTTAAAATGCTATGTAATTTTCCAGGACTGATAACTGACTTAAGATCCATATTGTTTTTTATATCCATATATATTTGTTTTGGTTCCATTGTCATATATTGTTTTAAATGAGAGAACGCCATTTCTATGAAAATTTTCAATTCATTCTCATTGCAACCACTTAAATATCTCATTACTAAAGACCTTCGTGTTTGGCCTCCACCTTTTTTGTCTGCACCTAACTTAGAAGTCATTTTCCCATAAAGAATTCTTAGTACAATAGGTATTACATCTTCTCTGTGTTCTGGTTGTATTGCCTGTGAATCTTCAGTTATTTTAAACTGTGTCAGTTCATCTTTAAACTTCTTCTCGTCAACTAAATTGTGTAGATTTGTTTTGTATGGAATAAGATTCTTATTTTTATAATTAAGGATACAATCAAGTGCATATTTCTGAAGCCCTGGATTTTTATGTTCTAAGAACTCCAAGTATAATTCCCAAAACACTGGTTCTTTATGTAGAGCTCGAGGATTTTTAAATTGCGCCAAAACTTGCATTACATTTATAAGCGTTTTGAAAACGATTTTCCCTGATACTGTTTCTTTTGTATCTTCTTCGGGAATTTCTTCATCGATTTCTTCTTCCCCTGCATTCACTTCTTCTTCATCAGTATCCATTTTTGTTTTATTATGTGTTTCTATATTGATTCTCAGAGTATTTACAGAAGAATTATTTCGATATTCTTCATTTATAAACTTCAAGAACAGAAGAACTACATCTCTGTTTTTAGCTTCACAAACTTGAATACAATTCGTCATAATTTTCAAAATTAAGTTTCTGTAATTATACAAATCTGGCCTTTCAGATATACTATTGTAATCTGCATAAAGGTCGGTTAGTATATTATTATCACTTTCAATGTCATCATCAAACTGAAATGCTTTTAAATTTGTTTTAGCATTAGCAAAAGATGATTCTAACGCTTTATAGAATGTAGGCCAAAAATCTTCCGCATTTAACGCGTTTCCATAGCCTGCAATAAATTCGCCCACAGGCTCCCATATTAATTTAAAGTTAATGTACAACACGCCTAACATATAATTCAAGGCATATAGATGGAAATCTGTCTGCTTTGCTAGTTCATATTGAGTTGTATTAAATGTCATTTTTTGCAATAGATTTAACTGCATCTTATATTCTTGTATAGACGATGACGTGGACTCTACTGTGAAACAGTAACTAAAAACCGAAAATCTTTCAAGATCGCCTCCCACTTGTACTGTTTTGTTCAATTCTTCTATATTTTCAAATAATTTATAAATATGAGTTGTCAATAGACGAACCTAAAAAGTTAAAGGTAAACAAATTATGTACATAACATTCACACAATCATATTCATTATTTATAAAAGTGGTACTTACAATATGAAATGGAGATGATATATTAGATCTTAAATATGAATCCACTAATGACAAAAATGGATATGTCAATCCATTGTCTTGTTCATAGGCAGTTAAATACAAATCAACCAAATGTAATGCCACTAAGTAATTGGGATCCGCTGCACAAGGTAGTAAAACAGGCAACATTGTATCAATATCACATATTTCCTTCAATTTCTTACAGTTTGATATATGAATGGAGCATTCTAGTGTAGTCGCCAATAAAAATATAACTTTTCTCGCACATTTAGACAAGGCTGTAGTATCACAATGGAATTTATTTTCTTCTGTTTGTTCTTCGAGGTTATAGCTAGCCAGTATCTTTAAAAGTTTTGATATCAGAGCACTCAACATTTTCACGCAAAGCTCAACATCAACCTTTTCAATATGTGGAAGACAAAATAACACATTCATCAATTTATTAGGATGTTCTACAATTTGCTCAATATCTTCACTTAGCACATTTTTAACATAATCCATTAATTGTGGCAATCCTTTAGCAAAGTCAATAGGATATTTAACCCATTCAAACAACTTTAAGCCATTTTTAGATACAGGTGACTTGGTAAGGCAGATTTTTGCAAGAGTTGTCATTGCATCATTGTCAAAATCGGATTGAATTACAAATTTTACAAAAGCTGGTAGAATATGTATATCAAATTGTGAATAGTTAATAACACTCTGTACGAAATTGATCAAAATATTTGGATATGGTAAAGGAAGTAGTACTTTCACTAAAATTCCAGCGTGTTCCTGGGAGAGAGATATACTCGATGACAAAAGCATTAAAGCCCCAATTTGAGAACATACTTCCAATACCTTTTCTGATGATTGTTCACAAATAACTTTTACTAAAAGTAGGGTAAACTGTTGTGGATTCGTCAGATATTTTCCATTCATGTGCTCTATCACTTGACCAGCCAATCGTAATATATATTCCAAGCCAGTATTATCTTCATCTTCTTTTAAAATATCTTCTGTAAGCTTCTGAATACATGTCCAAAATATATTGAACTCTTTAGGTGTTATACTTTGTAGGCAATCCTCAATGGTCTGTGTCAGTACTCTGAATAAAATATCTTGGTGTTCCTTTTTATCTTTAAGATGTCCGAGAAGGAGGGGTAAGAAATGTTCAATACAACTATGAAATTTATTACTAACTCCTCTTAGTATTTCGAATAATAAATGTCCACAGCCTGTAATAGCCTGAAAAAAATAATTTATAAACAGTATTAAAAGCATTGTTAATTTTTTTACACATAATTTGTTTTTGATATAACTGAGTATTTCATTTTCAAATGATTATTAATAAAATGTTTTATATACGTACAAACATATGAAGAGGTTTTAAAAAATGAGAGACTAATAAATTATATAAAACACAACTATGTAATGTTCTTTCAACTTTATTATTCAATAGTTCTATAACTCATAGAAAGCAAAAGATAAGCTATAATAAAAAACTTACTTCAAAATTTTTAAATTTAAATATAGGTAATGCTGATAAAATATCCAACACATGCCCAGTTGACAAAATATATAAAAAAAACCTAAAAACTTACATCATCATTTTTCACCAAATAATCGAGAATAAGTTCAATAAATTTCTTCTTGTCCTTAATATCTCTTGCCACAAAAGCAAAGCTTTCTGCTGCAAAATTGTTTATGTACTGAGGTCGGGACTCACTCAACAGAGGTATAATTCTAGTAAGTATCACAGCAATGTCCTTCTTCAAATATGGTTTCAAAGTTTTAAACAAGAAAGCTAAGCACACTAATGTCCACTCCAATCTTTCTACATCTTTTGTGTTCAATAATTTTATTAATATATCGAGAAATTTTGGAAAATGTGGATAAAAGTCACTACGCAAGTCTTTTGCTAGTGATACTAAAATCCTGAAATAAATATGGAAAATTAAGATTACAAAGTTTAAAAAAATTTAAACTGTAAACTAAAAATAAGAGTTTAGAGTATAAAAGTATAACTAATTAATTATGTATAATAAATCATTTAAAAAAAAAATATAATGCAACTTACTCCAACAATGGTTGTAAGCACAATGGGTCTTCCAATTTTAAATATCCCTCCAAAATATTCAATACTTCATCCTTCTTATGAATAAGTTGTGGCACAGTTACAATACCAAAAACATCTTTTTTAAATTTTTTGAAGTTTTCCGTCAAATTAAGACCATGCCATTTTTGCAAGGCCAAGTGAAAGTGAGTCTCGTTTTCGCCTGGCTGGCTTGAATACGCATGTTCAATATGATAAAGAGCGGCATGGCGAATATCTATTGCATTTATGCGCTCAGCGAATGGCACAAACTGCAAAGAACATAAATTTTATTCGATTTTTTTTCTTTTTAATGTGCATCAAATATTTGGGATAGCAAATTAATTTAATAAAATATATAACATCTATGTGATAGAATGCAATAACCTTTAAGTAACAATATTTTTAAAACTACTTACACGGAAGGTGTTTGTTGTTTTGTGCTTTACAGGTTTGTTTTTCATGATTATTAACAATTTAATAACCCTAAGTTATATCATAATAATGTAGTCTTTATAATTAAACGATTTGATTATTTTTTATTTGCACTACAGTGCAATACCGACTGCAACACACGTGTGTTTGACAGTTTATGTCAACATGACTGTTGATATTTAACGTTCTGTAAACAGAAAGGTAAATTATTTAACGAAAACAACAGTATTCAACATTTTATATGATTAAGAGGAAAAAAATAGGAATAATATTCTTAATACTTTCACCTTAATCATTGCTTACTGACCAAAGTCTGAATAAGATAACAGCATAATTAAAATTAATAAAATTTTATATTATTATCAAGGCAAGAATATTAAGAATCGATTAAGAAGCATTAATTTGTTTTGAATAATTATCCAAATATCAAATTTTAAATTAAAGCTAGTGTAAACTTAAACCAATTTTAATATAATTATCATATCGAGTGTGTAGCGCCCTTAATGGTCTAAGGTAGCGCCGAGTTTAAAATATTTATAGTCACTAGATTTGTAAAAAATAAATGTCGAATGCTATTACAGTAATTTTTTATTGTGTAATTCAATCCTAAATAAAAATATTGTTTTATTTTATTTCATACTAAATATATTTATTATTAAAAATACTTAATTTTCAATGTCATTAAGTTTAATGAAATCTAGTACAGTATCTCGATTCGTGATTTGTACCTACTCTTTACCTAGTGCATTTTGCTGTAGGCAAACATCAAAGTCAAATAAATGTTTTCTTTAATAAGTCGATTAGACGATATACGCTGCTACCCCTTTCTTCAATTTTCCTTTTAATCTTCATTTGCCTTTAAGGTATTCCAAGACGTGTGGTTAATAATTTACTTTTTTGGTTTTTTTTTATTCAATGCTTCCTAGATTAGTACATGCATTGCCATTTGGCCTATCTCAAAGAATAACAAAACTTTATTTTCAAGGTAAGCACTTGCATATACATAATCAAATAGAATGGAAGCAAATTTAAATACAGACTTATGTTTTTAATTATTTTAATATATTGCATAAGTGCCTTTGATTATCTTAGCGTAAAGTATTTTTTTTTGTTAACAGCTTTGGTGTGGAATCAACGGGGATTACATAGTGAACAAGGACACGAAGACTTCAAGGCAATGGATGTTAAAATACTGCCAGCATTGCAAGACAATTACATGTACTTAATTGTTGATAAAGCAACTAAAGAAGCAGCCATAGTAGATCCTGTGGAACCCAAGACAGTATTACAAGCTGTTAATGAACATGGGGTCAAATTAACTACTATCCTAACTACACATCATCATTGGTAAATTAATAAGTATATGGTTTTTTTATTGTATATTGTTAACTGCAAATAAGTTAGTTTATTTTAGATTTAAATCCATTTTTACATTTAAATACAACTGAAGGTATATGAGATACTTCATCATATTTATTACCTAATCAAAATCTTATCAAAATTGCTATAAATATATTTCATCATGTCTTATAGGTATATTTACATAATATCATGTTAAGATAAACTTATGTAAATATTCTTTTTATTATTTTTTCTTTTCATTTTTATTACAATAAACTGTATTTTTTTATCAATTATTATTTTTATACATTTATTATATTAAAGTCATATTAATAAAAAGTTAATAAAATGTTTCAAGAGCCATAATGATTTGTTCTAAAACATACTTAATGGCTCATTTAAAATAAATATATTGCTACATGTGTTAAATAACAAAATGAATCGCAACAAATTTTACAATGCAAGGAAGCTAAGAAAAACACATTTTCTAGTGATTCAGTTGCCACTAAACTGTAGGATTTTCCACTAGGCCAATCTGAAGACTGCTTAATAATTTGATTTTAGTGACAAATGTATGATATTATGACAAAATAATATTCACATTTATAGGGACCATGCAGGTGGTAATGAGGATTTAGTAAAACAACATCCAGGGCTAGAAGTGTATGGTGGAGATGATCGTATTGGAGCACTAACAAAGAAAGCCGAACACAACACTAAGTTCACTATTGGTAAACTGAACATTCAGTGTCTATTCACACCATGTCATACATCTGGACACATCTGTTATTTTGTTACTGCACCTGATGATAATAATGACTCTGCTGTGTTTACTGGTGAGTAGAAAAAATTAATCTAAAAATTATAATATTTACTAAATTACTTTTGATAAGCAATAAGAGGTTATTTTCTTAATATATAATATTGATTTAAAGATGTCTTTAAATTGAAAAAATATTTGAAAAAAGCAATTAGTATAAGATTTTATTATATAAGTTTTCTATACAAATAATATTTAAACCGCTAGTAGCTTTACATAGAAATAAAAGATCGATTTGTTTAAGGAAAATTCTAAATTGAAAAAAGTAATTGTATTTGAAATCTCTTTATTGCAATCATAGTTTTTGTATTTACTTTAATTCATTTTAATATTATTTTGCAGGTGATACATTATTTTTGGGCGGCTGTGGAAGATTCTTCGAGGGTACAGCTGAACAAATGCACAAAGCATTGATAGAAGTTCTAGGAGGTCTTCCAGATAGTACTAAAGTTTTCTGTGGCCATGAATACAGTCTTCAGAATTTGAAATTTGCAGCCCACGTTGAACCAGATAATGAGGAGGTCAAGAAAAAGATTGCCTGGTCACAGAACATGAGAGAACAGAACAAACCAACAGTGTGTACAACTCATATACATTACACATTATTTAATAAATAGAGTGCTTGTTTAAATGTGCTTTTCGGAATCTACAACTCTTATTTCATAATATTTTTAACCAACTTCTAAAAAAAGTTTCCAATTTGACCTGTATATTTGTCCATGATTATCTTATATTTCGTAAATCGATCAAGGTTTTCATGCTTTAACCGACTTCAATAAAAAAAACATTTTCAGTTTGATTGATATGTATGTATGTTTGTCAGTTATTATTTGCTTATGAAGTTGTTTCCTCTTTTTTTAATCTGGTTCTTGTGTCAGTTAGCCCCTTTATTGAGAAAAGTTGTATATTACTTCATGTCTACTACCCATTGAGTTGAAATCCAGGAGAGAGATAAAGTACTTTATATACATGCTTTTACCCATTGTCTCACCCACATAGTTAGATTTTTTTTTAATTAATAATCAGGCTCCTGTTGTTATAATATGACATAAAATACATACACACTTAAATGTTAAGACCATAAGCTTTTTACAACAAAATGTTTAACAAAATACATCAGTTTTTAAGGAATAGACAACTATGCATAGTTGCATAGAATACTAGATGTCCTATGCTGTTTTACTCGGGTTTATGGTTACTGGTTCGCTCCTGAGTTGTAGTGATGTAATATAACCAATAGCCCTCCTCAATAAATAAACTATCTAACACAAAAATATTTTTTTAATTGGAACTAGTAGTTCCTGAGATTATTGCATTCAAACAAATATAAAAACTCTTCAGCTTTATAATATTAGTATAGATAACATCCAGAGATGCTGGTCTGATTGTATAGTGTAGTAGTAGTAATATTTAATTATTAAATAATACTGTTTACCAATGATCTATTTCTTAATTTGTGATTGCAGGTGCCTTCAACGATATCTGAAGAAAAACTCTACAATCCATTCATGAGGGTCACAGTACCGTCTGTCATGAAACATGCAAAGAAGGACACTCCCATAGAAACTATGAGAGCCATTCGTTTAGAAAAAGATAATTTTAGGGGTTAAATCATGTACAAAACATGCATGCTTCATTTTTTGTTGTATTTAACATATACTCTTGTTATTTAAATTAAACGGTTATCAAATAAAAATAAACATTTCAATATATAAAAATCTATATTTATATTAACTTAATATTAAAGCTGATGATCACAAAGGAATTAACTGCTAGTGTTTGAAGACAGCAACTGTCATTGCTCTTTCTTAATGTAAGCCGACATTTCCTCTGCATATTTTTCCTTCGATCTTTCAAACATAGCGACATACACCTGTAATTAATATATTGCAAGTTTAATAAAAACTTGTAAAATGGAGCATTTTCTAAATGTCTAACAACTTGCTAAATGCAATTAGAATCCGTTATCTTGAAAATGTATGTACAAACTTATAATCAAAGTAAGAACCAAACCTATTAAATTAAAAAAATTCTTCCTAATTTTTTTTACAAGTATTTATAGCTTTTAAGCGTTTTTAGTGTTAAACATTAAATAAATGGTTACCCTTTTTTCTTCATTTGTTAATGCTCTCCATCGTGATGCAAGTTGACGAGTGACTTCTTGTTTTGATGGTTCAGATCCCATTTCAGTTGTAGTTTCAGCTACAACCACTGGTCTTTGCTCTTGGCAAAATTGGAAAAATGCATTACATGGCTTCTTTGGGGCATTTGGATCTCTCTCAGGCTGAAATTAACAGTACACATAGTTTTTAAGTCAATAATCAATTTTAAATAGTTATTTTACTTGTTGACTTACTTTATCTGCTTTGCTTTTTCGTTTGGGTGCAGGTTTTTTGGCGCCAGAAGTGTTTTGTTTATCCACTTGTTTTGATGCAGTCTGTGTTTTGGCTCCGGCACGCGGAGCCCGCGCTGTAACCTCAGGTTTTGTTTCTACTTCGACTGAAGCCGTTCGGAAGGGATCTCCATGTTTATCCAGTCTTTCTATCAATAACTTTATATCCTTTTTGTATCGTTTCGTAATTTTTTTAACTTCGTGTATTCTGAAATAATTTTAAAAATATATTTCGGTCCACTTTTATCACTATGTTTAACGAAATTTGTTAATAACAACGAACCTATTCACGATTCTTTCATTATCCTGTTGCAACACTTCACATCGTTCTAATAACAATTGATATTTTCTCCTATAAATCTCTTCTTCTGATGGTAAACTAACCATATCATCTGAGTCGTCAGAAATATTCGAGCTGAGTTGCTGGACTGTCATTTTAATTTATTTCACGGCTTCAAAGTTCAACACAACCAAATTTCTTTTTATTTAGTTGTCGGTTGTCATTTGGTTATATTTTGTTAGAGTCGTAATGTTGGTATTAGAGGTCGGATACTCAGTTTGACACTTAATAAAATCAGTAAAATTTTTACAAAATAAATAAAATAACAATCAATTATATTACAAAGACACATAAAACCTATATACACTCTCATAAACATTGCTATTATTTACTGGTAATATCTTTTATAATTTCGTTTCACTGAGCTTTGTCTAAAAACAATTTTTCTATACGTATCCGATCGAAAACAACATATTGTCATCACGAGATTATTTTTATTTCCGGAAAATGACAACAGAATGCGCGCGCAAATGCTGATTTATACTTGGCGCGAAACTGAAGGTATCTCAATGCTTATAATTTCAGTCAGTTCAGTACCTATCCATTTTACCTCTCGACTCCCATCCTCCTCCCTGGCAAAGCGCGATTGCGCAGTGCGTTTACTTATGCAGATCAGGTGTGCGGTACATTTTATAATAAGAACCGCATGGTGCTGCACCTATAGTTTGTTTATTTAAACTATTTAAGTATTAATGATTTTAAATTGTGACAAAATATCCTAAAGCAATGGCATCATTACGAAAAAAATCGTCGTTTATGTTTTATCATTAAATATTTGTTTATTGTTAGATATGGTGAATAATTCTTACATTGCAGTAAAATTAAAAAAAAAGAAAGTGATTTCCTATCCAAATGAATTCGAAAAATAGCAATGAAATGGATTCCGGCACTTTCGAAGCGAACTATGTTTACTTATTTCATATTATTATTTCTATTATATTTATTTTATGTTTTGAATACTTGTTTAGTTGACGAAAGAAAGGTAAGTTAATATTACTTATATCGTAATCATAAAAAGAAATCTTATTTATAAATGAAATATTAAATAATTGCATGGAACTAAATTAATTGTATTTATTACAAAATAATTAAAGCCGGCAAAATAACACGTCCATCACATTTTATGCATATACGATTTATTATGATATTCTAAAAGAAAATAATTTATTTTACGTTTAAAAATTTTAATTTTCAGTTTTCTTTTAAGTATTTTTCCCTTAAAAATCACGTTTCCAAATACAAAAGCGTGACGAGACGATTCGCCGCACTCTTAGGTTACAATTTCGATGGCAACGAATACATGAGACTCAGAAAACCGAACCAGATACCAACAAAGAGACTGCCGGATGCCTTGATTATAGGGGTTAAGAAATGTGGGACGCGAGCGCTTTTAGAATTTTTGAGGTGAACATTTATTACGAGTACATCTTGGAAATGGTTTCTATTATCCACATAGTTATTATGTGTCATAATAATAATATATTACGCAACAATAAGACGAAATACAATATTTATCTAAATATAAAAATGTCTGTTATGGGAGATTTATTTGAATATGATTTTTCAGATTACACCCAGATGTAAGGGCTGCTGGATCAGAAGTGCATTTCTTCGACAAGTATTATCATAAAGGCTTCGAATGGTACAGGTGCTAGAACAGTTTGTTTATATTACAGGGTTTATTATACCGCTCCATCAAAATAATATAATTTAATTATTCTCTGTTTCTATATTAAAATCAGCCGTAATCACAATAATCTTCATGTTGTGGTAAAAAAAAATATTTTTTAATTTGGAAGATTACAAATTATCTTTCGGCCGGTAAACCAAATGTTCGAATGAATGAATGAATATAAAAAAAAAAAAAACAGTTTATATTTGGAATAAAATCATATTTTATAACAATTTTAGAGAGAAAATGCCTCCCACCCTTGAAGGTCAGATTACAATGGAGAAAACACCTTCGTATTGGGTAACAAGGTCTGCACCGAGACGCGTGTACTCTATGAACCCTTCAGTTAAACTAATAGCGGTTGTTCGCGATCCAGTAACAAGGGCTATAAGCGATTATACACAATCTGCCAGGTAAAACTTATTATTATCAAACTCGTATTTAGATTCAATACAACTAAAATTATCCATTCCGATTTTTTTAAGTTACCCAATTAATTTATCATCAACTAATATATTTTAACCTTTCACGATTTATGTTTTTTTATTGAATTTCCTTATTATTTTTTCGTAAAATTTGGTCAAAGTTGTATCCATCGTGTTTAAAAAGTTAAGTGTACCTCTGATTCTAATAGCGATTAGAGCCGTTAAATATACATTAATATAATACATAAAATACATTATCACTAAAATATATATACCCTAAAAGCGAATATTACATAAGAACCAAGTCCAGACTATAACCCATATTTATTTAATAAATTAATATTTTCCATTTTTTTAAAGCAAAAGGTCAAGTTTGCCACGCTTTGAAGATCTAGCCCTAGTAAATAGCACGGTAACATGGGGTGGGCCATGGTCTGTAGTGGATTCTTCATGGCCTCCAGTAAGATTGGGCATTTATGCTAGACCACTAAGACGCTGGTTGAGAAGATTTCCGAGATCTAGGATTTTATTTATCAGCGGTGAAAGATTGGTAGTGGATCCGGCAGCTGAAATGGCACGAGTTCAGGTAATAATTAAAAAAAAATTACAATCTTTTACCTAGACACTGATAGCAATAATGTTTCAACCCACAAAAAGTCAAATTCAGAGATATTGATTTTTTTTGATAAAGCATTTTACGTTAAACAATATATTTAAAAATTCAAGTATTTTAAAATAAATAAGTACGGAAAAAAGTTACTTAATTTAATGTTTAGAATATACTCTCCTATATCTGAAAAAGTTATTATTACATTAAACTTTTTATTATACCAATCTGAATTTAATTTTTTATACCTTTTATCAATGTAGAAAAGATTAATATATATACTTCTTTAAATAAATTAATTAAGAATAGGTTTGACATCATTAAACGTCACTCTCAAACTGACGTCTGTGTGGCTTGACGCAATATTGCTTATCAGTCTCCGACTATCTATTGTAAGAAAACAACGCCTAAACTATTTATTTCGGTAAATATTTTATAATGTTTTAAAAACTAATCTTAATAATAAAAAGCTAATATTTAATTCACGAAATTATTTTAAATAACAGCATTTCAGTGGTTTTTATATCTTTTGATATCCAGATAGTCCAGATTTAATCTTTACTTTAAAACGAAATCTCAAACTTTTATTTCTATTTATTCCATGTATTTTCTTTTCTGTTCTTGTTTTCTTGACACAAAATCTAAAATATGATGTGTAGATTTTGAATGAATAATTTCAAGAAAAAAGTAAATGAGTGCCATTTTTTCAGGATTTCTTGGGTCTGAAGCTTGTGATAACTGATAAACATTTCTATTTCAATTCAACAAAAGGTTTTCCGTGTCTCCTTAAATCGGAAAGTCGATCCACACCACATTGTCTTGGCAAAAATAAGGGCAGGAGCCATCCTTTTATCGACCCTGTGGCTATAGAGCGACTCAGGGAATTTTATAGACCGTACAATGAGAAATTTTACGAGTTATCCGGTATAAATTTTGGGTGGCCATAAAGAAATTATCATAATTTTAGGATCGATCAAGGGTAGGAAAACATTTAATTTTTGATAAATGAACGATGTATGGCGTTGGAATATGGTAGAGCAAAATAAATGTGATAGTTTCATGCCAATTTAAATAGAACTTTAGACTGAAGCATGCCACGATTAGAATATTGTAATAACTTGATTGTTTTCTCCTTACTTTAACATTTTAATTTTGCATTGAAAGATATAGTTAAAATTATTTTGATGTGTTCAGTTAATACGTATCATTTTATTATAAATTATTGTATTAAAAGTATTTAAAATATTAAAACATATTGCACATTTATACAGTAATTTAAATAGAACATAGTATACATTTGTAGTGCTTTAATTATAAACAAAATCACTAACATATCTATTTCAAATGCCATTAAGCGTATTGTCAAATGAATATTATAGTTATGATCTCACCGTTTATGTATAAAATAGTTCCTAAAATTAGGTTGTTAGAAAATTTTTATATTATGAAAAAAAATGTATGGTAAAAAAGATGATGTTGGTAGCATTGCTTTCTTTAAATTTAAAAAAGTCGTTGATCGATATTTTGCCTATTTATATTTATATTCAATCCGTTCATAACTAGTTTTGATCACAAAGTAATAGTAATCAAACTAAACAATTATTGTATTTTTCTTCTACCAAATAATTTATTATTGAATCAAAGTTAATTTCTAAAAAATACTTCACTTATTGTCAATTTACATATCCGATATATTTAACTATTTTAAACCGTTACAAAAATTAAAGAGTAAAAAGAAATACGTCATTATAACAAGATGAGGATAAAATTTTGTTAATTATCCGTGTTATAAAACAATTAAAACAACGATATACGATGTAAGTAAATAAAGTATTTCCTAACCTTATTCAGGTGATTTTAAACATTTATATATCACGCTTGCTTTCATTCAATCCGTCGAAATATAGATTATAGTTTTACTGAATATAATAAAAGATATTTTTTCAATATATTGGCATTTTATATAACAACTTCTGTTAAACTTTGAAATGTCGTGATTAATCTAAAATATTAATTAATTTTTTTTTTAATAAAAATTGAGAAAAATATCAGAGATACAACGCACACACTACTAGTTCTTTTCCATAATAACGAAATCGCGAAACAAAAATTTTACACAAATGAATTGTTTGATTTCATGAAATAAATAAAACGACATTTCGAATAAGAGCAGAATATATTTCATACATTATTGTATGTGTGTTGTAATAGTATATGGTTTTATGTTTATAAGTATTTAGTAAGCTTCTATCAAACATTGGTTGTGTACGTAAACGATTAAACTATAAATATTTTAGTACTATCTAATAAAAATATATGATTAAAAACATTGTTTTTTTTTTTTAAGTATGTAGTAGTAGTGTACGTAAATAAATTCTGTCTTTTTGACTTATATAAGATTTTTAATATCCTGATATTTCAAATGATATAACTGATATGTTATAAGCTCATCAATTTTGGCACCTAGAATACCGACTTTGTACGACGTTGCCTATCAACCAGTTTGCGAATGAGTATGAGAAGTGAAAGTATCTTTGGGCCAACTACTATATTAAACGCATCACACTCAACGGCCTTGTTTCGGGGATCCGAAAACACTCACAACACAAACACCCAGCGGGGATCGAACCCGCGACCGTTAGCGCTTCAGTCAGTTGTAGTGACCACTGCGCCAACGTGTCAGTCTATATTTGATATGCTTGTCAAAATTTTAAATTGGTAGAGATTTTTTATATCAAATAGTATGAACGTAACATATCTTTAGGTATAAAATATCACTGGATACTATTTATAACATTAAAATTATCTTAACATCTGCTTTGGAAGGCCCAATACTTCTTCAGTCACTAAATAAGTAGACATAAAAAAAGGTCCTAATAAACTAAGATTCTCCTCCGTTTTTTTGAAGCTGGTTAAAAAAATTAATAAATACAACAGTTATCAAAGTGTAATTTCTTTTTTTATAAATTCATTTTTTTTTTGCATATAAAATGCTCTAAGTAGTCCATTAGTTCCAATATTCAGTCATATTAAAAATACTATAAAAAAATTTAAACAATATAATCAATAAAAAGTAACACTTGATTCCATCTTTTATTTGGCATATAGGTTTAGAGAACATTTAGTATAATACCCATATATTTGTGTAAAGTTATAAATTACATTATTAGCTGTACAATATTTACATCTGTTCACAATGTATTCTAGTTTTGTTTCTTTAAATCTTCTACATTCAATATAACCAGCTATCTACAATTCAGTAAAAATTATTTTTTCTATCTTTGTAAATGAAATATGTACAATTTTGTAACATATTTAAAACATGGTTTGTAGCATTAAAGAATAATATCCTTAAATGATTGTTGTACTGTTACGAACATTTCTAAAATGTTGTTAGCTGGTTTGTGAATTAATCAATATAAAATATAAACATAAAAGCTTTACATCAAGTTGTATTTAACATTTCAACGCATCTAAACATTTAGTGAATTTAACACAGTTCTCTATAGATTTTATTATATTGCAGGCCACTTTTGTCAATTTAGATATTAAAAATATATTATTGGAAAATATATCTGTGCGCACATTAAGTGGAAATAAGAATGGCAATGTAAATAGGTACAGTAATATATAATTTATATAACCCTTGAAATGTATGTTTATACAATATTGCATATGATGTTGATAGGAAAGTATACACTACAAGCAAAACGTCAGTATATAATATGCATGTTTATAATATATTTTTAAATAGGAATCAATTATTTTAATATTGATAAACAACATTAGTATTCCTTATACACATAGATATAGTTATTAGTCAAAACATCCAATTATGATATATGTTATCGCTTGTAAAGGTCCCAAGAGACCTTTGACTAAAAGGTCTCTTCTATTATTGATAAGGATATAAGGCAGGATTCAAACTTGTATGTTTTACCCTTGCAATAGATATTAAACATCCCTGAAACCTGTTCAAAGTTATTTAATAACTATAAAAGTTTTGAGAGTCAATAAATATCACTAACAGTCAATTGTTTCAGATTTCAAAGTAATGTTAAATAATTTATGTAAATAGTATGAAAGTTTGAGTATAACATACAAGTGTGATTCTGTCCTATGAAAATTAAATATATAAATTTGTTTAATAATAATAAAAATTTGATATAGCTATACCATATCAAATTTTTATAGATTTGTTTGGGCTGTAGAATTGCTTGAACTCCTCGTTTTAATGTTTTGCATTTACAGTTATAAGAATATCTATGCAAAACCACTTCTTATGTACTATTAAAAACCCAATAGGCGCTTTTATTTATTCAAGTGTTATTAGAGATATATACTGGCAAGTTTGTTGGATTTATTTGTACATAAGATATTGAATCAATACCAACAATAGCGAAAACAATGATCACATTATCATTATACTTCGAGTGGAGACTTGCGATTTCACTCCCATAAGGTATATCTTTCGTTTCACTGAAACAGAGAAATATATATATTTATAAAATGAAGACAAGCGTGAAAGAAGATATGTCACCTTTTTTTATTAAAAAAATTGCTGGTAATTGAGCAAGCAGGACATCTGATGTTAAGTGATCATTGTCGCCCATGGACATTTGCAGGACCAGAGGCCTTACAAAAGCGTTAGGGTTCTGGCTCTTACTTACCGTGCGAAATGCAGCTGTATAAGCTACTTAACGCTGTTCTTAAGTGAGAGTGAGGCATTGTCTTGGTCAAGTCTACCAGTTTACGGGCTGTATGTGTGTATCAGCGTGTTACAGCTGGGATCTACCTCATTGAAATCTAATATATAAAAAATATAGCATTTTGGGGTACATGTATTTAATATGTTTCAAATGTTTAAGCAAAACTTTGAACTAAATTTTCTCGCGATTAGAATTTTATGACATATCACTTTCATCCAATTATGTCTTTAATTATAATAAATAATAAGTAGTCATTGTCGTATTGATAGTGGCACTTAATATACTGAACACTCAAATCTTTAAATTTATAGTATTAGTTTGTTATTATAATCTTGATACTAAACCGAAACCATCACGAAAACTTTGCCACAAAATACAATTTAGAAGAGAATAACAATACAAAGGTCAAACATTTATTTATTTTTATAAATTTAAATGTCGCTTGTAATTGAATGCAAATAATATGATACTCATATTTTCTTAGTAAATATAGATTGATTTCTTATATGAACAAAAGTTGTTTTAGGCCTAAATGGTAAAAACAAACTATTTCATTATATTATAACTAATGCTTTACTTACTCAAAACAAATAATACGGAAATGTGGAGATGGTTTCTTAGTTTTTCTAAAATTTTGAACATCTCTATTAAATACGTCAAAATCAACGGCGATATTGCATTGGTCTTCAGCGTTTGCAGTTTGAATTATTCTCAACTTCTTTAAAATTGAACCTATATCAGTGGAATCACCCGGTTTCACAATGGAATTTATTCTATTATTCATACCATCTGGTACACCACTATGGAATTCAGCAATTGCTTCCTTAATACTTGTGAAAAAAGATTTTTTTAAATCCAACCAATTATCACAGTTGCAATTTTGAATTTTGAGAAAATCAAACAAAAATTCCTCCCTTTTCATATCTGTTATTTCATTAGCAACATCTTCTTTAGAAACAACTTCTGCTCTTCCAAAATCATCTTCCGGTGGTAACCAATCTTTCGTAAATGTTTTTAATAAAATCTCACTGTACTTCTTATTTTCTAAGTTCATACAATTGTCATTTTTACTTGTAGATGCTTCAGCACACAGTTCATTTTGTTTTGCAGAAAGTCTCTTAAGAATATTAAAAGGATTTCTTAGTTTTTTCCTTTTATGTAATTTTGGTTCTTCAATGAAACCCTCTTCACTTGACGAACTTGATGTATCAAGCGTAATCTGTTGTCGATTTTCAATTTCATAGCTCTCATTTAAATAATATTCTTCATCATATGATTCATTGAATGTTCTGAGCAGTTTAGAGAAAGCTCTTCTATGCCTCGCTGATGATTTATTATTTTTTTCTAATTCTTTCAACTGTAATGCAAACTTTTTTAGCATATAAAGATTATCATCATGTTGATTGTTATCGCCATTGCTACGACGTCTTTTTCTGCTAGGTTCTCCATCATCATATATTTCTATTGTGTCGACAATAGTTTCTTCGACAACAATATTAAAGTCATTACTGAGCCTTACTCTTGTTTTATATTTTGTATTATAGGACTGTATAAGCCTTTGGAGTGATAGGATATTCTGTTCGTCACTATTTCCTCTTAATATAAGCTGTTTCAATCTGGCAGCAAGTTTTTTTATTTCTTCTAAATTTTGATTTTGTGCAACTATTCTGGAACTTTTATTACTAACATTTCTGTTATTATTATTAAAAATTTTGTTAGAGTTATTAAAATTTCCATTAGTGTTGTTATAATTTCTGTAAGGATAATTATAATTTCTGTAGGTGTTATTAAAATTTGTTTGCCAATATTGTGTCTGAAATCTAGGAATTTGAAATCGAGGATTGAAATACCAAAGAAATTGTCTTTGATATAACATATTAAAATTGACATAGTTATGAGCTTGTCTAGGCCTCCAAAAGTTGTACTGTCGGTATTGAAAGTTTTCATTGGAAAACATGAAATTAGAATATGATGGTACTGCTGGTTCAGATCTATTGCTTAGTCTCCTTATGTGACTCTCATTAACTTCATCATTGGCATAAATATTTGTATCATTTAAAATAGATCTGTCATTTTTAGTCTGTATATTTTTTAGATTAACAGTAAAAATGGTTTTATTTAAATTTATACTACTTGGAATGTAGCTTTTCTGTGGTGTTTTAATAGAAACAATATGTTTAGCTGTTAAATCTGGTAGTGTGTCAAAGAACCTACGGATAACTTTTATATTGCATGGTTTCAGTACTCTGTTCTTTAATTTTTGTAGTTTTTTCAGTCCATATAAGGCTTTATTTTTCCTAATTATTTTCTTATTATCGAATTCATCTGTAACAGTAAAAATTAAATTTATTTTCAGTATCATCCATTTTTTATTAATAAATACATTATAAAACTAAGGCACACATATATTTTATTATTTACACCAATGGTAGTTCATCATTTACTAAAATTATTTTGTTCTGATGACAAAAAAAAATACCTAAAAAAAGTAATTTTAATAACCGTTATAACGTGACATGAAGGTCTGTTTCACGAATAATGGCATAGACAATATCAATTAATTATTTTTATTTTCTTAACTATTGTTTCTGAACATTGCTAACTTACCAATTGCACTATTTCTTTCACTATCCTTTTCTATCATTTCAGAATCTTGATTACTATCACTATTATTTCCACTTTCATTATTATTTGTGGAATATTTCTGATTAATCAATAACTCTTTTGTGTTACTTTCATGATCTCCAGTATCATTATTGTTATTTGTTTTTTCAACACTAGGAGATAATACGATAACATCTTCACTTTCATTCGCAATGGTTTCTGGTTTCTCATGCCTATACACTCGATAACCCAAGCGACTGAGAGATGCATACACTTTGTATTGCAGTAGTGTAATTTTTTCTGTTAATAGTAAGGAATAGGCTTGTTGCAGTGATACTTTTACATCATGAAATTTCAGTTGTAGACAATTCTGAAAAAACAAACAACACTAACTGTTTTAAAACTAATACTTTAATTGTTAGGTTAATTGAATTTGTTAATAGTAAATCAATAGTGATAAAGTTTAAATATAAAATTCCAGTGAAAATTAGCATTAAAATTTTCGAACTTGATAATTACTAAATTGTCATCAAGTGAGATTATTTGTTTTTATTACTTTTATTCTTTATAGTCCTATGTTTCATTTAAATAGTGTTTTTATCAGAAAGTTAAAGTTCAGCTGACAAATATACAAATTACATTAATAAATAAATAAATAACATATAAACTTACGATTTCCATAAGAAATAAAGCTTCTTCTGGCCTTAGGAATAATTGTTTGCCCTTGTTGTGTCCCAAATATTGCCAATAGCCCCCTACTTTTTGTGTAACTTCTGCTAACATTAATTCTTCTCTCCACACTGCATGACTTAATGCCCCACTGAAGAATTATAAAGTAGAAACATTAATATCAAGATCTTTAGTTCAAGCTTATTATTTTTTGAATTATGATTTAACTCTTGTGTACAAAAAAGGAAAAATGCATGTAAGATATACTATGTTTCATATAAAATATATGTTAACCTGAATAATATACAGTAAGATTTTTATAATTTACATAATATACCTTTTTTCAATACGCTCGACTTCGATTAAATGTTTTCTAGCCTCTACGGCAGCTTGTATTTGTTTTTGCTCCAACCAAGATCCAGTTGGGAAAACATTTTTGACGCCGTTTTCGGGCAGTGTGGCTTCGATTTTCGTGGCACCTTTGGAGACAAGTTCATAGCCTCTGAACACATAACAAACAGACAAAAATGAAATTTAGTGATTACATTTCACGTGTATTCTTAAAGATCAGAGCAGGTCACTTACGATAATATCTTTTTGCAACTCATTTTTACTCAATACTGAGGAGCACAGTTAGATCACATTAATTAGTAATATAATAAAGAAGAGAAAAAACGATTAAACTACATTCACCGGTATAAAAAATGATATTATTATACATGTGTAAATAAAGTAAAATCTCGTACACCTAACACATGTCAAAGCAACTTGACAATTGACGTATTAAAAATTGCAATTTGCACAAATTGCAAAAAATTAAGTTGCCATTTGTATTAAGTCTCAATTTGTAATTTAGTCTCAATTAGTGATGACATATGTTTATTTTTGAGGTTATCAAGAAAAGGATTATGTCTTTTCAGCTTAACTTTTTTTTTTCAAATAAAACTGCTCGTAATAATTATGGAATTTATTGAAAGAGTGGCGGCATCTATTGGCATATTCTTCCAACAATTTTAATGATATTGATATTATTATTATTATTATACTGTTGACTTTGAATTGGGTAGTTACAAATATTTCTTGTAAATATTTTATTATACAAAGAAAATATTGCGAATTTTTATTGATACGTCGAGATAATTACATATAAAAACATATCTTACTGTGAAACTAAAAGTAAACACGTTCAAATATTTTGACACTAATAAGTAGACAATGAAAATAAGGATGAAATGAATGTACAAACATGCTCAAGAAAAATTATGAATTCAATTCAATTCAATTCTTTGGTTAATGGCTTCTAGTTGTGCCAATTAGACACATGTTAAAAATTATGAAAAGAAAAATGTTTTTCAAAATATACGTATTATTTTTATTATTTATTTTTCTCATTTATTTAGTACATTATTTTGTTGCTTTTATAACTGGTTAATATTATATATGTATCATTGATGTTTAAGTATGCTGATGTCTAACCTTACTTCACTGCGCAATAGTTTTGCGCATCAGGTTTCCTCGCGATGTTCTTCCTTCATCATTGAACACTATTGATGCCTATGAGTTTCAAACGCATATCGGATATCGAACGATAAAATTATTTTTTCAAATCAGTTAGGAAGATCCTGAGATTAACGTGTTCAAAGAAACAAATTTCATTTGTTATATCTAAGTACCTGGATGACCGAGCAAAGCTCAGGTAAAAAGATTTTTTTTTGGTAATCGTATTTTTTGGAAATTATATTTAGATTTTCTAGTAATAAAAAAAATAGAAGCAGTTTTTCATTGCCTGAAAACACGGACAAAACGATGTTTTCTAAATGTGAAATTTAGCTTGATCGATATTTAAATTCACTGTCCAAAAAAAATTAGTCAACATTGTTTTAGGAGTCTGTGCCAAACCAAACTAGTAATATAACTACCTACCTTAACGTTATAATGTTCTTCTACCCCCTCCCAACCTTCAATATCCTCTTATTTTTTCTATTTAATTAGACGATCTGCTAACAACGACTTATATTATAAACTAAAACCTTCAAAACTTATTGATGTAAAAAAAAACAAAACCACAAACTAAACTTTTAAAGTTTTTGTATTATCATGTTTTTTATTTTGTTTTTATGTATTGATTCTGATCTGGTTGTTCTTTGGTACATAAATAAATAAAAATAACAAATGCAGGTAGGTATAATAATGTATAAAAAATATGTCGGAATTCTGATAGGCGTAGATACAATTACATGTAGGTATGACTACAATAAATAAACAAAATAAAAAAAACATGATAAAACAAGATAAGAGGATATGGAAGATGTCTTTCAAATGTTTAATACATCACGTGGTTTAAATTTGAGAATAATTTATAAAATAAAAGACGGCAAATGGAAAGTTGTGAGATATATTAAGATAAGATTGATTTTAAAAAATTAAAATGAACTTAAAAAAAAGATTTCTTGTGACATGATATTGTATATAAGGATATTTCATAATTGTATATTGTTCTAATTATAGTATTCGTTTAAATACTTTTTGCTTTATTTGTTAAATTTAGTTCGGCTTAGAACCATTTTTATTTGATCTTAAAATGGTTACATACACAATTTTAAATAGGTAGTATACATATGAATATTGTTTTAGGTACTAAATACAAATGCAATACACACAAATGTGCAATGTAATTTTTTTTTCTATTTTGATTTTAGAAAGTAACATTTATTTATGTTTGTTACGCACGTATCCTGGGCTATAAAATCCAAAAATTTCTTTATAATACAATTTTAATCAAAATCAGTCTAGACATATAAATTCCAAAAATAGATACATACATTATACAAATATAAAATGCTTTTATAATTTAAATAAATTAAATAATATTACTCCGTGCTTATATATATTTCGTTACTAGAATAATTTAATTAGTCAGTCTCAGGTGTACATCTGAACGTCATTATTAAAGTTTGTCGTACTGGATACGTTTTCTAACTTAAAACAATGTTAGCACAATCTAATTGCAGTGTTCATTCCAACAAGACGTGAACTCAATTTCCAGTTCTATTTGCTATCTTTGTATCTAACTAAAGTCCTCGACTTCGCCTGAGCAGCGAAACAATTAACCCTGTACATGTCGTAGACAGAACAAACATCGCACTGGTAGAGTCAAGTTCGTCGACTTTTCAATTCGGTCGGGTAATAACGGTAGCGTAAGCTACGATACTAGAGTCGCGTAGTATCTACGTTGAGCGTAGCATGTTGGTAGCTTCTCTGACGGCTATCGATTAGACGCACGGTCCAAACCGAGTTTCAACGAACACACCCGAACGCGCCCGGCGCTATACGAACCGCGTACATACATAGCGGAAGTAATGAAATGTACAAAGGATATGAACCGGAAAAATTGTCGCTCTCCTTTTTCCACGCATCTTATATCCGTCTAAAAGGACTTTCCTGACAGTTTTTCTTTCCGTTTTGCCATAGGCTTAAATAATATACAATAATATTATTCAATATTTGATTTACTAATACTCATAATATTAGTACCGTTTTTTAAGGATCATGAGCTAGTTTTTGTTATACGCTAAAATTGTATTGCACTTCTAGGATTTTAAAGATCTTTTCTACGTGCTTCATATCTGAGGGTACTGGAAAAGCTTCCACTTTTAAAAGTGAGAGGATCATTAACGTTAAGGTTAATTGGTTGTATGCACGTCGAGGGCCTACTTCAGATGTAGAATGTTCCGCGTTACGACTGCAGCCCTCGAGTGCTGAAGGCGATTTAACGTATTGTAATACGAGTTTATACGAGGCGCCGCCCCCTCGCACGGCGTCTTGCTGGCGACTTTAGTTTAAAGATCACGATAGTCGTCCGTTAACGCAGGCTAAAGCCGGCCGGCATCGATTCAATCGTTCCATGTTTGAAATTTCAAAATTTCGATTCACCATTCTGTTTCTGTTGACGCCGCCGTCGATCGAATGCCGGGGGATGGGGTGGCGCACCCCGCCATACGGTTTTATTTATGGTATATTTTGACGTGCGCTTTCGCTGCTAACTTCATGTTGCCTAGATAATGGGGTGATGGATAGTGTTATCGGTCGCTATTCACCGTGAACTGTACTTGTACCGCGCTCTTATTATTGCAGTGTTTCACGGAAAATCCGAAAGCTTTACTGATTTGCATAGAGCTGCAGGTTTCATTATTTTTAAGTAGAATGACCGGCGTTTCAATTGACATTTTTTGGTAAAGACAGTTTAACTACATTGTGCTTAAATATGGCAAATATCTACAGTTAAAATGATAAAAGTGGTGTGTTTCAATTTATAACAAGTAAAAAATATCTACTAGTATTAAAAAAATTAACAAAAATCCAGAATATATTGGTGAATTGTCAGTTGCTGTTAAATAAAAGGTAAGTTGCGATTATTTTTAATATAACATTACATTATTTTTATTATATTTTTACAAAAGGTTTTTTAAAATATTTTTTTTTTCAATTAATTTATGTGTGATATAATTAGATTGGTCTTTAAAATAAATACAATAAATCTCACATCCTACATTTTATATATTGCACATTTATTAATGTTTATCCAAGTGTAAACATGAAAGGCCGGTTTTAGTGGAAGCGCCATCTATTAACAGTTTCGTTATGTTTGCATTAGTTCCCTAAGTTGTCACTACTCCCAGCGCCAAAGTGTCAGCCGGCGGCACGCCTGCAGTCACGCGGCGTTGACGCGCGTCGCAACATGGTTGCGTGGGTGTAGATCGTTCGGTGATAAACTATACTTGTTTTCTTTCTTATCAACTTTACTACTAGTGTTTTCACTCTATTTAGCGTCTATCAACACCTTGGATCAAATTGCGGAATGTTTCAACTGAGTGTGTAGTGTTATACCTACATGAAAGTGTTGGGGCTGTGTGAGTGTTTTGTTATTGCAGCGGCCGACAGGGGCAGGATTTTGGCGGTGCATTAAAGGTCTAGGACCGGCATGAGGAAAATAAACGGTAGGTTAAGTTATTATTATTGATTTAACTGCACATGTTTTAAGTAATTTAATGCATACAGATAAGAATACCGTGTGAAAAGCCGACCACGTTCTGGTCAAAGATAACGACACCGAAACCGTTGCAAGGGAAGATCAAACTTAAAACGTAGCGAATAAAATTGATAGCATTTGAGTTTTCATGTAAAATTATGATAACCTTATGCTGACTTATCTATACATCGATTCAGAGACGTTAACACTTAACTCTTGTATTTTTTAATCATTTTACACGTTATATACTTTTATCTGTAGAAGTACTGTTTTGTTATGAAATTATTAAAAAATGTTGTTACATTTAGAAAGCGTTATGATTTGTTTTTGATGTTACACGTAGCAATGACTTGTGGTACGCGTACTGAACGGTGGCAATGAAAGAAAGCAATGATGAAGAAACTTCTCCTATTATACTGACAATAGTCGAGCCTCAATAAAAAGTTATTACCCGAACACATCTCGAAATAGAGTTGCCTAAGTGAGGAGCGACCGAAATCATTAAGCGTAGCAGATCCCATACAAATGGTCTATAAACGTAATCCTACAATGTTCGATGGGCTGAGTCGAAATGTGTTATGAAAGAGTTTGTTGGGCCACGACCAATAAAAAATATAATTTGAAATTATTGTTTTCGTTAAAAAATATTCCTTAAGCAAAGGTCAGGAAAGGCCATAAGAAATTGCGTCAGAATCTGGTGAATGATTTTAAAACATAACATATATATTTGTATGTAAATTATATTCAACTTCATTATCAACTAGTCAAGGTTAACTTGTGCTTGCCGCAGAAATATGAGAAGCGATGGAAATGCAATATATTATTTATATTGCATTCGTCTGCATGTGAATATAACTGAGATTAGCTGCCAATGATTTCCAGTGTATCGCTAAAACGCACTGGGAGGTCGGATATTAGCGGCGACAGCCACAAGATTTATTGTTTAATGATTGCGAGTGACACAGAGCACAACGCAGAACACCTATTTGTTTTAATAACATGCTCGAATGAAGACACATACAGTGCGCCAAGCTGCCATTCGATGTCAATATGTTTCATGTTTGAAACTAAAGATAGTTTAAGAATTTACAAAATGATTTTCACTTGTACTATTGAAATGCATACAGACATAAAATTTAAAAACTAGTCGTGAGATTAGAAAGTTCTCATTAAATTTTCAAACATAAGGTTTTTGAATTACAATCTACTTAAACAATCGTTTTCGATGTTGATTGTTAGAGATGGTATTAAGTTGAACATGCAAGAATTTCACGAGTTGAAAAGTTGATGGCATTCTTCAAAGTTCAATGGTCGCAGGCCGCAGCTTAGTTAATATGCCTGCACGTAGCGGCAGAAAATCAAATAAACAGTCGCTTTCATCTCCGGTTTATCGGCGATGCACTTCGTAGCCTTGCACTTTACCGTGTGTTCAACACAACTGTTCATTCCCGCGACCATTACTCAGACCGTCGAGGTTGTCGACTTAATTCATTATCGATCGTGCATTCCGATAAAAAAAATGTTATCCATAAACTGTTATGCTCAACAATTTCATAAAATGATTAAACAAGCGATTAAATAGAATTAATTTGTATTCAATGTAACTGTTTATTCGTGTAAAGTGTTAATTAATTCACATTTATTAAAATTTAATTGAGATAAATCAGTGGTTGGTAATTAATTACCATAAACTTCATAACAGATCAATCGAAGCGAGTGAATCGAATATTCCTATTCGATGCTCCAATATTGTTCCCTGCTCGCTGAACCACATCGTCTATTTGCTGGAGATTAATAACAATTTCAAACATTTAATACGACTGATGTAGTATACAGATAATGCTCCTATTGATTTTACCAGTGGTTCGAAACACTCCAATATTGACAATGAGCGGTAGTTTAGAAGCTTCTACGTGCCCAGGGACTAGATGAGAGGACTACGTGACTCCCAGTTCATTGCTCTAGTTTTTTACCACTTGATCTCGTGAATGAGTCTGTGGACCTTGGCGCGGACATAGTTCTTAAGAAACAGGATCTATCGTTATACAAAAAGCTTATGCATCATAATGATTCTATTTCAGTAAAAAGTAGTTTCTTATACTGTATACAAAAATAAAATTGACCCTTAGAAGTCACGCTAAAATAAGTAAATCAGAAAGTTTAGTTTAATGAAGTAATTCCGTAACTGTATCTCAGAAGAAATGCTTACTGGCGTAAACATGATCATTTTCGGGCTCAACCATTTTTTCGTAAGAAATCAATCAGTCACTTGGTGTGTCGATGTTGTGAATGCTGATTTTCAATAGAACATTAACACTGAATATGGTGGCGCCGCGCGTGATTGCCATTTTGATTGAGATCACACGTCTGTTACAAATTGTCGCTCTAAATCGCACGTGACAGTAATATGTTTACTCGTTACTATGCAACGATAAACGAATCATTTGAAAATTTACAAAGTTTAAAAATAAAATAACACATCCCTAACATTGGATTCTTATCCAGAAAGAATGTTTTATTGATTTTTTTTCCTTTTATGCATTTAATGCAAAAAGGTGTACAAAATTTACAATTTTAAAAACTTGTCCACGATGGTAACAAATACATTTGCTTATTTATATATATAAAAAAAGAATTTGTAAAATATTAGAGTCATTAGCATCTTTATTTTTATTTAAAGTTTGCCATACCTTTCTGCGCGTCGGACTTTAATAAAGATACAGTAATTTCCATCTTTAATTTAAAACAGGTAAGAGAGTGTACGTTGTTCGCTCGTTTGCTCCGAGGGTGGTGTGATATATTCAGAGCCCATTTAAATATTCCCAAGGGTGATAAGGGGAAGGGATGCGAACCGGTTAATCAAGTAACGTGATCCATTTATCTGGAGCACTCTTGATACGGTGTCTCTGAGCTTTAGAGTATTGGAGGCTCGTTTGGGGTTGAGATTGGATTCCAAGATTAAGTAAATTATTTCTTGTTTATTAATATTAAATTATGGGATTTGATGGTAGTTTAGATAACAATAAATTGGAAAGCGAAATAGGTTAACAGTCTTAAATAAAGCACGTGATTTCAAATAATATAACGTTAATATTATTTAAAGTTCTCCATTTAAATCAGACTTGTAAATCTTTATTTACTATGAAAATTGCACCTACTTCTGTTAGCCATAAAGTTGTCTCGGAGACAAGAGTGAAATACGAGAGAGTCTAGAAAATGTAGATGCCCTATTGGCAATGAATATTCAAACTCGAATTCTTGATAGCAATATCAATGGAATTAGATCGATCGCGATGCAGTGAAATTGGAAACAGAGTCGCTCGGGTGCAGCATTTCCACGTTTTACTGCATTCGATCTATTTACGTGTTTATGAATGCCGATAAAGCTTAAGCACGTTGAACTGTTCCGTGTCGACCAATGTTTCGAAAGATTTTGTATTATGCATTTCAAACGGTTTTTCGTTTGTTGCATCTTAAGAAGGTCTGAATAGAGAAGAAATGTTTGAAATACCTACATATATTTTTGTGAGTAATGTTGTGAGTATGTTATTTAGTATTGGAATGTTATTTATCATATTTTTGCTTTGAATTTATTTTCTAAACTTTTTTTATGATTCAATAATTCATGAATTGAGTCGTGAAGGATAAATTTCGTTAAAAATTTTATAATTAAGGTTGCTGTTTATTATATACTTATCGTGTTAATTAATTCATGTATTTTTTTATTTTTTTGATATAAAAAACCGGTACACGTAATAAGTTTTTTACCATGCACGATCATCGTCGCCATTTATGTACCTTAAAAAAGAATATTATTTTTTCAATAAATGGGATTACACTAGTATTTACACTTTTTAGCAAGTCAATAAATAGTATTGCAGATTCTAGTTCTTACATATTCAGATCATTCAACGATTTACATGTCTCGTATTTCTACGAATTTTCTCATTAGAAGAATAGTTTAAAAGATGTTCTTATGTAATGGGATCGCGAGAAAAATCGTGATCTGAAGTAAATCCATTTAAACTGTATGTATTAATGGAGTCTATCCTAAGAACTGATGTTATCGGCATTTGAAATGAATTTAAGAAGGCATTTGTAAAGCTTACAAATAAAACAGTCGAGTGGGCGTGAATTTAGTGTTGCAAATTTAGAATTTAACAAAAGGACAAGGGCATTAGGATGACTGTGACCTTCGTGAGTTTCTCAGAATATAAATCGAACTTTTAATTTAAATATAATGGCTTATGTTTTATTTTAATACATTCGAAGTAATAAATATTATTTGAAATATGATGTTATGGAATTTTGTATTCAAGAACAACAGCTAGGTCTTCTTGGCGATTTTAATCCCAGTTTAGGGCATGGTCCGTCTTACAAATTAACAATAGTTCTCATATCCCTCACAACATCAAACCAATGCTTTATTGGCCTTTTTAAGTATAACTGCTATGTAAATCTAGGGGAATATCTTTTTAAATCTAATTAATATAACAATATAATTAAATCTTTTAAGTTTTGCATGTATACATTTCAAGTTAAAAATATTTTATACGTATAAACAACAATAACAAAGTGCATAAGAATAGCCGGTTTAATCCAGTAATATCGGATCGCGATAAAATAATTATGGCAATTTACATAGTAATCGAGGTAAGGAAATGAACACATTGCAAGTTATAGTTGAATGTCTAACAAAGCAACTCGTTCATCGGCCCGGGAAGTGACGTCATCGCGCAAACTTCCTGTCTTCTCGACCTTCACCTAAAGCCTGCGCGTGACGCCATAACTTGTGACTTTAAAAATATTTTTAAATTAACGATTAAGAAATTGTCGTTTGTTTTTATCAACGATCGTCATGTAAAGAAAAGAGTTTTAGACATATTCAAACCTTTTAAAGTGTGAACATAAATAGTTAGTAGTTTATATTTTATAACTATAGATAAATTACGTTTAAACTAATTGTCGTTAAACCTTGTACTCATTTGTGTTTTATATGCCAAAAGATAGTTTCATCTGTCATACTCAGTTGCTAGCAGAGAACGTCGTCCAAAGTGGCAGGCATTTTGATAGCAAAATTCAATAACATATAACAAATCTATAGTAATAAAATTTAATGTCATTGTTTTAAGTGCTAAGCGTTAACCTAGAAAGATTGGCGTGTATGTTTTGCCACTTCGCTAAAAATAAGTAAAACAATGCTACATTTTCATGGGCAGATTATTCTTGTATAACACAGTTTCAATTATGATTCCAATTCAGCACTTTCCTGAGCGCTCATGTTCAACAAATAAATAACCATTTGAGACTTTCTTGGCTGATTAAACTCAGGTCGTGAGTCACGAGGCTGTCGAAATAGTGAAAAGCCATCTTGCTACCGTGTAACAATACTGTGTTTTGTCCGCTATCGACAATGTGAAGGAAATCCTGTCCGGATCAGGTTGGCCTTTCAATGAATCAAAGTTCGCAATAATGTATACAACGTTTGCAATTTATAGTTTATACTTGTTAGATCCGTTCTTACACTACACGGTTTCATCCATACTGGTCTTTTTAGTAGGTTAAATGTATCTAATTTTCGTTGTACTGATCCTTGCCTTCGACTATTGTTGTATCCTAAGCAATACTATTTTTTACTTTTATTTTTATATCGTGAATACAGATGTACCATTACCAGCATTGCACAATGTGATCCTTCGCCTTGCCTCGATGGTATGCCATTCATTTCTAATATTTCTTATATTTATACATTACTTCGTTATACTTTTTATACATGCCTTCAACTTCAGACTCTTCTTATCACTCTAACTTATTTAAATTCTTTATTTCTATTATTAATTTTCATATTCCTTTTTTTTCTTTTTTTCATATTAGTACATCCTTCACCAGGTTCTTTTAAAAGGCACACAAGGCAGCTCAAATAAATATGCGTCGTCGACTATAATGAGCCATGGAAAATGAAATTACCTTTAAAGTACATTGTCTTAGCTTCCTCGTAATGCATGTAGCTTTGAACAAAATGACTTGAGTCTAGTTTCTCTGAATCTATGTTTTACTTAAATAAAAATTGAATAGAACTTTTTTAGTTATATTGTTTTTCATAGAACTTACAATTTACTAAATTTTAGTGATGGTGCTGCTGATTGCACGTGTTCAAAATTTAATTAGCGCATTAAAAAAAATTGTTTGGATAAGAAGTCATTTTTAATAAACAAAATTCATATAAAGTGTAAGCTACATCCTTGTAAGATTTTATCGCGATCGGTCCGGTAGTTTTCGAGTTTAGTTGCACAATCATGCAAAGATACAAATCGTTGTAACCTCTGGTACATATGAGGATAGATACATATTTATTTTAGAATAACATTTTATTTTTTTGTGAGATCTAAATTTTTCGTGTTTACGAACGATCGATTTTGGTTGCACATAGATTAAATTTCTATGATTAACAAAATTGTGAAGCAATAATATAAAACACTACACATAATTGAAATGTTATATGTAATACATTGATTACAAAGCGTATTATATGTTACAGTCAAGTTTATTTACCGGTCAAAAGTACCTACTTTTAAGTAGCAAAATCAGTCAAAAATACTGAGTCAAGAACAATAAGCTAACCTTTTTGCAAATTTTTGCTTTTTGTTTTCGTTGTTAACCGACTTTCACAAAAGGAGGAAGCTCTCAATACGTCGGGACTCTTTTTTTTGCCAGTCAATAACATGTAAAAGGTTTTACTTGGTGCCGACTTCGAATGTTTTACTAGGCACTGACTTTAAAATCTTGTAGAAAATATTTATTTCTTGTCATTTACTTCATTTGTATCTATTAAATTCGTTTTCAAAGTCAGTTTAATATTTTTTGTAAAACCCTTTTTTATGCAGTATGTATAATTATATAAATAATATCTTGTTTATGTCATTCCTGGTAAAGCGTAGGCTTATGATTAGTCTTATAACTCTATTCAATTGCCTAGGAATTAATGATAGAACAAAAACAGTAAATTGTTTACTAGACATATATTAATGGATCGTTTAAAACGTGATTATATTCTTCTTAGAATTAAGCATAATTACTAGACATTTTATAACGTTTAATAATATATTTATCTAATTTTAACTTAAAGACTAAAAAATTGGTTCGTACTTGAAGACATATTTACAACGATACGATACATCCTGATGTATTTCCCATAAAAGTCCAGACTTCCTCACTTTCGTATGATTATAAAAATATCGTTTTTTTCGGTGCATATACGATAAACTAACTTAAATAATAAAAGTGTAAAGAGGCGGAAATTTATATAAAGTATTCTCAATCAAAACTTAAAACTTCGTCTTAACACGTTAATTAAAAACCAACGCGGGAGGCGGAGTTACATACCTTAAGAAACTACTTAGCTTAAGCCAAAGAGCCTTTTCATTTATAGACTTATAATTCAGTAAATGTAGAATCCAAAAATAAGTTACCATACACACATTATTCCTAACAATGATTAAGGTACGGTCGTCTTATATTTGTATAAAATTTATCAATTACTTTAAATCGCATTGTTACGGTAATAGCATGTAACGTAACATCATTATAACGGTACCTATATGTAATAATGACGTAACGGCCATTGACTGTGAGTTGAGGACACTCGTGAGTTGATACGATAATATTGTGTAAGGCATTGTTCATATGAGCCCACACAGCGTGCTATCGATCGGTTCAAGTTCATAAGGTGGTATTACCTTATAATCTTATATTTTAATTAAAAAAATTGTGTATCCACTTAAAAAAAGACTATTTTTTAGGACTGTAATTATTTTAAAATTGGAAAGTCTTAATAATTACATTATTAAGAGTTGAAATAAATCATTATAATTGAAAGTATTTGCCATTCTTAAATTTGTCACTTGATTAATTTAATAAATTAATATGTAGTTGGTTAGGTATTTTTTATTTTTGATCACAGATAAAATATCATGATAATTATTACTTCGAATCCTGTTTCAAAATAAAAATATACATATTATACATTTAAATCGTGTAGGTATATTAATTATTTTTTTGACATCCTGTTTGTAATAGTTATCAATGATCGTTGCCACGGGCTGTTAATATTGTAAACGCTTTAAAATTTAAATTAAGTTAAAAATATGACCGTTTATATTTTACATTGTCTATGTCATGCGGAATTTAAGGATTTCTAATAAAGCATTATTACGTCAGTTCTCAAAAATTAAAAAAAAAAGACAATTGTTTCAATATGATACTTTTGTACTTTACGTTTGATACATAAACAATATGTTATACATAAACAATATAAACAATATTTTTCTTCTTCTTAACTTATACCTAATAGTTCGTGGTATGTTCTTCGTAACTTCGAAAATACATCTATTTATTACTTTTTTTAGTTTAGATTACATTTTATTGAATAATTTATGTGTGTCTGGAAACGCATAAAGACCTGGTTGCGAGATTAGTTTTAGTTTTAGATTAGTTTTCTTTAATTTTTATATAAATATTATAGACGAAAAGGTGGTAATGTGCCCCCCACATTGTTTTTATCGTTTTAAATAAAAAGTAACAGAAACAAAAATCCAAAAGATACATTATAGGACTTCTTATTTACTTGTTTATACATGTCTTGCTATGAAATAAATGAAACTCGCACAGGATAATCAGAAATATTATTAATTCTTAAATAATCAAATTTGGTATCATGAGATTAAGTGATGGTTATGTGACCCCCTGGGGGGGTCAAATATAGGTCAAATATATATATATATATATATATAAAATGTATTGCACAATTGAAACTTAAAGACAAAAATCACAAATATAATAGTCGCCTTCAGAGCCTCCACCGGCTACATGAGTCCGTAAATCGCAACTTTGACTCTGAACCCATGGCTCTCCAGGTCTGTCATTGGAATAAATTAGATCTATTTAAAGAATATTCATAGGTAGGATTTAATCATAACCTCTTTCTATTTATGTCACTTAATATAAAATCTTATTGAAAAACTGATATATTTTAAAATAATTAAGTATGTGATTTTTAATGCCCAACTAAGACCTAATTTTGTTTTACTTGTTATAATGTACAGGAAACGAATTCTTACATTAAGTTAATAAACGCATTTACAAGATAAGTAAGTATATAATAAAATAAGTATCTCCTTTTACGTTATTATTTGTCACGCCAATAATAAAAGTTTTAAAAAGCAGATTATTCAATCAATGATTTAACCATAAAAATTTTTACGATCTCCAGTTACTTTACATGTTATCCGATAGTATTGTAATACAAGATTACAAAAACTTGTGTATAAAAACAAAATTTTATTGTGCTAAGAAAAGTCTTAGCCCCTGAGTTTGAAAAAAATAAATGTTTTCTACAACATTATGAAGTGATTGTTTAGCATTGTTATCGAAATAACAAGCAAGCCGTGAAATACTTGTTACTGAGTAGTTCTGGTGGCCATCTGTGGTCTTCATCATCAGTTCCACAACAAAAACCACCAAAAGTGATTTTCTTTGGGTAAATACATAAGTTACTATCCAAAATACCTGAATAAGTATAGGTGTGCCTATAATATTTCAAGAGTTCCCTCGATTTCTCCAGGATCCCATCATCAGATTCTGGCCTGAAGACAATGAGACCTTGAAAAAATTTGAAAATCGGTACACAAACGGCGGAGTAATCGGTGAACATCCATAAAAAAAGTCTCCGACGCATGGAGAACCTCCTCTTTTTTTGGAAGTCGGTTAAAAAGAAAGGAATTGTCTATAAGAGCAAAATCTTTCATTACCCATATTAACGTTTGTAGTCCACTCGACCGAAGTCAGGACATGTTCTACATAAACTATAAAACAATTTAACAACATTAACCTATAATATATAAGGTGTATGTATTTAAGCACAAAACGTTTAACTTTATGGCACAAGAGGTCGGTTATATGAAACTGTAATTAGCCTCTATTATAATCCTTCCACCGTAACGCTACCAAGGACGGCGAGTGGTCTCGTAACAGCCCTTTATCACTTTAATGGTTTATACATATTGTTATAACAATATACAGCTGAAATTACGTTAAAGTATTAAATTGCTTACATAGAAATTTTCAATAAACCGTTCTGTTATAAAATCGTCATGTGAATGAGGTAAGGATTTTCTATCAATAGTGTATACCAGTTATAGTCAATACCAAAAATTAGGTACATATGGACGCTGATAAGCAATACTGTGTCAAGCCACACGGACTTCATTTTGAGAAAATAGCGTCTAAAGATGTCAAACCTATTTTTGATAAATTTGTTTGAAGACGTATATATTTATATTTTCTTTTCTATTTTGATTAAATGTATAATTAATTAAAAGCAGGTAGATTTATTTAATATGTTATCTAATAATAAATTTTTTAATATTTGAGATTATTTTATAAATTGCAAAATATGGAACGCACCTGAATTTCGAAACATTGCGTTAAGGAACTTTTTCCTATACTTATTTAGTTTAAATGACTTTAATTTTTTTGGATAATGTTATACAGGTAACGTAGTATCAAAATACATCAATATCTTCAAATTTGACTTGTTGTGGGTTGACACATTATTGCTTATCAGCATCCATATATGAAAAATATAAAGTATCAGACTGTAAATGTCCCTTCTAAAAGTGTAAGGCCTTCTGTCCTATTACGGAGAAGGTTTACAGCTCCACCACGCTACTTCATTGCGAAATGGCGGATATACATGTGTCATTATTTCTTCTTCACCATCGAGCTCGAGGTGAATTTAAACTCAAATTTAGCCCTTGTAAACTCAGTAGTATTAGCCGGGGTTTGAACCTGCGATAATCGGTTGAGATCAACGCATTCTAACCACTACTTTCTAACCACTAGGTGACAAGGCCATTTTGGCTCTAGGTACATATATGTACATATGTATGTACATAACTAGTTAGTTCCCCCAACATAGTCTGTTTTGAATAATTATTTTAAATAACATATTTGAGCGATGACAGATAAACAAACAGAGTTACTTTCATATTTATAATATTAGTATAGATTATGTGATAAGATTCGGCACGATTAACTTAACAAGAGGTAATTACTCTGTTAAAAAAAAGCCTTTTTTATAAAAAAATATCGAACGATAATTGAACTTCTACTGTTGTTGAAAAGAGGTCTACAACTACGACCCCAAATGGTTGTTGTGTATGCCAAACACGTGACTATCAAATATTGTATATTTATTATGGCTATTTAATCGATTTCGAAAAAAGTAGATTCCTTTTTTGATCCATATGTATAAATGTTTGTGTGGCCAGGATTTTATCAAAAACTAATTATCCGATTTAGATGGCGTTTTCGTTATTTAAATGTTTATTTCTTACATAAGGTTTAAGTGTTTAGTATATTACGATATGATGAATATCAATTACTAACAGCAAATGACCCGTGATTACTACGATCGTTTGTCCATTTATAGGTACATCAAGAACAGTTCTGTTTGAAGTACGTTATATATTTCTACGACAATAATTATTTTATGAAAACAATTTTAAGTTATAAATGTTTGTAAATAATTATTTATGAGGTTATTATGTAGATTTTGTTATGCCGGACAACAGTTCAAAACTGTATGACTAATATGACTCGCGCGCCAACTACTGGAAGCTAAGTGTACTGTGCCTATTCTCGCAAGAGGTTCGTGAAATCTCATAATTGGTATGCCAGTACATAAGGAACTTACAAACGAATAAGCAAACTAAAAAAATATTTTGTATGAATGTATTTTTATATGTATTAGATTGCATTTTATATTCAACAGATTTTTAATTAATTATTAATCTCGTATACATCAAAATTTTAAATGTACTTTTGATAGGTTATCAAATAGTGAATTTCGACAAAAAAGCATTGTTCATAGAAATGTAGTGATTTTTTTTACACATTTAAAAAGTATTGTATAAGGTAAGTAAACGACATGAAAATCAATATGGAACAGAATAAATTCATTTCTGAATATATCATAATCGTGTACTTCGAAGGGATACGCAATTTTTTCGTCATCCGCAATCTTCGAGTGCACTTGTACTTAAAAATCGGGTCAAGAGTGTCTCGGGACCAACAGAAGTGCTGTTCCCACTTATCCCTACATTAGAAGTGTCATTTGAGTTATGATAATAATACTGAGATTTTATTTAAAGTTTTGATGTTTTTTAAAAAAATCACTTTATAGATTTAAGATATTTAAAGGTCGAACTAGAATTGTATTTGTTATTCTAAATGTCAATTGTTTTAAATCACGAATTTATTTGTATTAATTTGCTTTAATTACTTCACTATGAAAATTTATAACTTAAATATCTATGAGATAACTCAAGCGTGATGTAATAATAGATTTGTATGTAATTTGTAAAATAATAAAATAAATTAAAGCATATGTGCTTATTCTTCTCGGTTTTTAAATTGGGTTATCACGCAGAGGTTACGTTAAATACTTTTGTCAGCCATTACGCGTTGTAATTATTTAATTAAATATATTATTAAGTCACAAGTGCGTAGGTATTGCATATTGGGAATAATGCTTATAATAAAAATACTGGTATTTTCGAGATCAACGGAAATGTAAATTAATTTAGTACATATTACCTTTCCAGAAATCGTTACTTAATGCTATCAAACTTGCGCAATTTTCATAAAAATTTAACGTCTCCTTCCATTATATAGATCCTATAAAAATTGTATTTCATATGAATTTAACACAATTTTATAAAGCTGTCGTACAAGACATTATGAAGTAACGAAATTCGTCGCAAAATGCATGGCTATTCATATCGTCGACCAACGTGCATATTAATTGAATATTATTTCCAAATCTGTTACAACCCGACGTTTTATCTTCATCTGATAAAAACGTACTTTAATACTTTATTTATGGATGTAACCTTATTTTAATAAAAATACGAATGAGATATTTAAAATAGAATAATTGAAATTGCAATAAATATTTTTAGCGATGATAAATTTCTTAATGCCTTCATGGGGTTATAAGTCTTATAAAATGTAAGTAAGATATTTATTAATTGAAATATATGCATTTGAAATTAATGTTTCTGATTATTATTATTATCGTTCTTCAAAGAATCAATGAATAAAAGTTATCTCTTCCCACGACGTTTATCAAAATGTCATCGTAAATTATAAGATAATAATGCGCGTGTCTATTCGTAGTTAGCTGTTATACATCCACTTAATGAATAATAGCTCTTAATGACACGATCTTAAGGACATTAAATGCAAATGATTTGCTATTTATGACAGCAAAATGACCCTGGCAGATCGACAAAGGCTCGCGTATTGTCGCTCGTGAGTCACGACTCGAAAGTGACAACTTTCAAGGATAGTCGAAGATAAAAGTGCTATACGTATCCTGTTTATTGTTAAAAAAAAACATAATAGTCCCATTGTAGTAGCCATTGAGGTGTTAGATACGGCAACGCTACTGCAAACGTAATAAAAAATGTCGTTAAATAAAGCTATTATTATACACTCATAATACCTACCGGCTTAGTTCTACGTAATTGTATAACTTGACAACCTCACTTGTCAGATTCTTAAAAAAAGCTGGTGAAATAATCTGTGCTCATTTGACATCATTGGGAGCCATTAAGAGAAAAAAATAAATAGATTTAAGTTAAGTATTCGTTGGTAACAATATTTTATTTTACAGAAGTATATTTTTAAATTATTTACATTAATAATTATAATACACCTTCAACATTTAATTCACTTGTAAACAAGTTTTTAATACATTCCTAATGGTAAATAACTTACACCGATTAATATTATTTGGGTTTTTTATTTGTACAAATTAAATTATAACCAACCGTTAGTAAAAAAATTATAATGAGACATTTGTAGAATTTGTTATCACACAATTTGCTGCACGATTTTGCTATCTTTATCAATAAACTTATTTTGAATTTTAACCTCATTAAGAAGTTTATTTTTCTACGAAAGCTTATCAATAAATATTTCTAATTAAAAGCTACTACGTTATTATAAAATGATAACATTCTATATAGGTTGTATGTTTACTCATACCGTTAGTAACTTCGTTTGTATAGAACAAATCATGTAAGATATTTTGGCCGACCAACAGAACATTTTATAGTAAAATCATTCTGATCAAAAATACAAAAATATTTATGTATAAAATAAGTGCAGGTTTCTTTATTTATTTTCGTTGATTTTGTATGTGTAATTTAAATGAACTCAAACGAAACTTAATAAACGTTGCTCGCGAATGTCCATTTCAATAGTCAGCCTCGTATCCGACAAGAGTAATTGGTGTCAATTTTGACGCTTCCAGTTAGTCCTCTCGTTATGTAGTTCTATGATGTATTGATATTCAAAGAATACCATTCATTTATCCATCAAAATGTACTGTGATTTTTGTTGTATGCTTTAATAAAAATTCTGCGTGAATTTTTAAAATGCTCAAACAAATTCGTTTACTATTTTTCGCGGTGTAACGTTTCAATGGTTGTAATAAAATACTATTTTAGTTGAATATAATAAGTATTTTAAACTTTTATAATGTTATGAATTAGTTTAAATAATATATGTATATTATTGTGGTAGATATGTTATTCTAAGGTAAATATAATTTCCACAGTGATATTTTTTAGAATTTTAAATCGTGTTAAATATACGCTTTGACGCAGTTTATCCTATAATGTTTTTAACGACAATAATTATGGTGGTACGATTCTGAGAAGTTCGCTGTGAAGGACGCAAGACCCTCCACATGGATATCAAATAACGTAAAATGAAAATTTCTAAAAAATAATATAACATGAATATTTTTTAAATTACCGTATCAAATTAAGGTACAAGTTTTATTTTTATTTTTAGTTTTTTTTTGATAAATAAAATGTTCAATTCCCTAAATAATAATTAACCGGTTTCGCACAAATATTTGTTCAAAAAATTATAGTTAAATAAATAATAATTTAGGTACAATTTTGTTTAAATAGTTATAGTGAAATCTATTTACAGCGAATAGTAATTATTAAAATTGAAATTGCTGAAAATATTTGTTTCGTTTTACATTTGTTAATTTATAATACATTAGCTGCTCCTCGCAGTTACACTCGCGTTTATGGTTACTGCGCATAGACTCTACGACTCATAGGAGAGAACTATGAGTCGTAGAGCGATGCATCACGCTACGACTAGGTTATAGGCTACGTAATATAAACGTAATATAAAATGTAATATAAACGTCAATAAACGGGCTATTCAACGCAATTTTTTTTTCCAAATTGGTCTTGTATATTTGGAGCCTATTCAATGCATACGAACAAACAATTAAATCTTTCCTCTTTCTTATATAAGATAGTACAGATCAATAATAAGTTTTGTATATTAAATAGTAGTCGTGGAAACATAGGCAAAGAAAAACTATTTCGAATCACAATTTTAACATTACATTTCCATTAAATTTACTTTTTTTATTACTTATGTAAAAAAATTGTATGTTTGCACGTTTTTCTTTCGATGCCGCCAAAAAAAAAATGGCTATAATCAAACACGAAATCGCATTACGTCGAGTACATAAACCAATTTAACTTATAATTTGCTAACCTTGTCCAAATGATGTTTACCATAGAAATGTGACTTATCAAACTTCGCTAATCACGGCATTTGCGAGGCGTGCAAAATAAGAGTTTACGAAAATAAATTCCATACGAAATTTTATATTCGACGTCGTAATCACGATTACGTCAATCGGGAAAGTGGATTTAATATCTATATTATTAAGACTAAATTTTGTATGGAGCCTCGTGAAAATCCGTAAAGTACTTAATGTTTTCAATTCTCTGTAATCGGTTTAGAATTTCCAGAGTTCCACGCCAGTAATTGGATTGTAGAAAGTTGTCCGATGCGGGGTGAATTTTTCGCGGACTTTACCACGAGGCTTTGCGAATCGTATCGCGTTTAATCAATACAACTTGAACCCCTTCTGTTTACTTTTCACGGTTAGCCGGTTGATTAAAAATGATCAAGTTATTGGAGAATAAAAGTAGCGATTAATTTACATTTTTTAAATTGATTTATGTGATATTTTGTGGTCTAACGTTATTTTTGTTTCGTTTTGCTTGAATGTACGATGCTTAATATAGTACGGTAATCGAAAATAATTTGTTTTAAAGCGTTTAAAAATTGAAGATATATTCATGAATTTCTTTAATTTTAAATACAAAAATAAAATTATGTTGCATATGCAATTAATCTTTTGTTTAAATGAAGGAAATAGTAAAATAAAGATGAAGCAAAAAAATGTTTGAGACTATGCAATATATTTCTATATCGAGTTCCAATGAAGATCGAAATCGCAGGATGTGTGAAATATTCCATTCAATAGACCGGGTTAAGCGGAGAACTCGACCATTTTTTATAGACTCTTCGTATATCTTTTAATATTGAGCGGGGGAGCAGATGTTGGAACCTTTTACAATCTTTCATTTATTCGGAGTCGCTCACACGTCACGTGTGTAATGCAGAGGGTTCCACTAAAATGTACTAGACATAATCGCTGACATGACAGCCGTTGCTTTGGATTTATCCTGAGACAAAATCTTATTTTTATCGCGAGCTCGTGTTATTTGTTAACATAGTAAGACGCGTTGAATACAGCGAATGCTTTTTTTTGTTTTCAGTATTAAGTAAACGTTTAGTATTCATAATCAAATGTTCTTTTAATCACTTAAGGAATAACTATTTAATCAGTTATATTAATATGTTTTGGATATTTTATCAGCGTTAAGTAAAAAAGACTGAACTAACTTTTTGTGTTCATTGTAAATTAATTAAATTAATAAATTTCATTGACATAGTATGCATAATAAATTATTAATTTCCGTATATTTTATCAACAAACTAATTCGTTAAATGCTACATTATTGACGTCGTCGAGGCTTTAGATATATGTAATAAAGAGGTCTTTTTAAGTCATAATATGTACATTTTATAGACGTTCAAATGACTTTCCGTTTTCATATAAATTGTTTTAGGTTTTCAAGTTAATTTCCGATAGGTATTTTAATAGACTTGCAAACCTATAAGCTTGTGTCGACTGTTGAATTTAAATAGCGTGTTTATGTAAAATGCCTTTCCAGTAATGAGTGTTTTGTGTTTCTGCGTATCTTTTGTCTTCTTAATATTTAATGAGGGACATTTTATTCTCTACTTGAGATTATTTTAAGACTTTAGGTTATTATTAAGACCATTCGATTTTAATATTTATATCGTACTAATTGCTCTTCACGACTTCGTCTGCCTAGAAATTTTCATCCCATATTTTACGACATGCAAGTTTTATTTTCGTGGCAAACAGTTGTTATTATCTGTCTGTCGTGATAGAAGAATTCTTTAACATTAATTTATTGGTTTAGACGTGAAAATGTAACAAACAAACAGATAGGCAAGGTTAATTTTCAATTGAAATATATATTATAAGCATGACATGACAACACAATAACGAGTAAAAATATAAATCCAAAAAACTATATTTATTGATTTATATATCGCGTATAAATTACTCCAATGTTCGATTTGATTAATTTATTTTGCTTTATAAGCTAAGGCTATTGGCTTGTTTTGTAATAATCAATCAATCAATCATGCATAATTTATTTGCTAGAACATGGTGTTTACATGTGTCGTTTAATAACTAGATATATATTATACTACCTCTATGTTCCAATTTACTACTTATAATTGCTATATATGCTGGAAAAATCTTTAGGGGATAACTATACCTTTTAAACTTTTTTTTCGTATAACTTATATAGTACGTGTCTGTATGTATTGTTTCTAGAAAGTTCAATAAACTGTTAAGAATATAAATATAAATATTCACACATTGTATGTATTATTAATTGTAATGTCTTATTATTAATAATTGATTATATATTGTTAATTATTGCATTATTTACTTAGGAATTTAAAATTACTATATACCGAATATTATGGATTTAGTCTATGATAAACATACAAATTTGAAATTGTTTTAGGTATATGTATATTTGATATTAAGTTTTTTATAAATGCAGTCTTAAGATAGGGTTGATGGTTTCGATTTAGATGTTACAATTGGCTTAACACCACCGCGTCTGTAGATTCGAATTAACCTTGAAACTCTCTAATGGATGTTAATTAGGTTTTCACTATAGAGTTGGCTTGGCCGTCAGTTCCGTAAGAGGTCGTGACGGATCACTTTAACAAATTTACATGTTCGTATTAAATTACCATTTCAAAATCAAAATTAAAATATACTTCATTCAAGTAGGCTTTATTACTTTTTAATCGTCTCCAATGCGTATTGGCGAATATACATGTATTCGCCAATACGCACAGGAGCGTAGTGAAAGCGCCTAATCTTTTTCTAAATAGAAGAGACCTTTGCCTAGCTCTGGGACATTTACAGACTGTTACATATTAAATTGCGAAACTTTGAATACTAAAACATCAATGAAAGTAACAAGTTTTTGAACTGCCAAAGTTGAATCTGTAACAATTTTATTGCGCAAACATTACAAAGGGATTACGAGTAACACCGACGGTCACAAAAAATAAAAATACAATAACTTTACGTATTTCGTTTCCCTTATTATAACGTTTGTTTCAAATGGTATATAAAAAATGGCCGCGATTTTTTATACGTGGATGTTGGGTTTGGTATGTTTGAATTTATAGATTGTAGTTTATTTCCTGGAAAGTCTTTTAATTTTAAATAGGTATATACATCAACTTAGAATACAAATATACTTTTTAAATAACCTTATAATGTAGTCACTATCAGGTCGTAATGCAACACCTGCCTTTGACTGATAATAATGCCTTATAAATGTATCATAATAAGTAAAAAAGTTTCATATAGACATACGGTTGTGTAACGTCTTATAAGGCGGGGAATACCCTTCTAAGATTTATTGTCTTCTTTGAAAATAAAAATGAAAAAAAAAACAATAAAATAAACAATTCATACAACAAAAACAAGTATTCTAAAGAACAATAAAAATGTATTCGATTACTACTACTGCTGCTAAATTAATATAAAATTGTATTTAATTTTTTTAAACTATTATTTATATAAATCTTATAAAAGTCCATTAGCCAAACGTAAGTTGAAGACTCGTCTAATGTTTGTATGACAGCGAAACATCGTTTGATGTCGCCTTAAAACAGTCTAAAATATCCCTACTTAATTAGGCCTGGTACTTTTGTGAAGTTTACGGTAGGGGTGTAAGGCAGAAGTCAGTATAACACGACCGAGGCGAGTGAGAGGCGTAATATGTGTAAGGGCGAGGCAATAAGCGCCTCCCTTCTTGACCGGATTAAATTACCGCCGCCATGCTGTCTAGGGCTGACCGCACCCGCCTATCGATTTTCGGTTGTCGTTTCTTATCTTAATTACTGTTATTATCTAAATTATCTTGTTTCGTGTTCGCGATGTTTATGTTTTTTTAACCGATGAAATTGCTATGCTAGTAGTTTTAAAAATTGGTATAAAGAGCTTTTTTTTATAACAAGTACTATTTTGATGTTTAAGTTTTAATTTAAAGTATATTTATAATTTTAAATGTATTTAGATTTCGTATAAAATTATTGTTTAATCTACATATTAATCATTATTTTTGTAATACTTATCAAAAAAGGATTAGATATATTCTCTAATCATTTCATTGATACTATTTCATTATCATTAATTTATAGTCGATAACTTATTTTGAAATTTTATAGCTATTTATGATTCAGAGTAGGTTTTTACAAAAAATATATCTAGTAAGTAACAATAGTAGTTAGCAAGAAACACAATATTAAGTTTTTCCCTCATAACTATTTCCTTATATAATTTTATCGATGTTTAAAGGTCCCTCACTAGGATCAGCGTCCTCCCGGTTGAGTTATGTAGCCTCGGGCGATGGCAGACCTGTCGCAGACCATTTCCTCTCGCAATCCACTCCACAGAGCTTTTCCTTTTGTTTATGATGTATTTCGGCTCCTACCTGCGGTTAAAACGACATAGATAATGTCCGGTTAGTTTTTATATAAACGAATTATCCTATAGGATTTTGGTAATGTTTTTTTTTATAGTTTCATGCGTAGCTGTTATTTTTGATTTTATATACGGTTATGTTTAAGATTTTGCAAATAAAAACGAACATTTTTTTTCTGCTTATGTATTTATATTTTTTGTAAAGATAAAAGTAGGGGTGCTGTATTTTTATTGTTATTATTTTGGTATTAATTATGTAGCAATGAACTGACAATTGCAGTCAAAATTAATGCCTTCCGATTTACATTTAAAATCAGAGATCAAATGTCAGAATATAGTATGTTTTGATAACGATAGCTTACCATAATAACACCTTCCTATTTTACTGTAAATATATTTACGAAAATAGAACGTTTCATATAACCTTGATATACCTATTGTAGCTTTTATATTAACCCTGCAATAATTAAAATTGTTACATAAAACGTCATTCTGAATGTGTCAAGTATTTATTAAAGAAACTGTAACATTTAATCATATAAAATCAAAATATGCTTTATTCAAGTAGGCTTTTACAAGCACTTTTGAATCGTCAATACAAAAACACTAATTAATTAATTAATTTACCACCGGTTCGGAATGTACATTCTACCCAGAAAAGAACCGGCAAGAAACTCGATAGTTTCTTCCCGGTTCTCTTTTTAAAAGTTTTACGACGGGTACATACATTTATGAGTTACAAATATATTAAATACCCAGTGTGAATCCAGCTTATACTAATAATACAATTTACGACTTTAAAAATTTGGTGTATTTACATACAAAACCTCAATAATTTGTCTGTCTGCTGTAACAGCTGCATAACGATCGAGTTGTCACAAGAAATCAATCTCATACTGTCAATCTCCAAGATTGTGTTTTACACTTGTTTTATGGCTGTGTTCAATCCCTAAAGAATAAATACTTAAAAAAATATTTTCACTCAGCATTAATGTTAATGTTATATAATGTTATGATTGTTAGTATTATGTTTATAACTTACCTGAATTCTCTAAAAATTTCAAACCTTAAATTAGTAAACATGACATAGAATTTGATAATATTGATTCACCTATATGATTTATATTGTTGTAGAATATAAAAATATCTTATTTTTTAATAATTTTATGTTAAAGAACAACAGAAGAGTCGATTATAATATTTAACATTACTAACAAATAAGCAAATATGCATAATATAAGAACTTATAACAATTTTGCTATTATTGTTTTCTTTCTTTTTTATGTTTTCATTTTTACAAAATTTCAATCATTTTGTACACCTCCAAACTGTGATAAAGAAATACCATTACAATACTAATTTGTGTGGGAATATATCAACAATTCGATTGCATATGTTTCGATCATAACACTCTAGAAGAACTATCACCTTAACCCATTCTTCCTCAAATATTCTTTTAAACGTGGCTACACCGTCACCTCAGGTGTGTATTCCTCAATTTGTGTAACAGGAGCAATACGCGGCAAGTATGACAGGTGTTTTTTGTGATGTATAGGCGCCCTCGCATACGCCGAGTTTTGCTCTGAATTATATAGCAGGGGTTCAGACGTGATCATGCTCTGGATTAGGGTGCAAATTATGTTACCATAGCGTACATATATTTTTATAAGGTTAAGCTCTGAGCTCACTCTATCTATAATGCACTTTATTTTGTATTAGACGGTTAACTTTGGGGTTTTTACAAAGTTATGTCGACTGTTAGAATGATTTTGTTAGTAGACAAGTTAGAATGTATGAAAATGAATTATTTATATTATTTAAAATATAAATAAAAAGTAATTTTAAGACGATTGTTCGGCATGATAACTTATATAAACGAAGCTGCGAGGAAAAGCTAGTAACGCATGAAATCAATTCTAAATTGTTACTGGCTTGCTCTCAGAGGTTGCAGAGGTTAGATTCGTTCTGTGTTAAAATCAGTAACTTGCCAATGACTGGACTAGATTAATAAGCATACCCTGGTATAACCGGGAAAAATGCTAGATAGGTATACAACTTAACCTAAGTCTGCATCTACTCTACTAAAAATAAACATCACATCTTGTTCAGAATAATCAACCTAAACTAACAAACTATAACGTAGGTAAACCTCACATTTATTAGCTGTACGTAATTTTCTTTAGCACATCCGCCACGAGTATCACTAACAAAAAGGAAAATAAGACAAATGTTTGCAAAACATTGTAACAAGAATATGTACAGAGCTATTGTGGAACAATTATTTTAAAGTAAACATTCTATAACAAGCTTAATTAAGCTTGAAAAATATATATTTAATATGGCGTCTATTTACTTTTTAGGCGTGAATTACACGTGTAAGTTTTGCAAAAAAACTTTCACAAGATATGCATTAATTGTTTACTATTGCTTTACATGAAATAATTTATTGTCAGTGACATATTTATTGAAACAGCTAACGAATGATTACCCAGGTAACTTTTACCAGGTTGTAGAGTTGTTTTATGTCAGTTACGAGAGTTAGCAAAAAAACTTACAAGTGTAATTCCAGCCTTAGGACCTGAGCACTAAGCCAGCGCGATGTTACATACCTTATAACTTTCAATGACGCAAAATAGGTATTTTTAAAATCGTTCTGGTAGTTCCTGAGATTCGTTCGTTCAAACAAACAAACTCTATAGTTTAATTACTATATCAGTGTAAGTAAAACTATTAATAATTTTACTTTATCAAAATATAGTTTAAAGTGTTTAAGGTGAATACAATTCAACGAGCAATACCATTGTCATATCGTACTTCAATCAAAAGTTAAACAAACGGTTTTAAAGTTATTAAAAAGCTATAAATATTCGCCACGTGAAAAATGCTTCATACTGTTAATTAAAAAGCCTCGTTATAACAAAAAAAAAAAACTATAAAAAAAATCCACGTTCTCTTTTAAACAATGACCGCCCGCCGCCGAATGTTTATTTAAGAATTAGCATATTTGTGTTTCTCATGCGATTCAACGTACTGTTTGCGTTGGCGAAAAGCTTAGGAAAATAGATGGTTATTTATGTTTACGTTACATATTGTTCGGTAAATTGGTATACGAAGCGACGTCAACGATTGAATAATTTATTACGCGTATTTTTTATTATTTATTACCTACAAGTATTTTTGGATATGATTTCCTTATTATAGCTTACTAGCGTTTGCCGGCTTGTTGATATAATGTAGCCTATATGTTTTTTTCTGATGTATAAGCTATATTACTGCAAGAACAACAAAATATTAATTAATACTAGCAACCCCTCGCGTTTTCATTCGCGTTTATGGTTACTGCTTTTCTCCTACGAGTCGTAGCGTGATGTAATGTAGCCTTAGCCTTTCTCGAGAAATAAACTATCTAAGACAAAAAGATTTTTTTAATTCGAACCAGTTGTTCCTGAGATTAGCGCGTTCAAACAAACAAACTCTTCAGCTTTAAAATATTAGTATAGATTATATAATAATTATGGTGCTACCCTATCGCTATACCAATATTAAAAATAATATCCGATTATTTGGTTAATATTGAATATGAATAAGTAATCAGATATTACGCATCACATAGTAATATTTCTCGTAGAATAAGTGTAAGACTCTTAACGGTATTACCGCAGCTGCGAGGCCAGCCTGTTCGTACTTGCCTAAGTAATTTGAAGGAGGAGTGGTTGTTATGGTAAAATAAACTCAAATAATAGAAATAAAGTATATAATTACTATTACCACTCACACTTCTTTTATTTCCGAATTTCCTTTTGGCTAATTATCTAATTCTAATAAAAATTATTAAAACAAAAATGGGGTGTACGCGCTACGGATCAGTTGAGGACCGAGTAGTCATTCCTTTGTCTCGAAAGTTGCTGGTCACCATCGCGCGATTCGTCCCACGGAGACGTTATACCAAATAAGTTAAAATTTTGTTGAGTGTAAATAATAATTGTAAATACTACTTCATACGTATATAAATAATTTGTGTATATTAAATATAATACAATGAATAATTAAATTTAGATCTTAAAAAATGTGTTTAATAAAGTACATAAACCATAATGTTTGTGAATGTAATTCTAGAAATACTTGTCTGTGGCTAACGCGTCGTGTGTAATGACAGATGACATGTGAAGTGTTTGTAATTTTAAGAAGTTAAATTATTGAGTTTAATTATTAAGATTTAATTTTACTTTTAAACTGAACAATGAAAAAGTTTGAAATTTGGGAGTACAATATAATAATTGACAATTTTGATGGTGACCGCTACACTACTCCCCCCTTGAGACCGTAGCTGAAGGCTACGGACGATAGTAATTCGGAAAGCGAACTATCCGACCGGATCGCGTTGTTTTGTTGCTGGTGTTGCCGGTGGGAGGTGGTGGTGGTGTCATCGACACTGTCCGCATTGAACTCGGTGGTACACTGGTCGCCGGTGGGTCGTCACTTGCGAGGTAAGCTGGCTTCAATCTGTCGATGGCAACAGTAGTGTCTCTGCCCTTTACCGTGATGACGTAATTTTTTTCGCCCCTTTTTAGTACCTTGTACGGACCAGTGTACGGAGGGTCGAGAGGTCGGCGGACGGCGTCATGACGCAAGAAGACGTGCGATGCTGAGGCCAGGCTGCTGGGCACGAAGAATGTCTTCTCGCCATGTCGACTTGCTGGAACTGGCGACAGTTTCGCCATGTGATGACGAAGTCTTGCCGCGAAGTCTGTGTAGTCGACTGTGGTGGTAAGTAAGGGCTTAATGAACTGCCCGGGGAGGGTTAAAGGTTCCCCGTAGACCAGCTCCGCTGATGAAGCTTTCAAATCTTCTTTCCAGGCGCTGCGGATGCCGAGCAGCACCAGGGGAAGAACCTCGGTCCAGTTCGTGTCGGTGTGACACCGGATGGCCGCCTTCAGCTGGCGGTGTAGGCGCTCGACCATACCATTGCAGGCAGGGTGGTACGCAGTGGTTGGCCGGTGCTGACTACCGAGGATCGCAGCAATGGAGTGGAACAAGCGACTCTCAAATTGCTTGCCCCGGTCGGTAGTGATGCGGTGAGGGCAACCGAAGCGAGACACCCAGCCTGCGATGAAGGTGCGGGCGCATGTCTCAGCAGAGATGTCAGCGATGGGATACGCCTCAGGCCAACGAGTAAAGCGATCGATGACAGTAAGGCAGTATCTGTAATTTGATGAAAGCGGTAAAGGCCCTACAACGTCCATGTGGACATGGGAAAAACGATGAGAAGGAATCTGGAAGGGAGAGGTGGGAGAGACTGTGTGCCGCGAGATTTTATTCTTCTGACACTCAACACATTCTCTGGTCCAGATCCTGCAGTCTTTCTTCAGGCCAGGCCAAACGAAATTTCTGGAGATCAGCTTGATCGTGGCCTGCCTGCCAGGGTGGCTCAGCTGGTGAAGCATGTTGAAAGCTTGTTTCCGGAAGGGCTCTGTAACATACGGGCGGATATTAGGTGTGGAGACATCACAGAACAATTCGACATCTGAGTCTGGTAAGCGAATCCGTCTTAGCTGAAGAGATGAAGTGTTGTTTGCCAGGAGTTCTTGAAGTTCCGAGTCTGTTTCTTGTGAATGTGCAAGTGCTGGATACTCCAAAGATGGTAACTTCATTGCTTCCACACGTGACAGAGCATCTGCAACCACATTGTCCTTGCCTGCTACATACTGGATATCCGTGGTAAACTGCGCTATGAAATCTAGGTAGCGGAACTGCCTAGGAGAACACTTGTCTCGACTGCGTGCATATACGTATGACAGAGGCTTATGATCCGTGTAGACAGTAAAATGTTTACCCTCAACCATGTACCGGAAGTATTTGACGGCATCATAAATGGCTAAGAGCTCTCTGTCATACGGACTGTACTTTTTCTGTGCCTCAGATAAGCGCCTTGAGAAAAATGCTAGTGGTCTCCATGCATTGTCGATCTTCTGCTGCAGAACAGCACCTATAGAGGTATCAGAAGCATCTGTAAATAAAGCTAGCTGAGCATTAGGTACAGGGTGAGATAGCAACACTGCATTAGATAGTGCTAACTTACAAGCAGTAAAAGCATTAAGCATATCTAGCGTTAATGAGATCATCTGTGAACCTTTGGTTTTAGATCCTGTGAGGACGACGTTGAGAGGCGCCTGTAATCGAGCTGCACCTGGGACAAAGCGGCGATAGAAATTGAACATCCCCAAAAAGCGACGCATCTCTTTGACGGTCTTGGGAGCTGGGTAGTCCTGGATCGCCTGCACTTTCTCCGTAAGAGGACGTATGCCTTCTGCAGTTACTTCATGCCCTAGGAAGGTAATGGAAGTAAGACCGAATTCACATTTTGCAGAGTTAATTACAATCCCGTATTCAGATAAACGTTTGAAAAGAAGATGCAGATGTTCAGAGTGCTCTGCTGCTGTCTTTGAGAACACGAGAATATCGTCAAGATAACAGTAGCAGAACGACATTCCACGTAGCACTTCATCCATAAAACGCTGGAACGTTTGCGCAGCATTTCTCAGCCCAAATGTCATGCACGGGAATTCAAATAGCCCAAATGGTGTAGTGATTGCAGTTTTCTGAATATCATCGGGATGGACTGGAATCTGAGTAAAAGCTTTAACCAAGTCAATTTTACTGTACAGCCTGCTACCAGCTAACTGATGCGCGAAGTCCTGGATGTGTGGGATCGGATATCTATCCGGGATCGTCCGTGCGTTGAGTGCCCTATAGTCACCACAGGGGCGCCACCCGTTGTCCTTCTTCGGAGCGAGGTGCAGGGGGGAAGACCATGGACTCTCTGATGGACGAGCCGTGCCGTTCGCTAACATTGTCTCAAACTCCTTCTGTGCGATCTTGAGCTTCTCCGGGTGCAAACGACGTGGTCGATTAGATATGGGTGGACCAGGCGTGGTGCGAATGTGATGCACAGTGTTGTGGCTGACCTGACGTTGCGTCCCCGAAGGACGAACGATTGCCGGGTACAGCCGGAGAAGTTCGTGGTACTCCGTACTGCCTCCCACTGACTTGACAGAGGCGATGACTGACGTGGTACTGGCTGCAGACGACGCCGAGGATGACAGCTGAGTAAGTCCGTCAATGAGGCGGTAATTTTTTAAATCAACTAAAATATTATAGTGACTGAGGAAGTCTGCTCCGATGATAGCTTTCGAGACATCAGCCACTATGAACTTCCAGGAAAAAAACACGGCGGAGGCCTAGGTTTAAGTGAAGTTCAATACATCCATACGTATCGATAGCTGTCCCGTTCGCTGCGAATAGCTGGTACTCAGACTTGCTGCGCCGTTGCTGGAGTGCTGTGCGAGGATATACACAGATATCGGACCCTGTGTCCACCAGAAATGTGGTTTTAGTGGCCCGATCGATCACAAACAAGCGGCGTGGTTTGGTGGGGCAGACGTTAACCGCTACTTCCGGCTGCCGTTGGCATTTCCCGCATATGAGCAGGGCGTGGTACACCGCGTGGCCTTATCACCGAAACGGTTATGATACCAGCAGATCGAAACATTCCAGCGCCGTCTAGAACGCGAGCGATTACGCTGGGCTCGGGCCGAGGACGGATCTCTACCACTACGCTGAAATCTCTCTGTAGAGCGAGAGCGATAGTGTGCCTGACCTGCTTTCTGTAGAGCCGCCACTTGCAGAGTTAATTGTGCGATGCTCTCTTTCAGTTCGGCGTACTCGCTGCTGGTGCTCGTGCTCGCCACTGCGTGGGGTACCGGGAGTGCTGGAGCTGGCGTCGGCGCGATCTCGTGCACGCGGTCTGCTAATTCTGCAACAGACTCAAGAGGGAGATTAGGCTGGGATGCTATGACCGTCTGTATGTTGGTGGGCAGCCTACTGGCCCACAACGTGGCCATAAAAGACTCAGGTACGTTGTGCCCGGCCAAGGTCTGCAGATGACGCAAAAATTGCGATGGCTTGCGGTCACCAAGCTCCTCGTGGGTAAGAATCTGTTGGATTCGTTTCGTATGCGAGTCAGACAGCCTACGGATTAGCTCAGATTTAAGCTTAGTATACTTTTCCTGAGCTGGCGGGTTCTCAATAATATCCCGTGCTTCCATCATGCAACGGTGGTCCAATTGGCCTATAACTGTATAAAACTTTGTGCTATCAGACGTTATACCTGCCATGACGAACTGTCCCTCTATCTGCGCGAACCATAGCGCCGGCTCTTCCGGCCAAAACGGCGGCAGCTTCACACTGACCCTGCAGATGTCAGCCCCTCCTGACGTCTCGAGGTCTGCTCCAGTGGACATCGTGCACTTTTCCAGTGAAGTGTTCTTCGTCGGGGTCACCAGTGAAGGAGGAGTGGTTGTTATGGTAAAATAAACTCAAATAATAGAAATAAAGTATATAATTACTATTACCACTCACACTTCTTTTATTTCCGAATTTCCTTTTGGCTAATTATCTAATTCTAATAAAAATTATTAAAACAAAAATGGGGTGTACGCGCTACGGATCAGTTGAGGACCGAGTAGTCATTCCTTTGTCTCGAAAGTTGCTGGTCACCATCGCGCGATTCGTCCCACGGAGACGTTATACCAAATAAGTTAAAATTTTGTTGAGTGTAAATAATAATTGTAAATACTACTTCATACGTATATAAATAATTTGTGTATATTAAATATAATACAATGAATAATTAAATTTAGATCTTAAAAAATGTGTTTAATAAAGTACATAAACCATAATGTTTGTGAATGTAATTCTAGAAATACTTGTCTGTGGCTAACGCGTCGTGTGTAATGACAGATGACATGTGAAGTGTTTGTAATTTTAAGAAGTTAAATTATTGAGTTTAATTATTAAGATTTAATTTTACTTTTAAACTGAACAATGAAAAAGTTTGAAATTTGGGAGTACAATATAATAATTGACAATTTTGATGGTGACCGCTACAAATTAATGGTTCGCAGCACTATCTTTGAAGTCCTTCCAACCAACCGTCACTTGCAGATGGCGATACGATACCGACACTTGATAAGACGAGATGAGTGTCTTGCGCCCTCGTTCGTGGTTACACTTCATAGATAATTCTGGTACGGATTGATAGGACAACGTAAATTATGACAGGGTATTGACTGGGGCTGAACTCTTGTTAACTCAATTTGGAAAAATGTCTTAAAGCTACAATTATATTATTATAACTGTAGATAACGTAACACGTTCACACTATTTGATGTTAAAAATCTGTAAATTTCCAACATTGTTAGCCTTATTTAATAGTCTTGTTAGCCAAATGATACTCTCATACTTACATCTTGATTGCTAGGTAACGTCTTCCAAAGTGATTGGTATTTGGGTGCTAAAATCCATGAACTTCTAACGTATTTATAAATATGAAATGTCATAGTAAAACTGTCATTCAGGGAAAATAAGTACAATAATCACTGGGCGAGAAATCGTTTAACGATGTCAATCAAACTGCCCTAAGAAATCGATTAAAATTCTAAGCGATAGGCGAACCCTTCAAATTCCTAGCCATAAATGACAGAAGTCATAAAAACCAAGTATGCGTTCCCGTTTTCCGCAACGTTGCGTTGTTATTCCGGGAAGAGGGTCGGTGGCTACCAAAAATGGTGTACACCACATCCAATACGTTAGTGGTCACGGTCCGAGATCAGTGCCATGTTGGGCACAAAGACGCCGGTTTCGCCTTAGTTTTGCTGGTCCGGCTTCGTCTCTGAAGCTCCAATGTTAACTCGAGTTTTTAGTGCAATTCGGTATAACATTATAAAAAACTGATAAGAATAATGCTGAATATTTTAAATCAGTTTCTGGTAATTATATAATGATATTTCTATAGAGAAGTACTTAAGAGAATAAATAAGTGTTTTGAATAGACTTTGTTCAGGGGCCTAACGGTATATCAATAATGCTATTTATTTTTAAATACTATCTGTAATACTTCAAAAGATGCATTAAAACCATGTTGAACACGTGTCTAGCTAAACAGTGTTTAAAAATTAAACACTGCTTAAAATATTATTTACATTGCTTAACAGCGAATAAACTCATAAAAAACTTATTGATAAAATGTTATACGTTACATTTGACAGCTAAAATAGGTTTTAAACATCTATTAAACTCACTTAAACGTATATTAATCTATATCTAAAGCATGTTTAACTCAAAACTGTCTTTAGACGCGGATTTGGGGTATGGATTTTTTTTAAACACGCGTTTAACGTCTATTTAAATCTTTCGTAGTAAAGCAGTATATTACTAATTCGTTCTACCGATTTGGGTCTGGTTATATATACTTTAGTTTCTTTTTGTCTTATATGGATGCAATACCGTGTCAGGCCACACGGATTTCATTTTGAGAAAATGGCGTTGGAAGATGTCAAACCTATTCTTAACAAATATGTTTGAAGAAGTATATATCCACCCATCTTTTATTTTTTGAGAAAAGGTATAATTAATTAAAAGCAGATTGATATATTTCATATATTATCTAATAAGAAGTTTTTCTAATATTTGAGATTATTTTATAAATTGCTAAGTATGGAACGCACTTGAAATTCGAAACAATTAATTAGGAAACTTTTTTCCGTAATTTTTTAGTTTATATGACCTTTATCTTTTTTGAATAATGTTAAATAGGTGATGAAGTATCAAAATACATCAATATCTTAAAATTTGACTTTTTGTGGGTTGACACATTATTGCTTATCAGCATCCATATATGGTTATGTTAACAACTGAATATGCTTATATTTGCAAGGAAAGTGATTGAACGAATAGACCGCTACGCAATTTTTTTAACCCTCTGATTATTAGCTTAATAAAAATCTCTGCTTTCTACAGGCTCTTAAACATACAATTTTTTATTTTAATTATTTTTCGTATTAAATGATTATTATAATGCGGATTTCAGTTGACTATGGCTTCTGATAGCTTGTTAAAGATTCAATATGATTGTCAATGATCGCAGACAATGTCAAGAGTTGACATTACAATATGAGCCGACGGACGGTAATGGCTGGTCATTGTTTTGTCTGAGTTGCAGTGAATACTGCTCTCGCTGCATAATGATGTTTACACACGATTATTAAAATCGATGTTTTTTGACGTTGCCAGCATTTCGTAAGTAGCTGTAACATTAAAATAAAATATTGTAATTGCCAAATACTCGAATATGTGTATTGTTTTATTTAACGTAATAACAATTATTAAGCCGTATAAATAAATTACAATCACAAAAGTTTTTAGTTGCAATTGTGAAAGAATCTCTTGGAATATTGTTCATAGATAGATATTCAATGTACTTGAGATACAAATTGACACTAGTATGATTAAGTTTAAATGACTTTTCCTTAACAGGAACATTAGCTAAGTATTTTTTTTTTTTTCATTTATTTGTTTAATAATAAAACTGCAACGATTTAATTATATTATTCCTATTAATGTTTATTTTTTAATTTTTACTAGTTACTGCAATTCTAGAATAATAAACAATATATTATCTTATAATAGATACGTAATTAAGAGACGTGTCACAGTCACAGAGTAATTAGCAGCAAAAGTAACAATGTGATTTATCCGCATTGTTTCATTTCTTTTTTTGTTTTAGAAAATAAACCGTGTCATATGAACGGGGTTAATTAACTGTGATTATTTAAATACTTAGCTTGGACTTTTTTAATAACGCTTTTTTCGAGGTATTGCTCACTGTCCAATCTGCCACGAGTATTACTTACTGTTCCTATTTCTAACTGTGAAATGATTAAATATTTAGATATAGAAAACGAGGTTATTTAAAATTAAGACATATTTACGGCCAGTGTTGCTGTCATAATAATACTTTTTTAGTCATCATAAAGTTATACTATTGCTTGTTTTTAGTATTCGAAACTAACGACAGGTTTCGACAATTGATTAAAATCGAACCTTCATTGTTTAGCAATAACCGTAAATCTTTATTGAATAGTTAGCTTAAAGTAAAATTTACCTCAAGCTAACTGTTCAATAAAGATTTATGGTTTAGTTATTGAAACTAATTGGTAATAGAGATTCTTATAGTTGTAAAGATTTCAAATGTGTAAAATACTTATGTATAAAATGTAGCAACATTCATAGAAAGCTTTACTGATAATGCAATACAAGTGTACCTTTATAATATACTAATATTATAAAGCTGAAGAGTTTGTTTTTTTTTTGTTTGTTTGAACGCGCTAATGTTAGGAACTACTGATTTGAATTGAAACATTATTTTTGTTTTAGATACTTTATTTATTGAGGAAGGCTATAGGCTATATTACATCAGGCTACGACTCAAAGGAGCGAAGCAGTAACCAGCATCTGAATTTTTAGATTATAAATAAATTATAGATGCAAATTGTCATATTAACATACATTTGAAAAATTATAATTGTTTTATATCACCACACTCTTCTTTCAGACAACAATTAATAAATAGATTTTGATAAAATGTACTTGCGAATTATGTATCTCATACGTCAGAATAACACATCACAATAAATTGTTAAGAAAAATTATACAAATGTTGCATAACAAAAAAAAAAACGTTTAAAAAACTTAATAGCTAAAAAGATTAAAAACGGCCGGATGTCTTGATTAAAGTCGATTATATTGTATAAGATGGTATTTAATGTAGTTATAATTCTAGTATTTAATTCAAGCTCAAATATGGGTACAGTTCATTCATAACGAGTTGCAGGTGCCGATTAACAGTTATATGCAAACGACAGGTATATTCCGAATGGAATTGCATTTCGCAGAAAAACTTGAATATCTATTTTGAGGTTATGTATTCTTAGCACAGATAATAAATATGGAGAGTTGTTACGATAGTTTTTTTTTAATAAAAGATATGTTGCTTTATAAATCATTTATTATTATGAATTATTATTGTTATAAGTTGATGTTTTGTATTGGATCAAATGTTTTTTTTTAACCAATAATTTATAATATTTTAAAGAAAACAGGTTTGATATGAGCGAAAGCGATATTTTTTGTTTTTTATAGGACACGTTTCTGCTTATACATTTTAGATTAATGGTTTTCATTGGTGTTAGTATATTATATTTAATTAGTGCGGATTAGAGAGTTCAATCGTTATTTGAATAAGATTTATTCTTATTTACTTTAAAAATATTGATATATAATATTGATTTAATGTATAAGTATTATCGATTTTATTAAAAAGTAGACATGCTCTAAAACACTTATTATTATTTATACAAAACATTCAGTTACTACATTACATTAACTTACTACTTACTACATTACGTATTTACAGAAATATAAAAAAAAAATGGTATTCATTAAAACTCTTTTTAAATGAATTTTGTTCGAAAATACGAATAATATTTTTTTAACAAATAAAAGTATTTTCCTGTACTTGTACTCGTAATATCGTATGCGAAACAGATAATTCAAATCGTGCGTGATGTTTTGCGAACGCCATAATATCAGATGTGATGTCATTGACAGTTGCGTCACGCGATGTTCTGTCACCAGAAATATATATTTTCTTTATGACTCGTTTACACACTCGCTGAATACACACGAATATGTAAAGTAAGACAATTTAAACAACTTATCGTGGCGCCACGAATATTCGCCCGTTTTAGATGATTTAGATGTTTTTGGCGAAACAAAGGATCGTTTTGGGAATTTGTCACAAATATTTTTTTCTAAAAAAAAGCCGGCAACCGAACAGGTAGGACACATCATAACCGCCGCCCACAAATGCGTTGTAAGGTTAAAAAGGAATAAATGATGAAAAGGAATAGGAAGTGAGAAAAGGAATTGGAGAGGGGTTAGACTTCCGGCCGTCTCGCTCGCTGTACGAAATGCGATCTTCTGTGAGAATGAGGTACTACCACGGTCAAGCCAGCCAGTAGTCAGCGGAATTCAGCTAGGCTCTACCTCAATTAAAGTATATGTATTGAAATGTTTAGATTCTCGCCAAATATGTGTATGTAAACAATTTATCGCTTGTGTTCACTATTCGTCACAAATTATCGTTAGTTTTTAGGTTGAATTTTTTCGCGAAAAAAGGATAATTTTGCGTATTCGTAACAAGTACATGTTTTGGAGTGTTGAGATACTCGTCAAATACGCACAAGTAACGTGTATTATAATTTTTATATAGTATTTTTTTTTATTTATATAATATTTTTTTTATCTATTAATAAGTTTTTCAAATATTTAAGATTATTGTACAAATTGCAAAATAAGAAACTTATTTTCCGTTCTTATTTAGTTTAGAAGACAAAAATCCGTACTACAAATCCGCGTCTAAGCACAGTTTTGAGTTAAACATGCTTTAGATATAGATTAACTTACGTTTAAGTTAGTTTAATAGATGTCTAAAACCTATTTCAACTGTCAAATGTAACGTTTAACATTTTATCAATAAGTTTTTTTATGAGTTTATTCGCTGTTAAGCAATTTTAAATAATATTTTAAGCAATGTTTAATTTTTAAACACTGTTTAATTAGACACGTGTTGAACATGGTTTTAATGCTTCTTATGTAGTATGACAGTTAATGTTTTTTGAATAAAGTTAAATTGGTAACGCATTATCAAAATACATCAATATCTCATAATTTGACACATTATTGCTTTTTGCGGGTTGACACATTATTGCTTATCAGCATCCATATATGTGACTCAATATAAATACAAGTTTAATTTACGTAGCGCATGTCAGAATCTTATAATTAAACAAGGTATGTTCTGTACATAAAAAGGTACCTATTTGGTTACAGAACAGTGTTGATGAACTTGGCTGTTCCGTGAATAGTATTTTTATTTTTAATTTCTCGTTTATGCAGCTCGTGGTGGTCATCTGTTTAATTTGTTGCATTAGTGAGAATAATCACACTGTATAATTTTATATTTTAGTGGGAAATATTTTTAAATTATGTATTGTGTATGCTCGAATTTTTTTAAATTTTATATTAAGAATTATTTCTTCTTATTTATATTTAATTACGTAATAAAAGACTTGGTTGTAAAGTATTACCTTTGCCTTTTTACTCTAAAGAAAGAAAACAGCAAAAAAAAACGTAATTTTATAGCGCTTTAGTCTTTGTCTATGGACAAATATTTTGACACTATTTTTTCAGTTAACATTATAGTTAAATAGGCAAATGTTCAAGACCATACAGTCTTGATATATGTAATTACTGAGGTTGTGTAAAATAAAAGCATCAAACAGTATTTCTATTAGGGAAAACATGAAAAAGAATTCGGATGTTAAACTGAAATTAACCTTTTTCAACACCTGTGATGTAGGTAACATAGACAAAGGTCGAGTCTTGACACGGTTCCAAAACCTTGCACAAAGCTGTCCTCTTGACACGACAATTAGTTTGAAATGTTTGTTTTTTTTCTTCAAATACATATAAGTAAAAATTTGTGACGGGCCATTTGTTGTAAGGGCGATGATTCAAAAATTATTTATACTAAGGACTTTGACGCGTATTAAAATATTTATATTACAATTTAATCAATTTTAAATTGAATTGACGAAGAAATTGTCCTCAGTACTGAATATTCTACGTTATTTTAATTGACGATTACGCGATTAAATTATATATTAAAACCGATTTTTGTTGTGATTACAAAATGTAATTTCTTTAATTTGTGTAAAAATTGACTTTTACTTGTAAACAAGTTAAAGGTAAGTGAGTTAATTAAAAATTAGGTTTTTTCTTTTACATGTGTATAGCATAGAAAATTAACGTGTAGTGTGGCGCTAATAGACGCATTGTAAGACGACTAAATTGTGGGAATGTGTAGAGTGAGGTTTAGACAATACCTATACATTATTCATACACAATTAAGTCGAATTATAATAGACTATTTTGTTAATTTAAAAATAATTTTGTAGCAATATTTCAGTTAATTACGAACAAAATAAATAATTAATTTATGGATTTCTAAAAACAAAGTTAATTGCTGCTATTTATACTTTTTAATTTGCAAGATATTTTGTTATTTTATGTGAATGTGGAATAAATTACATATATTATTATTTTTGAATTAAATCGAAACTTCACCGATTCAACAGCTGAGGGATATTGATGCAAGACGGTCATCCTTAAATGCTACTCAGTTTTTAAGTGGTATTAAAGTCTCATATTACTCTTTTAGAACATAATCAATTGATGCTTCGCGATACTCAAAAATGAAGTAGATATTACTATAATTATTTAAAAAATGTTTATTAAAAATTATTCGAGTGGTAGAACCTAGCTGTAGCCCACTGACTTACCACACTATCCAGAAAATCGGTGTAAAGTAATCTATAACTGCCTTTTGATAAGCAAGAGATTTGGAGGTTTAATCCCTATTCTTCCTTAACCTACTATTCCCCTTCTCCTATTCATTCACTAGTTGCCCCTCGCAGTTTGACTCATGTTTATGGTTACTGCTTCTGTCCTATGAGTTGTAGCGTGATATATTATAGCCTATAACCTTTATTAATAAACGGGCTATTCAACGCAAAAAGATTTTTTCAAATAGGATCAGTAGTTCCAGAGATTACTACATACAAACTAACAAACAAATTTTATCTCTTTATCAACGTTATGGCTAAAGCTCGTTTATCCTCTATTTAAAATAGAGTCTCGTAGAATCAACAGCGTGTCTATCTATTACGTCTCAGAGCCTTAACCTATGATGCAATTTTTCTAAAGTCCAGTTCACACGTATTTCCTTGGTGATATGTTTTATTCAGATCACACGTGTCGCCGCAAGAGAGCGCCACGTCTGACCGGAATGCTAACACCGTTTTGGTAAAGCTCTCCTGATAATGCGCAGGGCCGAATGGCGGAGGGAATACAGATTACGATGCATTTTAATATAACTTTATGATTGTAATAATTATGTTTAATTTATATGAGAAAGATCCTTGTTTTATGTTTGATGCCAGGCTTAGTCGCATGGAATATAATATATTTTTGTGTACTTAAGATAGGGCAGTGAGAAGATTGTACTTGCATTATTCCTGTTCGTACTTATACAACAATTTATCATCCGGATAATCGGATCGGGGTCGACCTTGAGAAGTTAATTTTGGTGAGATTACAATCTTCACCGACTTCAAAAGTAAAATACCTGAAATAACATTGTTATTTTGATTTTAGAACCAAGTTACTGAACTGATTTTGGTAAAAAATTTTTGAAAGTCTGTTATTGAAAACGGATTATATACTTGTAGTTTTGTAAATAAGAATAATGAATGTACAGAAAATTTTACGAGAATTGTGATTAAGTTTAATTCAATATTATTCACTGGTGTATTTGTGAAATATGTATATTACTTCTTCGTAATTAGAATGCAAACTTAACACATAATTAACAAAGTAATTTTGCCAACATTTCAAAATATTGTCAAACTGTTAAGTAATAGAAAAATGATTTATTTCGCAATATGTATGTAGGTCTACTTGAAAATCACCTGACTCATCGACTAGAAAATTAAATATTTAGATAGGTAGATAGAGAAGAATATTAAAATTCAAAAGACTTACTTTACATTATTATTTGTATTATTATTGTGACATTAAACATGATTAATACTTTATTACGTTTGTGTTAACACATTAATTTGGAGAAAGGTATAGCGTTCATTGCGGATAGTTTAGGTATAAAGTGATTAGGTTAAGATTAATTCGATGATATATTTTATCTATAGGCTGTCTATATATTACGTTCGTACTATTTGACATCATAAATCTGTATATACTTCCAACTTTAACCAAGCACATCAGTGGATTTGTGGGCGCTAAGATACTTTCGCCTGTCACGTCATTCGCTAGCTTGTTGCTATGCAACCTCGTCCAACGGGGAAATCCATAAGCTTGTTCCTACGTATTATCTTTTATTAATGTAAGCAAAAATCACTCTCCATAACGGCACCTAGAAACAAGCCGATATTCTAACATAGATAGTCGCCATTCTAACATCGCACTGTAATATCGTCGTAACAATTAAATATTATGAATTTCATTACGATACATATATATCTATACTAAATTGCATTTCATTACATCATCCACAAGACAAACAAGGCAAAAGCTAATAACTTATCTATAGTATTTTTTAATTAAAAAAATGTTAGAATAATCGTGAGACTAATTATATTAAACTATAAAAACGTGCTACATTTTAATAGTTAATGGAAGCGTATACAAAAATTAGAAATCAACTGTCAGAATATAGCATTTTCGCGATAGCGATCGTAAAAATGGACGCTGATAAGCAATATTGTGTCAAGCCACATGGACTTCATTTTGAGAAATTGTCTTTTCTGTTTTGATAAAAGGTATGATGAGTTAAAAGCAGATTGATATATTTAATATATTATCTAATAAAAAGTTTATCAAATATTTGCGATTATTGTATTATTTGTAAAATATGGAACGCACTTGGAAATCGAAATAATTAATAAAGAAACTTTTCTCCGTACTTATTTATTTTATATGACTTTCCAAAAATGTTCAATAGATGATGCAGTATCAAAATACTTCAATATCTCCGAATTTGACTTTTTGTGGGTTGACACATTATTTTTATCAGCATCTAAATTACCCTGATGATTACTGCATTACAACATCAGAAATATATAAAATATAATTAAGAAACGAAAGAATATAATAAATATAATTAAGAAACCGGGATATTTCAACTGAAATAAATTCTATAATATATATAAAGATACGAGTTCATAAATTTTGTAACTTTAAATAAATAATAGTGAAAACAATACTTAAAATGGGTGATTTATTAAAACACCTAAAATAAAATGTTTATAATAATTTTCAGTCAATTTAAAAGAAAAATAGGATACCAAAAAGAATGTATATTTGTACATAGATTCGTAAATATAAAACCCAGATTATAACGAACCCTAAAATATACTATAAAAATACATCAATAACACATGTACGTATCACACAAATCAATCGTCACTAATAATCGCAGTTCTGCTCCCAATCACGATCAATTCAACGTATTGAATGGCTCAATTCATCGCCGGCCAAGGAAATAGTTGTCCGATCCTCATTAGCGATGCTTGATCATTTGATTTGCGTTACACGATAAGTCAATGTCAGCTACTAGGTTATTTATTCGACTTTAATTGGACGCTGATAAGCAATAATGTGTCAACCCACAAAAAGTCGGGGATATTGGTGTCTTCTGATGAAGCGTCAAGTATTAACCATTATTTAAATTTTCAAAACATTAAAACCAAATAAGTACAGAAAAAACTTTCTTCATTTAATGTTTAGAATATTGAAGTGTGTTCCATATTTGGCTATATTTAATAATCTCTTATAATTAAATAATTTATTAGTAGATAAAATTATTTATTATACCAATTTGTTTTTAATTCATTATACCTTTTATAAAAATAGAAAAGAAAAGATGGATATATACTCCTCAATTCAATTCTTTGGTTAATGGCTTTTAGTTGTGCCAATTAGACACATGTTATTTCGCCAATGTCACGTGGAATGGAGAAGACACGATGGAGATTGATCGGTGAATATATACTCCTTCAAACAAAATTAAAATAGGTTTGACATCTTTTACGCCATTTGACATTTGGACGCTGATAAGCAATAATGTGTTAACCCACAAAATGTCAAATTCGGAGATATTTATGTATTTTGATACTGCATCACCTATTTAACATTATTAAAAAAAATTGAAGCCATATAAACTAAATAAATACGGAAAAAAGTTTATTAATTATTTGGTTCGAATTTCAAGTGCGTTCCATATTTTGCAATTTATACAATAAAGTCAAATATTTGAAAAACTTTTTATAAGATAATATATTAAATATATTAGTCTGAATTTAATTCATTATACCTTTTATCAAAAAATAAAATAAAGATGGATATGTACTTCTTCAAACAAATTTGTTAAAAATGGGTTTGACATCTTTAGACGCCATTTTCTCAAAATGAAGTCCGTGTGGCTTGACACAGTATTGCTTATCAGCGTCCATTTAATACGCCATTTTCTCAAAATGGAATCCGTGTGACAGTATTGCGTATCTGCGTCCAATTAGTAATCCCATGATTTGTAAAGCTGCTAAAATTATATATTGAAAAGAAATATGTAATTCTGTGTAGTTTTTTCTTTCAAGTCATTCGAGACGTCTAGATTAGTCTAGAACAGTTGTTTCCAATTAGTGTTTCCCAAGTACCGCTTCAAGTAACAGCTCGAACGCAATAACTAACTGCTTACAAAAGTAACTTTGAGTAAAATAAAATTAAACAAGTTTTTAAGGGCACTTATTTATCCCAGGTATGTGTACCTAAATCTGGAAAGACTTGGGAAAAGATGCAATTGGAGAACACAGATCCTGAATATTTGAATGCCAATTTTATTTTGATTAACAATTCCACTCACGATACTTTTATCTAAGTTTCTATAGTATATAGGTTAAAAAGTACCCAAATTGATTCGTTACATAATCGTCTAGAAACGTCTGACGGCAGCCGTGACACATTTCTATGCCCGCATTCGTCAATTAACGCTCAATAAAACATCGATAACTGTTACGTATCTCTCTCATTAATGGTAACAGTGGGAATGAGGAAGATACCCTACTTTTGTTTACGAGAAGATGCGCGTACGCAATCATATAATTAAGTAGAGTCAATAAATATATCACCAAATGTATTGTTTTGTGAATGTTTTAATTTTCGTCCAGAAATAACTGCCATGCAGTTTCACACGGTACTTGCGAGATTTGTAAATATTTTTCATTACAGTTCCGTTTCTATGAGTTATATCGTGATATTTTATAGCCTATAACTTTCTCTAGTAAACACACTATCTAATACTAAAAATATTTTTTCAATCTGTCTGGTTGTTACCAAAGTCCGCACTATTTAAATAAACAAGCATTAAGCGAGTCAAGGTTATTCTTAATTATGACTCCATGCTATATACGTGCTCTATTTTCATTCCTTATTAAGATGTAGTGGTTAACAAAAAATGAATCGATGGTAATTTTATACCAATGCTTCTTATAATGTAACATAACCGCCAGCTCACCGCAAAGCTGAGATGAACAGAAGTAAAATAAAATATTCAATATTACACGTAACAATCGTTAAAGTATTTATCAAAATATCTACCGATTTATTATTACAGGTAAGAAAAAAAAAACACTTATGTATTTTTAAAATTATACTTATCTGCATATTCAGGATTTTATTCCAATGAAGCCTTTGGAAGTCAATCTTAGAAAAAGCCAGCTTGCTTCATTTTTTTTATACAAATGGAGGTTTAAATTATATTATATAATATTATTATCGCTCTTTATTATACTTCATCAACTACTCTTTCTCAGATAGGAGAATATTATAACAACTATTATTTACATTACTCAAGTTTATTATCGATAACTCGGTTACACCCAATAGCAGTTCGAATTTATGTCTGTTGACGCCAATTTGCGCTATTCGATTTATTTCAATGTTCCCTTTATTTAGTTAAATGAGGGTAGTTTCTAAAACTATTTAGTGAGTCGCGGGTACGGTCAGACTGTCCGAAGTTTCTTGCGGTACGAGTGTACCGGGCGTTATTGACTTTAGTTCTGGTTGCCTTTTACTCTTTGTAGGGTTATGTTATGAATTATTCATAAAATGGAAAAAGGGTTTAGCGCAATAGTTAAATAATTTCTCCATGCCGAAGCTTCGATTCACGTGCAATCATATTAGTCATACAGATGAGTGTTATTGGTGAAAGGAGGTCTTAAATGCGTTTTCGTTTCTCTCAGAGCATGTTCAGTTTTAAATCTGTTTAACTATAGTAAAATGGTAATAGTTTTTAAAGTAGTATTTAACTTACATATGTTATTACGCTGGTGCTTTTCCTATCGCATTATATTTTTCCTCTATTCTTTTCAAAACAAAAACCACTTTACATTTTTACAGAAAATTGAAAAAATATAAAATTACAATTCCTCGTAACAAAAGGAAACTTAATTACGCAGTTCCTATTCGCGAATTGTAGTCCTTTTTTTCATCTGAAAATATTACAATGGCGAACACCGAATGCGCGTCTAAAAAGTACAATCAACACGACCCGTTGCATTTACCGAGGCGACAGTAAACGGACGTGATTCCGCTACCGCATTCAATTTTACAATTTTAACACAAAAAACATTTTACATTCCGTCAGGTTTTATTGAATTGAATTCGCTGAAAGTTCGTTCTAGCTGAATTCGGGGTAACGCAAAGTTTGTGTCCACGTACACGCTGACCAACAATCCTGTCCAACGTGCTGTATTTCATTCCCTCGTATTTCCCTTGATGTCTTTTGTTTTCTACTTAGTCTGTGATTTCGTAGCGTTATTAGAACTCGTACTGACTCTAGACAATGTTATATAATAGTTGACGAATTCATCTGTTCATATTACTATTCTAAACATTTTGACTTCTCTACCAACGATTTTGTTAAACGCTACATAGCCTTCGCTTCATAGGTGTCAGGTAAAGTGAATAACAGTAATTTTAAGTCAATAAAATTTTTGTAGTGAGTGATTTTAAGACCATATTGTATGATTATACGACACCACAAAGGTTTTAAAAGGACAATATTCTGATTTAAGAACTAAAATGCCTTAACCGACCGGTAAATGAGGAATGTCGACGGATTTTCGATCTTTAATTTCTCCGTGCTATATGATTAAAATCTAAAATGCTGATTAAAAAGTGACATATTTTAAAACTTTATGAATCAATACCTTTATTTTAAACATGTCTATAATAATGAAATTGTCCAATTGTTTTTAAGAGACATTACGTGAAATAAATAAGTACGTAAGTGATTTTAATAAGAGAAATTTAAACACAAAAAATCCACACTCGTTATCCGTGCAAAATTTTCTCTTTCTAGAAATCACCGAGCAAAAACTGATAGCCTGACCTTTGTAAAATCCAGATGTTCTGGTTTCCACTCTTTAGTTTTACATGACCGACTGACAAGCGTAACATTGACATTTGCAAGGGCCGGTGTTATCTTATAGTGTGAGGTCCAACAGAGGAAACCAATTTAAGGGATTACAATTTATTACCGGCTGTTTATACATAAATGGGCAAAGCATTTTTCCGAGTAATAGACGTGAACAAGCAGCTCTTTAGGTTGACTAACTAGGTTAGTTTAATATGTATTTTAGCTTCTTAGTACGGTAAGTATTAAGCATTATATCGTGTGGCGTTTTAATACATTAATTTAAATATTTACTGATTTTTTTTCTAATTATGTTTTAACGTTTTGAGATCTTTGGGAAAAATAAGAATTTATATGTAACTTAACAAAAGAAACGCCATGAATTAATTAAGTTATTTATTATAATCACTATTATTTTGCCTAAAATGAATTGCGAAATGTCTTTGTTCTTAAAACTAAAAAAGTCGTCATTTTTATGTTCAACAACCTAATGTATTTTTAAATAATTATAATAAAAGTAAAACCTTTTTTTTTTACTAAGCATCACATTTATTAACAAACGCATACATTAAATTAATAATCTGTCAACATTTATTATCTATGGAAATATGAAATGGGTTACTCAAATTACTCAAAGTGTGGTTTTTTAATCATGATATTCACTTCTGATCAGGTAATTAAAAAACATATGAAAATTGATATCTTGTTGATGGTTGGTCAAACTTTTTTTTTTTATTTATCTATCGGCTTTTTATCTGTTAATATCATCTGTGTGTAGGGTTATGAAACATTCAAGAAAAAGAAATTTTTGTTTTATGGTAAAATGTGTGCGTGTTTGTAATACGATTTTATCATTTAAACAAAAATTGGTGTAACTTATATTACTATGTGCGTTGTATTATATATGGGCAGTACGAATAAAAAGTTTTTTATAAAATCGTAGTCGATACCTAATCTTTTTGCATAGAATACTTCCATAATCATTTTAAAGCTTCTTTTTACGTAATTTTTTTTGCATTTAGATTTATAATTTCGACTATCACGAGATAAGATACAAAATCGCGTAAAGTTATATGAATAATTAGTTCATAATTAAAATTCCTTCCAAAAAAGAGGATCTGTTTTTTACCTGTATGTATATGAGAATGTATGGCCCCAATTTTCTAAAAAAATACTAATCCAATTTGGATGAAGTTTTTGAAATTAAAATCCATATTTTTCAAGGAAGGTTTTAATCTAATTATAATTAAAAATGGCGTTATGGAAATCTTCGGATATAAACAAAGCAATATTCAACAATTAACAGCCAATGACCAGCGAATTCTGTCTTAGTTATGTTTGTCTATGTATACAACGACAGTTCTGTTTGAAGTCGCTAATATTTTTAAACGATAACAATTATTTTGGTCTAAGTATTTATTACGGCTTTACGATAATAATAAAGGAAATAAAACATCAGTTAAAGGACTTTTAAAACGAAATAACTCGTAATTTTTAAATAATACTACGACAAAATCTGGTATGCCCAGTTAATACATTTCAAATTGAAAATTCAATTTATTTGCGGTTCCAACTTAATCCCTTCGATATGTCATTGGGATTTTAATCCGGAACCGTAAAGTTAAAATGTATTTAAAACATAATTAATGCACACTTAATTACATGTTTAATTACTTTGTTTTGTGGTAATTGTGTGCAGATTTGTTTATGTTTTGTAAATTTAAGTGTACCCGTCTATAAATACCCCAGAGCTGGGCTTAGGCCTTTTATTGTTTACTCGCTACTTCTCGCGGTTTCATTCGCGTTTATCATTACTACTTTGATCCTATGATTAACGCAATGTGATATAGCCTATAACCTTCCTCAATAAATGGGCTCCAACGTAAAATTAATGGTTCAAATTGTATTCAGAGATTTTATATTTTTATACAAAATTACAAATACATAAACAAATATTAGTATAGATATTATAATTCCATATTAAATTAAAAATCGAAATCAACCAAGTTATTCAAACTGCAAGCTTTTTTGACTTTCTAACTATTTAAAGATTCATTCAATTCAATTCTTTGGTTATTGGCTTTTGGTTGTGCTAATTAGAGACAGGTTATCTTTTAAACATTCATGTTACAATTAATTCTTTGACACCCACAATCCCTTGGTATTTATTTTTTTATTCTGTGCTACGTTCAACAAAAGGAGATTATCTTAAACTTTTAAACATTCAGCAGAAAGCAAAACACCGGCAGGAAGGAGCGGATTCAATGCCCGCTGTGTAACAATTTTGGATTTGGTGTTTAAAAATTGACCGCAGGTCTTTCTTAATAAGGAGAATGTTTTCAATTCAATACAATGTTTATTTTTACAATTTGTTTATCAATTTCCTTAATATATTTTTTATTGTTACAGGTAAAACATCATCTACCAAGAAGACATTAGGGTTTAAGTTGGATTAAGTATTGCTATATAAATAATATAATTATTTCGATTCAATAATCGAAATAAAATAAATTATGACATAATTATTTGTAAAACGAAATGGTGACTGATCTATAAACGCACAGATAATTATTATGACGAACGTGTTTTTGGAAATTAACACTCTAAAGGAGTGAAAATGGGATTCGTAATTTGTATGGAGAAAACGTATAAGATTTGATTTCGAATATACGTAGGATAGCTCCCGTCAACAAATATATAAACTTACATATTTTTCCTACATAATATAATTTACCTAAATGTAAGCGAAACCGCGGGTAGAAACTTTCTAACGCTTATATTTAACCCTGGTGGTTGTTCCTGAGATTATTGCGTTCAAAGATACAATGATATCGGCAACAATCTTCTATCATACTCGTAGATATTACAATAGCCAACTAGGGCGTAAAATCAGAAATTGCTAGCTCGTTTCAGTTTTGCATCTACGTATTCTTTTTTATTACTGCGGTATTAGTTATTAAAAAAAAAGAAATGACTTTTAATAAATTATTAGAAGTTTTTTTAACGAATATTAATATGATTGAATTGTATATTTCGTCTTAATATAAAGTGCATGGTAGAGTACACGCCAAGTTCACATAACATTAACAATAGAGAACTTTTTGCATTCATTTATTTAGGATCACAATAAAAAAAAACATTATTTATTAATAATTACGTACGTTTATTTATTACATACAAATACGATCCAATATTTGCCTAGTAATTCCTGAGATGTAATTGTTTAAAGATACAATCATATTGGCAACAATATTTTATCATACTTGTGGATATTACAATAGCGAACTCAGGCGTAAAATCGTTCGGTTGAAAAAGATCCTCAACAAAAACACTGATTTATTAATAATTACGTACGTTGATTTATTACATACAAATACAATCCAATATTTGCCTAGTAATTCCTGAGATGTAATCGTTTAAAGATACAATCATATTGGCAACAATATTTTATCATACTGGTGGATATTACAATAGCTAACTCAGGCGTAAAATCGTTCGGTTGAAAAAGATCCTCAACAAAAACACTGATCTATAGTAAACGAAATATAGTTACCACAGACAATTGATTGGCTCGAACAAAAACAGGGTCGACTGAAATCTGTTTTCACATCGCCCAGGATAAACGACTTGTTTCTTTTTGTCTACGTTTCGGTCTGAAGAGTTTCATTTCAGTGACCTTTATGTCGTGGTTTTTTGTTGCTAGCGCTAAAATAGTTTTTTCTTGTCATTGGTATTAGAATAATAATGAAATTTGTTCAATTTCACAACAACAATTAAGTAAACTGTATTTATGATATTTAAGTGGACTAGAACTAATAAAAAGAAAAGCAATGGCCTCCTTCAAAGTGATTAAGTTCTTTTTTAAATTTTATTTTTCTTATTCTGATAGTAAACTTTTTTAGTAAATACTAAGAAATATCTTAATTAAAATGATAGTATATCATTGAAAATACATAAGAACGAAATTTAACACCAGGGTCAATTGTTCGAATGACTTTAAACCGTCCGAAAGTCACCCAGAATGCCATTACGAGCTTTTTTCAATCCTTTATTAAATTTTAAAGACGATTCATTTAATCAGCTCACACACTCTTTTAAATAATTAGTTTTATTATTTTGTGACTTATTTTCTTTTTATAAAAATTAACATAGATTTTACTTGACTAAACGAATTTTCATACTTTATGCATTACTTTGGTAGTACCTAAATATATGTATTTAACAGTTGACTTGTAATATAGCCGAAAAAACTGCTAAATTGCTAAGTTGTTTAATTTTGTTCAATTTATTTATACGATGTTGCAAAATATAAGTTTGAAAAAAGTTGCCATAGCAATCTAAATGTCAATCAAGTTTCACCAACGTCGAACTATCATTCGTGTATCAAATTATCGGACACCTAAAAAATGTTCTTGTTACGTGACGAAGGGTCGGTAGTCGGTAGTCGGTAGTCGTCAAGTCGATAAATGTGTTTCGTCCGGACGTGCGACCGTGAATGGCGAGACAAATTGAGGATCAAGCCCCGAATCTATGAGCGAAATCAGGACAAATGTGCAAAATATCGAGGATGACTGATATGTTTCATAATATGTTAGGATGTCAAGGAAACCTTTTAGTTATATTTATTTCTTTTTTAATATTAAATTATAGTTCTAGATTAAAGTACAAATACGGTATGTCAAAATGTGACTATTAGGTACATACATACATATATGCTTAAGTGCCATTTATGAGTGTAAAGTAAAATGTAAATGTAACTCTACTGTGATGATTTCAGCTGATAATTTATAAGGTAATTCATTAAGGAAATATATATGAATGTATTAATTATCCTGTAGATTCTACTCATGCTGTTCAAACTGTAAGCACAATCATGCAGCATATGATGAATAAAGTATAAGAAAATACTGAATTGTGGTAATAATTTAAAAGTTAGACAAGCTAAAGGAAATATCAGTAACACGTGTAATTTTAGTACTGTTTAAAGTCTTGATATACAATACCATCATACGAATAAATTAAAATCAAGTAAGACAAGTTAAAAGTGACCAAGTAGCGAATGTCACGATGACAAATGCGTCAATTGTGCGCCGGATGTCGGGTCAAGCGCGTTAGACAAATCGTGGACGTGGGTAACAAGCCTGACGTCCACTCGGATCTACGATTATCGTATTATCAGCGGCAGAAATCGTGTCATTCGAAACGAGCTATTTGTTGTGCTTACTTTTGTATTTTAATCGTTTAATTTTTTAATTAATATGTACTTATTTACATAAACCTTTGATGGATTCGTAAAATATTTTTGCATTAAATTGCCAGTATTATAAAGAAGAAAAAGATACTAAAGACGCCGCATTATGGAGCAGCGTAGAGCAGTTACCAATTTAATAAGAAAAACGGTTAAAATAGCGAGGCACGTCTGGTTAAACAATAAACTATAAAACATTTAATTATCTTAGTTCAAAATACTTACAGTAACAATATTTAATTCTATAGAATAATTCTTATAAAATATCAATTCTTAATAAATTAAAAATTAATCTATTAATTAGTACCGATTTCAACTTTGGCAAGTTTGTCGATTGAGTTATGAACATAGAGACACACCTGTCATACACAGTCGCTAGCTGGTTGCTAGGCAACGTCATCTAAAGTGATCAGAATTCTTAGTACTAAAATTCCTGAACTTATAGTTTATATCTATAGTTATATTATTGGATAAATTACTTGTTTTTTTTTTTATTTGAAAATAGATTAAATAAACTGCCAAAGAAATATTAAACGGAAAGGAAAAAACGTTATATAAGTTAATAATATTAGTAAGTAGGTTGTAGGAAGTGCGAAATGCTTACACGTTTGTGTGTCGAAGCACTTGTTAACCTCAATAAGGGTCGTGAAGTCGCATTAAGCTCGTTTCTTTGTGTTCTCACGCATAACACTCTCCCCCTTAATGCGACACTCGGAGTGTCCGTCTTATCGGTACAAATATCTTTGTTTTAAGCGGGCCGTGGTCCTCGGCTCGACTCGTATGGTGCACAAATCCATTTTTTTAACCGACTTTTAATTTAAAAAGGCGTAGGTTCTCAATTTGACGGGGACTTTTCATTTGAAGTCGGTTTCCTTTTTTTAGTGGTCTGGTTCTATCAAATCTTTATAAATAAACAATTGTGATTGTATCTTATTATTTAATTACTATTAAATTGAAGTTATTAATTAAAAAAAAATATTTTATTTAATAGTTTACGAAAGTAGACCGCATATTCCTATACTTATTCGTCCATATTAACCTTATAATAAAATAATATATATAAAAAAATGTACTAAATAAACATAAATTCGAATTTCGAAAATTAGTTTTTGATTTGAATTGCGTTGTTTGTAACTTAGTTCATGTGAACGTCGGCGTTGGTGGATGCACTTTCTGTGACGCGTTTTATAACAGTTTTTTTTGTAATATATCATTATTTATTATTGATTTTGTAGGGTTGTCGAGTAATTCACATCTTAACCAGGATGTGCCAGATGAAGGGACGGCGTTCACACAATTACGAATTATCGCGATATTGTCTGTTGAGATTTATAATATGTCTGAATGTTTTTAAGGTTCTGAAAACTATAACAATGTATTTACAAATTGTAAAAGATTAAAAATAAAATAATCTACCTGAACGTACAGTAGTGCAAACACCAAGTCAAATTTTAATTTATAGAATCCCATACCTAAAGAAAAAATGTTTTACAAAATTAAATAATAAAAACCTGCTCGTTAGTGGTATATATTATTAGCCATAGTCATAGTTACTAACGACATTATCCTGCAGAAAAAAGCTTGCAAACTAAACGGGAAAGTGCACAATTGATGACTTAAATAAAAATACAATATATACAAGCTGAATAATTTTATAGTATTGTATTTTATACATTTTGTTCTGCATGTCATTATATGCGTATTTTTGTGACTTGTGTTCTAACTGTAGCTCATATTTTCAGTCCTCGCCTTAAGTGTTCCAACGATGTACTCACCATGTAATGCATTTCGCTCTATTGAGTCCACATAAATAAACCCGTATCACTCAACAGGCGACTAGTGCGTAATTGATCCCTTTATTCCACTCTAAATTTACACGGAAACAAAACGACAAAAGCGACATTCGAGTTTTAATGAAATTTATGTCGATATTACTTGAAAATAGAGTTGGATTTTATACGACGGTCAGAGGCGCAATTTCCGTAAGCTTCTCTGATCGATCTTAAGAATTCTCTTTTCCTGGACTCAATATTGACGACAGTTTCCTGGAAACGTTATTTTAAGGAAAAATTCCATTATGTTAAAAGTTGTAGAATTTTTCTTCTAATATATAAAATTCAATAATTGTTTGTTTTGTATTTCATACGGTGCATTTCTTTGCAGTGAAACTTTGTCCATTCATTATTTTCACTCCCGCAAAGTTTATAGATTATAACCGGTAATATATTATAATGTGATTTATAGAATTTTTTCCAATTAATATTGTTTTTTATCAAGTAGTATTTGTATCCTAACTTTTTAATTGAAAAAAGCCTATAATCTTCCTCAGGAAAGGAGCTATATAAAGCAAAAACAATTTTTCGAATCGAATGAGTAGTTTCAATGCTTACCCCCTACATACAAACTTACAAACAAATTTAACTTCTTTATAATATCAGTATAGATTTCGGTCATTAATGAAGGAAACATTATGAGCAACTCAATATTTTATTTAATAAATGAAGATAAGTTCTTGAATATGTATGTACTTAAATTCACTACAAATCTGGCAATTTGCTAGGGCAGCGTAAAGGACCAAATATCAATTCTTGTCTTCAAAAGGAAAATAAACCTGGACAAAGTAACGGACAATAAAGTCAATAGAACATACTAGTGGTTGAATTTCGGCTATAATTTATTTAAATTATAACTTTGAACATGACCACAGTTAATCTATTCTCAAGTTAACCACAGATCTTAAAAATAAACGAAAGAGATATATGCGTCTATGTCAAATGGTAGTGTGTGTAATGATTTTTTATTGAATTAATGTATTTTTATGCATAATTTAAAAAAAATTATGCACTCCTCTATATAAACTATAAGTATCGAAATTTCATACTCCGCCGTCCGCACAATTTTCGTAAAAAGGGGTAAAAAGTTACTGTTTCACGTATTCATATAAAGATTCTTCTCTACAAAGAGAAAATAAATCTCAATAAAGGTTGTAGTGGACAATAGAGCCAATAGAACATATTAATGCTTATTACTATACGTATTTTTACAAAGCAATAGAATATTTCGTAAGGAATACTTATACGTATCACATATATAACACCATATACAAAGCAAGCCATTAAATAGAATACAGTTATGAACTATGAAGCGTTATATGGTCCTATTCGAAAGATTCGTATTTGAATAGAAAGGGTGTGAAGAAATAAATCTATCATGTAAGCTTATCGTATTCACAATTATGTGTTAATGCAGCTATTATTTCAATATACCGTTTCTAGCGTATGGCTTCCATGTTTTATGTTTATGGTAAATTGTTTTCGAATAACTAAATAATATAAGACTTTGTATATTAAAACTAATGTTGCTTTTGATCTACACTAGCTTTTTCCCCGCGGCTTCGGTTAGATCAAAAATTATTTTCTCTAAAAATTGTTGTTATTTAATTTAACTATGTTCTTATTGAATTGGTGGAGAGTATAGTAGCGGCTAAAAATATAATTTACGAGTTTACCATGAAGAAAATAAAGATTAGACATAATTGCATCCCATACGTTATTTATTGGTCTTCCACGCGAATTTATATCGTTGCGGTTAATATATAATAATAAAACAAACTTAATTTTGATTTGTTTGTCTTCTATAGGTTTTTTTTTGGTATGTAACATAACACAAAAAGCGAAACATTCGGGATGCTCTACTATCAACATGTCAAAGTCAAGCAATTATCTAAACTTAAAATGCCTCTATATATTATTTTTACTTTACATGGTATTCATACGTGTTTATTATAACAATGTGCTGGGCTACATCGAGAAATGGAAATTGTCAGACTTCCGACTCTATTACGTATTCCAGCCGTTCTCAAACTATTTATGAGAGCTGTTACAGCACGACATGTTATTATAATTTCGTATCAACTAAAATATTACCTGGTTTCAGGCTCAAGTATTAAACATGAAGTGGCAATCTTGTATCCTTCAATTAGGGTTGTCAGGGTTAGAACAAGTTTATAACAAACGCTTTACTCCAACAGCATCTAATAAGGCTTCCTTTTAGTTTGTATGTCATTACTTCCCAGAATTTAGTCCTTATATAAGAGATTGTTAAGTAGTGCAATCATCTTGTATGATGAGTTTTTTTAATCAACGGATTACATTTATGTCTAGTAAAGCTAATTTTTCAAGAAACTAATGACGCAAATTTTCGTTTTGATCAAAATCGTCTCAAAGAGTATTTTGGGTATTACTTGATGCTCCCTATAAATTTAGACTTGGTAATAAACGCCCATTAAAAAATCTACTGTATATTATCTTTTTTATGCCAATTCAATGTTCTTAGCCACGGTTGAGCTATATCTTAATGGCCACATTCTTGATAGTTTTGGGTATTAGCGATACTTCCTTTAACAAGATACTTTCAGACCTATTATAATTATTTATTGACACTACCAGTGCCAATTTGGCCCACAATACATTTGACATCTGATAAAAATATACCCAGAGACGTTACAAAGTTTAAGACAAAAGGTAATTTGCACTCACAATGCATCAATTTATACAAAAATGACTAGTTAAAAACAACAAAATATCCACAACGTTACGTACCTCACGAAATTATCTTGGCTTGTTAAGTCTAATTAGATTTTACTACATCTTTTTATAATTTGCACAGTTTAATACTTACGTATCAAAGTTACAATGTTACGGTCGTAAACAACATAGTTGTTTCTAGTTAAGGCTAACTCACCTGTACTACTTATTTGTAATACTAAACCCATGTATTAATCAATAAAATGTAGCTCTTACAACGGATACGTATAAATAACTTACTTGACAGGTATAGTTGTTAGTAAATTTTAGACATGGCAACAAAAGAAATCGCACTGAGTATATGCTTTAGATATTTTAGGGTAATTTCCAACTTTGATAAGTTACTAGTCGTTACTAGTCGAGTAGCATTGACCATATTCAGTTGCTAGCTGGTTGCTAGGCAACGTCGTCTAAATTGGCCGGTATTATGGGTGCCAAAATCCATGAGCTTATAACATAGCTATAGTTATAATAACATGATGGTATTTTATCAATTTTTTCCTATTTTTATGAGTTAAAGTTTTTACATAAGTAGTGAATGTTTTTGTATTCTAATCATGATTAGTAATCATTCTAGTCTGAAGGTCAGACACACTAAGTTTTTATATGAAAAACACTTACACACTTTTATGCGTAAAAACAGTTTGCGATTCTCAATAAGTCAAAACGAGATGTCCCAGTTGTAACCGTTACACGTAGTGCGTTTACTTACTTACAACTTGTTATTTACGTAAAAGTAAAGTACACCCTCTCCTATTAAGGAGTGTAGAGCTTATCCCACCACGGTACTCCGCTGCGGGTTGGCGGATATACATGTGTCAGAATTTCCTCGACACATGCAGGTTTCCTCACAATGTTTTCCTTCACCGCCGAGCTCGAGATGAATTTAAACATAAATTTAGCACTTGAAAAATCAGCGGTGCTAGCCGGGGTTTGAAGTCGCGATCATCGGTAAAGATCGACGTGTTCTAACCACTAGGCCAACTTGGCTCATATCATGTCAATAATCAATAATATGTATTATTGTTAGTGATCCTACATTAGTGCTTTCTTTGAAAAAATACACAAGTGGTACTTATTCAGAACTACTCCATGAGTAACAAGTTAAATAAAAACAGTATTCTCTCTCGTTGTAACTCTAAATACGTCAATCAAGGCCGCTTTCTTGTTTTAATACCGTATATTTGCGTTACAGCGCGTAATTGTAACGCGTTATGACACCAGCCGATCGCACGCGGAGTCACGAGGTGTCACTTACACATCTCGACAATTCCTACTGTTGAATATAGTAATATTTTTTATCAGTACATTATTCGGTTTGGTTCAAGTGAGAAACTTTTGTTGTCAAATTAGGTATTGTTTTAGTACTAATACGAAACGCTTTTTTTTGGTTTTCTATTTTCATAATCGAAAACTTCATAGGTTATTTTAAAAGTTAAGTAAAGTAACAGCCTGTACATGTCCCACTGCTGGGCTATGGCCTCCTCTCCTATTATGGAGAAGGTTTAGAGCTTAACCCACCACGCTGCTCCACTGCGGGTTGGCGGATATATGTGCATGTGTCAGTATTTCCCCGACACATGTAGTTTTCCTCACGATGTTGTTTGTATTATGTTAAACTCAAATTTAGCGCTTGAAAAATCAGCGGTGCTAGCCGGGGTTTGAACCTGCGATCATCGGTAAAGATCGACGTATTCTAACCACTAGGCCATCTCGGCTCTCATAGGTTATTTTTAGTAGGATCTTATTAAGATTCTTAAAGTCACCATGTATGTATGTTTTGCTTTATTTTTGTGTTTAACAAAAATGTTTTAATAAATTGATTACGAGCAGGCAACTTCGTAGAAAGGCTTTAGTTAATTCAAAATTACTTAGACTCAGAAAAAACAAGGAGGTTCTCAATTCATCGGGGCATATTTTTGTATCTGTTCACCAATTACTCGCAAATGGCTTGACCGTCTGACACTTTCTTTAGAAAGGTTATACTGGGTCCAGTAGAATTTTCATCAAACTTGGCTCAATAATTTAGTTTTAAAAACCAATTAACAGGAATAAACATGTAATTTAAATGAATAAATTTATTGTTAAGTGTTGCCTAAGCTAATATTTCGTGCCAAACATCGACGGGGGGAAGCAAGGATAATTTGCGATTTGCGTCGCGCCACGCTTTCACCGGGATGGCATACATCGTTAGATGCAACTTTCATAAAGCACGTAGAAATTTTCCTCGAACATCTACGAAAAGATATCGTTAAGACGTAGTTTTTGCAATATCGAAATCATGTCTGCAATAATAAATTTCAATAATAATACTATATATCTTTACATAGTATAAGACATAGTCGCTTGCCGCCGCCTGTACGTTTAGATCTTTTGTACTACGCAACGAATTTTAATGTAGTTTTCATTATTAAACAAAGTGATTTAAGATGAAGGTTTATGTGTATAATACATCAATATTATAGTAGATAAAAGCCGATAATTATAAACATATGACATATGATGACGTAAAAAACTACATTGCACCCGTGTATAGCCAGGACGGATCCATGTCATGACCCGTCCCCCCCTGGACTGGGTCCAAGATTAGGTAGATCACTTATCATAATTGTTAAACATGATGATGATTAACATGATTTTATATTTTTTTTGTCACAATATAGATTTTATGTATGTACCTTAAATATTTTATTAAGGAAATATAAATTGTATGATTGAAGAACGTTTAACCGGACTGGCACTTCTCCGCGGCCATAAAAACGTACCCATCGAAGTAGAAGAAGTGATAACTTTATTTGATTACCTGTACGATTATTATCAAACTTAAATTATTACTTTTTGTGACGCCCCCCTGGTGACGAAGCTGAATCCGCCCTTTGGTGGGTCGCTAGTAACAATATGAATGAGAAACATAATTAGTATATGAGTATGTTCCGAAATACAATCAAAAGTGTTGGTTATCCTTGATGAAACCTTTCATTAAAGCCAAATTGCAGTAGTTAACATTTCGTAAGAGGAATTACATTTATAAATTTTGTTCTCAGATTTAAATAATGATTTACATAAGTTGTTTTTATTTGCTTTACGCCTGAATGAATTTACAGTCAAGCGTAATTCTTGCCCTAGACATAGAAAATATAAATGATTTAGTCTTAGCTTTAGAAGAGTGCTATCTATACTAATATTATAAAGCTGAAGAGTTTCTTTTAATGGGCTAATTTCAGTAACTACCGGTTCGAATTGAAAAATTATTTTTGTGTTAGATAGTTTATTTATTGAGGAAGGCTATAGGCTATATTACAACACGCTACGACTCATAAAAGCGAAGCGGTTAATATCGTATTTTGGAAAACACGCTTTTCACACTATAAATTCTTAATGGATTTTAGTGAAATTCTGAATGGAAATGGGTTTTTTCATAAAATATTTCACGATGACATGTATAGAAATACAAAAGCCTCTAAATTAATATAGAAATTAAAAAAAAAAAATATATTTCAACATTAATGTAAGTAAAGTAACAACACTAAAATGTCCCAGTGTTGGGGAATGAGTCCTCGCCTATTAATGGTTATCCTTTTCCGTTTAGGAGCTTAATCTAAATTTTAATAAAGTTTATATTAAAACAGTCTAGAAAATTCAATCGATATTAATTTACGTTTATTATAAATTACAAAGGGTTTCTATAGAAAGTAGGCAACTATTATGGTATTAAAGTTCCTTTCAAGCTACACGATATGCTGTATAAGGGATCTCGTTATCGTCTTATCATTTTAATGATTTATTATTTTTTACGGCGCTTCTCTTTGAGCTATGCAGTTTTTATTTTTTATAAAAGTAGCTTGAAATATATTACATAATTATTGTGATTTAAAATTAAATTGTCACTTAAGTTAGTGCGGTCTTAATTTAATTATTACTATGTAACATTTTTGTTATCTTGCAAAAAACTTAAGCAATGCAATACGAATATTTATATATATACGTTATATACTGTCCGTATATATGCGCTGAACGGCCGGACTGATATTAATGAAACTTTTTGTATGTATTTAGTGAACGGTGAAAATGGTTTAGATTCACGATTGGATCCGATAGGTGGCGCTGTTAATAGACAAAACCATGTCTTACAGCTAACGTAATTATAAAGTTGAAGAATTTGATTGTTTAAACGCATTGATATAGCCCATTGAATATAGTAGGCTATATGGATGCTGATATGCAATAATGTGTCAACCCACACAAAGTGAAATACGGAGATATTGATGTATTTTTATACTGCATGACCTATTTAACATTATTCAATAAAAAATAAAGTCATATAAAATAAAACGAAATTCCAGGTCGTTGCTTATTTTGTAATTTATACAATAATTTTACATTTTTAAAACTTTTCATTAGATAATATATTAAATATATCAACCTGCTTTTAATTAATTACAGCTTTAATCAAAAAATAATAGAAAATATGAATACTAATTCAAACAAACTTATTAAGAACAAGGTTGACGTCTTTAGACGCCATTGTCTCAAAATGAATTTCGTGTGGCTTGACACAGTATTGCATATCAGCGTCCATATCATATCACGCTACTTTTCATTAAAACAGAACAAAACAAAAGTAAGGGTTTTACCACAAGGCATAGCTAGTCATCATACAAAAGCCAATAAAAGTTTTACTACAGGAACGTTCATGACTACAAAAATTAAAATTTAATTAATGTTTTCAATATCAATTAACCTATTAAAGGCGAATATAATTTATAGCAAAACGGTACCGTAACCAGTGTAAGATATAAGAACTATGACCGCTAGAGGCCTTAAGCAGTGCTTCTCAATTTCAATTGGATACAAACTTTAATTTTTTTTTTATTTTAAAGAGAGTTCAATTTGACACAATTTTGGTAGATGGCATTAGATATTTATGATGTAGATATATAGTAAATAAATTAGATTAAAGAAGAAATCGCCAATTTAAAGTCAGATGTTTTGCGAGCAACAATTTAAAATGCCGTAAAACGAGCCCAATTCGGGAGGTGGCTATTTGAGCGATGTAATTTTTTCAAATAATAGTTTGAACCAATTATGCACTTTCAAATATTTTTTTAATGAAAACAGATCTCTTTTTTTACATTTATAACAAAATAGCAGCCAATGCATTCTATGATATTACTTTGCGCCACCTTGTATTTGGGAATAGAACAAAAAGAATTTTTAGCATAAAATTTCCTAAAATTACAATATTTTCATCTCACAATATTATTCATAATTTTTGCGAAACAATTTTTAATTATAAACTAAATTCACTAGCGAAACACTCGAAGTTGTTTGAGAGCCACTGGCCTAGTGTAAGAGAAAACTCGTAACTTTAAATTAATAACCGGTCAGAAACTAAATCGGGCGTTATTTGCTATGCGGAGCGGCTACTGTTAACTTTCGCCCGTCGGTTGAATTTATCTTATCCTGCACGAGTATCTGATTACCTCAGCTACGTATGATATACTGAATGATTTGAATGATTTCATTCACGAATGAATGGATTTATGAAGTCTTAATGCTTGTTAACGGTTGTCAAGCGAAATCATGGGTGTGTTCCGAAATTCCGGTCAGAGCTAATGACATCTCGATTCTGGATTTGGAGGGTTATTATGACAAGCTAATGCTAACGCGACACTATACATATATTTTGTCACTTAATTTGATTCATGTTAGTACAATTTAATTTTAAACGCATTATACTCAATGGCCTCGATTAAGATCTCATGGCCTTGGGTCAGGAGTCCGGTAACATACACAACACTAACACTAACACCCAGACGACGACAACTATCTCAAAAAATATCAAAATCAACCGACTTCAAATGCAAAATACGCATTTATTTGCATGAACCGATTATGACTAATCTGAAAATATACATTTTCAAATAAAAAATAATTTTGAAAATGGGTTACGAAATAACCGAGTTCTGTGATAACTAATATTTTTATCAAAATCGATTTAGTACTTTCCATCCAAGCAGACGAAATTGCGTATGAAGCTTTTAAAGTCGGCTTATTTTTTTAAACTAAAATATAAAATAAAACCCAATTCAACTCGTGTCTAGTTAAACAGTGCATAAAAACTTAAAATTGTTTAAAATGTCGTCTAAATTGCTATATATATATTAAAATACCTTAACGTACATATGTTTACACATAATTGAACTATGTCTAAATCGTGTTTAACTCAAAATTGTAACTCTAAAAAAATCAACTCAATAAAAAAAAAACAATCTAATGAACTTCAGAATCTATACGTGATAGCAACAAGATAAGATATAATTGAAACAAGCGGTCCAAATACAGCTGGTTTATAAGTAATGTTATCTACAATCAATGTGCACAAATATTTATCTGTGACCCCAGGTCAGTTGGGATTTATTGCGATAATTAAAATCTCGCCCGGCGATACCGCGTAAATCTTAAACAGTGCTAATGTATTCTGTAAACGGTTATTTCGCTACCTGTTCGAAAGGTTTCGTTGTATTAAAAAGATTATTAATTTATTAAAAGAAAAAAAAATGTTTTTTTTTTTTTTTTAATATTTATATGCACTTGATTCTAACATTTTTGCCACCTGTTTTATGTTTTGTGATCTATAAAATTAATAATTAAATTAGTAAATCAAGTGATAATGGGACTTAAATTTTTATAAATAAGTAGGTACCTACTGTATAATTTGTTTAGAATTTGTTTCTGAAAAGAGATTTTCATAGTCAAGTATTTTTTTCAAATTCGAATTAAAAATGTACTTTATTCAAATAGGCTTTTTAAAGTACTTCCGAATCGTCAAGTTACAGATACAATTAGTGATATATATTTTTTAAACTGCCACCGGTTTGGAATGTAGTCTTTATTAAGAAGAACCGGCAAGAAACTCAATAACGATTTTTTTTAAATCATTTATACATAATGGATTTTTATTACGATTTATTAATTTACTCCACGCTTCTATCGTCTAAATATTTTCTTTGGGTCAAGGTTCGCGAGTAAGACCTCATCGTGTACTTTACATAAGTTGAAGATATTATATATATCTTAATTTCATATGTTAAAAAGTCACTAATAGCTAAAGCATATTACTCTATACAAGATTACGTTGACGATAAGGATGCGTGGGCTTAGTATATACTGAATTTCGTACAGGATAAATAATTAAATTGTAATCATAAACTGTGTTGTATTTACAATATTTTAAAAGAGTAACTATCGAGTTTCTTGCCGGTTCTTCTCGGTAGAATCTGCGTTCCGAACCGGTGGTAGCTTCATTATTTATGTACTTTTTTTTTGTTATTTTCATGTATGACGATTCAAAAGTGCTCGTAAGAGCCTACTTGAATAAAGTATTATTTTTTGATTTGATTTGAATTATGTAATGAACATTCAATAATAATTATTATTCCAAGAAATAAAATTCCAATGTACGTTTACGGAATGCGCTTTAAAGATATATTACACTGTACATACCATTAAATACCGAAATTATGAAGTCAAAATATATTTTATCGACGAGTATTTGTTAATAATTATCAATTCGTAGCGAATGATTTTTAAAAAAATAATTTTACCTCACAATCTCATTATTTCTTAAGCGATTTTGAATTTTTTTTATTATTTAATAGGGTACACATTCAGATGAATTCTTTTTACCAAAGTTAGTTAAGTAGTTTTGTTTTGAAATCAAAATAACTGAAACCAGCTGTCCCTTGTGGTTTCACTCACGTTTATGGTTACTGCTTCGCTCCTATGAGTAGCGTGATGTAATATAGCCTATAGCCTTTCCCAATAAATAAACTATCTAATACAAAAAAAATTATTAGCGCATTCAAACAACCAAACTCTTCATCTTTATAATATTTTTATATATTAGTAGGCTATCCACGCAAACGGAATTGAGTATTCTGCTTTTGATGTCGTTTTTTTTTTAAATTCAGTTATATAAGTATAGATTACTTTATAGATTACATATATTTTGATACCCAAAACTTCTTCCAATTTTGGATTACAGGCTTAATAGTTCTTGCCTACCTGTTAGAAGTTCAACTGTCATAATTGGAAATAGGCACATTTTAACCTCAAATAGTCTGAATTCAACACAGTTCTAAAATATTACTGTTGTGCAACGAATTAGAAAAATAACCTGTTGACGATAAAATTAATAATAGAGTCGAAAATAACGCGATGGAAAACGCACGTGTTGTTCTGATAGCTAATCAGATAAAACGGATATTATCAAAATCGATACAAACAATACGCTTATCGATATGACAGGAAGGGAGTGGCTTATGAGATTTTGATCTAAATCCGTCATCAGAACAGAATGTACAGATTCAGTGTTTACATGATTTAGATCACGTACACATGTATCCCATTTGGTTAAATGTCCCTCTTTCCCATACTTACTATTCCTCTGTACCATTAATTTATTTTTTATGCTGGTCAGATCAGGTAACCAGTTTGCTCGTTTGCCCGAAAATTTTATTAAAAAAAATGTGAAATGATTATGCTGGATCTGATTTTAAAATAACATATGAAGTATATGTTACGATAAGGGATCATATAAATACGAGCAAGTAGAAAAAAAAACAATTGCAATGACTTAATAAGGTTGGAGGTTATTAAGCAGCAACCACACCTGTGCCATTACAAATAGCAATTTTGTGTTTTAATTTATTTCATTTTCAAATTTACGCCTTCTATCTGTCAGACTTACTAATTAGACTACAACGCTACAATATTATATCAAAAATATATAATCACTACGATGTATACATGTATGTAGACGTGGCCTTATAGATAATATTTGCATCTGATTAGGTGGGGATGTTGACTTATTATCTAAAATTCAAAACATGCTTAATATGCTTCCGATAACACGTATATAATGTTTTTCATAATAAGTTTTCAGCCAGTGCGAAAATATCATAAAATTGTTATAAACTTGATTACTTTTATGAAATTTCTAATTTTAAATTTAGAATATCAAATGATTAAACTAAATAATAGAAATATGATTATAAGGAAAGTATCCCGCAATCCCTTTTAATACCTAACTAATCTGAAGATTAAGCTTTGTTTAATCTGATTATGGACCAAAAGGCTTACGTTAACCTCAATGCGGTCCCAACTTGTGGTAAAATTGCTTTTATTATACATGAGTATATTAACTTTAATACGAAAATAAACATTTAAAAACATATATGTACAAGTACGGCTCATATAGTCACTGTAAAATACCTCTATTTCTTCTCTTTATATTGTTATTATAAAATTGAAATTTTTAAGAAATCCCCGACAATCTAACGGATGAAACAATTTCAACAATCTCTTAGATGATACTTCTGCTATAAGTTGGTGGTTGGAGGAGTTGTGTAACCTGCTGATTCTAGATGATGTCGCAGCATCAAGTCTAGGTTACACAGCTAATTTTAATACCATATATATTATGGTAAATTTAGATTCGTTTAGGCCACCCGAACCCGTCACAATGATCCTTTCAAGAAATAAAAATGAGCGGATAACCTTCAAACATCTGTACTGATTAATTATAGTTAATAGACATCTCAATTACCTCAGTTTTCAAACAAAAAAAACATATTAAAATTGGTCCATTTGTTAGGGAGCTACGACGCCACACAGGTACACATACACACAGACTTATATACAACACCACCCTTTTTTGGTTGGGGGTTTAAAATAGTTGGCAAACGAACAGGCGGGACACATGACGTTAAGTGACGACCTACAAAATACTTTGTCAGCTAACAAATAGAGTAAGGGATAAAAGAGACTAGGACGAAAAGAATGGTGAAGTTAGGCTTCCAGCTCTCTCACTTACCATACTAAACGTAGCTTAATTAGATTACGCCAATCTTCTGTGAGAGTGGGGTACTGCCCCGGTCGAGCCATTCCGTATACCTGCAATAAGCTGTAGTAGTCTAAGAAAAATAAAGCAAAAGCTACCAATTCCTTTCAATAAAATCCTTTAAGTACAAAAGCCATTAGACATATTTAATGATAAAACAATTTATTTGTCTAAGGAAATTGGAGAAGCAATAATCTCGGTAGCCAGTTTGACCTTCTAATCTTTAAGTTATTTGAAATCCCTCATACAAATTACAATAAGCGATAAAACGGGACTCAGCGTGGTGCCATCGAGAACTGTGTTTGGCAACTGTACTGTAATATTGTTGCTTGTAAAGCCTTGTACTGACTGTGAGTTTTCTGATACTCGTAGTCAGTTACGCGTACATTGAAATGTCATGTAGTGTAAGTATGCGATCTGTATACTGTATTATTTTCGTTATAAGATTAAGCAAGGGAAAAATACATCGCCAACCATTTCGAAATAAATGGCGCTGTATTTTGTATTTACTGAATCCTACAACGTAAATGGTACAGTATACATTTGTAAACTCACTCCAGACTATTTATTTACTTGCAGCCACGCGTATGCATACATAACGCGTGCCTCACATTCATACTCATTGCAGTACATACAAGGTTTTCAAATGTTGTAGGCAGTACCGTCTATACCATAATGAAGCCTGTGCCCAGGGTCGCCTATCCTACAAAATATATTACTCATGGACAGATTTAGTATAACAAAATTAAAAAAAAAATCATGATTGTAACCAATTAAAACCAGCAGCAATTTATTTATAGTTAGATACATGTTTTTTCTTGTCATTATCATTATTTACTTCCCAATGTGGTCCCAAATCCATCTGTGGCCAAGGGACCCAATATGCCCTAAGACGGTCTTGGTCGTAGGTACGCGTAATCAATATGACGGACTACGGGTACTCAAGAACGCACAGTCCGTATTTGTCCTTATATTGTTGCTTGTTAGATTGTTCGATGTCCACGATGCGCTGTGCCCCGCGGCGAATGATTTGCAAACACTGATCCTTCATAGCGCTCAACAGTTTGTTGGCTATGTCTTGGAAGCTATTCACTTTCTTGCTTATTGTTTGTTTAACAAATAGTTAATAGTTTTAACATTTGACTTTATATTTACATGTAAATATTTTAAACCATTAAACAACATTAATAATTGGTTTATTAATCTACGACATAAAATTTCAATCATTCAAAAAAGCCTACTTGTATCACTACTGATTCAGATTTTTGTGACTTAAAAACCTTAAATCTTCATTACATCGTAATTTTTAATTTTGTTACAATCATTTATATTGGTGATAAGCTTAATTATTAAACATAGAATTAAAGAAACTTTTTTCAAAATTTTGAGGTATTATGTATTCTTTTATCTGTTTTATCATAATCATCATTTTGATGTTTAGTAATCTAACTATCTTATCGCTTATTTTTTCCGAAAATAGCGCTATTTATAATTCATATTTAAAATAATAACCCAGTTAATATTTGCCATACTCAAAGATGAATCACGATAAATGTAGTAACGCCACAAGACAACAATTGTTTCGTCAACTTAAACGGCAGTTGATCAATAGCCCTGTTAAAATATACATCGAAAACGAGCTGGTCGATTATTTTAATATTGATAACAATGTATACCATTTCAGGCAGCCCACTAACGTCGGTCGTGATAGTGCAGCGTTGCGTCAGCTGGATCATAATATGGGCAATTTATCTGCTCATTGGAATAATCATCGTGTGTCTGAACGGAATACCAATGGCGTTAATGTTGTAACGTAATAACCTATGGTGGTTTCGTATTTATTATTGAATGTTAGATGTTGTCATTTATGAATGCGTTCGTTAGTTATACGGTAGTTTGAGATCGAAATGATACTATAATGGTACCTTTAATGTCGTTCATACGGGAGGTATCAGCTTTGATGTTTGGTTTTAAAATATATTTGAAATGTTTTGTGTTAAAAACAAAAGCCTTTTTTAATCTTTTTTTTAATAGAAATACATGAAAGATAAATCGTAATACCTGGTATAATTAACTATCAAAAAAGTATTTAGAAGATACCTAACAATTTTTTTTAATTAAAATTTAAGTATCCTAAATATATATTAAGTAATAAATATAGCTTTGATTAAATGGACCACGTTTAACCTACCCTGATTGTCTTAATTACGAGCTCGAAATATTAAAACGATATTTAAATAATATATTATTCATCGTACAACAAAGCGATATAATACTCCCAAATGTATCCGTTTGATCATTGTTTGTGGGAATATATTAATTTCTCTCGACCGCTTTAAAAGAATACGCAATATAAATACGATTGTATCTCTTTCGTTTTTCATCCGAAATTCACAGAAGAAATTCACCAAAATGTTTCGGGTACACCTCGCCGAAACTTCAGATGCGTGAAAGTGGAAAAGGCTGGTCCTCAGGGGATTCGAGCTTAAGGGAACTCTGATCAAAGGGCCGATGTGATTTACAGCGATGTTCGCGGATAAACCACGAGAGAAACCGTTCGCTTTGATGAAAGGAAACGCAAATTGTTCGAGACGTTTAGAACGGTTTTTTAGTGGTGATAAAATTATAAAAGAATCAATGTTGATGCGTCCTCGTTAGGTTCCGGTGATTATGTATGTTAGGGGAAATGACATAACGAGCGAAATAAATTAATGAAGATATAAAACAGATCTGTAGAGTTAGATATGAGTGATGAACATTAAAGCAATTTTTTTTAATGTTCACTAGTTATTTATTGTAAATTATCTATTTGAAGATTTGTTTATTGATGACTTCAATAATCATTTGATTATGATGTAACTTGTCATTTAGTTATTATATAAATATAGATGATTATAATCTTCAATTCTTTGGTTTGTGGCTTTCAGTGCATATGTTACTTCGCTAATGTTACGAAGAATGGAGTAAACATGATAGATAATGATCTCATACGAATAAATAAAATTGAAGGGTTTGTGATGTCAAACAAACAAATGTTTACTAAATGAATACACGGTACTTTTAATGAAAATCAATTTTCAAACATTTTGTCATTTTGTGCGACTAATCTCCGAAAGCGCTAGACCGATTTTGACGTTAAAAAAATTAAAAACCAAATATTGTGAGTTGCGGACGAAGTCTTTGAAAGCAGTTAGTATAGAATAAATGTAAACAGTTACAATAATATATTTTCTTCTTGGATCACAATCTAATTGAAACGATGAAAAATCATTTGGAATTTCTTCTACGCGAGCGACAGATATTTAATTAAAAATGGATTTCGTTGTCGTCCAAAGTATAAAGGTCAGGAGAGCTCGATTGGCAGACGGACAGACAGCTGCAATTTATCACTTGTTTTATTCGTATGTTACATTTATCGGTCTCTTTTTCGTATTTCGTCCGACTCGCATAAAAGCAAAATGAATTGATACCAGCTTACCGAATTTGTAGATATTATTCTAGAAATCTATGTTCATGTTCATGTTTAAAATGAAATTGCAATACATACGGAACTGAATTATAAGTTTTCGTCATTTTGATTTTGAATATATTTTAAATACCTTTTTAAAATAATACTAAATTATAACATGTAATTTAAAAAAAACAATCAGTTTATAATACTATACACATAAATATATTAATTCCCCGGCTATAAATCATAAGCATGATGAAAGGCATCCAAAACCGTTTAACACATAATATGTAGAACAGAACCCCTATAAGGGTTCTGATCGCTGACACATCGAAAAAGGTGTTTGGAACAATCAATAACCGTCCCACTTTCCTTGACCTTTCTCTCCCCTCTTCATGAACATCGCAAAGGCCAATATATATGGTTCCTTTTGAATGTTAGAGTTCTCTTTATCCTGGTCTAGCATAAGTTCCAACCTTCTCGCACGTCAGTAAATATAATCCGTTCAATAACATAAATTTTTTCGAGGCAAGGTTCTTTATTGGATTCGTCGGCGCCGACGAGTTATTGACCCCGCTGGCGACGATCAGACATTTTCCAAATTATCGAAGAGTTACGCTCAGCTATAACTTCCAATGTTTATTTTTGCTAAGACGAGACCGATAGCGCGTTCCGAACGCGATTTTAAAATTGAAAATCCTTCGCATTTGTCTCGAGACGAAAGTTCCTTTCGATATTTTTGACAAATTGGATGCAATACTTCAGCGGGGACAGGGAAATATTTCAACACTTGTCAGGAGACGTAATACGGAACACCTCTTTTGCACTTGGGGGAACTCGAGACAAATGCTTGGTAAGAAACGTGAAATATTTTGTTTCCGACACCGCTCGGCTAAAGTTCCGACGGCTTTGCGACGAGAGCTACGAACACCTTTGAGAAGGAAACTTCACCGAGTATGACTATGACAAATTTACAATTTAAGTTCTAGAACCGATAGTTTTATAGTGCTTCCAAAGTACCTACTTCAAAGAATCAGAGAATAAAATAACGAATTTATTGGCACGTCGTTTCGTATAAACAATTCAAATCGAGTATAAATGCGAAATAATAATACATTTAATGGTTATTGAAATATAAATTGGGCAATAATCTTCGAAGCGTTTTATAATTAACGTTAAAGCGAATATGCGAGATAAATTACTTTCTTTAAAATGTAAGTATATTCGGTAAACGGTAAAGCCGTCCGCAGGTCGCTTCGTCGGTATCATCCGACGTCAGGCTGCCTTAAAAGGAGCGTCAGCATTTTTCTTTCAGAGAGAAAGTTTTTGTATGCAGGCCGGAGTCTCGGACATCCCCGGGCTTTTAAATATTTGCATTTCTTTTGCATAGCGTGTGCAGATCCGAGTCTTTCTTCGAACAATTCTTTGCGTGCCGCTGGCGTTCTCGTGTATTATTCTTTCTGTGACTTGCTATGATGTTTACTAATTCTAATAGATCTTTTTTCCTTTGTAACTAAATTTCTTTGTCGACTTATGCTATTTTGTATCATAATTTTAAGTAAATAAAACAATTGTTGAGTTCATAATGCTAATTATTATTAAAGCTAATGAGCCTGAATTATTTTCATGTTCGCTTGAAAAGGTTGTTAAACTGATTGCAACGAAAGTTCCCGAGTCGATTGATATATTTATTCGTGTGTATTTATTGATGAACAGAGACAGGCATTACTTTTGTTGCTTGTTCGACCAATTAAAAAGTTATTTTTTTATATATTTTAGATAGGATATACTTACTTAAAAGGAACTACTGCGCGCAATTTTTCGTCAACTAAGACTGATGAATATACTCAGTCTTGCAATTTCGCTCCCATTGATAATAAAAAAAATGCTGTGTCTAATAGTGCTTATGCTGACGACTTTCTCACTTTGACAAAGTTTTATCGTAATGGTATGACACTTATCACAGCGCATAAGATAATTTTTATATACTAGATATGCAAGTCGTAAATATTATAAATGAAATAAGTAAACAGAATATATATTCCAAAAGTCTATAAAATCTAATAAACACTAATCAATAAAACGAAATCTATTCGTCATGCCCGATATGTGATGTGAGACGAATGACCCTGGGTATTCATTCATATATTGAAAACGCAGATTGAGGTGAGCGGGGTCATATCTACATATATATCTATACGCCAACATAAACTTCAAGATTTAAACTTTGTAGGCTTTCATTAGGATGTCCAGAATCTTTTGGACAGAGGCGTGTTGTTACAATAACTTATGTATCTTTCACATAAACATTGTCCCTTATTGGAGACCGAATTTAGCTTGGTATTTTTTGAATTTTATTTTATGGGATGGGATTTAAAAAATCTCTTACCATTGAAAAGCTACATTTACGCTGAGTAACACAGGCTATATTTGATGCTAGAAAAAACTAGGGATTCATGTTAAAATATAAAAATAATACAAAAAAAACATAAATTAAATTTAAAAGATTTCAAAGACTTTGTCTACCCGTGCGAAGCCGGGACGAATCGCTAGTATTATATAATTAAAGACCAGTACAGTTTAGTACTGCGCTAAAACTATAAGTCGAATGAAGTCCTGTAAGTGAATGAGGAATGGGGCAATTAAAGTTCACTGAACTCGTGTATTATTAGGGTGAAGAAAACTGCAGGGAATAGATTAAAAATGTTTAGTATTTTGTACATTATTATCTGTAGTAAACTTATAAGTTTCTAGGTTAGTAAGTTATATCATAATTGTTAAGGTACTTTTTAAAATTATTTTAAATCAATAAATATTTTAATCGACTTTATCAAAATTCATGTCAGAATTATGTTAACGTCAAAAAGTTGCAGCCATATTGTTTGTTTGTATTTAATAAATATTATAGTTTGCGAAATAAAGAAAGAAATTGTTTATAACATAATAAATTATTACGAAATAAGTTATGCTCCAATTAAAAAATATATTTTTGAAGTATTTTTTATAAAGTATAATAAAAAGATGTAACAAATTTTAAAATAGGGAACACTAGCCCCAGTATTCAAGAGTTTGAAATGTTACTATCGCATTGCGGCTGGCGACGCCGAAGTGGCTCCTCGGGTAACTGCCAAGTACCAACTAGGCTCGCTTGTTCTTAACACTTTTTTCAACTAGCTACTTAAAATATAGGTATTTTTATTATATTTAATTTGTATAAAAAGAGGAATATTTTTCTTAACTTACAATCGGAGGGTTATTACGGAGAGCTACCGCTATCACACTACGATACATTTTGACGGTTGATTTATTACGTTTTAGTATAAAAACAGTCATCAACTGTAAAAATGTATCGCGTTGCTGTTGCGGGTTGTATCGGTGTTTTCTTGTTGTCATTTTTAACACGATGTATCAAGTATTACATGGTATGTGTATTTTTTATATAAAAATCTGGTAAACGAGCAAGTGGGTACCTAATGTTAAGTGATCACCGTCGTTCTTGTAGACTTGCTGCATCAGAAGAGCATCAAATGCATTGCCAGCCTAAAAGGAATAAGGGATGAATGGGAATAGAAAGTAAGGAAAGGAATAGGAAAGGGGGTTAGGCTTCCGGCGCTTTCGCACATAATACAAACTGCCGCCACATTAGCTACTTCACGACGATCTTCTGTAAGAATGAGGTACTGCCCCGGTCGAGTTAGTCCGGGTACGAGCTGTTGTCAGTGAGCTACAGCTAAGTTCTACAGCAGTGAGAAAGTTTTGCTCTTGAATAATGTATTAAGTAGGTATCGCCGTCGTTGTCGCATAGAATGATCTTAGGGTGTGTTCAGAACTGGAGAATGCGGCAGTCACAGGCGGCTCGCGAAGCACCTGCGCGTTACACGCACACATTTACTACAATAATTTGGTGCGTCGCTTTAGCGCAACTCTCGCAAGGCTTGTAAAGAAAACGCTCGCGTGTTGTTCCGTTTGCTTTTATACTGAGAGCTTAATAGTAAATTTTTCTAGTGGTAATCAGGTACATGGCGCAGGTAGTTCTCGTGCAATCCGCGCACGGTACGTAGCTTGAACGCGAACCACGCGTGATCGACGCAGGGGTGGCGTGGCGCGTGAACATGCGCGCAACTCTCAGTCTTTTCGCGAGCTGCGCGAACAGCACATTCGCCAGATTAAGACGGTCGGACCCTTACATGTTTTAGTTACCAAAACATTTTAGACACTAGAAGTGTAAAGACTTAAATTCTAATGTGTTATATGTTGTTCTTTTTTATAATCCTATATATCATACTTTTTTCCCTTAATGCACTCGTATCTATGTACATACATATATGTATACATATTATCTTTTTAATGTAAAAAATAACTTTTGTTTTAATAAAAAAGATAGACGGTTTACTTATATACTTATATATCATTTAATTCCATCTGAGTGAGCCTAAAATATTGAGGCCATTGTTACATAAGAAAAAATTATACGTATAAGACTACGAATGCCAAGTCCTGCGTTGAACAGCCATCGATTTTCTTCTTCTGGCCGTATTCCAATATTCCTTTGTTTAATTTATTAGTGAATAAAAATATAGAGATATTTCGTAACAAGAAAAAAAAGTATTGACGTCAATTTTACGTCACTCGATGGAAAGTATTGTTTGAGATATGATTTATTATAATATGGATAATTAAACACACAATTGAAACAACGATGAATCGTTGTTTTTTAATACAATAAATGAAAGTAAAATTTTATATTATTTATTCAGTAATAAATTACTAGAAATATGATACAAAGTTTCATTTAATTAATGATACTTACGGTTCAATGGACTTTGAAAATAATAGAGCCGACTAACATGATGATACTTATTTTTTTTATATTTTTTATCACAGTACTAATGATAAAAGTCGCAACTTGTACATTTAATTATTGGATTAACCTTAATAGCAATTTAAAAATTATGTTTTATTTCGACTCTCAAAATGTTGTAGAAAATATTTATTTTTTGCGTTTTCTATTATTATTCTTAATAAAAATCAAATATTGAAAATTCAATCCCTAAATGGATGAATACCCGCTTCAAAATTTTGGACGGAAATATCAAACTTGACGCGATCGAAACCGCGGGCAGAAGCCAGTCATATTTATTGGCACTATGGTATGAAAAATGCTTCGTTCTTCATCATTCATGTTTGTTAGTATTTTAAAAAAATTGGTGATAATCAATTCCTTTCTATTTCATTTTTTTTAATATAATAGCATGTGTAGAATCTATAAATTTATTCATACAGTAACTTCGTACACAAAATAGAGATGATACAAATATTGTTTTAAACATTATTTGCTGTCAAAGAGAAGTCGCCTCGATGTTCCATTCGGAGTAATTGAAGTGTAAAAGTCTGATAAGTTCCTGAAAGTTCTGAATAATATTCTTGTTAAAAATATTTTCTTAATAATTTCTAGGTATATTATTTTGCTTCTCGGTATTCAGTTGAAATATTAATGTATCGGAATATGATATGATATAAAAATTTATATTATATATCAAACGTTAAATATCAAACGTTATTATTGTCGTGGACAGTAATTCAATATATGGACGCTGATAAGCAATACTGTGTCAAGCCACACGGAATTCATTTTGAGAAAATGGCGTCGAAAGATGTCAAACCTATTCTTAACAAATATGTTTGAAGAAGTAATATCCATTTTTTCTTCTACTTTTTGATAAAAGGTAAAATAAATTAAAATCAGACTAATATATTGAATATATTATCTAATAAAAAGTTTTCCAAATGTTTGAGATTATTGTATAAATTGCAAAATATGTAACGCACTTTAAATTCGAACCAATTAATTAAGAAACTTTTTTCCGTACTGATTTAGTTTATATGACTTCAATTTCTTTTTAATAATGTTAAATAGGTGACGCAGTATCAAAATACACCAATATCTCCAAATTTGACTTTTTGCGGGTTGACACATTATTGCTTATCAGCATCCATATATTTTTTAAATAAAATTTTAAGATTTTTTGATAATAGTAAAAAAAAATGTATAATCTTACTGTTAAGGTGAGAATTATACTTATAAGTTTCTAAAAGCTCACAGACTGTCATAAATATTTACACAAGTTATTTTTCATTGCTTATACCTGATAGAATTTAATGTTTGTGCTTTATTTTTGACATTTACAGCTTTTGTAACTACTTCCAATGTTTCTATTTTAGGTTACCGAGCTGTTATATCGCCATTTTTTATATCGGAAGTAAGACGTACAAATGTAATTCTCGCTTAAGAAAAACTCACGAGAATAATCAGTATTTTAAAAGTAGAAAATCGTTATCACATTTTCTTATAACATTTGAATATTTTGTACTACTACACTACAATATAACAGCAATCAATCAAGTACTTATAGAGCATTTGTAGGATATAATTTCATACAAAAAATAATAATTAGTATTAAAATCGATAACAAGCATACCGTTGCATTTGCTTTTCCATCCATTTCACAGTGTGTTACCACGAGATTAATGACACTGAAAGCCTTACAAACATTAGCACTGTTATGAACTCTATTCCATATAATAATAAGGACTACATGTTCAACATATGTCTCTCGTCCGCCGTACCATCGCAATCGAGCAATGTATAAATATTGGGACGTCGAATTAAGTACGGCTCTTTAACATATCTGATTACATTATACGAGGTACCTATTTAATTTCGTCGTGTATAAACAGTCCTTGCCAACTTTGATCTTTTTTATGTACTTTTCTTTTACGTTAATTACGAAAACTCGTGTAAATTTTATGTAATGTTTCCTTATATACAGAGATTCTTTACGAGATTAATTAAGCGACTGTTTTAATTACATCTGAATTTATTAAACAAGTATTAAAATGAGCATGCCACTCAATAATCGTCGATCGACGAAAAATGTACATTTTTATGGTGGTTGCAAATTACCTGGATATATTTTAAAAGCTAACATACGTACGAGTTTGATTGAAGATCAAATATTACAGGAAAACCTACATGTCCAGACATTTCTATCCGTATCATAGCAGAATATGTATCGCCCTAATAGAAGAATTTTTAGGATTTTTAGAATAATATATTTTAACTTATCTTCACATAGTATAAACCAAAGTCGCATCAATCCTTTTTTAACGTTGAAACTACGCAACAGATTTTAATGTGTTTTTGTCGCTAAAATGAGCGACTCCAGAGGAAGGTTTATATGTATAATACTATGTTTATTATAGTAGAAAAAAGCCGGCAACTTCAAAGTTATGTAATGTCGTAAAAACCAACATTGCACCCGCGTGAAGCCAGCGTGGTTCACTAGTCTATATATAAAAATTAACGTCGCTTTGCGTATCGTTTAAGATTATAACTGGACTGACAGAGCTTAGAAAAGATTAAGTTCGATGAGCAATTAAATAGTTTATTAGCGATGGTTATTTTTAATAAAAATAACTGGTCAAGTGCGAGTAGGACTCGCGCACCGAGGGTTCCGTACAAACTTATAGAAATCTATATAAGACTAACCCATCTACGCCATTTGTGGTCTTCATCATCAGTTCCAACATAAGTTACTATCAAAAATACCTAAATCGGTATACGCTTGCCTATAATATTTGAGGAGTTCCCTCAATTTCTCCAGGATCCCATCATCTGATCCTGACCTGAAGACAATGGGACCACCTTGGAAGTATACCTTTTCAAACAAAAAAAAAATTTGTAAATCGGTACCCAGATGGCGGCGTAATCGGCGAACAAACATAAAAAAAATTAAATACAAGGTCGAATTGAAAACACTCCTTTTTAGAAGTCGCTTAAATATAATCAAATATTATGGAAATATGGATCGCGTCCCAAAAACTATTTTGAAACTACTTAGGAGCACTTTAATTTAAAACACGATCATGGATGCAATCCATGGAAACACAAAATTTAATTTTAAGTACTAATACCCCTTATACTTTCAAAAAAAAAGTTATAGCGCGATTCAGGATACACCTAGCGCCATCTCTTGACAATTTCAATGAACTAACTTGTTGACTCAAAGTCATTAACAACATAATTATATTATATTTTATTCTCGTTTTATTTTTATTTATATTCTACTACACTCCACTACCCCTGCACTACGTTCGTAAAATATTTAGATTTACATTATCAATCAAAATATCAAAATATATATTAGTGTTGCCAAGACGAAAATAATTAGTCCTTAATTCGAACAAAACTAATTGTTTATTTATAAGTAACTAATTATATTACTAATAACCAGAAGACTTATATGTGTAGATAAATAAGTAAATTAAATAACTCGATCTGTTTGAATTTAATTTTAAAATTTTCGTACTAAGTCAATATGAGTACTTAAATCAAATCGCGTGAAGCTCTTATATTGAATGTTAATTACGTAATGACGTTATAAATCGATGATAAAACTTTTAAATGAAAAGTTTATTTTATAATTTTTAGCGCGTTTAAATAATAATTAAAATAAAAATTTTTATTAATCGAGCAGAATTATATCACAGTTAATGTCATAATGTTGTAATAGATGGCATTAGCTGTACGCTGCATCGCGCTATCATTTTGTTAGCTGCGATATATAGATTGCATTGCGTTGTTTATAAAGGTTTGCTGCTTTTTAATGTTTTCGTATTGATACAAATTTCTTCTCAGTGTTTGTAAAATTGTTTTTTTGACCATGGTCAACTTCTATGTTAATTTGTTACAAGTACATATAATTTTAATTCTAAGATTAATATATTTTCCGCTTGATCAATTTACAACTTGATACATTTACGCGTTCCTGAGAAAAAGGTTGAAAGACAGACGTACAGACTGACAGACACACGAACAGAAATTTACAGTTTTCGGATTTTTTCCTTTATGTATACTAAAGGACCTTGCTCCTGGCCAAATTTCATAATGCTTGGTCAATGGGAAGTACCCTATAGGTTTTGATTCCCTTGCGAAAACGTTAAAAACGCTATCATACTTAAAATATGTGATATAAATGACCGTATCTTTTGATTGCGTTAACTTACAAGTTTGATTTTTTCACAGCTCTTAGTAATTACAACTCTGAGTACTTGACGTTGATAAAAATTTGTTACCTTCACGCGTTTCTGAGAAAAAGGTTGAAAGACAAACTTACAAACAGACAAACATACATACAAAAATTTACAGTTTTCAGATTTTTTCCTTTATTTGTACCATAAGATCTTACTTCTTGCCAAATTTCATCGTGCTAGGTCAATGGGAAGTACCCTATAGGTTTTGATTCCCTTGCGAAAACGCTAAAATGGTCAAAATATACGACATATTTTCCATTATCTTTTGATTGCGTTGACTTACAACTTTAATATTTTCACGGCCGCATGTCATCGTAGACTTGAGTATATGATATTAATTTCAACATGATACGTCTATGCATTTCTGAGAAAAAAGGGTTGACATCCCGACAGACAGACAGACAGACAGACAGACAGACAGACAGACGGACAACAAAGTGATCCTATAAGGGTTCCGTTTTTCCTTTTAAGGTACGGAACCCTAAAAATATTAATCGAGCAGAATTATATCACAGTTAATGTCATAATGTTGTAATAGAGGGCATTAGCTGTACGCTGCATCGCACTATCATTTTGTTAGCTGCGATATATAGATTGCATTGCGTTGTTTATAAAGGTTTGCTGCTTTTTAATGTTTTCGTATTGATACAAATTTCTTCTCAGTCTTTGTAAAATTGTTTTTTTGACCATGGTCAACTTCTATGTTAATTTGTTACAAGTACATATAATTTTAATTCTAAGATTAATATATTTTCCGCTTGATCAATTTACAACTTGATACATTTACGCGTTCCTGAGAAAAAGGTTGAAAGACAGACGTACAGACTGACAGACACACGAACAGAAATTTACAGTTTTCGGATTTTTTCCTTTATGTATACTAAAGAACCTTGCTCCTGGCCAAATTTCATAATGCTTGGTCAATGGGAAGTACCCTATAGGTTTTGATTCCCTTGCGAAAACGTTAAAAACGCTATCATACTTAAAATATGTGATATAAATGACCGTATCTTTTGATTGCGTTAACTTAGAAGTTTGATTTTTTCACAGCTCTTAGTAATTACAACTCTGAGTACTTGACGTTGATAAAAATTTGTTACCTTCACGCGTTTCTGAGAAAAAGGTTGAAAGACAAACTTACAAACAGACAAACATACATACAAAAATTTACAGTTTTCAGATTTTTTCCTTTATTTGTACCATAAGATCTTACTTCTTGCCAAATTTCATCGTGCTAGGTCAATGGGAAGTACCCTATAGGTTTTGATTCCCTTGCGAAAACGCTAAAATAGTCAAAATATACGACATATTTTCCATTATCTTTTGATTGCGTTGACTTAGAACTTTAATATTTTCACGGCCGCATGTCATCGTAGACTTGAGTATATGATATTAATTTCAACATGATACGTCTATGCATTTCTGAGAAAAAAGGGTTGACATCCCGACAGACAGACAGACAGACAGACAGACAGACAGACAGACGGACAACAAAGTGATCCTATAAGGGTTCCGTTTTTCCTTTTAAGGTACGGAACCCTAAAAACTAGCCAAAGTATACTTTTACAAGATTCATCAAAGATTTTTATATAAGAAAATACCGCGTAATTTAAGTTCAAAAGTAAAATGTTTTAACGGAGTAAGAAGCCCTGTATTCTGCTATTTTATGTAAAATTGAAATTTTATCTCGAATGCTCGTTAAATTGTTTCTAGAATATCTCGTATCATTTGAAAATTTCAAGACAGCTCGAGATGTATCAAGTTCCTTAGATAAATGAGTTTTAATATTTAACAAATTGTATAAAAATTTGGTTGTATTTATTGCTAAGAATGGAATTGACCGTTTGGACCGATTTAAATACACTTGTCGCCTAGCGGTCGAAATTCGTAGTTCGTTAAATTTTTAACCGATTTCAAGATTCACCACATATGTATAATCTACTATCAATTTGAACACAGGCTTTAACAATAAACAAAAGGGTATGTGCGTGTATGTGTTAAATACATAGTAGTGTGTGTAAAGCTTTTTTCGTTGATTTAATGTAGTTATGGAATTAAAAATATATATATTAGCATTCTGCACCCCTTCTCTATATAAAATATAAGTGGGTGAAAAGTGATACTCCTCCGTCCACTATTTCCGTAAAAAAAAGTGTAAAGTTTTTGCTTTACGTATTCATATATACCTTTATACAGGGTCATTTGTAAAACATTAAAAACCTCGTAGGGTATTATTCGTAACATCGTAAACAACAACTTTTGTTCTACGACTTTTAATAATTCATAATATTTTACTTTCATACAAAATTAAAAATATTTAAATTGATTTCTCTAGTTTTATTAAACTCTACGTGCAAGTAAAAGAAAGAAGATAAGAAACAGTCAAATGTGAAATGTAGGGGTGGGGATGCGCGCAGACAAGGCCGCTCGGGGCCGCCCCGGAGTCGGGAGCGATGCCTGAACTTGACCTAGTTAGCGGCGGTCGTCAGCTGCTCCGGTCGTTCGCGCTAATGCGCCCGCGCTGCGTGTCCTAGTAGCCCTACTTTTCGGTTGTGTTTACTTAACAATAATTGCAGAATCAGTGTATCGATATTCCAAAGTTGAGTACACAGATGATGCGAATACTTGCTAGGTGTGACGACTATAACATCCGTAACAAACATTTGTAGTGATAACCCGTAAAAACCCGCATAAAAACTTCAACACCGCTTTAGTGTAAATGTGTGGGCAACAATTGCGATTTCAATTGTTTTGAAAAAGGATATACCACTCGCCATGATATGATATGTAGTACCTACGATCAACACAATGTGACGAGGCTTCGCTCAATGTTCGCCAAGTCAAACTAGAGATGTATTGAATATAGTTTATCCTGGTCGAGGGATAAACACCACGAGCCGTAACATGATAATTGAAAAAATATTTAAAATTTGGTCAAATTAAAATGAATTAAATTTTTTGTTATGGTCTTTATGTTAGTTGTAAAGGTGATTATGTTAAATGCTATTTCGCCATAAGCGCGATACTCGCTGCCATGCACAAGACTTCACTTGGGAGGTAATAATCTATACTAATATTATAAAGAGGAAAGATTTGTTTGTTTGTAATGAATAGGCTCCGAAACTATTGGATCGAGTTCAAACATTCTTTCACCTGTGGAATGTTCCATTATCCCCGAGTAACATAGGCTATATTATATTTTAAAAAAAATTAGGGATCCTTACTAAAACTCTAATAATGTAACCCAAGGTGTAAAAAAATGACCTGAAAAATTCCTTACGTCGCGTGCGCTGCGAAAACTATTGATGGTAGAACAAAATCATTTACTACGACTTTGCAGAAATCATTATCTACAAAAAGTGTCGGGACAGCATATGTCTAAATACTATAGTTATGTCACAGTAAGCGGTTTTTTGTTCTAAAAATTTAATTTATATGCCGCCGCTTGAAAAGGCTCTTTATTAATTGTACCTTGGTATTAATCCTTATCAAAATAAATTAATTATATTCAGAACGGCTTCAATACCTTTTTATAACTTTTTGAATTATTCAATTTGGACATTTTATTCGGAAGATATTACGAGTTTAAAAATGCAAGTATTAGAAAAAAGTCGCGTGGTTGCCGCTCACCGCGCTCAGCTAGCCAGCATGCGATGTAGGCTCCATAGCGTCACTGGGGTACGGGGGGGAGTCAATGTAATAAAATAAAGGGCCGCGAGTACATTAATAAAAACTATGAATAAAAAAAATCATTAAAAAAGAATTCAAACTTCCTTTATAATTTTACTTTTTTTTAAATCCCGACGCAAAAAAGGGTGTATGTGTGTCTGTATGTACCCGTGCGAAGCCGGGGCGGGCCGCTAGTTATTCATAAAATTAAATTTAAATGGTAAGTAAAAAATAACTTTTTGTAAATAATGTGGTTTAAAAAATACATTTTTTTCACAATAAAAATTAACCGACTTCAAAACTGAATTTAATAGGTACAATAAAGTGTCAACTTAATTATAAATTAAGTCAACTGCTTATCGCCATAAACAAAATATTGCTTTTCCTAATGCAAGGCTGTTAATTGTTGAGAAGTTCTCCTGGTGTTACACCATCAGCTCCACAATAACATAAATTGGTTAACATTCAAATTGAAATTATCGAATTGTAGCCTGTGAAACACAACAAGTGTTTCGAGAAGTTTGGGTGGCCATCCGAGGTCTTAATCATCAGTTCCACTTCACCAAATGTGGCAATTCAAGAGCAAATGCACGAGTTACTATCAAAAATACGTAAATCGCTACGAGTGTGGCTATAATATTTGAAAAGTTCCCTCGATTTCTCCAGAATCCCATCATTAGATCCTGACTTGGTGATAATGTGACCACCCTAGAAGTATACTCTTTCAGACAAAAAAAAAATTTGAAAATCGGACCACAATCGACAGAGTTATCGATAAGCATACATAAAAAAGCCCTCGACGAATTGAGAGAACCTCCTTAGTTTTCGAAAGTCGGTTAAAACTACACACTATGATTTGAGATTTTTTTTGTAGTCGGTTGAAGACTATTTCATGGATCCCTTTGTTTATTAATGAACGGTATGTATAACAAAAAAAAATGAGAGCCGAGATGGCCTAGTGGTTAGAACACGTCGAAATCAACCGATGATCGCGGGTTCAAACCCGGCTAGCACCGCTGATGTTTTAAGTCCTAAATTTGTGTTTAAATTTATCTCATGCTCGGCTGTGAAAATGTCGTAAGGAAACCTACTTATACCGAGAGAAATTCTAACACATGTATATCCGTCTACCCGCAGTGAAGCAGCGTGGTGGATTAAGCTCTAAATCTTCTCCATAATAGGAGAGGACGCCTTTATCCAGCTGTGAGACATTTACAAGCTGTTACTTTACTATTTTATAACCAATAATATGCCACGCATTTTTAACCGACTTCGGAAAAGGAGGAGGACCTATGTTCGGCTGTATGTATTTTTTTTATGTTTGTTCACCGATTTTTGTGGACCGATTTTGAATTTTTTATCTTGTTTGAAAGGGTATACTTCCAAGGTGGTACTTCCATTGTAATCAGGTCAGGATCTGACGATGGGATCCTGGAGAAATCGAGGGAACTCTTCAAATATTATAGGCACACCTATATCGAGTATTTTTGATAGTAACTTGTTCATTTGCTTTCGTAAAACCACATTTAACGAAGTGGAGCTAATGATGAAGACCACAGATGGCTACCGGAACTACGCAGTAACGAGCATTTCACTGGTTGCGATTCGATTACTTCAATATGATTGCTAAGCAATTTATAGTCGTCACTTTGCATATGGTGAAGTGACCCTGATGATGCGATACTAGGAGAACTCCTCAATCATTAACAGCCCTGCATCGAGAAAAGCAATACTATGTAATGATTTTTAATAATTATTTTTTTTACTTTTTATTATACTTGTTTCGGTTTCGAAGTCGGTTTGTTTTTTTTTTAAGTTTTTATGAAATAGTAAATTATAACATGGTACGTTCAGTTATTCCCCGACCGAACCCTAGAGGGGACGGGAGGCGCGGAGAGTAACTGGGTGCGGCGACGTTAGTCGGTCGCGAGCAGCGCGCACGCATACAAGGAAACGCGCCGGTGCCCCGGGTAACCTTAAGTATCGTTATGTTTGCGTTTCGTAATAACCTTGTTAACTTTACGGACTCTTATTAAAGACTATGAATTCTCGAGGTAACGAGGATGGCTCACAAAATTAATTAATAATTTTATTATTTTATCATTTTAAAGTGCGAGAAGAGGGTTTTTTTGTTTTTTAAAACTATCATTTAAGAAAAAAGTGTTAAAAATACGCTGATTCCACTTTTTAAATACGCCTGCATTAAAAATTAAAATGAGAAATACGTATTATGTGTATGTATTTTAAAAGTAAGTAAATAATGTTTGATTTAGATGCTTACATACAGTTTATTCTTATTTCATTTTTTAATGTAGCCAGTCCTAAGCCTGGATAAGTATGAAGGGATTGTGGATTCAATGTATCTGTCATGTGTTTATTGGGGGAATATTAATAATCCCTAGTCAGTATAAATAATAAAAAGACAAATCGACGATTGTCATTTACACTGCATTCTTAACATGATCTATAATAAATTAACTGTTTGTAGGAAGAGGTAAACACAGAACGCGATGTTTGTCATCATTTACAATCATTTACATTTTACACGGTTAAATATTGTGATCGATTGAAATAAAACTATGAGTTATTGCTATGTATTGTCTTTTATTTTATTAAATAAACTATCACCTTAGAAGTGAAATGCGTAATATTACCTTAGATGACTATTATTGTTAATTATTCAACAATAATGTTTAATATTAATTTATTATTTCTTGTATTTATACAGTATTAAAACAATGCTGTCTAAATGACACGGCGGTGATAATAATAAATAAGTATATTTTTTTGTATTTGAAATTTAAAATGTATTTAATGATATTAATATTTTAATCATTATTTTTGGCTTTAAGATATTTTAAACCGCTATTGCATTGAATACTTAATATTCGTTCTTTATTTTATTTAAGAAAATAAATCCGCTTTCTTACACTTTTATGAGACATTATTGAAATAAATTTAATTTCATATGTAATTTTTAAATTGAACAGAAAATGGAATTATACTTTTTGTACTCGATTTGAATAATAAATTGTCTAACAGAATCGTCTGAAAATCAATTAATCGATTGATTTAATATGACGTTGCGCATTGCGACTTTTGCCCGACTTAAAAAAAGGGGAAGGTATTCAGTCCACCGAGGATTTTTTTTATGTATGTTCCCCAATTAAACAGCCTGAGCGATTTCCTTACTTTTTTACCTTGAATAACATTTCAGATAAGTTTCATAGCATTTTCATCAATATCGGTTCAGTACTTTGGTTTTTATATCAATATAACTTGATTAATTAAAACGAAATAAAAGAGGGACGTTATAAGTTTGACGTGTCTATCTGTGTGTCTGTCTATGTCATCATAGCTCCCTAATGAGGAGACCAATTTTAATGCGTTTTTTTTTTTTTGTTTAAAAGCTGAGGTAATCGAGGTGGCTTTTAGCTATAATTCATGAAAAAATGATCAAACGTTTCAAGGTTATTAACTCTTTCAATTGTTGAAACGATCTGAGTAACTTCTACTTGTATCATCGACTCGAAATGTACTATACTATCAATGATATCAAAATAACATATTTGTGTAACCTTATCCTGATGCTGCAACATCAATTGGAATCAACAGGATACACAACTTCTCACGAATTTACAGCAGAAATATCGTTTGGAGGCTCGTTGAAATGGTCACAATAAGTAGATTGCGGTTTTTTTTTATTTTAAATCTATTATTAGCTTTTGGAGTCAGTTGGTTTATTTTTTTAAGTCTTTTATAATTTTCGTAAACGAACGGCAGTACTCCGCACCATCCAATTCGGAGAACGGTTAGGTTTGTTTAGCAATTTAAACTTTAATTAAGTAATTAATACCTATTTTTTTTTTTTAATTTATGTTGCTGAGTACTGCACTGAGTACACGATTTTTCGAAAGCATCCCACATTTGCTTGTAGCGCAGGTACAGTTCGATTAACGTACAATGAATGATCTGAATGACCTAGAGAGAAAGGCGCGTGCGGCGTACATCCTTGACTCCCCGGCAGGCGGTCACCGCTGGCCAATAGCGTGCCACCGTTCGCGAAAGCTGGCATGCTATTGGTGAACGTTGCTATAATAAAAAATACAGATGTAAAATATGTTAGAGAGTGCCATAAAAATTTTAAAGTCTATTTTTGGAAAATTTATTAAGTTTTGTCTAAAGTCATAGAACAAAAGTTGTTGTTTATTATATTAGTAACAGCGTCCTGCGAGGTTTTTGACGTTTTAGAAATGACCCTGTATATTTAACTTTTAACACATTCACTGTCACTATGTGTCGTATTGTAAATGGACATACATGACGTGTCGGCGGCGGTGCATGTGTTTAGTTAACACATACTGTATAGGAATTTTAGAGTTATGGGCTGGGTATTTGCATATCATTTCATAATTGTCGTAAATAATTATAATGCTTTAATAACTTATATTTATTAATTGACAATAATTTTATTATAAAGCATTACTAAAATTTTTACTCTTATTTTAAGGACAACGAAATTGGCGCACAATTATTTTTCTCCTTTTTTCTTTCATATGACATTGAGCAAGATAATAATGCATTCTGCCCAATAATGCTAAATATAAATAATATGTCATTAAACGTTATGAACACATATATTTATGCAAAAAACAATAAACAAAATACTTTTGTTGATTTTTAAGTATGTAATATATACAATAACACGATTAAAAAATCTATAAAATGCTAGCTTTTGTCTGCGGCTTTAAACTTATTTTCCTAGATTTTTAAAACTCCTCCAAAAATAATGGACATAGGGATGTTTAAATAATAACATTGAAATCTAAAATGTTATAAGTGGAAATAATTATGATCTTATTAAAGTATTTAAAAATAAAACTCGACGGTAAAGTAAGATGGATTTTGTTTTAAATATTTAATCTTTAAAATATCATCTGTTAACTATGGCCGAAGCTATCGAAACAAACAAAAACCAGTCGAATTAAGAAATCTGTTTTTTTTTTTAACTCAAATAAAGATAAACACAAAAAATAATGATAAAGTCAACTTAATTTTTTACGACGTTTTTGTAAATTGTTTTCTGATAATGTGTTGAGAAAGTTATCTTTAAATTTTGCTTTAAATTAGGTTATTGTTACGAGTGACATAAAAATTAACTCTTTTTTTCTTATTCGCAGGTAAACAACGCATGTATTCGAGTTCAGCGGAAGGGCAGTAAAGCTTGATACATATTATCGGACTTCGCTTAATGATGCGACTGATAGACACGACCTAAGCCGTAGCCGTACATTACATAGCCATGTACAATTACCCTTCTCCTAATATAAATGTTAAAGTTTGTGTTGATGGATAGATGTTTGTTCATCTTTCATGCAAAAACTACTGAACAAATTTTGATAAAACTTCGTCGTATTGTAATGTACTTTATGCATCAGAATTACATGTGATCTCATTTTTATTAATATATAAAGCCGAGAACAGAAGCTAGCCAGAAATAAGTCGCGAACATGAATTTGACCGTTTGTACGTCTGACCATATCTGGCTCTCCTAAAAGCGATAAACTCAACATCTGATACAATGTGAATATGCATATTTAGGATAATGATATACATTTAAGTGCTAGTTAGTCTTACACATCACACGATACGCGACGCCTGCAGGCTAATTACGGTAAGCTACTGCTTTCGATGAGCAACGCGATACATTTTGACAGTTGATTCAAACTCAAACTCAAATATATCTTATTTAAATAGGCGTTAATAAGCTCTTTCGAATCGGTAATTTAAAAATTTGTCATGTCAGTTTCACGTGAAGCAGCCACCAGAATGTGGACTCTACTGAGAAGAGCCGGCGAGAAACTCAGTAGTTTAAAATACCTTTGTGCAATATTGTTGGATACAACTAGCAACAGATATCCTGCAAGAATGTCAGATTTCAGATTTTAGTACTACAACGAAACAAATCAACTGTCAAAATGTATTTCAATTTGATAGCCATAGCTTTTTTTATTAAAAGGGGGGCAAACGAGCAAATAGTACCACAAGATTTTAAGTGGTTACTATCGCCTATAGACATCTGCCACACCAGGGGCGTTGCGGGTGCGTTGCTGGCCTTTGACAGAAAGGTATAGGTACACTCGACGCTTGAAACCCCCCAAAATAATAAATAGCTTCTCGTCAGTTCACTTTGTCGTTAAGACGTAAAAAATATCAACTCAACAAGTCTTTAACTCTGGTCAGTATACTTGTTTGCTTTTTGTAATACATCGTAAGTCACGTATTTCAGTCGTTTTATCCGATAATATGGTTTAGGCTTAAAGGCAAATGTAAGTGGGTAAATAGGTTCCGAACAAAGCCGGATACATCATGTGTGGATGTTATCTTAACTATGATCTGTACATCTCAATACAATTGTTAATATCGTTAGGAAATTTGTGTCTTTTTCTACATTTCATAACATTATAGAAAAGTTTATTTTGATTATATATCAGAAAGATTTTGTTTTTAGTTTTACATAAAAAAAAATTATACTTAGTCCATACTAACGATGAGTAAAGTAATAATTATTATATTTTTTACCTTTTTTTATCTTCGATACATTAATTATATCTATGTTATTATTATATCTGTCTATGTTATTAACTAAAAGCTACGTTGGCTCCTTTATATACGTAAGTGTTTCGTTAATTCTAGAACACTAACCTTATTTTCCTTCGCTTATTACTACCCTTTGTTGATTCGACTACGGGCGCACAAAAGTTAGGCTTAGTTTCTTGAAATAAAAGTTTAATTTTTTCGATTTTATATTAACTACAACAATTGAACGATGCTTTTTGATGAATTTTACAAAAAGCATAGAATTATCACTTGTACAGCCTTTTAATTGGGTTAAGACAGAAATGAAAAATAAGATTCTTGAAATATATATTGCGTAAGGACGTTTACTAACTAGACGCCTGATTTCACACTAATGTCGCGTTGCGATGTGTGTGTGTCGCGATTTGTCTTACTGCAGACGAACGGTGATTTTGACAACAGATTGGCGCAGTGGTTCCAGCAACTGACTGAAGCGCTGACGCGCGAGTTCATCACCACTCACGACAAACACTTGTGTAGGTTAGATGGAGTGTTTGTGTTTGGATGTGTTTCCGGACCTCCAACCATAAGGCCAACGTATGAAACTATTATTATTATATTTTTAATTCAAATTACGCGTCGACAGTCGTATTGCGGCCGTGCTGCTGCGATGTGAGCGTTGCACTCGACGCAAATTTTTTTTCCTCAAGCATACATGTTTTAATGTTTACAAAGTTATTTTGAAATTCCACATAAAATTATATGTTTATCGAACTAAAACCCCATGAGTGTATTTTTCTCCATTCCGCACAGACCACCATCAGCGCTTTGTACATAAAAAAAATAATGTAATTCTAAGTAGAGATAGCAATGAGTATTATAACGAACCTGTAAAAGAACCTAGACTCTTTGTTAACGAGTTTGGAGTGTATGTTATACATCGTAAGAGCTATTTTCGTTTGATTGTCGGCTTGGCACCGGCATGTCAGCATCATATATCAAGATGTGGTGACTGACGCTGCAGGAGTAAAGAATTTTATCCCTTCAATACATACAAGAGTGTAACGTTCTTTTAATTTTTTTATTAAATTAAAATTAAAACACGACTACTTGTTCATCTATATATAATTACGTACAGCAAAAAGTTGGTACACATTTTTACGAAAATTGCGCGAACGGAAAGTATGAAATGTCGCACTCTAATAGTTTATATAGAGAAGGAGTGCAGAATATTAATATTAAAAAGAATTATGCATAAAAATGCATTAAATCATTTAAAAACATAACACACACTGCCGCGTATTTAACATATGCGCGCATAAATGCTCTTATGCTTATAGTTAAATTATGCGGTCAAATTAAAAATAGATTATCTGTGGTCAATTTTGAAATCGGTTGAAAGTTTAATGAATTAGGGTCAAATTCCGAACCCTACGCGCTCACTAGTTCATATACAATAGACAATGTAATATTTGTAAATTTTTAAACTTTCACGATTTATATATGGACGCTGATATGCAATACACACAGTATTGCAATGGAGCGCACTTGAGATTCGAAACAATTAATTAGGCAACTTTTTCCGTACTTTTTTAGTTTATATGACCTTACATTTTTTTGAATAATGTTAAATAGGTGATGCAGTATCAAAATACATCAATATCTCAGAATTTGACTTTCTGTGGGTTGACACATTATTGCTTATCAGCATCCATATAACTGTGAATTTTTGAATTAGGTCACTTTAATACAAAGCGTGCAAATTATTTAAAAACTATTATTTTTTTATTTATAAAATAAATACTAATAAATAGGAAGCTATAATAGCTGCACAATTTTGTTCCTTACTCTGAAACAAACTTTTAATTATCTATGATAAAAATTGCTTTGCCACACTTAACTTGACATTGACAGGCTAACTTGACATGCGTAACTAAATCGACAAAAAATAGATTTATAAAAACAAAAACATAGATAAATAAACACTTAAAGTTACAAATTATACAATATACTTAATTAAAAAAAAAAAAACAATAATAATACTAAGTTTAATGAACAAAAAAAAATATTAAGATATAACATAATAATAACAATAATAATTAAGAATATACCAAGTCCTTTTTCTTTGGGCAAACCTGTAAAAGATAACTAACACATTAATGTTTTAAATTGAATTGCCTCACGGATGAACATAATAATTAGCAAGTCATCTCATAGGTAATAGATGTTTCCTACACAATTGCACCCCGAGTTGTAACTCATTTATCTTTTCATATCAAACGAAATACATTTAATACAAATTCAATCTAATTACAATTTAATAAGGTGCATTTTTAAATAACGAGAGGATCAGTTAAGTCATTTCGTTCGAAGTTAATCTCTAGTCTATTACTTTATTGTATGCAAACAAGAAAACTAACTAGATGACTTTATTTAATAACTGTTCAGTCTTCTACAATTTACGGTATCTGGGATAACTGGTTAGTGTAGGATAAGCGTTAATTTTATCAGATTTTACAGCATCCAAAGTTATTATCTCGTTAGCTTCTTAGTTGAATTTATTTGTATATTTGCTTTTGAACTGCTCTTTACTTGTAAGTTTATTAAAATCTTTTCTTTATCTATAACAGGCGTCCCCACTTATTTTTATTCGGGATCCGTTTTTTTAAATTACATAACTGCCCCTCAGGGTTTGTGTGTATTGCTTCGTTTCTGTAAGTCATAGCGATGTAATGCCATACGAATGTACAACCATTCTTATTAAACGGGCTATGCAACTCAAAAAGAATTTTTCAAATCCGATTAGTAATTTCATTACCACTCTACGTACCACTTAACAAACAAATTTTAGCTCTTTATAATATTAAATCGCTGCGGTCCGTTTTTGTAGTATATTTTAATCCAAATTCATATTATGCTTTATCAAGCTCTTTCGAATCGTCATTCTACAAATATTTTTGTAAAGTTACGTGGTACAGGCGTATAATCATTATGGTTCAGGTGTCATTATTGTCTTAAACAATGTATACGATAAAAAATTCACTTATCTTTGCTGAAAAATAATGCGTCAAAATATTTTTTATTGATGGACCACCTTTATCTGCACTAAGAAGTCACAGCGCAACGTATAAGGTAATAAAAACATCTCGAAGACCATGTTCGGAAGCAATTTCTACTATGCGGTTCAACTAAAAGCGGTGTATTCACATTTTGCGGTCACAGTTGCAAGTTTCTGAACTTGGCGCAAGTTTTATTAGTCTCCGCGCACACCGGAGATAATCTATTGGCTTCGAAATTATAAAGAAAACTACGTACTTGCACTAAAGTTTAAGACGGTTCTTGGCAATATTTATAAAATTGCTAAGGTTAGTTTTTATTCACAATAATCGTAAATTTTAAAATAAGTATTCTGTCGGTTTCTAATTTTAAACCTTAATTGCATGGTGTGTCAAAGATGAAACGCGTATTTCAAAGCCTACTTTCAAATAAAAATTTTACTTTACGTATATATTTTACGTGACCTATAGTTACATACTTTTTACAAGAATTTATTGGTTAATGTGTTTATATAGATTGTTTTTACTTTTAAGAAATAAAAAAAATTTTAGGGTTAGTTTTGTTATAAAGTACCCGTACTAGGTATGTTATATCCGCTAAGCCATTGGTAGAAAAATATTTAATTTGAAATATAAATTGAAATTCATTAACCATTTAAACCTATCAATATTGTTCCTTATAAAACAAATACTACTAACGTTTTGAAACCAAACTTTTATTACCACGACTATCCTAAGTTTATTAAATTAATTAATATATTTTTTACTACAAAATACATGTACACAGTCCTCTCCCAGACGCGAGTGAACGCGGAAGCTTTCTACCGTTTAAGGAACGAACCATCTCTTTCATGCTTTATACAATCGTTCGAGATAATAAGAAGACGCATTATGCGGTACATCATTATATCGAAGGATAATGCGACTCTTTTTACAATTCTTACCGCTAACTGGAATACAGATAGATAAACTCGTATTTATGAGAACGAGTTTATCTCTTAGAAAAATCGTTTTGCACGGTATGTTTGTTAAAGTATTAGTAAAACGACGGCCTGATTCACCCTTGACCGGTTTTATTAATATTCACATTCGACAAATAAAATAATTTTATTCGGTAAAAATTCTAACTGAATATCTTTAACGGTTAAATGTATACGAAACTTTAAAAGTCGAACGAAGCAAATATTCAATCGCAAAGCGAAGAAACCAAGACAAGCCGAAACTCAGGTGACTAGAGGGAATTGAACAAGACTTAAAAACATAGGGCGTGACAAACCGGAGGGAGGAAGCTAGAAATAGACTTGAGTGGACAGAATATTCTGGACCAAGCCAAGGCCAAACCCCGGCTGTAGCGCCTTAGATGATGATAAAGATGATGATGAATATAGGCGATGGATAGACAGATAAACAGACAGATAGATGATGTAGGTTCAGTATTAGGCTTCCGTTGGCTATTGGATACGGAACCTTAAAACGACAGTCTCACGAATGGAGATGTAAATGTAAATATTTTTGATGTTACGACGGTTTTGCTTACCATTAAATAACGAAGTACAACATAATTGGTCGCTTGTAAGGTATTGACGTCTCTGAAATATCTTCTAAATATGAACATGTCGGAATGTCAATACTATTAGAACGGCATTACTGGGAGGGCATAAGGCTAGCCACACACACGCGACCCTAATGTGAATAAATACTGTTTTTATATGGTGAAAAAATTGGTATTGTCGTTTTCTATATAATATGTTTAGAAAAAAAAAAACTTTTATTTATATTTGTGTTGTTCTTTCCTCAATATTGGAGGAAGGTATTGTTGTTGTATGCACAGTTGCGCTAATAAATAAATAATAATTGTGGCACAAGAACAACAAGAAATAAACGTATTATTGACTAAAAATGTTTGAAAAGTTTGATAATAACTACTGTTTTTTTTTTTATTAAATACTTCTATGTTTTTTTAGTGTGGATACTATGAATGATCACATTTCTAAAACGATGACTTTATTGGATTTAAATTTAACATAATAGAAATCTTTTATTATTCTATACGTGGCTTTCACATTGCTAACTAAAGCATGTATTACATTCAGCATATCGGCAAATTTAGTCCTAATAATTGGCATACATGTGACGTGAAGGGATGTCTAGCAATTGGTTGTTTATGTCAAGAGATAAGATATGATATATATTGTATATGTAGTTGGAAAATGGAGACGTACACGATAAATAAAAATAATAATTAACAGTAGGTATTATTAAATTTGTATGCTAAAAATAATAAATTTATATATTATAATATAACACCTTAGTGTTTTCGAGGAAATGTTTATATATTATATAAGGTGTTTCCGAGGAAATATTGGATCTTGTAGACTCGTATAGATATTCGTATAAGCTTTATATAAGAAAAATAATTTAAGAAGTTTAATTCTGTTTTATTACTTTTAATGTCGATTCTGTTCGATCGTTAGTAAAATATCTAATACATGCCCAGGTCACACTTTGAATATTACATGTACAAATGAAAGATGAACGAATGATGAAAAGAATGTTGGCACAACTTATAGCCATTAACAAAAAATTGAATTGAATTGATGATTTATTTTAAATATTTTAATACTTTTAATTTAAAGCCTTTTCAATACGAATAAACCATTTACGATAGTCCTTGTATTATTAATAAATGCTAAATTTGGAATCGTGTGTGTATGATTAGCCTAATTTGAAGAAAATTGACACCGATCTTTGTCGCGTCGTCAGGGTTACGACCCCCAGAGTATGAAGAGGTTCTCTACCATGTTTATGAGCAAAGATCAAATAGAAACGTTTCCTATCAGAATAGACGCTCACGGATCGCTTTCATTATTATTTACAGCCACGTTGCGACTATAAAGTAGTCGAGTTTCATCGCTGTTACCAACAGGTATCGTTTTTCATTGTTCTTTTTATGTGCGAGTGTTTGTGCCAATTATAAAGTACACAATTCAATTGTATTAATATTTTTTACTAGGTCTGGGTGTTTGCCTATGCGGATCTCCCCTAAAAAAACAAAAATTAAGCTATTGGCCTGTTGTTATCACAATCATCTAATAATGATTGTAACTCGTAGTATGTAGATTATTCTAGTTTAAATGGTTACTGGCTTGTCCTCAGGGGTTGCGGAGGTTAGATGGCAATCGCTCTGTGTAAAAATCAGTAACTTGCCAATAACCGGACTAGAGTATTGAAATGAAACTATTTTAAACGAATTTAAATCGCGTATATTAATTATTTTTATCATCCCGACGTTTCGAGCACTTTGCAGCGTTCGTGGTCACGGGTAGACTAAGGTGACATTTGTCTATTTGAGATTTTAGAAAATATTATTTACAACTACCGCCAACGGTTTCTTAAATGATATCTTGAATAACGTTCCGGTTGCACGCAGAAGGCACTAACTGTATCTTTTGGTCTGGCAGTCTGTTGGACTTGGGATTTTAAATTTTTAATAAGTGGATCCCAGGTGTTTGAAAGTCTCCAACCATCTTCTCTATTGAAGTTCGGATGTTTTTGAATTTCAATAGCCTCGCGTATCATTCTAGGTATGAATCTGTGTTCTCTAGCGAGGATCTGTGGTTTATCAAATCGGATAAAATGGTTAGGTTTATCCAAGGCATGTTCACAAACTGCAGACTTTGAAGAACGCCTATTCTTGACATCTCCTATGTGTTCCTTGACCCTAGTACCGATGCTTCTTTTTGTTTGGCCTATGTAAGATAAACCACTAGACAACCGGACTAGAGTAATAAGCAGACCCTGGTGTGACCAGAAAAAGATGCTAGATGATGATATAATTATAATATAACGAATGTAGTTCTTTCAGATTCCGTAAAGTAAATGTTTCTTCTTGGGGCAAGGTATCCGTTTGTATAATAAAATACCGCAGAACATTTTGCAATTTTCAATTAATAAATTTTAATTGTATATTATAAAATCGTTAATAGCTAAAGTATATTATTCTGTACAAGATTATATAGAAGATACTGATGCCTGTATATAGTGTAGCTGGATTTCGTTCAGGATGTTTAATATACATATTTTTAATTTATAAATGTTTGTATTAATAAAAAAAAATAAAAGAGTACCTAAGTCGAGTCGAATTTTTTGACGGTTCTGCTCGGTAGAATCTACGTTCCGAACCGGTGGTAGCTTTTTTATTAGTTTAAATATTTTTATTTGATAATTCAAAAGTTCTTGTAAATGCCTACTTGACTAAAGTATATTTTGATTTTGATTTTAACGACGACTGACGATTTGCGTCTCGCTTAAGACATATCATTTGTACGTATATATAGATACTAAATTCTTTTAATTTAAGCCTTGAAGTCTGTTCTTGTTGCGGCATCGTACAAGAGTGTATTTAACACTATAAGTATAAATACCAACTATTTGTCGGTTCCTGTTGTTAATCTTCTTCCGGTAGCGAAATTATTTTAGTCAAAAAATTATTTTAGTTTTATTTTAGTCAAAAAATTTACTTGCTTCAATGTTTAATGTCACATGGTTATCGCTTTCGTCATCTCATCGTTCTTTAATCTGTAGAATTAAGGTCAAAATAATCAGTAGGTTTTGACAATAAGTTTGGGAAGACACTAAAAAAAAATCTACAAATGGAGCAGTTAATGACAATTAAGAATTATATTTTATGTCTATTTCAACATATTCTAAAGTAATGATCGTCGACTTACGTAAATTCCTGTATTCATTACAATACACATATATGGACGCTGATATGCAATACTGTGTCAAGCCTCACTAACTTTATTTTGAGAAAATGGCGTCTAAAGATGTCAAACCTATTCTTAATCAATTTGTTTGAAGACGTGTATATCCATCTTTTCTTTTCTATTTTGATAAAAGGTGTAATGAATGCAGATTGATATATTTAACGTGTTATCTAATAATAAGTTTTTCAAATATTTGAGATTATTGTATAAATTTCAAATTATGAAACGCTCTTAAAATTCGAGACATTAAATTGAGACACTTTTCCCGTACTTATTTAGTTTGTATAACTTTAAATTATTTTTAATATTGTTAAATAGGTAACACACTATCAAAATATATCAATATCTCCGAATTTGACTTTTTGTGGGTTGACACATTATTGCTTATATCAAATTGAAATTGTAAAATTGTATATTGGAATTGTAAAAGAAATCATACATTTGGACGCTGATAAGAAATACTGTGTCAAGCCACACGAACTTCATTTTGAGAAAATGGCGTCTAAAGATGTCAAACACATTCTTAATGAATTTGTTTGAATAAGTATTTATGCATAGTTTCTTTTCTTTGTGGATAAAAGGTACTCTGATAAAAGGTAACGTTTTAAAAGCAAGTTGATATATTTAATATATTATGTAATAAAGTTTTTTTTTAATATATGAGATTATAGTATCAATTACAAAATATGGAATGACCTTGAAATTCGAAATAATTAAAAATCTTTTTTCCGTACTTATTTTGTTTATATGACTTTGTTTTTTATTGAATAATGTTAAATAGGTGATGCAGTATCAAAATACATCAATATCTTCAAATTTGACTTTTAGTGGGTTGACACATTATTGCATATCAGCATCCATTTATAACTGACTTCCGGAGATAAACAGATAAACTCTTCAAAAACTAATAGCAATTTGCTAGCGTTTTTGCGATCGTAGATGTATGCAACAACACTTCTTTTAAAGCGATTATGTTTTTCATTGTATTTGTATTTAAATTCATCTCGTGCTAGGCGGTGAAGGAAAACATCGTAAGGAATCCTGCTTGTGCCAGGAGAAATTTTGATACATGTATATCCGCCAACCCGTAATGGAGCAGCGTGGTGGATTAAACTCTAAAACCTCTTTAATAGGAGAGGAGGCATTTGCCCAGCCGTGGAACATTTACAGGCTGTTACTTTACTTTATGTTTCCATAAAAACAATTATTATTATAAAAAAATCATATATTTCAAAATAAACTGTCCACAATCTAAAGATAACCATCATTTTAATTCTTTTATGTAATCAGAACCGTTAATCGAACATTGATTGTCATTTACCGCAAAAGCTTGACAATTTTTATGGTAATTAAATACCGCATCGTGTTGTTAACGGAAGCATTAATTGATCAATCAACTCTATGCTCATAATTAATGCTACTCACTCTAGTATATTTTAACCGAACTTTTATGAAGCATTGTTGTTATTAATATAATACTTTTATCCGACTGCGGCGACCAAAAGGAGATTGTGTTTGGCCTATATATGTTCATAACTACGGCTTAACCGATTTTGATACACAGTACGTCATTAGATTCGGCTTGATGAGTAACACTGCGTATATAACATAAAAATAATTGACTAAAATTGATAATTAAAAAAAAAACGCCCGACAATCTCTTCATTGAGACCATTTCAACGAGCACCAACATACCACCACCTACAATACCTCTGATATAATTTGGTGAGGAGTTGGGTATTCTGCTGATCCTGGCGGAAGCATCAGAACCAACAATTTCATATTTTTGCCTAGTTATGTTGCATGCATAGGTGTTTATAGTTTTAGGTCACACATAGGTTTGAAAATAAACCAAATACTTATTATGGATATAAGATTCCTACCGCAGCTATGAAAAGAGCTCATAATCTCGAAATGGCTGGACCGTTAAAATAAAAAAATACCGCTTCAAAATTGGTTCACTTGTTTAGGAGCTACGGTGCCGCAGACAGACACACACAGCCGTAAAACTTATAACAACCCTTTGCGTCGGGGGTTAAAAATCATTTCATACAATAGTAATGTAATAATCAATATTACGCGTCTACATGAATATGTAACCTAATGTTAAAAGAGGTTGACTCTTACTCCAAGTTATTCGAAGCCCTTACTTCAATCTCTGATTATTTTATTATCGTCACACAACCTTATCAGTAAGTGGAAGAAATCTAAAAGCACTTTCGAAGTCTCAATTTATTTTTATTTCGCTTAACCGTGTCACCTTTTTTTTCATCTAGAAAGCGAACCACAGATCATATTTGGATTGTTTCACATAATTGTAGCCAATTCATTATTATGTAAGGAATTTTTTTTTCAAAATCAGCAGGTTCGATTCCTGGCAAAGCTTAATTTATTAAAAAACTAATGATGCAGTTTTACAGCAAATCAGCCCCGAGACTTCTTTAAATATTTTTCGCAAACTATAAGGATAACAGTTTCAGATTTGGCCATCACTCTGTATATAAATATATATGTTAGATAATATTGTAACAACTTCTTACGTATTATAATCTAAAATAACAGAGAAATCTTAATATCAGAATTAATGAACTCGTGCGTATAACATACATCATAATTTTACTTTTAATTAATTCATATATAGAGCAACTACTGCAGGATGAAATTGTAAATTCTAATGTAGACTCAATTAATACTTAACATCCATAGAAAGCAGAAAGCTATTCTGTATACCGTTAATAACATTCTAGCACAGGAGTAGCGATAAAGTTGCACCCATGCACAAATCAATCGGATTTTAATTGAACCTAGGCTAGACTGGTCCCACACCTAGTAAGCTACCATTGTCGCTATGATACCTGTCGGCAAAGATATAGTATCTTGAGCAGGACACAATCCACGTTAAATTAAAAGCAAGGCTGTGTAAACGGTGAGAAAATTCAAATGGGACTGGTTTTCAACTTGAAGCTCGCAGTCCCTATTGCGATTTTCATTCTAATTGTGCATTTCAAAGAGATACATATGACTTAGAGGAATTCTTCGACGTTTATGTAAATTCCGTTGTATTTTTAATTCTAGAATTGAAGTATAATTGTTTGAAAATAGTTTTAGCTATAATTTCATTATGTAACGATTAACTAGTGTATTAGTCGGATCTGTTGCACATAGACTTTAGCCAAAGTACCGATCACAATTAAGGGAATCCTTGCCAAAAATGTAAAGTCTCTTTTTAGAAGCTGTCAAATATATAAAATATATAAAATGTTTATTATCACACTGTAGGACCGCAAACGCTAAAAACTCAACGCTAATTGTTTAAAACGTTCTGTATATGTTGACAATTTATTCCTGATATTTGTACTATAATATTTTGACAGCTAAAGGTGGCTATTTATACTCAAACGTTTTTATAGTAATACTTTTATATAATTAGCCTATAGGGTTGTGTTTTTCACACGCATTTGAGTATCTACATATAAAGCATTCTATAAACTCGAAGCATTCAACGAGTCGAACGGATTTTAATCAACGAATCGATTAATCTAAAAAGTGTGACCGTGTATCCTTTACAGTTTTGGCCGTTTGGTTTTTCTTTGACACTTTGAAGTATGCTTTAGATTTTTTTTTTATTTATATGAAGCTCAGGTAAATCGAATTTAACACACGATTAACATAATTACACCTGCACCTAATACGTGACACCTATTTCAATGAACGAACACATTTACGCGTTTCAGTTTAAACTAGGTTTACTGTTAACTGTGAATTATTTAACAGTTTAGTTAAGTTTATAGCTCTAAGCTCACGATCTAAAATCGTAATTTAGCATTAACATGCTATTTTATTAACAATTATTATCATTTACTCGCCACTTCGTCTGCGAATACGATTCTTTCAGATTTAATTAACACTTATTTTATTATGTTAATTTATAATTTGGCCAATCTATTCAATAAATATTTTTATATATAATACATTACTACATGTTTTAAATAACGCGTCTAAACGCGTGAAATAACCGATGAATCTATAAATTATATTCTATCCTATATTTTAATGTATAAGTTTTTAGTAGTTTTGTGTGAAAAAAATAATAAATATTCTCATAAATTTTTACGTTTTTAATGTTACATGAAGGGGATACAGAGACTTGCGAAAGACAAAGGACAAAGAGGCGTGATTTTACTCAACATCAATAGTTAAAATACCTTTTTAACCATAGACCAAAAATGAGAGGTGTTTGTGTATCTGTGTGTCTCCCTGTAGCATTGTAATTCCGTAACGAGTGGACCGATTTTGATGTGTTTTTATTTTCATTTTCAATTTTATCTCGTTACGTATATTTGTACTAGTGTTAAAAAGAAAGATAGAAATCTTAACCACCACGTTCAGGTGATGCGAATTGATATACAGTAGTTTTAGAATTTTAATTTGAATTTAGTGCTTGAAAAGTTAGAGGTTTTACCTCGAGTTTAAACCTGCGACCACCATTAATTTTAATCGATAAAGTATACATTATACTATATTTTGAAATGGACTATGTCAAGTCACACGGACTTAATTTTGAGAAAATGGCGTCTAAAGATGTCAAGTCAGTCAGTAACAAATTGATTTGACGACTTGTATAACCGTCTTTCCTTTTCTATTTTCATAAAAGGTATTATAACTAATTAAAATCATCTGATTTTAATTTATTATTTCTTTTATATGGTATACTAAAAAGTTTTATTTAAGAAAAATAATTATTTTATATTGAAAATTATCGAGCACACTCGATATGAGAAACATTTTAGATGACTTGAAATTTTTTTTAATAATATTATATACATGGCGCTTTATCAGAATACATTGATCAAAATTCGACTTTTTGTGGGTTGACACATTATTGTTTATTAGCATCCAAATATGAGCTTTATAGCAGTTCCCACATCACCTACATTAGTTCTTCTATTTTAGTGTTTCAATGTATACATATAGCTTAAAAACAAATGCTCGCTTTTGTAATGTCGAGTTTACGAATAGCCAAAGTTTGTAGTAATTATATCTAAGATTTATTTCACTAATATATTTTCATTAGGAATTAGAATATATTTCTTGAGGTTGGGCGATTAAATTTAATGAAAATAATGTTTTGCTGTGTGTTATTGACAATCAATTTATTATAGTATTTTAACGACGGTGGTTCACACCTAAAGAAATTATGTTATTGTTGATACTAATATAATTACTAATAAAATCATGTACTTGCTCATAAAAGACCTATCAAAATGCATATATTCCAAATAGTGCGACTTTGATTTTAGAAATCTATAAATAAGAGTCACAAATAAACACTTTCATTTTATTTATCTGTTAGCACAGATTGAAATATGAAAAATATTTTAAAAAACTATAAATTTACAAACTACTACGTTAACTACGTTTTTATACTCTTTAAACTAGAATAGGTAGTTTTTTTTAACTGACAATGTTTTACGATTTGACATATATTAAACTACAGATAAATTATGACAATATTATTTATTCTTATGAGAAATGATATGAAAAAGGCGTACTTAATCACGCGTACAAAGCGCGGGAAATCTGACAGCTGTCAGTTGTCAAACGCACCAACATGGCGTCATTGATGTCTATTCAACCTGCACAATTGTATTACAAAGAATTACTGTATAATTCTATTTGTGATATTATTGCAACTTTATTTTTTTATGTTAGAATATTTTACGTGATTTTTTTTGTATGTTACGCAATGGCTTTGCCCTTTGAGAACCAATTTAATGGTTTTTATTGTATTATAGGTTATATTTAGGGGTCCTATTTAAAATAGGTCCTAAGATAGTTCTATTTAAATTTGATTAAGATCTGAATGCAACTATGTTGGAACATTGATGTTGATGTTCATTGACGAGTTGTCAATGGACAAATGCAAATTATTAATGACTACACTAATCGCTGCAAAAAGTAAACGCATATTCAAACAAGGACCAATAACTCCATGGAATTAGGTCACAATAAAATTATAATTATCATATTTGTTTCGAGTTTGATACAATAATTGAGTAATAAGTACATTTGTTATATTGTATCAATGTAAATAAAAATCAATTGCCGAATTAAACTGCGAGGGCTAGCAAGTCTTATATATTTTAATACCAGCTAAATTTAGTCTCGCGTTTATGGTTACTGCTTCACTCCTAGGAGCCGTAATGTGTTGCAACATAGCCTATAATCTTCCTAAAACTATATAACGCAAAAAGAATTTTTCAAATCGGATCGGTAGATTCATACAAACAAATTTTACCTCTTTATAATACTTGTATAGAAGTTATAGATTTGAGATTATAATATTATGTGAAAACATTAAAGAAGGTTAACATATTATTATACCTATTAATATAATGTTTTATCTGCGTATTTCTGTTCGTTAAACGTCGCACGCTTGTCAGAAATCCGATAAGATGGAGTGCCTAAACAACCGTATTTGCTAGAGTACCGTGCATTATGATAAAGGTTCAATGATCTCGGTAAACAGTCTGCGCTTTAAACTTCGAGAGGGGACTCGAGACATGACATCTTTCTCAATATTAGATATATTTCTTTCTGATATTTTGAATCTATATTTAAAATAATCTATATGTTATAAATCAAACCTCAAACCAAGTTTTGAATGCAGGCTTCGAACAAAAGTACTTTTCATTTGAATAACGAATATGCAAGACAAAAACAAATAGGTTAGATTTTTACTATTGTCGAAGGTGTGAAGGGTTAAAGCTTGACTTTAACACATACATGCATGTACAAGTCCCTGTGTGTACATATATTAATGCAAGTGTGTGTGGGTTTCGTATAGACCGAAAAAGGCTGGAGCAGTTTTAATGGAATGTTTGGCAATCTTCTGATTTATTCAGGGAGTTCCTGTGAAGTTTCGTAGCAATCAGATCAACAGAAATGATCTTTGGCTTTTAGATAAATTGTTTATTAATTAGTAAAGTAAGTGAAAAAATAAAAATATTTATTTGTTACAGAAAAAAAATGTTAAATTATTGTAGCAGCGTTTCACAGTTCATCAAAATCTACATTCATTAGAAGAAAGATCTAACACATTCACTTTTACCTTTACAATATTAGTCTCATTTATCTTAAAGTTGGTCCCAAGCGGGCGCCTTAGAAGAGGGAAGGAATATAACAAAAAAAAAAAAAGAGAATACACACTTTTAATTTTCTTCAAAATAACAAACACTTGACGTGAACAATTTGACGAACAATGCCTATCTCCGATGTTTTCCTCGTAACATTTTTATGACGAAACGTAATGAGAGACGCTCTTCACAGCCGCAAGGGGGTTCACCCCCATCGCTTGACTCAAAATGTCGCTAAACAATAAAGTCTAGTACATACATAAGTGACAATTTTGTTATTAAATTTTCTATAATTTGATTCACTATTTGAAGATTTTGAAATTGAATTATTATTCAAAAAGGGGTTTAGAAACACTTTTGAATAATCAAGCGATACTATTTAAATTTCGATTCTGCCGACTCTAGGACATAACGCAAAAATTTACTTTATACATACGTTCTTTAATAAAGCAAAAAAACTGAGGTATTTATAATCTAATTTCCAATAATTCAGAAATCAATACAGTTATGTTTTTATAAACTTAACTTAATAAATAACAGTTGGCTTCATATGATGCACGAGATATACTGCCTTACTACAAAAGATTTAAACAGACGTTAAACGCGTGTTTAAAAAAATCACACAGTTTTAAGTTAAACATGCTTTAGATATAGATTAACATACGCGTAAGGGAGTTTAATAGATGTCTAAAACCTATTTCAGCTGTCAAATGTAACGTATAACATTTTATCAATAAGTTTTTTATGAGTTTATTCGCTGTTAAGCAATTTAGATAATATTTTAAGCGATGTTTAATTTTTAAACACTGTTAAGCTAAACACGCGTTCAACATGGTTTTAATGCGTCTTTTGTAGTATGACAGATAAAGTTTATGGTGAACCAAGAACACGATGTTCATATTATCTTTCTGTTAAAAAGCTTGAAGCAAATTTCATAATATTACGTGAATAATTAACATAGTAGCGAACAAAAGGCTCCCTTTTCTAACACATAAACCCGTGAAACAATTTCGTGAACTTGGAACTTCAGACTCGATTTAGTTTGAAGAACATCCACTCGTTAAGTGCATGGGATCCGCTGAATGCAAATTAACATATTTTATGAATAACGCTGGAACACAACTTGAGGTGAATAGTTGTTGAATAGTCGAGACGATGTTGTTCCAAGTACAGAGGTATTTATTATGTTAATGAACGTCTGAGCTCCGCGAGCCGCCGAATTCACTCAATCGTTACACGAATGTGAAATTTTCTTATCATAATTTGCAGCGATCGTTTTATTAAACGTTAATGCCGCGGTAGTTTATGAGCTGATTAAAATTGTTTATAGTTTATTAGTTCTTGCGGTGATTGTCTTATAATTAACACGTTTTGGGTTACTGGAATAATGGCTGGGGTTTATTAAAATGCAATTATGGAGAGAGTGACAACTGGTAATAAAACATTGTGATGAAATTAATACTAAGAAAATGATATTAATATCCGCATACTATTTCGCATTAATTTCAAAGATGGTGATATAGTTTGATATTGCATCACCGATTTAACATCATTCAATAATAAATACAGTCATATAAACTAAATAACCACGGAAAAAAGCTCCCTTAATCAATTGTTTCGAATTTCAAGGTAGTTCCATATTTTGTATTTTATACAATAATCTCATATATTTATTAAACTTTTTATTAAATAATATATTGAACATATCAGCCTGATTTTAATTCATTATACCTTTTATCAAAAAAGAAAAGAAAATATGGATAAAAACTTATTCAAACAAACTTATTAAGAATAGGTTAGACATCTTTAGACGCCATTTTCTCAAAATGAAGTTTCGTGTGGCTTGACACAGTATTGCTTATCAGCGTCCAAATATGTCTAGTTTTTCGTGATTATTATAGTTTATGTGCCGTCAGTTTACCTATAATATAAGTAGACACTATACAATTAATAAAACTAGAGGTCGCCTAGCGGTCGGAATTCAATCTTAGTTTATTACATTTTCAACCGATTTCAATATTTACCAAGGATAATCTATATTCAAACAAATAAGTATATATGTGTGTTTAAAATACATGGTAGTGTAATGTTTTTTTTTGTTTACTATTTTTTTATGCATAATTAAAAAAAATATTAGCAGTCTGCAATCATTCTCTATATAAATTATAAGTGTGTGAAATTTTATACTCGTCCGTCCATACAAGTATCGTAAAAAGGGGTACACAGTTTTTCCTTCATGTATTAATATATAGATAAATTGTCAAGTTGTTTGACGCTTATAGACTAATTGTCAAGTTGTTTGACGCTTAGACTAGGTTATAATAAGAGAATATTTGCAGCTAATATGACAACAGACAGAGTAGATAGATAAATAATTCTCTGTCGGGTGTCGGGTAAAAATACAACCTTCCAAATTAATTGCGAAAGTTTGTTTACATCACGGCATTACTTTCCAAATTGGGAAACGTCTGTCTCTGCGGGGGAGAAATTGAGACATTCAAGAAAATGACACTTTTATTCTTCAAAGGACTCAAAACTACCTGCATTAAAACGTTCCGAGCGAACGCCGCGCCTCCCCGGCGTGCGGCGGAGATGTAAGATGTAGCTACTCCATTCGAATTTGTCGGCGAAGAAAAATAGTAGGCACCTGCAACTAAATGCATTGAGGGTGTGGGCTCCTAACAGGGCGCCGCTGTTTGAAGTGCGCTCATTTTATACGCGTCTGAGAGCTGACATGTATCATTACGCACATGTGTTGAAGGGCGCGAATTTTTCGGTGAAAATATCCGTTATATTTCAGTTTACGTATAAATTTTGATGTCTTTGTCAATTTTTTGCACGTTTATCTTAATATTCATCGATAAACGTTCCCGTTTCCTTGCAAATAATGTAGAAATATTAGTTATCATAAAATGTATGAACTTTTTTCGCTTATCGGAATTCGCGTTTTATCTTGTTGATTTTGTCAAAAGTACGAAATTCCTCATAACAATGTAAGAAGTAGTTTTATATGCATCATGTTAGAGGCGCTCGTACGAAATCTTGCAGACTGCAAATCTTGTAAAATTAAAAAGGTATTCAAAGCGGCCACGTCGGGTTCCTTTTGTGCGAGAATAAATATTGCAAACTGAAGCCCTTTGTAAAGACTCTCGAACTACGCGGAGATATTCAATGCGTATTTATAATGTGCATACCTAAAGATTTGTTGGCACTGCCATTAAAAAATAGTGAGAAATTTTCTTCGTATTATGATATCTAGTATATGTATTTACTGTTTATAAACTTAAATATATAAACCAAAAGTGCGATTATTTTATAAGGTTTTACTTCAAATTTAATTGCTGGAAACTTCACTGAATTTTGTATTACATTTAAATTGATTGTTTTTAAACCTATTTTTTATGACTCGTTATTGCATCAGCGAAATAGTCACTATAACGTTTTCATAGCGTAATCAATACGCTAAAAAGGACTCAACTTGAAAACGTAACACTTAAATGTACCTTTCTACTATCATTCTGTTTACGAGGAACGCGTACAAACGCGATGATTCAGTTAACACTGAAAGCAGCGTAATGGTCTGTTTCATCGTGTACACGGCTTCACTTGTGAATGTTTTTATGTTTTTCCTCGGAAAGGGATGGGATTGTGACTGCACATGATGTGATGTATTGCTAGGGTGCACTCGAGGGGGCTTTCAGGGCCCCGTCCTAAGTAGTTGATTGTTATTGTCATTTATTTCCTTCGCTTTAATGTTTCCTTCATAGTGAGGTTTTTCGTCCATATTTTTCTTTACTTTTGCTTCTCGTTTATCTTCATTATATTTAAAGGATAACACTTTCTTGACATTTTGAAATGATTATCTTAAATGGTTATTTTGTAGAAGGGTTTTTCTTTGTATAGAAAATTTTCTGTCATTTACAAGTATGTATGTTATTAAAGCTTATGTTGAAAAGTCTTTAATAGCGAAACCATATTATTCTGTTCAAGATTATATAGACGATAAAAATGCTTGAATTAAGTAGAAGCTGGAATTTAATATATTTGTAACTCCTTAATGGCAGGCTATTTAATATATTTGTAACTCTTAAATGTATGTACCTATTGTAAAACTTTTTAAAAGAGTAACTATCGAGTTTCATGCCGGTTCTTCTTGGTAGAATCTACATTCCGAATCGGTGGTAAATTCATTATTCTCTTTTGAGCATTCAAAAGTGCTTGCAAAAGCCTACTTGAATAAGGTATATTTTAATTTTGATTTTTTAGTTCAATAAAAAGTTTATTAAGAAAACCAATACAAAATATATAGGAGTAGGTATAATGACATAATTATAATTAAAGTGTAATTATTAATAAGTAATTGTAACAAGAAATATGTTTTCTTCGATTCTATTAAGATAAAAATAAATTATCTTTCATAAAATATACAACATAAAAATATAATATTAAGTAATAATCGTCTTGAAGCAATAAACAATTACGATAAGCAGATTAATATGGAATGATTCAATTCTATATAATAATTATATATGATTAAAATTTTCTAGTGTAGGTTGGTATTATGTTATTATGTTTCTTTTTTAAATCGACGCTTATTTTCTTTCTAGAATATAATGACGCAGTTCAAATTTAAATCAAAATCGCGGGCGGAGGTATTTCTTTGAGTATTTTTCGCTAAATTAAACTTTATAAATTAAAAATGAATATACATTACATACATACTCAATCTCAGGAACCACTGGTTCGAATTGAGAAATTTATTTGGTGTTAGATAGTTTATTGAGGAAGGCTATAGGCTATATTACAACACGCTACGATAATAAATGCGAGTAAAACGAGGGACAGCTAATATCCGAGAATTGTTTATTGCTTTAAGATTATTAGATGAATATTATATTTTATATGCGTAATTAGTACGAATAAAATCGATATTCAAAATCGATTTTAACCTTAGTGGATCGTTATGTAGAAGGAGTTAACATTACATCGGGTTTGTTCCAATAATCCCCTTAAAAGGGATAATTGCGAGCATTTCGTTTCGGTTATTAGATTTTCCGAGTCGAGTCGGAATCCATTTTGAAGTTGATATTTGCAATAAATTTTTATTTGCTCTTTAACTTCGCTTCGAGGTTTTATTGTCTACTTCGTCTGCGTTTTTGTGGAAAAGTTAGTTATTGGCGAAAAATTTTATTTTTAAGATATTTTGAGAAAATTAATTTTATTATACTGTACCTGACGCTTGTAAAAAAATAAAAGTCAATTAAAAAAAAAACAATTTTATAAAAATCTTGAAAACGAACAAAATATTTATATTATTTTTTTATATAAACCTTTTCCTGACAATAAAAAAAAATATATTTCATAAAATAATCAAGTCGGTCCAGCTGTTCTGAAGTGCTTATATACCATTCGGCAATTAACTTATTATATAGATAACTAATTTATACCAATTTTACACCTACACGAACGAGGCCACTTTCAGAATTTAGTATACGCAGTATAGTCAGTTTTTTCACCGTCTTATAAGTCACTAGCAGTTCCTCGCGGCGTTGCCTGCGTATACTTTAATACCCCCTAGCACAACTATAAGGGATTTTTGAATTCGGGGTTATAGATATTCATTTTTTCACCCTAAGGAATATTTATGCTAAGTTTAAGAATAATCGGCAAAAAAAATTAATTTTGTCCATACAAACTTCACCACCCCCTTGCAGTATAAATAATGAAATAACACGAAACCATGACTTCTACAGGTTATCTAGAATCTATACTAATATTATAATGTTGAAGAATTCGTTCATTTGTTTGAACGTGCTAATCTCAGGAACTACTGGTTCGATTTGAAAAATTATTTCAGTGTTAGATAGTTTATTTATTGAGGAAGGCTATGGGCTATATTACATCACGCTACGACTCATAGGAGCGAAGCAGTAACCATAAACGCGAGTAAAACCGCAAGGGATATCTAGTATAATATATAACACACCGATTGTCAAAGTTCCGTCCCCCGGCGCACCGCAGTTCGCAGTACTGAATTTCTCCGTCCACTAATTTAATTCAATAGACAACGCTACACTTGTTTAAGCTCGTTTACAAGTTTGCCCAGTCGTTAGCTCGTAATAACCCTAAAGTAGAGGCTTCGGCTATTATTAAAAATTTCTCATTATGCACTCAAACGGCCGTTCTCCCTGATTTTATATCAATTACTTGAGACTAAAGATCGGAATACTTGGTGGGAAGCTTGGTGAATTAAGTTGGAGTGTACAGTGGCGCGCGATATTATCTTAAATCTTTTTTTTTAATTTTTTTATAAAAAGCGGCAAACGACAGTTTCGCTTGATGTTAAATGAATACTGTCGTCCAAGGACATATGGACGCTGATAAGCAATATTATGTCAAGCCACACGGACTGCGTTTTAAGAAATGGCGTCTAAAGATGTCGAACCTATTGCTAATTTTGTTTAAAGATATATATCTATCTTTACTGTTCTATTTTGATAAATGGTTTAAATTGTTAAAATCATATTTATATTTATCTAATAATAAGTTTTTCAAATATTTAAGATCCTTGTATAAATTGCAAAATGTGGAACATACTTAAAACTCGAAACATTAAATTGAAACATCTTTTTCCATACTTATTTAGTTTAGATGACATGAAATTGTTTTGAATAATATAAACGTGATACATTATCAGAATACATCATTATCTCCGAATTTAACTTTTTGTGGGTTGACACATATATTGCTTATTAGCATCCAAATAAGATGATAAGTCTAAATTGCGTCCAATAATAAACAGTATCCATGAAACATGAAGTTTCGATTATAATGCTGACCTTTAGTAAAAAGGACTAAAATCTATACATTCGACGTTTGAAAACAAAAACCTAAAAAAAAAAAAAATCAACTTGAAAAAACGCTATTTACTTGGATGATATACGTACTCCAGTTTTTTTATTTAAAAACTATTCTATTGAACCGATTTTGTTTAAATTTTTATAGAACTAATTTAAAAGTGTATGTTTATCCTTTCAAATAAATGATTTTTGAAAATTAATCATTTCTTCTGAGAACCTCTTAATTTTTTTTGAAGTCGAATAAAGGTATGTAAACTAAATAAATTTGTTATAAATAATAATTGTACTACAGAAAATATTAATTTAGGCATTTAATTAATATTTTGAAATAAAAAAAAAACTTTTTTATTAAGAATACTATGTAAATGTAAAAAAAATCATAGCTATTTATTGACGACGAGTGTACATAAGACCTACGTGTTTATTTATAGAACTTCATTAATTAGAAATTTCTAACGCACGCGTGCATAATATTGACGAAGATAATACTTCTATAAGTTTTACTTTTTTCATAATAGGTATTTTTCTATATAACTATTTCTATAAACTTAATAACGAGTCTTATCGTAATAACAAATAGGAAGAATAATACCTTTTTTATTGCCTTCGACAAAGTTGCGTCCGTCGTGGTCAGCTCGTGACCTCGTGATATTATGATGATTAGTTGCCGTATTATATAAGTATTCGACATTAAAAAAAATTTCTTTTTTTTTAATTTAATTTCACCTGAGGACCAATTATTCTTTGTTCTTTGTATAGTGTTATATTGTCAAAAAATTTAGAAATATATGCTAATATAATAAGGAGCAGACAGAACTTTATATGTGTGAAGAATTACTGAATCTATTTTTAAAATTATGGTACCATTTGAGAGGTAGATTATTCTACATGGTAATAAGCTATACATTATGTATATTTACGTATTATTTTAAAACAAAATCTACATTAACGCGTAAAAGCAGTGTGCAAAATCTAGTATTATATAGAAATATTTGTAAATATTCACGTGGTTATTCGAATATTTCAAACATTTTCAAACGTTTTAACTCATCTATAAAACAATAATAATAAACGCGCTACACTCAACGGCCTTCATTAGGATCTCATAAACCTGTGTTGGGCGTCCGGAAACATGTACAACACAAACATAAGAACCCAGACCACGACCAACATCCGTATGGCTAATACAGACATTTGCCGTGAGCGGGGTCGAACCCGCGATCGTAGCGCTTCAGTCAGTAGTGACCACTGCGCCAACTTGGCGACAAATAAATCTATCACTACATAAATAACATAATTTCGTCTGCCATTAAGACTTTAATATACATCGATACCTCCCACGTAAGTTATTGTAAGCCACAAAATTGCCGTTAGCGTTTTTACTGAATACTACACGAATTTAAATTGCTTAATGCATTCAAAGTGAAAAAATACCAAAAATCTTTTTTTTTCAAGGAAATTTACAACAAAATACGCCTGAAAAAAAGGCGTATTTTGTTGTAACTTTCAAACTAAACCGGATTAAAAGTGCTCTACTGTAAAATTGTAATTTTGGGGTTACAACAACTTACGTGAGAGGTATAGACATGTAATATGAAAATATATCCGAATCGTAAAAAAGAGTTATATAAGATCTATATGAATAATTTCTACTTAACTAATTATAAGTCCATGAAGATAATTTCACTTCGAAATGTACATATTATATTACTATTAAAATTACAGACTATGTAATTAATACCAATAGTAATAGTACTTATAATCGAATAATTGATAATATACTGTTTTATGTCGATGTAATGCTGTAATTACTGGAATATGAATAGATACCGTTTTAAACCAATTGCTATCATTTTATATGTAATTGATAAATTAACATAAAATCTTTAAGTTAAGCGTGAAATAGATTATTATTAGACGTAATTTTGCCTTATCATCTTATTTAGCTGATATTTGGACGCCGGTGAGGAATACTGTGTCAAGCCACAAGGACTTTATTTTGCGAAAATGGCGTCTAAAGATGTCACCTATTCTTAATAAATATAAGTTTAAAGAAGTATATATCCATCTTTTTTTTTAATTTTTTGATAAAAGGTATAATGAATTAAAATCAGATTGATATATTCAATATATGGATGCTGATAAGCAATAATGTGTCAACCCACAAAAAGTTGAATTCGGAGATTTTGATGTATTTTGATACTGCATCACCTATTTAACATTATTCAAAAAAAATTTAAGTCATATAAACTGAATAAGTACGGAAAAAAGTTTCTTCATTAATAGTTTCGAATTTCAAGTGCGTTCCATATTTTGCAATTTATAGAATATTCTCAAATATTTGAAAAACTTTTTACTAGATAATATATTAAAAGTATATACTGCTTTAAACATAATTATTAAGAATAGGTTTGACATCTTTAGACGCCATTTTCTCAAAACGAAGTCCGTGTGGCTTGACACAGTATTGCTTATCAGCGTCCATATAGTCTAATAATAAGTTTTTCAAATATTTGACATTATTGTATAAATTGCAAAATATGAAATGCACTTGAAATTCGAAAAAAATAATTCAGAAACTTTTTTCGGTACTTATTTAGTTTATATCACTTCGAATTATTTCGAATAATGTTAAATAAGTGATACAGTAGTAAAATACATAAACATCTCCGAATTAGACATTTTGTGGGTTGACACATTATTGCTTATCAGCATCCATTTGTCGTCAGAATTTATTATTTTAGGAAACTAGTCGTCATCGATAAAACTATTGCTACAAAAACATAGAACATTCTATACATATAAAGTTGACGTAGAACCTAGTCATTGAGGTAGAGCATAGCTACAGCGCAATGACTACAGCTCGTATACCGGCCGGCTTGACCGGATCAGTACCTCACTCTCATAGAAGATCGGCGTGAAATAGAAATGAGTCATCTACCTGCGTTTAATACGGTGAGTGAGATAGCCGGAAGCCTAACCCCTTCCTCCTATTATCTTACTTCCTATGCCCTTGTACGCCCTTTTTAGCTGGCGACGCATTTGTGATTCCTCTGGGTTGCAATTTTCATGGTTGGCAGTAAGCATGTGACATCAGGTGTCCCGTCTGCGTAATTGCCAGCTATTTTCTAAAAAAAAAAGATATATCTTTGTACTAAGTTTTCTTTTAGAGTTCGGAATTAAAAAAAATAATTTATGGTTCATATCAGACGTTGAATTCAGATATATCGCTCTTGAAAAGCCAGATTTTAGTCGAATGTCCTAACGCCGGTCTATCTCTGCAAGTTATTGTACGATCATTGACCAGATTGAGCATAAGTTGTATCATCAGTGCCTGTAAGCCACGTCCGATAGTGTGTTTCATCCTTTATCCCAGGTTTTGCTTTTCACGGATGTTTAATTGTGATCGACGAATGAAAGTTACCGACTTAGTCAGAGTAAGCTGATACGATTAAAATAATTGATATTATGAATAATAACTTTAATACAACGACAGAATTTTAAACATAGTTTATTCATTCTATTATTTTTATTTTATTTTTTATTTTATTTGAAAAATTTGTTAATAGATGCGTTGAAATGTATGAATATTATTAAAGGTATTCAAGTGACTGAATAAAGGACTGACGTGTGCTTAATAAAACTGATTTAAATAGCTTACAGTAGCTCGGTAATATGTGCGCAATTTGTTTAAAAAAAATGTCATCATAGGACGAGTTGAAAAAATATTATGTCTTTTAAAAACATTTGTTTTTGATGCTTGTACATATGTTCCTATATTTTGTATGTGCTACTCGTATCTAACTTTAGCAAATCATACTTTTATTTATAAAGTCCTTATTCCGTGCCATATACTAAACATATAGGGCGGTCGCTTCCAGACTGTCTCAATAAATTTTAAAATTTGTTACAAAAATAAATTAACAAAAAAAATTCAGGTCTGAGGTTTAACTATTCCGGAACCGTGGTAGATTCATTTGCTTGCCTAATTATTAGAAAATGAATGAATAATTTTTATTTTTTAATAAAGTAAAGTACTACAATTATACCAGAATGTCGTATCGCTTTATATCGTACACTAGCTGTCCTTTACGGATTCACTCGCTTTTAAAGTCACAGCTTCGCTACTGTGAGTCGTAGCGTGATGTAATATGGCCTAGCCTTTAGTAAATAAACTATCTAACACAAAAACAATTTTTAAATTCGAACCAATAATTCTTCTGAGATTAGCGCGATCAAACAAACATACAAACTTTCTTTCTTTAGAAATCTTTGGAATATTTAGGCTGTTGTCAATATTTTAATAACTATATATTTATGTATATTGTATTATGAAATATTTTATCTCAATATATCAAGCGATGTAACACACATTTCTTTGAAGCTCTTTAATATTTGATTTTTCGTAATAAATATGTATCTTTACGAGATATAATATTACATTTATAAACGTCTCGAATGCTAAAGGTTGTGGAATACAATTGTACACGCTCATACGAAATCTTATAAAGCATCATATATGTCTATGTAGAATGTCATGAAAGAGAGTTTCTGAGATATGAGATCGAAGAATGTTTGCGAAATATGCGAGCAGGACTGCCGATCCCTCCTTTATGATATCGAGTTTAACGATATTTTTATATAAAAATGTATACGGTTAAAGAAAAATCTACTAATGTTTTATGAAGGTTGGAAAAAGATGGTTTGTTTTATATTATACATTTTAATGGTAATAAAAAGTATTATGAAATAAACAAAAATCATAAAATACCGATAATAATAATATTATTTCTGAAATTTAAAACTTGAAACTACCGTTGGCAAGAATCACGTAAATCAAGAATTATGCTTATAAGTTATGCTCTCAGACTTTCATAAAGATTTACACAAGATATTTTTTATTTCTTTACCTGAAACAATTTCAATAAGATCACAACTTTTCTAACAACTTAAGACGAATTTGTTACTAGGTTACGATTTTTTTTTATATCGAGAGTAAAACTTACAACTGTAATTCTAGCCTAATAATGATCACTTTCAATTTGACTTCAGAAGTCTGAATATAAGTTTAAATGCCCTTATACATATAACGTAAACTGTCAAATTCTAAATTTTCAGTTGAAAAGTGCTTGTAAATAGGCATTTAGCATAGGCATTTGACTTACAAGTGTGATTCTTGCCTAACGATCACAAAAAATAACGTTCTTAAGGTAAATTCGGCTCTGGTTATGAGAGTTTAATTTCCGCTTTACGTCTATTTTTACGTAAATTATATTAGCCTCTGGACGTTCGGTGTGGCGTCACGCAATTGTCTTAACGTTTATAACGCATTGCACAAGTTTGCATTACAGAATGACCTCGATTAGTTTTCTAACAGCTGTATCGTTATTTCCACGAGCTACAAAGGGTCGTTGTTTGGATTCCATGGCACTTTTATTGGCACTTCCCCGGTGAAACGTTTGTACTGGCTTCGGGTTTATCATCGGGAAGTTCGGTTTAACGTTCTCGCGGAATTATTCCAGAACTTTTCTAACTCGTTTTAATTACGCTTGTTATGGAACTGTGTTACTGTTCGTGTTCTTGTTACGGTTGTATTGTGGCTGATTAACGATTTTGTTGCAGAGATTTATTTTAGTTTGGTTTTTTTATTTTATTGATTTTTTATAGCTAAGCGTTTTATGAAATTATAGAGTAAATAGGTTACCTGGAGTTAAGGGGTCACCGCTGCCCATGAACATCACTGTCAGAGAGTATGAAGGCCGGTTCTACAGCTAGGTTCTATTTCACTAATGATCTTATCGTTATAGAAGTTCTAACAGCGCCTAAGTCAAAGTTATCCGCGGGAGAGCGAAACACATAGCATTATAAATTAATAATAAATCTAATTTTAGGTACACAGTAAAAAATATGACTGTGTAAAATTATGCAGTTTTAGTAAAAAAAATAGAATAACTTAACTGCCCGCCCCAGCCTCGCACAAATTTATCTAATAATCAAGCTTTAGGGAAAAGTAGGCGACGCACGAACGCGGGGTAATTCCGAATGTATTTCTATTTTTAAAACATTTTCTTTCAACAAACTATGTCCAGTTACAAACATTAGACAAAAGAATTAGCCAGATAGATGCAAATATTTTGAAGCAACCTTATATACATGCGGTAATTGATTTTCATGTATACTAACTCAAATTCAAAATATACTTTATTTGAATGGTCTTTTCAAAGCACTTTCGAATCGTCAATTCAATTTTTATTTATATAAAACCACCACCGGTCGGAATGTAGTCTCTACCGAAAAAAGCCGGCAAGAAACTCGGTAGAAACTGTATTAAAATTTTTCATGTATGATGTATTTTTATTACATTTTTATTTTGATATTCTGTTAGAAAATCAACGCATGTTAAATATTTGTCGTCAATCTATTCTTGTATAGTATAACATGCTTTATCTATTAAAGATTTCTTAATAATCTTTAAACGAATTCCGTGGCAAATGTAAAACTGTTTATACAGATAAAAATTACAATAAAAGAATTATCACGTCACATACATAATAGAAAATAAGGTCAAAACAACATCATCCCACACAATCGTGGGCGTATTTGTTACAGCGATGATTTGAAAAATAAGACATTTTATATAGAATATGTTTGGTTAAATCATAATAGATGATAAGAAGTGTAGATACTTTCTGATATGTATAGGCAAAATAACTATCAAGATTCATCTATACTTAAATAATTTCTTGTCCCGATTGACTGACTGACTGATTTATCAACGCAGAGCCTATATCGATGAAGTTCCAAACTTAAAATTATTTTTTATGTTATACTCACTCTCTAAGAAATGATTTCTGGAAATTGAACCCCTAAGGACATACTTAAAATTAAAAAAAATAGGATAAACCGCTGTGTGGAAATCAGTCTTTTTCAAATTAAGAAATACAAAACTTAATAGGTATATCTACTTCTATTTAGAAATAAATGAACGTGTTTATAGTCATTTTTTAAACTATTACCCCCTAAAAGTGCGAATTTGTGATTGCTTATGAAGCGAAACCGAGACTGGTAAAACCCAGTATGTACAATATGTTTCCGAGGAAACGTCGGATCTTGTAGACTCGTATATATGTACATATAGGCTTTTAGACAGACGCGTTGGCGCAATGGTCACTGCAACTGACTAAAGCGCTAACGGTCGCGGGTTCGATCCCAGCTCACAAGAAACGTGTGTATTGGCCATACGGATGTTTGTCGTGGTCTGGGTGTTTGTGTTAGTGTTGTGAGTGTTTCCGGACCCCCGACACAAGGTCATGAGATCTTAATGGAGGCCGTTGAGTGTGATGCGTTATTTATTTATTTATTTATTATTATACGCTTACCATTTATGAAAAAAAAATTAAAAACAAAGTTTAGTTAAGTTTTTAACCGACTTCAAAAAGGGAGAGGTTCTATGTTCGGCTGTATTTTTTTTTTCAAGGGAGAACCGAGGGAACTCTTTAAATATTATGAGCACACCTTTACCGATTTTGGTATTTTTGATAGTAACTCGTTCATTTGCTTTCCAGTAAATAACACGTAAAAGCTTTATACTTGGCGCCGACTTCGAACGTTTTACTTGGCGTCGACTTCAAAATGTTGTGGAAAATATTTATTTTTTACTTTTTGTATACTTGTTTCGGTTTCGAAGTCGGTTTGTTTTTTTTTTTCAAAAAGTTTTTATTTTACATTTACATATCGATTCCGCTAACGCTGATAAAATATCCAACACATGCCGGGACACTTTGTATAATACCTAGATATTAAAAGGCAGAATTCCATGACACGCAAACACTGAAAATAACATATTCAGTACATTTATAACGTATTAAAAATATTAATATTTTTAATACATCGAAAAAGGAGGTAGTTCTATGTTCAGCTGTGTAGGCTTTTTATGCAAGTAAATAACACGTAAAAGGTTTTACTTGGCACCGACTTTAAAATATAGAAAAAAAAATTTTTCGCTTTTCAGTTTGCTTCAGGCTCTCACGAGCACATTTGAATCGTCAATACATGAAAAAACAAAAAAAAAAAAATACATCAATAATGAAGCTACCACTTTTCGAAGTTTTATTTTTTTAAATTTTCATAATATAATTCTTTGTAATAAAGAATATTGCAAAAGGAATGGTAAAAAGTGACAGTTGAATTGGATTAAAGCCTAGGAAGCCGTATTTAGGTTGTGTTCTAGTGTAATTAGCTCTCACGCGATATTGTTTATTGTTTCAAATGTAATTGTGAAAAAAAAACTTTTCTGTATAACGGTTTTAATGCGGACTTTATCGTTTAACTTTTCCGTCAAGTATTAAATTCTTAACCTTATTTCATTTATCTTTTTAATAACCTGAATAGAAATGTATTTGTCGTGTTTAGTTTTTTTTATTAATAGGTAAATTAATAATAAATTTACGTTTCTTATTTTGTTTTGACTGTATTATGTATTATCATAATCTATCTATGTAAATATCTATATATCGCGCAAATATTGATTTTATTATAAGGTTGTTTTTGTAAATTTGTTAGTTATTATTAATTAATAATCAATAATTATTATTTTTTATTAATGTGCGTAAAACAAGTTTTAAAGCGATTATCTATTTTTTACACTCAAAAAAATATATAAAGTAATTTTCACTCGTTTCATTAAGTTCAAAATTATAATATTAACTATAAAGAAACACTAAAAAATAATATTATCAATAGTAATAAATCTAATTTTTTTGTTAATATTATCTATACATGAGTATAATATATATAATCTGTATGTACGTGAAGCAAAAGCTATGCCTCTTTTTACGGAAATCGCGCAGACGGAGGAGTTTAAAATTTCCCCCTTATAATTTATAAAGGAGTGCATATTGCCAATATATTTTTTAATTATGGATAAAAATACATTAAATCAATAAAAAAACATTCACAAACTACTATATATTTCACATGGCACGTATATATACTCTTTTGTTTATTCTTAAAATCTGTGGTCAAATTGAGAACAGACTATATATTAATACGTGAAGTAAAAACAAAAATGGTCGAATTCCGACTACTGCGCGGTCATCTCTAACTAGTAATACAAAATATTCATAAAATTTTAGTTAATAATTTTAGTAATACACGTGTATTTTTTTTGTGCGAACTTCAATAATACTTAGTACAAAACTAATTTATCATCAAAGATCGTACTAAGATACGTACATTACAAATGGGTCGTCAGCCGAACCTTTTTCAGTAATCCTAATAAATACGTGAGCCGGCCCGCTTGGGAAAGTCGAAACATATTACATCTGTCAAGCGCGCTATGTGCCTCCACTGAATCAATACACGAGATATATCACTATATTCTCAGTTTCGAGGTTTCGCATTTTGAAAAAGTTTTTAACACGAGTGCTCACAAGTGTGTGGTGTTGTCAGGTACAATGAATGTATGATATGGGGGACATTTTTTGTGTGATATTGCTTTTATCTATACAAATAAATATAATTGAACTGTCATTTTGTAATTCCAAATTAACAACTTTTTAACTAAATTCAAATGATTGATGAAAAACACAATTTCTTAAATTTTTAAATTCGGCTGATCTCTGGAACGGCTGGACTGATTTTGACGGAACTTCAACTAGCAGATAGCTAATGTTATAAGGAGTAACATAGGCTACTTTTATTTTTAGAAATTTAATTTACCTTGCCCGGAATCGAACTTGCTAATTTGAAAAAATAACACATTTTATATTATTGCACTACCTAATAGTGTCACGTATAAGGATCAACTTCTGGGAAGTAATAATACGCGGCAAACTAAAGAAAATGGCATTTTATTCACAAAATGCTATTAATGAATGTGAGTAAAATGCTCTTCAGAGGCGCCACAGACAGTCTTGCTTTGTATGAGACATACCATCCTGTAGCCCACGCGAACGAAGTCGCAGGCACAGCTAGTTTATACTAATATTTTGAAAATTTATGCAAACTCCCAGTTTTAGGAAAATTGTGTTTCACCTTCGCTTTACAATTTAACTATTGAAAGGGAATGTATTGACAGAATACGCATCACCCTTCAAGAAATTTTCGCAAAAAATCAGTTGGGATCTATTTGGAAAGTTTCAATTACATTTGTAACAATTTTATGAACCTAACAAATTTCAATATATATAAATAAATCACTGAATGTGTTGTGAAGCGTACATCTCCAGAGCTGCTGACCCAATTTACTTTCCTTGAAGTACGAGGATGGTTCTAAAGGTGAGAAAAATTTAAAAAATTGCTTGAATTTTTCTAAAAACAACACTTCTATATTCCGATACAGAATAATACTTAAAAGTTTTTAAAGTATTTTATACTTTTTATTCTTGTAACATAATGTAATTGTTAACATATTAACTTCCTTTTTTTTCTTACTAGCTGACCTGGTGTCCCGAATAGCAGAATAAGTATTAAAAAATAAAAATAAAGAATCAGCTAGTTACACAAATAAAAATTAATTATAAGCATTTCTTGTCTGTGTGCATGTGCGTGGTTATAGTTGAAGCAGTAAGGATCATAATTGTTGATATATTCTTACAAATGTACTCAGTAGAGGCAAATGGAAAAATGTGATTCGGTAATAACTCTTTGAGGTCGAATCGACTAAATTTATGTACCGGCCAAATCGCAGGGGTTTCGTTCTTCCACTACGTAAAACATTTTCACATGGCAACACTGGCTTCTGTTTGGTTTGAGAAATTGTACATCGCCGGCCATTATTACGTATCGATTAACAAGCTTTTATTTAAATTTATTTTGTCGAAAAAAGTCTTAATTAGTAAAAATCATACTTGTTTGATGTGAATTAAGTATTAAATTAAATATATTTTCTGAACGCAAACAGTGTATCAGTAAATTACTTTTTATAATTAATCGAAATTAAAGTAAACTTTTATCACATTGTAACAGTTTTGTTGATAAACTGTAAATTAACGCCGTTGATTGTCTATTGCTCTTAAAGTTTTACGATCAATTGCTTTTACGATTAAGGAAGAATGTTTATATATTTTCTCATTAAAGTATTAAATTTTAAACGATTTATTTAATCAATCAAACAAACACGTTTGTCAGGTTTATCTAAATTAAATTGAGATTTGGTTAAAATAAAAAAGTGTTTTAATTTTTAGTACATTTACTTTTATATGGGAGACTCCAGCTGTAGGCTGTAAATAATTACAGCTCGAACACGGGCTGGCACAACCCGAACATTTTTACAGAACATTTACTACATTTACATTTTTACAGAAAATTAGAATAATGTAGTTAATATAACTATGTTTCATATGATAGGTAAAAGATTAGGAATGATTCAAAAATCAATATGCCTGCACAAATCCTTATGCTTACATCCCATTTCCTGTCTATATCTATCTCTATATATCTATCTATTTATTTTAAGTCTGCAATGTATTTTTGGCTTCTCTGATACTGTAAATGTGTATGGTTTTTTTAGACAAAATAGCTGGACACCTAATATAAAGTGATCACCGCCGCCCACATTTGCAGCAATTAATAAGTAGTGTAAGGAAATAGAAAGTAAGAAAAGGAATGGAGGGGATTAAACTTTCGGCTCTTTTACTCATTGTACTATACGTCGCTATATACCTTTATGCCGATCTTCTGTGAGAGTAAAATACTGCTCCAGTCGAGCCAGCCTCAGTACGAGTAGTCAGTGGACTTCAGCTTGGCTCTACCCAAGTGAAAAGGTTCTTTCATTGGAGGTTCATCATTTTCATCGCTTTGTACTTCTCTAGAACTCGAACTATTATTGAATTAGTCTAACTCGTAACAAATAGAAGAAAGATAAAAAATTATTAATATGAGAAATTATATTTATAAGCTAACCTTATAGCCTTGAATCACGTTTTCAACACGGGACTGCATATATTTGACAGACACGTTGGCGTAGTGATCACTGCAACTGACTTAAGCGCCAACGGTCGTGGGTTCGATCCCCGCTCACGGCAAATGTCTGAATTGGCTATACGAATGTTCGTCGTGGTCGGGGTGTTTGTGTTAGTATTGTGTGTGTTTCCGGACCCCCTACATAAGGTCACGCGATCTTAATGGGGGCCGTTGAGGGCGATGCGTTTATTATTATATATTTGATAATCCAAGATAAAAGATACCTCTAATCCGAATTTTAAGTTAAGCCGTGCGTTAAGCCGTGCAGCGTAAACTAAATAACATGCTAAGTACGAAAAATGTTGTATAGCAAATTTTTATGATTTAAAATTGTTAGTTCAATAGAAATGTATAGTCTAGTTTTCTTTACTTCTCTTATTTAACAGACAAAAATGGAGTATTTCTAACCACGTATAAGAGATAGAGATGAGAAATTATCGACCGAATGATTGAACTGAATAATTTTTATAATGACAAATTATCATGAAAAAAATTGTTCGAAAATTCGTGCTTACCAATCTAGGTATTGTTACCAAATAGGACAAGTTAAGAAAAATAGCCTATACATTTAAATTGGTCTCAAGTGTAATACGGTATGGTAACACGTATGTCGCCTTGTTTGCCAATTTGGCGTCTGTTTCGCTAGAAAAATCTAGACGATTTGCCTTGCTGGCTAGGAAAGGTCGTGCATCAAGATCTGGAATTACGTTAAGGTAATTTTCTACTTCCAAAACGGATTTTCACGAATCGTTAACGATTTCGAAACGTAAATGCATTTATACTGTCTCCGTTTAAAGGAACGAATCTGGACTGAAGTAGCAATTTATTTGTAACCAAGTTTGCGATGGAAATTTTAATCGATATTTTAGAACATTCTACGGTTTATTCATTGCTTATTTATGTTTATGAATATTAAAATGTCTTTCGTACGCGTTTTCGCTTGCGGAGATTGTTCGTTTTACGACGACGCTTTTCATACCCTTATAAAATGAAAATATTGTCGTGTTTAGTATTTTTCTATACTTATTGTATAAAGAAGTATAATTTGTTTGTATGTTTGTAAGTAGTGTTTCCAGGGAGTAATATATAAAATTATTGATGCGATTTGAATTTCTTTTTGTTTTGGATAGCCTCATGGTTCCAGAAGGTTAAAGGCTATATAACATCACGCTTTAATTAACAGTAGCAACACAGTAACCATAAATTAATTAAACGAATAAACCAGCAATGGGTAGAGGTATATATAGCAAGAAGCAAAGTGTCACTCACTCACTCATCAAGAAATCTCAGAAAGTACAAGTGATGAGTTTCAAATTTTGCATGAGGTTTCGTTTTTGAGGACGTAGGTGCTTACTATGACTGGATTTTTTGCTAAATTCGACCCATAAGTGGGTAAAACGGGGATTGAAAGTTTTATATGAAAGTCCTATGTTAAGTGCGAGTGAAACCACGATGTGCCGCTAGTTTATAATGTATTTGGAATTCAATAGACTTTTTATATAATATTACTTACGACAAGCCCGGGTTTTGGATGTAGTCTTGGGCCTAACCGGTCACCACAGAGAGCGCTCAATTTAGTTCATTAGTTCTTTTTTTGAAATAATTTAATAAGAACAATAAATAAAGAAAAAAATATAGTTATGATTATTTAGGTTATATATCGCTAATTAACAGGATATATAATAATAATATTCAATTATTTGTATCAATAAATGGAAATAAAAGAGAAAAATTTTAATTTTAATTAAACTTACCGTAAAATAAGACATAAATCGTATTAGTATTTTGTTTAATAATTAGCCAGCAATACTTCAGTTGACGATTGTTATGTGTTCATATTATTTGATAAAATTTCAACCATGGGGATGTGAAGTTGTTTAGTATCGATATCGAAATATCAAGGCGCGTACAAAAAAAGTAAATAACTCGGTTGGTCACATAGCGCCACTGTCTAGTAAAGTGGACGCTAAAAGAAATATAAAAGGAACTAAGAGCGGGATTTTCAATGAATTAGTTCGCATAGTTCACCTAAAGGAGCGCTCTTCCCACCTAGGTCGTTCGCGAACTACCCAAGCCTATTTGGATGCAATGTAGTCTTTTACGACGTCTCATTAAAAATCTTTGAAATTCTCGACTTTTTTAATTTGTTATACATAAACACTTTTATCTTTGATTACTCTATTTATTGATGAAAATCGCATTAAATCCGTTGCGTAGTTTAAATGATCTAAGCGTACAGACAGCGAGAAGCGACTTTGTTTTATATTATGTAAAACGACAAAACACAATCAATCACTAACTTTTCTAATTTTCTTCGCTAATTGATCGCACTACAATCTATCGAAGAAAAAATATATAGCAGTAAAACTTCGATATTTACAAACTAGAACCAATTAAAGTTGTTATTTAAAAGAAATAACCTTAACGTAACATTTAATTTTTAGGGTTCCGTAGTAAAAAACGGAACCCTTATAGTTTCGCCATGTCCGTCTATCTGTCTGTTTGTCTGTCTCTCTATCTGTCTGCGGCTTTGCTCCGAAACCCTTAGTACCAGAAAGCTGTAATTCGGTATGAGTATACATATGAATTACGCCGAGAAAGTTGTACAATAAAATCTTAAAAATATTTTTTATAATAAAATTACTCGCGTCCCTTGGAAATTGACTTCTTGTAAAAGCTTCCTGTTGTTATGTTGACTGTGCCCCGCGGTATCACCCGCGTTAATTTTAGGAAAAAATATACTTATGTAAAGTTTTACTTTTTCTATTTAAAACGGATATTGGTCGATATTTCATAGGTTTTCTTTTTGTTTTTAATTTTTTTTAATAAAAGTAACTTAAGTTACTTCTAATACCATTAACAATCAGTGAGTGAAAGTCCCGTCAAAATAGGTCCAGCCGTTTCAGAGATAAACCGGAACAAACAGATAGAAAGACAGACAGAGAGACAAAAATTTTAAAAATGTATAGGTATATATGTATGTATGCAAGTTATACTTTCATAAGCATTAAGTTAAAAGTTGTTGTGTTGTATGTATATAGTCACTATTTTTTCCTTCATAATATTACTTTAAATCTATTGAAGATGTCGGTTATATTTTGAACAACTAGTGTAACACCTGTAATCAGTTTATATTACTTTTTTGCAATTCAGTTGATGGTCCAATCGAATTGCTGATTGCCAATGCAATCTAAATATTTGAATAGCGTTCACCGATTTATAAAACCTATCAGCAAAAAATATCGTAATATGTATGTAATGTATATCATAGTCTTTAATCCTTCATTTGACATCGATAATGTTATTCTGCTTTTTTATGCCAATAATTCACTATTTTTTTAACTAGCAACCCAACACACCGTCGCAAGGGTGCACTATTGCAACTGGAAAATAGTCGTTGCCTAACTATAAATTAAAAGTTCAGTTGTCAAAGTTGAAAATGTGCACATATTTTAAACGTTAAATAGTATGAACGTATGTTACGTTCACTATCGATAACAATGATTTTTATAACTATAGATGTATGTACATATACAACTTTGATAAGGAAGTCAATTGACATGTTTGCCCAAAGAAACTCTCGCCTGTAATTGAAAATCGCTAACCGGTTGCTAGGCAACGTCGTCTAACTTATTCAGTATTCTGGGAGCTAAAAGCTGAGCTTTGAACAAACTATAGTGTGTATCATATAATAAATTGATATAATGGATAAGTACTTTATTTAAGAAAGCTTTTAAAAGCATCTATGAATAGTTGAAACGAACAAAAAATATTTAAATTATTGAAGCTACCACTGATTCAGGAACTCGATAGGTACCCTTTTAAAATTTTGTCAATACATACATTTCGATATTACAAATATGTATATTAAATATCCAGTATGAAATCCAGCTATACTAAATCAACGCATCATTATCTTCTATATAACCTTGTACTGAATAAAACGCTTTAGCTCTTAAAGACTTTTTAATATAAAATTTAAAATAGTTCATTGAAAACTCAAAAATGTGATGGTATTTCATTATACAAACGGAAACGTTGCCGCAGGAAGGAAACATTTAATTTGCGAAGTCGAAAATTAGTGTTATGAGTATATCCTTTCGTGTTGATACTATGCGTGTCACTATTTATCTCCAAATGCAATATTATTTTATTTACCTGAATAAGTTATACATTAGAAAGTTTAATATAGTTGCAAATAGTGTGGGTAGTGCGGCCTACTCGTGTGTGTTTAATTGATTTAGGAAGGTTAGCGGGCTGCATATGGTATGACACGTCATGGTTATTAAAATTACAAATAAGGAATGTGTGATAATAATTAAAGTATAACTTTTTAACAAAGGGCTTATAGCAACTATATAATATGTATCCACTTACTACATACGGGCTGGCTCGACCGGGGCTGTACCACACTTTCACAGAAGACGGGCGTGAAGTCACAAAAATATCTTTACTCGGATCTTCTGTGTACGGTGAGTGAGTGAGAAGAAAGCTTAACCTTAAATATTTAAACCTTTTAATTAAAAAATAAATTTCTCAAATAATAAATTTAAATTGTATATCGTTAATAGCTAAAGCATATTATTCTGTTAATAGCTAAAGCATATTATTCTGTACAAGATGATACTGATGCGTGAATTAAAAGTAGCGGGATTTCATACAGTATGTTTAATATACATATTTGTATATTAACAAAAATTTTAAAATAGTAACTATTGAGTTTCTTGTCAGTTCTTCTTGGTAGAATCTATATTGCGAACCAGTGATAGCTTTCATTAATTTAGATATTCATTGCTTGTTTTGACAATTCAAAAGTGTTTGTATAAGCCTACTAGACTAAAGTATATTTTGATTTGATTTTTGATTTATACTACGTACAAACAAGAACCTTTTCTCTTTAAATAAGTGTGTAACATAATACTTACAATTGATTCATCAGAGGTGGTTCGATTCTGAGTGAAGTAGTATTTATTAACGATTGTAATAGACGTGCGTGGGTACATATAAGTTTATCATCACGTGTAGGAGGTAATGATGTACGATTTCATTGAATATTTATAATGAAATAAATTGCTTTAATTACAGTAATTTGCTTGAAACCTATATTATATTAATAAAACATATATTTTTCTATTGTTCTCATGTAATCTTGTTCAAAATTTAAAAAAAATAATCTCCAAGTGAAGTGCTTACTTGCAACAAGATAACAGTCCCAAATGTTCAACGTTTTACAACTGATTTTTATGTACACACATACGTAATGTATGTTATCAATTTAACAGATGCTACGCAGTAACGAGTCAGGATTAGTTTCCAGCCTATAAATAAAACGTAAAAGGTTTTATACAGGGGCCGACTTCAAAATGTAGAAATATTTCTTTTTCATTTTTTAGTTTACTTGTTTCGTTTTCGAAGTCGGTTTATTTTTTTAAAGTTTTTATGTTTATTGTTAAAGCCTCTGGTCAAATTGAAAATAAATTATCTGTGATCAAATCTTGATATCGATTCAAAATTTAATGAATTACGGTCGAATAAATAAATGCTCAATTTTCATATTTTCGTCGTTGAAATGTGAAAACTAAATCTCATTTGCTACAATATAATGCTTCCTTAATTTCTTACAAGGAAATAAAAATTATTTTACTTTGAGCACTTTAATTTTTGCTTTAAAATTTTACGTAGAAGTTATCAATTCAATAAATTATCCTCTTTTCGGTAAGAATTCAAGCATGGCAACACGAAAAACAGGTTTCTTTAATAGCAATAATTCTCAAAGGCACAAAAAGCAACTTAATTGAAATTAATGAAAACAATTTTATTACTTCCAGGAATTCAAAAAAATATATCTTTCATTACAAAGTACCTAATTTCATATTAATTGCCCGCCTTACTTCGTATCAGGTTTATTCGAACTTTTTTGTTATTTCATTTTCTTTATAATTTTTGTATATATGGATACTGATAAGCAATAATGTCTACCCACGAAAAGTAAAATTAGGTTATATTGATGTATTCCGATAAAGGGTCACGAATTTAACCTTGTTCAAAAAATTGTTTAGTCATCAAAACTAAATAAGTACGGAAAATAGTTTCTTAATTTAAGGGTTCGATTATTGAAGTGTGTTCCATATTTTGCAATATGAAATAATCTTATATATTTCAAATACTTATATTATGATAAAACTTTTTATTATACCAATATGGTATCAATCCATTATATCTTTTATCAGAATAAAAAAGAAAAGGTGGATATATACATACTTCTCCAAACAAATTTAATAAGAATAGGTTTGACATCTTTAGACGTCATTTTCTAAAAATGAAGTCCGTATGTCTTGACATAGTATTGCTTATCAGCACCCATATATAAGTTTGATTGTTATTCAAAATTATTAAATTTTTAATTAAAAATAAATTAAGTGAATGTCAGTGTATTGAAAAACTTGAAATATTTCTTTGATGATAAGATATTGAAGGATGATGATTAAACATAAGGATCGTAAATAATAACGATGGCATTGATACGTTTAAATTACGAATCATCGCCGGAGGTACATCGTTAATTTTAATTCCGATGTATTTACAACACGCCCAAAATCGATATCGATATTTACAATTCGTTTTAATATCGACCCTATAATTCGTAATTAGCTCGATTCAATTAAGAAGTCTTGAGCAATGAAGATATGCAGAAGTTGTTCGGATTGTGTCGAAACCCGCCCTGCCATATTTGTTAGCGAAAGTTGACTTTCCAACGTCAATTTTCGCTATCGTTGGATCGAGTTTCGATTCGTAATATATTCGATGCACTTGTCCTTGAAAAGTATTCGATTTTTTCTTAATTAGCGACGTTTAATTTCAAGATCGCCCCGAGCGAAGTGCGTAACGACTGCATTTCTCAAAGGTGCTAACGAAAGGTTGTCCAACGAGGAATGTACTAAAAAATTGTTGGTCGGGTATCGCCTTTAGAGCAAAAATATGGCTCACAGGTTTTGGTTACTACAATTGCATATGTAAAACGTAAAGGGTGATAAATATGAGACTTGTATTGAAAGTCAGTGTGTCATAAACATTGCATCGACGCGGACGTTAGCTCGAACGATCCGTTGATAAGCCTCCAAGAAATTACGGACAAGATAACATCTCGCATAACTCCACGCGATTTCGCGCTTATTCGTTCATTTGAACCTTCTACGCTGGAACCGCGTCCATGAGCCGTGGTATTTATTTTGAATAACTCACGATTGTCCACGAGATAGCCTTAAAAATTATCCGCTACTCGTTTTATGGAGATCTTTACGTTATTGTAATTACTACGGTGATTTTAAAGGCCTTTCGTATCTGAGATTCCTATCGAATAATAACGCTAAATATATTATTATGTCTTCATGTTTTCTTATTAACGTCCTCTTTCAGTAACAGGTGTATGAAATGTGATACATACAAATAACGATTAATATAAATTGTTACATGTTTTTGGTCGAAAATTTTGCCGGTTTCCAAGGCACGTGTACCGTTACTTGCATTTTATTCATATCTGAATCGTAACCGTATTCTACTCGAAATTCACGACGTCGGCGATTTATATTGGATATTGTTTATTCTGCGAAGAATAAAAATATTTTAGTTCCACTTTTTAAAAGAAGTTCACGTCAAAACCATGAAGCTGCTAATAATATACTGTATACGTGTCTTTGGTCCAGTCGATACATTAAAATCTCTCTGTGCTAATAAATCTTAAAGTAAAATTCAGTAGTAAAAGCGTTAAATTAAGTCAATATAATTATTCACACTATTGCACAGCTTCACGTTATACTTGAATCAAGTTATTATTTGCTTTCCATTTATTCACAGGGGAGAACTGGACACGACACCCACCCGTTCAACTTTCCCGCCGTTTCCTTGCCAGCTGTAAATTTGTTTATTTTTAAATAGTCCGTGCCAGTACAAGTTTCCGAATTCTTTTTGTAAACAGTTTTGTTATGCATCGCGCGGGATTGAATAATGATTTCGTCGCTGCCGCGGTCCCAGGTGTAGGGTTGCATACGTGTGCGTTGGGTCTTTTCTCGTCCACACATTGAAACGTTTCATTCGATTTAGGTTTTTTATCGAGTGCGGACTAAATAAATATGCTACAGGCTCACCCGGAACGATGAGTGGCCTTTTGATTTATTTATATTTATTCCCGAGGGGAACAGTTTCCTGATTCAATCATTGTAATTGCCGACGGTGCCGCTGTTTTGAAATGGGCTGACGACGGCTTACGTTTATTATCGACGGACGCTTGATGAATTCCTCCGTGATCGTGACGATTGAAGCACTTTCATGGTACACGTGTCTAAACGAATCGTCGATTTAACGTGTTGATTGGATTAAAATGAAATTAGTTAATTTCAAAATCTGATAGTTATTCGTAATTGGTTTTTTTACAATGAAGCATTTGATGAGCAATTTATATAAGACACACGAGCTTTCTTAACAGGATTAAACGTTTTATGAGCAATTGAAAGCAAATTGTGATTTTTATTGCGTTTTCAAAAATAAATTACTCTCGAATGTATTATAATTTAAGCAATAACAAAACAGTAACGGCCGACCAAATAGGTAGGATTACGGGGCGCAGATAAAAAATGTAATGTAAAAATATTTTTTAATCTGTGGAAATGGATCCCGGTCAGGTGATGCACCCGTGATTGAACTAGGTTTAACAAAGAGTTGTAATAGCATTCGATACAATGGCGATTTATACACAATAAGTATAATTTAGGCCACCTATATCAGGTTGTGGCTGTGCCACGTTTCCGAATGAAAATAGGGCTTCCTCGCGGGAAATTGCAACAAACGGGAAATGGAGAAATTTTATAACGAACTGAGGATATTGTATTGAATTTCCATTGTTTGCCTTTTGTGTTCCTTCCACTAGGTTATGAACACTTGATTCAAGATAAAATCTAGCTGAGAATTGTAAGAATCTCAATAAAGTTTAACTAACGATATTTGTTTCGAGTTTTTTTTAGTCGTTAATTTTAATGTTAGCTCTTTTCTAGAAGTGTCGTGCTGTTGTGTCGTTGAAATGGTCTCAATGAGTAGATAGACGGTTTTCTTTTAATTTTTAAATTTATGTTATTAGTAATCTAACGGGACACAAAATATGACATTGAAATACTTATGCTGCATTGTGATTATGATAGATTACGAAATATTTTAATAGATGAGAACCTAAACATTTTTTTTTACTTAAACCAGACATTGATTTTAATATCTTTATTATTTTTATTGTATGTCAAATTGTCATTTAGTTTTAAACTATTATCGTAGACAATTAAATTGGCGAGATACTCTCAAGTTATACTCTTGTAAGTGAGATAAAACAACTTTGTAACTTAGTAATAGATACGTCGTAAGTAGTTATAAAAGCTGTGGTTGTCAAAAATAATGACAACTTATGTATAAAGAGCAAAACTTATAAGTCCAATTCACGCCTAATATCTACTACTGAAATAAATTAAGTAACACAAAATTGTAAATTCATGTTAGTATAAAGTAATAATCAGTACTAGCCCTAATGCCTAGCGCATGCAACGTACAGGATGCACCGGAAGCCTCAGACGCCGGTGGACGCTCCGGCCTGTACATAATGTGCGGTAATCTGGTTATATTAAGTACATATTTACTATATTAGCTATTTTAATTTAAGCTAACTGTACCACACTGCATTTATGCTTACTTCCCCTATTATGGGTTGTAAGGTTACGTTATATTTGGACGCTCATAAGCAGTACTGTGTCAAGCCGCACGAACGTCATTTTAAGAAAATGGCGTCTAAAGATGTCGAAAATATTCTTTACGAATTTGTTTAAAGTCGTTTAAATCTATCTTTTCTATTGTGATAAAAGGTATAATGAATTAAGAGCAGATTGATATATTTATTGTATTATTTCGTCGTTCGTCGACTTCTATTTTCTTATTTTTCAGATTATCGCGGCCAAAATCGACCATTTTAAATTTTTATACTTACGCTGACATTCGCGCCATTATGACGAATCAATTGACGTATCATTTATCAAAATCGGTTCAGATGTTTGTTTTAATTTGTATCACAAATGTACACCCATATAAAAACTTAAATACGTACACAGACTGATAAATATATTACCCTACTTTCATGTTGCGCAGTCGGGTAAAAAACCTAATTTATTTTCAAAACTTTTTGCATACTCTCCAGTTATAACAGAAATCTTTCCTAAAGTTGATTATTCATAAAATTATATCATTTCATCGGTTATCCAAGCTAGTTTGCATTAAAGAACGTGAAAGCGGTATTTGCATCTCAAAGGATGCTGAAATTACACGCATTCGGCCCTACAAGTACTGTCGCAAGCACTAATGATGCCTCTTATCTCTACTTGATTCGCTTTCAGAGCAAAACAACATTCGTGAGAGCTGATTTCTTATGTGGCTCTGATAGCGTGCATTGAAAGGATATGTGCCAAATCAATGTTGAGTTCATTAGTGATTTTATTTTTCGACTACCGTTCGCTCGCGGCTTTTAGTGTTAATGTAGACTTGTCTTAAAATCTATATATATAAAAGCGAAAGCTCACTCACTCATCACGTAATTACAGAAAGTACAAGTGCTAAGACAAGATTTTGCAATATCCAATAAAAAACGTGGGTTAAAATTTGTATGGAAGTCCTATGTTAAGCGCGATATTTTTCAAATTGTACCATAATTAAAAATTAAATAAATAATTGAATAATGAATGAATTTTGTGTATACTTGTTGCATGTTACAATCAACTTCGTAACATACAGAGTTTTGTATATTTTAAAGTATCTAAATCTTAATACAGTTTGTATTCGTACAGTTTAATTAGTAGGCGTTAGTTGTATTTCTTTATTTATTTTACATTTTTAATTTTATTACCTTAGCTTTAACTTTTGTTAGGTTTTACTGAAAAATATACCTACAAGTATCTTTGTCAATAAACAACTTCGTGAGAGAAACGTTCCTCGCCACATCAGACCTCAATCCATATAGGTACAAATTACTCATTCCTAAAACTTATTAAACATAAACGTCTCAAATATAACACGTCCTGGACATTAAGTTTCCCATACTTTCTCTATGATTTATTAATTAGAACCGCACTAATTGAGCTCGGCTAGATTGACAATTTATTATTAAGCGGGTGACGTTAAAACTCGTTTGTTATGCACTCGAGGGTGGTTACTAAGTTATCTCGGAGACGGCCGACAGATTATATTAAGGAGATGAAAGCTGTTTTTACAAGCATCAATTTTAAATTGCATTTTCGTGATGGCGCCTCGACAATGATCCATTGTTGGATGTTAACTTAAGCATTGATGTTGTTTGATGAAAAAATTGATTCTTTTATAGCGTTTATTTTTTAAACGTTTGATGTTGAAAGGTAACATTATTCTATACTGCCTATAAATATCCCAGTGTTGGGTAAAGGTCTTCTCTTTTATTAGAGACAGTTAAGAGCTGAATCCACCTCGCGAGTTAGCAGATACATGTGTTAGAATGTCTACCGTCTCATGCAAGTTTCTTCACAATGTTTTTCTTCACCGCCGTCATAATTAATTTAAAAACTTTAGTACTCAGCGGAGCTAACCAAGACGAAATAAAGATCCCACCATAATTAAATTATGATCACCACAAACCTATTGCGTCCTTAAAATTGTTTAATTTGTATATTTTCGTTTCGTTTTTTATAAGTTCTCAATTATCTATTAGAATATGGCATTTTCACCACTCCCAGGTTCGTCCGGTTCGTTCCGGATGCATAGAATACGTTTCTTCTATTTGATATCTTTTCAAATAGTAATCAATATAGACGATTCGAATGCATTTAAGTACAATTATTATTGTATTTTATAAGTTTAAAATACACTAGTAACTGAGAAGAAACTTTATTAAGGTTCAACTTTATAACAAGATTCATCAAAATTGGTTCAGCAATTTAGGTGTAAATGTGTAACAAACAAACAGACAGACAGACTTTTGCATATATAATAACATTATAGATATTAAGGCTAATGAACCGGTAAAACAGTAGTTCGCCGCTAAGTATTCCCGGTTCACACTCGGTCGTTTTTATGTGTTAAGTTAATAAACTGAAAATTCCAACTACATATTAAGGTTTTAAAAATACTGCTTTTTTAAAAGTCGAAAACACGGAGACTGAATGAGGCTTAGTACAAGAATCCCTTTGCCACCATTTAGCTACGGAATTCCAAAAAAAAAAATGTTTGAATAAGACTTATTACATTTCCGCCTCTTTTTATCTCTTTGTCGCATACAAAGTGTACTAAAGCAAAATGTATCCGCAGAGCACTCTCAAATGTATTTGGCTCAAAGAAGATTCACGGTTAGGAAGGACTATTTATCAGTCGTGTTACCGGAATTACACGTAAGCGGGATTATTTTGAAACCGCCTAATTCGCTTGTTCCCGGAACTGGCTTAAAGCCAAGGTCAATAACCCTTCCGTATACAGCGCCTACGGGCACCTAACTTACCAAAAAACAATTGAATGTGAAACCAATGGCAATACAATTAGAATATAATTTCGTATGATGGGGTTTATGTAAATATTAGGGTTGTATCCTAAGTAAACATACGGTGTGTCACTCGGAAGCTCTTGGATGAAACTAAACTAGTGTTTAAGCTGATCGCCTTTGTGTTTATGGGGATTAACGCTCGAATCGGAGCTAAATGGAAGAGATTTATCATATTGAGGTATTTTAATAGACAAATATGGGAAATGATTTCCTTGTGACAATAATCATACGAATATGTGGGATTATTTTAACATGTTTATAAAAACAAAGATCAAAGTAAGTTAAGTTTTCAATTTCCTTTCCTGTTTTTTTATATCTACTTATTTAAAATAATGCAATCCAATTATTCAATTTACTTTTATAGTAGACTCGAAAGTTACCATTGATAACAAAAATCGAAATAAGTTAATCTAAAATCCAGTGCATCATTATAGAAAAAATTGGATTAAATTTAATTTATTTAGCATACGAATGAGTTACGTTACCGTGCACGCTTTAAAATTGTATTGAAGGTAATTGTGTAAAGAATTGTTTTCAATTTCCTTTCCCGTCAGCTTTTTATCCACTTACTTATTAAAAATCCAATCCAATTATTCAATCTACTTTAATCGTAGACTCGAAAGTTTCCATTGATAAGAAAGTAAACAAGTATGCACCGCATGTAATATTTATAAGGTTATGCTTAGGCATTTCCAAGCGAGAGCTTGATCTGAAATATTCCACGCTATGACAATGCAAAAACAACTCTAACCTACATCACTAAGGTCGATTTTTGTGTGATTTTATTATAACTTTGCCGGTAAAGCATAAAGACCTCCATTCATGGACTGTGAAAGGTTGTCGCATAGACAAGAAAGGTATAGTTCGCTGTAAAAATGATTTATACGGGCGAGATGGCTTATCGAGTGTTGTCGAACTTCGGGAGAGGTAGATCGTGTACCGATAAAACGGAGAACATCGATCCGGGACTTTGATATACGTCTGTGTTTGTGTCTGTGCATAGGTCCCCATAAATTATAACGTTTGTGAGAAAATAATTCCGTCGACACGCTCTCCTTGATGATTTATCATTGATAACATCAAGTTTATAAATATTTTCCGATTTCATCGGTTTTGTTTGACAACTAAAACTAACTGACATCTTATTTTGTCAATCACTAATTGATAAACATATGTCTAATTGGCACAACTAAAAGCCATTAACCAAAGAATTGAATTGAATCTAATTGATATATCTAGTCGGCCACGCTTTGCTGTGCACCCATCTGATATTAAATAGAAATGCTCTTTTGGATGCATATGTCGGTAGGTATGCCGCCATTTGGAAGTTAATTGTCCCATGCTTATATACTTACGGGGCTTTCAAAAGTAAATTCACAAAGATTTATCACAATTCTATGAACGGCATGGATACGCATGGAATGCGAACGAACAAACAAATAAAATTAATAGATTTTTATATCAATTGTATTAGGATTGTTATACAGTTAAACAGTTCCTAATAATATGTTTTCCGATACAAAGGTTGACTGCCGGTCTAATTGTCGGCAGCGACTGTCTCACGGATGGTAGCACATTACAATAAAAGGTAAAATCAATGGTGTTTAAAATACAAATGTAAATAAAAGTGGCTATAATCACCTTATGGTGAACGTGGCTCGTTCAGACGAAAATTATACCAAAACCTGTATTAAATAAATCGTACGCATTAAAGTGTACGCAAATCTATGTATATTTGAAAGTTCCTACAATAATTGTTATCAAAAAAATTTCATCTAACTCGTTTCTTGTTAGAAAACGTTTTTCTCTTTGCCTTTATAGTATATCTTGATTGTCTATATTTAATATTATAGTAGAACAGTTTGTTTAAATGATTGTGCTAATAATGGGAATTGTCCTATTTAGAAAATATATTACCATAGATATCCCGTTAATTAAGATAAAAATTTAAGGAAGATAAAAATTTTGTCAATAGAGAATTATACTGTTCTGGAAGGCTATTTAGTATGTTACATGCTTTATGAGAAAATAGTTGGAGCCTGCAACTTCGCATATTTAGATTAATTATTGTGTATAGCCTTCTTAAAAACAATTCAAAATAAAGTATATTTAGTTAAAACTAGGAATTTACATTATTCTTTTGAACGTCAAGCAAATGCCGTAACCGCGATTTCGAAAAAGCTAAACCTCACACCTGAGAAGACATCCCAAAAGAACCCTTTTAAGTTGTATTTTTTGCTGCAAAATATAATCTATGTCTTTCCTCACTTCAATCTTTATGTACAACAAAATTCACCTAAATTTATTCCATGGTTTAAGAGTGAAAACTTTTACATTAATAATATTAACATAGATAGTTAGATACATAAACATACGTAAGCGAAGCGCTAAGTTTTAGGTACTAGAACTCTCGTACCTTATGTATTTTCCCGTCCAGAATAAGATGATATTGTTACGAGCAGAGTAAATAATCAATTTGGAGCGCAGCTGTACTCCGTTACCAAGACGCATCTGATCTGTTAGCTCAGTTTATATAACACTATTTACCCACATGCAAAATAGATAAATATACAACAGATGCAGCTCGGCTTGGCAACAAAAGATACGTGTTTAGCGTCTCAACGACCAAACTCAATCTCAATTCGACTCTTCTATACGTGTTTTCAATTTTGATATAGATTATGTTCGTTAGTTTCTTATATTCGTTTGTATTGTGTTATCTTCGTGTGTATTTGGCGGTGTTGAAGTATTATGTAAAGCAATTTTTGACCTTCCCTTCTCTCGCCTCGTATGTAACGCGCCGTAATGGTTTCCCGTACTCATTGACCATTTTCGTAGAACTTAGTAAGTAACAGCCTGTAAATGTTCCACTGTTGGGCGAGGACCTTCTTTTCTAGTTCGAAGAAGGTTCCGTGCTTAATCCACTACGCAGCTTCACTGCAGGTTGGCGGATATACGTGTATTAGAATTTTTAAACACAAATTAAGCACTTGAAACTCAGCGATTCTAGCCTAGGTTTGAACGCGCGATCATCGGTTGAGATCGACGTGTTCTAACCACATTCCGGCTCATCCGTAACACTTATAAACCATTTTTGACTAAAATTCACTATAATGTTGCGCAAAGTACGTTAAAGTCGCTAAAATATCATTGTTATTGTTTAAATTCCGCGCCTGTAACGTATCGTAACGTTTTACAAGACACACAAATTACGATGAGTATTTGAACGCTCGTTGAGTAGATTTATTTGGTTTCGAAAAGGATGTTTTTTTTTTTTCATTCAAAAAAGGTGACTTTCCTTACCCTGACCGCCAGTGACCGCTGTCGGGTTCTTATTTGTTTTTTATTACATTTCGAATGGTTGACATTAAAAAATACCTTGTAAATTAATTCACCCTTTTTTTTGTTTTGTCTTATACGAATGGTATTGAGATATTTATCAATAATTATTTTAGATTTATGAAGACCGGAACTCTTTAGCGGCGGTAAATCGTCTGTGATCAAAACATGTTTAATTCAATCATTGTAAAGAGCATAATGCATTATGTATGTAACTTCACAAGAGCCTTCCGAGACGGTTCAATTGAAAGCCGATTTTTAGAAAAAAAAAAAATTTAAAATATATATCGTACAGTAAAAAAAACTATTTGACGCCGCGCAGACGATTAAAACTTCTTGTACTATTTAGTCCCTCAAAGTACATACCTCAATATAACCATAACATACTATTGAAGATTTAAAAAAAACTCCTACATATTAGTCCTTGAGAATTTATTGACGAGCCCCGTTGGCGAGGAGTGTCTCCTGCAGATTTCAGATAACGCTGCAGCATTCAATGAAGGTTACGTAACGTATGTTTTTTTTTAATTTCACTCATAGTATAATGAATTTGAGACGGATGGACCACTGGAGTAGAGATCCTTTCAACAACTATACAAGAACTGATGACTTTTGAACCTCTAAACATATCTTCCTAAAAATAACTAATTTTAATTTGTTAAAATTAAAATGGCCCTTTTCTTTAGGGGTTTAAAAAGAAACCGATATGTTGCAGAATATTATAAATATTTTTTGAAGAAACAAGTACACCGAGAATTACCGTCGTCTGCGCAGCGCCTAAGTGAAACAAAAGACCGCATGATGTACGACCGCCATTACAGACATCAGAAGCCATCACACCCTCACTTCCTTATCTGCGGAAGATTTGTTAAAGTAATCACACGAGAATGTCCGACGCAGATATTTATGGGACATACCGACAGATAAGACGAGAGATTTCTAAAATTTTACGATGATAATTGCATAAAAACTGAATAATACTGTTTTATTAGACGTGAATGAGTAACGGAAAATTTTAAATAAGTTTAGCAACGTGTCCGATGGGATTTTCCATCAGCAAAATCTCAGAATTCTCAACACCAATTTCCAAATTTTTATCCTCAAAAATGACGAATTTATTCATCAACTTTAAATCTCTTAAGAAATTAATTTAGAACGTTATATAAAAATTTTTGAAAGATTTTTAATGCTTCTACGAGTAGGACCATCATTTTAGTCCGTCTCAAACAATTTTCTAATAATAAAAGATTCGTGTATCGCTTCTTAACACTTAAGTAGATGTATTACCGCTATATGTGAGATGGGTACGGGAGACAATGATGAATGCGATACTGATTTTTTTATAATATTTACCAATATCTGACTTGATGATGATTTGAGAAAAAAATATTTATTTTCTCACCGCGAAATTTTTTCCTTTTGTTTATTTTATGTGATAAAAGGTTTGATATGTCTTATGATAACTATGTAGTAAATAAAATTTCATGTACATATGTTTGTGTCATCTTATCGTATGCGCTACCACATTATTCATCCGATTGTTTATAAAATTTTGTCAACTTACCGTCTGCATTTTCGAGGAGGTTATAGGCATAGTATAATTAAATAAATAAAATTGAAGTGTCTGTTTTTAATTTCAAATTAACAGCTTTTAACTAAATTGCATATGAAAGTATACACGGTACTTAGATCAAAAACAGAATTTTTTAATAATTGTATCTGTCAGCCTATTTGTTCTGGCTTATCTCTGAAACGCCTGGACTGACTTTGACGGGATTTCATTCACAATATATAAATATAATTTTTCCTCAAATTAACGCGAGTGAAACCACGGAGCACAACTAATTACTAATAAGAAGGAATTAAAAAAAAAAACACTGAAAAGCATGGACAAATGTCCGCAATACTTCAAGACCATGTGTAGTTCTACGCACAGGGCGGTCGAACCTACCAGTGATTAATGAGGTTGACCTGCAGTATCGGCAGTCGTACCTACCTACGCGATTCATCTTCATTGGCCCATATTGTTTTTGCTGAACCATATGTTGTTGGTACGCCCACAGCACGCTCTGCGTTCAAGTCGTTTTAACTTTTGTCTATAATGTTTCGTATTTTCTTGTTGCTGGGGTTTATGAGTATGTAGGAGGTAATCTTAGTAAATTGCTGAGATTATTAATATTATTATTGGCATAAAATCAGCAGTTACGCCTTTTCAGACGATTCTAGCTCTATATGAGTCTTTGTTGATTCTTTTTTAGTTGTTATATATAATAAGTTGTTGTTATTTTCGCTCGCAAAATAACATGTGTCTAATTGTCACATCTAAAAGCCATTAATCAATGAATTTAATTGAATTGATTAAAATTTGTTTAAATTTAATGTTCTATCTCTTAAATATCTGATTTGTTCCCATGGAATTTTGAATTCATGAAACGCTACTAAGAGACAAGCTTAACCGGTTAAAGTTGTAAGTATGGGATACCGTCATTTAACACTTGGTTTAAAGTGTATGACAACTCTGATTTATAGAGAACTATAATAATAATAAATAATAAACGCATTACACTCAACTATGGGTACAATATACCTTTTTCTAGAGTACGTTAAGTAAAGTCAGTATTTTACGTACGTCAAATTGCGTCCGCAGTGTAATTGAAACTTATTCTAAGAAACTTAAGCTTAACCGGTTAAAGTGGTAACTATAGGATACCGTCATATAAAACTTATAGTTTGAAGCATATGATGACTCTAATAGACAACTGAGAGAATAATATAACGTTTTCTAGAAAACGTTAAGTAAAGACACCTTTTTATGTACGTCATATTGCGTCCGCTTTATTTGTAATTGAAACGCTACTAAGAGACTTAAGATTAACCGGTTAAAGTGGAGATTGACTACGTTGATAGCAGTCAAGCTATTAGTCAACATCGCTGTATCATAATTTCAGCGGACAGCCTTATCGACTTGTATCTTGTTCCGTTTATTGTATTTTAATTTGTGATAGACTTAAGAAATAAAGGACTCTGAAATAAAGTTGAAATTAAAATTTAAAAATTTATTTATAAATGACAAGTATGTAATTGTGTATTTAGCTATTGCTTTGTACAATTTAACATAAAATTTAATATGAAAATAGCATTAATCTTAAGGAAAAAGACTACTTTTAAATAATGTAACCTTTAAGGATATAACGTACCACTAAACATTATCAAAACTTCTGCGAGAAAAGTATAAATCCATCTTTCTAAAACGAATGGACACAACACGTTCGAAGTTTTAACCTGAAATATCTATACTAATATTATAAAAAGGTAAAAATTGTGTAGATACATATTTGTATGTAGAAGTTAATCTCTGAAACTACTGATCCGATTTCTAGAATTATTTTTGCGTCGGATGGCCCGTTTATTGAGAAAAGTTATAGGCTATATAACATCACGCAACGACTCATAGGAGCGAAGCAGTAACCATAAATGCGACTGACACCGCGAGGGGCAGTTAGTTTCTTTTAATTACTTATTGTCTATATCATTCACATTGGTCAAGTCGAAACACCATTTACGGTGAAGAAAATAACACGCGGTTTTCATGGTTAGCAGGAAACGATTTTGTCTTTAAGTTAAACGGTCACGTTCCATCAGTAAATAGTTAATACCTAAGTAAGGTATGTTTCATAGTATTTCCTTCGAGCCAAAGAATTTAATAAGAAGTTCATTAGAGAGTATACGTTGATCTCGCACGTTTCAAATATAGTGCCAGTAAAAACAACTCGTTCGAGCGAGTAACGAGTTTAATACTGACGCTGCATGGCCTTTGGTCGGATCTTACCCTGAATTTATTCGTATGATTAAATCCGTTGACAACGGATTATTAAGTCCATCTATAGCATTACAAGATTGCTCTTTTGTAAGAATGAACTCAGGAATATTAAAACTTACGTTTTTTAAAAACAAAAAAAAAGCTATTTTCCCACAATATTAAAATTAATTTATTGGTATAATCGAGAAAAATTAACAGACAGAAAGGTTTTCTGTAACTTTATATATTTTTTTAAGTGTACAAAATAAAGTACAAATTAAAAATAAATGTAAATAATGTACTAATAGAAACTCTAACTATATTAATCAATTCGATGTACCCTTCGACTAACGAAAATTCTCTTGAGATAAAAAAAAAACAATATTGTTGAGCAAAGTGTATAACTTAGCGTCTCTCGAACTTAAAAATGGAACGACGAAATTATTATCCAAAGCATTACTTATTTGCACATCCATAAAGATTTGTTTAGGACGGTAGTGCATAACCCATTGACATTATTCAGGGTCACGACCGCAGGCGACGGTCATCGATCACGATTAAAGATGGCTACCGATCTTTAAGCGCTGCACAGCGCTGTAATAAATCGAACAGACTAACTGTAGATCAGCTTACAGCGATGCAGCGATCTGTGAGATACGGCAACTGTTCGCGGCAGATGCAAATCATAACTGATCGCTCGTTAAGCATTGTTTGTGGAACATTTTGAACGGTTAGCACGTCATCGGCAGCGTCCACATGGGTTTGTTTGTGGATGTCGTGCAAGCTACAGGTATACTCGTAAACTACGTGTTAACAGGTGTGTGTAACGTGGTCGATAATGTTTAAGGAAAACTGAAGTTTGACAAAAATAACAGTATAATTCTTTTTTTTTTCATCGTTTCGAAATTATTCTGTTTATAATATTATTATTATTATATGAGTATATTATTATTTATGTATTTTTATACATTATTACGAAGAAGAGAATTAAATTTTTTATGAAAGGTATATACTTAGCTATATATTTTTTTTATTATAATTCAAGTTTAAGTGGACTAAGTTTATAAGCAGCTAAATTAAAAATAGAACAAAACGTGTATTAAAATCATATAAAAATATAGAAAGACTTTTTTATTAAGAAGAACGAGGTTATAATCTGTTTCTATAACATTAAAATTAGAAAAAAATAGAATGGGGTTAACTCAGCACACAAAGCTAGCGTCAGTGTTGCTAGCATGTGAATCGTTCAAACTCCGCATACGTTTCGAGTGTGAAAGGGACATTAAAAATTCGACAAACAAATGAAACAGTTCACGTTCTGAAAAGTTTATTTATGGCGTTGCTTTTAAAAAGAAGTAATTACCTCAAAGGGATACCCGGGCGAGGCTCCCCTAACGGGCGCTCCCAATTCGGCACATTATTTTAATCACACTACTGTCCTCTATCACGTAAATATAGTGCCAGTGCAATTTCTACTCTATTTCTCTGTATTTAAAGTAATTTTTACATAATTATGTAGTTTGATGTAATTAGGGACGCGGATGTAAACAAAACGAGTTGTTTTAGTATGAAGTTAGTGTTATAAAAAGAATCTCATATTTCTTCTATGATAATATATAAAGGTATTATGTGAGTGATGTTTTAGATGAATTGATTATATGAGTATTTTACATATATAGATTACTAACAGCCAATGCGGGACTTCGTTTGCATATGAACAGGAAATTTTCCGAATAGTTAAATAACGCCTTTCTAAATTGTAGCCTATGTGATTTTGATGTATTAACTATTCTTATCTATACTTATTCTTATAAACATTCAGTAAATCTGTGTGACGGAGTAAGACACATGTCTATCCATTCATCTATCTTTACAAACGCGTTTATGATTATAGTAGAGAAACAAAACCAGAAGTGTTGCCTAAAAATAAACAAACGATTTAAACGTTGTTCTATTTTAAATGGCGCCATATTTTAAATCATTATTTATACTACTTCGAACACAGTTTAACACAAAAAAAAAAAAACAAAAAAATCTATTAGGGATACAGGGATATCACAAATAAGCATTATCATTGCAAATTCTGAGCGTGGTTTGTTTAATGCGCACAACGGGCGGTCTTCGTGTTTTTTACAAGGCAAACGGACAAGCCACAGAATTCCACCCCCGCGCACAGCCAGGGCCGGATTTACCCCAAGTGTCGCCCTGGGGTACAGTGAAAAATGTCGCCCCTATACCTAAATCATTACCTACGTAAATTTAGTTATTGAAAAAGGACTCTTTAAAGATAAAGGAAATAAATTGCAGAGTACAATAATTTTAATTAAAAATCTTAACGAGTAATAAATTTAAAAAATTAAAAACCCGACTGCTCAACAAGACAATATACAGTCAACAATTCTGTCTAAAAGCCTATAAGTAAGAATCGTTCCTATAAACTTTAAATAATGATTTTTAAATACTTATTCAACGACACCTCCTTAACATAGTTCGTTTTTTAATTTTTTCCTTTTTTAGATAGTGTCTGATATCAGAAATTTTATTTTTTCCAAATTTGTATACTTTCTATGACATTCGCGTCGTTAGGACGAATCAAACGACGTATGTTTTATCAAAATCGGCCTTCGCGTTTGGTCTAAATAGTGCCACAAACCCCACACACATACATAGACTGATAAATACATAATCCTCATATGAAAAAATCTCTCACATTCCTAATCTTGCCGCCCTAGAAATTTTGCTGCCCTGACCCCTGGACCCTTGTGCCCCTTCAGCAAATCCAGCCTGCTCACAGTTAATTCCGACCCTTATGTGCTACTCTAAATATTTTTTGCCTATCTCAATGGCGACTGCTAATGACGGTTCAGTTATTTACCGCACGCGTGACAGAGTTTTCGAGCTTGATACGATCTCATCATCATTCATGTATATGGTTATTGAAAGGCTTGCAAAGGTCTTATCGTGCTGTAATATATACTATAACGTTCTTCAATAAACGGGCTAACAATCGAGAAGAGAGTTTTTAAATCGGTCTAGCACTTTCAAAGTTTCCTCTTTATAATATTAGTGTAGATTAATTTATGTATAATAATATAATCGCCTTTGTTTAATTCTTTGGATATAGTAAATAAAAGATTGAATTCTAAGTTTTCGCATTTTACGATTGAAGATTTTTTAAAATAGGTATATAAATAAATTTAATGATTAACAAAAGCTACATATATTACAATTAAAGAAATTTCTACAGTTAATGGTCATGAATGTTTATCATATATATTTTAATTGAAGAAAACTTATTCTCAATGGCGATATTCATAAGTCAAAGTACAAAAGTTCTGTGATTTATCGTTTTTCTATTAGAATGCTATGGATATTTGGACCCCAACCCTTCGCATCATTTGCAGGAGTTGTGCGAAGTTGCGAATAATGAATTGCAATATTTCATACCTACAAACGTGTTAGGAAATTATTTAATTCTAAGTTAAGCTATTTTTAAGTTGATAATGAAAAAAATATCTAAAATAGATTTTATATTATAACTATTTATATTATTAAGAATATATTTTGTTTTTGTGTTTATATGTTTGTACGAATTGTCATTATATAATTTACCCAACCCGCAGTGGAACAGCGTGATTGATTAAGCTTTAAACCTTCTGTTTAATATGGGAGGAGGCCTTAGCCCAGCACATTGAAAATAAAATTACAATATAATGTATACAGTAATATTAATAAAAAAATTAAAAAAAAGAAACCTGTCGATGTCATTGCAGTGAGACAAAGTGCCCAAATTACTGACCAAACTGATATGTTGGCCAAAGTAGGCACCAGCTTTCCGATGTGTGTTTGATTTTGACATCAATACTGGTCCGTTTTAATTAGAACCTTTGCTTCATTAAGTTTCTGGTTCCCAAATGAGCGTGTCATTTAACTTACTAGCTGTCTGATGCAGTTTTAACGGGTTTATGGTTACTGCTTCGCTTTTATGAGTCGTAGGTATGGCGAAATATAACCTACAGCCTTCCTCAATAAGCAAGCTATCTAACGCAGAAAGAATGTATCAAATTGGACCAGTAATTTTAGAGATTAGTCCTCACATACAAATTATTAAAATCAAATTTTACTTCTTTATAATATTAGTATAAAAGTTTAAATTATATGAATGCTGATAAGCAATAATGTGTCAAGCTACAAAAATAAAGTTCAAAGATTTTGATGTATTCTCCCAATGCATCACGTATTTAACTTCAATCTTTTCAAGTCATCAAAACTAAATAAGTACGGAAGAAGTTACTTAGTTCAATGTTTTGAACATTAAAGTTTGTTCCATATTTTGGAAATATGCCATAAGCTCATATATTTTAAAAACTTAAATTATACCAATCTACTTTTAGTTCATTATATCTTTTATCAAAATCGAAAAGAAAAGATGGATATATCATTTCTTTAAACATTAAGCGATTAATCGGCTTGCCATCTTTGGACGCCATTTTCTTAAAATGTAGTCCGTATGGCTGAAGATAGTATTGCTTATCAGCGTTCATATATATGTTGTATATATTATAACATATAGTTAATTAGATAAAACTAGTCGTAGAGAAAATTGCCTGGTTCTGCGCTTTCGAAGCGAAAACCTGCCTGCGATAAGAGATACGGAATATTTTAAAGAAAATTCTAGAATTTAATAAAACTTTATAAAAAAGCGAAACTGTCTTTAAAAGCAAAATACTTAATTTTGTGTACTTGAATTACAAACTCATTCTAGTTATTTTGATTTAAAAACAAAATTGCTGAACTGATTTTGATGAAAATTTTATAAGATAAATGATAATAGGGAAGTAGGGTGTACTTCAAACAAAAAAAGAATTAACCAAATCGGCTAAGCTGTTTTTGAGAATTGGGTGAAGAAAAGCATATATATAAATATATTAAAAAAATGCCGACGAATTGAGAACCTCAAAATTTAATCCATACTTGTAACATTTTTCATCGATGCTCCTCGCCTTTTGATCATAGCGTAATATTATATAGCCTTCTTCGATAAATGGACTATCGAGCACAATCAAAGTTTTTCAATTCGAACCAGTAGTTCCTCAGATTAGAGCGTTCAAATAAACAAACTCTTTTGCTTTATAATAATCACATAGATGTAATCTATGCATCCGTTCTCATACGGCCCCGAGGAGGACGGTAGCCGGGATGGCCTCAAACTGCCGTACACACCAGCGAAGGGTGTGGGGAGGGCAAGACCACACTTTGCTCTCCTGAGACGAGCTGCGCCAGACACCAGCGGAGCGTCGCACGGGAAGGGCAGCGTATGCGCATGCGCAAGCGATCTCGAGGTCTCTCCATTTCCGTGTTCAGAAAGGCCATCGCAGGGGTTTTAGTGGTTATAAACCGATTTCCCCCCCAAAGATTGTGTATCTTTTCGAAGATTTCCCCTGCGTAAACAAAAAAAAATGTAATAACCATATTTCACTACATATAAATCCTGATATCGCTCGTGTATCGAATAACTTTGAACCGGCTCCAATTATTTTTAACGGAAAGTAAAAAATCGCGCCGCTCATTCAATTTGTTTACGGGTGAATCAGCGACGGACGGACGTTAAAATAAATTAATAACAACCAATAAATCGTAATAACATTTAAATATTTATTTATTTTTATTAGGGCAAGCGAAACGTGTCCTCCGTTGTGCAATAATTGGTTCATATTTGTAGAAAATAACTGTAATACTAAATATTCAATTTTAAAATTGCACAGTCATTCGTAGTGTAGTCGGAATAAAAATATATAAAATAAAATAAAGTAAATAAATTTAATTTGTAGTTTTTGTTTTTTTTTTTTAATTTTACACATACAAAAATGTTTAGTCAAGCTTTGTCACTGAATTTTACCTAGTGTAAATAATGAAATGTATTAGAAATTTATTAGGTAAATAATATATTATGTAAGTACATTTATTTCCACTCACATAATTTATACTCGCAAGTAACCATAGGAAGTATAAAAATATATTATAAAAATTTAAAATTCACACTATCACAGTCTTAAACTTTATTAGAACAAGTGGCCCACTCAATATATTTATCAAAAGCAAAAAAGAAAATCTGTTCATCCTTTCACTGGCAAAGTTCACGTTCACTCGCTGGGCTAATCTGACAATTGCGTACAAAAAGTTCGAGCCGTTTCAAAGTGCCAAGGGAACACACACATCCAAATCAGTTTTATATACATAGTATATATATTTAATTAACAAACAACGTCGTGATTTTTAATTATAAAACCATCGAACCATAAAGATTTTTTTACTTTTTTGGTCCCTTTTAGTATTTTTATATTTTAAACCGTGTGCACATAAAATTTTTGATGATTATTGCGTGTTTATAGAATCGTAAATTTACTTGTACGGGATATATATATAGCTCAAGGGCTGAACCACAAGTTATCCCCCGTAAGGGCGTTTACACATTGGACGTATTATCAGCGCGTCTAGATGTCTTCATACGCGCGTATTGCGTTATACGTAAACTCGCAATTTAGCATTATATCGTCTGAAGGTCTAACATAGCGTAAATCAAAATAAGGACTTTAAAGAAGAGAGAAAATATTGCATCATTAAATATAATAAATCTAATTATAACTGAAGAAAGCAAAAAAATTATCATTTATTAATTTTTTTATTACTTATGGTACACAAAACAGGAAAAACTATTAAATACTAAATATAATGCACATAGCTCTGTAATAAAGTTTAAACCCTTAAGCATGTGTACACATCATGACATTTTTGGAAGCGCTTTTACATCACATGATTCTTACATTAATGAAATAAGGAAAATCAATTATGTAAGATGTACGATTTATAACGGAGTATTTGTAAAATTATGCATTTTTTCCGTGTCCTTTAAAGTTGCTAATTTTAACGCGGATAGAACGCGTGGAAATAAAATATAAGCGTAAAACACGCCCAGTGTGTAAACGCACTGAGATTTGATTCTGGTCTGCGCGAATCATTTTTGATTACTGTTTTGGGTTATAAGTCTTACTAATACTGGTCTAAACGTTTTAAAGTTATTTTAGATTGTTTTTATAGAATTTAGTTAAATTGGTAGGTACAAGTGTATGGGAAGAAGTCATTATTTCCGTTTTTACCCGACTCCACGGCGGAAAGGAGGATACTGTGTTTATCAGTATGTACGTTTGTATGTGGGTTTTGTCGCACTATTTAGACCAAACTCGTGGGTCGATTGTGGTTAATGACTCGTCATTCGATTCGTCATGATGGCGCCACATGTCGTATAAAGCATAAAAATATGAACGAACTGTATCAAGTGTGGTATCATTAAATAGATTTTTAAAAATCATTTAGGTTTCTTAAATCGTTTTTCACTCAGAATTACCGTTTAGAATCTATAACGATTTAAAGTTGGTTGATAACGATTCTAACTTATAGGCCTTTAGACAGAACTTATATTGACGGTTACTGTACGGATTTGATTTATTAAATTAATTTATATAAGTATTTATTTGAATTTTAAATAGTTTTTCATTACATACAATAGCACAATGGTAAATATTCTTTGCTAATTAATTATTCACATTTGTCAAATAACTCAGTGATTCAACGGTAGATACTGTCGACCATGAAATATTTAATTCATCCCACTGAATTGTTTTGTCAATCTCTACAATAAATCTCTGATGTACGTAGGTAGAGATTATCTTAATTTTATCGAATTATGTATTTACAAACATTTATATGTAAATAATACTAATAAATAACAAATTATAGATCCTCCTTGAGGTAGAGCCTGGATGTAGCTACTACAGCTCGTATACAGACTATTGTAACCGAGGCAGTAACTCAAGCTCACAGAAGATCGGTGTAGTATAGATAATGTGCCTGTATTTTGTCTAGTGAGTGAGAGAGCCAGAATCCTAACCCACTCCCCTTTTCCTTACTTCTTATTCCCTTTTATTTCTTGTTAAGTTGGCAACACATCCGTAGCTCCTCTGGGTTGCAAATGTCTATGGGCTGCGGTGATCATTTATCATCAGGTGCTGCTTTGCTGCAACCTGCTGTTTGCCAGCTCTTTAAAAAAAAATAGTTCTACTTGTCCTGATTTCAGTTATGATATGGAAACTATGGTTTTCTTTTTTTTCTGTATTATTATTTATTAATATGTTTAAAATTAGTTGTGCTCTGTTGTTATGATTAAGATTGAAAATAACCTATATAACTATTTAAAATAGTATCTTCAGTGAATATCACATATATGTATATTTAGTTATGACTTTTTAAATTAAAATAACTGTATTTGTATTGAAATATATTTATAGGTATAAAAATAAATACTTAAAAATAAACAAATCATCTTTAATAATTGGAAAAAAGAAATCTAAAATATTCGTCGAACAATGTTTCGAAATTAAAGTAATATATAACTATAGAACCTCCTCCTTTTTCGAAGTCGGTTAAAATACAAGTACACCATCCCATACACCATGTTACCAAGTTATTATCAGACATAAATCCGTAATGATAGCACGTCTCGCCGCAGATAAGTACCCATTACAGACGATCGTTGTAAATGAGGTGCGTCCGTATGAATTCAGACCTTGGCCCGTAGGAACAATATTAAAAAAAAAAATTAGAAAAAAGCGTGTCAAACTCGTGCACTGAAGATTCTGTACCCTAAACACGACTCGCGCTTGACTGATTTTTATTATTTGCTAGACGAGTAATAAACTTTCAAAGTAACATTTACATCTACACGTAACATCTCTGTAACGTGGTAATAGTAACTTGCGTAACTTTAAAAATGCTGTATCTTTCAAAAATGAAGTACTGACAGTAAATTCTTTCAGGTGTAAAGCAATCAGAAACAACTTATGTAAATCTTTATGAAAGTCTGAGGACAAAACTTATTAGTGTAATTTCCTATTTTAATCGAGAAATACACTTGTAACTGTTACTCTCGTAACTGATATAAAGCTCTGTAACTTAATAATGGTTATCTAAATGAAAAATAACATTTCGTAAGTAAGTGCCAATATTAAGTCACTGACAATAAGTTCTTTCAAGTGTAAAAGCAATGATAAACAATTTATGTAAATCTTATGTTAATTTGTGAACTAAGTTTACTATTACACTACTGTCAAATGAACATATATTTTGTAAAATAAGTTTAAAAGTCAGATGTACATACAGATGGACAGGCACCTTAGACTTATAAAGAAACTTGTTAGCGCCTTTGACCATATAATCATAATAAAAAAAAATCCTGAAATATATAACATAATATTACAATACAACAGATACTCTGTTACTCCCACAAATAGAACTAATCTAACAAAAAGAAGAAGACAAAGTGCATTTTACATAGTGTCCCAAATAAATAGATATACATATTATATTATCACGCCCAGTTGAAAGTGGGGGTAAAATTTGAAACATATTACCCTCTTTTTTACATTTTTAAGTTAAGTTTATGTTCGCTGCTGAATTGTCATATTGGGTGTTACATGACTTTTAGTGGTATGCCTTGGACTCCTATCATGCATCATTATTCTTATCATAGTATATATATCCTCCTTTAATCCCTTCTGTTTAAGAGAAAATTAACTTACATCTTGAATGTTGGCATAAAATTCAACATCAATGATTGCAGGCAGCGTGGCCGAGTGGTCTAAGGCGCTGGTTTTAGGCACCAGTCCGAAAGGGCGTGGGTTCGAATCCCACCGCTGTCAAATATTTTTTATTTGTAATTTTAATAATTCAAAAGTTTTAAGTACCTATTTTAATTTGCATTTTTCCTTTTTTTTTCAGGTAATAACGAGTTCTTCCAATTAGTGATAAATCGAGGTGCAGTTAAGATTATGAAAAGAGTTTTTATTTTGATAATAAATGTTGATTGTGTACTTCATAATAATTGTATAACTAAGTTTTATTATTTTATTAATAAGTTGCGCTGCTATAGGGCCGCGAAAGCATTTCTGTATTGCCTTTGCGAGATTGTAAAGCTTCGATGTTCATTACTTTACAATGTCAGCGATACTGTTTTTTTACGACACTATTTAACGAAAGAATATCCAATATAAATATAATTCCAGTACTACATTTTTAACTGACTTCAAAAATTAGGAGTCCTTAAATTCGTAGTTATTGTTTTCTTTTTTATTTTATTGCATTCGAACTCTGTAATTTTATAAAAATCGATTCAGCAGTTTAGTTTTAAAATCGAAATAAATGGTATAACTGTGTCGTCCATATAAGCGAAATTGCGTATTTTGCTTTTGAAATCTTGCTTTGAATTTTTAAAGTATTTTTTAATTAAATTAAATTATCATGCACGGTACTAGTTTCTTAATGTACATTTGGCTTAATTGTAGAATCACAACCACACAGAGCAAAACCGTGTCGGAATGTCCCGAAAGCAGTAAAACCTATCTTGATATTGTAGTCGCGATGTCCCGTTCCTTAATCGACTTGAATTAACATAATAGACTCATGTTGACTATTCCGAGCACATTGAAATGACATGTTCATCTGACATTTGCTTAAACATTCATTAGTGAATGCATTTGAACATGTGAATGAGTGAATGAAACTGTTTTTTATGTGTTTTGTGAACGTGTTGAACCTTTATTAACTGTTTACTGTAAACGTTTTAAGTAAACGATCTTATCAAAATGTGTTATTTCATTTTAAGACTGACTTTAACATCTTTGTGTTTGAATTTGAAAAATTACAGACTTTTTGATAATTTTATTAAAATTATTATTATAAAAAAGACACTAATTGAGGAGGCATTGACAATAAATTCAACTTTGTAAATACATATGTAATGTCTACACTAACTAAACTATAAAATAAACAGTATTTTTTAAATTATTATTAAAGAAGCACAATTTTGAATATTCGGTATATTGAACCGGGTGAAACAATGGGCGTAAGATAATTGGATTATCAATTATCGATAAAAAAGTTAATTATGGAATTTGTTACTATTCACCCGTTTTTATATAATATAACACCATTTATATTCATATAACGATAATATTATAAAAAGAAAATATTAGATTTTTTTATTGAATAGGCTCCAAAAGTACTGATTTGAATTTTTTTTTTGCATTAGTTAGCCCGTTTATTGAGGAGGGTTATGACCTATATTACATAACGCTTCGACTCACAGGACCGAGCGGTAACCATAAATGCGATTGAAATTAGCTAATAATATTATAAAGAGGAAATAACTGTATTTTTATATGTACAAACTTTAATTCCCTATTTTATCCACTTGGGAATAGAAATAATCAAAATACTTTCATAACGAATGCTTAAGTCATAACATCTACCTGCATGCCAAATTTCAGCCCGATCCGTCCAGTGGTTTGGGCTGTGCGTTGAAACATCAGTATGCCAGTCAGTCAGTCAGTCAGTCCGTTGAGTTATATATATTTATATTAAAAGTGACCATTACGGTTCGAAACCTTTTTTGCAAAATATTAGTAATTACGGTTTTTTTTTCATAGAGTATGCTACCATTTTATTTTGAACTATCTTCCTATTATTTCGTTTGATATTCTTTTCACGTGTGAATTTAAAGTCCGATGGCTCTATCGTAAAGCTTGTACTCGTGTTCTGAAGCAACAATTGTCATCACTATCAAATTGAAACGTAAACAAATGGCTTCAGTCATCTTGTATAAGCGAGCGGGTACATTTTACAATATAGAGTTTAAATTACCTGAAATAATCTTATTGTATCCTAATTAAAATCTCAATAACGAAACACATAAAGATGTTATTATGAGGACCAGTCGAGTAATCATTTTACTTATAATCAAAAAAAAAAACTATTTTTTTTTTTACCTACATTTACAGAATAATTAGTATAATATTTAGGCAGTCAACGTAAAACTATAAAAAAAACGAAACTTGAAATAAAGAATAAACTCTTTCAAAATCCATTAGTCTGTATAGAAACTAAAAAGTCTGACAAGTTATTAATTATTATAAATCAATATACATAAAAATGTTTACCAATTATAATATTAAATCATTTTCTAACTCAAAATAAAACCAATTATAACTTCCCTCTAAACATAAACAAAACACGCTCTCTTGACACAGCTGGGAGCAATTAGGCGCGAGTAATTGATTGAATTGAACCTTTTACTAGAAAGTAAGTCGTATCAATGCTAATTAATAATTTCGTAATTGAAAATGTCGACAATTTCCGCTATCTCGCGCTCTGTGGACATGATATTGAACGTGTGAACGTAATCGTTTATGTTAACAGATGCTCAATGACCTTCTCGACATATGTATACGGTGCTAGAACAAATGTATCGAGCTAGATTCTACTCTTGATCTCGCTTGCTAAATTTCATAGAGTAGATCTATATATGGATTCTGATAAGCAATACTGTGTCAAGCCACACGGGCTTCATGGTCAGAAAATGGCGTCTACTGATATCAAACGTATTCTTAATCAATTTGTTTTAAGAAGTATAATATATCTATCTTTTTTTTACTATTTTGATAAAAGAAATAATGAATTGAAATCAGATTGGTATAATTAAAAGTTTAATCTGATAGCAAGTTTTTCAAATATATTAGATTATTGTATCAATTGCAAAAAATGGAACGCACTTGTAATTCGAAACATTAGATTGAGAAACTTTTTTTCGTACTTATGTAGTTTACTTGACTTGATTTTTTTTTCATTTTAGAACAAGACGCAAGGAAAAGAGTGGAATAGTATTTGATTTCTAACTCTCTCACGAAACAGCTAACATAATATCTTAGCTAGTTCACGTCAATCTACTATGAGCTTGTCGTAATGCCCCGGTCGAGTCAGCTCGCCTATGAAACTGCTATCCAATCTACGGATATCTCCATATTATCCCAGTGTAATATGTCATTCACACAATTAAGACTAATCTTATGACACCTCTTATGGTATAATTATCTAAAAAAAAACGCGGACAATCTATTCATTGAGACCAATTCAACGACCAATAACACGATACCCCTGCTGAAAGGTGGTGAAGAGTACTGTACTACCTAACTTCTGATCCCCGCTGCAGCACCAGAACAAGAATTTCATAATTTTACATAGTTACGTTGCATGTATTAAAGTTTTAGGACACACATATGTATGTTTGAAAGTAATGAAAATGGCTGGATCCATTTTGGTAGAACCTGTTTAAGAGCCATTGCTAGAAAACCGTATTTCAAATAAAACAAAAACCGCATCCACATCGGTTCACCCATTTAGGAGCTACGGTGCCACAGACAGACACACATAGTGGTCAGACTTATAACATCCCTCTTTTTGCGTTGGGGGTTAAAAAACAGTTGACAGGCGGAACATTGATACGACAAGGAAATAACGAAGCCATATCCGTATACTGAATAGCTGCTTTACCTACGATTTACTTTTTTTGAGAATTCCGAATTAAATAAAAAGTTTTTTTAATTGCTTATAGGAAGAGGTCACAGGAGCTGTGTAACACATGACCTATAAATAATCTTACATAGTCTATCCGTCAGTCCGTTCGATCATCTGTCCATCTGTTTGTAACCTTAATCCAGTTAGTATTTGCACGAAATGTGTTATTATCGTTATAGCTTGACTTAAAGTTTTTTTTTTTAATTTAGTCCTTAATGATACATTGTGCCAAGTAATTGGGTATTGGATATATTTTTACAATGGATTAGGAATGGCAGCGTTAAATAAGTCTCATTTAAATGATAATTTGAATACCGTCGGTGTCTCGATATCTGCACATGACCTTCTGTAACATGAATAAATAAATATTAATAATGTTCGACGCTAACACCTCGTGCGTTTCATTAATTAACTTTATCATCGGTTACATACTGCGCGAACATTTGAATTACTTTGAAATATATTTAAAAAATTAAACTCCTGACTTCAAAAGAAAAATACGCAATTTCGTTTGGTTAAATAACATACCAATTATAGTTATTTTGATTTAAACACCAAAGTACTAAATTAATTAAAAAAAAATCTTACCGAACAATCTGAATATATATCCTTCAAAATTTTCGAAATCAGTTAAGAAGTAAAAGATTTTAGAGTTAACAAATATTAAAAAAAGAAGAAAAACTCACTACGAATTGAAAAGCTCTTTCTTTTTTGAAGTCGTTGGAAAACTTATTCCTTATCAGACTAAAAGAATTCGTTTGAAGAATGAAAAAATTCGATGCATTTTGTTCGAAGTTTTTTTATATCTTGTAAAATTTCTTCCATAAGGTGGAAATGAGAGGTATTCCACGTCGAGACGGTGTCTGGAAGGTGGGACATGAAAGAACTCGCTAATTCAGCTGGGGTGATAAACTATGTGATGTGAAAGAGAAATCAGATCGGCCTTACTTTCAAATATCGCTACATCAAATAAGATAAATGCCAATAAAACTTCCTTATGTTGTGAATATAAAGAACGTATCGAATATATGACGTTATAGTAACTTGTTATTATATTTTTTACGACACTATAATACAAAGGGGTTGGTTAAAGATACATTATTAGTACACCCCCACACCATCTATAGAAATACGTTTTAAATTTTAAGTCTATATTAATACTACTACTTCAAAACAAAGGATTTTTTTGCGAACTTCCAATGCCTGGATTTATCCCCTTAGGCGTGGCGTATTTAAAGAATGTTTACACCCTATAAGGAACGCATCTGCGAAATTTTAAGTTTGTAGGTGTTATAGTTTCTAAGATTTCGTGATTAATCCATAATGCATATAAATTTATGCAACTTTTTTTTGATAAACTTATAACACCTTGTTTTCGACTTCACAAAGTAAATATTTTCATTTTTATAATAAAATCCCGCGAAAATGTTTTACAGTTTTCGATTACTAAATTTATATCATATTTTTAAAAAGTCTCTAATAGATAAAACATATTATTCCATACAAGATTACGTTGACGATAAGATGATTGGTTTTGGTATAGGCTAAATTTCGTAGAAGATGTTTAATCAATTTGTAATTCATAAAAAATTGTAGTGACATAATTTTAAAAGAGTAACTATCGAGTTTCATGCCTCTAATTCTCGGTAGAATCATTCCGAAGCAGTGGTAGCTGTATTACTGATGTATATTTAAAAAAGTGTTCATGAGAGCCTACTTGAATATACTTTACTTTGATTTTGATATTACTGCAAAAACAAAAATCTACATTATCGTGAGCGAACCTGTAAGCAAAGCTAGGCAAAATCATTATTCAAAAACTCTGAGATTAGCACGTTCAAACAAACAAAGTCTTCGGTTTTATTAATATACATTTTCATATGCACAGAATATCGATAACAGCAAACGACACAAGTTTTACAAGAACAATCAACAATCAAAACATAACAGTCATAAGTCAAAAACACGTTACAACTAGTCTCTTACACCTACCCATATATCTCGTTCTGAGAGTTTTATTTCTGTGTAGGAAACGTCTGGGTATCTTGTCGCCGTAAAAATAATAACCATTATTATAATTGGCTCGGCCACACGTGCTGCTTCCTTTGAAATGGTTGTACGTCCTGCTGGATTCCGGACGCGAGTGCAGAGCTAACAAGAGGTGGTTAGCGTTACTTTTAGATCTCTCTTATTTTGTTATACATATTTTTAATGACGAATTAAAGTAAAGTAATAAAGCGGGGATTACATTTATAAGTTTTACTCTCTAAATCAACTTTTTTACCCAGTAAGAGATTAACGTAGAAGAAGAGAAGACGTAGTTAGTAGTTGCGAATGCCGTCATCATCTACCTAGCATTTTCCCCGGTTATACCAGAGTCTGTATATTACTCTAGTCCGGTTATTGGCATGTTACTGATTAATCATACATTTTACGCAGAGCGATTGCCATCTGACCTCCGCAACCCCTGAAGGTAAGCCAGTAACCATTTAGACTAGAATAATCTCCCTTCTAAGAGTAAGGATCATTATCAGGCGATTGTGATAACAACCGGAAGCGATAGTTTTACGTGCTCTCCGAGGCACGGCGGGGAGACCCACAGGGAGATACCGAATTTTTTCATGTATAAAGCAATGAGAAACAACTTATGTAAATCGTTATGATAATGTGAAAGCAAAACTTTAAGATAAATTCTTGTCTAATGCCGCTTTTTCTGAAAGTTTCATATCAGATTAGCGATGCGCTTATAATGCCGTCTCTTTGGTAATTGGTAAAACAGGGGGCTAACTGTGAAAAACTATCGCTTCCAATGACGCTACATTCTGACAGTTGATTTCTAATGTTTGTATTAAACGCATCTATTATCTATCATTATGTAGTATGTTTTGATAGCGACAGTCTTACAGTATTATGACTCACTTTGTTTCCATAAATTTCTAGCATACCATAAAGTTTACATAATCACGATTAGTATGTATTAAAATATTTACACATATTTCCGTTTCTCGTATTTTTAAATCTAGTTAATTCTTTCAAAATTACCGGAAAAAAACCTGGAATAAATACACACACGGTTTAAAAAAAAATCAAAATGCAAAAGTGTTGCTCTTAAGTCTGGAGCTCTTAAATTACTTTTATCAAATATGTTTTAAGGTTTTATTTTCTGGAATTTCTGCACCCACATCGCGGTACGACGAGGACTTCGGCATTTATTTGGGCAAATAGTAATTAAAATGTTTCAAAGGAACACGCGCCGCCATTGCGGGGTACAAAAAATCGACAATCGACAGCGAAACGCTTTCAGAGTTGTGACTAATTGCCCCTTAGTTTTTGGTCTCATTAAGACGTTATAATAAGATATTGAGATTCAACAATCTCGAATTCTACAAGTTAGAATACGCATTAAAAAGTAAAGATATTATAAGTTTTCATACATTAATATGAAATTATCGAAAAATGTCTATATTCTAGTGTCTCTTGTTCTTTTTCTTTCGATTGAAAACTTCTGCAATATAATAGATATAGAAAATTATTACAAAGGTTCTCAATTTCATTCAGCATTATATATATACCTATTTATATTTATAAATATAATATACATTTCCCAGAACTGATTCTCTATCGATATTTATAAAACATGTAACACCGAACCCATAAGAGGATTCTTCAATAGACTTCCGATTGGGACAATCAACGTTGCTTCCAAATAATGATGTAAATATTCAAGTTGGCTTCACTTTATCATACGTATAGATATTTCGTCTCGTATCTAAGACGGATGAACCAGCGCGGTTACATTAAATGAACCCATATTAATTAACCGATAAAATATGTTAATAAAGCTCACTAAATTGACTGCGTTCGCGATCTGTCGCACGATAGGGTAGCCATATTTTTAGAATGTTAATTTTAAAATCGTTTTTTTTATTAGAGACTATGTTACTAAGTATAAAATGCATATCGTATGAACCACCTTTTGATAGGTTTTTTTGCAAGAATTTTAGCAGCGCTGTAAATTCTTATAATCCATGCTTAATATTATATAGTACAAATATAAGTTTAAATTTTATATTAAAAAGTCTTTAATAGTTAAAGCATATTATTCTTATATTATACAGGTGTGATAATGATGTGTGGATTTAACCCCCAAGGATGGATCATTCTCTAAGGGATTAAAATGAGAGTTGAAAGTTTATTAGATATGAAATTCCTAATAATACGCGGGCAAAGCTGCGGGGAACTGCTAGTTGATTTTATATTTCAATTATTTATTACAAATTTTTGAAGTATCGTTGTCATCCTACATTCGTAACCTAATCGTTGAGGGATGACCAATTAGCGCCGCGGGAAACTAGCTATCGAGTTACGGAGTTTTTGTATCGCCATCCGACGTAACGTCTGTAACAAAACATATCCGATACAATGACTTTCCGCTGAATTTATCTTTTCATGTAACATTTGCGCCGATCCTGTTTCCTGTTTTATTATGATGAAAGTGTTGATGATCAGAAGTTTACATTACGTGTTTTCTACATTTAGACTTTTAACTGACTTCTAATAAAGGAGAAGGTTATTTTGAAGGTTCTCTGATTACTCGAAAACGGGTTATACTTTCCTACTGGTCACATAGAATTTTCATCAAAATCTATTTAGTCATTTGGTTTTAAATTCGCAATAACTGAAATAATTATGTAATCTTAGTAAACGAAATCACGTTCTTAACTTTAGTAGTCAGTTCCCATTTTTTTAAAAGTTGTATTTAGTTATTTTTTGAAAATTTTAATAAATTTTTATTCAACTTACAATATTAGATAAATTTAAAAAAAATAAAAGAAAAGATTATATATTAAACTATTTACATCTTAATTAATACAAAAAAAGGATTATATTTTACAAAACATTGTAGACCTCATCTAAGCCACTGCATCTGGGTAAAGTTCCCAAAATACTGGCAGCATTACCCCGTTGGATGGCCAAGCTGATCCTTTGACCGAGGTAGCTGCCAGCTCTTGGGTCCCCAGTTGACTCCCAAAGCCTCTTTGAGAGGTCTATTTTTCAAACAGTAAAAGATTTAACATAAAGTTCAACATTTTAGTACAATTAAAAAATAGCATTTATTTATTTAAAAATTGCTCATATGACTACTCTAAAACAATTAAATGAAAACAAAGTTTGTATTACGACATTCTGAAATGGGTTAACGGATAAACTTACAACTAAATATCTACATATTTTAATAACGGCTTATATTTACGAAATTCAGATAAATCGAATTTAAAATCCACTCGAAACTGTCTTTGATAGCGATAAAAGAGGACACCATCAATCATAGGTGTGATATCACATACCTTGTAAAATATAATCGAAGGTACAGTCAGTACAAAAATATTAGTCACGAGAAAAATATTGATTTTGTATTTTCAACTCTATATATTTATGTTATAAAGTTAGAAATGAATTTGGTATTGTACTTTATGATTCATTGTTGTTTATTGTACGCAAACATTTTAAATATTTGTAGACATATCGGCGACTATCGGCGCTTTATTTCCAATTTTACGTACAATACAATCATTTTTATGCGAGATTGTTATTAAATTATGATATTGTACCCTTAAATACATGCATAGCGATTTAAAATTCGCATGGTATTAATTGTTACAAAATACGCAAGGTTTATTCCCAATGCAGCCACGCTCTTAGAAGCGAAAATCCAATTACAAAAATTTCTACCAAAAGGTAATATTGCTTTCTGCCAAGGATTGCTAATGATCTCGCCATACCACACGAAACAGAAGGACGTTTTGACATTTTAATTATCGTTAATTTATATCGCTATCAAATAAAAATGTCGGCGGCGAAAAGTGGTCATATAAATTATATGAAGTCCTAAATCATTATCGATATATGATGAGAATTTTTTTTATCGCTAATTAGTGAGACTCAAGCAAATTCAAAAAGAGAAAGGTATTAACGTACTTTTATTATGATATTGTTTATTTCAAATCACGTTTTCCGTTTGTGAAAAAGAATTCCAGCGCCAATATTCCTTATATTGGCGCTATCGTCCCATCCCTCTGGTAACGGGAGGGTTGATTCATTTTTCGGGACGAGATTCGAAAATAAAACAAAAGAAAACCTTTACCCACGGTCTCGATTCATGCAGTAATTAATTATTGTGATTTTTGTGTTTTTATTTAGAATTAGTTGTGTTACGTCGTTAATCCGTTAATTCGTGGAAAAATTATATTTAAATTATGTTTACCTTCCCTATTGGAATCGGACTTTTTTTTTACGTATTAAAATAAATATTTTTTTTTCATTAGCGATCAGTAAGAGAAAGTCCCATTAAAATCAGTCCAGTTGTTGCAGAAAATCGCCAGAATAAACAGACAGACAAAGATTTAAAAAAATGTTTGATGTAAGAACCGTGTATACTTTCATATGCATTTAATTAAAAGTTGGTAATTTAAGATTAAAAACAGACACTTCAATTTTATTTATTTGTATAGACAACACCAATTATATATTATTATGTTTAGAAAGTAAAAAAAAATAACGTTTTTTACTTTACTCTTTTCTCCGATGTTGTCTTTTGGATTGCAGCCAGTCACCTGCACATATGCTTTTTGAATAAAGATGAGAATTCTGATGGTGCTTGAACTCAACTGCTTAGATCAGATTGGCAGGAACCGCATTGCGAGACGTTTAAGCAGAAAACTGTTTGGGAGAAATGCGCAATTCTAACCTGTAAGCCTTGCATGTTCTTAGAAATAATTCTAAGATTTGAATCTTCAGACTTGGTGTCGTAGTTCGTTCAAATTTAAATAAAAGAATTTACATTATCAGGACAATTTTGTTTAATAACATAGGTTAAAAATTTGAAATGTTTAAACGATTTTGAAGAAGCAATAGATTTAGACTTATTATTGGTTGTAGCTAACCATGTAGTTATTTAATTAGCGCTTGCAAAACGGATAACACGTTCTAAAATGACAGATGTTTTTGGAAATGGTTAAAGATAAAAAAGTCACCGTGACATGTGCGAGGAACGCGTAGGTGCCTTAAACGCGCTCGACCATGAACAGACTGATAAAATACTTAAACCCGTCCCTTTGTGTAATGCTCTTAGCTGAATATTCGAAGCGACGTTTAATTAGTATAGCGTGTTTGACTACTTTAGATAACCTAAATAATTGACACATGAAATTCGTAATTAAAACTAAATATGGTCCACTTATATCGTAACGTGTCTGCACGATTGCACGATTTGCTTGTTTAATTAGCTAATTTTAGATTTTTTTTTCATAAGAGTAACTAGTAATCGAGCAGGTGGTACACCTGATGTTAAGAGATCACCGTCGCTTAATTACCTTAGCGGCACAAGAAGATCTACAAATGCATTGCCGGTTCAAAAAATAGTAAGGATAAAAGGGAATAAGGGGTAAGAATCTTCTGTGAGAATGAGGTACTGCCCCGGTCGAAGCCATATACGACCTATGTTTAATAGGCGTGATCGAGACTCAATTTCACTAAATAGTAAAGTAAGTTATACATTTAGCACCCTAGGAATATGTACATATAGGAGTATTATTAACTCCTTGTAGACAAGAATTCCATGTCAAAATATGAATTTCAAATTAAGTAGTAAAGATCTTTCCTAAACTTATTTGTTTAAAAAAAGGGTCGATTTTAGTAAGCCAAACGTTTATTTAGCTACAATAGTAGAAAATATTGTAAGAACAAATCCTTAACTTTCAACTCCTACATTAAATTCAAAGGCTATCTCAATCCTACATAAAATTTTACTGGAAATATTTGGAATAATAATAAAACCAAAAATCTTTCCGACCGAATGAACGACCTTGGATTCCGGCCTTCTCGGAACCCACACAAAAAATAAACAACAGAACGGTAGGTTGATTGATTCAGCTAAAATAATAATCTCCTAAGGTCTGGCGCAGAAGTCAAAAATATTTGATTCGAACCACAGCAACCCATTCGAAATACATCACGCTCGAGCGCGCTGAAATTTTATAATACGACAACAAAAAAGCTTGAGCCTTTACTTTAAATCGGTATTTAGATCAAATCATTACTCAAAACCTATATTAAGTGGGCCGGAGCGCTGGACACCTTCAAAATTGCTTAATTACGAATTCTCTATATTCCTACCATTACTTTGATTGATGGTTGGGTATCGTGATTTATTGTTAGTATTTCAAATTAGTTATCGCTTGCCCTAATTTGGATACGAAAAGACGAGCTCCACACTCGTATTTTTATTATTTATCCCGCCATAAATATTTCTAAAATTTCAATAATGCAGTTTTTGCGTCTGGATTTTTAAAATACCTGTGGTATATCGTATCTATGCACTTATCGACGTCCCATGGAGTGCCATACACCAGATAACGGTTTCGCATCGTAGCATAAATAATTTTACAATCACTTTATTACATTATCGAACGGCGATCGTAGGGCCTCACGTTTACACGACTATGTCGATGTGCCAGTCAAATCACGACCTTCTTAAAAAATCTTCGCATAAAAACGAGAAGAAATTTTGTACAAAGGTAGGTTTATTCTATCGGCAAGTCACGACAATTCCATAGAGCCGTCGCCCGATCTGTCGGGTGCAGTGTTCAGATGAGGGAGGGGAGCTACCGCGTCACTCGACGCCGGTCAGCTCGGTCGCGGTCGGTCGGCGGTTCAGTCTGTCGTTTGAGCAGGGCGCGTTCGCGCGTTCTCGATACCTATCGCTATCACACTTGTATGTTGTACGAACGGAACTTAGTGCGAACCTGATAGTGAGGATCGGATTATTTGCAGTGTATGTGACGTTCAATGATAACGGATGTGGATTTTTAGTGATTACGATAATATTTAAACCAAACAGTTCTAAAAACACGAGCCGATGGTCCTTTTGAATAGTAACATGAAAATTAATGGTAAAGTCCTACTTAATATTTGCATGTAAAAATTCTGTGTTTGTTTTCTTAATATTTTGTTTTTATATATGGATGATATGGTCATCTTGGCTTGCACGACGCACGAATGAATAATTTAAATTTACAACGAAATACGCAAAATAGTGCGTAAAAACGATATACCTTTCTTATAATTTATTTTAATAGAAGCAATTTTATTCCATCCGGACCACCGTAATGGCCAAGACAATAGTAGATCTTACGATTCTCATAACAGACTCTCTCAATTTAAATAAGAGTTAGTTTGAACAATTGATCATGGTGCATTTATAAGTCGATATAGATATATGAATAGAGGCTGTGTGTGTGACCCTGTTGCGCCTACGGGACCAGCCGCTGTGGGTGGACGGCATAGTTTCCGAACCGCCTAGAGAACGACAGTGGGTGTTTGAATGGAGCCAGTTAATAATAATGGTGAGATTTAATCACCGCCATAAAGGTTACACAACAAAAGCTACAAGCATGTCTGTAGCTCGATATGTAGAAGAGAATCCTTTTGATATAACATTTAAGAATAGTAACTAACAAACAGCTTTTAGGTAGAAAATATTGGCTTATAGAAAACGTAGGCACTAATCATTAATCTAAGTGCTTAATCAGAAGACAATAAATTCTTTAAACTGTCGAATTTTTATTGGATCATAAATGTTGATAATTTTAGGCACAATTGACGGCGAAACTATTGAGAATCCATATAATGTACTTCGTCCTGTTGGTTACCGAATATATTTCGCACATGTTGTCCAACAGACCTCAGATGTCGACTGACAAAAAACAGAACACTTCTTACTCGCACATGTTGTGGATCACATTCAGGTCGAGCGTAAGAGCTACTAGATTCATAGCTTGAGAAATAAATCTTTCAATTTAATTTAATTTTTACTCTACCAAAAAGTATCTATAAAAACGTAAATTGAAAAGGGAGAGGAAATTTAATTAAATAATGTATTATCCCAAAGGTAACCCTATTATTACTAACGCATCTGGCGTAAATGATAAATGTGTTCGTCGGGCAAATAATAAAAAAAATATTTTAAAGAGAAACCTGCACAGATTGAGGCAGCACGTGGGCCGGCAGATGCGCTCGCGCATCCGTACCCGCCATCTTCGACTTATCACTTCCTTTTATCTCACATCTCGATAACCTCGTATGCAGCTGAGATTTAAACTTCATTATTATGTCGTTAAAACCTTTCATGCATTCGATATAATCTCGATATAAAAAGTATTTTGTTATTTTATGCTATATTTCACCTTAGATACTTTACAATCAAGTGTAACCCTTATTTAGCTTATATTCTCTAAGTTCAAATGAGGTCAAGTCCGGCTCGAAGGACCGAGTTTTTCCACTGATTACGATCGTGCGGTTGTCGCCATTTATGGCAACCTGCGCCCGCCACGGCTAAGTATTGACAACTTTGGGATACTCGACATCAATATGAACTTTTCTCTGATAACTATCGCCTTTTCAGAATTTCATATTTTCACTATCCTAATTCGGATAACAGGTTTTTTAAAATAAAACCTTAAAATACACACTTTAACGAAACTATTACCTTAGTAAAGATAGGTAAGACTGTGTAGACCACTTTGTCTAAGTTCTAAGTAAGAACGTGTAACACAATACGCTTATTTCTAAACGGGATTGGCGGCAACTCGGTGTAAGCACGTTGTATTTGCAAGCTTTAACAGAACTTAAACAAACCGAAGTAGTAACAAACTGCACATTGTTAAATCGTGTTTGAATAATTGTCGAGCTATTTACTTATGAATATTAATGTGGTTTTCAATTTGTCGGTATATTTAAGCAATTCGACAATTACGTCCAATCCTTTAAACACTTCAGAAAATAGCCATCGTACATAAGTACGTCAAAAATAATAATAAAACGTACGTGTTGAATTCGATGTTTAAAAATGGTTATTTAAAAATTCAAATGTAAAATTACAACGCAGCACCCCATTATTATGGAGTAAGCGGGATTTAGTTAAAAAATAACCCAATCACAAACAAAGGCACGCTCCCACCACCTGCCACAGCTGCTCCGATTTATAACTGTCAGAAACGAAAGCGACTCGGCAAATGACCAGCTGATGCTTAATGCAGAAAAGTTTGCAAAAAAGGCCAAAGATGAAGCCAATGAGGAAATGTTAACAGCTTAGCACAATGCGTGACGTTATTAACAATCTTGTGTTAAATGATGCTAAATGATACTAATTTATTTGCTTGTGCAAAAACTCAATATTTTTTTCTTACAATTATTTTTCTTCCTACATATGAAATAGATGTCACCTTGAACATGATATCATCATAATTTGTTACAATATCGCCAACGGAACGGCAACAAGCACGATGTTAATTGATTCAACCCGTGGAATGAATTAATTTATTTTATCAATTCTTCCTAGCTAAGTAAGAGACCCTTGTAAGAAACACCGGGTATGGCCCATTTCTTATACAACAATTAATCTCATTCAACCTTTAATATTCTATTTCCTCCTTCGATTAATTAAGTCTAACAAACGTAATTAGAAACCTTATACCAAAATTGTAACTTGGAAGTTAGAAATAATATCTATTGTTGTTATTATAATATCGTATAAAATGGCGAAATTTTGCTTAAACGACGTTTATCGAAAATATGATAAAAATTTTAATTTCGATGACTTTGTGATTATTTTTAACATTGACCGCAATAATCATATCACTATGCTTGTTTATCGCCTGACGCAAATACAGGAATGTTTTGATTAAAGTATACAATGATGTCACTATGCTATTATATCACTGTTGCAAGTGTAATTTTGTTTCTTTTTCTGAACAAGATCTGACCTTGGTTTCGTTTCAAATGTACGTAAATATATATAAATATATTTTAGGAATAAAAATGATGCAAACATTTCAACCTTCATTATTTTCTTATTACATTTCAAAATGAAGATTTCAATCAATAAAACAAAAAATGTATCTAATACGTGAGATACAGAAACCGTTTTGTTGAAATTTCAATACATATGTGGATAATTGAAATATCAACAGTATATAACAAACTAATTTCACCATAAACCCTTCAAGTAAAAACATGAATACATACGTTCACCGCCGAACATAATTAATCCTCTGTTTAGACGTAATGTCCCTCCGTCTGGAAGGAAATAGGGCTGAAAATAAATCGCTCTTACTCCGGAGCTAAACTAAAATAGTCGATCGCTACGCCTTCCATTTCTCTAGGACCATTACCATATCCTGCGCTACAATATGTTAGTTAGATTGAATGTGTCCGTTATACTTAAACGGAACTTACTTAATGCATGCACTACATAATATATAGTTTCTTGTTAAAACTTTCAAGTAGTAATTCGTGGTGAATGTGATTTGAGAACTAAATTTAAACTTCACGCTGCGTCCACTGTTTCGGATACAAAAGTATAAAGTGCATTTTTAAAGTTTATTACACAATCCGAAGTATTATTTTATTTTACCTTCATCATTTAGAGGTGGACTACAAAAACATTGCTCAAATTTCGACAATTGCGAAACATTAATTCTGCGAGACGATTTTTATCAAGTGCAGTTGAGGCCATTGCCTCTATCCTTTTATCTTAACGTCCAATTACGTCATAGCTAAGGTATAGTTATGCAATAACGGTTAATTACGCTACGGAAGGTAATTTAGTTCACGCCGGAGCGATACAATATTGCTATTATGTCGCATGACTCGTGTTATTGTGGTTTGACGAAGGGTGACATTACATCGTTAATCACTCTATTCTTCCTAAATAAATTTTTGATTTTCAATTTGAATGGTCACAGTGATTACTAAAGCCAATACTCTTGATTGATTGTAAGGGGTAATTAATGCTTTTCTGATTCGTGATCGTATCGTCCTCGATAATGGACACAGTTGTGGCGTACCTGTGATATATGCCCTTAATATCCGATGCTCCGGATGTGTAAGATTTTTTTCAAATTTCCGAACGCTCACATATTGCTCCGAATTTTTGTGAAGCCATTTGTTTGAAGTTAATTTTTGTTGATAATACTGTAGTGGCAGATGTTGCGTTTTTTAATTTCCTCTTTTATAGCAAGGACTTAGTTTTTCTATTGTTTGTTGATTTTTTGTTGATGATCTGATCTGCATAGAAATTTACATTTTAAAAGCAATAATATTACCAATTAATACCAACGTTTAAATTGTCTTATCCTAGAACTAGTGAAATTAGACTAAGTTCCCCATTCTACTTCCATTAATTCAAAATGAAGTACCATAGTCAATTTTAGTATATATAATTATCCTTAACGGGACAGAAATACATTACCCACTTGTGGGATAGTTCATGTTTTACCTACCCTCCATACTAAAACATGGTAATAAAAATAATGTTTTTGGTACCAGTCCAAATCTACCATCGATAGATCTTACTTAATAAGATTCCATTTAAAAAATAAGTGTCCAATATAACATTAGACTTTATCGTTTCGATAAGCACGCTTTTATCGTGTTTAAAGTAAACACTCGTATATCTCTCGGATTTGCTTGACATATTTATTGTATACACTTATTATCACTTGACTGCTTGCTCCGTTGCTTATCCAGGTCACTTTCTATCTTAGTTTTCGCCAATCTCCAACAACCGCCACATGACTAACATATCTAAAGGTCCTAGGATCTATAGCACATTTTCACAATAATAAATTGACGACTTATTAAATCTTAATTTAAAGGTTTGCATCTTTTAACAGTTTTACTAATAGACTTTAAGGTATAATAGGGTTAGCTCATATGACATAAAATAATGATAATTAAATAAAATAAATGTATAACATTAAAATCTACATAAATATATCAGATTTTCCTTCTGCATTAGCCGCTTCATACTATGTTTTTCTTGACCAAAAAGTTCTTGATGATTTCTAACAGAAAAGACTTCAATGTTTCTGCTGTTTGTCCGGAATTGATCTTATGAACTTACCTTCTCAGCTTAAGATCTATTATATCTCATCCTCTCGGCAGCTCGAATGTTTTGCGGAAACATTGCGGGTAGTTACACTTAAATATTCGTGTAATCATCTCTACGATAAGTACTCAAGGAGAGTCCCAGGTGCTCGGCACTGGCGTCTCGCCAAATAACGCTGACAGTTCTAAGCTTGCGTAACTTTGAAACTATATTCTGAATGAGTTTAATGTAAAACAACGCTGATCACATATAATTAAACATCTGATAGTTCAATAATTAATTTTCAATAATTAATAATATTTGGATAAAAGATTTCATATTTTTTATCATCTATTTCTTTGTCTATATGTGGCTTCTGTGAATTCCTCAACCGGTGTAACCCTTTTTAATTTGGGACGATTCTTAGCTGTACCTATTTTATATAGATTAGGTGTTTTTATCGGCAATAAACAGATCTCAATCGTATAACACAACAATGTGTCGCTGTTATATTTAATTGTAAAAATGTAAGCGATAATTAAAACAAAAAGGAATATATAGTTTTTGACCCCCATACGCTTTTAGTCATCGATCATGTAAAACAATGCACAAACATACTTGTAATTCATTCAATTAGCATAATTAAATTTATGAAAGTACTTAATGTAATCGCGGAACACACACATTTGCATAAATTAAAACGTAATTAAAAAAAAAAAAAAAAACAAATCGTATTCATTCACTTCTGAGAATGTTTCTCCGTTGAAAACTTCACGGTTCGCTTATTTTCGAGCTACATATTAAGTTGACGTGAATGCGGTTCTTTATCTGTTACCAAAAATGTAAACATGAAATTCAAACAAGTACAAGTTAACAGAATATGAGGCTGTCTAAAATTTTACTCTCCGATTCGTCGCCCTCGAGCGCTGAGGGGGATTTCAGTGGAACATGTTGAAACATGTGACGAAATTGACGCGTTGCTACATTAATCTTTTACGAAAGGTAATATTTCGTTTCTTTGATTTTTTGATGTAGCATTTTTAATTTCGTTGGATTTTGTAGTTTGTGAATGGAAACTAACTGCGCTCTAAATTTGATTTGATGGTGATTTAAGTTTGTTTTGTCTATAATGTTCCGTTAAAAACAATTTTGAAATATTATCTAGTTAACGCGTTTTATTTTTTCAAAAATCTTCTCTTATTCTAATATTATTAAGGTAAATTTTTTTTGCAAGTTTGTATATAGAAGGTAATTGAAAAGAGTTTGAAAAAAAAATTGCATTAGATATTTATTGAGGAAGGTATAGACAGGAAGATATATATTACATCGCACTACGACTCATAGGAGCGAAGCAGTAACTAAAATGTATGAAATATAAAATTGATAGATTTACAATAAAACAAGTAAACATCCTTAAGAAGATAAGGGTATTCAAAACTCTTTGTTTAATTATATTTTATTTGAATTAAATTTATTACTACTAAAATATTTAATGATAATGCGTAGATATTCGTATACATATACAGCTTATTATATCAAGTTTAACCCAACGCAGTTATAGAAGTTCGCAAAACTGCGACCCACATTATTCCGTGCGGCATTAGTCAAGGTTCCATTTTCGTTAGCGGCCATATCTGGTCCAACTGACACTCGGTGTAATCTCGACGCCATATAAGACTACAATTAGCTGTCATACCCATTTTCTTTGTGCACGTTCTGACTGTTTAATTGTATGTCTAGCTTTGTTTTTGCTTCGTTTGATAACTGACTCTCTTACATGTGTTCTGTTCGTTGTGTTGTGCGGCTTTTGACTGATTGGAAACCTGGGAATCTGAGGATGGTGAATGAATAAATGAATTAAGATTTGTTTTGAATTTATTACTTTAAAAGCAGCGTTATGTTTGAGTGTATATTTATTTGATTTGCTTTGTAGCCTGATCATTTAATGGATTTTTAATTGTGAGTGTAATATAGGAGTTTAAAGTGATAATTGGTTAGGTGCTAGTCGAATTCACTCATGCATTGGTTCCGTACCACCGTTATAGGCATAACTATGTACTTTTTAAATACTTATTTGATATTAAAGAAATCATTCAGGCGCTATGTATGTATATGCATATTATTGCACTTCGTGTACCAATTTGACTCGTTCATGACCGGTTTTTTTATTTGTTATTACAGGGGAAATAGAAATAAACATTATATGAAAACGTTAACTCTCTACCTGTTACGGTTCATTAGTTACGGCCCGATGACAGATAAACCGACGAACGGATAAACGGACAGACGAACAGAAAGACAGCGCAGGGTTAGTGATAGAGTCCCGTTAGCACAATTTGGCTACGGAACTCGAAAAGGGAGTAAAAACTGCATCACATTCGTTCGGCCTATGGGTCATTATTATTATTATTTAAAATTGACGTATTATTACGCTCGTTATGTTATTGTTATTTAAAGTAAGTATTTTTCGTTTTTAGAGCATCAATTACTTCACTATTCAAAAACATGTGCGCCATAAGTCTTTCAGTTTTATATGACACGTGTTACAAGTAATTACTGCCATAACTCTGCCTTGTCTTCGTCTATTGTCGAGATAATATTATTTATAACACAATTAAGTAAACGTGAGCCTCGTTTTAAAGAACTACAGAGACAAAATCTTCAACCATTTGTCAGAACGGTAGTTATAAATCAAGAGTACTGCTTCATTTAAATGAGAAAAACATTTAAACAATGTTACCGGTAGGCGCGAGTCGTAATATATCTCTCGGAGAGATAAAATATAAAATGCATTTCGCGGTCAAAAAGCACTCACGAGCGCTGAAGCTGTGCGCGCGTCGTAAAATATATTTGCTTGGGTTTACGTGTCCCGCCTAGGTATAAATTATATAAATTAACCAATTATTGTTTTTTTTTTTATAAATATAACAGTTTCAAGATTAATAATAGCATACGGAGTCTAATTTATACATAATTTTCTAAATTTGAAAATGTTTTTTATTCTTGTAATTATGCTTAAATGAAAATTTTCGTGTAAATAAAAAAATGTATGAAATTTAAATTAAATCTTTACTTTGTCTTATTTAGCAGACAAATATAGCGTATTTCTCCACATAAGTGTTAGATGAGAAAAAATTGATTGAATGATTTCAACGATTCAGTTCACTGAATCGTTTTTTATAATGCAAAATTATAATGAAAAAAAAAAATTGTTCGAAAATTCGTAATTTTCGTTGTGGGTATTGTCACCAAAGAAAGACAAATAATGAAAAACAGACTATAATCCAGCTAATAAAAAACTCAATTAAAGAGAATAAATTGTTAGAGATATTTTCATGTTTAGAGATTTTATCATTTTTAAGTCAAACTTTAAATACATAAGTATATAAGAGTGTAAATCAAAATGGTAATAAGTATGGAATAGGTAATAATAAACGAATTGAGTCATTATTCAACTTAAACCCCTCTAATTACAAATGAGTATCAGCTCCGTGGAAACCGAGCGGTCCGATCAATTCACATTTGAAACGACAAATAGTTCGACAACTAATTTATGTCTGATAGTATCATCAGAATGATTAACATCACTATGAAATGTGTGTGCACTTGTAATGTGATACCGTGGGGTCGATCTATCACTATAACGTGGTTAAGGGACTCGGCTGTAAAAATCAATTTTTTTAAAATTAACGATGTTAAGTAAAAGATCCTATATTAATTGGAACCATTCATTAAATATATCAAGAAATATTTCGCCTTTTAGAACCCTTATCTCCTCTCGTCACGATGTCACACTTTCTGTGTATGAGTTGAATAAACTGTCACACTAAGCTATAACCCCTTTTCCCTATTTCCAAGAGTATTTTATTAATGTCTCCCAAATGATGTAAGGTCTTTTTGTTTTATTTAGATAGATGATCAGTGGATGTAGTGACACAGAAAATATTATTCCTAATAAGGTATAAATTTCAATCAGTTAACTTAGGTAAAATGTTAAAGACTAATTGTTAGTCTTTAACATTTTACGTCTTGCCAGCTAGAATAATCTTAGATTGTTGATATAATTCTTTTAATTATATTTACTATTAGGTTACAAAATATTTTTAGGATGTCCTCATAAATAAATTTAAAGATTAACTGCCTCACTACAAAAAATTTAAACATACGTTAAACGCTTGTCTATAAAATTTTAAAAATTTCGTTTTTAACATATGCTTAAAACCTATTTTAGCTGTCAAATATGACGTGTGATATTTTATTTCTTTATAATTTTACACGTAGTGTAGCAATTTTGACAACATTATAAACAATGTTTGATTTTTAAACACGGTTTAGCTAGACACGTGTTGAACATGGTTTTATTTCATCTTTTGTAGTAAAGCAGATAATGATTATTAATCATGCTGTTGTATTTATGACGAACTCTTGATTGTTAAATGTATTGGAAAGTTTAAATCAGGAACAAATCCATGCCGCGCCTAATAATATTATTTCACTTCCCGTTCGATTTGTATGATTAGTGAAAGTTATATTATTATCTAAATTAGTTTCTAGTTAGTTGTTAGTTAAATTTCAAAAGAGTCGAATAACAATAATTAAATTTGAAATTAGAATATAAAAATATATTTGAAACTTTTAAACGATACAAAGATGAAAGAAAAGTAATTCAAGTAAAGTAGAAGAATAAAGGAATTAAAATACACTTAGTATGTGATTACACTTTAAGAGGAAATAAAAAAATGAAACTCGAAATAAAATTAGAAATTGTATCACGTAATTTCTTAGGCTGAGGCGGAATTTAATTTCACGTTAACTCGTTTAAAGAGGCCAATATTATTACCGTAATGAGTTTAAGTGTACCTGAGAGCCATATAATTTATTCAAAATAGGAAACAACGTAATTGCTACATAACAAATGATGATAAAAACCAATCGATGGCTCAGCCAAACATGTGATTAACAAACAAGCTACAATAAATTTTAACTATTGTAAATTTGATAGCACAATAAAGCGGGGGCAGCAGTAGTTGGCGGCCAATCCATCAAACATCTTAGTACTATGTGTACAGTTAACCTGCCTCCAATCCAATCAAAGTTTTTGTTCGATGTCAACGCCCGCTCAATAACTAGACGAGTGAATAGAATCACGCGGTAGACATATACAATCGTAGCAAATAAAAAACATATTAATCCTCTGTGTTGCACAATTGAACCCTAGAGCGAATATTTTTTTTTTGCGCGAAACGTTTTTGCATGATACGCAATTACGGCTAACGACTCTAATACGCGTTCGACATGTTTCAAACTATGTCTTTATTGAACTTGACCGGACGCGTTTCGACGGTGAAATAATTTAACTTTCTAATTCAATTCGTCGTGGGATTTTCGTCATACACGACACACTCGTTACGTTATCGATATCTGATTATCAGTACCATAATAATTACAGTCATGGCATGACGTGTCCGACGTTTAAATAATCGCAAATCATTGATGATCGGCCCGCTGTGTTCTCAGAAATGCAAATCGATATGCTTAAATACTGCATTGAAGGGTCTTTAAAGAACTGATGGTGTAATATTCTTGTTACCACCTCGATTCGCCGCCGCTCGCTAACGAGGCGCTCACGGCGGAGACATGGGCAGTGGGAGATTTACGGTTTTGTTTTAGCGAAAAACGTACGGTCCGTGAGCACCAAAACTTTCTGGAATTTTAAAAGATCTTGTCTGACCCGACCTTACTTTCCGGAATTAAAATAATAAAAAACTCTCGAAAACAAGAGAATATTTAACTTACTGTCAAAGGAATTATGCTTTTGTCGCGACAAAATCCTGTTAAAAATGAGAAAAACTGAATGAAAAAAAAACGAATTGGTATTTCATTTAAACAGATGTCCGACGGAGATAAATAAAGGTCCCATTCAAATTGCGCACTCGAAATGCAAACGAGTTGAGTGAAATTGGCAAAATTCTGGCAAACGACGCCGCGCGGCCGATACGGCATAATTTTTCCTTTACTCGAAATGGTATTGAAAATATTGTGACTTCCAGGCATATGTCGATATCTCAAAAGCTGTGAAAAAAGTTCCTACTAATTGGAGTTTATTTTAAACTTGCCAGTTTGTTTTCATTTCACTTTAAATTTTTCGCAATAATTTAAACGTATGCTCATTGGAGCTTATCAACGAATGTACTGTAAAAATTCCTACGAATAATAGAAAACAAAATCTTTTAAGTATCATCACCTTGTCTGTTATTGTTAAAGTCGGGTTCCGTTTTGTTTTAATAAATCGCATGATGACATCGTGTATTATAGATGAATGATTTACAGCTTAGTTGATGTGGTCTTTGTTGAGCACGAGACAGCACACCCTCCGTGCCCTGAGGTGATTTAGGATTATCAGACTTTCACCTCTGATGAATAACCGAGCCCCCATCATGTGACTTACCATCGACCTATACAAATCTTTTCTCTTTCATCGCTCTCTCCACGTTGTTTACATGAAATTTCATTTTAAAACCCTCTCGTTAAAGTGTCAGTGTAATGGCGATCACGATGCCCGAGAATTTACTGCGCGCGTCGTCTCTCGGCAAATTCAATACTTCATTCCATTCGGCGTTTCTGCCGACAGACGAATTTGTGAATTATCAATTTAGCAATTACGTATCGATATATGTTATTACGTCTCCTTTGTTATTAAATCGCCGGAGGATGTATTGGATTTATTAATGAATCGAGTAGGCACTTTCTCTGGGGTCAGGCATTGTTAGGCTTATGGTCACGCTAATGGAGTGCCCGTAATTCAGCGCCATCACCGTACAGATTTCTCTACTGATGGATAGCCTGCGCCAGTCCCCCTGTCTCGTTAGCGTTTGTAATCGATTCTTGGTTTTTGTCGTTATTTGATTATAGCTTGCGTTTAACATCATCTGCGCTCGCTGTTCGCGTCGCAATCTGTTAATCGAAAATAGCGATCGCGGATCGAGATTAATGGCACTTACTATGTTGAGATGAGATAGTTTTTATTGAGGTTGTCGTATTAAATTAGTTAATATTGTGAAATCATAGACTTATATTGTATTATATATAAATAAATATCAATATTTGTGCTGCATGCGTTCGGAAACCTTTAATCGGATATAGATGAATCTTTGGTAGGATTTTGAGGATAAAATTTACATTCTTTATATCATTGAAAAGTATGTTGGTAGCTATTTGGCTAGATATTTATAAAATTGAAAACAATAAATGAATATGAAGTTCATTAACCATATATATAAAATTAATAATCAACAATTTCGCTACTGTTGATAGTTCGAATAAATAAACCATTATATAAATTAGACCACGCGACACGATCTGCCCTGTTTATAATTGTGTATTGTTCTGATAAATGGCGGCAAATAAATGTCTTTGTTCCTTAGTCGTACTAACGGGCGCATTGATTCCAGCACGGCGTTTGACCTTAGGTCTTGAGATATTTACAGCGGGTTCGCTGTTTTAACGGACTGTATATTCTGTTATTGTTCACGTGTATATCATTTGTATTATTAATAGTTATTACATTTCATTATACGAACTATGGTTGAGTAATCATTTTGTCAATTGCACTAAAAATAACTTATTTATTGACATTAATAAATAATACAACAGATGAAATATTAAATTAACTAAATGTTAACTTTTTTAGCGAATTAACAAATACATATATTTTATATATTTGATATGAAAACTTTAAATTATTAAATCTAAACGTAAACAAAACTTAACATAACACAAGTCGCAGTTCAAACCAAATGTTCATGGAAATCGCATTGTCAATGGTTAAAGTTTGCTCGTATGGAGTAGCGCGATGGTGGCGATAAACGTACCATATACGGACCACACACGCTCGCCTGCATCACGATGTTAAGGTGGGAACAGATTATTAAAACGCACAGTAGCGTGCATATCTACAGATAATAAAATTAACGCGATACCTTTGGGCTTTTTAAATAACTTAATCGTCATCTTAATATTTTTTTAAAAGGTATTTGTCTATCGTTTTTTTGTCTTGGCCTAGTCTGCTAATTAATTTTAAAAAAGATAATTATGAATTGAATAATTACATTTAATTTGAAAATAATTTTAGAAAGAGCAGAAACCAGAAATAAAATTTTAATGAAACTCAACAAAAGGATAGTTTATTATCCGGAAACGATAAATAATAGAAGATATATAATTTATTCCGTACCCAATATCAATGAAGTCGCTGAGGAAAGAAATGGTATAAAATAAAAATTTAAAGGAAAATAAAATTATTATTTAAAATGTCGATAAAATTCAAGATCCCGTAATTAATTACAATGTTTAAAATAAATTTTAGTAGACACATAATAATGTGTTTAGTAGACACATAATAATGTGTAAACATTTTGTTTTTCTACTTTGGATTTTTTTTAATCAAAACGAGATGAGTAGTGTACGAGTAATGTACAAAACTAATCAGGAATGAATTATTATCATCTTTCATTTTATCAATAAAAATTTAATCCTTATTATGTAATAGAGTAAGTTAACAAATATTACGCTTGTAATAATAATAATATGGTCTCAAATATGAAGATATACTTAATTTTGAATTAACTTTTAATTGTCAGCATTTTCATATGCATGTATACCAAAACATCTTGATTTGACTTCCATTTTGAATGTCGCATGTTTAAATCACAAACAACCAAATTCAAGCACAACTTAATTTTAAGTTGTCCTAAAGTTAAATACTACTGTTCATCACATAGTGTCGCATGTCTTAGGAGAAAAACACACTTGTAAGTTTTATCTCTTGTAACTGATATAAAGCAACTCTGTCTAGGTAGTCTTACGAAAACTTTCGCTGTCAAAAATATATCAACTGCCAGTAAATTCTTACAAGTGTAATGCAATGACAAACAGCTTATGGGAATGTTTATGAAAGTCTGAGAGCAAAACTTACAAGTGTAATTCCTACCTTAAACGCTACTTAAAATTGAGCGATGTTTGAATTCGTCGTTGACAGTTCTGAGTAACGATTTGCCTTTACTGTGTTTTGATCTCTCGGTCCGTGTGGCAACGCCTTGCCGCGACCGTCTCGCAGAATATGTATATCTTATATTTTTGCTGATTATTTAGATCGGTTTCCGTTCTCATTATTTTTGATTTATACAATATTTCGTCTGCGTAGAATTATTATTTTGTATGGCATGTTTCTTTGCAAAATTCTGGATTTAATAAACAAATTTGCATCCCCTATTTCAAATTCGCAATATTTGTTTACGCAACAAAAAGTAGCCTAGGTCTTTTGCAATAGCCTAGTATACCAAACTTTATCGAAATAGTTTTATTACAAACAGATAGTCCTAGTCTAAAAGTAACAATATTAGTCTTGTTAGTTATGGTGAATATTTCCTTAAAAATTCTGTTTTTATGATCTGAACGCTATAAGAGAGAAAGAATTGACATGTTTGTGCTTATTCTGTAATTATTGCACATAAATGTAAATTTTATGACCATATTATAGATGATGATAACGTGCACTTATTTTATTATGTCATTAAAACTACACTTGAACATATACTTACTTTTAACAGTATTTAATATAAGTTATAGGTATCTTAACTAATATTATAAAGAGAAACGAAACTAACGAAAACGAGAAATTTGTATGTTTGTATTAACACTACTAGGCCGATTTCAAAAATTCTTTCACCATTGAAAAACTACATTCACGCCGAGTTACATTGGTTTTATTTAATGCTAGAAAAAAATATAAAAATACAACAAAATAACATAAATGAAAAAAAAATTTCAAGAACTTTGTCCTTCCGTGCGAAACCAGGACGGGCAGCTAATAATGAATAAAGATGCTTAGATCTAATATAAGTTGGATTCACACAGGGTATTTAAAATACTTATAACTCTTAAATGTATGCATTGTAGAACATTTTAAAAGAGTAATCGAGTTTCTTGTCTGTTTTTCTCGGTGGGTCTACATTGATTAATTCGTCAATAATTTTTATTTTTTATTTTTGTATTGACGATTAAAAACAAAAATATTTAGAACCATTTCCATAAAACTTTAGTTCTTAGAAAACTATCAAAATAAGAACTCGTAAATCCGAATCACTTTTCTCGACTTGTTAATGACCCTATGTTTGTGTATTTCATAATAGCTTCACCCGTCATTTCGATTAATCTTAAAAGCGTATACCAATATAGCTCTATGAGTTGTGAACACTTCCTGTTTCTTACTTCGCTTCAAACACGTCCTTCAAAATATTTGTTTAGTCTCGTATCGAGTGCTCTTACGAAACTAACTTTAGGCTAATAGGCTACTTCTAAATTGTGTTTTCGGCTTTATGCTAATACTGTTTATATAATGTTATGACAAAGATTTGTATTATTATTATAAATGCGAAAAGAAATCATTCTGTTATCCTTTCAATGCTTAACCGCAAGAAACCTCACTGAAGGATATAGGCGTTTAAAAAAATAACTAGTGAAATAACTAGATCTTCAAGGATTTTTTGGTAACATATCTATGTATATATTAATACGTGAAGCAAAAAAAAGGAATAAGAAAGAGGAATGCTATTATTTTTTAATTATACATGAAAAATACATTAAAACAGTACTAAAATATATTACACACACTACCAGGTATTTAAAACACACACACATATTTACTTACTCTTGTTTATTGTTAAAGTCTGTGGTCTAATTGAGAAAAGATTATCTATGGTCAATTTTGAAATCGATTGAAAATGGACTACAGTCGAAAAGTGGAAGTAGGCGACCACTTGTAACACGAAAAAGAACTTGCCGAAATAACAAAGAAAAATAATCTAATTACTAAATAATACTTCATCGTAACTTGTATAAACGCCTTAAAGCTATACCGTAAAACTTAACACAATCGAAATTTATCCAATATTGAAAGGAAATTGTTTATATAGTAAGTAAGTAAGTAACAGCCTGTAAATATCCCACTGCTGGGCAAAGGTCTTTTCCTATTAAGGAGAAGGTCTTAGAACTTAATCCACCACGCTGCTCCACTGCGGGTTGACGTGGCAGAATTTCTCCCGCCACATGCAGGTTTCCTCTCGATGTTTTCCTTCATCGCCGAGCTCGAGATGCTTTTTTAAACACTAATTTAGCACTTGAAACATCAGCGGTGCTAACCGGGGTTTGAATCCACAATCATCGGTTGAATTCGACGTGTTCTAACCACTAGGCCATCTCGGCTCTTTTAAATTGTTTATATACACGACGCTAAACCACAAACACATACACTCATTTCATTGTAAAAAAGCAATCCACGTGACACATTGCGTATATAGTTTTGTCATTTTACGATGACATAAGTTGACACAGTTCAGCTCATGTTGCTGGGGTCTTCCTGGCTATAAACCATCTGTATAATAGGATTGAGACACGCCAGTTACATACCGCCACGCAATACTCAATTGAAATGAAAGATATGGTTAATATAGTCCCTAGATTGTTATATTTACGTTATGTGGGTATAACGTTTTTTTGTGATCGAATTAACAAAAGATTATTATGTGTATAAGTGTAGTTACAGTAATTTTCAATTCATATAAGTTAAAAGATTTAAAATTTAGTTGTTTATGTATTTTAGATATATGTTATAGGTTTAAACTGAAAATTTACTATAAAAAACTCTATTTATTTTCGTGCAAAAATGATTTACTATATAAGCTGAAATGACCTAGTGGTTAGAATATCAATCTCAACCGATGATCGCGGGTTGAAGCTCCGGCTGAGTTTTCAAGTGCTAAATTTGTGTTTAAATTCATCTTGTGTTCGTCGGTGAAGATAAACATCACTTCACTCTTATTAATTTAAATTACTCATTTATTATAAAAATTTAAAACATCTTGTATTCCAAGTAAATGTTTACACAACATTAAAAACATTTACCTTAGCAAGTATTTGATATAATATAAACTTAGGTAATTATTCTCATAAAGTGGAGGAAATAGCTAATAAAATAAGTAATTTAAATAGGTTTATATTGAAGTGGATTTAACATACATTTTATACTCACGATTTCTAAATGTGAATTTTGTCATACATTACTAATAAATATAATGAAATAGTGCTGTGTACCTATTTCCTCGCTACAACGTCAACTCCATTCGACCAATTTATTTAATTGCTATTTTTATTCTAATCGAAAAACAAAATTGATAACGTTATAGTTTTAATAATAAAAAAAACAAATATTATAATTTTTAAACATATATAATGTGTGAACTAAGAATTTATTAAAACTTACTTGATTTTGACTCTTCGTCCCTTTGGTTACTAAACGTTGTTGATAGAAATAACACTAAAGATATGAACATGTCATATGCTCTTATCGCTTTAGCGTTTTATTTCGCACGTTTCAACCTTTAGGTTGAAACGTGCGAAATAAAACTAAGTTAGGTCATAAAATAAAATTTAAAATAAACATGTATACATATATCCAACTAGCCGCCCATCGCGGCTTCACTCGCACTTAACATAGGATTCTCATACAAACTTCTGTTTCGTTTTGCCCCATTAGGATCAAATTTTGCAAAATCCCGTCTTGATAAGCACTTACGTCCTCAAAAGAACCCCCATGCAAAACTTCGAAACACCTAGTACTTTATGAGATTACGTGATGAGTGAGTGAGTGACCTTTCGCTTTTATAAATATAGTATGATAAAACAATGATAAACTTATATAATATTATACAGCTTTTATTCTTTCGACATTATCACACTCAGCGCGGTTTAACCGTTTACCCTTTTCACCGAATCGTAGGTGACATATCGTTTTGTGTAATCTCGTTTTATCTGATCGACGGAGGGCTGTAGGTAAAACAATTGAACGAATTATTGTGATATCATAGTTCTTTACAATTCATCGAATTGGTGACAAATCGATTGCTTTATCAAATACTTGATAGGAAAGTACCTAACGATTATCGCTCTAGAAATTTTATTTGAAAAATCAATTGCATGTTCTATTTTCAATACCTATTGATATTAATTACAAAACTATCAGCGTAAAATTTAATATTTATTCACGTTAATCTTAGAAGAACATAGTATTTTTTCAATATTTTCTTACGAGATATAAATAGATATAAATTGATTTTTTTAATATTTCGTAAAAACAAAGTTTCGTAATAATCTCAAAAAGATTCTCTTACAATCATATATCAAAACACGTACTGTTACTAAATACAAATGTTATTAAAGCATTAGCCGGAATAGGTGAAGCAATAATAATTACTAAGGCACTTATTAAATATGAATTGGACTCCTCTGAATAAGGATGTACACCACAATCTAGAACAGGTCAAATCCGTTTTTAACGACCCGAGCAGGAAGTCCTAATTCTATAATTGTTTGGAAAACATCGTTCAGTCGGCAAGAGGTTTATGGGTGCGGTTTGTTATCGTTTCTAATTTAGCATACTATTCCTGACATTAAGATTTTAAGAGTGAGATAAACATGCTTTTAATAAATTATGTTTCACAACGCTTCCATTTAGACTTTGTTACATTAAGATCGGATGTAAATTTGCAATTTACTTTTATGAATGTGACGTGAAATTTTACATACAAAAATATACATTTCATATTTAAATTAAGATTTTACTCCATAAACATTATCGAGAATAATGGTTGATAAATTGAAAACTTTAATTGTTTCTATTACTGTTCAGTCATTAACAATGAACCACTTAGCAGCTCGAGAGCCGGATATACTAATCTAGTAATACACAATTACACATACTCTGAAAATTATGTTTAAAACTACCAATAACTGGTTGCAAAATACTTAGTCTTAACCTTCATTCATCTATAAAGTATTATTTTTAGTGAACATTTCGTAAAACCACAACACATAAAATTTTCCAATTTATTACTAGCTTCAAAGCCGTACCGAATTTACCTTACAACGTCGAAGACTTAAGCCTAATCGTCCGTTTAGGTTATGGGAATCAAATTTTATTATGTTGTTTCCACAGAAGTTGGACAAGTCACGATATTATAATGTTGAACGAGCGACCCACACGCAAATTTAACACTAAGTAACGTAATGGTCGCGACCCCCCAAAGATAATGTTCAATGTCAGCTACCTGTTCAAGGTGGTCTAAATTTGTAACGAATAAATTATAAATGGGTATATTCAAATCAAGAATTTATAGTTTCCACAGAAATTCAAAGTAGGTACCGAAGATATTTGTGTTTTAGTAAACAGATCGTCGATGCAAGCCAAGATTATTAGAAATCATCTGGCGTGTCGATTAAATGCTAAATATTAGCATCTCTTTATCAGGTTACCAATAAGGACAAAAGAGAAAAAAATGACGATCGACAGAGCCGGTCGCCCGCCTGCACCTCGTCGAACATCGACATATAGAAGCTATGACGAGCTTGGTATTATCGATAGAGGAAGACCTCTAAAATACAGACATGGCGGTGTCGAAGATTTATCTGGAATAGAACAGCCCCGAACACCCAGGTCTTATAATCCGCATGACTTAGACGATATCACAGTCATTAGTTCAGAGGAAATACCTAAACCGAAAAGGAAAACTATTGAAGGTTTGGCGAGTGGATTCAGGAGAACATTCTCCGTGAGAAGCAGAAGGGAGCCTGAAGGCATTCCATTGGACACGTTTAGTGTGACTGGCGAAGAGAATTTCGCAACTGTCAGAGGTGCACCGTTTGGTCGACGCAGATCCTTGTCAAGGGATAGAGGATCGTCGTTGCTAGGAAGAAGTTCTTCAGAAGGTGATGTGAGGATACCTCTCCCTCGGGCACCGCCAGCGAACCCTACACCAAGACTACACCGCTGTCTTCGCGCTCTCGGAGGGAGCTGGAAGAATCTTCTATTACGTGAGTCCTCGAGACATGTAGCTTCAGCTTCTCATTAACAAAACATTAAGCTCAAATATGTAGGACTGTAGGGCTTCAATTAACCGCCCAATTAACCGAGTCTAAAAACGTAACGTATGTGTAAACATAACTCTTAACCTTTTCAAATCCGGTTACGCGTCTCGTTATTCTTTTATTTAAAAGGCAGTTAACCGTTGACCGCGGCGCCAATGTCCGAGATAATTATTATTAAGACGAGTACAAATGATACCGAAAAGCTTAGATAGTTTAATTTCTTGATTAACCGCAAGCTTGAACGATTAAAACGGTTTCTTTATGTAAATGTAACATTTTAAATAAAGTGGTTTTAGTCACAAGCTTTTTGTTATTATTAAATTATATTAATTTTAGTAATATCATAAGTAAATTGCAATTAATTACATCTAAGTATTACCAATTTCTACTATCTTTTGTATTAAATATTTTCAAACAAAAACGTGAAAATTACTATAACGACATCCAAATAATTAAAAATGTAGGGTCATAAATGTTACTGCAACAATTTCAATTTATCATATCCGTATTCTTATCTCAAACATCACTTAATAATTTGTCCATTTGTGATTATGGAATGAATTTCTATACCTATGTACCAATTACTAATTGAAAAGTATTATCAGTATATATTAATATCAATAATAATTATTTTACAAAAGTATTTTTTATTAAAATTAAATAAGAAGAAGTAAAATATAGTCTAGATAGTCATGTCGATATTAACATATCTAACTAGTTATTCCTATCTCCAAGTGAAGAATATAATAAAAGCTAATAAATTTTTGAATAATACGGTTTGGTGAAATATGATTTTGTATACAAATAATGTGTGAAAAACTATGTAATGAAACTAATATACTGCACGCCTTATGATCGCGCTAAGACCATGTTCTGCTATCGCCTAAAAAGGAAGTTGCTGATTTCGCCACAATAAATTGTATCTTATTGTTCCAAATTTCATAAAAACGAAAATAAAATCATTGTTTTTACTTTAAAATCGTATAGAATATTTCAATAAATTTCGGAGAAATCCTAAAATAAAAACCGTCACCTTCATCACTTTATTTCAAAAAAAAAAATTCATTTCAATAAAACAGAATTTCAAACAACACATTACGTACAAAATCGCTAACGAAATTTCACGGAAAACTCAGATCAATATTTATATCGTAATACATCCAATGATGCGGCATGTTTTACGTGACGCCCATACTCATATTGTTCTGTTACATGAAATATATTCGCAATAAGCCGTGTTTACAAACGACGCACCGTCCATTAGGTAGTCAAAGCACAAAAATTCATTTACACAGTACACTAATATTATACAGACGTTGTTTGTTTGTCGGTGGGATTAATATCTATAAATAAGAATGAAATTAAAAAAAATCTTTCACTAAAAAGCATGAATTATTTTGGATCATTGAAAAATATCAATTAATATATATAATACTTATACTGTATATTACATATTTTACTAATTACGGTTTCATTTGTGCTGGTTCATTCCTATAAGTCGTAGTAACGTAATATAGCCTATAACATTCCTTAATTCAATTCAACGCTAAGATAATTTTTTAATTAGACCAGTAGGTTCAGAGATTAACCCCTACGTCCAAATTTAAATTAGTATACATAAGTGTAGCTAGTAAATACCAAACCAAACATAGCCGGGGATGAAATCTAGCTAAATATATAAACACACGTTGGGCTGAATGCGTCATATGAAGCTTATCAGCATCGTGTTTAACCCTGTATTGCGAGTGGTCTCATTTAGGAAATTGCCTTTTTAATTTTCCGTCACACTGGGCTCACAGCCTCCAGAACAATGGCGGGGTTAAAATGAAAGTCGCCGGCTGTTCTAGTTCCGTTGATGGTAGTTAAAGCGTGTATACAAAGGCAACAGTCGCTGAACCTAGGAAGGAGTGATGTATCGGGATAAAGGAGCTGTTTTTTTTTAATATCGAACAGTGCGTGTCACAATGATGATAGTAGAAAGGTACCTTAGCAAAGGTTTCTGTCCGATTATATTTAATGGTGTTTTCAAATGTGAAATCTTTTAGTTAAATGTCTGAAATACAAAGTTGTTAAAGTGTATCACTTTGAATGTAAAAGTAACTGTTTTCCTAATATCCAAACTAGTACTATAAAGCTGAAGAGTCTGTTTGTTGGTTTGAACGAATTTCAGGAACTACTGGTTCATATTGAAAAATTATTTTTATGTTAGATAAGTTATTGGAATGCTATAAGCTATACTACATAACGCTACAACTAAGGAGCGAATCAGTAACGCGATAAACGCGAGTGAAAACGCAAGGAACAGCCAGTAAAAAAAAATAAAAATAATTTTTTATCCTGACTTATCTATAAAGATGTCAAAAGTAAATTATTTAAAATAATCGTCTTACTATTCATAAGGTACAAACTGTACCTCTAAAACTAAAGTCTAACCAATAAAATCATAAATGTAAATTCAATTTAGAAACGATAGACAAAGAAAATCCTACAAAATGAACGTTAAGAAAAAATAAATTCCAAGCATTTTGCTTACTTTCAAGTTAAATCAGATTATACCTAATTGAATATCCGACCCAAAATGTCATTTCTAGTAACTCGCTTTGTGTAGTGGAAACGATACGTCTAATATAAAGTGGGGACGGACGTTTGTCAGCATTCATTCAGCACTCATAGCCAATGCGATGACAGTTGATTCTCTTAGCGAAATTGCTTTCGCTAAGTGATCACATACATTAATTTATCATACGATTTGATTAAACATTCATACCGAAACATTTTGGGGTGTATTTATCACGTTTTATATGATTATATAGTAGATCATTTTCTTTGAAGAGCACGGTCTTGTTCAGGCGTAAGATATTTATTAGTAGATTACTTTTTTTTTAGGTATATAGGTATTTTTATATCATATTTCTTAGTTTATATTCTATGAAACTTTAAATTTTTTTAGTATTTAGAACTATATGAAATTCATAGAGCGTATATGTAAATACTTCCACCGAATTTCACTTACGAGAAGTTATATTTTTGTAAAACAATTATCCGCAACGTGATACATCCTTTTCTAACCCTTTTCCTAAGGTCTCGAATTCGTGCGCTATTTTTATCGGGGGTCGTTTCAGCCGCCGCACGTAGGAACGGGTTATCTGGCCGGGGTCACGTACGACCCATGTCGGACGATATCGCCGCCGAGGCTACGGGACAAGTCGTTAGGCAAATAGATAAAATTTGATACCTTGCTAAAATTACGTAAGTTTTGACAGACAGCGAATCTTAAAATGTTTCTGGTAACCTGTTTTTAGATAAAACAATCAAGATTTGAAAGGAAAGTAACTGTTTTTTGTATTGCCAACACTAAAATGGCTTTGTAAAGGGGATACCATTTTCTAACGATATCAAAATCAAATACAAAAACATCAATCAACATGTTTATACCGTTTTATTATATATGTCAGAAAAGTTGAAGAGAAAATTTGTATTACGTAATCCGTCCTGTTTTCAAAGAAAGAGAAAACTCTTGTTTAACGCTAACTTGAACATCATTAAACAAACCGCAAACACTTCTAGCATAAATAATGGTATTATTCATACAGGTGTCTGGTGTTGTAAAATTTTTGTCATATTATATTTTTGTCAATTCATAAATCTAGGAGATAAGACTGTCTTTATTCTCAATCCTGGCCCAAGGGCCAAGATTAAGTAGAAGAACGTAATTGATTCAAGAATCAATTACGTTCGACCATAAAAATTAAAAAAATAACGGCTGTTCCTTTTCACAATATTGAATATATAAACACTGAAATTAGTTCTACAAATTAATGAGACGACGCATGCCGAAATTGACAGAAGCAATTATTCTTTAATAGGTATTTAACATCTGACCTATCTGAGACAAATTTCAAGGCTTACAGAACAATTACTACACAAAAAAAGATTCAATGAACGCATACATATAAACACAAAATTTACTCTTCGTAAATGCGTTATAGAGAAATAGAAAAACCGCAGACTTTCCATATTCATTACTAAATGCGGCATAAAGATTATTAGGTCAGTCCGGACGCCTGGAGTGGCGCTGTTAGGTTTCACTCGCCACAAATAGGCTCGTAATACTCGACATAAGCACTATACTCCATCCCATCTCGTAGAATAGGGTTTCTAACTTGATCTAGCTATTACGTTTGTACGTTTCAAACTGTAAAGCAAATGGAATAGTTTCACTCCTTTATCCAAGACGCTGTCTCTTAAGGACGGTTTCGTTGTTTCAGCTTCAATTATTATAGATTTGTTATTATTCTGAAATATATATTCATATCGATGTATGTGTTTTAAGTAATAATGGTTTGTCATTTAATCTTTCAAAAGTGAAAATGACTTTGTTTGTTTGTTTTATGCTTCAACGAATTAAGTGATCATTGTGGCAGACAGAGAGACGCTCTTCACCCAGTCGACCAAGCGATAGAAACTTCAATATTCGCTGCGGATTTCCATACCGTATAGTTTATTTAGTTGTTTAAAACTTGGGTTCTAATTTGGATAACTAATATAACTGTATTAAAAAATATATTGCTTTACATAGAATAACATTCATATGTAACAATAATAAGTATAACAAATTTCATTCAGAAACCTCTATAAAAAATCACAATAAAAACCGAGCAGAACCGACGCGAGCAGACGTCAACAAAAATTGGACATGCAGTGAAACGCAATGCACATCTAATATTATAAGCAAAATTGAGAACCCCAAAAGCCAAGTTCCTTTGTCATAAACTACGAGTATATTATAATAGTGGATGGAATAATGCCAAAATCTCATAGAGATCTGTCATGACAAAAGCTAATGCTGCCAAGCCTGCTACCAAATTAATTCAGTACAATAACAATTAAGGTGACACAATGGGGATCGTCCCATCTTCCTGAACCTTACAGAGATCTTTGTCCTTAATTCCACATTAAACCCGGGATGATTTTAATCTGTGGAAGACGTTTTGTTTGCTTTGTTAAAAGATCACACGTTAAAAAATACGACTATTAAACAAAAGAACTGATCAAGAAGATCATTCTATTACGGCTAAGGAAGGATTCATATTATTAGCCATTATTATTATAATCCAGAAGTTTCAAAATAAAATTAATGCTTTTATCTTCTGCATACAATTTATTAAATTATTAATATTGGATTTTGAAAATGAAAATATTAGAAAACAATAATTATTATACTCATAACTTATAATTTCTAGATGAGTTAGTTTATTAATATAAACCAGATAAATAAAATTGAATTTTTCAATTAATGTTTTAGCGTTTCTATTTAAATCATGCTACAGGATGTTATTCTGTCACGCAAACAGCGTTTGTTTTAATAATACGATGTCAAGTAAAGGAAGAAGATATAATTTCTAAAAAGATGCGTTTGCTAGATGAAGCTGTAACGATAAGACACCTACATGATTATCATAATAACATCAATTTTATAACATAATACGAGCGATTACTTGACTCGGAAAACTTCAATTACGCGTAATTTACCTTAACGTATGTAATAGCTGTAAATCAAGAGCTCGTTAGTGTAACACACCTGGATTTAGCTGCTTGTTACAGAATGTTGTCGGTCTCGACAATTTTACACTTCTCATCTTACTAATCTGCAGTAACACTTACAACGTTTTCAATTTACTTCTCAGACGTTACATTATTGAAAAATTTATGTTAATTCTCTTCTTAAATACTGATGCTGTGACGCTGATCCGTAATAAAAGTATTACTAGATACATATAAATATCACAAATCATTTCGAACGAACTCGCATTTCATTCGTCACCGAACAATAAAACTGGCCACGAAACTCGACAAAAAGTTGACAATATTTTAATAAATGTCGAATAGCTTTTGTCGCTCGAAAAACCTTCCTTTTGTGATTTAGACATCGGGACAAAGCATCCGCATAAACATTCATAAAAAGTTAAGCATTCCCATTTTTTCCTCTCTGATTCCCTTCCCTTTAAGGGATGTACCCACTGATTTGCATCAAATATTTAGCTAGTTATAATATGCGGAGACGATAAAGCATATGCGATTTTAATAGCTAATTGTTTCACCGCATAAGGCTTTGGTGCGCAATTACGCTTTAGAGCAAGTGATATTTGTTGTGACTCTGATTTAAGCTATTTTGTAAATGGAATTTATTCGTATGTCTCTGACTTGGTAATTGTTAAATTGGTTTCACTGTTTTAAATGCCAACTAGACTATCTATCTATTAGTCATTTTATGTCCCTTATCGTTTATGTAATTTACTTCATGTCCGTGTTAATTAAATATTTTTAATAACTATACATTAATTTATATATAATAAATAAACGCATCACACTCAACGGCCCCCATTAAGGTCTTATGACCTTGTGTCGGGAGTCCGGAAACATACACAACACTAACACAAACACCCAGACCACGACAAACATGCGTATGGCCAATTTTCCGTGAGCGGGGATCGAACCCGCGACTGTTAGCGCTACAGTCAGTTGCAGTGACCACTGCGCCAACATGTCTGTCGTAATAATAATACTGACATAACAAAATTTTTTAATAAAATATGTTTTTTTTTTTATGTTTTACATACGTAGATACAAAACTTAGAGCAGCAATAATTGGCGTAAATAAATTCCTAGTAAAAGATTCAGTTGCCGGATAATTTGCTTGAGAAGCTTATTCTGCGGGTAAATGATAGAACATCAATAGAGCAAATTTTCTATAGCAGCCTCAATCCTTGATCCATTGTAATCGCACACGTGTGTCGCAAAACTTCGACTAATTCCCTGCAACTGTTGAATGCATCAAGAGATTTTAAACCTTATAACGCTCTGCAAGAGGTCCGTTTCGAATTAAAGACCAATTGCTTTGTTAAAGGCACTGTGAAATATATGGAATAGGCTTAAAGACTAAAAAAGAATAAGTTTTATACCTACCACGCCGAAGCGGAACGAGTGTTTTGTTAGTGTTTTAATAGAATAAAAATGTTGTTTCGAAATAAGAAAATAAATTTGAATGTAAATATATTATTATTATGAAAAAAGAGAATTAGGAACTTATAGGAAACTATTATAAAATCTGAAGAAAAAAAGATTTTATAGGAACAGGAAAATTAAAAAATCAAGATTGGTAAATAATTATTGGTGGTTGGAAATTCAGAGGGTGATCGACTCACAAATAAGTTTAAAAAATAAATGGCAATTGAAATGTTATGAAAATATATCAACTTTTATAATATTTGAATTTGCAAAAGTTCGCTTTCAATTCTCTAAAAACCGATCATTAATTGTTGTCCAATTAAAACATCTTAATAACAGGGGAAAGTTATTTCATATTATAAAATCTCCGGCATATATTTTTGTTCATTTAAGTATCTATAAAAAAGACCTTAGCGCTTTGGAATAAGCAACAAATTCGTGTAACAATATTAAAGAACGTTTATCCAAGGGCACATTTGCAGACCGAGGGTAGACACAAAGGCCCAGGACGCGGGGTGGGACAATGACGGGTATTGAAAGTTCTCTAAAGGGCACATGGTACCTTTAAATAATGGCCAGCAGAATTCGACCTGACGTGCCTCGGTTATTGAGAGAGACATTTTTTGTGCTATTTTTGTCATACGACCTAGCCCCTAGGTCGAGGACAAAATACTTGAGAAACGTTGGGTTGATATCATTTCGAAACGGTGTGTTAAAAGTGGTAACACATTTAAAACATTTGGTTTATTGATTATTCTATAAAAAATATTTATATTATGTTAGATTGCGATTTCTTCTGAACTTAGACTAATATTTCTGATCTTATTGCTAGTAAATATGTTATTTATGTTAACGGTCTTTTAACGTTAGAAGTAGAACAATAAAAATTACTTTTGAATTCATTAGTTACCTGTTTTAATTTAAACAGAAAATCAACAACGATAACAGTTAAATTATCTTCTAGTAAATTGTAAAACAGCTATCAGTTCCACTGAAATGTACCAGTTCCCGCGGTCACGACTAACCCAAACAAGTGTCATTATAAGTTGCTAAGCTCGTATCATTATTTCTACGCTTCGTCATTAAGACCGTTTCTGTTCCCATCTAATGAGTATTCATTATTTTGTTTCAGGTAAGTGGAATGGCTCCATTGATGACAGATATCATAACATCTACATTATTAAGTATTCTTTTCACATTATTTTTAATACATTTTTCGAAGTAAAGTAATTTAATTGTGAAAGCAGCGGAAAAGCCAATTCTGCTGATAGCTTTTCCATTTCGATCATCACCGAATCGAATTATGACTAAATGTATTTCGCGAATCTCAAAAACGATTAGCTATAGAATCTTTCGTTTTACAATTTTAAACGATTGGTCCAAATTGACACTTTTGCTTTTGTAATTTTTTACGAAGCAATTAAATAGTAAATACCGTTAAATAATTGGATGCAGATAAGCAATAATGTGTCAACCCCTTAAAAAGTAAAATTCTGAGATATTGATCTATTTTGATATTTCGTTACCTATTTAACATTATTCAAAAAAATTTAAAGTCATTAAAACTAAATAAGTATGGAAAAAAGTTACTTAATGTAATGTTTCGAATTCAAGTACTCCATATTTATCAATTTATACAATAATCTCAGATACTTGAAAAACTTATTATTAGATAACACATTAAATATATTAATCTGCGCTTAATTCAATATACCTTTTATCAAAAGAGAAAACAGAATGTGAATATAACATTACCTTAAAACAAACTGATTAAGAATACCTTTGACATCTTTAGACACCATTTTCTAAAAATGAAGTCCGTGTGGCTTGACGCAGTATTGCTTATCAGCGTCCAATTATCATATGTAAACGATTACATACTTGTCAGTAGCAGTTACTACAATAACAAGCGTAATATTAGTCAGTACAATGGTATATATATCGAGCTATTTTAGTACAGGATAACCTTGGATATTAACGTCAACTGCTATTGTTCTCGTGATTTCTATAATAGTAACAACATATAATCGTTTATTGATTGCAGTAAAGATTTTAACTATAAATGGACGCTGATATGCAATAATATGTCAAGCCACACGAACTTATTTCTTTCTTAATCAATTTGTTTGAAGACATTCATCTTTTCTTTTCTATTTTGATAAAAGGTGTAATGAATTAAAAGCAGACTGATATATTTAACGTGTTATCTAATATTAAGTTTTTTAAATATTTGAGATTCTTATATAAATTCCAAAATATGGAACGCACTTAAAACTCGAGACATTAAATTAAGACACTTTTTCCGTACTTATTTCGTTTATATAACTTAAAATTATTTTTAATATTGCTAAACACACTACAAAAATACATCAATATCTCCGAAATTGACTTTTTGTGAGTTGACACATTATTGCTTATCAGCATCCAAATAATATTTATATTTCATTTAAAAAAAAAATTAATATCGACTACAATTCAATTACCTATTTCAAATATTCATATTTTACTCAAAATCATTTGAAAAACTCAATGAATAACTTGTAAATATGTTTATAAAGGGCTATTTAATAACCTTAAAGATTCTGCTTTAATATTTTCTTGGATGCGTATCTCCATATCTTAATCTTTTAACTACTTCGTTACTTACTTATTAAATGTCGCGACCTCCCTCTTTGCCTTAATATGTAAAGGCTCCGGTCTTATTATCTTTAGAAATATCTTATCTGATAATAATCAGCTACCCCTTTGCCTTAATTAGTTCCCTTATTAAATCCCTTTAACCTACTGCTGCTGGTTTGCTACTGGTTTTTCTTTAACGAGTTTCAAAGATCGGATGACATTAATTCAAAACTCGTAAATTATCGAATTAAAATTTGATTATAAATCGGTGAATTATTCAAAAACGCATGTTTTAAAGATTAGCTTAATTTCTTTTAATGTTGTCCGAGTTTTATATCACGTTGTTAAAATCTCGATAGCATCAATAGTTTGATCGTTTACATATTTATTAAATAATTGTCTTCTGAAATTGAAATTGATATGAGATGACCTAATCGTTGTTAGAACACGCCGATCTCAACCAGCTATAACGATTCAGACATTCGCCAACCCGCTGTGAAGCAGCGTTATGGATTAAGGTCTAAATCTACTCCTATCCTATTAGGATGGGAGGCCTATGCCCAACAGTGGGACACTTACAGACTTTTACTCTACTGTGCTACTGATATGAAAAAGAACTTATTTTAAACCTTACACTTATGAGGTTAAATTACTTTTAAGTTACCTAAAATACATATGCACTAAATCTATAAAGAACAGGCGTTCTTTCCATATTGATCTCGTAAAGTCATGAAATCTATCCCTTTATATTTATTGAAAGCATTCTCGGCGTTCCCTTCGAGCCTGAAGATAATGTGCTCGATAAAGCACCGCCATCTTCAAGTGTTTGCTTTGACGAGATTAGATACGTCATCCTCACATATCTGGTCATGGCTGATTCGCTGAGACTAATGACCTGTGTGCATTTTGAGGAAATGGGTCTTGAAAGTTTGTCATCTTTAAAAATCATTTATCTACTTAAGCTCGAAGTTAGGAGCAGTCAACTAAAACAATATTAAGTGATTATTCATCGAAAAATATCACTCTTCTTATAGAAGTAATTTAAAATATTAAGGTTATATTAAAATGGTATTGAGAATAGCGTCATTATTAGAAAGTACATATGTAAACATATTTCTTTCTAATCATTATCTATATTATTTTCATCTCATTTCTGCATTAACAAAAATGATTTCCCATAATCCTTTATTAAAGACACTTAATCGGTTTTAGTAAAATTGTATCTCCCGTTGCTCTGATAAGCAACCAACTCAAATGACACTCGATAGCTAAGTTCTTATAAGAACCCCTGGTTCCAGTTACAAATACTTCTAATGCCCACTAATCCCAGCCATTCTCTTATTAAAAGGAACATTGGCACACGTAATCCTATAAATAATACATGAAAAAACATCATAAGATTTCCTGGCGAGTTGTTTGTATTGAATTAGTACTACTAGTGTGAGAGTGATAAGATTATATCACTAGTATCGTAGCATACTATTTCAATTTAAATATTTATTTTTTGTGATTTTGGAAGTTAATTTAATTTATCTCCATCTCTTCTTCCAATTTGTTTGTAATTGCGGACTCTAAACTTACTGTATCAAAAGATAACTATTGCGATTTTTGCGCGTGAATTCCAACGAACTTCTAGCAAGTCTATTTAATTTATCTGTTTCATTACAAGATATGGAGTAAGTTTAATAAATTTCATTCCTCCGTCTGAGAGTATCTTTCTCACAAAATACAACCGACATTTCTTACGAATTCTATATTTTCGCGGCAAAGTAAGCAATTCTTATATACCATTTGCTTCAGGCGGATATGTAAATAATGGGATTATAACTCCATATATTAGGTTTTTATATACATTTTATTGCGATACCGAGATACATGATGATGTGAATAATAAATAATGTGCTCTAAAACCAAATTCAATTTTAAAATTCCGATGCTGTATATAATTTCAAGAAGCTTATCTCTCTCGATAGGTTTTTATTCAGTGTCATAAATTTCAAGTGCATTTTATAGCGTTCGAAGTGAAAAACATAAAAATGTCGTCGATGTTAAAATAAATTTAAGCATTGTTTTAATAAAAAAGGGAAAACGATATTACGAAATTTAAAACGAAAAAATATGTATTTTAAAAATATCGCTTTAAAGATTTTCATGCCCGCTATTTTTATGATTACTGTTTAAACTTTTTTATACATTTAATATTATATAAAGTCATTGCACTCTTCGTAGAACGTAATGCCAAAAATTTAACAATTCTATTTTCGTCAGTTGAATCTTGATTTATTTCAAAGATTATACATAAATCATCTATCAGAAATTGTCCTGCTGCAGTTGGACTATTTATTATCGTTTTAAAGTCTTTCATTTTTATGAGACATAAATTTTCCATATCGGTACGTATTCCACCACTCGTGAACATAAAAATGATTTAAAATAGATATTTAACCGATAAACTAAGAATGACCCTTTAGAAAACTTTATGTATATTGTAAACTAGCAGCCCTTCGCGGTTTCATTCGCCTTTGTGGTTACTGCTCCCGTATGAGTCGTAGCGTGATGTAATATAGCCTTTAACGTTCCTCTATCAATGGGCTATCTAATGCAAAAATAATTTCTCAAATCGAATTAGTAGTTTCAGATATTACTTCTTATATATAAACTTACAAACAAATTTTACCTCTTACAAATGTGTTACTAATAAGTAAAAATTAATATTTAACGTATAAATGAAACGATTACGACTTTTCGCGAATTAGAATCTACTAGATTTTTTTTTTTTTTCGCTGGGGAATGCATTTACGCATCCCGCCTAGACAGTTAGACGGGTATGTGGGACTCCTGCTGAGACATAGAGCACCAGTCTACCCACTAAAACCCAGCGGTACCCTCATCGTCTTTATTGGTCGCCACGGGATCGCTGACGCATGCTACCGTGAAAGAATCTACTAGATAGCTAGAAACATGAAATTTCCAATAATTTGATTCATTACAATTTTTCATTATAAAATAATTCAGTTCGATCATTAAATCGATATTTTCTTTTCTAACTCTTATGTTTGGCTAGAAATACACCATATTTTTCTGATAAATATGACAAGTACAGAAGAATAGACTATATATAGTACTTTAAGAAATGATTCCTCTTTATTACGCTTGTTTAGAGATTGAGATATTCTTTAAGCCTTCCCTTCCATAGTATACATTAGAATTATAGTAATATCAATCAAAAACAATGAGTTTGGTTGACCGGTAAAAACGTAGGCATACAAAGATCATTTTTAAATTTTGTATTAGCATGGATTCGGTACATAATATGTAAATTATTTTACTAATTTAAAGGAAAATTTAACGTAAGCAAAGAGAAAAAAGACGTCAACAAATTATCTGAATACACATGATTATTGAAGCAAATAAACCTCAGTCATGTTTTCTTAACAAAAATAAAGAACGTGAAAACAAGTATTCGACTCATCCGCGACAACAAACACAATTTGGCTTTCACATACGCATTACTCTAAAATCAAATAGGCAAATATTGATAAAAGGCAACGCCGATCGACTTGGCAGATGTCGTATAGCGTCACCCTCCTATAATTTAATGTAGGGGGAAATACAAAAGCTATCGATTCTTTTGTGCCCCTGGGAAATCGCCTCTTCATCACGCTTCTTACGAGATTACCGCAAAACAAGAGTTCAATGTGAAGAACGTTCAAGGTGAATGAGACGGAACAATCGATACTTGTAATTCGTCAAGTCTTAGAATAATAAAATAGCGTAATTGATTAAGTTCTCTGACTTGATCTTGATTGATATTTGAAGATCGGAATTTCAATTTCATACTTCGATATGACTGTAATATTGTTTTTTATTTAGTAATGTAATTTATATCTCTGGTGCTATAATTTTAATTAACTTCTGACCTGTGTTCAAGTGTTGTTTCGGTAGTCAACTCTGTTATATGAAAGCTACTCAATTTATAATTTCTTTATCATTACTTTAATTATTTTTTATTGTGTAAGAAATGTGTAAGTTATTTGTGTCATGTCGTGAATACCTATAATTAGAGGTTCATTTAATTTTATTTACATGTTATTAGCAGCTTTTATTATTGTTGCCTCTGTTAATGTTTATAAATAAATAAATATTCATTCAAAGCTCTATAGGAATGGTTTTAATGATCCATAATAATTAAATTGGCAAAGCAATGTATAACGTTTTGTAAGGTTAGTGCAATAGTTATTTCCTCTCCCTTTGCCTTACAATTCGTTTTAAGATTAATGATCTCGGTTGGCATCATCACGTTTCCTGCAACCACATTGTTTCGTATTCCATCATAATTCTAATTCAACGGCAAACCGACTCTGATTTCCGAATTGACGTTCATAATTAATGGTTTTAGCGTAATCTCCTAATGTTTCTGAGCGAATTGTTGACGAAAATCCATTTGCCGGTCGGAATGAACATCTTGCTTTTAATTAAATCAGTTCCTCGTTAAGGGGTTTTATTTCAATTTAGCGATGAATAATAATTTCACGTTTACACTGTATATAATACAAAATTATATATTTCGTTAAAATTCTTCGTGCTACTTTGAATTACAATAACAAAATTCCTATAGCATATTCGGTATGGAATATTAAAAAAAAACCCTTAATTTTTCATTCAGATCATTTGGGTCTTCAAATCCCTCGAGTTTACTTTTACTTAACGAAACCTTATTCAAAATAAACAGCTTGGTGTAAACGAGGGACGTGCCCAAAATTTTCAGCGCCTCTATATCACTGTATTATTTCCTCTGGTAATAAGAAAACGCGGTCAGGGGTTTTTCATTATGTTTCATCATTCAAACAACTGTAAATGGAAGCATCTGCTCACAATTGAAATATCTAAGCGGTCAAATTTTAAGAATACAAAGAGGTTTTAATTAAAAGTCGCGAACTAAGGATTAAGTTTTTTTTTTTTCAAAAGAAAGATCTCAAGACGAAATCAGTTTTTCTATAGAGCTTAATCAAGAAATTGTCTTTGAAATATAAACGAAAACTTTCAAGGAAGACCGAGAAACGTCTCGATGCTTAACTCTATTCATTACGGCTAAAAATCAAAGATGAATAGACCGCGCAAGCCTTAACAAAACAGCACAAAGATATTCTGAAGTTTTTTCTTTATTTCCTGCCATGAGTGTATTGAATTTCACTCCCACACAATTCGAAGTGAAATGAATATTTTATCCACTGCAGAAAGAATTGTGATATCGAGATATTTTGCTTCATTATATATGTGAAAACATTTTCTATAGGGACCTCTTTATATTGGAGTATCCAACAATGCGCGAACTCAAAAATCGTTCGTACGTTATAATCGACACCCACGCGGGATCGCTTACCCATTATTGCATATACTTGACAAAAATGTTTATTACTGAAATCGAAGGTTTTCTTAAGAATAGAATTATCGATTGCATCATTTGTTAATGTTCTTATATTTAGCAGAAATTTATTACCTGTTAAATGTATTTTTCACGACTGCCCACTACTTGATTCAAAAAAAGAATGTTATATTGACATGTATATGGATGAGAGTTTTAGTCTACTAAAATAAAATTATTATATACTTTCTAAATGCTAAAAAACTAATGCGCTAAAATCCATACTTTAGTCTGCAAAACAAAGTCTAGGAAAATTTTGCTTAGATTTTGTTAGTAAATTATTACTTTATATATATTTAATTTAATTGAATATTTTTACAGTCTTATTTTGTTGCGTCAAATGTATCTTTAATTACGTTTAAACAGACGGTATTCTGAAATATTTTCAGAACATTGATAACTTAATAACTCAGTATATTATCGCTTTTACATAAATCTTTTTAGTTGGCGACTATAAATCAGATTTTAGAGTTAATAATGTTATTATATGGCGCAGGCGTAACAGGTTACTGAGCAACATTTGTTTTGGTCAAAGTGAGGTAGTGGATTTGTGGGACATTTGTACTTTATGTGTTTTATGATACGGTATCGTAACATTCACATAATTTGTTAACAAAACTTAACATTGTTTCATAAATGCAACACGCTCAAATCTAAGGACTTTCCTTCAAAGTAACTTCTGTATCTTTCAATATTATTATTGTTTCTAAATTGATTGAAGTAGCTTTGATTACTAATAGTATTAAATAAGATTTAGTTTGACTTAATAATTGAGTTTTGCCTTACACGGTTGAGATATAGGCTATAAAACATTATACTGTAACTCTAGAAGCAGTAACCATTCTTAAAAACCGATTCGGCAAACTCTAGGACAGTGATAAACACAACCGCAAGACTGCTAGTCTATTTAAAAAATATTTGCAAATTGAAAATAACATGCAACTAAATGTATTTAGTAATTCTAAGCGGATGTAACTTTCGTGCTATGATCGACGAATTCGTCACACGTGATCCGCGAATTATCGGAACTAATCTCATGATTGAAATGTAATTGGCGAAATCACATCGGAATGCGTACGAAATCATCAGACAGAGGTCATTCAAGGTCAAGGATGGTTGTTCAACTAGGAATTGAAACTGTTGACACCTTCTTCCGTATAACCCACCTGTTCGATTGAAGTATTTAATTAATAGGTGTTAGTGTATCTATTAAGATATTTTAATGATACTTTTTGTCATATGTTTTCTGTTGATATCATATGCTATCGTATGATCTAATTCTTAGTAACAATATTGGAATAGTGTTGTTCCTTTAACATCGAATATGATTTTAATTAATTTCTTAAAAATGTAAGTGCCCGACTTTTATCACTACTAGAGTTTTTGAGGGAGAAGGAAGTCTTACTCCCTCCGCAATTCATTCCCTTACATCCTATTCCTTTTTACCCTACAGTCCTTTTTTAATCTGGCAACGAATTTGTTTTTTCTCTGGTGTTACAAATGTTCGTGGACGGTGCTATAATTTAACAGCAGGTAACCCACCTGCTCGATTGTCCGTTAATTTTATAAAAATCATCATTAGGGTGTAAATGCTTTCAGTTTTTAGAAATAAAGAACCATGTCATATTTTCAATCTGGAGGGTTATTGCGGTGAGCTTCTACTACATATATTTTGATATATTTTGACAATAGATTTATTACGTTTTCGTACAAAAATCAGAAACATCATCAGGGAATCTATATCGCGTTGCGATAGCGATAGCGCATTCATAATGGCACCTGCAGGATTAATTTCCTTTAACAGAAATATAAATAAGATAATATCAGTAACTTTTCAACCATTATACGAAAAGATTGTAAACAAGATATGAATGAGTACTCATGTCGTTAATGTTTTTTTGTAGTCTGTGCATAAATATGTCTGCAATAAGCAAGGACCGTATGACAAACAAGAGCAAGTTGCCATATTAGTCAAAGGGCATATCGTTTTAATAATTTCCTGGTTAACGTGTGACGAGATCGTATTGATAATTTATATAACAATTATAGTAGAATTGTATTTAAAACAACAATACTTTTAAATCGTAAAGTAACCTCCTGTAAATGTCACCCTGCTGAGCAAAGAAGTCCTCTCCTAAGGAGAAGGTTTAGCTTAGATTAAGCTTAATCCACTATTTCGGTTTGGTGGATGTGTCAGAATTGCTACCAGCATATTTTGGTTTCCTGACGATGTCATCCTTCACCACCAAGCTCGAGATGAATTTAAGTACAAATTTAGCACTTCAAAACTTACCAGTACTAGCCGGGGTTTAAACCCACGACCATGTGCATGGAAATATTACTGATTTATTTCTAATATTAATTATATATTTTTACAAAAAACTTTAACACAACACAAAAGCGCAATAAACGCAAAAGTTCTCTTAATTTAGTCTTAAAAACTCACATGTATAGTAACACAATTCAGCTATAAAAACCATGTGTACCTAAGGTTTTTACCACTAGACCACTTACCATAAAATCTCATCTTGTTCAATTTCCAAAGATGAGCAAAGAACTGAATTACCACCAAGACTATCTATCTATCTATACGCTGCTTTATCTTTTTTATAAGAATACGATAAAAAAATCTTTACTAGCTAGTTGTCCAGGTTTTGCGGCATCATATTAATATACATCGATCATAAAGCGGCGCCTACGTGAGCCCTAATTGAGCGAAGGAGCCATTTAATTGGCTCCTTTTTATTAAATAGCCTAGGCATTCACGGAACGACCTAGAGCCTAGACTGGCGTTAGAGATTTTTTTTTAATTACATACCTGTTTATTAACATATAATAACCTATTTAACAGTTTATTAAACATGCCAGAAACATTACACAGATACATATATGTCACGGGAAAAGTAAGTTTAAAAGGTATACTTATCCCTAGAAGAGATTTCTTCCAGTATACCCGAGAAAGAATAAATGTAGACAGAAACAGTAACAGGTAGATAGGCAGGTTTCCAGGTAATTATAATGAAACTAGGTATTTGTCTTTGCTTTAGCGATTTACTAGATTAATTTGAGGCTTAGCTGTGGCCTGTAACTATACCCCGTACACGGGATACTTCGGCCAGAAGATGGACGTGAAATAACTAATGTTAACGTGAAATAGCTAATGTTAACTTTAAGATGGGTGTGAAGTAGCTTTTCATACGGTGAGTGAGAGCCGGAAACCCTTTCGTCGTTAGTTTCCTTATTCTCTATTCTCTTTCCTCCTTTTACGCAACGCATCTGTAGCTCTTCTGGCCTGCAAATATTCATGGCGGTGATCACTTAACAAAATGTATTCTTGCAACTCGTTTGCTGCCTATTTTGTATGTAAAAAATACTAAAGTGAACAGTGAACATATTCTGATGAAAATGTTCTAAGTCAGTCTAAACAAACATGTCATTCAAAACGTTAAATGACAAATATAACAGAGACTATTCCGGAAATTGCAACGGGACATCCATTAAATACCTCGAGTGACGGGGAGGGGTTTTTGGTCAACGTGAATATATGAACAATTCTTGCAATCCATAGAACGAAAATGTGACATATTGTGTAACGCTTCTAGTCGAGTTGGAAGCCAATAATTGACTGAAAAAAAGACAATAAAAAAAACCGACAACCTACTTATAAAGACCATTTCAACGAGCCCCAACACGATACTCGTGCTGTAAGTTGGTGATGCATACGTCAAACTTATAACAACACCCGTATTTATTGGTCGGGGATTAAAAAAGAAAAAAAAATTGTGACTTTTTTTTGTACCTTCAAAAATTTCTCTGGAATAAGATTTTACATATCCTATTCAAATGTAATACTGAAAGGACGAATATATATTAAATTACATAAAATCATAGCCAATCGTAAATTAAACTCGAGAGACACTAACGCCCTGATTTATTTATCAATTGTGTTACTAATCTCAAACATATATCATACGGGACAATAACGCCGTGTTAATGGATAAACATTTAATATAATATAGCCAAACAATAACTTATATAACGAGTTTCTTAAATTACTATAGTTTAATAAAAAAGTTTTACATTAATGGCATTCTGACCTTATTTCTTCAATTGTTATTCCATAATTAAATTACGATTTTTGATCTTTAAAATGGTATCATGTAACTAATTTTATTAACACATAGATAAAAGGTTAAATACATTAGTTATTAGGTAATGTGAATAACTAGTTGCATTTTAAGTTAAAATATCCAATGCATTTTGAACTTGAAAAGCGGTAAAAACTATTGACATTACACATAGTTGAGCAAAATCAAAAAAATGCTATTAAAATGCTTATATCCTGTTGATGTTGATGAATTCAAATCGAATCACCGATAAAGAATTAAAATCGATCGAATCTATAATATATATCGATACTTTCACAACACTACTAACAAAAAGGTTACCGACTGTTTTATCGATCACAAATCGAGCATAAACATTTTAGAGTCAAACAAAATACCGCAGTGACAGTAACATAAAAACTAGAAACTTGCAACGATTACTCGCTGATCTACAATCTGATCTATCAAGGTCAGACCGGTAATACATTAGCTTTAACGATTACCAACAGATGTTCGCGGTAATAAATATTACCACCTTAACGAGCACGCCGTTTCTAGTAATTAAAAATGTAAATTCCAGTTAGACCATATTCGGAATCCATAGAAGATACCCGCTAAGGGTTAATGGCGCTTAACGAAATTATGCAGTATTTAATTCATTCGTTCAAAATTCATTTAGCAACGGCGGTGAGATTCTTATCTTTTTCATGTTTGTTGATCTTAAGAAATTATTAATTCACGTAACGGTGTAATTCTTATGTTACCGAAACATCGTTTAGAAATTTTCGACCACTTTTTTAACTAATTCAAACTAATATTACAAATGAGAAAGCTTGTAAGTTTGTATGCGTATTTTTAATTCCTGTTATGGATTTTAATGAATTTCGAAATAGAGGTAGCTTAAATCCTTTTTTTTATTAAAATAGCAGACAAACGAGGTCACGACAGTCGTGTTACCTGATGTTAAGTGATCTCCACCGCGCATGGACAGTTGCAGCACCAAAGGAGTAACAAATGTGTTGCCAACTTAAAAGTAATAGTAGGAAGTAAGGAAAGAATGGAGAATTATCTAAAATTAACGCACAGGCTAGTCATATACTTGTAATCAAACGAATTTGACCGCGAGTCTCAGCTATTATTTTACACAGAATACAATTCAAATTTTGGATTAGTTCACACAATACACCTATGCGTCTTCGTTTATGCATTGAATAGGCTTCAGTCTAAATAGATAACATCACGCGAGCGAACACGGGAGTCGTAAATATAACATGAAGGACAGTACAATGCGTGAATTTTATAGCATTTTTATTTTACGAGGACCACTAAAACATTTTCGTCCCTACAATAAAATAGTCTGGCGTTTTTTTACGGCACCTGAACATAAAATGCATGTTTTTAAAGTAAATTTAGCGAAAAACGTCCAAATGAGCGATTCTTTTGAAGCTTTATTGCCTGTGACGTAGTGGATTTATGAAAGTTATTTTTTTGTATTGATAACCAACGAGGTATGACTCTGAAGTTAATTATTATACGCAGACATTTAAGATGATCATTTGTATGTATACTTTATTACGGCTATTCTTCTTAATAATTAATTGGCTTAAAAATATTGGTAGATTCAAGTTCAATATGAAGAAATAAAGATATAGGTAGATACTTCCAACAAGCTATAAATTCTTGACGTGTTAATTAAATAATGACTTAGTTATTAGTATTTCACTAAATATAATTTTTTTCGGTGCACAATAAGGACTATTTATTGTTAATGTCTGTATTTTCTTCTTTTTTTGTACCTATTTTGTGTAAATCTGTGGTGTGAATCTAAATATAGGTTATCTATCTATCTTATTGTTTATTAAAACAAATTAAGCTTAATTACTTTAAAAACCTTAAATAAAGCAAAATTATAAAACGAATTCATAAATTAAATGAATCTAAACAGCTAATTTGTAATCAGACAATTATTCCCGTTATATATTTTATTTGCCAATACAATTACTGGTTTAAGTGGGAACGTAATATTAGTCATTTTCAGATTTCCATAATATTCCATGAAAGTCTTATTGTTATTCTGTTATTACAAAAGACGGAATACATTATTAATATTACGATAGATAAACAAGAATTGTCAAAATTTATTAACTTTGAAATGTACTTCGATTATACGTATATTTGTTTGTAACAGATGGCCGTATGATAATGAAGAGCGTGTAAAACGTTGGGTAGTGATTCATTATAGATATACATTATTTGGACGCTGATATGCAATACTGTGTCAAGCCACACGGACTTCATTTTGAGAAAATGGCGTCTAAAGATGTCAAACCTATTCTTAATAAATATGTTTGAAGAAGTATATATCCACCTTTTCTTTCAATTTTTGATAAAAGGTATAATTAATTAAAAGCAGATTGATATATTTCATTTAATATCTAAATAAGAAGTTTTTCAAATAATTGAGATTATTGTATACATTGCAAAATATGGAACGCACTTAAAATTCGAAACAATTAATTAGGAAACTTTTTTCCGTACTTTTTTAGTTTATATGACCTTAATTTTTTTGAATAATGTTAAATAGGTGATGCAGTATCAAAATACATCAATATCTCAAAATTTGACTTTTTGTGGCTTAACACATTATTGCTTATCAGCATCCATTTATGAGAATGTAATTGAAAAAGAATAAGTACACATTGTCATTATTTTGTTATGAACAATTTACGAGTATGTAATATTCGACTTGAAAATATATTAACACATAACTTATCAACTTATAGTACGAATTTTATAAATCTTTGAAAATTCAATAACGCAATATGCAACCTATGCCTGTATGAAATTTATACAGATACTATTTAATCTGCGGTCATGCGATCACCAAATCTAATAAAAATAAAACGTTAAATAAAGAGTATCTTAAACAAAATATTTTACTAATAGCTCTCTTGCGGTTTCATTCGCGTTTATGGTTGCTGCTTCGCTTCTATGAGACGTAGCGTGATGTAATATAGCCTATAGCCTTCTTCAATAAATAAACTATCCAACACAGAAATATTTTTTCAATTCGAACCAGTAGTTCCTTAGATTAGCGCGTTCAACAAACTCTTCACCTTTATAATATTAATATACATTTAATAAATAAAATACGAAAAACCATATTCTAAGCTGACCTTAATAATTTAACACAACCGAGTTTTCTTCACTCCATCGATAAAATATCGGTTACCGGTGTTATAAATAAAACAACTTGTTTTACTGGCTGTGTCGTACTTGTCTCACAATGACAATAGACCAAAGATTGATGTCCTATGTCGAATTGCCGGCGTAGGTAGTGCATTCCGTTCTGTGTGGGCCAAATAACATCTGTGTAAATTCTTCGTGTTGAAATATATTTATTGGCCCCGGACGATACTTCCTTAAACTGATTTCGAAAGTGTTTTACGATTATAACCTTTCGGATAAGTGTAGCATAATTCAAAGGTTTTGATTGCATCGTCAATTTTGACGTTTATTTATTTTAAAATTGATTTGCTACTTATAAATTGAAAAGGAGATGAAAGTGTAAGGATGTAGTTTATGTGGCGATGGATTTATGCATGTTTTACCTGTGTCTTCTGGTTTCACGGGTGTTTATGGTTTCTTGTCTATGTCTGTATGTCATGACGTGATATCGTAATGTAGTCTATAACAATGTAGAATAAATAAACCATTTGATATAAAAATAATTATTGCAATCGAACTTATAGATCGTAAAATTATTTCGTTAATTAAAAAAAATATATAAATATCGTATAAGTAAGTATTTTAAGTGTATATAATATAGAACTCAACGATTATTAGTGCATTTAAATAAACCCTTCAGCGTCAAGAATAAATTAAGAATACACTTCTAACCGATAAACAATTTAATACCTTCTCTTCCAATTTTTGTATAGTCCCTAAAATAATGCAATGACAAAAAGAAACAACTTCAAAGAGTTTTGTTCGGAACACAATGATCTCGGATAGGGCCGACGCCGCGATGCCGGCAGATAGCCAGTTCGAGCCCGGACCACGCAAATATTTGCCTCTAATTACCCACACTAAGCTGCACGGTTTTAAGGCCGAATAAAAGAAGATAAGGTTTTGCATGCAAATTTAGATACCGAGTTTTTTATGCTAATAACGCGGAGAAAGTCGGTATATATTAGTGGTAGGGTTTGTTTACAAATCGGATTTTGTAACGATATTTGGATAATAATATTCTTTGTGTTCTTCATGTTAGTACCTACAATAAAAACTTTAAAAAAAAAACAAACCGACTTCGAAACCGAAACAAGTATACTAAAAAGTAAAAAATAAATACTTTCATCATCAACTCCACTTCATTAAATGTGGTTTTTCGAAAGCAAATGAACGAGTTACTATCAAAAATCAAAAATACCAAAATCGGTATAGGTTTGCCTATAGTATTAGAAGAGTTCCCTCGATTTCTCCAGAAAACCATCATTAGATCCTAAGCTGATTACAAACAAAAAAAAATTCAAAATCGGTCGACAAACGGCGAAAAATCGGTGAACAAACATAAAAAATACATACATCCGAACATAGAACGTCCTCCCTTTTCGAAGTCGGTTAAAATAGACGAAGCTTTGAATCCACTTATAGCGTGTACATGAAACTTAAAATGAAGAAATATTTTCAATAGAAAGTAACTGTTTTAAGTAACTTACCGTTACCGTTATCTTCTACTTGTTACATTTGTATGACTTTGTGAAATGATATTGCATTGCTATAAAATACGCAGTTATACTTAAACGCTAATTAATTTTAAGTTGGCTATAAATCTTTTGCCATCTTTGTTCGGCACATTATTTTAAGGCTCGCACCTGCACCTGCAACTCCTCTAATGTTACAAATGTTCATGAGCGACAGTACTCACTTAATGGCTGGTTCTGCCTGCGTTTTTTTTATAAAAAACTAGCAGTTTCTCGCCGCTTCGCCCGCGTATACATACTTAGTAATTTAATACTTAACAAACTTTTAACGATCTTTTTTAGGGGTTTGATGATTGATTTTCAAAAATCCTTTCTCTTTCTTTCTGCACACTTATGACCATTGTGTAAAATTTCATGATTCTAGATCCAGCGGTTTCAGTTCTGTGAATATGCCACCAGTCAATTTTGATTTTTATCTATATAGAGACACATAAAAGCTACTTCAATGTAAGTTCCTTATTTTGCCGTCACACTCTCAACTCCATAGCAAAATACTCGAATGTCAAAATAAAAAGCAAATACGAAATATCATCCGATTAACAAAAGGGAATTATTTGGTAATCCGTCCTTGACTATCGAGTTTTATTGTCAGCAAATCAAATTGTGAGATTGGTCCGTAGTTGCCGTCTGCCACGCAATCGCCACCACTGAGAACAGTCACGATATCACATTTAGCTTTACCTTCAGTACTATTAATATAATATATCATTCATATGGATGCTGATAAGCAATAATGTGTCAACCCACAAAAAGTAAAATTCGGAGATATTGATGTATTTTGATACTGCTTCACCTATTTAACATTATTCAAAAAAATTTGAAGTCATAAATACTAAATAAGTACGGATAAAAGTTGCTTAATTGGTTCGAATTTTAAGTGCGTTCCGTATTTTGCAATATATATCAAATATATGAAAAACTTTTTATTAGATAATAAAAGAAAAGATGGATATAATACTTCTTCAAACATATTTGTTAAAAATAGGTTCAACATCTTTAGTCGCCATGTTCTCATAATGAAGTCCGTGTGGCTTAACACAGTATTGCTTATCAGCGTCCATATAACAAAACCACTTAAACATTTTAATAATATTTCACAATCTTAATTTCATTTCTAATTAACTTATTACATAACAATGCTAATGACACAAACAATACGTTCGACTTTAAACAAAGCATAACAAAAACAATAAATGTAAAACATTTTTATTGATTATTTTTATTACATGCCATTGTAGAATTGTGTAATTATTATCATATTATGTTGGACGAACAATATGTGTTGCATATCATGTAGAGTTTCAGCTCAATCAGTATCAGCTCAAGTATTTGCACTATCATCTATTCTAGATTTAGTTTTTAAATATTCTTTTTAGGTACACTATCGTAAATCTCATTAATTTCTATTAATATAATAAGTTTTGTTTTGACATTCGATTAATCTAATCTTTTTTTTTATTTGTTTCAGGTGAGTCATCTTGTTACATTTTTAGACCATTTCTGTAAGTGATATTCAGACGAATGCTTCCAAAATGTTTTGTGCGCGAGATCCGGCTACGGTATCCTTTTTTTTATTCAATTTCGAAACAAACAGTAATTACATTACAGTTATTTCATGCGGTAAGTAACAAGTGGCAAGCGGAACGTTCACATTCAGTTCATTTAATATTCACTTCGTTATTTAATTTAATGTTATACTTAAGAATTTTATTTTATTTGTATAATCAATAACATGAATTACCCGAATCTTAAAAGTAGACGTACTTTATAGCTATGTGGTTATCTGTGTCTTTTGACTTAATATTTATTACTATGCCGATCATCAAAGTATCTATAAACCTTTAAGCTAAAGTAAATTACTTAAATAATTATTGTGTTAAATACGTACGCTCTTGAAGAGTATATGCTTACTTACGGCCAGCGCGTTATTTTTTATTTAGAACCCTATGGCCATTTGTCCTCATCTGTTATGTTAAAAAAAACAAACATTCAAATCCTACCTGCACCGCTTTTCCCTTATGGCGTTCCGGTTCGCGCGCTCACGTCATACCTAATTGCAGTAGATTGTTCTAACATATTATCGCTGACCGTGCTGCCCCGTGACGCCATGCCATCTGTTACAATCACCAATTTAACCTGACCTCTCCTGCCTCTCTGTTTTCACATAAATCAATGTGTAACCAGAATTTACAAGTGCTAGGTGGTATTCGTAATGAATGGTCGGTCTTGACAGGATATAGCAATAAACAGTTTTTGCTGATGATAAGTAAAAAATTTCGACATGTTTGAAACGACTATTAAATATATTAATGTCATTTTATTTGCTCGATCTAATCAAATATGATTAGTATTTTTATAGCAGTTTTAAAATTAAACATTTATTTATTTGTAGATCTAGGAAAACTGTTTTGATACCGATAAATCATGCAACGTATGATTTATTTATGATTACGCAACTGGAAGCAATTATGTTTATGTCTGTTTTGCTTAATATTATAATATGAACCAGCGTTGATGTCAGTATATTTCAAGAAGCGTACGTGAGGCGTCGATACAGCCTGTCTAGACAAGTTCAAACAGCCATTTCAATGAGATCCATGTACCTATGTTACGATATAAAGGAAAATATAAACTGTCAATTATTTAACATTTATTAAATCGTTAAAGTAAATAGGTGATGAGGTATTAAGAAATTTACAAAAAGACGCATTTCTAATTCTAAGAATAAAAGATTAACTTAAGGTTTTTTCTTTCTAACAACATGACTCAATATCTTTGAGGAAAGCGGTAAAGTTTAAACGAATAGTCGAAAAATATTTCACTTATTTGTATGTGTAAATTAACATATAAAAGCATTCTTTTTATCGTACGAAACGTTTAAAATTTTAACTCAAAAATGGCGCAGTTGTTTTACAAATATGGATGGGGTTGCATTGCTAATTTGTCGTCGCGTACATTTCCCCTGTCTTCGCGGGCAAATTATACCTTTATGCTAATGTTAACTAGGTTGATATTTGCATGAGAAATTGTTTTGCGACTGCGTCGAAGATTATGCAGATCCATAACGGTGCTTATAAACGTCCGACTCTGAACCGAGTATGGAGCGCACATGACGCGCGATTTGTTAAGGTTTATCTTGATTTCCTTTTATTGTTGTTTTAAAATCTTTTATGTTATCAACGCTGTCACTTGGAAGATTGTAAAGTGAAACTTGTTCTGATTTTATAAATTCAGTCAGCGTTATTATCAATAGCAATAGAAAATACGTTGCAGATAACTTTAATAAGAAAAAAAGTTCCAAGATTCTTGTGACATCGGTGATAATTCAAGCCCTATATTGATAGCAAATCTGAAACATGTTTACGCGCAAAAACTTATTTCTTATTTATATATCACAGAGAATTAGTTTTAAATTTATAATAATGCGTATCTTGTAAAGAGTTTTATTTACCTTTCGAATAATGTTCTTTGTCTTTTTATTGAAAGATCCACCAAATTATCCTAATTTTCGATGACGTAGCAAAGGATTTAAGAAAATATATGTTGACATATTTTAGTTTTAATATTTCTAATTTGGAACATAGATATAATTTATTCAAATATTACCCAAGTTAAACGTGCACTTGGTCAAACCTCGCGAGTAGAAATGGAAAAGTCTTCCAACTGGATTGCGAATCACGTCGCGGTTTCTTGCCGACACGAAACCCGATCTTCGCATTTCTCGGAACCAGATCTCAAATCAGATCCTTTGTTTTTGCTTCCACGACATTGTGCTCGACGCATGCATCCAACTCATCCTCAATTGAAATCGTAGTGTCAACGTACTCGATCCTTAGATTGGAAATCAAATTATGTTGATCATCGACCACAAGCTGTAACTTGAGGAGAGGGAGGGGGGGGGGGGGGGGTGTTAGTCCAAAAAGTACAAATCTACTGTGATAAATGTCCATGTACTGAGGTAGCCTACTAACTACAGTTCGTATACGTGTTGGCTGGCTGGCTGACAGAAGCAGTCGTGACTGCAGAACTCACAGAAGATCGGCATGATGTAGCTACTTTAGTACAATGAGTGAGACAGTAGAAGCCTGACCCTATTCCATTCCTTTTCTCACTTCTTATACCCTATCATTCTTTTTTCTCTTTTGAGCTGGCAACGTATGCTCTGGTGCTGCAAAGGTCCATGGGCGGTGATCACTTAACATCAGGTGTACCAATCGACTCGATTGTCAATCATTTTTTTTTTAAATAATTCTTATACTTGTTACCAAAAATAAATTCTATGCTTATTTTTCATTTCAAAAAATTTGATGTTCACCAGTTACTATATGCTATGATTTCTGGAGTCCCATACCCGAATCGTATTAGGGATCCTATTTATAATCTTCCGCTGTCTGTTGGCCTCGTACGTCTTATTTCTTGCACAAAGTAATTAAAGAAAAATAATATCTCCTACGACGGTTCGAGCTAAGTAGAATCTGACGCGCACTTGATCGTTTTTTTCCATATTTGCATAATATTATCATAATTATATAATTTCATAAGTATTTAAAACAGTATTAATATTTAACCAGTCCATTAAACAGGAATATCCATTAATGATGTTTACATAAATACTTAATATTGATTATTAACTAAAACCGGTCTTTACATCAAATATTTATGACATAATTATCCTGTCTTTAAACTCATGGTTCTATCACTGGGAGTAATTTTTCGTATTATTAATATAAAGTACTAGGTAAAAGGTAATACAAGTTAAATTTAATTTAAGGTTTGTATGTAGGGAGTAATGTAGGAAACTACAGATCAGATTTGAAAAAATCATTTTACGTTGGACTTTTATGATCACTGCTTAACTCCTATGAGCCGTAGCACGGTGTTATATAGCCTACCGCCTTTTTGAATATATAGGCTTATAGAGATTTTTAAGGATTTGTAAATTTAAAATGGTATTTTTAATTCCTAAATAGGTTGTTGGATTGTGGATTAATTTTTTATCAATAAACCAGCCCCAAATGAACAGGTAAAAGAAGACAAAAATGCACGTGAGTCATTTAACAATCATGTCCGGTTCTCGGCGAGAACAGAAAAAGGGAAAACACGACGATACCCACCCGAAATCGAGTGACTCAAATAAACTTGTAAATGGTAAAAAAAGTATCGCACTTCGATAAACTTGTAGTGTTGACTTTCAAATTGCATACGAGGATAATCATTTTAGAGAGAAAGACATACCAAAACGGTGAACATGAACGCATATTGTGAAACTTTTCATCTGTCGATAGTTTTGTCATTATTTTAACAGTTGATACTGATTTTTGGACGTAAACGCTTTCTTTAACAGTTATAATGTACTTGTGTGTGTAAAGTTTTGGTAGTGTTAGATTTACAGAATAAGCCGCCTGTAAAAAAGTTGTATACAACTACGAACTAAATCATACTAAATTGAAAAATAACAAATCTAACCGTCGATAGATAATCTAATATTTATGAGAACTCTAAATAGTGGGCAATAAAGCATTAATACTAATACATAGAATTACTCGTATCAATGCGATATAATTGAATCAATTTGAAATTAGTGTATAATTAAAGTAAACACCATAAATCAAAAAGTTACGAAATCAGTCTGTCCTGTAATCAGCTAATACCCATTGTTCCAAACAAGTTGCAAAGAACTCTGAAACTCCGAATGTAAAACGAACAATTCGACGATATAAATTTGAATTGCTATCTTGGCTCGGCTGCATTTCAGCGACTCGTTTAAGCTAATTTATTTAGACAATTAAGACATTTATTAGCCATTGTTAGGTAAGCTGTATACAGTCGTTCCGGTTTTAGTAATCGAAATTTTAGTGCGAGCGCTCGTCGGGTATTCAATTACTATCATATTTGGATACTAATATCTTTCAAACTTTATGTTGGTACTGACTAGTGTATAATTTGTTTACCTTTATTATTAAATTTATTCCACTGAATGGCTCAACTGATTGATAATTTTTAAACCAATGATTTTTCATAATAAGGGTCTATATACTTTTTTTTTTCAGTAAAATTCGGAATGGAGATATTTTATTGCTGGGATCAACACATATACTTTAATAATGCGGTCCTAAAATGAATAATTTACTAGTAAAATAAAATTGTATTGCTTTCAAAAACTATCGTCATAATCTATACTAATATTATAAAGCTGAGTTTGTTTGTTTGAACGCGCTAATCTCAGGAACTACAGGTTCGAATTGAAAAAATCTTTTCGTGTTAGATAGTTTATTTATTGAGGAAGGCTATATTACATCACACTACAACTCATAACGGCGAAGCAGTAACCATAAACGCGAGTGAAACGAGAGTTATTGTACACACAGAAAAAGAAAAATTACATCAAATAGAGAAAGAAATCAATAGTACAATAGGTAGCCTTATCGCTTTATAGCAGTCTCTTCCAGATAACCAGGGTCATAGTAAAAAAAAGCCACTGGATAGATGCTAGGTGGTGTACAAAAATACCACATACATATCGTTGTCTTAGATTCTCGCGATTATTATTCATTGAAATAAAACTATTTTAAACAGATTTAAATCGCGTATATTAATTATTTTTATCATCCCGACGTTTCGAGCACTTTGCAGCGTTCGTGGTCACGGGTAGACTAAGGTGACATTTGTCTATTTGAGGTTTTAGAAAATATTATTTACAACTACCGCCAACGGTTTCTTAGATGGTATCTCGAATAACGGATTATTCGAGATTTAAATCAGTTGAAAATAGTTTTATACCACATACATACATAGATATAAATATTAAGACAAATTCATAAATTCTTACATACATACATAAATAAGGTTTGAGGAAAATCATTTCACGTAACTAATTGTGTAGATGGTTTATGAATATGAAACTATTTTCTGGTAGAATTGTTACATACATAATATCTATAAGTTAAAACTACTTGTCGGCAGTAAATAGGGTTATAATATAAAAATGATTGGAAATTGTATAGAGGTAATATCCGGTGAAATTTTGGTAGTACGTTTATATGTAACATGAAATTTTGACACCCACGTTAATGGGACGTCCCGTGGTCGTGTCCCGTGGCTCTCGATAATACGGTTTGTATGAAAGACGATAAGAATGCGAGTATGTCTTGATAGAAGTTTCATCGTTGAAATATTTTATTACTTTTTTTATAGAAAATTTATGTATTAGATTACTTTTCTTAATGTTAACGCGAGTGACCTGAATTTTAGTCAATGGTAATAAAATTGTGTTTATTTTTAAACTGGTTTTTGACTGCGGTTTCGTTTAAGCGTCCAATTGTATAAAATACGCTTACAAATAACTAAATTGCATTAAAATTTAACAACCGACTTTCAAATAAGAGATGTTTAATACTTTGGTTTGCTACAATGAAGTCTTATATGTTTTAAGTAATTATTTTTAATTGAATAAGTTATATCTATAAGTAATCTCATTTTTATATGATCAAGAATCGATGCAAGGCATCTGATCTGAAGAACAAAGTTCATTGGACAGAAACAAACCATTTATAATTAACACAATCATTGTAAACATATTTAAAAGACGGGTTGGATTGACGTTTCATTCTCAAGTAGAAAATATTATTCAACTTTCTCGAAATAAAAAAAAGTCCCAAAACACCATCCTGCGGGCGGCGGCGACTAAAGAGCGAGCAAACATTCACAGTTTCCTTGGAGATAAAACTCATAAACTGCGTCGTTAAGATAAGGAGTGTTAATTTCATAAGAAACTATTAAGCGGTGCCTATAAAGGAATACTGTAATTAGGGTTCCGTGCCGGAGACTGCTGAGGACCCTATTACTAAGCCTGTCTGTCCGTCATGATCTGTTATATGTAGAGAGTTATAATATTCACATATACGTTATAATTACATAATATGACTGGAAATTCCTCGCCACTTTTCCCGCGTATACTTAGAAATGTGATACGTACCAAACTTTTCAAACCCTTAGGGTATGGGTTTAAAAAATCCTTTCTTAGTTCACACTTGTGTGCAAAAATTCATGTTTCTAGACACAGCGGTTGAGGTTTTGCGTTGATGCATCAGTCAGTGAATATGTCGGCCAGTCAGTTTTGATGTATGTATATAGTCGCTCTATATACTCCTCGCAACTAACAATTTAGTTAAAAATGGATTTTTTCAGTGGAAACGGTATTCAAAAAATTTACTTTTATAATAATAGTATTTCTTACAATATCTTAAGTCTGAATCATTTAAAAATGTAAACATATATATTACAGTTAGCTTCAAAAGAAGTTTTTATATTAGTGTATATAGATACAGAATCCTTCGTGCGCTGGTCAGACTTACGCTTGACCGGTTTTATTTTTATCTAGCGACGGTGAAAGTCTATTGCCTCATCATCATCAATTATGTCTGTTATATGGAAATAATGACAGCTTCTACATTTTTCCTCATGTTAATTACTTACTTCTTACATTACACATATTATGTACTTATAACTGCCCTTATATGTTCCACTGCTGAGCTTCTCCCGTTAAGGTGAAGGATAATATGGGGCTTAATGTACCATTATGTGCAATTACAGATTGCTGGACATGAATGTCTCAATTTATTGTGACACGTGAATAAAGCAATTAAAAAATCGAAGTAATCAAATCGATTCGGAGTTTGAAACTGAAAAAAAAAGCATATGCAGGACTGTAATTAATATTAACGGTCTGTATATATTAAAAAAATTAAATAACATTTAAAATACCCACAAATTTAAAGTATAATTGTGGGTATTACATATTGGTTGCTTCTTCGGTTGAAATAACGTACTATTGTAAAATTTTATTCTTTACGTGCTTTTAAATCTGCGGTTTTGTTGAATCTAAAGGTTTCAATTTGACAATATTCATACATCTATTTGAACAGAACGAGCCTGTAACAAACTCTTGAGCCTAATTTACATTTCGAAATTATTACATACTCGTATTAACTAACTGCCCCTCGCGTTCTCACTCGCGTTTATAGTTAATGCTTCGCTGCTATGAGTCGTAGCGTGATGTAATATAATGCAAAACAATTTTTTTTAATTGGTAGTAAAATTAGTTTCGGAGCCTTTCAATGCAAACAAAAAAACAATCAAATCATTTCTCTTTATAATATTAGTTTAGATTAGCACATAACACGTGTATATACACGTTTTGTAAAAGTGGACATTTACACGTGAAATTATTGTTGAAATTAACACCGTGAAATTAATCTCATACCACTAATTTCTAATAATGTCAAAGTCGAGTTTTGGGACTTAGGTTTAATTTTAGCTTCGTGAATGTTCGATACCTACATATATGACATAAACAAAATGCGGTTTAAATTAACCTTCTCAATACGAAAAAGCAAATTAAAATCATTCCCATTTAAGCCTTTGGATATGACAATCTTTTTTTATGTGGTTATTACAATGCTCTTGTAACATAACGTTATGTAATTTTAAACGCTTATTACGAATTTATAAACCGGTAGAATGTTTCAAAGGTTACATTTTATTTTAGACGTTAATTTTGTTGTAATAGGGTTGAATTCAGCTTAAAGGGTAAACAGATGTTGATTTTTCTGTCCATTATTACATCTTCCCTATACGGCAACGACATGATACACTTATTTCTTGAGTTCTGACAACTTGCTACGAAATATAGGAACGTTAATCACATTACACGTTCCAGATGTATACGATAATGTTCAAATATACTAGTACTAGCGCCCCGCCCCGGTTTCGTAGGATTGCAACGTAGTTTTTTTTTATATAGAAAATAGTTGACAAACAAACACGCGGGAGATGTGATGTGAAGTGCTTATTGCCATGGATTGATATTTGCAATGATAGGAGTCATCAATGCTAGCTAAAAATGCAATAAGGAATAAAAGGGATTGAAAGTAGGAAAGGAATAGGGGGAGCGTTAGGCTACATGCGCTACTTCACGCCGATCTTCTGGGAGAGTGAGGTACCGCCCCGGTCAAGCCAGCTCGTATAGGAGCTGCAGTCAGGCTTCTTTGAATGAAAATAATGGTTTTTAAGACATCGCATTTCAAAATTCTCTGCATGTTGCTCGATTTCAATTTCAGTTTTAAATAGTTAACAAGGAGTTAAATACATTTAATTATGGAATGTAGATATATAATATAGATTTTACTTTAGTATTGTATACAGTTATTATGACTTTTTTACAATAAAGTTAACAACGGCATTGAGCTGACTATCAAAATTAAACCCCCGCTGCGAGTTATTGTATAAAAAATTCAACCATTAATTGACAGTTATGACTTTTATAATTTATTGACTATCAATTATTATACAGAATGTACGAGATTTTATTATTTATAATAGTTTTACGATTCCTTGAGTGGTTTGAATTTATTACTTTTTTAATAGCCATTGTTACGAAGGTATGGTAAATGGAAAGCGCAATGAATTTAGTAGGTATATAAGTGTTTTTTTATTTCACTTTATATTTAGTTGATTTATGATAAGATTACTTAAATTTGTATCCCTTTATGAACATTTGATTCACGGGAAATATGATACAGTTACATGTATACTATATAATACATACATAGTGCAATAATATAATATACATATTTATTATTAGTATTGATGCATCATCATCATGTTATAAAGTTTATAAATTAGTGGAGCATAATCTCTGAAAGTACTGATTCGGTAAATAGAATTAAATACTTTTAAAAAAGGCGTTTTACTTACATACAAGACAGTCTTCTATTTAACATAATCTACATTTCACACGATTTAAGTAAGACGCGAAATCTAGTATAAAATAAAAAGTATTAAAATTCATCTATGAAATAGTATACATAAAGAACAGAAATATTATCTTTATAAAGATTAAAAATAAACAAACAATGTTCATGGTACAGTGAAGTGCTGCGCGCCGGATGCGCACGCGCACCGTGTTATTAGCGAAACGTTTAACAAATAAAAATATGAAACCTTACAACGCCCACGACCCCGGGCCGGTCTGTCCTATTCGAATTCGTATTGAGATAATTTAAATCTTGATAAAATTGTATATCGTATTTATGATAGAATTATTTGAAATAGACACAGGAATTAATATCGTGTCCTGTACAACATTTAAATATCGTAGTTAATATTTTAAAAGACCAGGGGGCTAATTATGTAGAATTGTCGCCATGATATATTTTGAAACTTTAACGATGCGATTTACTGCAAAAATTAACTGTATATATTTGATAATACTTCTATTTGATAGTAGTCAACTAATTAGTAACATATAACATATACAAAAAAGTAACACACATATATATATATATATATATATATATATATATATATATATATATATATATATATATATATATATATATATATATATATATATATGTTGTGCGAAACCACAGTATAAAGTTTATATATAGTAGATTACCTGCTGAGTATAAAATACTTTACAGACTGTCGTGATGAAAGGTTAACTAGACAACTATTTAATAATTTTATAAATATATATTTTCAACACAATAATCACATTATTACAATTTCCTTTTAATATAAATTATGAAATCGTAATTTATTTTTACTGATCATTTCGTTTGAATTACAAAACAAAAATTAATGAAGATTTTTTTTTAATATCTCAGATAAACATTAAAAAAAAATTTTTAGCGTCTTATAGATTAGATTATAAAGTTCCATCAAAATTATATACCAGCAAAGTCAATCACACACATCGTTTAATATAAACGTTCCAACACAGGTATCTCAAATATGCATTATTTACAAACTCTCAATAAAATTGTCAACTTGAGTAAGAAAATCATTAAATATGAATCCAAGTTTCTAAAAGTCAGCTCGCATGCTAATTGTGTTTAATACCAATTATAAATTGCAAAATATCTTATTAAATACGAAATTTACTTGTTTCCCTTCTTATGATAACGGTTTGTATACGATTTAAATAATTATACGGTTAATAGCTAATATAGATATTGTGGGCGGATTCGATAAGTGGTAACACTGCATTTTTCTATATCAAGATTGCCACAATTATAAAAAAATAATGAAAAAATATATAGGTATACAAATCACATTAAACAATAAATACAGGTAAATAAAGGTATTAGAAAAAAGGAAAAGTATATAGATAAGAAAATAGATATATAAAAATTAATGCACTCAATTATTTAGGATTACAATAAAAAACATTATTTAAAAAAATAATTATAGGAAAGGTTGCTTTTGTCACTGAACGCGATGTCTTACAAACAACCAAACTAACAAGCATATTATCTTTAAGTGAAGGATAGTGCTTATATATGTATAAATGTAGGTATATAATGCTTTAAATATTTATTATAAGCGTTTAGTTTAGCTTTGTTTTATTTATATCTATTCTATCTACATATGTAAATAATTATGAGGTTTTATGATAAACCAAAGGAGAGAAATGTTAGTTTATTAATTAATAAATTAATTAATTTCACTCAAGCAATTACTATTACCGTTTTAAATTATAATAAAGAAACTTAATTATATTAAACATAAACTTAGTTGAGAGCATACAAGAGATATTAAAATAAATATTATAAACATAAATTGATAAAGAAATCAAAATATTTATGTTAGAATTCGTAATAATAATAAATTTTACAGGCAACAGCACTAGAATATCCTTTGTCGGAGTTCCGGAAGCACACAACTCAAACAGACAAACTCGTAACGACAAACATTCAAATGACCTGTACAAATATTTGACTTGAGCGATCGAATTAACAACCGTTAACGCAACAGCCAGCTCTAGTGTCCATCGCATCGACTGCCAACTATCAGAGTAAATAGTTCACTTTATATAAAACCTCTTTAATTAAGACCAACATAATAGGATCAAGACTAATGCTGCCATTTCAAAATCTAAACATACTTATCAATCAGTCAGTAAAAGTGGAAACAGATGTTCATATAACGCAGATACATTGCACGCTCATTCGTTCACACGTCAAAGGATTATAGCCCTTAACGCTAAAAGAATAAAAGTCACAAACACGCGAGTGGTTGTACTGAAACCCGTAATTCGAAGTATAATTTGCCTGTCTGCCCGACTCTGCGATTATGCAAATGACACTGATAATATCGACTGCGCTAACGGAATTCTAGACACATCAAATAGCAATGCATATGTGGGGAACAGTTCCTGTGTTCTATCTTTATTAGCTAACACGTGTTGATAAAGATTCTGATAACCATTGTATTTTATAATTTGTATGATTCATATATACGAAAACGTATCGATTCCAGAAGGCATTTGTAAATTTCTGGGGTTATTTCTTCAGACAATGTTTACGTTTCCGTAATTTTGGTCAAAACAGACTTTATATGTGGACAGACAAGTTGATATCCAGGCAATGCTTAAGCTTTTGCATTAAAAATTAATTATGTATATTACATAAACTATCGCTGAGTCGAAATGTATTCAATTTTGATGAGGAATAAACAAATATACAGACAAAAACAGAATAAATTAACTTTTGGTTGCTATACCAATATTCTTACGGTTATGGTCTATAGGCTTAATCCAGTTTTGCGGCAATATTTACATTGTAATTATTTCTAAATAGAATAAAAGATAATTGTATATCTAGTTAAAAACGAAAGAGAGTGTAAACTCTTTCACATATGTATGATATTATGTAATATTTCGCTGCGCAGTAAACCTAAGTGTGTGGTACTCCACAAGTGCTCCTAGTTGCGGTAAGCACCGGTGTTGTTTATGATATGTTTAGATATGGAAATATTGTTATGACGCCGTTTCACAAGTGTGACAAGCTTTGTTTTCCTTATAATAATGTCCTTACATAATCAGCTTGTAGATCTGTTGATAAAATATTTTCGAACACTTGTCAAACACGGTTGATTCGTTTAGAGACAGTTAAGTCAGTATGTTTAGAAAATCACCTAAATTTATCTTTCCTTATTTTATAAATACGAACATTTATTTTATATACAAGCTTTAACGACTCAATCGTAAAAACAATTCTTTTCATTTTGACAAACAAGAAACAAAATTTACGCGAACTTAACTGAAAACAAAACGATACTTTGATATAAAGAGCGAAACGTTTTCTTCGTAACACTGTAAGAAAATATTTCTACAGTTAAATGAAAACGAAAATGTTCAATATCACGTCCTTATTATATCCTCATTACCGTAAGAAATGATGTTAGTGCATAAAATCCAATCGTCGATTCCCCATCATCTCAATGCAATATGCGGTTTGCTAAAATTATTGGATAATCAGTGGCACAACGTAACACGGTGACTGCGACGCATACACACGGCTGGATTATGCAAATTAAATACCAAGGATGTCGATACTGACGCCGAGTTTTAGAGAAACTATTCCGATATAGATGATAATATGTCCCCTGCTAGAAAGGGTACGCTTGCACAGCTTGCTCTGTTGACTTTGCTTCAAGTTGTTATACCACTTTTGCCTTTAAGCAGTCTCTCGCTTTGAATTTCAATGGCTTGGAAAATATTTAAATTTGCTAAGAAATGAACATTTTCATAATAATTATGATGGTACATTGTACGAAATAAGCGATACTGTTAAGTAAAATTTCGCCAGGAAAGTGGTAATAAAATTTTCGACGTCAAAAGCCAATATGAAATCAAAATGAAAGGAAATAGATACAAAGACGTAGATCGTCTAGTTTATTCGCGTTGTATTATTTGACATTCAAAACTTCATTACGAACGCATATAGAAGACAAGCCAATGTGATTTCTATTCATAAATTGGATCAGTTGTTTCGCTCCACGTGGGTGGTCTATCTCTCATAAACCTAGGTTTTAAGGCTTCTAGAGACTATTTAGCCTTTCAAATAACGTGTCTGCATTCCATATATGTCCAGCTACAATAGGACAGTGTGGTAAAGCAATAACAAATTTTATCTCATTATTTCCATTTAGGTTTGTGTTTTATAACTTGACGAAAATGGTATTGACATCGACTTTTATTAATATTATATATTATAATTGAAAATATATCGCTACTTAGTATTTTAGCATTGAATCTGAACAAAACACTCCACGTCAACAACTGGAACTTATTTTATCTTAATGCTTTTCTAGACAATTTAAATTAATAAGGCAAATACGTACTTTATATTTACTTCACAATATAACTTTTCTTTTTAATATTTTTATTATATGACAATTAAGCTACTCTGCCTAGTAAAGTTATTATTCGTAATATTTTAAAAGGACTTTTACTACGACGTTTTGACGTGAACATGCGTGTGACTTGAAAACATGTACTGTACATTCCAAGCAAATTACTTATTAAAGGCATTCAATGACGCGAAAGGAGACGTAATAATGGAATAAGATTTTCGCAATGAAAGTAAGAAACCTTTTAACCTTACTGGAAGACTTAATAGGTACTTATTACCACGAACACAGAGGGTATATAACATAATGATGAGCTATTTATAAAAGAACCATTAGATTTTTTTATTTTACATTTCAACTACCACACTGAACAATTTATCAAAGGAAATGAAATGTAACCTATTTTATTTACTGGTAAATCTTTTTTGGCGTTTATGGAATATCATTTGAAATTTTGGTCGAGAGAGGAAATTCCAAATTCAGTGAAATGCCAATTCGATACGTTCCAAAAATGTTTTTATGGCGGGTCATACTTAAAGGCCGTGGATTTTGAACTCGCTTTCTATATGAACAAAAGCATGTCATCCAGTATAATCGGAACTTTCACGCATCATTATTCTTCATAATGATCTCAAGTCCCATTTGAATTAACCAATAACGCACTACGGTTTACATGTAAACGTGACGACTAATTTGGTCCCAAATTATTAATATCATGACGACATTTCCCAATAGATTTAGACAATACTAATGTTTTGTGTGATATTCTCGAAACGTATGTAGCTCTTAATATCAGCAGTCAACCACTACACAATTTGTGCTTGTAAATAATGCACAGACAACTGCATCTGGTAAACTAATAGCAATAATAAATGAGACGATATTTAAAATGTAAGACCATATGTTAGGAATATTTTACTATATTTTTTACCAGAATCGTAAAGTCGTTTTATAAACGGTTCAACTAATCCTTGTTTCCCACTCTCACGTTACATAACCATAAGCTTTGTGGATCACTAATCTTCGAGGATTATATTCTAACAAGGATGATTCGTGATATAACTGTCCCGTGTACACAGATTTTGTGGAGGAAGACTTATGTTTTGGATTAGAACTTTGGTTGTTGCATTCTGTAACGTTGGTGTCTTGTGAGGTCCTTTAAAATTAATTTTATTTTACTTAAACAGTTTATTAAAGACTTACCAGCATAGACGGCTTCTAATAACACAAGCCAGTACTACATAAACTAAAAAGTGTTGGCGGAATTAACACCATAAGCATATATTTCGTAACAGCTCATGTCTCATTTTATTACTGATTGCAAAGGATTGCTTGAATATTATGTATCTTTTTCACCATAATTATTCTGTTTTATTTAAATATTTTTAAAAACATCGTTGCTAAATGAGCGTAGATTTAACCATAAAATGAGACAATGCGACGCTGTAAGTTCTGCTGTGGGACAGTTTTGTGAACTATTTAAATTAGAATTGTCTGGTTTAAAAATCAGCTATCGTTAATTTTGCACTGTGGCTTAATAATCCGTTGGATTACTTGTTTTATTAGTCTTAATTTTGTATTTGTTAATCTTTATTTTGATACCTTTACTATACTTGCAAATATTTCATTTGTTAATATCGTTATTTATTTAACTTCTTCTTTATATTTTTTTATCTAAAAAAGGATTGTCTATGTTTAATTATTCAAGGTTTTGTATTATTATTGCAATTTAAAGATCATGATGTATTACTTATATAGCGTCATTAACGGAACTAACCGGGTTACGTCAACTCCTTATATCATACAGTATTCAATTTATATTAAATAAATCCCTTTTGATTTAAACTTATCATCTAAATATGAAATATGTTTACAGTAATATTTTTATTTTGCGCTTAAATGTATAGTTACTATAAAAGGCAAGGAATAACCTAATATAAATACATGTAAATGTACATAAATATATCCCGTATTCATTTAATATTTTTCTTGCAACTACTCCGATATGCAATATGTACTGAATAGTTTGTACAAAAACGATGCCTTTAAAAGCGAAAATGTTTTATATTTTAATAGCGTTTTGATAAACAAAATGTATTTAGAATAAAAAGATTTTCCTTACCCACCACAGATGTCACTCGCGGAGAAGAAAACAAAAACCCCGTATCTAAGGCCCTAGCCCGCAGCGGCGCGCACGCATACATTATTCAAAGGACGCGACCAGCTCGTAACCGTGTAATTACAACGTTGAATATATTACAGCACTTCAAACCTCGCCTTTTATAAATTACTCGTCATAAATATGCTAGGGCACATAATTGTGAGACAATCGTTTGAGACACTTCGCATCTTTTACTTGGACAGAGTTGAGATTACTATATTTTACCGAGGTACCATATTTTAATCTGGTTAAGTAACAATTGCGATTAATTCCGTCTTGTTGTTTTATGAATATTTCTACGAAACTAAACTTTTTAGGTAAAATGCTTAAAAATACTTCGTTATTTATATTTCATGGCTTCTTTTGTACCGTTAAATTTGAAACTGTCATCATCCAGGGATAGTGGAACATAATATTATTGATAAATAATATTAGACGTTAGTTGTATTGGTTGTTTCATATGAATTAGAGAATGTCAATGCAAAGATAGTCGTAGGTATCTCGTTCTGAAATTATGTCTCAACGTATGTTACTATTAATGGCGAAAGATTTTAACACTCTTTATCTATTATGTAGATATACATATACATACTTAGGATTTAAATAAATTGTATATTTCATATTATAAAATAGTACTATACCTTTTTATATACGAGCCCGCACATGCTTTTTAATTGAGTTAAATTAATATTACCATATAGATTAAAACCCACCTTTACTGTTTAAATTAAAATATACTTCGTATATTATATTTTACAATAAATTGTGGTCAAGTGATAATATTTGCGTGACTAGCCACAGATCGTAATGAGGCGTTAAACGCTAAATCATATCTTTTTAAAAGTGACTTTACCAGTTAAAGAGTTGAGATTTTTCGTTTAGTTTTATTTTTAAACGCGTCTTCACAGAGTTGGGTGTTTTTGACATTATGGCAGGGTTGTCACCTTCTAAATTAAAGGTATTTTATATCAATATTTTATAACTATCTAAATGTTGCGTTTGTATTATTTGACGTTAAATATCTGTCATTTCCGACTTTGTTCAGCTCATCAATTGTTGGTCCAATACTCTCGTCTCTGATACTCAATCTCTAGCTGGTTGCTAGGCAACGTCTTCTAAAATAATCGGGATTCTGGGTCCAGTCTATGAATTTATAACATATATGATATAGTTATATAATATCATTGAGTACGATATATGAAATTTAACTTCAAACATAAAATTAAAAATTGCGGCACTGCAAGATTTTTGGTTGGATCTTTAATGTTTAATATTATTTACCCACGTGTGATTTGATACAAAATAATAAATAAACAATACGATACCAATTTTTAATTTTTATTGATAAAAAAAATAATAATCTTCAGTCAATCCTTTAAACAAAATATGAGTTAATTTTAAAAGGTTTTTTATATTCTCAACTTATTTTTATGATCAAAAGTGTCTCCAATAAAGAACCTAATTATGACAATATTTTATTTTTAATTAGTCTTAAATTGCAATTAGTTTTTGCTTATTTTACACTGTGACCAGCAAAACGTGGGTTGGTATGTAAGTTTTATTAGCCATGTTAATTCACTTTTTTGTAACGCATTTTAAATAATAAATCAAGAGAAGACAGGATTAAGCTCTTAATGTACATTTTAAATTACGTCTTCCACTTGACGTACGATTTTTTTTTCTTTTAATTTTGTTTGAGAGAACATCTAGATAACGGATCGTAAGTAGAATAAATCCTCTATATTAATGAGTAAAGATGCTTAAGTGATTTCGATGTCCACCAAACAGAGTTAATAGTCGTTTATATAAACAATAGGTACTTACAACACATATGTGTTAATTTACGAGTAGTCTTTATACAATGTCGAGTTTGTAACTTTATTTTATTATTAATACTTATTATTATAAAGGAACAAAATTTGTTTGTAAGTTTGTATATAGAGAGTAATCTCTGAAACAACTTATTCGATTTTAAAAAATTATTTTGCTTTAGATAGCCCAGCCCGTTTAGCGAAACAAAAACAACAAACGCGAGTGAAATCGCGAGATGCAGCTAGTATTTTTAGAAGTTTCAAAGCTACAGAAAAAGGTGTTATACATATTTTCAGTTAAGCCGTTTATAAATATATTATTGTACAACAAAACTATATAAAAATATATGTAGGTACTGTGTATTATTAGCATATTCTTATGGTTCAGAAATGGCATAGCTTATGAATATTACATCCAGGAGTAAACCTATTACTCTAGATAGTGAGAAATGTTGCCTGTTAGAGAACGGATATTGGTCCGGAAGAATTTATAACGAAATGGAAATAATAATTAGACACATGAATTATATTTAAGAGAAATTCTCACGATTTCACATTCAACTTGTATTCAAGATTTAATATTAAGTATGTAATAATTATTACGATATAATAATTGGATATTTATGTTTGTGGGAAAAAATTAAATAAAGATAATATCTGTGTAAGTAACCGTATCTTGTTATATAAATTACTGCTTTAAATTTTATATCCACTAAGGCTATAAGTAGTACTTTTTAGTATTTTTCCACTATTTTACGCCAAGATTTTTCTTTTTCGCATCTGAGATATTACTTATATTTTTTAGATAGAACAATTGCCACTGACATCATTCATTTGATTCACAAGTCTTGGGCAAACGTACATACATAAAACGTAGAGGAAAAGGTGGTAATGTGGCCCCTGCAGGTATATTGACCCCCTTCAATATTTTAATGTTTGAACAATGTCATCTAGAATCATTTTGGTGCTACGGGATGCTCGTGCTATAATACTGATTTAGTACCTTACAAATCCACTAGAGGCCGTCAAGTTCAATTATCATTCGAGCCAGTTCAAACTCGTAACCGCGGAAACTTTTGAGTACTACGATTTTAAGTCGATTATTTTTATTGTTTAAAAGTTTTCGTATTTGTCTTCGGACATTGGATACAGTGAACAGTTTTTCTACAGGAATTAAAAGGTAAATATGATATTAAACTTTATACAATTTTTTTTGATTAGGTTATTTAATTATTCTTAATAACTGTAATTTGGCCCCCTCAAATTGGTTGTATCGTGGTCCCGGGGGCCACATTACATTTAAGAGGGATTCATAATTTACATATCTTAATTTTTTGCTTGCAGGTGCCTAGACAAAGTGTGTTCTCTCCATCATCGAGGAAGAATGGGACCCTGAATCAATCAAAGCTGATTGCAGCTAATAATTGTATTACAGTCACACTCGCAACATAGAAATAATAGAGTTAGCCCGCGAAAATCATGTCACTATTATAAGCCTCCTACCTCATACTACACACAAGCTCCAACCTCTGGACTAGACTTTTATAGGCGCCTTAAAGAGTCACTACATTGATGAACTTCGCAAGTTTCTTTTACACTCTGACAGAATGCTTAAACCTTACGACATCGCTGAGCTTTTCGGCCGGGCTCATCTTAAGAGCACAACGGGAGAAATTGCCGTGAATGCTTTCCGTGCCACAGGCATTTATCGATTGAATCCCCAAGTATTTACAGAAGTTGATTATTTAACGGAAGCATCTAACAATAATCAAACATCTCCTACTTCTGATAATCAAGATACAGGCCCTGTTGCTGACCAGGTACCCCAGGAGCGAGCACAGAGGCACAAGAACTAGTAAATAATTTGGTTCTACCAAAAGACATTTAGCCAATCTCAACGGCCAAAATTAGGACGTCTAATCGTGGAAGAAAGGCTACAAGAGCAAACGTAATCACATCATCACCATATAAAAACCAATTAAACGAATCTTTGCGCTTAGCAAAGAATCGTGAACGAGGACGTGGCAGAGGTCGTGGACGCGGACGTGGACAGGGTATCAGACGTAATCACGAAGGAGAAGGCGCTGGTAGGAATACCGTTCGGCGCCAGAGAGACGCCACATCCAGCAGTGGCTCTGAAGGTGACGAATACGCAGTGAATACCGATTATGATGACTCGTATACAAATACGGTTTCTGAAAACGCGAACATGTCGTGTATATTTTGCGAAACCATTTATTCCAATGACAGATCTGGAGGGCCATGGGCTCAGTGTCAAAGTTTCGATTTATGGACTCATGTAGCCGGTAGAGGCTCTGAAGGCGACTACTACATTTTTGATTTTTGTCGTTAAGTTTCAATTGTGTAATACATTTAATTTGACCCCCCAGGGGGTCACATAACCATCACTTAATCTCATGATACCAAATTTGATTAATTAAGAATAAATAATATTTTTGATTATTCTGTGCGAGTTTCATTTATTTCATAGCAAGACATGTATAAACAAGTAAATAAGAAGTCCTATAATGTATCTTTTGGATTTTAGTTTCTGTTACTTTTTATTTAAAACGATAAAAACAAACTGGGGGGCCACATTACCACCTTTTCCTCTATATACACATACGTAAATACTTACGCCATACTATAAGAAAAAAAAAACGTTAATACTTTAGAATAAACATACCATGAATAACAATTACTATTCTAAAGCGTTTATGATAACTAACAAGGCCAGCGTTAAGTGCTCTCTAAAAGTTCTGAAACACGGTAGAAAGACGCACTAAGACCAAGCAAGTACATATTTTTTACTAATAACTAGCTGCCCCTCGCGTTTTCTCAAGCATATATGTTTACTGATTCGTTCCTGTGAGTCCGTGATGTAATATAGCCTATAACCTTCCTCAATGAGTGGCTTACCTAACTCAAAAAGAATTTACCAAATCGGATCAGCAGTTTCAGAGAATAACATTCGTATACATAAATCATTTCGTGAGCGGGAATCGATCCTGAAAATTACGGTAGTAGAGATACTCATGTTACAACAACGCCAAAACGGTAAATAAAGTAACAACCTGAAAATGATCCACTGCTAGGCAAAGCCTACCTAAAGTCTTTTATTAAGTAGAAGGTTTACAGTTTTTAATCTACCACGCTGGTCCACTGCAGTGCGGCAGGTATACATGTGTCAGAATTCCTTTCCGGGACAACTCACGATTTAACTTAAACAACATTATAGCACTTGAGAACTGAGCGGTGCTAGCCGAGGCTTAAACCCGCGATCATGGATTAAAATCGACGTGTTCTAACCGCTAGGCTCAACCTCGGCTCTCAAAGAAACGGTAGTCGCTATAATTTACTGATGAATTCTGTTGTCATAAAGATCATAAACGTTCAAAACGATCCAATAAATTATAAACTTAATTTGGAAACAAATATATTTATATTTTATCGACGTATAAGAATGGAGATATATAATGCGGTTTACGAGGTTCATTATGCAATATGTCTAAATTATTGATCATCAGAATAGCAAGTTAATAAGCACTGGTCATAACTCTAGACCGTCCAGTGCGTGGGCGCAGGTCTCGTGAGAGCGTGATTTCGAGGCGCCATGTTCTAGACCGAATGTAGTTAACCTAATAGCTCCTAATTAAGTAGCAATAAGAACCAATTTAGCTTGATTAAATATAAAATTTTATTAGTTATTACGTAAATAAAATCTTCAGTTATCCGGACTTTATCTAAACGTTTATCTCCTCGTTTTATGTTTATGGGATTTCGTCCTTAAATGCGTTTAGAACAAATATTATATTAATATAAAGATACTTATCACACTTCGGGTACTTTAAGTGATTAGATACTTTTCTATTTCGATATAATTAAATTGGGAATAAATTTTAATCTAATCTAACTGAAGAAGTCGAAAATAAAGTGTCAATATTTTACTTAAGTACTTACATAACGAATTTCTAATATGTACACTACTCTTGATAAAATAGGTTCATTTTATTTACTTATTCAGATTCAGACAAAGGCTAAAACAATATTAGTAATTAAGCCTGGTTCTTAAGTAACATAAACTTTATTATATAATATAATATAATATATATGTATATTCCCTATTTTTTTTTACTAAATAAACGACATCACACTCAACGGCCCACATTAAGATCTTGTGACCTTGTGTCGGGGTACCGGTATATATTCACGCAATACTTATAGTTAAAGAAAACAATATAAAAAACGCAAATAAAAGAAATGTAAACAAAATAGCAGATTTAATGCCAATACAATTTTCGCTTATTAAAACTGATCTCAAAAAGTAATGAATTGTCTCCGACAACGAAACACTATCAACTATCAATAATTATAACAAATTCATGTAGCAAAAATATTGAATGTGGCGGACGAAAGCAGTAAATTCAGATGTTTGGTTTAAGGATCTTCGTAACATCAATGGAGTTACTTTGTCACCGATAAAAGTGAAAATTTGTATCCTTAACAATGACAAAATATATTTTATGTAGAGTTCGCGAAAGGTCACAATAAATTTGTTACGTTATAAGCGGTCATAATGTCTCGCATATGACGGTTTACGACTTTTATTTCTTTATTTGAACCAATAAAGCAGATAGGGTCTCAATAAAAGTGTCATGTCGTTATAAGTTATACACTTTCTCTTGTTATCTCATATGTTATAATAACGTAAATAAACGTATTATTTTAGACTAGCAGCCATTCGCAACTTCATCTTCGTATCAAGATTTTTCCGTAATCCGTAAAACTTTGGTTTCCTAGCATGATGTTGCCTGTAATTTAGTAGTTGGTTTATGTCTATAGATGACGTCACGCAGACCTTTTTTAAGGAAACAGCATGACACGGTTTATGAGAAAGCGTTTTCTGACACAGTAAAGTGAAGAAGTTGTTTGGACACCCGTAATATTAACATCCCGCTATCGTTAGAAACCAGAGCATAAGAGGATTTTTTCAGACCTATTCTACACGTTGCTTTAATTTGCACAAATCGCACAATATCTTTACAAATTGTAGCCATTATATTACTCGTATATATACGCTTTTGTGTGACAGGATAAAAAATACTATCTTTCCATACATTCTTCCTCACAAACTTTCGTTTGTACAACAATAGTAGTCGGATGTTATGAGCAATGTCCAACGTAATCTAGTCGTGTAATATATTATTTAATCATTAATAATGATATCGTAGTATCTTAAAGGTTTTCTCGGTAATAAATTAAGTAATAGTAGCGATGTTGTAAGTTATGGATGTTTCTTGAAGGTTTTTTTGTCAATTGTCTAAAACTACCGTTATCGAAGTATGCGATATTTTATTACTTTATTCTTTTTTGAATTGTTTAAGTACAGAAAAATATACGAAGTATCAGAACATTGAACGTTTTGAAGTGTTGCTACTATTTAAGTCATATTGTAAGAAAATATTTCATCTAGATTCAATGAATTTAACTGCGTTCGAAAAAATAAATAAACGCTACACACTCAACGACCCCCATTACGACCACATGATCCTGTATTGGGGGTCTGGTAACATACACAACATCACACATATTTATTAAATGCACACACACACAAAGATGGATCACACATATTTATTTTGTACATGCAATAAAACATAAACAGCGCAGTTTTCAAAGCAGGTGAATGCTTTTTACCCTTCACTGCCACCCACGGGAACGAACCGACGTACCGGCGCCTGCCGTGGGTGCTACATTCCGTACCCACCCAATCTAGCCTGTCACGAAGACAGACTACCTGTCCACTTTAAGCACTATGACCGAAATTAATCGAAGCCGCGGAATGCATTCCATCAAATGAATTGATTGAAATATAATGTTAACCGGGTTACGAATTTAATTGAAGGAACAAAGCATTCGTTCCTGATCATGAATGATGTTGTTCCAATAACTACCATTCAAGTAAACTAGTCAAACTATATATAAAATATACATAAAGCTATTGTTGAAAATGAAGCTAAGTTGTTATTACGCAATTACCATATTCTATAATTTAACTTTTTCTACAAACGAATTTCGCCATAACTAGCCGTTCTTGAAAAAATAAAAATTGTTTTCTGTGAAAATAATGGTTTTTCAATTCTTAATAATAATATTATTAAGAATTGTTCTCAATAATAATAAGTCGTAATGTTTATTTATATTATTGTAAACTGTACATTTATATTATTCTCCTTCTATCCTTTATTTTTTTAATTTTACCAAGATAATAATATTGTTGTTAACATTTAATGTTATATGATACAACTAAACAATAGAAACTACGTGAGTTATAAACAAAATTACGTTTCATGGAATTCAATACCAATTCTTGACAAAATCATTAATTTTCAATAGCCTCGATTAAATTGTACATTATTATTGCAAAGCGCACATAAATTACGTAATTGTGTATAGATTTGTCAAGTGACCGAGTCAAGGATACCGCCTATTATCACCTTGACGTTTTAGCGCATTGGCCGTTTTTGCGATGTTTACAGAAACTTTGTAAACCATAGCTCTTAAAAAGCTAAAAGCTAACTATAATATAACTTCGATGGCTTAAAGTAAGCGTCGTATGGTAACAGCGAAAGGTTAAGAAAATGAGAAAGCGAAAGGTAACAGGAAATCTCAAAATTATAAGCGCTAGGAGTTCCAATTTTGCATGAGTTCGTTTTTGGGTGCTCAATAAGACTGGATTTTGTGAAATTCGATCACGAAGGGGATAAAACGGGGATTGAAAGTTTGTATGAAGTCTCGTGTTAAGCACGAGTGAAATCGCGAGGGGCCGTTAGTAAAATATATAATTATTAACTGTTAGCCTTTATTAACATTTATTAGCCAAACGATCGTCTTAAACTTATTTTTCTGTCTAGCCTGTGTCACACGCGCACCGCGTACTAAACGTTAATTGTACTACGCCTTACCTTCCCGTAAATACAAACAATAAGGAGAAAAAAAATGATGAAATTTTATCGCAATCGGATGAACGGTATATGTATATAATATGTATATGAACAAACAATATAAACACTTTTACCCGACTACAGTAAAGTCTATAAGAAAGATTATATATTAGATAAATTAATTTTCAATCGCCGCGTTGAAAATTATAAACGAATTGTTAAACTACGTTGCGGTGAGTCATTACTTTCCACTTGAAAGAATTTACTATCAGTGACCTTTGAAGGACTCACAGCTCATGTAAGGTTACCTGGGTGTTTGTTGCCAGGTTACAGAGTTGTTTTTATCACTTACGAGAGTAGAACTTAGAAATGTAATTCTCGTCGTCAAAGGTACGTCAAGTGTATTCTACATAGCTATGTTATTATAATATGATTGTCTGGAAGAATTATTCCATTCAATTCTTAGGTTAATTACAGAAAACCTACCAAAATTTTAACAATATTTTCAATTCCCTTGTCGTCTTTTTGTTAGTCATGTTTAGTAAAAATAAAGTCTCTTCCAATTACATCTCGTAAATAGTAAGAATAATTCTTGCAAGAGCTTCTTTCTCGTTAAGGAATAGAAATTGGAGCTTACCCTAATACGGATGAGATTTATTATTGTATTTAACATTAACTTTTGTTCGCGGCTTTCCTCGCGTCAATAAAAATTTTGTTTTAAAATAGTACGTATATAATTATATATACATAAACTATAGCCTATAACCATCTAGAATAATATACCTTTCAAGTGGTGCCATATTATTTTTAATACGTTACGTGATTCCGGACTTCTCTTCGCGCAATAAAAAAGACACCTGTATCATTAATTCATCTGGGTTCTTTATTAGGCGACAATTACTCTCATAAGTTTTATTTTCAGACTTTTATCATGATTTACATAAGTTATTTCTCATTGCTTTACACTTGAAATAATTTACTGGTAGTCCCTTATTTTTGACATTAATAGCTTTCGTACCTACTTACGACTAGTAAGAGATACCGAGGTTACCGAGTTGTTTATATCGCTCACCAAAGTAAAATTTACAAATGTATTTCTCGTCTTTGAATTAAACTTGAATACGAAATTCCTTAACAGAATTCAACAACATATAAAGTTGTAAGTACTCTCGAAGTTAATTTAAACTTTATATTTTCCTAGTTTCGTACGTAACGTTCATTCCGATGTCCAGACCAGATGCCCACAATGAAATTGAACTGAGACCGATAAAATAACGAGTCCAGGTTTCCAGAACGTCAAGCGTAAGTTTAAAGATGGCGGCTGGGACACATTCTGCAGTTTACGAGCAATTAACTTTATTTCAGTGCATCGAGAGGCTGAGTTTTATTGACCCTTTAGTTGCAAGCAATTTCATTCCCAATTGCATTTCTTTATATGGTGGTTATAATCGTGATGTACGCTATTGTGCGTCGTCAATACCTCCGCTTGTACGGCGAAGATTTTCGATGTTATTTTTTTTTTGTTTTTATGAAAAGACCATTGTGTGAACGGTTTATTAAATTAAGTCTGGCGTATTTTATATTTCTCTTTGTTAATATGAGTCGTTTTCGTAGGAACATTTGTTTTAATTGAAGATTGAACAGTTCGTTCGTTTAATTATTTATTTCTGTACCTCACAGCGATCATTAACGGAAATGTATAGTAATGTATTTATAGCAGAAAAACTTAAAGTGCTCAAAGTTATGCTATAAGTGTATGTGCTTCACATGAAAAGGCATCAATTATTTTTAATATCTACGTATTGCTATAAAAATATATAATAAGATTTTTTAAAGAATGAATTTAAAATTAACACCAGTACATGTGTCTCATACGAGTATGTGCTCGTTACATTCCAACATTTTATATTGCAAATTTATCTTGGAAGTATAGTGTGTAACAATTATTTTCCGATTTTAGACTCTATTGTCTCATGTTAACGTTTAAAATCATTTTCATCACGGAAGTTAATATTTGATATTGTAATTGCATTTCGTTCATTAGTATTCATAACAAGGTTAAGCACATGCCGAATATTACATATGGGTGTACGTTTGACAATTTTCGGTTCAAAATGGGTATCATATTGTTAGGAATATATCGTAAAAGTAAATAATACTGTATTTTGTCTATGGTAGCTCGTTGATCAGTTAGTTATTATTATATATCGGCAGTACGCACCCTCTCTCTCTCTCTCTTTTTTTTTATATAATAGGGGGGCAAACGAGCAGATAGTACCACCTGATGTTAAGCGGTCACTATCGCCCATGGACATCTGCAACACCAGGGATGTTGCGGGTGCGTTGCCGGCCTTTAGTGAAAAGATGTCTATACACTCGACGCTTGAAAACCCCCAAATTATAGCGCTCAGGGAAAACCTCAGGAGGAAGATCATTCCACAACTTGCAAGTACGCGGGAAAAAGGACCGTGAAGCCCGCACCGTGGAAGATGACCATGCATCCAGGTGGTGTGGATGATATCGAGTCCTGAGGCGAAGGGTGCGATGGTGAAAGCGAGACGGTGGCACCATGTCAAAGAGTTCGTCAGAACACTCCCCGTTGTACAGACGGTAGAAAACACTCAGAGAGCCAACGTCTCTCCGTACATTTAAAGGTTCTAAACCGTCTGTGAGATTGGGATCGTCGTCGATCTCTAGGATAGATTGCTCGTCTTTACTCTCAGAAATATATTCATAATTACGAATAAACTAGTTACTAGAACCCCAGAGATAACTTAACACATATATGAGCATTTGATAAAAAAAATGTGGATTTAAAAAAAGATATAATAATAAATATTCATAAAAATGTGTACAGTATGTTTAATAATATGTTTTTGATTGTGCATAATATTCGGACGCGAAATATAAACGCGAATGATATAACGTGCAGACGTTTCTAATCTTAGACCAGAATTACATATGTAAGATTTTTTTTTTCACAAATTTTCCTAATAATTACATAAATTGTTCATCATCGATAACACAACTAAAAGAATTGACTGTCAACGTCTTACTTGATAGTCACAATTTTCTTAAGGTTTACTAGGTGACTGTTACCTGGTTATAGATTTATTTCAGATCAGTCATGACAGTAAAACTTACCATTTAATTCCCGCCTGATTAATATTGCTAATAAAATAAATAATAGAATAAAAACAATCGAATCAAGTACATATATGTATATAACAATATTAGTATTTTGCGCGTCGTTATTGTTTAAAGAACTTTCTTGGATTTATTTATTAAATAACATTATATTATTAAGATATTTGGATGCTGATAAGCAAAAAAGACAGACACGTTGGCGCAGTGGTCACTGCAACTGACTGTAGCGCTAATGGTCGCGGGTTCGATCCCCGCTCACGACAAATGTCTGTATTAGCCATGCGTATGTTTGTCGTGGTCTAGGTGTTTGTGTTAGTGTTGTGAGTGTTTCCGGACCCCGACACAAGGTCACAAGATCTTAATGGGGGTCGTGAGTGTGATGCGTTTATTTAAAAAAAAAATAATAATGAGTCAACACACAAATATCAAATTCAGAGATATTCATGTATTTTGATACTGCATCACCTATTTAACATGAATCAAAACATTTTCAATTCATCTAAACTAAATAATTAGGAAAAAACGTTTCTTAATTTAATGTTTCGAATTTTATGTGTTACATATTTTGCAATTTATACTATAATCTTAAATATTTGAAAACCTTATTATTAAATAAGACATTAAATATATCAATCTGCTTTTATTATTTGACCCTTTATCAAAATAGAAAAGAAATATGGATATATACTTCTTTAAACAAATTCATCAATAATAGGTTTAACATATTTAGATATTCTTTTCTCAAAATTAAGTCTGTGTGGTTTGACACAGTATTGCATATCAGCGTCCATTTATTAGATATATCTCATTACCGTGTTTAGGAGAGGTTTGTGGTAATTTCGCTAAGTTCGTTCTACCGTTAAAGTGCTTCTGACATCGCATAATCAATGTGCAGGAAAGTGGTCTGTTGGCAAATCGACCGCTGCACTCAATTATCGTTCTACGATGCGTAATACTTTTCTTATGACGTAATACTTTTTCCTTTATTTTTTTTCTAATAAAAGATTATAGCGATATGTAATTCTACATTTATCTTGAGATGTGTTAATTCATACAAAAAAAATTGAATGTCATTACATTATCTCTTCATCTGTCTGTCATGTTGTTTGTTATATCTTTATACCTATGTCACTTAACAAATTTTGGTTTAGATATAGATTGGAAAAGAGATCTACTTTTTGCCGCAAAAATAGAACTAAAAAGTTGTAAGATAAACGATGAGTGTTTGTGTAGAGAATGCATCATTTCTTTATTAAATAATTCATTCAAAATAATTATACGACGTAGATGAAATCGCAGTTTATAAACATAAAAAAATAAGTAGGAAGTACTATTAAAATCAAAAGGTAAATGTAAAGAAAGTATTATTTTCTTATCGTGTTAGCAATATAAATATTACTTTTCGTTTTATTTATTTTTTACAAATTGTAGTGTTTTTTTGTTACACTGTTTAATTTGACCGATCTACGATCAGACGCAAAGCAGTTGCGTGCGGAGGTTGCGCAAGAGCGTCACACTGGCGCCATCTACCGTGATCTATAGGCGCCGGCATTCGCCTCTCATTATAAACCACCTTATCGCGTCAATGCAAATCCGACGGCATTTTAATCTTAGAAAAGTCCGTTTTCGAGCAAATACTTCACTTGTTCTTGCCTAGACAGAAGAGTGGGCGTACCCACCGATTGTGAAAATCGGTACCCTTTTTAAATGCGCGTGGGCAGGTAATTATACATCAAGCTTTAATCCATGACGGTTTATGCAGTCAAATGAATGGCCCGGTGTTTGGATAGCGTAATTTTTGTTTTTATTAATACAAGCGACTGCTACTTTACTAAGACTTGACTTTTAAATAAAGAAAAAATCTTTTTAATGCCCGTTTTGCATCTGAAACGAGTCGTGTGAATAAAACTAGTGCGCATTCATAGTCTTGACGTTTTTTTAATTTTAATTTCTATGAAATAAAAAAGAAATTAATTAAAAAAAATATAGTCGGTTGCGTTGTAAAATAAAAAATTAATAGGAGTATGAAGTTTTATGATTTGTAAAAAGTTAAACGGAGGTCATAAAAACGAAACAAGTAGTTACGCCTTCGGGCTATGCCTGTATTAATCTCACGCAGCGGACTGCCTCTCTGTTCTTAATTTATTTTGACACCTTAGTTATAATTTTCCAACGACAAAAACGGGTAATTAAGTTCGTAATTTGCGTAGCCGTTATAATTATTTATTATTCCCTATGTTTATTTATAAAGTACTAAAGTATATCTATAAAATTTAAACATATTTTTTGATATACAATAATTTCCAGGTAATACAATTTATAAGCAGCGCTTATTTTATCCAAATAAGACATTACCTAAAATGATTCTAGGTAGGTGGTAGTATTCCAATTCTTAACTTTAATCAAATTAATTGGGCCAATAAACAAATAATGACGATACAGACTCACAAACGTTCACATTTCTAATGTTATTTAAATAATTATATACTTTTTCTATTTTTTATCATAATAATGTTTTGTTTTTCTTTCACAGGTAAGTCCAGCGTTCACTGAAGGCTGCTTAAGACGAGTAAGATTAAAATAAATCATAAAACAGGCCGGTATAAATTAAGTCAGTGTCATTTTCGCGACGTCGGAACTTCGAGTTTAATAATTCAAATACGCGAGGGCGTTGGTTGAGCCCATAAAAGCAATTCTTAAAGTAGCCGTTGACTCGTAAAATCGGTAGGGAACGGGGAAAAAATGTTTACAAGCCATTCGAAGAAGTCCTCCCGATTTTCGGAGCGGAAATTGGAACCTGTATACAATGGCGCAGGGAAATGAACGGATTTTAAATGGACCCTTGCGAGACCTTCGGTAAATATATAAACGATTTAGAGCTAGAAAGAAATGTAGCGTAATCGATTTTAGTATAAAATTGTTACTTGGTTTAAAAGTAACTAGTTTATTTATATGTTAATTTGATGTTACAATCGAATAATATTCATCGTAATTTTTTTCCTAAATATATTACATCAAAATCAGAGATAAATTTCGCACATATATTTTGTATAACAGCAATATAATTTGCAACCTGTTATCCTTAAACCCCTACAGAAGTGTAGGTGTGAACTAATAAGCCCGTAGAGGTTCAAGATTTCCAACCGCGCTGTATTGCCTTTTTATTATTTCGCTTTTTCCTTTTACAAGACCATATTTCATCTCGGAGTTCTGAGAAGCGCCAGCGCGGCTCGCGTGGGCTTAACTATATTCCTATTTTAAAATTTCATGCACTTCACGTTTCGATTTCGCCGCGATACAACTATAACACGTTCTGTGACTTCAACCTAAAAAAAAATAATAGTAGAACTATTATTTTTTTTTAATTCTGTTCTAATTTCAAACGTTTTTACATAAATTTTGCTAATGTTGATATATTTTTTATTATAAATTGAATATATTAAATAATTTAGAAGAGAGACTTTCCATTTTTAAATGTATTTTTTTTTCTCAAACGATATTGAATACACGTAAAAATCGATTAAAATGTATTCAATTCATTCGAAATTTAAACAGTCTATATTCATTGAATATTTAAATTTTAATTCCGCGATATGGGATTATTTTTGTCCTTTTAAAGTTGTATGCGTTGGAAAGAAATGTGATCCTTTCAGCTGTAATAAAAGCGGTCTTCTGGAAAATCAACAAAGCTGTATACGAAGGCAATTCTTTATAGAATATTTTATTCAGGGCCATACCCACTTGTTTAGATGCAGATTTCGTTTTAGTATAGTAGCATTCACTTTAAAATAAATTAGCTTTTCCAAATCAATTTATTCGGTTTTATCCGATAAGTTTCAATTCTATTTCTGTCGAATAGAAGTGGTAAACTTGTACAGAAATTTAGTCAAACTATATATTGGATGTTTTAAATACATTGCAACATCTAAATATATATAACTCAAAGTTGACTGACTGACATAGTGATCTATCAACGCACAGCCCAAACCACCAGCTAGTTTTTAATAAAAATGAATACAATAATAAAAAAAATTATCGATATCTCTATTGACAGCAAAGGAACGCTTACTTCTATTTCAATGTGTAAATCTACTATAGTCAACTATATAAAACGAGTCCAAACCTTTTTAAAACTCAGTCCGAAAATACTGACTTTTTTATAAATAAAACAGTGTTATAGAATTTAGCGCAAAATTGATTTCTTTTACTTATTTTATCTGTAGTCCTCGTCAGATAAGGCTTGATTTATTTGTACTTAGTAACATCTCTAAAGTATTTCGCGTATCTGTCAATGACTGCTTTAAAAATACGGTTCTTGTTTCAGTACCGGTTATTTATCACTTCTTATCAAAATAACAGTCCCTGGAATGCAAAATATTTAAATAAAATATTACTAAAAATATTTAATACGTAAATAACTGTTTTTGCTGACCTATTTATATTTTATACATTAGGCCTTACCGTCAGATTATTCTATTTGTTAATTAATATTACAAAAGATACCGAATTATTTTTAATCATACGGAAATTGACCCTGTGTCTAAATTAGATAAATCATAATAGTCCGATGGCAATTTCGCAGTGTAAGAATCAGGAATATTCGGACTACAATAATAAGCAGGCCTTAAAGAAAGGGGCTGAAAAATACAAAAATACAATTTTTTACTTTTCTTTATTTTACTTATTCGGGAAAAATATCCATAACGAAAATCACAAATTCTCAAATATTATTATAATTTTCAATTAAAGAAAATATTCTGTTCCGCAATCGATAATTTATCATTTCAAACTCTTATGTGTGGTCAGTAGTACGCCACATTCGTCCGTACGTCTAGATAAGACAAGTAAAGACTATACCTAATTTATAAATAATAAATAAAAAATAAATAAACACATGACACTCAACGGCCCCCATTAAGGTCTTGTGACCTTGTGTCGGGGGTTCGGAAACATACACAACACTAACACAAACACCCAGACCACGATAAATATCCGTATGGCCAATACAGACATTCGCCGTGAGCGGGGATCGAACCCGCGACTGTTAGCGCTACAGTCAGTTGCAGTGACCACTGCGCCAACGTGTCTGTCAAATATATATATAATAATATATTCCCTGTCAACAGCCAAGTTAAAAAAAATAAGCATCACATTCGTAATGTTATTGTATAAAAGAGAATTCACGGGGCCGTTTCTAAGCAATATCGTTTAAATTACTCGGGGGGAATGAAGTCGTAGCGCAGAATCCTTTCAGGAGTGAATTGTTTTAGGCAATTCGTTTTCCTGATTGCTTTGTAATGTCGGTTTTATGGTCATAACGCGCGGTTAAGAGACAACTGAGAAACATTTTACGAAATAGAGATTACTGAAAAAATATGTTTGGAACTTATTGAACGTGTCTAAAATAGTTTTCAGATTTCTGCCGATTCTTCTTAGTTGAATCTTCGTTTCGAATGGTTGTTTTTCGTTAACTTAAGTAATTTCTTGTTATGTCTCAATAGTGCTTATAAAAAAAACTTAAATTGACAGACAGAACCAATCTTTATAAACCGTACTATACTAATCCAAATGAAATGTGTACAATAAGATTCCACGAAACCATAGACCAGATTCTAGACAGGTGCTACGCGTCCCTTAATTAAATTTCTGCCTAAAGTTCACAAGCGCGAAAGGGTTAGGCCATAAGAATTCAAAATGTCTGTCGCAATCACTCCTCGCCTTTATTGGAATCCATAATACCCCGGTTCGGGCGCCCGAAAGTTAATTTAGTCCAAAACGCCCGACTACGACGAACCCGCTTCTTCATCAGAGGAAAAATTCGACGAAGCGCTTTAAGAATTCCCTTCCATTCCTTAGACAAACGACAGCGTTGAACATCCATTTCGGAATGAACTTTTGTTCGGAATTATTTTTTGAAGAATTTCATCAAGTGTTACGTAATATAGAATTTCTTGACAGGTCACTGACCTTGTAGGAAAGGACGTTTTTTTTTAAATCGTTGAGCTCATAACTTTTAGAGTGGCAGCTGTTTATAATGTTCGAAACGAATTTTTATGAATTCGGAATGATTCGATTTATTACTTTTCTAAACTTCGTAGTTTGTTCGTAATAATGTCGCAGCTGTAAATTATGAAAATATTACGTCACAATATTTCAATTTTAGTACTAATTAAAATGATTGTTGAAAGCAGTTATGTGAGTCTAAAGCTGTCATTTATATTTTGAATTTGTTTAAACTGGGAATAAAAGGTCTTAAAATATAGCAAAGCTAATATTATAAATCCGAAAAATGTACTTATGTTTTACTTTTTCACGCTCAAGAGATAAGTTAAATTTAGAATATAGATAGCTCATATTCCAAAATAATTATAAGACTTTATATCTAAAAGTCTCAAGGCTAAATAATTAATGCCCCCAGTTTAATATATTTTCTAACGCTATAACATAAGCAGAAGTAACAACGCAACCTATTAAAAAAATAATTATTGAGATGTTAACGACTCGTGATAAGTTGGGCCGTGTTTTCTTTGACGACAGACGCTCATTAGCATAATTTCCCGTTATGCAGCAATTAGTCAACGCATCTGTCAAAACCGTGTATGATAATTACTGCGTGAGCGCCTTATAAATAAAAAAAAACATTTATTGAATGATTTTATGATGTAGAATGTAGATCGTTCTCTATTTAAAACTAAACGTACCTCGTTTTTAGAAGGCGGTTTCACTCGTTTTATATAATATTAATAGTAGATGATACCGACATGTTTTATAACCTACTATTAGCCTGCCATTGTCGAAAAATGCAAAAAAAAAAAATTTACAGGATTTCAGGTTATCATCCACTATGTTAATCTGAATGAACTCAAATTCCAGTTAGTTGCAGTACACAGGCAAATCGTTTTACATTGATAAATAAACTCTGTCAATAAACAAACTCTTTAGTTTTATATATTAGCATAAAAATTATAAATGGTTTTTTTTTTTTAATCTAAAACGGCAATTAAAACTGTACTACGAAAAAAAATGTTGCTTGATTTTCTTAAATGATATACATAATTTATTACATAAATATTATGTTCGAAGTTGTTTAATGTTTATCTATTTTACGATTGTCACTACCAGATGGCACGGATTTTGGCGGCCATTTAAGCGGTTGCCGCCTGATACATTCTCTGACCTAATTACCCACTGTATATAAAACAGATTATAAAAAACATATTTAGAATTTTATATCCAACCTTGCATTTTTTATCTATACTAATAAATAAAGCTGAAAGTATTTATGTTTGAATGCGTTAATATCAGCCCGAATCGAAAAATTATTCTTGCGTTTCATAATCTATTTATTGGAGAAATTAGTAGGCTATAAAACGTCACCTTACGTCTTAGACAAGAATTACACTTGTAGGTTTTACTTTCAAGGGCGATATAAAACAACTCTGTAACCTGTAGATACGTCGTAAGTAGTTACGAAAGCTGTGAATGACAAAAATAAGGCCCAGTAAATTCTTTCAGGTGTAAAGCAATGACAAAAAACTTATGTAAATTATTATTAAAGTCTGAGAGGAAAAGTTATAAGTGTAATTCTTGCCTTATAAGAGCGATAGCAAATCCTGGGGCGTGTCTTGTATATTTTATGTCAGAAATGGTTAAAGTATAATTCCTTATAGTCCTAATAATAATGATTAAAATAGCTTGGTCATAGACTATTCTTCACTTGTCGTATTATTTGTGTCAAAGGCACATCAATTGGGTGCCAATACGGACAGACTAACTGCCAATCATTAATATGAATTATTCAAACTGTTAATATTGTTTGTCCTTGACATTATTGTGGCCGAAATTTTGTGTTTGATCAATTTCAATTTAGCTAAGTGATATCAATAACTAGACTAGTGACGAAAATATTTTTTACAATTACCAAAAATACAGGATAAACAATACATATAATGTTAAACAACCATTTTGAAGTTAAATTACTACCACGCTTTACTGCTGTCTTGCAGAGGTAATCTGCTGCAATTTTTTTTTCTTTCTAAAATCAACTTTCAGAATGTTTTCTACTTTCCGAAAGTTGATTTCTGATTTTAGTACGAAAAACAAAAAAAAACGACCGTCATAACGTATGGCGTTGTAATAGCGATAACTCCGCGTAATTAGCATGCTAGTATATCCAGAGATTATATGCATGTATCGAATACAAAAGCGTAAATAACAAAATACATTAGCTACGTTATGATCCAATTTGTTTTTCAGGTCATACGTACGTATGAATACACTATACAGCCTAAAATTCGATTAAACAACAAACAACAGATAACAAAAGTAAACATCAATTTAATATTGAACATGCTAGTTAAATTACTAATCGCAATAACTTTGATGGCAACCCGAGGCGTACATGTTATCGAATAGAGCTCACGGTCTCCCTCGGGAAATCAAACTCTGTCTTGAAATTCAGACATAATTAAGGCAATTCAGAACAGGACATGTATAATTTATGGCTTTAGGTCTAATTTATGTAGTCGAGTATATCAAAAATTCTAAGCCTTTTTCTGTTGTTAATTTGCCGCGAATACCTATTTTTGTAACAGTAAAATATAGGATATCGGTAAAAATAGTAAAAAATATAATATAGATAACTACTAGTCGTTTAAATAAAAAGTGTGTAATTTGATCTATTTTTAATTTTTACAGCAGTAAATAACTTAAGTTAAAATTCAAAAAATAATACTCTTACGGTAGCTTATTTAAAATTAAAACTAAATATTCTTTTTCATCTTTAATATTTTCTACAGTAAAAAATACGACCCAAGTCATATTGCAAAAAAAACTAAATAATTCTCTACACTTTTACATTCCATGCTCAACTCCCGTATAAGTTGGTTGTAACATTTTATGGCGCTAAGGCTCTTGAAAAGTGCGTCTGGGTACGAACAGCCTCACTAGACATTCTACCTTCCACAATACATCGCATTGTTGTTCCAGTGAGTGTACCTGTGACTATAATTACAGTCGCGAGAGCCGTAACATCTTAAGAAATGGCGTCGCTAAGGATTCAGGGAGCTGCTTCACACTGAACGGCGAATTTTGTAAATAATATTTAAGACACCCAAAATAAAGAGTAACATTACTTTAGAAAAAAAAAATATTTTAATATTTTTTGATGTAAGTATAGATATTTCTTGCAATCATTTTATTTAATAATGTTAGCAACACTGACAATTTCCATAGATACGTAAGAGCGGCTACCGTTGGATTTTACGTTTAAAAAAAAACTATTAAACACTAAGCCTTAAATTTGAAAAAAAATAATATTAAAAATTATGTACTTTTTAATGGACTGCATTTAGAAATGTTTTGGGGTATATCAAAAGAAAAACATACCAAAATGGCGACCGTAAAAACTTAAAAGGAAACGAAAATAAATCAACGCCTCGCACTTTTGAAATCTTTTCGCATACGCGATATATTTCTGTTTTATTATTCCTTTTTTATCTCAAACGACATCTTTCCACAATATTTCCGTAGAATCAATTCAACCAACGTGATAATTTATGTAAATTCTTGTTTATGGTTAAACATAAAAATACAAATACGCGACGATAACCTTATTTGTTTAATTTAGTAGTGATTTTCTGCAAATATGGAGTTAACGAGTTGAATAAAGATAACATAATTTTAGTCTATACCTAAATATAAAAAAACTGCGGCATCATATTTAGACGAAATATATTAAAAAAAATTATAAATATATAATAATAGCATAAACATGGTAATGAATGAACAAAAAATATATACCTAAAAAAACCTATATACTCCAGGGATACGCAAAAGAATTTACAGAATGTTATCTTGTTTTCTACATTCTTACTTAAAATCTCTAGGAGTCTAAATATTCATGATACATAATAAAGAAAACAAGTAAATATATACAAACGTATCTTTCCAAAACATCAGTGTTTGATGTAATAATTCCCGTCGTCTAATTTTGTTCCTGTTTTCTCTCATAAAATCCAATGGCACACGGTACAAACACGCCGCGACCTTATGGTGAAATTGCCATGGGACCGCCGTTGTAACATTGTAATTTATACCCCATTGTCTGTACAGCGTGACACGATGTGAAGTGCTAATTCGAACGTGGGTGTTGCCAAAACCGTATAACCGTAAAAAAATCTATTTATTATTATAATAAGATTTTCTTTGTAACGGATATCGTGGCCGGTTAAAATATGTTGATTCTTATTTATTATGTCTACGTATTTTTTCGGCTGTTTTTGTTTTCCAATAGTTAAATTAGGTAATTTATACAAATAACCTTATTAATGTCGTTCCCTACGGTTTCGATCAAATGAAAATACCGTATTTAATTTTAATAAAATGAATGCAGCTTCTAATCTCGTAAATATAAAAGATATTGATTATAGTTTTTATACGAGTATAATACACTAGTTTTTGCAACTTCGTTCGCGTTAAGTTGTGGTAAACTTTGTTCCCTTATGGAATTTTGGAAAATACTTTTTAGCAGATGCCTACGTTGAAATAACTATTTTAGTGTCAAATTTTAGCGCAATCAGTTCAAGGATTTGAGCTATGCGTTGAGAGATCAGTCTGTCAGTAAATCTTGTCTTTAATCGACTTTAAAAAAAGATTCTTTGTTCAGCTATTTGTGATTTATATATATATACAGATATAGGTTATATTATGTTTTATAACAATATCAAATAATGGAACTTGATCAATCATAACATAATTGCATGAATATCCAATGAAAAAAGTTATAACAAAATGTGACAATGGACGCTTAATTTGATATCTCTAAAGTTTTAAAATTTAAAAATAAAACTGTCGGATATTATGAAAAACGTGTTTCACTTAACAGTATTGGACATTAAATTTCACGCCTTTACACATTAGCGTTTAAAAGAAACGCCGTAAAAGACTGTGATAAAAATCTCAACGGCTTCTTTATTTTTGGATAATTGGTGAAATAATTAGCAGTTGTAATCCTAACACGTGTTATGCCATTAACATTTTTAACGACTCGTCTACAATAACGGTTTAGTAGAAGGAAATATTTTTATTGGCGTGACACCTTTGAAATCACGTTTCGTATTAATTTTTTTTTTTTCAGCTTTGGATACTGGTACTTTTTAATCTTTCCGGAAAATATAAAACAATGATTATTTTAATCAAATATGAGCTTACTAATCATTTGCTGTTAGGAATAAAATAAAACCTGCATATATTTTGAATTATTCTTTTTAAATTCATGAAAACTTACTGGATCTCGTTATATTAACCATATAATATTAATTTAAAAAAGTGTTTCGTTTTTTTTTGCAACATTATTAATTATTACATTAAAACGAAATGTAAATTTTATATTCTAATATTAATAGACTATGTACTGCAATCAATATTCCAATACACTAAAATGGAATAACGCAAATACTTCAATAAGTATAAAATAATAGTTATAGCTTTTTAGGTCAACAACACACTCCACAAGGGCTTACTAATATGGATCTTGTTAATACTGTTTTGTGAACCTGGTTTCGCTCCTTAGTTCTGCTAATATATATACTTGTATATATAAATTTAGTTTATATAACAAATTGCATGTACTTAATTAAAATTACAATTTCCTCACTATTATAATTCAATTAATAATAAACTGTAATAATAAATATTCTATCTATTAATACTGTAATAGTAACCGTTATTAAATATATATTTTATTTCTTCAATGAATGTAGCAAAAACGGAACCATGATGCGTGAAATAAGTATTTAGTTTTGGTCTTAGAAATTATAACACGAAGTCTGTTGTATATGCATGAAATTTTATCTTAATTATTTTTTTAAGAAAAACATTCCAATTAACTTTAAATGATAATTCGCACTACGGTTTACCGCAAGCGATAAAAATTAAAAACCGTAGTGCGGTCGAACCCTAATATCATTTTTGACTGCCTTTGACGAACTAGGTGTCATTTTAACCGGGCTAAGTACAAAGGACTAAAGGGAAATTTGAATATCCATAACAAATACCGACAAGGAAGTCTCTTCCTCACGATATTTTTGTCCCATTGTGCGTCCTCATCAATATTCCTCGATTGTGGCTTTTTGTTTGGGACCTTTGCACTGTAACGTTTAAAATTCAACCATTTTTATGTTTATTTTAAAGTCACGGATATATATTTAACCTTAAAATATAATGGGTCGTTATTTTTACGCAGCTTATAGATTTAAATAATCGTTTGTTGTTTTATAATTTTAAACTTTCTCTTGATCTCCTCTCCAGTCAACGTGCTTAACCCTTAAACGCGTGATTTATTTTTCGTTTGAAAAATTTAATTATAATATTTGTCTAGAAAAAAAAAATTTAAATCGGTATTGCCAATTAATTTATTTGAATTATTACTATTTTTACAACTATAGTATGATAACGTAATTTAAAATCCAAAAGTGATAAATAGTATATTTCATTATACATATAATTGTTATTACGTTGTTTAATAACCGCATTGCGCATTTAAGTGTTAAGTGATTAGAAGATTCATTAAGTGAAGAATATAGAATATGAATGTTATTATAAAATACCTTACAAACATACGAATAATATCAACGATTATTAATTTCAGAGTGTTTTGTTGTAACTTTGTAAAATAGAGTGATGAATACTGTTAATGCATATTTTATATAACACTGAAAAAACATTTACACAACTTTTAATTATGTCTTTGGCTCTCATACTATATAAGCCATAGACGTGTTTCGAAATAGAATCCAGTATGCTGGTCAGTCTTAAGGACATCTTGCGTCGAAGCCGAATTACACTTGTTACGTCCCGTTAGGCGAGGATTACACTTATGAGTTTTATTCTCAAACTTTCATGAAGATTTACATAAATTGTTTGTCATTGGTTTACACTTAAAAGAATTATTAATTATTATTGTCACTGGATTATTTATTACATTCAGCTTTCGTTATTATTTACGACGTTTCTGTTATTACGTTACTAAGTTAAATGGTTGTTTTATATACATAACGGAAATATCATCAACTATGATCAATACTCTACATTATATTTCGATACGCATCCCATATCAATAATACGAAAAATATGAAAAAAAAAAACAAATATTTGAATGAATACGATAATTTTCCATCCATCGTTTGGCAGAAAAATGAATACATCATCAAATATATATTTAGGTTATTACTAAAACGAAACTGTCAAATTGCATGCAACTCAGGTAGACTGCGGGTGTAAAATTGACTTCTGAGAACACATCGAATGGCAATATCCAGTGATGATATTTTTCCACAAATTTAAAAATAAATATGACATTATGATAATTTGGCAGCTCTTTAATATTCCACGGGGCTCCGGGACTCGTGTCTCGTTTTAAAATAAAATTCACGACTAAATAGAAGAGGTTCGAATCCTTTGTTTGGTAATGCGATGGCTTTTTTATTGATATTATATTTTTATGGTCTTCTAAAAACGTTAAGCTCCCATATCGTAAAGCGTGTTTCATCTGTTTACAACGTTTTGAAATGAAAACAACGTCTTTTTGTTCCACGTATTATTCTAAAGTTTTTGGCTTGAAATAATGTTGCTTTCTTATCTTTTTCTTTTGAGATAAAACTGAAAAATTATTGTTGTTTCTATAATAAATTTTCATTGTATGTACATAAGTATTTATATCTTATTATATCTTTTCAAAAATCACCACAAATCTTTAATACATAGTACGTATAAGAAAAGGACTAGAAAATATATAAATTACTTTCAAAATTCGTGTTATAAAAAGATTTTTGCCATTGTACACATAATATATTATTTCTGATTAATAATAAAAAATACACCTTTGTAAATACAGTGTTTGTGCCAAAGAAATATCACGTGTTTTTACAATACTTTTACGATGAATGAAATATACACACAATACTCAGTTTGACCGAAATTATACCTCGTAAATGTCAGTTTCCTTTTTATTAAGACATCATAATATCGTTTTGTCGTCCGTATAATGCAAAGCAAATATTAATTTGCATATTGTTGACACCGATGCGTGGCGGAAATAAAATATGATCGAAATATTGTATTTACAAAAGCTTTGCTTCTAACGGTAGAATTTTACGAGTATAAGACAATCCCTATATTTATGTTGAATATTTTTTAAGGAATAACTTTAAGCGAAAATAATAAAGAAAATATTTAGGTATGTTTTAGGACAGACAGTAAAGTTAAGGAAAAAGGTTAGGTAAATATTAAAAAAATCGTATAAATTTACATACAAATTCTTAAGGGAGAAAAACAAAATCTTCTATAATCAAAGAAATAAATTTTTGTAAGCACTTCAATATAATGTTCAATAAAAAAAAAGGTAGAACAAGTACTTACATGAAATGAATTACTATCAAAGAACTTATGGATACCAGTAATAGAGTAAATTTCAAATTCACCAACTCGTTATAGTTATTTAAAATAATAATCAAAAACCTACATACCATACAATTCCTTCAAAAGTTTCAATATAGACTATTTAAAGGGAACAGAATAATGGATCTTTATATAACGCCGTTCATTCGTGAATAGTAATTTTACACCAGCATATTTCGTTCATTCATTTTTTAAAGTCATTCGACACCATGATATTCGCTCAAATTGAATATTTAATCTACATTTCTCGCTTGGAGCAATACAATTCTTTGTTGTTTTTTTTTGTTTTTTATTAAAAGAAGTCGAAGAGCGAATGAAGAATGAATGTATAAAAATGTCACTTTCTAAAATTATAGGCTCGTGGATGGGTTTTCATATAGACAAGACCAACAACTAAGTAAAAAAAAACTAAATCAAATTAAAAAATATATTTACGTATACGTATTTTATAAATTTTTTAAGCACCACGAAATGCTTTTGAAAGAAAAGAGAACATAGCTAATGCATTATGCGGCGGGCATTATACCCGTATATGCATGCATGCAATATGTCCGTGGAAGCGATGGCGAAATTTCGATCCGGGACATAAATTCGGCACGCCCACGTCGCCAGCACGGCTGTCATTAATTCTGGATAATATATTTTCTAGACGAAACACAAAATAAAAGGCTGCGGTGTTCCTTTCTATTCGACTTTATATAAAAAATAAACACTAATTTTCACCAGATTATATTGAAATACAAAAGAAAGGCTGTTTTAGCGCGTCTGGACTATGTAACAAAATTGTTTGTTACAATGTTAAGTATTAAAACATTGTAAACAAATTGGTCGGGTTATAGAACTAAAGATTTATAACATGTTAATTAATCTGGACGTGCCATTAAACATGATTGTTTTCATTAATTTGCCAATAAGAAATGTTAGGCGAGAATTACATTTGTAGGTCTTAGTTCTGTAAATAATAAAAATCAACTATGTAACTTGGTAACGGTGAACTAAGTTACTTTACGAAAGCTTTGCGTGTCTAAAATACGGCACTGACAGCTAAATCTTTAAGGTTTTAAGCAACGACAAACCGAGCACTCTCAATCGTGTTTTCTTCATTCCACGTGACATTGGCGAAATAACATGTGTCTAATTGGCAACTAACTACACCACTACTGGTAACAACTAAAAGCCACAAATAAAATAATTGAATTGTGCAATAACAAACAATTTATGTGATCTTTTTATTTCCCTAGTATCCTATACGGAATTTGCTAGAAAACCTTCGAATTTAAAACATACATCATGACGTCGATTTAAAACAAATTCTCCATCATGCTAGCGATGTAATGAGACTTGCAATTTCTTCAGAAATGTCGTGTTTTCTCACAAATTCTTCTTTCTTCCACTTTCCTTTCTCCCCTGCAAAAAATTAATTTCAAACAGACAATTAACTCTTTGATACACTGAATACTCGTACCATATTCGTTCCACGATTTTTGTATCAAAACCATTTCAATGCAAATTACACAAAAAATTCATTGTCACTTAATTTAAAAAAGATATTTCAAAATTATCAAGAAGACCGAAATAAACTCTTTTTACAAAGTCACGTTCATACATAAACTTGTAAAATTATGACACTGCATCATAGGCATAATTTCGTGGGCTGTCACGGGCCGTTTGCTCATTACGATGCAACGTGGGCGACGCATCCCTGTTGCACAATGCGTTGATACGTGAGCCTTTGATGTGCCGATTTGTAGCAGTTTTGCAGATTTCGCTAAACTCGTTTTGTTTTATGTTACATGACACTTGTTTTGGCAATGTTTTGTTACGATGATCTAACGTTATGTAAGTTTTGTTGTATGAAAGTAATCATTAATCTTAGTTTCCTCTAACAAACTCACACAATATGTTTAATACATAGATAATACAAGATAACTATTTTCAATATAATTGTAAAATATTATAGCTGTCAATATAATGAAATACATTCTGAAAATTAAAAGAGGTCTTTAAGTATAAAAATGTTTTAAAATGTTGCATATTTTAATCACGATAGTTTTTAACAAAATTCCCGGTGGGAAGAATTTTGTGGACAAATAAAATAATTTTTAAATCTTAAAAATACTTACCGTTATTATTAATCTGTGAAAATTATCCTATATATTTATACTGTATACGATGGACATACAGACGAAACATGCAGAGGACATGCTCAAGAGCATAATCGTAAAAATTAATTGTCAAAATCGAACGTTGAAACGATACCGGGTTCAACAAAGTCATGTATTTGTTTCCGAATGGCGACAATTCGTATACTCGTACCAGCAAATATTTATTATTTTTATTTAATTCGCCATCTTGAACTGAAAATATAAAATTAAAAATATTTTTGTGTTAAAATTATTCTAAAATTGTTTATTATTATTATAATTTTTATTAGTGGTAAAAAAAAATAATGACCAATTTCATCAATGACGGTATTGTTCAGTATTTATAGAACTTTTGAGTCTTAAATTGTTTTTGTTAAATTAAAACGCACGACATAAATATCGTTGAATTATCCATTGTTAAAAATATTTATGAGTAAAATCATCATGTTTTGAACTACAAATCACGAGTGAGCAAATCAAGCTGTCGACTGTTGCCGCGGGCCGCGGGTTTCGACTTCTTTAAACTTTTAACAGGCTATGAAAAGGGGTTATTTGAGGTCATTCGTCATTCGGAATTACGTGTAATTCGAGAGGCATCTTTAAACTTGAACGGTTTTAAAATCTATGGCAAGAGAGATCTTTTGATCTTTCTCCATCACAAAAAGAATGGGCCGTATGAAACTGCCCAATTAAGTAGAAATATAAATCCTCTTTTAGAGATTATACTAATAAATTGTTTACTTTTATAGCGCCTTTTTCAATTTATATTTATTTTAATAGACACTTTAAAAATAAATCCGCTAAGAAACTTTGAATACGTTAAATCTTGAAGTTTTCGAGTTTCTCAAAATGTATAAAAAACCCACATTTAAATATAGGTTAAGACATAAATTCGACAAAAAATATTTCTACGCACGATGTCGATTTACAAAAAAAAATATAAAATAAATGGCATGTGAATGAACACGTATTGACCTTTTACGATACTACAGTGCATATTTACATCGGTTTTAATGAATACCAATAAAGGCGAAGTTTATTTTAATGAAGACCACATAGCTACGTCTGAATGCATTTCGAAAATACTTTTTTTCCTTATTAATAGTGGGAATGACGAAAGTTTGAGCCATTCATATCAATTTTCGGTACAGCGTTGACGATAAATTAGATCAATAACGCAGTAGATTTTGTAAAGGTAATATTAGTTTGTCATGCGACAAAGTTTTACTGCTTTTTCAACGACTGCCCCGTTCCAATTTTTTTCAGAGCTAGCGCAATAAAAAAAGAATTATTGACAGGTGAAATGATTCAACGTCACTTATAGTTCACATTTCTAAAAATGATCGACCTATTTACATATAAAATGTAGGAGGGTATTCACATATTTTTTTATATTCTGAAATTTCTTGTGACTTACAAGCGGGCGAATTAAAAGAGAAACTAATATGAATGACACATGTAAAATTGTCCGTCTGCTAAATGTACGAGAAATTGAGCATTTTTACGAGAAAAGAGAAAAAGGAGGAGGTTCTATGTCCGACTATATGTATGTAATTTTTTAAATGTTAGTTGTAAATGTCAAGTAAAAAATTTTTCAAGGCACCGAATTCAAATTATTATAATATTAAATTCGTTTTTGAAGTTTTTTTTTATTTATCTTACACTAGCTGCCTGCCCAACTTCGCAAGAGTGTTCTGATTGAGATTTATATGAAGTCTATTTAACCTAATTATTTTAAATTTTCTTAAGATTTTAAATAATATTATTTTTCACACAAACCTTATTCATATATAAACACAACAAAGAAATATACCTTTCTGGAGTGATGCCCTAATATACTCATATATGGATGCTGATAAGCAATAATGTGTCAACCAACAAAAAATCAAATTTGGAGATATTGATGTATTTTGATGCTGCATCACCTATTTTACATTATTAAAAAAAATTGAAATCATATAAACTAAATAAGCACGGAAAAAAGTTTCTTAATTAATTGGTTCGAATTTCAAGTGCGTTCCGTATTTTGAAATTTATACAATAAATACAAATATTTGAATAACTTTTTATTAGATAATTTATTAAATATATCAGTCTGATTTTAATTCATTACGCCTTTTATCAAAAAATAAAAGAAAAGATGGATATATACTTCTTCAAACACATTTGTTAAGAATAGATTTGACATCTTTAAACGCCATTTTCTTAAAATGAAGTCCGTGTGGCTTGACACAATATTGCTTAACAGCGTCCATATATGAACAAGCAGCAACAAGTCTAAAATACATTGAAATTTATTTCAAAACTGTCATAACAATACAATTTCAGAATAACGCAACAATAGATTTATTAACCGTAAATTCAGTTTTGTCATGCGATGTTTTTTCAACACTACTGATTGTAAATTGCTTTGACTGTTTGTGCTAAAGGCTCTTGTATGGCGCGGTATCACGTCATCACGTCGACTCAGAAATGCGTTGCACTCGTGGTGCGATTATCACTCTTTTGTGTTTATCACTTTGTTTGCTGTTTTGGTCCGATCTTTGATATACATCTAAATGTTGCTGTGATCCCTTTATTTTTCCTCTTTGTTTAATCAACCAATAAAATTATTGCATTATTGTTAAGGTCTTAAAGTCCTTAAGGTTTTGGTTATTGTCTTTCATTGCTTTTTATTATTGACTAGCGCTCCCTTGTGGTTTCAATCGCGTCTATGGTTACTGCTTCGCTTTTGCAAATCTTAGCATGATGTAATATAGCCTATAATCTTTCTTAATAAATAGGCTATCCAACGCAAGAATAATTTTTCAAATCGGAACAGTAACACAAACTTACAAACAAACCTACCTCTCTTTAATATTAGTGTAGATAATTGGAAACTATTACCTACTGTGTAATGAACTAAATGTATTTCTCTTGTATTATAAATGCAAATGTTTCGATGATTGAATGTTAGTTGCTCAATCAAGTCTTAATGAATGAATTGCAGGCTACTGTGCAATTTGAATTGAAAGCAATCTTTAAAGCGACCATCGATTTCAAAATGTTCGACATTTCGCTTTGCATTTGCAAATTATCACATATATCCTTATCTTAATATGAAACTAAAAACTAAACAACAGTAAGTATAATCAAGAATTAAAATTATTCTGAGGTACTTTATAAAAAACCAAGCGTCGTATGGCAAGAATTATATTTGTAAGTTCTAGTCGCGTAATTGACATAATTACTCTGTAATCTCGTAACAGTTACCTAGGTGACCTTACAAAGCTTTGCAGTCAAAAATAATGGCACTGTAACAACAACAAGTAACTTATGTAAATCTTTATGAAAGTCTAAAACCAAAACTCGTAAGTGTAATTCTCACTTACTTATATATACTTATCCTTATATGGATGCTGTTAAGCAATAATGTGTCAACCCACAAAAAGTCAAGTTTAGAGATATTGATGTATTCTGATAATGCATTTCGTATTTAACATTATACAAAAAATTTTCAAGTCATTTGAACTAAATAAGTAGGGAAAAAAGTTTCTTAATAAAATGTTTAGAATATTGAAGTAAGTTTCATATTTTGGAATATGCAATAATTTAATATATTTGAAAAACTTATTATTAGATAAAAATCTTTACTAGCCTATCTGCTATAAATTAATTATACTTTTTATCAAAACAGAAAAGAAAAGATGGATATATGCTTCTTCAAACAGATGTGTTAAGAATAGGTTCGAAATCTTTAGACGCCATTTTCTCAAAATGAAGTCCTTGTGGCTTGACACGGTATTGCATATCAGCATCCATATATAATTGCTCTATTTGCTTTTAATTCACTAATCAAAATAACGTTCAAATTCATGCTGTCACACTAATCATTAAACATTTCAGGCATTCAGGTACAACCCTAACAGGTGATGTATATTGGTCGACAACTCGACAACGAAATCTAGATTTTACAAGGATCGTAATTAGCTCTGCCTTACGTGGCTTTGCGCAATCCGAAGGTCCGAGGCGCACCTTTACTTCAAAAGTAGTCCAGCATGTTTATGCATTTATTTAAATAAAGCAAAAAAATCCGATAATCACTATTGATTGATCAACTGGGCTTATTCTCTCACATTCGTTAATTGATGATTTGCAATGTGACTTTAGATAGGCATCGTTAATTAAATTCACAGCTACGTTTAAAGGTTAGCAGTGTTTTATATTATTTCTTTCCTGTTGGCTGTTAATTAAAACAAATATATAGTGTACAAATATGTATTATATATCTAAGAACCTCTTGCCACATTTTATGTGAAAATTTTGACTGTTCCCTGGAAATCCTTTCATTATTCGGAACCAAAATAGTCGCATATGATCAAAGGTATAAAGAACATTCATACTGAGTTTAAATATAACTTGTCCTGTAATTACTATGAGATACATGTTTTAGGGTGATAGTTAATATATATTCAATATCAATTCATACAAACAACTTAATTTATCAAGCAGTTTTTACAAAATAGTTTTTGTTATATAAAATTATATTAAAAACTATATCATTAATATGTCTAATATTAACAGTGCACAGTTTAATGATCTTTTTCATTTATATGAAGTAATTAATACTCATAAGCGTCGCTCAAAACTATATGAACTAAATAATAAACATGACTAAGTACAAATGAATTAAAAGAGTCAAAGATCCAGACACAGAGAATAATGAAAGCTAATTAGGGAGACCGCAATATCGTAGAGGCGGGGCGAGGCGTAGCGCCATTCAATTTGTAAATTAAAGGGGTCAACTTGATAGGAGAAAATGTCATCGGGACATAGAAATAAAGGTCCCAGTGTTTCGTAAGGTGATGAAATATATGAAAATGTCTAGTTCTAAATACATAAGTAGGTAATATGGTTTAATTATATAACAAGTATAGTGTACTATTTTCGATTGCAGTATGTAACTAGAGGCGCTGTTTTGTTTCTTATTACATACTTTTTATTGTATTACCGTATAATTTGTTTTTTGGATACTATTTTTTTATTTGTAGTTGGAAACAAACACATTATTGTGTAATGACGAGATAAACCCTTTCATTAAGATACAAAAAATTAAGATTATCCTTATTTTATGCTATTATCGTGGTGAATATGATATAAGTAACTAAGTTATCTAAGTTTTCATGATATATTTACGATATTTTCATGATGTAAGCATAGAAAAAAAAATCTTTAAATCGCGTATCATTATTATGACTGTTCTTTGAATGTAAGTTGTATTAGTGTCATCCTATTTTATTCATAATCTTATTCTAATCTATTATCTTATATTGTTATTGTGTTGGATGCCAAATAAAATAATAAATAAAATGTCATAAAACATGATCCGACAATCAAACACGACTCGTAATAAAGAGTAAAATTGATTCGTTCCTGCCTCGAATCGATTAGGCATAATGTTCTCATTTGAAGGTATGTGATATTTAGGTTTACTTAACGTTAAATGCAATTTGTGCTTTTAAAGCACCGCTTTATCTACATCTGTACACGCCCACGCAGTCTTGCAAGACTAGCAATTTGTTCTAAACTTTCTTCACACACATAAGTCCTTTCAATCACTGAAATCCCACTTGCATTTATATCTCTACATTCTGTTGTTTTCATATAAATATATGTAGTACCTGAGTATGTTTAAAAAATACCAATTTTTTTATTAGTTTACAGTTTAAATAATTGACGTAAGTCAATACGTTTTACGTTTTTGTTTAAGCTGGAATTAGAAAATAAAAAAAAAGTCAAATTATATAATTATTTTTTACATTTATTTAAAAAATATAATTATATTTACATCTGAAAAATTAAATGTGAAACAAAAATACATCTTAAATTACTTTAAGTTATTTAATTTTTTTAATAGTGACAAGTTATCTAAACCAACACATAGACAAAACCTTTAACAAAAACGTATGTGAAGTTTTCACTATGTACATTTCATATAGACCAATGTATATGTGTTTCGGTTAAGCCCAGTGCATGTAACATAATTGAGGGCAAGTCATAAATCGGTTCTGTATCGGATATTGAGTGGGCCGGCGCCAAGAGGTAACATGTCCGCCATATTGAAAAATGCGCGCGCGAATTGACTAACAAGCGTTGAAGCGGCCATTTTGAAATACCAATAAATGAAAGGCTTTCATCAAATCGACGAAATATTATCATCAGTTATTTTTTTCAATATCAAATAGAACTCGATTTAATTTATAAGGTTTATGTACCTAAGCATAATTCCACAATTAATTATATATGATAATTTACAAGCCTAGGATTAATACCGCTGGTAATGACGTGACCAATCACAATCCTGAAAGAATTCTTTTTCCAGGTGTCTGATAAGTCCCGTCACGTCTTAAACTCTACTTCGCACATTCTCGAACTATTTCAAATTTGTCAGCAGGCTACGAAAGGCCTGCTCCAGACCTGTTTGTCTATGGCAACAATAAGCAAACATTATATAAAATATTTCGTCATTAACTAGGCACAACTTTCGTGTTCTCTGCTAATCTAATAAATTAAAAAATATATTGAAGCATGAATAAACGCATAACTGTACATTATTTTTATCAACTGGGTTAAATTAATTAATCCAACTAATATTTTCATGAAATACATACCTATTAGCAAGACTTGTTAGTTGAATAAGTTGTTACATGAATTAACACTTCTAAGTACAAGAATGCTAATTCAAAAACACCGTTAATTGGTCATACGACACGGAAATACGTAGAAATAAGGAACTTATATGGAAATATGACGAAATAGACATTTCGACGACTCAATCTACCGCACTTAAATATTTAGCATTACGAAAAGGTCAATCAATGCTTATTAAGCTACGCCCTGTATATTTTACTTGTAGGACAAAATTATTGTCTTGTTAGATATCGCATTCGTAATCTGCTTCGTTGTCTGAATAAAATATGTAAATAGCTATTCATATACATTTTTTTTTCAATTAAAAATGTAACTGACTTAAAAAAGCGCCATTCTTTGATTGATATATACAAATATACTCTTATAATAATCGAGAATTTCGTGCTGTGAGGTTTTCTAGCTCGTTATTTAATCTGTAACAAATAAAAATGGAATCACCCTCAAGGTATAAACTATTATATGGAATAACAATCAACAAAGAAATTAAAAATATTGTTTAACGCATACACGTAATAACGTTAAATCTGTTCCAAAATTACTTAAAATAAACTAGCCAAAATAAAGAACTATTTGGAAGTTAATCAGAAATATTGGTTTTTGGAATTAAATTTTTTGCTTAATAAAAATGTGAGATACATTTTCATTAAGCAAAAAATTTAATTCCAAAAACGAAAAATTTAAAATTTTTTTAGCGCAAGGTTATGCGAGATCGATTAATTTTAATACGAACGCATTCCGGACGCTTGCACAGATAACGTTACGTTCCACAGATAACATAAATCCAGCCTTCGGAGCGGGACTCCCACGTGTTTAGAGACCTGCTCCTAGAAATTCAACTTGTTTGTATGTCATGAAATTCCGTAAATAGATGTGAAATTATTGATAAATAAGCGTGTTTCGCGGTTTTATCTGTGCTTTTAATATACATATATCAAATTCTCTAATATGAGTCGAATCATATTTTTGTTACTTTACTTTTTACAACCTTCCTCAAAAAAAATATTTTTACTAATAAAATTTACAATCTTCATATTTATAATAAAACTTAAAAAAAAACGGACAATCGCGTGATAAGCACACATAAAAATAATACATGTTAAAAAAAATAAAAAAAAATGTCGGCGTATTACATATTTATTAAATTAATAATTTCGAGCAATTTTACTTTTCTATTATCAAAAACTGTATATGATTAGCAGCTTTTAGTTAGAAGTTATTAATTATAATCGATATGTCAACATTTCAACGACAATGTTTGACATCACATCGATATCATGGAACAATACAATAAAGTTTTTAATCGAGTGAAGGTATCATTTCATTAGTTTATAAACAATTTAGATATCTATGTGAAACAATCATTCAATTTTAGAGTACAATACGAATATTTTAAATTACAATATGGTCGTGTTGTACACGATTAAAGCTGAACATAAGAAATAATGAATTGATTGAAATCTTTAACTTAATAAATATAAACTATCTATGATAACATCTTGTTGTTAATAATTTATTCGAATTACAACTTTAAGATTTTCGATTCAATGATTTATTTTGTTTTTTTTTTTGATAAGAAACAAACTATTCGATTTTTAATTCAACTATTCGATAATTAATAAATTGTGATGTTTTATCTGTTGTTGTGAATTTTCAGGCTATTAGTTTATATAAACTCAAAAATCGTATGAACTTGTGCCCTAACAGTCAACACTAAATGTCAAGCCTAGGTTTAATTACGTAATATACAATAGTAATTAAGACAATTTGTACAAAGATTCAGAATATAAGATAGCCTATAAACTGTGTTGCCATTTCGTAAGAAAAATAAAATACTTTTAGTCCTACTGTAAATTACGAACAAGCAGTAATTTACTGTAGAATTTATTGATGCAGTTATTTGTTATTGTATTACTGTATGAGGACATTATTTAATTTTTCCTAGTGAATTGTTTTAATAAGAAATAAAATTAAATCGTTTTTTTCAGTATTGTGTGTACGAAAAGGTATTTTAATGCTTTTATCGAACTAATATTATTAAAATTGGGTTACGTAAAACCGTTAATAATATTTTATTTCATTTATCAAAAAATATCCTTTTCAAATAAATCGCATTTCGAAATTTAAATAACTGACTGTCGATGCTGTATCCGCAAAATTATAATCCGAGCTAGTTTGCCTAATCTCTACAATCATGTACATTCAGAAATAGACGCTATTACAAGCCATTAAGACTGTAATTCCCTTAACAAACACCTTCAACTCGGAACGATTATTCATCAGTATCATTCAAGTCCACTTAATGGTTGACGCAGTCCATGGAGCATTTATTGGAAGGTATAAATAAATGATTAGTCTGTATTGGTTGTAAATCAACAGACATCGGTATAGATTGATGGCAGGAACATGCGTCTGATTGTTATTATAGATATAAGTTGTTGCTTCTTAGTTTATATTTTAAAAACAATGGTTCCTTACATTTATAGCATAATGACATAATCCTCGCGACATGGAAATCTCATCCCTTATTTCGCCCCCCTTCAAATCTTACTTTCGCCCCAAAATGCGTATGTCTTTCTTCAAAGTTCAAGCTATATACGTGACAAAATTCATCAAATTTTGTTAAGCTGTTTAAGCGTGAAAACGAAACAAACAGACAAAATATTCGTATGGATTTATTAACCAAATTTTTGTTTTATCAATACGAAAGATCTATACTTATGCTTTTTGTTTTAGTTGCTAAGTTACTAATATAATATAATTTTGGATTACGATTTAAATAGTAATTTCTGGTGACATTCTATCTACAATTCCTCACGAATTTGTATAATAATTATTATTATAAATTTCTCCATTATAAGTTCCCCCGTTTTATTAATGCTAAATTGTGACATTATTTTCAAAAAATGTATATATGTTTAATAGTTTGTTTTATACTTTGTACAAAATCTTTGAAGAAATACAAAAACAAGTAGAGATCGTAAGTATACATTCAATTGGAAAGACATATATTAGAGTGTTAACTAAAATATATGATTAAAATGTTTAAGTTTAATTATATTAAAGAAATTTAAATAATGGAGGCTATTTAAACAAAATAACGTTAATAATATATCAATTTAAGAACTGCCGTATAACATAAGCTTAGTAAATTAGCACTTTCTAGCTCCATACGAATTGTATTCAGTAGCTCTAGAAACTTATTCAAACCGCCCATATTCTTAGGTGAGACTAACATTATTCGAAGTATTGAATTCTAGTTCTTATTTCCTTACAGATAGAGTTCATATAGGCATACTTGCAGGTCTCCCGTGGCTTCTAAGCCGAGTCGTGCATACAATGATACATTTATCTCAGATTAAAATCTGCCACTAACAAATCGCCACGCTTTACTCTTTATTTAGTGTAAGATTTATTTATTATCAAGTACTTTGAAATATCGTTAAGATTACTCCTCTTTATTATAACGTAACACTGTATTCAAGAGGAGTGATTAATTTAAATTATTCGAATTAATTACGTCGGATGTAAGACGAGTATCTGGAGTTTAATCGATTTATTTTTTATTCATTCGGTATAAATGGAATTAAATAAGTTACGATTTGTACAACGTTTTATTAGACTTCGCAGTTTCAAATTTTAAATAATATGACGTATAGGCTAATGTCTCTTTTTGCCGATATTACCAAGTACTTACGATCACTTATTTATATTCCTTAAAAAAAAAGAAACAAAATTGTATTTAGTTTTGGAAAGTCTGAATGAGTACAGGTTAGTCGGGTAATACCATGAAGATTCTGTATACCATAACAGTTTATTCCTATTTACTATTATACTATGCTAGTATACATTAAGCTCTATGTAGTAGATATGTATTAAGCTCTATATAGGATGAACAAGGTCTTCGAAACGTTATATCTCAGAATAATGGAGTCCTTTATTGAAATAAATCTAGCTTACAATAATACTCACGAATAAGCAGATGCGAACGATTTATCTCCTCAGATACAATAAGAACGACCTCGCTTCGAACACGACTGTTTTTAAACTAATATTAATAATACTGTGTGTCAATCTTAACTTGGTACTGTGGCTTTCTGCAACAATATTTTATGACTAGCATCTCGATGATCAAACTTTGCTCGAATTTTTTTTTTTTGAGTTTTAATAAATAGCACTGCAACTACTCATTGCCTGAAAACACGGATAAAATGACGATTTTTAAACATGAAATATAGCTGGATCGATGTATATTCGCCGAAACCCCGTCTACTATATTTCAAGAAAATCGTTGGAAACGTTTCCGAGATTCAGATTACCTATTAAAATATATAAATATATGTTACGTTCATACTAATTAATCTTAAAATCTCTACCCATTTCCAACTTCGAACACCTCGTCACTAAATCGCTAACTGATCGCTAGGCAACGTCATCCAAAGTAGTCGGCATTCCGGGTGTTAAACTTCATGAGCTTACTTATCTATAGTTATACAATATCATTTAACTGTTATAGTTCAATAATTAATATTCCAGTAAAAAAATTCTAAAACATACAATTTTGTGTACAGGATTTTTTAATTTCGAATCATTCTTTTTTTAATAATTTTATTAATGTAAATAAAACAATTTACTTATTATTACTTAGTTATTCCTTAATAGGAATTAATATATTCATTTTTTTTATTTTATAAATTTGTATTTGTAAATACTATTACTTATTTGGAAATAATATAATACTTTATATGACTGATTTTATATGTTTGTAGTGTTAGGTATAAATAAAAAAATTCTTTCTTCAATATTTATGATTCTAAAATGCGTTTCAATAACGGAATTGAAATAAAATTAATGATGGACATCTCGTGCGTGGAACCCAACGTTGTTACCAGAGCGTATCTACATTTTTTTATTCATTACAAACTTCGACACAGATCTGTCAAAGCCTCGGGCGACAGTTCCCGCTTTCACCAAACATTGGACAATGTTTGGCGCCAAAATTCCTACTCTATGATTTGACAATTGCCTCCGATAACGTAACTCTAACATATCTTTTTTTTTAAATAGCACTCCTTTCACGACTAAGTGCTGATGTTTACGATAGAGAAATACTAATGTAGTTAAAACACTCTAAACTAATAGTACTTGTAGCATTTTGTGTTTGTATTCAACAGAGCTTCGAGTACTTGCCTAATCTCTCGATCTTCTGGTTCTTAGGCGATTTTACATTCGTGCTTAGTGAACAAATCATTATCAGTTATTAACATCTTGACCCACTGACGAGTCACGACTTCGACACACGAGCATACGCATTATAATTTATAGAAAAAAAAATCTGACGATTCAATACCGGTTTTACACATCACTATCGATAAACCCTTTAATAATCGATATTGTAAATCGATTAATTTTTATTGCCGCGATAAAACTAAGCCTATATAATAAATACTTATAGCGTGTTCTTTATTCAAAAAAAAAGATTTTAACCGTGAAATAATTTATTAAAATAAACGCGAATATTATAATAATCGTGACATTTAGAGACGCTTTCCATTTAAATCTCCGGTGTGGCGCCGTCATTATGCAAATAATTCCATAAGAATATTTTTGTTAGTTGTAAAATTCCAAACCTAATACCTGTTATATGGTCGACTTATGTATAATTTATAGAAAAGTTTTATAATTTTAAACACTCATATTAATTTATTGTTTTTTTTTTTCAGGTAAGTCATTGGGAATACATCAACACTAATCTTCGCATTGCGTATGTATAATAAAAATTGATGATTTAAAATGTATCATACGTGATACATGTATACATTTCTAAGGTTTTAAAATTACCGTGACTTCATCATTATCGAATACTATGTATCGTTTTGTGTAACGATACTTAATTATATTCAATGCCATAATCGTAACGAATGTTGTCAGCTGTTTTTTTTTACATCTTGCAAGTATGCAAGCAAGTCTATAGCAATAAAGAATTTTGGCAAGCTCTTCCAATCAAAAGACATTACTTCCTCTGTCCTCTATCATTCAAACTTCACCATAGAACATAACACTCGTTATTGGCTCTTAATTGCTGTAATTATGTGATAATTAAATATTATTAATGGTAATTTTAGTGATAATATTTTAATTACATAATTCTAAGCGTGAGGTATAGATCTATAAACAAATAGGAACATAGAAATGTCTGCTAGATTTATCTGAGTGTTAAAAATATAGTTTAAATATTAAAACTATGGTACATAAAATAATTATAACAATAATAAAATTTTAATCATAATTGAAGGCACATTATTATGGTATACTAGCTGCCTCTAACGGTTTCACTTGTGTGATGTGATGTCGACTATAACTTTCCTTAATAAACGTACTATCCAACGGAAAAATATTTTTTTCAGATCCGATTAGTAGTTTCAGAGATAATCCCCTACGTACAAACTTACAAACTAATTTTACCTCTTTATAATATTGGTATAAAAAAGCGAAGGTAGAAATTTCTAATATTTCTATTTAATAAAAAAAAACTTGTGATTCTAACTACTCATAAATGAAAATAGGCTTTCAGTGTCTAGAAAAAATATCCATATTTCATACAAAAATAAATCCAATACTCCATCCATCTAAGCCTCGTCGCCATGTAAAAAGTGAAAATCAGTATCAATTATGATATTAAAATGTATACACATAATTTAAATCAAATTTATTTTATTGCAATTGCTAATTGCTTTAATGATAACTCTATCATTTAATAAATGTTTGCTAATAAGTTGTTAGCAATTATTTGCTCGATTAAATTGGTCGCGGTGTAATTTCGAAACAGTTTATGGACGGCAATAACAGCTGTGTTTATAACTTTTATTAGTACATTGTGGTAATTATGAACTAACAAATTTATATCGTCCACTCAATATATATACGGTAGCATGCCAGTGCTTCTTTGGAATCTTTTTCGCAGTCAATATTTATTGAACATTCCGTTATGTGCACTAAATACAAAAATAATATCTTCTAATAAAAAAGAGTTTTATTTAATTTATTTTATTAGACTTTTAATGAGGTTATCATTATTTCTTAAGACCGCATGCCAACTATCTTACTAAAAGAGGATGATTTTTTTTTTAAATAAAAGTCACATAGCTACATACGTGTATATAACGCTTTATATGTGATACCTCATAACTAACAACTTTATGGTAGCTTAAAAAAATCTATAACCAATGGACCTGTAGCTTCACGATTCAAAAGTGCTGTAAATAGCCTATTTGAATAAAGTATATTTTGAATTTGAATTTTTGAATTTAATAAAAATGAATTTTCTCACTAGAAATAGTATTCAAATCATTTACTTATATAATAATAATATTTCATACAATATCTTATGTGTAAATACTTTTAAAATGTAAGCATATTTGTTACAGCTAACTTTAAAAGAAGTTTCTTGTCTTTCATGTGAAGTTCGGCAGTTTGCATGTATGTAGTTCATATAACACCTAGACCGACGATACATATATATGATAAAAAAATTAAATAATTTTCTTTCTTTTGCGGTTCTTAAGGCGTCTTCCGGCGCACCTCTTAAATATACAAAGTAATCAATACATGTTTTCTATTAGCCATTAACGTACACTTTCCTAACGTAGTTTTCCTTCACCGCAAGACGCGTGATAAATTATATATTAACCGATAATCACAGGTGTACCTTATTTGTAATCATGTATGAATAAATTTAAATAACGCGAATATGGTATATGATTTACTAGATCCAGTTTTTGATTTTGCACCTACAAGGAATATAGAATTTACATCTATAATATCGTTTGTAAAAAACGTTTCAATTCAAGCGCAGATAGCTTCATATTCGTGTGTAAATAACTCACCTGGTGTTATGCGGGTAAATTAAAAATGTAATTAAAAGTGCCCCGTGCCTTTAGGGCGGCGTGACCTCATTAATCGGTCAGATAATTAGCAATTTTGTAAACGGCCTCTTTCATTAATTTGCGAGGCAAATTAAACAGTGTCGGGCGTAAGGCGAGTTTCATAATAACTCAAGTAATTTTTAACGCTAATTTGTGAAGTACTGCCGAGTGCGTAAAGTAGACACTAGAGTACTAAAGTCTAGACGGTGAGGGTGGAAACTGGATAATTAATACAACAACAGAGTAATTATTCTTTAAATTACCCATTATATTGATCAAACGCGTTTATTTTTAAGACAAAATTAAATAATTAAATACAAGTCATACCAAGAGTTGTGTTTTTTTTTATATTTAAACGTAAAAAGCAAACGTAGAAATTCATTTGTCAGTTTTGACGTGATTAGTTTTTTTTTATTGCAGCTGCATCTATAAGTGAAAATCGGTCCACTTACGATGTATAAAGATGTACAGATTATAAAAAAAACTCTCGACATACAAATTAGGCAGTGCCACAGACTGACGGAACACTTTTTTTTCTATTGGCAATCACAGCTGAACCCGCGTGAAAGTGATCGAAATGTTTATTGCTTAAGAAAGTTATTGTAATAGCGAATTATACCGCTTAAAAAGGTTGTTATACATGTAATTATCAAATTAAGTTTTATTATATTGTTGACGCTCGTTAAAATTTTATCTTAGGGATAATTAGTGAATATTTATAACATCATAATTATATCGATTTTTTATTCGTTTACGACATTGCTTGAAATTAAAAATGTTCAATCACTTTTTAATTAACATAAAAAAGTTTTAAGTAAAAAAAATATTATATTAAAAATACGACACATACATAAGTAACCTATGACAAAAACAAATGTAAATTAAATATTTTTTGCGGTCGCTAAACATAATTTTATTGAAAAAAAATATTTTTTAATGTTCTATTTTTCTAATCAAAGTAAAAAGGTTTCAAACAAAAAAGATTGTAAGTGTTAAACGTAGTTAAAACAAAAAGTATAATTACTAAATAAAGTAAAAACTAATTTGACAGCATGCGATGTCATTTATGATAGATTCCATAGGAAAAAAATATTAAAATACACAGTGAGAACTAACAATATAACGCTATAGTAACCTTAATTAATTTTGACTATTTTTGACATGAAACCTTAAAACACGAGCTTTATCCATTTAATTACAACATTTCGTGACATGTGACACTTGTTTTAATTATACGTGGATTTTTCGTTCTGAATTCTAATTACATTAATTTATTAAAATATCAATTTATTAATTTATGGTTTGTTATATGTAGTAATAGATTTAAAATATAATTGTAATCGTTTTTAGATAATTAAGAACAAAAACCTTTTATATTATTGTGTATTTATCAAATTACAAGGAATTATTAATCATTTATTCAAGAATTCACAAACATTCTTTTATTGCAATAAAAAAAGTGAAATCAAAATTCTAAGGATTTTATTATCTGTCCAAATTTTGACAGACGTTTTAATTTTATCCGCGATGCGCCTTAACAAGTGATCAGAATTCATTGTATTTTTGTATTGTTGTAGATTTGTAGCAGTTTATCTCCATAGTTTCTCATCACATCATTTGGACTTTCAAAATTTTTTATTCCAACATACGTGACATTGGCAGAATATTTTGCGCATAAGTAGCGCGGATGCACACCATACTATAAGGAAAAAAAAGTGATCAGAAACATTAGTATATCGTTATGTGCCGTTTTATTATTTTTTCATAAAAAAAATTCGCCATCAAAATGTGTAATGAACATAATGACATAAGTATATTTTTAGTGGATAAAAACTACATATTTTTTAAAATTTTTGTATATTAAAATAGATATAGAATATAATTGTATATTTTAAGTTGATGATAAACAACTTAATGACACCCATTAATAAGATAAAACTGCAACTAGGCCGTGTATTTAAAAAAATATTTTTGTAATTAATTGCCACGGATTATCATTTCTATTTTCCAATATTACTAAAGAATTTTTTTATTACATGCTTGTATTAAGAGAGAATTACACCTATAAGTTTTGTTCTCAGACTTTCATCAAAATTTACATAAGTTGTTTGTCACAGCTGTACCCCTGAAAGAATATATTATCAATTCCCATTTTTTGAAATTGACAGCTTTTTGTAACTTACGACATATCTGTTGACTGTTACTAGGTTACAGAGTTCTATCCTTCTCTAAAGTAAAACTTACAAATGTAATTCTCGCTAAATTGCTAGATGCTAAAACAAACTAAATTAAAAAAAAAACACTAAAACTTAATAAACACTGATTTGCTTTTGTCATAAGTTGACGTAATTACAAGATAATTCTTATAGTATGACAGTAATGATACTTAAGAGAACTTCTTTTCATATCCAGCATCAAAGAAATCAGACACAGCTTCTTAAAAACAATAGTAAATACGATAATATTTAAATAAAACAATGTAACATAAATCAAGAACCATAAACCGTATCGAACGAGCCGCCTGTGGTGAGAACATACCACTTCTGCATCCTGTACAATAAAACTGTAGTATATTTATTAAAATTAACCACTCAATTTATTCAACACAAACTCCAATAAATTTCCATCGATATCTTCGATCGATTTAAACGGAATATTTTGTATTAAATTTTTACATATGATTGTTTATTTCCCCGAAGCAATTAGAGATGAAACGTAGGGCTTCATTGCCGCTTCGAAATTAACTTGTTACTTACGCAATCATACGGAATAACATTCAGAAAACCATAGCCAAGGAAATACGTATCTTATGTGGTTGTATTAGAGTGTTATATAATGTGATTGTAAACGAAAATCGCTCGAAGATTTTGCTTCAAAAGACATTCCTGCGATACAATAAGAGGCTCCCGTTTAAGCTATCTTAGGTTATCAGACGGCTGTTACGCAGTTAAATTGAAATGTAAGATTTATTTGGTAGGTATTTGAATAATCTTTCTTCGTTTCGCTCGTCGTTCTAAGTACGCGATATAAGGAATTTTTATTTAAAATCGGAATAGGTTTTAAATTATTTCGTAACTAATGAAGATTCGAAATATAATTATTATTTTTTTCTAACTTTTATTCATATTGAATTTCAATCAAATCACAAATATTATTGCAATAACCTTAATAGATTGTGTATACAATATATAAAAGTAACAAAATACATTTTCAGAATGTAATACTCATATATGTATCGTCACTCCATAATTATTGTCGGAAATATTACACGTTAATAATCCCGTGAAGCATGTATTACTATGACAAAGCATTCAACCGTCACTCCCTAATCAATTGCGCTCCATTAGATGTAAGAGATTGACGTAAACTAGCCTCCGATGTGACAAGGAAACCGATGACCTTTATCCAGAAGTTCAATAAAGTAATATGGTAAAAAATAAAAACTCTTGGAGCGTCCAGAAACTATAAGTCATTTACATTTAGTGTGTTACAAAAAATAGAATGCAGACGTTTTAGAAAAAAAAGAAGAACACAAGTCAGGTTAGCAACAGTCTTCAAAATGATGTATAAAAATAGAGGATAAAAACAATATTTTAATATAATAATATCAAAGCTTGTATTGAAATGCATTTGAGGATTATTGAAATCGATGATAATTTATAAGTTGTAATTATTGATATAGCTATACAATAGGATCGAAATCAATACTTACCCGTTTGAAATCTGAAAACCTTTCCTTGACAAATTATTGAAAAAAAGAAATTGCGCTACGAAAAAAAAATCTCTTAATTCTCGTCCACCTATCAAATATATAAAACTTCACCTGAGCTGTTTAGTTGAAAAAACAAAGACATAAGTTATTTTTAAGCCAATGTACACAACTAAACAAAAGCATAAGAATGTGTGATATTTTTGAAATATGTTCGAGTAAAACCTAAAAGGCGGATGATAGCAGATATCAACGGAGTGAAGTTAGCTTTGAGCTCCTTTGTTTTGCGCTTTGTATCATGCCATGCTATGACTGATGCGACTGCAATATGTAATTGGGTCCTTTTGTCATATCACCATCAAAGGAATGTGTTACGCGAACACAGCACCAAACAACTCATGTTTAATACACTAGTAATAATTATATGAAGGCAAATTAAAATGTCAGTGCAATGACAAAAAGCTTAGACAAACTATCCCTTAGGATTATTGTCCGCACCTTTTTACAAATTGCTCGTATAATTAAAACAAACAGTGAATAAGACAGTTGGAACAGTAGGAATAGTAGTTAGTTATATTTATTTAGAAAGAAAACTAACCCTATATAGACATTTTGTTTCTTATAAACCTATTTAGAATTTTAAACGATAATATAAAATAATAAAAGTAATACTATGGAAACAAATAATATAATAAAAATTTGGATGTTTTTTTTTTTGTAAACCGAAGAACAGTCATTACGGGTACATTTTAGACAGCATTATAGTGATTTATAATTTTTAAAGTAGCCAGTGAAAACTGCCTACTTATATCGAGGTTGTAATTGCCAGTTTCCCATGCACTTCAAGTCCATTACTTAGAACTTAGAGGTGTAACAATACCTTACAATTATGAAGCAAGATAAACCTTATAAGTCTTATCGATTTCGAATCGATTTCGTAAGAACATTAAGCAGTATTCGGTTACTATAATTGTGCATGAAGATGTCTATCGAATTTTATCTTAAGGATCATAGATTTAAGTGCATTATTGTAGTATTTTCTAAATGTCAGTTTAACAAGGGAAAGTGTGTGTTGTTTGGCGGACATAAGCGTCCGGCAGTCCACCGGATGGAGTCTTGTTGCCTCCGAGCTCTCACGGTAATCAGCTGATCAGTGAGATAGGAACTGATAATCGTATATTATAATAATCGATACTCGTACATGGTGATGGTATGCGATTTGACAGTAAATAATATCATAAATAAATGTAACAATTTTTGGTTATGTTTTTTTGTAATTTGTGAGATGGTATTTTAAAAGTAATAATATTTTAATTGACTATCTGATATGATATTATTTAAATTTTATTTTAGAATGTAATGAAATAAAAAAGTATAAAAGAATAACCTTATAACTTTAAGTCGATCAATAAACTTCCAAACCTTACCAACAGATGGCGCGCTTTGCAATCTGTATATAACGTATCCAATTTTAGCTTCACTCCGTGATATCAGTTTGGCGTCGTGGTTTCGTATACAGAATTATACGCTGTCAATACGAGTTCAAACCTGATTCTCGTAAGAAACATTTAAAGGTTTGAGTTGAGAATTTATTTCTTCCCATAATATTCAGGTGCCGGCGACGTCAATGTTCCGATGCCTTGCATGCGTGGGATATATGAAATTCGTTGCCGCAACAAGTGAGCACAGTCCATCGCGACGTTCACTTCTGTTAAGCTTCGTACATTTTTATTAATTGATCATAATGAATTACTTTTATTTATATATTGATTTATAATAAATTGTAATCAAAATATACATATGTAAGCAGCTCTACTGCCTCATTCTCTCCATTCATATTTTATTAAGTACGTAATTAAGAAAAATATTTTTTTATTATGATTGTTTTGTATTAAATAATTAGAATTGCGAAGGCCAGATGGTTATCGCTCTGTATAAAAATAATTACCTAACTTGTCAATATCTGAACTAGAGTAAGCAGACCCTCTCATAACCAAGAAAAATGCTAGGTAGATGATGTATGAAATCATTAGAATTAACATGAAAAAAATTATATTTAAAAAAAAAAACTTCCAATTTATTTTACTAATGTAAAAATGTTGATATTTTTAAATTAAACTAATTAAAAAATAACCCTTTTAAAACTACAATAATTGATTTATATTTTCATTCGATGATATGATTAAATATTATTATCAATTACCATATAAAATATTAAAATAATAAAAAAAAAACTTTTTTTAAGCTGGTAATTGTAAGCTTATTAAAAAGTATATTAAGATGACAAGATTATTATTAATCTGATTGTAGAATGCTTTCACTCTTCCTAAGTACAGTCAACAAAGCAATGACCGTTATTTCAAAGGCTTAAGACCTATTATAACATACAGTTTGTATGTGAATATTAACTATACACGACAAAGTAATTAAATTTTATCTCAAGATCGAGAGTTACGAAACATTACGTGATAGTAAAGTCAATCTATTTAAGATAATTTTTATTATACTAACCTATTCATGATTGTAATTTTCTACAGTATCTTTACATTTAATTATAATAAAAACTTGGCAATTTTAAGTTTCGTAATTTTTAAGAACAAAGGTTTTTATACTGCTATTATAATTAAAAAAATAATGACCGCTTCTCGGTTTACACTTTTTTTTACTTTACCTACATTTTATTTTATCTTACAAGGTTAAGCACAGCTAACTCTCCCTAGACTAAAATATTGAATCTATTTATTTATTTCTAACTAGCTGTCCCTTGCGGTTTCACTCGCGTTTATGGTAACTGTATCGCTCCTATGAGTCGTAGCGTGATGTAATATAGCCTATAGCCTTCCTCAATAAATAAATATTCTAACATTTTGACAGACACGTTGGCGCATTGGTCACTGCAACTGACTGAAGCGCTAACGGTCGCGGGTTCGGTCTGTATTGGCCATATGGATGTTTGCCGTGGTCTGGGTAACTGTGTTAGTGTTGTGTGTGTTTCCGGACCCCGACACAAGACCATGAGATCTTAATGGGAGCTGTTGAGTGTGATGCGTTTTTTTTATTATTTTTTTACATAATAAATATTTATCAATTCGAACCTGTAGCTCCTGAGATTAGCGCGTTCAAACAAACAAACAAACTCTTCAGCTTAATATTATTAGTATAGATGACAATTTTTAATTTGAACAACACACACAAATATTAAACAAAACAATGATATTGTTTTATTTAAAATATAATTAATAAAGTTATTATCTTTGAAGACGATTTCACTTAGTAAACAAAAAAGAAACTTTGAGTTAAAAACCAAGTATTATCGGACGTCGGGCACAACACTGATCATTATGGCAACATTTACGCCCCGCTAATGATTTAACCGGCGATAATTAGTTGCGCAACTAAATTGCTATGACCGACATATAACTGAATAGCCAGCCGGGTAATGGAGTGATCGATGGGAGTGTTCCATATCAAATAATGCTAATACAACATAATGAAAGCCAAGTGTGAGACTATTGTTGTTGATGATATGTCTTTAACAGGTCTGGTTAAAATTAAAAATATCAAAATAAAATTTAATACATTACAAATTTACTAGAGTTGAAAAAGTTTCAACTTTAGCCTAATAATTACTAATAATATCTGTAATTATTTAAAAACATTTTAAAATCAAATTTGATTAAGTAGGAATTCCAAATTAGCCCAATTAAAATTAATATGTATATAAATATAAATTATTAATATATAAATAAAACAATAGTATTATATTATGTTAAAGTAAAACAAATAAACATTTAGCTAAAAGATATTTTTTGACTATTAAAATAAATTATGACCAATTTTATAGAGCACTTAATAGCAAAAACTCCTTTGTTTCGCCCGAACGTTTAATATCAGAAGCTCTTCCCCTATCTTTTTACCTAAATTGAATGAGTACCGACGGACGTCGAGAATTTAATAACTAACGACTATAAGCGCCCTCCATTACCGTCTCAGTTATGAATCATTTAGTGCATGTATAATTACCCTTATAATATATCATACGACAGTATATAAAGTCACTTGTATATTGAATTGATGAGAATGTTGTAATAATATACTTATTTGTACTTAATTCTTAGTTTTACCAACATTACGTTCTTAAATACTATATTATTTTATTATGTATCAAAATTATATTTTAATGATTTGTAATATTAAAAAAAAACTTTCAATCATAAGTAGTAAAAGAGACCGTTTAATTTTATTTGTTACTAATAGATAGTAATAGAACGGCAATTTAAAGTTACACAACTTAAAGAATTGATCGCTTTTAATTGACTTATTAAGAGATAGCTTTCTACTGACAATCATTTTTTTTTTATTTTTTTTTATATAAAGAGTAAAGCAATTGAACGCGGAATATGACTGAATAAGACGTTTATCAAACTTAAAAAAATCTGAATACTTCAGAAAAAGGTCTAATATATGTTCTTATTATACATATTAATTGTTGTTTCTGCTCTACATCTGATAAAAGAATTTTTTATCTGTAATTAGGTATGACAAAAATTACCCTAAAATCACTCAACTAAATATTGTCACTAAACGAATGAGAACAATGTACAAGTGACATTATAATAGTCATTAAAATGTCCATGATATGCATAATAATGTTACCTCATTAATAAAAATTAATCTTAATTTTTTTTTAAATAACGAAAAAATATTTTAAATGTTTTGACGTTCCAACGTCCAACTGTCGACATTTTAACAGACGCTGTTACAGTTTTATTAATCTATATGGACAAGTGTTTTAATTTATTTAATTCCTTATTTTCATCTCCAATCACTATTGACAGTATCCGGGAAAGTTTGGACATATGGCAAGTCTTAAAGTAAAATTAAGCGGTTAATGACAGTGGACTATGGTTGGTTAACTTATGATTGACTTCTCTTAAACAAGTCAATCTCGCCTTAACGAGACAGCTATTACGTTGCTTAATAAATAATAAGCTGTATGTTTGTTTGTAATTAAACTGTATGGAATAATTGAACATATATTATATAATTAACTTTTGAATAATTTTGTTTTAAGTCTATTGTGTAATACCTGATATTATTGATTGTTCCTTTTGTGATAGTAACCAGTTAATCATATAAGTGTTGGTTTTGTTTTAAACTTGAACAAAGCTACTGATACATACGGTGAAAAAGTCTAGAAGTGATTATAAGTAATTCGATTCATTTTCTACATCTTTATATGCTTACTCTTGTAATAATTTATACCGCCATGTTCTTCTTCTTTCCCCATCAACCCATTTCTAAACAATTCTTAATATCATGTACATATTATTAGTCGAATAAACATTACTTAATCTTTAACATAGTTATTAACTTAGAAATCTGTTAAAAAATCCTTTTTATTTTCTACATTATAGAAAAAAAAATAAAGCTTTTCAAGTATCATAGTAGTATTAATACAATAACATTATTAAATATAATTTTTTATAGTGCATTTTTAATACTATGTATCCATTTAAATGTTTCTTTGGCACGATAGGTACCCCACAGTTCTTAATTGTAGTAGTGACAGAGTATATACTTACTTATTTATACTTAAGATTTATTTTATGTAGATCGGGTAATTTTTTTTTTTACATTAAGTGATGTTACGTGACAATATCCATAATTCATACAGTTTTTTCTTTAAGTCCTGTTTGCTCTTGTTTTGTTATCTCCAGGATATGATTACATTGTTAACATTGTAACTGAGTATTTCCTAATTGATCACGATTATGTTACCAAACACAATCTTAGTAAGTCTAATCTATAGAGGGTAAATTCACCTCTATCTTTATTTTACTCATAAGCTTAATAACATACTAGCAAAGGAGTAAAACTTCTTTAGAATAAAAGAGAAAAAAGAAACTTCGCCTTTCACGTTCGATATTTAAAGAAAAAAAAAGATAGATGAAGTCCTTTCTATTTCTAGAATACACGCCTTGTCTCTCTATTGTAACAGATTAAATTTGCATTATTATAACTTTCACTATAATAGCTTTAGCTTTTAACCAACTTTAAGGCAACATGTCATGACATAACAGGCTGACATAATTCATTTCAATCGAAGCTCTACATGATTTAAACAAGCCACAAAACAAAGAATTGAATTGAATTTAAAAATGATTTAAAGAAAGAAATATAAAAATACCTACACATTTGTATTTATTGGTGTATGAAATTCGGCAAATTTCCTTTTTTTTCGTCTCTGTATATTGTCAAGAACAAATAGAATAAGGCTCTATAATATTATTTTGATACAATACATACATAATTTTTCATATTAAAGAAATAAAAATAAAAATATTATATTGAAACTTATACAATAGTATTTATGCGAGAAAAACCTACTTTCTAGATTTTTTGTATGCGACACAAATCGTTGTTTCCGTGTTTCTGGAAATTTCGGTCGAACAAAAGCGGAACGTGTTGCATTCTAATAACACTGAAATGGAGAAATAAATTCGAAATTCGAATGTCTGATCTGGTTTTCGTAACGTGCGTGTTTAATCTGTTATCTGTCAATTTTGTTTTTGTTTTTTTTTTCGACAAGTGTTAAATATCTGTGGACCGAATTATTGTACGCAAATAAAACACATCTTAAATTATATTATATAAGTATTTTGTCTAGATATAATTTTTAAATTCCAGACAGTGTTTCGTTTTATTTTAATTAGAAGCGAAAGTTTTGTTATTTTGTTGCTTTCCTACGCTTTGACCAATTATTAGACAACACAGCAGTTACCCTAATGAACATTCTGAACAAAGCTTTACGTGTGAATTTCAAAAGCTTGAAATACGCTTATTACTTTTCAGAAATAATTTCATTCATTGCAATTAACATTTCAATTTTTACCTCTTTCATTTTACTCCATAAAATTTTTCATTTGAAATATTGGTAATTTTATGAGGTAAGTTATTAAAAAATATACATGAAATAATAAATAAATTAATTTTAATTTCCTGTAATTATAAAACGTTGGAACAACGGATAAAAACCTTGATTATATTATGAGAACAACTTTCATGATCATTCATATAATTTACATTTTTTCTATATATAAATTCATAAAAACCAAACCAAGTTACCAAAGATCATATTTTGAATGGACTGTTTTATAAGTAAACACAAATATGATTGAATTAAAAAAAAAACTAAAATTATAAATTACACTGTCCTTCCAGTTACATAACGTGGTCTATCTACTCAATTCTATGTATCCATATAAAAGCTTTATATTTTTATTACTCTACATAAAGGTATCTGATGAAATCAATAAATATTACAAAGTACAAACTGATTCCTATCATATCCTTAAATCAAAACCCTCATGATATGCACAGTCACGTATTCAACGGCCCAGTCCTATTTCATCTTCGTTCGATCTGTATTTACCAATAATATCTAATGTAACACATGGATATACAATGAGTATGATTTATTATATCTTTCTATAATCGTCGAACACTATGGCCAATACAATCTATACTAATATTATAAAGCTGAAGAATTTGTTTGTTTGAACGCGCTAATCTCAGGAACTAGTGGTCCGATTTGAAAAATTCTTTCAGTGTTAGAAAGCCCATTTATCGAGGAAGGCTATAGGCTATATATTATCACGCTAAGACTAAAAGGAGCGGAACACCAATGAAGAATGTTTCAAAATCGGGGGATATTTTCCTATTGAGAGAGCTTACGCTGCGTGCGCTGCGTAAATGGTTAAAGTTTCGCAAAAATCATGTATGACAGAATTGTTCCCCTTTAAAAATTCTAAAATTATTTTTTGAGGAAGGCTATAGGCTATATACATCACGCTACGGCTTATAGGAGCGAAGCAGTAACCATAAACGCGAGTAACCGCAAGGGACAGCTAGTGTTATTATATAACTGTAGATTTGTTATAAGTTCATAGATTTTCGCGCCCGTAATGTCTACCACTTTGGACATTGTTGTCTTGTTACAAATTAGTGACTGAGTATGACAGGCGAGAGTATCGTTTGGCCAACAATTAATGAGCTTGTCAAAGTTTAGAAATGGGTATATATTTTTAAGGTCAAACAGTATGTAACATATATTTTATTTGGGTTTGCTATACTTTCATCTCCTTACAACTCCTTCAGGATTTATTTCCACGATAGTAGTTATTTATGTTCTTCTCCAAGCAAGCTACAAGTTAAACAAAACTCATTAAAATGGGTTCAGCGATTTAGCCATGAGAACTAACATTCGTTTTTGTAATATTCATATTAGTATCAATACTATTTCTTGCCTTCTAGGTTATTTAGTACATATTAATTTATACATATATATATTTATATATATATATATATATATATATATATATATATATATATATATATATATATATATATATATATATATATATATATATATATATATATAATGTATATATGTATTGAGTTTATCTAATATAATGTACACCCCTACCGTCCTATTTCTCTCCTCTACCTAAGGTTGCCTGGAAGAGATCGCTGTTTTAGCGATAAGGCCGCCTCTTGTACTTTTTATCTTTTATGTAATTCCTTTTGTATATTTTTGTTGGTGTACAATAAAGAATATTCTATTCTATTCTATTCTACTATGGACGTAAATCACACATACGAGACTGTAGCCTAGTCGGTAATCACCAGTAAACAATCTGAAAACCTATTTATTCTATTAGGGAAGAAAATATAGAACCGAATTCACACTACTTCACTGAGGATTACTAAATATATAAGTATATCTCAGATTTTTTTTCCGACAAGTAAGTTCCCTCTTGATCATTTCTTGCCCTTCAAACTCGAAATGAATAGCAAATGTTTCATTCGTCGAAGAATTCACTGCAATATGACTGTTTGGATAGTTATGACCTCTGAAAAGTTACCACCATAGACAACACCTCGGTCGAAATAGACCGAACTCAAGATCAAAAATATCTTCGCGAATATCCGGCCCGTATCTCAATATTTGTAGACCTGGCAAGGAATCAATTTTTTGGAATGTTGTTTAAAATTTGAATTCAAATAGAAACTTTGGCACTTAACTATTCGGAAATCTTGAACCTGCATACACAGATTGAAACGATTCTGTTACGTCTACAAGACCATCTCGGCTCATGTATACATATTGCTAAGTAATTAATGTAAATTAAACTATACATACCGTTTGACGTATTCGCCAATGATCGAGTTACGTGCATGACAAATATTTGTATGTTATTAAAGTATTTGTCGTGGTATGAGTATTTGTGTTATGCTGTGAACTCAAGGACATCGAGATGAAGCTTTACGAGTTTTTTACCGCCACTTCGTTTGCGACGAATTTATTCTTCTAATTATGATAAACTAACGCTATCAAAACATGCTAAATTAAAGTTAAAGGAGGAGTCTTAGTACAGAAATAAGATATTAACTGACAGAATTTAGCATATTGTGATAAGGATAGTTCAACCTAATGGCGGTACTATCAATTTTCGCTTGATGCAGTTACAAAAATAATTTTCTTCATTCCAAATAGGCAGTTATATTATCTTTTTGACAATCAAACAAATTAATCTGCCACGGTTTCGGAAGAATTTAACTTAAGACGTGAGAATTTTTTTTCAATGTTTAAATTGTTTTTCTTCTAATTTTAACATTTATATTTGCGTCAGAACAGATCGATACCTCCCACGTAAGTTGTTGTAACCCCAAAATTACAATTTTACAGTAGAGCACTTTTAATCCGTTTTAGTTAGAAAGTTACAACAAAATACGCCTTTTTTCAGGCGCTTTTGTTGTAACTTTCCTTGAAAAAAAAAAATATTTTTGGTATTTTTTCACTTTGAATGCATTAAGCAATGCAAATTCGTGTAGTATTCAGTAAAAACGCTAACGGCAATTTTGTGGCTTTCAGTAACTTACGTGGGAGGTATCGAGATTATAAGACCTACGATATTATTTATTAGTTGTGAAAAACTAGCTCATGGCACACAAATATTTCTTACTTACGCACCACTTGGCTGTACTTTGTATAATATGGTACGATACTCAAAAATGTACAAAAACAAAAATTCAGTATCACCGGAATCTCATTCCCCAGCGCGAACATTGGAGTTCTACAAGTCGTTCTCAATTAGCGAAATCCGGTCAGATCAATCAATCTGTTTAAAGCACTTTGCGGCTTCACACTAATCCCGGGGTTCATCCAATGCGATTAGTGAACTTAATAATCCGATGTTCACCATCGCGGTTGATCCGTTGACTATCTTTTACGCAAAATCACCATCTAGCATTTTTCCCGGTTATACCAAGATCTGCTTTCTATTCTAGTCCAGATATTGACGAGATACTGATTTTTACACAGAGCGATCGCCATCTGACCTCCGAAACCTCTGAAGGCAAGCCAGTAATCATTTAGACTTCTTACTAAGAGTAACGATCATTATCAAGTGATTGTGATAACAACCGGGACCGTTAGTTTACGTGCTCTCCGGGGCATGATGCGGAGACCCACAAAGACAAGTCCAGACCTAGGAACAAATATTTATACAAATACATATAAATATCTGTCCCGAGCGGGGATCGAACCCGCAACCGTCGACGTTAGAGGTCAATTCAGCACCACCTAGAATTACATAATTTTATATAAAAGAAACAACAACTACTACTAGATACCAGTAATTTATCAATTTTTCTATTAATTATACAAATGTAAATTACATTGTAAAAATAAATCGATATTAATATAATCGAATCAACAATATTTATATATTCAATATATTTGTTCAAACATCTATTAAAGATATGCGCGCATCTAATACGGTTATTCTGTAACGTCTGTCATGTCGTGATAACCGTATCTATTACTCGATTGTTCTGATCAATCATATTTGATTCTCCCTCGTTATTCGGTCTACTTTCACTAGCTATACATCACTATAAGGCGGGAATTACACTTGTAAGTTTAACTGATATAACACAACTACCTAGCAATTACCTAGTTACCATACATAAGCTCTGAGTGTCAATAAATAAGTCACCGATAATAAATTCTTTATGAAAGTTAGAGATCGAAAATGGTAAGTGTGGTTCTTGCCTTATACGTTTAATGTTTCGAAATTTATGTAAGTCAATCATTTTATTCAGAATAATATTTGATGTAAAGTAACGTACATACGACGTAATTCATTCTTTAATTGCGTAGTTTTTTAAAACGAAGGCAATTTAATTTTTTTAAACAGATATGTGATTAGCTACTCGCGTTTATGGTTACTGATTCGTTCTTGTGAGTCGAAGCATGATGTAATATAGCCTATAACATTCCTGAATCCCCAAGCTATCAAATACAAAAAAAAATTTAAACCAAATCAGTAGTTTCTGAGTTTCCCTCCTACATACAAAAAAGTATGACTTTATATATTTATAATATTAGTTTAGATATGTGAAGGTAAGAGGGTAAACTGCCAATAAAACACCTGATGATAAGGACTTCTAAAATACAATAAACACGCTATTCTTTAAATACGCTGTAAGTAATACATACCTTCCAAGTTATTATAATTTACAGCTAGTCTCCACAATATCACTCGCTTCCGCAGCATTTATATCAAAATTGGATGCTTATAAACAATAATGTGTTAACCCACAAAAAGTCAAATTCCAAATTTGATGTATTTTGATACTACGTCACCTATTTAACATTATTCAAAAAAATTTAAAGTTATCTAAACTAATAATAAGTATGAATAAAAGTATTTTAACTCAATGTTTCGAATTGCAGGTGTGTTCCATACTTTGCAATTTATTAAATAATCTCAAATATTTAAAAACTTATTTTTAGATAACATATTAAATAAATGTATCTGCTATTTGTTCATTATACATTTTATCAAAATAGAAAAGGAAAGATGAATATATACGTTTTCAAACAAATTTATTAAGAATAGGTTTGACATCTTTAGACGCCATTTTCTCAAAACGAATTCCGTGTGGCTTGACACAGTATTGCGTATCAGCGTCCAATGCAATTCAGCAATAGAATAACTGAGTGGAGCGAAAAGTTCATTGAGTAAAGTCATCTAACTTTATAGCAACTTTAAATTGACGTTTACTGTTTTGTGTCATCTAAAATTATAGCACATTTTTCATAACATAAGTTCCGAGATTCGCGATTAGTTTAGTTTCGCATTCAAACGTTCATTACAAGCTTATAACTTTAAGCCGGCTTCACATTATTCAATTAGTTACGTGAATGGTAGATTAATTTCATTTAATAAAATTTAGTATCCTTGTCATTTGTTTCGTGAAATAAGTGGTGGCGTAAAATTAACAGTATCTTTGATTTTTTGTACCGTCAACATCGTAGCCGTACTACCTTGCAATGCTATAAAAAAACTATAACACGAATAAATAAAATGTTGATAAAATTGATACAGCCTATGTCACCAAGGCTATTATTACAAAATTGACATCACATTAAAATCGTTTCAGTAGTTTAGGCGCTACGGTGGAATTAACAAATCCACATACATAGACTGCCAAAATCATTACCCTTGCCTTTATAAATGAATTGAATAATATGTTTTTCCGACACGTTTATGAAATTAACGTCAAGAATTTATTTTCATACCGCTAATTTTGTAATGTAACTTTAGCTTTTTAAACATACCAGCAGTTCCTTCGTCTCGCGTATATTTTAAAATATGATAGAAGCGATTTAAAAACTTCTAAAATATAACATTTTGTTTGTGCATGTGTTTATTAAAGTTAATACTACCATGGAATAAGATTTTATACACAAATGTATTTACCCCTTTTTACTTTTTTATGGATGAAATATCGAAAACCCCTTTCTTAGTAAATGCTTACAACCCAAAAGGTACTGCCAAAATTTTAAATTTATAACATTAGCGATTCAGGCTCTGTGCTGATCAGTCAGTCAGTCAGTCAGTCAGTCAGGAGAAGTGATTATATGTGTATAGATACGTATAACATTTACCCGCAGCTGCAAATTACAGAACGTTTCTAAAAATAAACACGTTATAACGCTGGCGCCGCATAATTGTATTTTAATAAAGTCTGACGACGTTAAGAATGTTGTTAGAATCGAAATCGCTCAGTATCACGCCGATTTATCCCTAATTGATTCAATACGTCGCGTCTAGATGGCGCTTAGTTTGATAAGACAGATCACAATTTAAATATTTATAATTCTCCTTTAAAACTAATACAATACAATGTATTTATAAGCTGGTAGATACGAAAATATTATGCGATTGAAATCGAAACAAATGACGAGTAGATATTAAAGCTAATTATTTGGTCGATTTCTTGCTAAATGCGATAATTTCGTATTTCGAACACCTTAAAATATTGTCAAGAAACTTCATACAAAACTTTATTATTGTATTATATCATCCAATTCTTATACTTCATTAAAAACATCGTACCAGTAATTAATCGTTCACAAATATGTTTATTTAAACAAATACATTTGAAATATCTTCAATCAGTTCATGAAAATCCGTTCTAATAGTAAATAATGAATTTAATAAACAAAAGACGAGCCAAAATATTCAGACATTGACATCTGCATCAACTGTTAATGTAAGCTACGAGAATCCGGTAAAACATGTACGCGATCCTGACGCCTACTTGAAAATTTTCGGACGTAAAAAATTAATGATGTTATTTAAACGTAATCCGCGTGAAATACCGCCTTTATTACACCTTTCACCCTCGTAAAGCGTGCGGAGCTAACGTCAGAAGAAATCCATCAAACCTGAGGTCTAATGATCCGCTATGGAAGTTAAGGAAGATTCACACTGCGTATATTACCATTTTACGGCTTACTTTTTAACCGAATTTAAAAAAGAGGTTGTTGTTTTCGATTCGTATCTATGTATATATGTATAGCGATTTTCTTTTAAATTAATAATCCGATTTTGACGAAGTTGTGGTCATTTATACAATGATAGCAACTCGCCCGACATAAATTAGAAATCTTTGAAATTCTCAGCTTTGCTATAATATGTATTTATTATACTGCACTGATAAAAGCGCATTAAAATCCACATTTTTGACACTTTAAGAAGATTTTATTACATCCACAAAATAACTTCTAAGCAATTTACTTTTTTATAATACAAGTTCTTATAAAACGTTTATACGGATTACGTCACATCGTCTTTTCTGTTTAAAGATACATTGATATTGCAGTAATATCAATAGCACGCGTCGTGTGTACTCGGCTTTATAAGCGATAAAAGAAAGTAGGTGGTAATGTTTGCTAGATTATGAGCTCTAAGCGCAAACCCAATGTCCTGTGACACCTGTACTGATTACAGACTTAAGGGGAAAAGCGATAACCTCACGTATAGAGGATAAAATGACGTTGTTAGATATGTTTTATATATTCTTTTAATGTTATACTAGTGTTGCTTTTACTAAAAATACGCGATACCCTTTTTATGTGTACATGGGGGATTATTATGAAACTATCAGTATCGAAACATTCCACATTTTGACAGTTAAGAGAGGCGTTTTAGTACCGGACATGAACTGTCATTTTGTGATAGAGATAGTTAAACTTAATTTTCCTACTGCTCTTTCATGTAAGGTTTAATTCATTTAGACATTTATACGGTCTAAGATATAATTATATATACTTATATTTGAAAAACAAAAATAATAAATATACGTTTATTAGTATTTTATTATTCAAATATTAATTATAAAATAATTTTGCAATTAATTATCTACTTTTTTTCCTTAATTTATCATTAGTACCGTACTTTATTCGTTATTAATCTTAAACTAATATAACCAATAAATTCGCATATCGCGTGCCTTCGTAATTACCGAATATTATATCGTAATGACCGCTTTAGTACACCGACAGCTTGCGTGCGGGTAATTGAAGAAATAATTTCTCTTTCTTAAAAGAGTACCGTGCTGTGTTTTTGAATGTGGCGAAATGTTTGTGATATTGAATTTTAAATTACAGTAAATAATATTTAACGCTTATTGAAAAGCGGAAACGTATGGCTGTAATATCAAAGGCAACTTTAAAAAACAAAATTCAATTATACCGCAAAGAATATTATTAAAACAAGTACTTTATTAAAGATATTTCATCTTGTCAGGTCGTATAAAAACCATAATATCCATAACGTATACATTTTTCGCTTCTTACAACGCCAAACAATCTCACGAAAAAGTTTTTATATCACAACTTGCCTCGCCTTGGTTCTTGCAAAAAAACATTTGCTATTCCACCCAACATTGAGTTCACACTCCAAAACGGTTATCTACAAAGTCGGCGGGGAGTGTTTTCTCGATTTATGTTTGCATCGCGATTATTTTAATGACGATTTTTTTCGACCATTAGTTAGCTTTATCGATTCGGTACGAGCAATTAGCCGTCCGATCCGATCCGGTCGTCCGATCTCAGCGAGCGGCCGATCATGATTGATGATGTTTTTGGGTTATTACTAAACTCCGGTACCTCCCCCTTCGCTTATCGCTTTGGGTGGAACGGGGATGAATGTTACTCATTTTGTTAATGCGGTTGACGTCTCGCACAAAGCAGATAACGGTGTTTGAAGCTACTTTGACGTAAATGAGATTTTCTTGGCTTCACCTAAGGGTTCCATTAGGGATAATAATGGAATTATAAGAATAAGTAGGCGTGAACGATTTTTCCATCGGTATTATTGGAACGAAAATAGATACGAAGTTTAAGCGGTTTATTGGAGAGGTTATGAAGCAGATAAGTTAAAGTTTCTTTAACGATCGGATTAGTTCTATTCAAAATCTTCCGCATTTTCTGTTGATTACACTAACATGTTTATGTTCTTTTTCACGAAAAATAAGCTAAATAAAATTTCGTAAATAGAAATGAAGTTCTACATCATTTCTCACACTGGCTGTTCCATCAAATCCGCGGTTATTATTTCATTTATTAATAAGTCGTTTGGTTTTTCCAGTGGGCGGCATGTCCCGCGGTGGCAGCGGCGCCGGTAAGACGGCGACTGCGAAGCGCGTGCCGCCGCCAGCTGTACCCGGCGACGCGTTTGGTACACCACAGCACAGACACTCCGGGTCCAGCTTCGGATCCCAAGGATACGCATCTTGTGAAGAACAAGCGTATCCACAGCCACCTGACACACCATCACATACTAGAGGTTAGTGAAAAGTATACTTGAGTCAATGACTTTCACATTTTTGGTTACATAAATAAAGTAATTATCATTTTGTTTTGGTGTAATTTTCTTTTGTTGTGTACGCCACTTAGTCATTGTTGCATTATCCATACCTTAACATCCAAAGCTAGTATTTAACTATATACAGTTAATAATACTATGTATTACAGAAGCTTAATTGAAATTATTGATTTTGGTATTATCGATATTTTGTTAACTCTATTTCGATACAATATCTCTGCCAGATTCAAAATTAATAATCATCAATCATCGAAATTAATGGACTAGATTTATAGATGTGTGCTTTATTTTCTTTTTTCAGATGATCATTCAGACTATGGCAGTACAGTGTCAGGCGTGTCAGGAGTGTCGGGCGCAAGTGGGAGCTTGGGCAAGAGTCCAGCTGGGGGAGGGACCTTCACATTCCCGCCGCCCACACAACCTCTCACCCATAAAGCAGCCGTTTACTATCACCACCAGCTAGCGCTAAGTGATGATCAGGGAATAGATATGACGCAGGTGAGATAATATGAATACTGTTCTAATTTTACGTTTGATGATTTGCTATCTAATAGATCTTTTGATCTAAGTATTGTTTGTAATATACTCTTCTATGTAATGGCTTGCAAGTTATAAAAATACCAAAAGTATACGAAAACGTAGCGTAGTTCAGAAAAATTACGAAAAATGATTTCTTAATTTTTTCTTTAATGGCTTAAATAACGCTTCGAATGATTCATAATCACTAGCAAAACGTTCGATGTCATTTTGTTTATCATGACTGTTATTTTTTGAAATTCCAGAGTCCAGGTCGTGATAGTCCAGGTTCGTCGTCAGGGTCAGCGGGATCAGGGTCTAGACATTCTTCAGCGTCGTTGGACAGCGGGAGAGCATCAGGTCGGATGCCCCATCATCACCACGCCGCCTGTCACTGTGGAGACACCGTTGACAGAGTTCGTGCTATGATCGCTCAGGGATTACCGGTAAGATGCTACCAGCTTATTGTTGTATTTTGTTATATTTCTATCAATATCTAGTGACATTAAATTCTATATAAACGGCCGTGGTCTCAAACCATATTGAAAAACCAGAACCAAATCATCCACAATCCCCGTTATGTACACTTCATTATGTTTTAATTTGTTATTTAACATTAATAACAATATTTTGAATAATAAATAATATTTTGAATGTGATATTTTTTGTTGCAGGATCCGGATATAATACATGCTTGGCTAGCAGATTTACAAATGGAGGAATACGCTAGACTCTTCATAGAAGCCGGTTATGATCTTCCAACAGTTACGAGAATGACGCCAGAAGATCTAACTGCTGTTGGCATCAAGAAACCGAACCATCGCAAGAGATTAAAGGCTGAACTTGCTAATTTAAACGTACCAGACAATTTGCCTGATTATATTCCGGTTAGTATTTTTATCTTTTGCATTCAGAAAAGAAAAGAAAGTAAAAAGAAGGTTATCTTATATTAAGATATAGTGACTTTTAAAATAAATGTCCATTTAAAGATGTGACGTGATAGTGACCGTTTATGTCGTATTCTAACGCATCAGGACAATATTTCAAATCAATACGCCATTTCAACACCCCCACAATCCGCTTGTCTGACGCGAACCAGGATCGATTCTGATGCGACACATCAGAAGTCATCACGACATGTCACAACACATCAATGTAAACGTTGACATTCAAAATGTATGATACCGGTTCTGTTCTGATGTGCAACGACAAGACACCTCAGTGAAATATAAATCCGCCTTAAATCATGGCTCGTTAAAATGGTCTATATTATTAGATTGTCGGCGTTTTTTTTTTCTAATTTTCTATTTTATATTTATTTCTAGGGATCACTAGAAGAATGGCTTCGTCTTCTGAGGTTGGAAGAATACGGACCAGCTCTCGTAGCTCAAGGATATCGAACTGTTCACGACGTTACACAATTAGCTTGGGAGGTAATTGCTTTAAAATAATACTAAAATTTCAAAAACTATACTTTATTATTTTGTGTACTATTAAAATATCATAACAAAAATTGTTTTGTTTAAATGTACCAAGGGGATGTTTAAGAATTACATAACGCAATTTGGGTCTTGTTAAGGTTACAGGGGCGAGATTAAAACAATAGCAAAGGTATTTTAGCCACTTTTTTAGGTACTTTGTGCAATTTTATTTTAACTTTCAGGTAAAAATGGTCACTTAAGTGTTACGGAACGTGTAAGAGGGGAACGGGGATTGAAAATCTTCAAAAATTGTGTTACATAATACTTGAACGTCCTTTGACACAAATATTATTCATTTTCGATCATAATATTGCGTTGTTGATATTTATAAAAATATTATTTTAGATAATTGGCTTTTAAATACCATCTAAGCGCAAGCAGAATATACATCTAAAAATAAAAAACAATACACTATTTCTACAAACTAATATTCTTAAGACTTAAGTAGTGTTTTAAGTTTTATTAACCCTTCCCCTTGTATATAGGATTTAGAAGACATGGGTATAGTTCGTCTCGGTCACCAAAAGAAAATCCTCCTGGCTATAAAAAGAGTGAAGGACATCAGAGCTGGTAAACGGAGTATCAGTAGCCAGGGTTCTATCGACTTTACGCGAATACCGGGACAGGTATGGCATAAAAAATCTTAACTTTTTAATTGTTTGTAGTGATGTTTTAGAAATAGAATGTTATAGATGACTATTAGTATGAAAGTGGATTTTTGTCTTTTAATGCATTTAATACCGCCGACATAATGTTTTTCCATTTATAATATATTGGACACGGAGTGGCAGTGAATGTGTAAAACGACTAATGTTCATTTTTATTTTATCCACTTTTATGACTATTTTTAATCTATATCTAACCATAGAGCGATTAGAACCTTATTTTGTTAATTAATTCAAAATCTTATATTCTCTGTAAAGCATCACTTCAAAACAATAATGGTTTCAATTATGATTTTATTTTATTTTATTTTTATTTGAATATACTTAATTTCAATCATTCATACTTTCATTTCATTCATCATTTAATTTCTTTATTTTTAATTTACTTTTTTCTTTCTTAATTATTAAGTTTCTACTAATCAATCCGTCTTTTGTTATATTTTAACAAACAAACCAAAAATTAATAAATATCTAACAATTTTATATTTTACTAACGACGCTTAAAATAACATATGGCGTTTTAGTAAAACCTTATTATTATACGCAGGCGTTCTTCAGGCCGATTAGGGCTTTAGATGTTAGCTCCATGTGTAAACAGCCCAGCACTAAATTTTTTTTCTTTGCAAAACCAGACGTGGACACGTAATGGGAAAATATAGTCCAAACGGATACAATCGGCTTCATCAAATCCTTATCGAAATTTCATTTTTCCCGACACGTTCTGATATTCGAATTTTCATTTACGCTTAGACGTTTAGAAGTCTCTTTTCCATCGCCATCACTGTCGCTGTCAAACATCTTTGCGACTTTAAATAACAAAACAAAGATCAAAGACAATTTATCTTTGTTTTATTGTTTTTGACAATTTAATACAAACGAGTCGCAGAGCTGTCCTCACCCGTCGACGCTGCATCCACCTCATACCACTAGCCCGAAGCAGCATGTGAATGTTTTGTTTTCTTTTCTTTTTCCAAACACAAACCGCACTTGGACATAGAAGGATTTATATCCGAGGGAGCATTACCAGCCCTGGGAGAGACACGCGAGGAGTTACCATAAACCTCCCGATCTAAAGTTTGACGCGCTACCAACGCCCATATGTGGCACAGACTTGGTCCCCATCCAGGTATGACACTGACAGCTGTCAGTTTGACATTGCACCTCGGCACCCGGCTTTGATGTGCACATGACTTTTTGAACGTGTTCTATGTGTGTTACCCTTCTTGTTTATTATGCCTTCGTTGATCTTTAGGAGTTGTTGTGACTTAGATTGCACGGTAGATTTTAGTGTGATATATATATTTTTTAATTTTAACAAAAATTATTATAAAGCATGATATTTCGATAATAAATAACAACGATTGCAAAAATTTTAATATAATTTATTAATATTTAATGATATAAATAAAAATAATATAAGTATTTATTATAGTATCTGTACATGCTAATGCATGTTTGATATCTAACGTTAACTATGTTTCTCGATGATTGTGATTTGTATTTTGAAAATTTTAAGCTGTAAATAAAAACTATTCAGTAAACGGAAATACAAGAGAAAGGACTAATAGAACTTAAATTCACAGATTCGCCATCCACGCGGTAAATCACTTGAGAGTCTTGAAGACCCTACAGAAAGAGCATCGCATACGACATTTTCACCTGAAGCAGGGTTCTACTACGGTGGTCAATGGCGGCGTTCCTACGACGATGGGGATATTACACCAACAAATGACAGCTCCTACGAAGGCGGAGGTACCCTACCTCGCCCTAGAGGACTAGTAAGACCACGACCGGTGGCGAAAATCCAAGCGACACCAGCTTACAGGGATAAATCACCAGATTACACATACGATGAAATCGCGTATTCAGCGAGATTACAAAGAGTGGCTTACGGAGCCAGTCCCCACGTAGCCAGAAAGCCTCCACCCGAACCGCCGAAGAGACAGAGCTCGCAATACGCTCCGTTCACAAGATTCGGACAGACGACAGTGGAAATACATCCGGAGAAGAGTCTTCCTCTAAGTCTGCCAGCGTACCCGAGTTCGGATTCTCTGAGCGTATCTCTGGACAGTACGGGACTTCTTCCCCCTCCCCCCGCGCCCTCCTCTCCACCAAGAAGATATGACGATGATAAGCTACGGACCGGCTCCGATGCTAGCTTTAAGGTAAGCTTCCTAACTGTAACTAATATGCTGATCAAAAGTTAATAACTTCTTCGGGTTATTTAAACATTCGTGTTATTGTTTCCTTCCTGATCTTTCTTGTCAACTTGTTTTAGATACAAGTTGTCAACTAGTTAGTCAGTTTGTGTAAAAAAAAAATAATTCAGTTTTTTTTACTTTTCAATATGGATTCTGTTAATGCTGGTAAAATGTCCGACACATGCCCAGTTGACATCCTGTATAATACTAGTATATTATGGTCATCAAATATTTGTAAACAACTTTTACTCTAATCTATTTATTTACAAAAATGTCACAAAAAATATTTTCTCCACAGTCAAGTTCGAGCACCGAATCAGACAGCATTCCATTCGCGAATGAAAACGCAGGAACTATAAAACAGAACCGCGGTCAGATCGCGGGACGCCCCCACACCGTCGACTACGGCCGAGCGGGGATTCCCCTCACGAATCTACCGAGGAACCCCGACAAACAAAACCCCCTCTCCGAGCACAAAGAAGAGAACAAAAGCTCCGAACCAGTAGACGTCCTCAATGACATCGGCAACATGCTCGCCAACCTAACGGACGAATTAGACGCCATGTTGGAAGAAGAGAAACGACAAGGACTGGCCGATTCCTAAAATCCCCCCAAAAACATTGTACTCGAATACAAAATTAATTTAAATGAAATGAAAGAAATGAAATTCCAAAGATTAATGTGTTGAACGTATCTTCGAAATGAACTATTGGAAGTGAATGAATTTTTTTTCTAGTGTATTTTGGATAATGGACGTTATTTATGAAAATAAACGATTGTAATAATTGTTTTGTCGATGTTCATGTAAGAATTCTGAATAGCAATAATTCTGGTTTGACAGTCTAAACATGTTAATGATTAGCTTCAATCTAACATGCTTTTTAAATATTGTGCGAGACCTAACACGTGACATATCATTGGGGATAGCGCAAAACCGCGTAACTAGATTGTACAATAATATCCCTCTTTGAATCAAATATTAAATTTCTGTTGATAATAAAACAAGCTAGCTAAAAATTTTATAACCGATATTTGTAAAATTAATACTAAACATAAATATTTTTTTACATATCGTCGGTGACAATACAAATACAATAGGCTGCGTAATGGAAAATTCCTATAAGGCCCTTTATCAATAATGTAATTAAATATTTGGTTAAAATTTAGGTTTTATACAAAACTAGATACGTGGTTTTGCAATATCCCCTACGATATCTAAATGGCATTTAGATGGAGATAAAGGAAGTAATGCTCTAATTCTTATACACCCCGCTTTAATAAGCTATAATATCTCTATCTCATATAAAATACTATGCATTAGGATTATGTTAATATTACATAACCGAAAAATATTAGTTATTAAAAAAATAATGTCATTTCGAGTGACATTTCGCGATTTGTCTTCAATTAGCGCGCTTACACTGCCTTGATCCGTCGCCTTGCTCTCTTATTCCTATCAAGTATCAAAATAATGCCATTGAATTAACTTTTAGCCGACCTTGTATTTTTATATAATCAAGCCAGAATGCTCTTTTATTGCAACACTAAAAATATAAATATAGATTTCTTTCAAATACCTCCAGAAGTTTTTACTATTCAGTACATTTGTTACTGGTCATAAAGATTTGTTTTCGATTTATTCCATTTTTGTTGATCTTTTATTATAAATAGTTCCTTATTTAAATTTACAATAGTTACGTGTTTTCGTTTCCCTCGGGATAGTTTAAAATTAGATTTAGTCGGATCCAAAAAACAGATGAGAATGGCTATTTTTGTAAATAACATTTTACTTAAATTATGTCATAGATAAAATATATCCAGTAGCTAGTTTTCCATGTACAATAAAATTGTAGAATACTTTAATAATATTGTGTAGAATAGAATAGTTAGAATTTATACAAAATGATAGCTCTAGCGATAGTGTGAAAATTTAGGGAGTATAATGAATGAATGTATAATAGCCCTTCGTATAGAGTAGTTATAGATTTCATACATGTTTATAACCTTCGATTCCTTTTCACACGAGTGTATTACGATTGCCAGGGCGTTTGGCATGGCATCGGACCAATGCATTGCCAAACTAAATGACATTACTATAAAAAATCCATCGATTAAGAAACTTCTAATCGGTCTAACGGCCGGTTTGCCCGCGCTGGCGCTTGTGCGATCATTAAAGTTATGCTTACTGACGCCTGTTACAAAAGTTTAAATGTGGCTTACACAACAATAGCTATAAATATATCAAAACGAATGTACCAAATCTTCGATTTTTGTACTTTAATAAAAATAATAAAAGTCTAAACTGTATCTAACACTTAATTTTAATACTGTCCACTAACAATGTGATATGAAGTGGCCATATTATAGTACTGGTGAAACGATTTTCTTTAAATAAATGAGAAAAAATGGCTGATAGAGCCGTGTAACATAGCGACACTCCTTTTTATACACATGAATAGATTTTTCAAGCTAACATGAGGTAAACAATAATTATAGTAACTAAAGGTAGCAAGTTATAAAATATTTTTAGCTTTGTATTGTAAATATCTATAGAGATCAGTGTTTCTATACAGTCTCCTTTGATACCTAACGGCCAAAACCCATAACCATTTTGCGATGTCGCGCCGTGGCACGTTACAATGTCGTGAACCGTTACTACGTTACGTTGTGAATATATACGTGTGCCTACTGTGAGTTTTTTTCTCTATAGCGGTAAAGTAAACACAGATTTATATTATTGAATCCACCATCTCGTGTTAACAAGGTAATTAAAAATTAGTGACATATTGACAATACCGAATGAATGTGAGAACAAAAGCACGTGTGATTAGTGTACTCTTATAAGTACAAACAATCATTTTAATACGTCGAATAGTTAACGTTAGTAAATGTAGCGAAAAACTTCATAGAATATCGAAACTCACACTGGACACACTGCATCGCAAAAAAATAACAACACGATATCGCATCATGATTTTCTGTTTCATTTTGAAATGAAAAATCATCATACCACGATGCGACGTCGCACCGTGATTATGTGTTTTGGCTCTAACACGTCATATTTAGAACTTTTGTATACCTACCTGTTAATGACGCCGTCACTCGTTATTTTTAATTTTTTAAATGAGCTAGGGTCGCTAGAATAGATCGGTGCTAGATATGAAATCTGAATCAAGCCATATATTTCGCATTATTATCGTTAATTTAAAATTAACATTGTCCTTGGTCTATGAACTAGTCAAAATTTTGTTTTTTTTTTTTGAGTGACGGTTATTTATGATTAATGTTAAATGGTAATCGACTATTACTGGAAGCAGCTTATAAATCTATTATTTTATAATTCAGTTCTTATTTGAATAAATATTTGTAATATCCAATTATCTGTGTTTTTTTTACTTATACTATTAATTAATTTTAAGACCCATTAAATATATTGTTTTATTCAAGACGAAGCTATAACACAATAAATAAAGTATTTTTTACTGACGAAGTATAACCGTTTTTATATATGACAGATTTAAAGTAAAAGAGGATAAATCTTAAACCAATTATAAACCTTTTAACTTAAAAAAAAATCACTCGCGAGAACCTTATATTTGTCAGTTTGTCGGATTTTATTTATAATTATTATTAAACTGTAATTTTATCACACTGTTTTCAGCAATTTTCTACTCAAAAACATAAAATAAATGAAATAGTCAAATAACTGACACTCTTTGATTAAACATACATCATCTTTACTTGATCAAGAATTTTTAAAAAACGCATAATGAAAATTAATAACAAAAACCCAATGATCAAGGCTCATGGATTTTAGGCACCCATAATTCGTGACCACTTTGGACGTCTTTAAAATATTTTAAAGACAAGAAAATATTTATTTACACTTTCCACTTGTACGTAATCAATTAATCAAACAATCACGATGAAGAAATAATCATACGGAAATATCAAAAGGGTCCAAGGGTTTTAAAAGTTTGAGTTTGAGTTAACATCTGAATTTGAGTATTAATTTTGAAAACGTTAAGATCGAAACTTTTAAATGTTTATCTTACCCCATTAAATTGGATTTGGCGAAGACGGAAAGTTACAATTCATCCTTAAATACTCAAAAAAGACATATTTGGATGAAGTAATTCATTAACTAAAATAAATTATAAGGTATTCCAATAACATAATTCTAACAATCATTTAATCAAAAATACAGGACAAGGAGTAAGGTGAAAAGATTTTAGTAACCTGCGAAAAAGGAGATACTATATACTCTATACAACAACTTACTCGAATCGGCTAGTGGTGATCGAGGTATTGGACGCAAGAAAATGGCAGTCAAAAAAATGTAGTCAACACATATGTAACAACGCTGGAAATAATAGTCTAAAAAGGCGTTATGGACGACTTTTTGTCTTGGCCTGATTTTTATCTTCCCCCACTCACCTTACTCTAGTAAATTACAAATATAGTGATTATTTTCGTCGCAGAGGAATATTCTACGTGCTACGAAAGAGTTAATTTATCAATTTTATAAAAATAATAAATATTTCTTATCTTTATATAGATTTATACTAAATTTAACTTCAAATAATTTAGTGTTAATTAAATAAAATAACGATTTTACAAACTTTACCGAGCTTAGAATATAATATTATGTATAAAAAAGCAAATATTGAATTTGCTTTTTTATACATAACATATATTTTTCAACAAAATTAAGTACTTACTGTATATAAAAATGAAATATTTTGGAACTCAAAAAATCGCTACGTAACGACCGCGTTTTGATCCAAACGAATTATTTGAATTATAAAGAATTTTGAAGTTTAAAATCGTATGTTGCATTTTTAGGCTTTTAGTGTTGCCAAGATCCAAATTCACAGTTCTCATAGCGTTTTTATATTATTCTCATTATTTCGTAAAGAATCCAATAATAAAGTAAGATTAATAAACAGATTTTCATATTTATTGTCTGGTTATTTAAATCGGCGTTTTTTGGACAAAAATTTACATTGGACATTTCATTTACATTGTCCAATGATAAGTTGTTTACACGAAAATTCGTTTCTTGGTGTCACCTTATATTATCTTATATAAATGTATTTTTTCAAAAATTAAAGAATGTTATCATAATAATTTTAAAATATAATAGGAATTATATAAATAATTTATATTTTTTAGTCTGTTGTGTGCGTTCTGTTATAAACCTAAAAATATTTTATCTGTAATATTTGTCACTGTTTGCAAATTTGAGCTGTGCGAGCTGCGCGATCGATAACTTATATTGGAAGATATTCGGAGTTTGTGAGGTCAGAGATATTGATGGGCTCCAAGGTTCACCACTAAAATACTTTAAGTATCTTTAAAAAGTGCAAAAATGGATACAGCTGGTGCTTACGGCGGTGGAAAGGCCGGAGGAGCCTTCGATCCTCAAGCCTTTATCCAACGGCCTCCTGTAATAGTCCGGGCAGTTTGCTGGGTAAGTAATATGTAACGTTTGATATTATGTCATATTATAAGACGGTGGAGAAGTTCTTTGAATATTTAGATGCAGTACCTTGATTTAAACTTTCTTATTAAAATATTTTTTTTTAGAAGAAAACAAAATTTTTTTCGCCAAATTTTCACTTATTAGTAAGATATATCCTTATATATATATTTCTAAATATAAGTAAAATTCAACACCAATCATGGTGTTAACAATCATGTGATTGACCTTGTAAATGCATGTATTATAGATACATGTATAAAGTTTTGATGTACCAAAGTTATTATGCTGCAAAATCAATACATTGACATCAATAGGTCAACAAGAGAACTATCTAAATTTCAGTGCCTATTTTGTAAAAAAAATGTTTTTTTTTTTAAACTTTATGCAATTTTGCATACCACTCCTTTTTACACACTAAACATACTTTTATTATCTTTGTAAAATATTTGTTATTTAAATTGTATTAAACTTGTAGAAGTATTTTATCTGTGATGTTTTTTTTATTATATTATATATTAAAATAAAAATGAATTAAAACACTTACAAAAAAAATTCTTAAAATGTTGTCTTTTGCCAGTATTGGCTAGAATATATACAGAATATATATATAATAAAATTCTCATAATATAAAAGTCTATATATTATAGACTTTTATATTATGAGAATTTTAGGAAGAATACTAAGAATTATTACTGTAAAAATTTTAAAATCCTTTTTTAAATATTCTTGTAAATCTTATGATGGCTACCAAAAATTATAATTACATAAAGTTAAGAAAAATGCATCCTATACTTTTTAAATAGTGGAAATTTATTAAATTATAATTCCGGTTATGTAATGCAAGGTGTGTTTCTTCAGTAAGTGAATCTAAATAACAATTTTGTTCTTTAATAAATAAAATTTTCATTCTATCCATAATCATGTTATAGATCCACATCCAAAAACAAATCTATCACATACTTTTTTCCATTTAATTATACATACTTATGCAAAAAATTAATGATTTAGAAAAAAATGTATGATCTGTATTATATTTTGTAAAGTATATGGCGATGATTTATTATTTTACTTTTATACATACATATATACAATAAAGAAAGTCATCATAGCTTTTTTTTATTACCATAAAACAATACAATAAAATATGTATTTGCCAATTTGTTTCTTAGAAATATTTATCATAAACAAATAAAACAAAGACACCTGGTATTTTCCAGTGTTATAGATACTTAAGACAGTTTCCAATTTTATTTACTTCTTAATAATCTTTAAACATCCTTATTCTTTCTCAGCTCTTCAGCGTGATCGTAATGGGCTGCATATCTGCGAAGGGCTGGTACGTCAGTAAGGCTGACGGCAATGAATACTGCGTGTACAACAATGATACCAACGCCTGTAACTACGGCGTGGGTATATCAGTGATAGCTTTCATAGCATCTATTGCGTTCATCGTCGGGGAGTATCTCTTCGAACAGATGTCCTCGGTGAAGACAAGGAAGCATTATGTGTTAGCTGATATGGGATTCTCTGGTGAGTATTATTACTTGTTACTAGTTTTTTTTTAATCTTACAACCTATTAAGTAGGTATTCAAGTCTCTTCTACTAAAAGGCAATAAAAAGTAAAGTAAAGTAACAGCCTCTAAATGTCCCACTGCTGGGCAAAAAAGCAAAAAAAAAATTTTTCTTCACTGCCAAGCTCGAGATGAACTTTAAAAATTTCAAATCAAATAAACAATTGCGTTTTGAGCTTTGTGGAAATAAACCTATAAAGAGTGAATTTTTATGTATAAATAAAATGTGCTAAAAAAAGACGTATAATAGAATGAATAATCTAAACTTACTATAAATAAGTATAAGGCAATAAATTATCTTTAATTATTTTAAATGTTTACCATTTTGAAAACCATTACTTTTTCTCTAAAAAAAAAAATATTTTATTTGATCTTTAGAGTTTTTAAAAAGGAAGCGATTTTTATAGCAAAATACGCAATGACATATTAATTACAGTTATCTTAATTTAAAAACCGAACTACCAATTTTTGAAATCGATTAAGAAATGACATAATTCGGACGTAACAAACATTAAAAAAATAGATACATAAAAATCTTACACCACGATTTGAGAACCTCATTTTTTGAAGTCAGTTGAAATGAGTTTCGATATGAATGACTTGACAATTTTCGACAATTAGCCTTTATTCGAGATCTTGATAAGACAGAATTGAATGTTGGACATTTTACCAGCATAACCAGAACCGGTATTTAGAAGTAAATAAAGTATTTTACACACTTAAAAATGTAAAAGGTACAAATAAACTAAAAGGCAAAAAAAAAAAAAAATTTTTTTCTACAGCATTATGAAGTGGGTGTAAAGTATCCTTTTATGTGTTATTTACTGGCACCGAAAAAACCCGACGATTTAAGAACCTCCTCCTTTTTTGGAAGTCGGTTAAAAAACTGTATTTTTTTTTTTCATAAATCATACCTGTACAGGCCTACAAGGTCTTAAATTTCAATGAAAAAAAAGTTTTTTTTTTAATTAAAAAAAAAGTCATAAGTAAAATGTCCAACACATGCCCAGTTGACATCCTGTATTATTTTACTGTATTTACGTGCACGAAAAAACGATGAATTCCAAAAATTAGTTTTTTTTTTAAACTGTAGTTCATTAGATTCGGCATATTTAAAGTTCTTGTATACTATCATTGTATTGAGTGATATAAGCCGTCTCTAGACTCAATTTTTAATCACTAGTAGCGTTAACATACTTAGTTACTCACAATTGTGTAATAACTGTTGATTAACAGATCCTAGATGGAAATATTTTTTAGATTTAATTATTTTTAACAATAGAAACAATCTCTCTTAGCTCGCGTAACGTCATGTCGGAAAGATCTGACTAGATCACATCCCACATCATATTTTGACATCAAAACATTTTACAGATGATTCCGTTTAGCCACCCCAAAGAATCAACCCTAAGGGGGACAGTCGGAATCGCTGTTTCGTATGCGGAATTCGTATTATTTCTTCCGATTATCTCCCCTGACTATACAGTCAATAACGCGATTAATTTAATTTCTCAATTTGGGTAATATGATTTCTATTTAAGCTCGTTACTAAAAATAATATGGTTTATTATGTTTAACGAAATTAGAAAAAAATGTATTTTATTCCTCAGCCTATACCTTGGGGTGGATAATAGGAAGATCAATAAGAATGAAATTCCGTTTATCCACCCCGCAGAATTATCCAAACGGATTCCGATTATCCCCCTTCGGGTGGATACTTTGAGGTGGCTGAACGGAATCATCCCTTTTTTACTTCTGTCACGTCATCAGGTATTCCACATAAACAACATTAAAAATGTACTGTTCTAACATATAATATAATCCTGTTACATGTTTTTTCGCGTATAATTGTATTTGTTTTCATGTTTCATTTCGTTTCCTCCACACGAGCTCAGCTGTAACATTATACAGAGCGATATTGCGTAATGCCTTTATTTGTAATGGATGCTTATTCGTAAACAATAATGTTCGAAGACGCAATAATACGTGAAATATTTGTGTCGACATTTATGTGCGAGTAGGAAGAGTTTTGTATATATTTATTTTACTAGAATAAAAAATTAATGAAAAACGACGAAAGGGCGTGTCAATATTTTGTTCAAGAGAAATTGTTTGAAGTATGATGATGTAAAACGTTTATGCGTTGTTTTATTTCTCTTGAGTCATTAGTTAAGTTTAGAAAAAAAAGGTGAAATAGAAATAATGTGAATAATGTTGTTGAAAACATCATTGATTTGACAAATTTATATTAATATAATAATTATGAACATAGATAATTATAATTGATTAATTGATTTCGATAGTAAAGTGTTGAACAATAAATTAACGACTATTTCGAGAAAAAATGAACATGACTGTGATTTATAAATATGTGTATACATAGACATATTTATATCAAATATTCTCATATATTTTTTAATTTTATGTAACCAATGTCATGGTATAAAGTAAAGACTAACAAGCTCAGTAATTATGGTGGAATAACGAAGCTCTACGCACCTACATTTACGAGTCCTAAAAACATCAACCTTTCTTTAGACAATCGTATAATTAGATGGTTCAGTTTATTAATTCAATCAAAAGTATTAACCTATCCAAGCACTTTTTAAAGGGAAAACAATGGTTTTTTTGCAGTCGTTTGTTATACGTTATCAACAACAAAAAATTTACTTATAAATGGTATATAAGAAAAAAGGTATAGTAATTTTTTTTTTCGGAAAAATTACATAGAAGTCAATATGGTTTATCGTCTTTTAACTCAAAATTTCTACTAAAATAAGCTGTGGATGTTCTATTTGCGGCAGCGAAGGTAATAATCAATACCTTGAAAATATTCATATGTGTGAGTCTTGAGACAAAGTAATTGCACATTAACATACTATAAGGCGGAAATTACATATGTAAGTTTTACTCTTAAGAGATATTATATAAAACATCGCTGTAACTTAGTAAGAAATATGTCAAAAAAGACACTGATAGTAAATTCTTTAAAGTGTAAAGCAATGAGAACTAACTTAATTCTTTATGAAAAATGAAAAATAATCTTTATGAAAGTCTGAGAGAAAAACTTATATTAAGTATAATTCTTGCTTGTAAAATATAACTTCGAATGAATCGAAATCAAAAACGCTATATGTAAAAAAAGTCTTACACATTTCTCCAAAGAAATACCGACATATTTTTAAACATTAAGTAAAAATAAAATGCAATCGATATTATAATCAAAACCGGAAATTGAAATATAGATCTTACAACATTCCTAATACTACATTTTAAATATTCTGTCTAATATAAACCATTTTAATTTACGAGATATAAATGTAGACGTCCTAACAGTCGTCACGTCGAAACAAGTTAAATGAGATTAAGGGGATGATCGAAATTTAACTATCCATTAACCTCTGAAAAGCAAAATTTACATCCGAGCTACTATACTAAAATTAAAACAATTTTACTAACAAGACTTTTTTAAAACGGAGGAACCGACTTCAAAATGAAAACGCAATTTCGTTTACTTGAATGACGTACATACGTTCCAGCTACTTTGATTTTAAAATTAAACTACTGACCCAATTTTGATGAAAATTCTGTGGTACCAATCTGGAAGTATACCCTTTCAAACATAAAGAAATTGACGAAATCGGTCAAGCCATTTTTAGTAATCGGTGAACGTACATAAAAAAGTCCCCGACGTATTTATAACACTCTTTTTTTGTCAAGTCTCTTTTAAGTCATCATTTTTAACCGAATGAAAACAACATTAAAAATTCATTTACTAAAGACTTTTTATTTGTAAACTGAAAATGGTAACGCAATTACAGTTCGAAATTGTCTGACTCAAAAGTGAAACCGAATTTAACAACTCGCTTATAATTACAGAAATTTTAATGAAAGCTAAACTACGTTATTTAAATCTAGTTAAATTTTAAAACAAAAATGTTTAAATGAATACTAGACTAATTGTAAAGTACAAAGCATGATATCTGACCTAATTCGAAGTTTTACAAGCTTTTTATAGCCCTAAAAATTTAACAATAAGTAAGTTTAGCAGATAAGTAATCTACAAAAATATAAGTACTCTACACAAAGATTGGATTTATTACGAGAGATTCGCTGTCGTCTGTTGAGTTCCGTTCTCCTTCTAGGCTCGTTAACCTCTGATCATGATCTAAATGGAATCTCTCACAAGGTAGTCTTCTCGGTAGAAACTACATTCAGAACCGGTGATAGCTTAAAAAATTTCTTCAACCAATTTACCTGTAACAATTCATAAGTGCTTTTTAACCCATATTTGAATAAAGTATATTTTGAATTTGAATTAGAAAATTTGGTAAATCTTTGATTACAAAGAATCAATAAAACCTCCTCGTCCTCGTTTGGCAAAGATCAAGAATCATACACAATTAAGAAAACATAAACGTACTACCTCGTTTGTGAAAAACCATCAAAAGTGAATAGAAAACGACGTTAAGCGAGAATTACACTTATAAGTTTTGCTTTCAGATTTTCATAAAAGTTTACATAAGGTTTTTCTCATTGCTTTAAACCTAAAGGAATTTACTGTCAGTAACTTATTTTTCACATTCATAGCTTTCGTAACTACTTACGACTTATCTCTATCTAGTGTTACAGTTGTAGTTGTTAAACGAAACTTACAAATGGATGCTGTTATGCAATAATGTGTCAAGCCACAAACGAGTCAAATTTGGCGTTATTGGTGTATTTTAATACTGCAATACCTATTTAACATTATTCAAAAAAAAATTAAGCCATATAAACAAAATTAGTACGGAAAAAGTTTCTTAATTTAATGTTTGGAATTCCAAGTGCGTTCCATATTTTGCAATTTGTAAACTAATCTCAAATATTTGAAAAACTTTTTATTGAATTATGTATTAAATATATCAATCTGATTTTAATTCATAATACCTTTTATCAAAATTTAAAGAAAAGATGGATATATATTCCTTCAAACAAATTTATTAAGAATAGGTTTGACATCTTCAGACACCATTATCTCAAAATTAAGTTCTTGTGGCTTGACACAGTATTGATTATCCGCGTCCAAATGTAATTCTCGCTTTAGAGCGAAGTGAAGCTACGCGTTTGTTTGCCAGTAGTGGCGTAATTCTTAATATAATGTTTTTTTTTTAAACGACCGTGATGCCATTTTCACCGGCAGAGCATCCGGCCATGATAGCCAAACGGATTGAGTGTCACGTTATATCTATACTATATTTACTAAATACTGTTAACCCAAAATTTAACGATAAAAATGAAAATAAAGAATCTTCTAAATTGTCTTCTGATTAATTGTCGTCCCGATTTCATATGTATAAGAAGAAGATTCCATTCTGGCAACTTCACGGAATTAATGATCACTTAAATGCAACGATGTAATAAAACCATTAAGTACAGGGTCATATTATTTGACATTAGCGTGGAGCGTTTGTTCTTCGACGATTGATTTTATGGAGGTCAGATTCCTGATCTTGGTGCCCTAATGCTTCTTTGTACTCTTTTGTTCGCGAACAGGTACTCTTCTTATTCAATTAGCTTTTTTTATGCCATAATTAAATTCTGACCACGTGACTTCGACCATCTATTAAAAGTTTTTAGTACTGTATCGATGTAGTTGTGTATGTTTATAGTATGTAGATACAACAGTTCTGAAAACAAATTCAATATTGTATAGCTAATCGATGCTAATTTATCCTGGACATGCAAACGTGTTTTAAACTGTAATTATTAATTCATTTAAGGCCAACCATATGAATATTTTGTTGAAATGTAAAGAATAAAAGGTATAGGTTTTTGTAATTATAATACATATTATATTATCCTAACTAATGTTACACGATGTATTACACTGTGACGTCTCAACTACTCAACCGATCATCATAAAAATTTTGTACACACGGTGTCAAGAGTACAAAAAGGGTCATTGGGCACCTTCGAAAATATACGAGTATACATCAATGCGAACAAAACCATAGGGACAAGCTAAGATAAAATAAAAAAAAACAACTATTTTATCTCATATATAAAGACTCTGCCATAAAAATTCTACTACATCCAGTAAATATCTGAGCGGGATTAAGCGGGACCCATTAGAGTCCCCTTTTCAACAACATCGCTGCAAATAAGTGTTATTTGCGGCGATGTTGTTGAATATCGTATCAGTTTATAAAAATATATATGATCTAATTAAAAACAAGACATATTGTTATCAAGAATAGGAATCTTCAAATTAAATTTTAGCCCATGAAATGTTTTATTATTGTTTTTCTTTTACAATTTGCCGTGGTGATACAGAGCTCTAGAGTTGTCTACTTTGCCTTAGGGATAATCCAGCCCTAAGTAGCGTTAACAATATAATTCTTACACGTCTACTACCTGAAAATTGTATGATTGTCTTGAACCGCCTATCTTTAGCGCAGAAACCTATTGTAATAATGATTGCGCCAATCGATTATTTCAGTTCCTACCAATAATTTCGTGGACCTTTGACAAAACATAGTTTAGAACGTTTTTTTCTTAAACTAAACTATTCCATTTAAAAAATGTTGGATTACAATCGATTGGAGTTTAATGAAATCTTGCACATTTAAATGTTTATGCAGCATGTTTAAATTTTGATTTGGACACTAACCTATTGAGATTTTCCATTAGAATATCACATACGCATAAACGCCAATTTCAAAATCTTCGACCTTCTTTGCTGATTATTTTGTAAAACCTTTATTTCACCTTTGGTGACTTACTCCCGTTCAAAAACTAGATCTGCCGTTAGACACTGTGTTAAAATTCAGTTGTTAACATTCAATGAGTAGATTGAAAACCCAGTCCTAACAAAAGTGTTGACCATTACCAAGGTATGATATGATAAACAACATTGTCGTCATTCGAATGAAACCGAATAACGTCCATTAACATGCGTTCATTACCATTTCACACTACACCGTATCTATTTACTTAATACTACTGCTAATCTAGGGGCATGTAGCAACTCATTCTTACATTCTTATACTAAGTAACGAAATTATAATAATGACGTAAATTTTAATTTTGAGCATTACTGAAACCATTTTGTTATTTTTGGCATAACGCTATACATATGTTTTGTGCATCCCAAACGAGTATCTGATTGGAAATTTTGTAATTCTGTACCTGGTTATAACATATTGACCACGAACCGACAATATATCCTATCTTAAATTTTAAGCTATAACGCCATTTTGTTTTCTACCATTTTATCTACTGATATTACAAAATGTAATCTCTGTACCGCCAAAATGTTTAGGTATATATAGAATGGTAAATGATAGATATGAAATGCCATTAAAAATGTTATAGTTTAAATTTTACAATAGGACATATTGACGGTTCACAGTCGTTATAGGTATGACTAATGATTTTGAAAAATGTGAGCAAGCTTGCGTATTTTATTTTGCGCTGATGCTGCAAATGTCAAAAGGCGACAGTTATACTTGAAAGGCTTATTCTTTTATTTCATACATGTAACTCACGTGGATGGAATGGAACCACACCAAGTTATTTTTTTTATATTATATATTCTGAATACACAGTCATTAGAGAAGTATTATACCACAGATGGTGTGGACAATACAATACACGGCAGAAGCGAAGACAAAGACGAGTTCTAAATTTAGTTTTCATTCATTTTTTTTTAATTCCATGGTTTTTAAAACCCATATTACATTTCAGTAAAGTATCTTGTCTATTACAACGTTCTGTTTGAGCTATAAACATTGCTTGTTGGGAGTAATCTTTAAAACAACTGATCTAATTCAAAAAATATTTGTGCGTTCGATAGCCCGTTTATTGGGGAAGGCTCAAGCCTATATTCACGCTACGTCTCACAGGAACCATAACCACGAGTGAAGCATTATAATAGTGAAATATTATGTACTTATTTGTACAGCACAACTGATGTTATACTTCAATAACATTTTATGCTTATAGTGGCACATTAATTTAAATTACGCAGTCGGTACAAGGCGACCTTTATGTCAATAATTACGAACGGCTACAGGCGATCGTAAAATAAAAGCGCGTGAATACAATAGAAATAACTGGTAAACGAAATGGTTTACCTAACTTTTATATTGGTTTATTTTACGTTTTTTTTTATTATCGGCCATTTATTTAGACTTTAATAGTTATTTTTTTTAGTCACAGATATGAACCACAAATTTATATGACACAAAATTTTAATTAGTTACTTAATTCATTAACCACAAATTTCGAATTTGGTCGGTTAAATTAGATTTTAAATAACGAACTTTAGTACAAATATTTTTGTTATATTACGTAATTAATAATTATCTAATAGTAATAAAATAACAGTTTTTGAAATTGATATTTTTAAAAACCTAAAAAATTGCAAGTTATTCACGGGCATGCTTTGAAGAGTTTCTAGAGCTCTGAAGTCTTACATCAGATCTTTGACCTTTAAAATATGAGACCGAAAATTTCAATTGGCGAAGGTATAATATAAACACAATAATATATTCAAATCTTATTTTAATTTTTTTTTCTAATTTTGAATTAGTTAATAAATATTGTAGATAGGTTTCAATACAATGTATTACTGCATATTTTCAACAAAAAAAAAACACAACGCTACACACATAATTCACGCTACATTACGGGATGTAAAGTCCTTTAAAATCATTGAAAACTAATACCGTGTCACGACCGTGACCCACTTAAAACGTTTCATCCACTAGAAAATCTGGGTTGCCTACGACGTTTGTTTGTCGATGAAGTACTAAGCTTTTTTTATTATAAATTATATGACACATGGACGTGATACTAGAAGATACGTTATATATTAATGTAGATAATATTATTTTAAAAAAATTGTAGTGCATCACTACGTCCTTTCATTGTAAACGTTAATCGTACGTTACGTTTATCGTAATATGATAAAACAGATTTTGATTTCTCCGTTTAGATATTTCCAGAATTAACAAATTTTGATGCTCGTGGAGAGATAATTAAAAATTTTCGATTGTAAATAATTTTCAACATTTCATCCTATAATGTATTAATTTATTGAAACGCAGTCGATATATTGAAATATAATGTATAATAGACCAAAATTTTTGTTAATTTCATTGAGTATAATTTTTTTAATATAAATTTCAGCCTTTTGGGCGTTCCTGTATTTTGTCGGCTTCTGTTACCTGTCAAACGCCTGGGGCAAGACCGAGACGCCGCCGGTGGGCACCGCTAACAACATGCAAGGCGCCATCGCCTTCTGTTTCTTCTCTATATTCGCTTGGGTAAGCAACTTTCAAACTATTATTACATTAACCTATCCATTTTTATATGACAGACAGGTTGGTGCATTATTGCAAGCGACTGAAGCGCTAACGGTCGCGGGTTCGATTCCCTCTCATGACAAACCTCTATATTGGACATGCGGATATTCGCCGTGGTTTGGGTATTAGTGTTGTGTATTTTCAGACCTCCGAAACGATCACGATATGGAGACCGTTGTGTGATGCGTTTATTTATTTTTTGAGTTGGAAGTCTAACAGCCCCTTTCCTTGTACCTTCCCCTACTTTTCACCCTTCATCTCTTGTCCTTTTTATGGCGGAAACTGTTGACAGATTCCTCTGGTGCTGCAAATGTTCATGTGCAGCGATGGTTACTTAACTATAGGTGACATAATAATTTACCCTCATAAAAAAAATTGGAAGAAATCTCTTCTAGGGATAAGTATACCTTTTAAACTTTCTTTTCCTGTGACATATGTATATGTATCTTTGTAATGTCTCTGGCATGTTTAATAAACTGTTAAATAAATAAAAAAATCTTAAATTACTATTCCTCTATCCTATCTAATTTTTTATGTATTCATTCTTTAAATTACTTTTGAGATACAACTTAAATATTACTTAATTTTTGTCACTAATATATCTTAACAAGGCTATCTTCGTGACCTACAACTTTCCTAATCTCTCTTCTAAGCTGACATCATACAAACCCATGAGTACATACGAGTGGGTATCATTCTACATGACGTCACACATCCTTAATCCTCACATACTTCACGCCGCTATACAACTTCTTTTGTAAACTACCAATGATATTTATAACCACAGATATTTATACGTGAAGCAACATTTTGTACCCCTTTTTACGAAAATCGGATTCGGAGGAGTATGAAATTTCGAACATTTATAGTTTATATAGAGAATGAGAGAGGAATGCTATTTTTCTTTGCATGAAAAATTGAAAAAATAAAAAAATAACACATTCTACCATGTACATAATACACTCACACATCTATACTGTTTTGTTTATTTTTAGTCTGTGGTCAAATTGAGATTATATCTGTGAATTACTTGAAATGAGTTGAAAATTTTCTGAAAGGAAGTGTTGTTATCACTAACTATTTTCAATCTGGTTGAAGTCGGATATCCTTTTTTTTTAAAAAAAAAAATGTTGTTAATATTTCCAGGTCGCGTGCGCGTTCTTCGCTTTCCAGCGGTTCCGCATGGGCGCGGATGCGGCGTTCGCTCCGGCGTATGAAGTGGAGGGCGCGGGCAGCCCCGGCGCCTTCCCCGCCTACCCCGGCGCGCCCGACCCGCAGCCCGCCTACAGCGACCCGCCCTTCTCGCAGCCGCACACCGGTAATGTACCTCTTACTAGAGCACGACACGTACACATTTACACATATGACATATAGTAAATATATTACACTCATATACACATATTAAATAATATAAACACTCAGCTATACTTAACACGCGCTCATCGTGTTTGGTAACTGGTGTTACCACAACAAAATATATACACACTTCATTGTACGTATAACACACATTATACACTTACTAAACAACCCAAACACAACTATAGCCACATACCAAAACCTACATACATACACACACACACACGCGCGCAAAAGATTGCGCGCACGCACATTCAAGCAACGAGTGCACGCAGCTACACACGCGTACACACGCATTTCACACAGAATTACATACATATAATATGTTATACATTAAAGTCACGCTCAATACACTCACACAAACGAACAAGCACGCTAAACACATTCACACCACATAAACAAAACATGCTCAACACAATCATACGCTACATACACATGCAACTCTGATTTCTTTTATTTGAAACCTGAACCAAAACGAGGAATGTTATAGGTTTAACACGTGTATGTCTGTGGCATTGTAGATCTCTAATGAATAGTTCTTAAACTATCTCAGTTATATCAGCTTTCAAACAAAAGAAGCCACATCAAAATTGTCTATTATGTATAATTTTTGAATGTTCAAATGAGTCAGCTGTCTATTTCTTGAAAGGATCTGATCAACTTGTAGCAGTCTAATCGACTCGAAACTTACCATAGTTTGAATGATATTAAAATAACTACATCAAAATAATATCGAATTATGCAAACCTCCATCTATTCTGCTCAACTCCTCACTAACTTGCAGCAAAAGTAGTAGTTCTTAGGGTTCATTGAAATGGTCACAATAAGAAGAATGTTGGGGATTTTTTGTTAATTTAAATGTTTATGTGTGGGTGAGATTATATATAGAATTATATATATATATATATATATATATACATATGTCGGAGAAACACCATTCTCATCGACATCATCAGTAATTAGCAATGTTCTAGTGGGCGTCATGAGGGTTAAATGCGAGCACTAAAGAACGTATTACTATTTCTCACAATTTTATTATAGTTTTACAATGTTGAGGAGGTCACTTTTGAATAGAAAGACAAAATAATTATTTCACGACTAATAATTTAGAATATGAATTGTAACTATTTTATACGAGTAGCGGGTTCGTGATTCACTAATCTCACAACACCAATATCTCCACCACAACTGTCTTAAATCAATACAATAATTTATCCACTTCGATCTACAACTATTCTCCTATTCCCGCGATTCGCCATTGTTGTCAAGATGGCGCCTCGACCCCGCTCGAGTCTTACGCTCTGCTCTGATTGGTCAATGCAATCCACAGAATAAAGAACATTTAATTCAAATTTAAAAATAATTTACACGCAAAAAAAATTAAATAAATTTAACATCATTTTTAACAAATTGTATTTTATTAAATAATTAATAACTCGTGATATAATTAAAAGAACTATCAACTTGACGTCTTCCTCCGACATATACATATATGTCTCATTATCCATTAATTAATTATAGCTTTATATATTATTTTCAGGCAATGTGGACTACACCGCTCCGACTTACTAAGCTGGCTCGTTGGTGAAATTCATCTTCCATGGTTATGTTTTAAAAGCGAGTAAGTTATAATTAATACATTTTTATGTGCATCATTGCGTTGTGAAATGTTCTGTATCAAAATGTTTTTTTTTATCACAAAAGGTAATACAGAAATTAAAATCTAAACAATTTTGTGTGTGTAATGTAAAAAAAACGCTAAATAGCACATAATTTTCTAATATTGAAATAAAACAGTATTATTATTATTTATCTAGTCAACATTATCATTAAAAGGATAAACATCGGACTAATAAGATAAATACGTAAAAAAGTTTTTTTTTTTTTTTTTTTGAAAAATCGCATTGCACTTGTTGTGAAAATTTTAGAAATCATTTATATCTTCTTAATCCGATGGTGAATTTAAAATCTCGAAATCTATAAAAGGATTATAAATGTGTGTTAATTATAGCTTTAAATTTTGTTGTCCATTTTGTTACTTATAATTTTATCTTAAGCATTAAGACTTGTGCAGAGTAAATTTTACTTTGTCGTGATATAATCATATTAAGTTAAAGAGATCCATATTTAATTAATTTTATGTAATTTATTACCATGTTCTAATTTAATACGAACTTTTAAATCTTTATTTTTTTATTAGAATGTTACTAAACATAAAGTTTTTATTTAAACCACGATACAGATTATATAAATATTTGTATCTGTAAAACAATTGAATCTTACGAATCTGTTTCAAATATTAATTTATTTTAGTTATAAATTGCTTCACAGTACCTGCCTTTAGGTATATATTCGACAATATACCCCATTATTGTAAAATAATAACCTCTATATGTAAATAACATGAAAATACATAAAAAAATATATTAATACATATTATATTGTTTGTGTGATTTATCATTATTGTGATATTTTTGTATTATTTATTCGTTTGAACGCTTTATCATTATCATACTTGTGCCATGTGCGTAGATGTTAAAACATTGATTAGAAATAATATCGTATTATGAATATAACTTTATTTAGTGACGCAATATTAAAATAGTATGGTCACTTAATTAAAGCAATTTCGAATGACTTTCCGAATTCGTGTTACAAAATGAATATTAACCTTTAAAAATGTGTAATAATTTCCGATGGTTCATGTTAAAGTTGTTTGAAATTTCCGAGATGTGGAAATATCCACTAATAAGTGATCGTGCTGTACTCTGTACAGTTGTTTCGAGATATAACAATTGTACTAACCAATGCTAGTCACATCGTAAATTGACGCCATGTGACATCTTAAATAAACGATGTAGAACATCTTAAATGTATGCATTATAGTATCTTAAATAGACGCTATATAACATCTTAAATAAGCGCCGTAAACAACTTAAATTTACGCCTTATTACATTTTAAATTGACGCCATATGGCACCTTAAATCAATGCCATATTGTGCTGGTTGCCACTTGCCAGTACGTTTGGTTATATTTCAAAACAAACTGTATATTTAACTCAGTTGTTATTAAGAAGTTGATTAATATTTATTTAAATAGTTTTATTATTATTGTTATATATTTTTTAATTAGAATCTTTAAAAAATCAACTTCAACGCAACTGAGTGATTATAAAAAGAGTATTATGTTGCTTGCAAATTATAAAAGTAATATATAGATACTAGGTAATCGTTAACTTGCATATCGGTATAAATTTTCCTTACTGTAAGATGGATTGTATCGTTCGATAACCAAATATTAAACTATATAGTTAAGTCATTGTGCAGTTGTCTTTAAACTTTAATATCGGCTGTTGAAATAGCTTCGCTATTGATGTATAATGAAAACTTCTTTGTGTAAATAAATAATTTGCATTGTTTGACTATTCATGATACAAAACAATAAATAATTGTACCTTATTATAAATTTATTCTAATGTATTTATAACAGATCCGGCAAACTTCATGCGGTCTTAAAATCTGTAATGTAATTAGAAAATGAATTTTCTTCATAATTTATTTCCTGTCGTTTTCTCCGATTTACTTATTCTGCCATTCGGGATGGAGTAATAAATATTACAAGTGGTATCCATGAATAGTCAAACTTTCATATTGTATTTGCAATAAATAAATCAAAGACATTTCAGTATTACTATATTTTAAAATGTAGATGATGTAATGCTGACCCGAGACATAGTATTTTTTTAAGGAAATATAATTAACTTTATATATTTTTGTAGCTTAATATGTTTCTTAGAGGAATCTATTGTTATTTCTAGTATTTTGCAACTATTAATCATTTACTGGGTGTAATATGGAAATGTTGACATTTAAAATAGCCTATAATATATTAAATAGCCTATAATATATTAAATAGCCTATAATAGGTCTAAAATCAAGTACAAATCAAACGTTTTGTACTGTCTTTATCTGTAATTCATTCCATTAAAGTCTTATAATGAGAAAAAAAATCGCAAATAATTTTTTTATTTAGTTTCGTACAATAAATAGGAATTGGCAAGATTATAGATATTTTAATTTGTTACTACAAGGTTTATTTGATTTACAATGTCATATACAGTTTAAAAAAAACAATTATGAAGGGAATATTTGATATTTAAACAATATAAGACTTCATTGGGATGTACATTATTAATGTACTAAAATCTTTCATACAATATTTTAAAACATTTTCTAAGCAAAATTAACATCAGGGACCATTGTTATTTTTCAAGTTTAACATTTTTTGTTTTGTTTAAATATATATTGTAATGTTACTAATTTATTATAACCCCAACGATATTTTAACTTTTCATATGATATATATTGTAATGTTTGTTAATGTAATTGTTAAGTGGTCCCTGTCTTCGTACGCAATATACACAATTATCAGTATTGATAAATATCACAGCTTTGCACTTATTTGTATAAAAAAATTTAGCAATGATATAATATCGCTGTATTATCCAGATGAGTTATTATGTATCAGTGTGCATTTTAAAAACTCATTTATTATAATAATTATAAATTAAATTCTGTATAATAAGAACATATTAGTCGCGTGGATCATATAGCTTATGAAATTCTTTAGAAATTCGTATCTAAATTTATAGAAAAAATTTATAATAAATTATAATATGATTAAATGTTTTAATTTAACGGTGACACATGATGAAAGACAATGGAAGATAATTTAAAGCCTAAAGATTTACATGTAAGCTTTCTTTAGTAGATTCGTGTGAATGAAATAGCTTATATTTTTTTATTATTAGGCCTTCTTAATTATAAGGCGAAAATTACACTTGTAATTATTGCTATATAAGGGATAGGTTTAGGGGGTCTGGATCCCTTCCCCCCTTAGTATACAACTTACTTACTGCATGTACTTAGTACAATGTATGAATGGCACGGATAATCCCTGCCAAGAAACATTGTGTTTGCACATTTTCGGACCCTTGGATGAACCCATCCTATATAAAAGTTACAGCTACATCCGTGTCAAGGACTCATATTTACATAAATTGTTTATCATTGCTTTTAAATCTAAAAATAATGGTATCTCTTAACATATTGTTACCTAGGTAACTGTTACCAGGTTATATAGATAAACTTACAAGTGTAATTCTCGCCTAACAATCGTACTTTGCTGAATCGTGTAAATGTTTTTTCTTGACACTAAATCGTAGATACATGTACTATCTAGATGTAGATATAACACCTATTAGAATATCTGTTCTGATAATAACGAATATTTAATAATCATTACACAAAAAAAAAATTGTATTAAGTGTTAAATATTATGCTAATGTTCGGTGTTCGGTGATCTGATGTTATTGTGCATAGTTATATAATATTAATAGATTCATCTTGTTGAAAGTGGCAGGCTGATTGGAATTGTGTTCTTTGAAATCATTATAAATTAAAAATACAGAGGTAATAAAAGTGTTTTTTAAAACTGCGACTTACGAATCTGATGTACGAGGTACGCCTCGGTAATGTTTTAATAGAATATTCAGTGTCGTACACAGTCTTTACCTTAATAATAATCATCATATTAGATAATCATGTATGTATGTATTTGGAAACTGATTTTTGTATTTATATATTCTTCGTGTTTTAGTAAAAGTATTGTGCCCCTACTGGTATTTCTTCTTAAATTAGAAAAATATGTCATATATATCTTTTTCTTTTTAATTAAGTAGCTTCCTTCGAAGTTTTGATTCAATAAACAAGTCATTAATGGTAGTCGTAAAAAGCTTAAAAAACAAATTCTGTCACTTCTGAGAGTTTACTCTGAGTTTGCAAATCGTATACTGTACTGGTTTAAATACAGCATCAACCGTTTCCCGAAAGATGGCGCTGTATTTTGTCGATACTAAATCTTTAAACGCAAACAGTACAATATACAGCTTGCAAACTCATTAATCTCTATTTTATCTATAGTAGTAGTTTGGAGAACATAATTTCGAACAGCTTTACTTGTACTTATTATTATTTTAACCGCCAAATTTCAAATTGTCGTATGTCAGTTGAAATTGATAGTTTTTTAAAGAGTGTACAAAAATATAACGCATGCCAGTGCAAGTGACATCTTGAAACAACGCCATAATTTTCTGGCATTCGTACTTGACGTCCTGATTACTATTGGCACATGTGCTGCGTTATCTTGGATCATAATTATATACTAAAACACTATCAGTTTTTTTTATATCTATTCATATTTTTGGTTCCTTCTTTCGCTGTAATAATTGTTTTTTTTTTTTAAAGACCAAAAACTAGAATTGGTTAAAATAATATATATATTTATTAGTGTTATAAACATTTCTGTTAAAAGTTTCGCATAAAAAAAATACTTATAGTGATTTTAACTGACATAGACAATTTTTTTTAAAGTTACCAAAGATTTTCAAGAGAAACATCGATTGAATATAATTTATACTCTCTTATTTAGGTTGAAGCAGTAACACATTCAGATTAGAATAAAATTGGTTTAAGTAAAGATTGTGTGTCACTAATTGTCATGTCTCTACTATAAGGTTTCCTAAAATTTAAATAAAATGAAAGATAATATTTACGCGCACAACTAAAAATTAGAGAGTATTTCATAATTATATTCAATAAGATGTTTGTTTATTGTATTGTGAAATTGTATTATCATGTAAATGAGGAAATAATAAAATAAATTGAATGATAGATATGTGTATACGTTGTTTCATTTAATAAACCGGTATAATACCTATGCCAAGCATTTTTTTTCGGTCTCCACTAGAATTTTATGTAACTTTTAATTTTTAATAGAATACTTGATAAGAATAGAATAGTCGATAATTTTTTATGTAATAAATTGCGACAAACTTATTCAAAATAATACAATGTTTCTCCTTGAATTATCAAAAACTTATAAGGGTGTGTTAGTCCAATAATATGGCCTTCAAATTGATTACAATCCCGCCCCTATTGCGGTTGAAGACAATTAATGCAATTAGTATTGATTTAAGCAATCTCCACCCATACTGGTGTAGTATGTGTGGAGATATTTCAATATTTTAAAAGTTCTATTTCTAAATAAATACAATGCGTAACCGTTTTGCAGTAGTGGTCACTGGTCATATTCGATCGTGCTGTTCAAACGCTAATTTCTAAACCCATTAATTACAAACGCTAACTCCAATTATTGAGGAAAGTTATATAAAATCAGCTACGACCTATAACAGCGAATCTGTAAGCATACCGTAAACATTCCTAAAAATTCTATTAGGTGCTTTAGCAGTATTTGCATTACTACAAAAGATAAAATAAAACCATGTCGAACACGTGTCTAACTAAACAGTGTTTAAAAATTAAACATTGCTTAAAATTTTATCTAAAGTGATTAACAGCGAGTAAAAAAATATTAAATAACTTATTAATAAATTGTTACACGTTACATTTGTCAGCTAAAATAGGTTTTAGACATCTGTTAAACTCACTTAAACGTACGTTAATCTATATCTAAACCATGTTTAACTCAAAACTGTCCTTAGACGCGGGTTTGTAGTTTGGCTTTTTATAAACACGCGTTTAAAGTATGTTTAAATCTTTTGTATTAAGGCAGATATCCACATCTAGAAAAATCCAGAAAAATTATGCAATTCTCCAGTTTGAAAAAAAAATGATATAGGTGGCGTTTCTAGACTATTGGTCTTTTCGAAGTTGAATTACTAGTTTAAAATAAAACGAATTGTGTCTGTTCCAGATTTATTTTCGAATGACATTTTCTCTTATACCTAATGGATTATCACAAATAAATAGTGAAAACGGGATGATTCACAGAATCTTATATTATAATGGGAAGATCTTTTGCTTCTCAATCTGGCGAATGCCAAATTGTTAATATGATGAACATTTTCGAATAACGACGATATTGTGAAAGTTTATCCTATTATATATATAAATTAAAAAATTAACTGCCAATTAAGTGATAGTTAACTCTAGACATCTTTTTTCTAAAATATGATGAAAACATTGTGAAAGCCCTCTTGCTGGTAGGTATACCATATGGATATGACAATACTAAATGAGCATCACTTTGCTAATATGTCTAAATAGGTCACTTATTTCTGTGGCATAGTAAAAATAGACCAAGAGAATGATTGCTGTATATAGATCCGCCCAAGATAAAACTTAGCATATTGTCATTTATAACCCACTAGTTGGTTAAGTATCTGTAAAATTAGCCATTAGCTGAAGCTGATAAAGCTAAAGAAGTTGTTTTTTTTTGTTTGAGAATCAAACTTACCAATTGCATCTCATTCATTTTATCAAAATTTTTACAACATTCTCTTGGTGTATGAATATTCTTATGCTCTGAAAATGGGTATAATATGATCTTACCTTGCCTAATGACATATTTTAAAAAGTCTACCATATCTGTGAATTCAAATTTGTTCACATACAACACAAAAATGTCAGTATTTTAATACTTTCAGTATATCCTTAAAAACAAAAAGATCAAACACATTTTTTTATCAAATAAACTTACAAAATAAGTATATACAAATTAAGCTTACAATCTAGTTTTTTTTTTTTTACATAAAACATGAAATAAAGAACCCTTAATAAGAAACCTAATTTCGAAACTTATAAATAATATCACTTTCAACATTAGACAAAGGAACTGACTAAAGAACAGATCTCAAAATGTAAACAAAACGCCTTGAAGATTATTGAAAACATGACAATGATAAAAAATTATAATTATTTTTTTACAAAGAAAAAACATTCTACACAATTTTCAACAGGAAATAATTTAAATTTTAAAACATTTTACAAACATTATCTTTGTGAGTACAATACTTTTTAAGCTTTTATCTGAATAAAGTTGCTAAAATTATTTTTATTAGCATTCCTTCATAACACTACAATATTTGTCATAAATTCTTAAACATTATGTTATGATTGTAATAGTAAAAATAATTTCAATATTGTTGATTATAAAAGTGTATTGAAATATGAATATTTTTTTCTGTTTAAAATAGTTTTTGTTGCAAACTACTTGAAGTCATTTTATGATATATTTTTATTTTGTATTATTATAATGGAGTGTTTCTCTATGATTAATTCTTTAACATTAACTCTGGCATAAAATTTAATTAATAAGTAATAGTATTCAACTGGAAAACTGTTTTGTTTACTCGGAAATCTACAATACAATAAGATTCATCTCAACATTAACAACAAATGCCATTGATTAAACTACCATTACACATATGTATAATATATAGACTCATAAAATACTTAGGTCTGATCACATAAAGAAAAAACTTTACAAACTAATCCGTTCTGTTCTAAACAGGCCTGTACCTAGAGAAATCCTTTGGTTAACGGTCTATCGAGCATTCTCTAAGCCCTGCCTGTAAGCCTATACTATTTCTTAGCCTTCGCCGAGTGTCCCTGCTTATTGGGAGGTGTCCATCTTAGAGCTGAGGGGTCAACGGTTAAGCGAGGTTTTTTAAAATGTGAACTAGCCAGCTGTTCTGCTACAATCTTTGGTGTAACACAAATTACATGTTGTCCTTTCCAATATTTTACCATGTTCATTGATTGTAAGGTAGATATAATGTCTGTTTGTGATATACCCGTCATTTGACTTAGATCTTTAATGCTCAATGTGCCACGGCTCGCACTCAGAACCTCTAAAAGTACATAGGACCAGTATGACCTGTAACTGAGCTTACCCAGGTCTGATAGGGGTTTTTCTGGACTACCAACAACTTGTTCCAGTCGAGACAGTTCATAACTAAATGCAATGAGCAACTTACCATAACCTTGCCTCTGGTATGGAGGAAGTGTTAGTATACAAGCAACATTGTTACCCTCAGGGGAATCTTTCTCTTTAGAAAAGTAGCCGACAAGATGTGCTCCATGTTTATCAACCTCACATAGAATGTAGAATAAAAACTGTTCTATGTCAAAATATAGGGTTTTGTGGTCGAGGAATAATTTTGCCAGTAAACATAGATTCTGACAGTAGGTTTTATGCTCTTTACCGTCCGCTTCAAATATCGCGATTGTCCCTTTCCTATATATTTCGCTTCCCTGTGGTTGTCTCGCAGTACATTCACTTAAATGATATCTGTAAGTTTTTTCCATTCGCATATATTTAAGACAGTACTCGCAAATCCACAATTTAGACTGTTTACCATACTCGTCAGGGTACGGGCTGAAGTACCAAGTGTCTATCTCATATTTCCCGATTTGTATCCTATCGATGTATTTAACTTTGGTAATCGCTTCGTGTTCTTTTTCCAATGCTGCTGTTGTAGGGTCCATTTCTGCGTAGGACTTCTGCACATGGTTGATCTCGTCATGTTTACGTTTCTGATTGCGTGTTATTTTACGACCCGACTTGTCGGTGAGTAAATGATCGGAGTTTATGTTGTTATTAGAATTTTCACACACGTCAAATCTATCGGACATAACCCGATGGCGGGAAACCCACTCGTCGAGCCTTCGATCGTAACCCACATAGTGAACATAATATTCATAGCAAGATTCCGAAGCGTTGTACCGCGTCTGTATAATCTCAGCCGGGTGCCATGACTCATCGGAACGCCGCACTAAATAATGCTCTCCGATATCCAAAGGTTGATCCTGTGTAGACTCCGAGTCTTCATTATCGGTACTACGACACTCCGGATTAGGTAACTCATTGTTCACAATCGGTTTTTCTAACTCTTTATCACCTTTAGCCATATTAAACAAAAAACCATTAATTGGATCACGCAATACCGCGCAACACAATCTATCGCAGTAGCCATGCCATTTATACCATAGATAAGAGAAAAATAAAGCGCGCAAAAACGTGCGTTAGTGTAGTAAAACCGGAAAGTCTCGATTTTTTATACTCATTGTTTTTCAGTTTTATTTTCATATTTACTAACGAAACTTAATAATTATTTGAAAAAAAATACGTGATTTAAAACATTTCAATCAAAGCAAAATCTTAAACAAGTAATATCGGTTTAGTGTTACATGTACAAAAAACGAATAAACGCATATATAGAGGCTTTTTTAACAGTTTTAGTAGATATTATCTTATTTTTGTTTCTTTTAAATATTTTTAAATAACTTTATAAAATCTTGACCATGTTCTTATAAATAGGTAGGTTTATAATGGAAAATACATATTTTAATATGGTAACATTTTACTACTACTACTACCAAATGAGACGTAAGTTGCTGCCTGCTGAGCGCTGAACGTAACGTAATCGCTATCGGCGGAACGTCTGTTCAGTGTTCTGATTTGTAAATCGTTTCTTAATCGCTGAAAGTGAGATATGAAATTAATTTCGTTATCTAAAAACTGTGCTGTTCATTTACGCGAGTGTTGATTGTAATGCCGAAGTGTATTGATTGCAATTAGAGGTGGTTAAAGTGCAGTGGTAACCATTCGAGATTGGATCGGAGGCCTTCGCTGTGATAAACGTCCGTTGTTTTAGTGAGAACGGAATACTGAACCGCAGAAATGCAAGCGATCAAGTGTGTCGTCGTAGGTGACGGGTAAGTCTGATTTTATTTCATTTGTAATAGATATAGTTCGAATACCTTTGTAATACAATTATTATCGTAAACTCTCTGACGTCATTATATGAAACAGTCATTTGTGCCGCATTCAGTGCTGTAACCGAACGATCGCGAGCGATAACACATGTGTTTATCAAACTCTTGAGCTTTGTCATTAAAAAAATATTTTTATGTTCGGAAACATTCAATTTTATCACGACATCGTATATAAGTGACAAATAAATATTTTCATATAGTGTATAGTTCTATAATGAACAAAATTGTCTTATCAATAATCTACAATCTTACATAAGCTATTTTATATTTATTAAAATTGTAAATTTATGTTATCAATCTATGATAAAGCGGTAGTAATCAAAATGTTGTAACATTTGTACTATAACAATATTACATTATATCACCTTCAGAACCTTTAAATTAGAATTTTGGACAAAACTAGTACATATTAAATAAAAGGTAAAAAATACTAATAATATATTCTAAAAGTAAAATAATGTCTCCAAAAACAATGATTTTGCAAACAATAAAAATGTAAAAAATAATGAAAAATTACAATTGATTTTAGTCATGCATGATAAAAGTTTACTAAAAACACTTTTCGTATAATGAATATAAAATCGTTTTTCGAAAATAAGTAAAAAAAATATAATTGTGGAAAAAATGTTATCTATATCTAAGTTCAACTACAGTGTTAAGAAAGGAAATGGAACAATTTGCATTCACCCCGGCGTCTGCATGTCACTGGCCTTTTAAGCTTACCTTGAGTCATCTTTAGAGCACAACATAGATTTGCCCGAAGCCTCTGTGAATACAAATAAGATAAAGTATTATAATAATAACTCATTTTTATGTAGGTAAGTAAATGTAGTACTTAGCTTGTTTTTTTTATATAAAAAAAAAACAGTAAATATTGGAAGATGTTGCCGTAGAAATTGTACCTTATTTGAATAGCCGTTGGAAAGTATGCAATCATATGAAATATTTAAAAATATATTTGATAACATTAAATAGTACAGTTAAATAAATTAAATAAAGGTTGACTTTAGTGTAGAATGTGATTTTTTATTATATTACTATGACATAAAAGCATCATAAAGAATAAAATGCTTAATTTATGGTTTTAAGATATAAAACATAATTAATTAACAAGTAAATGTTATAAGGCAGTAAAAATATTATTTATATGTCGATTTAAGTTTAACCTAATCAAATTAAATGATGTATATAAAAATAATTTATTCTAACATCTAGAAAGTTGCCTGATTAATGTATTGAAGCAGAATCTGTCATTTAATAATGTGATCAGGGCCATGTATCTCACATAATCAAGAACAAGATTAAAAAGAGTGTGCTAACTTGTAAGGGTAGTAATTTTTCTTTATTTAGCGGTCAAAGGCAACAAGCAGTCATGACAAAACTAAAAAATAAGCATTCACCATACATGTGTTTTTATCCATACAAACCCCACATCTTTTTTTATGTTATTATATATACTCTTCTGACGATCAATATGATTTTAACAACAAACTGACGGAACTGATATATTTCTAAAAACTTAATTCAATGCCTTTTTTAAGTTTTTACACTTATTCTTTTTTTATTGGAATAATAATTTAAACTAGGAAGTTAGGTAAGCTAATATTGAGATAGAATTTACCTTCCTTATTATCATTAATCCATTATTACATTACAAAGAGTCCATCAGATATATTTCGTTTACCTCATTATGACCTTTTAGTTAAAATATTTTCGACTGCTTTCCTGTTAGAATCTTAAAAATAATATTTTACATCCTCTCAGCATCAATCAAATATATTTTTAATATTATGAAATGTTACTAAAAATGTAACAATATTTTTTTTATGTTTATCTCCTTGTATGTATTGTAGGTAGGTACTAGCTCTTGAATTGAATAAGCAGTGGATGAGACACATTAATGTTTAGCAACTGGTGTAGTGAACTTACACCAATCAACTTGGGTTATTGTCTCTAAATAAAAAAAAAATGTGTCGAATACATGGTAGTGTGTGTACTGTTTTTTATCATATTAAAAAAAAAATTAGCATTCTGCACTATCACTATGTAAACTATAAGGGTGAAATTTCAAACTCCACCATCCACTCAATTTTCGTAAAAAGGAATACAAAATTTTTGTTCGAGATATTAATTTATATACTAGAGTTATAATTGTTTAAGTATGGTTTGGTGAATATCAACTCTCATTTACAGACCATTTCTGTATAAATAGACTTCTCTGATCTAAATGTAATATCTGGTCACAAATTAAAATATTAAATTACTTCACACTTCAATGCTTATCGACAAATGTTGAAAAAACAGCTGGGGTCTTAGTGCGATTATTCACAAAAAACATGTTGAAATTATTCTTTCGTAATATTTCACAGTTGCTAGTTTGAAAATAAACACTCAATGTAGAATGGTAAATTTTATAATTGATTAAATCATGACCTCAATTTTGAGAATAGATTACAGGCATTGAATACACAAATAAACTTTATTTTTGTAACGTCTATCCTCCTTGGTGTGGCAAGGTCGTTCTATGTCATTTATTTTGCACTGACTAAAAGTTTATTTTATCTAGCATTCTATGAAAAATAATGTAACATTTACTTTTAAGTGTTCTAGCAGGCTACAATTTTTGTACTCAATATTTTAGTTGGCTTCTTAATCACTATGAAGATGTTTGTAATAAAGCACATTACTATAGATCATTTCATTTCAATATGAAGTGGCGGTGTTCTATTGATGTCATTCGATTTCACGCGCAGTATGCCTTGACGCCGAAACCACGGTGTTCCTAACTAGTTCACTAGGATCTTCGAATAATGACGTCAGTTGTCGGCGTAAAATGACGCACCTCTGTTATGCGTATTGTATGTATAGTATGCATAATTGTTGCCATATTCAAAATTAAATAAACGCGATTTATTTTATATCAGCTACGGAAACTTACAAATGTAATTCTTGCCTTATACTAATACTTACGGTTACACACACATTGATATGCTCAAGGTATCATTTTCATATATCTACAACTAGCTTGTTTTGCATTCTTATTTTTTTTTACGTGTTGGTCATATAAATACTTTTTGTATTCCGCATTAAAAACATGCCTCGTTAGAAACCGAACCTTTCTAATATTCAAGTTAATGTTGTCCAAATATAGAAACCTACGACATGTGCTTGGAAAGCCGATGTACGTGAAAGAAAGTGTCCCGGTACTGCGAGTTTATTAGCAACTGTTTCGCGCCTTGTGAATTGAAAATATTCGCATATTGATATTATGTTTATACAGTACAGAGTAAAGATCCTTTTACTGACCTTTTCTATTATAAAGGAAAAAAGATAGTAGCCACTGATGGACTTTTTATATATAAAATAGAGGGTTTAACCTGATGTGAAGTGATCACCGCCACCTATGGATATTGAACAAGTTCAATTTAACACAAATTTCATTTTTCATAATTCCATGTATCCACTTTGTTGGACATTTATAATATCCATAACAAATGTTGTAAACATTTTATAATTTTACTTTAACACATTTTACGCACTCCCGAATTTCATACTTTACGAAAAGGGGTTGTTTTTAGCGACCCTACTCACTTTATTAATAGAATTCGGAAGTATTGACTACTTTGAAGTGCTCATTGACGTCGATTGGGTCCTCTAGCACTGGAAAAACGAGGGTTCGGGAATAAAATTAAAACAATTAACCTTATTACTTAATGTGATCAAACATATCGTTATAATGTGACGTTTTTTATAGAAATAAAAGGATTCCGTTTGTCACATCAATATTCCTGTAAAACTGTCTTGTCAAGTTCGTTTGGAAATTGAAGAAAATTATATGTTTACTAAAACTATAAATATAAAAATCCACCAACTATGATTTCTTAATATAGGTACCTTATGAACATGAATACACATTCATGTTCATAAGGTGAGCCTGAAAGACCTGGAATGTCTCCAGAATTTATATTTTTAGTTGAAAATTACTTATAAGTTTTGTTTTAAGACTTAAAAAAATTTACATAAACATTTTTTTCATTGCTTTACACCAAAAAGAAAATCAGTGCTTATTTTTGACATGCAAACCTTTCGTAACCTCTTACGACGTATCTGTTACTAGGTTACAAAGTTGTTTTTAATTGCTCTCGAGAGCTCTCGAAAAAAATCGGGCAATAATACTATTGAAAAAATAATAGCAAAGACTAGGTAGTTAGTTTCTTGATTAATACTATTCTACTTCAGATAGTCATTCCAGCTTGGATAGGTTAGTTAGTAACTAGATATTTGCTAATAACTAGTCTCAGTTAGATGTAAAAGTTAATTATAGAGCTAACCGCAAAAACAAATCTTTTCAACCCATTGGATAACCGGTTGGATCCGGTTTGTGGTCAAAGCGGATAATTGGGGGATAGTTTAAAAAGTTATTTATTTACTTAATTATGTTATTATAATTACTGGCTGTGCCTCGCGGTTTCAACCACGTTAATTTGAGAAAAAACTCTACTAGAATTTATTTCATACTTGCAACATTTTTCATCGACGCTCCGATCCTATCAGTCATAGCGTGATCTTATATAGCCTATAGACTTCTTCGATAAATGGACTATCAAACACAAAAAGAATTTTTCAACTCGAATTAATAGTTCCTGAGATTAGCGCGTTCAAACAAACAAACGTACTCTTCAGATTTATAATATTAGTATAGACTTTAATATAATAATAAAATTTGGATATAAAATGTACGCGTACCCTATCTTTATTAGAAGTTATTGAAATATCAGGGATACGTCGTTAAAATTGCATTTTTCATTTCCAAAGCGCCGTGTACGTAATAATTCTGAAACGTATTTTATTTCGGTACACTTTTGAAATGTAAAACACTTTCACTTTGTCTTTCAGCGATTTTTTAAATTAAAATTCGAGCGCGCGGCGCGGTTTTCATTCACAAAAGTTTACAGTTCGACATCATGTTTATGTATCCACAATTCTTTTAGCGACGATCCGTATTTTTTTCAAGCATTTTTAAAGTTCCATATTGAAATGGTGCAAACGGAACCCTAAAATACTTTACAGAAGAAATTTTTACAGTGGCAACGACGGAATTCGATTGAATAAAGCCTTTTTGCTGTCCATTTGAAATCTAAAGGGCTGAATATTAGAAAAAATAATTTGTATCGCGCTGGAATATACATAGAACACGTGTTATTATGGCGGATATCGTCACAAACAATAAAAGCCGGTCAAGCGTGAGTCGAGAACAATCGATGCGTGAGACTGACTCGCGTTTTACCGCTTTATTTCCAAGGGATTTAATTTCGTTCAAAACGCAGGCCGCAAGATCGGGATTACAGCAATCTTTTGTTATAAAAATAACTGTCGGAATCTGGCGGCCATATTCCTCATTGATATACGATCACGTGCCCGTATGCTCTCGTATTTCGTGTCTCGTGACGACGTCGTTTTCCCACCCAGTTGATTGATTGAACTGCAACAAGTGTCGAAATTTATTTGGTTGGTCGGGAGCTATGTTGATAAGCTGTTCATTATTAGGAGATTAAATTAATTGGCTACGATAAATTAATACAATTCAGAAAACCCATTATAGTTATATAACGAGATACACATAAACACGTAGTTATGATGTTGAAATTATTTGTTGAAATGGTCTGTATATGTTACGTTCAGAGGTACTAGTCTGGCAAGTATCGATCAGATTGTCACTAGGAAGAAATATTTAGCACTAGGATTCAGGCGATTAGTGTTCGAGGTTCTCCAATTGAATTTGATTGCGACCTACGATTTTCTAATTTCAGGTTTCTGATTTAATTCCCATTGTTTCCTTTCGCTTGTTGTGTGTATTATTTAGTCTTAGCAAATTTTGGAGAGAACTGATAGTTCTGGATTCTTAATTGATTCTTTATTAGTTTATCGTTGTTAATATTTGCTATTAATAATTATAAAATTGTTGTTCCTAATGATTTCTATGTAAAATTTTAAGATATGCGTATTAATTTTTCTCTTTATTGTTTCTAAACTCGAGCTTCGTAATAAACTACTTTATAATAGCTACGAATTATTGTGATTCATTATTTTTGAATTTGGATATAAAGGTTTTTTTTTAAATATGTCTTCGAAATCCGTTATTTTACAATGATGTTCAGGGATGTTTGTAACGACTGGACCAAGAGCTTGTTAACAGTATGATGAACGTAGTAGGTATACCTAAAGGCGTATAATAGATAATTAATTTGTTTCTGACGGGGTAAGATCATTTGCTACATCAACATCAACATTTTTTTTAGAAAAAAGAAATGCTACTAAACATAGAACTTTTTCTCTTGAGATCATGCAAATTTCATTCGAAAAATAAGTTTTTTTTTCAGATTAATAATGTTGACGTATCCATCCACGCTTTGAAATATACAGCACCTCTACAGTTTTATTACCTTTGACTTAGAATTTCTCATCAGTCTTCTATTAAAGTAAAAAGATCAATATGCGATTTTCATTACACCGTACAGCTGTGTATCGTGCATCTAACGAGGGAAAGGTTCATTTTAGCGGTCTCGCGAATGGAACCCTTTCACCGCGGGAACCGAGTCCTATTAAACGAGCTCGATTCACTATCAAGGCCCTTAGATAGAAACGCAGACATTTTAAGTGCTTATGGTATATTTCTACTTCTCCGTGCATTAAGTGCCTGTTTGCGTATTCTAACTGGGATAGTCAGGAATACTTTAGTTCTATCTATTAATATTTAAGTTCAATTAAATTTTATAATTATAAATAGACGTTCATACTATTTGATATTAAAATTTGTGTAAATTTCCAATTTGACAACTGGACTTTCAACTGGGCAGCTAGGTATCGACTATTTGCCCGGTCTTCGTGCGCTAATAACAAAATATTTTAATTAAGACTAGATTAGATTATATTTTTTGGGTGTTTGCTACCAGATTGACTAAAATAAAGTAGAGATTACGTAATTCTAACGGACATTTAGTCATTAAGTCGTCCCTTATTAAAAAATGTGTATAAATCGCTCATTCGGTTTTTAATAACATAATCTTTTTTTTTATTATTCTTCAAACAAGTTGGAATATTCATTTGTTGTTCGATTCGTCTATTATCTCTTTGCTAATTTCTTCTTTTACCTATCTTTTTGGGTTACGCGTTGTACGAGCAAAGTTGAGGACAAAACAAATTATTTCTTAAATATGACTAACTTTATTAAAGTATACTTAACTCAAACTCAAAATATACTTCATTCAAATAGGCCTTTACAAGCTCTTTCGAAGCGTCAATTTACAAATTTGTGATGTCAGTTCCTAGTGAAACTATCACCGGCTCGGAATGTGGACTCTACTTAGAAGAGCCGGCGAGAAACTCAGTAGTTACTCTTTTTTTTAGCTACAGTTATCCTGCGAGAATGTCAACGTCCTATTATTTCACGCGACTTCGCGCAGTCTGAAACTAGGACTTAAACCTCGTTTCCATTGCATCCCGCACACTCAGTTCAACGTTACGTAATTCCTTGCAATATCCGCTCCTGCTTTGATCTGATTAAACAATTTATCCATCGCTCGGGCATTCGCTCACGCCTCTTAATAATCAACACTCATATACGTTAATTGGGGCACGTGGGTTTCTGTGTTTTTGTCACTTCGGCAATTACTATATGTTGATTAAAAGCGAGTGAGTTTATATAAATGACAACCAAAATTTACGGCGCACATTGGGATGATAAAAATAATTAATGTACATAATTTAAATCCGTATAAAATAGTTTTATTTAAACGTGTATTAATTAAGAAAATATATACATATGGTTATATTATTTTGGTTCTACTTTAGTTTTTATGTACTAGTTACGAACTATTATAATCGCCAATATATTTTAACGACTTGGTCATAAATGTGCAATGTGGGTAAGGATGAATAATCTTTTAGCAAATTCTATTAAAATGGATATGAATGTGTTTGTATAATATTTTCAATAGACGGACTGGACGGCACTTATGCAAGTTAAATGAACAACAATTGTACTTGTCGTTCACGTTGCGAGAGGGTAACGAACGTTTTAGAAGGGTCTTTATTATATTTAAACTTTGATGTACTCCTATTGAAATGATGACTGATGATAATTTAAAAGCTTCTCTTTATTGGACTACAATAACGAAAGTAAGATTAACTTATCTTGTACCATTAATTTCGTCATCTTCGTAAAAACCTACATTTTAATATTTACTAATGTGTGCGGTTTTGGTGTGTTTTATTTTTAATTATACGTGTCGAGATTGTGATGTGTTCTCGCAAAGCTAGACGAAATAATGTAATCTTAAGCAAACAGATGTAATCTGATAGAATTACAAGCTTTGTGATACCGCAACACGCTAACTCTTTTCACAGACAGCAATTTTTTCATGTAAAGACAGACTTACAATACTGTTTTAATTAGATTATCTTCCTTGTTTTAAATTGATTAAAAAAGTATGTGTATAATTATACAATAAATACTTTGTAATATATAATTACATAATAAGAATTATTTCACATTGAACGTTGATTTGAAAATCTATTCACTGATAAACCAATGCAATACTATGCGCCATTAATGTATATCCCATGCATGGACACTAGGATATGAAGATTACGTGTACAATATTGACCGCTATGGATGAGCGGCGTTATGACCGCGGATCCAAATAAATTTATTATGGCTCACTAGACAGAGCACGTGTACGCATCTGGATACTGAACCACTTAATTTTTCAAGTGGTTTTATAAGGAATTCTGTGACGCATACAATAATTTGCTAAAACCAATGTGGTGGATAAAGATCTAGTTTTCTACAGAGGTGTAAAGGTTTTGAGAGTTTTTGTATTCGTACTTATCAATATGACAATGAGTAATATTTGTTATACATAATTTGAAAACAATGTCTTAGCTTATAACAGTGATGCATGATCTTTATATCTGTATCTCTAATTACAGAAGAAACTTAAGACTCAAGACATTTAATAGTGTTAATTGTATTGTAATCAATAAATGACGTGTAAGATAAAAGGAACTGATCTTCCTTACATTTTCTATTATTTATTTTTTTCCTTATTAATTACATTTTTAAATCTATTTCCAAATAAAATATAAAAACATTTAAAAATATATAAAATAGAATTCCACTGGCAGCAGAGTAAGTCCCAGGCCACCAGCAGCTAGGGCTCCAGGCTGAGAAACCTCCTCACGATGCGTGCCGTTTCCAACAATACTGCCTTCTGTATCCAACCCTTGATCCAACTGCTTAGTGAGAGTTTCTTAAGGTGTTGATCGAAACTCTTCGCTAAGAGGCTCTTGACCGATACGACAACAGGGACAATTATTGTTGAGTTCAGACTCCACATGGCGGTCATCTCGTGGGCATTCCTAACATTATTATTCTTATCTTGAAATCGGCGCAAATAGCTGGTATAGCTGCGTTTCGTACGGTGAGTGAGAGAGCCCCATTTCTCTCCTTACTTCCTATTCCCTTAAAGCCCTTATTCCTTTTTAAGCTAGCAACGCATTTGTCTCTCCTCTAGTGCTGCAAATGTCCATGGGCGGCAGTGATCGTTAAACATCTGGTGTCTCGTCTGCTCGTTCCCCAGCTATTTTTATAAAAAAATATAATTTGATTTTCTGTGCATTATTTATCCAAAAGTTTAAGCTCTATAGATCATTGATCAAATGAAAATATATCACATAAGATTAGGCACAAATATTCCTGTAATCCTGTCTCATGTGCCGATTTCATAACCTTGCACTCCCCTCCTACGGAAACCTCGTCGAGTGCGGGACCAGAGAATTTAACTGAAGTATAAAGTGTATATTAAAATTTTTAACTATTTTCTGTTGCAATATATTTTAACGATACTATGTTTTGTAAGCGTCAATTTGTACATCGTTTATTTCATAATTAAAAGAGTCTATTTAGTACTTACATACGTGATTGAAATATGTAGAATATTTAAATTAAGTATTTATTTTTCGAAATCACGTTACTCATATATTTGTATTTCATGCCAATTGAAACCTCACATTCGCTTCATTATTATTTTATGGGCTAAAAAAAGACAAACTTAATGTTAGATTTCTTAAGGAATAATATTGTCATTAAAATTTTAGGTGAAAAGAAAACACGTGCAAGTTTTTGCGGAAAATCACAAATGCGGTACATCAGAAGATGCTTATCGAAAACGATATTCATCGAAGACTTTTTATGTTCAGACCGTTAATTACATCAAATATTGATAATATTGATAATAATTATTTAACTGATAACATAGAGTGATAATAATTGTCATGATGTTTTGGTCCTTCATATGCAGGATTACGAAATAAATTAAAGTACGGTTTTTTTTTATTTGACCTATTTACTAGGATAATTTGCTACGATTCAGTCCAACCAACAATTCCAGATCTAACCTAGTTTAGACGATTTAATTTCCGTTCCTGGGGCCTGTAGGCTTGACCTTACACGTTGACATTGAAATTCCGACCCGACAACCTATGGTAAAGCTTCAAGCTTAAATGCCCTTGGGATCACAATAGTATTTATTCTGACAGCTGAAGCCATTAATCCAATAAAAATTTAGCTAGATTCTACAATATAAATGTTTATATTGCAATTCTATTTATATAACACTATCCCTATATACTTTGTCCTGCCCTATATAAGCGACATCTATCGTGTAAAATTGTAAATCTAATATAGAAAACATTTCATAAAACGACACGTAATTATGGACAGAAGAAATATTTTTGCAAAGGTAAATTGTATTCTGTGAATTTGTATTTTTATTAAAGATATGCAATATAACCATTGTTCTACAGGATATGTTTTTTTTTCTTTAACAAAGAATATGGTGAATATAATGAATGGGTACGCATTTCCGTTTGTGCTCGATTGCATCTATCACTGGACGAAACGTTCATATGTTCACAAGATATGTTAATTAGAAGCAAAGAACCACATTCCGCCGAGAACTTTCCAAAGAAACTTGTGACTTCGTTAATTTGGAGAAAGGATTATTATAAATATATTGAAACTCGATCTCGTTAAGAGTGTCAATAATTTAATTGTGAAACTCAAAATATATTTCTCGGTTTCCTACAAAGTTGGCTTGTTGTTGTTTTAATTAAAAGTTTGATATGTTAACCATTTGAAGGACCAAACCTTTTCTACAACAAATATTATTTCATAATTTACAACTTTTCGTGTGGAAAGGTGTGAGGACAAAAGAAACTGGAACGTTGTTTAACGTACCGTGTGCATTATCCGCACAAAGCCCTTTTAACACGAGCACCCCTAGCTCCAGTAATCACTACCGTACCCACTAGCCTAATTCCCGTGCTCTGATCCTGTCTAGTCAGTCGACTGACCTGGTTGCATTCTCGACTAACAATACCGTGCGAAAAATCTGCAATACAAAAAAGGTCCTGGCTTCGCAATTGTGAATAAAAAGTCCTTTTTTTAATCTTCCATAAAATTTTACTTTTTAATTTTCAGGACCCAGTTTCGTTATTTCACTTTTGTGTTATAGTTGAATGGCGTTTGAGTTATCAGAGTATTGATTAAAAGGCAACTCATACTTTTATCAGTAGTTAAATCATTTGAACATTAATCTAATCATTATCGTTATCTAAAATATAATACTATTTCCACGAAATGCGTTAACAGGTTGATATTTTAAATAACGGAAAACAAACAAAACATCTTCAATTTGTTCACAGAGTATTTTTAGCTTAACCTTAAAGAAAAGTAGGTTTTGCGATTGTTGAATCAAAAAGTTTTGTAGGAGATTTTTTAATAAACAATTCTTAATAATAGTTGGCATTTGATCAGACAATCAAAAATAATAGCGAAATTGTTAAAAAATTTCGTCTCAACCAAGTTTTATAAAAAGCATTTGCGTATAAATAGATATGAAAGAAATTTTATATTATTTTTCAAGCTTACAATTTCAGCCGAATTCTCTTTAAAAATAAACATGATCATTGAAATATAATCTCGTTGTGTTGAAACCGGAAAAATCTATTAGAAAATTAATCACGCCACCGAAACTCCTGAGTTGAAAAATTCTTTGACAAGATAATTGAGTTAGTGGCGGAATCGCCTTATTGGGTAATTGGATAATTTTTCGCTGAAAATCCTTTATGCCAACTTTGTTAATTCAAATACTGTTTTGTACTATTTTTTATGAATGGAAAGATTTTAATAATAAATGTTCAAAGAATTAATAATTTTGTGACGTTGCTGTAGATTCCGATAGTATGTTAATATATAAATCGAAAACTACTAATCTCAGATACAGTTCAATTAGAAAACATATTTTTGCGTTTCCTCATTTATTGTACACCTCATTTATAGTAATGATCCTAAAAATGCTACGACTTACACAAAAGTAGAGGAAAAAAAAAATAAAACTAATGTACCTGTCTATGTAACCAATATACCTACTATAAATGTAAAATTGAAACAGACGAAACTATGAAGCACATTTTATACTTAGTGCCTATCTATTTTTGTAAACCAAAACATTGGTAGTATGGCTGATGTGTATTTTACTTCTCCTTGGGAATAAAAATTTTAGATAAAAGAATATATTTCGGTTCAAATGCTCATAGATATGGTTTGCAAATATCTAGTTAATGAAACAGTTAATCCCTGTAAGGTCGGTATTGCATACCATTTGGAAACGCTGATAATTGAGGGCATCCGCTTCCTTTGCTGCATATTTCTTTGCATTACGCACATTATATATGTAAACCAGTTGTGTCTACGATAATTATTTTCCATTTGTCTTTAACTAATCAACACTATACTGAACAATTAACTTCCTTATTTGATAACAAAATGAGACATTCCAGTGACTTGAAATCCTAAATGAAGACGTTCACATTCAGATAAACAAGATTTTTTTTTTAATTCAATTGGTGGAAGAAATAAGGAAACATGTTTCTTGTTAGCTTGGTCAGTTTAATTAAAAATAAACCTTAGATAGAATAAAATTATGTTAGATTATTTTTAGAAAATTTAGTTGTAATGGAATGAATACCTGAATGAATAAGCCTTTTATAACTTGCTGATGCTAGAATCATAGTAAGTGTGAGGGTAAAGTTACCCCATAATTATGCTATAAAATGCTTTCCTCTGGCGTTATCTTACGAGGGGCTCATAATGAAGGTAAATAATGACTCGACTATCGCGTTGCAGTAAAATATAAGTGAGCTTTAAAATGCTGCTTGCGAGGATTACGAAACTAGTCGTTGGAGGTTTTTTGTTCATAAGAAGCTGAAATTTTTTTAAGGTTAACTACGTATATTTGGATTTTTCTTTATATGTAGGTACATTAGGTTTAATATAATATAAGGGACTACACTTTATTAAAGTGGAGCTGTAGCCTAATGACTAGAGCTCACTGGTTCCGAGATAGTACCTTACTCTCATAGAAGATCAGCGGGAAGTAGCTCATGTTTCGTTTCATAGGGTGAGTGAGAGCTGGAAGACTAACCCTTTCCACCCATTCCATTCCTAACGTCCTATTCCGTTTTATCCTTTATTCCTTTTTAAGCTGGTAACGAATTTATGGCTCTTCTTAGTTACAAATGTCCATGGGCGGCAGTAAACACTTCAAATCAGGTGTCCCGCCATTTCGTTTGCCACACCATTTACTTTCAATAGAAAAAAAATAAATAACTATAGTATTTTTTGACTTTTTGAAATTTTCATGTGATAATGCACACATTACGTTGTTTTTGCGATTACTCAAGCGGAATAAAAAAAGTTACTCATACACGTCATATGAATAATAGGACATCAATAATCTCTTTCGAGTTCATCCAATCGAAGTTCCTTCAGTGGAGTATCCTGTAAGTTAATGTTGCGAAAGTCCGTTAAATTGACTGGCTAATGAACGATTATGTTTTTATTTCTTAGCCAAATGGCGTTTAATCGGTGCAAGTAGTAATGCTGCAACTAAAAAATTTTAATTGCTCAATAGTCTGTGTATATATATTGTAATTAATAGTATTTAAACAATAATTTACGTAAAAATCCATAAAAATGTGGCTATAAAAAATCCAGAATAGTTCTCTACGGTAAGTTTATGCCGGACAACTACACGGATAGATAATAATATGAGTACACCTACACTAGATAAATAATTTCCAGAAAACATACCTACAGGTTCTTGTTCACGATGTTTAAATCTTATCTACTTACTTATCAGAATATGTAAAGCTCCTACACCAGAAATCCTATCGACAAGCACCGGCGATTTTGAAGTACATTAAGTGAGTTAGCGTGATATAATCACAGCACACATGGACAAACTTCATGCTCGGTAGAGCATTGTCAATGTCAGGTATTAGCTGACGAGTCTTCGGTACCTGTATAGTATAATCTTTGAACAGGTTACTAGGCCAATGTATATTTCAATTTAAAGTTATAATACTTTGTTGTTTTAGGATAGAAACATTGGAATCCAATTATGTCACTAGATCTCACCAAGCATCCTCTCCCGTCCATCGTGTTAGTATAGGCAAGCTATTTAAAAGTTATAAAGGAGTGTGTTCCATTATCTTACTTTACTCGGTCCTCAAATAAACCGTTGTTATAAGAAATAAAGATTATAGTTTTGAATACAGAAATGATCTAAAAGTAAATAATTATAATGACAAAGTTTTAATAGGTAAATCAACTACTGAAAATACATACATTAAAAAATATAAAATAACTCTCATTAAAAGTTAAGTTCGTAAAATATAAAAAAATAATCAGTTTAGAAAAGAATGCTCTGCAATATTGTGGTCGTCACGTCGTCTGCTAAATCGATTCCGTTCGTCCTATCTTGCTATTTACATAATAACTTTATGTAAACAGCTAGGAATAGACAGACGATTGAAATGGCTATAAATAGTATTAGTATTAGCATAAATATGCAATTTATAATTTCTCCAATCAAATATTTAGAAAACTTGGACTTTTTTAGTTTCGGAGTATTAAAAAATTTGTTGCAAAAAAAAGTAAAAGCGAATAAATAAAATTTGCCAAAATAATATAAAACGAAGGAGAGTGTTTTAAATTTCAGTCTACCAATAAAAATAAAGATCTTTTACTATGGAGTCCGGGATTTTGAAGAGTTTAAAGTTATAAGCGTCATGTTCTTCAATGATGGATCGCTGATATATAAACACTAGGCTGAAAAAATGAACAATTGAAAACGTAATTGGTGGAATTGGAATACCTTAAATACATTTAACATCCACGTGTTCCATCAACAACTTGAGTCATGTATTATCAAAATCTTACGTGGTATTTTACTATAAACGTACCGAGCGTCACTCATGAATCATACTTCAACTTTTGATCTTTGTTTTATATCAGCTTGTAAATATACCTAGGTTACAGCTGTACACAGGGTTGCCAGATGGTTGGGATACATCTGAGTTGTAACGACATTTCATTTAATATCCAGATTTCCGATGAAAGAAAAAATTCGGAACGTTTTGGCAAACAGCTTGTGGTCGTGATTTTAACTAAATAGAAATTAAAAATTTCCATGCGATTTAAAAATCATTTCTCTCGTCTTAATTGAAGGATGTTTTTTTAATAAAAAGAAATGTCTTAATTTATAATTGCAATTTATAATTTTATATGTCGGGATAACAATTCCAAAATACCAACTTAGAAATTTTGTCCAGAAATTGGTCTGCACATCTGTTAAGCCTAGCTGTGCAGGCTATGAGGCACGTCGATAGTTTTATTATCCTCTTTTTGCATCCACTCGGCTGCTCTTAAGAGACGTATTTTATTACAACCATGAAACTGCTTTCAACAATTTTTAATTTCGTTGAAGCTTATTTCGCTCTCCGGTCAATGACGAAAGGTTTTTCGTATTTTGTATGGTCCTTCTGTATTCAATTAAGTAATTAAAGAGGAAAATAATTTCAACCGAATTCAGAAGGAGCCTCTCAATTCGTAATATATGGTCTTTTTCTTCTTCTATTTTTATTATTAATGTTTATTTCCTCAGACCTTCGTCATTTTATTCATTTCTTAATCGATTTTGAAAAATATTTTAATTGAACGGGTACACTTTTATTTTTGTCCCATGCAATTTTTATCAAAATTCGTTTGGTAGTTGGGTTTTAACATGAAAATAACGGATTAACTATGTCATTTTAATTTAGTTTCGAAATTACGTTTAACTTTTAAACCCGGTCGGTCTTTATAAAGATTCTTAATTATTTGGATAAAGAATCTCAATTTACGGCAAAAAAAATATTTTTAAGATTACGACTGTGCTTGCCTCTTCCTTTAATTTTTTCTCTACATTTATTCTTTCTTTGATGTTTTGAAAGACATGTCGATATATCAATATCACGTTGAAAGAAATATACATTTTAAACCTTCTATTTCTACGACTTGCATAATTTTTCAATAAACTGTTAAATACCTAAATAAACGGTCAGTCGTTTATGTCAACGATTTTTTAAACAGAGTAACAAATTTTTAAAATACTTAATGGTTTGAAAACTCGTCATAAATTGAAATACTTACGAAACTCTTACTTGATATTCTGTTCAAGAGTCAAAGGTATCGTAGTTTCATTGTAACGTAACCAAACTTCAATACACACTATCACTTAAAAAAATTGAGTACAATCGAACACTGTTCACTGACTCCATTGTTCTTTTAATCGATAAGAAACAAAGGCGTGAAATAACTACAATGAGATGGTTCGAGTAAACCAGCTAATAAAATATAGAAAGGTATTGTATTCGAAATGTTATGACCGAATTTCGATTATGTTACAAACACTTATCAAAGATAGATAGATAATTATTTACTGAAGACCACAATATAAAAGAAAGAACTGGTCAAGCGGGAGTCGGAATCGCACACAAAAAGTTTAGTATCATCCATTCGTTAATATGGCTGAGTACACATTTTTTTTAAATAACTGGCAAATATTGAGACATAATATTTCTTTTAATTAGTCTTTTACTTACTGAGCTCATCAGGTAAACAAATATTTTAACTTTAAAGTACATATAAAAATGTCGCAAATGACATATTTTTAATAATTAAGTCTTATCGAAAGTTAAACATGAAATCAAACTGTCTATTGAGTCATTATAAAAGAAAGACTTGTGATACATATATTAAAGCTTATCGACTACGTGTAGTGATGGGTCGAGGAATATTAGATTTTGTTAAAAAAACTGAATTTCTTGATATTCTTAAAACGGTTTCCACATTTCACCACTCAATTTTTAATTTTGCGACAAAAACTACCCTATTTCCTTCTCTAAGGTCCAATCTATTTGTATACTAAAATTCATCAAAATATGTTCATCGGCTTAGACGTTAAAACACATCTAATAAATACCACTGTAGAACTGTGTTGCTACTAGCTTTGATTGCTTTCCAATCATAAAGTCCGTTGACAGAAAATCGAAGAACTACTCGATTGAAAATCAACTAATCGATAGTTGATTTCCAATCGAGTCGTCGCATCACTAGGCAGTATTCATGGGAACGCATATGACGCATCGTTCATTACTCATTCGAGTACAGTTGAGTGGCATTACAATTACACGCGGTTGTAGGAAGACATTCCTTGTGGATTGGATTACGTTCCTTTTAAATGAATGAATTAAATAAAAGAAATGAATTAATTTCTTCTTTTGTTCTTAAAATGAATTTGTTCCTTTGTGATTATTGTTTTATGTGAGCAAAAATTAAAAGAGGTTTTCTTGAAAGGAGTATCATGTTCCATGTTCTGTTTTTTTTTTTCATTTTTGTTTTTATTTTTATTTATTGTATTTATTTAAAAATTCTTTATTTAAAGAAAGTTTTTATTTAAAACATCATCGAATCGAATTAATGTATGAAATATCAACATTATAATATACAAAACTATTTCTATATTTTTTTCTTTTTAGTATCAAATCGTTAGAAAGTTTTGTACGAAAACGTACACAATTTTCATTAAAGCATAGCAAAATTTTCAGCTTTACGATTTCGATAATTAATCCACGATGTTACTATGATATGTTCACGTTTTCGCTGACGGTAAAAATAACGACCTCTCGAGCAAAACAAACAACTCGAGTTCGAATCCCGCGAATCGATCCGTCTCGATAGGACCGTGTGGTACGACACACGGACAGAGACTTTATAAATAAATGAAAAAAAAAAACTAAAGATTCACTGATGTTAGTGTGTGAAATATTCTTATTGAATAACTTTTAAGACTATTTTATCCGTACGAATACGTATATTATTTTAATATTACTAGCTGCTTCCTTCGTTTGACTTATGTTTTGGATTACTGCTTCGTTTTTATGATTCGTAATGTGATGTAATATAGCTTATAACCTTCTTTAACAAACGGGCTATCCAACGCAAAAGACGAAGTAAAGTTTTTCAAATTGGATCAGTGGATTCAAAGATAACTCTCTATATCCCTTTAACATACAAATAAATGAAATTAAAAGGTCTGTTTGTTTTGATACAATATAGTAAGTAATAGTGAGAAGACTATAGCTACCAATAAGTTAACCAAATGGTAAATCCACATGCACATACACAAAATCGCTTTTCCTTTATTATGTTATAATCAGGAGACACAGCAGTGCTTCCGACAAGTTGAAGATAATCTTCCTCACCAGGCAGACAAAAAGGATTTTCAAATCGGACTGGTAATTCCCAAGATTGGCGCGTTCAAACAAACAAGCTCTTCAGCTTTATATTATACCTGTCTTATTACTAGGTTAAAAAAAAACTTTAAAGATAATTAAATTATTTTGACTTGAACAATTTTTTTAATGTATTACTTTGATGAATGGTTGTGGATGGAATGTAACATAGCTGGCCGTTGGAGATTATGTTTCGCAAATCAGGCTAGGGTAATCTTTTTTTCTAATGTTTTTTTTTTTTAATTATTAACGGCTTTGTGATTTTTTCTTATAATATCTTATTATACACATATGGTTACTAACTCGTAGAAAATTATAAATTATATTGTCTTGGTCATCGTTAGAACACGATCGATCATCGACATTTGAATTCCCGATATATGTTACACAATTGCGAATTAAATTCGTAGTTATTTTTTCAAGATTGTGTTAAGCCTTATACTAATACACAAGTACGCTTTTCAACTTTTCCTTGTTTACGTAAATTCTATTTACGAATAACTGTCAATTTGACGCCGGTACGTAATAATTGCGGTTAAACTGGCGACACAATAAAATATATACGTCATAGTTATGTCAGCGATTTTAAAAATAAGATGAATCCTTTTTGTTGTTACATTATTTTTTACCGAAGTTTATACTAGCTTTTATCAATTGCGTTAGAGATAGTACATTTTAGTTATGTAAGAATTATTAGCTAATAAATCTATACTAATATTATAAAGCTGAAGAGTTTGTTTGTTTGTTTGAACGCACTAATCCCAGGAACTACTGGTTTGAATTGAAATTTTTTGTGTTAGATAGTTGATTTATTGAAGATGGCTATAGGCTATATTGCATCACGCTACGACTCATAGGAGCGAAGCAGTAACCATAAACGTGAGTGAAACCGCTAGGGACAGATAGTATTCCATAATTGACTGGACAAACATTTTTTCTGGAATAAAATCTATACCGTTTTACCAACCATTTTAGTCATAAATTTCAAAAATTATTTCTTTTTTATTTAACTTCAAAAAGGGAGACTAAGTCAAGTAAAACAATTTAAAATTAACATTTTAAACTAATAATAAGAGCTACGAAAGATATGCGGTCGACTGCCGTCTTAAACGATTTTAATTCGTTTAATTAATGCTTTAGGATTACCCGGAATCCTTGCATTTCAATGAGGAAGTAATCTTAATCTTAATTTAATTAAACACTTATTTTTACTTTACTGATAAGACTATTATAAAAATCATGACTGTCTTGCGTAAAATGTTTTGGGTCAGCTGTTTTTAATCAAGAATTGTACAAGAGCTATTTGATATATGTTCTTGTAACAAATTTTTATTTATATTTGCAAAATATATACATACAAAGCTAATCGGAAATGGATTTAGAGGTAGTCAAAATGTATAATACTGTTGAAATCTAAAAACCGAAATATTTCGCAATTACAATTCTTTCAAGTTCAAGAACTTGGTACAAAAATAGAAAGATGCATCGATAATTATATTTGTAAGTATAACTCTCGTTATTTATATTAAAACAACTTTGTAACCAGGTAACCATCAAAGCTACTAATGTCAAAAATAGGACACTGACAATAAATCCTTGCAAAAACTCGTGAAAATCTTTTTTAAAGTCTGAGAGCAAAACTTATAAACGTAATTCTCGTTTACGAATATTGTATATTATATTACCGTAGATTCATCAATATTTAAAAATAGATTCAGAATAAGGTAGGCGTAGTTCAAAGTCAAATATCAGGTAAATATTAATCGTTAAGTCTAGATGTTAATTAATCTCAAATCATTTAGGTTAATTAGTTCGAACGTAGTTGAAGCATTCCGGAGGTTAGTGGAGCTAAAGGAAATATTTGATGTTACCGAATACCGACCGTAGCTATGTTACGTAACTACGAAGATTAAACATTAATAATGTATTGCATTTTGCTGTTTCCTCACATGTATCGATACTAATACCTATTATAAATGCGAAAGTAATCTCTATTTGTTACGTATTAACGATAGATATAGTTTTGGTATAGATATAAATTGAACTTTGGAGAAGGAGATTGAATACTTTGTGTCGTTTAAATAAAATGGTAGAATAGGGGATAAATGTTTTTACGCAGACAAAGACGTGGAAACCAACTAGTTTAAAATATAATTTGTATTAAAAAACGGCTATAACAACCGTACTTATATAAAACTACAAAACAATATCTGAACAATAAAACTATACAGACTTCCTAAAGAAGAATTACTTCTACTTGAAAATAAGTGTCGTAGTTAAAAAATCTCTAGGGAATTAAAGCAATTAATATTTGTTTTTATCTATTTATAACTAACCCAACATTCTTAAAAAAAAGGATCTCGAAGTCATAACGGAAATAGTAAACGCAGTACATCGAGCATTCAAATGACACGGCACAAATGCTATGACGTCAGCAATTTATTTTTACTATTACATACTATGTCAATTTATGAAGACCATAATAATTATGCATCGTAATTTACCAAACGTGTTTTGTACCATTTATATGGGTTTCCTCTTAGAAATTCCTAATTGAAATAAACAAAACTAATTGTTATTTTATACCTATATATAACCCTAACTGTGTGTTATTCAAATTCAATATATTTTGTGTTTATATGTGTGGTAGCTTTATATCCAAAAGATTAATTTGTAAATTGACTACTGAAAACTGTTTTATAAGCCTATTTAAATATAATTTGAATTTAATTTTTGGTATCGAATAGTATATATAATAATAGTAGATACTATAATTGTCTTTAACAAAAACTTTTTAATATTATATTTGTACTTTAAATTGTTGGTATTGTCTAAACCCTTAAATGCGCACTGTGGTTTTTAAACAACGTAATAACAGTTATATATATATAGTATGAATAATACTATTTATCATTTTTGGTTTTTAAATTACGTTATCATACTATAGTTATAAAATTAGTAATAATCCAAATAAATTATTTGGCAATGCCGATTTAATTTTTTTTTTCTAGACAAATAATATAATTAAATTTTTCGAACGAAAAATAAATCACGCGTTTAAGGGTTAATGTCCTATAGATGGGGAAAGGCTTACTATTGAAAAGAAAGTTTATAATTTAATCCACCACGATATTCCAATGAAAATTGGCAGATATTATATCTGTCTTTGACATAATTTAAATTTTTATGTCTCGCTGTTAAATTTAGCAGATAATACTGCTGTTAAATTTCAATAGAAATCTTTTTAACGATGTACTTATGAAGAGATATATTGCCATTTCCAATGAGTAAGATTTATGAGATCAGTTTGCTACTTTTGAGGGCAAAGTTATAAAACTCTAGTCAAGGTCCTCGGCGTCAGTACAACCAGCTTCGTTATTTTTACGAGCTCATGTCCATCATATTGCTCTCGAGGACTGCGAAGCGATGTTTCAAATGGATATTATGTTTCTTATTCCACGAAAATCCTCTCATTTTTTTATCTTAAGAAGTATTTTAAATCTTGCCTATGCTACTTTGTTTTAACGTACTAATGTTGGAAACTAACATTCCGTTTGAATTTTTTTTTTGTTAGAATCTTAAAACCTGGTTATGTAAAAAGATTATCTATATATGAGTAAATATGTTCTCTACGTACAAGACGACCAAGACGGGTAAACTGACTTTGATGACATTTTTAAGATGATCAACTAAAACGTCAACCGATCAGGTAAATACCGAAAAATGCGAATAAACTCGCAATAGTAGAGTGAAGTATGATTCGTGTTTCTTCCCTTTATAACAATTGGAATGTTGCTAATCTAAAATCTCAATTTTTTTTCTAACTGTATCCACAGCCGAAGACGTAAATTGTCAGCCGACCGTTACGAGATGTTATCAAACAAACATCGTTAGACGAAATATACTGATCCTTAGCCGAGATTACTTGCAGCGGTGAGTCAAAACGCTTCGCTACACAAGGCGTTGGGCTGGACTTATATGAGTTTTCCTCTTATATTGTTTCTACCGGGAGTATCAGACTATTGGACTTCTAATGTATACTGTCCGGAGCGTTCGCTATCGATCGATGTTCAGCTCCCTCGGAAAATGTTTACCTTTTCTGGTCACAATAACATGCCATTCTAAATCTAAGTATTGATTTTTAAACATGAAAATATACATGTTGTTTTAATACTTTTATGTTCTCGTGGGTAATGATAATGTTTGCATTTGCATGTGATAATCTTAAACGTTGATTGGATGTCAATTTTATTAAATGAAGTAAGTAAATCTGAATTTAAATACAACTGACAAAGTACCGTTAAATCAAGTGATTATTGTAAGTGCTTTATGCTTAATTTGACTTTATGATGACATCACTTATCGCTGATTAACTTTTAAATATTGTGACAAGAGAAATAAATATTGGTTAAATCGTTTCGAAATTTTGTCAATCGTTCATACTACAATAATCTCTGTAAACTAATAGATTGATAATAGAGGTTATTCACCCACATAAATCGGTCACCTCCCCTTCCCCAGTCAATTCTTCGTCACGCTACGTCACATTTAGAATTTTATGCAACTTTAAAGGCCAAACACTACGTTTCGGAATTAAACAAAACATCACCATACAACGGCACGTCGTGATTTTTACGATGTAGATTTTCACGACGCTACATTGCAAATTCACACGACTCGCGACGACGTGGAAAGTAAATAGTTAGTTAGTGTCCGAAAAAATGGTTTTCAGTTTAGTTTCGGTTTCAGCAACAGACCTGCAGAAACTACGACCGAAATCAAAACTGCATTCGAGTCATGCTCAATGCGTTGTATTTCATTGAAGCGACGAAGACGTTTCGCTGCGTTACTTTATTAAGACGACATCATTTAAATATTAAGTACGTATACCTATTGTGAGGTTAGGTAATAACTTAAATAAGTCATTTAAAGTCTAATAATTTAAAAAAAACGTGAATAATATTCGAAAGAAGAATCTACCTACTCAAATAAATATTTTACATATTTTAAATATTTTATAGTGCAATTGATATTTTTTCTTAACTGAGGAGTTGTTATTTTGAGTGAAAATGTCGAAGACTACCATAGCTATGATATTTAAAAATAGAAAAAACTGTTTTATGGATTTTGCTCTCAAAATATAACCCTTGTAAGGAAATTCGTTTTCGGTTTCGGTCTTAGAAAATACTTTCAGTCGGACATTAGTTAAAATCGATGGAATCCCAATATAAATATAATTAAAGCTTAACGTGTGTCACTGTTGCGTTACGATGAATGACCACATTCGCCGTTAATAGTTTTACGCTCGTAGGGTATTTTTAACGACCGCGTAACTCTCCCGCGGTGATTTCGCGACGGCTTTTGTAATATCTTTCGTCTCTTTCTAGACAATATGTTTGTCTCGCTCGCATGTTCCTATTCTTGAAAGCTCGTAATTATTACATATCACAATATCTCAATGTTGTGTACAATGGTTGAATGTTTTGTTTCTCGGAATGTGATTACGTGACGAGATTATTTTTTTTAGTAACTATTTGTTTTTTTTTTTTTAATTTTAAGAACGTCTAACGTTATTTACAAAAAATATAGTAGGTATAATGTAGATAAAATATTTGTAAATATTAATTATAATTACATATCAATGTATTCTATTGATTGCGATGATGATAAAAACTCTATAAGTACTTATAATTATTAGAGAACTGTTTTACATTTACTTCTATGAAACAAATTCAATAACTAATACAATTTTAAAGGTTTTTACCATATGAATCCTATACAAACACTTTGAATTTAAAACGTGAACTACAAGCGACCGCGGACGCAGTTACGGACGAAGTTAGTCACGAATGATGTGTGTGAAGTTCGCGCGATCATGAACTATGACACGGAACCACCTTGAAACTATTAAGAGTCGGTTTACAGTCGTTCAGGATTGCAACATTACGTTATAAATAAACGCTACATGCAACTTATCCTCTTGCATATAATAGTAATAGTTATATATTGTACATTGACTAATACTTTTGAATAGAAATATGTGACTAAGACTTATGCGCCAACCCGCAGTGGAGCAGTGTGGTGGATTAAGCTCTAAACCTTTTTCTTAACAGGAGAGGAGGCCTTTGCCCAACAGTGGGATATATAGAGGCTGTTACTTTTTTACTCTTATGTGACTAAACACACTTATACAGGATTAAATTTTAGCAAAATAATAAGTACTAAGAAGAGATCGCTGTTTTAGCGATAAGGCCGCCTTATGTACTTTTTATTTTGTGTAGTTCCTTTTATATATTTTTGATAGTGTGATACAATAAAGAATATTCTATTCTATTCTATTCCAAGAATGTATGCTTTTGAATAAAAATATGTGCTTAGATACACTTACATGAGAATAAACTTTACATAAACATGTTGTCAGTATCAAGTACAGTAACTAACAATTAGTACATAACTGAAAATATACATTTATATAGTACAAATATGCGTTTATCACTGAAAATTTTTTGTTGCCTATATATTGATTATTTAAATTCCCCCGATCGGCTGATTTATGGATTTTGATCGAGGCCCCAAGTATATATTAAAATCTATTTACAAATGCAACACACATAAAAATAATCGGTCAAGTGTGAGTCGGATTTCGTAAATGAAGGGTAGTACGAACTATCATAGTAAATAATCACTATACTTTTTAAAATACTTATATAAAAAAAGGTTCCACTTGCACTTGACCGGTTTTTACTATTTGTTGTTATATGGCCAATATGAATACCCATTCTGTGAAAGTTTCAACACCCTACCCGCCGACCGACGGACGTACAGATGGCGAAGACTTAGTGATAGGGTCTCGTTCGCATCTATCGGGAACCCTAATGTCGAATAAAATACCTTTTTGGAAGTCGTTCGAAATGTTCACGTTGACAATTCTATGCAAAAGTTAACCACAACATCGGATGCTATTAACATTCCAAATCAATAGTCTACCAAATTACCGTTTAACTGTTGATTTGTTTCTATTGAATATGCGAATTATTTCGAACCACGGATCTATTAGAATTTTAGGCACATTGCACATTTCCGGAGCTACTTCGAGGATAATATTAATGGAAAATAGTCTATATGATTGGACTGTATAGAGTTGTTATACCTTCGGTGCTTATCACGCTGTTTACATTGAAATTCTATTATCGAAGACGAAAAAGACAAAGGACTTTTTTGTACAGCATAATTATATGAATCGTAGTGTCTTAGAAAAAAAACAGTTAACCTTAACACAGGTCGATGTAAATTAAATTTTGCTTAAGTTAATTTCGTTTTTTTTTTTTAATTTAATTTACCTGTTTCATTGAGTCAGCCATTGTTGCAATATTTCGATGCCATGTCGAGTGTTATTTGTAAAAGTTTATTTAATTTTATCGATCGATTGCTCATTTAACTCGAGTCGTTGTCAAGCGTGATGAGTCACAGATAACAAATGTAACTTTACATTATCTGTCGAAACGGGTGTTAACATAAAAAAATATTGTATGCTCGTAATGCGTTTGGTGATAATGAAAAAGTAAAAGTAAGTTATAATATTATTACATATACCTATGTAATACTTAGTTTTTTTACGAATATTAATCTTTTTTGTAAATAAGTAACTACATATATATTTTCTATGTATTCTTTGTTTTTTTCTTGCCATTAAAATTGGAACTGAAGAGAACGCCATTGGTATTGTTTGCCTTTTGCATTCAATAAAAAAAAAGTAGGGGAATTCTAATTTAGAATCGTCATAAAAGGCGTCATAATGAGATGACGATCTCACGCATAATGAGATTTAACTTAGGAAAATGCAGATTTTTTTATTTAAACATTTATGTATAATTTAAAAATTCAATTTGTTTAATTGTTCAACTACTTATACTTACCTATATCGTGCTATTGAGGCAAGTATAATACTTATAAAATTTGCTCTCAGACTTTCATAAAGATTTACATAAGTGGTTTGTTATTGCTTTACACCTGAAAAAAAAATGTATTGAAGTCATCCTTGGCTTTTATAAGATTATCTAAATAACTATTATCAGGTTACAGATATGTTTTTATATCTCTTACGAGACTTAAAGTTACTGTAACTTCCCTCCTAACTTATAAAGTAACATTGATCAAGTGGTATTCGAGTGTAAATGACACACAGACCACTATTGATTGTTTTTATATTCAATAGATAACAATGACGTATGGTGCTCCACATCTCTATACAAATAAAAAATCAATTGCCTAATTTAATTCAAGCATCACTTCAGGAGGGCTGCGTTTGTTTGGTTAGTTATTTTATTGTTGTGTTGTTAATTGGCAGGGCAAGGTTTGTATGAATTATTATGTTTGAAAATCGTATGTTAATATGAAAAGATTTGGGTCCAAAATTCTCTATATAAAAAAATAAGTGTTAAAATTGATACATCCCGTACGAAACCGGGTCGGGCAGATAGTAATAAAATAAATAATATACAAGTTATCACTAGTGATTTCACCTACGTTATTCTTTTATAGATATATTATCAATGATGGATTTACACATTTCCCGCTTGTAGGCTATTTGCCGTCCTTACCGACCTCTATAATTCGATACCCTGGTTTACAAACAAATTCGGATAATTCGTTAACGTTATATCACTCGTTCCCGTATCGCAAACAAACACGACTACGCAAATTGTTAAAAATATATATAGGTTGTAAAACACATTGCATGTTGATTTGTTTATGTGGATGAAATAACATTTTGATGTACATATAAATATGAATTCAACACTTTAAAGTGAAAATGTTTCCAAATTTGCCGCCCCTAAAGTCCGCCAGTTTATATATAGTATTAGTATATAGATATTACATATATCTACTCCAACCATAAGTTCAGTTAGAAATAAAAATTCTATTTTCCTTAACACCCCATTCCATATTGTAATTTAATAATGAACACGAATAAATACGTGAAATGGCACTAAATCGACAGAAGTCTAAAAAAAAATACGTGTTCCAAATTTAAATTAATTAAAAAGTTGAAAAAAAAAGAGGAAAATTTTATGTAAGTATTTATAGCTGGTGCTTGCGACTTCGTCTGCGATATCTGTGATGCCTACATCATAGTAGCTTTATGCATAGAAAATCTCAGCCCAATCGATTTCAAATAGACAAAGTTTCATACAAATTTTCATGTCCAATTTTACCCTCTTGGAGGTAGAATTAATCAAAATCCTTTCTTAGCGGATGCCTACGTCATAAAATCTACCTGCATGCCAAATTTCAGCTCGATCCGTTCAGTGGTTTGGGCTGTGCGTTGATCGATCACGTCAGTCAGTCCTTTGAATTATATATATTTAGACTAGTTAGATCGAACAAATAACGTTATTTTATTAAATCATCTGATCGTTCTAGTCAGATCTAAATGGTGAGTATGGCTAAGCAGGTATTTTATTATGAGTATTAAGGTTACTAATAAAAATATACGAGGGAAAATTGTCGTCAAACGGTACTATCGATAAAACGTAAATGTGAACGTTATTTCTTTCATAACTAGTTTTTGATGACGGAAAAAAACGTTTGTAACTTTTTTACTAAGAGTATAAAAATCAATTTTATTTTGAAAAGTGTGCCAAGTATTGAAATAGAAATGTTATTTTTATATAATAATGTTTTTGTATTACGTCTATGGATAATCTGTACTGAAATTATAAAACGTGTGTGGATCTTGTTTGTATATTAGAATAATTATTTGGCATAGTGATAACTTATGCCCTGGTTTTAACATTCGGATATGTACATCCTTTAAAAATGAGCAAGTAATAATGGTTTCTATCATTACGAACACTTTCCCAACATTCTGTGACCACTCTCCTGTCCATATGTTATGAATTTAATAGCATTTTGTTAAAAACAGCGAGCCTTTTCCTTTAGTTTGTCGTATAGTATTACTTCCCAGAAGTTGATTATTATGAGTAATACTATCAGATGGTGCAATAATATAGGTGTGATTTTTTTTTCAAAATCTACTAGGGCGATTCTTGGCTATGAAAATGAATTTTTCAAAAAAACTAATGATGCAGTTTGACTTTTCATCAAAATCGACCTCCTGGATCCTTTAAGTATTTTTCGCTATTTCTTATAATTTTGGATTTGGCCTACCTACTCAATTAAAAAAACTCGCTCTGTGTTTTTGTAAAAATGTTGTTATATACATACATTTTACTGTAACTCTTAATATAGGTACACACAACTGTAAAATAACGTTATTACGTCATTATAAAACGATGTTCTAAAAGTAATTCCCAGATGCACTCATCAGCTCGTAATAAATAAAGTACGTGTATTCAAAGCTGTTTATTAAAATACAGCTATATGAAAGTGCTTAACACTCTCCAGCCCAGTCCTAATTGGAATATCTGACAGGATGTCGTACTCGCAGCGATACGAGGGTTGAATATTGTACACTGGGCCCAACATCACGTGTCTTTTATTATCACATGTGTAAGAGTTGGAATGGGTTAAACTGTGTGCGCCATGTCGCCCACCGTATGGTAATATCAAGCGGCTGATTGAAACTGCACTATGACCTCCAGACGTTGGGATATTGTGACGGTTGACTTTATTCGTTTATTCTGGACGTGATTATTGAAAATTGAATTTGTAATTGAAAAATTGGAATTTAATGTAAAATAAAAACGATATTGTTTTTAAGTTTATTGTATGTGCTATAGTTATATCTAGGTATTACAGTTTCCTGACTGTTTATTTGGAAGCATATTGGGTGTATTTCGAATGTCAATCGAATTTTATTTTTTTTTATCCTACGTCTAATAAGATGTCAACAAGCGCGATTCGGCATCGATGCATTTATTAAGATTGATCGATATGGTAGATTAAATTTCGGAACACATCAATGTTATGTTTTATGATCGGTATAAAATGTTACAAAATATGAAATAAAACAATGTTTTACATGTATCTAACTAAACAGTGTTCCAAAATTAAACATTGTTAAAAATTTTGTTTAAATTGCTTCACTGCGAGTTAAATCATGAAAAACTTATTAATAATATGTTAAACTCACTTAAGCATATATAATAGAACTTGATGTCTAAAGCATTTGTAACTCAAAACTGTCCTTGTAGATTTCTACTACTGTAGTGTCTACTTTATATTTATAAATTTACACGCGTTTAACGTATTTTTTTGTAAAAACGGTAATATCTGCCATACTACAAAAGATTAAAACATACGTTAAACGCGTGTTTATAAAAATCCGTTCTAAAAATCCACGTCTAAAGACAGTTTTGAGTTAAACATGCTTTAGATATAGATTAACATACGCTTATGTGGTTTTTATAGATGTCTAATATCTTTTTTAGCTGTCAAAAGTAACGTGGAATATTTTATTGATAAGTTTTTTTATGACTACTCGCTGTTAAGCAATTTAGATAATGTTATAAATGTTTAATTTTTAAACACTGTTTAGCTAGACACGTGTTGAACATGATTTTTTTATGCTTTTGTAGTATGGCAGTATATGTAGATAGAAAGAAGTCTACATGTATGAAGTGTTACTATGGGCAGTTATGATATTAAAAAAAACTATAGGCATTAATTTATTCGAATGATTGTAATGCAGTATTTTTTCGTCATAAATATTTGCATCAGCGTATTTTCGCTTTCAATTGTTTCGCTTGTGATATTTTTATTGTCTTGACATCGTGCCAAAAATTAAAAGTGGTTGAAAGATTATTTGTGTTTTTGAACCAAGTTCAAACGAAGCATCAAAATATTGATAAATGTGATAGAGTATTATTTTTTAATTTAATTTAAATATAATGCATCTCATGTTTTATATAAGGAATAGCAGCCACCCGCGTCATATGTTCTGATGTACATAAGCTTGAATGTGTTAAATTTGAATCAAAATTCGTTTAGTAGCTACGCGAAAAGTAAAAAACATCAATACGTCCGTAAAATTATCACAGTTATATTACAAATATTTGTGGGACAATAAAAATGTCTCGTAAGTTAATGCTCTCAACCAACAAACCCTACTTAACATATATTTTAAAAACTACCGAGCACATAATGCTGTATGCGTTAACCTATTTTTTTTACATACAAAAATAATTACAACCACTCCTGCAAACGATGCGGATATTTTAATTTCAACATAATTACGAGTAGGTACTTGTTCATATTTATTCCGAATTGGATTTTAATCTACCTTTTTTTACCGAATTCGTGCCTTCGATTCGATAAAAAAATTGTATCTATATGAAAGGTTCATGTTGCAAACGGATTTCCGAATAACGTTGTTTTAGAAAATCGGTAGCGGTTTCGATTTTTCTACCTACTTATTTTTCAGTTACATACAATTTATTATTAGAATTAACTCGTTCGAATAAAAACGATTATATTATCAATATCATTAAATATATTTAACCAAAGTTACAAACTGTAATTAACTTAGCTTAACTTATAACTTATAAGTACTAAAAGAAGTTAACAAGATGAAATATCTGATATATAACAGCCGAAGTTAAGTACGTAAGTACCAAGTATTTATAAAATTTATAGCGTTTCATAAACTCAAGTGTACTTATACACTATGGTTATGTTGAAAACATCCTTCGTAGTAAGGATGCCCGAGCGTGCTTAAGTCTTACTTTTTTTAGGTCGCCCTAGTTATTACACTGTATCGCATCTCGTGATACTGGGGAATTTTTATCCAATTACGGCGTAGCTAGAAGAGTAATGTATTCCTAGGAATGCTTTCCGTTACAGTAAACGTCAACGTTGTCGCCTGTAATAATCCAAATTTGATTTTGAGCATTTATTTACATCGTCGTTAATCGTCTGCATTATATCACGGGTGTTACGATTTTTATCATTACATGTTGCGCACTGTAACGCTCAGTTTTCCTCACTAGCGACTGTAATGTTCAAATCTGAACAGTTACAAGAGAATGCTCCCGGTGTTATATTGCCTATAGAAGAAAAGAATCATATTTCGGAAATGTCATTAAGTCGTTACGTTGATTGTCATCGGAAATACCGAATTTGGTTCGTTCTATGCGTCAACTAATTACAGTTGTTAGTGGATATTGGAAACAAAATTAATTTACTAAACGGTGCAATTAATTTATGTTTCAATTAGCATTTTAGAAATTTAGATAGGAGAGCAGCGTTTATTTCTAGACCAGGTGTTGCATAAGCGTTGTTTTGTTATTCGCGCAAGCTTCGTACTTGCCGAAAATTTTGCGAAGACACGTTTCGATGTTGGTCGTTTTTATGCAGAGTTGACATAATTCCATATAGTCCGCTGTCCGACTCGAGGCATCAAGAATGTCAACACAGTGAGCTAGTGACACTATTTAGCTGATGTCGTATATAAATAAGTAAGGCTTTTTTTAAGTTATTTCGTTTATTAGTTAGCATATTTAGTAAAATTATTTTGATTGAAAAATATTAAAGAGATTTTGATGAAAATTCTACGGGTCTACGGGATTTTATTTAATCAGTTCATAAATGTCAAGAGTTATGTACAAAGGGTAGTCGGTTGAGAACAAAATAGTTGTCCCATATGAAATAAAAATATATTTAAATATAAATAAAGCAATATTTCAATTGAACACAAAACTGTTTGATATTTGCTTTTCTTTCATTCTTTTTATTTTAATATAGAATTATTATCATACACAAAAAAAAATTATCTCAATGTTTATCTGAGCACAGTAATTTATTCAATTTTGGGATACCGATGTAAAAATACTGAAATTTTGGCTACGTTTTTCTTTTGCATAAAGTTCAAGGATGACATATATTTTGGTTCTAATGTTTTTACCGATGAAAATAATTTTAAACGAGAAATAGTAATCTATATCTACTAATATAATAATGAGCAAATTGAGTAATATTATAAAGAGATAAATTTCTATGTTTGTTTATTTTAATCTCTGTAACTTCTACTCCAGTTTTTTTCATTAATCGAAAGCTACACTACATATTTCGGAAGGAGATAACTTACATTTTTATGTACAATATAGTTTACACTATTCCACTTTCGCATTTCTAATATTAGAACGGATGGAAAGAAAGTCCATCCATCATTACAATTCAGATCAAGATTTATAAAATCGCATAATGGATTTGCGTTGTTTAAAATATTTTTTTCTTTGTTCACAGTGCCGTCGGTAAAACATGTCTGCTCATCAGTTACACGACAAACGCCTTCCCCGGCGAGTACATACCAACAGTGTAAGTATTTTTTTATAATTTTAATATTATAAAAGACTATCATTTTTTCATTAATACTAGTGTTCGCCTAGCGACCGAAATCCAACCGTAATTCATTACATTTACAACCTAGTTCAAGATTGAACACAGATAATCTATTCTAAATTTGACCACAGAGTTTAACAATAAACAAAAGAGTAAATATGCGTGTATCAAATACATAGCAGTGTGTGTAATGTTTTTATATTAATTTAATGTTTTATGCATAATAAAAAAAATATTAAAATTTCCTTTCTCCTCTATATAAATCTCTATATAAGTGAGCGAAATTTTAATTTTCGTAAAAAGCGTTATAAAGTTTTTGCTTCAAATATTTTATATAGATATTTTAAAATGCCTTAATATTATATTTAAAAAAAGAAAAAATAAAAATACTTTTAATGGTTTTATATTGTCGAAATTTATCTCAAACGGTACTTAATTTTAAATTGCCATTAATCGTGCAACTTCTTTTTAAGTATTATTTTTCGTTTTATTTAAAATTAAGTAGCATTTGAGCATTTGTTTATTCAACATGTTTGTTCTGTAGTCTGTACGATCGGCTTTGCAAATAAATTAAATCGAAAAAATCGTTCAGTTTGGCAGTGTTTTTTTACTGAATCCTGGTAAAAATTAGTTCACAGTTATTACTCGCCAACCATCAGATTCTGATCTGTTCGTTTATTCTGTTAATTACAAAAAAAAGTTTTATGTTATGAAATTAATAATTTTCATGATCTTTGATTTGTTCGCTACAAAAAAGTTTTTCTTTATGAAATTATTTTTACCTATTTTGTATGTTCAATTAAATTTTAATTAAGCTTCAATCCTTTTACAATATAGTACAATAAAAATATAATTCAGCCGACTATTTAGTTAATAATATCATCCAAGTTAAATGTTTGACAAACACATTGGCGCAGTGGTCACTGCAACTTACTCAAGCGCTAATTGGCGCGAGTTCGATCCCCGCTCACGGCAAATGTCTGTATTAGCCATGCGGATGTTTGTCGTGGTCTGGGTGGTCGTGTTAGTGTTGTGTATGTTTCCGGACCCCCGACACAAGGTCACGCGATCTTAATGGGGGTCGTTGAGTGAGATGCTTTTTTTTATTTATTTTATGTTAAGCTTAAGTGTTTAATAAATTTAAAATTTATTATTTTACTCTTATTAAAAAATTAAAAATATAATAACGTACTTAAATTAGAGATGTGAATTTATTTGTAACTTTATGATTCTATAAAATTAATGGCTGTTTGTTTGTGCGTATGTACTTATGTCTAAATCCTTCAACCGATTGTGATAAAATTTTATCAACTAATTGTTTACATATGCACAAACGTTACATGCAAAGTGCAAATAACTTTCAACTACATAGAAAAATAAGCTATAGACGATCGTCAGCATAACAAAGTCTGTATCCAGTTAGATATTAATAAAAACATTAAAATTATCGCAATATAGATATGTAACGTACAAAAACATAGCTCAATTAAGAAGCTTGTTTTTAAGTCGGTTAAATACTAAACTACACTCACAATAAAACTGGTTTTAAATAGAAATTATAAATTTCATAGTCACAGTTGCCTTGATATTATAAGCTTCTAGGTTACTTCTGAGAACTGCAACACCTGCTGCTCTGAGAAACCTTAATCATGGCGGAAGTATTGAATTTATCAATTTATAATTGTTCATTATCAAGTGAACGCGTCTCTCGGTTCGAACCACGATATAGAATTCAGAACTCGGCCGAATGATTGAAATTTAATCAGACGAGAATTACGTTTGTAAATTTTACTCTCGTATATTATGTAGAACAACTCTGTAACCTGGTAATAGCTATCTCCGTGGCCTTACGGAAGCTGTGAGTCTGTTAAAAATAAGGCATTAGCAGTAAATTCCTTTAGGTGTAAAGCAATGACAAACTTATGTAAATCTTTAGGCCAAAATTACACTGATAAGTTTTGCACTCCGATTTTTATAAGACGGGAATTACATCTGTAAGTTTGTTTGCGTAAGCGATAGAAACAGTCAAAACAGTAAAGCGATGACAAAAGACTTATGTAAATTTTTATGAAACATTAAGTGCAAAATTTACAGGTGTAATTCCCGCCGTATGATATTCGCAGCTATCTTAACTCTTTACAACACATCCGTTACTACGTTACAAAATTGATTTATATCAGTTACTAGAGTAAAACATACAATTTATAAGCGTAATTCAAATTCAATCCCGTCTATGGCCTACACAAACTGGCAAGGAGAGCACAGCAGAGTATTTCATTTCTATCCAACGCAAATTCATGTGTATCTAGTGGTAACAGGGTACTGGGGCGGATCCATCAAAAAAGGTTATGGCGCATAGCCACCCGAAATCGGCCAAGTGCGAGTCGTATGTGTACTCGCTCTTATGAATCACTCAACGCGTAAATTTTTATCTATTTAAAAAATTAACCTGTATAATAACAATATGTATTCAGGATCGAGGGTTGAAAATATCGTTTAATTATTGCCAAAACTGGGTATGAATCACGCACGAATTTTTATAAATTATTTTACTAAGGCGTGTCTGTGACGTCACAAGTTTAGGGTTGTAGGGCCCACAACGATGGATGTATAGCTTGCAATGTTTAGAGTCTACTAGAACACTAAGCTCCAAACGGCATGAAACCTTCGTTCTCTAAAGATTGGACTCTATACCTCGTTACCTCTAGTTGCGTATGATACGTATGATATTTAATACTTATAAAAAAAGTAACCGACTTCAAAAGCAAAAAACGTAATATCGTTTACTTGGATGATATACTTATTAGAGTGATTTTGATAAAATAATCTATGAATTTTGAATTTAAAAAAAATGAGAGAAAACGGTTAAGTAATGAAGTTGCAAGATAACAAACCTTAAAAAAACACCAAGTTGAGAACCTCCTCTTTTTATGAAGTCGGTTCAATATGTACCTAAATAAACTATATTTATCTATATACGAATGTTTAATTCTTGCAGGGCGGGAGTCGGGTAATTAGGTGACTTTTGAAGTCTGTTTAATTTTTTAAGTTTTAGTTATATATTGATAATTACCAACACCGGGCGATGACGTTAAAATTAGTCATTTGCTTTTATCTTTAATAATAATCGAGAGTCATGTAAATTATTAAAATAATATTATATTCACGTTATGGAAACTGTATTGTAATTTTCATAACCATGTAACTGACGGTAGTTTGATTTATACATCACTCAAAAATTACCGCAAGAAATTGGACGGAGTTTTCACAGTTGTGGTATTGGTACCGTTGGTGGTTGCTTAAAATCTGTTTTTACGTAGATGAAATCGCGAGAAAAAGAAGTTAAAATAGACAAAAAGGTGGTTATAACATTTAATTATTGATATTATTTAGGGCTTTATTACTTGGAAAATAATATTTTCTAAAACCTCAAATAGACAAATGTCACCTTAGTCTACCCGTGACCACGAACGCTGCAAAGTGCTCGAAACGTCGTGACGATAAAAATATTTAATATACGCGATTTAAATCCGTTTAAAATAGTTTTATTTCAATCAATAATAGTCGCGAAAATCTAAGACAACGATAAATGAAATGCTTCTTGTTAATTAATAAACATTAACATAAATATTAACAATATCGTACCAAATAATTTGAAGCATATTTTTTTTCCAAAAAGATTTAATGCACAATAATTCTATAGACTATTTAAGTACTTTATAAATTATTTATGAATATACACTTATTAGATGTTTAAATAAAATATTTACATTGCATAATAATATTCTAGAGGGTTAGGAGAATAAAACTAGTATATATAGACTACTAAAAAATATCTTTATCTTCTGGCATATCTACGTCTTTGTTGAAAGTGTCTTCGCCTCCATCCTCGATGAAAACCTCTTCTCTATAAAAAGAAGGAGTTTCTTCATCGGAAGAACTGTCGTCTTCTTCACTGTCGAGTCTTTCTTCGTCCGAATCCGAGTCAGTGTCATCGTCACGGATCATGAAATCTTCAGTTAGAATGTCAATATTCACATCGCTCATTTTGTATTCTTCTTCAATATTTTTGACTTTCTCACAGTATGCACTCCATTCTTCTCTCTGCAGGGTGCCCACCCTCTGCGCCACTAACTTTATAACATTGTCAATTTTACAAGTCAGATTTCTCTGTGTCACATATAATTTGATTGCTGACCATGCCATGTCTATTGGGTTAAGATCCGGATGGTAAGGCGGAATACGCAATACAGTATGGTTTTTTTGAGCCAAAATGCGATCTATTATGTACTTTTTATATGTATCCTTATGTAATCTTATTAATTTATATAATTCTGGTTTAAGCATAGCGGAATTATATGGTATGTTTCTTTCAAGAAGCCACGATTCCATTTCAGATTTTTTACAATTGGGTGTTGGCGCTGCATCGTCCAATTGATTATGGTAGGGGGCATTATCTAATACCAAGACTGAATTTCTTGGTAAATTCGGCAGTAGTTGCTCGCGGATCCACTTTTCGTAATTCAAATCGGTGAGGCAGTCGCCAATTTTCGAACCAGCCTTAAACATTAATAAAGCATTTGGTATGAAACCGTCTTCAGATCCAGCGTGTACTATGATAAGTCTTTGGCCTTTCGTTGTATTTTTCTTTATGCTCTCCATATAACCGTCGCTCCAATTCATCGACGTCGTATTTGCAAAATCTACATATGTTTCGTCTGCGTATACAATGGGTCTCCCTTCTTCGCGATATTTTGTTATTTTTCTCAAATATTCGATTCGTTTTAAACGAATATTCGTATGTTCGATCAGCAATGTTTTATTTTCGTCCACCCTTTTGCATTTAAAACCGAGGTCTTTTGAAATACGCCTAATACTAGATGTAGATCCATTAAATCTTATTATTTGATTAACTTTATTTAAAATAGTTTTAAATGTTGGCAACTCGTCTTCCGTCTCATAGAAGTTGTGTATTATCCTTTTAATAATCCCTCTTTCAAAATTGTCAATTCCAGTGACTTTTTTCTTCCCTGGTCTCTTTTTTGCGGGCGTTCGGAATATACGTATATTTGAACTTTTGTCACCGGAATCTTTTACGGTTGCAGCGATTCTTCGTATCGTTCTTATTGATATGCCCGTAGCCGCTGCGGTCCGTCTCTGAACGGCTTTCAGGTCGATTTGAAAACCATCTTGAGCTTCCTTGCTCATAAATGTTAAAACGTTATACACCATTCTTCGAGTCTGACCTTGCAACACGGAGCGTTTCTGAGACATTGTTTAATATTTTCGAATCAAAAACAAATTAACAGTAAGAACAACAAAATTACTTCAACATACAATATAACGTAACAATAACTAACACTTAAATTATACTTTTGACTCGACTAGTAACGAAGCGCGCGTGTAGCATAAGGACATGTTAGTAACACTAACGCGATTCGCCATTGGACGCATGCGCGAGACACGCGGCGCGGGGGAGGGCGCGCCCCGCTCCCTTTCGGCTGCGTCCCTCCGGTTCTGGTTTTTGCGTTCTGCGCAGCGATATGCGTCTATATTTAGACCGGCAGTCAAGATTGAATTGACGTTTATTTGAATCAATATTGTTTGTTGTCCGACTTTCTAAAAAAGCGAGTAACAAGGTTCGATGGGATGTTTTTTTTTGGTTTTTATGTTCGTTACGCGATGTCGCCGCAGTTAAAACAGATTTAATGAGATTTTTTTTCTATTATATCGATGTATACTTTATAGTGAAATTTTGATCGTGATTCGATGAAAACGTTATTTACTTAATATATTAGTTGTAAACTTACACATTTCAAGCGATGTTTCGATTCGATGAATTTAAAAAAAGGGTTAATTTAAATTGTTATTTGAACGAAGCGGCCGAACGTTAATTAAATATTTTAACAAGCAAGCCGCAAATCAACATCAGTTCTCAATTAGTTTTAAAACTAAAAAATATATATTTTTAAATAACAAATAGCGAGTGTGTGTTTAATTTCTTATACGATATGTATATAAAAAAAGATGGCTCTGTTCACAATTATGTAAAAATTACTTATTAATAAACTATACTTTGAGTTATTATAGCTGTAAAATATGGCGATACTTTTTTATATAAATAAAAATCTATGTTTGTATGTTTGTCCTCTATGCGTTCCAAAACTATTGCTCAGATTGTGATGAAACTTTGGAAGGGTTTTCAAGGGACGCCCACGAAAGTTCCTGAGTCAAAATATCTATATACTTTAGGTAGCATTGCATAGGATGCCGGGTACAGCTAGTATGAAATATCTATGATGATTTATTGTAAACGATACTTTTTAATTCATTTTATTATTCTAAATGTAAAAGTTGGCGACGATATGGATAGATGGACAGATGAGTCACTCAAAAACTACTAAACAGATTTTGATGAAACCATACAGTTATATAGTTTATACATCGAAATATCACATTGAATATGATTTATAAACATATTGTGTAATTTGGCCCTTGTTATAGAAATAAAAATATAGTTACTCGAAAAATTATCCATTCATACTAAGTCGCAGTTAGCTGTTATAAAATAAGTTAACACCATTATTTTTAAACCCAAATATAACTTTTTAATTTCTCAAATTTCAGATTCGACAATTACTCAGCAAATGTTATGGTGGACGGCAAGCCGATCAACCTGGGGCTGTGGGATACAGCGGGGCAGGAGGACTACGATAGGCTGCGACCTCTCTCCTACCCACAGACGGACGTGTTCCTCATATGCTTCTCCCTCGTCAATCCGGCGTCCTTCGAGAACGTTCGCGCAAAGGTATATTCTTTTTACTATGTTTTTAGCAATAATACAATAGACAACATACCACGATAGATAAACACGTTTTCTTTATATATAAATAGCTAAATTTATTAGTATTTACTGAAAGTAACAGTGATTTGAATGAAATTCGAAATTATGTTTGCTTATTGTATTTACAGTGGAATCTCGATAATTTGAAACTCGGGAGATCAGAGATGAATTTGAAATTAACGAGGTTTAAAAATAACAAAAGTTTGAATAACCAAGAAGGAGGTGGCAGAGATTAAATAAACAAGAGTTTGATTAAGATTCGTCATTTTTTTTCAAACATTTGTACAATTAGTCATAAACGTTCATTTAAAAAAAAAAATATTTCGAACTGTAAACTCACTCATAATTATCTCAATCATGCAAAGAATCAATAGAAATGCGTAAAAAACGCTTTAAACTACATATGGACGCTGATAAGCAATACTGTGTCAAGCCACACGGACTTCATTTTGAGAAAATGGCGTCCAAAGATGTCAAACCTATTCTTAATACATTTGTTTGAAGAAGTATTTATCCATATTTTCTTTTCATTTTTGATAAAAGGTTTAATGCATTAAAAACAGGTTGATATATTTAATATATTATCTAATAAAAAGTTTTTTAAATATATGAGATTATTGTATAAATTACAAAATATGGATCGACCTTGAAATTCGAAATAATTAATTAAGAAACTTTTTTCTGTACTTATTTAGTTTATATGTCTTTATTTTTCATTGAATAATGTTAAATAGGTGATGCAGTATCAAAATACATCAATAACTCCAAATTTCACTTTCTGTGGGTTGACACATTATTGCTTATCAGCATCCATATATAGAGTAGCCTGGAGTTCAAATTATAAAATGTCGGCGGGCAAGATACTATTCCTTCAATTTCAAATTATCGAGTTGACCAATTAGTATGGATTCTATTCAATTTATCGGTGTTTTCTCAAAGGATCGGGAAAACATTTCAAATTTTTGAGAGATTCAATTTAACGAGTGTCAAATTATTGAGTCTGTGATTATTATAGATTGACATATAGGCTCTGTGATATCCTGGTAGTGTATATACAGTTTACATACATTCATTCTAATAATTAAATTTGAGTTGTGTAATAAGTAATTAATTGAAAAAATCGAAAACCCGACTGCGTAACAAGACCATAGAGAATCGTTACTACCTAACTTTAAATCGTTATAGATAATAAACGGTAACTCTGATTGAAAAACGAGATGAGAAACCTAAAAACGATTTTTAAATAAATTACAGTATACCAAAAAAACAATCAGAGCTGTGTAAAAACTACATTGTAAATGTCATTAATTCTAAAGAACCGAATGTTTCTTCTTCATAGGAGAAGACGTATTTGGCACCTTTAACAGAATTATAATTTTGCTCAGTAGTTGTACGCGTTTATGTCTTACTCAATGAATGGTGAGCAATGAAAGCGTACAGCATTACATAATAACTGTTAATATTAACCTTTTAAATATAAAGAGACATTTGAACAAAGCGAAACTAAGCTAAGGTTGACTGGTTTAACGCGTACATTAACTATTGCAGTATTACAATTTGCATGTATATCTAAGTGTCGAATATTGCCTTAGACTTTGATAATATATCGAATTAAATTTCTCATGTTTATTTTTTATGCGTATCGTCGCTCTGTATGTGATATGCCGTAACTGACAGTTATGGTAAAAATGGATCGAAAACGTTATATTTTAAGTCAAAATCACTGTAAAATGTAAACATATTTATAACAGTTAGCTTTAATAGAAGTGTTTTGTCTTTCATGTTAAGTTAGGCAGTTTGCATATACGAGAGGTCACATCTAGATCAACGATATAAAACAATAGCAGGCAAACGAGTAGGCAGGTCACCTTATTGCTAAATGATCCGCCCTTGCAAATTTTTCGCACCAGAGAAACTACAAATACGCCAGCTTAAAAAGGAATAAGGGAGAAAGAGGCATAGGATGTAAGGAAATGAACGGGGAAGGTTGTTACACTTCCGGTTGTCACTCACCGTACGAAAGGCAAACTACATTAGCCACTTCACACGATTTTCTTTCAGAGTGCGACTGCCGCGGTAGAGATAGTCCATTTAATATAGCTCGTATACAGGTTGTATACGAGCTATATTAAATGGACTATAGCTAGACCCTAACAGAATAAAATATCTCTACTAAATCGTTATTGATTGTTAATGCTTTAAAAATTAATACAATTATAATTTCCTCTTCCAGTGGTACCCAGAGGTCAGGCATCACTGCCCGTCGACACCCATCATCCTCGTGGGAACGAAGCTCGATCTCCGCGAGGACAAGGACACGATTGAAAAGCTCAAGGACAAAAAACTCGCCCCCATCACTTATCCTCAGGTATTTCAACTATACATGCGAGTTCGATCCAGCTCGGAGAATGTTGGGTGCTTCGATAAATCAGTGGTTTGGCTATTTGTTAAAATTGGTTAAAAAACTCTTGGCCTCAAGACTTACAACCAATGCTGCCATTGGAATTTTGAAAATACTTATATAAAGTCAGAACGATTGAACTTCACTGTATTATATGATAGTTCAAAGCAATTCACAACAATATCCACCAAAATCCATACACATAACAACACAGTTCTTCATTATTTTTTAATTATTGTCAGAACTCGAGGCGTGCGAGTCGAAAACTCGATCGTCCCGGGAGAAATTCTGACATACATATGTATATACACTCTGTCCACTGACCATGTGTTGGACATCTAACCCGCGTTACCACAATCGATATTTGAAAGTAAAAAAACTGGATTATTTCTTTTAATTTTCATAAATTAATTCAATTTAAAAAAGTTTTTTTTAATAAAAAAAAAAACAATTTTTTACCTTTAAATATCGATTCTGCTAACGGTGGCAAATGTCCAAAACATGCCAAGTTGACATCCTGTATATCTGCCAACCCACAGTGGAACAGCGTGGTGGATTAAGCTTCAAACCTTCCCCTCAATGGGAAAGAAGCCTAGCAGTGGTACATTTATAGGCTATTACTTTACTTTTAATGTTGAATCGTCACCAGGGCCTCGGCATGTCGAAGGAGATCGGTGCGGTCAAGTACTTGGAGTGCTCCGCGCTGACGCAGAAGGGGCTGAAGACGGTGTTCGACGAGGCCATCCGCGCCGTGCTCTGCCCCGTGCAGCCCGTCAAGGTGAAGCGGAAGTGCGTGCTACTGTAAGGGAAGCGACGCTGAGGTGAGGTTCCTTTTACTGAGGGCAGATGGGGCAATGACCCAGGGTCCCCTGCCTTGTGGGGGCCCTGGGTCGCTGGACGCTGATAAGCATTCTACATCAAGCCATACAGACTAATTAAAAAAAATTGGCGTGAAAACAATTCTTAATAAATTAATAGAAAAAAAAGTTTGATACATACTTCTTGAAACAAGAAGTATGTATCCATCTTTTTTTTCTATTCTGATAAAAGGTATAATGAGTTAAAAGTAGATTGGTATAAAAAATGTTTTATCTAATATTAAGTTTTTTTAAATATGTGAAATTATTGTAGGTATTTTGCAAAATTTTTTCCTTATTTATTTACTTGAGACAACTTAAAAAATTTTTGAATAATGGTAAATATGTGCCATATTATTACAATCAAACAACAAACGCTAATGGGTTGTCACATTATTGCTTATCAGCATCCAAATAAACAAATATATACAATAATTTATTGTATTAATGTAATATAAAGACTTTACGTCTATATACAGGCGTGAGTGAGGCGTGAGGCATGAGTTTTTTAACTGGGCGTGGTAGGCCAAATACGAAACTATAAGGAATAGCGAAAAATACTTAAAGGACTTCAGGGGCAGGTTTAATTAAAAAGTAAAACTGCATAATAAGTTTTTCGAATTTATTCATTTTTTTAGCCAGAAATCTAACACGTTGATTTTGATAATAAATCGCACCCTATATGATTGCATCATCTGATACTGTTACTTATAAGGATCAACTTCTGGAAAGTAATAGTATACGGCAAACTAAATCAAAAGGCTTAGTTTTACAAAATACTATTAATCATACATTAATTAAACCTTAAGTAGTCACTTATTATGCATCTAAGATTTCTACCGCAACTAAGAAGAAAAGAGCTCATGATCTTGAAATGGATGGACTGATTTTGGTAGAACAGCTCTAAGAACCGCTATAAAACCCTCTTTTAAATAAAATACCACATCTAAATCGGTAAACCCGTGTAGGAGCTACGGTGCCACAGACAGACACACATAGTGGTCAGACTTATAACATCCCTCTTTTTGCGTTGGGGGTTAAAAATGTGATGAAGTAAAACTTCGTTTAATTATTTATTTTAAATCATTTCAGATAGTGCAGACGCGTGTCGTAGCCAGTGTAAACAGCAAAGCTATATCATAGAGCGCACCGAACGAACCGTCTCCATTCGTACCACAGTGCTGTGTGAACTATACATGGACTGCAAACAAATGCATACAATAGATGTTAAATTTTACTGATAATACGCGTCATTTATATGTAACGTGGGTTGGTGTGAGTGAGTACCGTATATGTAAACGCTTTTGTATTATATGTGGTATGACACTGTCGACAGTTGTCTATGGCTAAGTGACATCTTTTGTACGATAGGGAACATGTCAGTTTTACATTTATCGGGTTATCGAGTGTAGAAGTGTGGCTGTCTCGTATTTAAACAGAAAGTGTCCGTTGAAATGTATGAAATAGATGGCGTTAGTGTAGCTGCTAAGGTTTGACATTAGTTATCTGTGAAGTGATGTTGACATAATCAGTGTCTTTTTCAACCATTGGTTGCATAGCTTGTAAAATTATTCATAAATTTGTTAGTATTTTTTTATATATAAATCGATTTTATTTTATTTTTTTCTATATAATTGATTGACATTATCAATTTTTTTAATTAGTTACTCACTAAGTCCAATAGCGTCATTTTCATTTCATACATTTTTAGGGATATCTTTTTATACAAAGAGATGGGTATCCTTACTTCTACACTCCATATATCAGTTATTCATATTCGGGTGCTTTTTTTAAACGCGTTTCTTAATATTAATGAGTACATTCCTACATTTTGCTCGGACACCGTACGCCACACTTGATTTCATCATCGACGATAGATTAAAAAAAAAATTAAAAAATCTTTTTTTATTTCGCGCGTCGGTGATATAAAAACGTGGAATTGTTGAAATTTATGTTTTTTTAAAAACAGAGATTATATTTTTCGATTTATTATTGCTTATTTTTTTTCGTTCCCAATTGTTGTATTTCATTATAGGTGTCTATAAGTACATACGCAGTATTCGCTAAAATGTTATTAATATTTAACTTTCGTATAGATTCCTAACAAAATATTACATATATATAAATAATTTGTATTCATAAAGATAATGTGTATTCGTAAAGGTTAAGATTATTTTTTATCGTTCTCGATGGAAACGAATGTAATTATTCTAAAGTTTATTTTGTTTCAATCATTTCATTAACTACGAGGCACAAACTCGCCGTCGGGGTAATTGTTGTCAAATTTGTACTGTTTAGTGTTATTTAGAAAAAAAGTTTTTTTTTGTGTCATTTAGTTTAAATATGGGCGCAAGTTTATTATTAAATACATATCGATGCTAGTTAGAATGTTAAAATTGCAATAAAATGCCATCGTTACGACAAAATCTATCGTATTTTTTATTATCTGCACCTTAGTAAAAATAAATTGGTTTTTATAGAAGATGAGTTAAAAGTGTTTATTATTATTATTTTTCTTTGTTTATATTTCATAAATTGTCGTCATAAACTCGGATAAAGTTCGAGTATACTTTAAAACGCCGCACAATTATAACATTAAGCATTGTTAACCGATCGAGTTGAAGGGCATATTTTCACGACTTATCTTGCGAAATTTCGCCCTTTTGAATTAGGTCGTTTAAACTTAGACCTTTGGGGGACATTTTTCGCTAGAAATGTGATATATTGGGTTTAGGCTTTAATTGACTGACGACACGGCCTTGTAACGTTTTTTATGCCTAAAGATTTTTCTTTTCCGTAGACACTCAAAATATACTGAAGATTTTTTAATTGCTTTTAAATAGTAGACATTAAGTTAATTACCGTCTAAATCCACACCTAAAATTGTAAGATGTAAAAGTAAGTACATGAAAAATTGCATCTAAGGTGTGTGCAATTGTTATTGCTTGAAATTCATCGAATACGGATGCCATAGACACTTTTTACTTAAACCATTTCGAAAATAGAATTTTAGCCTGTTCTTTTTTTTTAATTTTAAAGCATCAACAATTGCACAAAATAGGTACATAGCTATAAGGTTTTAATGTATTGTTCAGATGCAGATATTTAGAAGAAACAGCATGTAAATAACGGTAATATTAGTATTAACTAAAAATGTAAGTTAACGCGCCATTTACTATGGTGTTGCATTTTTATATAACTAGATACATTTAAATAGGGCGCTTCGATCGCATTTTATATCAAGACAAAATGTATTTGCTATCGTAAATAAAGGAATTATTACTTTTGAATTGGTTAATACTTTTCTTCATTACCTGTGCGCTAACTAGTACATCGTAACCTATATTCGATTAAGTGTTTGTCAATATGAAATTAATGATAACATATTTTTCTATGACTTTAAAAATAAAGATATATGTGAACAGTTTTCAATGATCCAGTACTTCATACTTGCAAAAAATATGCGAGAATTTCCATATATTGTCTATTTCTCTTTTATAATCTGTCGTAAGATCGAATGCAATTAAAACAAAATTTTATGTTACTTGTAATGGAATTATAAATATACGAATGATAAAACTGTATCCATCATATGAAAATTATCGACCAATATAGTTTCAATTATTTAAAAAAATATATACAAAAAAAAATATTTTGTAAATTTTTAATGGTAATTTTTTTTTGTTATCTGTGTGACACTTTAGTATCGAAAACGCTTGGTATGTTAGCGCATAAAGATTTTAGTGGAAATTTTGCTATAGTGTCTAAATGTATGGGACAACATAATTGGTGTTAGCTTTTATTGTTATCTCGTTGTTACTAATACGATTTGTAACCACAAATTTATTAAGTGTATGCTTTCTTTCGTAACAGCTTGTACGTCTAATTTTATACAAAGAACTAAAAGGAATGCGATGTCCTTCGTACATTCGAACGAGGACGCTGTCGAGTAATTCTTCCAAATATTGTGAAGCCTCTGAATAATTCGAAATATATTTATATTAACTGTTCAAATGCTGGTTTTATTTAAAACAAGATATCCGTTTTTTTTTAATTAAATCATTGGCAATCATAAAATGGGATTGTTTGCAGTCAATTGCACGCTGTTGCATAAATTGGACGTTGATAAGCAATACCATGTCAAGCCATACGGACTTTATTTTGATAAAATGAAGCCTAAAGATGTCAAACCTCTTAAAAAATTGTTTGAAGAAGTATATATAATTTCTTTTCCATTTTGATAAAAGGTATAATAAATTGAAATCATATTGATATAATTAAAAGTTTTATCTAAAAAAAAACTTTCCTAATTTTTAATATTATTTTATAAATTGCAAAATATGGAATAAACAATAGTATAATAAATGTTCATTTGCCACGAATATCCTTTTTTACGTTTTATATATTATTTGTATTATTGATAATAAATGATTATAATATCTCTTCTAGGATAAACAATTAATTAAAATGTTTAAAAGTTAGCTTATTACATTAGTTGTATTCTTTTTTTTTCAACAAAGTACATGTTTAGAATGTTTTGTGTTATCTGTGTTGAAAATAAATATTACTATTTTGTTAATGTTTTATATATTTTAAGAAGGTATAATAATTATATGAGTTATATAATTTTAGTTACTTTAAAAATATATATAGTAATATTAACCACGGGAATTAATAAAAAAAATTAAAAGTCATCCCAACGACTTTATTCGCTAGTACGATAATATTAAGCATTTTATGTGCCTGTTGCGAAGGTATAACTGCGTTCTTAAAACAGCGCTGCGTGCTAGTAAAGCCTATCAAAATTATCCTCATCATTTTTAATGTCAATAAAAATGTAATCACTATTAATAAACCCTGACTTTAATACTATTTCATTGAAACAACCGTTAAAAAAATAATACTAATTTCATTAACAAAAGGGATTTCCTTATTATAAAAAAAAAATGTTTTAATTAAGTACCTACTTTTATTGTGATCTTATTATCAATGATACGACCTTTAAGAAGTAATAAGTTTGAATTGAAAGTAATTTATTCAGAACACAGTTGAACGCAAGGTCTTTTTCTATCTGTGTTTTAACGTAACGTTTTAAGTATTTATTTATTTATCCATTAATAAAAATTATAAATTATATATACATTGACATTTTTTAATTTAATTTGTCAGTAATATTACTTCCTCATTTAAAGACAAGGTTATCTATACTAATAACATAAAGAGGTAAAATTTGTTTGTAAGTATGTATGTATATAGGGAGTTTTCTCTGAAACTACTGATTCGATTTGAGAAATTATTTTTGAGTTGGATGCCCTGAGGATTGAGTACGGTTATAGGCTATATTACATCACGCTATGAATAATAGGAGCGCCGCAAAGAACGGCTAGTAAAATATAAGGTCATTTTGGATTTCAAATTTCAATATTCTCTTTAACTAATGTTGGATTTATTCTGACTATAGCTTCTGTTCGTCTGTGAGTATGAACAAGTATGGATTTCCCTGTATTTAAGAGAGGTACTGAAAAATTATGAATAGAATGCTAGATTTTGGTCGTTAAACAGTGTGTTAAAATGTGTTAACTAGTACTGAAGTGGGCAGTTGTATGGTTACTAAATAGTACTAGTGCAAAGCGTATAGGTTCAAATACCACATATCACATTTATTAAGATCATTTTTAAATAAAAATATGCATACAAGATCCTTTCAGATATATATTTTTTTAATAAATAAAGTTCTTTTATCTAGAGATTATTAATATAATACGAAAACAATTTAACATAGCTTTATCAGATAAAGTATTAAAATACACTATTCTATGATTGATTACGACGATTAATTCAAATATTCAATTAAAAACCTATTCCTCAATATAAATTCTTAAAAACTGAATTGCCTGTGGAAAAAATAAAGCAAAATCGCTAATAAACTATAACAGCCCAAATAGAGTGACGTAAATCTCCATTATTCAAAATATCATAATTATTATTCAGTACACAGTCATTTGTACCCGATTGCACCTAAAGAAGGATAATGTTTAAATCAACTTAAAAAAATAGTTTTTATATATATCTGTATGGTCGTGATTTTATCTAAAATTAATGTCGCGATATGGATGGAGTTTTCGTTATTTACATGTATGTACATTTTTCAAGAAAGGTTTATATAAAATATATTGTAGGATCTTAATGATCTGATCTAATATCTTCGGAGATAAACAAAGCAACTCATCACCTAATAACTACAAAAGACCTACGATTGCTGCGATCTATATATTGTCTATAAATAGGTACAACAGTTCTGTTTGAAGTTTGTTATTTTTTTTCTATAAAACAACAACAATTATTATTTATTAGTGTGTACTTATGTACTTACTAATATTTTTATAACTACTCTGTAGCCTAAACATTCCAGTTACATTCCTGTTAATTGCTGGCGTTAAATGGGGCATAATATTTTAACTCAATCGATATTTTAATTCATTAATATCATATAATGATATAACTAAACAAAATAATCGTTACGCTATAAATTGCGTCTTCTTCAAGACAGGCTAAAATAATCTAGTCAAGATACTATGTATCTACAAACTGATTAAGAAGTAATACGTTCTATCATTAACGATATTAAAGTCAAAACTAGCTGTGTTGTCGTGTTAGAACAAAGATACGAAACACGATAGAACTGAACTTGAAAACTTGAGACTTGAGTCAGTCGTGAGTGTAGCGCTGCCAGTGAGCAGTCCACTGCGCCTGCGCATATTCAGTAAATATTGACAAGTGTTTTTGGACTTTTTAAACATATAATAAAGTCTATTTTCGATATGGCGAAAGTTTTGAGTCGAGAATTGCCGGACATCGAGGTCAGTTTATGGATTTAATGCGAATATTTATTATATGATTAAAATTGTATAAAACAATATGTGTGTAGTAGCTGTAAGCATTAAACAATACGTGTGTTGTAACAAACCTTGGACTAAGCGTTTAATAAAAATATATTGCGCTATCAAAATTTGACCAAGATTTTTAAAAGATTATAACGTAAGATTATAAAAAAAAAATTATCATATCTATAATAATCTTTTAATACTTATTATATGGAGTATTTAGTTAAGTAGTTAGTAACGACCTAAATACCTAGATTATTTCAAAATTGGTATGTAATATGTATGTATATGTATAGTGTAGTACGTTAGTCGTTATTATCAAATAGTGGCTTAATTAATAAATTATCTCATATGTACATTAAATTTATTTAACTACTTTATTTATTCTTTATGAATTAATATAGCAAAAAACGGAAAGGTCTCTCCTAGCACTATCTTTAATAGGATGTAGTTTTATCTGGAAATTATTCAAAAGAAGATTTTAATTCTCAAAACAAAGAACTGATATTTTAAAAGCACCTTATGTAGTAATCAAAGATTTATTTATGAGGTTCTTCTCTTTTTATTTCTCTGGAATTGACGTTTTAAACGAAAGGTCTTTATAAATGAACTATACGAGTATATAACGATAAATTTCGAGATAAATACAATTAGTACATTCTCAATACGTAACTAAATTTTACGACGTCTTATCTAAGACCTTTGTCATTGAATTGGTACAGATCAGTTAAAAACAAAACAAAAAAATATTTTCGTTATTTTCTTACGAAATATTTATAAACAATTTCGTTTCATATTAAAATATACCTATTTATAACGTAAATTAAAAAAAAGAATATTGCGACCTTTGTAAAGAACAGTAAATGAAACGTTTAAAATACAACTTTTTTTTACGCCTAAGGGAAAGGAAATTAATAAAAATATTAAAAAAAAATGACGACTTAAAAAATCAAAATAAAATTTATATTTAGTGGATTAACTGTTAATTAAGAACAATTATTTCAGAATCTTTTAAAATTAAACCCAACGGTTAAACCGTACACTAACTTGGTACCGTCAGCACAAACCAAGAAAAATAAGCAACATTGGAAAAGAAATGAAGATAGAAAGTGTACCGTGAGTATTACCATTTACGTATTATCTACATACATAAATAAAATTAAAGTATCTGTTTGTAGATACAGACTAAGTCGCGGGTAGCAGCTGGTTTTTGTAAAGTTTCTGTCTTGTTTCAAACTTTTGCACCAAAATGAATATACAAAGTTCTGTATATTGTGTATATAACGAAGTTTATCAAATCACTCTCGTGTCAATGACCACGACGTATTTAACTAACGAAACGTCTGCAAAAAAAAAATTGTTTACATTCATGTTGTAATCTTTTTATTTTTTTTATACATTAAAAAAAAACTATTTTTACAGAGCTGTCCAACGTTGGAGAGAAACTTCGACGACATCAAGCATACAACGCTATCTGAACGCGGGGCGCTAAAGGAGGCGGCGCGATGCTTGAAGTGCGCAGACGCACCGTGTCAGAAGTCCTGCCCCACGCAAATTGATGTCAAGAGTTTCATTACCAGCATTGCTAATAAAGTTAGTAACAAGTATTTAATTTAAAAAATCAAAATCCCGACTGCGTAAACGACCATCTGCAGTCAGCAGTACCGTATCAAAGTCAGTTTTGTATAAAAACCTATAAATGAGAAGCGCTTCTAACCAACTTTAACTTGTAAAAGATCCTAAACGGTAATTCTAATTTAAATCGGTATAAGAAGCCTAATGATTTTAAATACCTATTCAACGATATCCCACTTAACACAGTTTGTTGATTTTCTTATTAACATTATAGCGTCAAAAATCGCCCATTTTTATTTTTGTGCTTTCTATGACATTCGCGCCGTCATGACGAATCATAGGACGAGTCATTTATCAAAATCGGCCCACGCGTTTGGTCTAAATAGTGCCACAAAGGTACAATTCCACATTCATACTTATATAGGCGAATATTTGTGCTTATTACGTGTACCTATCATAAAGGTGTTATATAATTATAGATATGCCGCCCATTCATTCATTAAAATTTAAACGATTATTGTTGTCAAGATAGATAGAGAAAAGAATGTCATGTATACAGAACGTCGTAATATATACTATTTCAGATTGGTCCCATTTTAAATTTGTATATCGTCCAAGCAAACGAAATTGCAAAAGCAAAATACACTTTTGAAGTCGGTTTAGTTTTTTTAATAGATTTTTTTTTATAAAGGAGAACTGACATGACATGATATACTTATTCCAGATATATTTATTTTAAAACCAAACTACTGAATCGATTTTGATGAACATTCTATGAGACATTGGTCTACTTGGAAACAAAGAAAATGAATTATCCAAATCGATCAAGTCAGTTTCGAGTAATCGGTGAACGTACAAAAAAAGTCTCCGATAAATTGCAACCTTTCTTGGAAGGTGGTTAAAAAGTGTTGGTTATTCACAGAACTATTATGGAGCAGCCAAAGCAATCCTGTCAGATAATCCGCTAGGACTGACCTGTGGTATGGTGTGCCCCACTAGTGACCTCTGTGTGGGCGGCTGTAACCTGCATGCTAGCGAAGAAGGAGCTATCAATATTGGCGGCTTGCAGCATTTCGCTGTTGACGTAAGAATTTTTTAAAAATATATATGTATGTAAGCAAAAGTATTATAAAATAAAGCCAGATTTTTTTTGTATTTTTTGCTGTTTTTTTAATTTAAAAATTAGAATTTGTATTAAAGTATAGAAAAAAGGCAAAGTGTAGTGCAGCTTTATTTTTTGTTTGAAAGAAGTAATATGCGATATTAATTATTTCTTCAATTTTCTGGACTCGCAAGGATTTGCGCCAACATAACGAAGTCATTTGTTTTTTAAATATTTTACTTTTAAAAGTCATTTATAGGTAGTAAATATAATTATTTGTATATGTTAAAAGACCTTTAGTTACAATGTTGTAAAAAATAAAATTTTCATACGCTATTCGAGCCTAGTTTGTTATGACAATTACAAAGTAGTGGATAGCTAATTATTGACGTAGTTTTATCAGTAATCGTAATGCTTCAAGATAACATTTTACAGTCTAAAAGAACAGTTTATTAGAAATATTTTATCTATTATTTTCGTTATTTACGGTATTATTATAAATCACTATTGTTATTCGACAAAAAAGGTTCTTGTTTCTGATTGAAGAAAATAAAATATTTTAATTTAAAATGCAATAATAATAAATAAACGTATCACTCTCAATGGCTCCCATTAGGATCTTATGATCCTGTGTTGGGAGTTCGGAACACAAACCCAGACCATGACAAACATCTATATTGGCAATACAGACGCTTGCCGTGGGCAAGGATCGAAACCGCGACCATAAGCGCTTACCTCTGCGCCCACATGTCTGTCGTTTAGGTAATACATCGATTCGTCTTTTATAGATATTCATGAAAATGGGTATTCATCAAACCCTGGATCCTGATACAAAGCCGTTGCCTAAGGGTGGGGATCAAAAGATCGCGCTGATTGGCGGAGGACCCGCCAGTCTTAGTTGCGCTTGCTTCTTGGCGCGGCTGGGATACAAAAACATTACGGTTTACGAAAAGGAGAAATTTTTAGGGGGACTTAGGTATGTAATTATAATATCCTCTGTATTAACTGATTTTGATATATTTTTTATTGTAATTTTTTTCGTGCTTTTCTTTTTTTTGTTATATTTCCGGCTATCGACATCGTAGCATGCCTATTTTAATTTTTGTTTTAGCTACGTAGTGCGAATCATATTTCAAATACATTTTTTTTAATCGGTTCATTAGTTATGCGTTATATTCGAACAAATAAACAAATAATTATGGTTTAAGTATAGATTTAGATCATGTATCATAATATTAATATATTGTCGTGGGAAAAAACATTGTAGATTTTCCAGCGTTTCCAGCGAACTGATTTGTCTTTTAAACCTATATATAAGATTTAATGTTTGTTATATTTTAATTTAGGTACTTATAGATAATAATGTATTTTTCTATTCCAGTTCTTCTGAGATTCCTCAATACCGTCTGCCATACGATGTGGTGCAATTTGAAATAGATCTTATAAAGAATTTGGGAGTCAATTTTGTGACAGGAAGAAAACTTTCATCCAAGGATCTTACTGTTGATGTATGTTTATTATTTTAACTACGTTTATTATTTTTACTAAAGCCTAAGGTTAGAGTTACATTTGCAAGTCTTACTCTCATAACTGATATAAAACAACTCTGTAACCTAGTAACAGATATGTCTTAAAGAGTTACGAAGGCTGTAAATGTCAAAATAAGGCACATTAAATTCTTTCAGGTGTAAAACAATGAGAAATAACTTATGTAGATCTTTATGAAAGTCTGAGAACAAAGCTTATAAGTGTAATTAATAAAATATTAATAAAAATACTCACTTAAAAATTTCTACATTTGTTATATTCGTTCGATTTAAAAGCTGTATGTAAGAGCCATGAAAAAGTATGTACTAATTTAACCCTTAAATATTAGGTGTATCAAAAATGAAACGTTTATTTCAAAACTTTCTGTCTGCGAATCTAAAAAAAATAATGACATTTATATTTTAGGGTCTTTTAAAAGATGGTCATTCGGCTGTCTTCTTGGGAATCGGTCTGCCAGAACCTAAAAGCATTCCTATCTTCAAAAATTTAACAACGGAAATGGGTTTTTACACCAGCAAAGATTTCTTGCCACTCGTTTCTAAGGGAAGCAAAAGAGGTTTGTATGAAAAAATACTTAAAAGAGTATATTAGTCTATAAGGTATCATAAAAGAGCAGACTAAATCAACAGAATCAATATTATTATCGATGCCATAATCGTGATTTTTAATCGTTCAAAAAGAAGCAGGTTCTCAATTCGTAGCATCCTTTTTAAAGTTCTTTTACCCGAGTACTTCGTTATTTCTTAACCGATTTTGTGATTTCATGTTTTTGAAGTCAGTTTTTTTTTTTGTCTTAGTTATTTACAATACACTTCGTAGATTTTCATAACGCGACGCCGTAACTTTTCACGATGAAACGACATCAAAATGTGTTGTGACCGTAAACTACAACGTGTAGTGAGCTATGACCTTTAGATTTTTTTTTGTGTTAAGGCATGTGCGCCTGTAAGTCAGCCTTGCCGGAACTGTACGGCAACGTGATAGTGTTGGGCGCGGGGGACACCGCCTTCGACTGCGCCACTTCCGCTCTCCGCTGCGGCGCGCGGCGCGTGTACGTCGTGTTCCGGAAGGGATTCACTAACATCCGGGCTGTGCCGGAGGAGGTAAAACTTTAATATATTTTCAACGGATGCCAAAATTTTTAGTGCCTCAATTTATAGTGTTTGTATTTTTCTGTTTTATACTCTGCCATTTATTTTAAAGAGTATATTTTTGTTTTTGTAATGTATGTTATGATTATTAAAAAAAATATATACGTTATCAAATTTCATCCAAATAAAAGAAATTGCGTATTTTTGTATGGAACTCGGTTTCATTTTAAGTCTTAGTTAGTTTTATTATTAATTATTAAACGACGCAACGGGAACTGAACTATACCTACGATTCTGGATTGTGTGTTTTCGAAAGTCTTGTTCTGGTTCTTCTAATCAGTCTAATTTGATGTTTAATTTTTCTTTGGCCCACGTTTGTATTACTATATTAATCCACAACAAACACGAAATAATAAACAATATTTTGACTGCCTTTTACCCGCTGCTTCTCTCCTGATAATATAGATTTTGTTATCAGTTTGACAGTCTAAAAGTTATTGTTTTATCCCCAAGAGAAGTTCTTTTTTCTCGGTGAAAGGTCACGCTATGTCATTTTCTGTACCCTTAACAGTGTGTGAAAAAGATTTTATTGCCAACGTCCTCCAAGATACAATTTATATGTATGCCAAAATTTATAAAAACTTTAGTTCATCAGTATAGCCATGAAACGTTAACAAATAGATAAACAAACACAGTTCACGTTTATAATATATATAATATAGTTTTTATCCATAGTATGAACATTCGTTAATATGACTCCGAGCAATTGTAGTACTACTATAATGAGTTCTATTAGACTGTCCTTGTTTTAATGAGTTAGAAAAGTCTATTCACGCGGCAATGACAGTAATTTATTAGTCTTTAGGTACAGTTTTATAGTAAATACTATATTTATTGTTAAATAGTCATAATAAGTTAAAATTAATTATTTAAAAATTATATATTTTGTAACGTTACAGGTAGATCTTGCTAAAGAAGAAAAATGCGAATTCATGCCGTTCATGTCACCGCAAGAAGTTATTATTCGAGATGGAAAGGTACATATTAAAAAAGGATAAGTATTTATTAACATTATAAATATATAAATTATATGGAATTTTAATTATGTACTATTTCGATTTTAAATCTGCAATGCATTAGATTTTTATAACCCAATATAATTATTATAAACCATAATTATATAATAATAAAATAATAAACGCATCACACTCAACACCCCAAAAAAATCTCATGGCTTTGTGTCGTGGGTCTGGATAAACACAACACTAAGACAAACACCCAGACCACGACGAATATCCGTACGGACAATTTGCTGTGAGCGGGGATTGAACCAGCGACCACTTAGCGTTTCAGTCAGTTGCAGTGACCACTGCGCCAACGTGTCTGCCAATTATTTATTCACCGATAAACTAATATATTTAAATACGTCTAATAATTTCAATTTAATCTTTAATATCACAGATCGCAGCTCTTAAAATGTGTCGCACGGAGCAATTAGACGACGGTGAATGGATTGAAGATGCAGATCAAATTTTACAGCTAAAAGCCAATTTCATCATATCAGCTTTTGGGTCTGGACTTTATGATAGTGAAGGTAAATAATAGTCTACTATTATTATAAAGATGTGTAACATTTTTGTGTAAGTTTGTATGTAGGTGATATTCTTTGAAACTATTGATCCGATTTGAAAGATTATTTTTGCGCTGGATAACCTGTTTATTAAGGAAGGTAACTAAAACTTTACACTACTACTAAAGCAAAATCATTTCATACGGGAGAAGGTTACATTCAAAGTACTTTTTAAAGACAAGTAACAATTTAGACAGATAATTTATAAGATGACCAGTTTAAAACATATAAGACTTTCGCTTTGATGATAAATAAATTACTAAAATTGAATTTATTTAATTTTTTCGAGATATTATTCAAATTGGTCCTTCGAGCCCTGACAAAATTATGCCCATTTCAGTAAAAGAAGCTATGGCAGGTGTGAAACTAAATCGTTGGGGGTTACCAGAAGTGGATGATAAAACCATGCAAAGTGTCAGCAACCCCCACGTTTTTATTGGTGGTGATCTGGCTGGGGTTGCGGAAACTACAGTAGAATCTGTGAACGATGGAAAAACTGCGGCTTGGTTTATGCATTGTTACTTACAGGTAAGAATACGAAGGACTGATGGTGTCTTTAAGAATTATATTTAATTAATATTTATAAGATTTGGAGTTGTGATGCTGCAGAGGATAGAATTCGTAAAATATAGATGAATAGCTCTTGATTTTAGATGAATTTGTATTTATCGTTAGTCTTGTGCATTGCGAGAAAAAATATAACATCTCTGAATAAGTTTTGAATCATTCGGCATTTTTTGTTCGTGAGGCTCGGAAGTTTTCTCTTGAATTGGAATTTGGATCTCACAAAAGACTATTTATGACCTTATGTTGAAAATATAAAAACGCCGAATGTTTAAAAATGTATTCATAGATGTACTACATTTTTTGCTTTTTTTAGCACAAGACCAACGATAAATACATTGTTACATTACAACAGTAAGTATATTGTATTATGTTTCCATTTACAGGGTATTCCATATAACTCACCGGTGGAACTGCCCAAGTTCCACTGTCCCATAGATGAAGTAGACCTATCAGTGGAGGTGTGTGGCATCAAGTTTGAGAATCCTTTCGGTCTGGCCAGCGCTCCTCCAACTACCAGTTCTGCGATGATCCGAAGAGCATTTGAACAGGGCTGGGGCTTCGCTGTTACCAAGACTTTTGGACTTGATAAGGTAGAGTATAATGTTTAGAAAATTAAAGTAGTTCTTTACTTTTTTAGTAATTTAATTATGTTGATAATAAATAATTCTTTTGGCCCTTTTAATTTATTCTTTTGATTATTTTATGTTATATTATATGAACGTTATATTCAATAACAGTTTGAGTAGGTATTGTTCAGTACTTTCTAAGAATTATTCTTTGTTATCGTCTGTTCCGGTACAACAGGGAGAAAGGGTGGGAGCTATGGAGCAGTGGGTGTGCAGCAATGTTCATCAATTTTTATGATATTTTTCACGGTTATCCATACAACTTTTACCATGAAAATAGCAAATTTCTTAACTCCCTTATAATAATGTAATACAAATAAATATTGTGTCTTTAATAAATAATTTGTATTTAATATCTTCAGGATCTAGTAACGAATGTATCCCCTCGTATCGTCCGTGGCGTGACTTCGGGAGAGAACTATGGACCTGGACAAGGATCTTTCCTCAACATCGAGCTCATTTCGGAGAAGTGCGAGGCGTACTGGTGTCAGAGTATCAAGGAGTTGAAACGAGATTTTCCTACCAAGGTAAGTGTGGACTAGAAATCAAGGAATGATTATCTTTTAATTCTTAAATAAATGCTTTTTAATACATTTAAATAAAAAAACAGACTAACCAGATTTTGTAACCATAGTAAAAAAATATATGTAATTATACGTCATATAAAATATAAACATACAGACAAATTTTGAAATACGCGTTTTATTTTTGATACAACGCATTTGCATTTAAAGCATCAAAAGAATCTATTTGCTTTGTGAATTAAGCGATGCAAAAAACATCATTTTTGTAAATTCGACTCTCATATAAAAATATGGTAATTTACTGTGTTTTAAGAGAGCCCCAAAAATCAGCCCAAAAAAAATATGTCAGGGGTCGTTCAATTTTTTTTTATTACGAATATGGTCTAAATTTTTTTTTCTTCTACAGGTGGTTATAGCGTCAATAATGTGTTCGTACAATGAAGCGGATTGGGTGGAACTGGCTCAAAAGGCCGAAGCTTCTGGCGCCGATGCGTTGGAACTCAACTTGTCGTGCCCGCACGGGATGGGGGAGTCGGGCATGGGGCTGGCTTGTGGACAGGTATTATAAAAATAACTTTACAATTTAAATTCCAAACCTAAACAAGTTTTGGCGCTAATTGATGACTAGCTGGTTTTGCTTCGCTACTATGAGTCATAGAGCAATGTGATATATACATACATATATAGCTTGTAACCATCCTCAATCCAACTCAAAAAGAAATTTTCAAATAATTTTTTTTTTCACAAAATTTTTCAAAACTGATATTATGCTATTAATATGTACACTTCGAACGAACATACGAAAAATAACATAGAAAATATAAAAATCGGCTTAATTATATTTTAATTTGATATATTTATATTTTGATATATATTTTTTTTTATTAACAGGATCCAGTATTAGTGAAAGGGATATCTCAATGGGTGAGGAAGGCGATCAAGATTCCGTTCTTCGTAAAGTTGACGCCCAACATCACTGATATTGTAGGGATCGCTATGGCGGCTTATGATGGTATGAAACTGTTAGGAATATATCATTAAAGTAAATAATACTGATTTTGTCTATGGTAGCTCGTTGATCAGTTAGTTATTATTACGCACCCTCCCTCTCTCTAGGATAGATTGCTCATCTTTACTCTCAGAAATATATTCATAATTATAAATAAACTAGTGACTAGAATCCTGGAGATAACTTAACAGAAACAACTTAAATAATTAAATTAATGCACCTTCAAAAAGTAATTACAAATTATATTTATTTCATTTTTGTACTATTTATAAAAACGCTTATTGTACACACAAACGCTTCTTGTATTAAAAAAAACTCCTTCATGTTTTTACCAATATACGTGACATTGGCAGAATATTTTGTGCATTAGTAGAGAGGATGCGCGCCATATTATTAGAAAAAAAAAATTACAATAATCAATATTTTTATCATAATTAGGTGGAGCTAGCGGCGTGTCAGCTATCAACACTGTGTCGGGTTTGATGTCTGTAAGAGCGGACGCTACACCATGGCCGCAAGTGGGTAAGTTAAGAAAAGTAGACAACAACAGCATGAAATTGAGTTTCATACATTGCATACGGTTTAGTATATCTAGAAAACTAGACCGAAATTGCAAAATATTTTAGTTTTTCCGTAATTTATCCACTAAATACTAATTGTGTTCTAAATTTGAAGCTTCTATGTCTGCTAGAAGTGCCTTAGAGTTTTGATAGTCAGTCAGTCGGTGAGTGAATGAGTAACAAAATTAAGAAACTTTGACCTTTTTTTTTATGTTTACGCAGGGGAAATCTTCGAAAAGATACCCGATTCCTGGGGGGAGATCGGGTTATGTGGAGATTTATACCCACTAAAACCCTGCGATGGCCTTTCTCAGCACGGAAATGGAGAGGCCTCGGGATCACTTGCGCATACGCATCCGCTGCCCCTCCCGTGCGACGCTCCGCTCGTGGCTGGCGGAGCTCGTCTCAGGAAGGCAAAGTCTAATATTGCCCTCCCCGCACCCCTCGCTGGTGCGTACGGCAGTTCGAGGCCATCCCGACTGCCGTCAAGAAACTTTGACTAGTTATAATTCTTAAAGTACTAGCTCAAATTGAATGAAATTTGAAAAATAAAGCATGTTTATGCGATGCCTGTTTGGTTACTGAAAATTCAGGCTTCTAGTTTTATTCACAACGAAGAGGACGGTACGGCCGTGCCGCTTTTTTGGTCAACTTGGCGGGGCACTGCCGCGCCTCCAGATCGGATGTCCATAGCGATAGCTCCGCATAATAACCTTCGTGTTTTATGTAACAGGTCGCGAAAAGAACACAACTTATGGCGGTGTATCCGGTAACGCGACCCGTCCTATGGGCTTGCGAGCTGTATCTGCTATTGGAAACAAGCTGCCGGGATTTCCCGTACTGGGTATTGGCGGAATCGACTCAGCGGATTCCGCATTACAGTTTATCATGTGCGGAGCTCCTGTTGTTCAGGTTAGCATTGTTTTTAATTCATAAAAGTACATTTGGAGGTTCTTATCACTAGTTTACTTGTAATTATGTATATATTTATGAGAATGAAGACAAGCAATCTATCCTAGAGAGAGGGAGCGTGCATACTGACAATATATAATTACCAACTGATCAAAGAGTTTTCATAGACAAAATACGATCTATATTTATTAAAGATATATTCCTAACAATTTGCATGTGTAATAATTTTCACAGATCTGCAGTGCGGTGCAAAATCAAGATTTCACATTAGTAGACGATTACATAACGGGACTTAAAGCGCTTTTATACCTACGTTCGCAAGGCCTCGCCGGCTGGACCGGCCAGTCTCCTCCGACCCTTAAACATCAGAAAGGCAAACCAGTTCAGACCCTCTACGATGATAATGGCAAGGTAAATCGTGTAAACACTAGCTGGATGCTGATAACCAATAACGTGTCAGCCTACAAAAGTAAAACAACTACAAATTCGGAGATATTGATGTATGCTGATAAAGCGTAACGTATTTAAAATTATTCAAAAGATTTTCAAGTCATCTAAACTTAATGAGTACGGAAAAAAGTTACATAATTTAATTTTATAAATATTGAAGTGTGTTCCGTGTTTTGAAATGTGCAATTGTCACATACATTTGAAAAACTTGTTAAATAACTTTTTAAAATTGTTAACAATCTTTCTTTGGCGATTTTTTTTTCCATACAGGCAGAAACTTGCTACTTATTTATTATATGCATAGATTTAATAGATATACAGTAAAAAATCTTCATCAATCCATTGAGGAGTTCCGTCTTTATGTTGCAATTATTTTTATTTTTACTATTTGTGCATTAATTAACAGCAATTGACCGTTAGTCGTCTCCAGCTCGACAAATTTCCATCGAATCTTGTTCAAATGTATATAGAACTACCCTCGAATAAGCAATATAATCATGAAAACTGACTTACAATTGACCAACTGACAAAGACACAACAAGTATAAATTAAAAAAAACATTTCAGAGGTAAATTCTCAAATGTCCCATTCCTTTCAGGTGCTACCACACTTCGGACCTTATAATAGAAAGCGTGAAGAATTACTTCACAATATAAGGCTCGGCTCTGACTTATTAGGTGATAACAAAGTCGATTGTCCATTGGCTAAGAGCAATACTGCCAATGGGCATGGTAAAGTGCCTCGAATCCAGGACGTTTTGGGAGAAGCTTTGCCTAGAATTGGCGCATATAAAAATCTAGACAATACTAAACAAGTTGTGGCGCTTATTGATGATGTGAGCTAATATATCTATACTTATATTATAAAGAGGTTAAATTTGTTTATAAGTTTGTATTTAGGGGTAATCTCTGAAACTACTGATCAGATTTGAACAATTCTTTTCGCGTTGAATAGCACGTCTATTGAGGAAGACTATAGGCTATATTACATTACACTACGACTTATTGAAACGAAACCGTAACCATAAATGCGAGAGAAATCGCGAGAGGCAGCTAGTTACGACTATTGTAAATGCGAATAAGTCATGAACATGTGAATAGACATTTGTTGCTCTTTCACTTCAATAACTACTAAACAGATTTTGGTGAAACTTTACACTAATATAGCTTATGCATCAGAATAAAGTGTAGGCAATTATTAAATTCTAATCTAATTGTCTATACAAATCCTCCGTGTATCTTATTTATGTTTTTATAAAGCAACCTATTTCTATAAAACGTATACACTGTGAACTAAAATTTAAATATAATTTAAGGGAAAACCATATGTTTTAAAAAAAATTATAAACGTAACCCCAATATTAAAATTTGAGATAACGATTGTGCTTGTCAATTCGTTTACTGCTTCGAAGTAAATTACATAGATAAATTCCTATTTGGTTTTGAATATTATTATTAATATATTTTTAAATTTCAGGACATGTGTATAAATTGCGGTAAATGCTATATGGCTTGTGCGGATTCTGGATACCAAGCTATTGAGTAAGTTATATTATTTTTCCTTACAAGTCTACTTGGAGCATTATATGTTTATAACTGTTTTTTTCTTAAAATGTAATAAATAAAAGAAATGAAACATTAAAATATTACGCTTTACTTAACTAGCCATTGAATATTAAACGTAATGTAATATAATTATATTTTTAATAAAAATACTTTTTCGGAGATAAGTATAAAAATCAACGTTTTTTTTTTTTCTAGATTTGATTCGAAAACCCATATACCGCATGTAACGGACGATTGCACGGGTTGCACCCTGTGTTTGTCTGTTTGTCCCATCATTGACTGCATATCGTAAGTTTGATGTTTTTACATAAGATATTGATTTTTATTATAGTAAACTTTATAATTATGAAAAAACTCTGTATTTTAGGATGGTGCCCAAGACAATACCGCACGTTATCAAACGAGGCATGCATTACCAAGTACACGCTGTTTCCCCATTAAACGCTGTATGTCAATAATAAAAAAATATTTACAATTCGTATAAAAATGTATTTCATATAAAAATATATTACTATTAAATAATAACAAAATAATATAGACTTTCATTTATAATTAATAACCTTGTCGTAAATATCTTCGGCTTTTGTCTTAGCTAATTCCCAGGAAAATACCCAATCGTTAGAAGGGTTCACTCGTAATGTCAAAGCTGAGATGGGTTTAGGGCAGTTATAGTGTAGTTTACTAACTATATGTTGTACATTCATTTCATTATTGTCATGAAGTTTGTCACAAATGAAACATTCAAATGTCGAAACGACATCTAACGCATTTCTTTGGTATTGTTTCGTTTTAAAATCATCTATCAGTCTTGTATTCGTTATTTCTTTTTTGGTCTTATGACTTACATACTCTTCGTATAAATTGTCGTTATTTAACAACATTTTTAAATAATCACTCATCCTTTTAGGTGTAGGAAAGTCTTGTATAAGAATAGCGGATTTATTGTTCGGAAACCAATCTCTTATGGTTGGCGATCCGAAATAAATTGGCACAGAACCAATTTTAATAGCCCGCCAAAACTTTTCTGTGACGTAATCATCGCAAACGCCATTCTCGATTGCTAGAACAAACTTATATCTTGCAATGTAGTGAAGAAAATCATCATCGTTTAAGTTATTTAAATAATCTTCGCGGAATTTCTTTGGCATTTCTTTATTATTGAGACAAGCTCCGTAAGAGTCAATCTCGATAAAGTTCATAAGTTCTTTTACGTAAGCGTCCCTTTCTGTAGCTGTTTCGCAATCTGACTGTAGGTACAAAATCGGCGATATTTCGTTTAATAAACTCGTCTTAATTGATGTTGGTTTGAAATATTTCGTATTTGTTATATCGTCTAAAGATTCTAAATACTGCAGAGGAAATGGAATGTCGCTGTATCGGCTAAATGTTGCGGAATAATTAAACAGACTTAGTGTTTTTTCATGCAGCAACTCTTCTACGTTTCTAGGAGATTCTTCATGGTACAAGCCCCATATGACTTCATTGGGTTTCCTCGGTAGTGGTAAATCATCAAATTTTATGTTACTGGCATAAAATAAATAGGCATTTACATTGTATATTTCGTTATCTATATTTTTGACGACATCACACTTTATGTTGTTAGGACAATTGATTGTTTCAGAGGTACCCGGAAATCCCGAAGTCCACCACATCATTACTGGATTATCTAAATTTTTTGTTATTTTACTTCCAGTACTGAACCAAATCCAGACGAAGAAAAAAGTAAAAAATAACACAATAATCCATATCACTTGAAACAAAGTCAATTTTAATATCCTTTTAGTTATTTTCAAACAAATTTTTAAGACACAACACATTTTACACTTTAAAATTTTTATTATTCGTTGTTTATTTTCATTAACACACATGTTGAACACTTCATATCACATTAATATTTATCACAGGAAGTTATGACAGGGCATTACTAAAACAATAGAAACAAAATATGAACTTTAAAAATAAAAGATAAGCCACTAAACATCATTTTAATAGTCATCATAGAGTCAATCCTCTTTCTTTGTACATATAATAAGCATCCATACAAAATGCAATAATCAAATCTAAATAAAACAAGCCATATATGGCTCCGACAATTTTACCAATAATAAAAAGGTTCACAAATGCTATTATTGTCAAAACAAGTTCTATAATGATGAAGTAAAATTCAGCTTCATATTGAACCTGATCAACGACATAGAGCACCATTAAAAATGTGGACAGCATTAGGGTGGGAGCAGCGACCAAACATTGCCAAAAATCCACCGGCTCCACTATATGAGGGATAATATTCAGAAGGAGTGCGACTACCTAGAAGTAAGATTGACGCCCTTGTAATACAAAGTTTACTTAAAAAAAAAGTACCTAATTTCAGTTATACTAATATCTAAAGTAGAATAATAAGATAAATGTACGGTTATAATTAATTTATTAATATAATTATATATTATCATCACCAAATAATGTACACCCTCTTTCTTTAATAACATAATATTGATCTATACAGAGAGCTATTAAGAGATGGCAATAAAATAGTCCATATAGAGCTCCTGAGGGTTCCTTTTGCATAAGAACTAGAACAAATGCGACAATGTTCAGAACTATTTGTATTAATAAGTAAAGTTGCTCAGCTAAGTTATGCACTTGGTCCACTAAATACAGCACTATGAACATGACCGACATGATGAGAGTCGGTGCGACAGCCAGGCAGTGCATGATGCCAGCATCGCTCAATATAAACGGTATTATCATAAGAAGCAATGACATTACCTAAAAGTAAATGGGATTCTATAATTTCGTAATTGAAATGCAAATACATACGGTAACTTCTTTCGAATTATAATATGAGTTTCAAAACAATGACTGGTCTGAGATCTTATCAGTATATTAATCTTATGTTTTTAAAAATGCAAACGCGTACACACTATTTGGATCAAAAAGTATATAATGACGTATAATTTGAATATAAATCATAACTTGAGATTTTTTTACATTAAAAAGTTTTAAAATTAAAGTAAAATTAACTTTTAAATAACTCGTAACTGTCAATGTCACAAACTTTACTACTTTGAATTTTTTAAAACTTGAACTTGGAAGTTTTCTCGCATTTTGAATCATAATAATATAAGACCAGTGTCACATATTAGAACAAATATTGTAGATTTTTTTTATTATACGTTTAACAATAAAAAAAGAAATTGGTAATCAAATAATCAAATATAGGAAGATATAGCTAAAGTTGCCAGATTTTGAGAAATTTGCCAAAATTATACCGGCATGTATATATCGTAAAAGCCTATTTTTCCTTTCCTTTAGTCTTTCTATTAGAAAACTTGAAAAATATTATATCACAATATTTTTTTATTATTTAAAACATACCAAAGATAAATAAAACAATAGATAAATAAAAAGTTATCTATTTGACTAGATATTATTTAAACAAATAATCGTAAAATAATCTTAAACAAATTATTAAGCACAACTAAAGGTACAACCTCTCTCATTTGCAATCAAAAATAAGTCAAGAGACAGAGCTGTTAATAAGGCAAAATAAAATACTCCATATATTAACCATAACCAAACTCTTACAAGATTTAGAAGGAAACATTGAACAAATGCTCCGAACGTGAATAAAATTTGAAAAAATAAATACATTTTCTCCATAAATAATGGCACTTTCCTCCGTAAATATAATATTATAAATAAAAATGATATTACTAAAGTAGGGCCTGTTGATATGCAGTACATATGACCTTGGGGCTTAGGAATTACCGTGGGTAACAAGGTAATTATAAGCGAAATAACCTATAAAAACAATTTTATTTCTAAATATTATAAAACAAAAGTTATTTCAAGAGTATGCTCCTTAAATACTTACAAACTCAACTAACTTCATCAAAAAAATGTTATATCTGATTAGTTCACTCCATTTTTTGTCGACAGGGACAGAGTCTGTGAGTAAGAAAGTACATAATTATTAAAAATTCAAAGATTAAATTATTTATCAATCCTAATTAATATTATGAATGAAAATGTGAGATTGTTTTTTACACTTTGACGCATTTCTACTACAGAATTGGAAAATAACGTAAGAAAAGCAGCAGAGAGTGGATAGTGTAAAATTATGTTAAAATATTTCATATTTTTTATTATTACATTGTACCTTATCAAATATCAACCTTGCAGGAAAATATTATTTTCCCTTATTCTATTATAAGAACATAATTATTTCTAAGTTGTATAATATTACCGTTTATTATCATATCAGACATGGTTTGCGAGGTTTAATAAATTATTTGGTCTTTAAAATAATATTTTATTTAAGCACTCATCTTGACGACGACGTTTTCCTTTTGTAATTATTTTTCTTAATAATTATTGTAATAGTGAAAGCTATACAAAGTTATTTTCTGAAATATTAAATGCTATAATAATATGCATATAAAAATGGTAAGTTTGACTTCAACTTAATGATGTCACTTTTTATTCTTCTTTAATTAATATACACTTAAAGCTACGTACGGTAAGTAATTAGAGTAGTTTCAATTTCAACTATATTATTTTTCTTATCATTATAAATATACATTTTAAAATAAGAGTTACAACAGTTAAAGAATTTAAAATTTGTTTATTTTAGTTAATTAATAAAGTTACTAGAAATGAAGTACGAAATATTTATTTTTATATTAGAAATAATAATTGCATATGAAATCACAACCCTTGGCCCTGGATGTCAAACGTCAGTAACGTCAGTTCAATGTCAAACATCAAAGGTGTAAGTTGTTCGGTGTGAAGTGTATTACCGTATTTTTGAGGAGACTACTGTTATGATTAAGTTATTAAGTACAATTTAATGTTCATTTAAGATGGAAGAAGACGACCCTGTTGTTCAAGAGGTAATTATGTACATTATTTCACTTGACAACGTGTTATAAAATAAGGTTATGTTTACGATGAAAAACCAACTAATTCCGAGTTTTATCTGTCCAATTTTACAAATAGATCCCAGTATTTTTATCTCAAGCATTGTCTGAGCACTTGTATATATACCAGTACCCTATAAGACCAGCTAACAGGGAATGGAAAGATGTTAAAGTTACAAATGCTTCAATAAAACCTAAGAATCAACTTGTAAGGATGGAGATTGGATTAAACACGTATAGCGACAAGTACTGTGTGTCTAAAGGAGAACAAATTGCGCTTAACACAGATGGCCAGCAGGTAAGCAGATATTGCATCATTCTACATAATGATTTTAATAAAATTTTGTAAAGATAGTAAATTTTTTTTTTTTTAATTTTAACCTGCGGATTATCGTTACAGGAATCTAGATATATTAAAGACAAGGAACGAGAAAGGTCTCAATATTTCAAAAATGGTATAATGGACAAGATTGTGTATGAAAGCTCTAGCCCTTGCACCGAAACACAGCACTATGCTGTTGCTTTATTGCAAGACAAGGAATTACATTGTACTCCAATCAAAGGTAGTTTTTTTTTCATTAATTTTGGCGAAAGTATTTTAAAAAGTAATAAATAAATATATTATATTTATGTTTATAGGAAGTTTTGTTAAAAATTATTGTATGTTGCTTTAAGTCCATTTATGTAAAATTATTAGGTATATTGCAACTCAGGCCATCCTACTCCTATTTTGACAAGCAGGATAAGAGAAAAGTTGACAAAAATAAGGCTGAAAATTCAGATGATGAAGAAAAGGAACCCGAAGCACAGCAGGTACATAAATAAAAACAAATATAATTAAAAATCAATTTCATTACATACTTTATAAGGCAAAAGCACTCAAAATACGATTATTTAAACAAATTATTTAATTTTTTCAAATACTGTTTTTATTTTTCTTGTATTATTTTAACATTAAGATATATTAAATTAATAAAATTACTATTAAAAAAAAAAGCCTTGACAAATAAATAGAATATCATATTTTAGTCCTAATATTTTAAATAAAATTGATATCAGGTAACAGTAAAATTTGCAAGAGTAGAAACAGATGTAGCAAAGAAAGCAAGAGAAAAGTCCTTCGAGTCAATATCACAGCGTATTGCAGATGAGCCATGGTATGATGCTTTGTGGAAGCATTCAGACACTGATCACGCTGATGTGAGTACTATTTCGATACCTTCCACATAAGTTATTGTAAGCCACAAAATTGCCGTTAGCGTTTTTACTGAATACTACACGAATTTGCATTGCTTAATGCATTCAAAGTGAAAAAATACCAAAAATCTTTTTTTTTTCAAGGAAAGATACAACAAAATATGCCTAAAAAAGGCGTATTTTGTTGTAACTTTCAAACTAAAACAGATTAAAAGTGCTCTACTGTAAAATTGTAATTTTGGGGTTACAACAACTTACGTGGGAGGTATCGATTTTATCTATAACATATTTAATTACAACATATTTTAAGTTTTTTATTCTATATCCAAAGCCAATAAATTTAAATATTTTAATTTATTAAAGTGTCCTTTATGTACTGCTTAAAAAACTTATATTAAAACATTATTATTTATAATCAAACCATTTATATTTACTGCGTGAACAGTTGGTTGGTAGTTTTCTATTGGCAAAAGTTTTCTCCTTAATTTTCCATTGATGTCTGTTAAGACATGTCTGTATCCAATGGATGAAAAACAAGATACTCCTGTTCCTTTCAATTTATCATTTCATACCATAACTTATAATTTATTTATTTATTGCAAAATTACAATTCATATCACAAAGAAAAGCAGTACAAATTAAGTAACTAAATCTTAAATAATTTTTAGTTGGAGCGTATGAAGTTGTTCAGTGCGACAACGTTAGATGGGTCTTCTCTTACCCTCGGACCAGCTGAATATATAAAAGCATTAGTTCCTCAGCTGACTGATGAAGCAGAGATGAGTCCAGTTAAGAAGCTTTCTTTGCAGGATCAAATAAAAGAAATACTTATTAATGGTGAGTGTACATAAACATCATTAATATAATTTTTCTTTTGCTATATATTAAAAACATCATATTGATAAAAAAGTTATAAGATAGTAAACAAATATAAATAAGCATTCACTCCTGTTTTTACTTGGTGACAACCAAGTAAAAACTTTTCTAGTGCCTAAAAATTATTGGATCTTCTGAATTTTGTTTAACATATTGTATGAGATAATCTTATAGGCTATCACATTCTATGATCTATATGAGCAGTAACAGTAGAAGTGGGAGTGATTTACTGCTAAAGTACACATATACTACATTAATAAAGAGAGAGATTTTTTATGTGCATATTAAACTCTGGAAACACTAAACTTTTAAAAATTATTGTAACATTTGAAAGTTACATTATTCTAGATCTTAATAAAAATAAACTGTACAAAAAGAATTATAATATAAATAAAGAATTTAAAAGAAAAAACCTGTAAATTGCTTAGGGTTATATTATTAAAATAACCAATATGACAGGCAAAATACTTGCAAGTAAGCTAGACTAATGTTTTTTTAATAGTACATTTGACCAACTGTAAATTCGTCAATTGGTCAATTGTCAAAAGAACTATTAACAGTTTGCCAGTTAAAAGTACTATAGACTGATTAAGAATTTTGACTTAACATAAATGTTCCAGCTAAACTAATGACGTTCAGCGAGCTACACAAACTACTTCGAAATGAGGATGGTCCGATCAGTGAAACAGCTTTACTGACAGCACTGAGCGGGTCTGCGTGTTGTATCCGAGGGCTGTGGGGGCCACGTTCTGAAGAACTGTACACTCGAGCTGCGCCTGCGCCGCCGAGGCTCTTGTGCGCTGCGAGGGATCACGTGGTATGTTAAGGGGGGTGGGGAGGTATACAAATTCATAATGTAGTTAGTTTTAACAATTGTGTTGTATGTTTGTAGGGGGGAATTTTGAATTTCTATACACTTTATTGAATTAGATAGTTTAGGGGGAGAGGATATTCAAATTTAACATAATACTTTACATACTTTATTCAGGTATACTTTTAAAGCAATTTTGAACTGTCATGTTATGAATTAGTATTTTAAAAAAAGCTATCAACACTAGCTGTAAAGATACTGTTTTCAAATAAATAAAATAAATATAAAGAGTGTGTTCTTAATAATACTTTATTATAATATTATAATATCCCATTAGAAAATCAACACGTAATCTTATACAGTATAATGTGATTTATGAATTAATGATTTCTTAATGTAGGCTTTAAATTTAGAAGGTGACAAGTGTGGATTTTATTATAGATATGAATAGCAAACTTTCCTAATTTTTATTGAGATTTAAATCTTATAGTACTCCCGATAATTTCTTTATTTACTCGTACGGTGAGGGAGCCGGAAGCCTAACTCACTTCCATCATTCATCATCATCTCAATTTCTATTCCCCTTAATACCTTAATTCAATTTTAATCTGGCATCGCATTTATGGGTCTTCTGATGCTGTAAATTAAAAATTTTGACATGTCTATTCCGTTGTGAGACACTTATAGTGGCTGTCTTTTAATGGTAAATAATGGTTTATAAAACAATCTGCCTTATATAACTTTTAACATGATGTCCTTTTTCTATTTACAGCTTTATCTCTTCACGCAGCATCCATATGTCGACAGACGAAAAATCACAGCGGCAGTCCGTCTGCCTCCGCAGGAAGTTCTACAAATACTACGTTCGGTGGCCAAATTCAACCCAAACACAGGGTGGGAACTTCTAATACCACCGGACACGGCCTTCGAAGCGAGATATCCAGATGTGATTCAAAGGCAAAACCTATATTGGGAAGCTAGACAACGACAGTTCAATGAAATGCTGATCGGTGAAAACATGCCCAAACGACAAAGGAAGAAGTCTCAGAGGGATTCAGTCAGTTCTGACACAATGATGAGTCCGAAACCTCGTAATAATAGTGTTAGTGAAGACGACAGTGATAGGAAACGGCATAAAAACAAATCGGCAACGGGAAGTGGTAAACGGACTAGAAATGTCAGCTCAAGTAGTGGCCAAGATGCGACGTGATTGATAATTTTAGTTAGGTTATCAAATTATTTATACTATCATGTATCTTCCGATTGTGTTTACTGCCATATGAACTGCACTTTTGTATGTATGTTGTGTAACAGTGGTCTAACTTTGTATGAAATTTAGAAAAAAATAGTGAACCAAAAAAAAGCACTGTTTTTCTCACCTTTTGTATCTGTATTTACAAAATTCATGAAAGTTATTCAGATGTGGTGTAAATGATAGTTTATTGTGATATTTTTAATGTTGGCAGAAATTTAAGTCGAGCATAGTTCTTGTTTTTGAGGTATGAGGAGCTAAGATTATTTAATTCATTTAATTTGAATTAACAGAAAAACAATGCCCAAATTGAAATTTTGTTAACTTTAAAATGTCATCATGATTACTTAGACCTATTTACATTACTTTTTCCAAATGTAATAAAATGTAGCATAATTACTTAGCTTTTATGAGGCAGTATTTTATACATACGTTGATGTAATGGCAAATAATTAAGTCTCTGAATTTCTTCTTGCACATGCAAGTTTCTTCACGATATTTTCATTTGCCGTTGAGCATAAAATTAATTGTACTTTGAAATGCAACAACTTAGATCCCTCCAGAAAATTTCTGAAAACGTAGTATGCATTTTGCTGTTTTACATAGTTATTCCACTGTTCTTAAATAATTGTTTATTTTAATGACCTGTATATATGAACTTTTTTATTAAAAGAAATCTCAAAGAGTAAGTTTATGCAAAAAACCAGTATGTAAGTTTTACTCATGTAATTTATATAAGACACCTTTGTAACCTGGTATCAATTGCATAAGTAACCTTACGAAAGCAGTTTAAAAAAAAAGTCATTTATAGTAAATTTTTTTCAGGTGTAAAACCAGTGATAAACAATTTTGTAAATCTTATGAAAATCTGTGGGCAAAATATACAAGTGTAATTCTGGCCTTAAATAAAGTACTTAATATCAACATCAAAAATAAAATGTAAGAGCAAATATATAAGCAAATTATATTTCCTATACGTTCCGCTAGCATCGCCTTACAAGTACTAAAACAAAGAACGAAAACATGTAACTTCGTCACTTACACTCGGACGACAGTAAGGCCAGAATTACATTTGTAAGTTTTACTCCCGAGAGTGATATAAAAATAACACTAACCTAGCAACTGATACGTCGTAAGTAGTTACGAAAAGTGAATGTCATAATTGGATGCTGATAAGCAATAATGTGTCAACCAAAACTCAAATTCGGAGATACTGATGTATTCTGAAAATGCGTCATATATTTAATATATTAAGAAAAATAAAGTCATCTAAACAAAATAATTTAAAAAAAAGTATCTTCATTTAATGTTTCGAATTTCAAGTGTGTTCCATATTTTGCAATTTATAAAAAAAATGATAAAACATATATATATTTCTAAAAGTTATTATTAGATAAACCTTTCAAGGATACTAATCTCTTTTTAATTCATTATAACATTTATCAAAATAGAAAAGAAAAGATGGATATATATTTCTTCGAACAAATTAATTAAGAGTAGGTTTGACATCTTTAGACATCATTTCCTCAAAACGAATCTGTGTGGCTTGACATAGTATTGCTTGTCAGCGTCCAAATAAGGCGCTGACAGTAATTTCTTTCAGGTGTAAAGCAATGAGAAATAAGTTATGTAAATCTTTATAAAAGTCTGAGAGCAAAACTTGTAAGTGTAATTCTCGCTTTAGGACATATTTATCTCGAACTATCACACCTGTTATATACATTTAATTTCTCTGTTATCATTAATCTACTTTTTATAGTTCCTTCAGCATTATGTGCAGTTATTAATTGTGAAAATCATTTTAAAATCGTATGTTGTGACATTCGGTTTTAGTTTTGTAACGATGAACATTTTAAAGGACTCTCCATGATCTTGTAATTATATAGACAATTTAGGCTTTCTTGCGCTTGAATATGCTTAAAAGCTGTTTCGCGTACCCAACGTAGTATATACTGAATATTTTCCTAAAATATTTCGAATACTATATAGTGAAATAAAACTATATTAGTAAAGTAAAGCAACAGCCTCTAAATGTCCCACTGCTGAGCAAAGGTCTCCCCTTCTATTAAGGAGAAGGTTAAGAGCAATCCATCACGCTGCTCCGCTGCAGGTTGGCGAATATACATGCGTCAGAATTTCTTTCGGCATATGCAGGTTTCCTCACGATGTTTTCCTTTACGGGGTGAACTTAAACACAAATTTAGCACTTAAAAAGTCAGAAATGCTAGATGGGGTTTGATTGTTTTGGTTATCGGTTGAGATTGACGTCTTATCTCGGCTCTCTGAAAACTAAACTTTAAATAAATTTAAAAGACGATTTGCGATCGATCGACTTCGAAATTCGAACGCTAAATTATTTTTATAATTTCGAATTCTCGAACTTCAAAATTCTGAATGATGAAAATAATAAATATACCTACGCGATTTTACGTTTTCGTACAAAATTGTTTTATTTTAATGGGTGTTTTTCTTATAAGTTGTTCATAGAACGACTCATTTTGAAATACCGTTCACTAGAAATGTATCATGTCTATGTGATTGTAAGATGACTGGAGTTTCCTGATTTATGATATTGACTTTTATAAAATAAGTATTAAACATTTGCCTGCCTAAAGGTGGGAGTTATTATGATAAATAAATTATATGGAAATCGGGTAGTAAAATTTAGTATAATTTCTTTATTTTCATCATTATCACAACATTAACGCACAATGTCACTTTGCTTCGAGTTTTTTTCGTTGCGTTTTTTTTTATTCAATTAAAAAAAAATGTTAGTCATATTTTTTACACCACATTCCATTTACATTAAGCATAAAAAAATTAAAATGTATGGAATTCTAAATGGTTATATTTCTTATAGTCCCTAACACTACAATTTGTATTTTTTTAATTTTCGGAGAGATGTGCTACAAGAGTGTATGCTCAAATAGGCAACTTATTCTTGTACATTTAACCAAGCTCCATACTTTTTGGCTTTGTAGCTAGTACATACTTTATAGTGTTTTTAGATGTCAAACTCGAGACAATTTGGCATGCATAGACAATTGTTTATTAAAAAAATAAAACAAATAATCAAAAAACATTTTTTAAAAAATATTTAATGGCAATGATACTTTATAACTATACATATGGTACGTTCATAATATATGACGTTAAGAATTTGGATTTACAATTTTGACCAGCTCGTCAATTTTCTTATTAGCCCAAAGATACTTTGCCTGTAATACTCAGTCGCTAGCTGGTTGCTAGGCGACGTTGTCCAAACTGGACGACATTCTGGCTGACGAAATCCTGGGCTTATAACATATATTTATAAATTAAAATAATATAAATATCATTGTATTAAATGGAAATAATGTATATCGATTTTTATGCGATATGAATCAATACATTAATTCATTTAAAATAAAGAGACGTATGGCCTTTTAATGGTTAGTTTTATTGTGACAAATGTCTGTTTTAAAGCCTCTTGAAAGGATAATAAATTATCGACAAGAAAAATAACATAATCTAATTCATTCAATTTTTATGTATTTTCTACACAATCTAGTATTGGGCCGTAGTCTCAATTTTGTTAGACTGTTTTTCCAATTATTTTTAAAGATAGTTTAGAAAAGTTTTCTTAAGTAATTAGTTTCGCACCACTTAAATAGCGAAGGACTCTGTGAATGGACTGGACCTTCTTTATTTTATAAAAGCTGAAATTTTCTCACCGTATTCTCCCAACATAAAGAGGAAAAGATAGACTAATGGCTACTATGCAGTTTAGACCTTCGTGGTTTTGGAAGGTAACTGGCAGAAAAAGTGTATAAAATAACAACTTAAATCTACCAAAAGTATATAAGTAGCAGAACTCGAAACAAGAGGTAGCAATACTATCAGAAGGACTAATAAGTCTAGAGTGAGTTAACGTCAACTATTTCCCCATGGATGGCGTTATATTTTGTTCATACCTAATCTTAAAACGCAAACAGTACACTTTGCCAACTCACACAAGACTCTTTGGCAGATCTTTAACAGGACATGGTATCTATGTTTTCTGCTCAAGAAAAATAATTATATTGAATAGGAAATACATAAATAAATTAGCAACATAGGAAATTCGATGGTATTTATTATGGCTCATTACGATGAGGCGTAATAAAACTACTTAAGCGGTTTTGATTATTTCTTGTTATAGCGGCAATAATAGTACACATTCTGTGAAGATTTCAATTATCTACCTATTACAGTAGATACACAGCCAGTAAGACCTCTAACAAGAACCTGACAGGGCCAAAAAAGTACATTTAGAAAAAGAAAAACCAATAAATTTGAACATCCATTTAATCGTAACACGATTTGGTGCTAACAGCGAATACAACCACTATTGTATTTTATCCAGTGCGTTAACATTTAAAGCATAAAATTGTGAGAAACATTCAACATTATAAATTTCTGTTACTACACATAATTTAAATCTCAATTTATATATTTTTTAACTAAGTAAAAAGAGTAATTCATAAAATTCACCATAATAATGTTTTCTTCAGCACCCCTGTAATGACTATTTGTCCGATACGTGTATAATTAAAAATCATATAATGAAAGTCATATAAATTAAAAGCCTTTATCTTCTCTTGTAATTTTTTGTTAGGCGAAAATTACACTTGCAAGTTTTGCTATACAGATTTTCGTAACATTTACTTATTGTGCTTATTATTGCTTTTAATCCTGAAAGAATTTAGTGCCTTATTTTTAACACAGTTTCGTAAAGTTACCTAGGTAACTGTTACCAAGTTACATAGTTTTTTTTATCAATTATGAGAGTAAAACTTGCAAGTATAATTCTTGCCTTATTAAAACAACAATATTACAAAGCAATACCTTTCTTTTCCCCATGTATAAATACATATATAACCTCACATAGAAAAATAAATATATATAAACCTAAATAATTTTAAAAAGAAAAACTTAATTAACAAAAATTATAGCTTTAAATATTTATATGTTTAAATTTTAATCACAAATATAGTAAAACATAGAAAATTAGTTTTTATTTGCACTTCATGTCATCTAACAACTAATGAATACTTAAATTAAAACAAATGTTAAGAATAAGGAAATAGCACACTTGTATACATTGGGGACCGTTGTTACAGGTGGGCAGCAAGAATAAGAATAAAACATTAATACAACTTACCACTTTATGAGACAAGTTAAGTAATAACTCACCGGTCTAGTAAACTCTCAATTTGTAACTGCTCATTATTAAAAAAATGATTGATTTTACTACTTTTATTTAAATTTTTCTATCCAAAAATTGAAACTGTTGATTTTGGAAAAAAAATGGTTTGTATTATAGCATCATCAGTGTCACTAATAAGGATAAAAGTAAGGTATGTTTTTGTCCTTATTCCTGGTCGCCATCTTTTGAATGGGGACCGTTTAGACTTATAAGCTACACTACAGTTAAAAAAAACTTTGTTAAAATTCAAAGAAACAATATAATTGTAATAATAAAAGTAGTTAATTATATTAACGTTTCTTTGTTGTTTTTTGCTGTTGTCAAACAACAAAATAAAAAAAAGGTTATATAGGAGTTTCACAGGGTTCAATGTTAGGTCTTTTTTATTTCTTGTATACATCAATGGCATATTTAAAGTAATTCTTCTTAGTAAAAAAAGATAATCCAAAAGGCGTGCGTAAGTGATGCACCATTTCAACAAAGCATATGATTTATAAAAATAAATATTAAAGATTTATTTGCACGTATTATATTAAGTAATATCTATATTAGAAAGAAAGAACTAACATATTGATAAAATTATCAGTGAGCGTGAATAACAATGAAAGAGAACAACATAACATTAACAACTTCAATATTAGATCGTAAAGTAAAACTATTTAATTTTTTTAAAGATATTATGCACCTAGATATTTTATTTTATATTTTTAATCAGCGAATCTTACATATCGATTGCGACCTGAAATATTTCCTATCTTAAAATTTAAGCTATATATGTATTTCCTATCATTTACCATTCTAAAATGTTATTGTTATTATATTCTACTAAATATTTTGTTGATATAGATACTATATTTTAAAATATTAGTATATAGTACATTTTGAAATGGTAATTGATAGAAAATAGTACGAAATGCCATGAAAAGGTGTAAGCTTAAATTTAAAGATAGGCCATTTTGCCAGTTCAGTCGATATGCTATAATTTAATCGACTTTATATTTTAAAGCAGAAAAACAGCTATTTAATATTTTCAAACAACAATTAAGTCACAGATCTAATTTAGAGGCAACACAAATTACAAGTTAAATTACTAACTGAGATTTTTTAAAGCAATTTTGTTAAAATCATTAATATTAAACTTAATCCAATGATATTGCTAGCTTTGGTTGCTGAATTGCAGAAGTCAAGTTTACAATTGTCAGCGATGAGACCGAAGCGATTCTTGACGAAGGTGTAATTACAAAGGCCGACTCGGCATTCCTCCAAGTTTAATGGTCTCTCATTCTCCAGGAACAGTACTTGGTATTGGTCGTTGATTTGTAAATTGCTGTTCGGTGTGCATCTGAAATTGAAACGGTAAATTTTATACAAACGTCATTGATACATCATATTTTAGAGATATCAACTTCTTTCTATCATTTTATTTATCTGTCATCTAGTAGTACGAATTGGGAATCCGTTAGTTAGTTAATTTACTAAGGTAGGGCATAGGTATATAACATGGTGTTACAACTTAAATGGGCGGAGCGTTAACTAGAGCGGGTAAAACGGCGAGAGCTAGTTAGTTATAATAAAAAAAATATCACGTAATAATACATACTCAGTAGTATACTCGTAGTATAAAATAGTAGCCAAGTTAGCGTTAAAAGCCGAAATGGTAGAAGTGGCCTACTTGGGACTGCGCCACGGCGGTGTGGTAGTTGTTTTCCATCAATAGGATTTCATGTAAACCAATGTTTACAGACAATAATACATCACTTTGCTCGGATCTAGTATTATATAAGATATACTTACTGATTTGATATCGGTAAACAGGAACGTAGCAGAGAAAGAGAGAGAGGAACTGGACTTTATGCCATAAATTTACAATTGCACTAATGTTACACAATGCAGTCACTTGCCAGCCCATAAACCATATACCGGTAAAGAACCTATCTTATCAACGACCATTTCATCTTGCTGTAAAAGAGGAAATATCACTTAAGCACGTACTTGTAAAGAACAGCCGCGAAGTTGGCGTTGAAAGGCGATATGGTGGAAGTGGTCCACTTGCGGGACTGCGCCACGGCGGTGTGGTAGTTGTCTCCCGTGAGGGGGGCGGAGTCTCGCCGCGCTCCCATCGCTGCCAGCGTTAACAACAACATGGGAGCTTCTGTGAACCGGATACTCGCGCGAGGCTGTTGTGGTGTATCTGTGGAATTGTTTAGTTTTCACTATCGACACTTCAGAAGTGTTAAGAATAGATTGTATTTTGTCTGTGGTACCTCGTTTATTAGTTAGTTACTAATACAATATATTGCCAGTACTTAGTACATTACTCTTCCTCGGTCTTTTTCGGTAAACTAGAGACTAGAAAATAACATATCAAGAAGAAACTCTTCTGCCACTCTTGGGGATCTTTATTTGGTATTGCATTCGGATGTACCTCATTTGTAATAATCTACTTAAACCAAATATGTACGGAAGTGCCTGTTATATAATAGCTCGTATGAAGAAAGATATTGAGAAGAAATTTGGAGTGTGAACTAATTTTTGTTAAAAAAGAGTTTATTTTTACCTTTCTCAACGTGTATTTTGAAAAAGTCCATCATGTCTTTAACACCAGAACATCCAATCTGCTGATTCATAGGAGTACCATAGCCGTACTTGTAATAGGTTTCCAAGTCTTCTGCGTATTCTAAACGTTTGAGGTCATCTTTGGTAAATACCTTTAAAAAATATTTTTTGATTTAGACGTTTTGTTGGAATTCAGGGGTCGAATTTTGCAGCGAACTTATTTATTTATCAATTTGTATAGATTATAGATGCTCATTACGGTTTAAAAGACACAGTCTTTTTAATTTCATAGAGACAGATGGACAAAGAAGACTTATCATTTCTTCTATCGTTTAATAAAAGATTCATAGCAAGAGTACTTGGGGGCAGAGGAAGGCGGTTGATGGTTACAACATGTTTTTTTCTCTATATTTCAAAGAGAAGTAAGATTCTTAACTTTAGAAAACTCCGTGTAATTATATAGAGAGATAGTTTAATTATCAAAATACCTATTTATACTATTATAAGGTTTGTTCTCTTTATACTTACAGAGCACCACGGTGAGAGCTGCGAAACATCCCACGCTTTGTTGTAACGGCACATATCGTACAAATGTTTCACCATCTCTTTCTGAATGTCATAGTTGAAGCCCAAACGCAACGAAATGTTGGTGACCATCTAAAAGACAGAAATATTTTTGATTTGTAAATTATTTTTGAATTTGGAATTAAATTCAAGTTTATTTAATCTTAATATTAGTGGAATATATTTGAATAAAATTGTTGTTCTTTTTTTATTTGAATTTTCCAAGTACTTTTAAGTTTTCAAGGGCACCACCTGTGTGGATGTTAAAATGTACATTTTCCCAAAAAACAAATGAAAAAAAAATTGTAGTTGTACTGTGAATATGAAAAGCTAAAAGTTTATTAAAAATATAAGAAAATTTGGGACTCGTTTTCATGTTTTACTGACATTCTCACTACAAAATGTGTTAATGTGTTTCACCACATTTATATTTTAACAATTTGCAAAATTTTTGTATTATTGGAATATGATTGAGAAGTGAAGGAGATCGAATCATAGGGGTCGGTAGGGCAAAATTTGTATACCCTACCGGCGGCAATTCTGTCGCTGGAAAATATTCAATTACCTCTTTGTATTCTTGCTTGGATTCAAATGTGCGCAATTGTGTTAGAGTATCATTATTTTCTTCAACGTTTCTGATCCACGAAGGGCAGAATTTATATGGCTGGAAAATATGACATTTTTAGTAGCTTATGATTTTTGTCGAAGATTGTTCTTCTTAGCATTTTACCCACTTAAACCAGGGCCTGTTTATTATTTTAGTCCAATTTTCGAATTGCAATCTCGATCTTCGACGCACTGCGGGAAGACCCATAAAAAACAAACAACCAGACTTAGGAATAAATATTTATACAAATTCAAATATCTAACCCGAATCTGCAATTGCCGGCAAGAACGACTACTCAACAAGAGTCGACAATTTTGATGTTTTGGACTTTAAGTATTTAGATGATAACATCGGATAATTACATTTATCCATTCCAAAATATCTATCCTGAGGGGAATAATCAGAATCGCGTGTCCGATTATCCTCCCCGACCGAGGTTTTTGAGGTGAATAAATGTAATCATCCGTAACATCTTACCCGAAGTAGTTTCTCATCGGTTTCCTTGTTAATATCGTATGCATCTTCTTGGGCTCTAAACAAACCTTCAGTGAAAGCTCGGAACGTAGTGCTTGAACGCTTATCGTCCACGAATTTGAACTGAAATATACATAATAAGGGAATATAAAATTTTTCTCTGCTCAAAGTATTAGAAGTTAGTAAAAGCTATGTGTCTACATATCTTTAAAATCAAAATAATTCGTAATCATAATCTCAGTATATTTTATTAATAATTATATTTATAATTATAACTAATTAGAAATTATGTTTGTTAGAAGTAATAAAAAATATGTTTTACATAATATTTCACTTACTAAGTAGTCATGATAGTTATCTGTCAATAATCCGGGGAATTTTTGCTTCCAAGCCTGTGCCATTTGTTGCATTGAAATATAACCGTCGCTGGTCAGGTCACCAGCAAAGGTGGCGTTCTGACGCGGGTTCCAGTCCCAATAGCCAAGCTTGTTCACATCTGACGTGCACATGCGAATCTATTGAAAGTAAAAACCTCAACTTCAGCAAGAGAATTTTATGAATTATTGTTTTGAATATGGTGGGAATATAGACTTATCTTTATATTGTCTTTGGCACTCTCTTGTCTATCATCCGTTAATATAATATAACCTAAGTACGCCCCGATCCTCTATTTAGGATAAATTACGAGTGACTACACAAAAAATCGAATAATTGATAATTATGTTCCAAAAGGATATATAATAAACAAATGTATTAAAAATAAATAAATTAGATTATAAATGCGTACAAAAAAAGAAACCGAAGCTTTTTTATAGCATTAATAATCTGGTAAAAAAAAATCTTTTTAATAAAAGTAAATTACAAAACAGAAGAAACACAACGCAAATGTGTTTTTAATGAGTATAACAACCATTTTGGTCCTTCTTTGGTCACGTATCGTAGTTATTGTTATATTTTTAATAACTTCCAACTTTTCAACATAGTCACGCGCGTAGTGCAAACTCAATAATTACGAGGGAAATTATTTGCATATTTTTATAAAGTAATGTATTAATGTAGTATTCACGTGGCTTACGTAATGCCTGATCTATGAGACGACGTATAAGCAAACCGGTGTTAAGAGTAATCTTATAGTAATGGGACTTGTTAAGAACTGGTTTTAATATTCATTAAGTATTGGTAAAATTATCGTTTGATCTGGAAGAATATCAATAATGCACGTGTGGCAGGTGTTTATGTGAATTTTGCAGAATTTGTCAATAGTATAATATACCTTATACCAATATATTGTTTTAAATAGCAGCGCAGCATAGATCCATCAGTAAAACGATGAATGTAAGGGTTTTACAAATAGCTTTCCTCTCAAAACTTAAGCGAGAATTACACTTATAAGTTTTGTTATCAGACTTTTATAAAGATTTACATAAGTTTTATAGTTATAGGAATTTACGATCAGTCTTTTATTTTTGAGATTTAAAAATTTCGTAAGGTTGCCGATGTAACTGTTACCAAGTTACAGAGTTGTTTTAATTACGAGAATAAAACTTACAATTGTATGTCTCACTTAAGATGTTCTTCTACGTAAACGACCGATTCAAGTACCATATAAAATTCCATTAGCGTTCGATGATTACGTTTTAACTTACGTTATGTGGTGCAAGCATTCTTGCCACCATTCCATACGGACGTGTTTTATGCCGTAATTATTATGTATTGTAAATATTTCAATAAACGTATATGCAGAGGCGTAACTATATCATCTGCGGCCCGTGGCAAATTCTTTGGATGGGGCCTCCAAGTAAAAATCGTCATTTTATAACTTCATTTTAATGAACCACTTAAGTAGTTACCCAAAACTATTAAGCATATTGTGCATTTTAAATATCTGATAAGTTTTATTTTTAAGAGCATAGATTTAAACATATTTATAATGAAATAAAAAACTATTTTTATTAAGATTTTTATGAATAAATTTTTTGGGGCCGGGCCCTCTCGGGTCCGGGGCTTGTGGCTTTTTGCCCCCTTTAGTTACGCCCCTGCGTATATGTATTATACTCACGTTGTTAAATTTCAAGTTTCTATAATTTGCAACGATGTTGTTTCTAAAATCGGTAAGTTTCTGAAGGTTTTCGATTTCATCCGGTTCCGGGTTGTGGGAACCGTGTCGGTGTAGCAACCAAATTGCAATGGGTTGACAACCTGCGAAGAAAATTGATGATAAGTTAGATTTTTATAAGGAATGCCATGTAACACAAAGACTATGTTTTTGAATGAATATATAACTCTTATAAAGTATATTATAACTAAAATGTTTATTAAGTACTCTAGTGTACGTTTTAATAGTTACCAAGTTTGGAAAGTGTGTAGGGAACAAAGACATCTTTATTCCATAAGTTACACCTTATAGATATTGTTGGCGAGATTTCCTAAAAGTTAACTAGAAGTTCCCAAAGTGCGCCGCGGCGCTTCGGTGGGCCGTAGAAAGTAAAGAGGAGCGCCGCGAATCGGTCGAAATCGGAATTCGGTTTATTTAATAATTCTAATATTTTTATAACGATATTAAAAACCTTAACGGTCAACCCTCTGACTATCCCTGACGTCCGTAAAAGTCACTGATGATCGAAAAATTGTACAAAAGATCTTAATTCAGAATTATAATTTATTAAAGCTGTCAATGTTAGCGTGATGGTCATTCCTTATGTATCAGCTATAAATCAAACCCTAAGTGCTGACCCCATTAGTTAAATGAACGATCGCCCTATTAATTAAGAGCCATCATGACCTTTATTATAGTAATTGCGTTATGCGTTATAGTTACACGGTCAACTATTGTTTTGTTTTTTAATAGCTTTTTGCGTATTTTAGAAGCGTCTTGTGTTAATTCTCGAAGATAATTTTTATCCTTTATTAGCCAGCGTTCTATATAAGCGAACGCGAAACGGCACGGTGCGGCGCGAAAATAACAAACGTTATCATCTATTTAAGTGACTTACGCGACATAAGAACGCGGTATGCGGTGCGACGCGGCGCGAAATGTAGCGAACACGGTCAGTTGGTTGAATATTTTTACGTGAATGAATTGCGGTGCCCTCGTTGTCTTTTGACATGACAGTGCAGGACGCTTCGTGGGCACGTAACCCAAACCACCGCGTCGTGCCGCATCGTTTTTGAAGCGCGTTTGCGGATCGCCTTCGTAAGACGTCGACTAAGGTTTTCACAACTGAATCTTTTAAACCTATTTGATAACAATACCTAACTTCGATAATAGTTTGAATCGTTGAAATACGTAGACTATTTTTCTAATTTTTTTGATTTAATATATACGCACGAGTGCAGTGAACTTGTTTTTAGGGTTTCGTAGTAAAAAACGGAACCCTTATAGTTTCGCCATGTCCGTCTGTCTGTCTGTCTGTCTGCGGCTTTGCTCCGAAACCCTTAATACCAGAAAGCTGTAATTCGGTATGAATATATGAATTACGCTGAGAAAGTCGTACAATAAAATCTTAAAAATATTTTTTTTCACGGTGTCTTCCCTATGTGTTAAGAGAGACCAAAAATTTTTTTCTCATTTATCCCATGTTGTGGGGTATCGTTAGATAGGTCTTTTAAAAATGTTATAGGTGTGGGAAAACCATTTTTCCGAACGACGAACTGTTTCCGAAATATTAAGCTTTGAAGTGTCAATTTTTCTTAGAGTCAAGTGTCCCCCCCCTCTACCCACTAAACTGCTGCGTCTAAAAATATGAAAAAATTCACGATAGTGGTACATATAATGAATTTAAAAGGAAAATTATCGCGGCTATGTGGGTTCTTATGGTTATCGAGTTATAGATGATCTAAGTAAAAATAAATATTTCACTTTTTAAAGCATCACATTATGTAAATATTAATAATTTTAAATTAATATATGAATTTAAATGAATAAACAAATAAATATTAAATAAGTTTAAATTAAAATAAAATATAAAATAAGGTATAAAACAATGTCTCAATAAAACATGTCGCGAGTGATTCTGAATCGCGCTTATGAAGTTTTCAACCAAATCTATGGAGATTTGGTTGAAAACTAGAACCCATGAAATCTATGGAGATTTCATAGGCGCTAATCAGGAAGGAAAATAATCGGCGCTCAGTATATTTTACAAGTGTTAGAATAATAAATAATCGACGAACATATAAAGTTCAAAATCGTTAGTATAATTCACATTCAAACATTCATTTTACATTAAAAATATTTTAGTCTCGAAATATAAAGAAAAATTAAAAATAATTTTATAATAATAAAAGGTTTAAAATTTTAAGTACGTTTGTATAAACTGACTTAAAAAAGGAAAGTCCCAGTTCGTCGTAAACTTTTTTACGAAAATAGGTACTCGAAGATTGCTTGACCGATCTTGACCATTCTGACAACTACGGAACCCTACATTGTGCGTGACCCGACACGCACTTAGCTGATTTATTGAATACATTTGTGGTACTCTTCCTAATTATCTTCTTTTTATTTAATAAGGAGGCGATTGTTGTTGCTGTGGGTATATATTTTTTAATAAATGTAAGTCTTGAAAAAACAAAATATGTAGGAATTAGGCGGCGCTTCAAACTATAAATCTAGGAAGGTCAATTAGGTATTCTACTTAATTTATAGTGATTGAAGTTAGTGTGTACGATTTTTTTAATCATTGCCAAACATGAGTATTGATTTTGCTCAGTCGCTTACAGTCACAAATAAAGACGCAAAATTAGATACTTATTAGAATATTTTAAAATACGAAATATTAAATTTTGGGATTTATGTAAAACATGCATATCTCTCTTATGTGTTATTAGTGTTCCATAGGAACCTTTTGTATATGTTCAAGTATTTGATATATATGTATATGTATGTATCTGTAAATGTGTATGTTTGTATGTAATTTAATATGTGTATATAAAGGTAAATCGCTTTATGCATCTACTCAACGCTTTTTTTTGCACGCCCTAAAGTTGGCTGGGAGATAAGGCTCGTCTTTTGCTCAATATATTTTAAATAGGTGCGCAATAATCAAATAAATTTTAATATTCTTACTACTAAAAGTAGTTTCAACGGAAATTTATTTTGTATTTGGTAAATTTAAAACATAAACAAAATAAAACATAAAATAAGATGACCACGACAATAGAAAACCCAACTCACTGAGATGGACACTATCTTTGTATTGATTTCTCTAGACGAGTCTCCAATATTAGTTTCTAAGCTAATATCAGGGAAGGGTGACTATTCATGTGTGGTTAACTAAACTAGGTCGTGCTCAATGTTCCACAATTATCAGCAGAAAAGCTATTCTTATAGTTCAAAAGAGAACTAAAACGAACCGAATGCAGTTGCAGCCAAGGGCGGATCTAGCTTCGGCGCCAGGGGTCACCTAGTTGTGGTCAAGTCACAAGAAGTAATAATTTAAGTTTGATAATAATCGATACAGGTAAAAAGTTATCACTTATTCTACTTCTATGGGTATGTTTTTATGGACGTGGAGAAGTGCCAGTCCGGTTAAACGTTCAATCATACAAATTATCTTAAATTAATTAAATATTAAAGGTTCTTGCATAAAATCTATATTGTGTCAAAAAATATAAAAATCATGTAAATCGTCATCATATTTAACAATTATAATTAGTGCTCTACCTAGGCCTTGGACCCAGCCCAGGAGGGGGTCATGACCCCCATGAAAGGGGAAAAGGCAAACAACCAGGCAGGTCACCTGATTTAAAGTGGTTACCGCTGCGAATTAACGTTCGTATGACCAGAAAATTAATGTATGACCGGCTCAAAAATTTAACTGAAAAATGAAATGAAATGAAAAAATTTAGCTAAAACGTTATTAGAAGTTCGTATATTTAGAAGTTCCCGTAATACTACCATTGAAATATTAGTCATGTCTTCTCTAAACTATGTCTAGTCAACTTTATTATTAATCTCCACGATTGGTCATTACTTATGAATTTTTTTTAATGTTAGTAAGTATAAAATTATTATATGAATAAAGTAATTTTCCTATGTTTTAACTCGTCACTCTATACTTATATTAGGTATAGTTCTTAAAAAGCATTTCGTCTAGATTCGCTGGCTTATTATTAATTTTACCTAGAAAATTTTCTATAACTTTAATTTTTTTTTCCGTCCATTATTTGAATATTATTTCTTTTTGTTTTAATAAATCTAAAAAAAAATAAACAAAGAAGTAAATAAATGTCGATTTAGGGTAATTGCAAACATATTATTTGAAGTTCTATGACCTAACTCTAATAGAATGTTCTGTTTAAATAACGGAACGCTAATTGAACACACAAACAGACAGTCTCATGTTAATTTTGTTACACTTCTGATCTATTGATGTGTTAATTTATTGAATCATACAAACTACAGTAGTTTTCGTATATAAAAGAAATGTAGAAATACCTAGAACGTTTGTTGCATTTAGGTAACATATATATCAGTTTTATGTTTTTTCTAGGCCCCTCTTTATTGGAGGCCATGAGCACATAGGATAATGGGACCCTTTTGACAGAGGACTATTTTGTTAAAGTAGGTATAAACATTAAATTGGCAAAAATTCTAGATTTATGCATCTGTCACATTTAATGAATAGATAATTATATACATAATATCATATTTCAGAAAAGTGACTCTTTTAGAATTCACGGAAAATCTTTAATGATTGAAGATGGATCCTTTTAAATCTAAGAAAGGTCAAATCATCAATTACTTCTTTATAATCTAGCAAGAAATCATGCCTCATTGAACGCAGGGCCTGGACACTTGTCCAGAGTGCCCAGTGGAAAAAAGGGGCCTGATTCCATCATATTATTAAGTGGCCACACTATTGATCTTTTTATTAAGTGGTCACACTATTGATGTTTTGTAACTAAAGATATGCTAATACTATTTGACGTTAAAAATCTGTAAGTACCCATTTTCTTTGACAAGCTCGTCAATTTGTTGGTCTAAACATACTCTCGCCTGTCATACTTAGTCGCTAGTTGGTTGCTAGATAATGTTTTTAAAAGTGCTCGGCTTTTTAATACCAAAATCCTTGTAACGTATCTATAGTTATTTAATATCATTGGGCCATCGTTTCAGCTCGAGTATATGATATTGCTAGAATATCATACGCGTCATCTAAATCTGAAACCTTAATTAGATGATATGTTAGGAATTCCGAAGTGTTTTTTATTTAATCGTAAATGCTAAGTTTTCACAGCAGATGATGGGTTATTTTTTTGATCGCATGTACTCGTATGTATCTAAGTTATGTACATATGCCTATGCATATATAAGTTTGATTCTTTGGTAGGCTCTACAATCTAAATCGTTTCGCGGATTTCAACATATGAAATATAATTAAATCTGTCTCAATTGTGAGAGTGATATTAGTAACATAAATATTTCCAAAAATTTCCATGGGAACGGAAATAACGCGGGAAACACCATTCTCCAACACTATCTATCCAATTTCAAAACTTTTTTTAACGATGAAAAGTTACATAATAAGTGAATATTTGTTATAGCTTTGTTGGGCAGTCGAGTTTTTAATTTTTATAAGTCTTGTTGCCATTATTTAGTATCTAGGCAGTTTATTTTTTGACACACGTAATTTCATGTTTCGTGTTTTTTTAACTGTGAGCTATTTATTGGTAAATATTTCAGTTAATCCTTTACATTTATGATTCAGTATTTTTTTCTTTACGGTTAGTCAATGAGAACCAAAGTCAGACCACATTCTGCGTCGCTCGGCTGCACGAAAAAGGAGAAATAAGATTTTATCAGCCGGTATTGCAAATATCTAACCTATAAAGTACGTTACGCGTAAACACAGATCAAGCAACGTCCATTAAATTCTCGTTAACGAGTATTATTTCAAGGTATTTTTAAAGTTTCTTTATTATTTTAAGGTATAATTTTTAACGTAAAGGAATAGTGAAAATTTATTGTATGTTTCTAATCGAATTTCGCAAATCAAAATGAAAGATTTTATAATTTAAAATTAAGATTTATATTTCCTTTAAGTTGTATATATTTCAGATTGTAAACATGTTAATTTTTAATCTAATAACTCATTTTTTGTAAGGTGAGGATTGCACTTGTAAGTTTTGCACTCGTAAATTGTACAAGACAACTCTGTTTCTTGGTAAAAGCTACATAGATACGGTTACGAAAGCTGTAATTGTCAAAAAAGTCACTGACAGGATAATTGCAGGCTTAATAACAATGATAAACAATTTACGTAAATCTTATGAAAATCTATAAGAAAAACTTACTAGGGTAATTCTCGGCTACAATATGACATTACAATGAGTTTTAATTATTACAATAACCTTTTTTAACTCTTCTATTAAACTCGCTGTTCTGAGGTAAACCACAGTTAGCGTTATCTGAACTGTATCTTGAGGTTTTGCTGAAGGTATACAATCATGAGACGATTAAACTTTTTATGAATTATAAAATGCTGAGATAATGTAATAATTTAATGCACTCTTACATACACACTTTATAGGTAGATGCGAGTAATAACAAACGCAATAAGATTTTATATTTTTTATACGTACCTACACATAAAGAGATTCAACTGGGCATATCTTGGACTTTTCCCAGCCTTAGCAGAATCAATACTCCAAAGTAAAAAACTGATTTTTTTATAATAAAAAAAAAGCTTTTTTTATTAAAACTTTGGATCTTGTAAGCTTTTACAGTATAGGCATTATTTATGATAAGAATAAAAAAAACTATTTTTTTACTTTTAAATATCGATTCTGGTAAAATGTCCAACACATGCCTAGTGGAAACTCTGTACGTTTCAAAATAAGGCTCCATTTAGATATGTAATTATTTAGGATATGCTTTATAAAACCTGCTAATAGTAACAATACTAATAGTAATAATACGAATTGATTAAATTTATTATAATTATTTATTCCAGTTCATTATGTAATTCAAAAATAAGCGGAAATTTTTGTGATGAGTTTAAAGTAAATAATGTAATATTATTAAATGTTATATTAGGTATATACAATGTATATACAAACGTGCTTCTGAATCATTTGTTATGTAATACGTTAGATGCAGTTTGGAATTTTTAGCTATAATGGAAAAATGTAGGAAGAAAATGCTATGGTTCATAAAATTTTTAAATTGCATTTATTCAGTGTTTGCCTAATAACTGGAGAATTTACCAGACGGTAGAATAGGCTGAAGTCTAGGGCGGTGGATTTTCGAGGCGACCAATTTTTAAAAAAGACCCCTTTTTATGTGTTATAAAAATTCTCACTCCAAAAAAAATCGTATTTATGTAACCAAATTTTATTAGGTCCACACAATATTCGACGATGTGTTTTACCATCATCATATATATTTTTTACAAAGGGCGTAGTCGTGTTTGGTTACGATGCGGGAAAGGTTTATATGTATTATGGCAAAACTAGGCTATCAAATCGTAGAGGTTAGTAGAGGCGGCATTTTGAATATCCTACTGTCGCGAAAGAATCACGCCCTAATAAAATCTCATGGCCTTGTGTCAGGGGTCCGGTAAAACATACAACTCTAACACAAAAACCCAGACCACGGCAAACATCCGTATGGCCAATACTGACGTTTGCCGTGAGCGGGGCACGAACCCTCGACCGTTAGCGCTTCAGTCAGTTGCAGTAACCACTGCACCAATGTGTTTTTCAAAAAATCGCCTACAGGCAGGCAAAAGCACTTGACACAAACGGATTACAGATCAAAAATTATTAGGTAACTTGCGCAGCGCCTATGTATCAGAGAAACTCATGGAGGTTGTTACTTTAATAAAGATGAAAACAGCACCGCTAAATGGACACTATTTGTAAATTGTCTCCAAGTAGGTCGAGAAAGGCAAAGAAAAGACTACCGCTAAGTAAATTCAATAATGACGAATCACAAAAGATTTACTATTTTTGCGGAGGACCGTAGTCACGAAAGCTAAACTTGATTGCAGGAAATAAATCAACTGCATTTCACTTTTTTCGCTTACGTCGTCTAATGCATTCTCCGGCCAGGCTTTTATTTATACCTGTCCCGGCTTCGTACGGGTGTACAAAGTTCTTGTAAAATTTTTTACTTTCATTTATGTTTTTTTATTGTACTATTTTGCTATTTTAGTCGGGATCCCTAATTATTTCTAGCATTAATAATATGGTGAAAGAATTTTTGAAATCAGCCAATTCGTTTTTGAGTTTATTCATTATTAACACAAAAATACAAATCTTTTCTCTTTATAATATTAGTGTAGAAAACCGCTTTGTAACCACCAAAGTGGTAATATGTCTTAACTTAATATATTATGATTTAATCAATGACTAATAAATTATTATGAATGTTTTGGGGTATTCAGCATTAATGAACTATCATTAGCATCGTATTTCTTGTTTTGGCAGATTCGAATTAATTGCATTGATACAATTAACAACTTTACAATGATCTATTAATTTATACAAAGGTTATACCAAAAATAACTTCATTCAAAGAACATAAAGCATCTTTATATAAATGTGAATTACAAAAAATGGCTAGTAGAGAAGCATAAGCAATGAGCTTTGAAGGTCTTGACGAAGTTATGAAGGCCTCGACCATGTTATCTAGTGATTGATGAATTCATTTGTAGTTAGACAAAATGTATGAATGACTGACTGTATGAATGAATGGCTTGATGATTTTATATTGGTACAACTAAAAGCCACAAATCAAAGAATTAAATTTAATGAATTTATAATCGCAATTTCAATTCCCCAATGATGTTTATGATAATTAAGTAAAGTAAAAATTACTCTACTATTCATTTGAGACTGTCTATTTAATGATAGTAAACAGCGCGACGTTAAAATATTTCTTATAACGTCTCGCTGTTTACCTTTTGGTCTTTATCAGTTGTTAGTAAGTAATATTTTGCATTGCAATGGAAATGTAAAAGATATTTTCCGTAATACGCTTCAATGTCATGTGCTAACCTACGTTGTTATGTAATTAAATTGGTTGACTCATCCTACATACGGAATACATGAACACAAATACTGCAAGTATTGTGTGCTTTACCCACATCATCTCTCAATCTCTCAACTCAGCTTATAAGTAAAGTGAACTAAATCTATTAAATTATTTAATAAAGTCTTATGACAGACTGTTAGATACCACATAAGGCTAAGCCGATAGGTCAGGCTGAATGTTGCGCAAAGTGTATACAAGAGTTTTTTTAAACAAAATGGAAACTGAGTTCATAAGTGTTAAGTTATCTCTGGGGTTCTAGTCACTAGTTTACTTGTAACTATGAATATAGTTGTGAGAGTGAAGACAAGCGATCTATACTAGAGAGAGGGAGGGTGCGTATTGTCGATATATAATAATAACTAACTGATCAACGAGCGAAACTAGACAAAATACAGTATTATTAACTTTTATGATATATTCCTAATAAATAAAAAAACACAATATGTAATTTCGTTTACTTGAACGGACATACTAATTCTACTTATTTTGATTTTAATATTAAACGATTGCGCCGAATTTGATGGAAATTCTATGGGCCCATGAGAGATTATACACATTCAAACGAAAAAAGAATTAACAAAATCGTCTTTCGAGTAATCGGTGAATATACATAAAAAAAAGTCTCTGACGAATTGAGAACCTCCTACTTTTTTGTGAAAAAGATTAAAAATAGTAAGTGTCATTTACAGTTGGGCAGGATTTTTGAAAATTGATCCATATGAGCGTAAATTATAGGATGATAGTTTGTATGGAATTTGGTACCGATAGTTTGCCGAAGCATACAAGTTAATGTGTCACGAATTATATGTCATTTTTAATTTTAATATTAATTTGCTAAAGTGTGGGTTTTCATAATGAAAATTAAATCTATAATATCTACATTAATAGTAAATTCTGGAACCGATAAAGATATTTTAAAAACTGTACCATTGCAAGAATTTCCAATTTTATTCCCAAAGCAATGGTTATATTCAGGAGCATCCTTAACCTATTCGAGGCTCTGAGCATAATAGAAAATGGGGTCACTAATGACTTTGATAGAGGACTATTTTGTTGAAATAGGTATAAAGAGTAAATAGACAAAATTATTGATTTATTTAACTGTTATGTTTATTACTTTAATATCACAATGAAATTAATATTCACGTAGAGGTATCTTTCTAATTTTAAGAGAGGCATTCATCAATCACGTTTCCATAATCTGATGGGAATTATAGGGCCCTCATCCACCGCGGGGCCCCGGGCAAATGCCCAAAAGGAAAGAGGGGCCTGGTTACATTTAATGTATATATGCGTATCATTTTAAAAGTATATATATTAACGTCAGTGAAAGCACGAGCAAAAGCTAGTAGCTTTCACAAAAGATTGACAATAAAATAACTTATTAAAGTAACCTCTGTGAAAAAAAACTAATGGAAAAAATATTAAAATCCATTCAATTGTTTCCGTGTGCCGCGTGCATGGACAGACAGAGAATGCTTACAAATTATTTACGTGTCTTTGACCCCTGTAACAATGATAATGTCCACAGCTATACCAAAATGTCCACAGCTATACCAAAAATATTTTATTTACAGATACCATACAGTTTAACTTTATTACATTACTAGTTGTCCCTTTCGTTTATGGTTACTGCTTACCTCCTATAAGTCGTAGCGTGATGTAATATAGCCTATAGCCTTCCTCAATGAATAAATTATCTAACACAATTTATCTCCTATTTGTCCCTGATATTAGCGCGTTCAAACAAACAAACTCTTCAGCTCTTATAATATTAGTATAGATGTATATCGTCTATATTTCTATTTGAAACTAATATTTGGGTGCCGTTTCGTTCGCGTGGGGTTTATTTTTAGATAAGGTAAGGTAGGATAAAGTAGGTAAGTATCGAATTGGTCTAGTGGTTAGAATGGTTGCGGGTTCAAACCGCGGCTTAAGCTCAAACGTTCTCCTTAATAAGAGAGGAGGATTTAAACTACTTTAAAATCAAATAATATAACTTCCCGTCTCGATCTTTAATGGTGATAGGAGGGCTGGAGCATTCCTCGTCCAGAATTTCGAAATTGCGATTCAAAGGGGAATGCTCCTATTGCTAGCGTTCTTGCCGTCATTCCGCGCGAATAAGATTTTTACTATAGGTTTTATGCATTTATTTACTTAATTGAATTTCTGTATTATTATATATAATAAAAATTTATTTTCTCATAATATAATAATGTATAATCATAATAATGTTATACATTATACATCATATAATTATAAAAATAATAATTGTTGTAAACCGTAATAGACAGGGAGAAAAATTGCTTTCGCGTTTATGATGCTATTATGGGTTATGAAAGTATAAATATTTTGGTATAATTCTCAAGTCATGTCATTTCCGTCTTAAGCGCGAATGTAAATGACGCCCATATCAGAAATATAATTCCCATGCACAGTTCGTTCAAGGTTAAAACATCTATGTCGTGAACAGTGCAAGGAGAATAATAAACATGTTTGGAATAGGTGATTAACTTAAGTTATTACTTGATATTTATGTATATTGTATAACAGAACATGACGGAAATGCATTTGAGTGTGTGCATATTGATGTTTTGGTGTCATTATTAGTTTTGTAAGACATTACTTATGAAGCTTCTTCTTTACTTAAAACTAGCTTGCTTCGCCTCAGTGATATGTTGGTAAAAAGTAGCCTATGTGTTATTATGATGTTTTTATTATATTACTACAAAGTTTTATCAAAATCTGTTATGAACTTTTTCCTGAAAGAGGAACAAACATCCGTCCATCCAAACATCGAAACATCGCAACATTTATACAACGAAACATTCTTACAAACTTTCGCATTTACAATAATAGTAGGATGATATTATTTTAATTTTTGATTTTGATCTATAGTGGGTAATTTTGTCCATGCGTATGTAATATATAATAGTAATAGCCTTTAGGACTTCGACTTTTTAATCATATAATATAAAGCGGCTTATTTACTGTGTAACAAAAAAAAGTATAAATATCATATTATTCGCTACGCTAAATTCTCGTGGTTATGTCCTTATTCTGTGTCCTAAAGACTCAATTTTAGGAATCCTTCGAAAAGGAAGTTATTTAAACAGAAAATATTTAACTATGTAATAGGCATGTACGTATTAATACACACGTAAAAAACACACAAAAATATGTTATAATGTATGAATTTTTTGTAAACCGGACGAAAGGATGTAATATTTGTAGTTAGTTACATATGGTCCGATGACCTTCAGTTATTTTCATCATGGTGTCTATGGGGCTCGTTAACTTGCATCACCGTCACCTCGTTACCTTGTTGCGTCAATAAACTATTGGACATTGTCCAAAATTAATGTTAATAGAACTGATATATTACGTAATTTAATGGTAGTTTATAAAACTTGGTTCAGATATTCCTATGGTTATCCTGGATGACCGACCTTTGGTAAATCGTAATTTTTATTAATAATATTTAGATACGAATAACATACTAATGAAATATGAACAATATTTTTCGAACTTGAAATTCTTTTTCTAAAAATGAAACTTAGCTTAGATCGACTAAACTTCCCTTAAATCCGCCGCATACCTACTAGATACATAAATACAAAAATTGTTCGTTTAACGGTATTTTAGTATGAACATCCACATTTTAGACATTTTCTTACAGGTTCTATTGAAATTGTTTATTAATTTTGAACATCACTTAGTATTGAAATAAAACTATTTTAAACGGATTTAAATCGCGTATATTAATTATTTTTATCATCCCGACGTTTCGAGCACTTTGCCCGTCTTGCGTCTTGTTTTGCAGTCTATCCGTGACCACGAACGCTGCAAAGTGCTCGAAACGTCGGGATGATAAAAATAATTAATATACGCGATTTAAATCCGTTTAAAATAGTTTTATTTCAATGAATAATAATCGCGAAAATCTAAGATCACTTAGTATGTTACCTATAGCAAATGTGCCAAATTATTTTTTTAGGAAAGAAACATTTGATCTGATTTACCTAAACGAATGAAGAATCGTAAATTTTCTGTAAAATAAAAATTATTTTGCGCTGTTCACTGAATTAAAACGAAGACTAAGTGAATTTGGGTGTACCTATATGAGTGAATTTATTTAAGTGTGCTTGTGTTTGTCTTCTAAGTTTATTTTACGATCTGCAGTACATACAAAAAAATTAAAATCTGAATAACAAGACATTCTTGCGAGGTCGTTGAATTTGAATTGTTATTTTAGACAATTCGCTACATATTGAAACCGAATATTTAGACATTAATGCTTCGATAAGTAGGTATCTACACTTTAATAGATTTAGTGTGTAACAAGCTGGTTAATTGTAAAAGATTTTATCTCAAACATGAAATATTTGCATTCGCGTTAACATAAAGAATAGATTATATGCAGATTATGTATTTAAATGAGTTAAAATAAATATAGAAAATAAACGTACATATTGATTGAACATATTTAAATTTTTAATTATAACATCAACGTTACATTATAACGTTGATCATGGCTTACATATTATGTAAGTCATGATTTAATTTATATTATAAATAAGAAAGTACATCTTAGTTTATTTAAATAATTGAAATAAAAAAACTTACCAGGCACATCGTGAGCTTTGTTGAATGGAATGCCTTGGTTAGAAAACGTATATGCAGTTTTGGTCCCAAACAGCAAATAAGGATAGTCCTCAGTAGAATAGCAGGTCTCCTGACAGAACGCTAGGGTGGCGAACACCAGAACGCCTAGTAACGCTAGCCGCATCTTTGCTATCCTGTAAATATTTGTCTTATTGTAGGTAGGTTGCCTGGCGCGTAGTCAAATATCACGAGGAAAGGCTGCCTCCCGTTTACGAGTTTTGGTATATTGCATGAGGAACAACGCCACAAAGAGTGAAATTATGAAGTTAGTCACAAACATAGATTGGTGAATACAATTGTCTCAATATTTTAAAGGAATGTCGATATATCAAAAAAATCAAAATCAAATATATTTTCAAATAATCATTTAAATAACACATGGATGGTTGTACATATAATAAAGTGAATTATTCCACTGTAGGTATGAGGTTTTATAGTTTGAAAACGTTTAGATATCATCATAACGATATGGTTTTGTAAAAAGTGTGTTTTTTGTGTTACAATGAAAATTGTTGTCCAACAATGAGCTTATTTTTGGAATTATGCGCGTTTGTTTCATTTAGTACATTTTTGTCGGTTCAGATTATCGGATTAGTCATTTGTCGGATCAGTCACACATTTTTATTATATAAAAGTGTAACAAAACTAATACATTGACATTCTTCTAAAAAATTTATTGTTTTCTACTTTATAGAATAGAGGCAATTTTTATGTATAACCGAATTTAAATAGAGGATGTTTGAGATTTAGCTGTATTTTAACTAAAGTGATGTAACGACGTATTTTGAATTTTATAAATTCGTTTACATAGGTACCTATCAAATATTTTCAGAGGATAATTAATTATATTGATCGAGATTGTTTTGACGACAACAAATTTAAGGAATTTGTTGTTAGTATAGTAGATTGATAAATTCGATAAGTCGGTTAAATTTTTTACGAAAAACAGATAATTATTATAAAATTTTGTTTGTCCGAAAAATCTTTAAAGTTTTTAAAAAAATCTTCTTTTTGTTCCGTTTTTCCAATTAAATAATCTAAGGTGGAAATTACTTAAGTAGTGTTTATTTAAGAACTATTTAATAATTATTGTTCAATTAAATTAATGTAGTACATTATGTTATTTATTATTTCGTCAATATAATTATGTAGCTTTCAAATACAAAAAGTCCTAATTGATAAAAAAATTCAGTTGCATTCAAATGCTGATAAATATTTAATGTGTGCACAGATGTTCTACTGCCTAATAAATTAGTCACCGTTTATAAATACTTAGCAGTTTTTTTTTAATAAATTCCATTTTATTAAATATATTTAAATATTTTTTCTTTAATCATTTAAAAGTTTGTGCTCTTTATTTATTTTCCCTTGTCAATTATTATACAATTACATTACAGTAATTATCTATTTCTAATAAGCTTAAAAAAACTAGACTAATAAATAAAATACAATAGAAGAAACACGCAATTTTTCTCGAACAAAATCAAATGCGTCATCAAAACCAACATAGCCCTTATATTTCACAAACGAACTTTAAAAAAAATGTAAACACGACACTTCACATTAAAAAAAAAACAACAACACAAATACCTTTTTCGCGAGATTAAAATTTAGAATAGATTTATTTAATCTATGGTGCTAAAAGCGCGGGAAACGCGGCGTCTCCACAGCGATATAGCGAACGGACTGGGCTTGACTGGCCTTAAAGAAAATGAAACAGGCTTTGTACATGTGGAGTCTCTTGTACTATAAACTCGAACGTTGACAAAAAATGAATTGATGTCGTCATAATAATGAATGAAATCTACATTATTACGGTACATAATAACAGCAAAACGTGAAAAAATATTACGTAGACATTAAGTGGGTATAGTAAATTTAGTTTAATACATATAAGTAACGATCTGTTAGGATAATCAGTTTATTTTGTCTTTAATTTTTCATGTGCAATTCAAATTCCATGTTCGTAGCTTATTTTCATAATCATTTTATTCCGACTATGGTATAACTTATAGTAATATATTTTTTGTATGTACTTTTTGATATTCAAATGGAGAATATAGTTAAATAGTTTGCATTTTATTTTAAAGCTATGGATCAAGAATTTGTGTTTGGGATGTTACGTTTTTAGGGCTAAACATAGTAGTGGATAAAAAGCGCACAAAATTTTGCCAATCTGCCATTAGGTGTGAAACGGGTAGATGCAATAATTAGAAATCCCCCTGGCTTATATATATATAAAAAATACCCGGCTCACTTCGTACCGCTTCAGGCTTAATAAATCTTTTGTTTTATTCGGAGCGGAGGCAAATCCAACAAATCAATGATCATAAAAATCGGTCCAGCCGTTCTTGAGTTATATATGGTGTATATAACCTGACTGCTTTATAAACGTAAAGATAAAGATTTTATGTCTAGTATACATAATTTAAGATTGCAAGTGAATGTTAGAAGTAAAAGTCTCACTAGACAAAACTTCTGTCGTTAATGAACAATGAGATATTAACAATCCTTTAACTGCATACTTTTCGTGTAGGTATTTCAGTGATTACGCATAGGTGACATCATATTCCCAGAAGAAAAATAATATCGTATAAGATAATTCATAAACTAAGATGTTAAAGTTTTAGAGCCCTCTTAAACAAATGCCTTCGGAGTAATTTGATATTGAAATAGTCCAAAATAGAAGGAGATACTTTTTAATTCTTGACCAAAACGGAGTAGTTTTATTAGTTTCATGTGTGTATCTGTGTACAAATCTTTAGCATCCTCGCTACCTATGGTTTAATGAATGGTTTAATATTGATGTTTTTTTTTTTTAATTTATTTATTTTATTATTATTAAGTGTTTAAGTGTGGTGGAGGAAAGGTGCCTTTACATTTGAGGTTTTCGAATAAATGTTGATTTTGTCGACTTTATAAATTTAAAGCCAAGGCGTTCATATCTCGTACTAGAAAGCGCGATGTTGGCAGATTTCCGACCAATGGGACGTACGACATAAAGAGAGTGTCAGCAAGTCGCTGGCTCAAAGGGTTTTTCTCGAGACCTGCTTTTAAATCTATACTGAGTTAGAGCCTAGCTGTAGCCCCAACTACAGGTCTAATACGGGCAGGCTCGACCGGGGCAGCACCTCACTTTTAAAGAAGAGCGACGTGGTAGCTTATATAGCTACGTTTCGTTTTCGTGTAAGAGCTAGAAGCTTAACCTCGCCTTTTTCTTTTTATTTGATGTTTTTGGTGCTGCAAGTTTGCCTAATCATTTTCCAGCTGTTTATTAAAAAAAATATAAAATGCCAACAATTAATATCATGACGTATTTCTAAGATAATATGTCATGAATTATGTCAACAAAAATACGCAAAAGTCAATATTTCTCCAGTTCCCAAGTCACGGTGGTCACCATCATAACACCATCGTATAAGAAAATGAAGCAAACCGTTCAGTTGTTCGGTCTATTTTCCGCGTGATTGTCTTATATTTGCCATGAAATGGTAAATTATCGTGAGAATATTTTTTACTATGAACCTGTCCATTGTACCTTGCATTGAGATGTTTACATACAATGTAGAGACGATATATGTACTTGTAATACTGTTTCACCGATGTAAAACTGCAAGGAGTATCCATGTATTTTTACTATGATAAATAAAATATAAATAAATATTTTCCACAAAAATTTCAAGTATATTTAAATGTAATTTCTATTTTTTATAAATATTTTATTAGATATGTGTTTAAAACTTTCACGATTTTTTTAAATCGACCCCTGACATTTAAAAAGTTAGTCCCCTTACATATATTTATTTTTTTATATATAAGATATGGATTGAGCTCTAGACTCTTTATACCTCCTAAATAGGAGAGGAGGCCTTTGCCCAGCTGTGGGATAATAACAGATAATAATAAAGCGAATTTGTATGTGTGAAGTAAACTACGGAACGACTGAACCTGCTTTAAAATCATACTCCCCTTTTAAAGGTACATTATTCTGGATGACCATAGACTACGTTTTATGTATAGATGCGTATTATTTTAAAACAAAATTTACGTTAACGCGAGCGAACGCGCGAGTAAAATCTAGTTATTTACTAAAAACGAGAATGACGTTCAATGAACTGGCGGTATGACGAATGCATCTGTCTTTAAACACTGTCGTGACCCCGTTAGTGTCTTAGATATAGAAAGTAGGACACCATAAGCTCATTGTTGAACGAAATTTCTATGCAAGGCTTTTAATCGTTCTGATAAAGTTGTTTGTATTTCCGCGTTCAGGTGATAAGGTACTTTATGATGTAATTTTTCTAATGTTATCGAATAGGGTGTTTAAAGTTTATTCACATTTAATGAAATCGGGTGCAAATACAGTGCGGATGTATTTTGTATGATCAAATACGGGCTATAATCGTAACTTTGTTTAGTATCAATCAGGTTTTTTTCTATAAAATGTAAATTTGATTAGAACATACCACAGTTTTCATTTTACACATATGTAGGTAGTTAGAGATATACGTAATAACCAAGTATACGCACACAAGCATAATCAGGCAAATTAAGATTTTTTTAAAAGTTTGTTAAATACTTACGAATCTATATTTGTAAAGAAAAAACAGTTTCCTACTGAACACCTTGTCCTACTTGAATCCTTTTGCGTTTCATATATAGTCTATTTTTCTTTACTCGTCCTATTTGGTAATAATACCTGTGACATTATGTTTCATTATAAAAAAATATTCAGTGCAATCATCTTATAGATATTTTTTTTATGTCTAACTCTTATGTGTAGTTACAAGTACACCATATTTGTAGGGTAAATAAGACTAGTAAAGAAAAATAGACTATACCTAACCAGCTCCCATTTCCGAAACTTAATTTGTTACTATTTGTGAAAATGTTATTTATACCTAATTTATACTTATATTATAAAAATAAAGACTGATTATTTTTAAACGAGATACGAGTTAAGTTATAATCTCGAGATCCATCGGTCCGTTCGGAAGAAAATATTTTTGCGTTGGATAGACCGTTAGTCCGTGTTATTACATTTATTTAACTTCATAAATTTATATATATAGTATCTGCCCTTTGCTGTTTCACTCTCGTTTATGGTTATATACTTCGCTCTTGTGAGTCGTAGCGTGATGTAATATAGCCTATAGCTTTTCACAATAAACGGTCTATCAAACGCAAAAATAATTATTTAATCGGATCCATAGTTACAGAGATTACCCACTACTTACTAACGTTAATTTTAACTAATTAAATGTAAATTTTAAATCTTTATAATATTGGTATAGATAACTAAGACTTGAAAAAACCGACATTTAAATTAAAATATGCAATTTCATTTAATTGATGTCATTCCTGTTTCAGTTATTTTCATTTATATCTCCAACTACTTTCAAATAATCTTGATGAAATTTCTATGGTGGTGGTATAGTTATACATTTTTATCTAAAACAACCATCGATTAATAAACGACGGAGATCTGAAATGACAAACATTAAAAATGATACACACTATAAATTGCGAACCTTCCTTTTTTAAAGTCTGTTGAAAATAAAATTCAACTAAAATTACCGCAGACGATCCGGCGAGGCACCGTTAGTTTGCAATATAGAATGAATATTTCAAACATTCAGTGCCTTAGGTAACAAAATGTAAATGCAACGTCATACAATGCACTCTTACGTTCCATTATCATACAAGCCAATAACCCATAGCTGTTAACTTTTGTATGCAGCCTGCAAGCGACCTCAATTTTCATGTTCGCTGACCCAGCAACGCCCATATTGATACCACTTCTATTATACCGAGATGCGTTTAAATGATTTACAAGTTTTTATAACATAACCTTTTATAATGGCGGCAATTTGTAATTATAGTATTTTTAAGTTATATTGTTTTATTTTTATTATATTGAATTCAACTTTATACTTCACTAAGCTGTAGTTGTTCAAATTATAACAACTAGAAAAGAGCTAATAACTATTTACCGCCTGAAGATGTGTAACTGATAAATTATATTATTAAGAACAATCTTGATTACACTAGCTTTCAAGCAAAAAATCACATCAACATTTGTCGATTCGTTAGGGAGCTAAGCTGCCACAGACAGAGGGTTTTAGGGTCTAGGATTATTTAACAATCGTTATATGTTTTTTTTTTAAATTTTTCTTTACTGCTAAATACTCGTAATATCTTCCGTACAATATGTTATTTGTAATTATCGATGATATTATATAACTGAAGATACGTTATACGCTCATGGATTTTGCCTTGTGTTTTGTGTTGTGATTATAAATTACTTCAATAGAAATTTTTAATCGTTTTAATAAGTACACTAAAATGTCAACGATGTATGAATAATTTAGATCATTAATAATATCCAAGTTCGCCATTCCGTAATGCAGACAAGACGCCGCCGCTGCGCTGCCGTCAACTAAAAGTCAGCGAAAACGCAATGGGACTTGCATAATAAATCGTTGCTGATGCACGCGATCGTCGCCACAGTAGTTAGGTCGCCTGAACAATTCCGAATGTTTTATTTTTTCACAAATGGTCTGGGTACGGGGCCGTCCTTTAATCACGCGATATTTTTTAGTCACTTTTTAGACACCCCCCTCTTTCCCCATAATTTTGAAAATAAATACACGTGATATCTGACAAAACCCACCTAAAGCTATCCCCCTTGTGATATTTAGTGCTTTCTTATTCGGACCCCCCTCCCTCTTTAGGCCTCACGTGATTATTATTATTGTAATGTTTAATGTATATTTTAATCAATGTAAAATTTTAAGAGAGATTTTTTATTCTTTATTTTAATAAGTGCACACAGGATGTCCCGAATGTAAACTGCGAAAGCACTTTTGTGAAAATTATGTCACAGCTACAAATTTTCATCTTTCTCGGTTATTTACTGCTTCTTGTAATTGAATAGCTTATTAAATTTTTGTACTTGTATATGTATTTCAACAAAGATACGATAAGAATACATGTATACTACCTTTTTAATAAAAATATAATATAATATTTTTGTATAGTATAAAAATATTCTCATGTTTAATATTTGTTTATTATGTTGTTTATAATAGGTATAGTCCTAAAATATATTAAATTATGTAATACCATATCTTTTCATTAACAACTTCACTTAATGCCTTGCTCTACCAAGTCTACAATTCATTTGAAAATGGCGCTCTTTTTGACAACAGATTCAAAATTAACACATAAGTTTAATATTATTGTTTTTGTCTATGGTTTCTAATTATTTTGTTTTTCAACTCTAAATGTGAGTTAATCTAATTTTTAATTAAAAAATTTAACGTAACGTCTTTTAAATGTGTATATTTTTTATTTTAATACCAAATTATTGATAATTCAAATTAAATAACTCGAACGCAGGTGAAAGGTGGGAGGACATTTTGACAACATTCTTTTAATTTACGTCGCTGGTGTAGTCTATGGATTTAGTTCACTAATGGCGTGTCTTCCGGTAACACACGTTATAACGTCAAAATGGCAAAGAAAAAAGGCGATGAGAAAGTGAATCAAACACCTCAAAGTGATAATGAAGAGCAGAATTTTGACGAGGAGCCTAATTTTGACGATCCGGAAGGATTCGTGGATGATATAACCGATGAGGGTAGGTAATTCGACTCGCGAGGTTGTCCCGGCCATATGCGTCACCTATAACTTTTGACGATTTCATGAGTGTTTTTTCATATTTTCAAAGCAATGTTAATTCGTAGTGCTAAATATTGTTCGGGTTTCAACAAATTTCCTTCAAGAAATGTGGTGAAAAGTGATGACTTCATTAAAATTCATAACCTCACTTTGACGTTGCAGAACTGTTGGCAGACCTTTTGGAGCAGAAGCCAAAGGAATCGGACGGTTACGAGAATGTGATAATCGTGGACGGATGTCCGCAGGTCGGGCCCGAGCGCCTGGAAAAACTCCAGAGCGTTATAAACAAGATCTTTAGCAAATTCGGCAAGATCGTCAACGAGTATTACCCAACAACTGAGACTGGAGTCACGACTGGCTACATTTTCTTAGAGTACAGCAATCCTCAGAACGCCGCTGAAGCTGTACAAGCCACTAATAATTGTAAATTAGATAAACAACACACATTTTTAGTGAATCTGTTTACTGACTTCAAAAAGTGAGTATTAAATGTATTTTGCATCTATTTCCTTGTCCACGTGACTAAATTGTATTATTATTTTCTTACAGTTAGTCATTTTAATTTATAAGCTAGTACATTTAAACCAAATAACTATAAAAGTGTTTGCTACAAAAAACATGTTTAGGTATTTGCTTATATCAAAATTCATATTATTCACAATAGAAGCAAACATCTCTATCAAAACAACAAATTTGTATATTGCTTTTGGAAGCTCAAGTATTAATATTGAGTTCCTAAAATCTTATTCAGGTATGCAGACATTCCTAAAGAATGGGAGCCACCAGCGCCTCAGCCGTTCAAAGTGCAGTCAGACCTTCAATGGTACCTCATGGACCCTGATGCATATGATCAGTTCCTCGTGGGTATCGGTACTGGCGTGGCATTGCAAGTGTGGCAGAACACCCTGCCAGAACCGATAGTATTGCAAGAGAGACCGGTATGACTATATACATTGCATATTCCATAAATATAGTTCATAGCTTGAATATACAGTAATAATTAGTATAAAAATAACTTACAATTCATATTTATTTATTTAATTTCACTTTTGTTTTATTAAAAATATATATATATATTTTTTAAACAACTGTTGAGCCATGACATGTAGCTTTATCACTGTTGGATCACTTAAATTGGCTGTTGTTCAATTCTTAATCAACTTCCTTCTGACACTTATAACAAATATAATGTCATACAAATGTAAACAAATTAAAAACATGAGTCGAAGATGGTGATGTGAGGCATTTTACTGATTTTTCACAGTTTTATGCATGGAGTATATTCTGTGTACAAAATCAATTTTAAACATTAAAACAACCGCATTTGAGGCTATTTTAGATTTTATTTTTTAATAAACACATTCAATATGTTTTGTATAAATAAGCAAAACTTTGACCTCAATTTCTTGAAGTTAAAATTTTGTGACATATCAAATTCATCCATTTACGACTTCCTTTATTCAAAGATGTCAGGTAAAAAAATGCCTTTAAAGTAATAGAGCTCCTAATGATTACTTCCTTTAAGATTATTTATTATTTTCCTTTTATACTTGTGTATTTTTTTTCTTTAAATACTAAATTGCAATATAAAAACAGATCATTAAAAATTGTTATATAAAACATTCTAATTGATTCATTATGATTGGATTAACTAATCATCCTCTTGAATTATTTTGGTTTACATAACATTACTAGACTAAACTGTCTTCCAGTTTCATCCATGTAAGAGTTGAGCATAATGAATGTGAATTGTCTGTAGGGATGGATGGATGTTTGTTGCCATTTCTCATAAAAAACAAACTAAATAGATTCTGATGAAACTTTACAGTAATATAGTTTATAGGTCAGAATAACAAAAATTTCTCAACAAACAGGATATCTAATGCAAGACTATTTATTCAGACTGTAAATTCCAGAAATTACCTTTTTAAAAGAAAATCTTTAACTTTAAGACTATATAAATTATAAAAAAAATAAAATGATATACAAAATTATTGTCTATTTCAGAATTGGACTGAAACATATGCAGTATGGTCGCCTCTCGGTACATATTTAGCTACTTTCCATTGGCGGGGTGTGGCCCTCTGGGCTGGTCCAAAGTTCAGTCAGTTCCAAAAGTTCTACCACCCCGAGGCGAGATTTATATCTTTCTCACCATGTGAGAACTATATTGTTACTTTTTCACCGAATAGCGATAGAGGCGATGACAAGAAACTCATTATTTGGGATATTAGGTAATTATTTGAACTAATTTTTCACATGTGAAACAATGTAACACTGATTTCAGATTTACATATATGTGGTGAAAAGTCATTTATCAAATTTTGTATATAAGTACTATGGTTTTTTACATTTTGATGTTATAAAACAATGTTGGTTGTTTTATTAAAAATATAATAGCTTATATTAAATACCAAAAGTCTTCAATGATTTATTGTTTTATGACAATGAAGTGTTTCTTTTTTTTATCAAAAAAGAAATTCTTTTTTCACAATGAATAATGTTTTCATTAATTTTGTCTAATAGAACAGGACAAGAAAAACGTTCTTTCCCTCCACCGGACGAGTATGTAACCTGGCCAATTTTCCGCTGGAGTAAGGATGATCGTTTCTTTGCTCGTCTTGGCCCTGACATGCTTTCAGTCTACGAGACGCCGAGTTTCGGTCTGCTAGATAAGAAATCTATCAAAATACCTGGTATTAGGTAAGTAGTATATGTACATAAAGTATGTCTTTAACAGTGAAAGTTGATGCAAGATCGCGCCGTAAGTTTTTGACACCATTTAAAAGTTACAAAACTACTTTTTTGATTTACTTACAATTATTTTATTAACAATAAAAAATTGATGTTATTCATTTTAAAAAGTAGTACAATTAAAACCATGTATGTTTAATCTATATTGTAAAACTCTTTCAAAATAATTTGAAATTGTAATCTATATAGAAACAGGGAAAGAAGAGATAGAGAAGATAGTTTAGTATTGTTTTCTGCTCGATTTGCCATTCAATTTATTTTTTGTATTTAGTACCTATTGATGTTATTTAGTGTTATGAATAAAAAAATTTGAACAGTCCATAATGATCGAATTTCGACCATCGGGTGAATACTTATTATAATTGATGATTGTAGACTAACTATTATTGACTTGAAAATAATTTAAATTCTCAGGGACTTCTCTTGGTCGCCATCTGACAATATACTAGCATATTGGGTAGCAGAGGACAAGGATGTACCAGCCCGTGTAACACTCTTAGAACTCCCCAATCGTACTGAAATACGTTCTAAAAATCTCTTCTCTGTTGCTGACTGCAAAATCCATTGGCAAAAGAGTGGTGATTACCTCTGCGTCAAAGTAGACAGATACTCTAAAGTTAAGAAAGACAAAAACGAAATTAAATACTCGGGAATGTACTACAACTTTGAAATATTCCATATGAGAGAGAAGGAAATACCTGTTGATTCAGTGGAGATCAAGGAACCGATTCAAGCATTCGCATGGGAGCCTGTAGGATCTAAATTTTCCATTATTCATGGTGACGCTGCGAATAATTGTATTAGCTTCTATCAAGTGAATACAGGTCAAGCGCCGACATTGTTGAAGAAGTTTGAAAGGACGTTTAACCATTTGTTCTGGTCTCCGATGGGACAGTTCATTGTGTTGGCTAATCTCGGTCTCACTGGTGGTGCGTTGGCTTTCGTGGACACTAACGATTTTACCATCATGAATATTTCTGATCACTACCAGGTGCGTTGTTTTTTATTTATGATTTATTATTTTGTAATGATTTTGGTTATTGAAATTTTTAAAAACGAGCATTGATTGCTTTTTTATTTGTTAACAAGTTATAATGTAATGAAACTTAATAGAACTTTTATTGCCATATAAAATATAATTGATTTTAATGTTTTTTCTAGATGTCTGGAATAGAGTGGGATCCCACAGGTCGCTATGTAGTAACCGGTGTGTCGTCACTCAAGTGCAAGATGGACTGTGGTTACTATCTATGGTCCTTCCAAGGCAAGATCATTAGAAGGTAAATGCTTGTTATATTTTTATAATATTTTATCATTAATTTTTAAATTCAAAATCAAACTTACTTACATTTTTATAAGAACTGTATTGTTGTTTGAATCTTCATTTTATAATAAACAAATTTTATTTCTATATCATGAAATTCAAATACGAAATTTGTGTTACTTGACGTGAATTTGAGATGCGAAACACATACAAAGTTATTTGACAAAACTATTTTAAAAGAATTTAAAGTGCATATATCAAATATTTTTGTTTTGTTGTTTGTCGGTTAAAGAGAGACTGAGAATCAACATAAAATGGCCTGAATTATGCAGATTATGCTGCTATTTCTAAAAAATTAGTTTTGCTTTGCTCGGACTGTCACTTAGATATTTCTGTTGTTTCATATAATTGTGAAATTTAGGTATAATAGCTGAGAGTTTTGGTTTATTAAAAAAAGTAATAATCATGAACAAATCGCGATTTTTTTTATAAACAAAAAATATTATTATGTACCAATAAGTATGCCAGGGTTCAAATTTAAGGAAATTTTTATCATATTTTAATAAATTTTAATTTTAAATTAATTTTATAAAGCATTAAAGATAGTTATATATAAATGTTTTAAGTCTTGTTTACTCAACTGTATCATTCGCGATTTTGGACTTGCCTTGTATTCAATTTCCGATTTCGATTGGAACTATATTTACTAAATTTTTATTATATTTCAGAGTGAACAAAGAAGGTTTCGCACAGTTTCTATGGCGGCCGCGTCCTCCCACGCTGCTTTCTGAGAAGCAGCAGAAGGAAATCAAGAAGAACCTCAAGAAGTACTACTCGCAGTTCGAGTCTAAGGACCGCATGCGCAGTAGCAAGGCCAGCAAGGTAAAAAAAAATTATTTCATCTTTGACATTTTTTTTTACTTTTAACCACCGTCTTGTCTGCATTAATGTGACAACACAACTAATTTTTATAATGAATTATTTGATATACAGATCATTTCCTTGTAAGATTGACTACTTGAAGGTTAATTAATTAATGCATGAGATTAATAGCATTTTCTAAAAAATAAGCCTTTTCTTTTTATTTGGCCAGTTTACTAATATTTCCCAGAAATTGATTCTTATAAGTAACATTATCAGACGAAACAAAAATAATTAAGTTGTTTTTATTTCAAAATCAGCGGGTTCGATTCTTGGCTAGTAAAATGAATTTTTCACAAAACTAATGATGCTGTTTTACTTTAAGTCAAAATTGGTCTTTAGGGTGCTTTAAGTATTTTTTGCTCTACCTTATACTTTCGCGTTTGGCCTACCACGTCCAGCTAAAAAACTCACCCTGTATAATAATACGCTGATTTGTAAATTTTAAAAATATTTTTTATTGAAAATATTATTTTGTATGTCGGGATTACATTCGAGTTTTATTGCAATTCTTCTTTTTTTAATGGAAAGTGGGACATTTTTAATTTATCATCAATAAATCAAAAATATGCAAGTTATTTATACAAAAATATATATAACCCAAAAGATTTTAACAAATAAATTTTAAAAATTTATTTTTATCGTATCGTAGGAGTTGGTGGCGAAGCGTACGGAGCAGATGAAGAAGTATGTGGAATATCGTGAAATGAAGACTCGCGAATGGGCGGAGCAGAAGCCAAGGCGTCTCGAGCTCAGAAACTGTAAGTATATTGTGGTTTTACTACTGGTATATTGATAAAATGTAGCCTATCTATTATCCTGACGTATAAGCTACATTACTGAAAAGTTTCATCAAAATCTGTTCATTCATTTTGTGTGAACGCAATAATTCGTCCTCACTAACTTTTGTGTTTATAACAGTAATAAGATTATGAGGCGAGTATACATTCGAATCACTTGTAACTGACATAAAAAAAAAATCTAACATACGTCGTAAGTAGTTAAGAAAGCAATGAATATCAAAAATAAGGTATTGATAGTCAATTTCAATCATCAATTTCAATATCAATTATTCAACTCAAATATAAGTAATTCTTTATGTATAAACACAAGCCTCTTTAACAATATTATATGTTTTTTTTTGTCCTTGCATAACTTATTTAAAGTTTTATAAAATAAACCGAGAAATTTTTAAACAAAACAAAAACACATTTTATTTTAAAAAAATCTTTCCTTTTTCTAATGCAATTGATGTCTATTACAGATGTAGACACGGACGGTCTCGACACAGACCCGACGAATACAGTGGAGGAGGTTATAGAATTCTTTATCAAAGAGGAACAGACCGTCATCGAGTAGTCGACATTGCGCGACACGTTCAGAGGTCGGAGACACCTCCGGCCTCCGCGATAACCGGTCACAACCGGATCTAACCGCCACCAGCCGGACATAACCGGTTAAAACCGGATCAAACCGGTTACAACCGGTCATTTTAACCACCAACAAAAATAAATTTTTAATAAACAGACACCATCTGAAAGTTTTTTTGTACCGATACCCCATATATACTTATATAGTCACAAATATATATATAAAATAATTATTCCATTATGTTCAGTGTAAGATTTCGGTTTATAAATTATACAATAGGTAATGTTTATAGAAATCGTATTAAATTGATATGTTTCAAATGGATAATTGTCTTTTACTACCTGTAGTTTTTATATTGAATATATATATATTTTTATTTATGTTTCTTTTTTATGCACTATGGATTTTATTAATAATAACAGGGTAGGTAAATAAAAATAGAGAAGCGTATTCGTCTTTAAAAGTTGTCTATAATATTGACAAAATTTTACTGTGAATAATCAGAATTACATATTGAAAATTGGTTTTTAATTTATCGAACAAAAATGAATTTAAGACATGTTGGATGCTGATAAGCAAGTGTGTAAACCCATAAAAAGATCAAATATAGAGATATTGATGTATTCTGATAAGGAATTCCGTATTTAACAATTCAAAAATTTTTCAAGTTATTCTAATTTTTAGAATATTGAAGTGTGTTTTATATTTTGGAATATGCAACTACTAGCCTATCTGCTATTGATTCATAATATTTTTTATCAAAATAGAGAAAAAAAGATGCAATATATACGTCTTGAAACAGATTTATTAAGAATAGGTTTTATGTTATGACACCATTTTCTCAAAATGAAGTCCGTGTGGCTTGACACAGTATTGCTTATCACTGTCTAGTTATAATTTATGCAATTTCGTTTGCTTCGACGACATATTAATTCCAGTTATTTTCATTTCAAAACCGCACTAAAACCCTTTTACCCTTAAAAAAAAACATTTTTTTTTAAATCATATAATAAACTTTTTAAAAAGAATAGGTATATAGTTTACATATATTTATTTTTGAAGTCGGTTTATATATAAAAAAGTTTTATTACCTTAGAACTTGTATTTTTTAAACCGAGGTTCGGTTGTTTGTTGAAGTCTGTTAAAAAAACATTTTCCACAAATTGAGAATTTCCTTTTTCGAAGTCGGCTCATAAAATAATGTGAGCTTGACTGGTACACCATCAGGGTTTATGGAGACAATTTCGTAGACTGAGTTAATGACATTTTATCATTTTCCTGTAATATTTCCCGAGTCTGCTTATTGTCATAAGCTACAAATGGTCCATAAACATTTTGTGACTTGGTAAAGATTCATTATGAACAACTCATGGAAATGAAATTAACTATTTCAACGTGAGGCTGCTATATATATTTATATACAAATGATATCATCGTAAAAAAAATTAAAACTAAGCTTTTAACTAAATGCATACTTATGAAAGTATTTACGATACATCAAATATACAATTTTTAAAATGTTTGTCTGTCTGTTAGTTTCGGCTAATCTTTGGAACGGCTGAACCGAATTTGAATGGCCTTTCACTCACAGATAGCTAATGTTCTAAGGAGTAATTAAAAAAATTATATAAATATAATTTTTCCTCAAATTGACGCGGGTGAAGCCACACAGCTAGTTTAATAATAAAATAAAACGATTATTTTTTAATAATAATTGCACACGAAGGGTTCCGTACTATCCTTATAATTGATGTTTTTTTTTTAAATTTGCCATGCGGCCATTTTGAAATTCGCCATCTTGGTTTGTATTATTCGTTCATTTGGTACAGCAGCAATAGCAATTTGGTCTCGGAGATAACTTTAATTCTATATATTACGGTTCATTAGATACAAGCAGTTAAAGACAGACCGACGGATGAAGGCCTAGGGATTTTATTTATTTTTAATTTGTAATTACATACCAATCCGTATGTAATATGGTCTAATATTCAACTAGCAGAGAGGGGTAGGGATGCACATGCGCAAGCGATCCCGCGGCCTCGATTGCTGTGCTGAAGTCTGGGCAGTTTTAAAGGCTATATTTAGTTTATATATTTTCAAAGATTTACTGCGTACACAAAAAAAAAGTGTTCAACTAGCATTACATCGATTACAAATCATAATTTTGCTACGTTTTATCTCGGAACTACTTGTATAAAAAACAAGGATCGGTTGAAAACAACTGATAATTTTGCACGAGATGTAACAGAAAAATATCTCTTCACATTAATAGATTTTATTCTTTCACTAAACACCTACTTTGGCTTTGCACGGGTGCAATGTAGATTTTACCACATCGCATGACATATTTTTAAAATTGTCGGTGTTTCTTTACTATAATATGCATGGATATGTATGTACAATAATATGTATGCATAGAAATCTTTGTCTTGAATCAGTTGGTTTATTGATAAAATAAAATCGCGTAGTTGAAAGCATCTAAGTGTACAGATGACGGAAAGCGATTTTCTGTCATACTACAAAAGACGCATTAAAACCATGTTGAACACGTGTCTAGCTAAACAGTGTTTAAAAATTAGACATTGCTTAAATTTTATCTAAATTGCTTAACAGAATAAACTCGTAAAAAACTTATTGATAAAATGTTATACGTTACATTTGACAGCTGAAATAGGTTTTAGACATCTATTAAACTCACTTAAACGTAAGTTAATCTATATCTAAAGCATGTTTAACTCAAAACTGTGCTTAGACGCGGATTTGAAGTACGGATTTTTTTAAACACGCGTTTAATGTCTGTTTAAATCTTTTGTAGTAAGGCACTTTATTTTTAAACGACTTCGAAAAAGCGATTTGGCCGCCGATTGTGAAAATCGGTCATTTTGAAATTTTCTTTTAACTTTTCTTAAGTTTTTTTTTTCAGTTGGTCTTTCGTTGTCATCCGGTCAGGATCTGGTGATGGGATCCTGAGAAAATCGAGGGAATTTTTTTAATATTTCAGATACACTTTACCGATTTCAATATTTTTATTACTATCAACACTAACCAACTTCAAAACGGTAGTAAATATTTATGTTTTGCTTATTTAGTAATTCATTTGTTTTGTTTTTGAAGTCACTTTATTAAGAAAAAAAAAGTTTTTATTCTATTTAAGGAGAGTATACTAAAATTATCCATCACCTATTCGTGCTAATATTAACTTGGTGAAACAAAATACATCCTGCTGAGAAAGTGAAATGCAGTTTTGTGACCTCCTGATTGCATGGTCACGTGTTGTCACGTTGTCACGCTAATGCGACCATTAACCCTAGTATCATTGACCTTAGTCATTTACACCGACTTCCAAAAACGGATAAGGTTATTTCTAATTATGTTTGATTCGAAATAAGTTCATTAAATTTCAACCAATTTCAAGATTGACCACAGGAGATAATCTATTCTCAATTTGATCACAGACAAATAATAAACAAAAGAGTATATGCTTGTGTGCGTGTCAAATACATGGTAGAGTGTGTATTGTTTTTTTATTGATGTAATGTATTTTTTTATGTATAATAAAAAAAAATGCGTTCTGTACTTCTTCTCTACATAAACTATACTTAACTGCGAAATTTTATACTGCTACGTTCGCGCAATTTTCCTAAAGAGGGTTACTAGTATTTAAGTAGCATAACATTTACCACTATATTTTCTAGACTTTGTGGAAGAAAATATTATGTTTGTCTACGTAAGTATTTGCTATTTTTAAGTTATTATCTATTCAATTTCGATTTCCACATCCCTAGTTTCTAGTAGATATTCCACAAATTGAATCACTATCACAATGTCCCTTCGAAGGTATTTGTGGGCTCAGCGACTTCGTAATATATGCTCTACGAAGTGTAACATGTCTATGTTCTTCACGCCAGCGTATATAGTCGCAGCCGAATAATTAAATTTTGTGTTAAAATTCATCTCGAGCTCAGCGGTAAAGGAAAATATCGGGAGGAAACTTGCATGTGTACCAAGCATTTTTCCCGGTTATATCTGAGTCTGCTTTCAATTCTAGTCCAGATTTCGAAGAGTTACTGATTTTTACACAGAACGATTGCCATCTGACCTCCGCAACCCCTGAAGGTAACCATTTAGACTAGAATAATTTCTCTACTACGAGTAGCGATCATTATCAGGTGTTTGTGATAACAACCGGAATCGACAGCTTTACGTCCTCCGAGGCACGGTGGGGAGATCCACAAGAAAAAACACCCAGACCTAGCAAACTAACAAATATTTATACAAATATAAATATCTAGCCCGAGCGGGGATCGAACCCGCGACCGTTGGCATTAAAGGTACATTGAGCACCATTACAGCAGAGCGGTCGTCAGTAATTGAACTCCTAAACAATTATATAATTTGGTGACAGCTCCTTAAGTAGTCTTATGAAAGCAAAAATATGGCACTGGCAGTAAAGTATTTCAGGTGTAACTTATATGTAAATCATTATGAAAGTTCGAGAACAAAAGTTAAAAGTGTAATCTTCGACTAAAACTGTATACGAGTGTCGTGTTTTATTTCACGACTGTACATCTCTGTTAGATGGGAAATCGCGAGGAGTGTCGTTTTCATTTCGTTACTGTGGTATAACTTATTAAGTGCACCTCGCGGTTTCACTCGCGTTTGTGTTTACTGCTTCACTTCTTTGAGTCGCAGCATGATGTAATGTAGCCTATAAATAAACGGGCTACCCAACGCAAAAAAAAAATCAAATCGGTTTACTAGTATCGGAGCATATACAATACAGACAAATAAACAATCAAGTCTTTCCTCTTTATAACATTAGTGTTGATAAAGTCGTGCGTTTTTGCTCGTTACAATTTTTGTTATGTATCAGGGCTCAGTATTATGAGAGTGCTGATTTAACCGTCTAGCTAGAACATGCACGGATCAATCGAATAATGTGACATAATAATTAGGTGTGTTATAGTTTTGGGGATTAATATTACAGTACATTGCAGTTAATTATGGTTTCTCACGCATGGCTTTTTGCCAGTAAATTAATAATACAAATTTGACACTGATGTATTTAATTTTATTAAGTTTTTTTTATGTTTAACGACTGTTCTTCTAAATAATCTCAATTAATTTTACAGGATTCCTCTTGATTCTCATTTAATTGATTGTCGTGAGAAATAAATTTAATTACACTTTGAATTTCTAAGTTGGTAAACCAACTTTGCTAATGGAATATAAAGTGCATAAATACTATTTGAAATTATAGTATTTAAAAACTTTATTTTGAATCACACTATATTATTTCCTGGGACGAAATTTTAATGACGACAATCAAAGCTTTTAAGCAGCCACCAAACGAAGTCGGCAAACTGAAGCTGCTGTTACATTTTTATTATTTTTATCGTATTTACTTATTTTATTTAATTAAATGTATCGTGTGTACATGTGTGTTTTGGATTAAAAGATGCCCTTCACATTACGAGCTGTGCGAGCGAGCGTATCGTGAAAGGTGACACACGCATTAACAATTGAAACTTTTTACACACGGGAGAAATCTGTAAAACGATACCCGGCTTTTAGGGAATATACCGGGTTATATAATATTTTGCACCAGTAAAAACACAGTGATAGTATGCTTTGAAATGAAATCGTGGAAACTGTTCCTAATAGGAATCGTTCATTAATAATTATTATTTTTTACCTGCTAGATTTTATCAAAAGTAATTTAGTAAATAATTGAAATGAGCACAATATTATTTCACTTACTTTACATGTTTAGTTTTGCTCGTAAATATTGGCATTTTAGAATCCAAAATAGCGAATTTTAGTAATGAAAAGCCGTCATCTCGAGTGCTTATAATTACGTTACTTTAATTTTCTTATAAGAGATAAGACATTTCTGTTTGGCGCTCTAGTAAGTGATTAGTAAGCGCGACTTATCACGACACATAACATTTTAATTATAACTCGAATTCCGGACACAAATAACAAGAATAACATAGAAATTTATGTAAGCGGATAAGTTCTCTGTATTTAAATATGATTTTTAAACGTTTCAACCGTTTATATTTACTATTTTTTTTACTTTCCTGTACGAAGTGTTAAAATAAAACTATTTTAAATGAATTAAAACTGCGTTTTTTAATTTTTGTTATCCTGTTTGTTGTTTGTTATTTTTAACAATCGCAAAGACGGAAAGTGATGTGAAAATTTTCACGACTTTAGTTGTTTATAGCAGCGCTTCTTAATCTTTTTCAGTTTACGGACCTCTAGAAAAGAAATCACAATTTCAAGGACCCCTGAAATAAGGTGATTTTTTAAATTACACTTTCAGTTTCGTATTTTATTTTTAATTAACTAAAAAACAAGCAATGGGACAATGCACGAAAAACTCAAAACAAAATCACAAACATACCAATAGCGAAATGGAGTGATTACATTCGAGCCCTGAATTAATCGGCGGGACTAATTGGTAAATGAAACAACAGGAAATTATTCTTCAGCGTTCGCATCTGCATTTGATTTTGATCATCATTTACTTTACTACTTAAATAAATATACTTTTGTGATTTTGTATTGTAGACAAGAAGATTAACTTAAGTTGTTTGTCATTGTTTTATGTGAATAATGAGTAACTTATCTATACTAATATTATAAAGAGGAAAGATTTGTTTGTTTGTAATGAATAGGCTCCGAAACTATTGGATCGATTTCAAAAATTCTTTCACCTGTGGAAAGCTACATTATCCCCGAGTAACATAGGCTATTTTATATTTAAAAAAAAAATAGGCATCCTTACTAAAACTCTAATAATGTAACCCAAGGTGTAAAAAATGACCTGAAAAATTCCTTACGTCGCGTGCGCTGCGAAAACTATTGATGATAGAACAAAATCATTTACTACGACTTTGCAGAACTCATCATTATATACAAAAAGTGTCGCGACAGCATATGTCTAAATATTATAGTTATGTCACAGTAAGCGGTTTTTTGTTCTAAAAATTTAATTTATATGCCGCCGCTTGAAAAGGCTCTTCATTTGTACCTTGGTATTAATCCTTATTAAAATAAATTAATTATATTCAGGACGGCTTCAATACCTTTTTATAACTTTTTGAATTATTCAATTCGGACATTTCATTCGGAAGATATCACGAGTTTAAAAATGCAAGTATTAGAAAAAAGTCGCGTGGTTGCCGCTCACCGCGCTCAGCTAGCAGCATGCGATGTAGGCTCCATGTAAGCGTCACCGGGGTACGGGGGGGAGTCAATGTAATAAAATAAAGGGCCGCGAGTACATTAATAAAGACTATGAATAAAAAAAATAATTAAAAAAGAATTCAAACTTCCTTTATAATTTTACTTTTTTTTGAAAACCGACGCAAAAAAGGGTGTATGTGTGTCTGTATGTACCCGTGCGAAGCCGGGGCGGGCCGCTAGTAGTCTATATTTCTTTACTTAACTTATTTAACGCAACAAATATGGCATACTTCTAACTACACATAAGAGTTAGAGATACGAAATTAACAATCGAATGATTGATTTGAATTGTTTTTATATTGAAAAATTATAACGAAAAATAATGTTCGAAAATTCGTGATTATCGTTCCGGGTATTGTTACAAAATGAGACAAGTAAAAAAAAATAGACTATATAAGTGTAAATCGTGCTTATTAATAATACGCGCGATTATTGAAATTCAAACACGCACCCGAATTTCAATATAGATGATGGTTGGAGGTTTTTAATATCTGAGATCCTTTTATTAAAAATTAAGAACTCTAAAATCTAACAAACTAAGGTTTGCTCATAAACTTTAAAAAAATTAGATTTTGTTTATATTAATATTTAAATAAAGATTTATATAAATTGTTTTTCATTGCTTTTACACCTGAAATAATTTACTGTAAGTGACATATTTCTCAAAACTTACTGCTTACGTAAGCTATTATATAAATACATTTTTTTTATGTCAGTTACGAGAGTAATATTTACGAGTGTAGTTTTTCGCTGGCAGCATTACCTCTTAGTATGGCCACACTGATATGCTGGCCATAGTAGCCGCCAGCCCTTCGGTCACCTGTAGTTTCGACGACTCTTTGAAGAACTTTTTTTTTATGTAAAACAAATTTCGAGTAAAAGATATTTTTGTTTTTTCTTTATATGTTTTGTTTAAATTTAACATTCATTTGATAAAATATATTTTTATTATTATTATTTTTTATTTTAAGAAAATAAATTGTAAAAGAGTTTTTGCTTATGAATAAAACAGTCTGGTTGTTTGGAAGACAAAGTGTTAAATATTACACTAAAGAGGTTTCATTGAAAGTCAAACAGGTTTTTCAGGTAAGGATCTGTATTTTATTTACGATTCTAACTCTTACTATCAAGAAATTTAAAGGTTAAAGACAATGATTCTTATAACTATAGATGCATTGGTTACATATTATTAAAAAAAAAATGTACCAACTTTGACAAGTGCATCAATTCATTTTTGGTTTAAAGATACTTTCGCTTGTCACACGCTGTCGCCAGCAGGGTGTTAAGAAACGTCGTCTAAAGTAGTCGAACTTCTTAGTGTCAAAATTCATGAGTCTGAATTTCACTGGCGTTTTTGGTTACTGCTTCACTCCTGTGAGTCGTAGCGTAATGTATGTTTATAACCGTCCTCGATAAATGAGATAACCAAACGTAAAAATATTTTTTTAAATCGGTTCCAGTAATTTCGGTGCCTATTCAATTTAAACAAATAAAATGTTTCTATTTTATAATATTAGTGTAGATGTATATTTATATAATATCTATATTGTCTTGAGACACGTGTTTGTTTGCTTATTATATATACATTAACTTTTGGCTATTTTATTTAATGTTAAATATGTCTATAACTCCGGTATTAGTACCTACTTGTAGTTTTATCCCATGAGATACATCTATAAATATACTAGGTATCTTATAAGTTTATGTATTTCGAGAAAAAAATGCTATTTTAAAGGAATTTGAACGTTTCCATGGTTTTTGTTAAAAATATAGTTAATGACATTTTAGATATGATTAATTATTTTTAAAATCATTTTCTGGACTAAATTTGTTTATTAATAATTCTTAACTTAAAAATGAAGATAGAACATAAATTGAACATGTTTGAATGATTCAAAATATTGTTTTAATTTGAATATTAATACTTAAATAATTTAAAATAAATACGTTTCAATTAAATCTAGCATTAAAATTTATATAATAAAACTAAATGAAGAATATTATAAAGAACAATTATGAATTTATTTAAAACTAATTTGTTAAAATTTGTTTTCGTTTTAAATACGAAAATTTAAAGAAAATTCGCTGAATGAACGCGCATGAGCGTAGCGCGGCATTACGTCCATTCAACGCGTCTCCCTTCAGTGTGCCTGAAAAACTGTGAACGCACGCACGGACCCGCTTTCCCGCCATCCGAACTAAACTCGAATTCATTTAAATTTATTTCGTTATCTGTGCCCGGCTTACAGTGAGTGTGAGAAGGTCGTATATTATTCTAAGTGAAATAAATACAGTTCAGTGATTTTTTTTAATCTGTATCTACAATTCTTAATAACCGGTAAGTGTTATTTTTTTTTTCTTGAATTATCTTTACACTTAACGATTATCTTGAGTGTTTTGTTAGAATTTAATAGATATGTCTAGACGTGTGGTGAATCGTAAGATATGATAATCTCTCAATTGAACATTTTGAAAGTTATTTTTGTCTTTTACGTTATTATTTATGTGCGACGGATGCTTAAGTAATAAACAACTGTGATATAATTTTAGATTTGTCAACTTTATGTGAATACCGCTTGTAAAATTTTAATGACTTTCTTTGAATATGATAAGATTACAGGAGGCATATAAAAAGGAATATTTGAATTTTTAAGTGAGATATACTTTTATATAATTTGTATTTAGTACTTATAAGTTACTTCGTAATTTTGTCGTTTATCAGTGGATTTGTTAATATATTAAGTGAAAATAATGTATGACTTCAATAGGTAATGATAGAAAGAAAGTGTCACAGCAATATAATATGCTCATAGTAACAGCTCACAACTAGACATAATTTTATAATCTATTTCTAATAATATTTAAAAAATTTATGTAATTATTTTTATATTCACATATATAAACGTTTGAATATAAACATTAATACTGACATAAAAGTGTAACTTTTTTTGAAAATTAAAATGTCGGCGAAGATACATCAAGAGAAGGGTTCACGAAGAAATCTGTCTTCATTAGCAACGTCTTATCGCTCCTAACGCAGCGGGCTGAGGCTGTCATTCTTTCTTACTGAGCAGGTTTTGCGATTTCCCAACTCAATGGCTAAGCTAATAGTGTATTTAGGCAGTGTTTTTTATGTATTAATTTATCATCATTTCGCTTTTTACTTTCTTGTACGAAGTCAAGCGTTGACATATATTTGAAATGGATTTCAATTATATATTTTTTGTCATTGTAACGTTTAGAATACTTCGATTTCAACGTTCGGGTTTAAGAGTACATAAATGGATGCTGATAAGCAATAATGTGCCAACCCACAAAAACTCATATTCGAAGATTTTGAAGTAAATTAGTAAGAAAAAAGTTCCTTAATTTAATGTTTCGAATAATGAAGCGTGGTCCATATTTATATAAAAATAATCTCATGTATTATAAAAACTTATTACTAGGTAAAACTTTTGATTAGACCAATCTGCTTGTAAGTTATTATACCTTTTATTAATATAGAAAAGAAAGGATTTATACGCCTTCAAAGAAATTTATCAAAAATAGTTTTGACATGTTTAGACGCCATTTTCTCAAAATGACATAGTGGCTTGACATAGTATTACTTATCAGCGTCCCGATATGTAAGTAGTGCTGAAAATTTTCAAATTTCAATAGTTATATCGATTTTGACTATTTTTGAATCTATTTTGATTACTCTCGGTGCGAAGTCTATACATTTTAATTAATTATTAATATTAATTTCAATCGATTGGACTCAAAGGACTTGTATGTTTACCTTTTAGTTTTATAAACTGGTTTCGAAAAAAGGAGGTTTTCTATTCGTTGAGGACTTTTTATGTATTTTCTGCGATTACTCGAAAACTGCTTAATCGATTTGGTTAATTCTTTTTTGATTGAAAGTGTTCTCTTTTATTAGTTCCATAGAATTTTTCTCAAAATAAATTTAGAACTTTGGTACTATAAAATTAGTTTACAAATCAAAATCACTGGAATAAGTATATCATCCAAGTGAGCGAAACTACGTATTCCGCTTTTGAAGTCGGTTGCCTTATTTAAAAAGTCTAATTTAATAAGACTTTATTATGACGTAATATGAAATTAATTTTTACATTAAAGCGTACTCGATTTTTTTCATAAATAACTAAAATAACTCTTTATTATTATTTTTTATCAATTAAAAAAACAATGACTGTAATAAGTACAAAACATGTACTTATTACAGTCAGGCCTTATTCCGTTTGTCGGTTTAAACCTCTTCGTAATAATGGCATTACAGCTTTAATATTTGTCCAATATATTTGCACCAACTTATCTCCAATAGTTGGTAGTGCACAACAAAATAAGGAATACAATCCTATGAACCCTTACATTTCTCGAGCATTTGCTCGTTATCATTCCAACGATCTAATATCTATTCATACTAAAGGTGCGTTATATTGTGAAGCTTTACAAAGGTATTGGTAACGACGTGCACGACTGTATTCGCGTAGAGTTTGTATATGGAAATGTTTGTAACTTCTCGGTCTCAAGTGGCTCTAACTTATATGGAAAAGGTCCTTATGAGGGAAGGGTTTGAAGAGAGAAGGAGGGGGGGGGGGGGTTGTAAGTCTTATATTACAAAGGTAAATTAGTTTTTATCATCAAGGGCCTCATGCAGTAAGATGGTATGGTTGGAAGTACCAATCTTAATTCTTTAGAAACTATGAAAACCATTGTCATTCGTTATTGTACTAAGTATAAGTAACTTGTATACTAAGGATGGAGGGGTGTCCAGACCTTTAAACTACCCCTTTATATAAGTCTAATTCGTATATACACATAACTTTTTAAAAAAGGGGAATCGACTTTAAATAACGTAATTACGTTTACATGAATGAAATACATGAACCGATTTGATGAAACTTCTTGGAATCAATTTCAAAATAAACTCATTCAAACAAAGTATTAATGAAATTGGTGCAGCCGTTTTCGAGTAATCGGTGAATATACATAGAGAAAATCCATAACGTACTGATAACCTCCTCTTTTTTGGAAGTTAGTTAAAATACAGCCTATGGCCTTCTAGAATAATGTACATACCTTTCAAAGGCTACTATAATTTTTGAAATCGATTTAGAGGTTCCGTATTACAATTCGCTTTCTCTTTATTATATTAGTATATATTTTATGATGGATTATTTTTGAGTAAACTTTGGATTACAAAGATGATTTTAAAGACAGATTTCTTTAAAGAGATGGTAGAGAAGAGAATGATTTTCTGATTTTTGAGTAATTTGAATATAGAAGTACTTTTTACTAACTATTCGCAACTGGTAACGTAGTCATCTTGAAATTTTGCGTTATGTGACACTTTTAGTCTAAAGGTGTGATAAATGTGCAGTTTTTAAACAGTGTTTTTAATCTGTGCAACTCAAGGAAACATAATGGAGATAGAGTTTTTTTTATATATTTACAGGATATAGAAATATATTTACAGGATTTATTCGTGTTTTAATAATATAATTAACAATAAAGACTGTATGCCTATCAAGCGAGAATTACATCTGTAAGTTTTGTTTACAGATTTTCATAAGATTTATATAAATTGTTAAACATTGGTTATAAAGTAGGTGAGAATTTAATTCGTGAGTTTCATTCTCGTAATTTATATAAACAACTGTAACGGCTACCCATGTATTACCATTTCTATATTTTCTATGATATGGTACGAACTATGAGGTACCCATCGATCACGGGGCGTTGGGTACTTGTCCAGAATGACCAGTGGCAAAAAGGAGTCTAGTCATCTGGGTCTGAATTATCCACTCGATATCGATATCGATACTTGTTTAACAAGCAACACTTTTATTACTTCGATTATACTGAAAGGTCAGTGTAATTTCAAGCACAGTAAAGTATGTGAAATGTTTCTTACAATGCTAATATTTATGGGCAGATGTGAGCGTTTACGACTTAGCGGTTTTGACGTCTGTTTTCTTATTCCGTTACAAAAACCGTTTTATACCTTTACGATAAATATTCTACAATTAACCACTATGGCTTTGTATTGTATTGTAAATGGTAAAGATTTATTCTTGTTAGTAAACGCATCACAACGGTTCACGCTCAACGGCCGCCATTAAGATCTCATGGCCTTGTGTCCGGGGGTCTGGAAAAACACACAACACTAACACAAATATATATACAACGAAAATCATACGTATAATCATATACGTTTTTAGTTAATAATAAGTCCAAACAAAGTGTAGCTAAATTTTAATTTAGTAATGGTATACCTAAGTCATTAGTTTCTCGAAAACGCGATCGGTGATTTAGACGCAATTTTGTATTTTGGTAATGTTTCACACTTTATCTTATCTTAATATCAGTAGGTGTCAAACCCTGATAAAAGTTTATTCGATTTCTTGAAAAAATCTCGAAAGAAATTGAAAGTTTCGATTCTCCTGGCGACGCACGTACTTATAGTTTTAACGAGAATAGTCCCTTTTAATGATGTTTTGTCCCTGTTTACTTTATAACATTTTTTTGTCTCATTGCTTCTCGTGGTTAATTTTTGGCGCAGATAATATTAACTGTGATTTAAGGGGAAAAGCCTAACCCCTCCCTATAACTTCTATTATTTCCTATCCTACCCTATATACTAGAATTTAAAATATTAATAAGCTGTGCTAATCACGTTCATTAACCACTAGTTTAATAATACAATGTTGCTAGCTCTCTTGACACCGTTTGATATGATCGTAACTTGTTTAGTAATTATTATTTTGATATTTTAATTTTAATTTATTTAAATAAAACAAAGTCGGGTTAGTTCAATCATTTATAGTTTAAGAACGGCTTAACAGCTTTTTATGATTTTCGATTTATAATGTCTCCGCCTCAAATATAAAGTGCACATTGAAACAGAAAATTAATGAAAAAAAACTTCTGAAAAAATAATCATATATGTTTTGTATAATAATAACTTTACACTACGTTTATTAATTCTAAGGTGATACAAAGTTCTCCGGGTTAGGCTAAGGTAGGGGGTTTCACTAATTTTATTAATCATGAAGAACTATAACATAATACAATTAACAATATACTGCAAATAAAAAAACAAATTTCAAACTATTTTTAGATCGAAAGAGAAAAATTACAGATACAAGTACTGAATTTACGGAAATTAGGTTGTCAGTTTCAGCACTAAAATATTAGAAAATTTAAGTGAATTTTCAGTACCGTTCGTGTTCCAAAGGAGGTATTTTATACTGAGATGCTTTCGACTTTTACTACTATGATTTTAAGTAGACGAGCGACCCGCTTTTCATATGCATGAAAAAAATCATTACCTCCACCCTTGCGAAAAAGTGTAAGCTTCTGCTTCTTAAATAAAATAGTTAACCGCTAAGGAATAAACCGGATACGACGTTAATGAGGTGACGATGATTAATTTAAAATTGAAAATGAAACAAAAAAAAAACACCAACATTCTATTAATTTAGACTTTTTTAACGAGCCAATACGATACTGCTGCTATTAAGTAAGTTTCAGAGGAGTTGTGTGTGTTGCTGATTCTAGATAATACTCCTGCAAGTCAAGGTCAAGGTTACGCAACGATGTTATTTTAAGGTCATTTATAGTATAGTAAATTTCTAGTCGATTAGACCAGTAGAAATAGCTCAGATCCTTCCAACAACTAAAAAGAAGCTGATGAACCTTCAAACGTCTGAACGATCTTCATAAATTATATCTAAAAACCATCTCGATTACATCAGCTTTCAAACATAAAAAATAGTCATCAAAATCGGTCTATTCGTTAGGGAGATACGATGCTACACGCAGATACACATATTAAGTATACTTCTTTTTTGATTGGGGGTTAATAAAATAATTTTATATACTTTCATTAATGCAAGTAAGATAAAAACCTTTGAGGTAATTAAGACTTAAATACGTTTATACCGCTATTAAAAGCTAATGGAAATTATTATTATCATAGTATCCAATATTTTAATAGTAAAGAAGGCGTTTCAGTACAAAGAAAATACTTAAACAGTTAAAATATTGCATTTTGATAGCGATATTGTACAATATTTAGCTTCCTATATACAAACTGAGGACCAGTTATGTTAAACTAACGCATATGTTACATTCTGACAATTGATTACCAATTTTCGGTACCGAGATTTGACACCGATTTTTACACAATTAGAATTTGAAACATCCCGATAGTAAAAGGCGCCAATTTAGTTCAATTAATGATTTAATAATGATAGTATTTTTTTATCAGAATTTTGCATACATAATAGCGGTAGCTTTCGACACTGACTTTCCTAAAAGAGGGGGCTAAGTGTGTTAAACTATAGTTATTAAAAGGACATATATGAAGTCTATAAAAATCTTATAATTTAATTGATAAATAGTTTTAACTTTATCTCAATTTATTCTGAAACATTGAAGATATGAAGTAGTAAAATACTAAAGTTATATCTAATCGAAGCGCAGATTTAAAAGGGATTAGAAGAGGCTAGACTGCCAAGGCTATTACGATTTTAGTTTTAGAATGTTTTGTTTTTATGAAATTGTCTTATAGCGCCAGTTGGTCCTATAATTTCGTCTATGTAGAGTCATTTATTGTATTGTTTTTTATACAAATTTTCGTCTTCTATTTAAACTCCTTCAAGTTTGATTTTTGCGAATAAAAAGTAGCATATGTCCTTCTCCAAGGTCTAATCTGACTGTTTACCAATATTCATCAAAATTGTATCAGCGGTTAAGACGTAAAAATGTAGACAAGACAGACAGAGAAACTTTCGTATTTGTAATATAACTTTAGTAAGTAGTAGTTAAATAAGCTATAAATGTCCCACTGCTGGGAAAGGGCCTCGTCTCCCATTAAGTAGCTCCGTAGACCTCGAGATGAATTTAAACACAAATTTAGCATTGGAAAATCAGCGGTGCTGGCCAGGGTTTGAACCAGTTTTAATGAGGTTTCACTCTCATTAATGTAGAAAAAAAAATACTGGAACAACACGTCCAACACCTACTAGACGCTAATTGTAAAACAAATAAATAAACCTTATGTTATTCCACGCATAATCATATTTACATTATTCTCCTTTAAAATAATAAAATAAAATCTGACAATTCGATTTAACTTAGATAATAATAAATAATAACTGGCCAAGTGCGAGTAGGACTCGCGCACCGAGGGTTCCGTACAAACTTATAGAAATCTATATAGGACTAACCCATCTACGCCATTTGTGGTCATCATCATCAGTTCCAACATAAGTTACTATCAAAAATACCTAAATCGGTATAGGCTTGCCTATAATATTTGAGGAGTTCCCTCAATTTCTCCAGGATCCCATCATCTGATCCTGACCTGAAGACAATGGGGCCACCTTGGAAGTATACCTTTTCAAACAAAAAAAAAAATTGAAAATCGGTACACAAATGGCAGCGTAATCGGCGAACAAACATAAAAAAAAAAATAAATACAAGGTCGAATTGAAAACACTCCTTTTTTAGAAGTCGCTTAAATATTATCAAAAATTATGTAAATATGGATCACGTCCCAAAAACTATTTTGAAACTTCTTAGGAGCACTTTAATTTAAAACACAATCATGGATGCAATCCATGGAAACACAAACTTTTATTTTAAGTACTAATACACCTTATACTTTCAAAAAAAAAAGTTATAGCGCGATTCAGGATACACCTAACGCCATCTCTTGACAATTTCAATGAACTAACTTGTTGACTTTGACATTAACAACATAATTATATTATATTTTATTCTCGTTTTACTTTTATTTATATTCTACTTCACTCCACTACCCCTGCACTACGTTCGTAAAACATTTAGATTTACATTATCAATCAAAATATCAAAATATATATTAGTGTTGCCAAGACGAAAATAATTAGTCCTAAATTCGAACAAAACTAATTGTTTATTTATAAATAACTAATTATATTACTAATAACCAGAAGACTTATATGTGTAGAGAAAGAAGTAAATTAAATAACTCGATCTGTTTCAATTTAATTTTAAAATTTTCGTACTAAGTCAATACGAGTACTTAAATCAAATCGCGTGAAGCTCTTATATTGAATGTTAATTACGTAATGACGTTATAAATCGACGATAAAACTTTTAAATGAATAGTTTATTTCATTATTTTTAGCGCGTTTAAATAATAATTAAAATAAAAAAAAATATTAATCGAGCAGAAGTATATCATAGTTAATGTCATAATGTGTTAATAGATGGCATTAGCTGTACGCTACATCGCGCTATCATTTTGTTAGCTGCGATATATAGATTGCATTGCGTTGTTTATAAAGGTTGGCTGCTTTTTAATGTTTTCGTATTGATACAAATTTCTTCTCAGTGTTTGTAAAATTGTTTTTTTGACCATGGTCAACTTCTATGTTAATTTGTTACAAGTACATATAATTTTAATTCTAAGATTAATATATTTTCCGCTTGATCAATTTACAACTTGATACATTTACGCGTTCCTAAGAAAAAGGTTGAAAAACAGACGTACAGACTGACAGACACACGAACAGAAATTTACAGTTTTCGGATTTTTTCCTTTATGTATACTAAAGGACCTTGCTCCTGGCCAAATTTCATAATGCTTGGTCAATGGGAAGTACCCTATAGGTTTTGATTCCCTTGCGAAAACGTTAAAAACGCTATCATACTTAAAATATGTGATATAAATGACCGTATCTTTTGATTGCGTTAACTTAGAAGTTTGATTTTTTCACAGCTCTTAGTAATTACAACTCTGAGTACTTGATGTTGATAAAAATTTGTTACCTTCACGCGTTTCTGAGAAAAAGGTTGAAAGACAAACTTACAAACAGACAAACATACATACAAAAATTTACAGTTTTCAGATTTTTTCCTTTATTTGTACCATAAGATCTTACTTCTTGCCAAATTTCATCGTGCTAGGTCAATGGGAAGTACCCTATAGGTTTTGGTTCCCTTGCGAAAACGCTAAAATGGTCAAAATATACGACATATTTTCCATTATCTTTTGATTGCGTTGACTTAGAACTTTAATATTTTCACGGCCGCATGTCATCGTAGACTTAAGTATATGATATTAATTTCAACATGATACGTCTATGCATTTCTGAGAAAAAAGGGTTGACATCCCGACAGACAGACAGACAGACAGACAGACAGACAGACAGACAGACAGACAGACGGACAACAAAGTGATCCTATAAGGGTTCCGTTTTTCCTTTTAAGGTACGGAACCCTAAAAATGGATACTAAATTGTGAGACATACTCAATCTAAAATTTTTTTGTAAACAATAAGTTGTCAAAATTTTATCGCAATCGGATAAGATACGAAATAATAAAAACATTGATTTTTATTTGGACGAGAAAAGTTTCTTAATTTAATGTTTCGAATATTGAAGAGTGGTCCATGTTTTGCGGTATAAAATAATCTCATGTATTAGAAAAACTTATAATTAGATAACACTTTTCATTATACCGATCTTATTTTGATTCATTATACCTTTTATTATAATAGAATAGAAAGGATGGATATACTTCTTTAAACAAATTTATCAAGAATAGGTTTGACATCTTTAGAGGTCATTTTCTCAAAATGAAGTCCGTGTGGCTTGACACGGTATTGCTAATCAGCGTGTATTTATTTTATAAGTATTAAGTATATATCGATACCTCCCACGTAAGTTGTTGTAACCCCAAAATTACAATTTTACAGTAGAGCACTTTTAATTCGTTTTAGTTTGAAAGTTACAACAAAATACGCCTTTTTTCAGGCGTATTTTGTTGTAACTTTCCTTGAAAAAAAAGAAAAGATTTTTGGTATTTTTTCACTTTGAATGCATTAAGCAATGCAAATTCGTGTAGTATTCAGTAAAAACGCTAACGGCAATTTTGTGGCTTACAATAACTTACGTGGGAGGTATCGATATATAGTATGTACTAGCGAACTCTATAGAATAATTTCCTGTCGTTTTATAAATTAGTCCCGCCGGTAAATTCAAATTCGGGCGTAATTCTTTTGATGTTGTTTGTCTGTATTTATTAAGAAGTTTTTCATCCAGATTTCCGTATATGTTGGATAAAAACAAACAAATATTTAACTATAACTATTATCTCTTAAACATTAGTCGTGATTTTGTGTAATTTCTTAAAATAATTTAAAAAAAGAGGAGGTTCTCAGTTCAGAGACTTTTTTTTGCTCTTCAATTTCATTAATTTCTTTTTCCGTATACTTTTTGATCGGTCACACAAAATTGCATCAAAATCGATAAAGTAGTTTTGTTTTAAAATCAAAATAACTAGAAAATTATGTTACCCTAGTATTTAAAATTAAGTGTTGTGCTCTTGACGTCAGTTCCTTTTTTTAAGGGTCCTGTATTATTTACATTTGATTTTAAGCAAATTCATTAGGACCAGATTTTAAGAATCTATCATATTTAAAAATTTAGGTTTAGAGGCCCTGGGGCACAAAGAAAGAAGAATCTTATGTTTTCTAAATGGAAACCGAGTGCTTTTTGATTTATTGATGTTTTTAACCGGCGACCCAAAACAGGGTATGTGGTAGTTTCATGTGTTTATCTGTTTATCTGTGTGTGGCATCTTAATACAGTAATAAATGGACCATTTGATGCGTTTTTTTGTTTGAAAGCTCATGTCATTGGGATGTTTTTTGGATGATTGTTAACTATAATGTATAATGATCTGTTCAGAAGTTTCAAAGTACTCTTTTCTAGTTGTTGTAAGGATTTGACCAAATGTTACTGGTCTAATCGAATTGAAATTTACTATACTGTAAATAATAACAGAATATCTCAGTAGCGTAATCTTGGCCTGATGCTGCAGCGTCATCTAGGATCAATTGGATACAAAACTCCTTACCAAGTTACAGCGGAAGTATCGTGTTTGGGTTTGTTAAAATGATTTCAAAGAAAAGTATATTGTCCAGGATTTTTTCAATTTAAGCTTTTAATTTAACGTCACACAGATTGAAATTAACATTATAATTATGTTTGTATACGTATTGTAGGCGAAAAAGATGAAATTTCTTTTTTTTTTCTAAAAAACCTCTATTACGTGGGCCGATCTCTTGTGGACCTGGGACTGTAACTCCGAATACCCTAAACAAAACTTAGGAATTAATTAATAACTACATAGCTTTATTCGAACTTATTCCATCAAGGTGCCAAGTATTAACGCTTCGCGTTAATTCTTTTCCGGTTTGAAAATGGAGCCAGTGTAATTAAACCGCAAGACCTAACAATTTAATTCTCATGATTTGCAGAACCTTAGTGCTGTAAATTAAAAGTTTAAAACTGTTGTTATCGACGTCCTTGACCAGTTGTTTGACTTAAAGTTATGTGAATACTTTTATTATAAGGCGAGAATTACACTTATAAATTTTGCTCTCAGAAAGACTTACATTAGTTGTTTGTCATTGCTTTACACCTGAAAGAACTTACTTCAGTGCCTTATATTTGACAGATTCAGTTACCAGGTTATAGTGTTATTTTCTATCACTTACGAGAGTAAAATTTACAAAATTAATTCTCTCCTTAAAAATGAAATAAGAATCAGAAAATAAAGATTTTTAAGTGGTTGCTGATAAGATATAAAATAATTTAAATTGTAGATATTTTGGATTTAACATTAAAAAGGTTTTAATGGATCACACAACTTTTTACGGTAGAATAACTGAGTCTTGACTTGGGCATTCTTTACAAGTTATGTTTTTTTATGGCATTACCTTATTCCAAGAATGGTCCTTCTTCTTCTAAAATAATACATATAAGTGAATTAACCAGTAAACAGTTTTTAAGCATTATAGCAAGGAATATAAATACACAAATACATATGTTATTAAAAGTTTACTTATAGTTATAACACAAATTATTTTGTTAATTTTTTTTTACTTAATGAAATATATATTATAAATAGCTTAACAAATATTTCGTTTAAAAATTTGTTTAATTAAAAAAATATTAATTTAAAAAATTACCTTTTAAAAATATTAAGATCTAATTAAGAGTTGGAAGTCAATTTTTGCAATGAATACAGTTATACCTACGATTTTTTTCATTTCAACCTGGGTTTGTGTTATCGGAGTAACGGGAAAGGTGAGATTACATCTGACCTCTGCCAACCGCCATCACAGTGAGGCTAAATAAAACATGATTAGGTTGCATAATTTATTCCGTCTGTTCATATTTCATACTAGCTGATGCTCGCGACTTCGTCTGCGATGCCTACGTGATAGTAGGCATTTTATTGTATGCCTTTATGCATGCAAAATTTTAGCCCAATCGATTTAAAATTGACAAAGTTTCATATAAACTTTCATCTCCTATTTTATCCCCTTAGGGGTAGAATTAATCAAAATCCTTTCTTAGCAGATGCCTACGTCATTACATTTACCTGTATGCAAAATTTCAAATCATACCCGATCCATCCAGTGATTTGAGCTGTGCGTTGATAGATCACTATGTCAGTTAGTCACCTTTGAGTTATATATATTTAGATAACGGGTCTTATCAAACCTTTCCTTTGTATCAATATGGACCGACTTTTAAGGTGGAAATGTGAAACAGATAATGTGAGATATCTTATAGAATACATTAAGTTTAGTGTCACTTCGTCTTTATATAAATAGCTTTTTTGAAATGGGGTCGACCACATGACCACACATTAGTCTAAGTTCTCAAGATTACACTTTGTTTTTGTGTGCTGTGCCCCGCGGTTTCGTCCGCGGTGCGGTTGGTATAGTTCAGTATTTCATTGGTTTTAATTTTGCTATCGCGTAACGTTTTATTAATTAATTAAGAAAATATAAGCTATCTTTAAGTGAAAGTTTAGCCTAGTCGTTTCAGAGATTACTTGGAAAAAACAGACAGATAAAAAAAATGTTTTTTATGTAAGTACCGTGTATAGTTTCATATGCTTTTAGTTAAAAACTGTTAATTTGAAATTACAAACGGACACTTCAATTTTATTTATTTGTATATATATAGATAACTTGCATGATATAAATTGAAGTTGAACACAACGTAGCGCTTGACGCTGTAGCATTACTATATTATTAGTCTGTACCTAGTATAAATTTATTTTTAACAGTGTTAAAGAAGTTATTACGATGTACATAACAAATATTCTTCCGAATTCACTAGCGGTTTTGGTATTTTAGTGATGTTTATTTTTATTATATCGCTATACATAAGTCAACTTTATAACTTTTCTCGATAAACAAGAGTAGGTGTCTCGTTTACTGAGAAAAGTATAACGAGATATCTATCTACCTAACGCATTTTTTTAACAATATGGTGATTTCAGTAATTCCTATAGACAGATTAATTAACTCATGACGTGATACTATTTCAGTGTTATGAAATTAATCTTGTAAAAAACATGTTTATAATTACATGCTAATAAGCAATAATGTGTCAACCCACAAAATGTCAAATTCGGAGATTTTGATGTATTCTGAACGTTAAACATGTAACAAAGTAATTTAAACTAAATAAGGATGGAAAAAAGTGTCGTTATTCAATGTTTAGAATATTGAAGTGTATGCCATTTTTTACATTATAAAATAATCTAATTTATTAGGAAAACTTATAAGTAGATAAAACTTTTCTTTATACGAATCTGCTTTTAATTCGTATAACTTTATCAAAATAGAAAAGTAAAGATGGATATACACGTCTTCAAACAAATTTATTAAGAATAGGTTTGACATCTTTAGACGCCATTTTCTTAAAATGAAGCCTGTATGGCTTGACATAGTATTGTTTATCAGCGTCCATGTATGAAATTGTTAGTAAATTTAAGGTCATCAATTAATTGTAATATCACTTATTTCGTAATGTAATTTTGCTTTAACTCATAGTAACATATGTACATATAGACATGACATCCAACAGTTCTACGAGTATATATGAAGATAAAATAATATTTTATTCGTAAGTGTCATTCAACACGCGTGTATAAAGTATTACGTATTATTTTTCTTTCTTTTTATTTACAGATATTCAGGTGTCTTGGCAGTCTACCAACAGAGATATTACATATTTTATCAGTAACGTTACGCTCTGGAATATACTTACATATAAATAAGACAGATCAAGTTCTCTTGAGACGAGCTCCGTCAGCCACGAGCGGCAAGCGATCCCGCGGCCTCTTCATTTCCGTGCTGAGGAAGGCCATTGCAGGGATTTTAGTGGGTATATCTCCACATAACCCGATCTCCCAAGGAATCGGGTATCTTTTCGAAGACTTCCCCTGCGAAAAAAAGTTAGATAAGGTTTATTCATATCAGCCCGTGGTGATATTCTTATTTTCTAAACGCCTAAACATATCTCAGTGTTTGACAAAGACGACCTTTATATTAGGCGAGAATTACCCTTGTATGTTTGCTTACGGAATTACATTTATTATTAGAACTTACCGTCAGTGATTTTATTGAAACTCACAGCTTAGGTAAGCTTACCTGAATAACTTTCAACAGAGTTGCTTTGCATCATTTACTTGAATAAAATTTAGAAGTATAATTTTTGCCTTAAGAAGAAATATAGTATAGTATAGTTTATGTAGAGGTTTTCTCACAATATTTTTTTCCACCTAATATTTGATGTTCTCCTTTAATATATTCGTTTAAGCGTGATAATTTTGCTTCAATGGGCATGTCGTAAGTCGATTTTCTTGTGACTGTATCTTTATACAGGGCCGTCTTTAAGCTATTGAAGGCCCTTGGCACATTAGGATAATATTTGACATGACAATGGAACCCTTTTGACAGGTATAAACCTGTTTTAACAAAATAATCCTTCATAATAAATGTATTCCATTTTTTTAAATATCACATTTAATGCATAAATAATTAATATTTTCATATTCAGAAAAGTAACACTTTTAATTTAATAAAATAACAGAATAAAATAAAATTATAGTGAATTAAATTAAAGTAAAAATAAACCTAAATTAAGATTAAATAAAATAATTTAAGTTGAAATAATTAAAAACACAAATAAAAACAATCGAGACAAAGATACAAGTCGTGCTTGGTAAATAATAATGATCATAAACATTTTCTAAATTTAATATCGTTTACACCAAAAAGATTAATATCGCCGATTTTTAAATAGTTGCATATATGATCGGGTTTTTCTATTAATGGACGCATTGTGTCCTATATTTTATGATTCAATTTTTTCATAATACAATGAGAATTTATTACATCTTGGCAATCTTGATGGTGCAGAAATGTCAACAAGGAAAGGTAAATAATTAGAATCCAGGATACCATTAACAAAAAAGAGGTTCTCTTACAATTTTATGAGAGGCAAAACCATGAATCATTTCTCCGTAATCTAGTAGGAACTATGGGTCCCCGATTGATTAGGCAGATCTGTGCCCAATGGGAAACAGGAACCTGTATACGGTTTATACGTTTTCATTAATCTTGTTTTATCAATTTGTAAGTCCCTTCTGGTTTAATATAATTGTAAATATAATTATATTTGTACAAATATATCTATACTAATATTATAAAGAGATAATATTTGTTTGTAAGTTTGTATGTAGCGGTAATTTCAGAAATTACTTACTCGATTAGAAGATATAGATTTTGTGTTAGACGGCCTTTTCTTTTTATATATTACATTACTCTACAACGCACAGGAGCGAATCAGTAATCATACACGCGAGTGGAACCACTAGGGACAACTAATGTATAACGGTTTGTGTTACTTAAGCCTTTTTTTCTATTTATAGTAAATTATATTTTTTTTTTCCTTTTTAATATATATATATTTTCGACCATCAACCAATCGACCATCCTTTCTCAACAGTTGACGCTTAAAATATTAACAACATTGCTTACTAGTTAAGTTGTTTATTTGGATGGAACTGACTTCTGACACAGTAGACACATTAGACTCCAGTTCAGGAGTCTTGGCCTCATTGTTACAATATGTACAATTGTTTGGGTTAATAAAGTTATTATTTTTATTATTATATACATACTTTAAAATATTTTGTCTGTTTTATGCGGGTATGAATCCTATTGTCAAGGACTGGAGAATTTCAGTCGACCCTTTCGGATAAATCATTTCCAAGCTCTTACCTTCCGTCACCTGTCGCTGGCAGAATGGAATAAGCACCGCAATTATGCGAGAGCTCAAGTAAAGCCTTTATTATGTTAACCCTGGAATAGAATATTCTAGAAATAGCATGAAGCAAAATTGGATCGATGTTGATAATCCTAATAGAACAGAGCTGGACACGTTTAGTTAGATAATATTGAAGGGGATATCGGTAAAATATATTTGCAATTTGAGGATGTATTAATTGCTTGATTGAGTCTTGCTTGAAGGGATATTTTTGTTTGAAGTCATGAGACAAAGAGAGGAGCGTGTTAAAAAAGCGAGAATGTGTGTGACGTATGTATATTAAGAATAGCTTTATTATGGTAGAGCCTAGTTGTAGCTCACAATTCGTTTTCGGATTGGCTCGACCGGTATAGTACCACACTCTCATTGAAAATCAGGGTAAATTAGCAACTCTAAGTATTTCGTACGGTGTGTGAAGTTGAAAACCTGAAGCCCCTTCCTTCCTAAACATTGTATTACCATTTATCTATTTTTTAGTTTTAAGTAAATAACAAACTTGTGGCTCCTTTAATGCTACAAATCTATACGTGCGCCGGGGATTTAATATCCGCTATTTTTTTTGCCCGCAAGTTGTATGTAAGCAAGGTCTAAGCTTGGATTTTAAAAGTCCTTCAAAATTATCTTAGTCTTTTACTTTTAATAACTTTTATTAACTTTTTCCTAAGAACAGTGACAGGCATTGTGTAAACACTAGAAGAAAAAATAAACTTTTCATACCAAACTTTCGTCTTCATAAAGTCAGTTCATCGTTTCTGGGATTTGGTATTCGCATCTATAATAAAATCCCGCAAACAGTTTTACATTTGCCACTTAATAAGTTTAAAGCCTACGTTAAAAAATCTTTAATAAATAAAGCATATTATACCATACAAGAATATTTTGACGACAAAGAGGCGAGGATTTGATAAGCGTTGATTTTCTATCCGGATAACATAATTAAAATGTAATAAAAATACATTATGTATAAATGATTTTAAAAGAGTTACTATCGAGTTTCTTGCCGGTTCTTCTCGGTAGAGACTACATTCCGAACCGGTGGTAGCTTTATAAAAATTAAAAATTAAAATATGACATGTAACTTGACGATTCGAAAGTGCTGTTAAAGCCCATTTGAATAAAGTATATTTTGAGTTTGAGTTTGAGTTTGAATAAACTCGTTGGTTGACGCAGCGTGACGAAGAGATAAAATATAAAAATATTTTTCTCTGACATAACCCGTAAAATTATTTTTTCACGTTCAAGGACCTTATTAAATATAAAAGTATGGTACGTTTTTAATGAACGGTAAAATTACCTTTACTTCGGTAAAGAAAATACTTTAAACTTGAAAGGGATATTTGAAAGGAACCATAAGATTTTTTTTCGTCGACACTTCGCTTCGGTTTTAAGCTTTTGTTTGAAAATGAAAAGGTTTTAAGTAGATCTTTTTATTTTTACGTTTTAACAGTATTATGTATATATGTATGTCCTTTTTCTTTTTCTCACGTCCCTTACCTCAGCAACGATTTAAGGTAGGGACTTGGTAGTATTTGTTAAAAATATTTATCTTATATCTTGCTTAGCTTCCTTGGGTTTTCTAGTTATCTATAAAGCTATTAACTGAGATGTTATTTTAAATGTAATTGGTGGAATTGCGTAGACATAATTACATAAAAAAATCTGAAGTATGTCTGTAACTATGGCTCATAATTTTATTGACGATTCAAAAGTGCTCGTGAGAGCCTACTTGTAAAAAGTATATTTTGATTTTGATTTTATGGTTTCATTGTATTATAGTGATTTAATACATTTTGCACATATGTTTATAGTTAAAATGGCTTCTAGAACTAGGTACTTACGTATTTTTTTTATCAAAAAACATAACACTGTTTTTTAAAGCACTTGCTAGCCAGTAGCCACAAAGTACTACAAAGTAATTATATACTGTTTTTTTTTCTTTTTTTTATGCGAAAGAATATACTTTCGGATTGGTCCCCTTCGATTATCGAATTCAAATCATTAGTCTCATTTTTGAATCAATATAACTCTAATAAGTATGTCTTCCGAGGAAACGAGATAATAAATTTAGCTTTTTAAAAAAACAACTAAATAATCCCTTGATATTAAAGATAAGTGTGGTTCTAGGATGTACCTTAATAGTAGCAAGTGGTTCCTAACTTTATTATGTAACACAGTTCTCGATGGAAATTAGGGTTACTGATTAAATAATCAAACCTGTTTAGATTTTCCTGTAAAGGTTTTGACCCTTTAATAATAATGGTCAGGGCGAACCGAAGTTTGGAAAGGGGTGATGTTGAAATCCCTTTTGTAACCAAAACACATTTTATCAACTATGTAATTGTATTTATGAATGAACCTAAATGAACCCGTTTTGTTTATTTTACTGTTTCAAAGTAAAGCAATAAATATATATACCTAAATAGGGACTTCTCGGTAAATATTTGTCGTTGAAAGGTAATAACGATAAAGGTTCTTTATGTAGTGTATTATCAAAATAAATTTGTTTACCATTGTTTATCGAAGTCTTATTAATGTTTTAAATGCAAAATTAACTCGATCTGTCTGTTTGAATCTGTGAAACAATTTTCATGGTTTTTAGAATAGTGTCAGAAGGTATCTTGGAGAGCCAATGTTCTAAGTCACGTTCTTAACGACTACTGAATATGTTGTGAACTTGTTTGAGTAAAAAATGTTGCCATATTTTATTTTCTTTTAATAGTCTGCGAGATAATTACGTTAAACTGTCGCTATTACAAAATATTGCAATTTGACATTCGAAGATGTTTATGTATTCTAACAAAGCGTTATATATTTAACATTATTAAAAAAAAGTTATCGAAAGTAAATAAGAACGGAAAAATGTTATTTAATTTAATGTTTCGAAAATTGAAGTGTGTTCCATATTTTGCAATATATAAAACTCTTATAAATTTGCAGAACTTATTGTTATATAAAACTTTTATTATGTCAATCTACTCTTATTTCATAATACCTTGTGTCAAAATATAAAAGAGAAGATGGAAATATAATCAGCGTCTCATTAGTCCTTTGTACCAATTTAGATATTAAGAATATTATAGAATAAAGGGTAGGTTGGTGTAGAAGTCACTGCACGTGGCATTTTTCTCTAAATATTTGTTCAGGATATATCGGGTGATGTGACGTCAATGAGTATTTGTCTTGTGTTCGCGGCCGGACCTCTAACTCAGGATGGGCTGAGGAGGGGTCATTGGGGCACGTGTGTAACCTATCATTTATTATTACAATGTATTTTAACCAATTCGACGTGGACTTTTTTATGTATGATGACACACCTTGGGAGTGAGGCGATCGCTTCTAGGCTTTCTCAATACATTTTATGTATTGTAACCAATCTTGACGTTAATAACAAAAAAAAAAACTGCTGAGTTTCTTTCACGGTTTCTTCTTAGGTCTGATGTTATACTTTTCCGAAACCTTGGTAGATACATTTTCTTTCCGTTCAAAAAGAGAATGTAAATTCCTATTTTGAATAAAAATATTTTGATTTCATTTGATTTGTATGTTCACCGATTACTCGAAAAAACTGTAGCTTTATATGTACATTCAGTACCACTAGACTAAATCGATCGTCGTAAGGTCTACCACAATAAAACTTTAATATTATTTATCTATATATTTATACACGAAGGAAAAACATTTTACATACTTATATTTTATATAAAGAACGAGAACTGAATGTTAATATATATTTTTAATTAGGCGTAAAAATATATTAAATCAATCAACCATTAATCACGCAACCATATATGGACGCTGATAAGCAATACTGTGTCAAGCCACGCGAACTTCATTTTGAGAAAATGGCGTCTAAAGATATCAAACGTATTCTTAACAAATATGTTTGAATAAGTATTTATTGATATTTTCTTTTCTTTTTTGATAAACGGTATAATGTAATAAAAGCAGGTTGATATGTTCAATATATTAACTAATAAAAAGTTGTTTTAAAATATATGAGATTATTGTATAAATTACAAAATATGGAACGACCTGGAAATTCGAAACAATGAATTAAGAACCTTTTTTCCGTACCTATTTAGTTTATATGACTTTATTTTTTATTGAATAATGTTAAATAGGTGATGTGCTATCAAAATACATAAATATCTCCGAATTTGACTTTTGGTGGGTTGACACATTATTCATATCATGCTTATCAGCATCCATATATGACACACACACACGTATACTCATTTATTTATTTTTAAAGTCTGTGGTCAAATTGAGAATAGATTATCTGTGGTCAATCTTCAAATCGAATAAAGATTTAATTAAAAAAAAAACAATAATACGTAAAACACATAACTATTTGATTACCATGAAAATAACATATGTATATACTATGTAATAACTAAGTTTACAAAGGCGCTAGGCTTGATTTCTATAGGAATTCGTTAGAAATTTTCCAATTTCATGACGGTTATGAATAGAAAGGTTAATTGAATGTTTTCATCATTAGATTGTATTTGTTCGAAATTAGTCTCGTTTGGAGGAATGTAAACAGAGTCAATTGAACTGTGATTTATATATAATTTCTTATATACATATGTATATAAGTTTTGAAAACATTATTGGTGGAACATATTAGTTTAAATTTAAGAATTACTATTTGATTTATATCTTATAGGCGAGAATTATAATAGTAAGTTTTACTCTCGTAATTTGTTATATAGATGATAATAATGTATGGATTTAGTATAGATGGTTTTCATATAGGATGTTAAATATATACGTTTGTAATTTTAAAATGTATATACTTAATAACATAATTTCAAAAGAATGCCTATCGAGTTTCTTGCCGGTTTTTCTCGGTAGAATCTATATTCCGAACCGGTGTTAGTTTTTTTTATTTAAGTAACTTTTATTTATTTTGACGATTCAAAAGTGCTTTTAAAAGCCTACTTGAATAAAGTATTTTTTGATTGATATAAAACAACTCTGTAATCTACTCTGTATGCTAACAGTTACCTCGGTAACCTTACGAATGATGTTAGTATCAAAAAAAAGCACTGACCGTAAATTCTTTCAATTTCAGCTGACAAACGACGTATGTACATCTTTATGACGCTGAAAGCAATGACAAAAAACTTATGTACGCTTTATTTTTTAAAGTCCTCTAAATAAAATAAGTACGAAAAAAGTTCCTTAATTTAATGTTTCGAATATTGAAGTGCGCTTCATATTTTGCAATATAAAATAATCTACTGTATTATTAAAACTAATTATTAGATAAATCTGCTTTTAATTAATTATACCTTTTATCAAAATAGAAAAGAGAAAATGAATATATACATCATCAAACAAATTTGTTAAGAATAGGTATAACATTTTTAGACGCCATTTTCTCAAAATGACGTCCGTGTGGCTTGACATAGTATTGCTTATCAGCGTCTATATTCTCCTAGATTAAGTGCATTCAGTCACTTTGCGTGGGAACAATACACACGCCAATCTATATAAACTTTTATTATAAGTATAGCATATATTGTTTTAACGTCATCTTCAGGATTCAGCTAAGTGCATCAGTATACAGATTACTTTTCACTAAGGGAAATTGCATATTTTTCTCGCTTGTATAAGAAGAGATTACTTTAAGTGCAGCTGATGACACCAGCCGAGTTAAGAAAGACGCATTACGTTCACTTTTTCGTAGCGAAGAACTTCTTAAAACAATTTGTGATGGTATTATAAAAAAATGTTTTTTTTTGTTTTTTTTTTTTTTTTTTTTAATATAAAATAGGAGACAAACGGGACACTTGAGTGTTTATCGCCGCCCATGGACATTTGTAGCCCAGATGAGCTACAAATGCGTTACTAGCTAAAAAAGGAATGAGGAATGAAATGGAAGTGAGGAAAGGAATGGGGGAGAGGGTCAGGCTTCCGGCTCTCTCATTCACCGTAAGAAATGCAGCTACATTAGCTACTTCACACCGATCTTCTGTGAGAGTGAGGTACTGCCCCAGCTATAAATAAACTCTACCTCAACAATACTGTGATATAACACCGCTGTAGCATGCTAACGACAGCTTGTATACGTGCTAACACTCTCAAAAAATCAACTTGAAATACCATAGTCGTGATTGTATTTAAACCAATAAGCAAAGAATTGAATTATGTAATAGTATTAGAAAATAAGTCACCAAGTCAAGTGAAAATTGCTTTAAAAACCGCTTTTGAGACCTTCAAGCGTTCATCCCTTTTACTAAAACATTCGGGTCGTTAATTCTATTCCGGGGGCTGTCAGATACACTCAACATCTGGGACGTAACGGGTAAACTCGTCTACGTGTCGCTTTTGCTTACTTCTTCTTTTCATAATTGGATGCTGATAAGCAATAATGTGTCAACCCATATAAGTCCAATTCGGAATAAATGTATTGTGATACATCACCTATTTACAGTAATTTAAAAAAAAATTAAGTCATCTAAACTGAATAAGTACAGAAAAAATTTCTTAATTGAATGTCTCGAATTTCAAGTGTGTTCCATATTTTTTCAATTTATACAATAATCTAAAATATTTAAACAACTTTTTATTAGATAATATATTAAATATATCAATCTGCTTTTAACTCATTGAATATTTTATCAAAAAATAAAAGAAAAGATGGATATATACTTCTTCAAACATATTTATTAGGAAAAGGTTTGACGTGTTTAGACGGCATTTTCTCGAAACGAAGTCCGTGTGGCTTGACACAGTATTGCTTATCAGCGTCCAATCATTATCTCAAAGAAATTTTTTGATCAACGTATAAAGGTTATCTTTGCGTATTATATTGGCTATTGCTAGCGACTGTATTCACTTTCGTGTAGATATTGTTTTAAAATAAAACGCATATATTATATTGCTATACAAATAAATAGATGTGTAGTGTCTGTTTGTAATTTCAAATTAAGAGCTTTCAACTTAATATATACGAAAGTATATACGGTGTTTAGATCAAAAATACATTTTTTTTTAATTTTTGTCTGTCTCTCTCCGTCGTCCGTCCGTCGTTTTTGACGAGATTTTCACTCACAGATAGCTTATATTATAAGAAGCAACAAGCAAGAATAGGTTACTTTATTTTTAAAATTTGAAACTAATGAAATAGTGAAATAATATCCGATTTAAGTACTGAATGGATATGGTTAGCACATTATATAAAAACCGCGAGGCACTGCGAGTATAAAATATAGCTTATGACTAACTATAGTAGAATATACCTTTCAAATGGCGCCATAATTCTTAAAATAGGTTCATTATTTCAGAGTACACTTCGCTGATACAAAATTCACTCTCTATTATAGACTAATCGCCTGTCGCGGTTTCATTGGTATTTGTCGTTACTTTTTTACTCCTATGAGTTACAGCGAGATGTGATATAGTCTATAACTTTCCTTGATAACAGGCTATCCACCTCAAATAATTTTTATAATCGGATCTGCAGTTTCACATATTACCCCTACATACAAAGTTACAAAAAAAAATACCTCTTTATAATATTAGTATAGACTAGCTTTTGATTGCGATTTTGCTCGCATTCGTGTATGTTTTATTTAAAAAGAATACTCATACGTACATAAAATATAGTCTAAGACCTTCTACAGTAAAGTATACCTCTTAAATGGTTGGTTGTTGTCGCTGGTTTTTCAAGTGCTTACATTCTCTCGAGCTGAAGAAAAACATCAGAAACCTGCATGTGCCGGGAGAAATTCTGACACATGTATATCCGCCAATCCGCAGTGGAGCCGCGTGCTTGACTAAACTCTAAACCTTCTACTTAATACGAGAGGCCTTTGCCCTTTGAGGGAAAATTCTAGGTAGATGATGATTGAAAAGTTTCATCAAATTTTCTTCAGTAGTGTCTCACTTACTTTCGTATTTTTAATAGTAGTATTCATTTCAAAGTGAAACGCAGATGAAGCCATGCAATATTGTCTTCAATAATACAATTTAACTTTTTTAACCTCGACCTCGAAAAGAAGATTAAAATAAATTACATAAATTATGAGAAATACAAGAAGAATAAGTTTAAAGTTCCAAGATAGATTTCATCAAGTTATATTTGGGACGCTCCAGCTAAGTTTGAATAAGTTAGCACGTGTACCGCTTCTATAAGTTACAGCTTCAAGTGTAATACAATTATCAAGTTAATTTTCCAAGTAAAATGAAACGTTACCTAATTGCACTAAATAATTTTAATACGAAAATTCGAAACTCCAAATCGTATACTCGAATTTTAAATAATTGGATAATATTAAAATTTTCGTAATTCAGTAATTAATTTTCACTATTCGATATTTTGTATAAATCACTAAATTTAAAATAATTTTAAAAGATTTCAGAAAACTATGTCTTCGTCGGTTATAAATCAAATATAATTACTATTTTTTATTGAATTGACCACGATGTACATTGCATGATTGGTATTTTAAAGAAAATATTTATATAAAATATGTAAATATATTATCGACATTCGACAGACACGTTGGCGCAGTGGTCACTGCAACTGACTCAAGAGCTAACGGTCGCAGGTTCGGTCCCCGCTCACGGCAAATGTCTGTATTCTCCATACGGATGTTTGGCGTGGTCTGGGTACTTGTTTTTGTGTTGTGAGTGTTTCCGGACCCCCGACATAAGGTCACGCGATTCTAATGGGGGCCCCCATTGAGTGTGTTGCGTTTATATAAAACGTTTATATTATATTTTTACAAAATTTTCAGAGACATAAACATTGATTTGTATATAATAGCGAAAATACACAAACATTAAAGAAATTAAATCGTTGAAAATTTCCGCTTAATATACCGACATAAATTTTAGGTTAAATTTTAACTTTCAGCTAGGAAAACTCAGTTTCAGAAGCACGAGTTTAACTATTCCTATATAACTTATAAACTTTTAATAAAATTTAGTACCTTAGGCAGATAACATGCAAAGTTGCATAAAATGTTAAAAAATTGAGTTATGCCGTATAATATTAAAAAAGTTTAAAATGTTTAAATAGCTAATACGTAATTTATAACGTTATATAAAGACATTATAAGCTTTGCGAGCACCATAGGTATTTAATTTTAGAATAACCTAAGAAGATATGATAAAAAAAATGGAATAATACCACTAAGTCGTGCGAATGAGAAATTTTTTCTCGTAATTTAAGTTGAGATAATCTCAGAAACTAACCCTCAACAACTCTTTTTGAATTAAAGAGCTCGTGTACGAAGAACGGTATAAAGTGTGGTATACATACACTGAGGAAGGCTATATGCATATATAACATACATAACATGGGAGTAGTTCAGCAACATTAAACGTAAGGACTAAACACATACTGTCATACTACAAAAGACGCATTAAAACCATGTTGAACACGTGTCTAGCTAAACAGTGTTTAAAAATTAGACATTGCTTGAATTTGATCTAAATTGCTTAACAGCGAATAAACTCATAAAAAAACTTATTGATAAAATGTTATACGTTACATTCGACAGCTAAAATAAGTTTTAGACATCTATTAAATTCACTTACACGTATGTTAATTTATATCTAAAGCATGTTTAACTCAAAACTGTGCTCAGACGCGGATTTGAAGTACGGATTTTTTTAACCACGCGTTTAACGTCTGTTCAAATCTTTTGTAGTAAGGCACATAAACGATTATACGGCGTCGACCGCTTGTACGTACTTATTATGACTCGAAATGATGCAACGTCGTTTTATAAATAATAATAAGTAAAAGCATAGTCTATTTTTATTTTCTTGTCTTATTTAGTGGACAAATGGATGCTGATAAGCAATAATGTGTCAACCCACAAAAAGTCAAATTTGTAGATATTGATGTATTTTGATACTACGTTACCAATATAACACTATTCAAAATAACTGGTCAAGTGCGAGTAGGACTCGCGCACCGAGGGTTCCGTACAAACTTATAGAAATCTATATAAGACTAACTCATCTACGCTATTTGTGGTCTTCATCATCAGTTCCAACATAAGTTACTATCAAAAATACCTAAATCGGTATACGCTTGCCTATAATATTTGAGGAGTTCCCTCAATTTCTCCAGGATCCCATCATCTGATCCTGACCTGAAGACAATGGGACCACCTTGGAAGTATACCTTTTCAAACAAAAAAAAAAATTTCAAAATCGGTACACAAATGGCGGCGTAATCGGCGAACAAACATAAAAAAAAAATTAAATACAAGGTCGAATTGAAAACACTCCTTTTTTAGAAGTCGCTTAAATATAATCAAATATTATGTAAATATGGATCACGTCCCAAAAACTATTTTGAAACTACTTAGGAGCACTTTAATTTAAAACACGATCATGAATGCAATCCGTGGAAACATAAAATTTTATTTTACGTACTAATACACCTTATACTTTCAAAAAAAAAAGTTATAGCGCGATTCAGGATACACCTAGCGCCATCTCTTGACAATTTCAATGAACTAACTTGTTGACTTTGACATTAACAACATAATTATATTATATTTTATTCTCGTTTTATTTTTATTTATATTCTACTACAGTCCACTACCCCTGCACTACGTTCGTAAAATATTTAGATTTACATTATCAATCAAAATATCGAAATATATATTAGTGTTGCCAAGACGAAAATAATTAGTCCTTAATTCGAACAAAACTAATTGTTTATTTATAAATAACTAATTATATTACTAATAACCAGAAGAATTATATGTGTAGATAAATAAGTAAATTAAATAACTTGATCTGTTTGAATTTAATTTTAAAATTTTCGTACTAAGTCAATACGAGTACTTAAATCAAATCGCGTGAAGCTCTTATATTGAATGTTAATTACGTAATGACATTATAAATCGACGATAAAACTTTTAAATGAAAAGTTTATTTTATAATTTTTAGCGCGTTTAAAAATAATAATTAAAATAAAAATTTTTATTAATCGAGCAGAATTATATCACAGTTAATGTCATAATGTTGTAATAGATGGCATTAGCTGTACGCTGCATCGCGCTATCATTTTGTTAGCTGCGATATATAGATTGCATTGCGTTGTTGATAAAGGTTTGCTGCTTTTTAATGTTTTCGTATTGATACAAATTTCTTCTTAGTGTTTGTAAAATTGTTTTTTTGACCATGGTCAACTTCTATTTTAATTTGTTACAAGTACATATAATTTTAATTCTAAGATTAATATATTTTCCGCTTGATCAATTTACAACTTGATACATTTACGCGTTCCTGAGAAAAAGGTTGAAAGACAGACGTACAGAATGACAGACACACGAACAGAAATTTACAGTTTTCGGATTTTTTCCTTTATGTATACTAAAGGACCTTGCTCCTGGCCAAATTTCATAATGCTTGGTCAATGGGAAGTACCCTATAGGTTTTGATTCCCTTGCGAAAACGTTAAAAACGCTATCATACTATAAATATGTGATATAAATGACCGTATCTTTTGATTGCGTTAACTTAGAAGTTTGATTTTTTCACAGCTCTTAGTAATTACAACTCTGAGTACTTGACGTTGATAAAAATTTGTTACCTTCAAGCGTTTCTGAGAAAAAGGTTGAAAGACAAACTTACAAACAGACAAACATACATACAAAAATTTACAGTTTTCAGATTTTTTCCTTTATTTGTACCATAAGATTTTACTTCTTGCCAAATTTCATCGTGCTAGGTCAATGGGAAGTACCCTATAGGTTTTGATTCCCTTGCGAAAACGCTAAAATGGTCAAAATATACGACATATTTTCCATTATCTTTTGATTGCGTTGACTTAGAACTTTAATATTTTCACGGCCGCATGTCATCGTAGACTTGAGTATATGATATTAATTTCAACATGATACGTCTATGCATTTCTGAGAAAAAAGGGTTGACATCCCGACAGACAGACAGACAGACAGACAGACAGACAGACAGACAGACAGACAGACAGACAGACAGACAGACAGACGGACAACAAAGTGATCCTATAAGGGTTCCGTTTTTCCTTTTAAGGTACGGAACCCTAAAAATTCAAGTCAACTTAAATAAATAAGTATGGAAAAAAGTTTCTTAACTCAATGTTTCGAATTTCAGATGCGTTCCATATTTTGCAATTTATAAAATAATATCAAATATTTAAAAACTTATTATGAGATAACATATTAAATAAACCTATCTACTTTTGAATCATTATACATTTTATCAAAATAGAAAAGAAAAAATGAATATATACGACTTCAAACAAATTTATTAAGAATAGGTTTGAAATCTTTAGACGCCATTTTCTCAAAACGAAGTCCGTGTGGCTTGACACATTATTGCTTATCAGCGTCCAAATATGGCTTACTTCTTACCACATATGAGTTAGAAATGAGAAATTATCAATCGAATGAATGAACTGAATCATGAAAAATTGTAATGTGAAATAATTTTAATTATTCATACTATTCGTTCCGGGTATTTACAAAATAGGACAACTAAAGAATAATAAACCACAGTAATAATGTATAATTCATATTTAATATAACGGGTCTTATCGCGATAACTAATAGTAGTAATACCTTTTTATTGCCCGACGTTTCGACGAAGTTACATTCGCCGTGGTCAAGAGCTGACTGGTGTACCGCGCGCCCTCCGGCGACGAGTGCGCGAGTTTTCTTCGCCTACCCTCACAATATTAATATTGTCTTTACCGTTATTATAATGCTGGGAGCACACCACACTAACACAATCGGTAATAATGTGAATAGTATAAATCGCGAAAGTTTAAAATATATAATAATGTATAATGTTAGTAATACTACTTAAATGGCTGTATAAATTTATTTTAAGACTTTTTAAATTGTTTTCAATGTTTTATAAGCGCGAAAATTTTGGTATATCCTCGTCAAATTTGACAAGAACAAGAGAGGCATACAATTGACAAAGACTCTTGAGTGCGACGGGTCAGCGAAATATAAAACATATACCAGATATTTTATAAAAACAAGAATATTTTGTTCTTGATGAGTGAAAAATGTGATAACGAGCACAGTCCTTTATAGAGACCTAGGCTGGTTTGTAAGTAAGCTAGAAAACACTATGTTGTGATGTGCCTGCGACTACGATCACTGTGAAACGTTCGAAACGTTAGGAGGGTAAGATATAATTGTTTCCCTAGAAAAATATAATTGACTTCAAACAGAAATGTTGGTGTACCTATACATACATATGGAGGGAGAGGGGTTGTTGATGCCTCTTCCTTCCCCATATTATAAAACTTATTTATATTTAGTACATGGAACGAATGGCAATAACAATAGTTTATATAATTTCTAAATGGACGCTGATAAGCAATAATGTGTCAACCCACACGGACTTCAGTTTGAGAAAATGGCGTCTAAAGGTGTCAAACCTATTCTTACTTAATTTGTTTAAAGAAGTTTATATCCATCTTTGCTTTTCTTTTTTTAAAAAAAGTATAATGAATTAAAAGTAGATTGATATATTTAATATATTATCTAATAAAAAGTTTTTCAAATATTTCAGATTATTCTATAAATTGCAAAATATGGAACGCACTTGAAATACGAAACAATTATTAAGACACTTTTTTCCATACTTATTTAGTTTATATTACTTGAATTTTTTGAATAATGTTAATGCAGTATCAAAATAATCATTATCTCCGAATTGACTTTTTGTGGGTTGACACATTTTTGCTTATTAGAATCATACTATCTTTCTGCGTAATGCCCGGATAAAAACTAGTTATTCTTTGTACATTTTGGACTAACAATCCCCCCTTCGGACTCTTCCCTTGGACAGATGTGAAAGTTTTAGCTACGCCGGTGCATAGATGTACGACCACGGCGATCGCGGGTCATTTGCTCTGAGTTATTGAGATGTTCCTTTGTTTATCTCCGAATTCATCAGATCCCGGTTAATAAAAAATACATATGTATTTTATTATACATATTAATATATAAACGCAATTTAAATCCATAAAATCTATTTCTTTTATTTCGATGTATAGTAGTCGCGAAAATCTAAGAAAATACTAAAATCTGGTATAGTCAATTTACATTTACATTAATTACCTTTTAGGTAATTCTGTTGTGGCGTTTGCTTTGACCTTTGATCTAATCAAAGTTCAAGTGCTGAATTAAGTTGCTTAACTATCAGCTGGCTCCGATCACAAAGGTTACTGTCAGGTGTGACGTAGATCGTAAAGATAAACGAATTTAACATAGCTACAATGATTAGGACCGATTACTCTAGGTGTGTATATACGGGCTCTCGGAGCTATAGGGGCCTTAATAGATGTTATGGCTGCAACACATTCTCGTGATTTTTATAATGCACATTGTAAATTTTCACGATGCGACGAAGTATTATGATGCGACGTCGCTTCGTTATGTGTTTTGACTCCTAAATGTTTTTATTTTAATAATAATAATAATTAGCCTTTATTTAACAACTATCACCTTAATATAACATATTATATATAAAAAAAAAACAAAAATTTATTTATTTGACACCGGTACGTGAAAATTGTCTTGCTCTTCAGCATAGGCCTCCCCTAGAGCTCTCCACCGAATACGATTTCTCGCTTCTCTTATCCAGGTATGTCCCGCTACTTTTTTTATATCGTCTTCCCATCTACGACGTTGTCTCCCTTTCCTTCTTTTGTATTGCCTGGGGCACCACTCTGTTACGTCTTTGGACCATTTATCCTTGTAACTTCTAATCATATGTCCTGCCCACCTCCATTTTAATTTTTTGATACAGTAAGTAACATCTGTAATTCTAGTTTTCTTCCTTATAGTATCTAATTTTATTTTATCTTTTAGTTTGATGTTCAGTATGCTACGTTCCATATTATGTTGGCAAATTTCTAATTTATGTATGTTATTATTAGTTAAGCTCCAAGTTTGACAACCATATGTCATGACAGGTAGAATGCATGAATTGAATATACGGCTTTTCGCTTTCAGCGGTACAAGTGGGTTTTTCATTACCTCCTTAAGGGACCAATATCTTTTCCATGCCAAAGTTATTCTGTTATTAATTTCTTTAGTTGTTAGGTCAACTGGAGAAATGATCTGCCCGAGGTAGGTGTATTCCTCTACATATTTTATGGTTTCGCCTTTAATAGTTATAGGAATTTTTTCCGAGTTTGACATTATTTTAGTTTTATCTGTATTCATTGTCAGTCCTACTGTGTCACTTTCGTATACAATTTGGTCCATCATCGTTTGTAAGCTTTTCGCATCTTCCGAAATTATTATTAGATCGTCTGCAAATCTTAAATGGTTTAGTCGCACTCCGTTGATATTTAACCCATATTTATCCCAGTTGAGACGCCTAAACACATGTTCAAGTACGGCCGAGAAAAGTTTGGGTGACAGAGGATCTCCCTGCCTTACTCCTTTTTTTATCGGAAAAAAGGCGCCATCTCTTTCAGTTCTTATTTTTGCTTTCGTGTCCTTGTATATGTTGGTAATCAATCTAATATATTTTTTCTCTACTCCTTGGGTTTCTAAGGCTTCCCAAATTTTATCATGTTTTAAGGAGTCGAATGCTTTATTATAGTCTACGAAAGCAAGGTAAAAAGTAATATTATATTCGGTACATTTTTGAATAACTTGTTTAATGGAATGGATGTGATCTATTGTCGAAAACTCACTGCGAAAACCTGCTTGTTCTTTGGGTTGGTTTTCATCCAAAGTCTTTGTCAAACGATGTACAAGTACTTTTGAAAATATTTTATACACATTGGACATCAAGCTGATGGGTCTATAATTAGCTATATCGTCTTTCCTCCCTTTTTTGTGTAATAAAATAATTGTTGATACGGACCATTGTTTTGGTATGTATTCTGTACGCAAAATTACATTAAATATATCCGTGATTGTGTTTAACGTTACTTTGGATGATCCTTTTAGTAGTTCATTAGATATACAGTCTCCTCCAGGCGTTTTTCCTTTCTTCTGTGATTTGATAGCTTTTTCGACTTCCTCTCTTAGTATACAGGGGATCTCTTCTTCGTCTGTTGCAGCATCCATCACTAACTGCTTGGATTCTTCTATTGTTAAATTATTATTGTATAGTTCGCGGTAAAATTCAGTTGCCACCTCGAGTATTTTTATTCTATTTGTGTTGTTTTTCTTATTTCTATGGTGTATAATGTTATCGATCCATGTTATGTTGTCTCTTAATTCGGTTTTCGCCTTCTTGATTCCGCCTGAGTTTTCTATATGATAGTTTAGTGTTTCGGTTCTTAGTTTTTCTCTGTGTTTTCGTATTTGCAGGTTTATTTCTTTGCTTAGCTTTGTTATTTCTTCTTTGTTGTTTTTTCTATTACTAAATAAGGTTTTTCTCTCTATAATCAATTTTCTAGCTGCTGGACCTAGTTTGTCTTTTTCCTCTTTTATTGCTCTCAACTTGTTTTCAGTTGTTTTCAATTCCTTTTCTAGAGCATCATATTGTGTTTGAACTTCATCAAGTTTATCTATTTTTTCTAGATTTGTGCGTAAATTCTGCAGAATGTGGTCTGGGATAGGTAGAACTAGAGGTTTCGTATTGTAAATATTTTTCCTAGATGTTTTTGGTTCTCTTGTATATAGTTGTCCTCTAAGTAGTCTATGGTCTGTGTTATAATTAAATTGGTTGACAATATCTATGTTTGCGAACAATCTTGGTTTGTTCGTAGCAATGTAATCTATTTCATTGTTTATCTTGCCATTCGGTGACACCCATGTCCATTTCCTGTTAGTATTTCTCTTGTAGTAGCTATTCATGATATGTAGGTTGTTCTCCAATGCAAAATTTATCAGTCTTTGCCCATTGTCGTTCCTTTTTCCTGTTGTATATGGTCCGAGAACTTTGTCTTCGTTTATTTCCCTCTTCCCTATTTGACCATTGAAGTCGCCTAATACAATTATAGTCTTGTATAGTGTTGGCATTATTTCGTTTAATTTGTTGTAAAAATCGTTTTTTATGTCTTCTTTTGTGATATCGGTCGGGGCATATACTTGAACGATCGAAGAAGGGTTTTTGTGTCCAGGTAACTTAATATTTAGGACTGCTATCCTATCTGATATGCCACGAAATTCTATTATTTAATTTTTAAGATATTTTTTTACCATGAATCCTACTCCATGAAGGCCAGCTATTACGTTTTTGTAGTAAAATATATATTTATCATATTCCTCAATTTTTTTGTCAGCTCTCCTCACTTCGCATATGCCTAAAATATCCCAATTTACTTTTTCCAATGCATTTTCTAATTCGAGTAGGCGTTCTTGAGATTTTAGTGATCTAGTGTTTAGTGTAGTTATACTTAACCTGGTTCTTTGTTTTTGTTTCGTTGTTTCGGATAATTGTTTGTTAGGGCATTTGAAAGTATTTACTGTAGGCTCTTGGGGGGGACGGTCGAACTCCCCGCGGTGACCAACCGTATTGGGGATTTGTTTAGGTTTTGCTAAAATTGTTTTTGTTATATTTAGTTTCTTCGCGTTTCCGGTGTCAGAGAATTCCTATGCCTTGTGAGATTGTGTTTGTTTCTCTGACTGGGAGAAAGATCGGGCTCTCATGTAAGCAAATGCGTCAGTTTTATGCATTTTAATCGGGGCAGTACTATTTATCCTCTCTGTGGAGTCAGTTTGTTTTTGGATATTCTTAGGTGACATAGAAAATTCTCTTTTCCTCTTTTCTACTTCTGGTTTTCCTTTGATTATCAGTTTATTATTCTTGATGAATGCTTCGTGTCCTTGTTTTTATTTTAACCTTATTCAATTGAAATTGTAATAGGATTGTTAAAAACATATGTATGTGTTTTTTAAACGAGATTTGAGTTTCTCTTCCTAGAAAAATTTATTTTCTAGGCCCCAAAATTTTCGTTACGAGGTTTGAACCTTAGGTAGGTTTAGGTATATTAGAAAAAAAAATACAATTACAATTCTAGAGAAAATTACAAAAATACAAGAAAGAAAGTTTAATCAACTGACTAATTCTCAGAATATAATTTTAAAAAGGGAAACACAGTTGTTAGTTTGGTTTTAGGAATTCGATTACTATTAGGTCTATATAAACGTAAATGGAATTTAGGGTAGTTTTGACTGGAAACTATCGGAAAAACTTTAAAACAAATGGACTTATATCGTTTAACATTCATTTATTCAAATGCTCTAAAAATTTTCTCTTGTATCAGTTTTTATGACTAAAGTACCTTAGAACCTTGCTCAAACAGCGGACAGGGTTAGTGACGCGACGCTGGCATGCCATGAGCGTTTGATTGATGGCTTTTAGTTGTGCCAAGTATGCACATATTATTTCGCCAATGTCCCTTGCATTGGAGAAAACACGAGCAGATTGTTCGGTGAGATCGATAATCCAACCTTAATTAAATTTGGTAAACACCTTAAAATAGTGTGTATTTTATATTTAGTTCTTAACCTAATTAAACACAAATATAATCAAATGAAATGAGCGGTTGTAAATGTATGTGTTTTAAGAAAATGGTGTCTGAAAGTGTCAAACCCAATCTTAATAAATTTGTTTCAAAATTTATGGTATAATAAAAAGTTTTATCTAATAATGAGTTTTAAAAAATATGAGATTTTTATATATTGCTAAATATATAATACACTTTAATAAACGAAACATCAAATTAAATAAAACGCACGACGCATTATCAAAATACATCAATACCATCGAATTTGACTTTAACAATATTACTTATTAGCATCCAAATATATTAATCAGAATAGAAGATATCGTACATAACCGTCATGCTGGGAAATTCTTAAAATAACTTGATTCTGATTTTCTATGAACTTGATTCTGATTTTCTATGAACTATCACTTTACAAGTCTTTCATGTTTTATATCATAAGTTTTAAGTTTTTTGTACGCTTTTATTAGCGAAAATAAGGAATGCCAGATTAAAAAGGAATAAAAAAATGAAGGGGAATGGGAAATAAGGATAGTTAGGCTTCTAGCTTTCTTACTCACCGAAATATATAAGACACTTTACCGATTTTCTGTAAGAGCGAGGTAGTGAGTTGACAGCAGCTAGGGCCGGATTTACCCTACGTACCGCCCTGGGGCACAGTGAAAAATACGGCCTTTTTAAAGATTACCTCACCTATATAAATTTAGTACTAGAAAAAAAACACTCTTTAAAATAAAGAAATAATTTGGTAGAATTGATTTATATATCAATTTTAATTCAAAATTATAACAAGAATCTCTCGTAGCCCAAAATTTGCCCCTCTGGCCCCTAGAAAATTCAGCGCTGGCTACAGCTATGCTCTTCGCCTCTACCATAATAAAGTACTTTAAAAGTAAGCGTAATGTTAGACGCTAAAGACTTCAATCATGGGAAAAAATATATAATGTATTTTAAATAAGGTTCGATAAAGTATATATTGGACATATATTATGTACCTCTTTTGTGTAATTTCTTAAACTATTAAGCACAACATATATTAAACAAAAATAAAAACAAAAATAAATATACGTAAACTTTTGTATAGAAAATACAGCGACTGAAAACCAATAAAAATACGTATTTGACTTACAAACCAATCACAAATTAGCAAAATTGAATTTCAAATTTGCAATAAAAACAAAAGAAACAGCAACAACTGTATAATATAATGTTATTGTAAAACCGATATTTTTGTGTTCGATTTTATTTGTACAAAAACTTTATAAGTCTTACCGAATTTTATTAATATCAGAGAAGTATTGTGAACCAACTTTTCAGACATGTTTATTAGAAATGTTTGTGAATTCTGTGTGACTGTAGGCTGTCAATGGATATAGTGATTTATTATGATTGAAAAGTCTATATTTGATATGAAATTATTAAACATTTTTTTTTTGTATATCATTCATAACATAACACATGATAGTAATAATTAGCCGAGATGGTCTAGTGTACACGTCGATCACAACCGACGATCGCGGGTTCAAACACCGGTTAACACTGCTGAATTTTCAAGTGCTAAATTTGTATTTAAATTCATTTCTTGCTCGAAGGAAAAGAAAAAATTGTTATAAAAATATATTTTGTGTCACAGTGTTTGTATGAAAATCCTCTGAAATGGTTTGATCGATTTGTATGACTTTTTTGGGATAAACAGTAAGTTTTGCAATAGGTCGCAAACTATTTTTTAAAACCCTTAATGGATAAGCGTGACCTACCCCAAAGTTTTTATTATAAATATTTATTGGCAAAATAACCTTATCCGGGTAATTATTAATAATAATATAGTTTTGAGACTTTATTTCGAGGTATGCAAGGTTTTATCACTTTTTTTTTCCAGCGGTATATCTTACAATGTTTTTGTACACTATATGTCTTCCAAACTATTCATCACTATATAAATAAAAACTATCAAAAACCGTTCGCTGTTTTCAGTTTTCAAAGGATCGTACTGGCATATTTAAATACAAGTGGTTTTCAAAGTTTTATACATATTTTTTTATATTTAGTTCATATTCTACTTTCCCTCTAAGAAAAAGGAACGTTTGCTTGTAAGAATAACAAAATGCAAATGCTGGCAGGAAACAATAACTCGCTGTTTCATATTGCACTAGCTTTAACTCGCCAGTTTCGCTCGTGTTGATAAAGATTTTGTCTTAAAATAATAGGTATGCATATACATATAATATAGCCTGTGACTTTTTAGAATAATGTACCTTTTAAACGGTACCCTTATAAAATACATATATGCTGTGGTACAGGAGTTTATTTTGCATATAAAAAATTGTTTTCTTTTATATAAACTTGATTTGCCTCGCAGTTTCATTTGCGTTGGATTTTAAAACTTACCTCCATAAATATATTGAGGTTATTCGCTTTTTACAGCATGAAGAATTTATCAAATTGCTAATCATCCCGTTTCATCCTAAAATTAACGCGTTTTTTGTTAAATAATATAATAAAGATAATGTCGAGTAATCACCGCTCATTGATATTTCTAGCTCTAGAGGAGCTCAATGCGTTGTCAGCTTAAAAAGGTATGAAGGATGAAAGGAAGCCAGCTTATTCGAGCTACCACAATAAAGAAAAAAAAATCAACTCAATAAAATCGTTCAAACAAACAAATAAAATCCTTTACATTACTTAACAAAATTAATAAAATTTTGAACTAAAATGGCATTTAAACTATTGACTTTTGCTTAAAAAACCTGCTTGTGAAAAAGTGTTGAATAACGCAAATACAAAGATTGCAATTATATTTCATAGAAACGTAGTGCATTATCCGTCCGTAGCATCAAAAGTTTTAATTTTTAGTTCTTATTTGAGTTTACTGCGAAAAGCAATCGTTTGTTCGCAGTCACGGTTTGAACAACGAAACGCAAATAATGTGAGATCGACTCGTATATTTAAATAGAATTAAATTAAATCGTAAAATTGCACGTCAATTGTCGAATGTTTCTACTATCATTTATATCCAATAAATAAATACGATCTACCAAATTATTACTTATTTCTGTAATTTCAGTACGAATATATTGCCTTCCTTTTGTTTGTCAATTAATTTGCTATTTTAATTAATCTATTAAATTGGGTAAAATTTGTCTGTACGTTTGTTTCACATATTTACATTATCGAAGATATAATATCCTTAACTTTTTCGAAAAATAGTATGTTCATTAGCGATCAGGGTCGGATTATCCTAAGTGCCGCCCTGGGCACATTGAAAAATGCCGCCCTTTACCTAAATTTAGTAATAAAAAAGTACTCTTAAAAAAGAAAGAAAAAATGTTAGAGTATAATAATTTTTTATTGAAAATCTTACAAAAAATCTCTCACATTCCAAATTACGTCGTCCCAGAAATTTTGCCGCCCTGGCCATTGGCCCTAAGTGTTCCCAGTGTCAGGAATAATGTAGGATTCTAATAGTAAAAGAAAACAAACAATCAAATCTTTACTTTTTATAATATGAGTGTAGATGTATGACGTTATGTATGCGTACTTTATACGTATTCGATAAACGTCGACGTCTAGCGGTCGCAGATTAAGACCCACGTGAATAAAAAATTATGGTTCAATGGATACGCCGTCGAGACGGCAGACGTCGCAGTGGATCGACCGATTTCGTGCCGATAAAAAACCCCATAGAATATAGAAAGGTATAGAATATAGAAGTAGGACGAATGTACAGGTTTATACCGAACTAGCTCCCTCGCGGTTTTATTCGCGTTTATGGTTATTGCTTTGAGTTTATATCCTATATTACATGACGCTACGACTCATATAAGGGAGCTAATGATAGTTTACATACATATCTATCCTTTTTTTTTGTTTACGCAGAGAAAATATACCAAAAGATAGATACGGGGGTCTTGCTCAATGAACGGGCTATCCAACTCAAAAACAATTTTTCAAATGGAATCTGTAGTTTCAGATATTACCTCTACATACGAACATATAAACAAATGTAACCTCTTTATAATATTAGTACAAATAGCTATAGCATCTGTCTTGATTCTTTTATAATAAAAGTTTTTAAAATGTACCCCATGTTATATCATGTAGGCTAGCACGGATACTTTTCGAGCTTGGCATATGTCTGTTTTTTTTTTTTGCGTTCTAAGAGCACTGTACAAGTTCCTATACAAAAAACGCAATCAGAAAACTCCTAGTAAACCTACACCAGCCCACTCACTCTTCCGTTATATTACTTGGAAAATCGTTGTTAACAGGAGCATTAACGGTAGTTTCAGGTTCGTTATAGAATCGCGTTCTCTTTTCATCCAGCATCTTCAATTGTGTACGCTTGCGGAATTACTCGTAGTCGTAGAATTAGAAAATTTCACTCCAATTTTGCTTTTACGAGTTTATTTTAAAAAAGGTAAAATTTGTTTATAAGTTTGTATGTATCTCTGAGACTATTGATTCGATTTTTTTTTGCGTTGATAGCCCGTTTGCCAAGGAAGGTTATAGGCTATATTACATCACATTACGACTCATAGAAACACAGGAATAACCATAAAAGCGAAACCGTGACGGGCAGATAGTCGATAACGCATATAATTATTATTTTTAAATGATATATTATTATTACTTTTCACCTCTTTATATTTTTATATATAAAATTGAAAAAAAAAATTGCTATTTTATTGATTCTTTGAATTCGTCGGTAAAGTTACTAATTTTGATTTGTATAGGTATGTGTTGAAATTTTAACAATAGCGACGATAAGTTTTACCGCACAATATATTCTGCCAATATTACAAAAAATAAAATAGACACAACGTGATCGTTAATTAGTTAAATTTTAATTGGAATAAAAATTATCTAAATTTCTTTGAGTTTAGTAATGAGATTTTTCACCAGGCGTTTAAGCAAACTCCATATTAATTCTCACATCCGGTTTAATCTTCTATGGGGATGGTCATTTTAAAAAGTGGATACTTGTAGATATACGTGTTTTTAGTTTTGGATCTAAAAAATAAAGCTAATATTGCTTTTATCATGAATATCTTAATTCGTTTAATTTTTTTGTAATTATAATGTTGAAAAAGTTGGCTGAAATTGTATCAGTTACTGTATCATTATTTTTTATATTAAACTTAGTATTTTAAGCACTCTTAGAATTGTATTACTGATTATTACTCTTTTAATCACTTTGCGTTGATATGTTTTGTTAGCGCGAAGATCGTAAAATACCAAAAGGAACGCGACCCGCGAGTTGTGGATTCATGAATCAGACTCTTGAATAATCGATTCAAACAGCTCAGACGATGTTCAATCTCCATATTTATGAAATGCAATCGTTTGATCGTGTACAGCGCTTTAACGGATTTTGATTTTTTAGAGGTAAGACATTCTGTATGAGAATTTCTCCAAATAAAGTTCATTGTGGCATTTTTAGTATTATTTGGAAGGAATTATTCCTTATATTAACCTACGAAAAGTCAAATTTGGAGATATTGATATACTTTGAAAATTATTCAAAACATTTTGAAATCATTTAAACTAATAAGTAAGGAAAAAAGTTTCTTAATTTAATGTTTCGAATATTTAAGCGTATTTCATTTTAAAATATACAGTAATCTCATATATTTGAAAAACTTATTATTACATAAAATTATGTTTTACTTTATATAAAAATAGAAAATAAAACATGGATGTAAACTCCTTCTAACAAATTGATTAAGAATAGGTTTGACATCTTATGACGTCATTTTCTCAAAATGAAGCATAGCATAGTATTGCTAATCTATCCGCTTGGCTTAGCATAGTATTGCTATACAGCATCCATTTATGTGTTTTAAAGCGAAGGTTTCAATAGGCGCGTTGAGTGACTGATGGAAATATTTTATGAATTCTTTATCTGATATATCTAATCTATTGCCTACTGTTAAAGGGACCGCATTAAGGATTGACGATTTTAATTTTCTTTGTACTATTAGTTCATAGTTTGAAGTTTTCAGTTCTAGTAGTATATGCTATCAGAACAAGGAAAAAAAGAAGTAAAGATTTAAAACCCAAAATTAATTTTAATCGGTTAAGTCGATTCAGTATCACAAGCATTCTTATTTATTCTTTCTTAATGAGATAGATTTAGAAAAAATGCTTTGGCCATATGGTATGTAGGATGTTTTCGTATGTACATATACAAATGGACGCTGATAAGCAATAATGTGTCAACCCACAAAAAGTCAAATTCTGAGATATTGGTGTATTTTGATACTGCATCACTTATATTTAACATTATTAAAACGAAATTGAAGTCATACAAACTGAATAAGTACGGAAAAAAGTTTCTTAATTAATTGGTTCCAATTTTAAGTGCGTTACATATTTTGCAATTTATATAATAACCACAAATATTTAAAAAAACTTTTTATCAGATATTATATTAAATATATCAGTGTGATTTTAATTCATCATTCCATTTATCAAATAATAAAAGAAAAAATGGATTTATCCTTCTTTAAACATATGTGTGAAGAATACGTTTGACATCTTTAGACGCCATTTTCTAAAAAATTAAGTCCTTGTGGCTTGACACAGTACTGCTTATCATCGTCCAAATAAATAGTTTGTTCTGAAATATAATCAAGCTTACTAGTCAGAGGTAATGAGATATCGAATACAATTGTATTTTGGAATATATGTATATGACAGAAGGGGTGCCCCGGAAGTGTTTTTAAAATGTGTGACATCAGCAATTCTGAAATGATATCGTCAAGATGATTACTGAAATTTAAGTCTTCCAAAAAATTGTAAGTTAAATTTTTAAATAATAAGAACGACACGTTGTTTAACGTTGACTCTACATTACAATTAACTCAAAATGATCAGGTTAATAATAAAGTCATTTCTTGTGTTTTCACCGATATATACATTTCTCGATCCATTTTTAAATTATTTTTTAAGCATTCTTAGTTATCCTTTCTTAAAGTTAGGTTGTTGTTTAGTTTCAAACTTTACTCAGAGTTCTTTACGATAGAGTTAGGTTACATAAAGCTTGATTATAAGTAAGTGCTCAGTACCTGGCTTTACGTGAGGACGAATATTAATCTGATAAGATATTGTTGTTGATAATTTCTAGATAGTTTCTTCGTAACACAGAAGACAGTATAAGGATAATGTTGAACCAAACTAAATATTTTAGTTACATAGATAAACTTCTTCATAGGTCAAACAAAGAGAAGCATCGGTGCTAGGGTCAAGGAACACATAGGAGATGTCAAAAACAGGAGTTCTTCAAAGTCTGCAGTTTGTGAACATGCTTTGGATAAACCTAACCATTTTATTCGATTTGATAAACCACAGATCTTCGCTAGAGAACACAGATTCATTCCTAGAATAATACGCGAGGCAATTGAAATTCAAAAACACCCGAACTTCAATAGAGAAGATGGTTGGAGACTTTCGAACACCTGGGATCCACTTATTAAAAATTTAAAATCCCAAGTCCAACAGACTGCAAGACCAAAAGATACAGTTAGTGCCTTCTGCGTGCAATCGGAACGTTAATCAAGATACCATCTAAGAAACTGTTGGCGGTAGTTGTAAATAATATTTTCTAAAACCTCAAATAGACAAATGTCACCTTAGTCTACCCGTGACCACGAATGCTGCAAAGTGCTCGAAACGTCGGGATGATAAAACTAATTAATATACGCGTTTTAAATCCGTTTAAAAGAGTTTTATTTCAATAAACTTCTTCATTCCAAATATTTTAAAGTTGACAGAAAGCAAGAAACAAAAGAAGAGTACATGAAATATTGATATGCAAAAACGGTCTTCACACAAAAAGTGATTCTCTCGCAGACAACCTCAGGAGTAAAGAACCATATTAATAGATGAAAATAAAGTGCATAAGATATTAATATTATCCTTATGAGCGCTATAATTTAGAAGTTTTCAAGTGTCGAATACATCTTTTTCCTAAAGGTTGGCAATGCACCTGCATCTTTCCGAGTGTTACAGATGTCTATGGGCGATAGCAGCCACTTCTAACGACGTAACGGTTTCCGCCATTTTTGTACAAAAAGACACAGAATTAATATTTTTCTGATCGAAAGTCGGTTCTATGTCCATAAATAGAAACCAGTTAGAATGACCTCTGTAATAATAGCTAAGCTCATGTGTAATTATAGCCTACGAGGGCTATATAATGTCTATAACGAGATATCGACTGCACGATAAGATATCTAATATGAAAACGATCAATCACCTATTACAAATGACATTGATACTTGAAGGGTGTAAATATACGCAAGGTTGTTGACATGTATGTATTATGTACTAGATGCGCCTTTGTTTCACTCGCGTCTATGGTTACTGTCTGTGAAGCCGAAATGGCCTAGTGGTTAGAATTCGTTGATCTCATCCGATGATCGCGGGTTCAAACCCCGGCAACAACCGCTGAGTTTTCATGTGTTATATTTGTGTTTATATTCATTTTGTGCTCGGCGGTGAAGGAAAATATCGTGAGGAAACCTGCATGTGCCGGGAGAAATTCTGACACATGTATATTCGTTAACCCGCAGTGAAGCAACATGGTGGATTAAGCTCTAAACCTTCTCCTTATTAGGAGAGGAGGACTTTGCCCAGCAGTGGGAAATTTACAGGCTTTTACTTTATTTTTTACTTACTTACTATCTTGGTTACTGCTTTGGTTCTATGAGTCGTAACGTAATCTAATATAGCCTATAACCTTCCTCAATAAACGGGCTATCTAACGCAAAAAGATTTTTTTTTAATCGGCTCTGTCATTTCAGTGATTAAAGCCACGTTTCGTAAAGTGTGTGAGAGAGAGAGGGGATTAATAGGCGGTCATGCACATAAATAAGGGTAGGGTTGTACATTTTAGACTTCCACCCTTCCTATCCCCCTTGAATTCTTACCTTAGACGAACCCCTTCAATATGAAAGCTATAGCTACGCCCGGTAGTAGTGACCACTTAGGTATCCCGCCTGGTCGTTTTCCAGCTATTTAACAGATAATAATACCATGGATTGCGCTAACGCTAGATGTCGCCACTGTTGTGCACACAAAAATCCAAACGTTTCCCTATCAACTCGGTATACTCTCGTACTTAATAATTAACAAAGCACAAACAATCTAAACTATAATTGATCGCGTTGAAACTCGGAATTACACGCTATTGTTTTTGTTTCCGTGAACTGTTGCAATCACTGGCTTTTCTTGTTCAACTTGTTACGAATGTAGAATAGCATGAACTATGATTAAATGTTATGCACCCGAAGTTTACTTTAGTCGGAAAAATATATATACTAAATAAAATTGAAATATCTGTATGCTATTTTAGATTATGAACGTTAATTAAATGGATATGAAAGTATATACGATACTTAGATCAAAAAATCAATCTTAAAAATGTTTGTCTGTCTGTGTAACAATCTAAACTAAAATTGATCGCGTTGATACTCGGAATTGTATACAACACGCTGTTGTTTTTGTTTCGTAAACTGTTGCAACTGGCTTTTCTTGTTCAACTTGTTATGTATGTAGAATTAAACTTACATAAAAAAAAATCCCTAAAAAAGGGGGAATTGCGCACCTGGCTCATAACTGTAACCGTCTATACCTACTCTATAATGTTTTCAAATTTATATGTATTGGTATTTTTTTTATTTCAAAATATTCTGAATTTTCTATATTCCTAAATTCCACAAAAATTTTCCCCTCCTGTACAAAAGCTTGGATCCGCGCCTGTACAGAAACTAGCCTGTATAGGAAATAAAGTACGTTTCACGCAGAAAAAAATCAAAGTGAAAGAGAAAAGACTTTTAGACGATCTTCCGGCTTAACAAAATCAACATTACCGCGTCAGAAGTACCGAGCTAAAAAGCTACTTTATTACTATAAGATTTTGACATTTCATTTTATAACCTTTTAAGCAGTTTTAGTACAAAAAAGAACATTAACCCAAAGACTTGGCATCCAATTGTAAAATTAAGACAATAAACTTCAAAACACAAAAAAGGAACAAAAATTCTTAAAGCGAAAATGCAGCTAATAATTAATAAAATTGAAAAAAGACACGATTTTTCTGCTATAAGTTGGCGAGGAATTGTATATCCATATGATGCTACAACATCAGGTCAAGATTGTACAATAGTATACGAAATTACGAGTCGATTATGTCAGTAGAAGTTGTTCAGATCATTTCAACTACTAAAAATGAGCTGATAACCTTGAAATAAATAAACAGATCTTCGTGAATAACCAACAACCACGGGATGGTTGTTGGTTATTCACATCAATTAAATTATTACATTTTATCATTATTACATCAGAGGTTAAAAATATCATTACCCCAAAAACTTAGCATTCAATTTTAAACACAAAACAATAAAATCCAAAATAAAAACAAGTAACAAATATTCTCAAAGCGAAATTACAGCAAAACATTCTTTAACTTCTAAACGTTAGCTAAGACAGTAGAAAACTTTCAAAAACGATTTCAAGTTTTTCCTCTTCTAAAAACGTGGAAAACGTTTTACTTGTACTAAAGTACGGCCATTGTAAAGACGTTTCACCTGGTATTTCCTTAAAGGACAAAGCGTTTGAATAATGAAAGGCGCGGTTGAATACGGTTCACGAGTGTATAAAAGTTGGGCGCGATTCGTAACTCAGTTCAATCATTTTTTTCTTGTCATTGTATTTATTTACCTTGCTGCCTTTACCTACTTCCTAGGCGAGAATTACACTTGAAAGTTTTATTCTTGTAATTTATATAAAAGAACTGTGTAAACTGGTAACAGATGCTTAGGTAATTTTACGAAAGCTGTGAGTGTCAAAAGATAGGTAGGAATGACAGTATTTTTTTTTATTTAACTTGTTTTACGGCCCTGGGTTCAAGCCCTTTTGAGCCTACTGACAGTAAATTATTTAAGGCGTGACAATTTTATCGTGGCTGTATTCCCGACCACGTTAAACAATGTCCTTCGTGTTTTCTCCCTCCCACGTGTCATTGGCGAAATAATCTGTGCTCATAAAGCCATCAAAACAAAAATTTAATTGAAAGCAATGACCAACAACTCATGTACGTACATCTTATTATATTTTATGTAAGGTTACCTTGGTAATTGCTATCAAGTTAGTGCATATGAAGAGAGTAAAACTTACAAATGTGATTCTTGCCCTTAGCATAACTTATAATTGGACGCTGAAAAGCAATACCATGTCAAGCCACACGGACTTCATTTTGAGAAAATGCCGTCTGAAGATGTCAAACATATTCTTAAAAATTTGGTCTTAATGGGGCCGTTGAATGTGATGCGTTTATTATTAAAAATTGTGTTTGAAGACACATCTTCTATTTTCTAGTTTGATAAGAGGTATAATGAATAAAAGCAGATTATTATACTAAAAATTTTATTAAATAATAAGTTTTTCAAATATATAAGATTATTGGATACTGCAAAATATTGAATACACTTCATTATTCGAAATAATAAATTAAGAAACCTATTTCCGTACTTAGAATACCTCTGAATTCGATTTTTTTTTGGGTTGACACATTGTTGCTTATCAGCGTCCATTTGGAATAGAATGATTACAAATGCAATTGCTACAAACAAGCGGTAGACCATGCTACGCGGGTTTCTGCGCATTGACTACAATGTTACAATGAAGATCGGTTGTTATATTTCTAGGAAATAGCTGATGCTAAATTGACTTTAGTATTCCAATTTAGACTGTCACCAATATACAATAAACGTAGATAACTCATTTTATGTACACATGTAGATGATAGTTTTAAATTAAGGAATATGTTGTGACAGTATTTTATTTATATTATTATAAGTAACTAGTTTTGACTTGCGGTTTCACTCGCGTTTATGGTTACTGCTTCGCTCCTGTAAGTTATTGCGTGATGAAATATAGCCCAAAAACTTCTTAAATAAACAGGCTATGCAATACAAAAATGATTTTTCAAATCGGATCAGGAATTACATACAAACTTACACAAAAAATTACCTCTTTATAATATTAATATAGATGGGTCTTATTGCGATGGAAAATATATCGGTGTACTTTTTATTTTCGACCGACATAATTGAAACTGTCGTATTATTATATATTTACAAGTATTATATATTTTTGATCTACAAATAGTTTTACGACATATTGTAAGTTTTACTCTTGTAATTGATATAAAACAACCCTATAACCTGGTAAGTTGTTTCGGAAGCTGTGAATGTCTAAAATAAGGCATTGACAATAAAATGTTTCAGGTGTAAAGAAATAACAAACACCTTATGTAAATATTTATGAAATTCTGAGAGCAAAATTATGAGTGTAATTCTTGCGTTACAATAAAAAATATTTTGATATACATAATGATAATGATTGCACCCAGTTTAGTGAACTTTTAGTTAATATCTTTAAATAGCGTATTATCTATACTAATAATAAAATTCTAGCGGGTCGCTGTCTGTACATGGAAGATATATGAAAAAACATATTATAGGGGGCCTATACTAACGCAATAGAACCCAAAACAATGATTTTTAGAATTCTTATCTGTTTGTCTGTTTGTCTGTTTGTCTGTTTGTCTGTTTGTCTGTTTGTCTGTTTGTCTGTTTGTCTGTTTGTCTGTTTGTCTGTTTATCTGTGCGTTTGTGCACGCTAATCTCAGAAACGGCTTATCCGATTTAGATGCGGTTTTCACTAATATATTGTAGTAAGCTTCACTTAACATTTAGGGTTTGTTTCATGTCAATCGGTCCATAAATAAAAAAGTTATGTCAATTTAAGGAATCACGTTAAACATTTTTTTTTGTGTTTATAACTAAATACATGAAAGTATATAAAGTATATAATGTAGTAATAAAATAATATACAGTAATTACATAAAAAAATACATTTTTAAAAATTTTGTCTGTCAGTCTGTCTGTCTATTTGTTTGTTCCGACTAATCTCTGAAACGACTTAACCGGTTCTGATGGTACTTTTTGCAGTTAGCAAATGTTATAAGGAGTGACTTGGGGCTACTTCTATTTTAGATATTTTTAAATCTATATATATGAAAAAATTTCTAACGGGTCGCTGTCTGTACATGTAAGATATATGAAATAAAATTATTGGAGGCCTTTACCTACGCAATAGAACCCAAAACAAAATTTGTTAGAATTTTTGTCCGTTTGTTTGTTTATCGTGCGTTTGTGCCCGCTAAAAAAGATATGTCAACTTCTGGGGTCACGTCGAACATTATTTTGTGATTTTCACTAAATGCATGAAAGTACTCACATCAAGTACTGTCAATCTGTTTCTTACGACTAATCTCTGAAACAGCTGAATCAAATTTGATGGGACTTTCACTCGCAGTTAGAGGATGTCCATGAATCACGTGAGGCCCAGAGAAGGGAGTGGGAATGGAAGAAAACAATCACAAAATATCACAAAATCTAAAAAGTTCTTAAAAATATTACAGCAGCCCCTATAGCTAATATTAAAAGGATTAAATTAGGCTACTTATATTAAAAAATATATTTATTTTAATCAATAAGTAAAAAAGAGAATTACACGATAACAAAATATTGGAGAAACCAATAAAATAGTGAACATTTTCCGATTTAAGAGGGGAAGGTATACATCTATACAAATAAATAAAATTGATGTGTTTGTTTGTAATTTTAAATAAATGCATATGAAAGTATACACGGTACTTACAACAAAATTACCAATTTTAAAATTTTTGACTGTCTATCTGTCACTCGGTTTGTTTCGGCTAATATCTGAAACAGCTGGACCGATTTTGATGAAACTTTCACTAGCAGAAAGCCAATTTTATAAGGAACAAAATTGAAACCAATGAAATAGTGAATAATATCTGATTCAAATAGGGAAGATATATATTGTATTATAATATAATCATTTTAAAAAATAATGTATTTACTGGGTAATTTTTTTACTGGATATGATAGAACAAAACCGTAACAATAAGCAAAAGCGAAAAATAATTAAAGTCACAGAGCCGATTTTGATTAAAACTAAAACTGCATCATTAGTTTTTGAAAAATAAGTTTTCCTAGCCAGAAACGAACACGTTGATTTTGCAAAAAAATAACATTCTGTATTATTGCACCATCTGATACCTTCACACATTATAAAGATCAACTTTGGTGAGGTAATACTATACAGTAAACTGCAATAAAAAGAAAAGGCTATTTTTTTTACAAAATTCTATCAAATTCTTACATTAATTAAATCTTTAGCAACGGGATGTTGTAACGCTAATAGCGGGTGAGTACAATAGCCGAGTCCAGTGAAATGTAGATTTTCAACAAATTGATTCATCTTTTTAAGAATTATCTAAACCTACCTAGGTAACTGAGAAGGTGACGGGGACCAAAACAAACGTGACATTCTATCAACTTTGTATAACTCACATAGAAAAAAAAGACAAACATAAAAGAAGTTACTGTGAGTAATTCATTTTTTATATTTTCGATTGTATTGTTCACACTCTTCCTCACTTTAGTAGGTGACTAGCATTTTGATGCAATTTATAAAGAAATCGTTCGAAGTAACGCACATTATTTTCTAAACTTACCGGAACCCATGATTTAACCCACATATTTGATTATGTCTATGTAGAATCGAATTCTTAATTAATGTATAGATTTAATGTTATTTTGTAAAAAAAACCTTTTCCTTTAATTTGCCGCTTACTATTACTTTCCAAAAGTTGATCTTTACAAGTGACACTATTAGGTGGTGCAATAATACAGAATGTATTTTTTTTAATTAGTGGGTTGTATTTCTGGACAGGAAAATCATGAAATAAAAAAAAGAATTATGATGCAGTTTTAGATTTTTCAAAATCGGACACGAGACTCCATTAAGTATCTTTCGCGATTCCTTATAGTTCCGGATTTGGCCTATTAAGCCCAGTACAAAAAGTCACCCGATATATAATACAAGGAGAACCCAGGTGCGAACTTACCGTTTTGCAGTCGATATTTTAAAGACTATCACAAAACAACTTTTCTTCAACATTTATAGTGAAAACCGTGGAGGAATACCATATCTGAGTTAGTGTCTGCTTATAAATACAACCACAAAGTTCCCAGATTCAAAGTAAAAAGCTCCTTTCTTGAGCAGCACTGCAGACTATTATAACCTTGCTTTGCAGGAGACATGCCAAGCATTCTATAATCCACGCGAACGAAGTCGCGGGCACAGCTAGTTAATCATAATATTAAATTGTAGTAAATAATTTGAATACTTTAAAAATTATAGCTTATTTTTATTTATTTTAATAATATTAAGTGCATTAATACATTATTTTCAATCTTTTTCAGTTGACAATTAAATTGGCGCGCCATGTTTTTTCTTTGTTTTTCGTCATTTGAGCAAGGTATCAATGTATTATGCCTAATAAGATTGAATTTAAAATAATATCTTATTAGACATAAATACACAAAGATGGGGTACTTAACTAGTTACATTTTTAACATCTTCTCTATTCTATTCTAAGTTGGTGTTCGGGTGAAATTAGTATTCTGCTGTTATCTCAACTAGCCAGTGCGGAAATGTAGCACTCGAACTATAGCGATAACAAGCGATTCGTTAGTCAAGAACCCAACGTTTTTATAACTTTTTAGAGTACCGTATTGAAAACGAAACATTTAATGCTTTGGTTTCAGACACGATTTTCTTAGAGAATATTGCACAAGATGGTGGCATGATGAAAATTTTGATTTTAAAAAGTTGTATAGTTTTATGTTTCTTTATTTCATCAAATTTAATATTGTATAATTAATTATAATTAAATTTTTGTTGTTCCGTCATCATATCTTAAAATGTTATCGTTGAAAATAATTAAAAAAATGGTTCCAAAGATGGATATATGCACGAAATATATATATGGAATACTCTACTGTAATTAAAGAAACACCAGCAACCTGTAGAAGAGAAGATTAGGAGCCTAATTCACCACGTAGCTCCTCTGCCGATAAGCGGATATGAGTCTTCCGGACACATGCATGTTTTCTTACAATGTTTTCCTTCACCACCGATTTGAATTTAGCACTACAGACTCAGCGGTGTTAATCGGCGTTGGAAATAGTGATCGTCAGTTGACTAAGCTATCACAACTCCATATATATCCACTAGCGGGCCCTCGCTGTTTTAGTCGCGCTTAACATAGGACTTTCATACAAACTTCTAACCTCCATTTTGTTACGTTCTAAAAAGAATGCTCACACAAAATTTGAAACTCCTAGCACTTGTAGATTTTGAGATTTCGTGATGAGTGAAGGAGTGACTTTTTTCGCTTTTCGCATTAAAAGGTAGCCTATGTCCTTTCTCCGGGTCTAAAGATTGTCTGTGCCAAATTACATCAAAATCGGTTGAGAGGTTTAAGCGGGAAAGCGTAACAGACAGACAGACAGAGTTACTTTCGCATTATAATATTAAGTACAGATTAAAATTTCAGAATACCGTTATACTTATTACTAAAGCAATTTCAATTAAGATTACGGAACATTATTTTTCTATAAGTACTTCTACTTGACCGGTTGCTTAATCTCCAATTCTCCATTATAATATGATCTCGATACGACGTCTTATTTACGAAATTCCTTTTTAGATTGAAGAGAAATAAAGTTGATATCGAAGTATCGGCAAAAAATAATGAAGTCTATTTAAAATGCAACGATTCCTTAACGGTTTCTGAAATCATTTTTATAATAATATTGGTTTGGGATATTTACATATGATTTCACTTATAAGAAAATCAGAAAAAGTTTGATTAGTCTTAAAACAATTCAATTCAGAAAATTTAAAACAGTACTATGTATAGGGAGAGATACTTAGTCTATGTTTATTCTAAGGTAAGAATTCCAGTTCTTTGTTTTGCTATCGAGCAGAAACAACTCTGTAACACGTCGTAAGTATTTACGAAAGCTGTCAATAACATACATACTGCACTGACAGTCAATTCTTCTAGTCTTAAAGCAATGAAAAGTAACTTACGTAAGGCTTTATGAAAGTTTTAAACTTTACTTTCAAATGATTAGCAAACATTATAGTAAAAAAAGAACAATTCAAGAAAAGATTTTACAAAATTGTTTTACCCTATACGAATTGTACATAAACAAATAATTTACATCATAAAATTTTGACGTTATATGGGTTCGATTCAATTCAATTCTTTGGTTTATGGCTCTTACTTGTGCCAATTAGACACATGTTATTTCGCCAATGTCACTGGAATGGAGAAAACACGATAGAGATTGATCGGTGGGGTTGAGAATCCAACCTTGACTGAATTTTGAAAACACCCTAAAATAGTGTGAATTTCATTGTTAGTTATATGGATGCTGATAAGCAATTATGTGTCAACCCACAAAAAGTCATATTCAGAGATATTGATGTATTTTGATACAACATCACCTATTTAACATTATTTAAAAAATCAAGTCATACAAACTAAATGAGTACGGAAGATATTTTCTTAATTCATTGTTTCGAATTTCAAGTGTATTCCATATTTTAAAATTTATACAATAATCTCAAATATTTGAATTTTTTTTTATTAGATAATTTATTAAATATATCAATCTACTTTTAATTAATTATACCTTTTATTAAAAAAGGAAAAGTGAAGATGGATACACACTTCTTAAAACAAATTTATTAAGAATGGGTTTGACATCTTTAGACGCCATTTTCTCAAAATGAAGTCCATGTGGCTTGACACAGTATTGCTTATCAGCGTCCATATTATTCTATTACTTGTTACCTTGTTTCCTTAAGAGAGTATCCAACAATCCGATTTTATCAACAGAAAAAACATTACAAATTATCAATTCTCACGATCATCTTATCAAATTTCGAAGATAATGTATTAAAAATTGAAAATCCCAAAATAAGGAAAATGTCGAGGAAACGTGTTTCTGTTGATATTTCGAAGCACTCCCTGAAGGGGTCGTAAACTCAAGGTTGTAGGTGCACGAAATTTGTCTTTTATTATCAGCTGTTAAGAAAACAGCCGACATCTCTGATGTTTTCTTTTTCTTTATATCTTTCCATTAGGAAAAATCGTTTATAGGATTTAATAGATAATTTTATACCTTTTTGTTTTGACAATTGCTCGTTTCTTGCTTTCTTTAACAATTTCTTGCTTGATAATTTAAAGTAATAAGCACTTAGGGTCTGACAGAACATTTAAGTTATATCAAGCTGATGCTGGTACCTAAAATACTACAATAAAATAAAGATGTTCCCTGAATTTATATTCAAAAATTTTTTTATCGTTCCTTTTTCAATTTCTACATATTTTACAAGACAGATCGTAGCGCTGTATAAAACATGCGCAACATTAAGTAGGAGCACGGCAGCATCCGCTGACTGGCAAGATGTATGAAACTCATTAGCCCAATGCTCTCACGATACCGGGAACCTTTCGCTTGTAAATATCCAAGGATTAACGACCGCTGGGAAAAATCCTTCACTGTTCTTTTAAGCCACTGAATTTTATTAAAAAATACCGAGAGTTAAAAGATATAGCATAATATTACTGGATACATAAAAAAAGCCCTTTGGTATATTTTTATTCGCACCATGTTCATGTTATTTATGAGAACTGAGATGGCCTCTGAGAGGGAGGTTCGAACACGTCGATCTCAACCGATGATCGCGGGTTCAAACCTCGGCTAGCACTGATGTGTTTTTATGTGCTAAATTTGTGTTTAAATATATCTCGTGCTCAACGGTGAAGGAAACCATTGTGAGGTAACCTGCACGTGTCAGGAGAAATTCTGACATATGTACATATATCCCCCAATCCGCAGTAGAGCAGCGTGATGGATTTAGCTTTAAACCTTCTCCTTAATGGGAGAGGAGGTCTTTGCCCCGCAGTGGGATATGTACAGGCTACTTTACTTTTTCATGTTGTGGAAATAAAAAGGAAACTTCTCATATTTAATAATTAAAGTATGTTTAAATATACTTTTTTTAAAACACCAATGATTTGTAATAGGTATATAAAGGCGAAGTAATTTTAGGAACTGCGTTTATGTTTCCAGCTACACTGAACAATTTTTGATCAACAGTCCGTAAAAAAAACACCTGGCCATAAGCAGAAAATGTTTTATTTCATATTAATGATTTAAAGAAAAAAGTACTTCCACTACATACCCATTTTTTGGTATTCTGTTCTATATCAAAATCTTTAGTTGAACGCTGTTCTATTTTTACACTTTGATAAAATATATTAGGATTTTTTAAAGACTTTTAGAAGGATATAATTATTTATATTTATAATTTTTCAAGTTCTGATGTAAGAAAAATAAAAACATTCACTACGAATTGAGAACCTCCATTTTTTGAAGTACTTAGAAAATAGTAAAAGGGAATTTTTATATAATAAAATAACCGTTTTTTAAGGTATTCTGTTCAATATCAAAAACTTTAGTTGAATGCTGTTCCGTATTTTTATACTTTAATAAAATATATTAGGATTGTTTCTTTTAAGACTTATTTCAGTCACTATTACAATTTTATAAGTTCCTCTCAAATCCAATATATCTGTAAATTGTACTGAAGCTGAAGTTTTGTGCGAGTTGTGTCTGACAAATGTTCATAGCGTCTTCTTTGTTGCAGTAACGAGTTCTGTTTCGAGAGTTTCTCTATACTAGATATAAAGCCAATAGGTACTCTGAGTTTTCAAAACACGTATATCTTGCGAAATCATGGCTCTCCATTCTACCTTCATACAAATATAGATAATAACTAAGACGTCAAAAAAAAAAAGAAAACCTCGACTCAAAATACTTTAAGAAGTTGAGAAAAGAGCTTATGATCTTGAAATGGTTAGAATAAATTTAATAGTACATATAACAAAAATAATTAAAAAAAACTGTATCTAAATTGATTTACCCGTTTAGAAGTTACGGTGCAACAGACAGACACACATAGCGGTCAAAATTATGACAATCCTCTTTTTGCGTCGGGGGTAAAAAAAGGAACCGACTTCGAAAGCAAAATATGCAAATTCGTTTACTTAGATCACATACTTTTATTCCAGTTATTTTGATTTAAAAACTAAACTACTAAACCGATGTTGAAACTTCTGAATAATTTTTAATTATGTCCTTTAAAAAAAAAGAATTTTCAAAATCAGTAAAAAATAAATGACAAGAGTTATGATGTAACAAACTTAAGAACATACACTACGTATTGAGAACCTCCCTCTTTTTGAAGTCAGTCAAAATAATAAAAGAAAGGGAAAATCTCAGTAATTTTCAATAGGATATAATAAATTTACAATTTTTATGAAGCAAGAAATTCTAAGGTCGAAATTGCTTTTTGTTTCCTTATTTTCAGCAATTTTTCATTAACGGTCTGATCCAGTGGATATTGTGACAAAATGGCTGGAATTTTTGCGATGATTTTATTGTTCATAGCAAGTATATATTTTATGTTTAAAAAAATAAATACGACTTTGTTATAACTTCAATTGAACAGATATGCAAGGATGGTATGTCTGCTTGAGAGTTGATTTTAGCAAAACCTAAGGCCTAGAATATAATATAATTTGATAGTTTCCAACTATTAAGCCGACCTTCTTAGCCTGAATCAAAAAATAAATATACCTTCTAAATTATAAATTAGGTTTTATAATTATATAACCGAAGACTTTATATTGAGCGTTTGACTGAGAGAGTTAGCAATTGGTACTTATTTTTCTTTAAGCCAGATTTGCACATAGGGATAAAGATTGCATACATACCTTTCGTATGGAATAATATACTGTACTAGAATTGAATTTACATGCTGCAAATGATATACCAAAGACATGCGTAAACGCATTGAACATCTACAGACACAGGTACAGGTATATGTCATTACCTGCATTTTTTTAATAAAAAAAAAATGGCAAACGTGCATAAGACAAAATGTTAAGTAATCATCGCCACTCCAGAGATGCTACGAATGCGTAGCTAGCTCTAAAATAAGGAAATAGGAAGTGAGAAATGGAATAGGGGAGGGGCTAAGAATTAGGCCTTTGTGTTTCTCATTCACCGTACGAAATGCAGCTATATAAGCTACTTCGATCATATTTATTAGCCGATCTTCTATGAGGTTGAGGTACTGCCCCATTCAAGTAAGGTCATATATGGACGCTGCATAAGCAATACTGTGGCAAGCCACACGAATCAATTTGTTTGAAGACGTATATCTCCATCTTTTCTTATCTATTTTGATAAAAGGTTTAATTAATTAAAAGCTGATTGATATATTTAATGTGTTATTTAATAATACGGTTATTCAAATATTTGACATTATTGCATAAATTGCAAAATATGAAACGCACTTGAAATCCGAGACATTAAATTAAGAAACTTTCGTCCGTACTTATTTAGTTGAGATTACTTTAAGTTACTCATTATGGTGCCATGTGTATTTTGAGTACCATACAGCTATATATGAATATTTATTTTATCTCCTTCTTTTACTGAATTAACACGTCATTGATGTATTTAACCTTAACGCTAAGTAGGGACGCAAAAAATGTACAAGACGATCAATCGGTCACATTAATTCAACCCAGCTCAAGCTTAACTCCATTATTTACCATTGACATTATGTATCGTTCGTTTTCTTATTTTTTTTTGGGTTCCGTGCTGAAAAAACAGAACACCGATAGACTTACTGCCGCGTCTGTCTGTCGCGCAAGTTTTTCTCGGGCTCTATTATTTTTACAGTACAGTTAACCAAAAATAAAAGTAATTTTTAGAAATAGGATTTTCGACTTCACATTTTATGTGTAATATTTTAAAGAGGTATTTGTTTTTAAGTGTGTATGTAGGGGAGATTTCTAAAACTACTAATCCGATAAAAATAAATCTTTTTACGTTGGATACCCTATTATTGAGGAAGGTAATAGGCTATATAAAATCACGCTACGACTTATTGGAGCAGTAACTATAAACGCGAGTGAAACCGATAAAGACAGATAGTTTTCAAATAACTGTCTCATAAATATAAAATGATAAAAGAATTTTATTTAAATAATCAGAAATTTTATATATATTTGTTGTGTGTATAAATATGGATGTCTACTACTGGATCTTTACTCAACTTAAGATATTAGTAGTCTATTAAACTTTACTTACAGCAATAAGTACTGTATTATACGGTACCGTAACAACTAGTATATGTTTGCCTACTGCTGGGCAAAAGCCTTCTATTATTAAGGAGAAGTTTAAAATCATTATTCACCACGCTATTCCAATACGGAATGGTGGATCTATTCCAATGTAAATTTGTGACATATAAAGTAGAATTGCAAAAAATTTCATTATAGTTAAAGATCAACATTAACATCGCAGGCTTTGATTTAAAGTGAACGACATAAAAAACGTTTGGAAATTCGGCCGTTTATTTAGACGTTTATGTCACAAACTTTTGATATAATAGTCATTTATTTTTTTAGTTATATATTTTTTTATGAATAGAAAATTCTGTAATAGATTATGCATTTTTTTATTAGAAATAATAATTCGATTGATATTTACCCGTCGTACGCTTAGTATTAAAGTGACCGAATAAAAAAAATATGCATTTTAACACGTTCGTAACTCAAAAAACGTTTTACGTTTGGAAATTTGGCCTTTTATTTTGACTCGGATAGTGTCTTTATTTTTTCAAAATCGCAGATTAAGAACCATAGAATTATGTATATGAAACTTAATTTTTATTGCTTAGTTAACTGGTTTCAACTTAATTTGTATTCTGTCACGTACGTACGTAATAAGCGTGCGATCCACAGATCGAGTAGCTACATTAATATTAGGAACATAGCTCCATAAATTTTTATTGGCAATAGTCTATCCTTTCTTTTTGTTTTATTTGTTAATTGAACTCTCAATAAAATTTACGGATTCGTTTTCAATCTTCATTCGAACGTTGCGCGATTTTAAATCAATTTGTAGGAAACATTTCGCAAACATTGACTTGAATATCGGAATGGATTGCTGCGGAGTTTTAATTCTTTTCTGAATAAATACATTGAGTTTATTTCAGTTTTATTATTTTAATATAATGACGTATTGTCATTAAAGTCTGTTACAGAAAGATTATTAATTAAGTGGTGGTTTTATATCTGTCTTTTTAATTAAGCTGCCTTTGTCTACAGGCATTTTTAGTGTTAATTATACTTTTGTACTTTACAATAAAGTATAATAAAAAGAAAAAAATTTAAACAAAAAAATAAAATCTTAAAAAAAAACCCCGACTGAATAGATTATTCATTCAAATCATTTCAACGTATTCAACACGATACTTCTGACATAAGTTGGCGACGAGTTGCATCCCGCTGATTTCAGTCGATGCTGTAACAGGTCAAATATTATGCAACTATTTTATTTTAATGTCATTAAAGTCACTCATTTCAAATTTATCCGACCGAGTATAAGTTGCTCAGATCCTTTCAACAACATTTGAGCATCTTTATGAATTATTGTTAATCCATCCATCTCGATTACATCAGCTTTTAAACAAACAAAAAACCGCATTGAAATCAGTCCATTCATTCAGGAACTACAACTACGCAGTCAGACACGGATACACGTTTCAAAGTTTAAACATTACTACCCACTTTTTAATGAAATGTAAAGAATAAAAGAGCTATTCTTTAATTTTTAGTGTTGTAGGTCTAAACTTTATTGTTTACAAGACCAAAATCTACAAAAAATTTCGAGCTGTTAATATTGATTGCAATATTAAATTTCATTTAAAAAAACATCTTAGATGGATCAAAGATGAATATGATTTCATTTAACTATAACTGAATAATAAAATACAGTGCCAATAAAATATACAAAATTGTTATACATTTCTTAGAATCAAGCGTGAAAGATGTGCCTTCATTTTTACGACTATTTACTATGACTAGAATAACTAGAAAAAATGGCCGCTTCAGGTATTAAATAAATGGAGATAAATAGCTCCTTTCAGCTATAAGATATCTCAAGTAAATGTACCTTATTTATATAGTTTAGTCAGAATCAAGATGAATTAACAAGTTATTTTTTATGATATTCAATGTTGGTCTTAGTGCCTGAAACTTAATAAACCTGAAGGACTAAGGCAAAGGTAATAAATATACTATGAGTTATTGTGAACAATTTCTTCACGCATTGAGAACATAAATTAATTAATATCTAAAAGAAACGATACAGATGCACGTTCAGTCCTGCGCTCGTGCACGAAGCGTGTAATCTACATGCATCTTAGGAACAGAGCATACCTATCAACTTGTTCCCGAGCAGTTTGCGTGCAAGTTAGATACACCATTATCTCGAAGACACGAACAGGATGATTTGCGTGCATATTAGCAACATAAGGTTGGACACTTTTGGATATGTTCGCGTGCAAAAGACAGTCAAAACACTTGTTTGAAAACACATAGCGTGCACGGCGTTTGCTTTTGTTGCTTCGTATTCAACAGTTCGTAACGCTCGCGCGCGTGGAAAGTGACGTGTCCCAAGACATTCGAGGCGCGTAGCAAGCACACGAACCGTACGCTTCATACAAGTTCGCAGGTTTGGAGACCCTATTATTGGAACACGTCATTGAATCGCTGCAAAAAATCGACGCAAGCTAGCTTCTTAAGTGCAACACGTAATGTAACTCTTCTCTTATTGACAATGTATCTCTAACCATACTAAATTAATATTTGTGTGTATAACATGAACTTCTATTAATCTTTTTTTCCCTGGGGAATGCATATATGTATGCACCCTGCCCAATAACTCAGGCGAATATGTAAACTCCTGGTGAGAGTTGCACCAGACTACCAACTGAAACCCAGCCGTGCCCTCGGCGTGAAATACCTACCTCTATATTTAAAATAAATATATATATTTTATGTTACGGGTCTTATGGGCTGACTAAGTTAGCTCGTGACTACGATAGATGTAACTTCGTCGGGCAATAAAAAAGGTATTACTACCATTAGTTATCGCGATAAGACCCGTTATGTAAAATATGAATAGTATAAATCGCGTAAGCTTAAAATGTTTAAAATATAAAAAAAAAAAAAAAAAAACAGAGAAAAGACAATAAAAGTTGTAAATATTTTTTTAAATTAATTTTTGTCTTTACTCTTTACTCTTACAAATATATAATAATACTTATGGAAATATAATAATAAATATAATATTAATACTAAATGCAAATGGAAATTAATAACACACCTCGCTGATATACCGCCCAAACTACTTTCAATGTCATCGACAATTAATTAGAGAAGATGCATTGGTTCATCAAATTACTGTAATGGGTGACATAATGGAATCAACGACATGCTGCCTAAATGATATAGCCGATTTTACGTGTTCTTTTCTATACTCATTTGGCAGTTTTACATGCAATTTTTTTCGGCAATTCTAAAAATTGGCCATCTTAAAGATTTGAACATGCTTTTTTTGAATTTCAACTTTGCCACTTCGTATCTTTTCCGACCGCGCTGCCATATTGAAAAAATGGCGCCCAATATACCTTTTAAAAAAAAAAATGGAGATATTTCTCGAATCGATTTCGAATCGAAAAAAAATATAAAAAATAAATTAATTCGAAAAATTAATAGAAAAGGAGATATAGTGAAAAAACTATTTTTGGACGTCCGAAAACCAATTTTTAAAACTCTATGACAACCTACTAGGTAACCCCTTCTTTACCTGGTTGCTGAGCACCAAATGACTGTATATAAAATATAATAAACGGATATTTTTCATATATTTACTTATTCGGATCTACGTTCTTTTCATCGCACCTGTACATATGACTTAGAAATACCCACAAAAGACGATAAGACCTTTATTCTTTCAGCAGCACCAAGGGAAATCGAAAGAAGATTTTATGTAAATATTACTTCATTTCGCTCTTATTCCGACTACATATCGAATATTGACGTCTTCATCTCGTGTCGGATATGATAAAGTCTTCAAAATGTTCGGTTTCATAGTTTGAATTATTCGTTTTATCGATGTGGATGAATCGTGCTCGTATTTCTGGAATGCGGTAGTCGTTCGCTTGGGGTCATATCAACGATTTGGTTTATTTAAACATAGAGTAACATTTACTTAGATGAAAGGCTTGGCTTCTTGGTATGTTTTGTTGATTTAAACGACGTTAACGTAGGTATGAAATACTTATCTGTTATACTACAAAAGACGCAATAAAACCATGTTCAACACATGTCTAGCTAAACAGTGTTTAAAAATTAAATATTGCTTAAAATATTACCTAAATTGCTTAACAGCAAATAAAGTCATAAAAAAACTTATTGATAAAATCTTATACGTTACATTTGACAGCTGAAATAGGTTTTTAACATCTATTAAACTCACTTAAATGTATATTAATCTATATCTAAAGCATGTTTAACTCAAAACCGTCTTTAGACGCTGATTTGTAGTATGGATTTTTTTAAACACGCGTTTAACGTGTGTTTAAATCTTTTGTAGTAAGGCAGTTAGTGTCTTTAAATTAAAAATTATTGTTCGATACGCCATTTTAAAATCATTTTACGCGTTAAGGCGAGAATTACATTTGTACTACAACTGGTGTAAAACATCTCTGTAACCTAGTAATAGATAAGTCGTAAAGACACTGACAGTGAATTCCTTCAGGTACAAAGCAATGAGAAATTACTTATATCAATCTTTAAGTAAGTTTTAGAACAAACTTATAAGCGTAATTTTTGCCTCATAAAGAAAATTTCGCCTAATAAAGTAAATGTCTTAAAACCAATATTTTCATTAAAAATTATTGTTTTTAAATTATTACGTAACTAATTACTAACGATGTAAAGTATTTGGTTCATCTATTATGTTAATAATTAATGGATAAAATGTTTATTTTTTCAGTTAATAAATTAATTAAGTCAAAAAAAAGCAACCGACTACAAAAGCAAAATATGCAACTTCGCTCGGACACACTTAGATCAGTTGTTTCGATTTTAAAAATCAAATTACTAAATCGATTTTGGTAAAAATCTATGGCACCAACCTGGAAGTGAACCATTTCAAATTAAAAAGAATTTTCAAAAATCGGTTTAGGAATTACGGAGGTAACAAACATTATAAAAACGTATATAACAAATTGAGAACCTCCTTCTTTTTAAAATCGGTTGAATACAACAAAGCATACATAACATAAGTAAATTATCATAACTTATACAAAGGTATCATTATAGAGAGAAAAGTCACAAGCTCGTTAATACCCTCTTACCAGGTAAGGAGTTAATTACAGAGGCATCACCTAACAACCCTTAATTACGCCCTGTCTCTTAGAGAATCGAAGACTGAAGATGTGAAAGTGGTCAACTAATGACTTTTCTCGAATGTAATTAGAACGGATGAACTAGGCTATTTTAACCGACTCAAAATTGTTTTATCTATGTTCTACGATTACTTGAAATTGGCTAAGCCGATTTGTTTATTTATTTTTTCGTTTCAAATTGTGTTCTCTCCCATTGATTCTATAGAATTATCATCAAAATCGGTTTAGTTATTTAGTTTTCAAATCAAAATAACTGGAATAAGTTTGTGATCCAAGTAAACGAAATTACATATGTTTCTATTAAAATCGATTATTTTATAACATTAGTTATCTATGTGTGAAAATCCTGTTAAAACCATTCCCGCCGTTTTAGAGATTAGCGAGAACAAACAAACAGGCCGACTGACGGACAGAGAAAAATTTTAAAAACTGTATTTTTGATGCATTCATGTATGTATTTTATATGCATTTACTTAAAAGCTGTTAATTTGAAGCTACAAACAGACACTTCAATTTTTGACAGACGCGTCGGCGCAGTGGTCACTGCAACTGACTGTAGCGCTAACGGTCGCGGGTTCGATCCCCGCTCACGAAATGTCAATATCAAATGTCTGTATTGGCCATACGGATGTTTGTCGTGGTCTGGGTGTTTGTGTTAGTGTTGTGTATGTTTCCGGATCCCCCACACAAGGTCACAAGATCTTAATGGGGGCCGTTAAGTGTGATACGTTTATTTATTTATTTATTTATCTGTACAGTTTACACGAATAAGTCAATTACACTAATTTATTAGAAGTCGATACTTTGAATAAAATATTGCACATTAAAACTAACTATAGCTTATAGTGCGTTGAAAGAGATCCTAAGCTTCTCAGTAACTAATGGAGGTAATAATATCGCTAAATTACACTATTGTGCGCTGAATGGCGTTAATTAAACTCGTAGATCTGATTTATTAGTTCAATATATAGGATATAATTGCAATTAACATTATAGAAAATATGTTTTTAATACGTAATTAGGTACCTAATATGATATCACCCTTTTTTAGAAGACTTCTAAAATTGAATGTGTGTAAGTTAGTATGGACGCGATGTTCTCAATTACTACTGATCCCATATACATAGACTTTTCGCTATTTAAATTCATATTGATCATGGAATATTTCAGTATATAATATCGCCGGTGATACTGCAAAACCGCGTATCTAACTTTTCCTATAAAGTCTAAATTTGAATTCAATGTTAAATAACATTGTTAATAAAAATAAAGCCTTCTTAGTATTTGCCATGACGCAGTGAATTGTATTTGTGGTGTCAACGATGTCATGTAAAATTTATTTATGATAAATATTAATTTTAAAAATATCGATTATATGATTTTTAGCTAACTTGTTTTCTTATCAATAATGAAATTTAACATTTGATTCAAAGATGGACCTTATAGCTAAATGTAGTTACGCGGTTTTGCACTATCCCCGACGATGTCTTTTATTATATAGTAAGATCTGATAAAGATTTTTGGAGACAATGCAATTCTTGAATAAGTAACAACAAGTGATCCGCGATTACTGTGATCCTTTGTCTATGCATACAACAATAGCTATGTTTGAAGTCGATTACATTTATCTACGAAAACGATTATTACATAATTGTATATGCTTAAAAGAAAGAGGTACATATGTAAGTTTTATTCCCGTAATTGGTATAAAACAAGTCGGTAACCTTGGTAGCATTTCGACTCCGCAAAGCCAATGTTACCTTCTTGGGGCAAGGCATTCGTTTTTATAATAAAATTTCGAAGAAAGTGTTACAGTTAATAAGAAATTTAAAGTACATATTAAAATGTCCTTAGTAGCTAAAGCATATTATTCTGTTCAAGATTAAATAGATGATAGAGATGCTTGGGAGTAAAACATTACCCATTAACGTCAACCAATCTGATAAATACTAAAATTCCACGCGGATTAACGCGAGACGCAATAAATTTCCAAAAAAGTATATTTATTTAAAGACACATTAAATTTTGTCAAGTATTCATAATAAAAATTAACACTTCAGTTTACTTCCGTACCGGAAATGAGGTCAACATTTTAAGACGTAAAATTCATTTTACAAAAACGCAGTTTACAACACATTAATTTCGAATGAACTCGAGTCCCGTGCATGCATTGAAATAGCTATAAAACTACACGGAAGTACATCTTTAGAAAGTGCATCGTAACTATAAACCTAACACTCTGTAGTTCTAGCAGAGATTATTATGTGCGGGACAAAGTAATTATTACCGTGAATTCTCGTAAACGAGATTAAAGGATGTATTTTATGTAGTACTTTAATAATGAATATATTTCACTTTATTAATGACTAGCTTTTGCTCGTGGATTTGCTTACTTAAGTTTGATTTACTACTCAAATTTTAGACATCCGTTTGATCCCCTTAGAGAATGAATTTCGGACAATCCTTTCTTCGCAGATGCCTACACCATAAAACAACAGATAATTCTGTTTACGGTGAGTTACAGCAAATGCAACGCGATACATTCTGATAGCCAATTTTTGATTTTTGGACTAAAACAAAACAAATTAACTGGCAAATTATATCGCTTAGCGATTTCAAGTGTATTTTATATGGATATGATGATAGAATTATGTATTAATTATAGATATTAAAACAAATACGTAAATTGTAAGCATCGGTCAATTTCTGTTAAGATAACAATTCGTAAGATTAAAACAACATAGATTATTTGTTTTCCTTGACAATTAATAACTGAAAAGATTTATAGTTTTAACCAACAATAATAAAGACATAGAAATTAATGTTAATCAGCAATACTAATATTATAAAGCGGAAGAGCGTTCCTTTGTTTGTTTGTTTAAACGCGTTAATCTCAGAAACTACTAGTTCGATTTGAAAATTTCTTTTTGTTTTATATAGTTTTTTTTTTATTTAGGAAGACTATAAGCTATATTACATCACGCTACGACTCATAGAAGGGTGAAATCGCGAGGGACAGCTAGTTAATTATAATTAAGATACCATAAATCATGTAGACGCACTAGCGTATTCGGTTATTTTGTTAATTTTAAAAACAAACTGGCCATAATGCTGCAAGTATTTTGGGAACTTTACCCAGATGCAGTGGCTTAGATGAGGTCTACGATCTTTTGTAATAAATTATCTGTAGGCGAATTGTTATTATATGTATAATTAGTTTATCATATTTATTTATTACACTACACAATTATACATATACGATATACTATTATATTTTATATTTATTTATGTATTAATATAGTATACATTCACAACACACGCCAATATTACACCTTATATAATTAATTCATTTTTATTACTATATATCAAATTAAATATTAATTCACAAGCATACTCGGGCGAAACCCGTAGTATGCGGCGGATCGAGCGAACGACGCTTTTATTCCGCGTCTACCCGAAACCGCGTGATATTCTCACTCGCCAGTCGATGCCTTGCGTTCGATGCGACAATCTTGTTTATGTTATTATTGCGATCTACGTTTCTAGTTTCTTGTGTTTTAAATAGTGTTCCTCCTTCCAAACTGTTTCTCTTCTCGTTTACCTTCTGTACTTTTCCTTCTGTGTGTTGTGTATAATATACGTCTTGACTTTCGTGTTTGTGAACTTTTATTTCCCAACGTCCAAAACATTCGTACCACACACCCACATTGGTGACCCTTCATTGTTCACGGTATTTAAAGAAGATGAGTAGTGGAAGCGATACGGCCGAGTCACAAGTAAATACGCGACCGCGGCGTATGAAGAAATTAGAACGCGTTCATAGTGCGGACGTAGTAACAGTGGCGCCGCCATCAACACAGATCAAGACACCACCATTTTGGCCAGAAAAACCCGCTATCTGGTTTGCGCAAGTCGAAGGTCAGTTCAAATTATTCGGAATAACCGACGAGGCGACTAAATTTTATCAAATTTTATCTACGTTGGATAGACAGTACGCCGCAGAGGTAGAGGACGTTATCACTGGCCCACCCGACTACAATCGACTCAAGGCAGAACTTATAAAACGTCTGTCAGCTTCTAGAGAGAACAAGGTGAAGCAATTATTAATGCATGAGCAGCTAGGCAGTCGCAAGCCTTCACAATTCTTGCGACACTTGCAACACCTGGCCGGCCCAGATATTCCAGAAGAGTTTCTTCAAACCATTTGGACCAGCCGATTGCCAATAGGAATGCAACCGATTGTGGCATCCCAACCAACTTTGCCCCTAGATGCTCTCGCTGAACTCGCTGATAGGGTACACGACATCGCCGCACCAACGAATCAAATCGCAGCAACGTCATCATCACCATCACCGATCGAGTTGCTAACACAGCAAGTCGCTGAGTTAACCAAACAGGTCAGCGCACTCACGGCCCAAGTTAACCAGCGGTCAAGACCAAGAGATCGGAGACAATCGAGCAGACATGGTAGTCGGTCACAATCTCGAAGGTCTAGCTCGAGCCATCGACGGTATCCAATCTGCTGGTACCACAGCAAATTCGGCTCAAAGGCCAGGAGCTGTATCAAACCCTGTGACTACACATCGGGAAACTCTCTCAGCAATCAGTGATGGCGACCAATGATTGCAGGAGCTCTACGGGTCGCCTCTTCATCACTGACCACGGAACCAAAAGACAATTTTTAGTAGATACCGGTAGCGATATCTGTGTATATCCAATTAGTGATCTGAGTGAACATAGACATAAGACCTCATTTCAGCTCAGTGCTGCTAATGGTTCGGCTATCGATACTTATGGTTATGTTAATCTGACATTAAATATTGGATTACGTCGTACCTTTCCATGGCGTTTTGTCGTAGCTGACGTAACAAAAGCCATAATTGGTGTCGATTTCCTCTCACATTATCGCCTTATCGTGGATATCAGCAACCACAGACTAATAGATAGCCTCACCAATATCAGCACTGTAGCTACAATAGCTAAGCCTAATTGCCTCGTGACGAGTGTTAAGGTTTCCACTGGCGGAAATAGTAGGTACCACAACATTTTGGCGGAGTTTCCTGAGATAACTCGCCCCGCCGGTACTCCGAGTGTCGTCAAACACCACACTGTACACCACATTCGTACTACACCAGGCCCGCCAGTATCATGTTCCCCCAGGAGACTCGCCCCTGACAAGCTCAAAATCGCCAGACAGGAATTCGACGCAATGTTAGCGAACGGCACAGCTCGTCCTTCTGACAGTCCTTGGTCGTCGCCTCTCCATCTTGCGTCGAAAAAGGACAACGGTTGGCGTCCTTGCGGTGACTATAGATTACTAAACGCCAGAACGATACCAGATAAGTATCCCATACGTCACATACATGACTTCTCACACAGTTTGGCTGGTTGTAAGTTCTTTTCTGTCATCGATTTGGTCAAGGCTTACAATCAGATTCCGGTGGCAGAGGAAGACATACCGAAAACGGCGATCACAACGCCATTCGGTTTATATGAATTTCCTTTTATGACGTTCGGATTAAGGAATGCTGGTCAGACATTTCAGAGGTTCGTGGACGAGCTAACGCGTGGACTTGACTTTTGCTATCCATACCTTGATGATTTTCTGGTATACTCTAGGACACAGGACGAACACGAGAACCATCTCCGTCAACTTTTCACCCGTATGAAAGATTATGGCGTACTAGTCAATACGGCCAAATGTGTCTTCGGAGCGCCGGAAGTTACGTTCCTGGGTTACCGGATATCGGAAAATGGCACCAAGCCCTTAGATAGCAAAGTCAAGGCCATTTCTGACTTTCCCATTCCTAACACTGTTAGGGAACTACGCAGATTTTTAGGAATGATAAATTACTACCGCAGATTTTTACCTGATGCCGCTCGTATCCAGGCTCCTCTGAATGCCTTACTGACCGGATCTGTAAAAGCTTCCCACCCGGTCGACATAAAAGGAGATTCTTTACAAGCCTTCGAAGCTTGTAAATCTAGTCTTTGCCAGGCAGCACTATTGGCACATCCCCATCCCGATGCTAAATTGGGACTTGTCACTGACGCCTCAGACACGGCGATAGGTGGAGTCCTCCAACAGTATCTGAACGGTGCTTGGCAGCCTCTGGCATTTTTCTCGCAAAAATTAAGTCCATCGCAAATAAAGTATTCGCCTTACGATCGCGAACTCCTCGCAATTTACCAGAGCATCAGGTACTTTCGCCATATGTTGGAGGCCAATCATTTCACAGTCTATACTGACCACAAGCCGTTAAGTTATGCCTTCCATGAACGGAAAAGTAACTGCTCTCCACGTCAGTATAGACATTTAGACTTCATCTCGCAATTCACGACAGATATCCGGCACATTTCTGGAAAAGATAATGTCGTCGCTGACACACTATCTCGTGTCGATGAACTGCAGATGCCCGTGGACTTTGACGTTCTTGCCAAGTCCCAGATGACAGACCCTGAACTTGCAGGAGTTTTAAAAGGAGAAACCTCTCTTAGGCTGCAGAAGATGACAATTCCTGGCAGTCATATAGAATTGTACTGCGATGTCAGTACTCCGACTCCCAGACCTTTTGTCCCTGCAGACTGTCGTCTGCAAGTTTTTAACAGCCTGCATTCACTTAGCCATCCCGGTCCTAACGCTACAGCTAAACTCGTTGCACAACGTTTCGTTTGGCCCCTTATACGGAAAAACTGCCGTGAATGGTCTAAGGCATGTTTGACTTGCCAGCGCACGAAAGTAACTCGGCACGTCACATCACCTGTAGGTACGCTTGCCTTACCTTCGGCACGATTCAAACATGTCCATATAGATCTGATCGGCCCATTACCACCTTCAAGCGGGTATCGATACTGTTTGACAGCCGTCGATCGATTTACGCGATGGGCTGAAGCTGTCGCCATTATCGACATCACCGCAGAAACAGTGGCCAAAGCGTTTGTTTCTTGCTGGGTGTCCCGATTTGGTTGTCCTACCGATATAGTTACTGATCGCGGTAGACAGTTCGAATCGGAACTATTCAAACAGTTGTCGCAATCCATTGGATTTGAGCACCGCAAGACTACAGCATACCATCCACAGTGCAACGGTTTGGTTGAGCGTTTTCACCGGCAGCTAAAGGCAGCTATAATATGCCATGGTGATGCCAATTGGACGGAGTCATTACCATTGGTCCTTCTCGGCATAAGGAGTGCCTTTAAAGAAGACCTTCAGGCGTCATCGGCTGAGCTGGTATATGGTGAGCCTCTCCGCTTACCCGGAGAATTTTTCGGACACAATGCCGCAAGCTACACCAGCGACATCACCGAATTCTCAGCTCGAATGAAGTCCTTTGTGGAGAAGTTACGACCTGTACCAACACAGCATCACTCGACACGCAAAACCTTTATATTTAAAGACCTCGACTCCTGTAGTCACGTCTTCTTAAGAGAAGACGCGCTGCGCGGCTCTTTACAGCCCGCTTACACGGGGCCACATAAGGTTTTGCAGAGGGGTGCTAAGAACTTCAAAATAGATTTTAAGGGTAAGAACGTAACAGTATCTATAGACCGCATTAAACCAGCCTATATACTGTCTGACGATTTCAGCTGTCGAACACCATCCCTAGATTCTCCTCAACAACATAATGACAGACAGACAGAAAAACCTTTACTCAACGTAAAAACTACTCGGTCAAATAGACGTGTTCGCTTCCCTGACTACTATCGTCCGTAGACACGGCCTCTGGAGGGGAGTGATGTAGGCGAATTGTTATTATATGTATAATTAGTTTATCATATTTATTTATTACACTACACAATTATACATATACGATATACTATTATATTTTATATTTATTTATGTATTAATATAGTATACATTCACAACACACGCCAATATTACACCTTATATAATTAATTCATTTTTATTACTATATATCAAATTAAATATTAATTCACAAGCATACTCGGGCGAAACCCGTAGTATGCGGCGGATCGAGCGAACGACGCTTTTATTCCGCGTCTACCCGAAACCGCGTGATATTCTCACTCGCCAGTCGATGCCTTGCGTTCGATGCGACAATCTTGTTTATGTTATTATTGCGATCTACGTTTCTAGTTTCTTGTGTTTTAAATAGTGTTCCTCCTTCCAAACTGTTTCTCTTCTCGTTTACCTTCTGTACTTTTCCTTCTGTGTGTTGTGTATAATATACGTCTTGACTTTCGTGTTTGTGAACTTTTATTTCCCAACGTCCAAAACATTCGTACCACACACCCACATATCCTTTTATATTTTTTTGTATTAATTTACTTTAGTTTCTTAAAATGATACATTCTGTACATAACGAACTCACAAGCAATCCAATTAAAAATCTCAAATTATAACAGAGTATTTCATCTCGCAGTATTTCAGAGATCGTCCAGTCAAGAGCACTTTTTAATATCAATTCGATTTGCCACTGGTAAATTTTTCATTCCAACGTTACGCAAGCCGATTTTATGACAGACTATACATTTTAAGTGCCGCGTTAAGAGTACGGATGTGAGAAATAAGAGAAAAACTTGAGAGCGTTTAGCGCTGACGGAGCGAAAATGAAAAAACTATGAAGTTTTAGCGTGAAACGTTGTAACATGGATATTATGTGGGAAACTGTTGGTTTAATCGTTCTGTTGTTGATTTTTTTAAATCTGTTTTATGTTGAATGGTACAACGGTTTCGGAAGAATAAATGGGAATGGTGTAAAATAGTTTTGTTACGTAATTTTTTTTTAAATACCCGACTTCAAAAACGAAATTAACAAATTGACAGTGACTTTAGATCGTTAGTAATTAGTAACGTAATAATTTGAAATAGTATTTTTTACCGAAAACGTCAATTATGAAATATTTACTTAATTTTCGTCGTTAGAGCTAGAATGTATTTTCAAAATGGCGTCTCAAACGTAATTCAGTATTAAGGGATATATTTCATACCAACAAAAATCACCTTTAAGAAAAATTATCTAGATAGAATTTTTTTGTAGATTTATGTATCTGCCAGCCTGTATATGTAAAAGCTATTGTCAAGACGCTACAGCTAGGCTCTACCTTAGTCAAGATTATAACGATGCCTAATTTTTAATTTATTGGTTTTTTAGGATTGCAATTCTAAAAGCTACAATCGAATCAATCAATTAGAATCGAAATGTTTGTTCAAATTAGGAATTCACATTCACTTTTTGAATGTGAAGCAAATAAATCTGCCATGGCTTCAGAAATGTTAAACCTCAGAAGAAACTGTGAAAGAAACAGCGGGATGTTTTTGTTCATTTTAGTTTTCAACAACGTTAACAATTACTAACATAAGTCTACTCTATCCGTTCTGTGTAACTTTTAAAGGATTGTATGTTTAAAATCGTTTTGTATATACGGTTCAAATTATTACAGAATATCCATTAATTTATTCTAACAAATATTTAAAAAAAAAATTCTTTGTATCTTTAACGTATTGATGGAAGGATGTCAAGGGTTTCGTACTCGTAATCCCTTCTTAATTGTAATATGCATTGTTTATATTAAAATTAAAATTATTTAAAGAGCTTATCATGTACTAAAAAAGTTGAAATAGGTATACGTAAACCATAGAAGTACGTAGATTGTTAGATATAATTTTAACAATGGAAATATCCGAATTTTTGATGGAGTAGAATTAAATGGCCTTAAAAATCAAAGTATAATTTTATATAAGTAATAACATGACCGAGCTCACTTGGCGCTTTGAGGGGAATAATAAAGTGATTGAGTGCATTTAGCTGCTGCGACCCTATAAAGATTTTATAACGTCTTTTATTGTTACGACACATGCCGTGTAAAGAGGTTTTATATCTTCCAGTGAGAATGATTGCGGGTTATAAAAAACAATGTTTTATCGCTACGAATTAATTAAGCTGATTAATTGAACGATTTTATATTTTAAAGTTTCGTATTATAAATGCAAAAGTAATTCTGTCTGTGTGTTACGTAATCACGTCTAAACTGCTGATCCGATATAAATGAAATTTGTTTAGAGCCTGAGAAAGGTTATACCCTACTTCTAATCTCGAAAAAATGCGCGGTCCCTGTGGGAATGCGATGTAAATGGGAGCCCGATATAACAATCTGACACTGACGAAGTTGCGAGCGGAATGCTAGTTATTAATATTTTAAATAACGTGGTACAGAATATCGTTAATTTTACGAAAAAAAGTTATATTTTGTAGGCAAATTATTATGCTGTAAATTTGTGAACTACTAATTTTCGATAATGGTGACTCTTAAGAAGATATTTTGCGGTATCTTATCCATTGCGATTGGACTCGTTATTTAAAATTTGTAAATCGATCTTCGTTACGTGTGATTTAATCTATAGCTAATTAACTATAGCTCATATAGCTGACAGGATACCACATTCTCACAAAAAATCGAAGTAAATACCTCAACATTCTGTACTACTAAAGCTGCGTTTTGAACGGTACATACACAGCTATAATATAATACAATGTGTTATATATTAAAATAAAGATCGTGAACCAGAGGGCAGCACTTTGATTATTTATGGTTGTGGGTAAAATGACAAAAAAAAATCAGAGACATAAATTGTTTTGGATAGTTTTTAAATTTAAGAAAATGAATAAACGTGTTACAAAAACATAAAGAGTGTGTTCATTACATCTCAAATAATCAAAATATAACGTTATGCAATCCTCTTACTTCTTAATAATCCTCATTATTATTGATTTGTAAGTCTGAAACGCATTTCTAGTTCCTTTAATACTACAGACGTTTAGTCGGTAGCGACTATTTAACACCAGGTGGCCGCTTGTGCGATTAGTCACCTTATTTCCTTAGAAAAAGTACTTTTTTCATTTCAGTCCATTTTAACGATAAGAAGACGAGATCAGTACTTTTGACATTGTTGAATTTACAGTAGATACTGACTTTTACATAAAATACATAAAAATAATTGTTTGTTTATATGTTTGTATCTTATGTTCTATCACAACGTTCATCTAATTGGGTTAAAATTTTGTCAATTAAATTTTGTACTTGCGGGAAGGTAATAGTTAATACAATTAACTTTAACTAGCATTAACGCGCACCACGCGCGTGTTTTACCAAACAGTAAAATAAGTTTTAGACGTTCGTCCAGCATAACAAAATTTACATTAAATCGAGCGTAGTCTTAAGCGAAAGCTTTTTGATAATAAATCAAATATTACACCTTAATAAATTCATCATTAAAATGTAATAACAAACCGGAGTAAGATTGATTATTTGTGATTCCAACGTTCTTAATTATCGCCCACTTTGCTAAATATGAGCGTCGCAACAGATTTCCAGTTGACATCAGAAGTGGGTTCCTTTGTTCAGGAATATGATACTGTTGATGAAGTAAATGTAAATAGTATACGAAACCACTACTGGTATAACAATGAAACATACAATAATAATTATTATACTCTCCTAACTAATACTGTTAACGCGAATATGGTTCTATTTGTTGGTTACGATTTTACATCTCAACTATTCAGTTGGTTATGATGAAATTAAGCGTACACGTTCTCACGGGTACAGGAAAAGATATAGGGATCTTTTATCTAGAAAAAAGTAATGTTCCAAAAGATAGAAGAAAAAAAGCGGTCGTTCAGCATAAGATAACTATATTAAGGCAAGTGAACTTGTCCATTGCACTGTTAAGGATAACCATCTGTTAAAAGATCACATTTGGCTAAACATCCAATAATTCCTAGTGTGAGAATTAAATGCAAACTCACGTTTGCATTATTCATATACATTGTGCAACGATATGAATTTTTCATATTTCTTGAGATTTTGTCGGTTTAAAACCCCATCGGACACAAATTCACAGTCTGTTAGCGATCACCACGGTTAATAGACATTGGCATTATTAATTCCATTCGATAAATCCATTCCATTTATCACAAAAACATAGATCACAGAGTTTGTAACCATGCACAGCACTAATAAATATAAAGGGAATTGTTACAAGATGTTACAAGATTTTATAACAAAGACGAACCTACATATGTAAACACCAACATACGTAACCACCACACCAATTATTTTGATTTTAAAAGCAACTACTGTACTAATTTTAATGAAAAGACTAGACTTTTATCAAAAAAAAAATTGGTACAGCCGTTTTCGAATAATCGGTAAATATATATAAAAACGTCCCCGACGAATTGAGTTCCTCTTCCTCTTTAGAAATTGGTTAAAATCAAAAAAGAAGACAAGATTTGTTTGGCAGTAGAATAAATATCACTTACACCACAAGAATTCAAAACTAAAGAATAAAAAGAATAAAACGAAAAAAATACTTAGTTAAAAACCTAATAACTGAAAATTCACTGAAACTATGAGTAAAATCTGGATAGAAAACGAAAAATCGAAATGAAATACGAGCTGAATTTTTAACTACTTTTGGAACATTCGTTATTCAAATAACAATGTCTGTCGCTTGCGACGTTGAGAAATGGCGGAAAATCCCCGGATATAAAAATTACACATGCACAATCTTGATACCGAGTATTAAGGAATATTTACATATAAAAATGTATGTACACATATATCATTTATTTTTACATGACTGCCCAATCTTTCGATTGAATTGCTTTGAACCGTTTTAAAGGTTTATGCATGTGACTTAGTATTTTAAATTGAACCACTTGATTGATTGATTGGAATGAGTTATTACTAAAAATAATACTTTTTTAAATCCCTCAGTAGTAAATGCATTCGTGCGAAGCTGAGGTGGGCAATTAAAATGGATTTTCCCTGGCAGAAATTTAGTACGAATAGAAGATCAAGTAATGCATAATCAAAATAGCTCGTTAACGCGTGATACAGTTCAATGAATTGTCACACCTTCAGCTTTGATTCCCGTGTGTCAAGACGATATGACATGGCGCTAATCATATAATGGTGAGATACATTGTGAAGACATTTGTACAAAAAAAACTTTGGTAGCCAATATGGCAACATTAATTTATGTTGCATATTATCAACAACAACAACAAATATTCTTTATTGTACACCAATTAAATAGAATAACATAACAAAAATTACACGAGAAGGAAAAATGTATAAAGGCTGTCTTATCGCTAAAAGAGCGATTTCTTCCAGACAACCCTAACCTTAAGAAACAACAAAGTAAAACGGGGGTTCGGAGGTGTACAGAGCAAAGTTAAATTTCAGTATACTATCTTTTATAAGCAAATATATAATGAGGATAAAATATACAACTTGTAATTAAAATACTAAAGTAAAATATTTACGACGTATTTAGCGACAAGTAGTGGGCTTTCAGATTCCTTTTAAAACCAGCCTGAGATTGAGCTTATCTTATATAGAGTGGAAGATAGTTCCATAAGCGAACGGCTTTGACAGTAAAGGAATTAGAATAAAAAGAGGATGTGTGAGAAGGAGTTTTTAAAGTAAGATTTTGGTTGGATCGAAGGTAACGTTTATGGGTATCGCAAAGAAACTCAAAACGCTGTTTAAGATAAGGTGTGTCAGGATTAAAAAGTACACAATAGAGTAAGGAAATTATCCTTAACATGTTATTCCTAAGTATTATACTAAGTAATATATATAAAAATCTACGCGTGTTGTAAGTTCATAGAGACTTTAAAATGGTTGGAGCGATTTTGATAAACTTTAGGCAATCTTCAGATTAGCCCAGCGGGTGATTCTGTGAAGTTTGCAATCTGTTCAACATAATTTCTTTTGTTGGTTTTTGATATCGGCAGATCGCTAGTTATACTAAATATTTTGGCCGTTTATACATTCTTTAATAAAGTGGCTTTTTTTAATTAATCCGCTACTTATAGTGATCAGCGCGTACAGTGGTTTTACAATATAAAGCTTAAGATTTTTTCCTTTATATGCTAATATTGCTATTAAACATATGTTATAAATTTATAATTTTTACCAAATTGAAAAATACAACGTTATCTAAGATTTCGCAACAGCTTGAAACTTTTAAACTGGCTGGCTGTATAATGTATTACCTTGCAGAATTCTGTAAAAAAGGAAAAAAAATGTAATCTGCAAGAAGTTTTCCGATTAACCGCAAAGTGGAGTGTCACGTAGACAAGAATTTAATGCAGCCGTGATCTTAGATGAAGTGGGTCAAGAGATCTTTATGCTAGCTATCCTTGTAAAAGTAGACGCGAGACGTGACGGTATTTGTAAGTTATTTTTAAAGACAACGTTCGATTTTTAAGCTTAATTTGCATGTATTAATTTACGTCATGGCAATGAAAGACCATATTTTTGATTAGACTATCGTAAGAAATAGCTGCTCTCATTGGATTTGTTAATTACTGGCTCTCCTTCGCGGATTCACTTGCGTTTATGGTTACTGCCTCGCGTGATGTAATATAGCCTTCCATACTAATTGGTCTATCCAACTCAAAAAGAAATTTTCAAATCGGACCAGTAGCTTCAGAGATTATCATTACAAACAAACTTAAAAAAACAAATTTTAACTTTTTATAATATTAGTATAGATGTTCTACAAAAAAAAAACAATTCTTATCTAATTTGATTGGCGTTACTTTGCGGAAATGTATAATAAATAATTACAAAATTATTTCGCTTTAATCCGTGAAATAATACACATTTGTTTAGTATCATGCAGCATGAGTACCACTCGCCGTCCTACATACTACCCTCCCACATATACCACATACTACACATGCATACGCACATGCAACACAAGCAAGCAAGCACCATCAGCCCTCCAACTTATGCAAAAGCAATTGCAGCATTAGTAACGCCAGCCCTTCTACATATACAAATCAGAGATTCTTAGTATTAGGAAGCTGTAATTTGGTATGAGTATACATGTAAAGAAAACCTTTTTAGTTATTTATGTCAATTTATCTTATTACTTTTTATTGTTGACTTTTGTCATTTAAAAATATTTAAATTTATAATTACTAGAATTGTCTTAAGATATAAAATAGACCTGAAATAGAGGCTTTAAATGTTGTTTCTTTAATTTTCAGGTAAGATAATATTTTGTTAAATATATTGTAATTAGTTTTATGTTAACTGTAAATAAATGTCGTAAAATAATTCTTTAATTTTCAGAGAAACGCAGTTTTGTCTTTATTTCAATAATAAGATTAACATCATTATAAAACAACATTTTCGGCAATTATTTCACGAAAGATGGAAAAATTAAGATTTGATTTTGCCGTGAAACCAACAGCAGATGGAAAATCAAATATTATTTGCGTAACTTCAGTAGCTACAGTTGAAGGACAGGTTTTTAGAATACCAGACGATTATCAACCTGCAAATCTACACCAAACAATTTTAAATACATCAAACTATGCTAAGGTAAAAAGATCATTAAATAAAAGACATCAAACAAGGAAAATTTGGATAACATTGACAAATGATATGTCAAAAATATATTTAGATAATGAACAAAACTTACAGTTTAATGATATTTACTTAGAAGAAATTTTAGAGGAAGCAAATAATTCTGAATTTATACGGAATGACACTAATTACGCGTTAGAAAAACTATTGGAGAAATTGATTGGAGATAAACAAACAAAATCTGAAATTCAAAATTTAGGGAAGACTGCAAAGGATTTTGTGATTGAAAAATTTACTGGCAAAAACTCAAATGCATATCAGTGGATAAAAGATTTTAATAAAGAGTGTGAACGTTTCCTAATTATAGAAGATAAACAGAAAATTGAAATTTTAAAATTTTTTATGGAATATTCTAGTCTAGATTGGTACAGCTGCATGATAATGAAACTTTCAGTAGAGTCAAAATGGAGCAAGTGGGAGAAAAATTTTTGTGAAACATTTGCAAACAAAGGATGGTCACCCATAAGATATGCATTGGCATTTAAATATCAAGCGCGCTCTTTACTGGAGTATGCTATAAAAAAAGAAAAATTGTTACTGGAGGTAAGGAGATCAATTGACACTGGGACACTTATAGATCTCGTCGCATTTGGTTTACCTAATTATGTGGCAGATAAAATCGACAGAGAAACTTTGCAAGGAACAGAAGATCTCTATAATGAATTAGGTAAATTAGAACATCTTGTCAGGAATAATAAACATGATAAAAAAGGTATTGTATATTCTGATTCTAAAACTAAAAAAAATGAAGAAAAAAATCCATGCCAAATCTGTTTAACCGAGAAAAAAGGAAAACGATACCACTCTGAGGAAAATTGCTGGTTTAAAGTGAAAAATCAAAAATATATATTAAAGTCTGTGAATAACTCAGAATTAGAAGTTGAACTCAATGAAGAGAATCCAAAAAACTAGAAGTGCCACCATTAATAAAAGTAAAGTTATTATTAAATGATATTTTAAACGTTACCGGAATTTATGATTCGGGCTCTAATGTGTCATTAATAAATGCCAAATTATTAAAGATACAGCCAAAAAAAAGTGCTAGAGATATACATATAGTAAACTTGAAAACTATTAATGGTGAAAAGAAAACAAAAGGTATGATAACACTAAAAATAAAAATCTATGATATTGATAGAATGATGGATATTTTTGTAGTAGATAATGAAAATTTCAATTACGATTTTCTTATTGGTTTGGATTGTATAAAAAAATTCAAATTAATGCAAAATGAAGAATTAAAAATAATGCAATGTATCAATCCAAAAGAAAAGACTTTAACTTTTAATGAAAAGAATACGGAAAACAAAAGCTACGAAAAAAATCATGATTCAACTTTAATAAATGTCAAAATTCCTGATGGACTAGGTGACATGAATAAAAAAGAACTTTCTCCATACTCTGAGGTATTAAAAGAAGAAGACGAGCACATAGATAAATGTGAAGTAAATTTCAATGAACATATTAACTCAAGTGGATTTGAAATGTTTGTAAATCATCTCGATTTATACCAACAATCAGAAATTGATAAATTGGTTGAAAAATTTAAATCTGTCTTTGCTAAGGATAAATATGACATCGGTACTGTACGAAACTATGAAGCTCATATTGATTTGATGGTTGATAAATACTGTTACAAACGTCCATATAGATGTACAGCTGAAGATAGAAGAGAAATAGAAAATCAAGTATCAAAACTATTAGAGAAGAATTTGATTGAAGAATCTTATAGCCCATTTGCCGCTCCGGTAACTCTGGCATATAAAAAAGAAGATGAAAAGAAAACAAGGTTATGTATAGATTTCAGAGAATTGAACAAAATTGTTGTGACTCAGTCACAACCCTTTCCATTAATTGAGGATTTAATGATAAAAACTGTTAACTGTGAGTATTTTTCTACTTTCGACATAAATTCAGCATTTTGGTCAATTCCTTTAAAAATTCAAGATAAATACAAAACTGCATTTGTTACACAAGAGGGCCATTTCCAATGGACGTGTCTTCCATTTGGATTAAAGACCGCTCCAGCTATTTTCCAGCGAATATTGGGAAATATTATAAGAAAATACGGACTTTCTAATTTTGCAGTTAATTTTATAGACGACATCTTAATCTTTTCCAAAAATTTTGAAGAACATTTGCTACATATTTCAAAACTACTAGAGGCAATACTTATAGAAGGCTTTAGACTTAAATTTACGAAATGTACGTTTGCAAAAAAATACGCCAAATATTTAGGTCACATAATAGAAAATAATTCAATTAGACCTCTGAAAGATTATTTAACTGTTGTCAAAAACTTTCCTGTTCCAGAAACAAGAAAGAATATTCGTCAATTTTTAGGTAAAATAAATTTTCATCATAAATTTGTACCACACAGTGCAATTCTCCTGGACCCGTTACATAATTTATTACGAAAAGATGTGAAATTCATATGGTCGGCGGAATGTCAGGAATCATTTGATAAAATAAAGGCATTGTTGTGTTCAGAACCAATTCTAAAGATCTTTGACCCTGAACTACCAATAAATATTTATACAGATGCTAGTATTAAGGGAGTAGGGGCAGTATTGAAACAAAAAGATAAAAACGAAGAAAATAAACCAGTTGCTTATTTTTCTAAAAAATTAACTGAAACTCAAAAAAAAAAGAAGGCGATATATTTGGAATGTTTGGCAATAAAAGAAGCTGTGAAATATTGGCAACACTGGCTTATAGGAAGAGAATTTACAGTACATACAGATCATAAACCATTGGAAAATATGAACATCAAGGCAAGAACTGATGAGGAATTAGGTGATTTGATGTATTATTTGTCACAATATAATTTCAAAATAAAGTATAACCCAGGAAAATCAAATCAAGAAGCGGATTGTTTAAGTCGAAATCCAGTTCTAGAATCTTATGATAACATGGATGATTTTCTCAAAGTAGTAAATTTAATAAACATAAAAGATATAAAAAATGACCAAGGTAGAAATTTGGATGTACAGAATCGAAATTTTATTTTAGAAAATGGGATTTACTACAAAAAAAATAAAAGAGGTAAAAAAATAATACTTTCAGAAGAACTTAGCAAAAATCTAATAAAAGATGTCCACGATACTTACTGCCATATCGGAAGAACCCAAATGGCAAATAAAATTACACCTTTCTACACAGCAGATAACATCATCGCGAATATTAAAACAATCTGTGATGCATGTGAAACTTGTATAAAAAATTAATCAAGGAGAAGGTCAAAATATGGTTTAATGTCACATTTAGGTCCGGCAACACGTCCATTTGAGATTGTATCAATTGATACCATTGGAGGCTTTGGAGGATCCCGGTCAACAAAGAAATATTTACATCTTCTGGTTGATCACTTTACGAGATACGCTTATATATCCACGTCAAAAAATCAAAGCTCCAATGATTTTATTAAACTAATAAAAAAGGTGACAGGAAGCTACAATATTGATATGATATTAACTGACCAATATCCTGGCATTAACTCTAAAGAAGTTAAAGAATTCCTAAATAAAGAAAGCATACATTTAATTTTTACTGCTGTGGATGCACCATTTTCAAATGGGCTCAATGAAAGACTAAATCAAACTTTAGTCAATAAGATAAGATGTAAGATAAATGAAGGTAATATAAAAACAGCATGGACTACCATTGCACAGAAATGTGTAGACAAATACAATGAAACAGAGCACACAGTCACGAAGTTTGCTCCAAAATACCTTTTGGAAGGCGAAAATGTGAATATTTTACCACTTGAATTGCAATCAAGGTGTACAGAAGAAGATCTGAAAAGAGATAGAAAAATAGCTCTGGAGAATACAATGAAATCTCACAATTATAATAAGAAAATATTCGACTTGCATCGGAAAGAATATAAATTGGAAGTGGGAGACAGAGTCTATGTGGAAAACGGAAGTCGACTAAATAGAAAAAAAATGGATGAATTGAGGATTGGTCCATACAAAATTGTGAAGAAGATTTCAAATTCAGTTTACGAAGTCGACACCGGACACAAGAAAGCGGAGTCGAACTTCTACCACATTACAAAATTGTCTCCTGCGTTTGTTAGGAAGTGAACAATTACACACTTTGTTACTCGTAATTGTTCTCTTTGAGGGGGGGAGATGTAAAGAAAACCTTTTTAGTTATTTATGTCAATTTATCTTATTACTTTTTATTGTTGACTTTTGTCATTTAAAAATATTTAAATTTATAATTATTAGAATTGTCTTAAGATATAAAATAGACCTGAAATAGAGGCTTTAAATGTTGTTTCTTTAATTTTCAGGTAAGATAATATTTTGTTAAATATATTGTAATTAGTTTTATGTTAACTGTAAATAAATGTCGTAAAATAATTCTTTAATTTTCAGAGAAACGCAGTTTTGTCTTTATTTCAATAATAAGATTAACATCATTATATACATATAAAAAATATGGATAGATTGTTTAACACAAGAAAGACTGAAACTATACACTTATATTGCCTAAAATCAATCAATTCATATAGTTAAAACATGTTAATATATACTATAAATAAAGGAGGGGGGGGGGGGTAACTACAATTATAACGCTTTTATATTTTGTACAAAAAGTCATAAAATTCTAAGAAATTGTGTCATTATATACGTAAGCTTTTGCCTGCAACTTCGTCCGCGTTTTCGTCGTTTTTCGAAAAAAGTAGCGTATTTCCTTCCTCAGGGTTCAGTGGTTTTGATGTGACAGACAGATTAACTATCGTAATTTAATAAGGAAATATAATATGTCAATCCACAATACTTGATTTCTATGATTTTTTTTTTATTTCGTCATAAATGATTTCTATGTAATTTTAACCATTAAGGCTGCATACGCGACGGAAGCTTAAAAATTGGAATAACGTCTCCCGTTTTCCCAAAATTTCCCTTTATAACTCTGCTCCTATTAATTGTAACGTGATGATAAGTATACTATACCTGCCCAGGAGTATGAAGAATAATTGTACTAAGTTTCGTTAAAATCCGTCGAGTAGTTTTTGTTTCTATAAGGAACATACATACAGACAGACAGATAGACAGACAGACAGACAGACAGACAGATAAAAATTTTACTGATTGCATTTTTGGCATCAGTATTGATCACTAATCACCCCCTGATAGTTATTTTGTGTTTAAATTTATCTCAAGCTCGGTGAACATCGTGAGGAAACCTGCATGTGCCGGGAGAAATACTGACACATATATATCCGCCAACCCGCAGTGGAGCAGCGTGGTGGATTAAGCTCTAAACCTTCCTTAATAGGAGAGGTAGGCTTTGTCCAGCAGTGGGATATCTACAGGCTGTTACTTTACTTTTAATTATTCAACCATTGTGCGTAGTTGTTATTTTTTTAATAAATACAAACATTAGACGAATTAACTATCAGATTTGTCTTATTTAACACTCCGTAGCTAAGTTACAAGGAAGGCAACATTCGGTACAGACATTGACTTATCGCTTTCGTAATTAAGGATTTTGCTAATGTGAATACATAAGAGTTAATTCTACTTTTTCCGTCTATATTTGGATGCTGATAAGCAATAATGTGTCAACCCACAATCAGTCTAATTCGGAGGTACTGTTTAAAAATATTCAAAAACATTTCAAGTTAATGTTTAGAATATTGATGTGTGTTCCATATTACTATTAACTTAAATTACATTTTTATTAACTTTTCTAATAAAACTTTTTATTATACGATATATACGAAAAGAACATATGCATATACATGTCTTTAAACTATTTTTTTAAGAATAGGTTTGGCATCATAGCCGCCATTTTGTCAAAATGTTGTGGCTTGACATAATATTGCTTGTCAGCGTCCATTTACTCTATTAATTTTCGGCTGAAAAGAAAATTTACATATTTACGCTGTTTGCATATATCACATGTCCGATCAAATACAAATAATCGTTTTTAAAATTTCCAATATAATTTATAATACAATATGATTATAGTAACTGTATTTGAACAGAGGAGTCTTTATGCCAGTAAGATCTACATATAATATGCTAAAAAAGAAAAAAAAAGTATAACAACTGTATTGGCGAATTATTAATTGCATAATGATTTCGATTCAAGTTTTTTATATCGAAAATTACATACAAATAAAATAATATCATTTTATTAAAAATAAAATAAATATTACATCAAGACTTTGAAAAAGGGAACGGAATTTAAAACTAAAATACGTAATTTCATTTATAGTCTATTTTTCTTTACTTTATTTGATAATAATAAACAAATTTTCGAACATTATATTTCATTATAAAAAACGATTCAGTAAAATCATTCAATCGATAATTTCTCATCTCTAACTCTTATTAGTGGTTAGAAGTACACCACATTTGTTAATTAAATGAGAAAAGTAAAGAGAAATACAACATTTTAATGTCATACCTACTTTTTTCGACCTATTTAGATTTTAAAATTAATATTGTTTGATTTTTTTGGAACCACTTGGAGAATATTATTTTAAACAAGAAAAAAAAGAATTAACTGAAACGGTCGTTTTCGAGTAATCGATATATATAAAAAAAAGTTCCTAACAATATGGAGACCCTTTTTATTTTGGAAATTGTTTAAAATATGTATCCTTTATAGTAGTCCTATTTTCAATTCTTACCTCAAATATTATATAAATTGAAACAAGACTAAAATTTCAATAGTCTGTTCCAAACGTTCTAAATTCAAAGTGCAACGACGGCGAGCGAAGTCGTTGACACAGTTCCCGCCATTTCTGACGCGTCTAATATTAAAATCGAGAAATAGAATTTACATTATCTATTTTCATATCTGTGACTTGCCAGCTAATAAAAATATTTTTGGCGCTCATTTTTGACATTTATAGAATTTTTACGATTGCTACCCATAAGCTTTTACGCTGTCATAATATATTTTTATTTTAATATACGGTTTTCCTTCTACGTGTTATAGAGGATGTTAAGTTTTTATGCTTTAACAGCTTTCGGAAAAACCAACGTTACACAAGTCTTAATAGAGGTCTCAAAGTATCTTCATATCCGCAAGTGTCTGTATGTCTATTTGTTTCTTATGTTTTCGTGGTCATCACATGCGAAAGTTGTAATAATCTGTGTATTATTTGAAGTGTAGTATTTTTGTAAAAAAGCACATCGATCATGTTTTATGCATTAGGATGTATATTGGCCTAAATAAATATTATACACTAGCGTTCCGTTTGCGACTTCCTCCGCCTGAAATTCAGTTTTATCGCGATCCCGTTTACATCGCATTCTCACGGGAACAGTACATTTTTTTAGCATTAAATTAGCCTCCTCTCATAATTCTTTGTCGGGGTCATAAACACGTAGACAACAACAAACATCCTTATAGCCAATATAGACTCTAGTGAGAAGGGCTGGTCGGCGATGGTCACCTTCTGCGAAGCAGTCATCGCAATGAAGGAGGCCGCGGAAAGTGAGCGAGAGACGAATGCTACCGCTGACCCGATCCACAGACAGCGTCCAGGGGAAAGGAGACTTCGTGATGCGAATCTTCTCTCCGCCGTAGTCCGAGCTGAATAGGCAGGCTTCCCGTTTGCTACCAGGAGTGTTCTTGATACCCGTAAATACTCTCTAGATGAAGATTATTACTATTTATTTTTACAGGCTTATTATTACACAGTAGAAGTCCCACATACTCGTCTAACTCTCTAGGTGGGATGCGTAAATGCATTACCCAGCGAGAAAAAAAACAGCCAATGTAGACGTTTGTCGTGACTGGGCATTAAATTGACGACCGTTAGCGCTTCAGCCAGTTGCAGTGACCATAGCACCAACCGGTCAAACAAAATAATAAAAAAGACTATCCTCCTTATAATATTAGTACTTATAGTTAACGATCGTCCTTAAAGATATCTTTTCATACAGATCCCTAGCATACATATATACATACATACCTATATCCTAAATTACAAGCTCATACAATAGGCCTAACAGTATGGTAGGTACTCACACCCATATTACGTTTCTGGTATCACAAAGCCAGAGTCCAACCGCTTTTACAAATGTAACGACACCATTAGTCAACACCGGTTGAGGCATGGAGGCTTTGTGGTTCTTCGCATTAACACACCTACAAATAGGTAAACACAATCCTTACTTTGTAGCTAAGAAAAAATATACATAGAGTGTGTTTACTAAAGAATTTTCCAGAATTTCCAGGTAGTTTTTAGCTTTTAGAAAGGACGGAATTCTCGGATGTTATTTTTTTATTATATTACGCAATGTTGCTTATTAGTGAAGGATTTTAACGATTCCATTATTATCTAATAGGCTTTACCTTGAGCGTGGTTACTTTCTTGGAAAAAAATGTAAATGAAATCTGTAAATCATTTTGAATTTTTATTTATAAGTAAAAATCTTGTCGATAATTTCAGATAAAGTTATGTGCTCGTTTAATACTCTAATCTATCTACGATTATGGATATTTAAAGAATAAAGAGCCATCCACCTTTGAGCTAGTTCGCGGCGATTCTTATTATTTAACGACATCACATTACTAGTCTTTAAAGTTCTTGGCTTTTTCTCTATTATTATATGCATGTATTATCTATATTTTAAACGTGAAGCAAAAAGTTTGTACGCCTCTCAAAACTATGAAATTTCGCACACTTTTAGTTTTTATATAATACAATAAATCAATAAAACATACATTAAATATATTACCATAAATTTAAAAAATACATGTATACTCTGTTGTTTATTTTTAGTCTGTGGTAAAATTGATAATAGATTATCTGTGGTCAATCTTGAAATCAGTTGAAAATTTAATGAACTATAATTTCATAAGCCTTCCTCTTAACTCACTTGGTTTCTTCATGTAAAGTTCAGTATAACCCGTTTCTTAGTTTAAAAAAATAAGCATACAGATAGGAGGAAGGGTTTTATGCTACATAAAGAACCTATAATTTCTGCATATAATATATAATAATAATAATATATATAAATACAAATATCTGTCAAATATCTCCGAGCATATATAGAAATATCCATATTTAGTATAATTATTGGTAGTAATACCTTATTTTCTGCCCGATGTTTCGACGAAGTTGCATCTGTCGTGGTCACGAGCTGACACTGACGGACAATAAAAAGGATGTATTAAATATGAATCGTATAAATCGCGAAAGTTTAAAATATATGATTAGAAACCGATACGGGCCGGTGAAATATCGTCTGAAAGCGGCCTTAAGCATAACTTATAGAGCGCTAACAATGTTTTAAACGTTTGCGACTCGTAATGAGAGTTTATTTTATAAAATAGGTAGAAGAGAAGAATAATTGGACGCAAATTGATGTCGTACTTTTGTTATATTTTTATGCTGACTTCTTTAATAACGAGATTATTGCATGCCTTGAACGCGCTAAAGCTATATTCTGCTATCGCCTTAAAAAGAAGTTGGTGATTTCACAACTTTATCGTCACATTCAATTGTAGCTTATTATAATTATTCCAATGTTCATTAAAATGAAAAAAAAAAATCATTATTTTAACGACAGAAATGCTGCTGAATTGTGTACAAATAGCTTATTTTCTATATTATTGTAAAAAAGCTAAAGGAAATCTGGAAAAGGTTACCGTCATTTGTTTATTTTTTGATCGATTTAGTCATTCCAAATTCAAAGTTTTTTTTTTTTTCGTAATTCAGTCAGTCCTTGTTGGAATAATGTGTTCATCTTAAAAAAGCTATGCCATTTGCTCCAATGTATAGGATATTTTTTTTTTCATTCACGAAAATTAATGATAAAGGATGAATGGAAAGTCCCCATATCCAAGAAGTCGGATGCAGCAGCTGGCTTATAACATAAAGCAGGATATTATGTGCGAAATAAAGGCTGTTCCCAGTTGGGTCATCGTTATGATGAATAGGCTATAATATTTCCGGGAAATGAAAAAAAAGGATGAGAAAGTTTTGCTATACCTTCTATTTATTCCAATTTTATTTACACCAGATTTTCCGCGTAATATGCTTTTGTTACTTATGGAATGAATAAAACCTTTTTAAAGTATTTATAAGCAAAGGTTCTTCCTATTATATTCCAATTTTTTTCCTTCATCTTGAAACCTGTTTTGAATATAAGTGCAATAATATTTCAAGGTTCAGGATCAAATCATATTATGACTAGATAATTTAAATACCAGTAAGCCTTTTTATCAACGCTAGCCTTTGCTAAAAGTTATTTCTTCATCAATATAAAACTACCCGCATTTGTGACTGACGTTTTAATTTACACCCCTTTCCCCGGTACCGTTTAGTTCTCTAATCAATTTAATAACTAAAAATCCAGTTGATACCCGGTTATCCGGTTAGTCCAGTAAAGGAGCAATAAAGCCATGCTATCCGTGGAGGTTAATTAATCGTTGTTCTAGATTCTCGCGTTCCATGGTATTCGTTTTCTTGGTCGTAAACGTGTTATGTGAATCTTATGTACCAGGGATCGCCAGTTATCTATTCGGCGATCCGGTTTTTTAAATATTATGATTATCGTGATCCGTTGCTACTATTTTACTCTAGATAAGGTTTTAAGCCAACCCTCTGGCCTTTTACATCACTTTTATGTCATTATTTTGTCATTATTAAGCTGGATTCACAAAAGGTATTTAATAAATATAACTCTTAAATATATGCACCTATTGTAAAACTTTTCTAAAGAGTAACTGTCGTGTTTCTTGTCGATTCTTCTTGGTGGAATCTACAAACTACACCGTTGGTAAATTCAACATTTATTTTTGTATTGACGATTGTAAAAAGCCTACTTGAATAAAGTATATTTTCATTTTGATTATTTTTGAAGATGTTTACACAAGTTATTTTGATATAGAAACTAAATCTAATAAGATTAAATTTCTGCTATATATCCCACTGCTTATTTAAGGTTCGTACAAACAATCCGCCCCGATCCGGACCGCCATTTGAAGATCCCATCCCATGCTATGTACTATGTGTAACGTTCCTTGTTAAAATTCAGAGAAACGTTATATAGTTTATTTGTTTACGATCCTTTGACCGTAACTCTCTTCGTATAGTTTTATGATCGTCTAGAAAACTTTTCATTTTCCGGAACTCTCCATGCAAATAGAATAAATGCAAAAGTAACTGCTTCCTCGGCTGCCTCGTTGAATCCACTTTAATAAAGTTTAATATATATACTATTTTAATCCGAGAAGAACATATTTAAAGAGTTGTAGATTTATTTTAAAAACAAAGTTTTCGTTAAATAGAGGAGTATTGTTTACATAATCAATGTAAGTTAGTATTGTTTAAATATTTTCTATTATACATTAAAAATGATTTTTAATTGAAAAAAGTAAAGGTTAGTCTGCTGCGCAAAAGCCTCTTGACTTATTAAAGAAAAGGTTTAGAGCTTAATCCAATAAACTGCTCGACTGTTGGCGTATATACATGTGTCTAAATTTCTCCCGACACATACAGATTTCCTTATGTTGTTTTCCCTGAAGAATTTAAGCGCAAATTTACCACTTGAAAACTCAGTGGTGTTAGCCAGGTTTGGAATCTGCGATCATCGGTTCACGTGTTCTAACAATGCGGCCGTCTCGTGTCTTTAATGCAAATATTCATTCGCAATGAAAACCAATTGTTACAAGTAATAAAAAGTTACCAGTTGCCTTTAGCAAAATAATCGCTAGATTTTCGTTGATAGGGTCAAAAAAAAAAACAATACTTTCAGTACCGTATATTAATCCCGAGACATGATACGTTCCTTGGAGTTATAATTACAGTATTTGGCGCTGACATGGACGAATGTTGTCCATAATAATATTTGTTTTGGTCCGGCTGTTGGCTTTGTCTCTCCACTGTGCTTCAGAAAATACGCTGAATTATGAGACGCATGTCGGATATTATAACGAATAAGTGATGTTATATATTATTTGATGGCAATACTTTTGTAAAACAAATTAAAGTTCAAATACAATAGTCTAATTCAATAATATTTTGTAACTTTAGATATTTTTGATTAGTACAAATATTGTTGAAGAAAATAAAGATTTTTTAATTTATTAGACCTTTACATTATTAGACGTTAATTATCTGTACACATTTTCTAGTTTGACGACTAACGAGTCGTTTATTCGAGTTCGATAATTGATTAAAATTAAAATTTAAAAGGGCTGGTCAAATACAGTCGCAAGCTGGTTTCTAGGCAACGTCGTCTAAAATGGACGACATACTGGTTGCCGAAATTCATGAACTTATAACATGTCTAGTCTATAGTTATATAATATAATGGATCTAACTTGACAAGTCATTGTGTATATAAACTATTTAAGTATTCAACTAGTCACGTGGACATCTTATACCAATATTATATGATTTATCCAAATTCATAACTAAGGTTTTAAAGTCTGTTTAAATAAAGATAAAACTTTTAACATTTTTTAAGCCGAAAAGTACAGAATACATTTAAAGTATACTATTTATATATAATACTAAAATAAAGGCGACTATCTCGAGGTTTCGTTCGCGTCTATGGGCACTATTTTGCTCCTGTGAATCATAGCGTCATGTAACCTTCCCCAATAAACGTGAATCTCGTTAACAGTAACAGTAATTCGTGAATTTCGTTTCCGTATTGTTTTAAACTAAGTCAATTAAATAGATTATATACTATGTAGGTGTAGGTTATAGTAGTAAAGACGTAACAAGGCATAAAGGACACGTTAGGGTAACGATTGGCAACATATTGGCCATATTCTCTATAATCTCATGCCAGGAACTGTGCCAAGTGTACACGGACATGGAAATAAATGCTATCAAGTAACAGAAAGGGTAGTTAGATACTTATCCTAAATTATTGAAGTAAATTTGAATATATGTACTTTTTTTAAGGCAAGTTCCAGGATATTGAGGTCAATTTCAAGACTTGTTACAATTTTTGAGTCATTTGAGGCGGAAATTACACTTGTAAGTTTTAATCTTGTAAGTGATAAAAAGCAATTTTGTTATCTGGTAACAGTGACCAAAACAATAACGTATTTAAGCTGTGAATTTCCATCAATATATCACTGACAGTAAATTCTTTCAGGGCAAAAGTATGATGTAAAATGTTAAATAATTTATGTAATTCTTATGAAAATTTGTAATAATCAATTTGTTTAATGTCAATTAGATTAGTTAAAGTGTGATTATGACCCTCTGTTAAAATGGTTGGTGGGATCTGGTTAAAACGTACATACATATATGATGTACATGTAATGGGGGTAAATTAATAAATCTTTAGGACCCTCATGAAATAATAAAAAATATGTTAATGCATTTTGAATATATTTTTATGGGTTGGTGATTCGTTCTCTATTTCTTTCAGTTTTATTTTCGCGTCAAATAGTATGTCCTTTTCTAGGGACAAATTTATCTAAACCGTTTCAGCGGTTTAGGTGTGAAACATAACAAATAGACAGATAGACAGACTAACTGACTTTCATATTAATTTATAATATAGATTTTTATTTTAGAATCTTTTAATTTTTAAAAGTAAGTTTATTGACCAATATTAGTAGTCAGTAATTATTCGTTCTAATGGACTATTCAACTTAAGATAATAGTGAGAATTGTCTCAATGATTAATTTTAGTCGCATTGAGTCGGAAATATCCGTTTGATGGTTTTAGCTTGTGTAGCAGCTTTTAGGTGCTGTCCACGCCGAGAAGCTAACTTAATTTCAGCTTAGGTAACCTAACTTAGCTTACACCCGACTTAATGAGTTATCCAAAGCTGCCGTGACAGGCGATCAGCCGACGTTTGTCTTTCGAGTAGCACTGTTGTATTGTTCCTTTATGAAATGTTCAACATTGAAAACTTCCTATAATAATTTATTTCATTAAAAATAATATTAATTAATTGTTACTAATATTATAAATGCGAAAGTCTGTGTGTCGGTGCAGGAGCTATTGAGCTAATTTACATAAAATTTGGTACAGACATAGACTAAAGCCTGAGAAAGGATATAAGCTTCTTAATGCGAAAAAGGTTTATAAGATAATAAGAAATAGAGGTAAATAATTCTTCACGAACGAAGCCGCGGGCACCATCTAGTATCCTCTTAATGAAAAAGAGCATTTCTGCAATTATGTTTATACCTTAAAGTCAGGATGCTTTATTTATTGTTACAGACTTAAATAAGAAATAACAATCGTTAAAATGGATTCTTGTTGCACATGATTAAATAATGATGGAACTGACGTTTATACATTTGGTGAAAAAATATAAATTAGAATAACATGTAATTAATTGATCAAATAAAAAATCTGACTGTGTTACAAGACTATCTGCAATCATCAGTACCGTATCAGTTCTGTCTAAAAGCCTAAATGTGAGAATCGTTACTAACCAACTTTAATACCTCCTAATATAGTTACTCGATCAACCTCTTGACGTAGTTAGTTGCTTTCATTTTTTGTTCCTTTTCACAATATGGCGCTCAATAATGGCTATTTTAATTTTTCCAAAAGACTTGTCATTTATCAACCCACAAATACCACACATTACAATTTACAAATCCACATTACAAACCCACATACATACATACATAGATTGATAAACACATCACCATTGTATCGCGCAGTCGGTTAAAAAAGAAGAGCATCATCAAGTTAGGTAGTTTAGTCAGTTCGGTTATTTTAAGTAGTTTTAGCTGTGTAGTTCGCGATATGAACCGAAGTATGCAAAGTCGCCGTAGCTATGTGAAATGAAGTTGAGTTCACACAGCACTGAACTGCACGTAAATAGTATTAGTAATGCTTACTGTGTATAGAATGCTCTTTATGTATAGAATTATACAAATGACGTCTATACTGAAACAAAAGAATAGCAGACTTGTCAATTAAATCGAATAAATCTATACTAATATTAAAAACCTGAAAAGTTTGTTTGTTTGTTTGTTTAAGCGCTCTAATCTCAGGAACTACTGGGTTGAATTGTAAAATTATTTTTGTGTTAGACAGTTTATTTACCGAGGAAGGCTATAGGCCTTATAACATCAAGCTAAAACTCATAGGAGCGAAGCAGTAACCATAAACGCGAGTGAAACCACAAGGGGCAGCTAGTTTTAAGATATAATTCTTGCAATAGTGAAAATTTACCAAGTGAACTTAATAGTATTTAGCGTGTTAATGTTGAATGCGACAAAAAACGTGCAGTACAATGTGAATCCAGCCTAAGCTAAATGAAGATAGCTAAGTTCGCGGTGCGGCCTGCGCTTGTACTCGTTAGATCAATTCTTCAGCATCCATTAGCGAGAAACAAAAGGAGCACGTATTTGACTCAATTAGGAAAGAAAAGATAACAAGCGCCCTTTCCTGCTCGCCATTTCGATTGGCGTGACATTATAAGCATTAGGGTGTTTACACATCCGGCGTATTTTTAGTGCGCGTAAACGTTATCGTACCCTTAGTTTTTATCCCTTAACTAAAAAAGAGAGAAGTTATTATATCGTTGTCTTAGATTTTCGCGATTATTATTCATTGAAATGAAACTATTTTAAACGGATTTAAATCGCGTATATTAATTATTTTTATCATCCCGACGTTTCGAGCACTTTGCAGCGTTCGTGGTCACGGGTAGACTAAGGTGACATTTGTCTATTTGAGATTTTAGAAAATATTATTTACAACTACCGCCAACGGTTTCTTAAATGATATCGGAACGTTATTCAAGATATCATTTAAGAAACCGTTGGCGGTAGTTGTAAATAATATTTTCTAAAATCTCAAATAGACAAATGTCACCTTAGTCTACCCGTGACCACGAACGCTGCAAAGTGCTCGAAACGTCGGGATGATAAAAATAATTAATATACGCGATTTAAATCCGTTTAAAATAGTTTCATTTCAGAGAAGTTATTAGTTTGACGTGTGTATCTGTGTGTCTGTCTGCATCATAGCTCCTTAAATAATTCACTGATTTTGAAGTGTTTTTTGTTTGAAAGCTGATGTTATCGGGATGGTTCTTAAGTATAATTTATGAAGATTTGTTCAGACGTTCAAAGGTTTCCTGCTCTTTTATGGTTGTTGAAAGGATCTGAGCACCGTCTAATGGTTTGATTGAATACAAATTCACTATGCTGTGACTTTAACATAAAATAACATAGTTTCGTAACCTTGACCTGATGTTACAGTATTATTCGGAATCCGTGCGATACAATTCGTCACCTCACAGGAAGTATCATATTATGGCACGTTGAAATTGTAGATTTTCGGGGTTATAAGTTTTCAGTTTTAATCCTTATTTTTTGCTATTAATTTATTTATTTTCTTTTTGTTTTCGCTAGACTTTGTGATTCTATTTATAATTTAATTAAAGCGTCAATGTTGCATAGTCGATTGCATTTTGATAGACTACAGTTTAGTTTTTCAATAAGAGAGTCACTTGACTACTTAAAGCCCTGACTAGCAGCGATGTTGCACTGTCCAAGCTATAACAGATTTCAGAAAATGCACATGCAAAGTTTTGTGTCTGTGGTGTTAATCGTTGAGGAGTTTCTTCATCAAATGCCAATCCTAAATGAAGCGGCTGTGTCTTGATGACACTTAGAAAGTACTATAATAATTGAATGAGTATACAGAGTTTCGTGTTTGCGATGTTGACTATTGAGGAGTATTCCCGAGTGAAACCAATCCCAGATGTAGAATCAGGTCATGTTAAAATGTTAACGTTATATTGTCATCGAAACTCTACCACCACATAAAATTTTAAGTCTCCATTGCATGTTTTATGGCATACGAAACATTAAAAACAGCTTCAAGACCTTAGATATATATTTTCGAATGTAGACTCGTTAGATAAGAAAGTAACTTACAGGCACTTTACGTGGGCGAAACCGAGTTGAAATGCTAAAACATAAATTTACATCCAACTTTAATCAGTATAAAAAGAGTGGGCGTTACACAAGATAAATTCATAAAAATGTAATGAGAACCCCACGCTCTTGCGTTAATTGAAACATTAAAAATTATTTACATTTATAAACGACTCAAAAAACGGTTTTTAATTCGTCTGGAGACTTTATTTATGTACTAGCTGTCCCTTGCAGTTTCACTCGCGTTTATTGTTACTGCTTCGCTCCTATGAGTCGTAGCGTGGTGTAATATAGCACATACCCTTCCTAAATTACAGACAGACGCGTTGGCGCAGTGGTCACTGCAACTGACTAAAGCGCTAACGGTCGCGGGTTCGATCCCCGCTCACGGGAAACGTGTGTATTGGCCATACGGATGTTTGTCGTGGTCTGGGTGTTTGTGTTAGTGTTGTGAGTGTTTCCGGACCCCCGACACAAGGTCATGAGATCTTAATGGGGGCCGTTGAGTGTGATGCGTTAAAAAAAAAAAAATAAATAAGCTATCAAAATAAAAAGAATTTTTCAATTCGAATCAGTAGTTCCTGAGATTAGCGCGTTCAAACAAACAAACTTTTCATCTTTATAATATTAGTATAGATGTTGTCCGATTTCTCATAACCGCATACCGATGCAGTAAAGAGTTTGTTTTTTGTTTGAATGGGTGTCGATTTGGTTCCATACAATTTTCATCAAAATCGGCTTAGGAGTTTGGTTTAAAAAAAAATTACTGGAATAAGTATATCATCCAAGTAATCTAAATATATTTTGTTTTTGAAATTGGTTGGATTGGTTTCTTTTTCTTGATAAGTCTTTTATTTCTTAGCGTATGAATAGTGATATAGACTTACGTATGTTTCATAGGCAACCAAATGTTCATTTAGTATTTTAAAACTATATTTTTATGTATATATTACAATTATATTGCTTATATAATATATATATATATATATATATATATATATATATATATATATATATAAGAAAAACTCTTGCTATTGTTATTTTTCGACGCTGAGTAGAGTTTTCACAGTGAAAATACTTGACACTTTATTATTTATTATAAATAAAAGAACACGGCAATAATTGCTAAGAAAAGAAAAAGTCACGAACATTTGTATAAGTAGGCGACCTCTTAATACTTTTCCTATTATTAATAATATTTATGAAATACAAAGAATAAGAAATAAATTGACAAGTTTTGTTTTGTTTACTTTTTAAAACACCATTTTGAATGTTAGACGCGTATGTTGTAAGTTTCACTTTCGTAATTGATATAAAACAACTACGTACTTAACAAATACGTAGGTAACGAAAACTTACAAAAGCTGTGAGCATCAAAGATTCTGACAGTAAATTCTTTCAGCTTTAAAAGCAATAATAAACAATTTATATAAATTGTAAAGAGGCGCGATTAGTAAACGGGTACTGGCTGTAATATAAACGCGCGAGCTAATTGATGACACTTTTAAAATGGATGACAATTCGTAGAACGGGCATTCATTATTATAAGAAAGCATTAAGAATATGTTATACTACTACAATATTGTTTCTTCCAGTAAATAATCAAATATTAAGATTGTTTGAATAGTATTTTTCAGCCATCCTTTCAAAATCATATGCAAAACTTACAAGTGTAATCCTCGCCTTAGTTATTTGTAGAAAAACTTTGTAGAAAAAGCAATAAACTGACACAGTGGTGTTGTTTACATTTGTGAGCACCTTTATGAACGTTAAAAATACGAGTACTACTTAATTAAAAAATTTGTTAATTTGCTATAAAGTCGCACACTCTCTCGCAAGTATCGTTTAATGAAATTACCTTTGAAAATTAATACATTTACGAGAGTGCCATAACGTGAGATTCAACAGAGTATAATTAAATGATAATTCACAGGTATATTTAAACGTGTCTAGTTACTGGCTCGAGTCGTACCGATACTAGCTAGCACTGGTATGATAGTGAATACATTTAATATATTAAACTCAATCTTTGCTTCGTTGTTTGTATATTTTTTATGCCATACAATTTACCATGTGTGTAAAGTATAAATGAGGCAGCTGTAGGTCACTGACTACTCGTATGCCCCTATATAGGCTGGCTCGATTGGGGCAGCACAGGCAGCATATATGTAGATGCTTATTGTACGGCGTATAAAAGAACCGGAAGCCTAATTTCCTCCCCAGTTCCTTTCCTCGTTTCTTGTTCTCTTTCATCCCTCATTCAACGCAATTGGCCACTCTGGTGCTGCAAATGTCCACGGGCAGCGGTAATCACTTAACAACAGGTGTCTTGCCTTTGCCAGCTTTTTATAAAAAAAGGTTATAAGCATATTACAATTAATTTCCAGTAGGTTACAGATAGTAAAAGAGTTTTTGACGATCAACCGGCACGACAAAATCTTCATTAACGCGAATGAAGCCAAAGAAATTTAAACAGTTATAATTGTTACCTTCCTTCTAGTGGTCGTCCATTGGTCACCTATATTCCTAAATTTCACAAAAATTTCCTCTCCATGAACAAAGTCCTGAATCCACGCCTGCGTCCAGAAGAGATACGAGGTGGTAAGATTGAAATTCGTAAAGAGTATAAATCACTAAAAATGTCCAAATTACAAAACTCCCGGAAAACTTTCCAGGTAACCACTATTTTTTTAGTAATAAGTGTGAAGTGGCTATACTATATATAAATCTGAAATTAACAGAGCTCGAGAATAAAAAAACTGCATTGAAAGATTTGAACACAAAAATTACACGGCTCGGAAAACGAAACTGGTAATTTAAAAATAAAATCTTACCTTGTTACTTTTTGTTGCAGAATATAATAGAGTACGAAAATTTTATTTCTGTTTTATTATATCTACTTTTATATATATTTAGCGTGTGTTGGTGGTGTGACAATACTCCCTTGAGTTCCATTATGTGGTGGCGACATAACGTCTAATGGGTGCTTCCAAAATGTATCCTTTTAGCGTTTTCTCGCGGTTTCGTTTGTGTCAATGTAGATTCTAATATGCCCGACGACAACTTCAAATATGGATGCTGATAAGCAATAACGTGTTAATCCACAAAAAGTCAAATTTGGAGGTATTGACGTATTTTGTGAATACGTCACGTATGTAGGTAATATTATTCAAAAAAATATCAAGTTATCTAAATTAAATAAGTACGGAAAAAGGTTACTTAATTTTTAGTTTCGGATTTCAAGCGTGTTCTATATTTTGCAATTCATACAATAATTTCAAAATTTGAAAAACTTAACTTTTACTATACCAATTTATTTTTAATTCACTTTACCCTTTGTCAAAATTGAAAAGAAAAGACAGATATATATTTCTTCAAACAAATTTATTAAAAATAAGTTTGACATCTTTAGACGCCATTTTTTCAAAATGAAGTCCGTGGGACTTGATACAGTATTGTTTATCAGCGTCCATATTTTCATCAAACATTTAAACGGTTGTAGATCGTGCCAAAGAATTAGATATAATTATGTGAATAAATATACCTACATATTTACATTCGCTCGAAAAACATAACAAAAGTGTGTTATCACATTGAAGCAGTTTTTAAATTCAAATTTTCTATTTCAGACAGTCCATAATCAAAAATCAAAATCAAAAAATACTTTATTCAAGTAGGCTTTTAAAAGTACTTTTGAATCGTCAAAATAAACAAAAAGTACTTAAATTAAGGAAAAGCTACCACCGTTTCGGAATGTAGATTCTACCGAGAAGAATGGCAAGAAACTCGTTAGGTACTTTTTTACAATTGTGTTATTAAGTATATACATTTAAAAATTACAAATGTTTATATGAAGCATCTTGTATGAAATCCAGCTATACTAAATCCATGCATTATTATCATCTATATAACCTTATACAGAATAATATGCTTGAGCTATTAAAGAATTTAATCACAATTCAGTTTTTAGAAAAATTTTTGTTTAGACGCTGTTAACTGAAGTCGAATTTTTTTTGTCACAATTTTACAGCTTATACAAACAAACATACTATACAGATACATTTGTAATTGTATAATATTTTTTCCGCAGGTTAGGAAAAATTACCGAGTTTCAAACATTGTTACGTAAATTGATTTGATAATGGCGTCACAAGCGGACTATAATGTAATATTCGTCTGTATTGTGAGGGTAGAAATAAAAAAGAATAACATTAATTATGTGATACAATGGCAGTGAGTGATTTTTCTACGTAAAATCGGATCTTTTATTGGATTCATGCATTTTTATATTTAACTAGCTGTGCCTCGCGGTTTCAACTTTAACTTCAACGCGTTTACTTCAGGAAAATTTATATTTATATATATACATAATTAAATAATATAATGTCTACCTTCCCTACTTGATTCGGATATTATTCACTATTTCATTGGGTTGAATTTTGTTTTCAAGTAAGGCTCTTTTTATTTATTAATTAAAATAACCAAAATTTTAAAAATAAAGGTAATTGGGAGTGAAATCAGTGCAGATGCTTTAGAGATTTGCCGGAACAAACAGACAAATAAAAATTTTTAAAATAGTGTTTTTGAAGTATATACTGTGTATACTTTCACATGTATTTAGTAAAAAGTTGTTAATTTGAAATTACAAACAGATATTTCATTTTGATTTATTTGTGTAGATAGTTACTAGTTTAGGTATAGCCGAGATGGCGATCGATCGATTCGATCTCATATTGGGTTCCAACTGTAGTATCGATGAGTTTTCATGCCCTAAATTTCTGTTAAACTTCATCTCGAGCTCGGAAAGAAAACATCGTGAGGAAGCCTGTATGAGCCGATAGAAATTCTGACACATGTATGTATATCCGCCAACCCGCAGTGGAGCAGCGCGGTGGATTAAGCTCTGAACTTTCTCCTTAATAGGAGAGGAGGCCTTTGCCCAGCCGTGGGATAATTATAGGGTGTTACTTTACTTTTTACTTTAGTTAATAGTGTGCAGAATTGTTTTATATCTATATAATATACGATTTAAAGTTAGTTTCATATTCTTTCAAAGTTAGTTTCATCTTACAAAGAAAGGTATGAAACATAAAATTCGCTTCAGTAATTTCATGGATAGTGTATGCCATCGGGTAATAAATGCAATTTATATGCGAAGTTCTGTCAGCTGCGAAAATAAAATGTAACACATTTTGGTGATCCATAAAAATATATTTTATATTAAAGCTTGTTTGTAACATTTTACATCATTATGTGATGATGTTAAAGCGATTTTATATTTTTTAGAATATGGAGGGAATTTTTTACATAACAAATAATTAAATTAATAAAAGAAATACCCGATTGCAAGACCATCTGAAGTCAGCAGTACCGTATCAATATTAGTTCTGTTTAAAAGACCATAAGAATCGTTTATTATTTTTATTTTTCACACTATGGCATTCAAAATCATTCAATCAGAAAATCATTTTTTTTCCGAATTTTTGAATTTTCTGTCATTTACGCCGTCATGACGAGTCAAACGATCATATCCGCCCATTCGTTTAATCTAAATAGTTACACAAAGGTACAAATCCACATACGTACATAGGCTGATAAACATATTACCCTCCTTTGCGTCGCGCAGTCGGGTAAAAAAGATAGCTTATTATTATTAGCAGGTGAAGCACCTGATGTTAAGTGGTTACCTCCTATAGAGTAATCAAAAGTGCATTGCAATCTTAAAAATGAGCATAGGATGAAAGGGTGAGGAACCACATTGAGGAAGGGTTTAGGCTTCCGTACTCTCACCCACCGTAGAAAAGAAGCTATATGGACTCCTTCACGCGGATCTTCTGTATGATTGAGGTACTGCTCCGGTCGAGCTAGTCCGTAAACGAGCTGTAGTCAGTGGGCTACAGCTAGACTCTACCTCAGTCAACTCCAGAATAAATTTAAAGATCATTTTTTTTTTAATCGACGAGTTCTTAATTAACCATCACGTCTTATTTCACCCCTTTCAAGATTAATTTTCACGATAAAAATAGCCTATGTCTATAATAAATTCTATCTAAACAAAAATTTATCACATTTGGCCCAGCGTATTAGACGTAAAAACGTATCAAACAATCAAACAGACAGGCAGAGTTTTTTTTTCACATTTATAATATTAGTATGGATTGCCTTTAATGTCATTCACTCAATGTAACCAGTCAATATAAAGTTAGCAGTATGTAGCGTTAGTAATTATTAAACCAACTACATATAGTTCACGGCGATTATTCTCTATAATAGTTACCTCGTAAACGATTGTGTAACGAGTTTTTTTTAATTGTGTACTTAAAACTTTACATGAGTTGTTTTCTGTATGCCTCTGTTAACTGGAAAAACGCAACTCCCCGCGTTAAAAACGCGGGGAGTTTCGTTTTGACTTAGCTACTGTGTTATGAAGTCGCGCGTTTTCGCTCGTAATGAGTTTTGAAATGGAGTATCAAGGCTTAAGTTACAATATTGGATGCTGATAAAAAATAATGTGTCAACCCACAAAATGTCGAATTAGGAGATATTGAAGTATTCTGATAATGTATTTAACATTATTCTAAAATTTCTCAATACATCTAAACAAAATATGTACGGAAAAAAGTTTCTTAATTTAATAATTCAAACATTCAAGTGTTCTCAATATTTAGCAATATGCAATAATCTAATATATTTGAAAAACTTTTTATTAGATAAAACATTTAATTTTACTAATCTGATTTTAATTCATTAAACATTTTATCAAAATGGAAACGAGAACATGGATATATATGTTGTCAAACCAATTTATTAAGAATAGGCTTGACATCTTTAGACGCCATTTTCTCAAATGAAGTCCGTGAGGCTTAACGCAGTATTGCTATATATCAGCGTCCAATTCTGCGTCAAATGTGTATTGTTGGGTTTTAGTGAGCAGTCTGGTGCGCTCGACAGCGTCAGGAGTCCCACATACCCTAAATTCACGGACGGGAAGCATAAATGGATTTCCCAGCATTAAATAAAGGTTGCGAAATTCTGTTTGCACAGTAATTTAATAAAACATCTGTCACCGACAATTTACCATAACGTTGTGTCATCATTTGCTCATTTCCTTCTTACTACCAATTAAATAACATTTTGAATCTTAATAAAGTTTTATGCCGAACACTTCAATATAATCCTCTTATCCTAACTATGTTGTATATTTTTATCGCTTCAAAGTAAATAATCTATCAACTAATTAGTTCGATAAGGTTTTGACGCAAACAACTACATATCACCGATATGATGATACAGAGCCTGAAATACATATAAAGACTAAACGGGAAAAACAATGTAAGTCCAACAATGATTAGCAAAGAGGAAAGCTATTTTTAAGCGACTTCAAAAAAAATGAGTCTTCTCAATTATATATATATTCTTATATATATATACTACGGTCGAATTATATATATAATTGTTTCAAAATCTCTATCATTTTATATTCTTTGATACAAATATTAAAATAAGTCATTATTATGTATATTGCTAAAAGTCTGTTTTCCTGTTTCTTGCGATGGATGAACGGATAGAAATTGACGATGGTTTTACCCAATACTGATTAATGTATAAAAAATATTACACCAATAAACCGATAGACAGCATTATAAGGCCAGTTTTACAAAAAAAAGTGACATTCGTTGTTATTCCCGTGGAGTCTTCATATATTATCGATATATCCACTTAAAGTCTTATGTAATTTAATAATCATCACATCTTGTCAGACGTTGTGTTCGGATTTCGTCTTAGGGAGAGTCAGAATATTGTCAGATTTCCGAGCGCTAAAATCATGTCCACGCCTTATTTATATGCATATCAGCTTGTTCATATTCAACTACAGACGCGCACTCACTGGAAGTATTTGCCTGTAACGTAAGAATCATATTCGATCTTGAGCATTAATAAGGGTTTATTTAAGAAAATGCATGTTTTTTTTTATTTTCTCTTAAGGAATGTGGAAGGAGGAGGTTTTTTTTATTTCCTCTAAAAAACAATAAAAAAAATATTAAAAAATCAGTATCTACGTAATTACTGGTATAAATGCAAAATATAAGCATACTGCCAAATTAGATGTTTAGTAAAATCTTTAGTTGATTTTTGAAGCTTACTGTCAGCTCTTTTTTCTTACTAATGTAATGCTGAAATCTGAACTGGAACATAGCGGATTCTTCCGGTTAGGGAGCGCTATAATGTGCCGCGACTGATTGATGCGTCTTAGGGCATTAACTATACTGATTATCTTTACTGGGTGTGGTAAACCAAATCTAAAACTATAAGTAAGTCAAGTCTGATAATGTGTTTCAGGTTTTATTCTCGCTATTAATTATGACAATACCTTACATATATTATTGCTACAGGCAAGGGCGTAGCTATAGCTTTCATATGGGAAAGGTCATTCAAGGGAAGGGTTGCGAAGGGGGGTTTTGAGGGGGTTCCATTGTACTAAGCAAAAGAAAGTCATATATATAAGATGATCCCAATGTGATCTAATTGGGTCTTGATTTCTTTACCTTTCATAATGTAAACTTTAGGATTTCTTATAACATTGTTGTTTCATGTAATTTTAGTAGTTCATATAACTGCATTCGATTGATACCAACTTCAAGCTATCATTAATTATAGTAACAAACAAATTACTTCGTTAATGGCATTCGATATTTAAACTGAAATAATATATTATTTAAACTCATAATATAATATTTAAACTCAAATAACACTAAATTCTACTGAATTTAATGTGTACTTAAATATCGAAAAGATAGTTTCAAGTTCATATTCTCCAGTACATTATAGTAAGTAGTTTTTTAACGACATAAAACAATGTTTTATCTTTATATGTTTTAAGCTGTTATATTAAATTAAAATTAATTATAAAAACTACAGATTCAATAATATATATTTTTAAATAGTTTCTTGGCGTCTTAATAAAATAAATTTGATTTTTTTTAAACAGTTTTACAGGAATTTAAATGAAAATCTTGTAAATTAAAACAAAAAACGGTCAAAACAAGAAAACTGGGAGTTAATTTTTATAACTTTATAAGAAAAACGTATTCAGGAAAATATTTGAGCTGATTCTTAAGGCTTCATCTTTAGCTAAGTGAAAAGTTCCTTATTCACTTACTTTCTTGGTATTATCGTCTTAACAAAATGGTAATTATTAAAATTAGAATCTTAAAGAAGTAAAATGGCATATTTAAATTTTAATAATTTTAATTATAATTATGAATGAATCAATGATTATTTTTTATCGTACACCACACGAATCATATCCAGAACGATTAATACGAAAAATAGTGATGTATTATAAACTTACTTATCGCTAAAGCGCCGACCTCTTTTAGTCAACCTTAGGTCACTTGACATAATTATTTTCATTAAATATTTTTCAAAAAGAGGATACTGACTTAACTCAATTTGGCTGAATTATTTATTTATGTACTCGCGAATTTTTATGATTTAGTGAATAATCCGTATAAATATTATAAATGTGAAAACAATCCTGACTATCTGTTTACCTGTTCGTTTATTTGTTACGTTTTCAACTAACCCACTGATCCAATTTTAATGAATTTTGGTATACCAAATATAGATATTTTGAACCTTGGAGACATTGACCACTTTGTATCTGTGTGTACATAAAACGTCAAGACGTTAAAAATAGGGAGAGAAAATATTAAGACAGACAAAAATCCCGGGAACTAAATATCTTCGATAAAGGTTTTTCTTAAAGACCAAGAGTCAATGAAAACTGTCTGAGTCTGATATCTTTTCGGATTAGTTTACACAATTTTCAATATAACATAGTTTACTGCTATTTTATTATTACTATATAATAAAATTGAATACATTTTTCAAGTTGATTATTTTTTCAATAAAAAATATATTATTTTAAAACGTTATAAAATGACCATTAAAATGATAACGCATAGAAAAATATAGGTAATATGACCTCCCGGAACTCGTCTAACCTTCTTAGATAAGATACGTCAAGTGCTTTTCGACTCGAACCTGAAAAGCTCTCGTTCTAAAAATATCTACGAGTATCTATCGTTATGCTGTCTTAGTTGAGATAGACGAGACTTTGAGATGAATTTATAACTTGTATAATACTTTTATTTGAAAACTAGCTGTTACCCACGGGGTTTCATTCGCGTTTATGGTTATTGCTTCGCTCCTGATTCATAGCGTGATGTCTATAACCTTCTTCAATGAGTGGTCTATCCAACGCAAAGAAATTTTCAAATCGAATCGGTAGTTTCAGAGATTCCTCCAAATTTTTTTAAACAAATTTTACCTCTTTACAATATTATAAGCACAATATGAGCAGAGATGGTCTAGTGGTTGGAACATGTCGATCGTAACTAACCCCAGACCCCGGTTAGCACTGCTGAGTTTTAAAGTGCAAAATTTTTCTTTAAATTCATCTCGTGCCCGTCGGCGAAGGAAAACATCGTGGGGAAACCTGCATGTGCCGGGAAAATTGTGACACGTGTCTTTTTCGTAGATAAAATTGGAAAATATTTTTGAAAAATATTTATTTTTGTATATTTATTTTTATATTTTATAGGCACTGAGTCTTCATATTTCATCTTTATCGTTATTTACGAAGAAAATAAACTTTTTCTTTGATGACAGACGCGTTGGCGCAATGGTCACTGCAACTGACTAAAGCGCTAACGGGCGCGGGTTCGATCCCCGCTCACGGCAAACGTGTGTATTGGCTATACAGATGTTGGTTGTGGTCTGGGTGTTTGTGTTAATGTTGTGAGTGTTTCCGAAACCCCCGACACAACGTCATGAGATCTTAATGGGGGCCGTTGAGTGTGATGCGTTATTTATTTATGTTATGATATTAAATTGTAGTTATCAAATTTATTGCTTTCCTATCTATTAGTTAATCTAATTTACCATAATGAACGGCTTTTATTACTATTATTTAATTTATATGTTTACATTTTTGTTTAGCGTTTTCTTTTTATTATATTTTAATTTACATAATATTTTATTATATACAAGTATTGACGAAGTAATATTAAAATTTCATCGCTTTTTATTTTAACTTTACTCATTTACTCTGTCAATTCTTTAAAAGGTAAAAAGGGTTTCCGAAGTTTTTAAGTAAAAAGTGATTAGGAAAAAAATTTAAGTACCTATATTTATGTATTTACTATTATCAATTCGATAAAAAATTTACTGTGTTAGAGTCTGCCTGTAGGCGATTGACTGCGGCATGTACACAGGCTGGCTCGACCATCTCACAAAGGATCGACGTGAAGTAGCTAAATAAATGGATGCTGATAAGCAATAATGTGTTAACCCACAAAAGAACAAATTCTGAGATATTGATGTATTTTGATACTGCATCACCTTTTTAACATTATTCAAAAAAATGCAAGATCATATAAACTAAAAAAGTATGGAAAAACTTTCCTAATTAATTGGTTCGAATTTCAAGTGCGTTCCATATTTTACAATTTATACAATAATCTTATATATTTGAAAAACTTTTTATTAGATAATATATTAAATATTCCAATCTGCTTTTAATTCATTGTACCTTTTATCAAAAAATAAAGGAAAAGGTGGATATATACTTCTTCGAACATGTTTGTTAAGAATAGGTTTGACATGTTTAGACGCCATTTTCTCAAAATGAAGTCCATGTGGCTTGACACAGTATTGCATATCAGCGTCCAATAAGCTGTGTTTCATACGGTGAGTTGGAGAGCATCCCTTGCGTTTCTTTCCTTACTTCTTATTCACATTTATCTCTTATTCCTTTCAAAGCTGGCAACGCATTTGTGGCTTTTCTGGTGCTGCCAATATCCATGGGCGACGGTGATTACTTAATATCAGGTGTCTCCTCGTTTGCCAGCAAATTTTAAATGAAGAAAAAAACTGCTATAGTTTCAGTTGTTGTGATTTTATCTGACACTAGCTGCGTGCCGCGCTTTCATCCGCGTTAATTTGAGGAAAAATTATATTTGTATAATGTTCATCTTCTCACTTAAATCCGATATTGACGGACACGTTGGCGCAGTGATCACTGCTACTGACTGAAGCAGTGACTGAAGCGCTAACGGGCGCGGGTTCGATCCCCGCTCTCGGCAAACGTCTGTATTGGCCATACGGATGTTTGTCGTGGTCGGGTGTTGTGAGTGTTTCCGGACTCCCGACACAAGGTCACGCGATCTTAATGGGGGCCTTTGAGTGTGATGCGTTTATTTATTTATTTATATTGTTCACTGTCTCATCTGTTTCAATTTTGTTTTCGCATAATCTTCTTTTTTAATTATGAATTAAATCAGTGTAGCCAGAACAAACAGACAGACAAAGAAACAGATAAAAATTATAATAATTGTGTTTTTGATGTAATTAGATTTATATATACTTTCATATCCATTTAGTTAAGAACTGTTAAATAAACAGACACTAAATTACAAACAAACACTTTTTCAATTTTATTTATTTTTATAGATTAAACAGACACACATATATACAAATGATTTTTTTATATATAAACGTTATTTAATCTGATTCTAGCCTAAGCTACTTTTCTAAACAACCTATAAAAATATTATTATCAAACAGACTATCGAATAACAAAGAAATCGATTTATTTATTTTCATAAAACGAAGCGTTTTATTCGGAATCGAAATAAATAATCGTTTTGTATAAACAGAAAAATAAATATTACCGCAATCCCGATTGAAGCAATAATTTTAAAAAGTGAAAAGTTTTTTTTTAAATACACATTGCAAATTATTTGGAACTACGTTTTCTGTTTCATATTTTATTTAATAAACAAGCCTTGCTCGTATTTTACGTATAAATTATATGTTTATGTTTTCATCTAAGGCGAGAATCACATTAGTATGTTTTACTCTCGTTAGTGATATAAAATAACTGTACCTTGGTAACAGTTATCTATGTAACGAAAACTGTAGCCGTCGAACATATTGGCATTGACTGTAAATTATTTCAGGTGTAAAACAATGACAAACGACTTATCTAGATCTTAATGAAAGTTCAAATGCAAAACTTACAAGTGTTATTCTCGCCTTAGAAATGATTTTTTTTCCGCATACCATATATATCATATTTTAAATGAATAACATGGTTATACATTTTCGTAGTTTATATATTATTATATTTTAATTCAAACATAATAAATGGAAATCATTTTCTGCTGGCTCGTTATTTGTTAACGACTAAATCTTCGGATCGGTTTTAAGCATATTTATTGAGTAGAATAGCATCGCTGTAGGCTACTAATTACACCTTATATACAGAGAAGCACGACCAGGGAGTATCTCACTTTCACAGATCGGCGTGTAGTAGTCAACAGGAGAGCTTCCGGTTTTCTAGCTTACCGTACGAAATGCAGCTATGCTGCACTTCATTTTTTTAGAGTGAGGTACTGCTCCAGCCGAGCAAGCCTGTATACGAGCTACAGGCAGAAGGCTCTACCTAACTTTTTTTAAACCACCTTATCCTCAAGGCGACTAAAACGAAAAAAATATTCAAATCAGCTGAGCCATTTTGAACTTTTCGCACGACTTCTTACTTCGCACGACAATTATCCTGCATTGATTCAAACATATATATTATGAATTAAATTATACATTCCATCGAAAACTCCAGAACAAAATTCTACAAAACAAACTTTTCAATTGTCCAAACAAAAAGAAGAAATAAACTCACCCGTTAAATTTATTCCAAACTGTACGCCAGGATTTACGTACCCATACATTTATTTGTCACGTTACCTGCAGTACATATTAATGTACGCCTCTGAATTGTTTGAAAGGGCCAAATTTATTCCATAGGTCTCCGCAAATCAAGTTAACCGGCTCACGTAGGTTATACTTGTATGAAGGTCACGAAGATAAGCGGTCCTGGGAGAACACACGAGTAATCAAGAAAATACATTACGCTCAAGAGATTTGACAGATTGATCCTATACTAACTACCCTAGGTTAAATCTTAAATACATTGTTCTTTTTTGTCATTTAAATAAAATTCAAGACATTTAAATAAATAAATAAATGGCAATCTGTGTTCCGCGGTTTTATCCGCCTTAATATAAGGAAAAATTATATTTTTAAATTGTTTTTCTTCTCTACTTGAATCGGATATCGTAGTCAGTTTCATTGGTTTCAATTTTTTTTTCGCATATATGTACATATATACTACTTTTATTTTAAAATATATAAAAGTAAGTTACTCTTTATAACATTAGCTATTTGTGAATGAAAGTCCCGTCAAAATCAGCGGTTTCAGAGATTAGCCAGAACAAAAGACAGACAAAAGTTTTTGATGTTAGTACCGTATTTACTTTCATACGTATTCATTTAAAAGATGTAAATTTGAAATTAAAAACAGAAATTTCAATTTATGTATTACTTTCAGATTAGTCTCCGTATAATTATTATCAAAATTGTTTTAGTAATTTAAGTAATTCATTAAAGTAAACAAAATTACCTATTTTAAAGTCAGTGAATATTCGGGTAAGAATTTTGTAACATATAACAATGTATTGTCAAAATATTTCATGTTGACATTTATTTACTAGTGTGTGTAACTGTGTATCCACACGAAATACACACTAGACCGTATATATACAAGGTGGCGCAAAAGTAATGCCATAGTTTGAATTGGCTGCTATTTTGTTATAAATGTAAAAAAGCTCTGTTTTCATTGAAAAAAATATTTGAAAGTGCATTATTGGCTACATTTGTTTGACGAAATTGTATCGCTCAAGTGGAATTGATGTATAATGGCGCTCGTTTTACGGCATTTCGAATTGTTGCTCGCAAAACATCTGGCTCGAAATTGGCGATTTCTTCTTCAATTTTAGCTTTCAAGTCTTGCAAGGAGGCTTATTGATAATTTATTTAATATATATCTATATCATTAGTGTCAAAACACACTGACATTTGGCGCCATCTGCTAAAATTGCGTCTAGTTTAAACTATGTCATTAGTTTTGCACCATCCTGTATTACTGTCAGCGTGACCGGATACGGATTTGGCTGAACTATTTATCGTCAGCCGCTTCATGCGTGATTGTATTTACATGGACGTTGTTGATAGACGTGATATATTAGATTTTATTGCATCCTTTCATTTCTCCGAATAAAGCCTTACATACATACGTATAATATGTATAATAAAGTATATATAATTTGTAGGCTGATAAGCAATACCATGTCAAGCCACTCGGACTAAATTTTGAGAAAATAGCGTCTAAAGATGTTAAGCTTCTTAACTAATTATTTTGAAGACCTACTCGTATATATCCATGGTCTCTTTTCTACGTTGATAAAATGTATTATATTAATTAAAAGAAGATTGGTATAAAAACAGTTTTATTTAAGAATAAGTTTTTCAAATATATTAAATTATTGCATATTGTAAAATATTGAGCAATATTCGTTACATGAATTTACTTTTATAATTGTACAGAAACTTTTTTCTGTACTTATGTTTAGATGACTTCAATTTTTTTTAATAACGTTAAATACATGATACATGACGAATTATATGAATATATTAATATCTCCGAATTCGACTTTATATGGGTTGACACATTATTGATTATCAGCATCCATGTTGAAAACTATGTCTTCCCTTATTAACAAAAATATAATTCAAAAAATCAAATCAAGCCAATGCAAGTTACAGCTTAGTGGTATAAAATTAACACATTTTGAAAAAAACATTTTAAACACTGTGTTTGACGCTTAAAATATTAGATATTAGTACTCCAAATTGATTGAATAAAAAAAGAAAGAAACAACTTAGCTTACTAAGATCAACATACAACAGTAATATAGGTCCAAAAAGTCAAATTTAGAGATATTGATATATTCTGATAATGCATTTCGTACTTAACATTATACAAAAAGTTTCAAGTCGTTTGAACGAAATATGTACGGAAAAAAGTTTCTTAATCAAATGTTTAGAATATTGTAGTCAGTTTCATATTTTGGATTATGCAATCATTTCATATATTTGAAAAACTTATTAGATAAAAATCTCGACTAGCCTATGTGCAATTAATTAATTATACTTTTGATCAAAATAGAAAAGAACATATGGATATATGCTTCTTCAAACAGGTGTGTTAAGAATAGGTTCGACATCTTTGTGGCTTGACATAGTATTGCATATCAGCATCCATATATTCTGATTACTAATAAATATACTTTTGATAATTTTAATTTGCAATAAAAAAATGTCATGTAAGGAATGTGAAGAGTTTTTTAATTAAATCATTAGGATCCTAAGCTTGGGTCTCGTCCTGATTTTCATTTAAAATAATGACATTGACTTACGTTAATATGAGGGATAACGAGGGTGACAAGAGGCTTACATATAATACAATTTTGTTCTGACTTTGCTCGGAAATGTGAAATATTATATTTTTACGCGACTGTACCAAGAGGGTTTATTTTTCGCGGGGTACAGCTAGTAATATATCTATATATATAAAATCACTTGGGGTGACTGATTCATCAACGCAGAGCCTAAACCGCTGGGCTACGAACTCGAAATTTTGGCAATAGGTGGCTTTTAGGTTGTAGGCATCCACTAAGAAAGGGTTTTTTGATTATTCACCCCTAAGAGGGTGAAAAGGGGTAAAAACGTTTGTATGCATAATCTTATTTCGTGGTCGTATTAACTTAAAACTTAATACACATACTTCTGGATGATAGTAATGAAATGTTAAATAAAAAACAGGGTACTATTATTCCACACTGGGGTGCAAGGGGGTTGTAAAGTTTGTATGGAGAAAATTTATTTTTTTGGCCGATTATCCTTAAATTCAGCATAAACATTACTTAGGGAGAATAACTAAATACATGTAGCCCAGAATTTCAAAATCATCCCTTATAGTGACGCTAGGGGGTATTAAATCCTGGAACGGTAATAATTTCGCCGGTAGATTTATTTAGCTGAAACTTTTACAGCGTATTTCTACCAAGACAAAGGGATGTATTAAAAAAGAGCTTTTCGATATTTCACCCCAAAACGGGTGCAATGCAACTTAAAACTGAATACTCATTCTTCTTTATGCTAATAATGAAATATAAAACACAAAATCATCGTATCAATATCAACCCCAACCCACAGAGGTGCAATGGGGTAGTTTATTTTACATATTTGAAAAAAAAAATCTCTTCAAGGATGGTGTTTTACCCGTTTTTTTTAATTGCTTCTATCAAATTCCAAATTTACGCGGGCGAAGCCGCGAGCAAATGCTAGTATATATATATATATATATATATATATATATATTAGAAATCGTTGTTTTTTAATATATCTACACTTATACTATATTATGATGATGATTTTACTGTTTATTTGTTTGCATTGTATATTTTATATATACATAATTGTTTTAGGCTTTATTACATCACGCTACGACTCATAAGAGCGAAACACTAACCATGAAATCGCAAGTAGCAGCAAGTAATACAATATAGCGACTACAAGGTACATATTCATCCATTTTATAGCACAATATAGAATAGAGTTATTCGAATATCGACAGCTTTCGAAGCTATTACAATATTTGCATCTCGGCTATTTTACACTGGAGCTGAATTTACGAGTGCATTTGCGATTCTTTCCACACTTTGCGGTTTTAAAATGTCGTTAACGCTTACAAATCTTTCCATTGTGAAAGATAACTCGAGGAAATAAATTCTCTTGTTATATAAGTGTACAAATTATTCTTATAAAGCAGGATCTAGAGAAATACGTTTGCTTCCTAATATTTAGTGACTAACTAAATATTTAATGATTAATGTAATTTGAATAGATGTTGAGCTTAATTTTTTTAACTGTATATTGCCTAAAATTTCGTCAAAATCGCGTCAGCCATTTTGGAGTCCATTAAATTATTATTAAATTAAATTACTATTTTTACATACACGGCTGAATTTTCATAGACTTTAGTTAAACCTTGTATAAAAAGTAAAGTAACAGCCTGTAAATAGCCCACAGCTGGACAAAGGCTTTCTCTCCTATTAAGGAGAAGGTGATAGAGCTTATCAACCACGCTGCTCCACTGCGGTTGGCATATATACGTGTCAGAATTTTTTCCAACATATTTCCAGATTTCATCACGAAATTTTCCTTCACCACCGAGCTCGAGATGACCTTAAACGCAATTTTAGCACTTGATAACTCTAGGTGCTAGCCGGGATTTGAACCCGCGATCATCGGTTAAGATCGACGTGTTCTAACAACTAGGCCATTTCGGCTCTTCGTATAATTTTAACTTTGTATAATTTTATTTTTTGCGTTATTTTCCCCTCACTTCGTGGAGTATAAACTAATAAAAAATAAAAAAAATAAATTCATCAATTATGTTTTTTTTGTGTATTGGTGATTCAAAAGTGCTTATAAAAGTCTAATGGAATGGAGGTTATTTTTTTTAAGTAAATAACATTTTATTATATGAAAACCAATAAAATTACTGTCATTAATTTTTAAATGAAACGATACTTGAAATATTACTTTTTTCTCGATTTCATTGCGTTACGAGAAATTCATTCGAGTGTTCTATAACTCCATAAATTATCTCAAGTAAATTCCAAGACATATGCGTCCGGGCTGGTCGTAACGGATTAAGAACGGATCCCTTAGCCCAGCGGTGAGGTCTTAACGGGCCATTACGTCGGGTAATTTAGTAGGCAACTATGAAATAGCGCGGCCGTATGGCTGTACCTAACACTACCTTTGCAACACTATTACATAATGGTGATTGATCATTTGGTGCAGTGGTTACCGCATTTGTCTTTACGTCAGAGTTCATGGTGTATTGTGTATAATGTTTCTGCAATAGTTCTATTCAAGGTCCTAAGGGTACAAGGTTTTTTAGTCAGGGCAACAATTTAGCTAATATTACAATTGAAGAATAAAGAATATTATGCCATTAAACAAAGAATTTAAAGAATATCATATAAAACGACGAACGTCGCGAGCACCAACCAGGTGTTTGCGACTTCGTCTGCGATGTCTGTGATGCCTACGTCGTAGTAGCTTTATGCATGCAAAGTCTCAGCCCGATTAGTTTAAAATTAACAAAGTTTCATACAAACTTTTATCCCCTATTTTATCCCCCTTGGGGGTAGAATTAATCAAAATCCTTTCTTAGTGCATGCCTACGTCATAACATCTACCTGCAAGCCAATTTTCAGCCCGATCCCGCGCCCGTTTGGGCTGTGCGTTGATAGATCACTATGTCAGTCAGTCAGTCACCTTTAAGTTGAAGTGAAGTGAAAAAAAGGACAGAAATTAAATGCGCTAGTGGTATATGTACTAGACGGCGCCCCGGTCGGAAAAACCCCCGAACTGTTGAATCAGCACGCATTTCTTATGGATGCGTCTTGTTGCATCGGCCTTTGTAATTATATTGTCTTTGCCTCGTTGCCATTATACATCAATTATAATTTATATCATTTTTTTGCAGCTAAACAAATTATAATTTAATACAGGTAACAATTATCTAGGTAACGTTACGAAAACTGTTTCTTTAAAAAAACGAACAGTAAATTCTTTCAGGTATGAAGCAATGACAAACATCTGATGTGAATGTTTGTCATTGATTCATACCTAAAAGAATTTTTTGAAAGTCTGAGGCGAAAATTACACTTATAAGTTTTGCTTTCTCAATTTGTACTACAAATATATAGAGATGCGTGGGCTTAGTATATGCTGAATTTACTACAGGATAAATAATTAATTTGTAATCATAAACTGTGTTGTATTGACAATATTTTAAAAGAGTAACTATCGAGTTTCTTGCTGGTTCGTCTCGGTAGTATCTACGTTCCGAACCGGTGGTAGCTTCATTATTGATGTAATTTTTTTTTTGTTTTTTTCATGTATTGACGATTCAAAAGTGCTTGTGAGAGCCTACTTGAATAAAGTTAATTGTGATTTTGCACGTGCTGATAGAGCAATATCTGTAGTACCGATACACAAGGCATAGCAAAGTTCACTGACCCACGGCGAATTGACGTAAATTATGTTTTCTCATTAGCGTCGAAGCCTGAACGCCTTCACGCGTTTAATTATGAAAAAGTGCTGAATAATTTCCTAAAGCATTCCTTTCTCGAGTTTGATACTTCATTCATTTATTTCTGGAATGAGAAAGTGAATGTTATTAACATTTCTTTCATGATTTTGTTTCCGTAAAAGAATTTTGTCTTTATTTGTTCGCTAGATTTCGTAAATAAACTATATTTTAAATACCTCGGCTTTCATTTGGCGTATTAAAAAAAACAGCAACCAGATTTCAAATTAGACTTCTTAAATTACAATTGTGGAAACCGCATCGAGTTTCGAATACTTTAGTTTTTGCGTAATACACATATAAACATACAGTGAGATAAAAATTCTAAAAATAATTGTTTATCTTCTATTGTATTATAATTTATAAGGACCCACCACAGTAATTTTTCTTAAATATCTACGCACATCGGCCAGTTACTATTTTATTGTATAAATTAACGGACTTAAGAATTAAGATTTTTTTTTTAAACCGACTTTAAAAGCAAAATTTCGTTTACGTGGCCTACATACGCTATAGTATCTATTTTAAAGGCAAACTACTGCACTGCTTTTCATAAAACGTCTATGGGACCAATTTGTAAGTAAAAAATGTTCTAAGGTAACAAACATTAAAAAAACACACTACGAATTGAAAACCTCCTTTTTTTGAAGTCTGTTGAACAACGAGTATTATCTGTTCTATATATCATGCAATATCTTCATTGATTAGTATTTTTCTATTGAATAACCGAGTAAATAGATATTATAGGAAATCGTCTGAGCTGAAGAATGCAATTCCCTTAATAGTACGATCATGTTTTTATTTTAACCCAATTTTTTAAGCGATTTACACATATATATAAGATATAATATTTTCTTGCATACAAACCTTGGCCTGACAATAAAACAATATGATAATTAAAAAAAAAATAAATAAAATGTCTTCAAAAACGAAATAAGTAAAGTAAAAAGTATACAATGAGTTTTTTTACAGGTTTTTGAAGTCGTTAACAAAAAATAATCGAAGCCGGTAATAAGTAAAACCTTTTACGTGTAATTTACTAAAAAAAACCTACAGCTGAAATATATAAACTCCTCTTTTTTCAAAGTCGGATAAAGAGGGAATTATCCAAACAGGTGCGCTCTTCTGATGCGATGCGCTTAGAGACATTGAATTGAATTTTATTTATATATATAGATTTATTGTTGTCGCGTTGTCTCTCGCGTGAATGGTATGAGTCGTAGTGTGATGTAATATAACCAATAAACGGACTTTCCAACATAAAAAGATTACCCCCTCCCCCTCCACACACACACACACACACATACAAATTTTACAATATTAGTATAGATTTAGTACGTCATAAATTATGAAAACGCTGAGTAACTCAAGGTAATAAATAATACTAATTTATGATTTTCGAATATTATAAATTATACAAAAGATTATAATAGTAATATGAAAACTAATTAAGTGGACAGTCAACACAATAAGGGCTTATATTAACACTAGAATGATTGATGAGACAAATCCACAATTATTTAAATGCATAACGAATTAACTACAACAATATTACGGATATAGTTATTTAAAATTAATTATTTATTAAATATCTATCATTTCATATAAGCTTTAAACAATTTGAATAGCCCATTCGGGTTAAGACAGGCGAAGTTATTTACCGTGATCCATAGACGTATATTGGGAGAAGGGTTGGGGGGTCCGAAGGTTTGCCTATATAAAGGCTTGCCTACTACTTTGACACAAATAGCTCGCACATGCTTGGCCGGGTGAGGCAAGTTAAGTACCAGGCGAGTATACAATACCAGTAGCCTATTGTCATACTAGTAGCTCGAATTGCTTTACCTCGGTATAAGGCTGTCTCTTGGTGCAAATAACATAGCTATAGTAGAGTAAGTTGCACGGCCAACTCGTACACTGAATCGTACTGTGTAGTCATTCCTAACGTGAATAGAGCCCGTTAAATCTAAGAACTGTCATGGCGCTAACGACGCAATATTTTTCACTTGAAACGCGCTTAGCCTACGTTGGTTATAAAATTGAATAAAATATCCGATTTTCTTAGCTTTCTTGCTTATAATGACTAAATTGGAGTAGTGTCAATAAGATCGAAATTTGATAGTAATTTTTACATTAATTAAATACTATTGTGTGTAAATGTGGATACATAAGTGTTCGGAAAGGTATACTTTAATCTATATTTATATTATAAAGAGTTTGTAAGTTTTTATGTAAAGCGTAATCTCAAACACTAGTAATCCGATTTGAATAATTCTTTTTGCGTTGAATAGCCTGTTTCCTAAGGAAGGTTATAGGCTTATAGGCTATATTACATCACGCTAGGACTTATCAAAAGTCAAAATTAAAATCGAAATCAAAATATTTTTCATTCTCTTTTTGAGTCGGGAAAATGGATCTACCACGGTTTCGGAAAAGTATAACCTCAGGCCTGAGAAGAAACCACGAAAGAAACTCAGCGGGACTTTTTTTTGTTAATTTTTTTTTAACAACGTTAAGATACCAATCTTAAGATATCTTATTATAAGATAAAATACGTAAAATATATTGAGACAGCCTGGAAGCGATCATAGGAGCGAAGCGGTAACCATAACGAGTGGAACATATTTGTTATGGAGTTGGTTAGCACGTTCATATAGCAAGGTAACGAGCAATACACCCATTTCCTTTCCGGGAGTCCAATAGAAAGACCAAATAATGTCTGTTACATTATTGTTCGAGAAAGTTTCTACCGTGAGACCCATTAAAAATTTGGAACGAAACATTGAAAAGGGGGTCAAGCGGAAGCAAAATGCGGTACTACGATGCTAGTGAAACTCGTTCTTAAATTGCATAGTTATGAAACTTGTGACTAGGAGTCAGACGTAGAAACTGTGTAAACAGGGCAAGTTGCATTTTGATGACAAGTTTAAGGTTCCATAAAGTATGGTGTAAATTAAGAACCTATAATTCTATATATGTATATAAAAGCGAAGGCTCACTTACTAGCTCATCACGAAATCTCAGAAACTACAAGTACGAGGTGTTTACAATTTTGCGTGGGGGTTCTTTTTAGTACGTAGATCACTAAGACAGAATTTTGCAAAATTCGACCCCTAAAGTTTTAAAACGGGGGTTGAAAGTTCATAAAAATGAGGAATCTGTGGCGATTCGAAGTTCGCCGGATTAGCTAGTTTATAAAAAATAAACGCGTCACACTCAATCGCCCCATCAGGATCTCATTATCCTGTGTCAGGGGTGCGAAAACACAAACAATACAAATACAAACACCCACACGTCAAATATTCGTATGGCGGATACAGACGTTTGTCGTAAACAGAGATCGAAATTTCGACCGTTAGCGTTTCAGGCAGCTGCAGTGACCACTGCGCCAAACTTTCTGTCAATTTTGAACTGCTGAGCAAACACCCTTTCTCTTCATAAGGATTATCCTTAAGGACATTCGAGTGGAGGATAAGTTTCGTTTTCCGAACGAAATGGATTTAAATTTTCTAGCTTACGTCTAAAAAGAGAAGATTCTCAATTCATCGGAGACTTTTTATAAATGTTTACTGACTACTTAAGAAGCGACCGGCTTCGATTTGGCTAATTCTTTGGAAAATATTCATTAAAATCGGTTTCAAAATCAAATACCTGGAATAAGTTTGTCATTCAAGTAAATAGGAATTTTATATTGTGTTTTGAAGTCGGTTCCCCTTTTTTCAAAAAAAAAAATGTTGGCTATACTAAAATAATAAAGAGGAAATATTTGTTTTTTTGTATGTTTGTAACGAATTAACTCAAAAGTACTAGATCTATTGCGATAAAGTTTATAGGGATGTAGTTACATCCTTCACGGGATTATAGGCTAGTTTAAATCCCGATAAAATGCACGGCCCCTGTGAGAGTACGACGTAAACGGGAGCGTAGTGTAATTCGACGAGAACGAAGTGGGGCGGAATGCCTGTCTAATACATTTTGGCAGATATACATGATCGTTTTGGAATTACTCTTGACAAATTTTCGCTGAATGTTTTTCTCCATCGTCGAGTGCGAAGTGAATTTAAGCACTTACTGCCTTGCTACAAAAAATTTAAACATACGTTAAACGCTTGTCTATAAAATCCTGTACTACGAATCCGTTTTTAACATATGCTTAAAACCTATTTAAGCTGTTAAATATGATGTGTGATATTTTATTTCATTATAATTTTACACGCAGTGTAGCAATTTTGACAACATTTTAAACAATGTTTAATTTTTAAACACTGTTTAGCTAGACACGTATTGAACATGGTTTTATTTCATCTTTTGTAGTAAAGCCGTTACTGATTATAATTACTAAGGAGAAATTTGATTTAAACATGCTTAATATATAGGTTAACATACTTTTAAATTATAGATGTCGAAAACTATTTTACATTTTATTCTTTTTATTATTAAACGGTTTTATTTAGCTAAACCCGTACGGTATTTATTTGTTTGTTTGGGCCAAAATTAGAAATTGAAATTTAAGTACCTTCCTGTTATCAGATTGATCTGAAATTTGGTACACACCTTTAATTCCGATGACAATACCATATATTGATATTCAATACCGATTACACCGAAACAATTTTACCGATTTTTTTATTCTTTATGATTTAACTCGCTGTTAAGTAATTTAGATAATATTTTAAGTATTTTTTTTGCGTTCTATTTTGTCTTTTGTAGTATGACAGATAAACTAAAGGAAAACTCAATGTCCGGATTTTAACCCGTGACTATCGATTTCGACTTTCTACATGTTAATTCCAATGGGTATTTTAAACGGCTTCAAAAAATAAGGTGATATAGAATTACACTTATAAGTTTAGATTACTTAGTAAGATACAGATGTGATTCTCGTTTTTAAAAGTACGATGATTCATCATTTCAAGAAAACCTTATCTATTGTTATTTTTCCTACTTTTAAGTCTACTTTATCATTAATTGTTACTGTTTTATTTATGTATTGTAAGTTTACTTTAGATTCTTTACGTTTTTCGAAATTATTTTGCATATTAACTTCATTAAACGGTGATTTAAGTGTAAGTAAGAATCATGTGACGTAATTGCACTTTAAAAAATGTCTTGATGTGTACACATACTTGGGTTTAAACTTTGTCACAGAACGAGCATTTACATTTCATTATATATAATAGTTTTTACCTATTTTATGTACCATAGCTGATAAATAAATTTGAAAAATTTATCTTTAAATATTCGTTTCAAAGTATTAGATGCAAAATTCTAACCTGTTTCAAATGTAAACCTTCTGAGACAAACTTTATCGATAGTTTCACGTTGTCTACGTTTTACAAATAATAAAGTTAGGTAAGTTTTATTACGTAACTGTGTCGAAACCCTTGTCAAAGTCTCGAGTAATATTGGTGAACATAGTGACAGATTGTTTTTTGTTCAAGAAATAATCGCATAGTCTCATTTTATAAATTGCTTGTTACCTGACTTTATATGATGATATTATTAGTACGTTTTTAGGAATTATTTGATATACTAAAAATTTACGGAATTACCTTGGTTCCGTCATCCGACTGGTCCAGGATAATATCTTTCAAATCATGTCCATTAATCACGACTATTTTTTTAAATAAAAATAACTTACAAACGAGCAATGATAACTTATGTTAAATGATCACAGCCGCAAATAGAGAATTGCAACACCAGAGGAGTCAGCATTCCTAATTTTAAAAAGAATAAGGAATGAGAGGGAATAAGAAGTAAGTAAAGGAATGGGGGAGGGGATAAGGCCTCCGACTCTCTCATTCACAGTCCGAAACGCAGCTATATTAGCTACTTCACGCTGTTATTCTCTCAGTGTGTCAAAAGCCACAATCTAGTCAAATTCTCAGTGACCTACAGCAGGTTATACCACAATATAATTACTTACCTCAATGTTACTGGCATACCAGCGCGGGCTTGATACTGACCTGTGTACACCTTTGCATAACTGGAATGACTTGAAAAAAGATCTTCAAGCTATATTAGCTACGTCACGCCGATCTTTTGTACGTGTGAGGTCGATAGGTCCTAGCTGTAGCGTACAGGCTATAGCTCATTTACGGACTCGTTTGTCTGATAATATGTAAACATATTATAGGACGGAAAAAAAGCTCTTTAGTTTTTTAAACATCGATAAAACATAGTTCTCTGAATTAGCAATTTCTAAGTCCTAATTGGACATGTTCCATTTAGTTATCAGGAATATATGTTCTTTTGAATAACGAAATAAGTACCCAAAACGGACATATATAAAACGAATTATTTCATCACTTATGAAGTAATTTATTTCATTACAATATACATGGAACTTTTTCTCATAGCTCTTCGGAGAGACCTCAAACGCATAACTTCTTATGAGTGTTCGATCAGATCTTTATCTTTATTTTTATTTTTACCAAACTTTGCCGGTTTTTGGGTCAGGTTTAGTTCACCCTCGGGATCCTTTGTAATTCAGTTGAAACAGTGATTGCGAGATACAGAAGGAACTGTATAAAGATAACTATACTATGTAATACAAGACAAGTAACTTAAACAAGAAATATATTAGACAAAACTGAAACAACATAAATCAAAATATTTTAAGGGTATAATTTCAATAGAAGAACTATTATTTTTCGTTATATATATCTTATCATCATCTGTCTATACGAAACTCCATCAAAATTGGTTCAGCGGCTTTGACGTGATAAGTTAACAAACGGAAAAACAGACCTATTTAAAAAATATTAATAGAGATTATGTGGCACTGGACGCATTACGCTGAAGAGCAAAAAGTTCAAAAAGTATTGTCAGAAAAAAATTAATTTACATTTTCTTCAATTATTTAACATTTATATTTTCTTCAAAGAGATTTACTTAGTATTAACTAAGATTCAAAATTGCCATTCATGAACTACTTTTGTCATGCCACAATAAACTACATGGGTCATTTCGTTAATTATGTTCGGTATGAGTTTGTATGCGTCGTTACGTGAATAGTACCTTTACTTATTACCTGAAATGCGTCTTCTTAAAAGCCAACCCTAATCAAAGGGACTACAAATTAAAATGTCTGAAAAATTGAGTCCGCAAATGAATAGCCAAGAGTGGTAGATTATTCATTTCATTAGTCTTTCTATTGTGTTATTTTCCTAATAATGTTTTTGTGTTAACTTTGTACGATGTAAAAGAAATGTTATCGCACAACATGTGGCTCTCTATTTTTTTTAATGAAACAATAGCTAGCAAACGAGCAGCCAGTACACCTGATATGGAATGATCACCATCGCCCAGGAACATTTACATCATATGAGCGTGTGTTGCCAACTTAAAAAGGAATGAGGGATAAATAAATGCTGATAAGAAATACTAGGTCAAGCCACACGGACTTCATTTTGAGAAAATGGCGTCTAAACATGTCAAACCTATTCTTAATAATTTTTTTTAAGAAGTATCTATTCATCTTTTCTTTACTGTTTTGATAAAAGATATGTTGAATTAATAGCAGATTGGTATCGTCAAAAGATTTGTATAATAATAACTTTTTGAAATATATGGCATTACTGTATAAATTGTAAAATATGGAACACACTTTAAATTCGAAACATTAAATGAAGAAACTTTTTTGTGATTTATTTTGTTCAGATGACTTTATTTTTTTTAATAACGTTAAAAACATGACGCGTTTTCAGAATACATCGATATATCCGAATTTCAGTTTTTGTGGTTTAATACATTATTGCTTATCAGCATCTATTAATGTAGACGGGAATAATGTACCGGCTTGGTCCAGCCAGCCCGAGCTGTAGTCAAGACTACAGCTAGGTTTTACCTCAATTAACGAAAACCAAATATTTACTATTGTTATAATTGAACGCTGATAAGCAATAATGTGCCAAGCCACAGGGGTTTCATTTTAAGAAAATGGCGTTTAAAGATGTCAAACCAATTCCTAATAAATTAGTTTGAAGACGTATATATCCATCTTGTCTTTTCTATTTTGTAAAAAGATAATATGAATGAAAAGCAGATTGATATATGTAATATGTTATCTAATAATAAGTTTTTCAAATATTTGAGGTTATTGTATAAATACAAAATATAGGACGCACTTGAAATTCGATACATTAAATTAAGAATCTTTTTTGTCCCTACCTATTTAGTTTAGATGACTTGAATTTTATTTAAATAATGTTAAATAGGTGATGCAGTATCAAAATAAATCGACATCACAAAATTTGATTTTTTGTGGGTTGACACATTATTGCTTATCAGCGTTCAATTATACATTTTGACGATTCTCCGCGTAATTTCTATATGTGATTTTTTACATAATGTTATATTTTGATAATGCTTTACGTATTTAACAATATTCGAATAATTTTTAAGTCATCTAAACAAAATAAGAACAAAAAAATCCTTAATTTAATGTTTCGAAAATTGAAGAATGGACCATATTATGCATTATAAAATAATCTAATGTGTTAGAAAAACTTATTATCAGATAAAACTTTTTTATAATATCAAATTGAAAAGAAATTATGGATATATAATTCTTCAAAAAAATTAATTAAGATTACGTTTAATATATTTAGACGCCATTTTCTCAAAATGAAGTCCGTGTGGCTTAACACAAAATTGCTTAATTGTCCATATAATATTTAAGTATCAAAATTTAGTAAATAATAAAAAATTGGCATTTGTTAAAATATTTGATTATACAAAATAAGGGCTTTAATCAAATTGACGAAGAACGTCGGATTTCCTTAGTAAAGATGTAAGGGACCTTCGGAAGTAATATTCCGTTATCTCCCGACTGAAGTGGCCCTTTATAGTATAAGGGTTGACTTGGTCCCGCTATTACTTCTTCTTGATAAAATATATATTGGCTGCGTACAAGTTCTTTTGAATGAGAATTGATCATTGTAATAACTCTTTTGATAATAAGTAAACAGCTCAACGTTTCTTTGAAATGTTTCAGAAGGATAATCTTATATGCTCTTTTTTTATTATTTTTCTGTTGGTATTACTTGTGGTTGTGTAATATTGTATGGATGCTGGTAAGCAGTAATGTGTCAACCCACAATTCGAATTCAGGGATATTGATGTATTCTGATAATGTGCCATGTATTTAACATTATCCAAAAAATTGGAGTTAACTAAATAAGTACAGAAAACTGTTTCTTAATGTAATTTCGAATAAAGAAGTGTGCTTAATATTTTGTAATATGCAATAACCTAATATATTTGAAAAACTTATTATACGATAAAAGTTTTTGTTATACCAATCTGCTTTTAATTCATTTTACCTTTTATCAAAAAAGAAAAGGGAAGTTGGCTGTATACTTCTTCAAACTAATTTATTAAGAATAGGTTTGACATTTTAGACGCCATTTTCTGGAAATGAAGTATGTGTGGCTTGACCTAGTATTGCTTATTAGTGTCCGTATATGGGTGCTGATGAGAATCAATGTGTCAACCCACAAAAAGTCGAATCTGGAGACATTCATTCCGATAATGCGTCATGTATTATTTAAAAAAATTTCAAGTCTTCTAAACTAATTAAGTATGGAAAAAAGTTTCTTAATTTAATGTTCGAATATGATATATTACATACAGTATGGTCAATAATTTGTAATATACAATAATAAATATAGATAAAACCTCTTATATCTGCTTATATTTTATTACACTTTTTATCGAAATAGAAAACAGAAGATCGATATATATGTTTAGAATACTTTTAACATCTTTAGACGCCGTTCTCTCAAAATGAAGTCCATGTGGCTTGATATAGTATTGCTTATCTGCTTCTAACATATATTACAGTTAAACCTCTTAATCGGCCTATAGACTTTTAACTGGCAAAATCAGTCAAAACTACTTTTTGCCACAGCCTTTTGACAATAGAACTTTAAACTAAAATAGTTTTTAGGGTTCCGTACCTTAAAAGGAAAAACGGAACCCTTATAGGATCACTTTGTTGTCCGTCTGTCTGTCTGTCTGTCTGTCTGTCTGTCGGGATGTCAACCCTTTTTTCTCAGAAATGCATAGACGTATCATGTTAAAATTAATATCATATACTCAAGTCTACGATGACATGCGGCCATGAAAATATTAAAGTTCTAAGTCAACGCAATCAAAAGATAATGGAAAATATGTCGTATATTTTGACCATTTTAGCGTTTTCGCAAGGGAATCAAAACCTATAGGATACTTCCCATTGACCTAGCACGATGAAATTTGGCAAGAAGTAAGATCTTATGGTACAAATAAAGGAAAAAATCTGAAAACTGTAAATTTTTGTATGTATGTTTGTCTGTTTGTAAGTTTGTCTTTCAACCTTTTTCTCAGAAACGCGTGAAGGTAACAAATTTTTATCAAGGTCAAGTACTTAAAGTTGTAATTACTAAGAGCTGTGAAAAAATCAAACTTCTAAGTTAACGCAATCAAAAGATACGGTCATTTATATCACATATTTTAAGTATGATAGCGTTTTTAACGTTTTCGCAAGGGAATCAAAACCTATAGGGTACTTCCCATTGACCAAGCATTATGAAATTTGGCCAGGAGCCAGGTCCTTTAGTATACATAAAGGAAAAAATCCGAAAACTGTAAATTTCTGTTCGTGTGTCTGTCAGTCTGTACGTCTGTCTTTCAACCTTTTTCTCAGGAACGCGTAAATGTATCAAGTTGTAAATTGATCAAGCGGAAAATATATTAATCTTAGAATTAAAATTATATGTACTTGTAACAAATTAACATAGAAGTTGACCATGGTCAAAAAAACAATTTTACAAACACTGAGAAGAAATTTGTATCAATACGAAAACATTAAAAAGCAGCAAACCTTTATAATCAACGCAATGCAATCTATATATCGCAGCTAACAAAATGATAGCGCGATGTAGCGTACAGATAATGCCATCTATTACAACTGTGATATAATTCTGCTCGATTAATATTTTTTTTTATTTTAATTATTATTTAAATGCGCTAAAAATTATAAAATAAACTTTTCATTTAAAAGTTTTATCGTCGATTTATAACGTCATTACGTAATTAACATTCAATATAAGAGCTTCACGCGATTTGACTTAAGTACTCGTATTGACTTAGTACGAAAATTTTAAAATTAAATTCAAACAGATCGAGTTATTTAATTTACTTATTTATCTACACATGTAAGTCTTCTGGTTATTAGTAATATAATTAGTTATTTATAAATAAACAATTAGTTTTGTTCGAATAAAGGACTAATTATTTTCGTCTTGGCAACACTAATATATATTTTGATATTTTGATTGATAATGTAAATCTAAATATTTTACGAACGTAGTGCAGGGGTAGTGGAGTGTAGTAGAATATAAATGAAAATAAAACGAGAATAAAATATGATATAATTATGTTGTTAATGTCAAAGTCAACAAGTTAGTTCATTGAAATTGTCAAGAGATGGCGCTGAGTGTATCCTGAATCGCGCTATAACTTTGCTTTTTTGAAAGTATAAGGTGTAGTAGTACTTAAAATAAAATTTTGTGTTTCCATGGATTGCATCCATGATTGTGTTTTAAATTAAAGTGCTCCTAAGTAGTTTCAAAATAGTTTTTGGGACGTGATCCATATTTACATAATATTTGATTATATTTAAGCGACTTTTAAAAAGGAGTGTTTTCAATTCGACCTTGTATTTAATTTTTTTTTATGTTTGTTCGCCGATTACGCCGCCATTTGTGTACCGATTTTCAAATTTTTTTTTTGTTTGAAAAGGTATACTTCCAAGGTGGTCCCATTGTCTTCAGGTCAGGATCAGATGATGGGATCGTGGAGAAATTGAGGGAACTCCTCAAATATTATAGGCAAGCGTATACCGATTTAGGTATTTTTGATAGTAACTTATGTTGGAACTGATGATGAAGACCACAAATGGCGTAGATGGGTTAGTCTTATATAGATTTCTATAAGTTTGTACGGAACCCTCGGTGCGCGAGTCCTACTCGCACTTGACCAGTTATTTTACCTATAATATTCGTTATTTATGTATATAAAAACACCAACATAACTTAAACTATATGCAGGATTTACCCTTTCATACTCGTTACATCTAATAAAAGCATTTTTGTACTAAGCATGTAGTGAAGTTTTTTGACTAGTATGGTTATTAAAAATAAAGGCAAACCTTAAATTCTTTCAGATGTAAAACAAATACAAACTTATGCAAATCTTTATGAAAGCCTAAGAGCGAGGATTTAAAGAAATATAAGAAAATTACAATAAAACTTAGATCATAATAGTATAACATAAAGAATAACAGTAGAACATTTTATTACTATCTGTACCGGACAGTTTTCATGTTATTGGCAGTGCACTCTCGTTTTACGAGGTTTTTAAGAGTTTCGATTGTACGTTCCATTGTAAGACATCTCACAACATTTCGAATGTCGTATGTCAAATTATTAAATTTTTATTTGGGGTATTTAAAGTTCGAATAATAAATGGATGCTGTTAAGCAATAATGTGTCAACCCACAAAAAGTCAAATTCGGAGATATTGATGTATTTTGATACTGCATCAACTATTTAACATTGTTCAGAAAAATTTCAATTCATATAAACTAATGAAGTAGGAAAAAAGTTTCATAATTAATTGTTTCGAATTCAAGGTGCGTTTCATATTTTGCAACTTATTTAATAATCTCAAATATTTGAAAAACTTTTTTTTCGATAATATATAAAATATATCAATCTTCTTTTAATTCATTAAAGGTTTTATCAAAAAATAAAAGAAAATATGGATATATACTTCCTCAAACATATTTATTAAGAATAGGTTTGATATCTTTAGACGTCATTTTCTCAAAATGAAGTCCGTGTGGCTCGACACTGTATCGCTTATCAGCGTCCAAATAATTACCAAATGATTTATCGAATAATCAAGTGGGGGTGATATTTCACAAATGTAAAAAGATGATTAATTTATACGTTTAGTTTTTTTATGTTTATGTATTAGGTATTTTAAAAATGAAAGTATTTAAGTTGCACCCTAATTAAATGTAATAATGAAGACGTTTAAAATTTATTTGCTTAAAAATTAAGGACGAAAAACATTTTTTTTTTTCATTTTTACATTTGTGAATGGAAATATTATTATACTAGATACCTCTCGTGGTTTCACTTGCGTTTATAGTTACTGTTTTCAATCATAGAGTGGTTTAATATAGGCTTTAACTTTCCTTAATAAACTGGCTTTTCGACGCAAAAATAATTTTTCAAATCAAATGACTAGATTTAGAGATTACTTCCTACAAACAAATTTTACCGCTTTGTAATATAAGTATAGATAAATAATACTTTTTCTTTACCCTACAAAGTTGCCGTTCAAAGATTACTAGAGTAAACTTCTCCCGTTCATTAGTTATCTTTGGTCGGATAATAACAGTTTGTTGTTTCGCCGTAAGGAGTAAGAAAACCATTGTAATAATGGGCACTACAGCCATTACAAGTTCGGTCGTTTGCAGACAGCGCTTTCGGAAACACTATTTATATTTACAGGTATCTTACTATTTTCCGGATTCACTAACTATACTTTTTTATATTATCTTTGGCTAATTTTCGCCACTTATAACTTTTGCTCTCGGACTTACATAAAGATTTACATAAGTAACATTTTATAAATCGAACTTGTAATTTCGCAGATAGCATTGAAATAAACTCTGCCTTACTACAAAAAATGTAAACACACGTTAAACGATCGTCTACAGTATCCTGTACTACAAATGCGTGTCTACAGTTTTGAGTTACACATAGTTTAGACATAGTTTAACTATGTATAATAATGTTTAGGTGTTTTAGTTTATGTATAAACATATTATTAGTATATGCTTCAAACCTATTTTAGCTTTTAAATAACGTGTGATATTTTATTAATAAGTTTCTTTATAATCTTACACTCAGTATAGCAATTAAGGCAACATTTTAAACATTGTTTAATTTTTAAGCCCCGTTTAGCTAGACACGTGTTGAACATGGTTTTATTTCATCTTTTGTAGTAAAACAGTTTGTTTTTAAATATGAGTATTGATTATTGTTGGATTTTACTGTTGCTAGTATTTTTTTAGTATCGTTAATACAAATTCTGGAGGGTAAGATGAAATTGTGTCTTGTAGTGTCCGCGATACGCGGAGCCGGGATGTATCGAAAATAAATAATAATATACATACGGTTGTATGGAAGAGATTGAGTGTATTTTGGTGGCGCAGTGGAATCTTCCGGGGTACCCCAATCCTCCTCACCGCAATTTGAGTTTTCTTTATTCTGGTTGTGTGATGTATTGTTTTGTGTGCTGGCGTATATAATTCGATATATCCCAACTTAACTACTTTATCGTATCGACCGCAATTTAAACTTATTGATCATAACAATGGCGCGCAGCCGCCGACCGAACCGAAACCCGAGCACCAAGTGACGAGTGTCAAAATCAAAAATAACATTAGTGTAAAATGACCATACATAAAACCGACATGTCTATTAATTTTTTAACTCTCGATTTTGACGTGCGTATCTGCGTGTTTGTCTGTGACATCGTAGTTCTGTGACAAAAAGACCAATTTTGATGCAGTTTTTTTTCTTCAAAGTAGATGCAATCGACATTGTTCTTAGTGTTAATTATAAAGATCTGCTCAAACGTTTTAAGCTTATCTAGCTCTTTTATATTTCTTGAAAGGATTGAGAAATTTCTAGTCGAAATTTACTATACAATTAAAATAATACTCTAATAATATAGCTATTTTATATTATACTTTAATGTATTATATGAAATTTTGATGACAAAATGTTAAATAATTATTTTTTGTCTCAAGAAGAAGTCAATGAACGGAACCTAATGTGTTTGACAACCTCAGTCTCAACTTTTACAAGCTCATTACCTTTAAAACGAAAGGCTTATGACCTTATATTGAAAGTTTATATTTTTATCAATGAATATATTTTGAATAAATTATTCCTGAAAAGTTTACTTAGTCATCCTAAAAAATTGATGAATTAAACATTTCGACAACAAACAATCTGAATGGGCTATACAATATTTTTTTATAGTAATGAATTAAAATGAAAAGTTTATTATGTAATTCATCAAAAAGTTTTTATAAAAAATTCATTTTATTTTAATATGCAGATTCGTTCCTTTACTAGCAAAGGAATGGGATTATCGGTTTGAAGTTGAGAAAACAACTTCAGAAAACGTTTTCTAATTTGAATTTCAATAGAAACACGATATGACGGAATTTCTTTATGGATACAAATAGCGCTTTGGACAATTTCCAAAGTTGGATTTTTAAGACACTTCTATTGATAAGCCTTATTTACAAGAAAAAATTGGTGGTATAAAATTGATTTTATGGTGTTACTCTTATTTCGTAATGGAAATGCTTGGTACTTACTTGAAAAATAGTTACTTCTGATTCGTTAAATAAGAATTAAATATGTAAGTTATACTCTTGAGAGCGATTTAAAACACTTCTGTCTGTTATAGACACGTCGTAAGTAGTTACGAAAGCTGTGAATGACAAAGATAAGGCACTGACAGAAAATTCTTTCATGTGGAAAGCAATGAAAAGTGACATATGTAAATCTTTATGAAAGTCTGACAGGAAAACCTCCCCAAGTTAGCCTTAAGTATATTATATATGGATGCTGATAAGCAATAATGTGTCAACCCACAAAAAGTAAAATTCGGAGATATTGATCTATTTTGATAATTAACAATTAAAACCTATTTAACATTATTAAAAGAATTCAAGTTGTTTAAACTGTGTACATAAGTATGGAAAAGTTTCTTAATTTAACCCTCAACGAGTTTTAAGTGCGTTCCATATTTTGCAATTTATACAATAATGTTATATATTTGAAAAACTTATTTTTAGATTAAACTTTCCATTACACCAATCGGCTTCAATTCGTTATAACTTTTATCAAAAAAGAATAGAAAAGGTGGATATAATATACGTCTTCAAACATATTTATTAAGAATATGTTTTACATCTTTAGACGCCATTATCTAAAAATGAAGTCTGTGTGGCTTGACACACTATTGCTCATCTGCGTCCATATAATAGTATTGTAATAAATAACAGATAAAATAAGTTTCACTACTATTAATTGTTTTATCTGTACCTAAATATATGTACATTTTTAGGGTTCCGTACCTTAAAAGGAAAAACGGAACCCTTATAGGATCACTTTGTTGTCCGTCTGTCTGTCTGTCTGTCTGTCTGTCTGTCTGTCTGTCTGTCTGTCTGTCTGTCTGTCTGTCTGTCTGTCTGTCTGTCTGTCGGGATGTCAACCCTTTTTTCTCAGAAATGCATGGACGTATCATGTTTAAATTAATATCATATACTCAAGTCTACGATGACATGCGGCCGTGAAAATATTAAAGTTCTAAGTCAACGCAATCAAAAGATAATGGAAAATATGTCCTATATTTTGACCATTTTAGCGTTTTCGCAAGGGAATCAAAACCTATAGGGTACTTCCCATTGACTTAGCACGATGAAATTTGGCAAGAAGTAAGATCTTATGGTACAAATAAAGGAAAAAATCTGAAAACTGTAAATTTTTGTATGTATGTTTGTCTGTTTGTAAGTTTGTCTTTCAACTTTTTTCTCAGAAACGCGTGAAGGTAGCAAATTTTTATCAACGTTAAGTACTCAGAGTTGTAATTACTAAGAGCTGTGAAAAAATCAAACTTCTAAGTTAACGCAATCAAAAGATACGGTCATTTATATCACATATTTTAAGTATGATAGCGTTTTTAACGTTTTCGCAAGGGAATCAAAACCTATAGGGTACTTCCCATTGACCTAGCACGATGAAATTTGGCAAGAAGTAAGATCTTATGGTACAAATAAAGGAAAAAATCTGAAAACTGTAAATTTTTGTATGTATGTTTGTCTGTTTGTAAGTTTGTCTTTCAACCTTTTTCTCAGAAACGCGTGAAGGTAGCAAATTTACATCAACGTCAAGTACTCAGAGTTGTAATTTCTAAGAGCTGTGAAAAAATCAAACTTCTAAGTTAACGCAATCGAAAGATACGGTCATTTATATCACATATTTTAAGTATGATAGCGTTTTTAACGTTTTCGCAAGGGAATCAAAACCTATAGGGTACTTCCCATTGACCAAGCATTATGAAATTTGGCCAGGAGCAACGTCCTTTAGTATACATAAAGGAAAAAATCCGAAAACTGTAAATTTCTGTTCGTGTGTCTGTCAGTCTGTACGTCTGTCTTTCAACCTTTTTCTCAGGAACGCGTAAATGTATCAAGTTGTAAATTGATCAAGCGGAAAATATATTAATCTTAGAATTAAAATTATATGTACTTGTAACAAATTAACATAGAAGTTGACCATGGTCAAAAAAACAATTTTAGAAACACTGAGAAGAAATTTGTATCAATACGAAAACATTAAAAAGCAGCAAACCTTTATAAACAACGCAATGCAATCTATATATCGCAGCTAACAAAATGATAGCGCGATGCAGCGTACAGCTAATGCCATCTATTACAACATTATGACATTAACTGTGATATAATTCTGCTCGATTAATAGAAATTTTTATTTTAATTATTATTTAAACGCGCTAAAAATTATAAAATAAACTTTTCATTTAAAAGTTTTATCGTCGATTTATAACGTCATTACGTAATTAACATTCAATATAAGAGCTTCACGCGATTTGATTTAAGTACTCGTATTGACTTAGTACGAAAATTTTAAAATTAAATTTAAACAGAACGAGTTATTTAATTTACTTATTTATCTACACATATAAGTCTTCTGGTTATTAGTAATATAATTAGTTATTTATAAATAAACAATTAGTTTTGTTCGAATTAAGGACTACTTATTTTCGTCTTGGCAACACTAATATATATTTTGATCGATAATGTAAATCTAAATATTTTACGAACGTAGTGCAGGGGTAGTGGAGTGTAGTATAATATAAATAGAAATAAAACGAGAATAAAATATAATATAATTATGTTGTGAATGTCAAAGTCAACAAGTTAGTTCATTGAAATTGTCAAGAGATGGCGCTAGGTGTATCCTGAATCGCGCTATAACTTTTTTTTTTGAAAGTATAAGGTGTATTAGTACTTAAAATAAAATTTTGTGTTTCCATGGATTGCATCCATGATCGTGTTTTAAATTAAAGTGCTCCTAAGTAGTTTCAAAATAGTTTTTGGGACGTGATCCATCATCATATTTACATAATATTTGATTATATTTAAGCGATTTCTAAAAAGGAGTGTTTTCAATTCGTATATATTTTTGTATATATTTCTTTTTTATGTTTGTTCGCCGATTACGCCGCCATTTGGGTACCGATTTTCATTTTTTTTTTTTTGTTTGAAAAGGTATACTTCCAAGGTGGTCCCATTGTCTTCAGGTCAGGATCAGATGATGGGATCCTGGAGAAATTGAGGGAACTCCTCAAATATTATAGGCAAGCGTATACCGATTTAGGTATTTTTGATAGGAACTTATGTTGGAACTGATGATGAAGACCACAAATGGCGTAGATGGGTTAGTCTTATATAGATTTCTATAAGTTTGTACGGAACCCTCGGTGCGCGAGTCCTACTCGCACTTGACCAGTTATTTTAATAACTCATTTGTATCTTAATTGTTTGCAATCGTAAATACCTTACCATTTTTTGTAAAAGGACTAATTCAGTCTTTTAGGTTAAACCGTCTTCTCGCAATTACCAGCGTTGCAGTGAGGTTTTAGCTTTGATGTTTGATAAAATTTATTCATTTATTAAATAGGCAGCCATCATAATGTACAATTATACAATAAACAGTTAATATTTGTTTGCATATTTGCACGCAAGAAAAAATATTTTTGTGTTAGATAGAATGTAAAATACTATTATGAGTCAATTGATCGTCGTGTTTGTATCAAATATTATTTAAAAAACGGAGGCAATAAATAGTATTTTATAGAGTCGAGGTTGAAAATAAATCATTATTCAAAATAATATATTCAATCCATTTCAATGAATCCATTTGATTTTTACTAATTAAATTGATATAATCGAAGCATTATCCAACCGTGTGTTATAAACTCGTTTGTTTTTTCGATGAAAATATTGAAAAACACGTTTTTGATAAGTCTGGTGTCACACTGCACGCTCATCTTATAGAATTAAATTTGTAAGTTATATTCTCGTAATTGATATAAAGCAACTCTGTAATATTGTAACAGTTAACTTAGTAAACTTACGAAAGTTTTGTCAAAAATGAAGGCACTGATCGTAATATTATCAGGTGTAAACCAATGACAACCAATTTCCGTAAATAAGTCGGCGAGAAAAGTGAAGTTCTCATATTAGGACCGATACGCGAATTTTTCCAAACACAATTCTTTTTTTGAAAACAGCAGGCAGTTCACCTAATGAAGAGTGATCCACGCATAAACATTGGAGCCAAATGCTTTGCCGGCTCAAAAAGACGTACACCATAAAGTAGAAAAGGAAGTAAGACGTAGGGTAGTTGGTAATTTTCTTGTGACTTTGCGAATATCAAGACGATAATTGATGAACCTTCTTCAATTTATATTATAGCGTATTCTGCAATTGCTTGAAATAATTTCACAGTCCTCAATGTATTTATGTATCAATAAATACTTAAAATGTAATTTCAATGTCAGCACCGCACAAATATTATATTTGGACGCTGATAAGCAATCCTGTGTTAAGCCACACGGAATTCATTTTGAGAAAATTGCGTCTAAAGATGTCAAACCTATTCTAAATAAATATGTTTAAAGAAGTATACATCCGTCTTTTCTTTTCTATTTTTTTTATAAAAGGTGTTATGAATCAAAAGCAGATTTATATATTTAAGACTATTGTATAAATTTAATAATATGACACGCACTTGAACTTCGAAACATCAATTAAGAAACTGTTTTCCATATTTATTTAGTTTATATGACTTTATTTTTTTTTTTTTGAATAATGTTAAATAGGTGATGCAGTATCAAAATACATAAATATCTCCGAATTTGATTTTTGTGGGTTGGCACATTATTGCTTATCAGCATCCATTTATGGCTAGCTGCTCCTCGTAGTTTGACTCGCGTTTATTGTTTCTGCTTCGCTAGAATGAAATGCTACAAGCATGATTTAATATAGCCTTTAATTTTTCTCAATAAACTGGCTATCCGACGTAAAAGAATTTTTAAAACAAGATCAGTAGGTGCAGAGATTACCCCCTAAATAACACAAACTAACAAACATACAAACTTAAAAATTAACTTACTTCTTTATAATATTAGTACAAACATACAGAGAATAATAAAATATAAAATGAAAATGTAAAATATCTTTTTTAAATTATGGTTTTTCCAGTGGTCTAAATGTTCATGAGCACTTAACAACAGAGAAAATCCGTCCGTTTGCTTTTTAGTTTCATAAAAACGTACATGATGGTTGGCAGAATTAATTTGGTTTTTTTTTCTCTTATCCAACGAAAATCACTTATTTTATTTGTCTTTAACATTAATTTAGGTTATTATTTCTTTAATTAGCCTAATTTTCACTTTTGTATTTATAAATAGTTATAAAATACACTGTCAATATTTCTATTACTATACTAAGAAAGGTAAGCTATCTCTTATTCCAAAAAATGGAAGATGTAATCAATGTGCTTGACAATAACAGTCTTACTTTACCGAAGTGAACCTTACAGTATTAAAAGGACATTGAAAAAATTAAGTAATTGCGTCTGTTCATGAATAGTCATGATTACATTTAATAGAACCGTTGAAATTATGATTCTATACTGTACGAAAATACAAAGAGGACTAGATTTCGGAAAATAAACTAATGTAAAGTTCGATGACCTTGTTTCATCCTAAATAAACTTGATAGAGGTCGCTGTCATCTTTGAACAGATAACGAACGAAGGTTACGGCTCCTTAGGCTCTGTGGACTCAATTTATTGATCCAGAATTTTTGTTCGTTTTAATTATCTAAGAAATTTCCGCTGACTTTTCATCGTCCTCGAATTCTCAGCGAATCTTGAGCTCGTCTTCTAGATTTAGAATGCCATCTTTAATGCGATAAAAGTGAAAATACGAAGAGGAATTTTAATTTCAAATTTATATTTCATATTGGAATTGACGTCATAAGGGTTAAGTACCATGATATTTAAACTTTAATTTACTATTACGTTGCTAGGAAATGTTCTGAAGTAAAGTACTCGTAACAAACCGTGAATGTCCCACTGCGGGCAACTTTTCAGTAGAGACTTTTTCCGCTTGTTTTTGTAAGCAGAAGTATAATGTATCTTAAATCATCATGCTCCTTCATTACGGAGTGGTTGCAGAATTAGTCTTAACACATGAAGCTTTCATAATGTTAATGTATTTTATTGAGCTTAGCTGTAGCCTTCCGACTTCCACAGAAGATCGGCGGGAAATGGCTAACATAGCTACGTTTCGTACGGTGAGTGAGAGAACCGGAAGCCTAATCCCCTCCCCCCATTCATTTCCTCGCTTCTTGTTCTCTTTCACCCGTTTTTCCTTGTTAAGCTGCCAACGCATTTGGGAATCCTCTGGTGCTGCCAGTGTCTATTGCGGCAGTTATTACTTGACATAGGCTGCCCTGCCTCCTCGTTTGCCACTTTTTACACATAAAATAAAAATAATGTGTTATTTCTTCATCACAAACGAGATGAATTAAAAACTTTCGACTTTAGGCTTGAAAAATCATTGATACGAGTAAAATTAGTAGACCACGTTTGTATCTGCAACTACCAGTATCGTACCTATCTCAATGGTATTTTGATTTTCGAAAAAAAAAAGTTTAACCGATGTCTAAAAGTACGCAAAAACAATGTGACATTTCGAGAGAAAAACTTATTTTAATTACAGAAATATCCACGCAGAGTTTACGAGATATGTATATAATAGAAAAAGTTAAATTGATATGTTTTGTTCAGAATATAAAGAAGTCAGTCAAGGATATACTACGAGTAGTTTTAATTAAAAGTACAGCGTCCAATCCGACAGCAGTCTTGGGCCTCGTGGAAAAATAGCAATTAACAACGCGTCGAGTAAATATGACGGATGGCGGGATTTGTGGACGAGAGAAATGAATAGATCGAAATTAATTGTTATCGTGAATTAATCAAAAACGTTACACGTAAAAAATACAAAAGTTTTTAATACGAATATTTGAATATTAAGTAATTTTTTTGCTAATAATAACAATTAGTCTAAATATATATAATTCAAAGGTGACTGACTGACTGACATAGTGATTTATCAACGCACAGCCCAAACCACTGGGCGAATCGGGCTAAAATTTGGCATGCAGGTAGATATTATGACAAGCATCCGCTAAAAAAAGATTTTGATTAGTTCTACCCCTACGGAGATAAATTAGGGAAAAATTAGGGAAAAGTTTGTATTAAACTTTGTCAATTTTAAACCGATTGGGAGAGTCGGAAGCCTCCATTTTCCATTCATTTCCTTGCTTCTTATTCTCTTTCATTCCTCCAGCTCCAGCGTTAGTAATATCTGTACACGTATACTTTCCTACAAACAAATTCATTGTCTAAGCATCGAATAGCTATATTATCAACAGTAAAAACAAAGTAAAATATTAAAAATTAAACAACAAAATACAATTGAAAATAGAAAAATAAATAAATAATTATTTATCTTTTTTTATTCGAAATTTAAATATTTTGGACATTCAATATTCAAATAAGTTTTTTCATTACTACTTTTAATATATGAAGTCTAAGGAGGCGCGATTATAAAACGAGTATTGGCTGTAATTTTGACGCGCGCACTGGCTGATGACATTTTTAAAATAGATGAAAGTTCATAGATCAATCAATCAATCAATATCATAAAAAAGGATCGAGAACATGTGGACGCTGATAAGCAATACTATGTCAAGCCACACGGACTTCATTTTGAGAAAATGGCGTCTAAAAATGCTAAATCTATCCTCAATACATTTGTGTGCTTATCCACACAAATGTATTGAGAGTAGATTATTTATATATATTTTTTTTTGTTTTTTTTTTTTTTTTGATAAACGGTATAATGAATTAAAAGCAGATTGATATATGTAATATATTATCTAATAAAAAGTTTTCCAAATGTTTGAGATTATTGTATAAATTGCAAAATATGTAACGCACTTGAAATTCGAACCAATGAATTAAGAAACTTTTTTCCGTACTTATTTAATTTATATGACTTCAATTTCTTTTTAATATATAAATAGGTGATGCAGTGTCAAAATACACCAATATCTCCGAATTTCACTTTTTTTGGGTTGACACATTATTGCTTATCAGCATCCATGTAGTACTACTACAATATCGTTACTTTATGTAAAAAATTAAATATTAAGATTGTTTGAATAATATTTTTCAGCTATCCTTTCAATATTTTCACCAACAACCAATAAGAGAAATGATCTCAATATACCTTCCACTAACATACCTTAACACAACCACTAAATATATTACGAAATTAGGATTTACTCCAATCGGCTTCCAGCGTCTGATGAAAATGGTAGCAGGTGTCCTAAATCCCTTAGGAAGGGTAAAACTTGGAACCGTTTGAAGTTAGTCGTTTTCTCTGCGGAATTTCAATTAGATAGTATGATTGTGACGAATGTTTCAGGTATTTTGGATCGTTAATTTCAGTGTTTTAATATATTTTAGAACTTTCAAAAAAGTTAAGTTAAGAGTAATTTTTTCTTTATTCTTCGAAAATTTGTAGGTTTTCGTATATTATCGTATTTATTACTATAATTGTTTTGGTATTTTATATAATTTTTGTTTTTAATCATTTAAGTAAAGTTTTGAATTGTTTTATTAATATTAATGTATTTTATTAATTTCATTCTATTATGACGGTAATTGAATTTTGAATTAAAATTTTGTGTACAAAACTAATAAATCGTAAATTATTAAAATTTCTAAACATTATAATTTTATAATTTATTATACTTACATAATATTCAGTCAACTCCAAAAAAATTTAAAACAAGTGAAACCATAGTCTATAGCTTGTCAACAATACATAAAAGAAAAAGAATAACAGTAAAATTTTATAGTCTTGCAAAGCGAATATTTTTGGTACCACAAAAGTGCTCAAGATATAAAATGGGACCGACCCTTAACAAGAGCCGTCCAATTCAAGGAGGGACATTGATTGACGTCATCAGATAATCGTAAAGGCAGCCTCTCTTACAATGTCAACGTAAAATAATAACTTTAACATTAAGAGCATGCCCAGACTACAGACACTATATGAATATGGAAAAATTATAGTAAATAAAGAAAAATGTAGTGCATATGTATATATAGTAGTTTACCTGGAAAGTTTCTCAGGAGTTTTGGAAATTGGTGATCTTATAGATAAAAAAAAAATAGATTAAATGAAACGCATGTTCTGTCTACTTCGCGGTGCTCGTACGCTAAAAATATTTATTTCCAAGAAATGGTTTTAACATAAAACACAGGAAATTTCCTTTAGTTGAATTTGTTGCATGACTATATTCATCGAACAATGAGTATGAAAGGACATATTGTCAAAAAGCTGTTAAGCACAATATAGTAGCGCGTTCGGAAGAAGCACGATGTAGCAAAGTTAAAAATTGGGAATTGCACGATAAAATCTATAAGACCACAAATTTTTAAAACTCCCGGAAATCTTTCCTGGTTAAAAATGTTCATAATTACTACACAAATAAATCTATTTCAACCGAATTTAAATTGCGTTTCTTAAATATTTTTAGCATCCCATCATTTAGGCGATCATGGTCACGGGTAGACCAAAAAAATAAATCAATTTTGTTTCAAAGGCAATCATGCTAGAAAGTTACATATGTATCAGTCCGTATCATAAAAATAATGTACACATATATTTTCATACTGATTATTATTTTTTTTTTTTATAAAATAGTTGGCAAACGAGCAGGAAGAACACTTGATGATAAGTGGTCACTTGCGACCATAGACATTTTCAGCACCAGAGGAGCTAGAAATGCTTTATCAGCTTACTAAGGAATAAAGGATGAATGCGAATTGAAAATGAGGAAAGGATTTGGGAGTTAAAATCTCTCTCACCCACCGTAGTGAAACGCAGCTTTATTAGCTACTTCACGTCGATCTTCTGTGAGATAGAGGTAATGCTCCGGTTGAGTCAGCCAGTATACGGTCTTGAAGTCGATTAAATTATCAGCCGATAGAAAGATTGTTGTCTGCGATGGCTAAAATGGTGGGTTATTATTCAGATCTTTGTATCTACTCATTCGCTGTCGATATATTTCTGCATTACTATGCATATTAAATACTATGAACGCCTGTCTGAAGTTTGTTTCTTGTGGATGTGCCACAAGATTAAGGACATCAGTTTCCTTGAAGTTTATCTCTACCAATTTTCTCAGACGAACATATTCTTGGGATGAAATAATATTTCTGAGGTCAATGTCAGAATGAAATAGCAAAACACTCAGTAGAATAGCTGCAATATTTTAAAGAATATATCCTGCAAATAATAGCAAGTTTTCTCATAGAATTACTAGACTTAAGCGCTAATAAATAACTTTTTTAGGGTTCCGTACCTTAAAAGGAAAAACGGAACCCTTATAGGATCACTTTGTTGTCCGTCTGTCTGTCTGTCTGTCGGGATGTCAACCCTTTTTTCTCAGAAATGCATAGACGTATCATGTTGAAATTAATATCATATACTCAAGTCTACGATGACATGCGGCCGTGAAAATATTAAAGTTCTAAGTCAACGCAATCAAAAGATATTGGAAAATATGTCGTATATTTTGACCATTTTAGCATTTTCGCAAGGGAATCAAAACCTATAGGGTACTTCCCATTGACCTAGCACGATGAAATGTGGCAAGAAGTAAGATCTTATGGTACAAATAAAGTAAAAAAAATCTGAAAACTGTAAATTTTTGTATGTATGTTTGTCTGTTTGTAAGTTTGTCTTTCAACCTTTATCTCAGAAACGCGTGAAGGTAACAAATTTTTATCAACGTCAAGAACTCAGAGTTGTAATTACTAAGAGCTGTGAAAAAATCAAACTTCTAAGTTAACGCAATCAAAAGATACGGTCATTTATATCACATATTTTAAGTATAATAGCGTTTTTAACGTTTTCGCAAGGGAATCAAAACCTATAGGGTACTTCCCATTGACCAAGCATTATGAAATTTGGCCAGGAGCAAGGTCCTTTAGTATACATAAAGGAAAAAATCCGAAAACTGTAAATTTCTGTTCGTGTGTCTGTCAGTCTGTTCGTCTGTCTTTCAACCTTTTTCTCAGGAACGAGTAAATGTATCAAGTTGTAAATTGATCAAGCGGAAAATATATTAATCTTAGAATTAAAATTATATGTACTTGTAACAAATTAACATAGAAGTTGACCATGGTAAAAAAAAACAATTTTACAAACACTGAGAAGAAATTTGTATCAATACGAAAACATTAAAAAGCAGCAAACCTTTATAAACAACGCAATGCAATCTATATATCGCAGCTAACAAAATGATAGCGCGATGCAGCGTACAGCTAATGCCATCTATTACAACATTATGACATTAACTGTGATATAATTCTGCTCGATTAATAAAATTTTTTATTTTAATTATTATTTAAACGCGCTAAAAATTATAAAATAAACTTTTCATTTAAAAGTTTTATCGTATAAGAGCTTCACGCGATTTGATTTAAGTACTCGTATTGACTTAGTACGAAAATTTTAAAATTAAATTCAAACAGATCGAGTTATTTAATTTACTTATTTATCTTACACATATAAGTCTTCTGGTTATTAGTAATATAATTAGTTATTTATAAATAAACAATTAGTTTTGTTCGAATTAAGGACTAATTATTTTCGTCTTGGCAACACTAATATATATTTTGATATTTTGATTGATAATGTAAATCTAAATATTTTACGAACGTAGTGCAGGGGTTGTGGAGTGTAGTAGAATATAAATAAAAATAAAACGAGAATAAAATATAATATAATTATGTTGTTAATGTCAACAAGTTAGTTCATTGAAATTGTCAAGAGATGACGCTAGGTGTATCCTGAATCGCGCTATAACTTTTTTTTTTGAAAGTATAAGGTGTATTAGTACTTAAAATAAAATTTTGTGTTTCCATGGATTGCATCCATGATCGTGTTTTAAATTAAAGTGCTCCTAAGTAGTTTCAAAATAGTTTTTGGGACGTGATCCATATTTACATAATATTTGATTATATTTAAGCGACTTCTAAAAAGGAGTGTTTTCAATTCGACCTTGTATTTAATTTTTTTATGTTTGTTCGCCGGTTACGCCGCCATTTGGGTACCGATTTTCAATTTTTTTTTTGTTTGAAAAAGTATACTTCCAAGGTGGTCCCATTGTCTTCAGGTCAGGATCAGATGATGGGATCCTGGAGAAATTGAGGGAACTCCTCAAATATTATAGGCAAGCGTATACCGATTTAGGTATTTTTGATAGTAACTTATGTTGGAACTGATGATGAAGACCACAAATGGCGTAGATGGGTTAGTCTTATATAGATTTCTATAAGTTTGTACGGAACCCTCGGTGCGCGAGTCCTACTCGCACTTGACCAGTTATTTACATATTAACTATAGTAATATTATAAAGCTGATGTTTGTATGCTTGAGCTCGCTTATCTTAGAAAGTGTTAGTTCATTTATTGAAGAAGGCTACAGTCTACATTACGTCACGTTACGACTCATAGCAGCGAAGCAGTGACCATAAACGCGAGTGAAACCACAAGGGACAGCTAGTGTATAATACAAGTACCAATATTTTTATATAATTTAAGTAGTATATAAAGTAATATTACTATAATTCTTAACAATTGGAATCCGAAATTATTATAATAGTAATTTGAACGTACGACTACTTCAGATTTAAAAGTTATTGTAACAAGAGCGCAAAGTTGAAACATTGGAACTTTTTCATCCGCAGAAAATCTGCGTGAAGTATATAAATAGCTGTATAACTTAAGCGAGAATTACATTTGTAAGTTTTACTCTCGTGAGTGATATAAAATAACTCTGTGACCTAGTAACAGATACGTCGTAAGTCATTACGAAAGTTGTAAATGTCAAATATATAAGGCACTGAGAGTAAATTATTGCAGGTGTAAAGCAATAAGATAAAACTTATGTACATCTTTATAACAATTTGAGAGCAAAACTTAAAAGTGTAATTCTCGCCTTATGGTGAGTGAGAAACCCGGAAGCGTGACTCATACTCCTGACAATTAATTAGGAAAAAAGAATATTCTTAATTGTATAGTAAACAAACACTAAGATATGTAGTAAATGTAGCTATGAGATTTTTAACAGACCTCAATCCTCAACAGCTTGTTCTACAATTTCTTAAACGATCTTAAAAACGTTTAACTAAAGAACTCGAAACCTTTTAAGACTTCACAAAGAAAAATTTAAACACAAATCCATGCACTTACCTCGTGTAAAACAAGACTGCTTTCTTTTATTTAGTTTTAAATTAAAATATCTTAACATTTTAAAGTATTTTTGTTTGCTTTTACGTAGGAATCAAAATCAAAATCAAAATATTTTTATTCAAAATAGGAATTTACATTCTCTTTTTGAACGTCAAGAAAATGAATCTACCACGGTTTCGGAAAAGTATAACCTCAGGCCTGAGAAGAAACCGCGAAAGAAACTCAGCGGGACTTTTTTTTTTGTTAGTTTTTTTTTTAACAACATCAAGATTGGTTACAATACGTAAAATATATTGAGAGAGCCTGGAAGCGATCACATTATTCCCAAGGTGTGTCATCATCTACGAAATCTTTAATATTATAGTAACCTCTGACACACAAACGTTTCTTTACAATTTTTTTGAACTGAAAAAAAGCAAAAATTAAAAAAAAACCTGGTCAAGGTCGTTGTAGGTTTGAGTATATGATATTGATTTCAACATGATACGTTCATGCATTTCTGAGAAAAAAGTCTTGACAGCCAGACAGACAGACAGACGGACAACAAAGTGAGTCTATAATGGTTCCGTTTTTCCTTTTAAGCTACGGAACCCTAAAAACACACATTGTGAATTGAGGACTTCTTTTTTTAAGCCGTTTTTTAAATAATAACTAGTATCATACATAGGCCGCAAAATCTTTACATATATTGTTTCACTCGCGTTTATGATTACTACTTCGCTCCTGTGAGTCGTAGCGTGATGTAATATGGCTTATAGCTATCCTCAACAAATAAATTACCTCACAAAAAAGAATTTTTCAATTTGAACCAGTAGTTCCTGAAATTGGCGCGTTTAAACAAACAAGCTTTTCAGGTTTATAATATTAGTATATATGTACTAAACGCATTAATTCACTTAAACCTATTATAAATATATGAAAATATATTTAAAGTTTTATTAAAATATCCGCATTCAGCTCGTAGCGTCACATTTCACAAGGGATTTTCCAGTAAACATGGCGTGCTTCTTATCAGAGACGACGCTTTTCATACAAGAAAGACAGGATGTTTAAAGTATTTTATTGTAAAATTTATGTATACTAGTGTTCGCCTATCGGAATTAAACCGTAGTTCAGGAAATTTTCAACCGATTTCAAGGTTGACCACAGATAATCTATTCTCAATTTGACCACAGACTTGAACATAAACAAAAGAGTATATATGTGTGTAACAAATACAGTCTGTACTTGTTACACACGCAGTCTGTACTAACTAAAATTTACTTTCATATAATTTGTCTTTCATATTCTGTGATATTGAAAATAATAAATCACTGTTCCATCAATATTTTATGATATTAAAGTTTATTAATAAATAAATGATCGAAGTCCCAAGTGTAAAAAATCTATTATTTAATTTTTGTATCCGGTCTGAGCATGCGATATAATCACTGTTTGGTATTTGGAAAGTAATTGATAGGAATAAACATCGTCAATTATCGTTCAGTCGTGACGTAGCTTTAAACTGAATACAGACGTGATACCTCGTTTTATAACTTCACTATACAATTTAGTGCTGCATGACTCGTTACGGAGCGGTGTCACGTGACGCCATTATTATCGCTTGGTGGAAGGCGGTGGGAGCGAAAAGTGAAACGTATTCAGCTTAGAGATGTTTATAAAATATGAAAAATAATAAATATAACAGTAGTGTACAGTAATATTATATAGAGGAAAGATGTGATTGTTTGTTTGCATGGAATATGTTAAGAAACTACTAAACCGATTTGAAACTTCCTTGATGAGCATAGTCTATGGAAATGGATAATTTTTTAAATTTTTATCAGAGGTTTATATATTAAAAAATATATATATAGTATAGTAAACACGTATACCTATAATAATAAGTCCTTATACGTATTAGAGAATCATTCAACGAGGACCTTTATTTTTTGAATAAATTTTCGATTTTCAGGTTTCATTTGAATTGCTGTAATCGTTTGTCTTCGTATAAGTATAATAACAATTTTTTTCGAAGTCAGTTATATTTTTATACGAAAACAATAAATTATTATTTATATATTATAACGAAATATCGCTGGTTTGCAAGAATATCGTCGTAATTCAAAATTCTAACAAATAGAACTAAGTATGTCAAAAGATAAATAAATAAATAAAAAGACCATAAACCTTTGATGTTTTAACATGAAAAGTGTTGCGATGATAAATTTTCTTTAAGTCAATAAAGTTATAACATCAAGGGATCGTTTAAATTTTGCAGCTATGCACCAACACATTAATAAAGAAATTTAAAAACCCCATTCCCTAAAATTCGTCATTTTTAGTTGCATCGATATATCAACTGTCAAAATGTATCCCGTTGCGATAGCGATAGCTCCACGTATACCTGTATACCTGTTTTCTATAAGCCTTCCTTAACAGAAATATTTGATATGTAGATTAATAGATACTAGTTATATAGACTGTTGTACTTTGTAACCTATTTCAAAACCGTTTATGTGAATTACGAGAGTAAAACTTACAAATGTAATTCTCGCCTAATGATAGTTTCATTAGAATTGTTGGCAGTTTTATGTGTAAGAGCGATAAGCAGGCAATAATGAATTTCGAACTATTCAACGCGGTTCATGTCTTTAGTCTTATCTGATGATATATGCTCTGGCTGCACGCCAGTCTAGGTAAGGCGCTGCGCAAATCGAAATACTTTTTTGTCGTGTATCGGGTAAGATATTTCTGAAACGAATTACTATTAAAAGTCTTGCTCAACTTTCATAAAGATTTACAGAAGTTATTGTTCATTGCTTTACACATTAAGAAATTTACTGTCTGTGGTTTTAGTTGTGACAGCCACAACTTTTGTAAGGTTACCTAGGTAACTGATACCGTGTCAAGTAACGAAACATAATTTTTTTATGTCTGTTACGAGAATAAAATTTACAGATGTAATTCTAGCATAAGCTTCGTGTCGTTTATACGAATTCATGTTTTGAAGTTGAAAAAAAAAATGAAAAAAAAGATATCGTTATCTATCTATGGATGTCGATCATAAAATAAAAAATATATATGAACCTTTCAATAATTAGAAACATTTAAAAGATTCCACTATAAACAATACCAAAGTCCCTTTAAATCAAATATAAAAATCTTCGTATAAAGAATTTTGCTGCGACTCATAGCTCAACTGACAAAGCACCTGTCACCAATGCGGACAAGTTCAATCATCGCTTCGTCGCAATTTTTGATTTCATGTTTAAAGTTTAATAATAGTGTGCAGGATGCGGTGCAGGTGAGCGGTATAAGCTACCGCTATACACTGCGATACATTTTGACAGTGATTTTGTTGAATCAGATAGCGATATCGCTCTCATTGTTGCACTGCAATCGTTTTTCACTCAAATATATTAGCTATAAAAAAGTCTTCGGTGTGGACTGGAACAAAGTGACAATGTTTGTACAGCGCCTAATACTGCTTACAGCATACAAATATCAAACATAATATATGTTGGAAGTTGTTCGTTTATACGAGTTGTGACTGCGTTATTTGCATGTAGTTTGAAATGGACGTGCATGTTCTAACTATCTCCGGTTCTAAAATATAAAATCACAATATTCTTCATTCAAATGTACTTTCAGGAGTTTTTTTTTAATCGTCTAAATACATAATAATACAAACAGATATAACAACTTATCCTGATAGGATATTAATTTAATAGATTGCTAACAAAATACGTTTTAATATATTGGAAATACATGAAATGCAAAAATTCTAGTGGTACCTTAATTAAAAGCGGTAACACAATGACAACGAAAAATTAAGCAACAATAAAACATTTAAAAAGTAAAACGTAAAACGGAGAAAATGTTAAATAAGCTGATAAAAATTGAAGCACACCAAAAACCATTCAAGCATCTCTTAATATTTTGTCAAAGTATTTTAAGTCGGTCAACAATATCCAACTCAAGGCGGATTTATATTTGACTGATGTGACGCTACGTGTCATGTCATGGCGTGATGGCTCACGTTTATATTATTATGTCGTGTTCTGACGCATCAGGATATTTTGTATCAATACAGCTGTAGTAAAGTAAAAAAATGTCAAATGTTTGAAATATTCTTCTATGACTCATCGGATTTCAGCAAACTCAGAGCTCGTCTGCCGCGAACCAGGATAGGTTCTGATACGACACATCAGATATCATCACGGAATGACACATCACATTAATGTGAACGTTGTCATACAACATTTATGACAGCCGATTCTGCTCTGATGGGACACGATACGAACACGTCAGTCAAATATAAATCCGCATTAACTCTTTAACGCGTATAAAAGACCGTGAAGTAATAGCCAATTAAATTATTCTTAATTTAAATAACACGTACTAAATAAACAAAACTATAAATATTATATTCTGTCTATATTTAGGTATTTAGGCAAGGTTACCAGTACACAAGCGAGCAGTTTAATTTATACGTGACCAGCTAACTTTTAAAGGGATTACGAAGTTTAATTAGTGCTGAAACGTGACGTAACGGGCCGATCGTTGTGATTATTACTTGACTGAAATGTTGAATATCTAGGGAAATACCCTTGTACCTCGAATCAACAACTAATACAATTAAACGACTTAGCTGTACCCCGAGGGAAGTTGACGCAAACCCAATTGTAGGATTCAATGTCAACAACTCTCCCACGTACAACCGGGGCGGAAGAGGTATACCTCGTGTCACGTGTGTTGGTCTGACTGCCATGTTGTAAGAATGCATTAAAAATAACTAGTACGCCATCTTGGGTATACCGCCATGTTGGATTTATAGTGACGTCACTTTATTTTTCGAGTTTTTCTCGGTTTGCCTTTCATTTGCTACTCATATTGTGTGAATCAAAAATAAATAGTCAGCCATCTTGGTATTCCGTCGTGTTGGATTTAGGATGACATCACATACCTAAAAGGCAAGTCCGAACTCGCGCATAGTATAGTTAAGTAAACAATTTAATTGTCTGAGGTAAACAAGAATTAAAATATTGAATGTATATGATATTGTTATAAGCTTATTGAATACTCTCAGTTGTTTACATTTGTCACCAGAAGTCCTAAGGTGTGTGGGACTCCTGGTGACAAATGTATCTGACTAACTCATCATCGGGCGGGATACATGAATGCATGAATATCAGTGAGAAAAAAATGTTTAAATGTCAAGAGTCAGAGTCAATCGATCAAGACTTTAGTATTATATGAAAAATGTTACAAAAATTATTCACCTATTATGTAATTTTACATCGGTGAAAGAAATTTTGTAATCAGATACTACTTGTATGAGAGATCTTTGCTGTCGTGTAATTCCCCATAACATTTGTAGTGCAAAACCCGTAACTACCAAATAGCCGAAAATTATTATTAAGTCTTATTTATATATTTCTCAATATTGTTTTTAACTATATATATGTTTTTAACGCATGAATAATAGCACTACAAATGTCTTTCACTTTTGGAAGACCGACCAAGTCGTTCACTATAACAACAAGCCAAAATTCTATTTGTCAAAATAGGAAATTTGCACAGATTTTTAATGTCTATTAGTATGAATGGGACATGTTAATACTTATAAATATCATTGACATTGCTTTATCAGTGCATTGTATCTACATATATCAGCGTGTAACAGACAGACGTGATTTTATCTATATGTCTGTATCGATACCTCTTCAGACGTACAGACATTTGGCAGATAATTTAGATATGTGTTGCATTGGCATTTTTCCTAGTATCTCGTGTATGATGTTTATTATCTGAAGCATTACTCTGCAAATCTTCGCTTCATATTTTGTATTTATTATTTTTAGATAGTGATAGCAGGTAAGAGGACGTATCATAATTTATGAATGTATGTTTATTACCCTCACTATTTCTTTTAATATTGTTTTGAGTTTGTATCATTTTTTTTTGGATTCATTGAATTTCGAATTCGATTCATAATCGGTTCGTTTTGTAGGTGATTTTGTTATTTTTCAATGACTTTTTAATTTACAACCATTTTATTCCAAATCATAGAATCACTTATCGTAGATAAATGTCCTATTTTCAAAATTAATTAAAAGAAAATCATTTATATTATTTATATCGTAATCTAGGCTAAGATATACTTAGAATTCTATTTATTCTCAGACACGCGGATGAATTCATTACTGTATTCACTTTGCGATGTTAAAAATAATGAAGTTGTTTTATTTTAATCACTTAAAGTAATTAAATTTTTAGATGATAGATTAGAGAGAAATCATGAGACTTTTTTTCGTTACAAACTGGTCCGGCCTTTGCTGAGGATTAAAAATAACTAAATGAGACGATTTTTAATAAGTTTCTTATTCAACATATTGTCTTATAATTTTGGATGCTGTTAAGCAATAATGTGTCAACCCACAAAAAGTAAAATTTAGAGATATGGATGTATTCTGATAATGCAAAAAAAATTTCAAGTCATCTGAACTAAATAAGTACGAAAAATAGTTTCTTAATCAAATGTTTAGAAAATGATGAGTTCCATATTTTGGATTATGCTATAAATTCATATATTTGAAAAACTTATTATTAGATACAACTCTTCACTACCCTATTTGCTATTAATGAATTATACTTTTTATCAAAATAGAAACTAAAAGATATATACGTCTACAAACAGATTTGCTAAGGATAGGTTCGCCATCTTTAAACGCCATTTTCTCATAATGAAGTCCGTGTGGCTTGACACAGTATTGCATATCAGCGTCCATTTAAGATAAAAAAAAGTAAAGTAAAGCAACAGTCTGTAAATGTTTCACTGCTGAAAAAGCCTCCTATCCTATTAAGGAGAAGGTTTTAGAGTTTTAATCTACCACGCTGCTCCACTGCGAGTTAGCGGATATACATGTGTCAACTTCTCCCGGCACATGCAGGTTTCCTCACGATGTGTCCCTTCACCGCCCAGTACAAGATGAATTTAAGTACGAATTTAGCATTTGAAAACACAGCAGTGGTGCTGGTCGGAGTTTGAACCCGCGATCGTCCTCGTTAGAATCAACGTGTTCTAGTCACTAGACCATCTCATTATTACTATCATGTGTTATGTCATGAATGATGCATTGAAAAATTGTTTAATAATTTGACATCAAATGTATACTTTTCAATAAATCACTATATCTATATACTAGCCGGGGTTTGAATTTTCTAACTACTAGAACATCTCAACTCTCAATATTTTAACTAATAAAAAAGTATATTGTAGTATTTATTGTAGTATTATTAAAAAAAAAAAAAAAACTTTACCATGTTACTTTCGCTATGATTTAAAATATTCTTTTTAAGATCGTTCTAGAGGTTCACTAAGTAATAATCCTCCACAACGTGTAACATATTTCAGTTAGGAAATTTAAATAATATAATAACTTTACTAAGATAGAATAACTAAGACTTCTTTAAAAAAAACAACTTGAAAAGCAAAATATGCAATTTCGTCACTTAATAGACACACATTATATGGATGCTGATAAGCAATAATGTGTCAACCCACAAAAAGTCGAATTCGGAGATATTGATGTATTCTGATATTGCATTATGTATTTAAAATTATTCAAAAAATTCCAAGTCATCGAAAGTAAATAAACACGGAAAATAATAAAAAGTTTCGGATATTGTGTGTGTGTTTAAGTGTGTGCTATATTTTGTAATATAAAATAATCTTATCCATTAAAAAACTTATTATTTGATAAAGCTTTTCATTGGACTAATCTCTTTTTAATTCATTATACATTTTATCAAAATAGAAAAGAAAAGATAGATATATACGTCTACAAACAGATTTGTTAATGATTGGTTTGACATCTTGAAACGTCATTTGCCAAAATGAAGTCCGTGGAGCTTGACACATTGCCTATCAGCGTCCATATATGGATGATAAGCAATAATGTGTCAACCAAAAAAAGTCAAACTTTGAGATATTGATGTATTTTAATACTATCTTACCTATTAAACACTATTCAAAAAAAGTCATCTAAACTAAATAAGTATGGAAAAAAGTTTTTTAACTCAATGTTTTCAGTTTAATTTCAGATGCGTTTCATATTTAGCAATTTATAAAAGAATCTCAATTAAATTATTTATAAGAATTTTTATTAGATAACATAATAAATAAATCTATCTGCTATTGATTCATTATACATTTTATCAAAATAGAAAAGAAAAGATGAATATATACGTCTTCAAACAAATGTATTAAGAATAGGTTTGACATGTTTAGACGCCATTTTCTCAAAACGATGTGTGGCTTGACACAATATTGCTTAGCAGCGTCCATATATCTATAACAGTTGGGAAACAGAAAATATTTAAAAAGTGTTTTAAAAGCCATATTTCTACGGACACACGTTGTTAGATTTCGTTACATAATCAAATCGCATGCATCTTTAACCATAAAAGCGTAATAAAAGCACTAGTTGTAAATTTTACGACTTCATATTCGGATGATACCGGCCATTAAAGAAAATTGAGTGCCGTTGGACATATTGGATTATTTACGAGTGTGTGGAAAATTACAATGTCTATTTTAAAACACGTCGAATCGTGTACCCTAATGTTGTAAAGAGGAAACATTTGTTTGTTCGTTTGAGTAGACTCTGAAACTACTAAGGCGATTTGAAAAATTCTCTTCGCGTTGGTTAGTCTTATATATGGATGCTGATAAGCAAAAATGTGTCAACCCACAAAAAGTCAAATTTTAAGATATTGATGTATATTGATACTACGTCACCTATTTAACATTACCCAAAGAAAGTTCAAGTCATCTAAATTAAATAAGTATAGAAAAAAGTTTCTTAACTCAATGTTTCGTATTCCAGGTGCGTTCCATATTTTGCAATTTATAAAATAACCTCAAATATTTAAAAACTTATTATTTTATAACATATTAAATAAATCTATCTGCTTTTGATTCAATATACATTGTATCAAAATAGAAAAAAAAGATGAATATATACGTCTTCAAACTAATTTATTAAGAATAGGTTTGACATCTTTAGACGCCATTTTCTCAAAATGAAGTCTGTGTGGCTTGACACAGTATTGCTTATCAGCGTCCATATAATATATGTGTATTATTCTCGAATATATTGTGTAATGTATTTCTTACATTGTTATATTTAGAGTAAAGTAAATAGATTGTAATTGTAATTAACTGCACGATTTCTTTAAAATTGGGAAGCTGAGTCTGTCTAAACTGTTTTGCAGTTTGACAGAATCTTAGTTTATAGAAATAGCAGTAAGAAAGTATTGTACAAAACTTTACATAAATATCGCGTTCATATAAATGTACCCGGTATATATTTATTACGTAAGGGGTATTATAAGTTTGACGCGTATATCTGTGTGTCTGTCTATAGCATCGTAGCTCCCTAACGAATGGACCGATTTTGATACGTTTTTTTTTGTTTGAAAGCCGATGTAATGGGAATGGTTTTTAACTATTTATGAAGATCTGTTCGGACGCTTGAAGGTTATCAGCTCTATGGTTGTTGAAAATATCTGAGCAACTTCGACTGGTCTGATCGAATCAAAAGTGACTTGATGCTATATCATCTGGAATCAGAAGAATATACTAGGTGAGGACCCATTTAAATAAAGGGCAAATGTTCAGACGCTTCACCAGATGTAAAGTGGCTATCGTCACTAGCGTAAAAATGGACAATGGAAGAAGCCCATAAGTACATACGAAGAAAGGATTAGGGAGTCGAATACACAGTTTCATAATCCCCTCCCTCTACTCCTTTCCTTCCTATTGCTATAGTGATAGCTTCACGTAAGAACCCTCCTGGCCAGAGCTAATTACATTGACTGAAGGTGTCATTAAGAGTCCAGCAATGTATTGTATTATGTATTGTAAACAAACTCTAATTATGCCCTTGTAAAAAAGATTGCAAAATATATTGCTAGTTACGCGGTTTTGCATTATCCCCGACGAATGTCATTAAGACTAACCAACATGATAAATTGTATGATTGTTGAGAACGTTCCAAAATACAATCTAACATACTGCAGGTAAATTACGGTGAGCTATCAAAATCAAAATCAAAATCAAAATATTTTTATTCAAAATAGGAATTTACATTCTCTTTTTGAACGTCAAGAAAATGAATCTACTACGGTTTCGGAAAAGTATAACCTCAGGCCTGAGAAGAAACCGCGAAAGAAACTCAGCGGGACTTTTTTTTTTTGTTAGTTTTTTTTTTTTTTTAACAACGTCAAGATTGGTTACAATACGTTAAATATTTTGAGAGAGCCTGGAAGCGATCGCATTATTCCCAAGGTGTGTCATCATCTATGAAATCTTTAATATTATAGTAACCTCTAACACACAAACGTTTCTTTACAATTTTTTTGAACTTTGCTATAGAAGCATTTTAAACGTTTTCTGGGATCCTGTTGTAAAATCGTATACATCTCCCAACAAAAGAATTACTTACTCGACGTAGTCGAGTAGCAGGTACAATGAGTTTGTCCTTGTTCCTCGTATTGATATGATGGATATCACAATTTTTTTTAAATGTGTTAATGTTTCTATGTACATACATTACATTTTCAAGAATGAATTGAGAAGTAACAGTCAATATGTTAATTTCTTTAAATTTTTCTCTTAAAGATTCTTTATGGCCAAGGTTATAAATTGCGCGAACAGCTCTTTTCTGCAGAACAGATATTGTACTAATATCGGCGGCATGTCCCCATAGTAGTATGCCATACGATCGCTATTGTTTATTTGTTTTTTAGTACAAATATCAAAAATCAACTCAAAAATGTATCGTGTTACGATAGCAATAGTATATATATATATTGCCCTGCAGGTGGTTAACATATAACATAATAAATCTTTATCCGGAAAATAAAAAATGTTTACTTGTTTTAAATTTCATATTTTCGAGTATCAATTTCGGACTTTGTGATCATAAAAGTATTGTAATGAATTTTTCAATATTATAAATAATATAATTAAGAGGTTCTTAACTGTATTAATTATTTCGTGGTATTATGGTATAATTGGACGCTAATAAGCAATACTGTGTCAAGCCACAAGGACTTCATTTTTTAAAAAATCGTATCTAAAGACGTCAAACCTATTCTTGATAAATCTGTTTCAAGAAGTCTACACATCCATCTTTTCTTTTCTAAAATGTAAATAAAATGAATTAAAAGCAGATTGGTACAGGCAAGATTTCTATCTAATAACAACTTTTCAAATGTACTTTAACTGATTACTAGTGATCTTATAAATTTGATCCGTAATATACATATTTTGACATTTAAGGTTTATTTACTGCCTATATATATAAAAATTAAAACCGACTAGCTGACACATTCTATCGATCAACACAAAGCTGAAACCGTAGAATCTAGAAACATGAAATTTTGCACAAACGTTCCTTAAATGTGATAAGTGTGCACTAAGAAAGGATTTTTAAAAAATAATAAATAAATAAATAAACGCATCACACTCAACGGCCCCCACTAAGATCTTGTGACCTTGTGTCGGGGTCCGGAAACATACACAACACTAACACAAACACCCAGACCACGACAAACATCCGTATGGCCAATATAGACATTTGTCGTCAGCGGGATCGAACCCGCGACCGTTAGCGCTAGAGTCGGTTGCAGTAACCACTGCGCTAACGTGTCTGTAAAATCTATCCCTTAAAGGGTTAAGAAGAGGGTTAAAGTGTGGTAGGTAATCGCAGATGAATCGGTAGAAAACTGATAGTTTAATATAAACTCTAAACACAGAAAATTCATAAAAATACAATAAGTTCTTGCAATACGGCAATAAATCAAGTTTTATAAAATATATTTATTAATATGAATATTAAAAGATATATGTAGGTATATCTCAACACACCTGAAAATTTATTATTGCCGTTTCACAAGATATCTGCAATAGGTCTTTCTGAATAATAAAAGTCTCGCCATACTGCAACTCAAGCTAGCAAAGTCGTGAGTATAAAACATTTTTATTATTTCTAATCAGTTTTGATGTCCTGTATTTATCTAATCTGGAGTGTTATTATGTAGATCAATCGCTATCGCATGTATCGCAAAGAGACACATTTTTATACTTACTGTGTTTCCTTTTAGTACATAATTAAGACTTTAAAATAAAATATACCGACTTCAAAAGCATATATGCAATTTCATACAAAATTCCGTTATTTCAATTTAAAAAGCAAGCGACTAAATCGATTTTGATAAAAATTGTAGGGGATCGATTGAATGCGATCTAAAAGTATATATACTATTACAAAAACAAATTTAGAATCAGTTAAAAATAAATGGAGTTATGAGGTCACAATCGCAAATCTAAAAAATAGTAATTAAGAACCTCCTTTTTCCGAAGTCAGTTGAAAATAGATACATTCGTACACTCGAAAAACATTAACTGCCTGTCTTTGCAGTTGGGTAAAAAAAAATAAAAAGGATTTATTGAAATTCTACTTTTATTTAATATTTTATTAAATCAACGTCCGATATGAGGAATTTCTTGAAGATGAAGAAATGCCTTTAAGCTAGAACATTATTAGTGCAAGAATTATGAAAAATGTATTATTATCTCCAGTAAAATGTTCTGTTAAATTTCAGACCTTACCTTAAGATCTATTTTATTTACGTTAAGATAATTATTAAAGGATCAATTTTTTATAATTTTTCTAAAGGTATGAAATCTTTTTTACCTACCCACTAATATTTCAAACATTTATTAAATACAATACGTATATTAATTTTTCGTGACTCTTTAAACCAATTTTTTTTGTTTTAATTAAATAGTTTGTCAAAGTATTTAATTATAACAAAAATTCATTAACAACACGTATTATATATTAATTTAAAAATCTATCCCAATAATTCTCTATAATTCTCCATTATTTAGTTATTAAAATTAAACACATTATTCTTGGTAAAATTCTAACTCAATTGAACGTAGCTCGGAACACACTTGTATTTTGAAAAGATTTTTCAATTGAAGTTATTTTTATTTCTTTATAAAGTGTCTTTAATGAATGAAATAACTTTGGTTCATAGGTAAATCGGCGTCCTGAACAAATATTTTTATACGGGATAGGGTCTTATTATCTCGATGGTTCTGTATAATACTGTGAAGTGCTTCCGTCGGGAAATTTTCTGTGTTAGATTCAAGTTCATTTATGGCTTTATACATTAGATGATTTTCTCAGCGTGTAAAATATTTTTTCTTACAAAATATGTTATGTATGTATACCTTAGAAATAATGCAATTACTGTCCGTGTAATTACAATCGGCAATTTCTATGATATTGCTTAATATAGATACTTAAAAAAGCCAAATTAAAAACATCCTTATTTTATCTTTTGTGGTATAGTTTTTTATCTTGAACAATAACTAAGATTAAGAAACCTATTATACCTATGTATTAAAAACCTATTAAAAATAATGTATAACTGTATTATATCAACATGATTCGATAATATTTTTACGAAGTTCAAATTTACGATAAAAAATATCTAGATTACATAAAATAACTTTGTGTGTTGTTGTTTTGTGTGTGTCTAACATCCTAAAGACTAAAAACTGAAATTGTAATTTTTCTTGTTACAGGTTTGAAAATACAGTGTAATAGTGTAACAAAAAGTGATTTTGTGTTTTAGTGATATTAAGTGATTTTTTTTTTGTTTTACAATTTATTTTAATTAACACTATTCAATCTAAAATACTTAAAAACATAAAGTACTATCGCGAGTGTTAGCTTTGTTCGTGTGCGTTCCGCTCGAAGTCACCACGAGGACTGCGACAAAACAGCGATGGCTCGGCCTGAAGTTGTGCGATGAGGCGGCTGACGAAGAGGAAGGGATGGATGAGCCAAGCGCCGCCAAGCGGCCGTCCGTGCTAACTATAGACCGGGCTGCGTTCCTTCTGCTACGGGTTAAGAGAGCGTTTAAGAAGAAACGACAGCAGAGGAAGGAAAAACAGTACGTAATTATTATTTTTTAAGCATATAGTTACAAGGGCATATTAATTTTATAGAGCAAAAGGACTTTTAAGTATTTGCAAACAATTTTTTTATTACGGTGTTATTCAACGGACAAGTAAACTCAAATTACTTCTTATTATTTTTCGTAAAAAGAATGAGAAATGTAATGAGAGCGCATAGCTTAAGATAATTTTTATTTAAAAACATATTTTGAAATTCTCGGAATCCTTAATACCAAAGAAAGTTCAATTTATTATACTTAACAGCTAATAAAACAGTTTAAAAAAACCTACTTAATCCCGAGAAAAAGCTCAATTAAGTTACGGTTATTTTGCATAAAATAAAAATGTTTTTATTTTGTTTGTACGATGTAATACCTCCCTACTTAAATTACATTTATTTAAGCTTGCTTGTTACCGTTTAATATATTTAAAGGTGGCTGGCTCTTGCTTCAATTTATTAGGCTTAGTTGCTAAGAATATACTCTTACAACGCTACAACAGACTTTCTACCGAAAAGTTTCGTCGAATTCTTAATCAACACAAGCTCTGTTACACGCCCACTATCAGAATGTGTCAGACTTATTTTGTATGACATTTCACTAACGGATTTTAAATAAATCTACACAATTAGAAATGAAGTGTTGAATATATAAGATCATCATATTGCGCCAATTTTTTTGTTGTATTTCTATCTCCCAGAACAAACATTATATGAAGAAAAATCGTATGGTAAAGTTAAAAAAAATATATATTTCAAATCCATATAAAAAGTGATGAAATCTTAATTTGTACAGAATTTTTGCGAAACCTAGCGGGCAGTTATTGTTTTAATTTCCTCTTTAACCCGTTAATAATACAACAGTCAGTACACATTATAAAGAATGTAGCATCAGCTGAAAATCGGGATAGGCTACATAATTTGTTTAAATTCATCTCGAGCTCGGCGGTGAAGGCACACATCGTGAGGAAACCTGCATGTGCCGGGAGAAATTCTGACACACATATATCCAACCCGCAGTGGAACAGCGTGGTGGATTAAGCTCTAAAACTTCTCCTTAATAGGAGAGGAGGCCATTGCCCAGCAGTGGGACATTTACAGGCTGTTACTTTACTTCACTTTACTACATAATTGAGTTCAAACAAAAGTTATTATGTAATTTAACTTATTCAGCTTTGTGGTGTCCTACGCACACGTTTGCTTCATGACATCGACAGACTAAAAATTATTTATTACGCTAATTCAGCTGATAATCTGATAAACTAGTGGTCGATATCATTCTATAGTCTGCGGAGGCGCTTAGTGATATAAATTTATGTAAATATAGACCTTGACATTTATCTCACGCACAAACTTTCCCTAATGTTCATTGTTGTGCCAAATTAACTTGTCTTGGGGTAAAATTCTGGAGGCGTAAGTACGAGTTTCTGTTCAGGATGATTAGAGACTAACAATTTATATTTTTATCATCTACTTTGAATAATTTTGGTAAATAGTAAATTACATTGTCCCGTTAAATTAAGTAATATTAATCTCTATGTTATTTCTTTTGTAATTTAAATAGTATTAGAGATTGAATTATAATGTTGACAAAATGTAAAACTTATAAACTAAAACACATAGATATTTATAGGCACTTTATTGTTGTAATTAGTTTTTCGATATAACGATCACCATATTGGATTCGCTTACAAAAATAACAACAATACTCTCATGGAAGAAAAATTTTCCGTCTCATAATTTAAAACTGATTCTGTAGTAATCGAGCTGCAATATTACATACTCATATTTATACATATACTGTTTCCTTGCTTTGCTGGTAGTCAGAAAGAAACTGGAGAATTATCTTATTAAAAGAAATAAGCTATTTGATTACATTTTATTGCAAGACTACACTGTATTTAATTTATTATTTATAGTAGACATAGTTTCATTTTCTGTAGTTACATGTTCAAGTTTTTCTTTAGGACCAAAGTCTTTCTTAGCCGACGTTACAAAAGGAGCAACGTACTGATAAGTCTTAAAATCATTTCTAATTTTCTTATCTCCTACTATTCGTATATTATCTTTTTTAACTATATTCCTCTTTTTGCTTGCATTGTTAACTTCTATCGGCAGTCCTTGATTCTTTGGAAATATCAAAATTTCAACATTCTTTGTTTTCGCTGGTGTCATAAATGAACTGGGTTTATGTTGCATACTATTTAACAAGTATGGTAGAAATGAGAAGGAATTTGGCTGATTTGATAGAATTTGACTTTGCTTCGGACCGAATTCTAAGAGAATATCTTCTTGTACATTTTCATGTGAATCGCAACAAAGGGTCGAGGAAGTGGGCTCTTTAAATGAAAACAAGTCGTTACCAGACAGGATTTTGTTGAGAAGGTCGGAAGGATGATTCTGTGAAGAATCTCTGATATATTTTAAACTAGAACATGGGCATGGTTCCATTATTACAGATTCAGCTTTCGGAGTAAAGAATGTATTTGGTTCGTGATTCGCAAAATCAGACCGTAGCGCTAAATCTAAAAAAGGATAAGTATCAATAATATGTAAACGTTATATGAACGCTATAGCTTATTTGAGAAATTACACAAAAAATACTAGCGAAGAAAAAATTATGGGGTATAATCGTTAACAAAAACATTTGTTTAAATTAGCTTACCTTGCGGACGCGCGTTGAAATAAAAAGCAATATCCATTTTTCCTAAATTGACCAGAGAATTAGTAACAATTGGCATCGTTCGTAATACTTTACCCACATCTCGAGCCCCAGCTGCACATAAACAAGCTAGGAGAGAAGTTATTACTCGAAACATGACCTAGAAAACATAAAGATAAAATTAATATTTTCTATCAAATAATACTCCAAAGAATAAAATATAATACCCCAAAGACTAAATCGCAGCTATCAGTGTTAACAATCAAGGCCAATTTAGCAAAACTTCTTAAAGGCTCAGTCAAATTAATTTTATTAAATCTTTCAATCTAATTGACTGTTCTAAAAAAACTTATAAAGATGAATAAAAGTTCTCTCCAGAAACCTCGGATTAAACAGAAACTTTTAATTCAGTGTTTGAAGTTAAAGTAAGTTCTGCTGAATTCGTTTGACACCAGCAATAAGAATAAAGATTCGATTGAAATTCCGTTCGAATCTAATTCAGAACATTTCGTAACACCAATTTGTTCGTTTATTGGATGCGTGTTTTATGGTCAGGCTTGTGTAATGCTGTTATTACCTACAAATCGGTATTTCCACTTTTATTTTCATGGCGGCAAAAGAATTTAGGTTTACGTTGGGAAAAATCGATAACTTATAAAATTTTATTAGTTCGTTGGAAAACATTCAAAATAAAAAAAAAACACATTTGTGCCATAAATATATTTATTAAAATGCTTCAACAAACACACAGGCACCCCCTTTTAATTATTATCTTGCACTTTAAGAAATACGTACATTTAAAATTTCAAAATCCTTTATTTGCATAGAAAGCCAAAGATCTAAAGGTTAACATATTACTAAAATACGTGTTAAACATTATAATGATAATGCTATTATGAATCATATTACTGTTTTAACTGATGTTGTCATATCATAATCATACAAATGGTCTCTTGCGGTTTTACTTACATTTACTGATCGGCTTCTATGAGTTTTAGCGTGATGTTATAATATAATCTTTTTTAGTGAATGAGTAATCGCATACAAATAATTTTTTAATCCGATCGTGAAGAACCTGAGATTAACGGTTTAAAACTTCTTAATAAACTATAACTAATCTATACTAATATTGTAAAGCTGAAGAGTTTGTTTGTTTGTTAGAAACTCATCTCAGGATCTACTGGTTTAAATTGAAAAAATATCTTTGTTGTAGATATTTTCTTTATAGAGAAATGCTATAGACTAAATTACATCACGCTACAAATCATAGGAGCTAAGCAGTAGCGATAAACGCGAGTGAAATCGCAATGGACAGCTAGTGTATAGATATTAATATTCATTAATATAGTATAACAAATTATTGCCTTGCGCATCCGATCATTCAACTCGGCACGTCTGCTTGTAATAAAACAGTGCACTTAAACCCAATGCCTCTTAACAATGGTGCATACTATCGAAAAACATAAAACGAATATCTAATAACAATAATTTAATATCATATCTACTCCTACATTGTGTGAATAATTTAAAGATTTTAATCTTAAATATGGCATTTATTCTAAGGACCAACAATTCAACATCATTATCGTATAACAAGACAAGATATTGTGAATGGAGAAGCGATGTGAAAGTTACCTTGAATGTTGAAAATAGACCTTATCAATGAATATATTCACATAAATAATTCATATTCCATATAATCATTAAAGAAAGCGATCGATCGTTTATTATAATTTTATTGGACATCTGTAATACTCTGAAGAGACCGTACTTAAACGTTTCAGTTTTATGACGAACTGAAGTGTCCCTGCGAGGTTTATCCCTATTTTCAGCCAAATGCGTTCAGAGTTACTCGTGTTGCATGGACGATAAAATTCATTTAAATTGTATTTATTTATAAACGTCGATTTCAGTAACGGCTCGTAAAATACCTATATTGCCTTCGGTTGGAAACAGCAAAACGCACGTATGGCCATCACGTATTTACCATTCGCTATTCTGGTATGTCATTAATTCGGATTGACTTTAATTTAAAATTTATTATTTCACTAATAGCTTTTATATAATTGACGTTTTGATTTATTTATTGTGGATTTACATAAACTTGAATAACTTAATGCTTTATGTTTGATTGATTTTGTTTAAAGTTTAGTAATTTTTCTGTTTTATGTTATGTTGCTTTTTTTAGTTCACTGGCATTTTGAATCTTTTCAAAACACAATGGTTTCATTCATTCAAATTAAGTTGAATTTTTATAACCTCCAATATTAATAGAATTGCTCAATACATTCGAAAATTCGAGAAAAATCGTCAATTTGGTTTCTTTTAATTTCCTTAACAGCCGTTTAGCATAATTAAAGCAACCCCACGAAGTTTTCAAGTGCCAATGTCTACTGTAAATTCGTTTAAAATGTAAATCTGGCGGAATTTGCTAAACGTCTTACAATGTTGAGAATACAAATGATGTCAAGTGACTAGATTTATTTGAACACCCTTCTCCAGTCGAATTCGGGTGTATTGACTTTTATTCTCTAAGTAATCTCTCAGGTATCTTTGAATTATCGTAACAGACCGACTAAAATAATTTTTATTTAAATAAATTATATGATGATGAACCATAATTTCTTAAGCAAATTTTAATAAGTTATTATTTTTATCTAGATCTTTTCAAATTATATAGTTGGAGGGAACAGAGTATTAAATTTAACTAGCACAGCCGTAACACCAGCAAAGGCAATTTTGGATCTAAAACGAAGGAACGATTTAGTTGACGAAGCGTTTTTAGAACAAAAGGACATTCTACTAGATATGGTAACAGTTCTGGAAAAAAAATATTTCGAAAATGGAATTGTTATTATTTACAAAAAGTTAATATGTAAATAATTTTAGGCTTTTTTTTTAATGTTTAACTGATTTTTACAAGAACTTATAAGAATTTAGGTTAGGTGAACTTTAATGGAAATATTATAAAGGTATTATGTGATTCACAGTTAGAAGCTAAGTTAAAAGAAGTAAGAGATAAAAAGAAGAAAAAATCTGAGCAAGTTGAACGTAAAGAGGGAGACACAAAATGTGAATTAGTACCAAATAATGTAGATCTAAATTTAAAAGGAAATGGAATAATAGGTGTTGGTGAATCTCAACTAAAATTAAAATTCGAAGAATCTGGTAATGTATCTTCCAATTAATAAATTTTCAATCATTTTTGAAAAGTCATACGATTGTTTAATATTTTAGGTAATAGCACGTTGAATTTAAATGCAACTGGCATTTCTAATGTTGGAAAAACACATCTTAATTTGGGGATCGGTGATGGAACTATTTATATACCTGGACTAAATAATTTGCTCATCGGTATGTGATCTAATATAATGTGACCTACTATTATTATTGAGCCTATTAATGCTTATAAATATTAATGCTTATAAAATAATATATTGAAAAAATATTGCTTATTAAAAAAAACTTTTTTAGGATCGTCAGTTCTTAAAAATCCTTGTGACAAACAAAGAAAAATTGATAAAGAAAATGAAAGTAAAGATAAAAATGAATTTAATTTAAATGAAGAACCACAATTCAGAAGGAGCATAGAGTTTAACAATTCACTTGTATCTGAGAAAGTTGATGATATTTTGAGTACTGAAACTGCTCCTAACGACCATAATAGTAATGTTACTGAAGAAAATATAACACTTGGCTCACTGATTCCAGATTATCAAGACACTAGGCCTGTAGATGAGTAAAATAAGATTGCAATATATAAAGTTTTAGAAACAATAGTAATGAAAACATATAGTAATTGAAAATATAATGAAGTTATTCTTTTATCATAATATTCGTATTCATATCTCATAAATACATAAATTCTAAATTAGGTATATTGTATGTGTTTTTTTCGATACCTTAATATTAGATATAGCTAAAATTTGTTTGTAAGTTCGAATGTCCCCTACATTCTAATTCTGAAACTGTACTGGGTCTGTCCGATTTGAATTTTATTTTGCGTTGGATAACCCTATAAGTTTTGCGTTGGTTTATTAAAGATACTAAAAAATTCTTATGAAGTTATACTTCATCACATTTCCAACTTGTTCAGACTTCGTACTGTTAACTGGACGCTGATAAGCAATACTGTGTCAAGCCACACGGACTTCGTTTTGAGAAAATGGCGACTAAAGATGTCAAACCTATTCTCAATAAATTTGTTTGATAACGTATATATTCATCTTTTCTTTTTTATTTTAATAAAATGTATATTGAATCAAAAGCAGATAGATTTATTTAATATCTTATCTAATAATAAGTTTTTAAATATTTGAGATTATTTTAGAAATTGCAAAATATGGAACGCACCTGAAATTCGAAACATTGAGTTAAGATACTTTTTTCCATACTTATTTGGTTTAGATGCCTTGAATTTTTTTTGAATAATGTTAAATAGGTGACGTAGTATCAAAATACATCAATATCTCAAAATTTGACTTTTTGTGGGTTGACACATTATTGCTTATCAGATTCCAACTGTTAACCCGCATTAAAATTTTTAATAAATTTATAGTCAAAATTTTATACGTCGATAGAGATAGTGTTAGACATAATCCCGTCCTTAATTGAAGTGATCCAATTAATTAAACCATTGCAAATGTTAGAACTAAGAAACTCAAAAATTGGACGAATAAGCAATACTATGTCAAGCCACACAGTGTTCATTTTGAGAAAATGGCGTCTAGAGATGTAAAACCTATTCCTAATATGTTTAAAAATATGTTGAAAGAAGTATAGATCCTTTTTTTCTTTTTTATATTTTGATAAAAGGTATACTGATTTAAAAGCAGATTAGTATAATAAAAATATTTATCTAATAATATTATTTTGAAATATATGGGATTATTGTATAAATTGAAAATATGGGACACACTTGAAATTCGAAAAATAAATTAAAAAACTTTTTTTCGTGCTTATTTAGTTTACATGACTTGAAATTCTTAAGAATAATATTAAAACTATTATCAGAACACATTAATATCTCCGAATTTGACTTTTAATGGGTTGACACATTATTGCTTATCAGCATTAAATTAATTCACTTCATAATACTGTACGTAATTAATATTTATATTTAAAACCACTACGATCATATTTTTGGCAAAACTTTGATAATACAAACGATGATGACGATTAAATTACTACATATGACATAACATAATGACAGGGTTAAATTATTGTGATAAGATTTTTAGTACTTACCGCTTCATCCGACTCATCTTTTTCCGTTAGTCTTGGTGACACATCAGGCCCTTTGTAAACCTTTGTTCACGCCTCTCCAGTATTCTCCGACATACTTTGCACGTATGCAAAGATTTCAACGGGTTAGTATCATGACAGCGCTGGCAAACCAGTAACAACTAAATATTTATATTGAGCTGTAACTTAATGAATGTTTGCCTAATTATCTGGCTCGATTGAGACAGTACCACACACTGACAGGAAATCAGCATAAAAAAGCTAATACAACGTTTTTTACGGTGACAGAGAGAGAGCCAGAAGACTAACCCCTTCTCCGTTCCCTTCTCTACTTTCTATTACCCTTTAGCCTTTTTCCTCTTAAAACTGGTAACGCATTTGTGACTCCTCTGATGCTGCATGTGTATAGATAGCGACAATCACTTATCATAATATTAACACCTGCATGTTTGCTAGCTATTGTTATAAAAATGTAAAGTCTTAATAAAATTCTACAATTTCGACGAGCATTTCTTTATTTTCGGGACCTTTAACACTAAAGGAAGTCGTTTATTACGTGACCTAAGTGGGAGAGATAAACGAGGTTCTTACATTAAAAAAAATCGTAATATTTTCTTTTAAAGAAAAATTTTTTACTCATGAAATCCCGACGGACCGTAGCTATTTCGAGACACGTCTTTTGTGTCTTACTTTTTCTCTCCATTGTTATCAGACCCGATTGTGTACTTGTAAAATAACAAGTATGTATTGTTTGTTATAATTCTTAGAGTAATATATATATTTTTATTTCCAATCAGAATAATGTGTTATTAAGCCAGAATTACATGTACATTTATCGTCGCGAAAGTGATTATTTTAGTATGTTTTTAGCGTCAAAATGTAATACCAGCCTTATCGTTCAAATGTGTGCACTATCCAGTGTATTCACATATTTTAATTGATAAACACATTCAACGATTAAAAATCACTAAGAAACTTACTATAAAATAAAACCATTAAAACAAAATCATAAAAAAAATATTTCTTAATATACTACGTTTAATAAAGTATAACAACATTATCCAATATTTTCCTTTATATAATTTTCATGTAATATTTCTTTAATGAAATTAATTTATCCATAAGCTTGTTCATCACAGATGGCGCCAAATATTTTTTATATTAAAATGTAAACGTTCATTTCATGATAGTAAAATAAATTTGCTATTTCTGTTCGAATTATGAGTTTTTCGAAAAAGCTTTTTAGCCGATTAAAAACCATCCTTGTTAGCATAAACGTTGTTTGAATAATTATGTAAAATACATAAAAGCGAAATACAACACACTGATTAATCACAAAATCTGAGAAACTATAACACCTACAAATTTAAAATTTGGTTTTTATAAGGTGTGGATATCTGCTAAGAACGGATTTTACGAAATTCCACACCTAAGGAGGTGTAACGGGGAACGGAGGATGGAAGTTTGTATGTAAGTCCTATGTTTTAAAAGTAAGAGAACTGAAGTTTAAAAAGTATTCTATATAGATAGTGTTTTATAATGTATCTTTAGAAATCAACGCCATTTTGTTGTAATGTGATATCATAATAAACTACATTGCACACGTGTGAAGCCAGGGCGGATCGGTAATTGTATATGTCGCAAGCAACTAACTTAATAAGCCGTTCAATTAAAATATACAGTCATACCGTCTATAAGTGTATTTAATAAAATGGCTGGTTGAAGTTTAGGCCATTCATAAATTACGAGTTCTCTGAAAAACATCCAGACCTAGGAACAGATATATAAATACAAATACCTGCCTTGACGATCGAATTCGGAACCATCGGCGTTAAATACATTCAGAATTACTCCACTAAAGCGGTCATCAGGGGTTAATTATATGAAAATCAATAATGATATACAAATAATAATTTCATAGCGATAGTTTATCAAAATTAGACCCCAGTTCGTCATAGCTACTACAATAACAACAAAACTCTTATGTGATACTGCCTATACCTTTAACCAGAGACCTAATTGTGTAAAACTCTCGTTATCAAAACATACCACATTTTCAAAGTTAAAGAAGGCATTCTAGTACAATAATGGGGTACATCAAGTGTCGGTCGATTATTTCACACAAATAAATAAATAAACAAGCGCCTAGTACATGATAAAAAACGTATCATTTCTTCCTAAACATTTACTATACCATAATGTTAAAGTATTTGCATAAAACCCGACGACGATATGCTTTGTAAAACATTGCGAATCATTAGACTACGCTTCGTTAATACTAACGGCAGTAGTAGCTTGAAGGCGGAGCGACCACAGATCTATGAAAAGAGGGGGGATCAAACTGAAATTGTGAATGGTAAGGTTTGATGGTGATTCTGTTTTAACCCGATTACGACAAAACCAAAGGAGGGTTATGATTTTGTTACGCTATGTAAGTATGTATGTTCATCTGTTCCTTTATAGCTCCTAAACTACTTAACAGAAGTAAAAAGAAGAGGTATCGTTAGATACGTCTTGATTGTCCGCCAGTTATAATAACTACCTAGATTAACACGTCATATGGGCTATAATCTAACATGTAAAATATTTAGGACACTTCTATATTCAAAACATTAAATTAAGACTCTTTTTTTTACGTACTTACTAGTTTATATAATTAAAAAAAAATTGAATTATGTTACGTACATGGTGCCTTACCGGAATACATTCATATCTCCGGATTCGATTTTTCGTGGGTTTACACATTATTGCTTTCGAGGATCCATTTTACAACATGCAAACATTTCATACTTTTGAAACTTATTATTAGATAAATTTTTTTATAAAACCAATCCGCTTTCAATTCAATATTTATTTCATCGAAATTGAGAAGAACAAATAGAAATATATTTCTTTAAACTTTAAACAGAACACCAATAATAATATCGACTTTCATTGTCTATTATCACAAAAGGTATTTGGTACGAGACCATACAGTCGGAACCCTTGAATTCTTCCTGGATTAATAACCACTTAAAGAGATCCGATATTGTTATAGCTTTAAGAATTCCTTCCGGACACATTCCATTAAATAAATTTGCATTTTAATGCGAAAAAGTGACACGTTAAATTGTGAGGAAGGTGGCAAAATTTGAAACGTATATACCACATTTGAATGCGTTCGGATTTAAAATTTCTGTTATGAAGTATAATTAAAGAAGTCGGTGGAGTAAACAGTGTCTTGGCCTGTCCCTTATCAGATGGAGCCAGAACGCTGTACAACCTTGTGATGCTCGGCTTAAAATGTGATAGATATGCCTATTTTAAGAGAATGTATAGAGTTATATAGTTCTTTTTTTGTGACAAATTCTTTAAATAAAGATAAAAAAAAAAACATTTGAATAAATGACACAAGCACATAAGTCTCGCCACTTCAAATGGGCCAAGTTGTTCACAATGCTCGCGACATCGAATTCGTCCACTAAGCACTACATTGGCTGAGTTCTATTTCTCACTTATTTTTATTGCTTTCTTTCTCACATTTGTGTTAAATTTATCACTAGGATTTTCTTGTTCGCTGCCGGACATTTAACTTTACAGTAAGTGGCCTTTTTGTGAGATATTGTGATGCATCTACAAATATCTTGTAATATTTTTAAACAATGTGAAATAAAAACTGTTCGATGGTACGAGCATTTTATGTATGAAGCTTTTAAATATTATTGAATTCATTAAAACTATAAAAATGCACCCTTTAAAATTTCTTCACCATCCGCTTTTGATGGAAACCTTTTAAAATATTTTAGTGAACCTTACCAGGCTAGATACTTAGTATTGTAACTGCGCTCCGCGGTTTTACCCGCGTTAATGTGACTAAAAAATATATTTATATAATGTCTTATATAATGACTTTCCCTATTTGTAATATCCGTTACACCATTTTTTTTACTTTTAATTTTGTTTTCGCATTACCCTCTTTTTATGTATTAATTATTGTAACATTAGCTATCTGTGAGTATAGATTCCGTCAAAAGCGGTCCAGCTGTTTCAGAGATTAGCAGGAACAAATAGACAGACAACAATTTATTTATTTTTAATAATAAATTCTTTCCTTCGTCCTTTCATGGTATTACGAGATTGACTCGAAGATGTTCTTATTTGGAAAAAGTCTGGCTTTGTACATGTTAAATATGTTTTTTTTTATATAAATTTGTTTTTATTGTATTATGTGTGTACAATAAAGTGCATAAAAAACTTTCATACGCATTTAGTTAAAATCTGTTAATTTGAATTTACAAACAGATACTTTAATTTTACTAAGGTTCTTCTATAGATTTACCATATTTCATTTTATTAGAAAATCCTATTTTTAATCTATACTAATATTATAAAGAGGTATAAATTTGTTTGAAGACATGTATATTCATCTTTTCTTTTCTATTTTGATAAAATGTATAATGAATCAAAAAAAATGGGTTTTTAAATATTTAAGATTATTTTATAAATTGCAAAATATAGAACGCACCTGAAATTCAAAGCATTGAGTTGAGAAACTTTTTTTCATACTTATTTAGTTTAGATGACTTGATTTTTTTTTATAATGTTAAATAGGTGACGTAGTATCAAAATACATCAATATCTCCAAATTTGACTTTTTGTGAGTTGACACATTGCCACATACATGTCATCAAAATGTGTCACTGTTTGCACATGAATAAATTGACTTACCAGTAAATGGTCCACCCGAGCTGTCACGTGCATAGACATGCTGCTTCCGCTATGCCATCATTGCCAAAGCCTAATCTCGTGCAAACTACTGCCCCTAGGTGCCATGGTTTTGTATAAGATAGACTTGTGTATCTTAAACTTAAAACAAAACAAATATTCTTGTATTAAGTAACAATTTGTATTGGCTCTTGTCCATCGATTGTATTTTTTTAATTTAAAAATAGCTGGCTAACGAGCGGGCAGGAGACTTGGTGTTAAGTAATCACCGCCGCCACTAGACTACAAACTAACTTAAAAGGGAATTGAGGATGAATAGGCAAAAGGAAATAAGAGCCAAGATGGCCTAGTGGTTAGAACACGTCGATCTCAACTGATGGTCGCAGTTTCAAACCTCAGCACCGCTGAGTTTTCAAGTGCTAAATTTGTGTTTAAATTCGCCTCGAACTCGGCGGCTTTGGAAATAAACCCTCTTTTGTTGAATTTGATGTCGTAATAACTAGTCCACCATTTTGGGTTTTCTGCCATGTTGGATTATGACGTCATCCACATAATCAAGCATTGTCATCCAAACTAAACGTGTATACAAAATTTCAGCTCAATCGATTAAAGTTATCTGCTTCATAATTAAGTTGCAAAATTCCACCCGAACAAACATGGACGCGAACGAAATTGTGTCTAAAAATGTCAAACTCTGTTCTTATATAATTCTTTAGAAGTAGTATGTTCATCTTTTCTATCCTATTTTGATAAAAGGTATAATGAATTGAATGCAGGTTTATATAATAAAACGTTTTATCTACTGATATGTAATAATAAATCTCACTTATATGAGATAATTGTATTTTACAAAAAATATAAACAATACTCGAAACAACTCTTCAATATTCGAAACATTGCTTTAAGAAACTTTTTTCTGTACTTATTTAGTTCGGATGACTTAAACTATTTTTGAATAATATTAAATACGTGGTGTATAATCAGAATACATCCATACCGATAAATTTGACATTTTGTGGGTTGACACATTATTGCTTATCAGCATATTTACAACAGTTACATACATACAACGCAAGTTAAATGTAAGCTTTTAAATAACTGTATTGCACCCGTGCGAAGTCGGAGCGATTGCTAGTAACGATATTCAATTATTTATTTCCTATAGTGCGGCAGCTGTTGCGGCGGCCGCAGCCGAGGCGTTCGTCGGCCGTCGTGGGCCGCCGCCATTACTGCGTTCGCGCACGTTGCCCGCCATCATTGCGCCCGGGTTTTCAATACTACACGCTCAGATCGACCCGCAACGGACTACTGGTAAGTTTTTTTTCTTTATTTAAGGAGCTTGTTCCTTTTGGACCACAACGCTCTGTAATGTACGCAACATGTGGGTAGTTACGAAATTTAACATCTGGTATTAAAACCTAAACTTAATACGGAGAGAATAACAATAAAGCCTCGACCTCATCTGACAAAGGGTGGGCCAAAGCGACCTTACAGCCCCCAATTTCTTTGAACATGGGAAATGGACAAAAATCTCTCGTCTTTCAGCTTCATTACGAGTGCATTCCAGTAAAACGTGTTTGACGTCTTCAAGTTTTACACAATCAGGGTAATTAGGGGATGAAACTTTTCCCATTAGGAGGACTACTGTTAAGTTATTAACCTATTTTTATGTTTAGATATTAATGCGTTAGGCCAAAACGATATTTTTAGATATACGTCAGGGTAGTATAACTTGGAGTACCACATACCCGACTGTATTCTTGGGCGGGATGAATAAACGAATTCCTCAGCAAGAAAAAAAAAACAAAGGGTACTGTAACTTCCGTAGGTAAGAAAAAGACTAAATCAAGTACGTTAAAGTGGAATGGTGACTTTTTTCTAGAAAAATACAAAAAAGTAACCGCAAAATTGACAATTGTAATTTAATTAAAAATTTACCTTCATGTGCTAACGTATCAATGTTGTAGTTTTGCAAACTTGCTCGAATATATTTTTTATGTCTGTGGCTACCACTGTTAAGTTGACATAATCTGTAAACGTTTAATAAAGAAGTTGAGCGCGTTGGCCATACATAGGTTTTATATATTTTATCTAAGAACTCATATCTGAATTTTGTAGGATATAATACCTAATCCTTGATATACGTAGTACGCAGATTTTCTTGACGCGACGTCGTAACGTGTGTAACGACCTGTGACATGGGACGTGTATAATTGGATGCTGATAAGCAATAATGTGTCAACCCACAAAAAGTGAAATTCGGAGATATTGATGTATTATGATACTGTATTACCTATTTAACATTATTCAATAATAAATATAGTCATATAATCTAAAATAGCATGGAAAAAACTAATTGTTTCGAATTTCAAGGTCGTTCTAAATTTGGTTCTTTATATAATTATCTCATATATTTAATAAACTTTTTATTAGATAGTACATTAAGCATACCAGCCTGATTTTAATTCATTATACGTTTTATCAAAAAAGGAAAAAAAATATGGTTAAAAACTTATTCAAACAAACTTTTTAAGAAAAGGTTAGACATTTTTAGACGCCATTTTCTCAAAATGAAGTTCGTGTGGCTTAACACTGTATTGCTTATCAGCATCCAATTGTATATTTTAACTGTAAGTTAGTAAGGATCTAACTATATTTTTATGAGATGCACTTATCTTTACATTTTTATAGACCTATACATATGTATAATATATTTAAATTTCCGTTATTAAAATGATTTAACTATACTAACCCTATGTACTGCATTCCATTTAATTTAAACAGAGATTGGGATAGTAAAAAAATTTCTAATACTTAAGATTATTTTATATTGCAAAATATGGAACATAATTAAATATTCGACACAATGAATAAATCAAGAAACTTTTTTTCGTATTTATTTAGTTTAGATGACTTAATTTTTTTTTAATTATGTTAATTATGAGACGCATTTTCAGAATACATAAATATCTCAGAATGTAACTTTTTGCGGGTTGACACATTATTGCTTATCAGCATCAAAATTTAATTAAATATAAGTGCGTTGTATTTATACATATACGACAATGTTATAAAGTTTTGTCAACTGAAACAGATTTAATCATCCTCTGGCGTGTTTAGAGACATTTCATTCGACACATTCAGGCGACGAGTTTCGAGTAATAATGTATGCGAGTATAAATCCGTATACTATTCCGTTATCTTTTTCTTTTTAGTCTATTAATGTAAAAATATTTCATCAATATCTTTACAACGTAGAAAAATTATTTGATACTCTTAAAGTTTCTTTGTTGTTACTTTCGATGTACTTAGTTTCTATGTAAATATATAATTATATTAATGAAATTGAAAATTAAAAAAAAAACGAAATTCTTCTCATTAAGACTATTTCAAGGAGACCCAACACAATACTTCTGTTATAAGTTGGCGAGAAGTTGTATAACCTGCTGATTTCAGATGATGCAGCGTCAGATCAAAGTAATGCAACTATATTATTTCAATATCACAGTGAAGTAAATTTTGAGTCAATTAGATAAAACTAGTGAGATCCAAAAGAACTTGAAAGAAACTGATAGATAACCTTTAAATGTCTGATCTTCATAAATTATAGGTAAGAACCTTTTCGATTACATCAACTTTCAATCAAAGAAAAACGTATGAAAATCGATCCATTCGTTAGAGAGTTACAATGTCACTGATACACTTAAAGGCGAAAGATCACCTTTTTCGTGATTAGCCATGATTTATACCTTGTGGGGAACAAGATAGTACTTCAAAATTAATTGCGTAATTACTTTTCACTTTAGTATTAGAAATCAATCGTAATTAACAAAAACATCACACGAAACAAAAGCAATTCGTATAATTCGCGGTACGCGCACGATGATTACAAGTTGAACGCCGCCAGTATGGCCGCGTTGACCATCGACACGACGCTCCGTTAGATGTTGACAGTTACGAGTCGTTGTCAAATCTAGTTCTGACGCAATACCACAATTGGCGCTAAGATTGCGCCGTCACATCGTTTTTAAGTCGATTAAAATATTATGTTTAATATTTGTTAATATCGTATGCGCTGTTATACCGTTCATCTTATTGCGATCAAAAGCCGAAAGGATATATAAGCGAGCGAAGTCGCTAGCAAGTAGGATGTACAAAACTAGTTGGTCCTTGCGATTTTACTCGCATTTATGGTTATGTCTTCGCGTCTATTATCTTGATCTTGATAAAATATAGCCTGTAATCGTACTCAATAAACGAGCTATCTAATGCAAAAATAATTTTTGTAGTTCCACAGAAAACTTTCTACATAAAAACTTACAAACATACAAACTTAGAAACAAATTTTACTTCTTTATAATATTAGTAAAGGTATTGGCGTTCTTATACGTATTGTCGTCTATGTTTTGATTGGCGAATTTTATTTTTCCTCTGGAAAAAGGCAATTGTTAGTACTTTTTATAGAATTGTTTACTTGTGCCTATAAAAAGATTTATGATGAGAGTAAAAAAAGTAAATTGCGTACCTCTTTACCTAAATAAACATATTTATCTTTTATATTGTCTGTGACACCCTCATAAGATTTTGTGTTTCTTTTGTGTTAAATACGCTAAGATTTTCTGTTGCTCTTCCTCCTCCTCGCCATTTATATTCCCTAATGTCACAAATGTTGGACCTTAAACATATATACAAAACAAAACGCAGTCATGGACACTGCTTGCTGCTTGTTGAGTGAAAACTCAAAACTTTACATAAAACTCCTTAATCCTTTATGTTTAGGGCCCCTTAATATATTCAAAATCGTACGCGCTTCTAGTATGGCGGTAAGGTTGCCAACTTTTAATTGCGAAGAAATAGAAACTGATTTTAAAGGAGGTAAATAAAGGGTACGAACTTACAAAAAAGAGTATATTTTTTTTATATTTTTAAAAAGTATTTAAGCTCATTCTATTAGTTTTTTAGTTTATAGAGTACGCCTACATGATATAGATTACAATAATCAATTTTAGAGTACGATTAGCAAGCCCACGTGACGGTGAGGTGAATCTCACTCTAATAATCGCTCAACTTAGTTTTCGCTTCAAAAATAATTTCGTAAAGAGTAATATGGAATGAAAAACGCTCTTTTCTCTTCATCACGAGATTTATTACGAGGAAAGAATATTTTAATGAGTGTAAAAGATAAAACTCCGACACGCGAGCAAAATTACATGTTTTTAATATATGAACGTGAATACTTTGAGCTTAACTTATTCCAATTATCTGAGTAAGTTGGATACATATCCAGTAATAGCGTTCTAAGGAATTTTCTCATTTACAAACTCAATATAAAATATTTAAAATAAAATTGAAAAGAAGTTAAGCTTATGGAATATTCTGGAACTACTGATGTACTGATACTGGATTTTTATAGTTATACCTATGACAGTATGAAATTGCAATATGTTTTCAAGTGGTCTCCTTGGTGTTCCAGACGGTTTTACCCCATTTCAATATTAATAGGAAGGTTATTACGGTGAGCTAAAGCTATCGCACTGCAATACATTTCGACATTCACAAAAAACAGAAATTAGTTGTCAATATCGCGTTGCGGTAGTGATAGGACACGCAGAATTGCCCTGCAGGATGAGAATTGTACAACAGAACATTCCCTATAGTATCACTCCAGCGCTATTTAGTCGTAGACGATAATTACACTTATAAGTTTTGCTTTGTTTTGTTTATACGATTACGAATTACGAAGCTTACATCTTATAGAACTTACATACAGTGGCTTATTTATTAAAACATATAGCTTACTTAAGGTTATACGACATAATGTATATTATAACATTGTGCCAGTAGTTCGTTTGCAATAGTAACAAATTGAAGCAACGTTTATGTCCTAATGGTTCTATCATTTGTATTAAATCGGCTTGAATCATGCCCTAGCGTGTTTTAAAGCCGTTTCGCTTGGTGCAATTCAGGCGGTGAATTCAGAGAGCACGCGATGTAAGGGTGTTTCTAGATATTATGTTAAACTCTGTCAAACTAAGTAGCAATTATATTAATATCTCAACTGATTATTAGATATTCGTCTACAAAAATAAAATAAAAAATCAATCATTTGTCTAATTAATCCATTTAAAAAGTTGGTAAATCATAATTAGCTTATTGGAGATAAACATATTTTATATTATGTAGTAATCGATATTATGTAAACCTAATACCTATATATTATAAAGCTGAAGAGTTTGTCTGTTTGAACGCGCTAAACTTAGATACTACTGGTTCGAATGGAATTTTTTGTGTTAGATACTTTATTTATTGAGGAAAGCTATAAGCTGTATTACATCGAGCTACGACTCATAGGAGCGAATCAGTAACCATAAACGCGAGAGACCACAATGGTTAGCTAATATTTTATATATGTATATGATAATTACTTTAGAAATGAGTGGAGCAAATTTTAATTGAATATTATATTAAAATAAAGTACCTAGCATTCTCAAATAAAGTTAGAGTTCGCGTAGACTACAGCGAATAATTTAGTTCGATTTTTAATTCGAATGAAGTATCGGCCGGTACGCCCTTGTACGAGTGCACTTGCGTACATTTTCACATTGATTCGTGTGCTTGTAATTAGTGAATGTTCATATTCGTAGAATTCGAGTGTAGTACTAAAATTCATCATTTTATTCAGAATCGTTGAGTTGTTGCTTTTGAAGGTTTCTTTAGCACTCACTTTAGATGAATATTAATTTGTTCTATGTATTATCTATTTTAAAGTCGTGTGCTTGGGATAATAATATTATAGACACAAGTGCGCGTCTGTTGGACACTCTACCAGCGTAAGTAGAATCCATTAAGATTTTTGATTTCTTTTTGAATAAAAAAAAATTGTAATTGAACCTTTGTATCTTGTAGGCTCGTACAGTATAGGCATTATTTATGAAAGAGAATTTAAAAAATCAGTCTTTACTTTGAAATATTGATTCTGGTAACGCAGGTAAAATATCCAACAGATATCCAGTTGACTATACAATACGTATTCGAAATAATGACTGGGGATCTAGAACTTGCCTTAACCCTCGGACACTATGACCTCGGACTAAATGCTTTGTCAATTAAGTGTACCCATCAACGCATATTGTAGTAAATAATATTATATGGTGAATATATTATGTATAAAGCGTCTGTAGTGTTATCTATAGTGAAATCTCTACTATACAAATATAAATTTTATACTAAACGTTAAATATTAATGAACAATATTTACTAATTAGCATTATTTAAAATGTAAAACATACCTTCGAGTAATTACGTAGCATATCTTTATCTCAGACGTGGAAATTGCTTTATTCTAAAAACAAGTAAAAATTAAACTCAATTTCAAATGTTACCTTTATACTATCTTTGTGTAAATGTTTTACATCAAATAGCTACCTTAGTTTTAAAGTTAAGCAAATTCGCCTAGTATAATTAAGATTACACAGAAGATAAATTCATTCGTATGCATGAAAATTAAATTATTGTAAACTTTACTGCCTCCTACCCTGGGAATAGACTTAATAAAATAATAAGTACCTATAATCTATATTCGGCGCCTTGGGCAAGTGAACCAACTTTTAACCAACTTCCAATAAGGAAAAGGCTCTCAATTCGTTGAGAACTTTCTTATATATATTGACTGATTATTCGATAACTTAATAAGTTGTAATATTATTGTTTAAAATTATATATGATTTTTATAAATTAGATTGAAACAGATAGTTATTAAAATTAAATAAAGTAGTAATGTTAAGTTGACCCGTCCGGCGTCCCGTAAGCCTCAGAGCCCTAGGTTGCCCTAGTTGCACCCTTGATCCGGCTATGATCATATTAATACGATTTGGTATCAGCCGATAAATAAGTCTAGTGGGATTACTTTCGAACTAAAGTGTCGCTAATGGCCATTCAGATTTTTATCAGAATGGCGTTCTTCGTCGCACAATCGTTAATTATCTATTCGACTTTCATGAGCCGAGATGGTTTAGTGGTTAGAAGACGTCGATCACATCCGATGATCGCAGGTTCAAGCCCCGCTGAGTTTTCAAGTGCTAAATTTGTGTTTAAATTCATCTCGAGCTCGGCAGAGAAATTCTGGCACATGTATATCCAACCCGCAGCGGAGCAGCGTGGTAGATTAAGCTTTAAAACCTTCTCTTTGATAGGAGAGGAGGCCTTTGCCCGACAGTGGGACATTTACAGGCTTTTTACTTTTAGTTGGCTAGTTTTAGTTGACCTTATTAGTCAAAGGCTGACAAAATAATTGGCTTTTAGTCTGTAGACCATGATCTTATTAGATATAAGGCGCGAATTACACTTGTAAGTTTTAATACAGCAACAGTTACTAGATAAACTTAAATAAGTTTTGAGTTTTCATTAATAATTAAGTAACAGTGAGCTCTTTTAGGTGTAAGACGAGAATTACACTTATAAGTTCTGCTCTCAGGCTTTCTTAACGATTTACATAAGTTATTTCTCATTGCACCTGAAAGAATTTCTGTCAGTATCTTATTTTTGACATTCAGAGTATACGTAACCGCTTACAATGTATCTGTTAAATTGTATATGTTTGTATTGTCATAGGCAATGGGCAAATAATTAAATTCCTACTATTTTGCCTATTTTCAAAATTTATCTGATTTTTTAATTCATCCGCACCGAACAATGTAATTAGTGTCTTCTCCATCCTACGTGACATTGGCCAAATAATCTGTGCTCATATGACACAATAACCTAAGAATTGGATTGAACAACGTATCTATTACAACATTACAAAGTTATTTATATCCTTCTCGAGAGTAAAACACGTGTAATTCTTGCCTAAAAACTATCATAAGCAATTTAATCGCATCTAAATCTTATGTAAATTGGTAACAACTTATAAAATAAATTGTCGGCTATGAAGTGTAAGGTTTAAACACACAATCTTCATAATAGTTATAAACATTTCTAGTGCATATACTATTTTAGTTTGGGACTAAATTTAAGGTTAGCCTTGTAGAAATATTCTATGATTATCTTTGTACAGATAATCCTTTATTTTATGGATTTGTTTACCAGTAGCGTAATGGTCTAGACTTATTGAATTACCTTCTTTGACATGAATACCTTTATCTAAAATTGTTTACGAAATAAAATGTAGCAAACTTACAGAACATACATTTAAATATTCAGACTAGTAGTTCCTCGCGACTTCGGCCGCGTGTATTTTGAAATTTGATAGAACCTTTTCGGAAAACTAATAAAATACTACGTTTCGTATTTTATATTTGATAACTATCATCCAGAAGTATGTGTAGTAAGTTTTAAGTTAATACGACCACTGAATAAGATTATCTAAACGAACGTTTTAATCCCTTTTTACACTCTTAAGGGTGAAATGTTGAAAAACCCTTTCATAGTGTATCCATACAGTCAGAAATAATAAAAAATTATAAAAAGAACCAGTTAATCGTCGTGACTTGTTCTACGTAAAAACTTTCATCCTCTATTACATTTTACCTTTTTTCGTACCTTTATTACATTTGCCAAGGTCCAATCTGCTTTAACACAAAAATTCATCTAAATTGGCTCGACGGTAAAAGCGTAACTAAAAACGTAACTAACAGACAGTCAAATTTACTTTCCCATTTATAAAGCTTAAAAAAAAGGAAGTTCTTAATTAATAGAGTAAGTTTTTTTAATGTTTTTTATCTCATAACTCAATCAATCATTGACCAATTTTGAATTATTCATTTGAAAGCATATGTTTTCAAATTGGTCCCATAGATTTTTTTATCGAAATCTGATATATGTAAATATGTAATCCAAGAAAACGAAAACACGTATTTTGTTTTAGAAGTCGGTTGGTTTTTTTTTTATTAAGTCTTAATTTTATCTGTGTAGAAAGATTACCCCAGCAAAGTCGTTCGGGTCTCGTGTTCCGCAATGAAAATAAACTATTTCGCGCAGCGTTGAGCCGCTTACCGCGGACAGTTTAAGCCTTTAAGTAGTTTCGGATTCTCCATGCTCTTTTGAACTTTTTAAAATGTTCAGCTGTTCAAATTTTTACCAGTTTAATGTTTGATGAAACAATTTTTCTCGATTATATTTTAGTAATGTATTTCATAAACTACACTACGCTCTCTATCATCATCTACCTAGCATTTTTCCCGGTTATACCAGGGTCTGCTTTCTATTCTAGTCTCGATATTGACGAGTTACTGATTTTTACACAGAGCGACTGCCATTTACTCGTATACGGATTGGCTTGAGCGGGCAGCATCTTACTCTCACAGAAGATCGGCGTGTAGTAGCTAATATAGCGGCTTTTCGTATGGTGGAGGGAGACCCGGAATCCTAACATCCTTTACCTAATTCTTTACGTCTTATTCCCATTCATCCCACATTCCTTACTAAGCTGGACGCATATGTGACTCCTCTGGTGCTACGAATTCCCATGGACAGTGATCACTTAACATCAGGTGTCCCGGAAGGTGAGATCCACCGTTGTGGGCGCGATGGGCATGCCCTTAACTCCAACGGACATGTGACGTCAAAGGTACCTTAGAAAAATATCGTGCGTGAATGCCACCGAGTTTTTGTAATAATATAATTATATTTTCAACACTCAATTCTGAATGTATATTGTAATATATAGGTTGATTTTATAATACATAGGTATAGAGACGTATTTACGTATTGAGTTGTGCATATGAGCGAGTTCATACTCGGACTCGCACTTGGACGATTTTAGGATGGCTGTGCCCATCTTTATCATAACTTTTTTTGTATGCTGGATACGTCCCTTGTGTTCCAATTGCTGATTCGCCATTTATTTATATATTTTATTACTTATTTTTTTATTAATATATATTGTTGCTAAAAAACCAATAAATTACGAGTATGTCAAAATAATCATAAACGTTAAATTAACGCGTAACATTTAAATTATACAATTATTACAAACAGAGATACATTTAAATTCTTAACTCGACTTGTTTTGCTTAGTACTGAGCTCTTTGATTCATTAAATCACATTAATTTTCCTGAATTTCTCCTAAAACGACAAATTGTGTACAAAAGTACTTACATTAATTAAGATATTTGCCTTAATTTTTAATTATCTATACTAATATTATAAAGCTGAAGAATTTGTTTGTTTGTTTGAACGCGCTAATCTCAGGCACCACTGGTTCGAATTGAAAATTTATTTTTGTGTTGGATAGTCTATTTATTGAGGAAGGATAGGCTATATTACTATATACTGTAACGAAGCGTGTCGTGTCATGACGTGATGGCTGGTGTTTACATTATTATGTCGTGTTCTAATGCATCAGGACAATACTTTGAATCACAACAGCCACAGATGTACAACATGTCAATCGTTTAAAATGTTTTTCAATGAATTATCGGATTTCAGCACCCCCTGAAACCCCGACGTTAACCAGGATAGGTTCTTGTGCGACATATCAGAAGCCATCACGACATGACACGACAGATCAACGTAAACTTTGTCATACAAAATGTATGATATCGATTCTATTCTGATGCGCCACGACACGACACGTCAGTCAAATATAAATTTTAGTTTATTTTGGGGCTATTTTTTTTTTTTGACAAAACAAATAAAAAAGTCCAATTTTGTACAGATTTTTTGACCCCAAACAGCACCATATACTTTTATTGCTCTTAGCGCCATTCCTGTTCATATCTTTAACCAAAAAATATTTTTGTGGTTCTTGCCAAATACAAGGTCATAAATCCGGCTATATGTTTTGTTTATGTACTGACAGACACGTTGACGCAGTGGACACTGCCAGTGGCTGAAATGGTCATGGGTTCGATTTCCGCTCACGGCTAACGCCTGTAATAGCCTTACGGATGTTTGTCGTGGTTTTGGTGGACACGGGATCATAAGACCCTAAGGTAGTCGTTTAGTGTGATGCGTTTATTTCTATATAATTATTTTGTATAGCTACATACGTGTAAGGGACATGGCACATAATTTAAATCAACGTTCATTTAAGAAAAGGATGTTGTATCTTTAAGAAAGACTTTAGGGCTTTCGGCTCTCTTACTAACCGCACGAAATACCGCTATATTAGCTACCTTACGCCGATCATCTGTGAGAATGAGGTACTGCCCCAATCGAGCTAGCCTATATACGAGCTGTAATCTTTTACAGTTAAGCTACTTCAATAAATTGATTCATATATTAGACTTAAGTCAGTTGTAATTAATATGTTTAGGCGAGATAATATAATTATGTTCTATAGTATAACAATATTACCTTTAATATAGTTATCATACTGTCAATGTACACATAATATTATGTATTAATAACTTTAATATATAATTAATTATATCTATTTATCTTAGATTTTCGTCACTGTATATTGAAATAAAACTATTTTAAATGGATTTCAAACGCTTAGATTTTATTTAGTCTGGACGTTTGTAGAACTTTAAAACTAATAGAAAATCTAGGGGTTATCCATTAATCACATGAAGTTTAAAGGAGGGAAGGGGATCTGGGAAATAATCACCAAATATCACAAGGGGGATAGGGGGCGTCTCAAAATTGGTAAAAAACATCACGTGATTAATGGATAGCTCCCCGTGACCACGACCGTTGTAAAATATTCGGAACAAGATCATAAAAATATTTAATATAGTTTTATGTCAAAAATGATATATTTTTGATAGGATATTTTTCCGAATTCTTTGACCAGCAGTGGGCTATTCAAAAACTGTTACTGTGACTATTATATGCACTGATTGAGTTAAAAAACAAACTGAGAGGCTAATCTGGAAACATGTTATTTCAAACAAAAAAAAAATCGAAATCGTTTAAAAAATAACGGAGTTATGAAGTAACAAACATTTAAAAAAATATGTTACAAATTAAGAATCTCCTCCTTTTTTGAAGTCGGTAGAAAATATACAGTTACATCGTACGATGATAATCCTTTGTGCGTGAGTCCGACTCGCTCTTGACCTATTGAATAAAACATTCGAAATCGAGATAGTCGAAGCTGGAACTTGAAGCAGGTGAATATGAATTTTATAAAATATCGAATGTTGAGTTCACTTCAAACCTTTTCAATTAAAAGTAGCTTTCAAGAACAGCTCTCAGACCGTTGATATCTAGATCGCCAATCAATTTTATCTTCGACGATTGAAAATATAACTGTCATGAATTATGGAAATGGTGGTAAAAAAACTTAGTATTATTTGTGTTAGAAAAATATAATCCACTATTTAACTGCATCTTGAGTGCGTAGAGTCTAGCTGTAGTCCACTAGCGTAACTGGGGCAGTATTCTGTACACACGGACGTATATGAGGTGGGAGTATAGCCCCCCCCCCCCCCCCCGCCTTAGTATATGACTTCCTTATGCTTAGTACATTGGACTCACAAACCCCCTTCGGACTAAAAGCGAAAAAAAAGATGGAAGTTGATTGGTGAGTGAGAGAGCCGGAAGCCTATCACAGTCTTATGGATGGTGGTGATCACTTAACAACACATGACCTATCTGCACGGCTGTCGAGTATTATCAGATTTTTAACCGGTTTTTTCAAAAATCTACAGATCTGATTTGGATGGGTTTTCACTATTTAAATGCATATTTTTGTAGGTAAGTTTTAGTGTATAATTTATTAGGATCTGATAAATATCATCGAATATAAACAAAGAAACTCTTCAATTAACAGCAAATGACCCGCGATTGCTAAGTTCGTTTATCCGTAGAACAACAGTTCTTTTTAAAGTCGGTTATATTTTTTATGGAAACAGTTATTATAAGCAACACAATATTATCGTTTGATATTAACGTGGTGGATAGTTAACTTTTGTATTAAAGTCTTCTTATAAAACTTTTATGGACAAGAAAAGCCCTAATATGACAAACATTACTTTTACGATGTGCCAGACAGAGAGCTTAGTTTAATACTTACGTAAATCCCGTAAAAGATATATCCACATATAAAAAAGATAGAAAAATAAAAGAATTCTATATTTTTTTCATGAATATATAAGTCCTACGATTGTCCCCAAATGAACGTTCCGCAAGACCAAAAATATCTTACGTATTCAAAACTGCTGATGTCGGAGAGAATTCCTTTGTCTCAATTTACTTTGTAATTTAACTTTTCTGACATTGCGCTGAGATAAAGGATGATTTTCACTTTCTTTTACTATTTTCACACAATGTACTATGTCATGATTTGCGTTTCAATACGCATTATTAAATTGTACCAAATTTTGCAACAATATTTTAAAAAGCTAAATATTTTCAAGAAAATCATTTAATAAATCAAATAATTCAATTAAGATTCTGTTTCGATACTTATTAAGTTTTGATGACTTGACATTTTTTTGAATTTGAATTGTCGAAAACGTGACGCAAATATACGCAATCAAAAATACATCAATTCTTCCAAATGTGCCTTTTTGTGTGTTGACATATTATTGCTTATCAGCATCCATACACTGAATTGTACTAGAACGGAACTAGTATTTGCCCTCCCTTTCGCTCACTTCGCTTTCGCCAAGTTTGATTTTTTCATACAAATTGAACATCCATTTTTCTTCTACGTAGAATAACTATGTGCCTTTCCATTCAATCCGTTCCGTAGTTTAAAATGTACGTTGATATAAAATGTTTAATTTCTTCATGCAAACTTGAACCTCAGTTTGCCCCCTTTAGGGGCTGAACGATTAATAATTAGTTCTGAGTGAATGTCTATATTATAAGACTAGAATAACATTTGTAAGTTTTACTCTCGTAATTTATATAACATAACTTACTCTGTAACCTGGCTACAGTTACTTAAGTAGCCTTACGAAAGCAGTTTCTACCAAAAATAAAGGCTTTGATAGTCAATTATTCCAGCTGTTAAGCAATGACAAAGAAGTTATGTACATTTTTATGAAATTCTAAGAGTAAAACTTACAAAGGTACTCGTAATTCTCGCATAATAACTATCTCTGTTACTTTCAACCCAATAAGCTCAAGGTGAGATGTGCGGTGTAGTCAGTCAGTCAGCTAGTCTGTGACAATTTCCTTTAATAAAAATATAAACTTTAATTTCTATATTTGTAGCTAGGACTGCTGTTAATTACATAATTACCCTTATAAATGTTGGTTAACTTATACGCTCAGTCCTCTGAATGTGGCAAATTATATTTAGAAAATAGATTTTACTGGTGATTATTATTCATTGAACACCTTCATGGTTAACCTCGTATTACATTAAGTCAATTTATCGCCGCTACTATTGTGAAAACTTTTACCTATTTTACTATTAATAGGCGAACTTGTGAATGACACGCGATAGCTTTTGAACGACTGACTAACGCCTTAACATCTCCTTGCTGTATTTTATCATTTTAGTCAATAATTAAGACGTAAAAAAGCAACCAAATTCAAAAGCAAAATACGTGATTTAATGTAGGTATGTATATATTTTAAGCTTTCGCTATTTATATTATTCACATTTTATATAATGGGTCGTATCGATCTATACGCGATAACGATAACTAAAAGTTTTTTCCATCCGTCGTGATTGCATCCATCGTGGTCACGAACTAACAGCGGCGTGATCACGACGGATGTATTTCCTGCCCCCCAACACAAAGCCACGAGGTCTCAATGGGGCCGTTGAGTGTGATTCGTTTATGTATTGTTTATTTTCTTTAGGGTATTATTATAATTTATCGTTGTCTTAGATTTTCGCGATTATTTTTCATTGAAATAAAACTATTTTAAAAGATTTAAATCGCGTATATTAACTATTTTTATCATCCCGACGTTTCGAGCACTTTGCAGCGTTCGTGGTCACTTGTAGACTGACCACAAACGCTGCAAATACGCGATTTAAATCCATTTAAAATAGTTTTATTTCAATATTATTATAATTAGTGAATATAAAACATAGGTACTAACATAGGTTATATAAACTCACTCGGCTACTTTATGAGGCAATCAAGGTAAATGCTACAAAACACATTAAAACAGAAACAAGTAACCATAAGGTAGGTTTAATTGTCCAGAAAATATAATCGTCGTACACAAACTTAGCCTCGAAAAACTCTTTGGATCGACGCCAGCCATTTTGACTTGCAAATAGTGTGATATTTCTGCCTTAGTCAAGCTGTTGGATTTTTGTTTCACTTTTCAGTATATATCGCATTATTAAAACGACACGAAGCCTAATTGAATTCACTTTATTTATAGATATATTTTCTTTTTGAATGTAATGTTATTTATTTGAGTGTAAATAAGTAAATGTGGGCGTCGGTATTTAAGTACCTACTTTTTGTGGTTTTTTCACTTTTTGTGTTTATTTAAGTACCTACAAATTGTTCTATAGTGAAATCAAATGTATAAAATTATATATTTTTTTCAAACGTAAAATTGTAAAAAATATAAAAAAAATTATCGTTACTAATATTTGGACGCGGATATACAATACTGTGTCAAATAAAATATTTAAAAAGTATAATAAATTATAATCACATTTATATAATACAAAGACGTATCTAAAATAAGTTTTTTAAATATTTAAGAATTTTGTCTATTACAAAATATGGCATGCATTTCAAAATTCGAAACATTAAATTAAGAAACTTTCATCCGCGTTTATTTCGTTTAAATTACTTGAAAATTTTTTGAATAATAATTATGAATACATAAATACCTCCGATTTCAAATTTTTGCGTGTTGACACATTATGGCTTATTAGCAATTTAGTTATCCCAGGGTTGTTATTATTACATAGTATAAAGAAAGTCGCTTCCTTCTGTGTGTACACTTAGATTTTGTAATCTATGCAACGGATTTTCATATGATTTTTATCAATAAGCAGAGTAATTTAAAGGAAAGATTTATTTGTATAATACATACTTAATGTAGTAGACGAATGGCTAAAATTTCAAAGACTAGAAATGTTATATAGTAAAAAAAAGAAAATTTCAAAAATACAATTTCGTTTTAGTAAACTATTTGGAAGTGCATACTCGACGGAAAATCCTCGTTACGTCTGACAACGCGCTGTGTTCGGCAATGCGGCTACTATAATGGACTTGGAACCAGCTGCGATACAAAACGAATTCCCATCGGGTTTATCTATATAAATATGTCGTTAGTCGCGTGTTTATGTGCACGAAACTATTGTATTTGAATCTTTACTTCCTTAATATTATAGCAATGGCATTATTTAAGAAAACTTCGATTTTGTATTATATTTTGACAAATTTGAGGCACGTCGTGTGTAGGCCGTAGGTAACGAATAAATACGTGCATCTTCTTTAACTGAATAATAAGTAGAATGTAAATTTTTTTCTGTGAAATTGTATTTCGAATCCATTTCGATAAGCGCAAGAGATAGTAGTCATGTAACATCCAAATCAGATGTTTTAATATATTTTTATTTTAGTTATTAAGCAAAGGTTAATGGTATAAATCTATATTAACCCTTAAAAATTAAGGTGTATGTTTATAATAATAAATAAATAAATAAACGCACCACACTCAACGGCTCCCATTAAGGTCTTATGACCTTGTGTCAGGAGTCCGGAAACATACACAACACTAACACAAACAAATACAACACTAACACAAAAAAGACAAATATCCGTATGGCCAATACAGACATTTGCCGTGAGCGGGGATCGAACCCGAAAATCGACTGTTAGCGCTACAGTCAGTTGCAGTGACCACTGTGCCAATATGTGTGTCAGATTTTATTTAATATATCAGTTTATATTTTATATGTAATTACACATTGATTTTTTTTACCACTTTTCCATTCATCTACTGGTTGATCTGAATTTATATATATATTTTTTTAAACATGCCTTTAAAGCTTAAAAGCAAACATATTTATCGTATAGTTGACGTTATATTGTATCACGCAGACAAAGTCGCGTATATCAGCCAGTTATTTATCAAACTATATGGAATTCTGTAATGTCATCAACTAAATCATATCTGTTAATTGATTTAAGTAACACCACAAGTTTGAAGAATGACAACACGATCGATGACTAAATTCCCCACTAAGTATACATGTACATATATTCTATTATTCTTTACTGGTCTTGTTTAGAACACAAATATGGCGTAGTACTAAGAGTTAGAAAGGAGATATTATTGACGAAATAATTGAACTGAATATTTTTTTTATAATAAAAATATTATTCTAAAATTCGAGATATTCGTTACAAGTATTGTAGCAAATAAGTCAAGTAAAGAAAATTAGACTATACACCGTCAGTGAAGTTCTAACAATGAGTAAGTCAAAATAAACAGCTTTAAAGAAGAATCAAAACTGCACAACACAGACATCACTATGAATCAATAATAAATGAAATTTTAAGGACGGAAAAAAAGTGTCATTTACAACAATACATTATAGACTCAAAATGGTTCTATGAAAAATTATGCCAGACTTACGCGGTATTAGAACTTCATTGACGAAATTACAGGTTTACTTTAATGGATTTTCTTTCACACTTTATTTAGTCAAACAATAGTTACGGTATATAAATTAAATATAATTATTTAATTTCAACAAAGAAAATATGTATATAGTTTATTTTTCTTTACGTGTATTATTTGGTAACCATATTCGGAACGAAAATCACGATTTTTCGAACATTATTTTTCATTATAATTTTGTGTTACAAAAAATTATTTAATATAATCATTCGGTCTATAATTTCGCACCTCTAACTCTTATGCGTGGCAGAAGTACGCCATATAAGTCTGCTAAATAGGACAAGTTAAGAAAAATAGACTATACATGAGTCTGCATGAGACCGGTGTCTTTTCTTTAGAGTAATTTCGTCACGTGGCTAGCACGCAAACGGCGCGTGAAGATGTCAATGTCTCTTCGACAATAACGCTTTAATGGTTTCCTCAAATAAATATTACGCACTAGTCGTCTACGCGACTTCATCTTAAAATCGTCGTTAAAATATTCAGCCCCTATTTCAGTATATCTTTTTGTTACGTTTTCACGCCTCAATAAACCAATTGTAATAAATTTTAGTACAATTTAGATTGATGTTTGGAAATCGATTACACAATACGTAATTTCATTTACTCGAATTACTAACTTGGTGCAGTTTTTTTGATTTTAATATTAAATTATTGAATCGATTTTGTTGAAAATTCTATACTTATATACCAAAAAATAATTAACCAAATCGGTCTAGCCATTTTCGACATATTGGTAAACATACATAGAATAGGCTTTTCAAAATTCCCCGACGAATTGAGAAATGTTTTCTTTGTAGAAGTCGATTAAAAAAGTCATAAGGTATTTTTTATCGTAACAATATAACGTTAAAGTTCCTACAGGGATAAGGCCACAGGCACTATTCGTAGCCTATGTACTTATTAATTAGCTATTTAAATCAAGCAAATTGAAATCCACGCAATCAATATCGCAGCAAAAACTAATCTACTCTAATATCACCTTACATACAGACACATTTTAATGACATTGTTACAATATTTTACATATTTCCAACCTTAATCTCGTTTCTTAAGGTAAATCCGAATTCATTACAGACTTTATCAAAGTTAAATTTACCATAACTTAACAAAGGATCGGTTCAATGGTGCAGATTTCATTTTATCCCTTTAAAATATTAATTCGCCTTTCATCTGTTCGTTACGTGATTATAATCCTATTCTGATTTATAATTAACTAGCTCACTTTTCACTCGCGCTTATGTTTACTGCTTCTTTCCTATGAGTCGTAATATAATAGCCTATACCCATTCTCAATAAACGGGCTACCCAACGTATTTTTTTTTGAATACCCTACAAACAAACTTACGAACATACAAACAAATTTTACCTTTTATAATATTAGTCTAGGTTCAGCGATTGGATCTGGTCTTTAGATGCACGTTCATTCTGGCATTTATTCTATGAATATGAACACAAACTGATATCAGATTGATAGGTTGAAGGAGATTTTTTTTTTTATTTCTATTTAGGGACTTTTATACTTTAGTATACATCAGCCCCATCGTATCCTATCCATGTCATGACTACGTTGTTATTGATGGTTGAAGGAGATTGTTAAAATATTCTAAAATCCGTAAGCTTGGGACGCAAAACACGATTATTCTAATGACATTCTAACTCAGATATCGATTATTGGCTGATGAATATATAATAACTCTTATAAAACCTTACGCCTTCGTAGTCGTTAGTGTGTATTGCCCTTAATGCTTCTGTTAAAGTACGTACCCTCTGGGAACCCTTTCATTTTCCCGGAAAAAAGGTTAATTTAGTTAAATTTCCAAAAGAAAGTGAAGTGTTGACCGTTGCTAAAGTTATTTTGATTAGTTTAAGCTTGAAGATTGAAATCCATATTTATATTATAAATAAGAAAGTAACTCACTAATTTTGATGATTATAGAATACCGACAGGTTTGGCCTTGCTTATTACGTTTTCATACCTAAACTGTCGCATCAATTTTAATAAATTATAGATAGATCAGATTTTGTATTAATTTTCGTTAGAATAAAAAAAGTAAGGAATTGTGGCAGAAAATTTCTACGCAGAATCAAGTCGTCTAGACACGATATACGTATATTGATGTTGATAAGCAATAATGTGTCAACCCACAAAAAGACAAATTTCGAAATATTTATGTATTCTAATAAATAAATAAATAATATACGCATTACACACAACGGCTCCCATTAAGATCTCATGGTCTTGTGTCAGGAGTCCGGAACACACAACACTAACACAGACACCCAGACCACGACAAACATCCATATGGCCAATACAGAGGTTTGCCGTGAGCGGGGATCGAACCCGCGACCGTTAGCGCTTCAGTCAGTTGCAGTGACCACTGCGCCAACGTGTCTGTAAAATTCTAATAATTCATTACGTACTTATTATTTATATAAAATAAAAGTACTTATTATAACGCGTAAAGTATTTATTATAGTTGGATATTAAGGAAGGTGAGTGGGGGAGCTTCCGTTACATCTTGTTCCCTTTTCTTTCTTGCCGGAAACGTATTAGTGGCTTCTCTGGCGCTGAAAATATTCTGGCCGGTGGTGATTACTTAACATCTTGTACGTGCTTCTGGTTGCCTATTGTAAACTGTTTTTATAAATAAGAAAATACTATTAACCGCTACATAAAAAATGTCCATATTTACGACTTTTGTAACATATTTGTATTGTACTTTGCGTTTTAATTGCATTCGACTGAGGTAAATGGGTATTTAACTCGCAACGATTTTATTTTGTTTTTCTTATTCTGTACGTAGAATGCACTGTGTACCTATTTAATTTTTTTTAATCGAATACTAAAGCTAAGAAAAGTGCATCTGTATAATGTTATGCTTAAAAATTCCTTCATCCACCCTTAATATAATAGAAAATTTTCGGACTACCAGAAACATTGCTTTTAATTTGAAACGACGAACGAAGTTATTTGGGCAGTACCTTAATTTTATTAAAAGGGGAACTCTGCCTGACATTTCATTCGCTTTTATTATATTTGGAATAATACATACATAGATATTTGGAATAATTTATATCTCGAGTTATATCTTTATGTATTGAGTCAGGATAAGGTATATTTCATTTTATTATTGTATTAGACTAGAAAAAGCTTTTGCCAGTGATTTCGTCTATGTTAATATAGACTTTGTAATGTTGGACGTCGGTCTATAAGTTATATATTTTAAACTTTCGCGACCTATGCTATTCATATTTTATATAACGTGTCTTATCGCAAAAACTAATGGTAATAATAGATTTTTATTACCCGACGTTTCGACGAAGTTGCATCCGTCGTGATCTGATCTGTAACTGGTCTATAGATTTTCTATTCCTCGGAAACTTTCTAAAGTTTTCCGGTGTTCTTTTCTGTACACCTGGTAGAGTCTAGTTGTAGCCTACTAGAGCTCGTATTGAGCTCACTCGACCAAGGTCTCCATCTCACAGAAGATTGGTGTGAAGTCATTAACATAGCAGGGTTTCGTAAGGTGAATGAGAGGGACAGAAGCTTAATCTCCTATCCCTTTCCTTTTCTTACGTTCTGTTTCCTTTTACCTCTCTTTTTAAGCTCAGACAGACGCGTTGGCGCAATGGTCACTGCAACTGACTAAAGCGCTAACGGTCGCGGGTTCGATCCCCGCTCACGGCAAACGTGTGTATTGACCATACGGATGTTTGTCGTGGTCTGGGTGTTTGTTTCAGTGTTGTGAGTGTTTCCGGACCCCCGACACAAGGTCATCTGTGATTTGTTATTTATTATTTATTTATTTAAGCTACTTACGGATTTAACAGTATTCAAAAATGTTTCAAGGCATCTAAATTAAATAAGTACAGAAAAAGGTTCTAAATCAATTGTTTTGAATAAAGAAGTGTAAGATTAGTCAATATATTGTAATATGCAATTATCTCATATTATTAATAAACTTATTAGCATTTTACTTTTTATTATACCAATCGGCTTTTAATTCAATATACCTTTTATCAAAATAGAACATGTGTATATATTCTTTGAATAAAAAAAAATAAACGCATCAAACTTAACGATCCCCATTAAGATCTCATGGTATTGTGTCGGGGGTCCGGAAACACACACAATACTAACATAAACACCCAGACCACGACCATCATTCGTATGGCCAACACAGATGTTTTCCATGAGCGGGGATCGAACCCGTGACCGTTATCTCTTTAGTCGGTTGCAGTGAACACTGCATCAACGTGTCTGTCTATTAAAAATAGTTTTGACATCTTCAGATACCATTTCCACAATTACATGGTTGCCTGGTAGAGATAAGGCCGCCAATTGTACATGTAATACTGTAAAATATTATATAATTATTTGTCTACTTGGTGTACAATAAAGTATACTTTCTTTCTTTCATTTCTTTATTTAAAATTCATGTGGCTTGACACAGTATTGCTTATCAGCGTTCAGCTAGCACAGCAACGTAAGCGGTAAGTCCACAATTAATTCGCTTCTAGAAACGTCTACGATGTTATTATCCGAGACCTTGTCCACACGCAGGCGTCTGTCTAATCCACGCTAAGTCCTAAGAGACTGTGGCCCTCAATAGCATTGTGTGAACTGTTTCTAATTGGGTATTATGTTGCGGTCGAATAGAGGACGCTGACTGGAAAAATGGAAGGAAATGTTTTGAAACAGTGCTTGTCATGTTTAATATAAACAATTAAATACAATTTCTAAAAAAAAAACTTATAATAAAACTATTTTAAAACAAATAATGGTTTTAGAAATGTTTAGAAACGAAATAGTCCCTATAACTTCGTCTGCGTATAAATTTTTTGGTACCAATTTTGTTGTTGTTTTTAACCCTCGAGCAAAAAATGGAGATGTTTTAGTTTGATGTGTGCATCTGTGTGTCTGTCTTTGGCATCGTAACTCGCTAACGAATTTTCAAATGTAGTCAATAATGAAATGTCCAATTTATATCTATTCTGGTTCTGGGGTTTAGGTGTAACAACTTAATGACCAGAGAGACAGACTTTCATATTGCTATAATATTAGTATGGAATATGTATAAAACAATCGTACGATGTATAACTTCTTTTCAAGCTTGTTACGCGTCAAAGCCGCGAAAAACCCACAGATAATAGATAAAAGAATGCCTCCAAGGAACATTTTATTTGTCAGCTTAAAATAAATTGGATTTAGTCTGCGTGTCACTTCGTCAATTTATTCAGGCAAAAGTATGTCTCATTTCCATACGAGATGAGATAATATTTTATTTTTCGTGTTCCGTACCTACCTAGAAACAGCGTTAGATGGCGCTTTATTTAATATTTAATTATTTATTGAGGAGAGCAGCGTAGTGTTCTGAGAAATTCTTCGGCATGGTGCCACCATAAGGCTTTTACCATCGCAACCTTCGCCTCATAACTCGATATTATTTACACCACTTGAATGCCTGGTCTATATCCAGTATGCGAGCTTCATGATATTTTTTCCGCGTACTTACAAGACGTGGAATTATGGTCCTTTTGAGGTTTTACCCTTAGTGCTATGATTCAGAGATTTTCAAGCGTCGAGTGCATAGAAACCTTTTTATTTTTTAAGATCGGCAACGCACCCGCAATTACCCTGATTTTAAAGATGTCTTTGTCTACATTAATGACTCGACAACGGATGGGACTATGTGTTTGTTTGTCCACTTTATTATATAAAAAAGGGAATTTGGATTATACATTAGAATAATACAGAGGCTACCACGCTGACGAAGCCGCGAGCGGGTGCTAGAAAATATATTTATGTCAAAAATATATTTTATCAGAATTAATTTATTTACGGGATTGGAATTAATAAGACCAATATCTATATAATATTTCTAATGGAACTAAACATTGATTGTACAAAAAAAAAAACTTAAACCTTTTTATTGTATTTTATATTTTACTTTCTACTTATAAATAGATTTCGCCCATACCTTTTATTATACAAGTTTCTTAAGCCGTTGGAAATATCGTTAAGTCAATTTAGGAAATAAACTTTGGAGACCCTTTTCACTCTTTCATATATAGGTTTATTAGTATCGGGGAAATTGGATTTTTATTTAAGTACTTAGTAAATATAGGAAAATTAGATTCTTTTTATTCCTTTTTTTTCATATAAAACTAAACCAACATGTAATTTATTCGTATAGGGAAAAAAAAATTACAAAAATTTTTACAGTACTTTGTGTTTAAAGTCAATTGATGAATTCACTTGTCCTGACTGATTTATCAACGCAGAGCCTAAACAGATGTGGCTACGAATTCGAAATTTTGGCAGTAGGTGGCTTTTAGGTTGTAAGTATCTACTAAGAAAGGGTTTTTTGATTATTCACCTCTAAGAGAATGAAAAGGGGTAAACATTTTTGTACGCCAAAATCCGTTTCCGTGGTCGTATTAACTTAAAACTTAATGCACATACTTCTAGGTGATAGTAATGAAACGTAAAATAGAAAACGGGGTACTATTATTTCACAATACGGCGCAAGGGGGTTGTAAAATTTATGTTTAGAAAATGTATATTTTTGGCCGTTTATCCTCAAATTCAGCACAGACATTACTTAGGGAGAATAACTAAATATATGTATCAATAACTAATTATATGTAGAATAACTAAATATATTCAAAATCATCCCTCATAGTGACGCTAGCGGATATTAAATCTTGGAACGGTAACAATTTCGCTAGTAGATTTATTTAGATGAAATTCTAAAATATACACGGACGAAGCCGGGAGGAATTGCTAGTTTTATATAGTAGGCCGCTTTCTCAGCGAGAACATTCTCCTGTAATACAGTTCGCGCATTATATTAGTAAGTGACGTACAGTGAGTACCTGTAATGTAATGATACAATTTGTAACATCAATACACACCAAATAGTGTGTCCGCTTCGTCTAACATTGTAAAAATAACAGGAAGCTAATTATGAAAAACTATGGTTATCAAAATATGCCACATTTTAATACTCAAAGGTGTAGTACAAAAAACAGAAATCAACTATAATAATGTAACATTTTGTAATCGCGGCAGTTAACGTAATTACCCCCCTGATTCGGCAGCAGACGAATGCTCGAAATCGAATTTGGATTATTAAGTTACGATTGCTCGTCAGTCAGTGAGGCAGTATTGTTTCGTAGAGATTTTCACATAATATTGTTTCAATCCCGGCGAAGACGAGCCTAATGTCTAACGAGTTTTAATGGTTTAATTTTAATGTGTTAAAACGTTATAAAAAATATTATGCGTTACATGTTATTGAGATGGCTCTCCTATATAGCCTAGTAGTCAGAACACGTCAATCTGAACCGATGATCGCTGATTTAAATCCCAGCTGGCACCGCTGAATTTTCAAGTGCTTAATTTGTTTTTAAATGCTTGTGCAAGGCGGTGAAGGGAAACATCGAGAGGAAACTTGTCTGTGTCTGAAGGAATTTCGTAAATCCGCTAACCCGCAGTGGAACAGCGTGGTGGATTTAGCCTTCGCCTATAGTCAATCGAGTAGGTGGTAATAGAAATAGGCAATTGTAAAATTTAATTTGTTATGATAATGGTAATAAAATTGAAAATGTAATAAACTCTCGACAATTCACTAATTAAGACACTTTAAAACAGCCGTAACGCGATACTTCTGCTGTAATTGAGGAGTTGTGTATAGGTTACGTAATTATACTAATTTAATATCGTTTCGTAGTATAGTAAATTTCGAGTCCGATAGACCAGTGGAAGTACTTAAATACTTTCAACAAATAAAAAATAATGTTATCTTAATTGATCAATTCGGTATACGCAACATAGCAACGACCTCACAGACCGACACATACAAAGATACAAACATGAAACTTATAACGAGGGATTTTTAGTTTGGGGTTTAAAAATAGCCTCCGACATATACGTATATAAAAATATTTGCATTCAATGGCCATACATAGTGAGCACAACAGATAGTAAATAGAATATGTGGTTGCTAATAAGCAATAATGGGTCAACCCACAAAAGCCAAATTCGAAGATATGATATATTTTGATGCTTAAAGTAACAAAATAAAAACAAGTAATTCTATTGAAAATAAAAAGAAAGAGAAGTTAAAAATGATTATATTAAACCTAAATATCTATCGATGTCACAGTGAGGCAAGGTGCCCAAAACACTGGCAGCAATACCTCTGTGTATGGCCAACTTTTGATACTGCATCACCTATAAACCTATCATTATTCAATAAAAAATAAAGTCATATAATCTAAATAAGTACGGAAGAAAGATAATTAATTGTTTCGAATTTCATTATATCGACCTGCTTTTAATACATTATAACTTTTATCAAAAAAGAAAACAGAATATGGATAAATACTTATTCAAACAAACTTATTAAGAACAGGTTTGACATCTTTAGATACCATTTTCTCAAAATGAAGTTCGTGTGGCTTGACACAGTATTGTTTATCAGCGTCCATGTATAGAAAGAAATGTATTGATGTTTAAATACTCGTGCTCAATCACTTTTATTTGTAGGCAGAGGGAGAAAAACGGTTATCCACTTACGTCGTTTGCAAGCCAGTGAGCCGCGTTGAGATATCTCTTTATACTCACTTTTTTCTATCTATATCTAAATTAATATTATATTTATTGATAAAATAAATGTATTGAGGGTCAGTAAGCACTTTATATCCGCACTAATAAATAAAATTGACGTGTCTGTTTGTAATTTCAAATTAACAGCTCTTCACTCAAAAGATATTAAAATATATACGATACTTACATCAAAATACCAATTTTAAAAATGTTTGTCAGTCTGTCTGTCCATCTGTTTGTTCTAGCTAATCTCTGAAACGGTTATACTTTGTTGATCTTGATTTTGACGACGTTGACGCAATTTAGTTTTTTTTTTAATTTTATTTATGTTATTTTGCGCATACGAAGTTGTAGGCAGCAGCTAGTTATTATATATATTACCAGCTTACTTCGCGGTTTTATTCGCGTTTATGGTTACTGCTTCACTCCTATGAGTCGTAGTAGAATCGTGAAAGATAGGTACAGTATACTAACTATTTTAAGTTTTGTGTACTCGACTGTACCATGCGCGAATTTGGACTAGCCTCTTATTCATATATTTAGACTTACTGGAATCGACGTATACGTCTCTAAACACAAGAGACGCGGTTTGAATGCATACGCGCGGCTACAGGTAGATACAAAAGTGTCTTTTAGTGATCGCGTACCCAAATAAGCGTACCCTAGAACGCACAGTCCGTACGTAGCTTTATATAAGCAACTCATATATAACAAAACAATATTTAAAAATAAAACATTAAAACCTTGGAAAACGGTTTATTCACAACTCACAAACAGAATCTCTTTATCATCCACTAGTTGCCCCTCGCGATTTCACTCGCGTTTACGGTTACTGTTTTGCTCCTGTAAGTCGTAGCGTGATCTTAAATGGTAAGCAATACTACATCAAGCCACACAGACTATAGAGAAAATGACATCTATATATGTCAAACCTATTCTTAAGAAATTTGTTTGAAGAATTTTATATCAATTTTCCATTTTAATAAAAGATACAATGAAATAAAAGCAAATTGTTAAAATAAGAAGTTTTATCTAGTAATAAGTTTTTCAAATATACGAGATTATTAAATATTGCAAAATAAGGAAAATATTTTAATATTTGTAACATTAAGAAACATTTTTTGTACTCATTTAGTTCAGATGACTTCAAAGTTATTTCAATAATATTAAATACTTGTTGCATTATCAGAATACATCAATATCTCCGAATTCCACAGTTTGTGGGTTGACACATTATTGCTTATCAGCATCCATATAGAACCACATACACCCTTTCGCAATAAACAGGCTATCTAATCTAACACAAAAACATTTTTTTTTAAATCGGATCAACAGTTTCCGAGATAGTAATCCCTACATAGAAATTTACAAACATACAAATAAACTTTACTTCTTTATATTCTTTATATAAATATTAGTATAGATTGATGTATTTTAAGCCATTAAGTCAGTCGTGCACGATGTTCCCTAAAATTTCTAAAAGAAGAAAGAATTTCTTTGAGCCGTTTATTGGAATTTTATTCGTTAGGCGATTCTTGAAACGTTCTATCTTTGGTTGTTTGTAAGGTTTCTTTTCGAATTCTAATATTAAACTTGTACGAGAATATCTTGTAAAACGTGAAGAAAGTTTTGTTATTCAGACGGATAGATAAAGTAAATTTAATAAACCATTGACAGTTTTTGAGACAATTCCAACGAATCCCGACACGGTACTTCTAATGTAAGTTGCTGAGGAATTACGTATTCTACTGATTGCACATAATGCGGCTACATCAGCTTCAAAATATGCTACTGCATTATATTACTGTCTTTGGAGTCACAGTAGTAAATTGCGAATAGATTAAACCAGTAGAAGTTGCTCGTATCTCTTCCAGAAATTATCTGATTGTCTTCAAAAACCTAACCAGATCATCATAAATTATAATTAATAATCGCCTCAAATACATTTTTCAAACAAATAAAACAGCATAAAAATTGATCGATTCGTTTCGAAGATACAATGCCACAGACTGATACACAGATACACACTTAAACTTATGACATCTTTCTTTTTTACGTCGAGGCTCCTTCAACAGTCGCGCAAAAGATTGCAAATGGCGGCTACAAGATGACAAAATGGCTGCGACAAAAGCGACATATTCATATCGCGGCAGAATTTGACACTTACGACTAAGCTCAGTGCAGTAATTCGTATTCACAAGCCTCAACCACGAAAAGCAGGAATAAATACATGTTTTAAAACTTATTTTCAGACTGTAAACTAAATCATCAACTTTTAATTAAACCTAGATGTGCATTATAAATATTAGGCGAGAATTACATTTGTAAGTTTTACTCTCATAATTGATATAAAACAGCTCTGTAACGTGGTAACAGCTATCTAGATAATCGTACAAAACTATTGCACTAATAGTAAATTCTCTTAGATGTAAAAAAATGACAAAAAACTTTTGAAAATCTTTATGAAAGTCTGAGAGCACAATTTCTAAGTATAAGTTTCGCCTAAGAAGAAAGATTACCTACACCTTTTCTCGGTATAGCCATTTTCCAGTTTACCATGGTCTCCGTTGGACAAATTTTAACCTCAGTTGTACACTTGATGATCAGTTTAAAAACTTACAAGCAAATAAGACAGATTGTGTATTTTTGAAATATACGTTACGCATAATATAAAAACGCAAAAAAACTATTTTTTATTAGATTTTTATTACAGTTATAACACATTTTATGATGACGCTATTGTCCTAGTAATCATTTTATTAATCGGATGTTTTGTTCCGATTTTATGATCAGTTAGTGGTTTGTAAAAAATATTTTAATATTGTTATAATAAACCCACGAAACCGCGAATGACCGTGGCGCAGTTTGAAATGATGTCATGGAATAAATACGCTCATAGCAATATTTTAAAATAAGTAAAACGGATTTTTAACAATACATATGTATACTTCTATACTAATACTAATTGCTTATCTATATGTCTATACTTATATTATAATGAGGTAAAATTTTGTTGAACATTTGTCTATTTTATTGTCATCTAAAAGTACTGATCCAAAAATCGAAAAAATACCAGTCGAAATTTACGTAAACGATATGGATCAAAACTTGTACTAAGAGTAGGAACAGCTAATTAATACCTAACCGAAACCCATGTGAGTGATGCCTTGGGTTGAAGTTTGTAGGATATAATGTATATATTAGAACGTAAAGCATAAACTTCGTATTTTTTTTTAGTGCCAGTGTTTTTGGGAACTTTACCTAGATGCATGGCTTTGATGAGGCCTACAATTTTTTTGTAATAAATTATCTTTTCTTATGGTTTTATTGTTACAATTGATTTCAGTATAAATAAGTTGTATTTTTTTGATATATCAAATAAAATATAGTCTGCTCTTTCAAAAAAAAATTACAAGAATTAAATAATCAATTAAAATAGGTAATTGATATAAGATCTTCCGAAAAAAAAAAAAAATAACATTTGATCTTATTTCTATAAACAACAAGCAAAATAAATATTATATTTTGTAGAATTTTTCCTGTAAAGAATCAGAATTGCGATTCAATGGGGAAATGCGGCTAGCATTCGCCGTTGAATTCCACGCGGACATGATTTGTACAGTAAATTTTCTTAAGTTTCGATTCATAAAAGTTTACTTACATTTTATTCATACGTAAATATATGTGATTGAATCCCGTGGTAGAGTCATTTGACTGACGTTCAAAAAAATAATGTAAATTATTATTGTGAATGAAAATAATTTGATTTAGATTTTTTACATTTTATAGTATGTTATATTTATGAAGAAAATAAATATGTAATAAACCAACTTAAAGAAAAAAGAACACATGACTACTTGTTAACTATAATGACCAAATGCAGGGTGTCTTGCATAATTGCCACAATATTATTCTCTTTAATATCTAGCTTATATCACCCTGAGTTAATTAATTGATTTAGTTTACCAATTACCGTTACCACAAAGATTTAAATCATTTAAATCATTAAGAAGTTTACTTGAACGAAAGTGTGGAGTTTCCGCGGTTTAGACGTGAAAACGTAAGAAGCGCACAGAGAAAGTTTATAATAATATATACACATTTATAATAATACTGTGGTTATTACCATTATACGAATATATATATATATACACATACAAATATCCAAAACCCTAAGATGTTAAAATGATGCAAAAAAACTTTTAATTGCTACTCCAAAGAATATATGCTATACATCGAACATTTTCAACTAGATATCGCAATGTCTCCATCGAACTGCATTAAATTAATCTAAGTTCTATTTTAGTTCTGAAATAACTGAGAACAAGATGGAAATAGTTCACAGTTGTATGTGGTGATTCGATTGAACTTATGTCCGTATAATTCAGTGGTTCTCAACTGGTGGTCCCTAGAAGCACAAAGTGGCCCACGATGCCATCCTAAAAATATACACATATAAAAGAAATGCTTGTTGAGATTTTTATAATTATATGTAATTTATTTTTGACTCACGTAGAGACTAGGGGCAGTACCTCACTCCAGAAGATCGGCGTTAAGTAGCTAATACAGCAGCGTTTTGTACGCTGAGTGAAAGCCAGAAGCGGAACTCCTTGCTTCATTTCCTAACTATTTATTCCCTTTTAACTCGTATTTCCTTTTAAGCCGGCAATAGATTTATTTTGCAGATATCCAAAGGTAGCTTGATCACTTAATATCAAGTGTTCCGCCTGCTAGTTTTCTAGCTATTATTATAAAAAGTAATTTGGTACTGTCTAAATAACAACTTTTGGTTATATACAATTATATTTATAAATAAGTACACAGTACTTACACTAATTAAAAAAGTAATTTTTGAGTTATTTATAACTCTGAGTGTCTGTATATTACTTATGAACAGTTGGTGGTCCATGTCAAGACAAAAAGTTGTCAAAAGGTCCTTCGTCACTAAAAGGTTAAGAGCCACTGGTTGAAATAAAGATATTTCAAACGTGTTACAGTAGTCCAGGGCGTTATTCTGAGAGCTAGCAGACCCAGCCTGATTAATAATTAGGTACTTTTTCAAACAACCTACCTCGAATCGAAAAAGGAATAAGACATATAAAGGAATAAGAAGTAAGAAAAGAAATGAGGGACAGAGACAGGTTAAGCTTCCGGCTCTCACTCACTGTACAACGCAACTATACTTTCCTTCACGACTATCTTTCTTTTTTGTCTTTCTTCTTCTTCTTTTTTTTAATTTATGTACGTATGTGTTGACAAATCAAAAGTGCTTGTGAGAGCTTAGTATACTACTACTACAATAAAGTATGTTTTGATTTGGACTTTGAATCTCCTGTGAGAGCGAGGCCCTTGTAAAGAGACACGAAAATCGATTCACGATCAGACAAGACAATATTATGTAACGTAAACAAAAAAAGAGTTTTTCAGTTCACTTTTTTTGTTTATTTACATAATATAAAGCAAAAAATTATGATATAAAAGCTAAAGATTTTTTTATAGATAAACAAGTCTATTATACCATCTATTACACAAATTTAAAAGAAAACATGTTATTTCTTTTCAATTATATATAAATAACAACTTTACGTCTTAACGGTTGTAGGATAACGAAAGATAATAGACGAAAACGTATTATAACATCTTATCGCTCACGAAAATGTAGGAAATGAAGCGTTCTCTCGGTAATAAAAGAATCTCTTTTGAGACAATAACCTCGCGGCAGTCAAGTTTATTAACTTGACGAGTTACGCTCCAAAATAAAAGCTTACAGCGAAAAAATTTAGCCGAATGCTTAGAACATAAAGACGTGACATAAAGACGTAGTAACGTTGTAACATTTGGTACTATAGTCTATTTTTCTTTACATGTCTTATTTAAAAGACAAATATGACGTACTTCTAACCACACATAAGAGTTAGAGGTGAGAAATCATCGATTGAAAGATTGAATTGAGTCGTTTTTTATAATATAATAATAAATAAACGCATCACACTCAACGGCCCCCATTAAGACCTCTTGGTCTTGAGTCGGGGGTCCGGAAACATACACAACACAAACACAAACACCCAGACCACGACAAACATCCGTATAGCCAATACAGACATTTGCCGTCAGCGGGGATCGAACCCGCGACCGTTAGCGCTTCAGTCAGTTGCAGTGTCACCGCGCCAATTTTTAAATATAATAAAATATTATATTTAAAAATTCGTGATTATCGTTCCGCATATTGTTACCAAATGGCATAAGTAAAGAAAAATGCTAAAAGAAAGAAAGCGTATCACAGCTAAACCGTGAAAACAATATCAATTTAGTATATTATGTAGTATACAATGTAGTATTAGTATGAATAGCTTAAGCCTTCGATAAGAGCATACTATTTACTTTTTTCACCCGACTGCGTCACATAAGGGACGTTTATCAGTCTATGTATGTAAGTGGATTTGTATGTTTGTGGCACTATTTAGAGCGAACGCTTGAACCGATATTATTGTCATAATGGAAAATCGAATGTCATAGAAAGTATAAGTATTTGAAAAAATCAAAATTGTCGATTTTGGACACCATAATGTGAAAAAGAAATTAAAGTAGACGAACTATATCAAGTGAGGTATCATTAAATAGGTATTCAGATATCACATTTAGGTTTCTTGTATCATTTTCAATAAGAATTATCATTCAGAATTTATAACGATTTAAATTTGGTTAGTAACGATTCTTACTTATATTAGGTTTTAAGACTAGACTTAGACTTAACTGCTAATTGCAGATGGTCTGGTTACGCAGTGGAGTTTTTGATTTTTTTAATTAATTAACAGTATCACAGAACCAGGTCCAATGCATGGGATGAAGGGAAGAGGGCACAGGCAAAAAGATTGGATTATTGCTAAGGTACTCAAGAAAGTGTTACATTTGACCGGGGCCAAGTCCTTCTCCCCAATCTCAAAACATATGATTATTCAGTAGTGGATCCAGCCGCTACTGAATGTCATATGTTTAAATAAAATACATTTAAATTAAATTAATTTTAAACTAATTGTGTTAATATTTAAGACACAAAATTTTGTAAAGGTGCACTTTTCATTAGGCATTTATTCTTTCTACTTCTTTTAAGAAACAAGAACCAATATTCGTGTAACTTTTTCTATGTTTCTGCAAAAGAAGTTAATTAACAAATTTTTTTTGGAAGAACATAAACAATAGTGACGCATATAATATTTTAGTGTGTGTGGCTCGGATAAAACGCCATCTTAGATTTTTAATAATGTCACACTCCAAAACATCTAATAAAACTGCTTTGTCTGATATTACACTGGTTTAGGCATAACTGAATAATACAAAGAGCACTTTAAGTTCATTATACATAAAATATCTATTTAATTTATCATATACTAGCGGCCAATCGTGATTTCACTCGCGTTTAACTTACTGAAAGTGCTCTGTTAAGCGCTAGTGAACTTCCGTCCTCTGTTTTACCCCTTTAGGGGTCGAATTTTGCAAAATTCTGTCTCACCTACGTCTTAAAAAAACCCCCATGCATAATTTAAACTTCGACACTTGTAGTTTTTGAGATTTCGTGATGAGTGAGTAAGTGATCTTTCGCTTATATATACATATATGAGTGGGTACCTTTGATTTCTATGAGAAAGTTTATATAATTTTGTGTACTTTCTGTATTCAGCATGTTTTGCAATGCCACCTAAACCATATACATTTTATTGGGCCAGTAACTCTTACATTAGAATACCTAGATTGTACATATACTGATTATCTCAATATAAACTGTATGAATTTATCTCGTCGTCTAGGCTAATAAAACAGTCGATATATGCTTTTTAACGCTAGGATATAAGCTTATTTTGAATCACATTGTTTGTACTTTCGGTCTTACAGAGGTCAAATAGCAAATATTATTATACATATAGAAACACTAAAGGTTTTGGAATAAATTAGATCACATTCGTTAACGCTGTATTGGAAGATTATTTTGATCCAATATGTTACTAGTTTGACCTTTAGAGGTTATTAAGGTCACGTAGTAACTGTTCGAGTATACTGTACATAAAGTTGTGGCGAAATTAAGTAATTTGTACTAATATTATAAAGCTAAAATCTGTCTGTAACTTATATGTAGACGATAATGTCGGAAACTACTTATATGATTTGAAAAATTATTTTTGCGTTGGATATCCCGTTTATTGTGTGATGTTATGAGCTATTTAGACGCTAATAAGCAATGTGTCAAGCCACACGGACTTCATTTTGAGAAAATGGCGTTTAAAGATGTCAAACTTATTCTTAACTAATTTGTTTGAAGACTAATTGTAAGAAATCATATATTCATATTTTGTTTTCTTTTTTAATAAAAGGTATAATGAATTAAAAGCAGATTTATATATTTAATGTGTTATCTCATAATAAGTTTTTCAAATGTTCGAGATTATTATATACATTGCAAAATATGGAACGCACTTAAAATTCTGAACATTACATTAAGAAACTTTTTTCCTTATTTATTTAGTGTAGATGACTTGAAAATGGTTTGAATAACGTTAAATAGATGACGCAGTATCAAAATACATCAAAATCTCCAAATTTGACTTTTTGTGGGTTGACATATTATTGCTTACCAGAATCCATTTAGAAGGTCACAATGGTAGGAACATACTTATTTACATACATACGTATGAAAGACATTAACCTCCTTCTGGATCACTCTGGTCATAATATGTTTTACGTGTGGAAACTAATTATATAAAATTGGATTGTCGCACCTCTGTTGTCACACTAATTTTTATGTATCACGGACATGACTACTCATATTAATATTTATTAAAATTACTTTTTTTTATTAAGTCATGCCAAGTATCGTGTCATTTACAGGGTGACGTAATAAAAATAATTAAAAATAAAATGTTACAATAGTGTGTTCCATATCTTATCAACATGATAAGTTTTTCAACGCTCCGTTACCAAAGGTCGCTAACAGAACCCTAATTAGCGTCCGATGTTTGTCCGTCCGACTATCCGACGGACAGACAGACAACTATGGCCTTTAAAAAAAATAAAGATAATAAAATTTGTACGAAATATCCATTATTATTAAAAGATATAGTCCATCCAAATAATAATTTTACGCAGACAAAGTCGGGAGGGCTAACTGATATAGTGTATATTAACTAAGGAATTTTTAATAAATAAAGAATTACATGTTTTAACAGTAGCTTTAAAATATATCATGAATATTTTAGCTCATAATTAACCTACAATTTTGAATGCAATTGCGACAGAGTTAAGCAGTTGTTTTTAAAACTTTGCTACCTCACTGCAGGGTTGTCATCTTCAAGTGATGAAGATCTCATATTTTAGCAAGTACATAAAAAGTATATTTTTCGTTTAAATGTATGTTGTGTATGTTCGCGAGCAAAACTTACAAGTGTAATTCTCGCCTAATACGCATGCTGGAATCGCGTGCGACTCGTTCACACCGACAGCGCATTGCGCTCTGCTGCGCCAGATCGTAGCGCGGTGAATCATCGAAATCAAAATCAAAATATACTTACTTTATTCAAGTTGGCTCTTACGAATAATTTGTCAACGCAAACAATAAAGACAGAAAATATTTAAATTAATGGGAAGCTACCACCCGTTCGGAATGTAGATTCAAGAAGAACTAGCTAGGAACTCGATATTTACTGTTTTAAAATTTTCGTCAGTGAATACATTTACGAATTACAGTTTTATTGAATATCCTGTATGAAAACCAGCGTATACTAAATCCACATATCGTTACAAAATAATATGCTTTAGCTATTATAAACTATTTACCATGTTATTTAAATTTATTTATTAAAATCTTGCCCTCCCTAATCTAGTGTGCACATCTACAATAATATGGACCATTTGGACCGTATATTAACATAACCAGAATAAACCCAGACAATTTAAACCCGGGATATATACCCAGAAGGAAGCAGTTGGCAGCCCTGTACTGTAAAAGCTGGAAGGACCACTCCCTGGTCTTATTGTCACAGATTTGTGTAGACAACTTAATTATGAAACTTTTTATGGCACAACAATGAACTTCTAAGAGAAAAGTTACTTCTATTGAGATAACACTATCTACCTGTTATATAATATTATGATAAAACTGTGTTCTGTGTCTGTTTGTTACTTATTTTTTCCAAGATATTAATCTAGTAAGTGGTATTATGAGAAAAATATATTTATAGTTTATCACGGACATCGCTCACGTCAATTTTGATATTTTAATACAAATTTTGAAATCCCTTTTTAGCCCTTTATGTGTGTATTTTTAGGGTTCCGTAGTAAAAAACGGAACCCTTATAGTTTCGCCATGTCCGTCTGTCTGTCTGTCTGTCTGTTCGCGGCTTTGCTCCGAAACCCTTAATACCAGAAAGCTGTAATTCGCTATGAGTATACATATGAATTACGCCGAGAAAGTCGTACAATAAAATCTTAAAAATATTTTTTTTTCAGGGTGTCTTCCCTATGTGTTAAGAGAGACCAAAATTTTTTTTTCTCATTTATCCCATGTTGTGGGGTATCGTTAGATAGATCTTTTAAAAATGTTATAGGTGTGGGAAAGCCATTTTTCCGAACGACGAACTGTTTCCGAAATATTAAGCTTTGAAGTGTCAATTTTTCTTAGAGTCAAGTGTCCCCCCCTCTACCCACTAAACTGCTGCGTCTAAAAATATGAAAAAATTCACGATAGTGGTACATATAATGAATTTAAAAGGAAAATTATCACGGCTATGTGTATCGTTATCTATCTATGGTTATCGAGTTATAGATGATCTATGTAAAAATAAATATTTCACTTTTTTAAGCATCACATTATGTAAATATTAATAATTTTAAATTAATATATGAATTTAAATGAATAAATAAATAAATAAATATTTAATAAGTTTAAATTATAATAAAATATAAATTTTATAATAATAAAAGGTTTAAAATTGTAAGTACGTATATTGTATAAACTGATTTAAAAAAGGAAATTCCCAGTTCGTCGTAAACTTTTTTACGAAAATAGGTACTCGAAGATTGCTTGACCGATCTTGACAATTCTGACAACTACGGAACCCTACATTGTGCGTGGCCCGACACGCACTTGGCTGATTTTATTTAAAATGTGATGATCTACACTAATATTAAATACTAATATTTCTAAGTATGTGAAATCACATTCATGACTGTAATTCGTTTACTTCTATACATCTTTTCTCACTAAATACAACTTCCATAAACTAGAAGTTTGACAAAGGCATGTTATTCCATCTTCACTCACTTAGGGTGTAGTTAATACATGTACTCACATGTTAACGGAAGATTGTCATAACTTTAAACTTGTATTGATTTTATTAATTATATTATTAACTACAAACACGGAGGTAACAATTTGTTTTATAACAAATTACTTTAAATATTATAAGAGTAACCACTATGAGAACGGTGACTGCAATTATACCTCGCGTTTTACTCCCGTTTATGGTTACTGCTTCGCTCCTATGAGTCGTAGCGTGATGTAATATAGCCTATAACCTTCCTCAATTAATGGACTTACCACCGCACAAAAAATTTTTGAAATCGCTCTATTAGTTTTGGAGCCTATTTAATGCAAACAAACGAACAATCAAATCGGTCCTCTTTATAGTATATGTATATCAGTGTCTGTAGATGAGAAAGTCTTAACTGATGACATGAGAGAAAGAAGTTGATATGTTTCGCATTTCATTGTATTTAGTTTATTATATTTTTGTTGTGTTTATTTTATTATTTGTACTATAGAAAATATTTGAAACTTTTATCAACGATGGCTTCCTCTCGTATTAAGAAGAATGTTGAAAAATCGGAAAATTATTATTTTGGCTTAAAAATCTTCATACAAAAACGTAGTTTAAGTGAGTAAATATTTAATATTATTTACAACCGTGCGAAGCTGAGGCGGAAAGCTTAATTTTAGTTAAAACCAAGTATTTTGTGCTTGGAATATTTATTAAATGTAGCCTATTTTTGTACAAGAGTTTGATTGTCAAAGAGAACTAGTTACAACAAAAAATAGAGAGTCAAATTCAAACCAGCATTTTAAATTTTAAGCTAGAAGATATGAATGAAATTGAAATCTGTTTGTTATTTCAAATTAACAGCTTTTAACTGAATGTATATGAAAGTATATACGGTACTTACATCTAAACTGCAATTTACAAAAATTTTGTCTGTCCGACATTTCTTCCGGCTAATTTTGTCTACTTGTTCCGGCTAATATTTGAAACGGCTGGACCGATTATGACTTGACTTCCACACACATAACTAATGCTATAAGGAGAAACTAAAGCTAATTTTATATAAAAAATATACTTATTTTAATTAATAAATAAATTAGGGTTACGCGAAAACAAAATTGAAACCAATGAAATAGTGAACAATATCAAAATCAAGTGTGGAAAGTAAACATTTCATAAATATAATTTCTCCTCAAATTAACGCAAGTAAAAACCGCGGGGCACAGTTTATATAAGAATGAGAATTTACAGGGCTAGGTTAATTTTTAAAAAATTACACGATTAGTCTTTAGCCGCAACGCGCTGCACAGAATTCTGTGAATCAAGCATCTAACAACTTCTTTAAAGTTACGTAAGATTGCAACAGAAATTGACGTAAAGTTTTACTATCTGTACGTAAATAATTTTTTACTTCAAGTCCTTCCATTAGTTCGTCGTTTTGATTAAAATCAAAATAAAAAAATACTTTATTCAAGTAGGCTCTTACTAGCACTTTTGAATCGTCATACACGAAAATAACAAAAAAAAATACATAAATAATGAAGCTAGGAAGGAACGCAGATTCCACCGAGAAGAACCGGCAAGAAACTCGATAATTATATTCGTATTGCGAATCATCCTCTTACTAGGAATGAAATATACACTTACATCCTCTTTCTAGGAATGAAATACGTGGATGCTAAACTGATACATTCAAAATCAATTTTTTCTCATTAAATAATTGTAGATTTTTTTTCGACTAAATGACAACTTTTGTTTCACAAGTGTTTAATGAAATAAGGCACTGTGAACATTTTTGCATAGTGCATTATTTCAGTACTGTGTTAAATCATTAGTATTATTTATGTTATTTTGTTATAACTTCGACTGTTCTTATATGGATGCTGATAAGCAATAATATGTCAACCCACAAAAAGACAAATTCGGAGATATTGATGTATTTTTATATTGCATCATCTATTTAACATTATTCAAAAAAATTTCAAGTTATATAAATTAAATAAGTACGGAAAAAAGTTTCTTGAATTAACGTCTCCAATTTCAAGTAAGTTCCATATTTTGCAATTCTATAACCTCAAATATAAAAAATATATATATTATTAGATAACACATTAAATATATGAAACTGCTTTTCATTCATTATAACTTTTATCAAAATAGAAAAGAAAAGATGGATATCTACGTCTTCAAACAAATTGCTTAAGAAAATTTTGACATTTTCTTAAAATGACGTCATTTTGGTTTGACACAGTATTGCTTATCAGCGTCCACATAAACGAGTAATTTCTTTTTTATATACTTAAGCCAACGCCAAAGTATATTTTGATATTAAGTATACATCTGTAAGCGTTATTAATTTAGATGTTTACGATCTATTTCGTCGCTCGCAACTTTTCCTAATAAACACAGTGATCTATAAAAGTCGACCCACTGACACAACCTCAATTGATTACCGAAATCTAAATTAACACAAGCGAAGCCGCGATCTAATGGAAGTATATTTAATAGTAGTTGAAAATATTGTCCATTATTGCGTCATTTAATGTACCTAAATTGTTTTGAAAAGAAAGTCATTTTAGTGCAGATCTTGCAGTGACTAGAGAGGAAGAAAAGACTGACTTCCGGAAAAAATTAGGGACTGCTAAATTACATACATGTTCTTTTTGCAAAACTTTAAACAAAATCACAAAAAACTCTATCGATCGATGTGCCTCCAAGGGGTTGCATTTTTGGAGGCACACCGGCCTCTAAAAATGTAACCCGAGGTCAATAAAAAAAATAAAAAATAATATAAACATTGGAATCGGAGTTCGGAAAGACATATTTTTCAGCTCATAAATAACGTCAGTAAACTGTAAATGTAATTATTTAAATAAACAAAAATAAAAGAAATACAGAAAAAAGAATACAAGAAATAAGACAAAAACATAACAGTACCGCAGTTGAAGAAACAATTAAACTTTGAAACCAAATAACATTACCCTGGGATACATGACTTTTGGTCGAATGGTCATATGTTACCTAATAAATTACCTTCAATAACAATATTGAAGTTTTAGGTCACAGTTACGTGGCTTCAGTGCTCACTGGCCCGTTTAATTGAGCACATGTGTGCTCTGGCTCACGGGTCGTGACACATTGGTAACTTGTGAATGTGATGTCTTGAGGCGTGTGCTCACTAAGTGTACGTAATTATTATGACCTGTGTAGGTTTTATTCGCGGGACTTATTTTTTTAAATAGGTGGCAAACAGGCGGGATACCTGATGTTGAGTAGCCACCTATGGACACTTGCAACACCAGAGTAGCCACAAAGCCAACTTTAAAAAATAATGGAAAAGGGAATAGGAAGCAAGGGAAAGAAAAGGGATTAGCCTTCCGGCTCTCTCACTCACCGTTTTGATTAAAAAAAAAAACAAATTTTTAAAGCGATTTTGTCATAATTCTTTGGGACCAATCTAAAAGTATACGTATTCATATAGAAAATCGTTTAGTAAATGACAGAGTTCTCGGGTAACAATAAAAAAAAAACATACGATTAGAATTGGGAGTATCTTCTTTAAATCAGTAGAAAAACACTAGAAAATAAGTTCTAAACAGAATTGAGTTCGCGACCATCGGTCGGAATCAATATGTTCGAAATCGATTTTGCATTTTCGGCTCTTTCTGTTTCACTTACAGTGACGAGGCCCTTTTGTGGTATATTTACAATCACTGTAATTGCAGTAGCCAGCGCCTATCTGCATTGCGTGCTCGCAAAATTAAACGCACACACGCACGCAATCACGCACGCCCGCACACATGCACGCACACACACACAGTGCGCGACACACACACACACACACCCTCAGTCACACGCGCGCGTGAACTTGAACAAAAATATCTGTTTTTTTTTTCGACAATTTTGTTGTAGGTTTTGTAAAAATATTGATTTTTAACTTAATTGAATATGTATATGAATATGAATTTTAGCTGAAAATTAACTACTACGTTATGACGATAGTTCAACCTTCTTATTAATACGTCCTGATCATCTTACCATTTCCAGTCCAACACAATATCTCCGTTACAATTTATATTTTGACAACTGTCTTCATATTTTAAACTAAGTTTTTCGCCTCTGAAATATTATCATTTATTATGTCCTAAAAATGTAGTCTAGCTGAAAATAAACTTTCTGTTGCGAAGACAGTTGATACAAGATGGAGATAGTGTCCATTGTTGAGACATTAAAATATTGACAACGAGAATGATTCAATACTTCTCACAACTAAATGTTCGGCGGCTTTACAATGTAGTTACCTCTGAATGAAATACTAACTTATTTTATACCAAAAGTAAGTGTAGTATACATACACATGTAGTATACATACACCCTGAATAGTGAAAACACTATTCTTTATAACGTAAATAAATATGCCACATTTTTTGTGCTATATGTGATTCAATGATTCCCGCTTTTATGTCGCATTGATTTTTAGTAACACACACGAGTATTCCCGCTAATGGCTACCCGAGGTTGCTATGCAGATGTGATATGCACTGCGACACTGTAAAAGCTTATACTTAGTAAAGAGAAAATATTCTGGAAGCCATTTTAGACTTTCAACAATGGCACAGAAAAGTTTTTACATTTTGGTTTAAAAAAAATCTATTGCGTATTCTTTTCGGTTTTAACCGATTTTGAAAAAGGAGGAGGTTCTATGTTCGGCTGTATGTATTTTTTTTATGTTTGTTTACCGATTTTTCCACCATTTGTGGACCGATTTTCAATTTTTTTTTGGTTATACTTCCAGTTTGGTCCCATTGTCATGAAGTCAGCATCTGATGATGGAATTCTGGAGATATTTACCGATATCGATATATACCGATTTAGGTATTTTTGATAATAAAAGGTAAAACATTCGAAGTCGGCGCCAAGTAAAACCTTTTCGTGTTATTTACTGGCACCGACTTCAAAATGTGGTAGAAAATATTTATTTTTTACTTTTTAGTTTACTTGTTTCGGTATCGAAATTGGTTTTTTTTTTTCAAAAAGTTTTTTATTAAATTCATGTTACTCTGATTTCGTATGAATGAAATCCGGAATATATTTCAAATGAAAATGTTATGCCTATAAACTTTATGAATAAACGGGTTTTCTAATGCAAAATATTATTTCTAATCGAACTGAATTAGAAACTCGTTAACTTTAGAACATTAGAATACGTGCATAATTTTAACTATTATTTTAAATGCGTTGGTTTGTTTGGTACGACTTCACAACTACTCGATCAATGATAATAAAATATTTTAATCGACTTTTAAAAAGATTTTAAAATCGGAGCGTGTTAAATGTTTGTTACCTCAGAAATCCGTCATAATATAACCGATTTTAAAAATTCTCTTTATGTCGAAATAGTATACTTTCAAATTGATTCCATAGAATTTTAATCAAATCGATCAGTAGTTTGGTGTTTAAATCAAAATTACTGGAATGAGTATTGCTCTGAAAGTCGTTTATTTTTTAGGCTTAATTATCATACACATACTTTGTTAGAGATACAGAAAAGCTCATAGAGTCATTCAAAACAAGTATAGTTCCCGAGGGAAAGAAAGACAACTTTCAGACGGTCGTCAAATATATTGCAGGATTAGTATTAAAGTAACTTAATTCAAAAATTCACATGTTTGGGCAATAAACGCGAAAACGTTTTTCACGAGTGTTTTCGGCCTTTTATTTAGAGCTAAATGTCACAAAACATTTATGAATAGTTATTAGATTTTTTTTAATTACGAACCGCAGAATTATGTAAAACTAAATTTCAATTTGCTAAACCGTTTCACACAGATTTTAAATTTGGTCATTTTAAGAGTCCTCAAACTAAAACTCTACATACATTCATGCCAGCAAAGTCGTAAGTGGAGCAAATCATATATAATATGTGAAAGTTTTAAGATATGATATGTATAAGAGGTGAGAAAATATAAATCAAATTAGATGTGCCAAAATTTTCAACGCAGACGTTGAGAAGCATACGCTTAAATATTTAATCACACGGTAAGAGGCTTTCAAGTTATTATCTGTAGGCGACACCCTTGCTCGAGACATTTCTTAGCATTTTAAGGACATGAATACGACATCGAGATAAATTAGATTTTAAACATAACTTAAAACAACTTTACGAACATTTTTTGTGATAACTGGCGCAGTGGTTATAATTACTACAGAGCTAAGGATCGCGGATTTAATTTTATTTATTATTTTACAGAAAAACATACAACTAATATTACACTGATACATATATAGACGCTGATAAGCAATATTATGTCAAGCCACACGGACTTCATTTTGAGAAAATGGCATAGAGTATACAATAAGAAAATAGCGTTTAAACGTGTTAAACCTATTCTTACTAAATTTGTTTGAATAAGTATATCTCCATATTTTCTTTTCTATTTTGATAAAAAGGTATATTAAATTAAAACAAATGGATATAATTAAAAGCTTCATGTAATAATAATGTTTCAAATATATGATATTATTGTATAAATTGCAAAACATGGAACGCACTTGAAATTCGAAACATTAAATGAAGAAACTATTTTCCAACTTATTTGGTTTAGATGACTTGAAATTTTTTTGAATTCCAGCCACGGAGACCCACAAGGACAAACACCCACACCTAGGAACAAATATTTATAAAAATATAAATGTCTGCCCCGAGCAAGGATCGAACTCGCAACCAACGGCGTTAGGGGTACATTTCATATATATATATATATACTGTTATAGGTATATATATATATATATATAAATATATATATATATATATATATATATATAGGATCACTTCAGACTGCGCGGAAGCTCTGGCTGGCTTTCATTTTGCTAATTTCATTATTTTTGTAATTAAAACTAGTCGAGAACGTATTTTGGTTTGGTAAATTTGTTAAATCATAAAATTAAATGCTTACTTTTGTTTTATAATATTTTATTAAGTCTACCTACATCTTCTTACAATATATTATGCCATTGATTAATTTGTACTTATGATAAATACTAGTATAGGTTATTTGGATGTTTGGCCTGAGAGTTGTGCTTTCAGATTTCGTTACAGACAATCACATCCTTTAAATGTTACGCTTTTAATATTATTAACGAGATGTACTTTACTTCGTCTGCGTAAAAATTTTCATCTCCTATTTCACTTCCTTTACGTTTTATTTTTTCAAGACAAGGTAGACTACACCCTTCTCCAAGGTTCAATCTATCTCTATTCCAAAATTCATCAAAAATGGTTTAATTATTTAGAAGTTAAAACGGAGCAAACGTACTAACAGACATATTTGGTGTTACATTTATAATATTAGTGTAAATATGAACGGTAGAAGCAAGAAACAAGTAATCTCATTGTTATCACGTCTCAAGAAACGTTATTCCTTGAACGAGGATTACGCTTACAAGTGTAGCTTTTCGACTTAATTAAATATTTATGTAATTTATTTCTCCTTGCACCATAACAGAAATAATTTATTGTCCTTGCCTTATCTTTAACAGCCATAGTTTTCGTAACTACTTATAACGTATCTGTTACGAGGTTACAGAATTGTTTTATATCAGTTACGAGGGTAAAACTTACAAACATAATTCTCACCCTTTGCGAGATAGTTTAAACAAGTCCTTAATCTGAACAATGCAGTACTAAACGTGAGATCAACAATGTGATGTCTCTTTCGCCTCTGAGTATAATTCCCTCAAAATCCTTATTAATCCTCAATACAATGATATTATTTGTAAACAAATGCTTCACTTGATACTTCATTTAGTTAATGTTATTTGAAATTGTATCTCGAATTAATTTTCTCTCCTACAGAAATTTTACCATTCGTAAATTCATTATGATTAGTTTCAACGTAACATTTGTATTCCTTGTGTTTCGCATAATTGAAAATCGATTAGTCTTGAATAGCTAAATAATTAAGGAAGTCGTGCGGTGTCCTCAATAGATATTATTACAATGAACTTAAACTTAAATACTCAACAAAAAGTGGTCACTTATATCGAAAGATTTCCATTATAGTCGGGAACCATTCCTGAGATTTTGAATCCATGGGAAGATACTGCATTTCTTATTATATATCTTTATGGCTGATTATCCGTTCAGAGTAATATATAACAATAATAATTTGTAACCGAATATCCACATTTTTCTATGTATATCATCAGTGGTGCAAAGAGGTCCAACTGAAGAAGAATTAAGCAGGTAAAACATTCTTGAATTTATCCACAAACTCTTAATCCAATCCATTATTCATACTACAGTTAACTTCAAATCACAGAAACATCTCCGATCACGCTAAAGCGAAATCGTTCATGTTTCAATCTAATTTGTCAATACGACTGATAAATTCCAAATTCAGTTATTCATTGATCGTTTCTGAAAGACGTTTAGCTTTGGAAATACAATTCAAACTCCGGTTTAGAGCTGATTGGTAGGAATATATCTTTAATAAATATAGACCGAATTTTGTCTATGAAAACTCTTTGATCAGTTAGTAACTATATATTGTCAGTATGCACTCTCCCTCTCTAGGATAGATCGCTTGTCTTCACTCTCATAAATATACATATAATTACAAGCAAATCAAATAATAAAACTATTAATAATTTTCGAATGTTTACCAAAAAAGGATATACCGGAATATATATATCTTCTAAATAACGAAATTACGTATTCTGCTTTTGAAATCTGTTTCACTTATTTTTAGTCTTGACAACGTCTAAAATCCACGTTTAATATAATATTTCATAATCAAGACGAGATATTTTCAGTTCGTGATCAAAACATGTCATAAACCTACATTAATAATTAACCGAATCTTTAGTGAATTATCTATAAAAATATTAAATCGACTCCCGATCAAAACTTAAAAATCCATTTATCTCCGACATTTTCAATAACTCCGCTAACCAAAAAACGTGATAAATGGTTAGTTTTATACGAGAAAATCTCGTCGATTTTCACTCGTACGATCGGTAACTCCGATTGGTTTCACGTGTTCCGCGTCAACTAGCACAGCCATTACGTACCGAGAAAATCCAACATTTCATTTGCGAAATGGAAAGAAAAATTACTGAAATAGGGCACCCGATGTTTACGAAGCTGGAGCTAGTTGTTCATGATGAAATCGGAAGCGCTTCGTTTACACTCATTAACTTAATGAACTCCTCTTGAAGGCGTTCTTGGGTCTTCAGGTGCTTCATTTTGTTGCAATAATTATCTTCCTAGAAGTAGTAGATGCAGAAGTTTAACCACTTGACACAATTCTATAGCATTGAAATTTCTGTACCATGATAACGGGGCCACGTATTCCGTTTCTCTGTCATAACTTTTGAATCGTAAAAGAAATATGGATGCTGATAAGCAATAATATGTCAACCTGCAAAATGTCAAATTTGGAGATATTGATGTGTTCTGATAATTCGTTACATATTTAACATTATTCAAAAAAAAACAAGTCATTTTAACAAAACAAGTACGGTACAAGTGTCTTAATTTAATGATTAGACTTTTGAAGTGTGTTATATTTTTTGCGATATTTAATAATATCATATATCAGAAAAACTTATTATTTTAAAAAACATTTTATTATACTAATCTGCATTATATCTTATATATCAAAATAGTAAAGAAAAATGGATATATACCTCTTTAAACTGATTTATTAAGTATACGTATGTTATCTTTAGACGTCATTTACTCAAAATGGAGTCCGTGTGGATTGACACGGTATTCCTTATCAGCGTCCATATGTATTTTTCAATCTTTGCCCTTTATCAGTTTTTTCTTTTGCACTATTGAAACAAAATGAACGTTGTGGCCTATATTTCAATATCTAAACTTTTTTGTAACTTTCACCTTGAGCTCCAAGAAAATTAACATCAGAGATGAAACACGTGCGTGGCTTATTAATTATAATTTTTTTTTCGAATATTAGACTTTCTGTGTTACAATTTATGATAACCTAAATAATTGAATATATCCAAAGAACAAGGCTGAAGTAAAAAAAATTATAGCTATCTCCTAATGAGATAACCTGATGGATGAGGCTCAAAATCGATATAATATTCTTAATAGAAAAGAAGCCTTTGCTCAGCGGTCGACAAATATTTACCGAATACCGCTTGACGCCTCGGAAAAGCGCAAAAATTTACCAAGAATTTTTATATTACGCACCAAACCCTTTGGATATGAGAAATTTTCGTTCATTATATCGATAAAAGAGATCCTTTTTAGCCTTTTTTAACTTGTATGTATTGTTTGTATTTCGATATGATAAATGAAATAATTTTATATTTTAAAGCCACCGAAAATAATTTGTAATGAAACAAGTAATAATTCTTTGATAAAGGCATCTATCTGCGAATTTGCTTGCGTGAACGTTAATAGAAGATACTGACTATAAGAACACTTAGACATTTCTTCTATGAAAATAGTTTTAGCTCTAGGTGTAATAACTTTTTATTATTAACTCACGATATAAAACCAGATCATAATCAAACCAGAAATCTACGTAAACAAAACCTCAGAAACAAGCTAGTAAATTTTTATTTGTATGGCTTCCTCAAATATTATGTCAATAAGTATTTCTAATATGTGGACCTTTAAAATCCTTAAGTCGATTCAAATGTCTTTCTGCAAGGATTGAGATTCAGGGTGATTAAAAAATATTATATTTACCTACTTGTCCTTTCCCTAAATCTTCCCAAAGACTTCTCAAGATCAATTGCTAATTTATATATTTGGGAAAACTTCAGATCACATTTTTGCCTGTCGCAATTCGTCGTAATCAAATAAGTTTGAAATTTGTAAAACGTATTTATCGGAGTTAGCGGAACCCGTAATGTTATTGACTATTAGTTTTATTATTAGCTGATCTGTGCGAATACGAATTCAAGTGCAGGTTTTTAACAAAAAAATTGTTTGTAATCCTCGACCAAAAGAGGGGTGTTATATGCTTGATCTGTGTATCTTTGCATTGGTGTATCTATGTTACAACAGAACACAGAACACAGGCACATAACAAACACAAGTGTTGTAGTGTTACAACAGAAATATCGCGTTGGGGCTTATAGAAATGGCCTCAACGAATGAATGAATATCTAGACTAACTCAACAAATTAAGAATATTTACAAAATAGATTTTACACTTATATCGCTTATAACCATTTAAATTTAGACAAAGACAATTATTTTACAATCGAAAAAGATATTTAAGGTTTAATGTTTAATTAGAAATGGTAGCCTAATCTCGGGCCATTGTTTCAGAAATAACTCAAAGCCAGCTTCTCTGTCGTGGAGTATCGACTCACAAAGTGTGCGGTTTAAGAGCTCACGCGCCTCGCATTTCCTTCATCAACAAAGACGAGCCTGATCCTCATGAACTTAGGCGCAAGTCGGCCAGTAGCCGGCTTGGCAACTCACCAAGATCGAGCATAGCTAGCGAGGATCGAAGTGATGGATTGGCACTTAGGTAAGTAGTTTTTAGTTTTTGTTTGTGTTCCATGAAGTACTTTAAATCTGTTTTTAATTAACTAATAACGTGCATTTTTATCCACGCCACGTAAAGGTGGGTGATGTGTTTATCGGCCTATGTATGTGGATTTGTACCTTTGTGGCACTATTTAGGCTAAACTCGTGGGCTGATTTTGATAAAGCACGCGTCGTTTTATTTGCTATGACGGCGCGAATGTCATAGAAAGCATAAAATTTGAAAAAATCAAAATGGACGATTTTAGAAGCCATCATTAAAAAAGAAAAAAAAATGACAATTGATTAACTATATCAAATTGCGTTGAATAGGTATTTAAAAATCATTTTAATGTTTTTCATATTGTTTTTTAATCAGAATTACTGTTCAGTATTTATAACGATTTAAATTTGGTTAGTAACTATTCTCATAGGTTGTTAAACCGATATTGATACGGTACTGCTGACTGCGGGTGAAATTGTTACGCAGTCGAGTTTTTAATTTTTTAATTAATTTAATAATTTTTGTATAATATGTTTCTATGAATAAAATTCATTATTATAAAAAGACACGTATAATAATATATAATAAGAATAATAATGACGTTAAACAAGGAATCGACTTCAAAAGCATATTACGTGGACGACACACTACTAAACTGATTTTGATAAAAATTCTATAATAGTATATAACTTTTGAAATCCATGAAAAATAACAAAGTTCAGAATTAACAAACATAAAAAATAAAAGTAATATAATTGAGAAACTCCTTCTTCTTGGAGTCGGTTAAAAAGTTCAATGTCTTACAGAAAATAGAAGAAACATAATATTCTTTATTAAAAGATGTACTCAAAGCATTAAATATTAAGTATCCACTTACATTTTGTCTACCATAGCTCTTTAGTAATTTACGTTCCTAATATCATCATGTGAATGGATTAATCTGAAATAATAACCATTATTATTTTAATAGAGATATTAAATTAGAGATTACTTAATCTCAACTAGTGCTACAGTTTGCGCTGAAATATTTACTTTCACGTTTTAAATGAGTATACCTATAAGTACAGTGAGAAGACAACGTCTTCATTTTCTTCTCTCACAAGTTAAAATAACGTTATCAATACAGAAATATACTGAAAAACAAATTTTTCTATAAAATATTTTTGGCTTTAGATTTGACTTATATACGACCTATACCTATATATGGATGCTATATTTACTTTAACATTTTAAATGAATATACATTTTGTACAATAAGAGGACAACGTCTTTTCTCATAAATTTAAAATCCAATTGCCAATACAGAAGTATACTGAAAAACACATTTGTTTTAAATATTGTTTGTCTTTCGAACTGACTTATATACGACCTAGATAGGTATATGCTAATAAACAATAATGTGTCAACCCACTAAAAGTCTAAATTCGAAGATGTTGATTTATCCTGATAATACGTCACGTATTTAGTAAATAACATAAAATAAAATTTTAATAAATTCACTATAGTTTACTTAATCGAACCATTTCAACGAGATTCCAACACGATACTTCTGCTAAAAACTGATAAAGAGTTGTGCTGATTCCAGATGATTCCGCCGATTGAGGTCAAACGTAACGCAACGATATTATTTGTTAACTATGTAATTTTGACGTCGATTAGACCTCTAGAAGTTATACAGATTTTTTCAGCACAGCAAACATATAACACAACTTTTTTGGTCGAGGGATAAGAACTATATTAAAAAAAAAACTTTTAAAAATTAAAAATATAACGATAAAACGATAAAGGTCACGGAAAATATCTTGTACTCAAGTAATATTTTAAGTCTACATTAATTTCACCTTAAAACACAGAAATGAACTTTGTAAAAAACGTCTCTTGTCACTCAAACGAAATTGCTAGAAGCAAAAATGTCAACCGTAAAATAACGACAAGAACTCCCCACGCTTTTATAAAAAAACATTATATAATCTTTACCTAAGAGACCGTGAAGAAATCTTAACTACGAACTTTGTTTGATCTTCAAGAAAAAAATATTATCCGAAAAAATAAATATTTCAGCACAGTGGAACTTAATCGAAGTTTCGAGATTAATGTCTCAAGTTGGTCCAGGTTTAGAGCTAGTAATGTTCATATACAGCTGTAAACCTGCTCCTTCACCTGGATAAAGCGTTATATATATCTATGTATTTACATTTAATAACAGACGTATATAAGTAGCGGTATTAGGAGGTCCAGATGCCCCCCTCCCCTCCTCCTCTTAGCACACGACTTCTTACTTGTACTAAGCATGTTCATTAGATGACAATGTCCATAGTGTATAGAATTTCTAAAGAGCTCATAGTATTTAGAATAATCACATAGTGTGTAATGAGAAGTAAAACCCAATAAATCACAATAGATTAATTTTACAACCGATAAAATTAACTAAAACAACTGTTTTTTTTACTTAATCATAATACAAAGTCTCTTTTCCGTTTTTCGCGTTTCTTTTTAGTTTCCCAAAAGGACTTAAACTATACACAGGAAGTACTTATGTATGCAGTGTTACGCCAAACAGATAAAGTATAACATTAATGTCTCCTCTGGTGCTGCAAATGTCCATGGGCATCACTTAACATCAGGTGATCCACCTGCTCGTTGAAAAGCTTCTTTTTATTACAAATCTATATATTGTATATATCTTATAAAAGCAAAAGGTCACTTACTCATCACGAAATCTCAGAAACTACAAGTGCTAGGAGTATCCAATTTTGCGTGGAGGTTCTTTTTAGGACGTAAGTGCTCACTAAGACGGAATTTTACAAAATTTGACATCTAAGGAGGTAAAACGGAGGTTGGAAGTTTGCATGAAAGTCCATTGTTATGCGAGTATGAAGCCACGGGAGGCCGCTAGTATAGTATAGAATAGCATCTGCGGTAGCGAGTGCGGTTACTGTGGCCCGGTAACGAGGATGCCTAATTTCCCTGACACCGTCCACATTTTAATTGGAGCTTAAACGACCTGGCGAGTGTGAGTTACGAACTAAATATAAGCTATACATGCTCTAGGTAGCTATGAGGTAATGAAATTATTGAGATAGCTTGGTGCTGGAAAATAGATACTATTTTAGAGCTTTATAACGTCTAAGGAATTATGCTTGTAAGTTCACTCTTGTAAGTGATATATAAAACAACTAAGTAACTTTGGTGACCATACATAAGCTATAAGTCTATATCTTAATACGTGAAGCTAAAACTTTGTACAAGTTTTACGAAAATTACGCGGACGGTGAAGGATGAAATTTCGCACAATTATAGAATATAGAAGAAGTGCAGAATACTAATATTTTTTTAATAATGCAGAAAAGTACATTAAATCAATAAAACATTACACACACTATCGTTTATTTAACACACATATGCATATAAACTCTTTTTTTTTCTTAAATTCTGTGGTCAAATTGGGAATGAAAATTTAATGAACTGCAGTTGAATTCCGACCGCTAGGCGATCATAAGTTACAATAAATATGTCATTGACGGTTAATTCGTTCAGACTTTTTTTTTAATTTTATAAAATATTTGTAAATAAAATTAAGAAAGCGTTCATTTATCTGTGCATTTTTAATACGACTGTTAAATATTCATTAATAATTTTTAACTAAAATGGTTTTTAACATTATGCTTTTGTTGACACATATTTATACAAATTAATACCTACATATTTATATAATATAATTTTTACCAGAATAATCTTAGGTTTCTTTTTAATGCCTATGTGCTTTCGGAATAATAATATTCTATTACTGAAAGAATATTAATTAAACATTCACCTCTATGTGGACACTGATAAACAAAATATATGTTAAGCCTTCTGTTTCTATTTTGATAAAAAATATAATTAATTAAATTGGCGTAACAAAAAATATTTAATAATAAGTTTTTGAAATATATTAGATTATTGCATATTTCTAAATGTGGAACGCACTTCAATACTCGAAACATTTAATTAAGAAACTTTATTCAGTACTTATTTAGTTCAGATGACATGATTATTTATAATAATGTTAAATACGTGACGCGTTGTCAGGATACATCAATATCATCGAATTTTGATTTTCTGTGGATTGACATATTATTACTAATCAGCATCCATGTGTAGGTGTAAATTGTAAAGATTATGCATGTTCCAAACAACGAAAAGTATACAAAAATATATATATACAGCAGAACATAGAACCTTCTTTTTTGATTCGGTGAGCAAACGAGATAATATTGTAGAGTTCACATTAAAAGAAATAAAAGGTTTATTATTTAAAAATTGCACGAAGAAAATTATAAAGTAGAATATGTTTAACTTAAAAACTCCTTAGATAGTAAAGAATGTACCATAGAGCAATTTTATACCGTTTATAATTTTAAGCCTGTCATGACCAACTGTAACGTAAATTTTACGATAAAAAAATTCGGCGATGCGTGATTCGGATTTCCGCAACGAGGGTACCGTGTAGGTTACTCTTGGGCGGTTTTTATTATTTATTGTTAATTTGAGAGATAAATGATTTCAGATTTATTTTAATATAATTTATAGTATAGTACATTTCGAATCGATTAGACCAACAGAAGTTGCTCAGATCTTTTCAACAACTAGAAAAGTGCTCGTAACTAAGATCCATCCCAATTACATTAGATTTAAAAAAAACGCATCAAAATGAATGCATTTGCTAGGGACCTACGATGCGTCTTTTTTAGTTGAGGGTTAAAGTTGATTAAATTAAGGATAGACGGACGGACAAACAAACGGCGTAGATTTAGTAATGTAGACCCTTCGAATTCATTCATACGGAACCCTAAAACGTAACTGTTACATAATAAATTTTACTAAATGAGAAATTTAATTACTTACTCTTAATAGGCAACACCTGACCTTAAGGAGTGTGAGTCGAACACAATTCCAAGTTGAATCGCAGCAGAGGCGATACAGTCCTAACTGATACTATATATGTGAAAGTTAGTTTGTTTGTATGTAAATGTCCCACTGCTGGGCAAAGGGCTCCTCTCCTATTGAGAAGAACATTTCGATCTTTATATTTCACAACCGGTTGGCGGATATACATGTGTCAGAATTTCTCGCGGCACATGCAATCCTACGATGTTTTTCTTCACCGCCGAGCTCGAGACGAATTAAAACATAACTTCTTAGTTTATTTACGCTTTCATATTTTTCATATTGGTATGTTGGTTGAACAGTATATAGAAAAGGACACAGATATATATATACACGTCAAACTAAAACCACCTCTCTTTTTTGTCGGAGGTTAATAAAGGGACTGTTCCAAAGAGTTACGAAAATGTTAGACTTTGAAATAATTTAAAGAATCACATACTCATTTATAATATAGGTTAAGAGTGCACATTGATTACATATCGTCGGGTATATTTTAAAACCGCGTATCTAACTTTTCCTATAAAGTTAAAATTTAAATCAAATACTAAATCGCATTATTGATAAAAATAAGGCTTATGGGCATTTTCCATTGCGCAAAAATGGACCTTATTGTGAAAGCTAGTTACGCGGTTTTACACTATCCCCGACGATATGTACGTAACTGAGACTTAAAAAAACCTGACTAAAAAAGCAAAATACGCTATTCCGTTTGGATGCCATAATTTCAGCCATTTTGATTTAAAAAAAACTACTGACCCTGAAGTACATACATACATGACGGAGATATGAGGTCACAAACATAAAAAAAATCTGCGAATTAAGGACCTCCTTTTTTTGAAATCTGTTAAGAATGTACTAGAAACAGTCATCTCATAAATGGCATCAGGTACTTCAAGCTCATAAAATTACTTATTTGAAGAACAAATAGCTCCAGTTTGATTGGAAAGGGACCTTAGGGAGCTGTCGTATTGGTTACGGTATTTGACTTATGGCTATTATAAAAAAAAAATTCAAAACATTACATATCGCTTTTCTCCTTCGTCGGCGATTTTCGTTTCGGGGGTAATTAAATATTTTTCATTCGAAGTCGTTCCCCTTTTTAGGGTTCCGTAGTAAAAAACGGAACCCTTATAGTTTCGCCATGTCCGTCTGTCTGTCTGTCTGTCTGTCTGTCCGTCTGTCTGTCTGTCTGTCTGTCCGCGGCTTTGCTCCGAAACCCTTAATACCAGAAAGCTGTAATTCGGTATGAGTATACATATGAATTACGACGAGAAAGTCGTACAATAAAATCTTAAAAATATTTTTTTTTCAGGGTGTCTTTCCTATGTGTTAAGAGAGACCAAAAATTTTTTTTTTGATTTATCCCATGTTGTGGGGTATCGTTAGATAGGTCTTTCAAAAATGTTATAGATGTGGGAAAACCATTTATCCGAACGACGAACTGTTTCCGACATATTAAGCTTTGAAGTGTTAATTTTTCTTAGAGTCAAGTGTCCCCCCCTCTACCCACTAAACTGCTGCGTCTAAAAATATGAAAAATATCACTATAGTAGTACATATAATGAATTTAAAAGGAAAATTATCACGGCTATGTGGGTTCTTACGGTTATCGAGTTAAAGATGATCTAAGTAAAAATAAATATTTCACTTTTTAAAGCATCACATTATATAAATATTAATAATTTTAAATTAATATATGAATTTAAATGAATAAATAAATACATATTTAATAAGCTTAAATTAAAATGAAATATAAAATAAGGTATAAAACAATGTCTCAATAAAACATGTCGCGAGTGATTCTGAATCGCGCTTATGAAGTTTTCAACCAAATCTCCATAGATTTCATAGGCACTAATCAGGAAGGAAAATTGTCGGCGCTAAGTATATTTTACAAGTGTTAGAATAATAAATAATCGACAAACATATAAAGTTCAAAATCGTTAGTATAATTCACATTCAAACATTCATTTTACATTAAAAATATTTTAGTCTCGAAATATAAAGAGAAATTTAAAATAATTTTATAATAATAAAAGGCTTAAAATTGTAAGCACGTATATTGTATAAACTGACTTAAAAAAGGAAATTCCCAGTTCGTCGTAAACTTTTTTAAGAAAATAGGTACTCGAAGATTGCTTGACCGATCTTGACAATTCTGACAACTACGGAACCCTACATTGTGCGTGGCTCGACACGCACTTTGATGATTTTTTAAAAATCCAAAATGTACAAATATAAACACGTTTTTATACGAGCATTACGCAGTAAAATGGTATAATTCTAAATGTTAATTACAATTATTTAAAAATGTATAAACCATTGTGATTGCCTGTCGTTCAATGTACTAAGTATGAGTAAGACTTATACTAAGGGGAGGGGGTAGGGAAGTCCAAACCAACATACGGAAAAACATACACTTCAAATCACGAACTTACTTATTATTTTAAGTAATTTAATTTATTAGATTCACAAATTTCGTAATTTAAATTAAAATAAGGCTTAATTTTGTACATGTAGATATTTTGACCCCAAACAACACCATATTTCGTTACTCCTAGCGCCATTCCCGTTCCTATCCGTATCCTAAAATTATTTTTTGGGCTCTGTGGTAAATTCAGGGTCATTAATAAACAACATTTCGCATTGTTATAATCTACGTTAGATCGAAAGTGTACACAATGACAACGAGGGACGTTGTGACGTGTTCCCAATTTGGCATTGCATTGTCAATACGGCTTGGATGTTTGACATTATCGTGACCAGCGATGCTTCGTTTCGTCTAACCATAACATTGAAATGACCTATCATCATTAGGTCATCTATCAGACTTCCATTCCTATATGGATGCTGATAAGCAATAGTGTGTCAACCCACGAAACGTCCAATTCGGAGATGATGTATTCTGATAATGCGTTATGTACTTCACATCATTCAAAAAAATTTTCAAGTCATCTAAACTAAATAAGTATGGAAAAAAATCCTTACTTTGTTTTGAATATTGAAGTGAATATATTTGAAAAACATATCATTACATAAAACTTTTTATTATATAAATTTGCTTTTAATTAATTGTAGCTTTTATCAAAATAAAAAAGAATGAATGGGTATATACGGCTTCAACCAAATTTGTTAACAATAAGTTTGACATCTTTTAACGCCATTTTCTCAAAATTAAATCCTTGTGGCTTGACATAGTATTGCTTATCAGCGGCCATGTTTCTGTTGGAAAGGAAATTATTTCGCGATACAATTTCAAATAAGATCAAATAAATATCAAGTAAGGTTTTAGTTTACAAATAATACCATTGTATTAAGGATTAATAAGGATGAAGAGGGAATTATACTCAGAGGCGAAAGAGACATCACATTGTGATCTCGCGTTTAGTACTGCATTGTTAAGATAAGGACTTGCTTAAACTATCTCCTATGAGGCGAGAATTCTATTCGTAAATTTTACTCTCCTAGCTGATATAAAATCACACTGTTATCTAGTAACAGACGCACTGTAAGTAGTCAAGAAAGCTGTGAATATCAAAAATAAGAAACTTTCAGTAAATTTTCAGGTGTAAAGCGTTGACGACTAACTTACGTGAATCTTTGAAAGGCGAAAATAACACTTGTAAGTTTAGCTCTCAGATTATAATCGAGGTGATAATTGATTTATTATGAAAATGTAAAATTATTATAAAATGATAATATTTTCAATTTGATAAAAAAAAATTTCAATTTCTCCAAAGGTCGTGCCAATCCAATGATAAAAATATCGCATTCGATCTCCAATATACCATTCCTTAGGTGAAATATCATAAAAGCAATTTCGCCGGTATAAGCAACTCTTTTGCAGGGAAACATGAATTTGCTTAATACGTTTTTATGGATTCCGTATTAAGGTAGAAAAATTGGGAAAATATGTCGTGAAAGAAAGCAATTAGTTTCTGTTTTTTTTTAGTTTTAGGAAAAATTGCGGATTTTTTTTAAACGATTGTACATTAATACTAAATGTTTTGCTAACATTTCTTGTAGGTTTTTAATTTTCAATCACTTATTTAAAAATAACAAATAAAAAACCTCTATTTTTAATCTATACTATTTTATTTTTAACTTTCGTATTCCTATCATTATTTATTTGAACAATTGTTTACACTGTTCCAATTACACAAAACATATTCGAATAAAAATTCGCACACATAAACTGTATATAATTCTTTACTTCATTCTACCAAAAAAAAATGACAATACAATAACAAATCATACAAACGATATAAAAAAAAATAAAACTCTTTGCCTTTAAAAGCAATCACTCGATATCTCGAAAAGGATCGCCCGTCATTCACCAAAGCCAATTTTCTATAAATCGATGTAGTAAACCAAATTCCAAACATTACATCAGATTAATCGGGCAACGCTCCCGAGCGTATATCCGTCGGATATAAACGATTGATGGAATCGGTTATGATCGGTGTAAAATCATTGACGCCACATACCGCACTACATCATACTCGCAGCCTTGTGTCACGTTTACACGCTCGCACGAATAATTCGACAAACTCAATTGTAATATGACTAAGAAAGCACCGTTTATATTTTGTTTATATCTACGGTTAACATATCGCGCGAATAAAAGCTAATCTTTACTATCTATACTAATATTATAAAGAGGTAAATTTTAAATTAAATTCCCAAACTACTAAACCAATTTGAAAAATCTTTGGGAGTGAAAAGTTCAGCATAGTTTTATTTATAAGCCAAATACGTATAGTCTAAGAACAGTCGTAAGAATCTCAATAAATACGATAAAATTTTGATCACTGGGCGATTTTACTTATGTATAATGTATATGCTACATAGCTCTTTCAATTTGTAAATCGCATTAAACACAATGTTAAATGAGGAGTTATTATAAAAAAAAAAGAAAATAAAGGAAACACCTAATAGCGTCAACGAGCGTATAAACTCACAAGTAATGCTTTGATTCCAGCCTAAAAACCGAGATCCTCAAGGGAGAGGAATATTGATGAGGAGTACCTAACTGTTTCATCCATATTCGACAAGTATATAAACGTGACATCACGAACACTCAAACGATCGTATATGAGAATTACATTTACATCGGAAACGCGAGTTGGATCGACTTTGTAAATTGAAAGCGAATTATGGAGAATAATGATAAAAATACGTTCACTCGCTTTTTTTTTATGTCTGACATAAATATTTTAATTCTACGTCTGTTTACGATGGTCGTAACAGTTGGATTATACTTAGTGAATATATAAAAATAGCTATAAATGTACAAATAATTCAACTAGCGAACCCGACAGACGTTTTCTTGTCAATAGTAACGCCACCTACCGGGTTCAATTGTGAACTACTTGTTGTAAACAACTGTCAAACACATTCACAATATTTCATAAAAATCAGTCTAGTCGTTTAGGACGATTTCAATGTGTCACAGAAGAAATATTTGTATAATACATAAATACATTAATGGTTGTTTTGTGTAAAATATAAACAGAAAATTTATGTTAAGTCTGCAAATTATATCAATGCCTATTAATATTTAAATGCATTTAAAGGATACATCTCCCTAAAAAACGTTTTATAGTAAATGTTTTTATTTTAATCTAAAAGGCATACCGAAACATGTTAATGGATAATCAAAAAAGACATTACCCTTAACGTTGTCTTAGATTTTCGCGATTATTACTCATTGAAATAAAACTATTTTAAACCGATTTAAGTCGCGTATATTAACTAGTTTTATCATCCCGACGTTTTGAACACTTTATAGCGTTCGTGGTCACGGGTAGACTAAGGTGACATTTGTCTATTTGACGTTTTAGAAAAATATTATTTACAACTACCGCCAACGGTTTCTTAGATGGTATCTTGAATAACGTTCCGGTTGCACGCAGAAGGCACTAACTGTATCTTTGGGTCTTGCAGTCTCTTGGACTTGGGATTTTAAATTTTTAATAAGTGGATCCCAGGTGTTCGAAAGTCTCCAACCATCTTCTCTATTGAAGGTCGGATGTTTTTGAATTTCAATAGCCTCGCGTATCATTCTAGGAATGAATCTGTGTTCTCTAGCGAGGATCTGTGGTTTATCAAATCGAATAAAATGGTTAGGTTTATCCAAAGCATGTTCACAAACTGGAGACTTTTAAAATAGTTCCGGATATTCCCCTTATTTGAAAACCAAAAAGTTTTGTAATTTCAAGTTATTATTAATTTCTTTGTGTGTATATTACTGTAACTAATACAGACTTGAATTGGAAAGTTGCCTAACGTACTGTTGGTGTTAAGAGAACATTGCGTTATTACAAGAGATAAAATAAAAATACACTAACTATAAATATAATGTATTTTTATTATTCATTTCATCTTTAAAAATAAATAAGTAAAAAATTCAATGTGAGACAATAATGACGCGTCATTATTATCAAGTACAAGAAACAAAAAACGTAGTCTATGCCAGTCCGATTTTTCAAGGAATCCACGTCATGTGTTTTAATTATTTCACAGGCCTTAATTAATCTTCTAAAAATATTACCCCAACAGGGTGTTGGATAACATCTTGCGGCTATTTTGATTGACGCGTTATTTGCAGGTCGGTCAGACTGCGGTCACTGCCGCTAGCATTAAGAAAATTAAAACGTTACCACAGAAAAAAGGATATATATAGAAGCATTTTTTTATCTAACAAAAAAATAAACATCACTATGCTAAATCTGTACTGAAATAATTTAGTCGTGGCAAAATTATATTAATTTAATTTGTTGTTTTGGCGATCCGTCCCCGAAAGGTGAAACCAATTTTCTAATGTCCATTCGTCCGTTCATCTGTAGTTTATCTGTCAGTAGATTATACTCATAAACCATTATAAGTATAGGGTTAAAGTTTTTACAGAGCGTTTATTGTTTTATAATGATCTGACAAACGATCTGGTGGGACACCCGATGTTAATTGATCATCGCTTATGGACATTTGCTAGAGCTACAAATGCGTTGCCAGTCTAAAAAGAATAAACGATGAAAGAGAACAAGCGGTAAGGAAAGGAATGGGGGAGGGATATAGGCTTTCGATTCTCTCACTCACTAAATGAAACGCAGATATATTAGCAACTTTACACTGATCACCTGAGAGTGAGTTACTGCCTCGGTCGTGTCAACTCGTACATGAGCAATGTCAATGGGATAGAGCTAGGTTCTAGTTTCTTACGAAAATATTTTGAAAAGACGTACTGTTATATCTTATACGTTGTTACGGAATGCCTCGTGTGTGACTCTGATTCTTAACAGACTTTGTTGACTTCGTCTGCTTTGGATTTTATTAAAGGGTGGAATTTTATTTATTTGCATAGTGAGCTTTTGGGTAGCTTGCATTAAAATATGAGAGCAACAATCAGTAACGTAATAAATAGAGAATGAGTTTTTTAACTGGGCGTGGTGAGCCAAATCCGAAGCAGCGAAAAATACTCAAAGAACCTTGTGAGAAGTAATAATATACGGAAATCTAAAGAAAAGGCTTATTTTCTACAAAATGCTATTAAATGCATACATCATAAATAACTCTGGATGAATACAATTATTTTTAAGAAGCATTTTAAAAACATTTTATATTATTCACAAGTCCATGTGCAGGTTCCATTTTCATGCAAGAAAAGTAAAGAAAGAAACGTCGGACGAAGATATTTGTACTAAAAGACGGACTTAAAAATAATTGAAAACCCGACCTCGGTTACTTTGAGAAACTTTTAAAACATCAAAATATTATTCTTTGTTGAACAACGAAAACATACATTTTTCTACAACAAATGACAACAGTATACAAGTCTTGAATTATAAAAGTTATATTAGGATAAAATTTAAATACGAAATCTCGTTTTACTCGTTCTTCATTTATTTACTTAAAAGACATAAAAGAGTATGAAAATACATTACAATAATATTTTATTTTACACTAGCTTCCGCCCGCGACTTCGTCCGCGTGGAATAGTTATTTTGGGCTAATAATGCATTATTTTAGAACAAATTTGGTTACTATAAAAAAGGTTATAGTGAGCTAACCTTAAAAAATGTCGCGGACTTTTTTTAGAATTTTTAAAGGGCAACAATTCTGTCATACATGATTTTTGCGAAACTTTAACCATTTACACAGCGCACGCAGCGTAAGCTCTTTCAATAGGAAAATATCCCCTGATTTTGAAACATTATTCATTAGTGCATCGTTCCTTTTGGTTTGAGCGTGATAATATATAGCCTATAGCCTTTTTCGATAAATGAGATATCTAACACTGAAAGATTTTTTCAAATCGGACTAGTATTCCGAGATTACCGCGTTCAAGCAAACAATCAAACAAGCAAAGAAACTCTTCAGCTTTATAATATTAGTATAGATAAACATATTAATACGTCAAGCAAAATCTTTGTACCCATTTTTAAGAAAATTTCGCGGACGGAGGATTATGAAATTTTGCTCACTAATAGTTTATATAGAGAAGGAGTGCAGAATGTTATTTTTTTAACAATGCATAAAAAGACATTCAATCAATAAAAAATAACATTACACACACTACCATGTTGTACACACACGCATTTAAACTCTTTTGTTTATTGTTAATGTCTATGGTCAAGTTAAGAATAGATTATGTGTGGTCAATCTTGAAATCGGCTGATAATTTAATGAACTATGTCCGAAATCCAACCGCTAAGCGACTACTAGTAACTATAGATATTTTGTTTATACTATTTAACCCTAAAAATCTGTACCCATTTCCAACTTTGGCAAGCTCGTCAATTGACTTGTTGGCCCCAAAGATACTTTAGCTGTCATACTCAGTTGCTTGTAGTTGAGCCTAGCTGTAGTCGAAACCACATAGTAACTAGTCCAGGTCAATAAATACTTTTCAGTTCCTATGGTACAGTGACAAGTTATGAAAATAAAAATGGAACTTTTTTTCTTACTTATTTAGTTTGGACGACTTTAAAAAAAAATTGAATAATGTTAAATATGTGACGCGTTATCAGAATACATCAATATCTCTGAATTTGACTTTTTGTGGGTTGACACACTATTGCTTATCAGTATCCATATAATGATACGTAAATTGCAACGCCATATTGTGTTTTCATTCAGGACAATAAGAGGAGGAAATGGGTCAATTGATTTTAATTTCACCCTGTCCATGTTTCATTAACAATGTCAAGGGTTACACAAACGTTGCAATATTAATGTGACCTTGGAAGTCCCTTGTGTGTGTTATTTTACTGGCCTTCTCACATTTCTGGAAAACAACGTATATTGCGTAGCAGAAATAAACTTTTATTTGGCGAGAAGTTATGTTGCAATAACTTAATTTAATATATATTCTCTTTATACTAAGCCGTATATTTTATTTGAATAAATATCCTATAACATAAGTGTTACCGTTAATAAATAATAATTACACAATATTATTGCTAAAATGCGAGAATTAATAACTAAATTAGTCTTAGTCGTGAATGATATAAAATAACTCTATAACCGGGTATCAGTTACCTATATATTCTTAGGCGAGAATTACATTTGTAAGTTTTATTCTCGTAATTGACATAAAACAACTCTGTAACCTGGCAACAGTTACCTATAGTTTATCTTTCTTGTCTTATTTAGGAAAGAAATATGGCATATTTCCAGCCACACATTAAAGTTGGATAAGAAATAATCTATGAAATGATTGAACTTTTTTTTTTTTTATTGTTGGGAAATGCATTTACGCATCCCGTAAGAGACATAGTCTCAGGCGGGTATGTGGGACTCCCGGACTTAGGCGTTGAACCGGACTTCCCACTAAAAAACCAACATCCTTACTACGCCTCTCTTGGAGCGTCACGGGATCGCTGAGGTGCATTCGACCGTGTCAAGAAATGATTGAACTAAATCATTTTTTATAATGCAAAATGAAAATGAAAAAAAAAATGTCGAAAATTCGTTATTTTCGATAGGGATATTTTTATATGGTCACAAAATAAAGACAATTAAAGAAAAATAGACAAATGGGGAGCCTTACGAAAGCTGTGGCTTTCAAAAATAAAGGCCAGTAAATTCTTTCACGTGCAAATGCAATGACAAATAGCTTTTTTTTTTCTTTTTTGTTGACGCAGGGTAAACCTTCATAGATACCCGACTCCTGGCGGGGAGACCGGGTTATGTGAGATTGTACTCACTAAAACCCCCTGCGATGGCCGCCACAGCACGGAAAACGGAGAGGCTACGGGATCGCTTTCGCAGGCACGTCCGCGGCCTCTCCCGATGACAAATAGCTTATGTCTTAAATCTTAATAAAAGTCTGAGAGCAAAATTTACAAGTGCAATTCTTGCCTTACGAAAGTTGTAAGTGTCAAAAATAATTCATTAATAGTAAATTCTTTCAGACATCTAATTTTTTTTTTAAAACAACTTGTGATTTCCTTATAAATATTAATATGTTTATTTTTTGTGTAATTATTTTTTTTAATTCTTTTTTTTTTTTCAAATTTAGCCTAAAAAAGTAGCTAAGGCCAATTGTTTTAATGGGGTAAAATTTATGCTATCTATTATTTATTCCACTCATATACCCAATAGTCGTTCGTTTGTGATATTGAAGCTTAAAAAACCAACAGAAGTACACCAATAACTTACTATTCCATATAAACTAAATGTTCTTAAATAAAAAAACGTCATTCTTATTTGAATTCTTCATCTTATGCTTATTCTGTCAAAAGAACTTGTATACGACATCACTGAACCTTGACCCTCGCAAGGGCGTTGGTAATTATGATGTTAAAATTAAAAGCACCCCTGAGACATCTCATACAAAATTAAAATTACCTTCAATTTTAGCTTATCCAAGAGAAAGTTAATCTCGTTAATAAATAAGCTGGCAACAATCCAAATATTAAAAAGCTTGAAGGTTTTATAAATGATTTATATAATTTTTCTTAGTTCTTAGTCTTAGTTTTTTTTTTATCATCTTCGATTCTTAAATGGTTCTTATAAACTTCATACATCTGTCCGCACGAGTTTTGGCTAGAAATTCATCAGCGTTAGTACGAGTATATGTTAAATATAAATAAAAAGAATTTAATAGCTAACAACATTACTTAGACATAAAACGAAATGAGAAAAAGAAACAATAAAATCTGTTCATCAGAAGTCCCATAGTCAGATACATAAGTAGACAGAAGTATACCCTATTTGGATGCTGATAAGCAATACTGTGTCAAGCCACGCGGACTTCATTTTGAAAAATGGCGTTTAAAGATGTCAAACCTAGTCTTAATAAATTTGTTTAAAGAAGTATATCCATCCTTTTTTTTCTATTTTAATAAAAGGTATGAAATTTTTAGTGAAGTATCAATCGGAGTCATAAGTTTTAGAAGGTGATATATCGCATTTCGGATTTTTCCCTGTTCTATGCATGCGTTATGTATATATAAACAATTTCAAACCTAAAAACATACGTATTTGGAGCAAATTAAGAAATATACTATTTTCAGATAAATACGATAACAAGTTTATTATGTATAAGAAAAAGTTTGAACTCCATATTCTTGAAAGAAGAATTTTATCATCATTCATGTCTTCAATTGAATATCCATAATCTCACTAGCAGCGTGGTAGATTAAGCTCCTTATACATACATATATCTCATCATTAAGGAAATTCGCTTTTGACTATCTGTGGAAAAATTACTGTAGTATATTGAAATAAAACTATTTTAAACGGATTAAAATTATATTAATTATTTTTATATTATATAGATTCTCAGTCTACCCGTGACCACGAACGCTGCAAAGTGCTCGAAACGTCGGGAAGATAAAAATAATTAATATACGCGATTTGCATCCGTTTAAAATAGTTTTATTTCAATGAATAATAATCGTCAACATCTAAGACAACGATACTGTAGTATATTTTCGCTCGCTTATTTGTCCTTAGCAGTTTCTAATATTTAATTTACTAGCCCCTCGCGGTTTCACTCGCGTTTATGGTTACTGCTTTGTTCCAATTAATTGTAGCGTGTTGTAATATAGCCCATAACCTTCCTCAATAAATGGTCTACCCAACGCGAAAAGAATTTTTTAAATCGGTCTAGTAATTTTGGGATCTTTTCAGTGCAAAAAAATAAACAATCAAATCTTTCCTCTTGATACGCAGAGCCTGAGAGTCTAAAATTTTAGTGCCAAAAATATGAACATTAAATTACGACCCTTTTTATTTATATTACTAAGTGAAAAGTTCAGGATCAAGTTCTTTTTTCACTCACCCCCATCCTTTGGGATTTCGTTCAAAAGATCTATTTAATCAAGTTGAGGTTTCTTTCAGCGTTTTCCATTTTAAATCCTCTTTGGAGATTTAGGAGTGAAACGTGCTGCGCATCACCTCTTTATTCCTTAACTTGATATTTGCACTTGAATTAGATAATTATTTTCAATCAACAGTGTCTTTCTTTCATTAGAAATAAAGATGAAAGATATTGTCTTTAAAAGCGTATGTGAACCACGTTTGACCGTAATTTATTTATTTATTTATTTATTTATTTATTATTACAAAATCCACAGCTTTATAATAAGTAAATAATATAACAGAATACGAACAAGCCCAAATGAAGCCAATTTCGGATTTACATTATTTATGTTTAACAGTTAAGGTAAACTAAGTAATTTTATATAAAGAATTAGAATATATGAGAAAAAGATAAAAAATGTACAGTACTAATTGAATTTTAAAATAATATTAACAGTTTAAACAAATAAAAATAATAGTGAGATTAAAAAATACCATGGTTGCTATAAAGACGAGTAAGTGTATGTATGTGTGCCTGGGTGTGCATGTACGTGTGAGTGTATGTGCATTGTTGATTTATAAGATATGGTCTTATATGTGTATATACGTTGCTTTTATTTACCCTTACCACCACTAAGCTCCTGTATTATGGCGTTTCTGAAGGATCGCCTAGACTTGAAAAACGGGTCAACATTTTCAAAACGTTTATTATATTGCCGCGGTAATCGAGATGCTACTGAATTCTTACTATAATTCGAGTGACAGAAAGGAACATAAAATAAATTTGTGTGCCTCGTACGTTTATTAGGGACATATAACTGCAGCATTTCTGTTGTTAAATTGAGACAATCGAAAGAACCAGCACAAATAACATACAATAACATCATGTCGGCCAGGCTCCGGCGATTTTCCAGCGTAAGAATATTATGGTGAGTACATGAAGTAAGGTAATCTGAATGAGTAAAACGTCTAGTACGGAAATTTAGATAGTGAACAAATTTCTGTTGAATTTTTTCTAACATTTGAACATATGTAACATATTGAGGATTCCACACAGGGCAACAATATTCCAAGACACTTCGAACGTAACAAAAATAAAGTAATTTTATTGTATTTATATTATTAAAATCCTTCGAGAGTCTCAATACGAAACCTAGTGCCTTGTAACCTTTGTTTCTAATGAGTTCGAAATGTTCTCCGAAGGTCATCTTGCAATCCAGCGTGACACCAAGATCAGTAACAGAGTGAACTCTCTTGACTGGAACATTTTCAAAATTGTAAGTGTTATCAATAATGATATTGTTACGCGAGAATGAAATTTGAACACATTTGTTGGTATTAACTGTTATTCGATTATCGGAATAATACTTACTCAATCTATCCAAATCGTCTTGAAGTAGTACACAGTCCTCAATCGTCTTTACAACTTTGTAAATTTTCATGTCATCGGCATATGAGAGAAATTTAGCGTGCTGAATACAATTACCTAGATCATAAATATACAAAGAATATAACAAAGGTCCCAATAATGACCCCTGGGGCACACCTGAGATAATTTTAATATAATTCGATTTACTACTGCCCACTATGACAGCTTGGGATCTATTAATTATATAAGATTTAAACCAGCGATGGAGATCACCGCTTATGCCTAAGGCGAAAAGTTTTTGTAGAAGTATGATATGATCTACACGGTCGAAAGCTTTTTCGAAGTCCGTGTAGATCACATCAACTTGGGTGCGGTAATTCATACTATATAATATACTGTTAGTAAAAGTCGATAAATTGGTAAGAGTGGAGCGGCCCCTTGTAAACCCATGTTGCTCTTGAGGAATGAAGTTTGAGACAATAGGGTATATATTCTTATAGACGATTTTTTCTTGAACCTTACTAAATGTGTTCAGGATAGAAATCGGTCTATAGTTTTCAATCTTAGTTTTTAAACCTTTTTTGTGGATAGGTACAATATGTGCTTCCTTCCATATAGATGGTACTAAACCTTCTTTAAATGATCTATTATAAAGTATACTTAAGGGGTGGGCAAGAATATCAGCACATTGTACGATAAAAAGTGGTGGTATGTTATCAGAACCCGCTCCTTTTGTGAGATCTAAACTAGCCAAATACTTGTATACTGTTTCACTGTTAACTGAAATGCCACTGATTATATCTGCGGATTCAAAGGAATCAAAAGAAATGTGATTATATGTTGTCAATGGTTCTTGAAACATTTTTACAAAGAAATTACGAAACGCTATACTTATATCTTCTTCGTTATTTAGATTGTTATTCTCATAAAACATAATTTTTGGGTAATTGTTTTTAACTTTACGCTTGCTTTTTACGTAATTGAAAACGTATTTTGGGTTGCGTTTTATTAGACTTTCTGTGTTGTTTATGTACCTTTCAAATAGTTCATTCTCCAGATCTTTGGACCTTTTTCGTAAAAGGGAGAAAATATTATAATCTACGGGATTACGATACTTTTTCCACTGAGCATGTATATTATTTTTTTCATTAATAATATGTATCAGAGATTTGGTGTATAATACTATATATCCCTTCCCTAGGCGAGAATTACGCTAGTATATTTTACTCTCTTGATTGATATAAAAAAAACTTTGTGATCTTGTAATAGCTACGTAACTTCGTGTAAGTGTCAAAAATAAGGCACTAGCTGTAAATCTAGGTGTACAGTAATGATAATCTGCTTATGTAAATATTTATAAAAAAATTTACAGCAAAATTTACAAGCGCCTCTCTACTCTCGCCTTTTTTTTTGTTTACGCAGGGGAAATCTTCAAAAAGATACCCGATTCCTGGGGGGGAAATCAGGTTATATGGCGATTTATACCCACTAAAATCCCTGCGATGGCCTTGCTCAGCACGGAAATTTAGAGGTCTCGAGATCGCTTGCGCATACGCATCCGCTGCCGCTCCCGTGTGACGCTCCGCTCGTGGCTGGCAGAGCTCGTCTCAAGAGGGCAAAGTCTGGTCTTGCCCTCCCCGCACCCCTCGCTGGTGCGTGAGTACAGCAGTTCGAGGTCATCCCGGCTGCCGTCCTCCTCGGGGCCGTATGAAAACGGATGAGTTGGACCCCCATCTCACAGACCCACGGCCCGAGAAAGTAAATTATCCACAGATGAGGATTTGAACTCACAACTCTCGGCGGCATTGATGCTAAACCATACGGTACACCGCTGCGCTATCAACGCTCAATGTAATTCTCGCCTTACAGTTTGACCAATAAGCAAGCAATACAATGTTCTCCTTCCAATTCTTGACAACTAGTTTAATTTTAAATATTTGTTCTCCAACATTTTCTATTTAAGTCATCTGCCATAAGTATGCTTTGACATCGCGCCTCGGTCCGTTTCGACGCCGTAAAAATTTACGATGTTGTGTCGTTAATATCTACAACGTGGGTCGTTATTACCGACGCAACTTTGTACGTATTTTATTAAAAATATTAAAATATTGTATATTTGTGTGCAAATTCACGCTACAAAATTTTTGACATTTTATTTCAAGAAAATCGTCGCGATTGTAATTATCAACATCCATAATTAACTTACGAAGTTCTACTTTGATGGATGACTCCCAGAGTTGATGCTTTTGATGCAATCAATATTGTTCACTTTATCACTGAAGAAAACTTTCATGTTCTTAGTAAAGAACATTAATAACTAAGGTTCTTGCAATCTGTAGGAGATATTAAAAGCCTTATATGAACTGCGCGTTTCATCGTTCGCTTAGTTTGATAATTTATTCAGAAACATTTGCCAAATTTTTTTTTATACAATTACCCCAAACGAAATGATAATTACACCTAATGTTAAGTGGTTACTGTCGCCCATGGATATCTGCAATATTAGGAAAGTTGTGGGTGCGTTACTGGCCTTTGGGAAAAAGGAACATTCGACGCTTGAAAACCCGTAAGTTATATTGCTCAGATAACTTCAGGAGCAAGGTCATTCCAGCCTGCATGATGCTATATTGGTACTGTAAAGTAAGTGTACCCAAATTAATGAATAGCAATGATAATGTAAAGGCTGACACTGTATAGCATTTTGACGCTTTTCACCAAAACTCATGTTTTGATAATGAACACAAAAATGATATACAAGTAATAACGTTTCAGTAAAATATTGATTTTCAAACCTGTGTCTATATAATATAAGGTAGAGCCTAGCTGTAGCTAAGCTGTTGCCTGACTTGAGCTTGCTTCACTGCGGGTTGGCGGATATACATGTGTCAGAATTTCTTTCGACACATGCAGGTTTCCTCACGATGTTTTTTTTCACCGCCGAGCTCGAGATGAATTTAAATGTACTTGAAAACTCAGCGGTCAAAAACTCAGCGACTCAAAATATATACCACTGTAAATTATGAAAATATATATTTTAAAGTACTAGGTAATATTTAACGAAGATAACCCGACGTCATGTGAATTTTCTTCTAATATTCAGCAGTTAATATGCGTATCGCGCCAGCGCCTCGCCACTGGTTTAGTACGTGATGTTTTTATAGAGTGCTAACACTGTCCCACATAATAATGACTAGAAACTTCTAGATTTCATAAAATTTGAACCGTGAAATATCTTTATTTCGGGATTTATAAGAATCGCTGAGTTTCTTTTAATGAAATCAGAATGGGATGACATGATGTCGATTGTTCTGACGTATAGTCTATGTTTTTTACTCGTCTTTATTTAGTAACAATAGCCCAAACTACGAATTTTCGAATAATTTTTTTTCGTTATAATTTTGCATTATAAAAATGATTTAGTTCAATAATTCAATTGACATTTTCTTATCTAACTATTATATGTATCTAACTAATATATATATTTATTATATGCATAATATATATATTTCATACATTTTATTATGTGTCTGCTAAATAAGACAAGCACAGAAAAATGGACTATAGTAACGAGTGTATCTGTAACTTAAACGGTTTGATTCCTGCTAAACAGATATATTTAAAACTTTCGCGATTTATATTATTAATATGAATTTAAATATAAAAGATTTTTGTATTTAAGAAATATAAAATCAAAATCAAAATCAAAATATGCTTTATTCAAGTAGGCTTTTACAAGCACTTTTGAATCGTCAATACAAAAACAAAAGGAAACTAAACACTAATTAATTAATTAATTTACCACCGGTTCGGAATGTAGATTCTACCGAGAAGAACCGGCAAGAAACTCGATAGTTACTCTTTTTAAAAGTTTTACGATGGGTACATACATTTATGAGTTACAAACATATTAAATACCCTGTGTGAATCCAGCTTATACTATATCCATGCATGTTTATCATCTATATAATCTTGAACAGAATAATATGCTTTAGCTACTAAGGATTTTTTAATATGTACTTTAAATTTATTTTTCGTAAACTGTAACACTTTTTGCGGAATTTTATTATAAAAACGAATACCTTGCCCCAAAAAGGTAACATTGACTTTGCGGAGTCGAAACTTCGGCGTTATAAGTTTATCCTTTCTTCTCGTGTTAATACAATGCCTGTTACTGTTTTTATCAAAAGAATCAATGTTGTTGTGAATATACATAATATTATTGTAAATGTACTGCGATGCAACCGTAAGTATACCAACTTTATTAAAAACATCTCGAAGGGAATCTCGAGCTCCTAGATTATAAATACCACGAACAGCTCTCTTTTGCAAAATGAATACAGTATTAATATCTGTAGCGTTACCCCATAACATCAATCCATAAGACATGAGGCTATGAAAATAACCAAAATATACCAATCGAGCTGTATCAACGTCGGTTAGTTGACGAACTTTCCTAACCGCGTATGCTGCGGAGCTGAGTCTTCCCGTAAGAGATGCCAAATGGGAATTCCACTGAAGCTTCATATCCAAGGTAATTCCCAAAAATACTGTTGTATCGCTAACATCAAGGATCTCACCATTTAATATTAAATTATAAGTTTGTTGTTTTACATTAGGTAATGTAAACACTAGACATTTAGTTTTTTTAGTATTTAAAACTAGATTATTAGTGGTAAACCAACCATGTATCCGTGATAATGCATTGCTTACATCGTCATAATCAACTTTATTTCTATTAACTTTGAAAATAAGTGAAGTATCATCAGCAAACAATACAATGTCACAAATACTTTTTACATAAAAAGGTAGATCATTGATGTATATTAAAAATAGAAATGGACCCAGAATTGATCCCTGTGGAACACCCATTTTTAGCTCTGATCCAGAAGACTTTATTCCATTTATAAAAACATGTTGAATTCTCCCAGTCAAGTATGAAGCAATAAGATCAAGAGCTTTACCTTCAACTCCGTAATATTGAAGTTTACATAAAAGCGTTTCGTGGCTTACGCAATCAAATGCCTTAGACAAATCACAGAAAACACCGATAGCATTCTGTGATTTCTCCCACGCATCATAAATATGTTTAAGAAGCGCTATACCTGCATCCGTTGTTGAGCGACCTCTAGTGAAACCGTACTGTTCACTATGAAAAATATTATTTACATCAAAATGATCAATGAGTTGATTTAAGATAATTTTTTCAAATATTTTACTTATGGACGGTAGGATAGAAATAGGTCTATAATTACTGGGATCATCTTTGCTCCCTTTTTTGAAAAGAGGTAAAATTTTACTACATTTCAATAAATTCGGAAATGATCCAGTCTCAAGGCTTTTGTTAAAAATTAAAGCTACATATGGAGCAATATCCTCAATAATAGTATTAATTAATTTAACCGAAATACCCCATAGATCATTCGTTTTCTTAATATTAAGAGATTTAAATGTTTTTATAATATCTACTGAAGTTATTTGCTGGAAAGAGAATTTAATATTGCATTTAGGTACATGATTAACAAGAAACATGGTTGCGTCTGATGAAGATGAATTTAAGTGCGATGTTATATCAGTAGCGATTGTATCAAAGAATTTTTCAAAGATATTTGCGACTTCTAATTCTGAACTTACTTTTTTATTATTTAAGTTCAGCTCAATGGACAGAGACTGTTTATTAGATTTTCCACAAACACGGTTAATGACGTCCCATGTAGCCCTGATTTTGTCGTCAGAATTAAAAATTTTCCCTTTTATGTGATTTGATTTAGCACAAATACATACTGCCTTAAAAGTTTTTGAATATCGCTTTACATGTTCCAAAAAAGATGCTTCATGATTCCACTGCTTCATACTGTACAATTCATATAATTTGTTTCTACTTTTATAAATACCAGGAGTAGCCCAGTCACTGAATTTCAAGCCCGCAATATTATAAAAAGTTTTAGTTTTAAAAATTTTACTGAACTCATTTAAAATTAATTTAAAAAGTGAACCATAAAGTATGTCTGGATCATGTGCAGTCAAATCTAATTTACATACTTTAGATGCCACAATATCCCTAAAACAATTTATTCTATTCACAGTTATTGGTCTACAAGTTATTTTCTGTCTATTTATAGTTACATTGTCTTTAAGTGAAAATTTTTGACCACAGTGGTCAGAAGTTAAATTATTAATAATTGACTTTTCAAAAATCTCACAGTAACAAAATACATTGTCAATACACGTAGAAGACAGGCTAGTTATTCGAGTCGGTTCACAATATCTGTGACATAAATTAAATGACTTAAATAAGCTAATCAGTCGAGTACTAATTGTTGTGTCTTTCAATAAATCTACATTAAAATCCCCGCATACGATAATATTTTTACTACATTTACACAGCTTTTTTAAAATGTCTTCCATAGTTGTCTCAAATAAATTAAAATCTCCTACAGGGGGGCGGTATACGCAAACTATTATGTATAGCTGAAATTCCACACAAGATAATTCAATAGTTCGCTCGATAGAGAGAGCCACAATATCATGACGACATTTATAAGATATATCATTACGAACTAATATTAATGAGCCTCCCCGAATAGCATTCTCTCTTACGAACGAACTTGACATGGTGAAATTTTGAATATTAAATATTTCATAAGTTTGAAGCCAATGTTCAGTAATACAAAATACATGAATATTATTACAATCAGAAAATAATTCTATTTCATGTTCCTTGCCACCTATGCCCTGTATATTTTGATTAACAATATTTAAGTAAGAGGGCTTAGGCGTTGTCTTTTTATTTAGTTTAAATTTAGTTTTTTAATGTCATCATTTAAAGTAATATTATTCAAATTACAATTTGTTTCTAAGGAATTTTTAAATGAGTAATTTACATTAAAAACTAATAATTTAGCAAGATGTTTTTTATATTTTACAGGCAGGAACATAGAATCTTTTGACATTGTGAACTTAAATTTAGGAATGAATTTATTTATGTCGAATAATATGAAATGATCACTATGGCGATAAGTCAAATTGTATAAACAAAGATTTAAGTTGTATATGTGCTTATTCTGAGCATCTGTCAAACTTTGCGAGTATGGGAATGTGTTTATTATAAATTTACATTTAGTTTTATTTTGTATGTATAATAAGTTTATATATGTATATATGTATAGTATATGTTTCTAGATCTAGTTTTTAGATTTAAATATTAATGATTTTGGAAATATATTATTATTAAAAATCGGCTTTGTGCTTTAGATTTCGATTCAAATAAATTCTTCTAGTTAACGATATTACGTATGACTTATGATACTTTTAACTAATACATTATATCCAAACATCTAAAATGTCTAAAATATTTAGAGTTTTGTACAAAAATCATGTAAACTAATAAATGCACGCAAAAATAGTCTCGAAAATTGATAAACGAAGTTTATATTAACGATGTAGGCACTAAACTCTGTAATTGATTTAATGTGAAGGCTGAAAACTGAAAATTGAATTTCATTTTGTAATCCGAGTCCAACGATTTACTGCAATTGCAATGTAATGAATTCCTTGTTTAATATTTAGCTGTTATTATCAATAAAATCCATTTGCGAGATAAATTGAATGCTAGTGAAAAAATAATTTATTTCTATTCTATATCGAATAAATAAATGCGATTTTTTTATGTGTATATTTGTTACTTCTTGATCGTAGGACGTTACGACAGCACATCGTGACTTCGTGATATCGCGTCGTGACACGTTATAGTGTGAGATGATAATATTTCGTATTTAAGTTAAACAAAAATATGCAACGCGGGTGTGTTGTCAATACACACATATGACGGCACGTTGTTGTATGTGTTTTATAAATAAATAAATAAACGCATCACACTCAACGGCTCCCGTTAGGGTTATAATCCTGTGTTGGGGGTCCGGAAAAACACACAAGCACAAAGACCACGGTAAACATCTATATAATCAAAACCGTGAGCGGGGATCGAACCCGCGACCGTTAGCGCTTCAGTCGATTGCAGTGACCACTGCACCAACCTGTCTGTCATATTTTAGCCGTAAGTGATCAACCAATTTAAGCGGAATCCGAAATGTAGACAGTCTATATCCTGGATTTATATGCTTTTCACCCTGCCGGATATTTTTGTTTATGTTACTCAATGCAAAGATTGTTATCGACTAAATCTGTTAAAACTCGTATATAACATTCTTAGCTTACCTTTTAGTGTAAGCAGTCAAAAGACATCACATTCCGTTTCAACGAGGAAATATGAAATATTAAAATAATATAAGCTTCCTTGGCGGGATATTGGAAAGTACGCAACATTGAGAAATACCAAACACGGCTCTGTTTGACGTAAGGATATAAAATTGAGGGGCTGTTCGGTTCATCGCTTATCTTTACACTAGCTGTACCTTGCGGCTTCACTCGCGTTTATGGTTATTGCTTCGCTCCTATGAGTCATAGCGTGATGTATATAGCCTATAGCCTTCTACTTTAGGTATACAGGGTGTTCGACTTGTAATTAAGTTCCTTCTAATAAGAGGTTCTTTAAATCTAAAACATAACGTTCTGCATTAAAAAATAAATTATTTATTTGTACACTTACCTTTCGCATTTGGACTCGTAGCTTATATTTATGGTTTATAAGGTACCCTCGAATTTATTGCGAAGAAAGAGTAAACTGAAAACTGGTGTAACTGGTGCTCAAATATTTCAATATTTTATAAGTAACTAAAAAATCTGTTCTTTTTTTTTTAATGCATAAAATGATTCGGTATACTTATAGAAACCGTTTAAAGGGCTTTAACTAAAAATCGAAAATCCTGTATTTCTTTTTTCTGTAAGTCACTGAAAACTCGACTGATAATCGACGTAAAGTAACCGACATTAGTGAATTTCGTACGATTAGTGAGAAAGTCCGAAGTCTGACTCTCCCATTCTCTTTCGTCCTTTACCTTCCGTTCTCTTGTCTTATTCCTTTTTAAGCAAGCAAAACCTTTTCTCTTTTTTCCTTTTAGTTCCTCTGATGCTGCAAATGTTTATAGGCGGCATAATCCCGTAACGTTGATATAACCGCGTGCTTGTTAGTGATTAAAAAAAATAAATAATTTTCCACTAACAACGTTACTTACATTTTTTAGATAAACAGCGGATAACTAAGCGTGTTAATAATATAATAGAATAAAAGATAAGTAGTTAACATGCATCGAGCCCAGGCTTTAGAAGGTTAATGAAGAAAGTTGGACATCCCCGATACGTAGGAGTTTTCTAATAAGGGATGAACTAGCGTTGCGGGATTATTAATAGACTTTAAATAACTCGACGTGAACGTGACAGCCTAAAATTGAAATTTTCGATCGCTTATATAATTGAGTTCGAGAGAAATTTTGCACGCGACTTTGTTCGCATTAATGTGATAATTATTTAATTTTTTTGATTATGCGGAATGTGATATGTTAGACCTATAGAACCCCCCATTGAAAGGACCATAATTAAAAGTCGAACATCCTATATATTAGACTAACGACCCCACGTAGTTTCACTTGCGCTTAACATAGGACTTTCATACAAACTTCCAAGCCCAGAATTTTGCAAAATCCCGTCTTAGTGAACACCTATGGCCTAAATATAACCCCCCTGCAAAATTTAAAACTCCTAGCACTTGTGGTTTCTGAGATTTAGTGATTAGTGAGTGAGTGACCTTTCGCTTTTATATATCTATAGATTACACTAAACAAATAAAAACACAAACACGCAATTAATATTTTGTGAAATAAATATATTCTTACAAAATATAACACTATCAATTAAAACACTACTGATGACTTTAAAATGACTACGCAACACTACAATAAAGTAAGAAAGAAACAAGAAGAAGTAAATTATACACTGAAAGCAATCTTACTCCACTACTTAGTGTAAATTTATTCTTCACTTATATTACCTGATGGCAGGACGCCTTTGTACCATGTGTTTTATGATGAAATTATTTCACGGTTAGCGGTAATAGCCTGCCAAGAGGATGCATTGTTCTGCACTATTGTACTCTCAATGAGATTGTTAATGAAGTAGCCACTAAAGTATTTTAAAGAATGTGTAGCACTAAAAGTTAATAATATATTTTAAACTTTTGCGATTTATACCATTCATGTTTAATATAACGGGTCTTATCGCGATAACTAATGGTAGAAATACCTTTTTAAGGGCCCGACGTTTCGACGAAGTTGCATCCGTCGTCGGTCCTGGTCAGCTCGTAAGACCCGTTATATTAAATATGAAAACTAAAAACATCGAACAACATATGCATTGAGACAATTCTAACTTTCTAGTTACTAAATCGGTAAGGAGTTGGATATCCTTCTCGTTGCCCATGCTACAGTATCAGGTCAAGATGATCATGCAATTTTAATATCATTAAAGTCACAGGATAGTACATTTAAAACCGTGTTTCGAATTTATCGGCCGTTAAAAAGTGGCAATTATTTTTATATAAAATTAAATATATCTTCTATTTTTAAACGAAATAAAATGGTGGTGAGTGTAAGCTCTATATTTTATATAGAGCTTACACTCACCACCATTTCATTTAATTAATATAATTGGCGTAACTCGGTCACATTTAACAATATTTCACGTAATAAAGACTGCTAAGCTGTAAATAAAATTGAAATCATTTCAGAGTAGACATTTAAATGACATTTAAAATTGTTTATCAAATAGTAGAAATACTTTTAACAGAACCAATTTGAATTTCTAACATGCAATAAATATATAACAAGGACAAAAAATAATTGGAATTAAAACTTAAACTAAACATTTCTGTTATTGAAAACATTTCGAAATTTTTTGTATTTTAAATTTTGTTTTTTTTTTTTTTTCAGGGTGCCAACACCCCGTGGCTCCGTGTCGAGTACGGGGGGAACTAGCACTGGGTCCAGACTCGCGCGACTCCTCACTCAAGGAGTGCGGGGAACTCCCGAAGAAACCGGAGCTGACACACCACGACGACTTAGTTGGGAAAGGTATGTAGAGTTGTTTTTTTTTTATTTAAAAAATTGCTACGAAATCAGCAGGCGGAACACTTGATTTTAAGTAATCACCGTCGTCCATAGATATTTGCAGCACTAAATAAACCACAAATAATGTGCTGCCAGCTTTAAAAAAAGGAAAGAAAGAGAAAGAAAAACAAGAAAGTAAGGAAAGAAATAAAGCAATAGGGCTTATTTTCGACTCTCCCACTCAAACGAACGAATATTATTGGCTCATTCACGTCGATCTTCTGTCAGAGTGAGCTACTGCCCCTGTCGAATCAGCTTCTTTACAATATTATTAACTTCAAGTCAACAAAGTTAATAATAATAATAAGAAAGTTAATATTCCTAACCATTTATTATATTTCTTTATTATAAATAATATAATATAATATTTCTTATATTTCTTTTCAATATTAGAAATAATTGTTTAGTTTGCCTTTTTTTATATAAAAAAAAAAATTATGAATAAAATACGGTAGGCGAGAATTACATTTGTGACTTTTACTCTCGTAACTGATATAAAATAACTCAGTTACCTAGTAATAGTTACCTAGGTAACTTTACCAAAGCTGTAAGTGGCACTGTCGGTAAAGTCTTTCAGATGTATGTTCATTCTTGTAAAAGCCTAAGAGCAATTCTTGTTAGTGTAATCCTCGCCTAACTGATATAAAAAATATCCCTAACCTGGTACCAATTACCTAAGTAACATTACGTAAGTTATAATAAATTCTTTCGGGTGTAAATGAATGATATGCAACTTATACAAATATTATGTCATTCCGTGAGCAAAAGTTACGAATATATTTCTCGCCGTAGAACTGATAGATTTGGCCAACAACTATTCGGATTTTAAATTAAATTACAAATTCATTTATTTTTCATACATTTCTGTTTAGGGCGGTGTGGGTCTTAATATTCATATTCTTTGCCCGGGGATATTACGACAATTCTTTAATATTTTAGAAACCAAAAAATATGTTTGATTTTTTTTTATAACTCTTATGAAAATAATAAGCAATAATGTGTCAACCCACAAAAAGTCAAATTCGGAGATATTAATGTATTTTGATAAATAGGTGACTATTTAACATAATTAAAAATAATTTCAAGTCAACTGTACTAAATAAGCACGGAAAAAAAGTTCCATATCTAATGTTTCGAATATCAAGTTCGTCCCATATTTTGAAATTTATACAATAATCTAAATTTTGAAAAATTAAATATTTGAAAAAATTATTATTAAATAACACATTTAATATATAAATCTGCCTTTAATTCATTTTACTTTTTAACAAAAAACAAAAGAAAAGATGGATATATACGTCTTCAAATAAATGGATTAAGAATAGGTTTGACATCTTTAGACGCCATTTTCTCAAAATTAGATTCGTGTGGCTTAACACAGTATTGCTTATCAGCGTCTATTTATGACTTTAAAATTTTAATTAAAAAAATAATACTAGTAATTACATTCTAATATAAACAAATAATTATATTAAAAATAAAAATAAATTAAAAATAACTATATCAGCTAAGTCATTTCCAAATAGTCAGGGAACACATAAAAAAGTAATTTTTAATGGTAGTTTTTGTATTTTAAAAAATTTCAGTTCATTAAAACATATTTATTCTTTTCTTATTCTATTTTTAAATGAAGTATTGCGTCATAATTATGTATGAGTTATTCCGTTCATAAATACTCATATATTTAAATGAATGCACACAAGTTGAATAGTCAAGCACACAATCTAATCTAGAACCAGATGTTTCAACAAGCATGTCGTAACTTGCGCTAACCGAATCAGTGGTTAATTCACTGTTTCGTGAATAGTTCCGAAAATTATGTTACTCGTATTTAGATATCAACTTGAGAATTTATTTAAATTTTGACTTTGTGAAAAGTAAATTTATTTCTATATGTAATGTATGTGTTTTGCGATTATTTGAAAATCTAAAAGTAAATACGAGTACTACACGGTAAAAATCGACTAATGCGTGAATGAACGTATGAACGTCTGAAAGCAAAACGTTATAAGTGTATTATAACGTTTTGCTTTCAGACGTTCATAAAGATTTACATAGATTGCCTGTCACTGCTTTACGTCTGTGAATTTACTGTTAGTACCTTATTTTTTTGACAGCCTCAGCTTTCGTTACCGCTTACGACGTATCTGTTACTAAGTTAAGAAAACTATACAAATTTCATTCTCGCCTTATCGAATATGACTGTCGCAAGACTATACGGTAATATAAAAAAATAACTTATTAACCTATTTTTAGTGCGTAGAATTTTCATTAACGATATAAAATTTACACATTCTTTAGGGCAAATGAAATAAAAATGTGTTTTTTTTCGATACGCTTTAAATACTCAATAAACAATTCGATTAATTAGCATTTAATCCAACAGCATAACTTAGTGGTGATATTATGTATTCTGTTAAAAAAAATGAAACGGTTTTTTTTTTCACAAACATAACTTTTTAGTATTCATAACCTAAAAATCATCCAATTTGTCCGGATATTTATGCACCATGGCTCATATTAAAAAAAAAAAAAAAAAACATATCGTTATTCCACAAAACCTATTTCATCCATTATTCCTGTAACAATTGGAACGTGTAATTCGAATTGACGGCGCGCGGGTGTCGTGTTCGATCACAATGGGAAAGTACCGTTTCTAAATTTTAAACAAGCTAGCTTTTTCTCGTTAAAACCGGTTAACGAATTTCGATTTTCAAACTGCGGAAAAGTTTTTTTTTTTGTCGTATATTATTGCACCTTTTATGTTTTTTTTTTGTGCCTAAAAATTGGAGTTATGTTGTCATGTATGTATATTAGATTTTATGTGGTAGTTTTTTTGATACATCTTAACGTCGTAAATGATTTGGACTGACTTTACAAGGCATTATGCACGTTTTTGTGGCGTATAAATAGTAGCATATGTGGATGCTGATAAGCAATAATGTGTCAACCCACAAAAAGTCAAATTTGGAGATATTGATGTATTCTGATAATGCATTTCGTACTTAACATTATACAAAAAATTTTCAAATCATTTGAACTAAATAAGTACGGAATAAAGTTTCTTAATCAAATGTTTAGAATATTGTAGTGAGTTTCATATTTTGGATTATACAATAATTTCATATATTTGAAAAACCTATTATAAGATAAAAATCTTCACTAGCCTATGTGCAATTAATTAATTATACTTTTTATCAAAATAGAAAAGTAAATATGGATATATGCTTCTCCAAACAGATGTGTTAAGAATAGGTTCGACAACTTTAGACGCCGTTTTCTCAAAATGATTCCCGTGTGGCTTGACACAGTATTGCTTATCAGCATCCATATGTAGATACCTTGTGCATAAAATTATTCCCACGATATTTCTACTGAAAAAGACCTACGCCGTTAAAAACGTTTACGTTTTGGTTTTCTAGGATTGCGGGCTGTTGAAATAAAAGCGCAATATTTTGTGTCTAGAGAAGTCTGTGACGCTTTGACGGTCACGCTAAATGTCGGTCAGACCCGCCGCTATAGATGTAACACATCAGAAGTTCCCAACGAACAGATAACCCTCGTCTCGTTTTACCTGACTATGCGAGGCAAGGCTGGGTAAAGTGTTTACAGTCTATGTACATACAATACATATATATGTATGTGATTTGTACCTTAGTGGAACGTGGCCGATTATAATAAAGAACACATCGTTGGATTTGTCATAAGGGCGCGAATCTCATAAAAAGTCTCATTTTAAAAATTTAAAAAAATTTATTAATATATATTAAATGGTCGATTTTAGCCGCCATAATGTAAAAGGCGTGTGAAATGTGTCCAAGATGATGAAGATGGCCAAGCGGTTAGAACGCGTCGATCTCAACCGATGATCGCAGGTTCAAACCCCGGCTAGCACCGCTGATTTTTCAAGTGATAAATTTGTGTTAAAAATCATCTCGAGCTCGGCGGTGAAGGAAAACATCGTGAGGAAACCTGCATGTGCCGGGAGAAATTCTGATACATGTATATCCGCCAACCCGCAGTGGAGCAGCGTGGTGGATTAAGCTCTAAATCTTCTCATTAATAGGAGAGGAGGCCTTTGCCCAGCAGTGGGATATTAACAGGCTGTTACTTTACTACTTTTTTTTACTTAATGTGAAAAAGAAAAAAGAAAGAAAATCAACGAAATGTATTAAGTGGGATGTCGTTGAATAGCTATTTAAAAATCATTTTTAGGTTTCTTACAGCATTTTTCAGTCAGAATTACCGTTTAGCATCTATAAGTTTACCGTTTAGTATCTTTAAAAGTGGGTTAGTAATGATTCTCTATAGTCTTGTTACGCAGTCGGGTTTTTGATTTTTCCAATTAATTACTTATTATAAAAAAGGAATAGATTAGACCTTCTAGGGTGCTCTCACACACCATACAAAACGCAGCGACATAAGCTACTTCGCCGATCTTCAATAAAAGTGAGGTACTTCCCCGATCGTCTACCCCATAGAAACTGTAGTCAGTAGGCTTCAGTCCTTTATTTGAAATTAAAAAGACGCATAATACGTCATCTAACGACGCTTTCCTTCAATTATTCTTAATTAATGTACTAGATATTGTATGGACACCGGATATTTTGCACCGGGATTGGGTTTCAATAAAGGACGTATCCGTAATCAAGTTGTTTATCCCGTTTCTATAGGTTGCGTCTCTTGACACAATGAGGTCGTGGCTACGGAAATATATCGCGCCATTTATCTTAGGCACGTGAAAACGTACAACTATAACGGTAATGAAGTCCACGATGAGATAGACTATTGGATGCCACTTTAATAGTGGTCCGTATGATGTTTTGATCAAAATTGTATTCGCTATCGACGTCACTTTTTAATGTGTTATTCTTCTTCACTTTTTAATATTTCTTTAATGAGTACCACTCGTAGGGTCGAAGCAGTGAACCATTTATTTTCATAAAAAACGGCGCGCTGCTCACAGGACACTTGAAAATTCTTAAAAAACATTAAGACAGTTTTTTTTAATCTATTTATTTCTATTAGAGGTTTCTTTATAATCAAGAACATGCCATCGCCATAAACGACAGATTATGAGTTATTTACAGGCCTGAATCTGCGTGCTGAAAAAAAAAAATTAATTACATAAGTTTTGTTTACAAAACCTCAGGTTCATCATATATATATATATATATATATATATATATATTTGGTGTATCCTCTCCGTTTAATATTCTTCCGTATCGCTTATAAACAGAATCCTTTGTTTTAATTTTGGACTCGTGCTGCCTTTACGTAACGATATATTTTCCCACAGAGATTTTGGACTATATACCACGCCAAAGTAAATGTTGTAGAACGTGATAAAAGCTTTTTGATGATATATCGTTTGTTGATATTGGTCACTATTCATTATTATTGGTCATCGGCTCGGATGGCCATTATTCTATACAACCAAATAAATCAAATAAGTAGTTACGAAAGCTATGTACAACAAAAATAAGGCAGTACACTACTGCTGACAGTACTGTCGACAGTAAATTCTTTCAGATGTAAAGCAATGACAAAGAACTTAGTAAATCTGTATACGAGTCTGAATGCAAAACCTAGACTAGCTGCCCTTCGCGGTTTCACTCGCGTGTATTGTTACTGCTTCGCTCCTATGAGTCGTAGCGTGATGTAAATTAACTTTTAACCGTTATCAATAAATTGGCTATCCAAAAATAAAAATATTTTTTAATTATATCAATAATTTCTGAGATTATACAAACTTACAAACAAATTTTACGTCTTTATAATATTAGTATAGATATACTCAGACTAAGAATAGAAACATATATGGACGCTGATAAGCGATAATATGTCAACCCACAAAAAGTGAAATTCGGAGATGTAGATCTATTCTGATAATTCGTTACATGTTTAACATTATTCAAAAAAATTTCAAGTCATTTAAACAAAATAAGTATGGAAAAAATGCCTTAATTTAATGTATTCATTAAATTTAGACAAGACTATTGAAGTGTGTTACATTTTTTGAGATATTCAAGAATATCATATATCTAAAAACTTATTAGTAGGTAAAACTTTTTATCATACTAATCTGCAATTAATTCAATCTACCTTTTATCAAAATAGTAAAGAGTAATTGATATATACGTCTTTAAACTAATTTATTAAGAATACGTATGTTATCTTTGAACGCCATTTTCTCAAAATGGAGTCCGTGTGGCTTGACACAGTATTTCTTATCAGTTTCCATATATAATTATGTTTTTAAAACACATATAATAATAATTATGAGAAGTTTTGCTACAACTCAAAATTGGATGTACAGTCTTATTGTTAAATTACCTCTGGCGCGATCCCGGAGGCGGCTTAACTTTGACTTTTGAAGTTATATTTCACGCATCACCAAGTAACATCAAACAATACCAAATAATTTTATACCTATGAAAATTATCAAAAAAATATTTAACTTTCCTATATGGACACTCATAAGCAATACTACGTCAAGCCACATACAAGCCATAAAAATATTTTTTTGTTCAATATGCTTTAAAGGCTGAATTTACCACTCTATCAACTAGACCCTGGTAATAGAATGCCAAGCCACACAGACTTCATTTTGAGAGAATGGCGTCTAAAAATGGCAAACCTATTCTTAATACTTTGTTTAAAGGAGTATAACATATCTATCTTTCCCTTTCTATTTTGATAATGTATATGAATTAAAAGAAGACTGGTATAATCAAAAGTTTAATCTACTAATAACATTTTCTACTGCATGAGATTATAGTATTTTTCAAATTATGGAACACACTTCAATATTCGAAACATTAAATTATGTCACTTTTTCCGTAAATATTTAGTTTATATGACTTTAAAAGTTTTTGAAAAATACATGACGTATTATCAGAATACATAAATATCTCCAAATTTGACTGTTTGTGGGTTGACACATTATTGTTTATCAGCTTTCATATAGAGACGGATTTTTTTTTCCAAATTGGTCCATTACTATAACTTTTTTAGTTCATTGTGTGGGCAAAGTGTTGACCTATTTTTGATCCACAACCAATATGTGGTATAAGTTTGACGTATGGCCTTAACTCATAATCGTAGCTCCCTTAGGAATATATAAATTTTCATGTGATTCTTTTATTTAAAAGCTGATGTAATCGAGATGGTTCTTAGTTATAATTTATTATGTGTTCAGCCGTTTCGATGTTATATAATTATACTATATATATAAAAAAATCAAATTCGGTTAAAAAATTACAGCGTTATGAGGTAACAAAAATTTAAAAAATACACAGCGAATTACATAACATTGATTTAAAGTTTACTGTCACGGACACTTTTTTTAATTTTCTGTAAGCTGTTTATATTATCTGTAAAACGAGTATTAAATATAAAATAAAAAATACCCACAAGTGCTTAGGACAAACTTGCGTAACATAATATTAGTATCGAATATCAGTATCATTAAAAATATAAACATATTTAATACACTTAGCTTAAAAGTTTTTGTAAAATTCGGCAGTTTGCATGTACGAGCTATCACACCTAGACCGACGATATATTAAAAAAAAAACGTTCACCCAAAAGTGCCTTCTTCCTTGTTATTAGTTGATCATTTATTAAATGATTATGTAATCAATAATTACAAACCATTAATTAACTTCAAACTTGTAATCGAAAACATATAATTATCAAACTTATACCTCTGTCAACAAACTAATCAGCAAATAGATTGAAACGCCACAAAATGGCCGCAATATTTAAACTTCTAAACTTAGTGGTCGAAACACAATCATAGAACTGTTTAAATATACGAGGGTTGCTCGTTCCAATTGAAACTTCACTATAAGTACACAAATTTTAATTAACTTAATCATATTACTGTTATTTCTAAATTTAAAGGAAACTGTGCTGTAAGCAAAGTAAAGTTACAGCCAGGTCCGCGCCGTCCACACGTGCAAAGTCGTGCGACGCACGACGACGCCGAGTCAAAAAGGCGCCGGGATTACATTGGGTTGCGTATTAAAAACTTTGTGAAAAAAAATTGTTGATTGGACTAAACAAACCATTTTCTACTAATATCGCCCAAAAAGGCGCATATAAAACAGTTGCACGACGGCGCCGTTTAGGCTTGGCGCTGGCCTGATAACAGCCTGTAGATATTCCACTGCTGGGCAATGGCCTCCTCTCCTATTAAGGAGAAGGTTTAGACCTTAATCCACCACGCTTGTGTCCTTACGATTTTTTACGATTTTTTCGTTGTTTTAGCGGTCAAACAAATACACATTATTATTTACTCTCAGATAGCCAGACAGACAACGAAAGCTTAATAATAAGCCCTCAAAGGGCCTATTACTAAGCCTTTGGATACGGAACCCTAAAAAAAATACTTATAATCATTCAGGTAGAGGCACCCGAGACTGGCATTCGTCTTTTATCAAAAACGTATTTTCATCCTAATCCAATCTGCTTCCCTCCTATAAGTGGTAGCGTGATATAATTTAGCCTATAACATTCCTCAATAAATGGTATATTCAACGCAAAAAGATTTTTTCAAACCAAATCAGTAATTTCAGTGATTACCCTCTACATACTAACTTACCAACAAATTTTAACCTCTTTATAATATTAGTAAATGTTAGGATATCCATAAAACTATGTACTTTTAATACCGTAGCGGTCTTTTTTGTATAATTATGAAAGTAAGTTTGGCTATCTGTTTGTTGGTTATGTTTGCGTGAAGGAACCATCATTGCTCAAACAAAAAGGCTATACCCTGAAAACAGTAAGTAAACGATAAATGATAAAAAGAAAAATAAGCAACACACATTCGCTTTTTTTATAAACACAATAATGAGATGATCTAAGACCCGAACACATCTCAAGCAAAGTAAAATCGCTTACGCAGCCAATCCATCAAGGAGAAGGTAAAAAGGTTTTTAGACAAGAAAAGTTCCATTTTGTACTAAATAGGAATGGATGACGTCATTATCCCAAAAGCTAATGAGCTCGAAAATGTCTTGGGGAAAATGTTAGTCTAGATAAATACATTCAGAGTTTCATCTTCCAGGTTAAAATGCTGAATTTTTTAGCCTGATAGTAAGTAGTCGGAACGACTGTCTTTTTTGCGTAGAAACTTTCATCCTCTTTACGTCAACTTTGTATTTTCGTAACACAAAGAAGCATATAGTGTTTTTAAAGATAAAGCTATATATCAAAAGTGACAAAAAAGTTGTGAGTCGTCATGGGAAGCTTGGCAGGTGAAACATCGAAATTATTTTGTAAACGACGCTTAACTTGTTCTATTAAATGAGAGTTATATATTTGTAACTTTATAATATGTAAAATTATAACATATTAGTTATCTAACAAAACAAGCACTCCCCTAGTCGCTCGATGGCGACGCGTTGCCACAGATACTTTTTTTTACGTAGGGGAAACCTTTAAAAAGATACCCGATTCTTGGGGGGGTGTTCGGGTTATGTGGAGATTTATACCCTCTAAAACCCCTGCGATGGCCTTCATCAGCACGAAAATGGAGAAGCCTCGGGATCGCTTGCTCATGCGCATCCGCAGCCCCTTCCGTGCGACGCTTCGCTCGTGAAGTGAAGAGGGCAAGTGTGGTCTTACCCTCCCCCACTCCTCGCTGGTGCGTTCGGCAATTCGAGGCCATCCCGACTGCCGTCCTACTCGGGGCCGTATGAAAACGGATGCGTGGGACCACCATCTCACGCACCCATGGCCCGAGGGCGCACCCTATTTAATCTGCCCCGGGCGCTGGTGGGGCTAAGAGGCCGGAAGGACGACGCCTCGGTCTTCCTCATCGGGCGGGATCGGCCCTCTCCCGGGCCCCTAACAGACACACACACGAGACGACGACGCTCTCTCTCTAGCCTCGAGAAGCGATGATTGATTTGAGAAGGTTTGGTGAAGGCGTCGCGCGCGCGGCATCGCACTCTCTCGCCGCCGCCGCCGCAGCATCAGCAGCAGCAGTAGCAGTAGTACTACTGCTGCTGCTGATGCTACTACTAACTACTACGACGACGTCACACCGACGAGATAGTTGCATTGCCACATATACTACAACATAAATACTATCATATAGCATGGCGACGCATGGGGTGGCGATGCGTCGCCACGCCAAAAGTCGGTCTGACCCACCACTATAAATATTTCACATCTTGGGTATAACTTACAGAAATACAGATTTTTTTAATCAAAATTGTTTCACTGGTTTAACAATAAAATGACATAGAAATTGTCTTTATGCACATATTTTAAACTAATGAATTAAAATATAATAGAAAAAAAGACGATAAATTGGTTGGATAGGGGTTTCAGTAGATACATTTTCAAATTTTACACACCATTCATCTCTAGAGGAAACAATACTGTAAAGTAACGCTAAAAGATGTTTTCAAATAGTCGCAATTACTTGTATTTTCCTGCAGCAATTGAAAGTACTGATCGAGAAAATCCACCTCGACTTACGAGCTCTTCCTGTAACAGATAAAATACTAAAATAGATATCTGTAAAAGTAATGTTTTTACTGCGAATAAATGTTCACTCACATATTATTTTTAAACGTCTATAAAAATAAGAAGTTCTCGATTTGATAGAATATTTATTTTGATTATTGTTACACGATATTTTCGACGGTTGTAAACGTTTTCTGTTCTAATTTAGATTCAAAATATACTTTATTCGAGTGGACTTTTTAAGCAGTTTTCAATCGTCAATTTACATTATTCATATTGATATGAAGTTACCAACAGGTTTGCAATGTGAATTTTACCGAACCGACAATTACCTGATTAAGTACACATAATAAACGTTTCACACTCAGCGGCCTCCATTAAGATGTCATGATTCCATGTCGTCCGAAAACACAGCAGAAATACAAAGACCAAGACCACGACATACAGTCGTACAGTGAATACAGATGTCTGCCGTGAGCTAGGAATCAATCTGAGACAGTTAGCACTTCAATCAGTTGCAGTGACTACTGCGCCAATGTGGATGGGTTATACGTCAAAGATAGTGCCATTTAAATTTTATAAAGATCTGGTAGAAACCGTCCGAGGTGCAGTACCTAGAACAAAACTTCTTAACGGAGGAAGCAAACCGCTTGGAATTTGTTATGTCATGACAAATACTTCATTTACTAAATTTATATACGAACTGTTTTTTGGTGAATCGTGTTTTATTTTTGGAGATTATATTTTGGTTTAGTATTAAACAAAAAAGATTGTAGCAGTTTTCATTGCCTGAAAACATTGTTAAAACGAAGTTTTCTAAGAAATAAACTTAGTTAGATCGATTTATCGCCCCGAAACCCTGTTCTTCTGTATTAAATTTAATTAAAAATGTTGGAACCGTTTCCGAGATTCAGATTATATATGTACAAGAATTGCCCATTCGAATGTATTAGATAGTATTCTAAACCTTGAATGGGATATTTTACACTGCACTGTGAAAAAAGTAATGTGTGTAAGATTTCACTGCTGTAAAGTCACTGCTATTGTGTATACCACACTCTCACTAGAAATTGGCATGAACTAGTTACTGTAGCTATGTTTTGTGCGGTGAGTAAAAAGCCGGAAACCTGACCCCCCTCTCCATTTCTTTCCCTATTTTTATTCCCCTTCATATATTTAAACTGACAACGCATTTGAGGAATCACCTCTAGGCGACGTTGATCACCTAACATCAGGTGATCCGATTTCTCGTTTGCCCGCTATTTGTAATAAAAGTAATAATAAAAAAATATTTAAATAAATAAAAATAAACGTTAAATTGCATACAGTCAATATCTTAGATATTATATACTGTATCAAACAAATCAAGAGCTGGCACAGATTAAATTATCGTCCATGTCATAGTTTGATAAGGCTTTATACGCGTATTTCAATTTGCAATTTCGTTTCATGCTCGCGGACCACTGGGCTGTGTGACGCGGCGTTTGATACAGGCTTCGGAATCGGATGTAGTGGTCCTATTCGGTTTATTCGTAAAGCAATTAATAAGAACATGATGAAAAAGAACGTAATGAAAAGTGTCAAAGTGTAAAGTGTGTTTTTATTTTGTTATTCGACTATGTCGAAGTAGCAATTCTTAATTGAGGATCCTAGAAAACGTTGAAAACGCTTTCGTCCCGGTGAGTTTCTTTCGCACTTTCTTCTCATGTCGTCCAAAGAGAACATTTCATAGTAATTTCCTAATTTTTAATAACGATATTATGATTTACTTACTAGGAGTCGGTTTCGAGCAAGTATACATAATTTAGAGCGATTTTGGTGCAAAATATTATATTGTTAACAACAGTTCAACAATTAGCCCCCTGGTCAGTAACAATGATATTTTGAGTCGTGGCTGAAATATATTGGGGTATCCACAATTGACGTCTTTATTAGATGACTTAAAGTGTCAATTAAGACGCCATCACCACCAGCTGTATACTGTGTTTATTTTTAGAAAACACCTAATAGTTTCTCAATTTTTACCGATTCCTCAAAAAGAAAGCGGTTCTAAAGAAACTATATAGACCATTGTCATTCGTTCAATGAACTAAGTATAAGTAAGTCGTATACTAAAGGGGAGAGGAGCATCCGGAGCCCCTAACCCCCACTCCCCCTTTATATTATACTATATACTATACGACTAACACTGACATTGTTGTTTAATAACATTTTTCTTTTACGAGAGGCAACACAATAAATATTCAGGTAAATAGTGACCTATACATTCGTCAATTAGTACTTTTCAATGGTTCAAGAGCGGTAATTAAAGATAATATTTTAACGCCTTAATTATTTTTGTAATAGTTGCAAGTTATAGTTGGATATTTTAATTTTTGAATGACGAATAAAATTTCAATAAGCATTATAGAAACTGTATATACGCGATTTACCGCTTAAAATAACTTTATCCCACTCAACCGAGGTCTGTTCCAAAAAGAAAATACTTTTGTACCAAAATAGATAATTAATTTCTACACAATAGTCTAACAAATACATACTGGTCCCATATGGTCTTTGACTTAAAAATCATCCAATTTTAATATTTATAATCCCAAATATATATATATATATATATATATATATATATATATATATATATATATATATATATATATATATATATATATATATATATTCTTTTTACTTCAAAAATATTCGTCCATGGCCCAAAAAATACTGTTTTTATTTTAAAAATTAATACAATTAACAGCCATTTACAAGCGGCGATCCATTACCCTTTTATCAGTACGCTGTCAGTCAAGTACGTTCAACGATACGTAATTTGTAGGCAATATTTTCGCAGTATTTAAATGTTTTAAACGGATATTCAAATTAATGTTTTATTTCAGTTAAGTTCTTAATATACTTTCGAACAAGGTGTTCGTTTCGCGTAAATAATTACTATCTGAAAGCTTTAATCGGTTTTTTAATTACGAAAAAAATTAATATAATGTAGGTATTTTAATAAATGACAATGATGATTCTTTGTTACTCTTTAGAAATATGTGAAACTTTTTGGCGTCTTGAGGCCAATGATGAAAAATGAAACTCCATCATTGATTTTTTAAAAAATAATGTTTGATTTTGAAAAAAAAATACGCATATTATCAAGCACATTAATAGCGTTACTAATAAAGATCATATTTTGGCCAAAATGTATACATATATATTTAACAAAAAAAACTTTTTTTATAATATGGACGCTGATAAGAAATACTATGTTAAGCCACATCAACTTCATTTTGAGAAAATGGCATCTTAACATGTCCAACCTATTCTTAATGAATTTTTTGAAAAAGTATACCTCAATTTTTCTTTACTATTTTGTTAACAGCTAAATTGAATTAAGAACAAGTTGTATACAATAATTTTTTTATCTAATAATAAGTTTTCAAATATACGAGATTATTGTATAAATTACAAAATATGGAACGCACTTGAAATTCGATACATTAAATTAAGAATTTTTTTTTGAATAATGTTAAATAGCTCATGTATTATTAAAATACATCAATATCTCTGAATTTGAACCTTTTTGTGGGTTGATACATTATTGCTTATCAGCATCCATATATGGTCACCGTCCGAATGAATAGTTGCAGCACAAGAGGAGTCAAAAATACGTTGTCAACTTAAAAAGGAATAAAATAAAAAAGGGAATGGGGAATACGGTAAGTAATGAGGGGGTAAGGCTTCGACTTTTTCACTTAGTGTACGAAACCCAATTACATACATTAGCTACTATACGCCGATCTTTTGTGAGAATGAGATACTGCTCTGGTCAACCCAGTATAACTATAGTTAGTGGGTTACAGATAAGCTCTACCTCATCCAAATCTTTTCTCTGAATTTACGAAAAGTAAATTATTCACAGCCGAACCTGTAAATGATTTAGTCTCAAGTACCCTCACTAAAAGTCTTCCGCTAAACATCCTTAGTCAAGTTTCTAACTTTTAAATTACACTCGATGTCGGAAGGTCGGAAGTTTGTACATCCTAAAGCATGTATAATCAAAGACCCTTTTAGCGGTGGGGCGTCTAAATTCATCTCAAAGCATCTTCAACGTGAATAATGTGTACTTTTCAAAAACTTCTCTTAGCAACAGTTAACAGTAGGCTTCTTAGCTCTTGCCATCATGATTTGATGTAATTTTTAGTAAAACAAATTGTTTTATCGATACAATTGTAAATTTAAATTAATAATACTTAGTGCAAATAACGCGTTAATTTTAACAGAGGGTCTCAAGTTTATATGTGAGTATGCAACATTCAGTTTTTTAATTGGGTATGTTCAGAAATTGTAAATATTTTACTCCAAATATCGTTGAAAAAAAACTCTTTATGTATCGACAGAAATTTCCAGTCATATATCACTCAATATTTGAATGAGTTATATTGAAACTGAACTAAGTTCTATACTCTATTGGCGGATGCCGTTTATTGCCAGCTGTGGGACTTTTACGTTGCCATAGTTAACAAAGCCAGCCATGACTCACTATAACCAAAGCGCATAAATATAAAAACAATATTAAAAACTTTTAATTAAACTTACAATTAAAAAAATAAAACAGCGCCATCTAGTTTAACTTTAGCTAATTAAAATTTTTCTTATGAATACCCACAGATAGTTATTTTGATTATATTTTTGGCAATATGTTTACAACAAGAAAGAAAAAGAATTATAATGTGATTTTGTTTATAAATTTAAATTATATCAATATGAAATTTTATAAATATTCTGAGTGATAAATTATGGAATCCTAAGTGATTCCACTTGAATCGATCAGCTGTTTTACTGGTATCAGGGATTAATTTTCTCTGTCGAGCGAACGTGACTGGATTAGCGAAACTGCAGAACGCCAATTGTAAGAAATTTAAAGAACTTTAAGTAATTCCGCCTCACGACGATGTTGATCATTTTTTATTTTCAGGGTTCAGTAGTGGAACGGTGTGAAAAATTTATAAAAAAAATAAAATGTACATATATTGAGGATTTTTTGTCGGGTTTTATATTTATTTTATTATCAGGGTTCAGTTGTTCACAAGTAAAAGAGAATTGTATTATACCACTAACGCCATCTATCAATTCACGGTGGTACCATTATGTATCATCGATAATTCCTGTGTTCGTATTTCTCGCGCTGCACACTCGCGCAACTAGCGGTATAGGCACAAACTAATTATGTCTTATTGCGTGAATATTTGCAGCATGACGGACTCGTAGTCATGCGTATATATTTATGTGTGCGTTCTTATAAATATTTGACACACTACGATAATATTACACACATAAAGAGAAAAAAAAAGCATTGTCGTTTTTAGACGATGAATTAGGAAAATTGCCGAAGAAGGTAATGCGACTATTTTGAAAAGTTTTATATTTCATTTGATTACCACATAAGTAAAGGACTATTAATTTTGGTCGCATTTTTTTTCTTTGGACGCGAGTTCTTAGAAGTCGCCATTATTATTGTTTGTATTCATTTTGCGGTCTAAAGTATTTAACATTTTAACTTTGAAAATAGAATTTGTGATCTGTTGTATGTTTTTCAGGTGTTGTGTATGTACAGAAAAAAAAGGGTTGAGTTTTTAAAACTATCTTTCAGTGATGATAAAAGTGATCGAGGCCAAATGATTGATTTGCAATGAATAGGAACTAAAGGTAAAGTCAATCGTAAATTCAATAAAAACATTATGATACATGTTATTATTACTGAAATATAGGCGTGTAGATTTAATTTACAAATAATTAAAAAGTCTAAAAAAGTCTGTATAGTTCCGTACACGCACAACTACAGCCATTTGTGCTGTAAATAATATTAATTTTGCAATTACCTAAACAACATGTAGTTAATATTTTTGGTAAATATGCTTTCAAAATATTCTGCCTACCCTGTCTAAAAACTCTGTGCACGCCACTGAGTATTTGTATAGAGTTTAATGTAATGAAAGTGTGCGCACACCCTGGTTCTAATAAGACATCTTGTACGGAGAGAAGGCCCTAAGCAATTAGGCATTTGGCCTTCATTCTGAAAATTCAGCGACAATAGTTTATAAATGAGCGCTAAAAGCACATTCTAAAGATAGGTCCACATCGGAGATAGTCGACCCAAATATCTGAAGGGAGACTAGTGCTCAGTTACGAGTTTGTACGCCAAAACCTTTGTCTTTGTACGAGGTGGAGATGAATTAAAAGTCTTTCAATGCCATTGCCGAGAGAGGAATAAAAGAATGTTTTCGTTCGAATTCATGGCGTTTTCGTAAAGTTTTGGTCCAGTTGATTTTTTATCAATGTCTGACATTTCCATTTTTTTTTTCATTCTCAATATTCAAGCTTGTACGTAAAATGAAAATGTCTAGATGGTCTATGAAATAAATAATATAAAACGATGCAAATAAAGAATCGGTTTTGGTTTTCAATTGTGTAATAAAAATTAAGTTTCAAATTGTTATTGAAAAATAAAATGGATAATCGTTATCTATTTTATTGTCATTCTTAAAGTCTAGCATTTTAAAAGCTGGCAAGGTATGCCAATGCTGCATAAACCGATTTGCTCTTGTATTTCATTTGTATCTCCAGACAATATCTGCCAGTTATTCATTTCTGCTTATTATATAACTTTTAAATGTTTTTTTTTTGCTGCCTACCAATAGTTTTATTTTGCAAAACTAGTCACAATAATTGAATATAATTCAATAAAATTCCCGCTGAGTTTCTTCCGTGGTTTCCTCTCAGGTCTCAGATTTAACTTTTACACAAAGAGAATGTAAATTACTAATTTTAAACAAAAGTATTTTGATTTTGATTTTCATTTTGATTTGAAATATCCAGTTAGACATCTCAAAACCTTACATTTATAAAGTCGCTTTAAAAACTTTACGACATTAAATGCCACTCAAAAAAAGGGTCTAATAGAAAATCGCGCTGTCAGCGGGATGGATGGCGCGGCGTTACAATCACTGGGTCTTCAAGATTTTATCTCCGAACATCAAACCCGAGCTCTAGTATTGGTCGACATTAATTGGATTCCTGATTTATTTATTTACAAAATGTATAACTTATATATACGATACCAATAACTTTAAAAAGCGCACTAAATGCTAAAAATAACTTATTAAATTACAATAATGAAGGAAAACACAAATAAAAATAGGATATTTATTTAAATACTTATGTTAAACTTGTTAATTATTAATATTAAACGAGATTTAAAAATGGTAAGATTGCCCTAGAACCATGACAAAGTTATAGCTAAAGTCCAGAAGAGAATGGAATTATTCCGGCAAACCATATAAATCGTTGAGCATAGACTCCATGACAGAATAGTAATGTTTAAATATATAATTACCACTAAGATAAAAATATATATTCTCATAAATAAAACAGGAATCGCTATTCAATGACAAAACATTACTTATTATACAAAAAACTTAAACTTAACTATTTTTTAATTTCGGATATCGGCCTGTCCAATTATTATTTTATTATGAGGTTTACACGTCATAATAGCAAAGTTATCGTAAGGGCACTGTAGTGACAACGTAGGAAAAAACATATTGACAGCTACCTGCATAGACCAGTCTTTGTCAATTGTGAGTATCGAACCTGCAAAGTTTATGACCATTCAGTATTATATGTACATAGAGACTTCTATAAGGTTTAAAGTAAGCAAATTGTTCACTTTCAACATACCTCACTTTTTGTTTACGCGGGGGAAATCTTCGAAAAGATTCCAATTCCTGAGAGGATCAGGCTATGTGGATTTATATCCACTATAACCCCTGCGATGGCCGTTCTTAGCACGGAAATGTAGGGGATGCGTGGTCGCTTGCGCATTGGCAGCACGGCCTAGTGCGTGGCACCGCTAGTGACCCTTCACATACACTCGCTGGTACGTAAAGAAGTACAAGGCTATTCCGTTTTCTTCGCGACCAAGTAAAAAAAAATTTGTTAATCCAGGCCTAGCTAGGTAAGAGCGAATCTTACCTAATTCCGTCTAAGTGCTTCGAATTACAAATTGTTTTACGGCACTCCTTCTAAAAGTTAGGACAGGATACCAAAAAATATAAAGAATATAAAACTTAGGACGATCAAAGAGTTTTTAAGCATAAATATTTAAATTTGTTCGTCTACTTTTCTCACCGTGTTCCATAAAAGTTGATTTTACCTTAAACTTTTGTCCATTGCTTATGTCACCGCGTATTTGGTTATTGCTTTGTGATGAGTTTATCTTTTTTTAAATATACATACAAACAAAACCGAAGAGTTATGTAAATTATTTCGAAATCACTACGTTTTCCTATGAAACTGTTAATTGTATATTATAATCTATATTACATACATATTGTAGAATCTATTTCTGTGTTCAATTTTGGATAAAGATTATTAGCTATACCAAGAAGCTTCTAGAAAATGGAGTCTTTTATTGAAATATTTCATATAATAACTTTCAAATCAATATCCCCTATATACGATTATAATTAAAATCATTTACACTTTAAGTCCATGTAACAATTTTCACACTTAATATGGCGAAGTATGAGAAAATTTAAATACAATTAAATTGCAAATAGCGATACAGCGTGACGTCGCCAACGCGGTTGCCATACACCGAGTTTAAGTCGAAAACAGCAATTGTTTTCAAACTTTGTTCATTGGAGAACAATTTAAAATTTGTAATTGTGAGCGTAATGAATTGAAATGTTCGTTTTATAATTCGATTTTCAAAGTTTAAAGTAATCGTATATTTTGCTAACTGTTTGTTCCGTATTCCTTTACTATCGGCTATATATTATCATGGCTGAATTGCACACGTTTCCTTAACGTGAATGGATTGAATTTAGTAAATATAGAAATAATATCAAATTTTATGTTCAACATAGCGCAATTTAGATTGGTTTTTTTAAAACATGGTAAATATATGTGTACGATTAGACTAACTAAAATAAAAATTATATATTTTATTAACGCGTCTTTAACGGTTATTTATTCGAATTTAATTTTAAATTCAATTCAAAATACATTCATCAATCTACCTAAAAATAGTTCTTTAAAAATTACTTTCTTTTGTGGGTAAATTTAATTATAAGTTAAGTTCCATTTAAATATTTTCTAATCTCACCATTGTTACAGACGTGAGTCCGGAGGTCAGTTACCTCGTTCAGCAAGTATTGACTCTATGGTGGAAGCAGCTATCTGTGCACGACATTCTGAACCCAGTCCCACTACACTTCAGCTGCCGAGGGCAGACCGCGCGTTGAGCCTCGTGTCGCCTGCGGTGGGCAGACGAGCAAAATCACAGAGAGGACAAACCGGTAAGTTAATTTATTAAGGCTAATTAAAGTTCAAAAATATATATAATATTATATAAGTGCGTAATCTTTCATTTTCGTTTTGAATAGATACGTAAATACATAGTTAATCGATTAATGTGAGGATTTGATCGATAACTCACACGTAAATGAGGTGTTTGCGATAAGTAATAGGTTAAATACTCAACTTTAATAGTTAATGTAGCTTATTCATAAAATGCCGAGATGGCCTAGTGGTTATAATACGTCAATCTCAACCGATGATTGCAGGTTCAAACCCCTGCTAGCACCGCTAAATTATCAAGTGCTAAAATTGTGTTTAAATTCATCTCGTACTCGGCGGTGAAAAAAAACATTGTGAGCAAACCTGCATGTACCGGGAGAAATTATGGCACATGTATATCCACCAACCTGTAGTGGAGCAGCATGGTGGATTAAGCTCTAAATCTTCTCCTTAATAGGAGAAGAGGCCTTTGCCAAGCAGTGGGATATTTACAGGCTGTTACTTTACTTTTTTTACTTTATTCATAAAATAGAATTACTTACCTTTCAGTAGGTACATTTATTTCTCATTTTACTCTTACTTAATTAATTATTTGTCGTTAAATATATAAGTACATAAGTACTTTCATAATACACAATAAGTAGTTCATCGTGGAAAATCGTTTGAAAATTTTGTTTAAAGAATTTGTGAGCACACAAACTCTGAACGAGTATGTCCATTGTCCATTTAATAATTTCATTTACCTTTGACATTGCTCGTCCATTTTCATGCTATTTACTTTCGAATTCAATGATTCCGTCGTTCGCTTTGATATTATGGTTTTGTATCTGAAAATTGTGAAACTATTTTAAGGTACAATTTTATTTGATATTTTTTCCCAAAAAAAAGAAGCTCTTATTAAAAATGTAAGTTTCTATTAGTTGGACTCTTTATAAATTTCCTATGTTTTTTATCTAGGAGCAATATTAAAAGATTTTTCTTTGATAAAATTCCTGATCTTTATTACGTTATAATACAAGCATTCTTAGAGAAATTTAATCTGACTTAATTATATACTATTTTTATATTTAACGTGCGTTATTTATAGTAAAAAAATATTTTGTTGTGTTTAATATTTAGTAAAGATTTTTTTTATTTTTGATGGTTAAATTACATTCCGTCTGTAGCCATTACAGTTTTAATATTTTAATTACTATACTCGTTTTGTTTTTTCCCGTCTACTGTCATTATATCGAGAGAAAATATACATAGCATTTTTAATGTGACAAAAACCAATATTTAAATAAAAAATAAAAAGTTCAATCAAAATCAGTCCAGTAAATATCGATCGAACAAACAATTATAGTTTTACAATAAATAGATAGACGAAACAATCATATACATTCAGATGCTAACTATACAGTATGATTCATTCAGATGGGTCGGTAGAAAGAAATCTGAAACTATGAGAGCTAAACAAATTTGTTTAAAGAAAACATATTGTGATTGATTTTCAAGCTATGAAAAATTGCATACAAATATTTGCGGAAAAACTTGCATGGCTCGGTGATTTTTTTTCTCTCTGTGTGAGTGCGTTTATGCATCCCGCCCAATAATTCAGGCGGGTATGTGGGATTTCTGGTGGCGATGACGAGTGCCCCAGATTACCCGCTAAAACCCAGCGGTGCCTTTATCGTCTCAATAAATGCTACGGGATCGCTTACGGATACTAACGTGACACCCCGACGGTTGGCTAACCTACGCGGACCTTCTTCTCCTAGAGAATGCTCCCGGGCACCGAAAACACTCTAACTTCCGGGTTGTATGTGGAGAAGTGGATGTCTCTCACATGAATTTCACTATAGCGGATAGCGATACCTGTCACATGAAATAAAGAACAAAACAATATTTATTTACACTTAAAGTCGAAAAGATATCCATTGAAATTTATATTTTTAAAGGTTTTGTAAACTATAGTGAGATATTTGAAACAAAAAATAGGACACCAACCGGTACAGCAACCTTCTTTGATATGATAATGACTCGCCGCTGGTCGCGCGGTGTTGTACATATTTATATACAAGCAGATTGCATATAAAGCTTGTGTTTACCTAAGCTACGACATGCGACATTTTACTCGAAATGCTTAAGAAAATAACAAGAATTCAATAATTTAAAAATTAAAAACCTGACTGAAGTTATTAATGTGGGTTAGTTTTTTTTTCTTTGATTAACCATTCCAATTTTTTTTCAAAATAATGATCGTATATATTTTTCAATTCGCCTTTTGGTAACCAGGTCGAAGGTCTTCAAAAAAGTTTTTTCAGCATTAAGACGTAAAAAATTGAATTTTTTTGTTCATTTGGCAGTCATTGGAATGTAAGTACATACATCCACCCTCCCTTACACTTTACCTCCTTAACCCTTTAATGAACTAAACCTCGCGTAAAAAAAGTCGCGTGGAAAGTATTATCATAGGAGACGCATTAATTCATATAAATCCAAATAGTATGCTTACAGACGCACTGTGGACAAATGTAGATTTCTCACAAAGCTGACAAATGTAAGATAAAACTTAAAACTAGATAACTTATTGATTGTCTTTAAAATTAGATTTTTTGGGTTCGTGTGATGCACTTTTAAAAATGGCATGGAAATTAAAAAATTGAAGATTGACGTCGTCTTATTTATCGTATCACATAAATTAGCCAATGGGTATACAGCTTAACTTGAGCTCGTAGTTTCGTCTTACGCCCTTATTTCTTTTATGTGTCTTAACTAGGGTATTTTAACCAAGGTTTATTTTTTATGCAAATAAACTAAATAGTGGAGACTCGAAGAGAGATTTGAATTAATTAAATTAGCATACTAAGACGACGATAATAAAATTTTACTCAAGCTTTAATTATAAGTCTAAGAAATTTGTTGTTACGTATATTTTACACGCTAATTTCAAAAACTACAAAATTGATATTTTTATGAAAAGAAAAAATCAAATCAAATCAATTGTAGTTAACTCGTTTATTGAGTATACGTCTAAGCTATACGTACATAATTATATACATAATATTTGATATATGAATTTAAAACTACCTTAGATAAAATCTTTTTACCATAAAACGTCGTTAGGTAGACGTCGTTTTTAAGTTATTAAAGATAGAATGACATACCCTTTAGAGTAATCTAAATATTTCTTTGAACTCCTCTTATATCATCCGATGCTTAGGATCGCCGCCGTCCATGCAAACATTTGCAACACTAGAGAACTCACAAATGCATTGCCTTATTAAAAAGGAATAGGAGATGAGGAAATAAGGAAAGGAATGGGAAGGGGTTAAGCTTCCGGTTCTCTTACTGACCGTACGAAACGATATATTAACTACATTAAGCCGATCATCTGTGAGAGTGAACCCCGTTGTCCAATCGTTAAGGGTTTCATTGTTGTTGTTGTTCGTAGTACTAATGATCGTGCCTTAATTAATGAGCACAACCATCGTATTTTCCAATGACTCTGTTAGGCATGCTGCCAACTTATTGCGAACTGTAGAACCCAGTTACAATTGATTTAACATGACGCTTTTGCTTGTTGGCTTGAATGAGTTCTATACTGCACCGATTTTGATAAAATATCTATGGTATCTGAAAGGATATGCTTTCGAATCTTAGAACTAATTTCCCTACCGAGAAATTACGAATTTCATAAACATTAAAAAAACATAAGAATTGAAAACCTCCTCCTATTTTTAAATTCAGTGCCTTTTCAGGTACAAATTCTATAAAATAAAATGATTTAAATTTATTTGATCTACTATTAGATAGAGCTCGTTTAATTGTTTACTATAAACTTTATTACACGACAATAAAAATTCTTCTTGCGCCTGATGGTTGTTTACATACAATTTACAAAATTCTATGACAAGAATGCTAATAGATTCTGTGCGAAATTACTTTGTATAGATTTACTGGCAGCGTTTGCAGAAAATAACAGTATGGCTTTTAATTAAAAAATAACATACGAGAATTTAGTTAAAATATAACCAAAAAAAAAAAATTTTTTTATTCATTGAATATTTTCAATTTAGAAATTTTACTTTCACTATTTTTATTACCTTAATTATTATTTTTTATATAATAAAAGTAATACAGTAATAAATTGTATCTATCAATTATACTAGGAAAATTATTAGTGGTATTATCGTATAATTAGGCGTGTTTTCTAAAGCGCTTTTTCTTAATAAAAATATTATTGCATTTTCTCATTGATATCAACTTCTTTTATTAATGTGAACGAAAAGTTGCGACGTAGTTTTTTATATTTACTTTATATTGTTGTAATAAAAACCTTTTCTAGAACGAAATCAACGCTTTGAGAATTTAATTATTTTAGCGCCTGACGTCTAAACTATAGCAATAAGAGTTAGCGCGAATCTAAGTTGTAATTAAAATTGTTTAGGCGATATGACGAAATATTAAAGTCTATTGTGGTAAGTCCACACTAGGTAAACTTCAGACATATTATGTATGTCGATAGAATTATGTTTATACAATAAAGCTGTGCATCCGATTATTGGCCATGAATCAGAATTTGTATTAACAAATGCTTATTTCGTTTGGGTCGGGTTTTGTATCGGCCGATAAAAAACTTGATGGACCGCACGAATATACGTACGTACGTATTGTAAATTATAACTATCAGCCATTCAGTTTAGTTCGTCACAATTGCATACTTATCAATTGTTTCTTACCTATCTGTTGACATGGTAAAAAAGTAAAGTAACAGCCTGCAAATGCTCCCATGCTGGGTAAAGGCCCTCCTATTAAGGAGAAGGTTAAGAACTCAATTCACCACGCTGCTCTACTGCGGGTTGGTGGTGGTGGATTTGTTGATATATAATAGGATCGTTATCAAGTTTTTCAGCCGCTGGGCATTGAAGATTGCCTAAAAATGTCATCGAAATCGCTCCAGCCGTTTTGAAGCTAATAGCGAACACATATACAAACACACATAGATTTCAGCCGTCTTAACCAATAGCTGACTAAGCTGGTAGCCAGTAGAATATCAGTCACATCTTTGTTACATCTTTTTGTGTATTATATAAATATTTTAATGAGAAACCTTAATAATATTATGTAACAATTTGAAATTGTTTCGTATAAATTAACGAAGAAACGTAAACAACTTCAAAGTGCAATAGCAAAGGGAATTCGTAATTTATTTCAGTATTTTCCTCTCCTGCGGCAACTTCGGATACCGAAGTGAAAAGGAATTAAACTTCAGATGATTGCAACATTGTATATTTCCAAAACATATATTACACATTAAAAAATTGCGTCAAAATATGTGTCCTTTTCACGCAAAATGTGATGTGATTTTTTTATGTGGTACTCAAAGACATTTTATAACTAAAGATGTGTTAGGTTCATGAGGTCACACGAGGGGTTACTATCTAAATATATATAACTCAAAGGTGACTGACTGACTGACTTTGTGACCTATCAACGCACAGCCCAAACCACTAAACAGATCGGGCTGAAATTTGGCATGCATGAAGATGTTATGACGTTGGCATCCGTTAAGAAAGGATTTTGATTAATTCTACCAAGGGGATAAAATAGGGGATAAAGTTTCTATGAAACTTTGACGAATAAAAAAAACTTTGAGCGAAGCCGGGCAGGTTGCTAGTATATTATAAATTGTTCGCTTCACTTTACTGGAGGGTTGTAAGGGATAACGTAATTTACTCCGCTTCTGTCTCCAACTTTCAAAGGCGCTTTGTAATTATGTTTAGAATAACCTTTTACACTTTAACTAATTGTTCTTTAACATAGCAGCTGTAGAATTAAAAGGGTTCTATTTTCATTATTGAAACGACAATTTTTTTTCGGATTATAGTTGGCAAACGAGCATGTAGATCACCTAATCAACCAATTTGGACAGACACGTTGGCGCAGTGGTCAATGCAACTGAATGCGCTAACGGTCGCGGGTTCGATCCCCGCTTACGGCGAATATCTGTAGTGACCATATGGATGTTTGTCGTGGTCTGGGTGTTTGTGTTAGTGTTGTGTGTGTTTCCGGACCCCCGACATAAGGTCACGCGATCTTAATGGGGGCCGTTCAGTGTGATGCGTTAATTTTAAAAACAAAGAGGTTCATAATTTATAGTGTATGTTTTTTAATATGTTACCTTCAACCTACTTCATTTCTTAACCTATTTTGTAAATGTTTCTTTTATTTGAAAGAGTATACTTTTTTTGACCCTTTAGAATTTTTGATTGATTGGTCCTATAGAATTTTTATGAAAATCGTTTTAGTAGTTTAGTTTAGAACTGGAATAAGTTTGTTATTCAAGTCAACGAAATGAGGTATTTTTATTTTGAAGTCATTTGCTTTTTTGATGTCTTAATTATGTTAAGTAATCAACGCCGCTCATGGAAATTTACTGTACTAGGGAAGTGCCCATACGTTATCAGCTTAAAAAAGAATCAAGGAATAGAAAGTAAAATAAGGAATACTGAGGGAACGGTTTTCTCACACACCTTAAGAAATGCAGCTGAAGTAGCTAGCCATATTACTTTCCACCGATATTTAGTGAGTGCAGTACTGCCCCGGCTGACCCAACCCATTATACGAGCTGTAATCAAAAGTCTGCAGCTGGGCTTCAGTTAAATATAATAGGTTTATTTAAGTAAAAAATACTAAATCATATACATATTATAAGTAATTCCCTTTTCAGCGTATACTCTCAGTCAAGATGGCTAATAAAATTACTTTATTAAGTCGCTTTTAGATTTTGTTTGTCTTTAATTATGATCTCGCGGATAATCCTAATGATATTTCCGAGCTTAATTGCTCTTCCAATAGACAAAAAATAAAAGTAAATTTTTGCTTAATAATGAAACAGACCGAATCAGCAAAAACGGTTAAATTAAATCACTAAAGTTTTGGTTTCCTAAGATAACGTTATCTGTCAATTTGCGCCCGGTTTATGTCTTTCGAAAGCACGTTAATCTTAACAAGCCCCGGCTAGCACCGCTGACTCTTGAAGTACTAAATTTGTTTTTTATATCTTCTCGAGCTCGGTGGTAAAGAAAAACATCGTGAGGAAACCTGCATGTGCCGGGAAAAATTCTGGATCATGTATATCCTTCAACCCGCAGTGGAGCAGCGTGATGGATTAGGCTCAAAACGTTCTTCTTAATAGGAGAGAAGGCTTTTGCCCAGCAGTGGGACATTTACAGGCTGTTACTTAACTTTACTTTTATGATATTAGATTATATCACTCAAGTCATTTGTATGGGAAAGAAGGAAACGATTTCGTAGAGAGCACTTTCTGACGACGTCGCGTCGTGAAAATTTACGACGTCCTTCGTCAAAAATGCGGTGCAACGTTCACGACAAAAAAAAAACGTTAAAAAGTACGTAAATGAAAACATTTCTACAATGTTATCACTTTGATGTTTTATTATTTTAAAAAAGTATTGATCAAGCTATTTCTCTCTTAAGGCGTTAACATGCCCGACACAGTTATGTATTTTACTCGTATTGAGCCGAAAATACGCCTGTTGAGTAGAGTAGTGAGTAGCCTCTTAGTACCGATATTATTTTTTATTAAAGTTGATGTATCAAAGAGGTAACCGTTTTTTCAATAATAAAGTCTATATTGACAACCTTTTTTTGTTTACCTTTAAACGTAGTTGTAACAAAGTTACTACGAATATTTCATAAATATCGCGTTTGTGTTCAGTTCGTTGACTGTGTGTGTATAAATTGAATTTGTTTTTTTACTGAATGTTTTGTAATAAAGTATTGAAATGTCAATCAATATTGTTTGTTTCGTTTCGATTGGAATCTACAAATATGTAATATAACTACTCATGTAATTGGACGCTGATAAGCAATACTGTATCAAGCCACGCGGACTTCAGAAAATGGCGTCTAAAGATGTCAACCCTATTCTTAATAAATTTATTTGAACCCCTTCAATATGGATGGATTCTTTTTTGAATATTAAATAAAAAAAGACATTATTAATTAAAAGCAGATATTGATATATTTAATATGTTATTCTATAAAAAGTTTTTTAAGTATTTGAGATTATTGTATAAATTATAAAAATTGGAACGCACTTGAAATTCGAAACAATTAATCAAGAAACTTTTTTCCGTAATTATTTAGTTTATATTACTTTAAATTTTTTTGAATAATGTCAAATAGGTGATGCAGTATCAAAATACATCAATATCTCCGAATTCGACGTTTTGTGGGTTGACACATTGCTTATCAGCACCCAATTATACATAACTCAAAACCTAAGCATAAATATAAATATAGATTATACGTGGTCAAACTTGAAATCGGTTGAAAATTTAGCCAATTTTAGTAAATTTTAGTAATTAAAATTTATATTATTTTCACATAAATTTGTGATTTAAAAATCTATGATTTTGAAAAAAATATTAATATCCTATCAACATTTCGTGGCATCAAAGTCTTAATAAACGACTCAATTTTCAAGTCTAAAATATTGTTTGCGTTTTGAGCACAAATATATGAATTTTTGAATTCGGTCACTTTAATTTAAAGCATGCGATATACTGTACATATTATGATACACCCTAAAACATTTTTTTAATTATATTCAATACACAGACATAAAATTAGGGCTGTATTATTTTATATTTTACATATTTTAATTTGACCACAAACTTTAACAATAAACAAAAGGGCATATAGGTGTGTGTGTAATATTTTTTTTTATTATTATTATTTTTAATATATATATAAGATATCTCCAGGCTTCAGAAAACTGTACCATTATAACCTTAATTTGTAATTTATAAAGAATTATAGTGACATAATTTTAAAAATAAAATAAAATAAAATAAAAAGAGTAGCCGAGTTTCTTGCCGGTTCTTTTTGGTAGAATCAACATTCCGAACCGGTGGTAGATTCCTTATTAATGTTTTTTTCTGTATTGTCGATACAAAAATACTCGTTAGAGCCTACTTGAATAAAGTATATTTTGATTTAATATAGTCTAGATTAGCAAAAACAAAGTAACGGGGACAGAATTAGGTCCTAATTTTGCGCAATTACATATATATTTGTCTAAAATTATTAACAGATTGTGCATATATTATTAAATTTGCAGATTTAAATCATTCCGCCGTCATAATGAGGCCGAATATTAACTTAGCGTGTTTAATCGTGAAACTCCATTAAAATATAATGAATTAATTGGAATAAATGTGCTGAAAGAGCACCGGGACGCGAAATTAAGTACGTAATATTTTCGTTGAATATTTAGACCTTAAATAGAGTTAAATCTTGTAATGAAACACAAAACCGTTTATATTATTCTTCTATTAATATAATACTAGTGTTCGGAATTCGACCGTAATTCATTTAATTTTCAACCGATTTCAAAATTACAGATTACCACAGATAATCTAATCTAAGTTTGACCACAGACTTTAAAAAGCAATAAATAAAAGAGTATATTTGCATCACTCTGTATGTGTGTGTTTGTGTGTATTCATCCTCTACTCCTCTACATGAAGTATAAGTGAGAGATTTCATATTCCCCCGTCCACGCAATTTTCAACAATTTTTTTGCTTGAAGTTTTAATATATTTATTTTTTGTAAGTTTTAGATAGACAGATATCTGAACGCCTCCATTTCCAGTCGATTTGTCGTAAATGTGTTTGTATCCATAAAACATCTTGTTTTTTAAACGCCAAAGGGAAAAAATATATTTTCATGTTCTTTCTTGAAGGTGAAGAAAAACATCGTAACAAAAACAGCATAAATCGTTATAAATTTCAAACATTGTAAAAAAGCAAGGTACAGTTCCAAACTATAGAGCCTTTTTTAAATAAAATTGAGATATTTATATCTTTTGCTCGGGAATTCACACGCGTTAATGTAGACTGTGTTTTAATTAAAACCAATTGGATTTGAAACTACGATTGCAATCATACTCGTAATACGAATGAAAACCAATAAATGTACGTAATTAAGGATGTTAGATAGCTGAAAATTATATAAGAGGATTTTTTAACATCAAAATTTATTTAAGCGGGTTTGGTTATGTCGATAAGTGAATGTTCTGTGAATGACTTTGAAGTACGTATCTGTGATATCGTATTCAATCTGTGGCCTCGTACATCCCTAACGAATGGACCGATTTGGATATGGTCTTCTTTGTTGGAAGGCTTATGTAATCTGAATGATATTTACTATAATTCATGATATTATTTTTAGACGTTAATGGTTATTAGCTATTTTATGGCTATTGAAAGGATCTAACTAACTTCTACTGGTCTGATCAAATCGAAATTGACTATACTGTGACTTCAAAATCAAAAAAAATACTTTATTTAAGCAAGCTTTTAAAAGCACTTTTGAATCGTCAAAACAAACAAAAAGTACTTAAATTAAGGAAAAGCTACCACCGTATCGTTGTCTTAGATTTTCGCGATTATTATTCATTGAAATAAAACTATTTTAAACGGATTTAAATCGCGTATATTAATCCCGTGACCACGAAAGCTGCTAAGTGCTCAAAACGTCGGGATGATAAAAATAATTAATATACGCGATTTAAATCCGTTTAAAATAGTTTTATTTCAAAGCTACCACCGGTTCGGAATGTAGATTCTACCGAGAAGAACCGGCAAGAAGCTCGATAGGTACTCTTTTAAAATCGTGTTACTAAGTACCTACATTTAAAAATTACAAATGTATACATATATTAAAGATCCTGTATAAAATCCTCCATGCATTATTATCATCTATATAATCTTGTACAGATTAATATGCTTCAATGACTCTGAAATAATAATGTTACTAAACGTGCACAAGACGCTGCAGCATAATCTGGAATCAGCTATACAACTCTCCAGCTCACAGCAGAATTATCGTCTTGGGGCTCGTTGAAATGGTCTCAATGAATAGATAATAATCGTTTTTTTTTAATTTTCAATGTACAATAGATATTTGTTTATATAAAAGGTTGACGTAACTTCACCATTGCGGTCTTAAATATGAAGGTTAGAGATCTTATTAAACGATAGCAGTAAGCTGATAGGAAGCCGACCAATTGTTCTGAAAATTTGCATAATTATATAGCTCCCCTTTTAACCACTAGCTCGTTTGAGTCAGTATGTAAAAGTAATAGTCATGTTGGGGACATGCAGTAGCAAATGTTATTATTTTAATTTAATACCTAAAGCCATAAAACTAAGAACTAAATTAAAGAATTTAATTGAAAGCATTGTAAAGTAAAGTAAAGTAACAGCCTGTAAATATCTCAGTGCTGGGCAAAGGCCTCCTCTCTTATTAAGAAGAAAGTTTAGAGTTTAATCCACCACGCTGCTCTACTGCGGATTGGCGTTGCGGATATACATGTGTCAGAATTTCTCCCGGCACATGCAGGTTTCCTCACGATGTTTTTCTTCACCGCCGAGTTCGTTTTATAAAAATCAGCGGTGCTAGCCGGGGTTTGCACCGAGATCATCGGTTAAGATTGACGTGTTCTAATCACTAGGCCATCTCGGCTCATGAAAGCAATGACAACAAGTTATAAGTGTAATTATCGCCTTAGGGCCAATAATTAATTTCAAAATGACGTTTTATAATTCAATTTTGATGCAGAAAAGATGTTTTATTGCCTGTTTTTTTTGTGTGTACAAATAACCTCTTTAAGGAACATTATACATAAATTAGATAGATGGTAAAATTAAGCTTTTACTTGCTGAGCATAATCTTCACCTCTTATTAAGGATGCTGCAATAAAAATATTGTCATGAAAGTTGTTACTTTTTCTTATTCTTTTATACAAAAGTTAGCCATTCGCTTGGTAATACTATTCGCTTGGGAATCATGTTATATTATATAGCCGCCACTACTAAAAGACGTCTATGAATAAAGACTCGTGTCTATCTTTTTAGCAGTGGCGGCTTTACATGGACGCTGATAAGCAATACTGTGTCAAGCCACACGGACTTCGTTTTGAGAAAATGGCGTCTAAAGATGTCAAAACTATTCTTAGTAAATTAGTTTAAAAACGTATATATTCATCTTTTTTTCTATTTTGATAAAATGTATATTGAATCAAAAGCAGATAGATTTATTTCATATGTTATATAATAATAAGTTTTTAAATATTTGAGATTATTTTATAAATTGCAAAATATGGAACGCACCTGAAATACGAAACATTGAGTTAAGAAACTTTTTTCCATACTTATTTAGTTTAGATGACTTGAAATTTGTTTGGATAATGTTAAATAGGTGACGTAGTATCAAAATACATCAATATCTTAAAATTTGACTTTTTGTGGGTTGACACATTATTGCTTATCAGCATCCACATATGATGCCGTATGTGCGCTACACGCGTGCAAACCAGTGTTAGTAGGGGGCGCCGAGCGCCAAAATAATATTTTGATCAATGACACGCTAATTTGCAATGGGTGCACCGCACGCGGGCGAGCGCCATCTTCAGTGGGTGGTAAATTCAGCAAACTCTTCGAACTCAAATCAATTTTCATGCAAATTTTGTGTCCAAGTAATATAATTTACTACCATCTCCTCCTCAACAGCAATGTGTGAATTGAAAGGGATATTCGCAGTAACAACGTGGAAATCGAATTTCGATCTATATTCTTTGTTTTTACAAGATAAAGCCAGAGCAGTGAGACCCAAAAGATTGAGAGGTTGTGGTCTATTTTGACTAAACTTATATACTAATAAGTGTCGAGGGCGGCATATTTAGTTTTACACGCGGGTGCATATATGGCTAGCAGTGGGCCTGTTTTATAGAATTATGCGCATTATATAGTAGATTTTTCTTAACTTGTCGTATTTGCCAAACAAAAATGGCGTATTGCTAACCACACATAAGAATCGAGAAATTGTCAGGAAAAATAATGTTCGAAACTTCGTGATTCTCGTTCCGGGTATTGTTACCAAATAGGACGAGTAAAGAAAAACGGACTATACGTCTATTAGTTAGATGGTCTAAGGTAACTATACTATTTTGACCACACACGTACTAGAAGGCGCCAGGGTATTGATTGCATATGGGCGCTACATTAACTAGTGCTGCCTCGGCTTTTTGATCCTTATTTTGTTAGGATTAAAGATCCCTTACCAATACGTGTTTCTTTTTAAAATTATATTATGGTCTTAGGTTCGCATATGTTCCGCTTAAATATTACTGAACTGTCTAGCCAAGAAACTATATTTTTATGAAAATATTTACAAACCTACAGAAAGACTGCTTAAATCTAATTATGTATATTGAATTTTATATGAACTAAAGTATTTACTTACATATATACTCCTTTAATTTTTACCGTTAAAGATGGAATATTTTCTTAAAATTTTGAGTCCCATTTTGAGTATAACTAATTCATTAAAACAAATTTATTAAAATTTGTTTGATTTGTTTGGTCACAGTTTGAAATCGCGTAACATAGAAACAAGTCAAGTTGAAAACCTCCTTATTTAAAAGTTTATAAAAAGTAGTTAAGATTAATTATACTTTAATATTTAAATTCTTAACAACATAATCCATATTCGGAGTATAAAATATTCATTTAATTTAGACAACTTTAGCACAGAAAGGAATTATAATAGTAGATCATTACCATTTATGAGCTTAGTGTCGATATAGTGAAAGTGGATTACACGAATATATTACGTAAAATACTTTAATTAATATAATTTAAATGATTATGAAAAAAAAAGTTTTCGTGAAAACCTCTGATCTTTAACCAACTTAGAAATAGATTAAACTCTCATAGTTTAATCTTTTTTGAAGTCAACATGTTGTTTTATTTATTCGTAATTTTTTCGTTAACGTAAAGGAAAAACGCGAGGTGGTCTAAAAATGTAAGTTATAAAACTGAATATATATATAGGAAAACAGAACGTTTTTAACTGAATTTGAAAATGGAGGAAGTTCTATGTTCGACTGTGTTTTTTTTTTGTTTAGGATATCGGATTTAATAGGATCTTTTTATTCTATTCGCTATAAGACCGGTCAAGTGCGAGGCAGATTCGCACATAAAGGGCCATTCGCACAAAAGTCCTTTTTAAATAATTATATATCTAAAAGACAAGAGTTAGGCGATACAACAATATATAATATACTAGTGTACAAATTTTAAACCCTTTTTTTAACCACTTAGGGAATGTTTTTTCAAAAATCCTTTTTAGTGCACACTTACGATATGTAAAGAACGTTTCTGTACAATTTCATGTTCCTAGACCCAGCGGCTTCAGCTCTGCGTTGATCGACAATTTGAGGACTTATTTTTTTATTAAAATACAATAAACCAACTTAAAGAAAAATACATTTTAACTGTATTCAATAATATCTTATCTTTCACGAAAAATGTAATCCTATTTCGAATATCTCGTCTGTGACGTTGAAATGTAGTTCCTAACTTCATTTTAGATTAAAATTTGTAAATTTTATTAAAATTAAAGCACTTTTGCTGGGCGATACTCAAACTACCCTCCATAATTCCATCGGGCACTCGCAAATGGAGCAAATCAAGTTATCACTATAGCAATATGAACTAATTTCCGACAAAGAGTCCAATTTACAAGCGAACCACGCTCAAACTTCGCAACATGTGAACGAGGTTCAAGTGACTAAATTTAATATGAACGTGGTATGTCCTAGTTTTTTTTTTAATAAAATAGTTGGCAAACAAGCAGAAGGAACACCTAATGTTAAGTCTTAACCTATACTTTATAAGATAAAATTCTATAATACTAATTTTCTGATTCGGTAAAACTTTAAAAGAGAAATCTATTTATATAATAATAAACGTATTACATTTAAGGGTCCCTATTAGGATCTCATGATCCTGTGTCGGGGTCAGGAATCACACAACACGAACACCCAGACCACGCCTAGCGGTGGGAATTAAACTAAAGTTCATTAAATTTTCAACCGATTTCAAAATTGACCACAGATACTCTATTCTCACTTTGACTACAGACTTTAACCATAAACAAAAAGTACGTATACGCGTGTGACAAATGCATGATATTATTTACTGTGAAATATTTTATTTTATTGATTCAATTTATTTTTATGCATAATTAAAAAACAAAATATTTGCATTCTACATTTCTTCTCTATATAAACTCCAAATGTACGTAACTCTAAATGTCTCTGTAAGTTTCATACTCCTCCATCCGCACAATTTAAAATGGTTACAAAGTAATTGCTTCACGTAAATATTGTCATATATGAATATTGTTGTATCCAACTTTAACCTCATATAATCCATCTCTTCTAACCAGCAAGAATCATGTAACTTGCACCCCAAAACACAATTCTCCCTGAGAGCGCCAACACTTCGAAGTACACTCGACATTTCGTAGTGAAATGTTAAATTTAACCGATTAATTTGTTACCTTAATCAATGCTGAGTTTAGGAATTACCTGAGGTGCAATCTCTTAATGAAGTTTAGTACCAAGACTCACCAGAGACTTGTCAATTAAGCAACATTGGCATTAAACATCGCAATTTAAAAAGGCTACCAAAAGTACGTTGACACATTGGTTTTTAATTAAATCATAATTGGACGCTGATAAGCAATCCTATGTTAAGCCACACGGACTTCATTTTGAGAAAATGGCGTCTAAAGATGTCAAACCTATTCTTAATCAATTTGTTTAAAGAAATATATATCTATCTTTTCTTTTCTATTTTGATAAAAAGTATAATGAATTAAAAGCAGATTGGTATGATAAAGACTTTTATCTAATAATAAATATATGGGACTATTGCTTAATCCAAAATATGGAATACTTACTTCAATATTCTAAACTTTAGATCAAGAACATTTTTTCTGTAATTATTTAGTTCAGATGACTTGAAAATTTTTGAATAATGTTAAATACGTTATTAATTATCAGAATATATCAATATCTCTAAATTTAACTTTTTGTGGGTTGACACATTATTGCTTATCACCTTCCAATTAAGAAGTAAATATTTAACTGTCTTGCTTTGGTTTTCTATCATGGAGGACTATCTAAATATGGACGCAATATTACGGGTGTCTAAAACTCTTTGACTTTTCGGTGTTAGACAACGCTTTCTACGAAACCGTGCTATGCTGTTTAGGCAAAGGTTTCAGTGACGTTATCTGAAGACATAAACCGGCTGCCAGATAAAAAAAAAATCAGCATCAGTGTAATTACAGGTCCTGTATAATATAAACATACAGCCAAATTAGACGTTTAGTAAAAATTTAGTAAGATTTGAAAAAAGGGTGTTTCATTTTTGATGCATCATGCACTTAAGGGTTAATAATATAAGGCTAACGGAAAGCAAAGCTAACGCTATGTGACGCTGCTGTCGCGCACTATGTCTCAACACGGGCTTTGCATCTTTAGAAGCCCGCGTGTGGTCATCTTTCTTCCTTAAACGATTTTAATGTTTTTTAGTCTCTAGTTCACAATGTTAACGATAAAATATATTAAGACATTTAATAAAACAAGTCTTTAGTGATGTATAAGATTAAATTTTAAAGGAAAATTCTTGTATAATTATATGTATATATATATATAAATCTTGGAAACGTCTACAACGATTTTCATGAGTGAGTTTGTGCAAAATCTTAGGGGGCGATAAATTGATTAGCAAGGTTTAATTTTTATAAAATTTTATTTTAGTAGTGTTTTAAAGCAATAAAGGCTGCTAGAATGTCATTAGAATACGAAAGTAAATTAATATAAATTCGTACCTAAATATAATATTCAAAATATACCATTTACCAAAAAAATTGTTTATCTAAGCACGAAGATTAAAAATCCGACTAACGAAATAATTTTGCAATAGTAAAAGAAGTTTTGAAATCGATTTAGTAATATTGGAAAGCATAAAAATTTTGGGAAATAATTTACATACACACATAAACAACTGAGACGAATGTAATGATTCCTCATAATGTTAAACTTCTTCAAGCAATGAGCTACACAAAACTTGTAGAGCTTGCCAAAAAATTAACATATATAGATACACACATACGAAATACATAATGATCCTCGGCAGTTGGGTAATAATCTTCTCCATATCTTTTATCTTAACCAAAATTACATGTAACTTTCTTACCGAGAAATAGTAACATATTGATACTTTAATAAAAAAAATACAAGATAAAGTTGAATAACATTTTATTGCGTACATAAAAACGTACATATTAAGACCCATTTCAAAGTGTCGAATAACCAATCAATTACATTCTTACAAGACGTCGGTAAAATACCGTTAATATTGTTTGTTTTTAAAGGAAATAAGACGACTTGAACACATACATATAGGTATTTTGATAATAGGTATATGTTGTAAATATAGAGGATAATGAGTATTATAATTGGATTCTGATTATCAAAAATTTGTCAACCCACAAAAAGTCAAATTCGAAGATATTGATGTATTTTGATTATGCGTCATCTATTTAACATTATGAAATATAATTAAAAGTTATCTTAATTAAATAAGTACGAAAAAAGTTTCTTAATTTAATGTCTCGAATTTCAAGTGCGTTCAATATTTTGCAATTTAAAAACCTTATTATTAGATAACACATTAAATATACCAATCTGCTTTTCATTCATTATAACTTTTATCAAAATAGAAAAGAAAAGATGGACATCTGCGTCTTCAAACAAATTGATTAAGAAAAGGTTTGACATCTTTAGACGCCATTTTCTCAAAATGAAGTCCGTGCTTCTCTCAAAATGAAAGCTTGACACAGTATTGCTTATCAGCATCCAATTAGTACTAATAATAATAACTAATATTAATATTTTTTGAAACCTTTAAAGTCTACATTTGGTTGAATAATATTTCAGAATGCAATGCGATTATACCTATTCTTGAAGATGAGTATTTTTTAAATATTACTACTTAGGTAGTATGTACAAAAAATACACGTGATCTTAGATGGGGGAGAGATAGTACAAAACCTCACTACGTATCACCAGGGGGAGGGAGGGTCTAGAAAGTTGCTAAAAAATATCACGTAATTAATGGACAGCACCAAGCCGAGAAAAAAGTTACAATATTCGAGTCCATAGATAATTAAACACTAATTAATTTATTATAGTCAATGGCATACTTTTGGCTTCTTTCGCGTTTAATTCCAGCAAAGAGGACTTAATAATCTTTAATTTCCTAATAACCCCGCGAAGAATGCTGGTCAAAGCTGAATTTCAATAAGGACAGAACTGGGTTAAGAATTTAAATTTCGACGTGATATTCGTCTATTTATGCATATTTAACGAGTCGTAGAGATCAATGGACGAAACAATTAGACATTAAAAGTCCGCAGGTTTAAATTCTATTTATACTGACTTTGTTAGGGGTTAGATCCTTTGAATAAGTCTCACTTCTTAAACATTAATTTTAAGTGGTTATTTGAACATAATATGTAGGTTAATCCCAGCCCACTTTTTGCCCACTTTTATGAATACATCACACTCAACGGCCCCCATTATAGTCTTATAACCGGTGGAAGTCCGGAAACACATAAAACAAAAACATCCGTATGGCCAATACAGACGTTTGCCATGAGCAAGGATCGAACCCGCGACCGTTAACGCTTTAGTCAGTTGCAGTGACCACTGCGCCAACGTATTTGTCGAATGTTTTTGGCTCGATACTTGTAAAAGATACTCGTAAAAGATAATCATGATTTGTTATCCTTGAATCGTCTTTACAAATACACACACAAAATTTTTGCCGTTATACTTAAACGTATATCTCAGCCGCTTGCCCTCTACCTTTAAAATTATTTAAATACTAATATTTATCATTCATCTCATCTTCGTTGGAAAAGGTACTCATCAAGTGTTAAGAAAATATGATGTTTTTATTTGGGCTACGCTCGTAATTGCGATTTTAACCTTCGATCAAAAAAGGGGAATGTTATATGTTTGACGTGTGTATTTGTGTGTCTACATACAGATATCTATCGATACATCTATGTAACTGTGTGTCTGTATGTGCCATCATCAGCTTCCAAACGAAGGAATCAATTTTGATGCGTTTTTTTTTTTTTGTTTGAAGGCTGATGCAATCGAGATGGTTCTTAGCTTTAATTTATGAAGATCTCTTCAGACTTGTGAACGTTATCAGCTCTTTTCTTGTTTTTGAAAGGATCTAAGCAATTTCTATTTGACTAATCTACTCGAACTATACTATATTATAAATAATATTAAAATAACATAATGGTGTAACACACTCTATAGCAGAAATGTCATGTTGGTTTTCGTTAAAGTGGTCTCAATGACTAGATTGCTGGAGTTCTTTTTTTCTTTTCAATTTTATATTATTCGCAGTGATTGTTTTCAACGCCGTGTAATAGTGGACATTTTACGTAAAGTGTTAAGTCTTTTTTATAATATTACGAAAAGTTTATATTTCAACGTGCTATATTTATGTCTAAATAAAAGTAAAAAAAGTAAAGTAACCTGTAAATCTTCCACTGCTGAGCAAAAGCCTCCTTTCCTATTAAGGAAAAAAGTGGAGCAGCGTGTTGGATTAAGTTTAGAGCTTAATCCAACACGCTGCTCCACATTGGATTGGCGGATATTCATGTGTCAGATTTTCTCTTGACACAAATCAAAATCAAAATCAATAACTACTTTTGAATCGTCACTACATGAAAAAAAACATCAATAATGAACCTAGGACCTACCGGTTCATAAGTAGTATGGAGTTTCTTGCCGATTTTACCGAGAAGAACCGGCAAGAAACTTGATAGTTTTAGTAAGTTTTTAGGTTTCTTAGCGATGTTTAGTAGTACGCCATCTCGTTTATAAACTAGAAGCATTATAAAAAGGAATAGTTTTGTATCATATTTCAGAGCCTAATACAAATATAATACGTATATGTATCGATGACAATTTATGTACATACAGATGTAAGAAGTCGTGATTCCGGAATGGGAATGAAATCCTGTTTCCATTTTCTATTTAAATGTAAATGTGTTGAGGAAGGTTTTCCTACCTTGACTCACCTCAAATCGGGAAAAAGTAACCTGAATTAATATTGAGTCGCTGTATAATAAGAGAAACACATTTTAAAACAAATTATTTATTCATGGTGTTCACACAATGCACCCAGCTGGACTACGGGCTAATCTAAGTATGTAACGATGCGGCCGTGCCGCCGCATGCCTCCGAATGGCGGGCGCTCGCTGACGGGCGAAGTCCGGGCCTGTCCCATTGGTCCACCTCACACATCACCGTCGTTCGATTGGTTGCCTAAATCATAGTATAGTGCACCATATATATGCCTATACTTAGCCATACACATTAGTATATGGCGCGCACATAAACTCCCCCCCTGGAATACCTTCGGGTATTCTAGATTTCTGAGATTGGTAAGGGGCACAGTCTTGCAAAGGGCCGTCGCACGTTGCCTCTTTGAGTTTTCACATCGGCGACCCTGCTCACACCGTCGACGCCGGGGTATAACTTTATCACCCTTCCAAGTCGCCAGTGTAACGGTGGACTGTGGTCCTCTTGAAGGAGTACTAAGTCGCCTATGTCGAGGGGCTTGCACTTTTGGGTCCGCCACTTTGTACGCTGCTGCAACTCGCTGACATATTCATTTTGCCATCTTTTCCAAAAATGTTGACGAGCTTGCTCCACGCGATGGTAACGTTGCAGCCGAGAGATATTTTCTTCCTCCAGGACTGGATCTGGCAGCGAAGATAATGCTCGACCAATCAGGAAGTGCCCTGGAGTAAGAGAGAGAAGGTCATGAGGTGAGGAAGAGAGAGGAGACAGGGGGCGGCTATTGAGGATAGCCTCCACCTGTGCAAACAGTGTTGATAGCTCCTCGTACGTTAAATTCAAATTGCCCATAACCCTTTTAATATGGTGCTTGGCCGACTTGATGGACGCCTCCCAAAGTCCTCCAAAATGTGAAGCGTAAGAGGGAATAAAATTAAATTTAATATGCTCGGTAGCTGCATACTCAGATAAAGAAACTGAATTCTCTTTTAGAAAACTACCGATCTCTTTAGCCGCGGCAACGAAATTTCGACCGTTGTCAGAATAGATTTCAAGTGGTTTACCGCGTCGGGCAATAAATCTCCGTAAAGTCATGACAAAGGCATCCTTGGACAACTCTGTGACTGCTTCCAAATGTACGCACTTGTATCGGAAACATATAAAGAGGCACAGGTAACACTTGGAAGTTTTTGCGCCGCGACCCTTCCTATTTAGGATAGTAAACGGACCTGCAAAATCTACACCTGTAGTAAGAAAAGGAAAGGCTGGCTCTGAACGTTGCGATGGCAAGTGACCCATTATAGGTGCTAACGTGCGTCCTTGTAAACGCCTACATTGTACACAGTTACGTACAGTGCGACGCGCAAGATTCCTACCTCCTAGCGGCCATACGTAGTTTCGCACCGTATATAGTAAGAGCTGCGGTCCTGCGTGCATTTGCTTTATATGCTCATACTGAAAAATTAGAGTTGTTAAATGGTGTTTAGAATGCAAAACTATAGGATGCTTCTTTTCATAGTCATAATTAGAGTTTTCTAACCTGCCGCCTACACGAATAACGCCTACTTTGTCTAAAAACACATTTAATGGAAGTAGGTTGCTTTTAATTGAAATCGGCTTATTTTTACTTAGAGCACTATACTCATCTGCGAAAGACTGGTTTTGAGAAAACTTGCAAAGATGATAAAATGAACTTTGTAACTCGTCAACTGTTAAAATTCCTTTAACTTTACATTTAGACCTTAAATTCTGAATAAATCTTAAAACATAAGCAAATGATCGCTTTAATCGTATGAAACTAGAAAACCTTTCGAAATTAAGACATTTATCTGAAATTTGAGCTACACAAACCTTTATTTCGGGCAAATCTCTGTCGATTTGTTTAAGTAACGATGGCCACTCTGATTCGTTATTAGTTAAAAAACTTGGACCTGACCACCATAATGTAGATTCTAATAATACACTAGCCTTGGTGCCTCTAGAAATTAGATCAGCCGGATTATCATTCGTTGGTACGTGTCTCCAATTGGCAGGTGAAGTAATTTCGCAGATTTCTACGACTCTGTTAGCTACGAATATTTTTAATTTATTTGGACTAGTATTTAACCACCCAAGTACAACACTAGAATCACACCAATGTACAATCTTCGAAATGCTGCATCGTAACGATTCTAATACCGATTTACATAGCCGAGCAGCAAGCAACGCTCCTAACAGCTCCAGACGCGGTATGGTGGTGGGCTTGCTAGGGTTTACCTTAGACTTAGAGCAAAGCAATTTTACTACTACGCAACCGTTAGTATCGATAGATCTTAAATATACGCACGCTCCGTGAGCTGAGCCAGAGGCGTCGCTAAATGAATGTAGCTCAATTAGTTCGGGTGAATTGCATAAAACAAATCGTGGTATCTGGACGGATTCTAATGTTACAAAATCATGTTTTAATTCGTCCCATGTGCGCTGTAAATCTAGAGGAACTGGCTCGTCCCAATCGATCTTACGTAGCCATAGTTCTTGCATAAGCAGCTTGGGTCGAATTGTGCATGGAGTGAAATTAATTGAAGATTACGATCCATTTCGTGTACATTAATTTGACGGAACATCTTTTCGATGTCACCAGTTAGCACGTATTTGTGTTGTCGGAAACGCAGTAAAATGGAGAAAAGAGAATCCTGAACCGTAGGGCCTACAAGTTGTAAATCGTTTATAGAAATACCAGAAGAAGTGCGAGCAGATCCGTCAAACACTACTCTTAATTTAGTTGACTCGCTGTTCTGCTTTAATACCGCATGATGACATAAATAATAGCACGGATCTGGCCTTATATTTTCTAAAATGGAGCAATGACCTAATTTGATATATTCATTAATGAATTCAACATATTGTAGTTTAAACTCTGGGTGTGATTTGAAACGCTTTTCAAGTTTAAAAAATCTATTTCTAGCTTGAATGTATGAGTTACCTAAAGAGTCTGGTAAATCTTTGAGTGGTAAACGAACGCAAAATCTACCCAAAGAATCACGAGAAGTGTGAGTCTTAAAATGTTGCTCACATGCTTTCTCGCTCTCGCTTAATATTTGGTTTTGTGGTAGCTCTTCTAACTCAAAAAATCGACTAAGTAGTTTATTGAGATCATCGGTTTGTGTATTTAAAGATTGAAAATTGCAATTAATATTAGATATACGAGAGTTTAAAAATAGTGAACCAGATAAAATCCAGCCGAACTCAGTGCTTATTAATTGTGGTTTATTAGAACCTAGTGGCTTGCGCTCTGTACCTACGACGTGCCAAAATAGGTCAGCGCCGACGAGCACATCTATTGGTGATGGCTTGTAAAATGTTGGATCGGCTAGCTGAACATCCGTAGGTATATTGAGAACCTTAGTATTTATGAAAGACCTAGGAATATTGCCTGTTAGTTCTGGTAGTACCGGACATGTTAAATTGATGAAGAATTCACTGTGTAAAGATTGTAATTGAAGTGTGCAAATATCTTGTACACAGTGAGCACTGGCATTTCCGATACCTATAACTTGAACAGGCTCCACAGAAGTAGACTGTAAACATAGCCTATCTCTTAGTCTATCTGAAATCAAACTAGATTGACTACCGCTGTCGAGTAGCACACGTACTAGCTCAATTTTATTGTTGATAGGGTTTACTGCCTTGACTAGGGCTGTCGACAACAAAGTTAGTTTATTAAAATCGTTACCTGCAAAGTTTACGTTGAGGTCTTGTGTTGCAAACGAAGTCGAAGCGCTAGATGTGATAGGGGTCGTAGCCTCTGATGGTTGGGCACCCGTATTGCAAAGTGAAGTATTGTGTCGCCCTCGGCACTTACGACACGAACCGAGTCGACATGTGTAGCTTGTATGTCCCGGACGCAAGCAATTGCGACATAGCTTAAACTTGGAAATGAGCTCCTGTCGTTGCAAAATCGTCTTAGATTTATAATTAGGACATTCATAAATGCGATGTTGACCATTACAAACTAAACAGTTTTTAGAGATGTTATTTTGACTAACAATTTGAGTAGAAAAAGTTTTAGTATGTCTCCCTTGATGTGATTTATTAGACTTATTCGTATTAGGGTGAGACAAATAATCATTCTTTGACCTGCTATGGCTGTGATTTTCCAAAATGTCCGCTCTGTCCCTGAGAAATTTATTAAATTGTTCCAAAGTAGGTCTAGAAGAAAGGGTTTGTTTATATTCCTCCCACTTAATGCTAGTGTAATTCCATAGTCGTTTGGAAACTAAATGTATAATTATACTATCCCAATGTGAAGTAGGTTCGTCTAAGCTAGAAAGTGCACGTAAATTTTTATTTATGTTGTCTACAATTGACCTAAGTCCCTTTGCACTTTCACCTTCGCGTGATATATTGTCAAATTCGAAAAGAGCATCCATATGAGTTTTAATTAAAAGTGTTTTATTATCATATCGCTCGCGCAACAACTCCCAAGCTTTATTATAATTAGACTCGGTTACCTCTAAATTACTAATAACTCGTGCGGCCTCCCCCTCCAAGTATGAATTAAGATAGCAAAATTCGATGGTCGGCGAAATGCGCTTGTTGTCGTGTACAAGTGAACAAAATAAGTCGCGAAACTCAAGCCACTTAAAGTAGCTACCATCAAACTTTCCTATATGCAAAGTAGGGGGCTTGAAACCTATTCCCGATTGGTCATGACAACACGATGAGTTGCTGTGAACATCGACGGCGTTGGTTGAGGTGGCCTCATTATATTTAGACTGGTAACGCTGCGCGGTCGCGATGAGGCTAGCAAATTCAAGCTCAATATTGTCACGCTCGTCGATCTCCCCGTCCAACGAAGAAGAATTCAAAACTTCTATCTGAGTTTGCAAATCTTCGAATGCAGAAGATAGATTTTCAATCTTAGACAATTGAATATTTAATTTAGATATTTCTATATCATTAAAGGACTTTAAGTCATCTAAATTACTTAAGTAGTTTTTGAATTTCGTTAAACGACCTTTAACCGAGCTACGTTTAGCTAATAACTCTTTTAACTTTTCAGACATAATTGTAAATAATTATACAAACTCGACAATTAAATATTTGATAAGATACTGTTAGGAAAAATAATCAAAACAACTCTAATACTATGTAAATAAACTAATTATTGCATCTTACGCTCCCGTTGAATTCTTATCATAACACCTGAACAGTCGGCGCGCGCGGAACTCATAGGTACCTCGCGGCCGTGGACAATAGGGAACCGGCTTTCAAGTCAGCCAAACACTCCACCTGAAATTCTATATAAAGAATGGCTATGAATCAAGCAGGAATAGCGAGAGGCTGATAAGGGTATTAGGCGAAGAATGATATTTAAAACTTTGAAACTTGTAAATAGTATAGTATATAAGCAGTAGATAGACAAGTACGAATGTTATAGAAACGTTAAGTATTTATTGTAGATGTAGAAATACTGTATGTACCTATATGTAAAATGTTACTTGGGATAATTAAAGCGCACTTGGGACTTAACTTACGAAATATTAGCTTAGGATTATAATTAATTTAAATGTATTTTAGAGTAAAACGTCGTTTTATAAATATGTTAGGCATAAGCAATAATGAAAAAACCTATAATTAATGTAATTGTGGTTGCGTAGTTAACTTTCTTTAACTTGAGTTATAAAGACGGGTAGGTATGCTCGTATGCCTAAACCGATTGCGTGATGACGCGAACGTTTTACTTTGGGATTAATAATTTTGTGGATATGATTTTACGTACGTTTCACTATTACTCTTAAACACATTGTGGGGCTAAACTCTGGAATATTGGTAATTAGGGATAGAAATGGAAGGACACTTAGCTGAATGGCCGGCGCTGCCGCAGCGTAGAAGACTGGCGCGTGCTGTATATTATATGTATCTTGACTGCAGGTCCTGTCACGGTCGCCAAACTTCTGTTATGTATAATAAGAGAAACACATTTTAAAACAAATTATTTATTCATGGTGTTCACACAATGCACCCAGCTGGACTACGGGCTAATCTAAGTATGTAACGATGCGGCCGTGCCGCCGCATGCCTCCGAATGGCGGGCGCTCGCTGACGGGCGAAGTCCGGGCCTGTCCCATTGGTCCACCTCACACATCACCGTCGTTCGATTGGTTGCCTAAATCATAGTATAGTGCACCATATATATGCCTATACTTAGCCATACACATTAGTATATGGCGCGCACAGTCGCTTTTACCCCGGTTTTCTTAGAACCCTTGTTTGTCGCTTTCCTTGACAGTTTTACAAAGATAAAATGTAGATGAGGTTAAAACTTATGTAAATATAGCAATATCGTTTTTAAATACATATATAAATAATAAATATAAACGACTTTAACCGTGGACTCTATTGGAATGTATACTTTTTTCTACGATTGCATTATTCACAGTTTGTAGTCGTTGAGGATGAGATAAATGAAATGTTGTTCGTTTGTCTCGCTGAAACTCGAGACTGGCTGGACTGTTTTGGCTATATTTTTGAAGATTTCAGCGTTTAGAAACATAAAAGATAAGTAACAGATAATAATTAAAAGACAATATTAAATTAAATTAAATTAAATTCTTTACTTAATGGCTTCTAGTTAAAGACAATTTTAACTCCAATATTAACTGTTTTGTGACTTCGTTGTCAAGTATTTATAAGTGCGTTCAAAATTTGTCTGTTTTATAGTTTTAATCCGATCTCTTTGATCTGTATTGTTGGAATACAAAACAGTAATGCCCTTTAATTAAAATTTGTTTACAATTTGCAAAGCGTTCAGTCGGCTGAGTTGAGAACTTGTGAGGTAAATGTAAATTTACCTCACAAGTAAAAAATCCTCACAAAATTTGAAATGAAAAAGAAATGGAACATTCAAAAACCTTCTATAATGTCAAAATTGCTATTTAAACATGCTGTTTTACTGCAGATAGAATTGATGAATGGACCGGTTTCCGATCCTCTCTTTGAATTTTATCAATATCAACTACTAGATGCAATTTGACTACCTCTTAAAAATTTAATTTATCTCAAATTTAAACCTATTTAGTTTGGCCAAGAACTTATTTTTTCAATTGCCATTAAGTATCTAAATAGAACCTTGATTAATTAATCTATACTAATATTATAAATTTTCATAAAAATCCATTATGTATAAATGATTTTAAAAGAGTTTCTTGTACCCATAACGTGTACATATGTAAAAACCATGTACCCTGTAACTTGACGATTCAAAAAGGTTTTAAAAAGTCTATTTAAATAAAGCATATTTTGAATTTGAATTTAAGTAGGCTCTTACGAGCACTTTTGAATCGTCATACATGAAAATAACAAAAAAAAAAACATAAATAATGAAGCTACCACCGGTTCGGAACGCAGATTCTACCGAGAAGAACCGGCAAGAAACTCGATAGTTACTCTTTTAAAATATTGTAAATACAACACAGTTTATGATTACAATTTAATTATTTATCCTGTACGAAATTCAGCATATACTAAGCCCACGCATCCTTATCGTCAACGTAATCTTGTATAGAGTAATATGCTTTAGCTATTAGTTTATTGAAGGCATTACATATAAATACATCACGCTATAACTCACACGAGCGAATCAGTAACCATAAGCGCGAGTGGAACCGCGAGAAACAACTACTTAGCTTATTATAAAAGTTAGACGTTGAATACATAAATTATGAAAAAGCCCTCCCGAGAAAGCTTATAAATACAGTAAGTAAAATTAGGCTTCGAGAAACTTGAGGTTAAACAGTTTATTTTTAATATTTATCTTACTTTTCATTTCTTTATTAAGGAGCAAGTCCTAAATTACGCGTCAATTTGAACATTTTTATGGTACACTCTGTGATATAGATAGTAATAAAAATATATTTGATATAATTAATATAATTTCCCAAAGGTGTTCGTTCGTCGATATGAATTATGTATATTTATATTAAATTAAATTTAATGTTATGAACTAAACTGTTTTATACGCCTTTAAAACATCTTCAAAAAAGGTGAAGGTTTTGGTTTTGTAGTGTATTTTTTTATGTTTTTTACCTCATAATTTTGTTATTTCTTAAGCGATTTAAAAAAAATGTTGATTGGGAGGATAATGTTCCAAATTCCCAATTTTATTAAATCGGTTCAGTAGTTTGGTTTAAAAATATAAATAACTGATATATGTGTGTAATTCAAGTAAACAAAATTGCGCATTTTGCTTTTGGAACTTTTTATTTTTTTTAATCTCAGTTATTGCTTTTTTTTTTAAATCGATAGTTTACTGAAGATCCAAATGCTGGCAACTCTGTCAACGAATCACTTTGGCCGTTGAATGGGGCAAGATTTTAGAAACTTAATCTAAATGCAGTGGTTTCAATGAGACCTACATTTTTTGTAAATAAATATATATAAGATAGTAAGTAACCCAGTAAATACCCAGTAGATACCTATGATGGTATAAAATATTTATTTAACCCTTTCTGAGTCGCACAGACAGGCGGAGCGTGGAAGTAGATAACTGGCACGAAAACGATACGGTAAAGTTACGGAATCCGGAAATCGGAAAATTACGGAATCTAAAAAAATGTGTCCCCGACAACGTAACTTTATTTGCCTGTTTGTTTATTCCGTTTTCACGCCTAAACTGCTGAGCTAATTTTGATGAATTTTGGTGTAACGATAGATTGGACCCTGGAGAAGAACATGGGTTTTATCGCGAAAGTAAAACGTTAGGCGTGTGAAATAGAAGGTGATAGTTTTTACCTATACAAAGTCACGATTATCTAGTACTAAATAATCAACTATCCAAAATTATCAGCTACATATTACATCTTAATTTGATCTCAGCTTGTCACCGGCTACAATGACTGATTAGCATTCACAAACATGTAGATTATATTATGTACATGAATGTGATTATATCTCTACCAAAATATTCGCTGTAATCCATTATAGTTTTTGCTGTTACGGAATTTCTTAATTCCTCTATTGTGTTCCTGTGTCAAAGACCTCGTCTTTATATGCCAAAAAATAAAAATTATTATTGTATGTTGAGTATATATTTGCATTGCCGCTATAACAACGAATAATAAAAACCGGACAAGTGCGAGTTGGACCATTTACCTAAATAGATACACTTTTATTGTACTCCACTCACGAAAAAACAACAAATTATAGAAAATAATTCATTGGACAATAAGGCGGCCTTATGGCTTAAAAGCGATTTACGTATTGTTATACCGCCTCTTTTTTTTCATCCACAGAAGATTTTTAAAAATAAATTTTGTAACATATAGTTGTACCATTGTACGGAACACTTCATTTGCGAGTCCGATACACACTTGACAATTTTTTATATTAATCATTAAATTGAATTCACCGTAATGTTCCATACATACAAAAACACAACTCATTTTTAAATTGAAAGCTAAATAAATCAATAGACCTACGTAATATTAAAACAGGCTTACTAAGCCGATAATGAAATGTATGAATTTTATGCTATGTAATTTGGTGTAAACAAATTACATTACATAAATTTCATAATGTAAACATTTGTTGTTACCATAATTTACTACAACATATTAGAACTTTACACTCGTAAGAATCTTCATACGAAAAACCGAACGATCTACATATTATCTATAATTTTTGTAAACGGGATATCTACAGAACCAGTTTGTCAAACAGTTACACGGCCATTGGCTATTGGCTATTGGCTATTAATCCTTGCCGTTTAGTGCAGTCCGAGACAGCCAGTTTATCTGACATTCCTTGAGATGTAACGACCTAAACTGGAACCGTTATGAGCTCTACTTTGTATGTGTGTTACCTAGAACCTATGGTTCAAGCGATTTTGGCCAATAAGTTAGCTTGTAAAATTGTGTAACACCAAACGTCATAAGTTGTGACGTCACGAAACTAATATGGTGGTCAGCGTTTGTTAGGTTTTTTGTATAAAATGTTATAGTTTTTTATGTGTAGGTTTATGTTTTTTTTCGATCGAAATCAAAAGATAGTTCTCAATTTGTAATATATGTCACCTTATAGCTTCATCATTATTAAAACGATTTTGAATATTCTTCTTTCATATGAAAAAGTATACTTTCAGATTTTCATCCAAAACGATTCAATTGTTTGGTTTTAAAAAAAAAGTGGAATAATGATGTTATTTATGTAAACGAAATCAGTTTTTTTTAAAGAAAAAAAAAACAAAACTATTTCATATTGAAAACAGTTTCTCTGACTGTGATGCTAGTTTGGCGACTCCATGTAGTTTTCACCACGAATATTTTTAAAATGTTTTAATCACAATACAGTATTTACTACGATAGTTTATAAAAAATAGTACATGTCGTAACTACAGACGCTTATTATTTGACGGTAGCAGTTAATAATACTATGATATGAAAAGGAGTATTCTTTTAGGCATAATAGTTAAGATCACAGCATTAAATACAAACTTTTTTACTCGCCTCCTTAAGACCTTTTCAATGGTTTATGAAGGGACAAAGAAACACAAACAGACAAACAAAAGACCTGCCTTTAATTCTCCATTTATGTTCGTGAGGACGGAAGTACCATCGTTCACATACACTGCCTCTTTCATACCGAGCAGGGTTAATATCCCACACTTGTGACAAAATTTCTAAACTGCCATGCTTTTAATGGCCAATGGAGTTGTGGGGTCATAGACTTAGATATTCCCTTTTATATTATTTTAAAAAATATATATCTATACGAAGTATTGAAGTATTTATAGAGAAAATTTTATATGTGCAAAATAAACTTCGGAACCATTGAAACTATGAAAATTAAAATATTTTTATTGAAAATTAAGTATTTACATTCTCTTTTTGAACGTCAAGCAAATGAATCTACCACGGTTTTGGAAAAATTCGGTATCAAAAATTATGGTACCATTTAAAAGGTATGTAGATTCTCACAATCTATTATTTTATTAAAAAACTCAATTATTAAAAAAAAAGTCCGCGTACCCTAAAGCGAAGCCGCGAGCAACATCTTCGTATACACATAACATTTCTATAAGGAAGTAAATTCAGGTAAATAGAAATAAATTAAAGATATAATAAATATTTTGTGTTTCGTGTTATTTGTATACATGTATACTTATCGCCGTAATAAAACATTATTTAACTTCCTTATATAATTTACAAATAACATATATACATATATACCTTTGTACCAAATTGTTTGTATCAAATTTTTTAGTAATGTTTCATAACTTCATAAAAATGTAAAATTAAAATATGACATGTAACTTGACGATTTGAAAGTGCTTTAAAAGCCATTTGAATAAAGTATATTCTGAGTTTGAGTTTGAGTTTAAATTACTAAATAACCCTAATATATAATATTGTTAGTGTTTGTTTCATCTGTATTTTTATATAATTTCCAATGGGTGATTAACAAAATCTTTATTAAAGTAAACGCTAAGCAAAAGCTAATGTTTTATATATTTATAAAAAATATATTAAATATACTCAAATCAAAATCAAATCAATCTACTTTATTTATGTAGGCTCTCACGAACACTTTTGAATGGTCAATATAAAAGAAAAAAAAAAGATTACCATTAATGAGAAGCTATCGATTCGGAATGTAGATTCTACCGGGTACGGGAACGGGTAAGAAACTCGACAGTTACTCTTTTAAAAATGACCAGTAAATACATTTACGAATTACAAGTTTAATGAACATCCTGAATGATGATTCTAATATTTACATTATAATTAGTTATTTATAATATCATCTATTGTATTTAATTACGAAACTGTCAATGCCGTTTGTTTTATTTAACAATAGATTTGTCATTCATTCATTATTTCATTCAATTTTTTCTACTGCCTACTTTCATAGGCTCTGCCCGTCTATGTTACGATTTATAATTGCATCAAGAAGTATATAATAATGCAGTTTTAATTTTCTGTTCATACTTTTTAACAAATAAAACATCATTTATGTTATATTGTTCGAAAAGAAGATGAATCGCGCATTTAAGGTTTAAATGTAACCGACCGATAGACAACGCAGAATGATTTTTACGTTAGTATGTAATATATTATGATATTGTGTCGTGTATACATATATAGGCTTTAAAGTTATCAAGTATACTGATACTCGATAGTTAAATACTTTAAATATTGTTAACTTTATAAATGAACTTAGTAATTCCGTGTACTTAATATTATTAAATTCAAAAGCTTTGTAATTTCTTTTAAAATAAAATTTTGAATAGGACTTTAATTTTTTAAAAGTCTTCCATTAATCGCTAAAATCTTCAAAGACGCTCTAAATATATAATGTAATTTTTATTTACAATCAAAATATATTCTAATGGATGAGATTAATTATACATTAATTTTAATAAACATTTTTATGTCCAAAATGATTTTAATTCAAAGGTAATTTTTTTAATTAATACACATACAAATATATTCTTATAAAAATTTTAGAACCTATATACATAATCACGAATCATCAAAAACTATTCCTACGTTAAAAAATATACCAAGTCGTTATTAATGTCGAGCCTGATGGTCAAAAAAAAAATTCTAATCTAATAACGAAAATACGCCAAAGTTGAGTCACAACCTGTTATGTGAATACAAAAATGGACACAATAAGTCGCACAAAAGTACAGCGTATATTACAAGTAATCAGAGCCAACCTACGTGCAAAGTGCATATACGTGGGTCAACACATAGCTATGCGTGTACGAGCTTTTAAGGCTCCACATATTCCGTCCTTTTCGCACTCATTGTTAAATATATTCCATCTCTCTCGCACGAATAAGCGCCAGCTACCGGCCGCTGCGGGAAGCGAGTGACAGTTGCCCACACGCATGCCTTTGTATTGTATTCGCCAGTGCTTATTAAACTTGTATTCCGTAAAATTGTATTAAATGTTATATTTCGTAACGTTTTAGTGATTATTTAATCTATGTTTTGTGTGTGTAGTGAATGTGTGTGAGGTATAAATATGTGTTTGTGTCAGTAAATGAATGTTCGCGGTATTGACTTGACTGGTTTGTTGACTTGGAGTCCGAAGAACAGAATCAAGATAAAGCTGAAACGTATGTTACTTTGTTTTGACTAGCATAAATAAACATTACTTGATTTTTACTTGACACTTCTCTGTGTGCTTGCTTAGTTGATTATTGAAAACTTAGAACTTATTTCGAGTGGATAATTTATATGTATGTAACATAAAGAGTTAATATCGTACATTTTTTAAAATAATTCAGTCGTAAAATCGGTATCTTTAATCTAAAAGTTATTGCATTTCTTCAATTTACTTGTAAAATATATTTAATCTAAGTAAGACTTCCCGTTTAAATTAAATTGAATTACATTTTTCTTCAATAACATTAAGTACAAATTAAACCAACGTTCCTAATAGCTTTTGTATAAATATTAAATTACGTAAAGATAAAATTGTTTAATTATTAATTATTGCGAACATTTTAATAATTGAGTTAAAAAGCTTAATTAGATTTTAAATAACAAGACATTTTGTATTGCTAATTAATACGGAAAGAGCTAGAAAATGTTTTAATTAAATTAAATATTTTCAGTTTTGTTATTGATAACAAAAAATAATACACAAATTTCTTAACTTTCTGTTATCAAATTTTCTATATAGTAAATACAATAGATGTTTATACACGTTAAATTATGATTTGCAGTGTTTTTAAAATATTAAAGCCTCAATTAATTAACTTTTGGAAATAAATTATTAAAGATTTCTTCTAAATAAAATAACTTCATAAATAAAATTATACCAACAGTTTTTCACATTTTTTGTTTTTCTAAATGTTTCCGATTTAACGAAAATTTAATTTGCTCACAATAAGTGTTTTCGTTTTTTTTTTTTAACATCCAAGACGAACACTAAAAAATGTAATATTGAGTTGTTTATAATGACCATATTTATGCGTACATTATATAATAATAATATATAATGTACGTATACAAGTGACACAGTTATATGAATACGACTATATATAATAATTAAAATATATAAACAATGAAATCGTTTTCGATACGGTGTTTTTAAAATAATATAGCTAGATTATAAAATACTATATTAAAATCTTGTTGTAATTGAAATAGATATTTAACAACGTAATTGGACGCTGATAAGCAATACTATATCAAGCCGCAGGGACTTCATTTTGTGAAAATTTCGTTTAAAGATATCAAACCTATTCTTAATAAATTTATTTGAAGGTATATATCAATATTTTCTTTTCAGTAGATTGGTATAATAAAAAGTTTATGGTATAACATTTTTTTTTTCAAATATATTAGATTATTGTATATTGCAAAATATAGAACATCCTTTAATATTTGAAACATTAAATCAAGAATTTATTACGGTACCTATTTAGTTTAGATGACTACAAAATTTTTTGAACAATGTTAAATATGTTATGTGTGCACACTTCAATATTCGACATAATAAATTAAGAAACTTTTTTCCGTACTTAATTACCTTAGATGACTTGAAAAGTTTTTGAATAATGTTAAATAAGAATATATCAATATCTCTGAATTTGACTTTTTGTGTTTGACACATTATTATTTTATTATTGCTTATCAAGCAGCCAATTATGTTACCTAACTTATGTTAGGCTTAGGTTTATGCCAGGAATTCGGTTATATCGCACTCCCGTTTACATCGTATAGAGGCACCGTGCATTTTTCGCTATAAAAAACAACATACATATGTAATTTGAAAGGATGTTACCTATACCCCTGTGAAATTTTATTCCAATCAATCCAGTGGTTTCTGATTCTGTCTCATTTTGAGTTATTCTTAATATATTTTTAAAGTATATATCGATCTTTTCTTTTATATTTTGACAAAAGGTATAAGAAATTAAATTTTAACTTTTCTTAAAGATTAGATTCTGATTTCTTTATTGATTACAAAGATACGTACAAAAATACAAAACTATATTTTATATTGTTAGTATTTATATACTTTTTAAACCATTTCATATTAAATGTACCTAAACAGGTTATATAATCAATAAATCTCCCGCCAAGCCGAGCAAGTGGTATTATTTTCTTAAAACAATTCAGACCATAAAAATATATTGATACTATGTATTATAGATATTATTATATATAATACATTATTCACAGAATATAATTAATATACAACTTGTAATATTTATTATTAAGGTTATTTTCATTATTAGCAAAATAACAACAAACTTCATTGCCTAAGAAACGCAGTTATTAAAAACTTTTCAAACATTCAAAGAAATTTAGACATTTATGGTAAGGAAAGAAGTATTAAGATTTATAGCCCATTAATGTCTATTGTTTTAACCCATTGCTATTGTGTTGTGAAGAAAAGTATCGTTAAAACATTATTTATGAGGAAATTGAATCAAAGATTTCTTTTAGCTTCGCTTTAGTTAGTAGACTTTATAAATATATATCATTATATTATTGTAATATTTTCTTATTATATTAAAGCTTAAAATTAGGCGATTAGTAATTTATATTTGTTGAATTGTGTACTTTTTATGATAATCATATTAATCGCAAGCAATGTACTGTCCATTGATGGGTTTCCATTATGAGCTCTGCTAGATTGCATCAGATCTTATTCAAAGCATTTAAAAATCAGAAAAATTGCTAATATTAAAACAACTATCAAATAAAGAATCATTGAAATCGATTCATAATCAACGTAGATAATAAAAAAATAACACAGATTAAAAACATCATCGGTTTTTAAAGTTGTCTAATAATAATAAATAATCATATCAATACAAGAAATCATAATAAATATCACGAGAAATAAAACCACGTAAAACTGGATTAGGCCGATCTTTACTACGATAAGGGAAGCAGACAAGTTTGATAAAATGTATCTTTTAACATAAATTATACTTTAATTACCATTATAATTGTAGAATACATGTGTTATAGTTTGTTAATTTAAACGCACACATTTATTTTAATCATTACATTTTATATGGATGCTATACGCAATAATATGTCAACACACAAAATGAATCGGAGATATTGATGTATTTTGATACTGCATCATCTATTTTACATTATTAAAAAAATCATATAAACTAAATAAGTATGGAAATAAGTTTCTTAATGAAGTGATTCGAATTTCAAGTGAGTTCCATATTTTGCAATTTATACAATAATCTTAAATATTTGAAAAACTTTTTATAAGATAATATATAAAATATATCAATCTGCTTTTAATTCATTATACCGTTTCTCAAAAAAAAAAACAAAACACAAACAAATTTATTAAGAATACGTTTGACATCTTTAGACGCCATTTTCTCAAAATGAAGTCCATGTGGCTTGACACAGTATTGCTTATCAGCGTCCATTTATTCTTATTCTGATAATACGTCATTTATTTAACATTATTCAAAAACTTTTCAAGTCATCTAAAGTAATTAAATACGGAAAAGAGTTTCTTAATTTATTGTTTGGAATATTGAAGTGTGCACAATATTTTGCAATAAACTAATATATTTGAAAACGTATAATTAGATAAAACTTGATCATACCGATCTTATTTTAATTCAATATATTTTATATCAAAATAGAAAAGAGAAGATGGATATATACGTCTTCAAACTAATTTGTTAAGAATAGGTTTGACATATTTAGACGCCATTTTCTCAAAACGAAGTCCGTTAGGCTTGACATAGTATTGCTTATCAGCGTCCATATAATGGGTAATTATTTTCGCAATACATTACGCAAATACAAATACGTAATTATTTAAGCTATATTCTAGTCGATCATTCATCATTACGTTTCATAATAATTATATCATATCAATTAAAATGTAGAATATTTTTTATAACTTTACATAGAAAAGCAAAAAAGTATTTATATTTTTAATACTTGAAACTTAAAGACTTTAAATTATTTTTTATTAATTTAAAGTCATAAAAAGAGACCCTTTATGAAATCGCTACAATATTTTTTTATAACAAATTTTAATGTATTAAAAAGATAGCATATATTTGAGTTTATTTTTATAATTCTCTTCTGATCGAATACACCAGCGGCCATTGCCGTGAAATCTTATTACATAAGTCACAGATAATATTTAAAATTCAAATATTAAATCCATATGCATTTCCCAAGTCATGCGAGACAGATTTATTCCGCTGAATATAATGCTGGACGCATGCTGAAGAACAGGCGACACTATACTCTGTTTTTCTTTGCTTGTCTCATTTAGCATATAATATCATGGCGTATTTCTAGCCACAGAAAAGAGTTAAATAAGAAATTGTCGATTGAATATTTGAACTAAATATTTTTTTATAATTAAAAATTATAATGCAAAAAAATCTTCGATAATTCATGATCTTCTTTCGGGGTATTGTAACCAAAAAGACAAGGAATGAAAAATAAACTATACAGACGAGTTAATTTTATAAAGTTCTACTTTTTGGTTGCGGCTTTGCTCGCGTTGATGTAGATTTTATTTTAAAATTATACGCTAAAACTATAGCCCATGACCATCTAGAATAATATATGTTTTCGAATAGGATTTTGGTTCATGAGTGACTCCTTCACCCATAAAAAATTCATATACATATATGTATAAGAATTTTTTATTTTATATATACAGGGTGAGTTTTTTAACTGGGCGTGGTAGGCCTAAATGTGAAACTATAAGGAATGTACATGTATGTTTAGTTGTATACCATTTCAGCATACGCTTAGCCTAAGATTACTGTTAAGTGTTAAGCAAGTAATTATTGAATGATTTACGATTTATACACGATTTTTTTTCTTTTTAAATTATGTAAAGTTAAATCTTTAAAAAGACACATTTACAATTTTTGCCTGGCTATATTTTAACGATTGTCAGATTAATACAAAGAGAAAAATATTATAATATATTATTGAATTTAAAAAACGATTTAGTTAAATTTTTCTCTTTAATTAAAACACTCTTTGTTTTTATAATTTATTTATTATATTAAAACGAAATTGTTATAACAATTAATATTTACAGCTCCAGAATTTCTAACAGCGTTCCTCTTCACCGCAAAACTCAAAATAATTGTTAATGCAAAATAATTTAAATTTTCCAAGCTCCTTTTAAGGGTTTCACAAAATTTTCAATTAAGGCCACGCGTTCTAAGTATTTAAAGATATAGACTTATTTAAGTATTTACAAGTATCAATGTTATATACATACATTGCATTCTATTCCATATATAACTTAAAATTAATATTGATATTTTAACGGCAAAATAAATGTAACAAATTAACAATTTCTTAGGTTAAAATTAATCTTATGAGTTTTACTTTAAAATTAATATAAGACACGTCAATAACTTGGTGACACTTATCTAGGTAACCTTAAGAAACTTGTTTAAAAAATAAGGGACTGACAGTAAATAAATAAATGCATCACAGCTGCTGCTTACTATCTATACTAATATTATTACAATGATATACATATTTATATATATATATATATATATATATATATATATTTACCTTGATAAAGATTTACATAAGTAAGTAGTTCATTACTTTAAAACTCAAATAATATACTTAATATTTAATTGAATTAGGCGTTACTTTGCGGTTTTCCATGATAATTAATCACAAAACTACTTTGCTGTAATCCGTGATACTATCTACAACTGTCTGATATCATGCAGTATAAGCACCACTCCTACAGCAGTCAGTTGCAAAGTCAAGTTCTTTGCAACTGACTGCTGTAGAGGCTAGATCTCCTGAGGATGCTCCGGTATCGGAGTGAATCTTTCGTAGAGTGCCTGTGGTGTCTTGTGGTGTTGACGCTTGCCTGCTTCTGCGTTTGCATATGTGGGGAATGTGTGACGCTTGCCTGCTTGTACTGCATGTACGAGTGTATATGTGGGAGGGTGGGCGGTACTCGCCTACTTGTGCTGCATGTGCGTTTGCATATGTGGGGGAGCGAGTGTTGCTCATACTGCATGATATCAGACAGCTGTAGATGGTTTCGCGGATTACAGCAAAGTAGTTTTGAGAATTAATATAATTGATAGACACACTGGCGCAGTGGTCACTACAACTGACTGAAGTGCTAACAGTCGCGGGTTCGATCCCCGCTCACAGCAAACGTCTGTAGTGGCCATTCGTAGGTTTTTCGTGATCTTGCGTTGTGTGTGTTTCCGCAGCCCCGACACAGAATCGTAAAATTCTAATGATACCGTTGAGTATGATGCGTTTATTAAAAAAAATCTAGCTAATTACTTCGATAAATTACATAAATAAAGATTATTATCGAAGTGCACGCTTATTGTTAAATTGATATTTTGCTAGCGACCGCCACCGCGTCTGCCGGCGATACTGCGTCTCGCATTACAATGACTTATGCACATTCTTCATCCTCACTGCCTATCTATTTAAATAAACTTTTGTACTACATGATATCTTTGCACCTGAAAACTTATGGCTTAAACATAATATTGATATCATCTTGCAACTAGGTTTTTCATAAACACAAAGTGATTTACTACAAAAGATTTAAACAATCGCGTGTTTAAAAAAATTACAATTAAAAAAGCACAGTTTTGAGTTAAACATGCCTTAGATATAGATTAACATACGTTTAAGTGAGTTTAATAGATGTCTAAAACCTATTGCAGCTGTCAAATGTAACGTATAACATTTTATCAATAAGTTTTTTTATGAGTTCATTTGCTGTTAAGCAATTTAGATAATATTTTAATCAATGTTTAATTTTTAAACACTGTTCAGATAGACACACGTTCAACATGGTTTTAATGCGTCTTTTGTAGTATGACAAAAAATCTGTAATATAACAATTGTTTTTGTATACATTGCATTGTACCTAACGGATTTTTAAAGTTAAAAAGTATCTAATCATACATTCAAAATATAAAAATTACGAATGTTTTGTAATATTTTATAATAACATTATACTTTGTATATGGACGCTGATATGCAATACTATGTCAAACCACACGGACTTCATTTCGAGAAATTTGCGTCTAAAGATGTCACAACCTATTTTTAATAAATTTGTTTGAAGACGTATATATCCATCTTTTCTTTTCTATTTTGATAAAAGGTATAATAAATTTACATTCGTTTCATATATTTTAAAGTTTTATCTTATAATCAGTTTTTCAAATATATGAGATTATTGTATAAATTGCAAAATAAGGAACGCACTTGAAATTCGAAACATGAAATTAAGGAAATTTTTTCCGTACTTATTTCTTTTCGATGACTTGAAAATATTTGAATAATATTAAATAGGTAACGTATTATCAAAATACATCAATATCTCCGAATTCGACTTTTTGTGGGTTGACACATTATTGCTTATCAGCGTCCATATATAAGTTTATTACTATTATTAAACATTTAAAAAATGCTAAATACATTACTATTATAATGCTAATAAATTGGATATTATATAGGTATTCGTTTTAAATATTATTTAACCATTAAGAAATATAACAGCAAGATTAAAGCCACGAAGTGTTCATATAAAATACTTATTACATATTTATAATTATTGTTAAAATCTATACTAATATTACTATACAAGGGTGATCGAATTTTGTTAATGTGAATTAAATTCCAGAAATCACTTAACATGTTTAAACAGTATATAGTATTATTATTTTCAAAGATTCATTATTTTAAATGGACATAGGCTCTATTTTATGAGTACATGAGCGTTATTATTCATTAATAACGAAGCTACGAGCAAAAGCTAGGATGTAATAAAATCTATTAGAATATCACCTTAAAGCAGATATATTAATTTATAAAAAAAAGCTAAGAGTATGGCATGTAAGAAAAATAAGTAAATTATTTTTAATTACAGAACGAATTCAACAAGCTCCGATAGTTTATTACAAGCAAAAGCTCTTAAAGCTCGCTTCATCCTTTTTTATCGGGTTAAAGCTCTTTTTCTTTTTAACAAAAAAAAAGTCAAACCATTATGGTCAATTACATTTTACGTGATAATTAATATTATAATGCTTTGTATATTATTGATTAATATACTTACCTAGTGAAAGAATATAATCTAATCTACACTAATATTATTAAAAGGAAAGATTTGTATGTTTGTAATGAATAAACTCTAAAACTACAGGGCCGATTTCAAACATTCTTTCACCATTAAAAAGATACATTCACGCTGAATAACATAGGTTATATTTAATTCCAGAAAAAATCGGGGATCCTTAATAAGATATAAAAATAATACAACAAAAAAAAAACATAAATGAAAATTAAAAAGATTTGAAGAACTTTGTCCACCGGTGCGAAGCCGGGACGGGCGACTAGTCAAATATAACTCAAATTTGACTGACTGACTGACATAGTGATCTACCAACGCACAGCCCAAACAACTGGACAGATCGGGCTGAAATTTGTCATACTGGTAGATGTTATTTCGAAGGCATCCGCTAAGAAAGGATTTTCATTAATTCTACCCCCAAGGGGATAAAATAGGGGACCAAATTTCGTATGAAACTTTGTCAATTTTAAAATGATTGGTTTAAAACTTGGCATGCATAAAGCTACTATGGCGTAGGCATCATACATCGAAGTCGCGAGCATCTGCTAGTAATTAATTAAAAAAAATATTCGGTTAAACGAAATTACGTTTCTTGCTTTTAAATCAGCTTTCCCCTTTTTTAATATCATGTATTTTTAAAACTACGAGTACGTTTTCTGTTTTTATTTAAGCGAAGATTTAAGCGCAGCAATTTTAAACTTTATATGAAACAACGAATCGTAAACAATATTATATTACGAATACATTTAATGCCGTATTAAAAGTTGAAACGTTAGTACTGAAACAGTAGACAGGCTTCAAGGCTGAGTAAGAAATCTGTTACAGTGGCTATCTGTTACACACATTGTGTATAATTAGCATAATGTTGCCGCTACACTGATGTTATATGTTTTGTAATTAGTGTACACTAAAGTCTACATGCGGTTTCAATTGTGTAAGTTACGCTTAAGTAGTAAAAAATAATCCATACAGATAAATAAAATTTAAGTGTCTGTTTGCAATTTCAAATAAAGAGCTTTTCACTGGAAATGGATATGAAATTATATACGGTACTTACATCAAAACATCAATGTTATTTTAAATTTTTGTCTGCCTGTCCCTCTGTTTGTTCCAGCTAATCTTTGAAACGGTTGTACTGATTTTAACGGGACTTTCACTCGCTGGTAGCTAATGTTATAAGAAGTATTTTATACTACTTTTATTTAAGAAGTTTTACTTATTTTGATTAATAAAAATAAATCCACTTTTTTGAGAGGCACCGCAGATGTGCTTGGCATGTCTCATGCAAACCAGGCTCTACAGCCTGGTTTGCATGAGACATGCCAAGCAGACACGTAGTCCACGCAAACGAAGTCTTAGACGCAGCTAGTCAATACTAATATTATAAATGGAAAAGTAATTCTATCTTACTGGCTATGTGTTACATTTTCACGCTAAAACAGTTAAATCTTCGTATTTTTTGTCAATTTTCGTTTCGATACCGACAAAAATACGTGTCTAATACAAAAAAAAATATTGTATTAAAACTCAAAAAGGCTAAACAAAGAAACACACAATAATACATTAATTTAGTTGCTCAGTCTTCATAGAAAGGTCTATTTCAAGTTTACGAAATCCATTATTCTTGGAAAGCGGATATACACCAAACAATTGTGTTTGTATTCCGTCAAAGGGGTTTTCTTTGGCAAAGTAAATATTACCTTTTACATAATTATACATGATGTAGGAACGAAGGCAACTTCAATTATTCATTCGATCTATCAAAATGACAGAACCATTCAGTTGATTCCTTGAATACCAGTATGGGGCTGTCCATGAATCACGTGATCTTTTTTAGCAACTTTTTAGACCCCTCTCCCCTAGTGATACCTGGTACCTGTACTATCCCCCTTCTCTTCATCTCACGTTTATTTTGTTGTACATACGACATATGTAAGAATATTTAAAAAAATATATTTAAAAACAGGTATAATGGCATTAAATTCTGAAAAAATATCAAACTATATGTATGTATAAACATATATGTATATATAGCTTACAAAAGTTTCGAAAATCACTTGTATGTTAATAGACCCCCCAACCACCTTGTGATATTTAGTGAATTTTTCGTTGTTGAATTGTATTCGAGCACCGAGGGTTCCGTGTTCTCCTGCTATATCCGACTCACGCTTGGCCGGTTATTAATCGACTTCATAAAAAGAGATTCTGAATTGGTAGTGAATACTTTTTAAATGTTCTACCTGATAACTCCGTCGTTTATTAACGAATTTCAAATGTTATTTTTATTTATATAATTTCAGATTGGGGTCATAGAATTTTTATCAAAATAGATTTAGCTGTTTTCAGCATAGGTTCACATTATCAACATTTGAGTTTAGAAATCTAAAATGTTCAATCACATTTTCATATCAAATTGTCATCTATATTAAACATGTCTATAGATTTACTGTCACTTTGCCTAGCTCCATTCAATTTTCTCTAGGGTCAACTCTCTTCGTTACTTCACACCAGATGTGTCTATTCTTTGTAAATTCGTAGTGTATGTTTTTTACCTGACTGCGCGACACAAGGAAGGGTTATGTGTTTATCAGTCTACGTATGAATATATGTGGGTTTGTACCTTTGAGGTACTATTTAGACCAAACGCGTGGGCCGATATTGATAAATGATACTCTGTTTGATTTGTCATAGCGGCGCGAATGACATAAAAAGTATAATAATTTTGAAAAAACATAATGGCCGATTTTGGACGCCATAATGTGAAAAATAAATGAAAATGGACGACCTGTGTTAATTAGAGTATCGTTGAATAGGTATTTAAAAATCATTTTTAGATTTCTTATATTATTTTTCAATCAGAACTACCGTTAAGAATATAACGATTTAAAGTTGGTTAGTAATGATTCTCTATTGTCTTGTTACGCAGTCGGGTTTTTGTTTTTTTCAATTATTTACTTGTTAATCGAAAGACTACTTTCAGATTGGTCCATATCATTTCAAATTGGAAATAGAATATAAAATATGAAAAATTATATTTCTAAGCTATTCTCTGTAAGAATAATTGAAACTATTAAACCATTTCGGGTATCCAAAAAAAAAAACGTTTTTACACCGTAACCGTAAACAAACATAAAATGATTTATCGGGATAATTTCAGAGGTTCTTTCGTAATCGAAATTTAATGGTGATATATTATGACATATTTCTCACTGCGACTCGTACCAAAAACAATTACTATTGTTGTTAGAATAATTTATTGCTTAATCGATCGGTGGTACTAGAATATATAATACCTATCTTTGTTCTACGTAAAAAAATGGTCACTGATAAGCAATACTGTGTCAAGCCAAACGGACTTCATTTTGAGAAAAATGCGTCTAAGGATGTCAAAACCAATTCTTAACAAATTAATTTGGAGACGTATATATCCATCTTTTATTTTCTGTTTTGATAAAATGTATAATGAATTAAAACCAGATTGGTTTAATAAACAATTTAATCTAATAATAAGTTTTTAAAATATACGAAGTTTTTGTATATAGCAAAATATTTACCACACTTCAATATTCGAAACATTCAATATAGAAACTTTTCCCTGCTGAATTAGTTATCTAAACTAACTTGATTTTTTTTAATTATGTTAAATATATGACGTGTTATCAGAATATATTATATATATATGTATGTATCTCCGATTTCGACTTTTTGTGGATTGACGCATTATTGCTTTATCCAAATAGTCTTTAACCATTTAACATAATGTACCTTTTAATTAGTGCCGTTATTTTTATAACTACTAAATATGTAGTTCCGGAGTACACTTTGTACATATAACATTCGTTCTCACAGTATTTTTAGCACATATAAATATATTTTTAACTTTTTTTAATCATCGGTGGTAGCCATATTAAAAATAGAAATATAATAGTATACATTTTCTAAATAAAAGATAACGTGTTAGAAATAAATCTAAGGCAGACAGAAAGAGGGACTTCTTACTGAACAGCCGTCGCTTAGACGTTATTCTTAAATCAATTGTATCTGTATTCAACTTGTAAACTAGCAACATTGACAGTTAAAGTATTTATCACTTTAGAACGAATGTTTATTAACTTTTGAAACAGTTTGATGAACCTTCGAAATCTTGATATTACATTCTTTGTGATATTGGCTTCACTATGTTTTTCTTGCGGCTTCTCACCTATTAACGTAGCATACATATACCTATAATCTTCCTCCGAGTAAAAACAATAAGTTGGCGAACATCGCAATTAAAACGTTATAGCAATGCATTAAATAGGAACAAACGAACATTGATTTTTATACATTACATTTTATATATCTATACTAATATTATAAAAAGGTAAAATTTATCTGTATGTTTGTGTGTCTCTAAAACTACTGATCCGATTTCAATCTACGTTAGATAGTCCATGTATTGAGGAAAGTTATAGGTTACATTACTTCACGCTACGACTAATAGGAAAGAAACAATAATCATAAACGCGAGGGAAACCGCGAAGGGCAGTTAGTGTATTGTATTAGGTTAAATTGTCAAACTAAATTGAATTTTAAGTAGCCTGTAATTCTCGTTAAAGGAAACCTCATGAACAACAAAATATTTATCGCAAGATTTAATTAATAGCAACTTAAGATTAAGTAAAGTTTTTAAATTTAGCCGATTGATGTTTAAGACAATGTTAGGAAACGTTGATCACAGAAAAAAATATACTGTGACATCATTTAGCCTAAATGTACTCGTCCAGAATAATAAATATGTTGTAAATTTAAATGTATTTCACATATTTTAACATAGTCACTTTACATTTATTTATAGATCGACATCTAAATCTATAAGTTACTGTTAATGACGTGTGTACATGTGACTTGAAGTGATGCTTGGCCAGAAGCGGTTGTACCTATGGTGTAGGGCGGGCGCTGCACACGGCCGAGTGAGTGTTAGGGGGCGCCGAGCGCCTAAATTACTTGTAATTTTCTAATGTTAATGTTTTCTTTTTGCATTCGTACTCTGTGGTTTCTTTCAAGAAAGAAGCATTTTACTCGCACGCATTAATAGCATTTTGTAAAAAAAAAATTGCCTTTTCCTTTAGTTTGCCGTACACTATTACATCGCAGAAGTTGTTTTTTATACGTGACACTATTAGATGATGCAATAATAATACATAATATAATTTAAAAAAATTAACAGATTTGATTCCTGGCAAAATAAAATTTCTAAATTAAAAGTAGCCTAAGTTACTCCTCACAAGAACTAGTAAAAGTTCCGTCAAAATTAGTCCAGACGTTCGAATAGCAAACAATCAGGCAGACAGACAAAAATTAAAAAAAAATTGTATTTTCGATGTAAGTACCGTATATCTTTCATATGCATTTAATGAGATTAACAGAATTAGAAATTACAAATAGACACTTCAATATTAATTTATCTATACTTATAAATGAGCACCAATATCGAATATAATATTTATCTACTCGTTGGCGCAGTGGTCACTGCAACTGACTAAAGCGCTAACGGTCGCGGGTTCGGTCCCCGCTCGCGGCAAACGTCTGTATTGGCCATACAGATGTTTGTCGTGGTCTGGGTGTTTGTGTTAGTGTTGTGTGTGTTTCCGGACCCCCGACACAAGGTCATAAGACCTTAATGGGAGCCGTTGAGTGTGATGCGTTTATTTATTTATCTCGCCTCCCGTCAAATTGACAGACTTTTTTTTCATAGACTTATTTGTTAGCTAGATGAACTTAAGTAAGTACCTATTCTATTTTAACCGCACGCATGCTAGAAGGTGCCAGGGTACTGATTTTACGGGCATACATATGGGCGCTACATTAACTAGAGACATTTCGGTGCCTGACCTGAGTTGTTGGTTTCTAAAGAGAATATATTTTTATACCTTATGACCGCGGTTTCGCTCACGCTGTTGACTTTATTATATCGATTAACCGTCTAGAATTTATATTATAAAATATTATTAGCATGGTATCAATAATACATAGTGTTGATCTACATGGCAACATGTGATATCGTATATGATGAAATTGGTCGCTTTCTCTCTTTAATGCGATTTTCGGGTCAGCTAACGGTCACCTTGCATGCGTACGAATATTCGTGACACGTACAATGTCCCATTATTGTGATATGACAATGTATTCAAAACATTCAGTATATTTATTAGATACTAGCAGTTGCTCGCGGCTACGCCCGCGAATATTTTGGAAGTTCAGCTAAATAAATCTACCAGCGAAATTGTTACTGTTCCAGGATTTAATACAGGGGGTATTAAAGCGTCACTATAAGGGATGATTTTGAAATTCTGGGATACATGTATTTAGTTATTCTCCCTAAGTAATGTTTATGCTGAATTTAAGGATAATTGGTAAAAAAAAATAAATTTTCTCCATACAAACTTTACAACCCCCTTGCACCCCAGTGTGGAATAATAGTACCCTGTTTTCTATTTAACATTTCATTACTATCATCCAGAAGTATGTGTATTAAGTTTTAAGTTAATACGACCACGGAATAAGATTTTGCATACAGACGTTTTTACCCCTTTTCACCCTCTTAGGGGTGAATAATCAAAAAACCCTTTCTTAGTGGATGCCTACAACCTAAAATCCACCTATTGCCAAAATTTCGAGTTCGTAGCCCCAGCGGTTTAGGCTCTGCGTTGATGAATCAGTCACCCCAAGTGATTTTATATATATAGATATGCTTTGTAAAACGACCAGCGTGCCAACTTCGTCCAAACTCCCGCTACAAATAAAAAAAGTATTTATCTTCGACTTCGTTATCAACATAAAATAAGTTCAACAAAGATATTATGAAAATACAAAATTAATGCTACAAAACATTGTCCATTCATATTCCTGAAAGTGTATTCATCGTAGGAATAACCATTCAAAATTGTCACAATTCAGGCTGCCCGACGGATGAAGGGTATGAATTTTAAAACTCCAATCTCGGCATTTGTCTCACACATCGCTGGGATATTCACTTTTTTCGATAAATATTCAACGCGATGACTTTTCTATCAACGATATTCGTTATACAGCTCGGTGATGATGGATTACAGGTCTTTGACGTGAAGATATTTCTACTTACCTATATTTGGGTAAAAAAAAAAAATTTACAACCTTTGCATTACCATAGCTTAGCAATGCAATAAATAAAGTATTTTTAACATAACACCATTTAATTCTAAAAACCCAAAGTATTAAATTCACATGGATTAAGGCCTTTGCCCAGCAGTGGGATATTTACAAGCTGTTACTTTACTATATTACTATTAAATTCACTATGTCGTCTATTTCGATAGACGAAACTTTTTTTATATAAATATTACCATTATAAGCGAGCTCATCACAGCCACAACCTTTTTTGACAATAAAATACGATACTTTTAAATTTTTACTACATGTGCAACCGCACTTTTAATTCAATCGATTAATTTAATTAATTAATAAAAACATATAGCAGAAGCACAACAAGTAAATTAGAAGTATTTAACAAGACATTATATGTATTTTTAATGGCTTAAAATAAATATTGAATAAAGCTTTATTATTAAATTTATTATTATTAGCAAGAACAAGAGAAGCCCTAGCTTTTACGGGCAGTTAATTTACTTTATTTTATTATTATTATTATCTATCTTATTATATATATCTTATTATCTTTCTTTATACGCCAAGTTATTGCCAACATAAAATACTGACATAATATACAATATTTAAAATGCTTGTTAAACAAATTAATAGGGACATAATTATTTTTTAGGGACAAAAGTTAAAATCATTGTTGTCTCCGAAGATAAGTTCGTCCGAACTATGACAAATATTTTTGTCATTATTAGTAACAAGTCGTCATTATTAGTAGAGATAAAGAAATATCTAAGTCTTTAAGACTCATTAGGATCGCTTCAAGGGGCATTGAACTCGTCTACAGTACAACAAATACCAATATTATATTTTAAATCAACCCTAATTTACGTAACCTATTTATTAAAATTATATTGTAAACAATTATGTAATGATAAATTTTATTCTGTTTGTCTTGAATTTACCTATTTACATTATGTTATGTGTTTAAAACTAGCTTTTGTGTTATTTGCACTAGCGCGAAGGTTAAAGGCTTAGTACAATTGGACGCTGATAAGCAATACTGTGTCAATCCACACGGAGATCATTTATAGAAAATGGCGTCTAAAGATGTCGTATACATCAATTTTTTCTTGTCTATTTTGATAAAATCTATAGTGAATTTAAAGCAGATTGGATAATGAAAAGTTTTATCAAATAATAAGTTTTTCTAATACAGGAGATTATTTTATATTGCAAAATATGGCCCAGACTTCAATATTCGAAACGTTTCAATTAATAACTTTTTTCCGTATTTATTTACTTTAGATAACTTGAATTTTTTTTGAATACTGTTAATTACATGATGCACTATCAGAATATATCAATATCTCCAAATTCGACTTTTTGTGGGTTGACACATTATTGCTTATCAGCATTCAATTTATCTAGTATCGTTTGCGTGTGTATCGATATCGGTAGGTAAGTCATAAAAAAATACTTATGGTATAACCATAATTTAAAACGTACATAATCAGGTCAGATACTTAAACTAATATAATATGGAGCTGATTTTGTACGTGCGAGGTACTTTTGAACTACTGAATCACTTTTAAAGATTATGGCACAATTTGAAACATACATCTGTTTATTAATACGAGAAGTAAACTCTCTGTACCGATTTTAACGGAGCAGACGGAGGAGTGTGAAGTTTCGCACACTTATAGATTATATAGAGATTTTTTTAATTATAGAAAATACATTAAATCAATAATAAAACATTACGCATACTGCCATGTATTTGACACACACGCGCATAAATATACCTATATATACTCTATTGCTAAAATTTATGGTCAAATTGAGAACATATTATCTGTGGTTAGTCTTGAATGGGTTGAAAATTTAATAAACTATTGTCGAATTTGAACCGCTGGACGACCACTAACTGTCCTAAATGATCATATGCTATATTTTATGTATATAGGCGAATCATTTTAAAAATCTACATTAAACTGAGCAAAATCTAGGTTATTAAAAAACAAAGTTCTAATTTTAATTAAATTCGAATCCTATACCAAGTTTGTTAATTAAGCTAAGCGAATTACAGTGATTTTTACGACATGAAGATAAATTCAATATTTTCGCCATATTTGTTTTCTTAATAGACAAGTCTTGCGAATATAATACAAATACATAAAGATATTATTAAAACATAGACGAAATTTATATTTATACTAATAAATTGATTTCTCTCTTTTATAAAGGTTTTAATATAAATTAATAGGTTATAAAATTCTTTAGACAATCGATCAAATACTTTAAATTATGTACATTTTTATATTATTGTGGTGCATTTATTATAAACGTTGATGCTCTATCTTCTGTATAATTCCGAAAAGAAGAGTTTTGTTACTATTATTCTTGAAAAGGTATACCTCTGTAAACGAAAAAAATATAAACTAACAGATGATCCCTATACCGGCGATAGCTTTATTTATGAGTTGACAATTAATTTTAATAACCTACTTGGAAACATATATTTTTAATTTGAATTTGAATTTTAATATACCAACAACATGGTCAGATATCCATACGTCCACACTGATAAATGAAATTTAAGTGTCTGCTTGTAATTTCAAATTAACAATTGGACGCCTGTAAGCAATAATGTGTCAAGCCACACGTACTTCATTTTGAGAAAATGGCGCCTAAAGATGTCAAACCCGTTCTTAACAAATATGTTTGAAGAAGTATATATCCATCTTTTCATTTATTTTTTGATAAAAAATATAATAAATTATAAGCAGATTGATATACTTAATATACAATATATTAATAAAGAGTTTTTCAAATATTTAAGATTATTGTATACATGGCTAAATATGGAAAGCACTTGGAAATCGATACATTTAATTAAGAAACTTTTTTCCGTACTTATTTAGTTTATACGACTTGATTTTTTTTCAATAATGTTAAATAGGTGATGCAGTATCAAAATACATTAATATCTCCGAATTTGACTTTTTGTGGGTTGACACATTATTGCTTATCAGCATCCAATTGTTCTCTAAAAGCATGTAAAAGGACGGTACTAACATAAAAACAAAATGAATTTAAAATTTCTGTCTGCTGGCTAATCTCTGAAACAACTGGACAGTTTTTGACGAGTCTTACACTAGAAGATAGCTAATATTATAGTAATAATTAAATTAAAAAAAAAAAAAAAAAAATTGAAACCAATGAAATAGTGAACAATATCCGATTCAAGTAGATAAGGTAAACCTTATGTACAATTTTTCCTTAAATTAACGCAGATGAAACAGCGTACACAGTTAGTAAAAAATTAAATCGTATCATAAATTTTACTCATCACGTGCAATAACAATTTAGTTTGTTTATAAATCTAATGATTATTGTATAATTTGTTTGTGTATTTTTGTTTATAATTCTATGAATATAGAATGTTTTAAAATGCGATATGTTTATCATAACGACATATAAAACCGAGCAACTACACAAACAGAAACAGATCCGGGATAATCCTGTTTGCTTGAATGTGTGTCACGATGAACCAAACAATTCAGTTTGTTTTGTTAAATGACTATTTTATATAACTGTATGAATATTTTGCATCGTTATCATTAGTAGTAGTTAGGTGATAATTTTAAAATGAATTGCCAACCCATTTCAAAAAGAGGAGTTTACAATTGGTAGTGTTTTTTTAATGTTCGTTCGTTCGTTTGTCATAACCCTATCAGATCGATTTTGATTTTTTTTTATTTAAAAGGGTATACATTGAGTCTGCCCAATATCATATTTATCAAAATCAATTTAGTAGTTTAGTTTTAAAATAAAAAATAAAATAAATAACTGGAATGTCATTCAAGTGAACGAAGTTGCTTTAAAAAAGTCTTCGTTCCTTTAAATGAAAATATTAATTTAGAGATATTTTTGTTTTTTTTTTTTTTTTTTTTTAATATATTATACACGTTGCATACACACCTGTTTAATTTGTGTCATCTAATTACTTTGATAAAGTAACATTTTTTGACGACGATAATGTCTGTTTGAATGTCTAAATATACATAATGTTGTTAATAGTATGGTTCAAAAACCGTTAAAGATAAATTCTATAAAATTATCGCACGTGAGAAAAGATAGAAAACTACATTCCCAAACAGGAACAGGTGTCGACCCCTCTCGACTTGCTCTGATGCACAAAGTGACAGACGGCATGACCGCTGCGTGGCATGACAAAAGTCATCTGCATGTTGCTCGCTTAATGTTAGGCAAGAATTACACTTATAAGTTTTGCTGTCACACTTTCATAAAGATTTACAAATTTGTCATTGTTTTACACGTGAAACTATTCAATTCAATAATTCTATTCTTTGGTTAATGGCTTTTAGTTGTGCCAATTAGATACATGTTATTTCGCCAATGTCACGTGGAATGGAGAAAACACGATGGAGATTGGTCAGTGAGCACCTGAAAGTATTTACTGTGAGTGCCTTATTATTGACATTGACAGCTTTCGTAAATACTTATGGCATATCTGTTACTGGGTTACAGAGTAGTTTTATATTGCATTCTAGAGTAGAACAATAAATGTTATTCTCGTCTTAAAGTGTTCCTATTAAAAATGTCTCTGACGCGAGTTTGCTAAACAGATATTCGTTTAGACAAGTTTCATATAATTCCGTGTTCATAATGTATGATTTTAGAAAAGAAAAATAATTGTCCTATTAATATCTTGTGACATTAAAGTCTAAATAAACGGCCGCAGTACCAAATGCAAAACGTTTTTGTCCCAAAAATGGGAATTTTTGTTTTCGGTCTCTTTGATGCTAAGCGTATCCAGTCCAGTATTTTTGGTCTACTTTTACCCTGGTAATTTATTGTCGATTTTAAAGAAAGAAAAACAGCTTGTATAAAGCTATAATCAGTGGCAAGTAGAGCTGAAAGCCGCCTCGTTGCGGCGATATGATTCAATAACTCTAATCACAAATTAACGGACTACAGTTTTTTTACATCCTATTACGAGTTTCACAAATTCTTACCAGTCTCATAAATTAATAAAAAAGTTAAATTTCATCACCAATGCAAATGTAAGTAACTTTACTATTAAAATATACTTTATTCAAGAAGCTCTGACCAGCACTTTTGAATCGTCAATACAAAAGCTAATAAAAAAAAATAAGGATTTACATCACCGGGAAGCCACCACCAGTTCGGAACGTAGATTCTACCGACAAGTACCGGCAAAAACTCGATAGTTACAAGGTGTTTTTCGTCAGAAATATCTCCTAAACCTGCATCAAAATTATTAATGATTGATACGCCATTTTGAAAATCATTTCCGTTCTCGTGACGAAAATGAAATAATATATTTAAAAGTAATGATTTAATTAAAAAATACACGTTCAACGTAATTGATAACGAACGATGGGAACTATTGGTATGGGTCATGGGTCACCTAATTTTCTATAACAAATTACTTTAAAAAAAAGCAACCGACGCGTCGTTTGACGAGGACCAGCGTTTTACAAAGCATTACAATTTTAAAACAAGCTACTAAGCCGATTTTCTTAACAATTCTATTGATCAATCTTAATTTATACACTTTCAAATAAAAAAAAAAACAATTTTCAAATTCAATTAATAAATGACAGATTTCTGAAAAAAAACACATACTACGAATTGAGAACGTACTTCTTTTTGAAATCGATTGAGAAGTTATAAGATTCCCTACATACTCCATAAACCATATACTGCCTACATATTGAAAGTTACCTTGAGAAGTATGAAGGTTCCGATAAAAGGGATGGGCATAGTTCCAAACGACACACGAGTTCGAACAGGCGTAGTTCGTTCATTGTTGACTGAAAGGTATTGTGATTATAGGTAAAGTTCAGCTCCGAATATTTCATGTATTTGTGCTAATGAGGGTAGAAATGAAAGATTTTTTTTTGATTTTTTATATTTTCTTTTAATTTTGAATACAGATTAATATTAATGACATAAAGAATACTCATTGATAGTTAGTAGTTAGTAACAGCCTGTTCATGTCCCACTGCTGGGCAAAGGCCTCCTCTCCTATTAAGGAGAAGGTTTAGATCTTAACCCACCACGCGCGTTGCTCTACTGCGGGTTGGCGGATATACATGTGTCAGAATTTCTCCTGGCACATGCAGGTTTCCTCACGATGTTTTCCTTTACCGCCAAGCTCGAGATGAATTTAAACATTAATTTAGCACTTGAAAATTCAGAGGTGCTAGCTGGGGTTTGAATCCGCGATCATCGGTTAATATCAACGTGTTCTAACTAGACCATCTCAGCTCACTCATTGATAAAGCTTTATCATTTAGATATGATACAACTTTAAAATTAAAAAATCAAAAAAATATTATTCATTTATCGCAAATGGTGTAATAGTTTTTGTTCGTTACAAATATTTAACACAAGCCTTTCCTCTTTATAATATCTATTAGTATATAAATTCTTTTCTTTCTGCTTATTAGGTTAGTACAACGAACTATTCGTTTAAGCCTTCGAAGTTTTATATCTGTAGACAGACCCGTATTCTAGGTTGAACTGGTACAAATATAATGTATGTAATAGTAAATCATTCTATTGGGAACAACTTCGCCCGCATCATTATCTTCATTACATTTTACCCAATAAAATGTAGAAGAAATTTTCGTTTTTAATATCTTTTGCAATTTATAAAATATATGCGTCTTAACATGAATTACAAAATAATTACGTTAGGTTTTAATGAATTTTATTTTGCTTTATTATTATTTATATATTTTTTATTATTTCGATACTTTTATGTTTTATTTGAATAGTTATGAAGTAATATATTTTTAAATTATATTAACGAATGTAAGCATTGATTTAATAATGACGCGAGTTTTCGGCGAGAATAAGAAAAAAAGATAGTGGATACGTTTTGATCGGGATTGGAGAAATTTATGTAAAATAAATAAAATTAGACTTATAGTGAATACTTTAAATTAATTATAATAATGTCGGTTTTAGTACACAGAATATTCTTTTTTTGTGTGACTTTGCTAGTAACAATAAGCAACTAATCACTTGGTATATTGGACTTGATTTGAACATAAGGTGGTATACATATATAAATCCAAATAGCAGTTCGTTTACTCAAATGCCATAATTGTTCCAGTTGTTTTGATTTTAAAACCAAATTAAAAATAAAAATCTATGGAAAAACTCTGAAAGTACATATATACATTCGAAAAAACGATATATTTTTTTAATCGGTTTATATATTTCAAATTGAAATTCAAAATTATTATTAAGTCGGTTAAAAAGTTATCTCGAAGAAATGTATTGTACGATTGCATTTAATTTTAATTGCAAGCGATTTGCCGACGTCCCTCAAGGAATTCCGTTCTCCGGCTCGGAAGATGCCTATCAGATATCGGACCACCGTTGAAGTACAACCTATCAAATAGAAATAATTATTCGAATCGATTTATAATAGACAAAGATATATAATATTCAGATAAAAAAGTTGGTTGTTAAAAATTGTACTTTATTAGAAACAAATCCAATTTTAACGACTTCAAGAGAGAAGGACGTTCTTAATTCGTAGTATTTGTTGTTTTTTACCCGACTGCGCGACGCAAGGGTAGGTATGTATATTAATGTAATATCTTAGTTAAGAGTTTAATCCTGAGAGACGTTCATATCTCTACGTTCGTAAATGTATCTGAATTCAAAGATTAGAAAAATATGGGACATCGGAACGATCTCGATAATCGATTAGCGAGTGGTATCTACTTAAGACATTCACTAGTTCAAGATTTACATAAATGATACAATACATATAATTAAATACTATTTATTGCATCTGACTTTGATTTAATTTATTTAGTAGATAACCCGGTGAACTTTACACCAATTCAAATTTACTAAACTTTCATAAACAATTAATACTAAGTGGCAATTCCGATACAAAATTAGATATTAATATCGATTTTTTGCCTGTTACTTTGAATTTTTCTTTTCTTCTTTCTTTATTTTGTTTTGTGGCTAATTGAATTTTTCCTAAACATTTCTGCGCGACAGATGAATTGATGACAGAATTACTGTTGTGTGTTGTTTTACAACACTATTATTTTCACGAGTGATTGACCCATAAAAATATTTTGTATTTTTATACTATATGTGTATAATATTTACAACTAATTTTGTGTTGTTTTAGCTTAATATAAGGAATGAAATTCACACTATTTTAGGCTGTTTTCAAAATTTAGTTAAGGTACCGTTCTCGACCACACCGATTAATCTCCATTGTGTTTTCTCCATTCCACGTGACATTAGCAAAATAACATGTGTCTAATTGTGCACAACTAAAATTTATAAACCATCTCTGGTTTTTGGATCAAATGAAAATTATTTTCACAAACTGAAAGAAAATTACATTTTATGAAATTAATTAAATTAATACATTATATCACATGCTATTCTAAGTTTTTATCTAAAGCCGGCTTAAGTTTTGCATGCATCAATTTCATGTATACAAATTTACGTCATTAAATTAATTTCATACCACTAGTTTCGTTATGTAAATTAGGGTTTACCGTCAAAAGACGCAGAGATGATTCCGTTGTTATGCAAATTACAAGAAATAAATGATCTTTGATAGATTTACTAATGAAAGCTTATATAAATTTCAAGTTAATCACTTTTGGAATAAATAAAAAAAGCATACATTAATTTATTTAAACTAGTTCCGCTAGCGTCTTTTCCCGTGCAGTATGTTAATAAAATTTAGTATGTGTTATGCGCGTTCAAACAAATAAACAAGCTCTAAATCCCTTTCTTTATACATATATATGGATATTGATAAGCAATAATGTGCCAAACTACAAAAAGTCAAATTCGGAAATATTTATGTATTCTGATAAAACGTATTTAACATTAGTCAAATGTCAAGCCATCTAAATTAAATCAGTACAGAAGAATGTTTCTTAATGTAATGTTTCGAATATTGAAGTGTGTTCCATATTTTGCAATATATAATACTCTCATATATTTAAAGAAATTTAATATTAGATAAAACATTTTATTGTCTTCTCTTATTTCATTATACCTTTTATTAAAATAGAAAAGAAAAGATAGATATATACTTCTCCTAACAAATTGATTAAGAATAAGTGATATCTTTAGACGACATTTTCTCAAAATGAAGTCCATGTGGCTTGACACGGTATTGCTTATCAGCGTATGCCTTTCTGCTATCCCATAAAAAGAAAGAATTATCGCCGCATTAAATTGTATCATATTTTTGTGCGTGTGTATGTCAATGGACTCCTCCTAAGCGGCTGGATTGATTTAAAAAAACACATCATTCGATTAGTAGTAAATTTTGTTAATAGTAACCGTTTATTCGACGGTAATTAGACAGAAATCCGATTTGCAGTTTGTTTGTGAGCTACGTTACTGGCTCGCTAACGAACCGAATCGGCCCCGTGGACTATAACTATGTACGAAAGATATATATTATGCTATGTACCTTACGGAACTCCGTTTAACTTGTCAAGCTTGGAATTTATTACCTTCGCTTCAAAATTAAGCGCCAAAACAATTTAAAATACAACTTATATTGTAGTAGTTCCTGCACGCGAATACGTCTGGATAAAAACTTTTGTCACTTCCTTATTTCATTCCCTTCAGTTTTTAATTTCGTGACATAATGTAGACTCTTCCTTCTCTAATATTCAATCTATATAAATACCAAAATTCATGGCAGTTGGAACAATGGTCACGGCAATTGACTGAAGCGCTATTATTCACGGATTATATCTTTTGGGAGGACATCTAATGTTACGTGATTACCGCCGCCCATGGACATTTGCAGCACCAGAGGAGCCACAAATGCTTTGCCAGTTTTAAAATGAATAAGGAATTAAGGAGAATAGGAAGTAAAGAAAGGAATGAAGAAAGTATTCAAGCTGTGAGAGAGAGGCCCCGGTCGAGCCAGCCCGTAGATCTGTAGTCAGTAGGCTACAGAAGGCTCTACCGGGGTAAAATCTCCGCTCACGACAAATGTTAGCTTATACAGCCAAACGAATATTTATCGTGTTCTGGGTGTTTGTTGTACGTGTTTCCGAACACCGACACGGGATCATAGGCCTCTTAATGGCGGCTGTCGAGTGTGAAACGTTTATTTATATAATTCTAAATGCACCGTTAAACCAAAAATCTTAAAGAAAATAATCTCCAAATTTAAGGTTGTAAAAGTGAACTATATCAACAGTTATTCAATGTTATCACAGAACATACCTAATCCTTATAAAAAATATGGCCGCCATAAAAACCAAAGAGCTACTTTATTATTCCCAAGAAATAATTTATCACATGAACCGCGCGTCATAAAGATAAGTTGCCGAAATTACTAAATAATGGAGAGAAAATCTTAATTATGTGATAAGTACAAGAATAATTGTCATTGTTATAAATTATATTTAATGTTAATATAAGAATGGTTCCCATGTAAGGGACTAATGTGGTTTCACTCTTGTTGCCAATGATATTATATAACTATAGATGTTTTAGGCCACTTTGGTGTGCAGCTTTAAATACTTAGGTCACATTCTCACCAGTGACCTCAATGATGATTCAGATGTAGAGAGGGAAAGAAGGGCACTCGCGGTTCGCAGCAACATGCTCGCGCGAAGGTTCTCCAAATGTAGTAAGGATGTTAAAATTATATTATTTAAGGCTTACTGTCAATGTCATTGTTTTATACTTGTCAGTTATGGACAAAGTTTAAACGGGCTTCTATAAACGCCATCAGAGTACAGTATAATAATGCATTTCGTATCCTGATGGGCTTGCCTAGATATTGCAGCGCGTCGAGGATGTTTGCCGAAGCGGGAGTGCCCGACTTCTTCGTTATAATTGGGAATCGTATAGCTTCCAACTGGGAAAGACTCCGGAATTCTAATAATGTCATTCTTGGGGTCATTGGTGAGGACTTTATAAGTCCAATGCTAGGCTTAAAACTCGCCAGAAAGGTAATAATAAATAGATTTTTTGGACTATAAAAAAAAATAAATATAGATATGTTTCTAGCTTGTTATCCTGTCAATAGTGTAATTTAAATATAATGTAGTCTGTTCTGTACTGTATTTTTTTCTGTATGTTTTTGTATGGATTTTTTATCAGACAATAAAGAATTATTATTATTATTTGGACGACGTTGCCGAGCAACCAGCTAACGACGGAGTATAACGGGCAGTAGTATCTTCGTGCTAACAAGTCAATTGACAAACTTGTCAAAGTTGGAAATGTGTAAAGATTTTTAACGTCAAATGTTATAAACGTAAGATATCTATAATAATATAACATCATTTAATTTTTATGGAGTACGAAACTAAAGAAGTCTTATGTCCTTTCCCAGTCCCAAACAAACAATCAAGCAAAATTCATCAAAACTGATTCAACTTTGTAATTGATATAAAACAACTCTGTACTCTAGTAAAAGTTACCTTAGCAATCTTACTAAGGCCGTGGACGTCAAAAACAAGGTAATAACAGTTAATTCTTTCAGGTGTAAAACAGTGACAAACGACTTATGTAAATCGTAATGAAAGTCTGACAGCGAAACTTATAAGTGCAATTCTCGGTTTACGTTTATGATAAGTTGTTTGACGAGCTGATAGCTCCTAAAATAAAATCGTTACAACAAACAAACCGTTTTCAGAAAAAATGTGCTTGTAATTTTTTTTTCTTTGAATAACGGACTCAAGAGTAAGCGGGTCCTGATGTTACGTGATCACCGCCGCCCATGAAGATTTGAAGTAACCAGAGAAACCTCAAATGCGTTACCAGCCTAAAAGGAATGAGGGATGAAGAGGAATAGGAAGTAAGGATAATAAAAAGGTTAAGCTTCCAGCTCTCTCACTCACCGTAAGAAAAGTTATATTAGCTACTTCACGCCGAATTTCTGTGAGGTAATACACCAATCCAGCCCGTATAAAATATGGTATTGTTAGAAATAAGATGTAGGTAGACTTAAAAAAAAAGATTATAAAACAAAAGTAAACATTTAATTTTATGAGTTAACGAATTTACAACCAAAATACGTTCTAGACTAATTTTAATTACAAAAGTAAAGAAATTAGCAAAATGAAAGCCACGCCGAGCTTCCGCGCGGTCTGAAGTTCACCAGCAAAGTGATGCTCGAATGGCTGACGTCTTCCCTTTATAGCGATAGCAAGCTACCGTCATAAAAATTTCTTCTGTCTGCTAACAGTAAAGAATTTGACTAATACTTACATTTCTTGTAGTTAATAAAAGGCACCGTGGAAGTGAATGTAACCAAGGTTTCATATAACATACTTCGTATCGAATATTAACTTCGTTATGACTTTTACCCCAAGGGGATTCGATGCTCGCTCCGTTAAGCCATCATTATTGGCGTTATCTGTTTTTATGCCTGATAATAACGACTGTATAGAAAATATTATATCTGTAATAATATACGCTACTGTGTTTCTAATGTGTGCGTTTTATGATTAAACCACAGAAAATTCTAATGAAATTTTATATGAGTATAGCTTGACCCTGACGTTAACACACAGACTACATAAAATATATGACCGTTTTGAAATAAAATGTCTTCATTTTACTACAATAAACTATAAAAAACTTCGTGATTTTGATATATAATTTTAACAGTATGATGAGGGGGTCTAATTCAGCCTCTCTGTCAATAAAGCGAGCTAAAGTATAATTAATGCCATTTGTTTGTCAAATACAATACATCTATTTTTTTGTCGCTTGGGAATGCATTTATGCATTCCGCCTGGGGGATATCAGACGCGTATGTGGGACTCTTGTAACCGAGTACACCAGACTTCTCGCTAAACTCCAGCGGTGCCCCATCGTCTTTGACATCACGGGATCGCTTGCGCGTGCTACCGTGACGCCCCGTTGGCCTACAGACAGGCTATCACGCTCTAGCAGTGTATGGAAGAATTAGTATCACCCTTATAGAGATAGAAGGCGCGCTTAACGCCTTCATCTTCCTACATGTCGTCTGCGGATCGGGTCAGCGAGAGCGTTCGCCTCTCGTTCCCTCTCCTCAGCCACCTTCAGCGGCATGAGGGACTCGCTGAAAGATACCATAGCCGGCATCCCTCGCTGTCGAGCATGGCAAGAATTACGGTCAGCAGCAAGAGAACTTTACCTATTATTGCCACCAGGGCGCTGATGTTCCCAGGATTGCCTCAACAGTCGTCAGGCCAGCCGCCAAAGATCTTCCTTCCGCCTATTAACCGGGTCTTTAGTTGTCCTGTTCTGGTTGTTATTAAAAATCTGTTTAAAAGTTTTTGCGTGAAAAAAGAACAAACATTCTATATCCTCACAAATTCGCATGTATAATAGTGGAAAAATTACTAGTTGCTTACTAAAACGAATTTTTCTATTGATTTTTTATCAATCCTATGTATCATTCTTTGCTTTTCATTTTAATCTCGTGACATACTTATACGTAAAAATGATTACACAATCCAATATCGTAGTTTCGATAAAAGATAAACTGTCAAATCAATTATTAAATAAAATAAATAAAAAAACAACATTTTATCTAAATCCAACTACTACTTATAAACGCGAAATTTTGTATAGGTAGACAGATAGATGAATGTTAACTACTGAACATATTTAAATAATTGTAAATGCATCATCCATACATGGATGCTGATAAGCAATAATGTGTCAACCCACAAAAAGTCAAATTCGGAGATATTGATATATTTTGATACAGCATCACCTATTTAACATTATTAAAAAAATTCAAGTCATCTAAACTATATAAGTAAGGAAAAATTTTTCTTAATTTAATGTATCGAATTTCAAGTACGTTCAATATTTTGCTACTTATAAAATAATCTCAAATATTTGAAAACTTATTATTATACAACACATTAGATATATATAGCTGCTTTTAATTCATTATATCTTTTATCAAAAAAAAAAGAAAAGATGTATATATACGTCTTCAAACAAATTTATTAAGAATAGGTTTGACAACTTTAGACGCCATTTTCTCAAAATCAAGTCCGTGTGGGTTGACACAGTATTGCTTATCAGCGTCCACATATACTAGCTGTCTCTTGTGGTTTCACTCGCGTTTAAGGTTACTGCTTCACCCCTATGTGTCGTAGCTTGATGTAATATAGTCTATAGCCTTCCTCGATAAATAAACTGTCTAACACAGAAAGATTTTTTCAATTCGAACCAGTAGTTCCAGAGATTAAAGTGTTCGAACAAACAAACAAACTCTTCAGCTTTATAATATTAGTATAGACAATATCTTATCCTGACCGAGTGACTGATTCATCTACGCAGAGCCTAAACTGCTGGTGCTATAAACTTAAAACTTTGGCAGTAGGTGCCTTTTGGCTCGTAAGCATCCACTGAAAAACAGTTCTTTTTTTAAATTGCACCCCTAAAGGGTAACAGAAAAAATATATAAAGAAAATCTTATTTCGTCGTCGTAACTTAAAACTTAATACATATTTTTTGTTACTAATAATGAAATATAAAACACAAATCGTAGTATTTAACCATTTTCTCAATCGCTTCTATTAAAATATAAACTATTACTTTCTTATAAAACTAGACTTATTTAACGACACTAGCAAAAACGGGTAGGCTTTGGAGCGTGTACAAAGATATTTACACACATAAATACAAATCGAAAAACTCTCACACAAGCAATCAAGTAAAAACCCACGGAATTAATAATTCCCTTCTTTATTTATTAATATCGGTCCAAAATATTCTCAGTGATTCTATTTGAAAGGCGTTTATATTTCAGTAAATTAATGTTCACGGAAGACCTCAACACAAAGGGACAAATTGCGTAATCGCAATTCACTACCCCGAGCCTGCTGTATTGTTCCAACAATGAAATACAATTGCTCCATAACTCCGAACATTAGCAATTTTACCGTGGAAAATTGCTTCGCGAATCATCGCGTGTGCTTGAAATAATGTGCCTTATTTTTATTAGGATTAACACTTAATAAGAATCTGGGATATAAAATTTATTTCGAATGTCGCCTTAATATTAAATCGTAAATTATCATTTAAGCCAACTTCAAAAAAGAGGAAGTTGTCAATTCGTTGTGTTCGTTTTTATTTCTCTGAAAGGGTATACCTACTTACTTTCATATTTGGACGCTGATAGCAATACTGTGTCAAGCCACACGGATTTCATTTTAGAAAATGACGTCTAAAGATGTCAAACCTTTTCTTAATAAATTTATTTGAAGACGGATATATCCATCTTTTCTTTTTTATTTTGATAAAAGTTGTAATGAATTAAAATCAGATTGATTTATGTAATGTGTTCAATCCAATCCATTTTTTTTTCAAATTTTTGAGATTATTGTATAAATTCCAAATATGGAACGCACTTGAAATTCGAAACATTAAATTAAGACATTTTTTTCCGTATGTATTTTGTTTAAATGACTTAAATTTTTTTTGGAATAATGTTAAATAGGTGTCACAGAATCAAAAAACTCTCCGAATATATCTCCGAATTTGAATTTTTGTGGGTTAACGCGTTATTGCTTATCAACATCCATTAGTCCCATAGAGTTTTTATCAAAATCTATTTTACCGTGCTTTGATTTGATAGAGTTAATATCGAACTGTTATGTATTTGCTATGTATGCTTAATACAATAATCATGAACGTTGAACTCTATATTTCACAACTGATTTAAAAGAAAAAGAAAATATCTAAAAAAATGTGGCCAGTGTGAAAAAAGTTATCACATATATATAATCTCCTTTGATTACAAGTACAAATTACGTAAAAAAATTGTTTTTAATGTTTATCGTGATTTCCACTTTTTCCGCCAACTTTCACTGTCGTCTCGAAACAATGAAATAACATGCTCTCAACTATTCTTTACAACGAGGAAGTATAGTGAAAATATTTTAACTAGACGTGTCTTCAGTAATGTGAACTTGTTTAGCTCTCAAATAATTAAGATTAAAAAAATGAAACGACTTCAAATGCAAAATATGCAATTTCACTTGCTTGCAATACTAATCCCAATTGTTTTTCGTTTCAAAAACTAAAGCGATCTTGGTGAAAATTCTATGGGACAAATTTTAAAGTATCGCTTTCGAATAAAAACGAAGAATTTTCTGAATCGGATAAGAAATGGCGGAGTTCTGAGTTAACAAACAATAATAAAATAAAAACAGGCGCTACAAAAATACAAAGGCGGTTAAAATACATATTCTTCATTGAATTTGTTTTCATAGAAAAATATAACCCATTTTATGCGAATTGTATAGTTATTGAAATGTATACTTGTTTCTATCCTCCATAATGGAATTCCGTTTTCCATCTGTATTGCATCGGAGCTTGATCAAAACAGGATCACTGTTAAAGCAGAAGCTTTTAAATACCAAAATAATTAATAAATTATAACAGAAAAAATTAAATTAATAATCTCTTTGTTAAAAAAATGAACATCAAAAAATATTAATAGTGGTTATAGGGCTACTTATTATTAATAATTTGAAGTATTTAAGCTTCAAGTCACAACCAGTCATTTTACTAATAAAATAATCTATCAATACTGTACAATAAATTTGATGAAGCAAGAATTTTTTATGTGCAAAGTAAACTCCAGAACCACTAAACCTTTTCTAAGAAAATCATACCATACTCGTATGTAATATACATTATTTTAAATGGTCATAAGCTATATTTTATGTATGTGTATTATTAAAATTAAATATTCATTAAGGCGGATAAATCCGCTAGCAAAAGCTAGTTAACAAAAAAAAAAAAGAATGTATACTTTTTCAGCGAAGATTATCTTTTGTAAAATGATTTATACAAATAACATGAATACAATTCCAAGAAAAGCTTCCCCATACTTAAACAGGCAATCTATAACCCATTAGTCTTACCGCATTCTCTGTTTATGTATTATATTATGATATCTCCAAAACGACTGATTACTTTCACCACCACTTTTTGTTCAAGACAATTGTAACAAAATTGCCGTGTCATTTATTTTGATATGCGTTATTTTTGTATTACGATTTAAATGAAGTAAAGTTATCAATTTATTATCATCATTCATCATCATCATTTCCTCCTCTTCCGGCGACCTTAACAAATTGAACCTTACCAATTTATTGATGCTCAGTTTCCTCTATTTGCGGTTTTTAATACAAAAAATAAATTCATGTCACCATTTATAAGGAAATTATGTCAAACTCGCAATCTAAATCACAGATACATTGTTTCTAAACAGCCTTTAGCCGATATAATTTTTTTATGTAACTAAACGAATTTTTACTCGATTGCGCAACAGCAAACACTGTATTACGATTCTTACGCATGTTTGGATATGTATATCGGATTCTTTATCCACTCGAAGCATGCTAACGGTTGGATAGACTTTAATCAGTGAGATATTTATCGATTCCTCTAATACATGCGATAATTAAAAGCTTGGTTTCATCTTATAAAACCATTTTGGTTTTATAAACCGAAACCGCCGGTATAATTTAGGTACTGCCAGTATGAGTTATTTGATTTTTAATTTTTTCTTTAAATGAGCTTAATTGCTATGATTTATGTATTCAATAACGTATATAAAAATTGAAGAGCTCTCTAGCAGTTTCTGGTACTATATTGTTAATACTCACTATATTTAATGCAAATTATTAATATAATGATGTATTGACATTCTATAAACTCATACATTTTTTATTTTAATTTAAAGGTGCCAGAAATTGTTATATAATATAGTAACTAAATTGATAATTGGGTCTGAGAAAGTTTCATCATAATTAATAATAATTTATTCAGCAAGTTGAAAATTGACGATGGATTAACTCTGCTCCGAGCGTCAGTAACTTTCAACAATTTTGAGTACAAACTTTTTAATTTTGTTAAAAAGTGACAACTACGGTGATTTTTAATACCACATCATATTTTAATATACAAATCAAGAATATACAACAAAAATATTTTTTTCATTTTTTTTTTTCAAAACGAAAATTTGTGTAATAACATGTTGTTCCCACTTTCTTTCTCAACGAATTATTAAAAGAAATTGTGTACTGAGTCTAAAACTATATATGCAACACAAGGAACCATAAAAAGAAGTCCTTAGCAAGGGTCACTTTTTTTATTACCCTTGAATCTTTAAGTATGCCCATATTAGCATCCTGTCTTTAATACGTAAATTGCGCAAGTCATTGCATCAATCAAACAAGTTCGTCAGCTAACCAGACTCATTCATTACTATGCGGCCACAAAGGCCGTTGACTGACATGACCGGCCATATTGGCCGCCATGTTGGCCTCCCTGTCATACTTAAAAGTTGGCGGCCATGATACGACGCTGCCAACTTCACGCTACAGTAGTTGTTTATAGGCTCAGAGTACGTTATAATGTTTTGAATGTTTCGTGTATTCTTATTCCAATTTTGTATTTAAAAATTGATTTTATCAATGGAATTATTAAAAATATTAGTTTTTAGACATTCTAAACAGTTATTCTGTGTTGTTTGTGTTATACTTTGTGTTTTTATTCGGACAAAGTGTTGAACTATAACTTCAGTGAAAGTGTGGTTATGTTGACAGTTGATTTGTTAAAAAATACAAAAATCAGATCGGAAGAGTACTGTATTTATTTTATTCAATGAAGAGTTGTAATTGTTCCAATTGTTAAATGGATAATATTTTTAATATTGGCAATGTGTTCAATTTTCGGCTAGCCATAAAAGGTTTATAATGATTTATTAATTTATTTTTATAGTGTTGCTAATTATGAATCCGAATTTATGAAAAAAAAATTATAAATACAAGTATTATAATAAGCTTTAGTTACCTCAAAAATAAAGTAGTCAAAATTTATACCCGTGACTAGTTTGACCCTGTCAATATTTATGATATATTTGAAATTCGATAGACCTCGGAGCCCGGTCTTAATCACCTTCACAATTTCAACGACGACCTCAAAAGCTTGAACTGTGTAGATAAAACCATAGAATAGATATTCAAAATACTCGTGTTCACCAAATGGTCTAAATTCGACCGCAATCATTATTGAAAATATTATATTAAACTGTTTGTCTTTACTTACCGATGTAAAAAGGAAATGTTTATTTATTTTTTATTGATAACACTAAACCTCGTTAATAGTTACTAAATAAAAAAGAAAAATAAAAAAATCGTTGATAAATAGAAAAAGCAAGTACCGAACTGGTTTTCTTTATCATTTTATATGTAGATTTACAATAATGCATTGACTCTATACATTTGTCGTCCTATAAATAATTGTAATATTATAATATTTATTTAAACTAAAACTGTTAATTGACCTAACCTCGTGACCTTAATAAATGAAAGGTAATTTGCATTAAAAGTGAATAGAATTAGATCACTATAGAGGCGAACTGCACGTGTGACATGCAATACAAATTCAGGGACAATCCTTTTAAATTTTAATTACGTATATAATATACGTGTATAATATGTTATAATATTTCTGCTCTATACATTAATCTTCCTAAAAAAACAAGCTTTTCAAAATTGAGTCGGACATGGAGGCTATATGTAATTATGATCATAACATTTTTTGTTTCTAACTCCAATTCGAATACTTCCGTTACTATAATTGCTTTAAACTCGGAATGAGTTAATAATTCAACCGAATGTTTAAAAAAAACATTTTGTTTATAATTAATTAATATCAATAAAAAACTATGACATAAACAATTTATTATGTTAATTTATTTAAATAAAAATCTGTTAAAAGAAAACGAAGACTTAATAAATGCAATCTAGAAACATAACTTAGTTTTCTAAACCGTAAGAATTGTTTATTTAAACTTGAAAGTACGAAAAGAGGTCATATATTGTCGTATTAATAAATGTTATATTCACAAACAGCTACAGACTTGACTGAGTAATAGGGAAAATAATTGTTTTGATGAATATTGCTACATAACGTCACTATCGCGTGTTATAACGTTATATGAAAATTTCAACTTGTAACGTTATAATTTGTATGTGTCGACAGTTAACGCTTTATTGCATTTTGTTATAATTATAATCAATAAAATTTTTATAAATTTCTACTTATAATTGCATAATAGATTCATAAAGGAATACATGAAGTTTTGCTATACGTTTAACAAAATATCCCTTCGCAATTAAACATAAATCGGAACAAGTCTTTTATTAAACGAAATAGACATAAATAGCAAAATACGTAAATTCGTTTATTTAGTTCATTGAACCGATGGAGTACTGAACCGATTTCGATAAAATTTCAACGGCATCCATGGGAGGTAATACCTTTCAAACAAAAAAAGAATTAAATCCGAAAAGCAGTTTTCGAGTAATCGAGGAACATATGTAAACAAGAGAAAGAAGTAACCAAACCGTTTCTATAAACGGGACTATTCACAGACGAATCTAGAATCACCTTCTTTTTCGAAGTCTATTAAAATTTGTTATATTAAAATAATCTTACACTGTTTAATCATAATTAATATACCATTGTGCTTGGAATCTTATAAATATTATAAATTGGATTTTTTAAGTATTTATAATATTTATATGTTATAATCAAAATTAAAATATACGGAAACGGAACGGAGTAAACAAACTTCCAAATATAAGAAAAAAAAATCACTAAACTATTCAAGAAAAGTCCTCGTCGTATTCCATAAAAATAATTCTCAAAACTCAAACCTTTCTTGCCTGGATTAAAAAGTACCAAAAGTAAGCCGAAGAGCTCACAAAAGTTTTTTTTGTAGTTAGAAGTTACCGTAAATTTGAGGGTCGCGCACCTGCTACCTGCTTCAACTTTGCATTGGCAGGAATCCTTTTATATTAGTTTATAGAATTTTTACTACTTAAGAACTTTTATTTGTTTTATTGAATTTATAACTTTAAAAAGATTTGCAGAAGAAGTTTATGTACGTACCTGACGTAAATTTTAGGATTTGTAAATTCACTGTTGTTTTAAAGATTTGAATTGCAGATTTAAATTATTTGAACAATTTCAATCTTTTGTTGTGATGTGTTTTGACGTCGCGGTTGTCGTATGAAACGTTCGCCGAAGTTTGTCTATTTAAATTAAGAATTATGAGATACACATTATTTTAATAAAAACAATATAATATATTATCTTCTCTCGCCTTCCTACACCTTAACACATTCACTAACACAGCGAGTTCAATATACATATTTATTATTATACAATTTTTTGAATACAACCTTAATATCCATAGCACTAAATTAAAAATTTTCACGAACACATATTTAATGTACATTATTAGTGGTATTATTATTGTATTACATATAATAACAGAAAATATGTTTTGAAAGAACAGACGCTGCGATGGCGTCTTTGGGGAATACTTTTAAAGGACTCATTTACTACATATGTGTGTAAAAAAATAATTACAAGATCATCTCAAAATCAAGAATATAACGCCGCTTAATTAGCCAAGAATGTGACTGCAACGGCCGATAAATACAAACTTTAAAACTAAATCCCATAATTATTATCGTTAAAATGAATTTCAAATCTACTATTAAACTACCCTATCATAACGTTTTGATCATAACAAGATTATCGATTACCATATAGCTTGTGATAAGCAATAATGTGTCAAACAAAAAAATGTGGAATTCGAAAATATCGATTTCTTCTCATAATGTGACAAGTATTTAACATGATTCGAAAATATTTAAAGTTATTTAAACTAAATAAAATAAGAGAAAGTATCTTAATTTAATGTTTCGAATATTGAAGTGTGTTTCATATTTTGCAATACACAATAATCTCATACATTTGAAAAACTTATTATTACTTAGATAAAACTTTTCATTGTACTAGTCTACTTTTAATCCATTACATACATTCTACTTTTATCAAAATAGAAAAGAAAAGGTGGATAGATACGTCTTTAAACAAATGTATTAAGAATAGGTTTGACATTTTCTCAAAATTAAGTTCGTATGGCTTAATAGTATTGCTCATCAATGTACATTTTATAAAAAACAACAACAAGAAATATTCTTTATTGTACACCAATGACATAAAATATAAATAAATAATCAACTAGAATGATCTTATATATGAAACCACGTAGATGAAATAGCCTTCAATCACAACAAATTTCAAGTCTTGAGTGAAGTTGCACGCAAGATACGAAGTTTGAAAATCTAGCTAGCATTAAATATGGTCCAAGAAACCGGATAGTTTCCGTATCCGCCGGGGACGAAGTTAAAGTTCAGAGTAGAAAACTTTGAAACACAAATCGTGACATGAGTTGAGATCGATATAAATAAGAATTAAAAGATTATTGTCTGTCAATATATGAAAATATACTAAGATAACTGAATAAAAAAACCGATTTGATTCGATATCTTATACGTTAAAGAACCAAAATGAAAGTAAGTATTTTTTTATTTCTTTACTTCTTTAATTTGAGAAGTTGGTTCCATTTGTCAAAGAAAGGTAAACAAAAACTTAGTAAAGTTATTAATTAATTAAAATAAAAAAAAAATAATAGTCCTGCAAAATAATAGTTAAAATTAGAATCGAAATTACTCTTAGTATCACGTACGAAACTATATTAAAGTCGCTGGATGAGGTCGCGTCCGCAAACTAGTTTAATTATAATATAATCAATATATGCCCTTCCTAGCGAAACTTCGGAGCTCCATCTACAGACTTAGTGGATTAATATTTATCGGAAATTCTTTAAAGAGAATTAATCTCAAACAAACTTCTAACCAGTATCTATCAGGAAGTTGTTAACTCGAATACCGATAAAGAGAATTTTATCACAAAAAAAGCTCGTTAACTTACACACTAGTTAAAAGATAAAATAACCCGACTGCCAAAAATGAAAACATGCACCGTAATGTTTTGGAGGTTGTACCAAATGGTAGCAAGTAACTATTAATTCATATACGTACATATGGATGCTGATAAGCAATAATGTGTCAACCTTCAAAAAGTCAAATTCGAAGTTATTGATGTATTCCAATAATGCGTCACGTATTTAACATTAGTAAAAAAAATTGAAGCATTCTAAGTTCAGAAAAAAACTTTCTTAATTTAATGCGTCACATATTAAACTGTGTTTAATTTGAAAAACTTATTATTATGTATTTTTTATTATACAAATCTGCATTTAATTAATAATACCTTTTATAAAAAATAGGAGAGAAAAGACGGATTTATACTTCTTCAAACAAATTTAAGAAGAATAGGCTAGACATTTTTAGACTCAGCTTGGCACAATATTGCTTATCAGCATCTATTTATGAGTATTCGAGTCAAAATTTTTACATAATGTGTATTTCTATTGCTGCTAAATTAACAAATAATAAAAACCGTTCAAGTACGAGTCGGACTCGAACAGGAGGGGTTATATGTATTTTGACACTAACCCCGGCTTCGCACGGATAGATTTTATAGGTATTTAACAAAAAAAAATCTATAGCCTATATTCATCAAAGATAATGTAGGATTCTGGTGGTGAAGGAATTTTTTAAATCGGTATAGTAGTAGTTTCCTCTTCATAATATTAGCGGTGACAAATATTTAAAAAGTACATCCAATTTTTTTTTCCTTCTTTAGACGCGATTTTCTCAAAACGACGTCCGTGAGGCTTGACTTGGTGCTGCTTAACAGCGTCCATATAATAAGCGTTTCTTTCAACTGCCATTTGGATATTATGATCTTGTATGTGGACCGGAAATCCACAACACCCAGAAAGAACACCGAGACCGCGACAAACATCCGTATGGCCAATACAGACGTTAATCGTGAGTGGGACTCGAACCTGCAACCGTTATCGCTTCCGTCAGTTTCACTGCGCCAATCTTATATCTTGTAAGGTGGTACCCATTGCATGCGAATGCAACTCGCACTTGGACGGTTTTATAACTTAAGGCCTATCTTTTCATTATTAAAAAAATATTTTTTATACACTTCATTTTTTCGCAGACATTTTTAAGACAACCACACTTTAAAAAATTCAAACAAACCGTTCCAAATAAGTAACAAACATGTGTCTAAAAAACATAATCCTCCTTCTTGGGCGGTCGGTTAAAAAACATAACTTTCTGTGTCACTATCACAGATGTCGAGTTCTCTGTAAAATCTGTAAAAGTATCTCGAATATGTGTACTTGTTTCCCATTTATGTTGTGTTGCAAAAAACTAGGTAAACGTTAATTAATATATTGTAATGAAAAACAGGCTTAGGTACAAGTGACATATATGTGTAGCAATTAATAGTGTTTATATTTAATAATGGAAATATACTTATATTTAGTCATAATTATGGTAGTCTAGCTTCTCTTCACAACTTCGCTTGCGCTAAGTTTGATTTCTCCATTCAAATTTTGAACACCCATTTCGCCTCTCTTTGGGGGTAAAATTTAAAAAATCCGGACTTAGCTAATGTCTCTCTCCTATAAAACCTGCTTAATTTCAGTCCCAGACATTAAGTATTTTCAAAATTTCATGTTTAATCAATAAGTGAATGACCTTTCGCTTTTTAATGTTTATCGATTAAAGGTAAACTAACTTTTTCTATCACCAAGTTGACGGCCACCATCAGTACCTTATCTTATGTAGGGGTCTTTAAAACACATATAAACACCATGATAACTATAAACACCCGTATGTCCTGAAACTACGATCATTTAAGCAGAAAGTTAAAGAATTTGCAGTGATTATTCGGCGAGAATTATTAGTAAATTTTAGTTTCAGGCAATTTACCTATGTATAACATTATTAAGACAAACAAACTCACACTTCAATACGTATCATGAGTAAATAAAGAATTTTGTTATTAAATATGTTTTGTTATACTCCTTAATAGATCAACCCATCGTATTGAAATTTGGTATAATTATAGCTTAGATATTAGAACACAAGGATTTAGGCAATCGGCGGGCAAAAATATCTATATATTAATACGTGAAGCAAAAACTATATATTATTACGTACCTCTGTTTACTAAAAGAGCGCGGACGGAGGAGTCTGAAGTATCGCACACTTAAACTTTACATATAGAAGGAATGCACTGTGCAGAATCTTAATTTTTATAATTATATATAACAAAACACTAAACACATTACCATATATTTGACACAAACACACATATATTTTCTTTTGCTTGTTAAAGTCTGTGGTCTAATTGTGAATGGATTATCTGAGGTCAATCTTGAAATCGGTTGAAAATTAATAAACTACGGTCGAATTTCGACCGCGAATACCGACCTGTATTTAATTGTGTTATTCAATCAAAAAAAAATATACACCGGATAAAGACCATAAATATTGTTTTATATGACTAAATATTACAAAATTCTACTATTGTATATTCTATATTTTATAATTATTATTTTCCCGTTATTGTTCTTAATTTTTCGTTTATTTCTTGTAAAGTCACTAAAAACAGAGATCAATTATTATTATTAAAATATCAATTTTCTAAACAAGTAAACAGAAATGTATAAAAAAATAAATGTAAGAAAAACTCACGGAATCATAGAAATAACGATGAAAATAATAACGATGAATACATCAATTAATTTTTTTATTCGGTCTCGACGAAATATAAGCTCCTTGAACTTATATAACCTTATTTTTTTATAAAGAAAATTCTTACTAAAGATTTTATTTTTTTATGCAGGTATACGCTAATTGGCTTTTACCAAAAGATATTCATTTAAAATGCTGCAGCCGACTCTCTTAGTCGGCTTCGAACTTTTTAATACTTTTAATAAAGGCAGCTGTTATCAAAAAAAAAAAGTTCGAACCGACAATTTGCCTCATTAGTGAACTTGCCATTCGTAATAATTATCCATTTTAAACCTTTTCCGTAGTTGGAAAATCATACAATTTCACAAGTATATGATAAGACCGTGTAATATATTATGACAGTGTTTTAAACATAACCGTCATAAAAGCTATCGAACTATCTTTTATCGAGACCCGCTAGCAATTCAAAATTTTGTAACGAAATAAATCGTGGCCGCAGCTGGGTTCAGCTTGCCCCTACCGCATCATAAATCACGTCGCATTACGACTATATAGTAATACTATTGACAAGTACATCACGAGGCCAATGCATTATTTTAAATCGGCAAACCGCTCAATGTAAAGATCTTACTTATCTTATTAAAACTACGTCACAGTAAACAAATCTGTCTTGCTGACAAGCGTACATTTTAAATAGTCATATCAGCACAATTATCTTATCAAATAGAGATTGAGCAAATGAGATCAGTTTATCGCAATCAGACGGTCGCGTCTGTAGGCAAAGACCGGGCTCTTTAGAGGTCTCGGGTCGTATCGAGCCCTACCAGAACTTCGATTGTTGTTACCAGCATTCAACGGGCCGACGCCACAACGAGTGAACGTCGGAAAGAAAACGACTCACGTAACTATCGTTCGACTGAATAGCGTGCGCGTAGTCGATCGTGACGTGCAATGCCCAGGGCCCCGCGCGCCCCTTTACCCCTCGCAGGGCTATGGAGACCCTCCTCGATAAGTTCAAGAGGGAGCAAGGAGGGTTACGAAGGTCCCGATCCGTCCGCGCTTCCCTACGACTGATAGGAAACCGCTGGCGATCTACGAAAGACGAGGACGCATCAGACGAAATAGAATCGATCAAGCGCGACAACGTCGTGCTCACGCAGATATTTAACGGGGAGAAGGACTACAACGTTGCGTATACGGGCATCGACGGCACGTACAAAGCGAAAACACCGAGCATGGCGAAACGGAAGCAGGAACCCGCGAAACCGAGGAAGAAGAGCGGCGACATCGATTTAACGTTGAAACCACAGCGCCACAAGAGAATCGAAAAAACAAAGTTCAGTGATTTATTCAATAAGAAGCAGAAAAGCATTTCCGCGAAGGAACTACTGGTTCCAGAAAAGATACCTCCGAAGGCGGCGGCGATATTGCATATCAATTCCCCCGAGAAAGATAAGGGGAAGAGAAAATTGAAAGGCATGGGTAAATCGGAGAGCGCGAAATTCATAACGGAACTGTCTACGCACAGACGTACGCGGAGAGGCTCCGAGAGCGATATGACGTGTGGGAGCCAACCACGTGGGTGCATCAACCAGGCGTTCGTGTACAGCACTCCGCCGAAGGATAGGAAGCAGATACCTTTATCTCCATCGGCCTACTTAAGTACGTATCGTATTTACTTTATTTTAGAACCCAATTTATTATACCCGATATGGTCGATTACGTTGACTCAGATTTAATGCGCAAACAACTCCAAACTCCGCGTTACAATTAGGACACTGCCGTATCGTAACGTTTTCGTTGCGTAAATTCGTATATTCAATAAATAATTAATATTGGCGCTTCATCGAGCGGTGCGGGTCGTATCAATCAATTAATTTGCTTTATCATCACTAGCTCCCGAAAACAGTATCAAACGTATAGTTATGTCATTGTTTTCAAATAGATTAAATTTGATTAATTAATTATTATTATAGACTTTAGAATTCAATCTTTGGTATATAGTTGTTTTTACTGTTATGTAAGATATGTTTCGATCTAATAACTTCTCGCTATTATCACATTAAGTGATAACAATTAAAGCAGAATAATTGGACTATGGACTTATTTTATTTTGGTATTAAAAACTTCATACATTATCCAAAAACGGAAAATTATACAACTATAATGGTAATAAAATTAATTACGACATAACAAAAAAAAGGTAAAATAATTAAATCGTTAAATATAAAATCTGCTTTTCTTGTATCATTTAATAAGTTTGTCTTTTCTTTGTAATTAAATGAACAAGAAAATTATTTCATTTAAGCTATAAATATTTACTGAGAATACCAATAACTAACTCAATTTTAAAAGAGCTAACATGCTACACGCAAGGTCAAAAGCCTTACCCTTCAGGCTGAACTTAGATGTAACCATTAAACACACGCCATGTTTGATTACAGATTATAAAGTAAAATTAGTAAACAGTAATTCGTTCTATATGTAAATTTATTTACAATAAAACCTTCTTGGATAATAATTGCGTCATCAAAGTAAGGCTTCAAAGTTTAATATTTCGTTTAGTGATATTTTTTGTTACATGTATTATAAAAATTAAATACGAATTATATTTATTATTGTATGTTATTGTTGTCACAACTGTCTGTGAAATTAAAAAAAAAAAGAAAATTAAAACATTTATCCTTACAGGCAAAAACTTGATGAAATTAAACACGTATAAATCTTCTTTAACCCAATTAAAATTAACGGTTCAGTGAGTTTAAAAATTAGTCAAATTAATATAAAACTTCTTTAACGGATAGAGCTTCTATAAAATGTTATCTGCCGGTGTGTTAAACTGAGGACCGATAATTAATTATCAACACTGTTTGTAAACAAAATATATATATATATATATATATATATATATATATATATATATATATATATATATATATAATATATATATATATATATTTTTTTATACAGAAAATAAAGAAATAATTTTTAGAATAATATAAAAAACCGTCACCATTACGTTTACATTATTTGGATGCTGATAAGCAATAATGTGTCCCACAAAAAGGCGAATTCGAAAATATTAATATATTCTGCGTCACAAATTTAATATTACTCAAATAATTATTAAGTTATCTACATTAAATAAATACGGATAAAGTGTTCCAAATTTTGCAATATATATAATAATGAAAAACTTAATATTAAATCAAACTTTTTTATTATACCAACCTGCTTCTAATTTAGTACCTTTTATCAAAATATAATAGAAATGATGAATATATCTATACTTCTTCAAATAAATTCATTAAAAATAATTTTGACATCTTTGGACGCCATTTTCTCAATATGAAGTCTCGAGTGATTTGACATAATACTGCTAACCAGCGTCCATTTTAAATTTAACGTCTTCTATTTATTAGGTCATAATTACACTTATAAGTTTTACAGACTTACCTAAGATGTAATTACTTATCATATTTTTCAAGTTAAAGAACTTACTATCTATGAACGTATGTTTATTGAATCTCACATATTTTTGATGGTAAAGCTGTGAGGTAACTGTTAACAGGTTAAAGAGTTGTTTTATATTATATCAGTAAATGTATATTTTCCCTTTGATATTAAACCTGATTTTTTAATTTAGTGTTTTTCAACCGCGATTCAACGTAATTATATGCCCATGAAAACTACATAACGCATCGAAAAAGGAAATCGTAATTACATGTATTATTTTCAAGTAATGTCAATAACACGCCATTCAATAATCATAATAGTTGTTTAAAATTGTCTTTTATCATCCGCATACAAGTGTTTAATAAAGGTTATGGCGAAGATAATCAGTGCTATAATTAAAATAGTAAAGAGATTTTATAATTTACTAACCGTCCCTCGCGGTTTTATTCATATTTCATCGTAGCGTGATGCAAAATAGACTATAACCTTTCTCAATAAATGGACTATTCAAAAGGAAAACAATTCAATTCTTTGGTGAATGGCTTTCAGTTATGCCAAGGAATGTTTCAAATCGAATCAGTAGATTCAGCGATTGCTCGTATTTGATCTGTTGACAGATCACAGATATGCTCTAACTCGATAAATTTTATGACATTCATGTTAAACAGTAATATTGGAAACAATAATGGCACATAATAAAACACTCAACAGATAACATCAAATCAATGTTTGAAAAAATAACGATCGTATCATTTTAAAATATCGCCAATGTTCATTCACATTCCTCCATCATTATATTAGAACATTATTTAACACGTTTATTGGACGATAAAACAATTATCCCTCGTTTCGCAACGCAATAATATGTGTAATTTCCTTAATTTTAAGATATTTATGTGCATACGCCGCAATAAAATCGCATGAACTGTGACGCCCGATTATAATCCTAAGCATAATAACAACATTCCTTCGCCTGTTTAACTTCGAAGTGTAAAAAGTTACGCCTTTTGGAGGAAACTTGTAATTGTCTTAACTGGTATTGATTGAAATACATAGTGCATTACGAGTAGGTGTGATAATTATTCCCGTTTCAAATTTAAAATTATTGTTTGTTTGTTCGTATCTTATACGTTACCCTACTATCTATCCTATTGTGATAAAACTTTGTCAACTGATTGCTTAACGCAAAGCTTAGACAAGAATTACACTTATAAGTTATGCTCTCAGACTTTCATAAACATTTACTTAAGTTATTTGTTAATGTTTTACACCTGAAAGAATTTACAATACAAATACTCTTTATTGCACACCAGTCAATTTGCAATGTACACGGAAAAAAAATAAAGAAAGATGTACAAAGGCGGTCTTATCGCTGAAATAGCGATTTCTTCCAGACAACCTTATTCATATTTAGTATCACGGCCTTATTTTTTGACAGCCCCAGCTTTCGTAAGGCTACCTGGATAACCATTAACAGATTACAGAATTGTTTTATGTCAATTACGACAAAACTTTTAAACGATTGCCTATATACCTATAACCCTTAAATGCACTGTGGTTTTTAAACAACGTAATAACAGTTATATGTATAGTATGAAATAAACTATGTATAACTTTTGGTTTTTAAATTACGTTATCATACTATAGTTGTAAAATTAGTAATAATCCAAGTAAATTAATAGGCAAAGCCGATTTAATTTTTTTTTTCTAGACAAATAATATAATTAAATTTTTCGAACGAAAAATAAATCACGCGTTTAAGGGTTAATAGAACAATTATCATTCAGTTAACCCTTTAACTAGTAAAAGCAATTTTGTATCTCGTAAAAATAAACGTTAAAATAATAATAAAGATTCAAACAAAATTTGAAAAGACAGGTTGACAGCTAGCATAGCCATTGACGTAATGTCAAATGGTTCTGTGGTTTTTTTTACACCAAAAATATGTTCTATTTTACGCAGCGTCACTAAGTTTTAAGGTGTTGGTGCTACAAAATGGAAAAAATTAAAAAAATATATGTTAGTGGCACAGATGTTGCCACCATCAGTAAAAGGGTTAATGACATACGTATTTTATCTGTCATAAAATGCAAGTGACAGCTGATATTTTATATGATAAGTAAACAAACAACTAAAAGCCATAAACCAAAGAATTGAATTGAATTGTAGTAAACAAACTATTTATCACTTTTATGACTACATTATAATATAAACAAATAATTCTATGGAAAATTGAGTTTTAGGCAGACGTCCGGCATAATTAAATTTAATAGTTAAAGCGAGCGAGTCCCACAAGCAAAATCTAGTAATTAATAAACGTCAGTTACGTGTCTTGTATTTTCTCATCAAGCGAGCATATTTAACAAGGTATAAAGTGCATAGATAACGTCAAACTATAAATATTATTGTCATAATAACATAGAATGACGATATTTATTTTATTTATGTGCAATGAAAGTTAAGTCGAGGTGCCCTAGTGTTTAGATTACATCGTTCTGAAACGATGATCGCGGATTCAAACTCTGATGACCATCGCTAACTTAATGTGCGGTGAAGGTAAACATCGTAAGGAAACCTGCTTATTCAGATTAGAGCAACATGGTAGATTAAGCTCTTACCAGGCTATTACAATACAGGACATGCCTTTTAACATATATGTGAGGCGTATTAGTTCAAACATTAGAAATCAACAGTCAGAATGCAGCTTTTTGTGATAACGATAGCTTAACGTAATCACCCTGGTGTTTACTGTATCGCTTGAGAATGTCTAGAGCATAATTGGACGCTGATAAGCAATACTACGGCAAGCCATACCGACTTCATTTTGAGAAAATGACGTATATAGACCTCAAATCTGTTCTTAATTAATCTGTTTGGAGACGTATATCTCAATAATTTATTTTCTATTATAATAATGTTATAATAATTTATATATAGGATATATGAATTAAACGCAGATTAATATTATAGAGAATTTTATCTAATAATAAGCTTTTAAAATAGTTTACATTATTGTATATTACAAAATATGGAACACATTTCAATATTCGAAACAATAAATTAAAAAACTTTTTTGAAAACGTGACGCATTATCAGAATACATCAATATATCCGAATTTGACTTTCTTTGGGTTGACACATTATTGCTTATCAGCATCCAATTATTAAATTAACTTCAAATTGCATTACTATTATCATGCTAATAAATAAATTTTATTTCATAAACAACTGTTCTGTTACTTTACTAACGAATAATTACTATTATTAAAAACTCTATACACAAATGCAATAAACGTAAATAAAGGTAAACAATACACAGAATACGAATAATGAAAAAACAATTAAGAAAATTATTAAATACCGTTTCATTAAAACTACAGCAATATTCTTAGTTATTTCCCTGTAATAAGGATTTGTAATTTAAAATTTAAATACTATGTAAAAAAGCATTATTACAATTTTATTATAATAATTTACAACATGCAATCAGGATTAGTAAGTTAGCATATAAGCCTGTCTGTTCCACAAAAAAAAAACTTTCAAACAATAAAAAACGGATATACAGTAGTAGAAAACCTTTTTTGTCTTTAAAAACAAAAGTAAATTTATCACGCCTCGTCACAAGAACGTCGCTTTTCACCGCCGATCGTGAGAATCATCTCCATACAAAACCGACACAACTTCCCACTGAAGATAGCAAGTTACAAACGACACAAGTGTATTGTTAATTTACTTTTTATATTGTAATCTCTAGCTTGGTTTTATCTTTTACTTTTTGTTACCTCATTGTTTATTGGGTGTTTTTGTTTTGCTAATTTTTAAACGATAACATTTAAATAGATAAACCCTATTCAAATTAAATTGAATTTCGTTATAGTGTTTAAGTAAATGTCCCTTACGGTTTCACTCGCGTTTATGGTTACTGCTTCGCTCCTATGAGTCGTAGCGTGATGTAATATAGCCCATAGCCTTACTCAATAAATAAACTATCTAACACAAAAAGAATTTTTCAATCCGAACCAGTAGTTACTGAGATTAGCGCGTTCAAACAAACAAACACTTCAGATTTATAATATTAGTATAGTTTTTTTTTAATTGTTTCAAATTACAATGTCATATTTCAATAATTAAATATTAAACTTTAAACAAGTCAAAAAGGCGACAATTTCAAGTATTGTTAAGTTGCAAAGCAGTGTTTTACATCTACTACATAGTTATTAATAAGAAACTTACAATACTTCTTTATCTATTTTTTGACATATTAGAAAATACTTTTAAATGTCTCACTTTATGGTTTAAATTTTTTATTAAGTATTTAAGTTTCCATTTTATTTCAATCTTCTATTTACAATAGTCTCTGAGAAAGTCAGCGATAGAGAAACAGAAATTCCATTAGTGTATTGTTTTTTGCTATGAGACAATAAAAATAATACACAAACAAAATATTTAAAGGGGAAATGTTTCACTTATTTATATACTAGCTGCTTCTTGCGGTAACACTCGCATTTATGGTTACTACTTCGCTCCTATGAGTCGTAGCGTGATGTAATATAGCCTTCCTCAATAAATGGGTTAACCAACACAAAAATATTTTGAAATCGGTTCAGTAGTTTCAGAAATTAGCCCCTAATTACATACTTACAAACAAATTTTACTTCTTTATAATTTTAGTATTGATAACACATTGTACATTAAATTTTTGTTCGGGCAGTCTTGCACATTCAAACAATTCAGATTTCATGAGCCCATGTCAGTAGCCCACAAGAACAAAAACACATAATAAACCACAAACACCTAGATAAACATTCGTATGGCGTATATAAAGATGTTTAACGTAAGCGAGAATCGAACCCGCGATCGTTAGGGCTTCAGTTGAAATAACCACTGTACCTACCAGTCGTCTTAAAATATACGACTTTACGTCTGTCAAAAGTTACGTACTCAATCTGATTACACATAATATTTACCTTAAAAATGTTATCGTAACAAATAACAAATATAATGTAAAACTGTACAATCTACTTATAATGTATTACAATTACATTACTGTGTATAGTTTATTATTGTATCATATAATTATAGTACGAGCCGAAAACGCTGAAAACGATTTTATTTTTATTAAATCTAAAAAGATAGGAACAATAGTTTTTTCGAAAATGTTACTCAGTTTAGAGTATCTTGTTTATAACTTATCACAACATCGACTGCAGCTGTATATGGATGCTGATAAGCAATAATGTGTTAACCCACAAAAAGTCGAATTCGGAGATATTGATATATTCTGATACTACATCACCTATTTGACATTATTCAATTAACAATAAAGTCATATAAACTAAATAAGTACGGAAAAGAGTTTTTTAATGAATTGTTTCGATTCCAGGGCGTTACTTATTTTGTAATTTTACAATAATCTCATACATTTATAAACCTTTCATTAGATAATATATTAAATATATCAACCTGCTGTTAATTCATTATACTTTTTATCAAAAAAGAAAAGAAAATATGGATAAAAACTTATTCAAATAAACTTATTAAGAATAGGTTTGACATCTTTAAACACCATTTTCTCGAAATGAAGTACTTGTGGCTTGACACATTATTGCTTATCAGCGTCCATATAGTCTAAAGAGATATAAAATTAAATTTTTAAAATTCTGATGTTAGGTAGCCGTTTCTCGATTTCAAGATACTTAGTAATGATATATATGTGGAAAAATCTGATGCGAAAACGACATGGCTTCCTTGTACGAAAGTAGAGAAATTTAAAAACTTCGAGTAAAATGTCAGCCGATTGCAACTAAAAAGGGTAGCGCGCTAGATGTTTTAAAATGAAGACATGATAGTGATGTCACAAAATTCTAATTTCGAAAAAAATGATTTGAAAATTTTTCTTAAGCACCGAGAAATATTGTATTTCTTTATTAGACTCAAGCGATTGTTTTAAGATTTAAAAGGTGTCGGTATACACTTTCATTCATAGAAGAATAAAAATCCGATATGCGACGTATTACCTCCTTTCACTCACCTCTTCAAATAATACTCAACGTCTAAACATTTTGAAGTTATCAAGATACAAATCTGAATGCAAACGTTCCGATGACGTAATATATATATATCTATTTTCCTCTGAAAATTTCTCTGAATAATCAGTAAACATCAAAACAATGTATTTGTTTGTAACGTCTAAGATAAAATTCCATAGACTTATTTTGTGAATAAGCGTTCACAAAATGACGTCGGCTGTCTAACCCTGATATGTATAAAATCAACTTATGTTAATACTTATTTGATTTGTCATAGTCTGTGTTGTTTTTATATTTTTGTCGTAAATTTCCACTCGCGGTTATGGTTCGCTCTTGTTAATTGTAGCGTGATGTAATATAGCCTATAACCTTCCTCAATAAACAGGCTATCTAAGCCAAAATTTTTTTTTCAAATCAGACTAAACGTTTCAGAAATACATATAAACTTACAAACAAATTTCCCTCTTATAGTATTAGTATAGATTTTATTCTTCGACGTATAAAATAGTTGTAAAAAGTTTAAACTTTTGCCTGTTTTTATAAATCTGTGGCATTTTTTTTATTGAATTGGTTCTTAATAAAGATAGTGCTTAGCTATGTTTAATAACACATTGTTCAGAACGATTCTTGCTTAAACTATGAACGTAGTCACCATACTATGAACGTAATTTTTTTTAAAGTTATGTTTTAATTAGTATCATATGTCATAGTTAAATAATTTTTTTTTATATTTCACGATCGACTAACAGTCTATTGCGTAGAATATAAAATCGTACATTTCTATTTCTAGAATAGTCATGCGGAATGATGATTATTACATTTGGAATAAATGTTTGTTAAAATGATTTCACGCATCATACTGTTTAATTAAAGTATTAAATAATTTTCTTTGTTTTATATTTTTTTTGAATCATCATACGATTCTTAATTTGCTTGGAATTCAATAAATTGTTTATCTAAAATTATTATTTTGTTAAGTTAATGTCTTGTTATTGCAAAGTGCAACGAGGCTGCAAATTGAAGCTGTTTCATCAAAACATAACTCACTTTAAAAGAATTTTTCTATAAAAATTTCAGCCGGAAAGCACCCTTGCAAGAGGTAATAGTGCTGGCGACTCGAGAACAATGCCACAGAAGGGACAAGCTTTCCTATTGACTGCTTATTGGACAATACTTTTTATTTCGTTTTTAATTAAACATAACAAGACGTTTTCAAAAGTACCTAAGTTATTATTAAAAAGAGTTATAGGAACTGTGCCTCGCGGTGTACGAATGCGTTAAATTAGTCTGTTACATTTATGTTTATCTATACTAATGTTATAAAAAGGTAAAAATTATTTGTAAGTTTCTATAATAATAATAATAATAAACGTATCACACTCAACAGCCCCCATTAAGATCTTGCGATTTTGTGTCGGGGGTCCGGAAACATACACAACACTAACACTAACACCCAGACCACGACAAACATCCGTATGGCCAATACAGACATTGCCGTGAGCGGGGATCGAACCCGCGACCGTAAGCGCTACAGTCAGTTGTAGTGACCACTGCGCCAACGTGTCTGTCTATATCTATATCTCTGAAACTACTGATCCGATTAAAAAATATTATTGAAGATTTCCTGTAGATTCAAGAAGGTTAAGGCTATATTACATCACGCTATGACTCATAAGCATTAACCATAAATGCAAGTGAAAGCGCATGGGGCAGCTAGTATTATTTCATTATAACTTCTCCCTTCATTAGGGACGTATTTTCGAATAGAATTAGTGAATTGGCACGTACAAACTAACTTTTTATCTGTATTCACACTATCCGTAGTAATATTACTGCAAATAAAACTCTGTCTCTCTATTTGTCAATTTGTTACGTTTTCATACTTTTAACCGATTTTGATTTATTGTCGTATAGGGACCTTAGAGAAGATCATAGGCTTCTTTCTGTCATAAAAATAACCCGTAATGCGATTAGTGAATTAAAGATTTTACACAGACGTAGTTGTGGGAACCATCTCGTGTAGTAAAAATATTATTTGTTAGAAAGTTAAATTCTAAATTCGAATTCCAAATTTGATTTTTTTTTTCCGAATGATGATGTGAATTATAAATCCAATTATTTTTGTTCGTCCGCCCCAACATAATGAGACCTACTTATTTGGAGTATGATATCATGTGATTTCAGTTATATAAGTGGGTAGAATCGGTGTGGGAGTATTTTGAACGATATTGTGTTAGAATTACGAAATAACTTGAAAGTGGAGACATTGACCTTTCGTCTCATGGAGGGTCTGTTTACAAGGTTCCTTGATTCCTTTTCCCGCTTTATTAACCTTTGATCCCCCAATGTGACGCCATGAACAAATAACCCAAATTAGTTCTTTAATTGACGATCAATTAACCAATAAAACTACTCGAAAACCCGTATTTCTGGTACAAAATCGATTTCAATACATAACCGCTTTATTATTAATGGAAAATTACTACTTAAAAAAAACTTGCAATCAATTAAAAAAGTTGTATACCTAATGCGTTAGCAAAAATAATTCGCTTGCAAGAAACAAAAAATCTAAAAATTGCATTTTTTAATCGATAAAAAAAATCGATATAAATTCTTAAACATCCCTTTTATATGGTGTTTAGATGTACGCTAATATGAACTTGCACTCTAGCGGACATCCTACACACGTAGCTACTTTCCACGCTCGCAGATGCGGTGATGACATAGATGTAAGATAGCACATGCAACTCAGCCCGAAACCGTGCGACCACTTCAGTCACAACAATGCTACTCGAATGGAGTGACATGGTCGACTTCTTTACATGCGGTCAGTTCTATTTTCGAAATTAACATTTTTAATCTGTGCTTAATAGTGATGTGAGTTTTCTCGGTTTTATCGTGACGCGGTGACGGTTTTTTTTTTTACTTCCGCTTAGTTCTACATATGTCCGATTTTGTCAATCTCGCGTCGCGTTCCGCGCGATGACCTAGACTGTTCTATTTCCGCTATATCGAGCACCACGATGCATCACTGTTACTTTCGAACCGTTTTTACGTGGACATGTAATTGAGTAACGTTTGCCCACGCGATGTCGACGCACGGAATCGAAGTCACGAGAAATTTAAAACAATACATGTTTCATGAATGTGGACAAGAACGATACATTTTCGTAATTGTAATTTGTAAGCCATATATTATGGTAATTTAGGAAATAATTATGGGAATTACTGACACGACTTTTTTTATTTCGCCTTTGTTTGTGGTTTACATTTACAAATTATTAAGGCTTTGAGTACACGGTAAGAAAAGTTTATAACACCATCACTGCAGAACATATAGTTAAGTGATATTAACTTTAAATTTTATAGTCTGTACTTAAATAAATTTACTTTTATATAAATAAATTTATTTTAAAACGAAAAACACAATCGAATGACTTAAATTAATGAAAACGGAAACAGACATATCTTTAATTGTCGTGTAATAAACAATGAAGGAAATATAAAACTTTTTATACAAAAAATGACTGTTGAATATATATTGTTGTATGGCAATCTTAAAAGTAATAAAATTATAATAATAAAATTATAAAATATCACAAATCTATACTTACTAATCTACCTGAAAAAGAATTAATGTTCCAAAAGACTAGCATTTTATTATCACCCGAAATTTAAAGCAATGAAGTAATTTTTGGAACTGAAGTAATTTTTGAACGCTAACGGAAACGCTAAAATAAATATATTTTAAAATAATTAGGTCTTTTATTCTTAATTTAAGCTTTAAGATTTTTTTGAAATTATGGTCGTTGTTTAGTCTAGTCTTTGGATTATTTCAATAAGTCTGAGGTTTATTAATTGAATATTCACATAAAGAATTTGTTAAATTCAACAAATTTTTCTTTCTTTTAATCGACTTCCAAGAAGGAGATTTTCAATTCGTCGGAAACACTTTTTATGCATGTTCACTAATTATTCGAGTAGGGCTAGACCAATTTAGTTATTTCTTTTTTTTTTGTTTAAAAGGGCAAAGGGCTCTTCCATTGATCCCGTAGAAATGTTATTAAAACCAACTTAGTAGTTTGATTTAAAAATAAAAAAAAACTGGATAAGAAAACAAAATTACGTATTTTGCTAAATATGTAAGTCAGTTCCTTTTAACGTTGTCTTAGACTTTCACGATTCTTACTCATTGAAATAAAACTATATAAAACGGATTGAAGTTTCGTATATTTACTATTTTTTTTATATAAAAACTGTCAAATTTATATTTTTTATAAAAATAGTTAATATACGCGATTTAAATCTGTTTAAAATAGTTTTATTTCAATCAGTTCCTTTTCTTCAAAGTCTTTCATGAGTAGATCCACTAAGACGGTGGCCACTTACCACCTGATAGCACATTTGTTTTCACACTATTAATAAATAACATTCGGTACTGTTAATGGCACGCCATTGTTCCTAATTTTTAACGTTAATTAGCAGAATTTTGTCGTAACGAAACAATAGGTGACGTGCAATTATAATGACGTTGAGTCATGCGTTTATATAATAGCTTGAAGTAAAAATTACTTCATTAAGAAACCCTACATCTAGAACGAGGAAATGATACAAAAAAATACGTATAACATAAGCTCGTCTTGTTTTGTAAACAATCTTTATTATAAAAAACAATAATAAAAAAAATAAAAATTTAACACGGTTTTGTGTTTCATTAAATTTCTTCTAAGCAAAATTCTTGCTAATTCTAAATTTTGACCATTAAATTTCACTTAATTCACGATAAAAATACATAAAAATGTTTTTATTATAATATTTTCTAATTTAATTAGGGAATAAACAATATTTTCGATAATTCCAATGCATTTATCAATACATTATTGATAATCAATAACCGCAAAGCTGTTCTAATAGACGAATAAAATAAATCCATAATTCTTCTTAATAGGACCATATTCAATAAACATAAATTTAGTGCCATTAATTTTAATATTATTAGTTTTTTTATTAAGAAAGTTGCTAGAAATTAGCTTAAAACTGGAATCTTTCCAAAATACTCGGTAATAGCATCTGAGGGATATCAATTATGTTACGATTGAATTAATTATCATAATTATGAAATATATACATTATTGATGTATAGTTTCCTTGAAATCATATTCGATGCTAAGTAACAGTGATTGATAATAAACATTATTGGAAATTAAAGAAGGTAAAGAGATCCGAGATGGCGTCGTGGTTATAATAAGTTGATCTCAATCGAAAATTGCGGGTGCAAATTGGCATCGTTGAATTTACAAATTATAATTTGTGTATAAATTCATCTCGTGCTCGGTGATGAGGGGAATATCGTGATTTACCCTCAAATGCTTGTTGTTGCCAAATGTATACATACCACATTTCAGGTTATTTTATTGAAGTCGTGTGGTATGTGCTTCCGAACGCACTTTGACGACCATAGATTATAAATATATTGAGTGTGACTAATTTTATAGAGTTTTAAGAAGCGTCTCCGTAATTTTGTATACATTAATATACGAGTGCTATTTCTTATAAAAAATATGTTTATTCTCAACTATTATTAGGTAAATATCTACCAGGAAAACATTTTTTCCAGGCCGCAATAAAAAATCATGCATTTAAGGGTTAAATCTGCATTTAACGGAAGAAATTCTGAGACATGTACATCCACCAACTCGCAGTAGAGCGGCATTTCTTTTTATTCTGGCAATGCATTTCTGGGTCCTCTAGTGCTAGCAATTTCAATGGGCGGCGATGATCACTTAACATCAGGTGACCTCGTTTGGCTGTTGTTCATAAATATAAAATACAGAAATTGAATTCGGGTAAAATCGCAAGGAACGTTAAGTATAGAGATTTTTACCGCAGAGGCCGATACTGCCCGATGTCCTAGTTGATGAGGGTTTGATTGTCTTGACGGTTAAATGGTACAGTGGTCACTGCGACTGACTACGCCTAACGACGCGGTTTTCCCTTCCCGCTCACGACAAACATTTGTGTGTGGTTTCGAACACAGAAATGTATGATATTAATGGGGGTTGTAGAATGTGAAGCGGTCAAATCCCGTTTATTCCAAATATTTTGGTCTTCGTCGTGACCCGGACATTATTTATGCTATACTAGCTGCCCCTTGCGGTTTTACTCGCGTTTATGGTTACTCCTTCGCTCTTATGAGTCGTAGCGTGATGTAATATAGCCTATAGCTTTCCTCAATAAATAAACTAACACAAGAAGAATTTTCAAATCAAACCAGTACTTCATGAGAGCGTTCAAACAAACAAACTCTTCAGCTTTATAATATTATAGTATAGATGTATTTTAAATGAACCTGTCACTATGGCCTTTGAGTAACGCGTTCATTGTTATGAGCTTCTTGGTTGAGAAATAGACGAAAACATATTTGCGAGTAATTTCGGCATATAATTGAGAGTAAACAAAATCTTAGACAGACGTTAATTAGCAATAAAGCCTTTTTACACGCGGAAAATCAATTTTGACATGCCAACCCTATAGAAGCACAGTCAATATGACAAAGACCAATATGAAATGATCGTGACTGTCAGTTTCAAGGCAGAATTTTTAAAATATTTTCACAATAATACAAAGTAGTAGTAACACGTCAACCTCAACCGATGGTCGCAGGTTCAAACCCGACTGCTGAGTTTTCATGTGCTAAATTTGTGTTAAAATTCATCTCGTGTTCGGCGGAGAAGGAAAATATCGTGAAAAAACTTCATGTGACGGGAGAAAACGGACATTCGGACTTCTTCTTAAGGAGCCTTTATTCAGTAGTGGGAGATTTACATGCTGTTACTTTACTTTACTTACAAATGCTGAAATATTGTTTTTTACGTCAATGTCCACAAGTCTCATGTATATAGAATTCGTTTATGTTATGTATTTAACCTTACCTAACTTCTAAACGCTTTATGTCCAAACTACATAAAAAATGTGGGGGCGTTGTGTCGGGTAAATCTACAACTTGCAAATTAAAAACTCTTTGTTTAGATCGAAATTAGCCGTGTCCGGCATCCGTTGCAATGACACCTAAAGTAGATAGTAGATTTTTTAAAACAGAATGCCCTCGTGGGCATCCCCAGAACATCCAACCAAAGTTTCATCACCGGCCCGTGATTTCGGCTCGCATAGAGGACAAACATCGTATCGTACCACGATGCGACGTCACGTCGTTTTTACGATTCTCGTCGTAGATTTTCACGATACGTAACCTGTGTATGTTTTAGCGGGAAATCAATTTCGATGTCTGCAGTATCGCTAGGATCATTACTTACCTGAATATCATTGGCTGTATAAAATCACGTTACTTTTTTAATATTTTTCTTTCGTATTCAAAAGTTTTATTGCTGTTGTTTCTTAACATATTTCTCTCACGTCAACATTTTGAATATTTTATTCAATACATCGACAATTGCGGATAATTCCGATACTTGTCAATTCTATAGGGTTAAACGTTCACCTTCATAGCTAATAACGATTTGTCGTGTGTGCCAAATAAGGCTATTGAGACAATTCGAGGCCTCACAGCAACCTTCGAATACAATTTGAAAATGAAAAGTCATTCATTATTACGAGCTGAGGATAAATATTTTAAAACTCTATTTATATTATGATAGGGGTCATTTTGTAACGTACTTTTGTTTTGATGTAAGAATCGTTAAGCCATACACGGACTGCGCGTTCTAGAGTACGCGTACTCTGAACTAAACTTTTCGTACTGCCATCAAGTCAGATGTTTGCTTTGTATGTGGCAAGTTTCAGTACCCTATATGCCTATATGTTTTTCATACTAGCAATAGAATTTTGACGTTATTTATCTAAAGTTGTATCAAAACTATATTAAGATTGAAAGATATAAAAATTACAGAAAGATAGATTATTGAAACCGGCTGTTAGACTTTAGAACATGTTGCTAATATTTCAGTCATTTAAAACTATCAAAACTCGTATAAGAGTACTGGAATCCATATGATGTAGGTACTTGTGTTCAACGTAATAGATTACGCGTACACCGAAACGCACAATCCGTACATGCCTTAACAGCCACGTAATATTCTAAGGTTTTAATATAAGAGTAGTAATGGCCATAGAGCGATCAATCATTAAATTCTGAACGGCACTTACACGCAACCGACACATGTTATATGTTTGTCGATCGTAACTAAGTATGTATATAAGTACAATAGCCTGTTTACTGCGTATGACCGTATCGTCATATGGAATAAAAACAAAAGAACATCGACATTGCCCGGCACGGTAAAGTTTAAAGTTGAAAAAAAAATGTTGATCGTTATTGAATAATCTACATATCTATACGAATTTAAATTGAAAAATTATATTCGTGTTAGATAGTTTATTTATTGAGGAAGGCTATTATACATCACGCTACGACTCATAGGAGCGAAGCAGTAGTCATAAACGCGAGTGTAACCGCAAGGGACAGCTAGTATTATATAAAAATGAAAACTCATCTACTCAGTGACTTAATATGAAATCTTGAAAACTAATTGATCTCTAAAGCTGAAATATAACATGTAAGCAACGGATTTTTAAAAATTCAACTCTTATGAACGGGGATTTAATTTGTATGGAGAGATTAAACTTGGTGTGGGCGAAACAAGGATTATGTTAAATATAGATATTTTTTTGTTTTTCAAGTTTCTAGGTTGTTTGTGATGTAGCAAAACTTGAATAATTTACTTAATTTAATTTTATATAATAATTTGTTTGCAGTGCACAAAATAATAAATTTACACCGAATGTAAAATTATGTATACGAACATATAATAATAAATAAATAATGTTATAATTAACTGTAATTTTTAATAAAAATGTTTATTTTGAGATATTAATTTTCGTCATTACAGCAAAAAATGGCGTACTAAACTTTAATGCAATATAAAGGAAGATAACTTCGTACAAACGAAAAAGACCTTTGAGAAATAATATATAATTATATACATATATAGACTGTAAACGTTATACAACCGTACAACGTATCAAGGGTACTTTATAGTAATTATATTAAGTATAAGAAAATGGAGTTTCAAATAAGTAATAAAAATTCCACGTCTTAAAATTTCTTCCGACACATGCAGATTTCCTCACAGTATTTTCCTTCCGAATACAAGAATTATAAACGCTTTTGATGAGAGATCGTTGACTAAAGGTATAAGACTATACAACCTAGGCTTCTTGGATCGCCTTGGTTTCTAAACTGTAAGTTGAGACGACAAGATATTACTATTGCTTTGCTCCGTACTGATCACATTCCACTGAATAGTTTTGGATTTATGATGGGTAAAGTAGATTCTCCTAATTGTGCTTTGTGTGGTGTGGTAGAGGACGTATATCACATTCTGGAAGAATGTATCTGTGTTAAGGCGTTTAAACGCAATGTTTTTGCACATAGTGGAGAGAATGTTGGCTTTTATAATAGTATCTTAACTTCTCCATTATCTAACGAAGCTAAATTTGTAAATTTAGTTCTTAAAGATAGAAATCTTTTAGATTTGTAACTAGTTGTGTTATTAAGTCTTATGATGAATTTACTTTCTTGTATATAATGACGAGTGTGAAATTCACTTAGTGAAAAAAACCATATAATTAATAAAGATTAAAAAAAAATAATTATAAACGCGAATTTAGCACCTTAAAACACGTAGATGCTTGCCACGATTTGGAACCGTAACCTTCAAACAGAATTAGTGTACTTACATAGGGTACAAACCACATGGTACATTAGTGACATTGTTTTTTTTCTAAAAAAGTAGGTCTCAATTCGTCGGATATTTTTATATGTATTTAGTCCGATTTCTCGAATACCGTTTAACCGATTTGATTCTTTTATTGTTAAAAAGTGTATTTTAGAGTTTTTATCAAAAGAGATTTAGTAATTCAATTTTTAAATCAAAATAATTTTAATAATAATGTCACCAACATCAACAGTTTTACATTTGCCAATACTAATAAGTTTAAAGCCTACATTAAAAATATTTAATAAATAAAGAATATTATACAAGAATATTGTGACGACAAAAAGGCGTAGATTTGATACGCGTTGATTTTCCATCCGGATAACATAATTAAAATGTAATAAAAATACATTATGTATAAATGATTTTAAAAGAGTTACTATCGAGTTTCTTGCCGGTTCTTCTCGGTAGAGACTACATTCCGAACCGGTGGTAGCTTTATTAAAATCTAGAATAAAAATATGACATGTAACTTGACTCGAAAGTGCTTTAAAAGCCCATTTGAATAAAGTACATTTGAGTTTGAGTTTGTCATTCGAGTAAACGATATTACGTATTATACTGAAGTCTGTTCCCTTTTCCTTAAAAAGTCTTGTGTACCAATTAATTAAATAAGTGTCGTGTATATATTAATCGACGAGCAAACTTATACGTATTATAAGCCTCGTAATAAGTATCACTTGTTTGTCTTATATACAGTCTGGACTCGACATAACGCAAACATAATTATTTTGTCAAAACGTTCCTTAAGTTTACACGTCAAATAATACAATCAAACCCATCAGCTTTAATATAAAAATCTATGGTTAAAACATTAACGCATTCAGTATCACGTTTTTTTAATATTAAAAGTAAATTATTGATCGAGTAAATAACAGAAACGGTTTAATCTTTGTTTTAATCGAAAATCAGAACTCAATCACATATCTGTGATTCAATAGAACTGTGTCAATATTGTTTTTAATCGGGGAATTTTATGAAATGAAGTATCTGTTTAAATTCGTAACCTCTTCACATCCTTTAAAAGCGATTGGTAAATACAAAAAGTTCATGGAACGTAAAGTTTTGTTATTAACATACAATTCTAAAACCTTGACGTGTTCGTTGTTTTGGAGAAAAAAAGTTATGACTAGAAACTTAATTTATTGTTATTTGTTAAGATGTTACTTATGTCGAATCTATACTTAAATTATAAAAATGAAGACTTTGATTATTTGTTTAAGCGAGATATTAGTTAGGTAATAATCTCGAGAACCATTGGTTCGTTCGGAAGAAACTGTTTTTGCGTTTGATAGACCTTTTTTCCGTAGTTTACATTTTTTACGAGTATAAAATTATAATAAAACTACGTCTTCAAAAGACATAAACATAGTGACGATTTATTTCTTTGTAAATATAAGACAATATTTTAACCGAGGTTTTATATATAATACATATTTCAATATAAACTAACAAATATACTATCTGCCCTTATATATATGGACGCTGCTTCGCTTCTATGAGTCATAGCGTAATGTAATTTAGTTTATAACATTCCTCAATAAATGAGCTATAACCAATGCAAAAAAATCAAATCGGTCTCGTAGTTTCGGAGTACATTCAAAGCAAACAAACAAACAATAGAATTTTCCCTCTTTATAATATTAGTGTAGAAAATGTAAAATTGTATATATATTTTATCAAAAAACATCGATTTTGACTTATATCAAAAACGAATTAAATACTTAGTTTCATTGAAAACAATATTTTCATAAAGTCAAGGGACTTCTGAAAAGCTAATACAAAGTCGACTGGTTTGCAAATTAAGCTATCGATACACAGATAATAGTTCAAATCATACGTGAAATATCACAGATAACACAGGATTATACATTCAAATTATACACCAATTCGAAATGCATTTAAGTCTATTACACACGCGGCAACCAGCGAGCACCGATCAAATTAATTACACGGGTCAACTGATCCTGACGAGAGACGTTACTCCCCGTAATTAATGGAATCGGGACATAATTTAACAACGTCATTTGGCTTCGACAAAGCTTATGCATAACAAGTGGCAGGACTCTGAATACAAAGGATATTAGAAGTGGCATACGCACAGCTGATCATGAATAAATGTTAATCGTTTTTTTTTTTGGTTTATTTTTATAAGCATATTTTGTTTTTCTTATCTCTGTTTTCTTTTGTGAGCTGTTGATTTTAAGGGCTCCGTACACGAAGGGTGTCAATATATATTATACTTTTATCTTAGTATCTAATAGATATCTATGCAAATAAATAACATTAAAGTGTTTGTATGTAATTTCATTTTTTTACATCAAAAACACAAAAATAAAAATGTTATTTTAATTTTTGTCTGTCTAAGTCTTAAGAATGTTATACTGTATTACTTACTTTTAAAAATGTTTTAATTAAAAAATAAAAAAGAGGGTTACGCGAAAAAAATTGAAACGAATGAAACAATGAAATATAATTATATATAAATATATTTTTTTTCTCAAACTAAAGCGGGTGAAACTGCAGGGCACAGTTAGTACAACATAAAATTATAATGAATGTAAAAACAATCACGTCTTGTATTGGTTTATGTCCGTCACTATCCGTCGGTATTATCACATATAATATTTCATTTAATAACGTTACACTTTTTTACTTGCAATTTAAACCATGTTTCTAATTTTTTTTTTGTTTTGTGGCTTTAAGTTGTGCCAAGTTTCTAATTTTAGTATTAATTAAAATACTTCAGATTTGTGACAGTTAGAGAAATGTAATTAAGACTTAAGATGTGAAAACGTCATTATAATTTTTCCCGGCAAAGTTAGACATGTGAAAAAATGTTGCCATTGTTATTGTTTTATCTAAAAACATCTATTAAATCTAAAAAAATATTTCTTTCCTTTAGAGTCTTGTAAGCTATAAAATATTTTCAAAATCTCAGAGCTTTTCTTATATGTTAAAGCGCGCAAACCTGAGTAACTAACAGTCCAATAATTAGCAAACACAATTTAACTTTAATTGAATTACATTTTAAGATTATATTATTATATGTAATCTTTACATAAAAAAGTACTTCGTCTATATTTATAATACCCGTCAATGCTGGTAACTAACTGGAAGGATTCATTTTTTAACTTTCACGTCACTTGTGTCTGCACCCTTATGTTATCGCGGAAGAGATCAGACAATTGGAGTCTTATTCATACATACATCTAGATTCTAGACGCTTTCAACTTAAAAACACTGTGATAGATATACCTATAACGCGTTGTAAAGATGCTTCCCCTTATTTATTTTTAAGTAAAGCTGCATTTATATTTGCATACACTAGACATGTATGCAAATTACGCGCCTATCTACATACATATACAAATAAATAAAATTAATGTGTGTGTTTGTAATTTCAAATTAATATCTTTTGACTTAATGCATGCTCTGAAACGGTTGGACCGATTTTGACGGAACTTTTATTCATAAATAGCTAATTTTATAAGGAGTAACATAGGCTACTTTTTTTTAAACTACTAACTTTTTTTAACGCTAAAACAAAATTGAAACTAATTATTTCCTCGAACGAAAGCACGTGAAATCGGGGCACAGTTAGTCAAGTATATAATATATATATCATCATACAAATTACTTAACTTATTTCGTAAAGAACTCCAGTTAAAACGTTATCGTATAAACACGTTTTATAATGTTTTTATTATTTTTTAATTTGTTTTTATTTTTTTATTTTATTTGTTTCTTATTATTTATTTCTGTTATTTCCTTTATTTGATTTCGTATAGAGCTCCAGTACGGCGCGCTGTTGGACGGGTGCGGGGGGGAGCTGCCGTCGCTGAGCGCGTGCGCGCCGCTCCCCCCGCACCTCGACAAAGCAGCCCGCCGGCAGCAGAAGGATGCGCGAGCGCACCAGGATAAAATCACACAAGTTAACATACATTTGCAGGGTATTTTTGTTTCTTTTTTTTTATTGTTTTTAAGGGCGTTTACAAAGCGAGCGTATTTTAACGATCGTTTTATGTGTGTAAGTGCTTATGCTTTGGTTTCATAGGATTGCGGTCCGTCAAATTATGGGCGTCTAAAAAACTCTTTGACTTTATGGCGTCAAAATACGCTTACTAGAAAACCGTGCCATAGAATTTTCATAGTAAAGGTTTCAGTGATGTTATCTGAAGTCAAAGCGACCGCTAAATAACGGGCAGAGTCATCTCAGGAAGCCAAAGCATTACTCATATAAACGCTTCAGTAAAAGGGGTATGTACCGCTTTAATCGTGCGTTGAAATGTGGGAACATACACGAAAATACCAACAAACTTATACGCGTCAAAAATATGCCACGTACGTATGTAAACGCCCTTATCTTTATTTATTTACTTTTCCTTTCTTTTCTTATTACTTTTATTACAATATGAAATGCCTTCGATACTAATATGATTCTTCGTAAAAAATTCACTTCTATTACATTAGTTTTCAATATATTTTTTCTTTTGTTACAGCACTCTTTGCGGCAGTTGAACATGGCTACCTCGACAAGGCAAGGAACATCTTGGAGTCAACTGATGTGGATGTCAATAGGTGATTATCCATTTAGCTAATTTGAATTATTAAAATTGTAATAATTTAGAGGACCTCATCAGGCGTACTTTGGACGCATTGAAGTGCTTTCATACAGTTGCATGCTCATTTTTTTACCCCAACGCCGCTCTTATTTTATTTTACTATCTTGACGTACATAGTTCGTTGTGAATAGTAATCTAAGCTCGTCAATTGGTTTCCTTACTGTCTATTCCCTTTTATCCCTTAATCCTATTTGAGCTGGTGTTGAAAATATCCAAGGAAGGCGATCACTTAACATCAGGTCATCGAGCATTCTCAAAGCCTCTTTCCTCTTTTTTTAAATTCCTACAATAATTTTGCAATTCATAATTACTATTATATTTGTTGTATAAATTCACTCTAATAAACCTTTTTGAACGTGCACGTGGCTCCTAGGCCGTTGTCTAAACTGACGTAAGAATAATCTGGCTGCGAGAATAGGGAATGCAACATTTCGATCCATTAGGATATGCCCTTTTCTTTACCTATATGCTTCATATATTACACGTACGAGTATTACACGCTTACATGCGCGTCAAAATGAGAGCTGATATAAAGCATAAAAGATACCAGTTCGTCCAGTGTACATATGCCCTAAGTCCCGTTGTAAAGTACCTGCTAGAAAATTATTTATAACGTTCTCTCCCACTCAACTAAACGCGTCTTATGCTCGTGTCTTCAATATTACCATGCTATCCTCAGCCAATATATTTTGCGCAGATTTTGTTGGAGAAAACCCATTTTCCGTTATTTTAGCGTTAGCTTCTAACTTTTTTTGCTAACCATCAGCTTAAAATTTTATAACGCCGTAAATCTTTTTATTGTATAACGCTGTCATAAAGATAATAACTTTCTTAAGTTATAACAATTCGAGAAAATAAGAACGAAAAATAAATTTAGAACTTTTTTGTTTGTACGTCTGTCAACTTTTATACTTTTATTGGATTTTAGTTTAAAAGCTTTTTTTTTTCAATTGATAGCCTCAATCCAGACGACTTGTCGCCATTGGACGTGGCAGTTCTGGCGAGTAACAGACAACTCGCGAGGATGCTCATGGAATTTGGAGCTAAAGAAGGAACTCAATGTAAGTTGATTTTTACAATTTTATTTTTACATTTTTTTTTATATTTTTACAGTTCCTTCGATTATGAAAACTACTGAAAAAGTACTGAAGAGAACCACTTTTGAAAACAAACAAACACTACCAATTGAGAACCTGCTCCTTTATATAAACTACCAATCGAAAAAAGAGAGACCATTATCAAATACTCCACACCATAGACAGGGGGGATTGAGGGGTTCCGTCCTTTAGTATGCGACTTACTACTTACGAATATATTTTGAACTTAAAATCTCCTTCCCCACCTCTCTGGAACCTTCCCTTGGACGAACCATTCCAATATGAAAGCACAACGATGTCGCAGATAAAAGCTAACCTATACTACACAAACCCACTAGATATAATTAACAATGGATAATCTTAACTTCCCCAACAATAAAATGACTTTCAAATCGAGATTATCTGAGCTGATAGCGAGATCAAAACAAATGACGAACGCGCAAAACAGTGAACAGAATTTGATCAATCATCTGATAAACTGGCAATCACAGGGGTCACTAATTTACTTTCATTCGGGGTCCGTTTTTTAAATATTATGATCGTATTTTACTTTGTTAAAATGTTGGCTGCAATACAAAGATGAATTGCCTCATTCATGAACACTCAGTCAGTGCGGGAGTGGAAATAGAGTGATCTTCCTTTGGTGAGAAGATATTTTCTATTTTTTTAACAATAATCATAGGAACCATTGGTGAATCAAATGAGCTATAGATTCACGTCTTTACCTTACCATTGTTTAAAATACTCCATATAAAAGTTTTCATATACTTTTTATTGTTTGAAATCAGCTATACCTCATAAAGCCTTTTGATCAATTATATCTCGTACAAACTAGGTTTTTTAACCGGACAAAGGACTAGAAGAATAATGACTAAAATTTATACCGCAGTCAACATGTTAAAATCAAATGATACATTAAAATATGTTAATATTGTCAGAACGATGATGAAACTCTGTAGTTTGGAGATGTTTACCGGTTCAAGAAACACTAGTAAATGTTTAATAGAAACTTAAACTAAGAAGATTTAAGTTTCTCTTAAGTGTGCCTCGTATTGCTCACTTAAGGTCCTCACAAAATAGGCCGACGGTCCGCTATTTGATGACCCCTGGACTATCAAGTTCATTATCGAAGCGGCCGGTTTCCTAAGCTTGATTATTTATCAGCGAGTGTTTTGAAATTGAAAAATGGATTTGTCATTATGTCTATAGATTGATGGATGTTAAGATGATATGATGACCCGTATGATATGGCGATTGATTACTAGATCAATTTAGGATATTGCTCATCTTTATTTTTGTTAACGGTGAAAGAAGTAACGCTGTCGAGAGATGAGAGAAAAAGGTCCATGGCAAGGAACTTTCGTGCATGTATTGATACCCAGTTAAGCAAAAAATGTTAGATTGTTTTAGATTTAACTTAGACGATAGATAGAAGAAAATAAATATTGGTGCTTATTGGTGCTTTTTACGATACGGGTAAAGTATTTATTAACAATACTTATAAGACGAGAAATACACGTATAAGTATTGCTCTCAGACTTTCATAAAGATTTAGTATTCCTTATTGTTTCTGTGGCTAACCACGCCCAGTTAAAAAACTCATCCTCTGTATAAATACTGGTCCTGACTAATGCATCAACACAGAGCCTAAAACGCTGATGCTATTCACCCAAAATTTTGACAGTTTATACCTTTTATATGCTTAGCATCCACTAAGAAAGGATTTTAGGAAATTACACACACACACACACACACACACACACACTATTAAGAGGGTAAATTAACGGATGAACGGTTGTATGCAAGTCAGTCGTTTTCAAAGTAAGAAACACGAAATTAATTGTATCTACTTTTGTCTAAAACTATATACACATGACTTCGACGTTTTTCGAAATATTACCTATAAGATGGTGATTTAGGGGTTGTTATTCTATATATAACGAGAAAAGCCAGTGTGCTAGTAAATTTTAATATTTAAATTGTTATTCTAGTCAAAAATCCAGAAGCTCTCGGCGCACATCTACGGAGACTGTCGCGAGAGGCGGAGTCGCGTTTACACGAAGTTACCGGATACATTCCAGACAAGGCATGCCGAGATGATTGCAGGTAAATTAGTATTTATTACGCACCATTTGTATCATTGTTTTCATATCATTGTTCATTCATAAGAGATTGTTACAATTAAAGAGCAGTACATCAAATTTTATCTATAACTATCTATGAATTCATAATAACTATAGATATCTATGTGTGGATAATTCGACTTGTAAGCCGCGGATCGAGATAAAACAGCCACCAGATTTTAAGTTAAATCAATACCAATACGATTGTGTAAATGTGTTATCCGATATCGTGCTTTATTTTTTGCGTGATGCGCAAACAAAATTAAGCCAGTTACATGTTTATTGTATAGTATATATACGTTTGTTGTCCCGCGAGGAGAAGTTGATATCATTACCAAGCTTCACAAATTCTTTCGCGAAGTTTATCTGGAGATTTACCTAAAAAAAATTATCAAAATCTCTCCAGCCGTGTTGGATTCCATAGAAAACATACATAAATATATACAAGCACATGTATAATTATATATATATAAATATATACATATAACTGATGATCGATATTAATAATAAAATCAAAAATACATTGTCTAAAAGCGTTATCTGAATTCCGATAATTACCCAATATTCATGTTTAAATAATACATATCTAATCGAACGTTAGGAATAAGTAAGTGTAGTTATTTTTACTCCATCAGGTCACTAAGTGGCGGTCAAGCTGGTACAATGGGTTGTGCTGGAGGTACTGGCTCCGAGAAAGACAAACAGACTCAGCATTGGGAGAGAAGAGTCCGAACATTGAAGTGAGTTTACTATAAAACTCTATTGAAATTTTTATGGCATCAAAATTGAGGTGTTTTGAAATTATGAAATTGAATTAATTTTGTATTTTACTTGAATCTAAACTTAATGTAACTTATTGGTATTATTTCTTGAAACTCGATTTTACCACTCTCAAGTATTACTCTCAAGGATTTTTAAAAAATAAATATTTTATTACACAGGCGTTTGGTCCAAGGTTGGCAACAAGCGCGAGTACCAACCGCTCTTCCAGCACCAGATTTAGAAGTATGTGGAGCTCATTCGGTCACAGTGCGTTTAAAAGATCCGAGGAATATACAACCAGCTCTACGAGACCCGCCTATTGTTACCAAATATAAAGGTATGTCTTTGTTATATTTCTTCCAAATTCCATTTAATATTTTATTCAATTTGAAAAAATACAGATAATAATCTTGGAAATTTGTATATATTTGTAGGTGCTATTAAAAATAAAAAAATATAATAGTCTGTTATTATATGGACGCTGATAGCAATACTGTGTCAAGCCACACGGACTTCATTTTGAGAAAATAGCGACTAAAGATGTTAAGCCTATTCCTAATAAATTTGTTTGCTCATATATCTCCATCTTTTTCTTACCTTTTTTGATAAAATGTTTAACAAATTAAAAGCAGATTGCTATATTTTCCATACCTATTAGGTTTGGTGACTTGAAAATTAATATTAAATAGATGACGCAGAATCAAAGTACATCAGTATCTCCGAATTTGACTTTTTGGGTTGACACATTATTGCTGATAAGCATCCATATGTAGTTACTAACTGATCTAGGAGTTTTCCATATGCAAAATACGGTCTATATTTACATTTATGATATATTCCTAACACTCTGGTGCTGTAAATGCCCATAGCTGATCACTTAACATCAGGTGTCCTTTCGCTTATATGATATACATACCTAATACAAAATTTTCTTTTCTAGTGGAATGGTCCTCTCGAGCCGACTTCTCAAATGTGTGTGGGTATCGTGAAGTAGCAGCATCAGGGTCCAGCAGCACACGTGTGTTGGTGGCAGGATTGACTCGTGGGAGGAGATACTTCTTCAGGGCGGCTGCTGGAAATATTAAGGGTTTTGGACCCTTCACTGTGTCTGTCCCGAGGAGTGTTGTTCCTAGCAGTAAGTATTAGATATCACCAGATTTATTTAGATATTTTTTATTGTAGTTTCTTTGGACACAGGTTCTTAGCAGCCGATAGAAAAATTTGGATCTTACATATATTTGTTAAAATTATTGATTAAGATATTACCAAAAAATTTATTGTAGTGGCTTTTGCCAAAGCTATTATTCTTGAAGTCAAAATCACTGTTCGTAGTAATTTTTGTCTTGTGTCATAAAGACTTTTTTTATCTTTTTATTATTCATAGTTTTTGTGCTTAATTTCTATAGAAATAATATATGGGCATAAAACAGATTGTATTATTCATATTTTTTGTTATTAAAAATCAAAATTATGCATCAATAAAACAACAACAGTAGAATTCCAAGCCCTGAATGAATAACACGTTATCAGGTCCGCGCCAAGCCTAATCGGCGCCGTCGTGCAACTGTCTTATATGCGCCTTTTTTGTAATGGTGATATTAGTAGAAAATGGTTTAGTCCACCTACAAGCTACAAGTCAGTTACAAAGTCTTTTCCGCAAAGTTTTTAATACGGAATCCAATGTAAATATTTAAAATTTGAAAATTTTAAGTATAAGCCCGGCGCCTTTTGGACTCGGCGCCGTCGTGCGTCGTACGACTTTGCACGTATGGACGGCGCGGGCCTGCACGTAATTTAAAAGAGAAGAAGAAACAAAGAGATGTTTAAATGCAAAGTGTATGGTATAAAGCCAAGTAGTTGTATCAAATCAAAATCAAATCAAATCAAATCAAATCAAATCAAATCAAATCAAATCAAAAAATACTTTATTCAAGTAGGCTCTCACGAGCACTTTTGAATCGTCAATACATGAAAAAACAAAAACAAAATTACATCAAATAATGAAGCTACCACCGGTTCGGAACGTAGATTCTACCGAGAAGAACCGGCAAGAAACTCGATAGTTACTCTTTTAAAATATTGTCAATACATCACAACACAGTTTATGATTACAAATTGATTATTTATCCTGTACGAAATTCAGCATATACTAAACCCACGCATCTTTATCGTCAACGTAATCTTGTATAGAGTAATATGCTTTAGCTATTAGAGACTTTTTAACATATGATTTAAATCTATTTATGGAAAACTGCATATATTTCTGGGGGATTTTATTATAAAAACGAATACCTTGCCCCAGAAAGGAAACATTTACTTTGTGAAGTCGAAAACAAGGTGTTATAAGTTTATCTTTCTTTCTCGTGTTAATATTATGTTTATCTCTATTTCTTTCAAAATAATGAATATTTTTATGAATGTATACTATATTGTTATAAATGTATTGTGACGCAACAGTAAGTATACCTACTTTACTAAAAATATCCCGAAGGGAGTCTCGAGCTCCTAGATTATAAATACCACGAACAGCTCTTTTTTGTAAGATAAATACAGTATTAATATCTGTAGCACTACCCCATAGCATCAATCCATAAGACATGATACTATGAAAATAACCAAAATATACTAATCGAGCTGTATCAACATCGGTTAGTTGACGAACTTTTCTAACCGCGTACGATGCGGAGCTGAGTCTCCCCGTAAGAGATAGCAAATGGGAGCTCCACTGAAGTTTCATATCCAAAGTTATTCCTAAAAACACCGTTGTATCAGTAACATCAAGGATCTCATTATTTAATATTAAACTATAAGTTTGCTGTTTAACATTAGGCAAGGTAAATATTACACATTTCGTTTTCTTAGCATTTAAGACCAGATTATTAGATGTAAACCAATATTGTATCAGTGACAATGCATTGTTTACATCGTCATAATTAGTTTTATTTCTGTCAACTTTAAAAATAAGCGAAGTATCATCAGCATCATCATTATCATTTATATAAGAACAATCATTATATTATTTAAATGAATTGTTTTCGAATTCGGTGATGATGATCTATTTAAACAATGTCTGAACTACTAACTATATATATACTATATATAAAAATAAAAAATAAAACTGATAACACATTATTTAAATTAGCGCATCTTTCTGTTCCATTCATATCCGACTCATGCTTATGTTTGTACTATTTGTTGTTAAAAATTTCACTATATACTCACCAAGTTTGATATGTCTTTTTATTTACTTTTAAAATAGAAAATAAACTAAAAAAATCGTTAATTTTTTTTTTTTTTATCGGAATAATTCTCCTAATATTTTGTTAATTTTACATATTAATTCTTAGTATTTCTTCAATAATTATAAATATTCCATAAAAATTTCACCTACCGTTTAGATAAACAAAAAAAAAAGAGCCCGAAAAAAAGCCTTGAATTTTAATAGAAACGAGAAATGTAAACTTCATTAATGCATGGATAAACCAAAATATAAACTATGATGTTTTCCAGGTTGGCGTGATGTAACGTCACGAGCGTCTCGCGGCGAGTCCGGTGGAGCGGTTGCGGCTCTGGAGGCCCTGGCCACCGCCGCGGCTGGCGCGAGGCAGCGACCAGTTGCGCAGCCACCGCGGCTGCCACGCAAGAAGACCGCTACCATCAGGCAATTATTCACGGCTGCCAGCAAGTTTCAGAAGAATTTGAGAAGGTCGTTATTGAATTGATTATATCTTAATGTCAGGAAAATCTATACAATCTAATATAATATATTCATGTTAAATAAATAATAATTTATGAAAATATAATAATTGGTAATAATAATAAATAAATAAATAAATAAACGCATGATACTCAACGACCTCATGACCTTGTGTCGGGGGTTCGGAAACACACACAACACTAACACAAACACCCAGATCACGACAAATATCCGTATGGCCAATACAGACGTTTGCCGCAAACGGGGATCGAACCCGCTGTTAGCGCTTTAGTCAGTTGCGGTGACCACTGCGCCAACGTGTCTGTCTTTTAAAATAATAATTAAGCTATAACGAATACAGAGGCTTTTAACATTTTAAATTATATAAACGGTCTATATTCGTATTCGAATGAATTGCTTTTGTAGAGTAAACCCTGTCCCTTGGGCAGTAACACAATAATGAATCTCACTTCTACCACTATTTACTATCAATGTTTATTGATTCTAAATAACACATTATCTAATAATATTATTTTCGATCACCAGGGGAGTCTATCTGGCGTGTATCATATACCATGAAGACAAGGTGCTGGTCACCAGCGAGGAGTTTCTGCCCGTCATAGAAGTGGACGAGACCTACCCCGCCTGCATCTATACTGACTTCCATTGGCTTATGAAGGTATTTTATATGAGGGTAATAAATCTTATATGATAATTAGGGCTAGTGGAAACTGGTATTTGGTTTCTGGTCATAAAATAAAAATAAAAAAACAGCATAAAATGCGCTTTTATCTATCACTGGAATGTACAATATCGTCTTTAACGGTTTTTGCCAGTATTCCTAATTTCATTTTTTAAAACATATCGTCATGGTCTTCGTGAAACGTCTAATATGTCCGCAGTCTTCATTATATTTGTTATAAATTACTATAGGAATAAAATGCAGGCGTAAGTATTATAACTATCCAACTATTTCCAACTAAAATCACACAAAGGATAAGTGAAAATCGAAAAGGCCAAAAGCTATTTAGATAATCGGCCATTTCTTGAATCATTGCCAACTACCTAAATGATATACTGTTTAGCTTTTATATAAGAGCAAATTAAATGGAATGTCATCTTTATATTTATTTTTGAATACCAAAACTTAGTTTGTTAAAGAAGAGCTTACTTTGTAAAGGCTCTCTATGTCTCAACTGTTAATTAAACTGATAATCACCGAATGATGGAGAACACGTGATTATAAGACACTAGCGGCCCCTCGCGGTTTCACTATAAACGTTTCAGAGATTTCCTCTACATACAAACTCCCAAACCAATTTAACCTTTTTTATAATATTAGTATAGATTACTACTGAAAATAACCTAGACCTAAAAGGAATCACATGATATTTTCTGATAAGTATCTCCCTAACTAAGTTATAGTCTCACTTATTATTATCAATATGGATAATATGTTAGATTTTAACTTAGAGAGATACTTATTAAAATTGCATTGTTCGATTAGGGGTAGGGGCGTGTTAGCTTAACTTTATTAATAATGTAATACTCATAATACGAGTTCTTCCATACATAAGTAGAAACGCCTTTAGCAAAAATTTTCGCTATCAAAACTTATCCTAGAGATGAACTCATCATGATTCTCTTGATTCTGCAAAATGTACTTGCAATTAACTTTTATTTAACTATTTCATTTACAGCTAAACTACGCTCAAATATATTCCTAACATAAAATTATTTCCTAATCTTTCCACAGGTATCTTGCTCATGGGATGAAGTTAAAGCACTAAGATCTGACATGGAGAAGCACACCTCTTCTTCCATACATTTCAGGCTGAAGCTTCTGACGGCCGCCGCGCAAATGCAGTCCGCATTATGTATACAGGATTTAGGTAATAATTGAATACCTTACTTTATTTTAAGGCTTGAATTAAGAATACTAATTCAAACTTTTTCGGGTCTTTGTAAAAGTTTGGTGTATAATTTTTCTGTTTTATTGATTCCAGTTTCTTTATATAATTACAATTTTGAGTGCGTTAATCTTTTTTTCCTTTTCTTTAGATATCTTCGCTTCGTCTTCATCTTAAATGTAATCATTAATAAATCATTGTAATTAAAAAAATATTAATAAACATTCATAGGATACGCTCAAGTTTCTTTAGCCTAATGTTTTCCTCACGTTGTTATCACTAACAAATCCTACAATATATATTTGGACGCTGATAAGGAATACTGTGCGAAGTGACACGGACCTTTTATAAGAACATGTCAAACCTATTATTAAGTTAGAAGTATATATCCATATTTTCTTGACTATTTTTATAAAAGGTATAATTACTTAAATGTTTATCAAATTTTACAAATATTAGACTTCAATATGCGAAATATCAATTTAAAAAAAAAAATCCGCACTTTATTAGTTTAGATGACTTGAAACATTGAATGAATAGTGTTAAATACGTGACGCATTATTAAAGTACATCAATATATCCATTTTGACTTTTTGTGGATAGACATGTTATTGCTTATCGGCATCCAATTCATATATTATTTTCAAAAACGAATAAAGGAAAATTAAAACATTATCAGGTCAACTATACCACAAGCCGCTCCGAGACGCTCACGGCACCGTGGTGCTCTCTTGCGTGAACATGGTCAAGTCACCAAAATCGGTCTCCGCGCTGAACTCAAGATGGGCGCCAGTTTCCAAACTTAGGCGAAGAGTGCTCAGCGAAGATAACACGATGGGGGAACTGTTGATGGCATCTGTCCATGAACAAATTGCTTACCATCAGGTAAATTGTTATTTCATTAATTCATTTGATTTTTATCAATTTACTTCGTTAGTCGTATGTCTCGTTGGAAAATCTGTTATGCGGACGCCAAAAAATTAATTGATATTTCTTAAATGGTATTATACTGAATAATTAATTTTAGAGGTTTAGTAAACCGTTTTTAACTAGTTCGTATGAAACTCATGACAATAAAAATTATTTACAATTTTCAAAATGAGTATAAAAATTTTAAGTTCTACCAAAAAAGTATAACAAATGATCGTTAAGTATCGTATAAAATGTGTAAATCACTTATTTAGTTACTTTTTATTTAATAAAATGATTGTTTTACAGGTATCAAGAGATCAGCTGCCACGTGGCTTATACTTAGGCTACCTCAAGCTGCAGTCCTCAGTTGAAGTGGTTCGAATTGTAGCTCCCGCGCGAACTCCCAACGTTCCTCCGCACACTCGAATTAGAGACAATCCGCATGTTTCCGCGTAAGTATAAAAATCGAAAAATCTTGTTTACAACAAAATTACCATATGCCTAAGTTTTTATTTGTCACAAAAATAAATTAATTTAAGTTTAAATTGCTTAGAATAGTGGTGATGAATGATGACATCAAGTTAAAAACAATACACCATGGTTTTCTAAGCGTTATTTGCCATCTTAAAGTCAAATATAAATCTAAAAAGATCTAAAGTTTAAGAAACCATGTAAATCTGACAGACGCGTTGGCGCAATGGTCACTGCAACTGACTCAAGCGCTAACGGTCGCGAGTTCGATCCCCGCTCACGACAAACGTGTGTATTGGCCATACAAATGTTTGCCGTGGTCTGGGTGTTTGTGTTCGTGTTGTGAGTGTTTCCGGACCCCCGACACAAGGTCATGAGATCTTAATGGGGGCCGTTGAGTGTGATCCGTTATTTATTTAATAATAAGTATCGAGCTGTAGCTTAAATTAAATGAATAGAACAGCGAAAAATCTGAAATGCGCCATGTCAACTTCTTCCATTCATGTCTTCAAATATTTGAAACATTCCTTAAGATTCTCATTTTTATTTTCAGAGAAGAATGGGAGTACCTTAAATCCCAGTCTGGAAAAGCAGAGGAAAATCAATCTATCAATAATTTAGTATCGATTGGAAACAGTGACAAACCATCAGAATCTCAAGAGATGTTCATGGAACAGATAGCGACGGCCACGAGGAGACTCTTCCGAGACATGGAGATACCTGACGAAAATGTTATCACCCACCGAATTTATGATCTCGAAGTTATTGAACTAAGCCACGACGTTAGCTTCATCATGATATGTCCACCCGCGGAACAGGCTTGTTCAGTTCCCGGACAAAAGGAGATCTTACTCCAAAAAGGAGACCTTCTAAGCCTACCCATCCAGGCCTTCGAAATGATCCACTTACAAACTTACCATACTAACATTTTGAATAAATACTCAAAACTGAGCTGTGTATTAGAATTAGATGTAGCTTTAGCCGCCCATTCCCAAAGAGAAGCATTTTCCTGCACTGAGCTCCAGACAGCTAAAGAGAGGCTGACAAAACTAGAAGATCTCCAAAATAATTTGAACTTAGTATGGAAGGCGGAGCGTTGGCTGATGGACTTGATAGGTTTCGCGAGAGACAAAGATAAAGCTGGCCCGAGTTCAGGAATATTGCTCAAAAATGTATTAGATAAAACGCCGTCCAAAACATCCATGGATGGACCGGACAGTCGAAACTCAGATAAAGATGTAAATCTAAAAATAGACTTACTGCAAATCCCGCCGCGAGATGGAAAAATTACTAAGACATCACCAGGCCGTGGTTCTTGGCCCGGACCAGCTGGCAACGGTAACCACACCAGCTTACATCCAGAATTTAGTAAATCTGAACAACAGCTAAGTCTAGCCCCTCGTCAAACCTCGGTTTCGACATTAAACTTAAGCGGTTCACAGTATCTTCATTCCGATCCCAAATACGCCAGAAAAGGTAGCGCCGATTCCCAATTCACACAATCGAGCATAATGAGCAATAACTACATGAGTAGCAATTCGCAGTTCGATATAAAATCAACGGGATCTCACATCAGTATTACCAGCAACCGACTCCCTCCATCTAGAAGCGAAGACACTTTAGTTCTACAAAACGAAAACATTGAACCAAAACCTCGCCCACACAGTATTAACACCAGCGTTTCAACATCATCGAGCCCTCTTCTAACAGTCAAGAGTTTCTATCCTGGAAGCATGATCAGTGTTAAAACAGTTAAAACTAACGTATCAGAATCCGCTCAGAGTCTATCAAGCGATTCTGAAAGTCAAAGCTGTCCGATAACAACAGCTGTTCCACTCAAAATCCGTCCATCAAATCACCGTTCTCCTTGCAACGTTATTTCGTCAAAGAGTATGACTAATGTGAAGAGTTCAGAAGTGGACTTCACAGATACCGGCCAAGAGTTATTCAACAAAGGACATAGCGTCAAACGCCAGCCGTTGTTGGAAACGCAGGAGGAAGTTGAGTATAATAATAAGGTTCCTAAGACTGATGGCAGACAGAGCGACAGCGAGGAGCAGAACGTCAAACTACCTATAGAACAAAGAACGTCGGATCAAGCGGGTATTTTACAGGTAATTTTATCTTTATTGAAACTATTTTGACATATAATCAATATTATATAAGTATAGATGGCACCCTGTGTGACGGCGTTGCCTAGCAACCAGCTACCGACTAAAGCACTTGTCAAAGTTAAAAAATAGTTACAAATTTTTAACGTCAGGTAATATGAACATCACAAATTTATAATTATAAAATGTCATTGTAAAGAATATTTAAGACATTAATAGTAAAAAAAATACTTGGTTTGTACTGCATGCAATGTATTACAAATTATAGAAAAGTGTTTGTTATATAACAAATTTTTATTTTTCTTTAAATAATCTTTTTTTTATTATGTGATTACATATAATCATTACAGGTATTTGCAGCATACGAAACAGGATTAGCTGCTGGTACATCCTTGAAGCTGCACGTGACTCCCCGCACTTCAGCACGAGAGGTCATCGACCTAGTTGTCAAACAGCTCAATATGGCCGCCGTCCTTAAAGGCAAATCTGGTCCTGTATATGGTCCAGAAAAACTTCAAGATTTCTGCTTAGTAGCAGTCATAGGAGCTAGAGAGAGATGCTTGAGAGATGATTTCAGGCCACTCCAACTACAAAACCCTTGGAGGAAAGGAAGGTTGTACGTCAGGCTCAAACACGACGTGCTAGCGGCTCTACAGCATTCTGCCAAACAACCAGCTTACATTTAAATTTAGAACAATCTATTTTAAGAAAAAGAGATTAATTATTGATGTAGATAATAAATATGAGATGTACTATTATTATTATTATATTTTAAATGAGGTCTATATCTCGAAATAAAATAGTCTTAGATGCTGATACGATAATTTTAATTTTCGGTGCCAATTATTATTTTTTGATGCTTTAAACAACTAGTATTATACGTCATGTAAGTGAGTTGTGAGTAACTATAGAGATGGTACAGAATGTATGGTGCTTTTCACTGTAAAATACATCGCTCTATGAATGAAATATTTTCAATCTTATCTCTGTTAGAATCTATAGAAGTCTATCTTTATAGCTTTTCCTGTCTTTCTGTCTGTGTTATTCGTGTATTACTCCTAATACGATTTAGAACTAGATCTTCAACTTCTTAAGATACTTGAACAATCTTTATATTGTTATTGTCAGTGTTGATAAATTGGTATGGAAAGAGAACGAAATAAACTTGACATAAAGAAAATAGCCTATAAGAATTGACATAAAATATATGTTTTTGATTTCCAGTAAAAAAATTCGGACAGATTCTGACATAAAAAAAAATTGAAATGTTCATATCCATACTCTGCAAGTGCCTATTTTGTTTGAAAAAATATACCAAATTATATCATATCTCTGAGGTTCAACAGGGTTTACAAAAAAAACGCAAAAAGTAATCATTTTCAAAGTATTTCTTAACATATTACTCTTGCTCAAAGCATATAATTACCAAAAAACTCATATAACATCAGATCGGCACAATTATGTGTAAATATTCTAATTATATATTTAATAAAAAAACGATTAATGGTACTGTGTGTAGTTGATATTAAAAATATCCTATGTGATTTTATGACTTACGCCGGAAGACGGCTATTTTGAAATCAAAGGAATATTTAATAATATTTTTAGATACCTAACTTAAAAATTGTTACCCAAAATGCCATAATTCAGCTTTTTTGTTCAATATTATAACCTCATGTTTTATTGTTTTTTTTTTTATAAATGACAAATGAATTACACTTTTGTAAAAAGATATCGAATCGATTTTTAAATGAATACAAATGAGTTTGTATAATTTTATTTAATATCTGTGCAATCGAAATAAAATAGAAAAATATTACATCCATAACAATTATTTATGTAGTTAGAACATAATGAAATAATATTATTGTGAAAAAAATATCAACGATTCGAGCCATTCTTTACGGATTGCAATTATTGTTACAATAAAGCCTAACTAAATGTCTTATGATGATATATTAATAAATTGTTTTATTTGTAGATTATTTTAATACTGTGTAAGATTCACCCTTATTCGCGGTGTTGTACATTAGAAAATAGAGAAATGGAAGTATAAAATTATGCACAAAATAAATGTATTTGAAATCTTGATGCTTATTTTTATTTAACTCCCTGATATATAAACATTACTATAGTAACTCACATATGAAAAGAAGTTTTGGTATGTCCCTCCTTTGATATTATTAAAAAATATATATATTTATTGTAATAAGACCAATCATATAAATTAAAAGCCTTCGTAAATACAAATACATATTGGTTAGGTAGAATTTCAGTCTCATTTTCCCAAAGAAAAATAGAAAAAGCATTGTCTCTCGATAAATTACATATTTAACTAAAATGATAAAAAAAATGTTTCCGAATACTTACTTATTTGGATTTCTTTTTTCGAAAGAGAGATACATAGAGTATGCAATAGCTATGAAGACAGATATGTAAACAGTATAAAAAGTTTAGGTCGCTAATGCTCAAGTTATTACGATAAAATCTCGTGCTTTTTGATTTGTAACTCTCTTATTAAAACATATATATATTGTTTAAGTTATACGTTGAAAATTGATGTTGAATGTTTGAAACTTCCTCCATTTGAAGTCGATAAATATAATATTCATATTTTCTATACCTATTTGATTATATTTGTATTTTAGCACAAAACCAATAAGAATCGATTACAATTTTTTAATATTTTTACTGTAGGTATACAAATATTTTAGCTCATGAATTTTGTCATACTTGTCTGTTTTAGCTCAAAATGCCGACCACTTTTGTCAACGTTGCCTAGAAACCAACTAGCGACTAAGTATGACAGGCCAGAATTTCTTTGAGCCAAGTCAATTAACGAGGTTGTGAAAAATAGAAAAGAGTACATGTACATATTAAACTTCAAATTGCATAAGCGTAACATATGTATAGCTATAAAATATCATTGGCTTTGAAGGTGAGAAATATTTTTTAAGCAAATATACGTATGTACGTAATAGTTCAAAAAAAAAATCTAAAATCTTCTTTCTTCAAATGTACTGTTGTAACACTGGTGTTGTCAAAATGAAAAATAAAATATGCAACACTGTAATGACAGTTTAGAACTTTTTATCTATTTAACATATTAAACGTCGTCGAAAGTTGTAAATTATAATTAAACATTTCTTTGGTCAACGTATGTTCGCCTGATAAGAAAGAAACTAACTTCCAAAGGTTATTTCAATCAGTTTAATAAGATGAGTTTAGTGGCAAATACCGGGTAAGAAAAAGTTATAGTGGTGTTATAAAATTAAAATTTCCACTTTCACATAATTTGTGCCTTATTAGGAAGTTGGCGGGTCGTACCCTATTTATAACGGGAGCTTCGCGTGGCATAGGGAAGGCTATAGCGCTTAAAGCAGCTAAGGATGGTGCTAACGTTGTTGTCGCGGCGAAAACCGCGGAGCCTCATCCGAAACTACCAGGCACTATTTACACTGCCGCTGAAGAAAGTAAGTATAATGAATAACTGTTGCGATATTAAACGCTAAATGTACGATTTACATAGGTTTTTTTTATATAAAATGTTATATTTGGTGTGTTTATAAAATATGGACTTTGGACTTGAGGATAAAAGTCCACTGACCTTTACTCTTGAAACTGTTATTCTATTAGTATATCAGTTCCGTTAATTGAATGTAATTGAATGAAACGTACCTTTTTTATTTCATTTATTCTTTTAGAAAATAGTAAGTATTCAATATAAATGAATAAAATTTTAATTGAAAAATTCTATTTTTACTCCAGTTGAAGCCTTGGGAGGAAAAGCTTTACCATGCATAGTAGATGTGAGAGATGAGAAACAAATTCAAAATGCTATTGATGAAGCTGTTAAGAAGGTAAATTATCATTTTAAAGTTTATTCTTAATTTTATTTACTAAATTTTTCACACTGAAAGTTAGACATACAATAAATAAACAATGTACAGATTTTTTTAATATAATTTTTTTCTCTGAAATAACGATTGCATATGAACTATGCGATACTTTACCATTAGAAATCCAAGTAAATAAAAATAAAACATTTCTTATAATAGATGGTGACAAATAAATTTTGCCATTATTATTTTAGTTCAACGGCATTGATATCTTAGTAAACAATGCATCGGCTATCTCTCTAACTGGCACCGCTCAGACGGACATGAAGAGATATGACCTCATGCACAATATCAACACTCGGGGAACATTCTTAGCGTATGTAGTAAAAATAAATTTTGTTATATCTACTTTTCATATTACCTATATTAATGTACAATGTAAAAAAAAAAATTAAATACCAAGATTATACTTAAAAATTCCATGTCCATTTGTTATTTATTCAAAGTACAGTTTTTATGAATAATTGATAGGATACTAAATTTGGCTACAGATATTTAATATAGTTTTTTTTTTTTCAAAAATTAGCTTTTTATCTACAAATCCAATTAAGTTATCTAATTTATTTATTTTTTTATTTTTAAATTGTAGAAATACATTTTTATAATACATACTATAATATTACTCTTTTAGATCCAAGTTGTGCTTACCTCTGTTGAAGAACAGTGACCATGCTCACATTCTTAACCTGTCTCCGCCTCTCAACATGAATCCCTACTGGTAAGCATAATTACGTTTAATATCAACTGTTTATGAACTTTATTCAGATTGGCTTTTTAGATTATTATACAATATTTTATATTTATATAAAGCTACTATCAAAGTGTAGTTGGTATTGAGAAAATCAGTTCAGTATAAAATGCATTTTTAATTACAATTTATTTTTGTTATTCTGTTAGAACATACGCATAGATCCCTGTCGTATAATTGCTATAACTTCGACTGATTTATCATAAGGACAACTAATTGTTATTGTGTGATATTTAAAGAACTTCTAATACTTATACACATTATAGTGTTTTTTTTAGTATATAAGTCATGCCCGATGAGGTTAGTCAAAAGCACACCTAAGTCTAAACAATTTTTTCTTAATTTTGACTTTAAAAATTAATAAATTTCATACAAATAATTTTGCATATTGTATATCAAAACATGTCATGGGATGATGAAAAATAAACAATATAGGCGGCTATTAAAGCCATTTAAAATAGTTTTATTTCAATATCAGACAATCCTAAGTAGGAAATGAAATAAGTAGTAGTGCATCATTTTGACAGACGCGTTGGCGCAATGGTCACTGTAACTGACTAAAGCGCTAACGGTCGCGGGTTCGATCCCCGCTCACGGCAAACGTGTGTATTACCCATACAGATGTTTGTCGTGGTCTGGGTGTTTGTGTTCGTGTTGTGAGTGTTTCCGGACCCCCGACACAAGGTCATGAGATCTTAATGGCCGTTGAGTGTGATGCGTTATTTATTTATTTATATTATTTATTTAGGATGCCGGTAAATCAAAGTCAGAAATTAGGACACATTTTCTATCATCTAGAGAATTTTAATCTTGTCAAGGCATAAAAAACAGAATTTAGATGGTCATCATACATAATAAAAACGATATTACTGCAGACCATAGAAAAATGCAAGATTCATAATAAAATTTATTGTATTCTAGGTTTTCAATCCACGTCGCATACACGATGGCGAAGTATGGGATGTCAATGTGTGTACTCGGTATGAGTGAAGAGTTCAAGCAATATAACATTGGTGTGAATGCATTGTGGCCCAGAACTGGTATACTTTGTTTTATTATCATAATATGCTAAACAAAAAAAACGCGTTATTAAGTGTATATGATAATACATTTTTTAATCATTCTTTTTGTAGCAATCGCCACGGCAGCTATTGAGATGTTAACTGGAGATACATCTACCAGCCGCAAGCCAGACATTGTCTCTGATGCAGCATATGTCATGCTTTGCAAGTGAGATCAATAATTTATTAAATGTTTCCTAAATAATATCATAAATTCAATGCATTATCTTGGAATTTAACATAATTATACAATATCAGCAGTACAAAAAAGGATGGTAAACTAAACAAAATGCTGTTCCATTAAGAATAATAAACTTTTGATGGTTGTTGGACATAAAAAAATGTGTGTAATAGTCATCAAAGACGTCATATACATGAGCTGTAGTCACTGAGCTTCAGCTAGCTTCTTTTCATTTAAATTTTCCAATTATCAACAGGTATATTATAATATTTTACACTGATAAGCAAAACTGTGTCAAGCCAAATGGACTTCATTTTGAGAAAATGGCGTCTAAAGATGTCAAACACATTTTTAACAAATTTGTTTGAAGAAGTATACATCCATCTTTTCTTTTATGTTTTTATAAAAGGTATAATGAATTAAATTCAGACTAATATATTTAATATATTATCTAATAAAAAGTTTTTCAAATATTTGAGGTTCTTTTATAAATTGCAAAATATGGAATGCACTTGAAATTCGAACCAATTAATTAAGAAACTTTTTTCGTACTTATTTAGTTTATATGACCACAATTTTTTTTAATAATGTTAAATGGTGATACAGTATCAAAATACATCAATATCTTTGAATTTGACGTTCTGTGGGTTGACACATTATTGCTTATCATCATCAATTTCTAGTATGAGTAACTTGAATGTTTTCCTTTCAGAGATCCCAAGAAATACACTGGTAACTTTGCAATTGATGAAGATGTTCTAAAACAGTCTGGCATCGCTGACATGACCCCATACGCTTGTGATCCAAGTGAGTTAACATATCCATTCTAAAAATACATTTTATCTATGTCTAAGATAGTAATTAATTTGTTAAGAAATAAAATTTTCTTAACAAAACTTTAATATTAAATCTGAAAACTACTGACTAAATTAGGTATATTCAAACTACAGCGTGAATTCATATCGTAGAGAATGCAGATAATCTACTGTTGGACGGTTTCTTGGATGATCCCTCGTCTATGAGCCATCATCAAACCACAATCTCAAAAGCTTCGGCGAGACGGTACCATACCAGCGCTGTCAACTACAAAGAAAAGGTTGATAAATATATATTTTTTTTTTCTTATATTTATTTTCACTATGTTGGTGATGATCGACTGTGCATCGTTTCTAGAATTTCAAAGGTAAGTTGGTCTGCATTAATTGCAAGCTAAAAATGTAGGTGTATGGAGCAGCATTGAAAGTAAATATTTTTGACAAAATATTTAATTTGTGACCTTTTTAACATTCAGCAGGCATTTGATGTTTTATTTCTTAATTTTGAATTTAGTGCAATCTGTCAAGATCTTGAAAATATTGATGGATAATAAACTCATCTTTATTATTATTTAAATCTTTCTCCCAACTCCTAGTTACACCATTAATTGTATTTAGTCAATAATGTTGATAGAATGTATATATATAATGCTGATAGAATACCTAGGTGATACCAAAACAAAGTTTCAGAATACATTAATTCGGTAATGTTTTTTTCTACCTAGTAATTTTTAAAAAACTACTCAGTTTTTTTTTTACAAACTGGCAACAAATATATGTATTGAATTAAAATTGTAAACATACTTTGACTAGTTGTATATAGATTTAGTAGTATATTATTTGTATACTGTCGTAGAATTGTATAGTAGATTTTCTTTTGTCGAAAAAAACATTGAAGTAATCTCAAATTTCGTATGTATTAATAGAAAACATAATTTTAGAAATAAAAACCTGAGGTTAGTGGTCATAGGTTTATTTGAACATACGAAGATATATTCAGATATGAAATTGGTTGTCTGTTTTGGATAAATTGAAGATTAAACTATATACAAAGAATACGAAAAATTAATAATGTTAGTGTTAAGTGCATCGCTGTGTTCAGCTGAAGCTCACCTTGTAGCATATAAAATTGTATAAAATTTATTATTTTTAGATAAAACAACTAACTTATGACCTTTCGTCCGTCGCTTTAAATGTTATTATTAAAAACAAATACGTTATCACACAAAATGAGTTATTGGTGTCAATTTGTTCACAGGTAATGTAGACAATCTGTTACCTGACTTCTTTTTGGACGTACCCGGGGAAATAAAGGAAGCTGGCAAAAAGGTGTGAACATGCCTTAAAATTTTTGTAAATTTTTATATTAAACCTATGACCACTGATTTTGTTAATTTATTTATTAATTACTCTATTGAAAAAAAATTAATATAATATATTAAAATAAATATTTCAATTCAATTCCTACGACAGTATGATTAAATTAATCTGCAAAACAACTTAAATCTATAAATAACACTTTCTTACTATCAAATAATAAATAATGATAATGTGTTATCTTGCGAATAAAATGTTGCCACTGTATGTAAGCCATAGAAACATATAGATAAATAACGAAGGATGTAAATAGTTTAATACATATTTTAATCTGTATTGTACATGTAATAATTACAGAGTGAATCAGGCGGTCAGATTCCAGAATTATTTGCAGTTATTGGAAAAAGTATTACACCAGATTTAATAAAGAAGACACAGGCTGTGTTTCAGTTCAATGTAAAAGGTAAACATTATTATTATTATTTTTTAATTTTACTGTAAAAATTTTTAATCTACTAATTATTTTACATTATATGTTCCCACGTCTACTTTTTTTTATATACAATGCTACTTTTTAACTATAGGTATGTTACATTCATACTATTTGATTTTAAAAATCTGTACCCATTACCTTAGTAAGTTTGTCAATAAATTTGTTGGCTCAAAGATTCCATAGCCTGTCATAATCACATTTTTAACCGAGGAGGTTCTCAATTTTATTTCAATTTTTTTTATTTATTCACCAGTTACTCATAAACTGATTTGGTGAATTCTTTTTTATTTGAAGTTTATACTTCCCGATTGGTCCCATTGAATTTTTATTAAAATCGGTTCAAAAGTTTGGTTTTAATATTCAAATAACTGAAATAAGTCATATTTTACTTGTGAAGTCGGATCCCATTTTTTTAAGTCTTGTATTATTAGGTAAGGAAGAAGGTGTATGGCATTTGGACTTGAAAAATGGAGATGGATCCTGTGGACAGGGTGAGCCAAAGCACCCCCCAGATGCAACTCTCACCATGGACAGCACCAACTTTGCTGATATGTTTGCTGGTAAATTATCTGTTAATTTCATTAAAATAATAGCATTAAAAAATTACATTTAGATTACTACAGTAATAGCTAAAGTTATATATTTACATGTTGAAAATGTAAAAGGTTTTATGTATAACAAAAAATATTTTATAATCACTGTAAACATTAAAGCAAACAAATCTATTTATTTTGCACTTACCAAATACAAAACTAACTTTTTTATCATATTCCAATTTTTTTATAGTGTGAGGAATAAGATATTTTTTTTTGTTTTTTCAGGTAAATTGAAGGCAACAAATGCTTTCATGATGGGAAAATTGAAGATCAAGGGAGATTTACAGAAGGCTATGAAGCTTGAGAAAATGATGAAGTCACTCAAGAGCAAGGCTTGAAAACTCGAATGTATATAAGTTAATATATAAATTACTTCTTTAGAAGATTTTATAGTGCAGTACTTTGCTACTTCAATATGATCAGTATACTTGTATATAGATTTAAGATTTTTAATGTACTCATCGATGGATTAACAAACGAGACAGTATAATTTGAACCTTGCTTAGTTCTATGTTAAAGGATGGAAACAATTTTGTTATTACATAATATATTTTAAAACTAAAGTTTCGTTGTGCTGACAAAAGTCCGTCCCCATCAATGATGAAAAATTGAATCTAGCAACTTTTAAATATATTTTGTTAATAGAAAAAATTTGTTACCTTTATCTAATACCTCACTGTATCTCAGTATTCAAAACAGTATGACAGGCCTACTTTTTTAAAAAAATTAAATCATTGTACTATCAATGAATATTTTTCGACAAGTATTTTGTTAATATTGTATTATTAAAGAATTAAAAATATATTTTAAAAAATAATTGTTTCATTACCAACATTAAAAATACAGCTGTTTCATTTTCCTTTAAAAGCTAAATCATATTAGTCATATTGTTAGTGTCTAACAATCAATACATTACCATAATAATACATCATTACAGTATAATATTCAATTATTTTTAATTTTTATTATCACTAGCCACACTCCAATAGTACTGTCTAATAGAATTGTGAGACCATAAGCCATATTAACAGTTAACACAATAAGAATTGACAATACGATCTTACTTTAGTAATAATCAACAATAATTTCAAATTACATCACATTCTTGAACGATAACCTTTGTTATCGGAATTGAATTCTCCCGCTAAATCGCCTGCCGACCTTCATCTTGTTTGGTTGTTCAGCAGTCAGTTGTCAACTGCTCCGGAAGTCACATATTTTCGGCATTTTAATAAAATAAAGTCGAAATGTTCTCAATCGACGCTCCTTTAGAAATACAAAATTCTGAATTTTGCAACTACCGATCTCCTTTAAGTACGCGATATGCATCGAAAGAAATGCAATACAATTTTAGTGATCAAAAGAAATTTTCTACGTGGAGAAAACTATGGGTTTATCTGGCAAAAGCTGAAAAGGTTAGTAAAATGATTTAATTTCGTTTCATGTAAATAATTAAATTTTAAAAATGAAAACAAGTAAAAGTTTTGTTTTGATGCTTACTGATTTTATAGGTTATGCATGTCACAGATAATCGAATACACGCTTCATGGTAATTATAATAGAGTGACAAAAATTTTAATTATGAATAGGAAGTAGGGAATATTTAATTTGTCATATTTTATTAGCTTGTTGTTTTTATTTATTTAAGTTATTAGTAAAATTCTTATTTAATTTAAAAATGTCATTCATAGGCATAAGGGTATTCACACACTAGTCGCCTTTTTTTTCTTTTATGAGTTAGGAATCCTATTATATACGTAATGAAGACTAATTGATTAATGATAACGGCTGTAATGTTTGCGAAGTTTTTATTAAAATTATTTATGTTGCTTATCTGATTACCAAGTAAAAACCGGTCGCTATTCGGCGCGTAATTAAAAATCTTAATCTGAATTTAATGTATTACAATAAGTAGCGGTTTCGGCTGAAATTGGGATCAGAGCTAAAGGTTCGGTTTCGGATTCGGTTTTAGCTAAAAATCTTGTTTCGTTTAAATATTACAGTGACTACTACATTAAAAAAAACAATAACAATATTAACAATAAACTTAAATTTATTATTTTATCGTCTCTATATTTATAATGGGTGTTATTTATATGATAATAACTGTAGGTCTACACATCTACTGATCGATTTTTAATAGTGTTTTACTTTAAGGCGGTCATTGTTTTTCGGACAGGTTTTAGTTATTTCCCGAAATATTGGTCTCAACTGAAATGTAAACTTGACATTAATTACTTAACAAGGAAGCTTTATCAAATAAGTACGCATTAATTCGAGTGATCGGTTTCATTTTGTGAATATTTAACACTGTTATCAAGTAAATGTAAATTTAATGCTAGATAGTAACAAAAAAAAAAAAAACAAATTTGTGCAATTATATTTATTTATAAAATTACATCGATACAATTATTATTAGTACATAATCTTATATACAAACAACCGAGTCACAACATTGATGTATTCACAATGGTTATACTACATTTTATAGACATCATTTGTTACGCGGGTACCTTTTACCAAAAGCATTATATAAGGTAACATTAGCGCCGGATTACATGTAATGCGTTTTCTTAAAAAATCCACTTTTTATTTTACTTAATTATAATATAAGACAGAGAAGAGATAAAAACCTTTTTGTGCTGTTATCTTTATAATCTGTGAAATACTTTATTTTATTCTACTTTACAATTTTCTTAACATTAAAGATTACATTTCATACAAAACAAGCCTTTATTCTAGCTTTTATAATACTCATTATTAAAATAATACAAAAATAGCACTAACATTAACTTAATAGAAAAAATTTACTATAAAAAATGTTAGCACGACGTAATGAATGAAACATTTTATATTAAAACAATTTCTAAGTAGAAGATAGTAGATCTTTACGACAGAGAGAGAAAAAAGAGTAACAGAAAAATTAACATAAAAAACTTAACTACCACTGGACGGATACTGATTACTGCTTTGGTCTTCCTATATAGCCTTAAAAACTAAAAAAATATAATACTTACGTATTTATAATGAGTACGGTTACAAACGTTTTGATTATACGCGTGCTTTATTTTATTTATGCGGAGTTTTATAAGATTATAAAATGTATTATTGTAATGTTACTAGTTATACATTTTTACAAGAACTGTTTATTATAGTCGTAATTACCATACATAAAAAATTAAATATTTATATGGATAACATCGCATATATTGTTTATATTTTAGGGGTGACTGAGAGCGCAAAATTTTTAAAATAACATCCGTTTACAATAGTTCAGTCTATTAGTTTAATTACATCGTAAATCGAAGTTATTGTATGAAAAATCTAAGCCGGGTTAAATAATGAATTACAATTAAGTTATTTAGTGCATTGCTAAGTCACCACGTTATATTTTAGTAAATAGCTCATGGCCGATTTTGAAAGGCGATAAGTGCGCTATAACCTTTATAAAAAATAATGAAGTTAAAAAAACTTAATAATTAACAGCGGTGGTTCTTTCGTTGTTATAAAATTTAACGGAATGTTTTAGTATAAGAAATCGATCAATAAATATATAATTGTTCGCCATAAAACGAAAAACTAAAACTAATAAAACTTATACCATTTCCTTCAAAACGCTTAAACTATTTAATATAAGTTAAGTGTAAGTAATTAACGTTAAAAAGCAAGTATACTATTTTAACTTGCACTGTCTCGGCCAAAAAAATGTTACTTTTTTTTCTAAATCATGACAACAGCTGCATCGTTGGACAACTTCCATATAATATAATTATTATCTATTTTTTATTATTACTATTAAAAAAGCTACTCTCCAGGACAACTCGGAAATTATATACACTGAATCAATTATTACGTACAATTACACTTATGATAATACTTTGGAGTAAATAAAAATGATATATGTTTAACTACGTCATCTTACAAGCTACGTGAGATTATTTATTATTAATATTTTAATAAATAAAAAAAAAATTAAATACTAGACATTAATTAATAATCGGCTTCTTTTCTGAAAGTAAGAAAGGCGTGCACCAGAAATACAGCGGCGTTGATGACAGCAAAGACACCTGACGATATAAGAAGATTGTAGACCTCCTTGTTCGGGCGGACATTAGCGTAGTAGGATCTGTGCCAATCTGAAAAAAAAAAAACAAAAATCGTAATGGCATTTTGGATTGAGATTATAATTTGTTTATTTTATAAATAGCTCTACTCAGTACTTTTGCTTTAATTATGCAATTATTACATTTTGACGATGACTACAAAATGAAATAAAACCTTTTTAAATGGATTTAAGTTTCGTCGTCACGATTACGGGTATTTTGTTAAATATGTATTAGAAAATAAGATAAAAAACGCACAATTCGCATGGAAAGCCTAAATGGTAATAAAATTTCTTTCATTTATAAAAAAAAAAATCATAAAATGTCATAACAAGTACAACTACCGCATTTTTAAACTAAAAAGTCTTAATAATGTCATGTACATGAATTTACATAACATATAACGAAACAACGGACATTGACAGCGGCAACTTCCATATAATATAATCGATGGTTTACAAGTTTTGAGAAAATACATTAAAATGATTAAGATAGTAAGTTGGTGTTGCATGATTTCATATTTGTATTTTATTGCTAGTCACAACTCGTAAATACATTCTGCGAGGAGCGGAAGTAATAACGCCAAATCATAAAGCCGTACGCATATATATTTAATCGTTGGAATAGATCAGGAATATTAATGTTTTACTGCGTTTAAAGACAACAAAAAATTTTTATAGAGAGTAATTTTTGAAAAATTCCTATTTGATGACTATCAACCTAGCCTCAAGGTACACATTTTTATTTTTCTAACTTTTTACAAATTACACAAACTAATAATTTTTTTAATCAATAGCGACACTCGTAATAACTGTAAAGTATCAATATATTCATCGAATTTTTAAACGTTTTCGAAATTCGAATTATTAAACGTTTTATTTTAGATTCAATTACGCAGCGTCGAGCCTTCGCACAATAATATAATTATTATGACGCATATTCCGAGTTGCCATTATCTACATTTTCTTACGTAACTAATAACTAAGTTTAAACTGGCCGCAATTACGTATAATCTTATCCTATCTGGTTTAATATTTACTCTGGTTAGTCATATATAATTGATTCATAAAAACAGGAATATTAATACAAAATAGCTTGTTATGTTATTTTCATCTTTCATGATGTAAATACTACGCACAGTGACTAAGTTAGTTTTTGCGCGTTCGTCACGCAAAAGCTAAAAACATTATCTAGTAGTATTATACGTACATATGTAGCCCGTTATTTATTTGTATAATTTTGAACATGAGAAGCAAATCGTTATAGTCATGATTATTGTCATCTAATGGCTCTACATATATTTAATCTTATTTTTTATACATATTTTTTTCGGCGGTTTAATGATAATGATTCATAATAAAAAATATTCAAATTACAATCTGCTTTTTATTAATATTAGCATGCTAGCTTCTCCTCTGTTTTACTTGCAGGATAAATAAATATGTTAAGCCAATTAAGCGTGAAGTTATAACAAACACGTATTTATTCACAAACCCATTCGCATATATATTACTAACTATATTTTGCAGCTTCGTTAGCTTTAATGTAGATTTCGTTTTAAAATAATATGCATATCGTTGCTTTCCGCGAACATCGGTACAACTAAAAATGATGAATTGTACAGCATGGGATTTTTAATTTCATTATTAATGTGTTGGTGCATAGCTGCAAAATTTTAAAACCCCCTTGATGCTATAACTTTATTGATTTAAAGAAAATTTTTCACGATAAAACAACAAAGATTTATGGTCTTTTGACATAATTACTGCTATTTGTTAGAATTTTGAATTACTACGATATTCTTGCAAACCAGCGATATGTAAAAAACATAAAGTGGATGGTCATCTAGAATAATTCACCTGTGACATATTATTATTTTTTTTATATACACATTTTAATAAAAATCAACTGACTTTAAAAACGATATTAATAGGTATAAATAAACTAAAAGGAAAAAAATTAATATTTTCTATAAGATTTTGAAGTCGTGCACCAGAAATACAGTAAGTCAAATACGTAACGCCAAATAAAGCATTCGAAGTCGGTGGCAAGTAAAACCTTTTACGTGTTATTTTTCTGGTATATGTGTGCCCCATGCGTAAGGCCCCGACGAATTAAGAACCTTCTCCTATGTTATAAGTCGGTTAAAAAAAGATTCAGTGGTTCAGATGTTTAGTTCACAACGAAATTCGTTGTATCTTTATTATATTAGTATAGATTATTATAATATATAATAAAGATAACCACAGATACCAACTTATCTCGTAAATACCGTAATTAAACTAAGTGAAATCTACTATCATAATAAATGTTCTAAATTTCTAAATCATTTCTAAGAAAAATAATCGCTCACCTAAGTAGTCTATTTATTACATAGAGATTTGAGGCTTACCATAGAAAATGATAGCAGCCGCAGCTGTAAACATAATGACCCCGATGATAGAGAAGCCAATGGATGTCCGCCATCCCGCAGCCTCACCGAACAAACGAGCGATGATCAGTATGCCGGTGATGATGATAAAACCTAAGGACATAAGTTAAATACTCAGTACTATACTGTTCTGTATTACACAAAGCGAAAAAAATAATTAGGTGTTTTTTATAATATAATTTTGCACAACGACGAAATAAAATAGCAAACATAATGAAACGATTTAAGGACAAAAAACTTGCAAATTTAACATTGAAAATCGTTTTATTATATAATAAAATTTACTTAAGAAGATGCCATATCTTCTGAAGCAAATTTCATTATAGCTATATATAATATATATACTAAATTTAGCCGCACCTTCGGTAGATGTTACGTTTTTAATGTAAATGTTTATTTATTTGTGTCCTGTATATACGTATATCCCCGCTATATTCCATTAGGAATTGAATTTTTTAAAATTATTTTCAAGCTGATGTCTATCTGATTGCCAGATTTTAACTCAACCCGTTCAATGGTTTAATCTGTGCATTGATAGATCAGTCAGTCAATCATAGTTTTATCTATACTAATATTATAAAGCTGAAGAGTTTGTTTGTTTGTTTGTTTGTTTGAACGCGCTAATCTCAGGAACTACTGGTCCGATTTGAAAAATTCTTTCAGTGTTAGATAGCCCATTTATCGAGGAAGGCTATAGGCTATATATTATCACGCTAAGACCAAAAGAAGCGGAGCACCAATGAAGAATGTTTCAAAATCGGGGGATATTTTCCTATTGAGAAAGCTTACGCTGCGTGTGCTGCGTAAACGGTTAAAGTTTCGCAAAAATCATGTATGACAGAATTGTTCCCCTTTCAATGTTCTAAAAAAAGTCCGGAACAGCATATGTCTATCTTTTAAGGTTAGCTCACTATAACCTTTTTTATGCTAACCAAATTTGTTCTAAAATAATTCATTATTAGCCCAAAGTAACTATTCCACGCGGACGAAGTCGCGGGCGGAAGCTAGTTTTATTATAAGTATAGAGTTTAATAGCTAAGAGCGTTATATATAAGCGCTGAATGCTTCGCTTCAACAATAGTCTTACATAGCTATTTACTACGAAAGCATAATTCACAAACAACTGACGTTTACTTTCACGTAATATGAGGTTCATTGAAACCAATTTACCAGGTAATGATGAAGTGAAAACGTTTTACAGTGATAATGCATAAAATTTTAACGAGGCGACTAAGAAAGGAAATTTATGCAAAATTTCTATACACAACCTTAAATGTGTCAAACAAAACATTGTCAATATGAAATATTGTCTACTTGTAGTTAATTTTTGGTGAATTAGCGAAAATAGAATAGTCAAAGAAAACCTTTCCATTAAAAGAACATAATATATTTAAAAGAATAACAGATTTGAGATAGGTTCCCTATTCTACTTCATTATTTGTCAAATCATCTTCTTACAAAAAGTTTGCTTTATCGGAATATCTTTTAACACAATAACACTTATATAACACGGACACCTAAAACACCTTCTTATATTATATTAAACAATTTGCTTTTATTTTTATAACAATTACTCTTGATGTCCTAATTATTTACCGAAATATTAGGACCAACAGATTGTCGGAGTTTTATCATTACTTGGAAAACAATATATTCTATGTTTTAATTCGATTCGGTAATAAATTCAGTAATTAGATTAATTTAAGCTTAAATAAACAATATTTAATCAAATCAAAAGTTTGAATTAATAATGAAAATGAGTCTTCATCATATTATAACTCCCCTAAATCTTGACACAACTAGTTGACATAATTAACTAAGTAAATGTAAACGTATTGACTAATTTTATTTTTCATTCGAGTTTGCGAAACAACTATTAATAAATATTATTTCGGTCAATTTAACACAAAATTGATTTGTTTTGAATAGCAAAAAATATAATTTGCTAGAAGTGGTTGTGTAATTATTCCTTCAGTCAATTAGCAAATAATTATTGCAATCATGAATTTATCGTATTTCATCGTTTTCAAAAATTATAAACTTGACTATAATTCTTAGCTGGAGCATCTAAGAAGATCAGCGATTATAAAAAAATTTAATAGCGATCAAAGACTTAAAATACCGAATTTTTTAACGATGATAAAGATTTAATAAACGAAGCATTATAAATTGTCAATAATGAATGGCCCAACAGTGACAGTCAGCTTCGATAAATATCGTAACATAGGTTGATGGCATTTAGGATAAATATATAGGAATAAAAATAAATGAATGCAGTGATACATATACAAACACAATAAAAGCTAGCGTAAAAAGTAACTTAAGAAACGAAGTCAAAGGCCCGAACTGACAAAAAGGTTCATGGACGCAGGATGTTAATTATAGAGTAATTAACAAAAACTTACGATCCGGTGTGACTAATGAGTTTCAAGATTGTAAGCGGTTGTGTCATTTCAAATTTACTTCAAATAGTTACGGTATGAATCCCACTCAGCAACATGACTGAACATAATGTTGGGTACATTGTGATACATGTCTTGCTCGATAAAGAATGAAGTGAAAAAAAGTTATTGAAAAATGCAGTCGACGCTAATTTACACAAATTAAAGAATTAGTTAAAGGCGCTAATCTTAAGAAATATATCTCCGAATTGAAGAACTATTTAGTGTTGATTATTGGAAAAGTACAATTATATGCTATTCAACATGTGCGAGTATTTTGGATACAGTGAACGTATCCAACCAACTAATGCATTACAGATTATAAGCCCCAGAATGTGTTCAATCTGTGTTAGTAATCGCGAAATCTTAAGAAATTGTCAATTATTTGTCTTTGACAGACCTTCATCGATGACTGATGGAGCGTGAACTGTGCTAGAATCTCGGAACAATGAAATCGCCTTTGAACAATTGTAAGATTAAAGTAAACTCCTTCGCAACGAGGCCGCGATCCGCATCAGTTTTGTAAACGGGACACTTGCACGAAATAGGTACTCGGGAAATGACAAAAAATCGTTGAAGAAACAAAATTGTGCAATAATTTTTTCATTCGAAATTGGTTTTGATTAAAATTTTCTCAAGTATTGTGATGTTTTAGATTTAGCTTTTTTTGTATTTAATACCTTTAATTTAAGGTAGTTGTTTTCTTAATTAGCTATAATATAATATGTATGTACGTATATAATCTCCTCATCATAAATATCAAGGTAATATTTTTGACGAGACATTAATTGAGGGCCACCATATACACAATTGGTACAGTAAAACAGATCCTTTTATATATTTTTAAAACAAATAGTAATAAGAACAAATATTGTTAAACTCACTAGAATAAGCAGAGAAGATGAGAGCGATGTGACGATGGTCAGACTGCACCACCTGTGGAGCTGTTAGCGCACCCACGATCAGACCGATAGCGATCACGGCCAGAATCTGAAAACACAACATTTTTTTAAACCCTATAAAATAAATATTTAATGACGTAATGTAACGTCGTGAACAAGGTATACCTCGTTAATGTGTTGGTCTGAATATAGGCGAGTCTGATCGCGCATGGTACAGTCAACGAAAATTAAAACATTGATATATATGATATTGTTATAGACTTATTGAATATTTTCGGTCGTTAAATGACATTTATAATTGATATCTTTACTTGACTTATTAAGTAAATAAACACATCCTGGAATTAAAATCACGAATTTTCGAATAATTACAATACTTCCGTAATCATGTTTTTAACTATTTGAGAAATCCATCCGATATAAATTGCACTAAATTTGCTATTAATTAATCATTTAAACACAATAATGTGATATAAATTATGTAAGAAGCATTTATAAACGATATGTCTAAACGAAATGACGAAATGTATAAACGATAGTCCTGGTGCCTAATTTAGTGTTTTCCGCATCGTCATGCGCATAGTTCAGACTAACATACATGAAACGAGGTTTAGAAGTCTGTATCTACACAAAAACCTATATTAATATTATTAGTGTGAAATAGACTGTCTATTAGTTACTTTTACACGACTAAGCTGCTAAATAACCTGTGTTCCTAAAAATAGTACACTACTTACTATAAAATATAAACCCTTTAAGAAACGAAATGGGAGTTCAATTGTCTGAAAAACTTCAAAATATGTCAACCAAGTATCTACTTCCATCTTAATAGGCTAGCCGTAAATTTTTCAGGCGAAGGCGCGAAAAAAAGCTATTAATAATTTCTTTATACCTATTACTTTATTTTATTTTACTAATCTAAAAAGTTTTCTTAAAGTAGCTTGAGTAATATTTGTTTTATTTTAAAGAAAGGTATCGTTTACAACAGTCACGTACGCTAAAAAAGCAAGTCCATTTAAAAACAAGTGCTAGATGCCACAGATTATTAAGTGAAAGTCCAATCTGTCGTTTCGTCTTGACAAATACACGTTTTCACCGTTTGTATATTCCTAAATACCGCAAGTGGATGCTTTCCCGACTGTTTCCTTAACGACTATGGTTTTCACTTTCACTAGAATTTTTTCCATTCATTCATTCGTTCGTTTAAGATTTTCTTTCCACACCTTTTGTTAATTTTTGTAATACGTGCTTCATATAATGTTTTTTTTTTACTTGCGAAAGAACTGTAATTAAGTGCCCAACGCATTTCCTTAATTTTAAATATAAAAGCAAAAATACTAAAAATTCAATTCTGTCAACCGTTATTTTGAATCTATTAAAAATGAATGAGGACAATCTGTGACCACCTAGTCTGTAACTGTTAACCTTTTTTAAAAAAACGTATTTAAATTCTTAGTTTTAACTCATGTGTAAATTTTACACAGCGTGTTCAAAGAATCAGTCATAACAACAAACATGACTCAAAGAACAATGGGGTGCTTATACAAAACTATACGATGTATCAAGGACAAGGTGTAGTAGCGCCATTTTTAAGTCATCTGTCAGTTCCCACAAGTGCAAGGCTAACTAACACTCATTTGCTAATTCATGAAAAATCGATTAACAACTGAAATATATACTCTGCTGTTAATTTGAAAATCGAAGACATAATTTAAAATTGTATACATCCCCTTTAATTAAAATTAAAGTATACGCTATTTACTTATATATCATACAGATAATCATATTAAAACTGAACTAGAGTATTTACAAAAAAATATTTAAAAAAAAATGGTTTTTGATATAGAGCCATAATAGCTCAATAATTTATAAATATATTGTTGTATTTTTCATGTCACATGGACATAAAGTTATGGACATTATAGATGAAATTATAATTATTTCTGTTAGAATAAAGATTATGCAAAGGTAAAAAACGTAACATGAGTTGATGACAAGTTCTCTCTCATATTATTAAACAAACATACATCCTAAGTCCATGTAAGATACTGTATTAGTAGCTATTTTATTTTTTGAAATTTTGAACAGTTTGAGGTTAAAAACAGTTTTTGGACATTACATTCTGACACTATTAAAAGGCATTAGATTGAAAATGACAGAAATTAAATCATGAAATGTCACTTTTGTGATAGTGACTGTGTTCGACGAAATAACTCACACAATCTTGAACCGACAAATCGTTAATGATAATTATGTATGCGATTTTTACGTTTAGCATTACCTTATTTATTACTTAAATTATGCGGTAATTAAAAAATGCTGTATTTAAGTTGCTCATCAATTAATGAAATCCTTCATCTAATAGTCAATATCCACATCGAATAAATCTAAAATGTTTAGTTTCGTCCGTTCTGTATTAAAAAAGGTTAAATCTATTATATAATTAATATAAAAAATAACCTTGTCTATCGTTTTATTGGAAAGTATATTTCAATAGTGATTTGGTAAATAGGAATAGCGTCTAATTTTTATTTCATTTAGTTATATTTTTTTAAAACTTTTTTAAAAAATAATATTTCAAGTACAACGTCTTTGCTGTTTCATCAAATTTATATTAGAATAATTTATCGTTAAGTAATATTGTAATATTGCAATATTGCAATACTGGCAACATCAGGAAAGATTTAACGCGGACCAAACTGCAAAATTACTATTTTGCAGTTTGGTAGAGCTACTGCTCTATTTTGCAGATTGGTCAATTAGTCAATTAGTTTGAAAATTTTTGGTTTTTTCAAATCTACACTAACTTTTATAATTAGAAAAATCATAAAACGAATACTAAAAGCAGGCTTTACCATTCTTTGATTTAATATATGCCCAACTTCTGTTAAAATATTCTGATGCAAGTCAGGGGACCAACCAGAAACGGACGATCCGGGAAATTTCTGATGGTGTTATAATACAACTAAGGTGTCTTAAGTTAGGCTTAGAGAAAAATATATCCGTAGAGTTTCGGTCTGGCATTACATCCACATGCCTGTCCAGTAAAGACGTCAAAGGTAAAATACTTTTGTTAAGCAGTAACTACTTATATAGTTCTCAGCCCGTTATATTAGTTCTGCTTAAATATTGCTAAAACTTTATTATCCTATCAGTAACAGTTATGAAGTTAAAGGGAGTGTTGCTTACCAATTCAATAGTCCTGAGCCCGATACACCAGTTCTGCTTAAGGGCAGCCGCAGCCCTACTGTCCCTATCAGTAGCAGAGCCCTCCTCGCCCTTCTTGGCCTGCGCGTCCGCCTCCCTGTCGCCCGCCGACATGGCCCAAATTACTCGTGCTCCGCCGCCGTACTCCGACACCTAGGAAAAATAAGGTTGACATTTAAAAAAAAACGAAACAGCCTTTGATATATACTTACAGGGTAAATTATTTTAGTAGGCGTGGTAGGCCAAAGCCGAAACTATAAGGAGTAACGAAAAATACTTAAAGGAGTCTCGGGCCGATTTCGTTAAAAAAAACTGCATCCTTTATATAAATCTAGGGAGTTCGATTGTTAGTTTGGAGTTCGACAATAGCGTGATATCTCAAGTAATTTGTTTTTGCATTTGATAGTATGTTAATTGAGATAGGTTATAGGTTAACATCATTCTAGAGCCATCATAGTATAGCAGCAATAACTACATACATATTTGACCTAGCAAAACCATAAAGTGCAATAAAAATAATTTTATTTGCCCTGAATTTGTATTTAATATTGACTATAATTTAATTTGCCTATTTAAATTAATAGCCTCATTAAGTTCAGCATTAGGTTTTACCTAGTACGTTCAATTTCTTAAAAATTTGATCATCTAAATAATTTCAAATCAAATATTATTGTACGTCAATACGTAAAGCACGTACTTGCATATAGTTACATACGTTCAATGAAAAAATTATTTACAACCAAGATGTCTTAAATAAATCGCGCATTTTACATGCAAATGTCGTTTATCAATAACAAAAAGGCAATTAAAAATTAATTTACGCATGTCACCCGTTGATTACCCATAAATAAGCGATCGTCTAACGAATGCCAACCGCTGGCTCGGAACGCACGCATCTACTTTCCAACACGCTACCGTTTATAAATATTTGTGGATTATAGAATGTATCGTACTTTCGACTTACGAATGTAATATCGATGATTGATTAAATTCTAGAAACATTCAGGGCCTTCATAATATTTTTTTTTTATAATATTATGCACTATTCTACGTAATTATTGTTACGTTACTTGTGAGTTACAGAAGTGTATGTAAGTTACATAAATTACAGACTACAAATATTTTGTTAATATAATCGTTCGAAATTCGAACGTGATGTGATTTAAAAAATTATGGCCAATTAAAATAGATCAGATCGTATGGCTTAGAACATTTGTTTTTTCTTCTATGTAATCAATTTAATGAAAAAAATGTACGTAATTATGATCAATTTTTATAATCAGCAAATACGTCAATTCAAGCCCATAAAATGATGAAACTGTTATGTTTTTATAACATGAGGAAATTATATTATGTTTTATGTTTTTTAATACACAAATCATATAATATGTACTTTAATAAGTATATTATTTGAAATATAAAAATTAAAATTTAAATATGTCACAGTAAGTAATATCGCCCAAATAGTATAACATTTTTCCTTTAAGTAATGCTTCTTAATTATTGTACTTAAAGCCTATATTTAACATTGTATTTTAGCCAATTTACATTCTCAATTTTGAGCAATCAATGTGGAAAAATTTTAACAATAGCTTTGAAACTATGGAAACCTTATCAGTACAAAAATATTTTACAAAGTTTCCATTTAATATTTACCAACAGATACCTACTGTTAATAACATTACTAATTAACTTATCTTACCAAAAAGTTTGTATAGGTTTCAGTATTCCTTTGACAAAACCTTAATAGCCACAAACACTGTCCCAATTAAAAAAAAAACACAACTGATTCAAAATTGAAACTGTCTTTGGCGCGATTCGCGTAGCGGAAAATACGAGTGCTGTACGCGTTCGTCGCGAGTCGACTGTGGTTCAGCCAGCGAGTGCTGCAACTCAATACATTAGATACAGTGCATTAGTATATCTGTCAGTACCTTCCCGTGTTCCCGCCCTTATTGTGTGCAGAGAAAATGGCTTTACAAAAATCTGCCGATGGAGCGTAGAGCCGGTGCACCGTAGTACTTGCGTAGCTTTCATTCTTGTATATAATTTAGTTACGTATTAGGTTAGAGGTAAAACTAGTTTTAAACAATGGCATTTTCAGAGTCCCTATGAAAAAATTATTTTTTGTGTCCGTCAAAATATTGTATATTTACTTTGAATATAAATAGGTATAAACAACCTAATCTACTTAATACTAACCAAATTTTACTCACGAAGAAGAGTGGATTTTTTTTGTCATATAATAACTAGAGTTAGAGTTAAAACTATTACAACAACAACAAAACATTATCAACAAAATATACGCTAAAGACACCCGTGTATAAATTATTATATTAATAATTAGTATTAATATTCCTAAAATATACAAATCAATTTACTATTGTTTTTATTGTTTTAGTTACGAATGTATTATACAAGTTCATATGCGCAACTCAAGTATTGAAAAGTATTTCTCTACTATTCTAGAAAGATCTACCGATATTCTATTTTCAAAGCTCTTGAAGATTCCCTTCAAGATTTATTGTGACAGTTATCCATCATAGTTGTAGTAATACTACTCTATACGAGATAATTATATATCATTGCGTAAGGTATCTTGAAAAATATTGAGAACTAGCTTTTGCCCACGACTTCGTTCGCGTTTTTGTCGCTTTTTTTTAAAAAAGTAGCGTATGTCCTTCCTCAGGGTTCAGTGGTTTTGATGTGACAGACAGATTAACTATGATATTTTAGTAGGGAAATGTAAATGTATTATAAACGTAACAGTAAACATATATAATCAGAATGCTCCGAACTGCTAAGCTATCAGGAGTTACACGTGTTATTGTGAGTCAATCATAAAAGATAGACATATGCTATTGCGGGATATTTTTTAGTAAATTTTATGTAGAATATTTCCATCATACATGATTTCTATGTAACTTTAACCATTAAGGCTGCATACGTGACGGAAGCTTAAAAATAGGAGTAATGTTTTTCCAAAATTTCCCTTCACTACTCTGTTCCTATTGATTGTAACGTGATGAAAAGTATACTATAACCTGCCCAGGAGTATGCAGAATATTTGTACCAAGTTTCGTTAAAATCCATCGAGTAGTTTTTGTTTCTATAAGGAACATACATACAGACAGATTTTACTGATTGCATTTTTGGCATCAGTATCGATCACTAATCACCCCCTGATAGTTATTTTGAAAATATATTTCATGTTAAGAATTCTCTTATCTCTATTTCTCTACAGATTTATTATAAGTATAGATTAATTTCGTTGAAGTATTTACTTTTTCAAGTAGTATAAGGTCTTTGAAGGTAAGTATGAGTGTGTGGACTTAGCGGTCTGTCTTTTATAATAATCTAATGTGTCCCATGATTTTGAAATAGGATTTATTTTAAAGATATATTTTTTGGCCGCAAAAAAAATATCAATAACCTATTAGATTTTTTTAAGTAGAGCTCCTACTAATGATCTGCATGCACGGAATGATATACTGTACACAAAAAAATTTGTGATTCATAAAAATTGTATTACCTCAATTGATAAAGCTATACATAACGACTCGTGCGTAAAGGCTGTTCTTAAAAAAACTGTAAAACCTTATTACTAGCAAGGTCTATTGACAAATTGTAATAACATAAAAACAATTTATGAAATTGTTTTCCTGTATGTAAGTATGAAAGAGACAGATTCCACTTGTTCGCCTTGCACGTCTCATCTTCTTTCAGTTCTCTCTCATTGTTTCAGTCGTGCTTAATTGATAATAAACCATTTATTCGACGTTAAAGTGCTTGAATAAGTCAATTATAGTTTAAAATTAAAATCTATCAATCATTTCATTGTCCAATCACGTTAATTAAACGTCTACAACTATTTTACAATGACTTATTTTTACTGAAATAAAATGACATAAGTGAAAATAGAAATATTAAGTTTATAAAAAGAAGGATGAGTTTTAGTGATTTTCATTTTGATTTGTTTATAAATAGTTACGTTACAATCATTTCATATTTATATTAACACATTTTTCGTAGTGCATTGGCCCTAATGCTCCTGAAGTTACGACGGACTTGTATCTAAGTAAGTCAACTTTATTTACTTAAATGGTAATCAAAGTTTTATTTATTGAGGTGCATTTAAAATAGATTCACTATCTCTTTCTGACTATTTGTATATGACAAGTGTTATTACTTTTTAATTATTAATAATTAAATGAATGTCAGAAGCTTCGTTATTTTCATAATATATTATAAGCTAGCTGCCTCTCGCGGTTTCGCTCGCGTTTATAATTACTACTTCGCTCCTATAAGTTTTAGCGTAATGTATGTATATAGCTTAAAATCTTTCTTGGTAAACAGGCTATCTAACGCAAAAATATTTTTTCAAATCGCATCAGTCAGAAGTAGAAATTTACAAAAAAATTTTACGTATTTATAATATTAGTATAAATATATGTAGATGATATTCCTAACAGAATAATTCAATTGTTTCTATCGTAATTGTAAATCTTAATTTATGAAGGTAAAAATGCGACGTATTATCTTTTAAAAAAACACATTCTGTGTACAAAGGACATACATAGATATATATTTTTACTTCAATATCTTCTTGCCACGTTTCCCTACAACGTTTTTCCGCTCAATCACTCTCGAGATTTACCGCCAGATCGTTTATATGTAGCTATTCGAAAATTGAAAAGCCACTTTCTAGCGTTTTCCGGTCTGGAAGTCAGCGTGAGCGCATAACTTCATACATATATGCGCACGCGCACGCACCGCGATTGATGATAAATACGTCGATCGATCACGATTATAATGTTATGGATGTTAAAACAGGTATACATTATAGTTTTTAATACATTGAATGGTAAAGAATTTTAATTAACCAGTAATACATACATATGTTGTTTTAGTTACTATTCTATAAGTAAGTCAAATCAGCTCCCACAACGATATCCTCATAAGAATTTGTAAGAATCTACCGAACATCGGTTTTATTTTGTGAAGAACAAAAGTCCAGCGGAAAAAGTTCCTCGTCTTAATCAGCCATAAGACTGATTAGCATGGTGGTGTCAGCAATCGGTAATATTTCAATAAAACTCATTAGATTTCTATACTCACGATATTGTTTATTAAGTATAAACTTCATGTCATTTTTATATCAACTTTAAAAGTTAATACAACAGCGCCACTGGTGTCGAAAACGGAAACTAAATTTTTACATTTCTTAGTTATTTATTATCTATCTTATGAATTTATATGTATTCAACAATTGGAATGTATTTCGGTACAAACCCAACATTTTTTTTATTTAGTGAAAGAAACAGTATGACATCTTATTTAAAACATCATACAAAATATAAACTAATAAAGTTTCCAACGACAACAATTGAATATATGTTCATTAAGAGCAAAAATTAACAAAAGTAAAATATAGTAATAAGTTAGTGAAAATAATTAATTTTTAACAGGTATTGTTGTTCACACATCCTAGTTATTTCCCATAGAGTTCTACGAATCGGGTCATGTTTTCTAGTAATTCCCGATAAATCTTAATTGAACGTCATTGTTCTGAAATCAACTGAAAATGTGTCATTGCTATGAGTAATTACCGCAGTCTTGTTTTCAGCGTTGGAATTATTCACAATTGTCTTGTGATAAGGCGATGAATATATCATCTATGGGGTGACGTTTAACCCATTAATACAATGATGCGAAAAAATTTAAAAACAAAAAGTCTTATAGAACTACTGGGTTCCATAGATCGACGTCAAGTAGCTAACAGCAGCGTGTACTTACGATGAGGGAAAGAAATGAAAGGCTAACTCCACACCCCCCTCTCCCATTCCAAAAATACTCTAGGTGTACAACATACCATTTACCAAGTGGAGTCGGATTAAACTAATTTGGTTTTATTTTCCAAATAACAATATGTTATATTATAAAATAATTAAATAAACAATTTCTAATGTCAAATGTTTCCTCTTTTCTATTTTTGTAACAATGTCACCGAAATGTATAACGCATCACATCATCACACTCAACGGCCCCCATTAAGATCTCATGACCTTGTGTCGGGGGTCCGGAAACACTCACAACATTAACACAAACACCCAGACCACGACAATCATCTGTATGGCCAATACACACGTTTGCGTTAGCGGGGATCGAACCCGCGACCGTTAGCGCTTTAGTCAGTTGCAGTGACCATTGCGCCAACGCGTCTGTCATGTCAATGTATGAGTGGCCTAAGCGCCAATTAGCCAGTTTATTAAATATTGTAATATACGATATGGCTGCATATTGTTCAGGCCGCTAGTTGAGGCTAGGCTATTAATTGAACGGCTTATTAAGTTCGACAGATGTATACAAAGGCAATAAAGTACACTCAAATTACATTGACACTTTTTACAGTTTACTTTTATTCCTACATGAAAAACTTATTAATCAAATATCACACGTTACGTTTGACGGATTAAATGGTGTCCTATTTTTATGAAATTCCACCTCATTTGGGTCAAGTTTAATTATCGTATCACGTATCACACGTACACAAACAAACACACTAAGACTTAAAATTATATGAATGCGTTATGTCATATATTCAAAATCTTTAACCTACAGTCTGTTCAAATGTATGTGTACATTAGATTCAGTGTTTTTTCATAATTGTAGATACTGTTTGACGTTAAAAATCTGTACCCATATCTAATGTTGACAAACTCGTCAATAAGCTTGTTGGCCCAAACAAATTTCCTTTCTGACATACTTAGTCACTATATAAATTATTTTCCATAATTTACTCTTAATTTTTACTCAAAGGAGTTAAGGATAAAATTTGACTTGAAAATTAAAGATTTATGGATATGGAATTTTTACATAATTTAGTACAAATTTTGTTATAAACTAAGTATAATATATGTACAATTGTATAATACTTTGTATATTACGGGTAGTTAATAAAATTCAGTTCATATGAAACGTGAGAGTGACTACTAATGCCTTGATATGAGTCGAGTGCACGTTTTATAGTTAAGGGCGAACGTGAAACACAAACACGCATATTATGTTATCGTCGTCAGTATGGGCCATTGTTCTTTGTAATATAGTTATTCGCATATGTATTTTGCATTTTGACAGTGTTGCCATAGCAAATTATAATTTATTATATTTCAAACAATAGAATTTTCAGGGGAAGAAAAAACAAAAACCAGGAATTATTACTGAGAATTCAATTTCATAATGGTTTGGTGAACTTAAAGTAACTTTAAAAAGGGCAGGGTTAACAAAATAAATATTTTTTGCAGTATAATTCTAAAGTCCTATATAATCTACAATGAATATGAATAAAAAACAAAAATATAATGAGATTTTCATAATATTACGACAACTTAAGCAATTGTTTATAATAATTGATTTTTTTTGACGTTTATCTAATTCATTAAACTGCGCAACGTTAACACAAATGCATACAATTGCACGTGCTTAATAAATGATAACTTTAATTTTTATAAAAAGTCATAAAAACTTTTCAAACTGATTTTTACAATTTTACGTTTTGTACAAGTATTATTAAAGAAACTCATGTAGTAAACAATAGTGACATTATAACTATGGGGAGAAATTGATCGTCGTCTCCCGCCGAGGGATAACGGGCGCCATAGTGTCGCTAGTTTTGGCGCCAACGTTCTACGATTGTTGGGGTTTAAGAAGGTCGTTGCCTGACCCGTTTTCAGATTTTCTCTTTTCAGGTGACCTCTTTTCGGTCCAAGGAGGTTTATATTGTAAGTTTTATGCGACAATTATGCACTATGTAATATTGTATGCAGTAAATCGGCCATAGCTTGACCTTATACATTTATTATCTTTATTTTTTTTTAATTAAACAAATATGTACAAACAATAGTATATGTTATAGGTACCTATATATTTCTTAATAATGGTAATTATGATAGATCTATTAAGTTAGTAAATTACGGTGAAATTTGATTTTAATAGAGCTAGAGGAATTCATTTTTTTAAAACATCACCATTTTTTTTTTTAATTTAAAGGTATTCTATTTTTACGCACGCCACACAACACTGCGTCAGGGACCAAACCCTGTAATTTTCCATAAAAATATTCTTCTTAAAAACACTTATTGTATACAAACGAGTATATATTAGGCAACATCTTATTGAACTTCTACGATTCTAATCTATTTCTATAAGCTTTGCTAATATTATAAAGCTAAAGAGTTTGTTTGTTTGTTTGAATGCGTTCATCTCAGGAACTACAGGTTCGAATTCAAAAATTATTTTTGTGTTATATAGTTTATTTATTGAGGAAGGCTATAAGCTATATTACATCACGCTACTACTACGCGATAGTACTACGCTACCTAGTAATATAATAAAGAGATCAAATTTTGTATGAGCGAAATAATTTCCAGAACTATTGAAATTAAAATATTAAATAAAGAGAAATATTAAAATAGGGTACATTTTAAAATTAAGTTACAATTTAGAAGATAAATTAAATTTATATACTCAGTACAAATAATTATAAATAAACAGTATTATTGAGCTAAAAAGCAAGTGGAAACTCATATTACTTACAGTTATTATCATAGGCGATCCGAGCCAGTGTTCCGGCTAACGGCACAATCGCTCCAAATACGATGCGCACGCGCAATAGGACAAGGGACTCATTAGCATATGAAGTAGGTGGTGACGATTCGTTTGTCTAGCTGTTACCTGCTGCATAGCTAACCTACTGGTGTCTTATGTTGTCCTAGTATTGAGTAATGCAGCTAGTCAAATGAGTTTGACAATATTTTGTAATCGACACGTTGGATGTTTCTTAATAATGTATCGTTTTTTTTAATACAAAATAAATAAATTTTAATTATTTTTTCACATCCGTACTAACTATACTATCATACTAATATTATAAATGTTACAGTAACTCAGTATGTCTGTGTGTCTAGCTGTTTGTTACATTTTTACGCCAAAATCGCTAAACCAAATTTTGGTATATTTATAGATTGGACTTTATGTCCGACCAAAACTCTATGTCAGGTAGTTTTTTATGTCTCGAAAATAATACATGACAAGGTTGAAATAGGGTATAATAGTTTTTACACAGACATAGTTTCTAGGACCATGCCGTTACAAATGATAAAGTTTAAATCAATAACATAATTGTACTTCTTTCAATAACGCGAGAATTACACTTAAAAGTTATTCAGTCAAGTTTTCATAAAGTTATACTCAAACTCAAAATATATTTTATTCAAATGGGGTTTTAAAGTACTTTCGAATCGTCAAGTTACATGTCATATTTTAATTTTCGATTTTTATAAAGCTACCACCGGTTCGGAATGTAGTCTCTACCGAGAAGAACCGGCAAGAAACTCGATAGTAACTCTTTTAAAATCATTTATACATAATGTATTTTTATTACATTTTAATTATGTTATCTCGATAGAAAATTAACGTTTGTTAAATCCACGCCTCTTTGTCGTCAATACATAAGTTGCCTTACACTTGAAAGAATTTACTGTTAGTGCCTTAGTGTTAAAATTACAATAGTAATTCTCACATGTCTTGAAAAGTTCTCAAAAATGCATACACAATTCTAAAAGTAACTAAATTTAAAAACGCGTAAGTGCGATTTTTAATTTGCGATATACATACATTTATAGGACAAAAAACCAATCGTTGCAATAATAATGATTTCAAATAACCGAAAATATATAATATCGTAGTAAAATTGACCATATAGTATTTAAATAATTCAATATTTAGTTCAATGAATATTATTAATATATGGCTACATTTTTACAAAATCTTAACTTAATGAGTTTCATCTCTCGTTTGAAAACAAAGCGTCTTACAGACGCGAAGTACTGAAGCGATAAATCTATGACACATTTTGCATTGCCCTGAATTTTAGCATACAAAGTATAATTCCAGAGGGAATTAATATGTGGAATATAATCTTGTTTACTTACGAAAAATTTATACATAAATCGTAGTCCAATTAAAATACTAATCTTGTCTGTATAATACATATACAATTGTACATCTTTACGTATTATTGTACGTGTAAATTACGTGTTTACGTGTAAATTAATTTCTCACTGCCTCTACGCTTAGACCTTTTCAAACTACGCAACGAATTTTGTGCAATTTTCATCAATATATCAAGTGAATCAAGAGGAATATTTAAATGGAAGGTTAAAATAATACATGCATGTAAATGATACGATATCTACATTTGCTTAAGACTTCAAAACATTAAATAATAATGTGACTATTTTGATCATGCTTACCGTCTCCGTTAACGGCGCAATCTTGCTGGCGTACACGTCGACCTCACACATAAAGTCCTTCGATATGGGTGATATTATCACCAAGCTGCCGGAGTACAGATACTCCAGTTTCAGTTAAACCTTAGGATTAACTATTATTCAATTGAAACGACAATTGATGAATCCTTGACTCGAATTTATCGAACTACGACGAATCGTTAGAAAATGTTGTGGAATTGTTAAGAGACAATTTTAATAGTTTCGAGTAATTAAATACTTAAATAAGCGCAGAATAATTTCAATTGACCGTTTATTTATTTTTATTTTTAAATAAGAGTTTATGGATATATTATAACAGATTAATTACAAGTATTTTTACGTTGATATATTTATCATAACTAAATTCACAGTTATATTATATCTCAAGGAAAATTTATAGAAGACCAAAAGGTATTTCCTTCCAAAACTTGACAATAAATTCTAAGACAATATTTTCGCACCCAAAACTTTCTAGTAACCGAAAAAACAATTGAACTTCCTGAAAGCTAGATCCGTAATGAGTCAGAAGAATACTCTGTGTATCACATTTAACTTTTGACCCTACTAATTTGACTCTTGCATTGACCTCAACTTTGGTCATTTAGTTCACATCGCTTTTGATCAACAGATAATCTCTGTGCATCTTGAGACAAAACTGTTTTAGGTTGTAATTTTATTATGTATTCCTTTTTTGGTCAATGACCTTTAATATTTTTTTATATTAATTATATCTTGGCATGTAAAACATAATAATGCACTAGTATTAAATTCTCACGATTTAACTGATATAGCCAATTATTTGTCTAATTTTATCAACCTTAATAACAAATGTCCTTACATACAGCCCAATTTGTAAATAAAAGATCTGTTGTCACTTCGCTATGATTAAATAAAAAAAAAACACAATTGGTCAGATAATATTTATTTAAAATAAAAATAAACATATACAAAATAGAATTTCATCGATAATACATCAACATTCTACTCCTTAGCTAAATTAATATAAAGGTGGGAAATAAAATTACCTTAAAAATCATCGGAGAGCTGTTCTTAAATTTCATGAAACATTTCAATATTCAGAATTCGATTGTCGTAACCTATGACGGGCAACTATGTCTTTTATCGATGAGCCATTGTAATATGTAGATGTAGCTTAGTTAGAACTTAAGTATAAACACATAAATCTATATTATTAAGGAAATACTTAAGATTTACATTTCCTTTGTGAAATGTATGACGGATAGCGCGGTATCGAGGAGGTACACCGCACCCTGGATGACACATAGCGCACCGACCGCTAGTCCCACCTGTAAGAACAAAATGCCAATTTTATTATAACATATATAAAAAAATCTAAATTACTTAAGAGATATATTTTACTAGACATATCAATAGATACAAGAGTATTAGAAAGGGGCTTTTAATCTAGTAATCCTTCAAATACTTGTAATATAAGCTGAGGATGTAATTCCATCTCACATGCCAAGTATCATTGATAATGTAATAACATTTAAGCAACCAATGGAACCAGAATTATCAGAAAAGCAAAATATTGCAAAAACATTCTACTATATTAATCCTACAAAAGCCTTTTGTAATAAACATGAAGAAAACTAAAAAAAAAATGGAGAAGATTGAACAATTATATATTTGGTTTTGTCATGAGATGTCGCCAAAAATTTAATTACTGACCTGTTTCTCTGCGAAAACAAATTGGAACTGGTGTTCTCCCTGGTATCCACCCCAGTAGTGCAGCGCTACAGCGCCGACCGCAATCCACATGAATACGCCGATGAAATTCATCACGATTTCTGACAGTGCCCTGTAAAGTTTAGTATTTTTTTTAACCTCTGACCTAAATGTTAGCTTAGAATTGCTATAATGAAGGCATTTCTACAACGCTACTACGTGAAAATAGAACTTTAACGTTCACATGAAACAGTATCTTCACTTAGCTAAACTTAATATCTCGTTTCATCAATCTAGAACTTAAGAATATACAACAAAGTATACAGTACAAAATTTAATAGAATAAAGTTGAAATAGGTCAGCTTATAGTCAAATATATGTCAGAAAATATTTAATCGAAATTTGCTGTAAAATTTTAATTTTTATGTATAAAAGCAAAAATTACCTCTTGTGCTCAGTGGTGCCGAAGAGGAATGTGACAATTTGCACGAGTGTGTAGATGAGATAGCCCACAATCACACCAGAAGCGACAATTTCAGCATCAGGATTCTTCTCTTCGTTGAGGTTCCACGTACCCCCCACTCCAAGGAACTCCCCATTGTATCCAGTGCGGTAGAGCACCAAGATTACGATGTTTAACACCTGGAATGAAACAAGATTAGATTTGTGAAATTATGCCTTATTATAAAAAGAAAAAAAAAGAAAAGGTAAATTATTAATTTCAGCCTTTAATTAAACCTCCAATAATTTCATCATTATATTCTTAATAGGAGAAGAGAATTTAAGACAACGTTATTAGGAGAAGAGACCTTTGCCCAGCAGTGGGGCAATTACAGGCTGTAACTTTACTTTTATGTTTCGAAAAGGGAGCTAGCATTTCTGCTACAATTTTAGGCTGTATTGTAAATATTTATGAAGTTTTTGTTTTTTAAAAATATAATATTAAATTTCTATCTTCGATATCCAATAATTGAACCTAATAAATATGTTTTTACTTATTTAATGGTAGTTTACATCTGATACACTGGACATATACTTGTTTTTGGCCATTCATTAACGGAAGTCCGGATGTTAGATATCGTTTTATGATAGATAAAATGAATCACGACTGAAATGAGCTCACAAACAATTTCTTACCAGAATTCTTATCAAATGACCTCATAGAAATGATATTCACTATACAGTATTTTTTTGCTACACATGAAACGTAAACTGAATTTAGTATATCTATTTACGATTCTATATTCTATGGTATAGGGTTTTTATCCGCTTATCGATACATTTTTGTTTGTCGGTAGTATTCGTGATAAGGATAACAAGTAGATAATACCACTCAAAAGGAGCTAATGTCATTCCATAGTACTAATTTTAATTGCCTATTGTCCATTGCCCTCAAAGGCCATGAAACAATGTATTATGGTGTACAATTACGTCTACCTATACGATGAAAAATGTTCTTCCGTAATCAATATCTCATTAATTTGCAAAAATCGTTCTATGACAACGTGTCTAGTTTTACTCGAGTGGAAATAGAATAACCTAGTTCTTATTATAGATGTAACTTTTACTCGTTTTGAACCTGTTCAAAGTTAACCGTAACCATACAAGTAATTATTATTTTTTATTTTTTAATGTAGAAAAAAACAGCATTTTTATAAATTTCTAGCTTACTTTTTTATCTCATTATTAAAAACGTTTTATGTTTATTTATCAAGAATTGATTTTATAGTTTAATGTGTTGAAATAAGTTTTTCAATTTCATTAATATTATTGTTTTAAATAATTTTAAGTAATTCGTATAAATAATATCTGACGAAATCGTACATCACACAAAATCGCTTTAATTAATATTAATACTACTGATCACGATGACAGTAAAGTACCATTTAATTTTGTTTTTTTTTTTTGTTTTAAGATGATTTAAAAAGGGCGGTTGTATCACCGCGTATTAAGTTCATGTGAACAGAAATACTCATCTCATGTCTTAGAATTCTCGTCAGTGATACCGTGACCTACGACATGTGACGTTCAGTCCAATCAGTCAGTGTAGCGGAAATATTCCAATAATTCCAGCCATCCGTCTTCCTCGGACTGTGACATGTGACTAATGAAGGGTCAAATCGAGTATCATTCGATCGAATAATTTAATCGTTTTCTATTATTTTTTATGGAGTCTTTATCTTTTACTTTTTGAATATTACAAAAGAAATTGAAAGGAAAATAGCGGAATTTAGCAGCATTAGTAATTCCAACGGCTAACAACAAAAATTAAACGTTTTCGTGAATTTCACATAAATTACGGCATCGAGGAATTTTATTATTTTTTTATAAACCTTACAAGTTTAATGTTTCAATGAATTTTACTTTTTAAATCTTAATGCAAAGATAAATTTATTATGCCAGAATATTCTTTTCATAATAAGGACCTATGTATATACTCTTTTAGACTTTTAGCATTAGTAATTGTACTCTAATTAGCACTCGTGATATCGACGAGATGGCTACAAAGGACAAATTAGTTAATTAATAAAATTACTCACAAGGGTCAAGAGTCAACACTTCCATTCAACTGAGGAAGGGAATACCACAGAGTAGTGAAATCATTTTTGTCTGTCACTGTTTTTGTTAAGTATAAATACTCTATTTATTTTGGTGAGTTAGGTTAGGTTAGTGTTAATAAAATTATTACAACGGTAAAAATTATAACTAAAGATGAAAAGCAGACTAATATTATGAAGCTAAAAATTGTGTATTTGTCAGACACTACTCACTGGATCCATCTTTTCGATTTAAATAAAACTTTACAATGCTTTATTTTTGAAGAAGGTTTTAGGCTATTTAACAATAGGTTAATAAATGCGTGAAAAACTGTAAGAAATGTTTAGTTAGTTTACTATATGTAATTATGTGTGGTATGTGGACTTAAAATATACCATCTAGTATTAAATCAGCCATCTTCTTATTAAATAAAATAACATTATTTAGTTTAATGACTATTTAACAATATAATTAATAAATTATAAAATATTACTAATTTATTTAATGAGTAACATCATTACTTGTCATTATTAAAAATGTGTCACAAGTAATATAGAAGAAACTTAAGTATAATAGATGAATTATTCATATTAACTATTTCTACCTCTATTATCAAAATTATAAAAGTACAACAAAAAACTTCTAATACAAGCTTATATTATAATAATTTTACTTTTATTCATATTTGTTAGCTACTGTTTAAGAATTCTCAGTGCACAGTAAAATCGACTGGTTTTTGGTGATTAAATCAAATATGCCCTATTATGCTATTAATTAATAATTGAATAAAAAAATATGTTGTGAAACATCGAATGGCGCATTTTGACGGTAAGACGTAACGTGCCGTATTCGGCTAGCTTCGTATTCAGTCGGCTCCGTTCGACATAACGTTCCTGTTTTAATACAACACTAAGATATTTAAAATTTTAAACATTTTGCCTCTGCCAAGCGTCTCGCGATTTCCTTTTTAATTTAAATTATATTAATGTAGTAGACATAAGTGCATGTGTTAAAATAAAAAAAAACAAACATTTTACTGGTACAATTGTATATGTATTGTTTATATCCAATTAAATTAAAAATTAAAAATCTTAATATATCAAATATTAAATTATCGGTCGATGTAAATTTTAATTATTTGTGGCCTTGACTAAGAGAAAATCTTATTAATTGATTATAAAGAAACTCAACTGTAAATTGTTTTTACACAATTATACGGTATTAATCATAATTATAGCCGCAAAATAATTTAATAGATTATAATTTTTTTAGAATATAGTGATATATATGTTTCACAAACGATTCAAAGGTTAATTGTCGTTAATAACATAATTAGTATAATTTAACTGTCAATTATAGGAAATTGTGCCAATTTCCAGCGTTTATAACGCATCATATTTCTATTTCAAAATTTCAAACCTTGAAATGTATTAGCAAAATTCTGTATTACTCACCTAGTTCTAATTTGCAAATAAATATATAGCTAATAAAATAATAACGAAAAAGGAAAAAATATATTTATATTTTTTTTTCACGTCGCTCACAGTCAGCTCGTGACCACGACGGATGCAACTTCATCGAAACTTCATCGAAAAATTTCCTATGCAAACGTATAAATGATTCTAATATTAAATCTTCCACCGGCCATATTAAATTAAATGTAAATTTATAGTGACGTCATATGACTACATATTATAACCCTCTTCACATAACATTTTTTTTGCCACTATTACACAAAGTTTCAAATAAAAATATATATACATTATATAGCTAATACAATAATAACCAAAAAGGAAAAAATATATTTCTTATACAAATGTATAAGTATTTCTAATATCAAATCTTCTGCCGGCCATATTAAATTTATAGTGACGTCATATGACTACATATTATAACCGTCTTCACAAAACAATTTTTTTGCCACTATTACACGAAGTTTCAAATAAAATTACTTACTATGAAACATTTAAAGATATTTCGAAAATATAAAAAGACATTTAGTATCAACATACTCTGTAAGACAGCTGATAGTATAGCAGTGATCGCAATAACAAGTTTTAATTGTCGCGGACAGGAAGCCGGGATCAAAGAATAACGAACAATGATTGTTTCCTCATGAAATCACAACTGATGATATACAGCTGTTGGTAAGGAGATGTTTGTTTGTAAACTGAAACAAATTATCAGTCTGATGTTATTAACAGGTTAACATGTCTCAGTAGTAGCGGGCTTGATTACTAAGGTATAAGATGTTCGAGAAAACTGCATATAAATCATATATATATGATTTCATAACTAGCGATGCGGTTTCGTTATTTAAATATAGATTTATATTCGTTATATTGATCCTAAGATATTTTATAATAATAGATAGATAGATAAAAACTTTCTTGCACACACACATTTAACAGTAGAGAACAATTCAGTTAAAAAAAAAACAAACAAACAATGAAATACGGGTGTACAAAGGCGGTCTTATTGCTATTAGCAATCTTTTCCAGACAACCTTTTGTGAAAGAAGTTATGTCAAGCATATACGGGTAGTGCAATAGCTGACACGAATAAATTGTTAAAAATTAACACAAATAAATAAGTATATTAAATAAATAATAAACCAATCTATACATATATGACTAAATACAAATACATAAATATATACAAATATAATTCTGTATATGTTTCAGTGTACAAATACTTTACATAAATAATAATTGAATAAACGACATCTGAAGATTAATAATCTATACTAATATTAAAAAGTTGAAGATTTTTTTATTTGTTTGTTTGTTTGAACGCGTTAATCTTAGGAACTACGGGATCGAATTGAAAAATTTTATTGAGGAAGGCTATAGGCATCACTCTACAACTTATAGGAGCGAAGCAGTTACCATAAACGCAAGTAAAACCGCAAGGTACAGCTAGTAATAGAAATCTTCAAATAGTATAAAAGTAACATAAATAATATTACGTTTATACTATTTGACGTTAAAAATGTGTACCCATTACCTATTTTGACAAGCTCGTTAACTTTGGTTGCTAGGAAACGTCGTCCAAGCGTCGTCGTAGCATGATGTAATATATCCTATAACGTTATTCATTAAACAGACCATCCATCCAAACTCATTTTCAGTACTTTCAGGGAGTACCCCTCCAAACAAACTTACAAACATAGTCCTCTCTACAATATTTGTAAAGACAACCGCCCTTACCCCAATTAAGTCTAACAAAAAGACAACACATCCTTAATAATCTTCGAGCAAATATATTTCAACACACGATATAGATAAGCGAAATTCCACTGATCTGATAAGGAATAAACGCGAACACTATAGCGGAAATTACATTTATTAGTAGCAAGTACTGCAATTACTCATCGAACAAGATTACTCATACACCGTGGATGTGAATTACGAAACTGACCGCAGAATCGCTCGCCACACTCGTAATACCTTACTTATTAAGGGGAGTCCTAACTAATATTAAAAATGTTTACTTATTATTTCGTGTTCATCCACACGTGAGGAAATAGTATTTAATTTTAAACGATTATGTCAAAAATATGTAATTATGTGTTATTGATGAAGAACTCCAGTGAACGGAAAAATCAGTAATGGTTTATGTGACACTGTAAACATAAAGCTAGTTACGTAAAAAAAACGTATTTGTATTAAATAAATTTAATAAAACTTAAAATCAGAGTACCGGGCAAGGAATGAAGCGAGGTACGGGTTTTATCCCCGCTGCGTCGTTATTTTCATTTTGATGTTTAAAGTTTTATATTATAAATGCGAATGTCAGTATTGTTTGTAAGGTTTTCATACCTTAGCTATTCTGATATCTGATATATGCTACTGATATATAGCTGATCATCATCATCCGAGCCTTTATCACATGTCAGCGACATTCTAAGCCGAGGTGCGACCTCACAAGAACGAAGACACCCTTAGAACGGACGTAGTACTGAACCCTAACAGGGGCCTTTTCAAGGCTGAGTCTCAGTACTCGGTAACGCTGGCAAGATAATTATGGCTAACAGCAATACAGATTCAGAAAAAAATCTCCGTATCTTTTTGCGCCAATGAGATGTCAACAGAGATGCTGTTTTGTATCATTCAAGGTTTAAGCCATCGTCTTCATGTCCCTCTTTATAGTGCTAATCCAAGTCGTAGGAAGGTTCGGCCTCTCTTTCCTAAACTTCAATTAGATTCAACCGATCGTTGTTTACATTATTGTAAACAAAGGTTGGGGCAAAAATTAGTTTATGATCCTTTACTAATGGGAGGATGCTAATTTAAAAAACAATCTACGACTATCAACTACTGTTTATATGTATCGCACCGCTGAAGCATACGACCTTATTCATTAGCAAAGTTAAATGTTTTGTCATAGTCATTCCAATGTACGTCTTATTTTGAAAGAAAGAGACATGAAATATTATATTAAGTGTCAAATAGATGTATATGAGTAAGAAATATTACACTTGTAATTACTTCATGTGTGTATTTTTAACTTGTGTAACTCTTAGCTATCTGATAAGAAAAATGGTTTAACAATTTTGTAATATGAAACGCTAAGTAAGTGATTTAACGAATCTAATAGCAAGTTACTCTATATTTATAAAGCTATATCGTTCTTTAAATTACCTAATGAGAACTCAATGAGAATTTTAAAATAATATTAATGATAATTAACATACTAAAACAAATATATATATATTTTAAAAATGTGAAACAAGACCTAAAAAATACAAGCAAATAACTATAAAAATCACATTATGGCATTACCATTTTATTTCCAGTTGGACCTTTAAAACATATCGTTGTCAAAATTTCCATACGTGGGCAATATGTTTTAGACAATAATTACATTTGTAAGTTTTACTCTCAAACAACTCTGTAACCTGGTAACAGTTACCTAGATAATTTTACGAAAAGTAAGACAATGACAATAAATTCTCTTCACAATATTTACAACAATTGTTATCGAGTTACCTGTGTCATAACCATATAATTATGGTTACAGAAGCTTATTAATAATCAAAACGTATAACTGAATGAACCACAATTACGTGGAGTCATTCGCGTGTTCTGTAGATTTTAATAAAGCGTTTGATAGTCGCTAATTCAACAAGGCGCGGCGTTATCACGCTGATAGGAAATTGGGACACTAAGCCCGCGACCTTTATTACTTAAAACGTCGGAAACAAGGAGCAATATTGCATTTTAAACACATACAAATTAATATTTTTTACTATAGTGAAATCTTGAATATTAGCTGAGAACTATCTTAGAGTCTAAGCTAGTTAACTTACGATCCTTTATATATTTACCGTTAAATTTAAAAATATAAAGACTTAATTTTCACGTTGAATATTTGACTTGGTTAATGAATCGAAATATGTATTGAAAAAAAATCAATGAGCTTTTTTTGCTGGTTCTTTTTGGTACAGTCTAATCTTCTTCTTTAATTTAATACATAACAAACATAAAGAACTTTAAGGTACACTGGAATATTAACCAGTTTTACTTATTTACAACTTAATAATGTTAGCTTTTCTTTATTCTCTATTACCAATTATTTTTATAAACAATCATTAAACATTTTTATGTAAGTGAAATTTCTTTGACATGTAAGTACAAAAGATAATTAAAAATGGTTATTTAGGTCTGATTTCTAGGGCTCTAATCAAATATAATTCTTACGTTAATGATCACACAGATAATACATACACAGTCAAAAAAAAAATTATATATGTTTTCTATTAATCGATATAAGCGTAACATGTTTAAATAATAACCTAAATCGTGGCTGTCCACGCAAATGGTACTGAAGATATCAAAGGCACATCGCCTTTTCTGCTTTTTATAGGAGTTCAAAGTTCATTTTAAACGAAAATGTTACTAGGGCTTTTTACTTTAATATATTGCTTTTATTAACAACACTTGGACGTTGGAGTATTTATCAGTGCAAGATAGTTAGAAAATATATTACTTCTCGCCTTATCGCCTCTGAGAATCGGTTTTGATATTCAAATTGAATATACTCCTCTCTTACCACGATCCCGGACGCACATGATTTGTACAATAATTAATAAATCGTAAATATTTAAATTTCTTTGTTTCGTAAATAAGTCAAATATTGTAAGTTTAGTATGGCTCATTATAGTGTTACACAAACGAATTTCCAGACAAATAATAATTTTAGCAACAGCCTCTTAATTGCACACCTGAACAATACGTGATTTCCTCGAGATACTTTTCTTAATTGCCGAACACAAAACACTAAAGTTATGAATTTAAGCATTGAAAACTGATTGTCAGTAGTGCTAGTCAGGAACTAAAAACCGCGTTCATTGGTCCTTCAGTGCCGGATTTGGGCGAGTAGATGCGGAGTTACACATCTCCACATTTGAGGTTAAAAAAAATTAAATTTCGTTTTTAGTCTCATTTGTACCTACAATACGCGTACAAATACGATTATACTGTTTATTTCATTCGTAAAACACCGATATATCAAAAAGTCCTGATAAGATTTTCATTAACAACAAAAATAAATCATATTGTTCTCTTAGGACTATAGTATAGTCTTAGGTCCTCCAAACCTCCAAATACAGAGCTATTTATTTTTATTCGTTAAGTCCTTTCGGTTCAAAGTCATGGATACCAAGTTCTTTGTATTAAATCGTTTTAACATTGTAATGCAACAGTCTTATTATCTATACACACACCACACCTATATTATAAGGACTATTTATACATCGTATGATTCAATAATTTTATAATCAATTTACTATGATAACAATAATCATACTTTCTGGAGTAAATAATTTCGCAACTTGTTTTATTAAAGGATATTTGCAAAATTGTAATTTATTTTGATAATTCCTTTTGAAATAAGTCATGACAAGATTCTTGTCTTGCTACTCGTAGTTTTTTTCCTATAAATAAATTTAGTTCTGAATAGTGCCTAATTGTCGAACATAATCGCTATCACAAACTATCATTTTATATAATCCTTGCAACCTGTCCGGCTTCGCACGAGTGCAATGTAGTTTTTTAGATCACATTACAAATCTTTGAAATTTTTTTGCTTTTCTATTTTATAATATGTACTTGTTATGCATATATTGTTATATATATATATATATATATATATATATATATATATATATATATATATATATATATATATATATATATATATACCTTTCTCTTGAATCAATCGGTCCATTGAAAAACCGCAAAAGCCGCATTAAAATTCGTTGGGTAGTTTACAGATTGCGGGACACTGTTTCATAATGTCTACCTAAATATAGTATAAAATAACGCCTTTAATTGTCTGAATGTTTCATATTTTGATAGCAATAACGTTCGACAAATCCGACAATCATCCATTTCAATCTTATCTATTGCATTATTTCTAAAAGAACATTTTTTTACTTACAATTTTGAATACTTTTACCACAATTGTGGCTATCGTCTGAACGGACACCATTATCACAAGTAACACTAAAAGATCCTTTAAAAAATATCACTTTTGAGTGAATATATATCGATTCGAAGCACTTTTCTTTTGTTTTCTGACCGTTTTTGTTAGCATGTAGCTCGTCACTGGCTGATTTCGTTTATCAGTACCTAAGAGTTATCAGTTGGGTCTAATCTTATCTTTCCCAGCGAATTAGTAGGACAGGTTGTCCGTGTATTATTTTAGAACTTTGTATACGCTACATTCAGTTCATGATAAAGGGGATTACTAATCTTTTTTATATGTAATACATGTTTCAATAAATTTCGATTTTGAAAATGTAAAAAATTAACAAAAAGGGATGCCTATTTTTCTCGGAAGAACATTTATACTAGTAGAATTATAATGGCAGATATTTATTGATTCATACCCATAACTTTTAAATTTGGTTCTCTCTTTGAAATGAAATGTTTATTAGCAAGTACTAGATAAAGCAATAAAAAGTAAACCTACATAATAATCAATTACTGTATCGTTTGTCACTAAACCAGTTTACTTAGTCATATTAAAACGAATAAAACTCTTTTTTAATAAAGATTTGTATTTATTTTCCAGGAGCTAGGTCTTGACATCTCAGACGAACAGATCGCGGAACTCGAGTCTGCATTACACGACATTGATTTCGCCTCCGCCGCGGAACATGAGAAGCGAGTCCGCCATGATGTAATGGCTCATGTCCACACTCTGGCTGAACGGTGTCCCCTCGCAGCGCCCATCATTCACCTCGGAGCTACATCATGCTATGTTGGTGATAATACCGACTTGATCGTGCTTAAACACGGCTTAGAACTATTACTGCCAAGGCTGGCCGCCGTTATAAGTCGTCTGTCAAAGTTTGCAGATGAATATAAGTAAGAGATTACTTCGATTTTATGTTATTCTTTAGTGTACCTATGTTAGTTAGAATTCTTAACCAATTCTTGACATCGTTGAAAGAAAAATCAACACATAAAAAGTCCTACTGATTTTGTTTTGCGGTTTCTTCTCTAGTCAGAGGTTTAACTTTTCCGAAAACGTAGTAGATGCATTATTTGACGTTCAAAAATATAATATAAATTCATAATTGGAATAAAAACATTTTGATTTAAAATTAAGGAATATTAAAGCTAACTCTTACTTATTTGCACTTTCAGGTCTATACCCATTTTGGGTTTTACGCACTTGCAGCCAGCACAGTTGACAACTGTTGGAAAGCGAGCATCGCTATGGTTAAGCGACTTATTAATGGACGAACGCGCTTTATCTCGCGCGCGGGATGACCTCCGTTTCCGAGGCGTCAAGGGAACAACTGGCACTCAAGCTTCATTTTTGCAACTATTTAAAGGAGACGGTGAAAAAGTTAAAGCTTTAGATAAAAGAGTCGCTGAACTAGCGGGATTTAATAAGCGATACCTTGTAACAGGACAAACGTATTCGAGAAAAGTTGATTTAGAAGTTATAGCAGCACTTTCGGGTTTGGGAGCAACGGTACATAAGATGTGCTCGGATATACGTATTCTAGCGTCGCGCAAAGAATTGGAAGAACCATTCGAGACGTCTCAAATTGGCTCGAGTGCTATGCCATACAAAAGAAATCCTATGAGATCTGAACGCTGCTGCGCTTTAGCTCGTCATTTGATAACACTTCATGCTAATGCTGCTAATACTCATGCAGTACAATGGTTGGAGCGCACATTAGATGATTCAGCTAATCGACGCATTACATTAGCCGAAGCATTTTTAACCGCTGATGCAACTTTGCTTACACTTCTTAACATCTGCCAAGGACTTGTTGTGTATCCTAAAGTTTTAGCTCGCCACATAGCTCAAGAGCTTCCATTTATGGCTACTGAAAATATCATCATGGCCATGGTGCAAGCTGGAGGTGATCGTCAGGTCTGTCATGAAAAAATTAGAGTACTCTCACATGAAGCCGGTGCAGTGGTTAAACAAGAAGGAAAGGACAACGATCTCATTAATCGTGTCAAAAATGATAAATATTTTGCTCCTATTATACCGAAACTGGATAATATATTGGACGCATCTACTTTTATTGGCAGAGCGCCTGAACAGGTTACAGAATTCATTGAAGAAGAGGTTAAACCCGTTCTGATTAAGTATAAGGATGCTTTAGCAGAGGTAGAAAAGCCAGTGTCTTTGAATATATAAAATTTTATTTAAATTTTTGACTCAATGTTATCAATGATTATTATGTTTAATGTTATGAAATGAAATACAAGACATACATGAATAAATGATATATTTACATTACAGCGTTTATAAACATATAAAAATGACTCCACAACTTCACAAAACGTAATATACTAAATGAACTAGACAATGGTAACTTATGTTCAATCAATGCCGAAAGTAATGATTTGCAATCACAAGCTTTAAAAGACCATGAGTAATAAATAACTATGAATTAACATTATAACAATCAAACAAATAAATAAGCCTAGAAAGTTAAAAAAGAGAGTTTAAACTTATTAGTTACGCTCAAATACAAATTTCAAAATCGTAGGATATTAGTGACCACATCTTATCACAATTTTGATGGCACGTTGAGATTCAAAACCGTTCATTTACAATATTATGATTTCAGAGAGCATTTGTAAGAAGTGTGTCGCCTTGGCAAGCGGGTCCTTGGCTAGGCCAGTTACAAGCACCTAAGTTAGGGTCAAAACTAAGCTGTACTGGACAATTGAATACGTGAAGAGTGAATCTTTGTTTTGTACAGTCCCATCTACAAGCATAGAATTTATTACATTGCTTGGGATGACGGAACAAACCTGCCCTCTTACAATCTATAGAACCTTGCAATGTCTCATCTCTGCTTCTCCAACCTCCAGGACCGTAACGATCAAATGCCTGTGAATCGATCTCAGATACTGTCGAACCAGATTCTTGTACGATATCGGACGCGCTTTCTTCATTCAATATAACTGTTTTATACGTAGGTGCTACAGTGACGTTTTTGACGCGTGGTTTAATTCTTACAACTCTTTCAGTTGTCGAAATTACAGGTGCGCTTGAAATATAGCTCTCAGAGTAATCCTTCGGAGTGGGAGCTATAGCAATATTGTCATTACTGGCTTCCTGATAATCTTGATAGAAGGAGTCGTCGGGTACAATAATCGGATTTAAAGTAGAGGTAACTATTGGTGCCGCTGTTGCCACAGGCCTTGTTGAAATTCTGACAGATTTTTGTGCCCAAGTGTTGCCATTAATATCTCCGCGTCCTGTATCTTCGTAAGTAGTGCTGTAATCGTCACCATCTTCTTGAACATTAGGTCTTTTACCTTTAAGAATTAAAACTGGTGATTGACAACTGCAAACTGCACCTAATTTTCTAACCAGCAGAGGGTTGAAGTCATTTATCTTTGTAACTATAGCCACTTTAGGCTTTGATTTTCTTCTAACCTCCTGTGTAACCTCAACCAACTCTTGTTGAACTGGCACTGTTGAGTATGAAGATCCTACATTAGATATTTCGATGGATCCTGGTGCACTGTGACCGACCGAAGAAACTAAGCCGGCATCAGTTCCAACGGTGCCAAACCCGAGTAATTGGGATTTTGCTGTTTGAACAACGATATTTTGTTTCCTTATAGGAGTTGAAGCTGTTGATATTACAATCGGAGAATTGTCGATTTCTTGCTTTTGATATGGGTTATATCTGATTTTTGGTGCAGCTGTACTCTTATACTCAAATGATTCAACATTTTCTTGCAAAACCTGTTCCACTGGCGGCAAGTACTCTGGTGCTTTATACGCCGTTGTTGATTCCACGTATGACTGAGTTGTCGATTTTACAGCGGGTCTTAAATATTTCGGTCTTGATTTTCTAGTAGCTGATGTGGCCGTTATTATCTCAGGTGCATAAGTCGATGTAACAGTTTTAGGGGGTAAATAATAATTGTCGGATACAACAGGGACAGCAGTAGTATAAGCTGTAGAAACTAATCCAGCATCAGGTCCCACAGTGCCGAAACCCAATACGTTTGATTTAGCTGTTTCAACAACTATATTCTGTTTTCTCAAAACTGGTGCAGCAGTTGAAGACACAAAAATAGGTGTTACAGCTGGAACGCTAAAATCTTGATAAGTACTTAACTTACTATCGGACTTGAGAGATTCCTCTTCGTTTTTGTAACCAAAACTTTCAAAGCTTACTACTCTTGCACTAGATTCTTCTTGTGCAGGTAAATATTCCAAAGATTTTATTTCAGGTGATGCAGTTGATTGTGTAATATAGGTTTTATCTACTGGCGGTAAGTACTCGGGGGCCGTGAACTTAGTTTTTGGGCTAGGGGGCAAATATTCGCGTGTCGTAGTTGAGTATGTTCGAGGGCGGTAAGTTGAGGTCACTACTGGTGTCACTGTGGATACAACGGGTGGTAAATATTCTTCAGCCTTGTATCCTACCTGTATTTCAGGTGCTTGATAATCGACTTGATACTGTGTTGTTTTTGTGCCTGGGAATGATGAAAAGTGGACAGATTCTACTATTTGTGATGTATCAGAAATTGCCTTGGTATTTGTAGATTGTTGAGAGTAATCGATTGGCTTGTAATCATTCTGATCTTGAGCGTGTACAACCGAACTTTGTTGATAAATAGGTGTAGATGGCGTTGAAACAGTAAATGTTTGCTGATATTCCTTCTTAGGTGGTATATATTCCGGTGCTTTGTATGTTTTCACTTTTCTAGGGGCTTCATATTCCGTGTAGTGATCTTCATACACGAGCGCAGATGGAGTTGTAGAAATGAATACAACATCTTTTCCCGATTCATATTGTGCGTTTCCAGTGCTCTGCGATTGATGGAATACTTGATGTGATACGGCGCTCGCATCAGAATATCTTGCTGTATTTGATGTTTCAATGTTACTTTGTATTTCAGGTTGACTGTATGAATATCCTTCTTGATATGTCTGTTGTGCTATAGCTTCGTATTGAACTGGTTTATTAACAATACTTATTTTAGATTGTTGAATAGGTTTGTAAGTTTGTGTGAATACAGTTGCAGTAGGCTCAGCGTATGAAACTGGAGAAACTTTCTGAGTATATGTTAATATAGGATTTTTATAAACAGATACAGCAGGTTGCTCGTAGCTAAAATCAACTATAGGAAGTGGTGTTGTCGATGGAATTCTTTGTCTTTCGACTTTATGTAGAGTTTGTTGACTGTATGATGTTGGTCTATATGTTGAAGTAACAATAGGTGTTGGTGTCGATGAAACGATCTTTGTTGTTTCATAACTGACGGCTGGCTGCGAGTAATCATATCCTGAAAATGATGCACCCTCATAGGTGTTTACTTTACTAGCCTCCACTTTATGTATCGTCTGTTGACTGTACGACTGCGGTTGAGATGTAGACAGAGTAGATTGAACGGAAATAGCAGGCTGTGCTGGTGTATAACTAGGCTCTTCATAATTAACAGCAGCAGTATTGTATTGATATCCTGTAGATCCAAAATCTGATCCTCGGGATTCTTCTCTATGAAGAGTCTGTTGACTGTATGATTGAGGAACATAAGTTGGACTAACGTAAGTCGCTGGCGTAGCTTTTACTGTATATTTCAGTAGAGGGTTTTCGTTAATAGTTACCGCTGACGAAACAATTGGACGAATGGTTGTAGAAACGGGAACATACTGTTTAGTTTTAAATCTTTGAATGGTTTGGGAGCTGTAACTTTGTGGAGTATAAGATACCGTAGGTGCTGGTGTTGAATATTGAATTACGGTTTTTGGCGCTTCTTCAAATCGAATGATTGGTTGTTTGTATTCATAACCCTCTTCAGCTTGGTCTTGAGAATAGGTGTTTACTTTGCTAGTATCAACGGTATGCAAAGTTTGTTGACTGAATGTCTGTGGTTGATATGTTGATACTACAGGTTGAACCGATATAGCTGGTTGAGGGGTTGTATATTCAACTACAGTTTGTGGAACTTCGTAATTTACAGCTGTATTTACTACACTTTGTCCACTAATGTCAACTGATGGAGTATAACCACTGCTAGCTGTGTTGTGAATAGTTTGTTGACTAAATGATTGTGCTGTTGGTTGAACATAAGTAGATACTGATGGTCCTGTAGTGTAAGCTACTAGTTTTTTAAATGGCTGTTCGGGAAGAGGACTAGGAGTAGAATACTCGAAACCAACAGATTCTACTTTATGTATCGTTTGTTGACTGTGTCCGAATCCTTGTGGTTTATATGATATTACAGTAGCCGATGGTATTGGGGTAGTATACGTAACAATGCTTTCTTTAGCAGCAGGTTTCGTGTAAACGTATCCTGTTGAGTCACTTTGTCTTGATGATTCAGCATCATATGTTGATGAGTAATCCCTACTTTCGTATTGATAATTCAAACCTTGATTATAATCTGTTACTTGAATTTGAGGTGTCACTTGCTTGATTGGCACGACAGTTGGTTGTACAAATGTAACAGCCGGTTGAGTATAACCAAAAACTTGTTTAATACTAGTTTTTGGTGCTTCTGGTACGTATGTTGTTTTGTAAGTAACAGGTAAAGGTGTCGCTGTCGTTGGAACTCCAGACGAAGTAGGTGTAGTAACAAAGCTATAACCATCTTGATTTTGGATGTCCGTACCAACGTGACTTATAGATACAGCGGGTTCAGCTGCTGTATAACCTTGATGAACGACTCCGTGGCTGATCGATTGACTTTGATAATTACCTTGGTTTGTATAACCAACATCAACCAATGATGTTTTTCCTACGAGTTCAACATTGACTGCTCCCGCAGTTAAAGTGTGTGCAGCGCCACTGTATACTTTGTTGTCGGTGACATATTTTCCAGCATTCGCGTTATTATAGCTACTATGATAAGTAGTAGTAGCTCCACCAGCATTGCCAGTGGATCCGATACTATACGCGTCCAGGTGACCTTCAATAGTGTAAAGATTCTTAGAAACAGCGGGACCTTCATTGAATTCGATAGCAGGTTTAGGATAATTGTAACCCCCTGACGCACTGGCGTCTTGGTTATAATTACCAGTGTCATAAGTTCCTGTGTAACCTCCGACGTCGTACTCGTTCGTATGTTGATATTTTGGGTCAAGGTGTGCATACGGCACGGGAGGTACATCTATATGTTCATAAGGCTTAGCGCGATCACCGGCAGGATTGTGAACATATTTACCAGATTGATCTTTACGGTAATATCCTCCATTATATTTTCCACTGTCGTATCTTGGCGATGCACCTGGATAAGCATCGTTTCCTCTGTATCTTCCTGAGTCGAAGCGGGAAGATGACCGAGATGCTCCTGCACTTAACTTTTGTGCGGCATTATATTTTCCGGAAGAGCTGACCTTGCTGTAGGGTAATCTATAATCATCTAGAATTAACGATCCACTAGTATATTTATTTCCGTCATTGTAATTCGTAGTTTGAACTAAACCTTTGTTAATGTCATCTGCGGCAACAATGTTATAGGAAAGACCACTTGGTTCTCCTTGATATGCTAAACCTACTTCTTGGGATCCGTCATCTATTTGATAAGTTCCTGGTCCAGCGAATCCTAAATTGGCTACTTCTTGAGACGCGATATAATTTGTATCCAGGATATCGTCTTTAGTTAGGTATCCGTTTTGTATACCGACTAGATTGTCCAAAGATGCTCCAGAAACTAAACTTTGGTGAGCAGCTATGTTGACTGAATCAGCTGATTTTCCTTCGAATCCAGTAGCACCTGTAAGAAAAAACAAATAAAAACTTTTTTTACATTTACCTAAAGGTAGTTCATATTCTACAGATACAGGCGTAAAGGAATGATACAAATAAATTTTTGAAATAATCTACTAAGGTCCTTTGCGAGTATTTTATGACACTTAAAATAAAATTATAAAGAGGTAAAATTTTCTTTTTAAGTTTGTATGTTGGGATAATAAAAAAACTAGTTATTAATATTGAAACATTAGATCAACTTACCAGACAGTACAGCGCCGGAGAAACCGAACGCTTCAGCCTCGTATCTTCCAATATTTCCACAGCCAGGCACCAACCACGGCCAGTCACACTTCAGGCGTGCAGCGTCGAAGCCGAGACCGAAGGGACAACGGAACTCGTAAGCGGTTAGCGGTGCCTTTCCATGGTCCAAACAAGCAAAGAACCAACGACAGTTCTCTGGATCCGCGAAGTATCCTGAAATATGTGATTAGTTAATACCTGCCCGTTACTATGATAATGTTTGATGCTAACTCAGTAATATTTAGTAGTATTTTAATATTTTTTTTGCTAAAACCCTTGTAAATTATATAAAAAAGTGTTTATTGTCATTAATTAAATAAATAATAATAATAAATAACGCATGACACTAAACGGCCCACATTAAGATATCATGACCTTGTGTCGGTGGTCCGGAAAAACTCACAACACTAACACAAACACCCAGACCACGACAAACATCTGTATGGCCAATACACACGTTTGCCGTGAGCGGGGATCGAACCCGCACCGTTAGCACTTTAGTCAGGTTCAGTGACCATTGCGCCAACGCGTTGATTAATTAATGTTTGATTAATTTATTCCAAATATAAAGTCTATTTATCATAGTGTTAGGAACTTCAAATTACAGTATTCTTCAGAATCCATAAAAATATTTCTACTCTAGTATTGATGATAACCATTACGTGCCGAAACTAGCTATCTTTCTCTAGAATAGATTAGGCTATAGGACTCTAATACATACACTCACAAATGTTAATTCTGTAGTGAATATAAATAAAATTTTAGCTCACCTTCATGGTCAGGGCACGTGAAGCGAGAGTGCGGTACCGGCGCAATCTCTGACGAGCCGGGACAGGCTTGCGAGTGCGGCAGGCTGCCGGGCCACACGCACACCTCGTAACGAGAGTCGAATGCGAGACCCGCGGGACAGTCGAACTCGAAAACCTAAAATCGATCACATTTTTTTTACAATTCTTTCTTAAAACACTACATAGATCAATCTGTGTGCCTATTATAAATTTTCAAATAGTAGGTATCGCACGTGTTAAAGCGACCGAAGTTAAAATTTGTGTGAACATTGCTAAGCTAGTAATTAAAATTTAGTTCCATATAATTTCTGGTTCATAACCTATAATTATAAAATATAAATAACTATTCTTTCAACATTTTGTGATATTAATGTATAAAAATTAACAGCGGAATACACAAACGTAAAACGTTTTTTTCCCAAAAAAATTCGAATTTTTGAATTCGGTCAATTATATACCGTGTTCGGTCAATTTAATGTAGTGTGTGACATGGCGATCACGTTTGCATTTTTTTATTAATTGTGTACATAATACTACTATTGATACAACACTTTAGAGTTTAATAACAATTAACAATAAATATATACCATAAATACATGTCAGTTTATATTACAAAATAAATATATTTTATTAAAATTATTTTATACATAAAAAAACTTACGGTGAATTCTGGCGACAGCTGGTCAAATTTCACACAACGGTAGAATCTGGCACATGAACGAGGATGAACGAAGTAGCCTTGACGTGTGCATGAAAATTCGGTTCTCGTATCCTGAAAAACCATGCGAAATAATTATATTATTTATATAATACTAGATATCTCGGTGAATTTCGTGCTACCTGAAATCGCCCTCGATTAAAAGTAATACGAAGTGGCAATTTCCATACAACACGACCAATTTCTAATCTTTCAATGTGAAATTTACCAAAAATTAAATTGAAAATTACTAATTGAATTATCAAACTTTCCTTATAATACCTATAACAATAAATTAGTCCAAAAATAAAATAAAAATATAACATACAAAAAAGAAACCTAAATATTTACAAATCATAATATTTTCTTTACAAATCATGTCCACGCGGAATAGTGGCAAGAATCTTTCTCACCAGAGGAAACTATAAAATTAGAAGACAATATTTTTTTATAATTATTAAATTTACCTCTCTGATCGAATGTATAACTCCATCGGAATCGACAACTTGCGTGATGCGGTACGGAGACACTTGCAGAGCGTCCAACGCGCGAATGTGGCCTGGCGCTGATAGGATCTCGTTCTCCAGAGATCTGTATAATTAGGACCATTTGTAATCTAATACCTTTGAACGAGCAATTCTTGTATATATAATCTGAATATCGTAAACGGCTACAATGATTTTCATGAAATTTAGTATTCGGGGGCTTTGGGGGCGATATATCGATATAGCTAGGTGTCATTTGTAGAAAACGTTGTTTTATCCGTGTTTTCCGGCAACGAAAAACCGCTTTTTTATATGAACTACTAAACCTAAAATTAAATTCCATAAAACACGATTTACCAAAAAATAAAAATACCGAGCAAAGCTCCGATCCGATCCGATCATCAATGTACTATGCATTAATAATAATATCCATTGCTTATAAAGATGAATAGTTATTTCACTTTAAAAAAATCATAAAAATATATTCCGAATTAAAGTTTATGCATTGTATTGATATTTTCAGTACTGAATATTGTATATAATTAAGATCTATTAATTAGTCTAATTGTCACAACTAAAAGCCATAAACCAAACAATTGAATTAAATCTATTAATTAGAATTCATAACCCATTTAAATTCACCGCTAAGATAATATTATGGTCTATGAATTATATAACTTCTACATAACATAAACACAATTCTTTTTGGTTCCCTAACCACATACCTCAATACAGCAGCCCTAGGTGCTCTGCTCTGCTGGTTCAGTACTTTCGTTAGGGCCGCCCTAAGAGTGGGCCCGCAGGGAGTCTCGGTGTCTCGGTCTGACTTGAACAGCGCTAGACCTGCTAATCCTCGTACACGAGCGTATTTGCCTTTAACGTCAACTGAGGAGGCGTCTTCGAATGAGATCCAGGTTTTGTCCCTGAAAAGGAAATCAAAGCAATTTAATACAATAATATACTAACTAACGCTAAATAACTAACATTATGGATTTTTCTTAATTTTATGTTGTTCAATACATTAATTATCGTCGAATGATCTTTTATAACTTATTATTTAAGATCGGCTGGCCTGTTTCCCTGTTTGGCTAAAAAAAATAATTATATCGGCTATCGTTCATTATTTTATTAAATTGTATTTATAATTCTTAACAGAAATTATAATTAAATTGAAAATCATATAATTTAAAAAATATTTAGTTCAACTGTTCCAGTCATGTAGGGATAGATAAATTCAATCTATAAGTTAAATACTTTTTTACGAAACATTATTACGCAGATTGAACTGACACTACATAATTAATACGAGTATGCTAATTAAAATTGTTAACTCAGATGGCCTAATGCAGACTTGAATTAAAAACAAAGGTCGCGGTGAAGAAAAGGAAACTTGCATGTATAGGAAACTAGAAAGGACTTTGAATTTAGACAGATAGAGACCCATACGGACGGATATAGAACACTCTTCCATCATTAGTGTTCAATGTCACTAATAATTTGAGTGCCTTCAACGCACGAGTGAATAGGCATTTCTTATATCGTTGTCTTAGATTTTCGCGATTTTTATTCATTGAAATAAAACTATTTTAAACGGATTACATCGCGTATATTAACTATTTTATCATCCCGACGTTTCGAGTACGTATTATTTTATATAACTCCGTATTATTTACAAGAAACCATTGGCGGTAGCTGTAAATATAGTCAAATGTCACCTTAGTTTACCCGTGACCACGAACGCTGCAAAGTACTCGAAACGTCGGGATGATAAAAATAGTTAATATACGCGATTTAAATCCGTTTAAAATAGTTTTATTTCAAGGCATTTCATATGCCAGCGCATACTAACTTCAGCATTGCTTATCATTAGACTTCATTGGCGTCAAGCGCTTGCCTATCAACCATAAAATAGATAAATCATTTATCATCCCGTAACTAAAAGTGTAATGTAATGAATGATAGTAAGTAGCTTTCAGTTTCTCTCTTTAACAAAAAATGGTTTTATTTTCAATTTTGTATATTATTATGATGATCATTTGTAATTAATTCATGTTAAAGGGAATTCCAAAACGAAATTAGAAATACCTTCGTAAATTGATCAACAATATTTTGTTTTATCTTAATCACTCACTTAAAAGCATAAGGCGCTGATAGATCCTGATCTCTCTCCAGAGTCCACCTTCCTTTACGCAGTTGTCTGCAAAGCTCTGCTTGGTCGATTTCTTTAGGATCATCATCTTCAGTGGGGCTTCCTGGAGTACTGAGGGTCTCATTCACGAGAGTAAACTGTCTAGCGGTGGCTGGTAAACTGATGACAATTTTGGAAGCTGGTACTCCCAAACCAACTACAAGATCTACTACAGAATCCTGGAAAAGAAATATATTTTTGAGTTTTTTATTATAATATAGATTTGTGTAGACTGTAATAGATACATTTTATTAATAAAATACAACAAGGATGTTTAGTAACCTGCGTATAACTATTAACCTCTATTCCAACTACTTAACGCTTTAATTGTATTATTTAATAGCTATTTAGATAAATTAAAATATAATTTCGCCTAACTCTAATCCTAATTAAAATTATACTTCATAATATTATCAAAATCTTAATTTATAATTTAAATTATCTAAAAAAATCCAATAAAGATGTCAATACCATTAGCAGGGTTCCTAACATGGTCTCACATTAGCATATTACGAATATTATATAAAATTACTCCATTCCTACAACTTAATAAGTGTTAATAAACATCCTGTGTCGACTATAATTTGCCTATAAATTAATAATCTGTAATTATTAGACACTTGCAGCCGGATTCTTGCGATGATACGGTGACTCATTTAACGTTAAATTAATTTCATTTCAAACATTTTTATATCCTTGTTATAATAAGATGTCAAACGTCAGACGCCTACACAATTTATACAAGCAATAGTGACCATGTCTCCTCAGCTTTTGCGAGATTTGCATAGAATTTACCATCTAGGCGAAGGCGGTTCAGTCTATTATAGAATGATTTAGTTCACTCAACCTTCTTTGTGGTCAACTGATGACTAAGTTACTAAGATTATCTAGATTAGATTAACACTAGAAGCCACTTAAAATTTTAAATAAAAGATGCACCTGTTGCTTGGCCTAGTTGTACAAAAATGTAAGAAGAATGAGCTAAGTTACTGGAACCGCAAATTGTTACTTATTGTGTAGGTGGTAAAGGCGAAATTAGTACAGTCAAAAGTTAATAGAATCTTGTGTGATTTTTCTCGGAACACCAGTTTGCCTTCGCACTAGTTTTATACGACTCGCCTAGACACAAAAGCGTGAGTGAAATAGAAATTATAGATTATGGTGCAAACATTGAAGCTTTGTTATAATTTATAGAGCGCTAAATAAATTTAAGTATTTATTTTATGACCACATAAAAAAGAATCCTTTAGATGAAGTCATTTCATCACACAAAATCTCTACAGCCTTATTAGTATATACATGTATTAAATAATTGTTTCAATATTTAAAGTTAGACTGCCTTACTACAAAAGATTTAAACAGACGTTAAACGCGTGTTTAAAAAAATCCGTACTACAAATCCGTGTCTAAAGACAGTTTTGAGTTAAACATGCTTAAGATATAGATTAATATACGTTTAAGTGAGTTTAATAGATGTCTAAAACCTATTTCAGCTGTCAAATGTAACGTATAACATTTTATGAATAAGTTTTTTTTTGAGTTTATTCGCTATTAAGCAATTTAGATAGTATTTTAAGCAATGTTTAATTTTTAAACACTGTTTAGCTAGACACGTGTTCAACATGGTTTTAATGCGTCTTTTGTAGTATGACAGTAAGTGTTTAGAAACATGACAAGTTTTAAGCGAGAAACGGTATCATAACAGTATTCTGGCGAAAACGCAACATAACTCATTTATGCCTACTAAAAAAATTACATCACATTCAACTTACGAATGTGATACAAAGAAAAACTTGAATTCTTTTTAAGTACCAACGATTTTAATTCAACGGTAATTACTGTTAAAGAAAGATAGAAATACTTGTAACTAAAATAAAATAACATTTTTTAGAATTGGTTACAACAAAATTAATAGATCTACACATAATCTATTACGATGTTTATAATCATTAAAATTGCCAATTTATATTAAACACCCATAAAAAGTATTTATAACAAACAACAGACGAATTACTAACCGTGTTCATCATGTCCCATAAACCACTCAATCGACTCGGGTGATAAGTCATCTTCTTCACCAGACCCAAGGCGTGGGTTTGAACCATCATTAAATCAACTTTCTTCATCAGAACCCTGAGGTCGTAGTACTTCGCGAGGAGTTCAGGGTGTGCTGGTAAAGCGAGGAATAATGGACCTCCACCTGAAGAGGTGATCGCAGATCTGGCGGCCTGTACTGTCTCCAGGACTTTGGACTTATTGAAGGTTTGGTGGGCATCGTGGATTTCCAGACCTTGGACATGTTTGGACTTGAGAAGATCTTCGAGTTTCTGTAAAAGAAAATACGAGATTAAGTGATTTTAAGTAATTCATTATAAGTATAATAACTTACGTTATAAATATATGTACCTAGATAAAGTATTAGAAATATCTCGAAAAGGACTAAACAGTATCCTAAAGAAAGGTATAAAAAATATTATTATTCATACACGACAAAACTATGTGAACAAATGCATGTCGCTCCAAACGAATTAGTTTCAATTAAATTCGTAAAACGTGATGTTTCCGTTAAAACGCGCAGTAACACAAACGAAAGGGACTATTCCGAACCTAATTAGTGATACTATAATACAGCTATTTGAGGTACAGTTAAAGGATTTATTTTATCATTGTATCTTATAAACGAGGTATTGTGTTTCTACCTAATCATTATCATAAATAACCTTGTAATCTTCATAAAGCGTCCTTGGCTTCATCACTACCTATGGGCTTAATAAAACAAGTCATTAACCTTGATACCTTTTTAAATTATTGGCTTCGCCTCGATCATTGATTAACACAATTTCTAACGCAACGGATAAATATTAAGAAATTGTCACTTGCTATTTCGCAAAGATTGATCGTAAATTTTATCGTATTTTAAAAAGCTAATTAAAAAAATTCTTGAATAAATCCAATTTCAACAAGACTAAAATATAATTTAAATAATATACATTTATTTGAAGTAAAATTATAAAACAGAAAAAATTAAATATCTAACAATTCATGTCTAATAATAACTAAAGAAATGTCCGCGTGGAATAATGACAACAATGTCAACAGCATTTTCCCCTAGAATCACTAATCGAAGTGACAAAAAGAAAATAATTTTTATTTTGAATTTTTTTCTATTTAGTTGCGTAAAATTACAGGCATTTCATCTACAAAAAAAAAATGAAAACAAAATTGACATCGACCATATTTTTCAAAATTCAAAGAACGTTTTTTGTCCAAATACGGTATTAAAACCAGTACTAATTCCAATAAATTACTATTGCAATTTATAAAACCAGTTACAAGTCCGAGTGAATGTTATAACTTGCATCGTTCATACATAACACAAGTAACACACGACAATATGAATTGAGTCCTTAATTTGTAACAAGGTCACCATAATTTAAAATCTGTATATGCTAACCAGTTTACACATTTCAATATCATAAGAAAAAGTACTTACAAATACAATATAAATGCAAATTAGAAGTCTATTGCAAATCTCTATGTATGATGAATGTGTAAGAGCGCCGTGTATGTACAAAAATATATATACCTATCGTATTTATTGCTTTAACAATTATTATACCATACCATAGTAGACTTTTTATTTTTCTTTTTTTTTGTTTTATTAAAAAACTATTTGTAATAACAATTCGGGGAACGAAATTCGAAAATTCAGCATCTGGTAACCGCAGGGCTGGCAGTTTTTCCGATCAAAAATTAGGTTCTCATGGCGGTCTCTTGGAAATGTAATGGACGGATTTTTTTATCTATAGTGAATATTTATCTACGGTAGAATTTTTTTGTTTATTTTAGTCAATTTTTGCCCTGCTATTCTTGTTTTTTTATTTTATTTATATTAATTATTATTATATTTCTTTAATTATTTTTATTTTCTGTTTTGGTTGTTTATTTTGTTCTCAGTTTGATTGATTGATTTGAATTTTATTATGGTAGAGCCTCGTGGTAGCCTAACGACTACATCAAGTAGTATTCATGTTGATTGACTGGGGCCATACTATATACTCTCACAGAAAATCGGTAAGTGAGTGAGTGAATTACTTCCTTTTTAAGAAGCCATTTGTAGCTCCTCTGGTGCTACAAATGTCAATGGGCGGCGGTGATGAACATCAGGTGAACCGCCTGCTCTTTTTCCCGTTATTTTCATTAAAAAATAATCAAGCAACTCATATAATATTAATTTGTCTAATAAAATATGTATATGCTATCGTAAAATATATCTTATCTATGATCTGATCTCATCGGGCGCTAATTAATTAATTTATAAAATAAAAATTGCATGAAATCGCAATAAATTGAATTAACACGTTTATTTTGAAATACGAGGGAATGCGAAAATGTTACTTTTGTTTGATATTTTTTTTTTTGTTTACGCAGGGGAAATCTTCGAAAAGATACCCGATTCCTGGGGGGAGATCAAGTTATGTGGAGATTTATACCCACTAAAACCCCTGCGATGGCCTTTCTCAGCACGCAAATGGAGAGGCCTCGGGATCGCTTGCGCATGCGCATCCGCCGCCCCTCCCGTGCGACGACGACGACGACGACGCTCGTGGCTGGAGGAGCTCGTCTCAGGAGGGCAAAGTCTAATATTGCCCTCCCCGCACCCCTCGCTGGTGCGTACGGCAGTTCGAGGCCATCCCGACTGCCGTCCTTTGTTTGATACTTAAATATTTGTTACAATTATTAGGTCTTAAAGTTTTATTGAGTTTCATCTTCAATTAACAAGTCATATTTGACGATAAATAATCGTGAACGGATTTAATCAAACAAGAAGGCTTTATAGGAGATAAACTCTACAAACGACCAGCTATCGCATTAGGGCATAAGAGAATTTGTATCCCACCACTTTGCATATGCAGATATGGTACGGCTTGTAAATAGAAATAAGTACATTGAAATTTTAAAGAGTATGACTATAACTTTGACACTTATTAAATACCTTTTACTTTATATATAAAAAAAAAAAGAACTTTCCTTATTTTATATATAAAAAGTGCATACTCGCTTTGCAAAGAGTTAAAATTACGTAATAACAAATGCTAGAAAATATTATAATTTATATTTTTTACGTCCAAGATTTTCGCGATATAGAGCTTACTCCGAAGCAAATCAGAACCAATTTTATCTGGCTACCAACGTTGTTCTACGAACCTTATATTGCCCATTACGGACCTCATAACTTGAATCATCCCTACTAATATAGTAAAGCAACAGTTTGTTTGTATGTTGAAGGCAAAAAAATCCAATATTGTGCATTTTTAGACATTTGAACCTGTTTCTTATTTTCATAGACAACATTGACTTGATTTTAAGTTTATAATATTATTTTTCAATACTTTTAGACTTGACGCGTACAATTAAAACCAAGACAACATCGTCATCATTTATTGGCACGTTGTATACAATAATGAATATCAAGATGTGATATTAAAATTTCTCTGCAAATATTTTGCAGCAAGATCGTTATAATGATCGTTATAAATAAATATATTTTTATCTTTTATGAACTTTAAATGTAACTGATGTACAAGTGACTTTAAGAGTTGCCTAGCAACCGATTGTTGATGTCAAGAGAGAGAACATGTGCGATATATTGTTACGACAGAAGGAAAATATAGGACGTACATAGTTATTGTATACTTGTATTCTTTGGCGTGGACTATGAATCTGATGTCGTTTATTTTTTTAATTGATTAAAAATACATATAAAACACAGTAAATAAAGTTAAACGTTATTTGTTAAATTTTTACTTTGTTATTATCTAAGATTATTATTTCTATGTATTTTTTAAATATTTCGATAGTTTTATATTTTATTTGAAAAGTTATGAAGAAAAACTTTTTCAAAATTATATTCACTTATGTAAGCATGTATTCATTTAATAATCTGTGACGTGAGTCTTCAGCGGGGATTGAAAAAAGATGGCGGAGGCTTAATTTGATTTGGATTGGGAAATTGGATTAAAATTAATAAAACTAGACTTATACTTGAAATTTATAATAATATTGTGTTTGCTTAAGTAGCTAGAATATACTTACGGAAGCAAAATACGAATTTTTGTGTGATTTTGTCGGTAACAATAAGTAGCGAATTATTTGGTATTGGCCAATGCTTGAAATATAGCCTTGATTTAAACATAACGTGGTTTACTTCAATCGCCATGCAGACGAAGTTGCAGGCACTAGCTAACTGGTTAGTTATAAGTACCAGTTTCATAGCGTCATTACTTTCATTTATACACTTTGAGCAATGTGTTATCTTAAATCTTTACCACAAAATACAATTCTTGGTATTGAAAGGGCATTGAATGGGTGGAAATGTATTAACTTTGTTTGATTACATAAATGCACCGATCTCTTTAAAGGTAATCCGGTTTATAAAATTAAACGAGTCATGCCTCACTGTTTCGCCCGCATTTTCGGTTTACCTGATTGGTTAACGGTTATGATTCTTTCTGCTCCTATTGGTCACAGTACCATATTTTATAGCATACTAGTTAGACCCGCGACTTTGTCTGAGTAGAAACGGTCATCGCCTTTACATTTTACTTCGCGAAAAAAGTAGCCTTCTACAAGATTAAATCTAATATTTTATCTTAATACCCATAGTTAATATCATATCAACCCATCCTGCGAAGACGTAGCCACTATTTGTGTCTAGTTGCTTCCACTTAAAACGGATTGCCGATAAAAAATTGTTCGTGTTCGCTGTGTGTTCTTATTAACTCAATACAATCCAAATGATGTACCTACAAGCTGTGAGAGCTTACCATTTATACTAGTCTATATTAATGTTATAATGTTTGTATGTAGTACATTACATAATGTTTGTATGATGAGGATAATCTCTGAAACTACTTAATTTCAACAATTATTTTTGTTCTACTTAGCCTATTTATTGAGAAAGGTTCATGGCTAGATTACATTAGGGTACGACTTACAGAAGCGTAGCAGTAACTATAAACGCGAGTAAAACCGCGAGAGTCAGCAAGTTTACTATAAGATATAATCTCTAGATAGGATTTATTCGTATTAATTGTTCTAACGAATCCTTAACATAAACAAGTTCAAGGGAAATACGGAAATATTTTACTTTGTAATAATTGACGGAGTTTATAACTTGTTACCGTAATAACCCACCGCAATGCATGTATTCTCTGTGTGTAAAAACCCTAACATAAAAATACGTAATCGAGGAAGATAAAAAGTTCAATTTTTAAAATGTGTTTTAGTTCACAATGAGAGACGGAGGGACTTCCATATTTCTGACGGTGCTTTTTTGTGATACAGTTAGTGAAAAACCTTAAAAATATTAACCTATTGTTTATTATAAGAAATTAAAGTTAGACGATATGTGTGGTATTCTAAACGTGACCTACATTTATTGTCAATATCATGAGCGTAAGTATATAAGGAGGGGAGAGGAGGAGTTCCGGGGTCAGAAAATATACCATTAAGTAGGAGGTTAGTGTTTTAACTGTCTCTTTTTAAAGAACAGGCACAATAATCAAAATCGTTCTTTATTTGGTATCTTTAACCGTAGAAAATTTTTATTATTCTATTTATAAAAAAAAAAGAACTGAGTGTTAAAAACGTATTAACCTATTACCTTATTACATCCTTATTTAAAATTATAAAACTGAAAATTAACACATTCGATCATCTGGTCTCTTCAACTCTTCAATACCCGCGACCTCCTTTCAGTTGCCTATTAGGAGCACATTAGTTCAGTACAGGGTTGCCAGTTGTATAATCAGTGACGAAATGTATAATTTTGTAATTCCCTTGCAAAATAAGATGTCACGCATAATCTATATCAAACACGTGTACGTTTCACTTTACTCTCGACTCCGTCTACTCTGTATATCGATAATAACTTTTTTTTTTTTTTTTGTTTTCGCAGGGGAAATCTTCGAAAAGATACCCGATTCCTGGGGGGGGAGATCGGGTTATGTGGAGATTTATACCCACTAAAACCCCTGCGATGGCCTTTCTCAGCACGGAAATGGAGAGGCCTCGGGATCGCTTGCGCATGCGCATCCGCTGCCCCTCCCGTGCGACGCTCCGCTCGTGGCTGGCGGAGCTCGTCTCAGGAGGGCAAAGTCTAAAATTGCCCTCCCCGCACCCCTCGCTGGTGCGTACGGCAGTTCGAGGCCATCCCGACTGCCGTCCTCCTCGTGGCCGTATGAAAACGGATGCGTGGGACCCCCATCTCACGCACCCACGGCCCGAGGGCGCGCCCTATTTATTCTGCCCCGGGCACTGGGGCTAGGAGGCCGAAAGGACGACGCCTCGGTCGTCCTCGTCGGGCGGGATCGGCCCTCTCCCGGGCCCGCCCTGCTATCTCCTTCTGGACCATGACGGTCTCACAGAAGGAGACTACGGCCTCCCACGCCGATTCCCTGCGGAGCATCGCCGATACGACTGCTCGCAGGGAGAGATTTCGCCCGATCTCCTGGACCAAGACCTGCCTTTCGGCGGCCCACGCGGGGCACGCCGCCAGCGTAGGCTGTGCAGTGTCTTGGTCCGCCCCGCAATGGTGGCAAACTGCCGTCGCCTCGCGTCCGATCCTATGCAGGTATTCTCCAAAGGAGCCGTGACCGGTAAATACCTGCGTAAGTCGGAAGGTGACTCGTCGCTTCCTCCTCATCCAGGCCTCGAAGGCCGGCAGGATCGCTGCCACGACGCGTTTGTGCGCGTACCGCTCCTCTCGGAGACGGGCGCACCACGTCGCGACAGCCCTTCGGTGCTCCTGCCGCTTCAGCGCTCCGAAAGCACTGGAGGGGAGGGACGCACTTCCGCCACTTTGACGAAGGACGCGAATCCGGTCATAGACCCTCGCGTCCCTCTCCGCCAGAATGTCCAAGGGCGGAAAGCACGCCAGGACAGTTGCCGCCTCAAAGGATATCGTGCGATATCCCCGCACTATGCGGATGGCCACTCTCCGCTGCAGACTCAGGATCTTAGTCTTGCAGCGGCGGACGCCCGACAGTCGGTGAGACCATACGGGCGCACCGTAGAGGGCCATCGATCGCACGACACCGGCGTAGAGACGGCGAACCTCTTCCCGCGGCCCCCCGAGATTAGGCTGCAGTCTGTGCATCGCACCCGCTACCTTCTCGATCCGGGGAGCCAGGAGCTTGAAGTGCTCTTCAAAGCTCCAGCGACCGTCCAGAACGAGGCCCAGGTATTTCATGTACCTGACCGTCTGGACGTTTGAGTCACCAACGCGAATGGTCTGCGAAATGGGCGGCTCCGTGCTCCTCGGCCACTTGTGGAACCATAGCGCCTCGGTCTTATGCGGCGCTATCCGCAGGCCCAGTTCGCAGATCTTCGCGACGACGAGTTCGACTCCGAGCTCGGCGAGCCGTTTGGTCATTGTGAAGCTCGACCCGGATGCCAGCACTAACGTGTCGTCCGCGTAGCAGACGACGCTGACACCAGCGGGGAGCTCGACACGCAGAACCGCATCGTACGCGAGGTTCCACAGAAGCGGCCCCAGTACCGACCCCTGTGGAACTCCGCAGAAGACTTCCCTCCGAGTCCTCGCACCGTCTTGGCCCACGTACGCAATGTACCTGTCGCGCAAGTAGCTCCCGACAATCGCTTGCAGGTAGGGAGGCACACGATGATATATTAGTGCCCCCCTAATGGCGTCCCAAGGTATAGCGTTAAAAGCGTTGACGATATCTAGGCTTATCGCCAACGCTACGCCACCTTGGGCCACCGCCTGCTCCGTCAGGGACCGGACGCGCATGATCGCGTCTACGGTCGAACGACCCTGACGGAAGCCAAACTGGCTTTCGGCCAGGTCGGGGCCGACGCTCGACAGATGCCCGCTGAGACGAGAAGCGACAATCCGCTCGAGGAGCTTGCCAGCCTCGTCTAACAGGCATATGGGACGGTACGCGGAGGGGGAGTCCGCGGCTCTGCCATCTTTCTTCAAGAGGACCAAACTTGCCTCCTTCCAGGCCGTGGGGAACGTGGCGTTTCGGAGGCAGCTGTCGAACAGCCGCCTCAGCCTGCTCCCCAGGGTAGCCGAAGCTAACACCCACACCCGCCCCGGAATACCGTCGGGGCCAGGTGCAGTGTTCCGGGCACGCAAGCGACCAAGGGCTCGGTCGAACTCCTGCTCGGTAACCCTCAACGCGTCGGACCAGGCAACCGGCGCCGCCGAGGGGACCGGGGGACTTGACCGGATTACCGGGAAGAGCGAATCAATCACCCTCCCCAGCAAATCCGGGTCTAAGGTCTCCGTCAACGGGGGCATCCACGGGCGTAACTTACCCAGAACCATACGGTATGGGCGCCCCCACGGATCCCTGTCGAGCCCCTCGAGGAGCTCGTTCCACGACCGAGCGCTGGCGTCCGAGATCGCGACTCGTAACGCCAGCTTGGCCGCCTGAAACTCCCCGTATGCTTCGGCTATCTCCTCTGGAGTTGCTCGCCTTCTCCTTCGGGTTCTAGCGTACTGGCGTCGAGCGCGCAGACATGCCACTCGCAGCTGCGCGATCTCTGCCGACCACCAGTACACCGCCCTGCGCTCGGAGCGGCCTGCCCGGGGCATCGATACGTCGCATATCGACGTCATCGTGTCCCTGAACCAGACCGACTCACCTTCGGGGTCGGGCAAGACCTCGTCGGCGCTTGCTGGCCAAGCCGCGACGATGGCGGCGGCTTCGAGATAGTCTCGATTTAGCCGCTTGAGGGCCCATCGCCGCGGCAGGGTGTCCACCCGTCGGCGTCGGCTGGAATGGTCGAGACGGCGGATAGCGACATCGAAAACGATGTGGCGGTGGTCAGATAGAGTGACCACCTCCTCCGCTACACGCCATCCCGAAACCATGCGAATGGCAGGAGGAGTCGCCCACGTGATATCCACGACCGACTCACCCTGCCATCGCACGCACGTACTCACCGACCCAACATTAATGAGCCGGAGGTCCAAACCAGCCGCCCAATCGAGTAGCCTCAATCCCTTCGGATCGTCTCTAGAGTTGCCCCAAGCCCTGGTATGGACGTTGAAGTCCCCCAGGACGATCAACGGACGGGGTAGGCATCCGCGGATGCAGTCCGCCAGCCCGTCCAGGTACATCTCGTAATCGGCGAGAGACCTATTGGGAGAGACGTAACACCCTACAATGGCCAAGGGGCCCCACCTAACGGCCACGAATCCCTGCCCCACCTCGAGTAGGGAACAGGGTGGGACCCCCTCACCGCCCGCCCAATGGACGGCCACGGTGCCAGTGGCGTCCCCGAACCAGCGAGGGTGGTCGGGGACGCGATAGGGCTCTGCCACGACCGCGAGGCCAATGGACCGCTCCGCAATGGTCTGCATTAAAAGTTGCTGAGCATTGCGGCAGCGGTTCAGGTTCGCCTGCAGCACTCCTACTCCCGCGAATGGGAGACCTCCATGGCCTCCTGCGGGACAGGGTCCGGTGCTGAGGCTGGAGCCTCGGCGGTCGGCTGGGATGGGGCAGAAGGAGCAGGTTGAGGACCACCTTTCTTCCTCCTTCCACCCCTCGTTGGACAGCACTCCTTAGTGCCCAGACGATGTGCCGCAGGGCGGCCCAAGTCCGAGCACAAGGGGCACCTGAGCGACTTGGCCGAGCACACACTTGCTCTGTGGCCGCGCTCGCCACATGCGAAGCACCGGTCGCTCCGGTCTACCCCGTTCGGGCACCTCTGTCCAACGTGACCCATCTCGAGGCACCGGAAGCAACGCAAGGGTCTGGCTTCCAGCGCCTCTACTCGGGCAGAGCCCCATCCTACGCGGATGCGCAGGCCCGCCGCCAACTTGCGCACAGCGGCGAGGGGACACTCGACCCAGGCGGTGCCAAGTGAAGTGGGTGTCCGACGGATTTTGCCGACTTTCACTCTATCCGCCGAACATCCACCCGCCTCCGCGATCGCCGACGCCACTTCAGTCGGCGTTGTGGCATCGTCGAGGTCGAGCACCCTTAGCTCGCCCATTTTAGTTGGGCGAGCTATCCTGACTGGGAAGTCCGTAAGGACTTCCTGCATCCGCGCAGCGAGACGGTCGGCCTTCTCATCACGGTCGGGCCCGCTCAACTTGATGAGCACCCCTCCCGTGGCGGCCCTTTTAAAGCCGACCGTCTCGATGCCGAGGTCAGACACCCGAATCCGAGCCCTTGCGGCTGCCATGACCTCGGCATATGTCGCCGCCGCGCCTTCGACGACCGTGACGGTGACAGCCGCAGTCGTCGGTGGTGGCTTCGGTAGCCTTCCGTTCTTTGGCGCCTTCTTAGCCGTGGGCTGAGGAGGCGCCTTCGGCCGCGGACCAGGTTTAGGCTTCCTGGCCGCTACCGTCGCCCAAGTCTCGGCAGGAGGGAGATCCGGCCGAGAGGAAGAAGACGAGGGAGCAGGCACCGAAGGTAGATCGGCTACCGGTGGAGCGGCCGGACCCGGCCGCCTCCTCCCCCTCCTCCCGTTTCTCCCCCCCTTAGGCGGAAGACTGGAAGGCTCCGAAGCCTCCACATTCGGCACAACTCTCCCCGCCAGAGCGGGCCTGTACGCTCTGTCAGGGAAAAGTTCTGCCCTGAAGGCGGCATCGATAATAACTTAGTAAAATTTTATGTGTCTTTTTATCGTCATTTTCGTATTTAATTTTCAACTAACTTCAAAAAGGAAAAACTTTTCAATACGTAGTATATAATTCTTTTATGTTTGGTACCTTATAACTCCGTCATTTCTTAATCGATATTGAAATATCTTTTATTAATTGAAAGGATATACTTTTAGATTGATTCTATACATTTTTATCAGAATAGTTTAATAGTTTGGTTTTAAAATCGAAATAACTTTTACAACTATTAAACCTTAGAGTAAGACATATATTGTGTTGTGAAAATAAAACATAAATATGGTGAAATAAGGGATAAAATTTTATACGCAAACAAGATTTAGAGGCCAAATAATTTGACATAAACACATCTGTATACTAAAATTATAAAAAAGTAAAATTAATTTATAAATATGTTGGTAATCTCTGGAATTATTAATTTGATTTGACAAAAATATTTTTGCGTTGGATAGCCCGTTAATTAAGGAAGATTATAAACCATATCATATCACGCTACAACTCATAGGAGCGAAGCAGTATCCATTTACGCGAGTGAAATCGCGAGGGGCTACTAATATTATATATTTAAATGACTTTCTCTGGCCATTGTCAATAAGTTTAAAATAATCACATAAAAAAACTAACAAATGCCGTCTTGTCTTTCAATAGTTTTGGCGTGATGCGCGATCAAACAAAGCGAGATATAAAATTATTCAAATTAATATAGAATTTTAGAACATAAATCGTATGGACATTATTTTAATTAAAAAGGTCAAGACCTCTGTTCATGAGGCTATTAATAATGTTTTATTAATAATTCAATTGCCTACTGTTATTATACATATGTATATTATATTGTTATTTTAATATTTATTGGTACAAATTCTTTAATAGGTGATCTATTTGTGTTTAGTGTAAAGCTTTTTATAGAAGTTTATACTATATTTGTTTTTTTAACCCTATTAAGCTATAGTATCATTCATTTAGTACTTTAATCTTTTAATTTTAACCGCGTGTTTGTTAATTTAAAAAAAATTAATTCATTAAAAATTTGAATGTGTATAGTGCAAGTGTTCACGCGTTATAAAAAGTCATTAATAACTCCAGGATTTTAATAAGTTTAGTAGATAATATTATTAATGGAATATACTCGATAAAATTACATAATAGAGGTGAGATAAAATGATTAAAGGATCTTAACTGGTGGTAACATGTTCAAATCTGGGCTTAATTATAAACTAATGAGTGACATATTGAATTGTTTAAGGTTCACCTCAAAGAAAAAAATGTCGTTAGACAACCTGCATTACATATATACATTTGTCAGACTGAAGTAAGCTATTAATAAGTAGGAGAAGTTTTTCTGAGCAGTAGATTTAATAAGATATTTTTTTTATCTTAATAATTAAAAAGATTTTAAAAATATATTTAATTGGTTACTAAAACGCCACTACGGAAAAGCAAGTCGTTATAATATAAATTAGTGATAAAATGCAGTTTACTTTACGTTTTTAGTACATTACTAAAAACTAAATATTAAAAAATTAGCGCTGTCAACCCTGAGTGATAAACAGACTGACAAGACTTTGATTATTTTAATGGCACTAATAACATATGGGCAGGATGTCTGAGTCCAACCACAAATCAGTGGGAAAAACATTAAAACGCTTTTTAGACTTGCAACTCATTAATGTATTACCTAATTGTGTTTCATAAATTATTTATAGCATTTGGTCGGTGACGGTAGAAAAAATATGTAGTTTTTAGTTAAAAGACCTAGATATAACGGAGTAAGGCCTTGGACACTTCATATAAAATCTTAAAGGAAATAATACTAAGTTTTTATGGTCACAGTTAGTGTATGAAATAATTAATTATATTTTATGAGTGGAAATAAAGGTCGATGAACTTCGGTAATACACGTATTGGTTATTTTAAAATAAATCAATATTACTTGAAAATTAATAATAACAGATCCGAAAAGTATTAACATAAGAGCCGAGATGGCCTAGTGATTATAACACCTCTCCGATAATTACAGGGTTAAACCTAATTTCAACTAGCAAGGTTGACCGGTGAAGAAAATCATCGTGAGGAAATCATGCGCCGGAGAAATACTGACTCATATATATCTGCCAATCCACAGCGAATCAGCGTGGATTAAGCTCTAAACCTACTCCTTAATAGGAGAGGAGTTCTTTGGCCAGTAGTGGGACAGTTACAGGATGTTACTTAATAATACCAGAAGTTTGAGTTTTTATTGGCCAAATGTCATTCGATTGAAAATCAATGTATTAAAAAAAAAGATGATTAGGAAAAAAAAATATTGCTCGCAAACACACAGTTGATCGCACGGTAGCAGCCAGTATGCTTTCTAATTTTAGATTTAAATAAGAGATGATTTTTAATATATATACTTGTTTAAGAGAACGATGGAACTGACTATTTCACATTTAGTTGAAAAAGTTTCTGAATAAAATTTGAACAAAAAATATGTACACCCAGATAACATATAACAAAACTAAAAAAAAAGCAAATTTTAATAATAGTAATTTAATTCACGTGAATGACAAACTTGTTCCAGTTATTTTGATTTTAAAAACTACTAAACTGATATTGATGAAAATTCTATGGGACCAACAAAAATATCCAAGTCGGTCCCGTAAAAGAAGTCGCAGGCGAATTGAGAACCTTCTCAAGTCTTCATAATAGTATTAAAGAAATCTAAACACTATATTTGCATATACCTATAAAATTATAATTAATTACATTATAAGCACATCGTTCTTAACATAATCAACTAAAGTTGCTGAAATCATTTACTATTCAGCGAAATGTCGCTTGTGTCATTATATATTTTTATTATTTCCGACGTGTAGTTTATATGATTAAATGATTAATAAATTAATTTTAGCAATATTTATATTTTTAGCAAATTATCAAAGTATTATTAAAACCAGTAATCTATACACATAAATAAAATCAAAGTGTCTGTTTGTTATTATAAAATAATAGCTTTGTACTAAATGCATATGAATGATTTACACAGTTTACATATTGTTTTTGATTTAATAAAACAAAAAATAAATAAAACTGACTGTGTTTGTTCCGAAAAAGCTAGACCGATTTTGACGAAACTTTCATTGATATAATTATAAATATAAGAGGCAAGTTAGGCTTCTATTATGTTAAAGAAGAATTAGCATTCCATGGAAAAACATTAAAACCCATGAGATTTTCAATCATGGACGAAGTCGCGGGTAGTGCAGACTGAAACTATACGGATGTAGTTGAAAAAGATTTAAGAAGTATGTTTTATGATAAGATAAGTAAACATATCTCATATAATATAATCATCTAAATTAAAATGTCAATAGATCCATTTAAATACAGCTGACTCATAATAGCGTAGTTGTTGTTGTTATTTTTTAAATTAAAACATCAAGACTTGAAATAACGAAGTTTCTAAGGGGCTGTCCATTTTATGTCCATTAATCACGTGATGTTTTAAGCAACTTTTTAGACCACCCTCCCCCTTCCCTGGTGATGCGTGGTGAAGCTTTTATACTAAATTCACTATATCTTAATAACTCCTCGTGATATTTCGTGATTTTTTCCCGGAAGGCCCTCAACGCTATAGGCCTAACATGACTAATGGACAGCGTTTAAAAGACATATCTTCATAAATGCATGTGATGCTATGAGATGCGAGTTCATTTCACAATTAGACAACAAAACAAGAGATAGAGAAAAACAAGAGATAGAGATTGCTATCAAACTTTATAGGATCACTGGGTTATTTGGTGATTTTAAAAATGTAATTAAAATCTCTATAGCTGTTTTGGAATCCATAGGGAACATACTTAATTATATAAATTAACCTGTGACATACACCTATTAAAATGCTTTTTTTTATATGTACGCGCAAATTATTTTCAACCAACTTCAAAAAGGAGGAGGTACGCGATTCGTAGTGTATCTTTTTTTAAATTCTTTTTTATTAAATTCTTGGTTTGATGGCTTTTGGGAGTTTCATATGAGCACTGATTATTGCTCCAATATCACGTGGGATAGAGAAGACACGAAGGTGTTTTTTTTTTCATGTTTATTACCTTAGTACCTCGTCATTTCATAACCGATTTTGAAAATTCTTAATATAGGTTATCATTTTAAAATAAATAAGGATCAAAAAATTTCAAATAATTAAAATCAATTCAAGTGTTTGCTTTTAAAATCGAAATGACTTGTGTAGGTGTATCCGCCCCGTAAAAGAAATGGCGTATATTGCTTTTAAAGTCAATTGTTTTGATTTTAATTCTTAATTTTAATATCAGATATTTAATATATAATCTTATTTAGAGATTAGGACTGAACTCTCAAAACATGTAAACTCTAAATACAGAATTTTAACCTATTCGGACTGAGTTTACAAAAACCTTATAAAGACATTATAAGTTATACCCAGAAACCGCCAAACAACATTTTTTTCCTTGCAAAAAGGTTGCATAACACTCCACTTGTAATCATCGCCATTGTTTGAAGTATTAAAAAGTAAAAATGTCAGCTGTCATTTGAGAGCTGTCACAATGTCACTTATTACGCTTTTTAAGACGCACCCTGTACAGCCAAGCCCGTAGCTCTTATGGAGTTTAGTCATTGTTATGCAATACCTGCCAACACTTTAAGGCTATATCATTTAATGTTTATTAGTAAAAAAAAAAAACGAATATGCTACCTTTTAAATTTATTGATCACCGATTATTTTAACATTTTTTCAATGTAATCTCTTTATAATAAGTATAATATTCAATAATATTTTATAATTAACTATATTCACACTACCTATTTGCCGTAAAAATCTATACCCATTCCCAACAAGCTTAACTTATAGATAGTCCCGCCTGTTTTACTTAGTCGCTAGGTTGTTGCTAGGCAACGTCGTCCAAATTGCTCGGTATTTTCGGTGTCAAAATCTATGCACTTATTTATATATAATTAATATAATTTAGGAAGAAGACTTAGTATAAGGGTTGGCACCATTCGAATACTGAACCCTATACATAATACATAATAAGTAGGCATGTACTAATTATTAATTAAATAACTAAACAAAATACATATTATCAAATATTGTACAAAAAGTAGTTCCCACAAGTAACTGTAATTAAGAACCGGAGCAATCAATTCTAATAGTTAAACCATTCAAACGTCGCGGCCAAATGAACCTCGTTAGTTGTGTGGCCACATGAAAAATTACTTAATGTGAACAAAAAACACGACGTATAGTCCGTAGAAAATTAATACTGTGTTTTGTAAATGAAATAAAAAAAAGACTATATTTTTTATGGAACAATATAAAAATAAAAAATCTATTTAGAATTTCAGACTGCAGACAACATTCCATTGTTGATTCGAATTCGTCAAAGTTCAAAATATTATACAGTTTTTTAACATGAAATTCTGTGAACGTAACATATCTATTGTTATTATATATCATACGAAACTATCCACAAAATTTTAACATATTTTGAATTATATTTACAGACAGAAAATAATTCTATAAAGAAACTCAGTTACTACTTTATACATTATTTTATATATTATTGATTAAAGTCTCCTGTATTGCGACATAAATAATATACCTACGTGTGTATTTTGAAACGGTCCAGTTACATTTTAATAAATGTTTAGATTTTAATATTTCTCTGTTACAGAGCACTGAGAACGTACATAAAATAAATGTAAGAATAAATGTAAATTTATTTCATACGTTCTCTCCACATAATGTAATGTCAGTTTGTCAAAATTGATCGATCAATATCGTAAAATTTATTTGTCTTCTAATATAATTTAATGCTAGTACAATATGAATTTGATATGATAATATATTAATAAATCTCCAATATGTTATCATTATTGTGAGATATTAATCAGTATACTGATCAATTGTTTTATCACGCACCTATTCTAAATTGTATTCTGGTATAAATATTTTAACAAGATAAAATTGAAAATTAAAAAACTTCATCTACTTATCTACTTATTGAGACCATTTCGACAGCCCCAAAATAATACTTCTGCTGTAAGTTGATGAAGAGTTTTGTATCCTACTAATTTCAGATGAATCTACAGCATTAGGTCAAGGTTACACGACTATGTTATTTTGATATCATTCACAGTATAGTAGACATGTCGAACTTATAACACTTCTTTTGGATCGGGAGTAAATAATAATTTTAGACGCTTTATAATAAATAATACCCGATATTTTTTTAACCAATTCAAAAAAGAAGATGTTATATTTTTGGCTTTACATGTTTTTTTGGTGTTTATAATATTTTTCTCGTTTATAAAAATTATAGGCAGTTAGGCGTAAGCGCTGCACTGAGCATGTTCTTTGTAATTATGAAAATATTTTATTACTATTTCAAATTTTTAATAAAGACATTTTTATATAAACTTAGTCCGCAACTTAAAATGCTTTACAGAAAAAAAATTATCATGCTAGCTAGCATGATTCATTTTAATAAGTGACATACAAATATATTTGATGAAACAAAAAAATGTGTTTAACAAATTCCACAGTATACAAAAAATATTGAGAAAAACATCGTATTAAAATTAAAAATCAATAAACGTGCAAAGTTGCTATGAAATGCTTGTAAGCAATAATATACTTACGTTATGTAAGTCCACCGATACAGTAATAGTTTTGTAATAACCTATATACGATCGATCAATATTGACTAGGTAATTAAATCGCCTAAGCAGCTGGTGCAGCCTTATCAATCACACTATCCTGATATATCGTTTAGGTAAATTGCTATCAGCTGGCTATCAATTATAGGCGAAGTTAATATAAATATTGACACCGCTTTAGGCATAGGCCGTCCAATTATATGTAATTTAATATCTTATCGTAAAAGCGTTTTTTATTAACTTTTCTTAATATAGGTAAATTAGGTAATATTTGAAATTACGAAAAGAATATGAGTTTTAGAAGTACCGATTAATAAATAACGTCTTAGTGATATGTAATTTAATCATTTTTATAGTTTTGGTTTAAATTGTTTATCAATTTTATGAAATAATGTGTATTGTATTGTGTAATTTGATACGTATTGTTGAATTTCACTTTGTGCATCTTTCGTAGTGATTAAAACAATTCTTGACCAGTGACATAAAAATTTTATAACACTATAAGTTACATGACGTCTCACAGACTTCTACTTTTAAAGTATTTTTTTTGTTATAAGAAAATAATTTAAATTTTTTAAATTGGTCTTAATATTTAACCAATGTAATCAAAATATAGTAATTAATTTAATTAACTTTTATTATAAAATATTTCATAAAAACACACTTAGTGGAACATTTCAGCCTTAACTTAACGCACCCGAAACACACTAAATTTTATGAAAATAGTTGGAGCCGTTTCCGAGATTCAGATTATATTTAATCGCTCGTTTAAATGTATTAGATTCATAGTCCGTTTCTCTGTTACAAAACATTGAGATGCAATCTACATTTCTGAATATTTTTTTTTTCATAATATACTATAATATTTTTCTTTCTATCTTCTAATATATTAATTTTTCCTTTTGACATACACACACAGACTTATTAAAGTCTCTATATTTGTAAAGAAATTGATATTAATTAATTTTTTAAATTTTGGTATATAAAAAAAGTGAAAAACTTAAGTAGTATATATGATTAAAGATATTCTGCGACTTACTACTTAATCAAATTTCACATTATTCAATTGCAATAACAGCTTAATTTCAAATAATATGTAAATTAGATTATACAGGTGGCAAATAAAAAAAACTGTTTAAAATTATTGAAGTGTCAATACCAGGTAACAGACAGGTTTTTAATTTTTAGTGTTGCCATTTCACTTTCGCGAGCAAGGGCAATCGATCCTCTTAGCTAATACTTAATTAAATCGTGTAAGGTTTTATATATTTAAAGGTCAATATGTCAATATAAATATTTTTTTTTTTCATTTTTTATTACTAATGCATAGTATTAATTTTGTTTTTTTTTCAGCAATAGTGTCAATAACAAAATAGTATACGATTGTCAGGTTTTTTTTTTTCTTTTTCAATTTGTCATATATAAAATAGTTTTTGCATATAGGTATTTGTGCTAGAAACAATACAAGCAAATTTAAATCAAGAAAATTGTTCTTATATATTTATGTTTCTTTTTTTTCTCATTTATTTAATTTTTACAAATTATATTAATAAAGCTATTATATAGTATTATAATGAAATAATAAAACAAGCTACCGTGCTGATGATTAAAAACAACTTTTGATCTTCAAAATCCAGACGTGTTTTTATTAAAATCACTTAAATTCAAAATCACTTGCAAGTATTGTCAAGGTTGCTTGTCTAAATAATTAATTCAAATTGCAAGTAGGTCGAAATGCACCTTATATTATATGTTTACATTATTTAAGTGTAACAGATTGTCATACGTTATAATTAGCGAGCAATTTGTATTCATTGCCTTTGAAGGTGTTACAGTTTCGTATGTTATGTGACCGGATCTCAGTTCATTACCATATGAATTAGCATATACTATCCATATAATATTATAAAGGTCAATTTTATCTCTGGGTGTAATAAACAATAATAAATTGTTTATATTCGCCACCTTATATTATTAAAGATACTTGATTCCTAGGGTTATGTGGAGGTTTATACCCACTAAAATTCAGCGCGGAAAATAGAGAGGCCGCGGGTTCGCTTGCGCAGGCGCATTCGCTGCCCCTCCCGTGCGACGCAACGCTCAGCTTATATTCGACATAACACGTAGTCTTTGATGAATATATTCCTACCTTTTTTTCATAATAATTTTATCCTATATGAAATTACATGTCTGAATGTAGCACTACCAACCCTACTATACCCTTTTATACTAGATTTTGCTGTAAAATTTTACGCACTATCTTCTCGCGGTTTCACTCACGTTTACGTTTACTACTTCGCTCCTATGAATCGTAGCGTGATGTAATATAGCCTTTTTCAATCCCCTGGCTGTTCAACGCAAACAATTTTCAAATCAGATCAGTAGTTTCAGAGATTCCCTTAACATACAAACAAACTTAGAAACACATTTTACCTCTTTATAATATTAGTATAAATATATACATATAGCCCATGACCATGTAGAATAATGTCACTTTTATAGGATGATATAATTTTTTTTAATGAGTTCAGAGGTTTTGTTTGCACGTACAAAATTCGTTATCTCTTTATATTAGTATAGATTTGAGCATAGTACAAACGAACAAATTTTATTGACTCAAAAATAGTTTTGAAATTAATATACGTCTAAATTAATTATTCATTAATACATATGCATTTTAACGAAAATGATAGTCAACTTTAAATCATAAACATAATAAAAGAGGTGGCTTTTTAGCCAAAAATTACCGTTTCGTTACATTATTATATTTCGTTACGAACTAGTAATTGTGACATCTAAAGTTGTTGGAAGAAGGCGAGAATCACACTAGCAACTTTTAATCACATACTTGCATAAAGATTTACATAAATTGTTTATTGTGGCATACTTATTAACACAATTTTAAAAGAGTGCCTATCGAGTTTCTTGCCGATTCTTTTCGGTAGAATCTACATTCCGAACAGGTGGTAGCTTTTCCTTGATTCAAGTACTTTTTGTTTGTTTTGACGATTAAAACTTGCTTTTAAAAGATTACTTGAATAAAGTATATTTTGAGTTTGATTTTGACTTTGACTCTCACAGCTTATATAAGGTTACCTAGGTAACTGTTACCAGAATAAGGACTTGTGTTATATTAATTACGAGTGTTAAATTTAAATGTGTAATTCCAGCCTCGTGATAAACCAATTTTCAAAACAAAAAGAGAACATGGGTCGCTATTTATTAGTGTTTTAATTTTTTCTATTTCGTGAAATAAACTTAAGTAGCTCATAATATTTTTGTTCTATAAATAAATAAATTTTGCAACGCGACACTTGAATCAGAATATTTATAAGATTAATATGACAACATCCTTAATTAAAATTCGAATAGGATATAAATTCGTATTTAGTTTGACGTTAAGTTGCGACAGTTAGAGCAACTCGCAGAATCAGTATATGTCATCGCCAGATGGCCAAATAGATACGTTAGCGGGTCCATTGAACAACTTGACTGTTAATGCTGAATTTAGATGACGATTAGGCCGTAAGATAGATAATATGGATACCTAGAATTAGAAACAACTTAAACAAGACGCTAAGTAAATTAAAATAAGTTTAATGAATCAGAGATGTTTTTCTATTAATGGTTTAAGAAAATTACTGATTTGCCGATGTGGCTACGAAATAATATAAAACTACATGTTTTTTTTAATAATAATCGTTAATAAGAAAAATATTTATGAAACTATTTTTCTAAAAAAAATTGTTTTTTTCTAAATTAATAATATTAACGATTCCGTTTACAAAAAATACAATGATATTTATAATATTTGTCCATAGGTCTGTATACAAACTTGTTAGACAGACACTTTAAGAACTTCAAAATGATTATGAAACGCTCAGTACACGCGGTAACACCACAGGGCTGCCAAAATTACCGATTTAGCTAAAACAATATAATTAGATAATGACAACATAAAATATTGATTCAATTTTTTTTTCATTTCATTTCTATTGAATATGTCGTTTAGCTACAAATATGCTACACATATTACGAAATTTTTTATTGAATAAAATAATTTTTATTAACAATAAGGCCACATTTTTGTCATGTTAAATGTAAAGACCGCCTTCAACTGTTATACTCTAATTCCCAGGTTGCGTGTTATATAGCAATCGCTTTATGTCTGCAGGTGACATCCCTTACTTTTTTATTATGGAAATAATATAAGACGGTTTTCTAGACAGCGAATTTTGACGGCGTAAAAAGTCTGTAAATATCTCACAGCTAGGCAAAGGCCTCCCTGTTAAGTTCTCCTTAATCCACTACGCTACTCCACTGCAGGTGAGCGGATATACATATGTACATGTATCAGAATTTCACCCGACACATGCAAGTTTCCCCACGATGTTTTCCTTCACCGCCGAGCTCGAAATGACTTTAAGCACAAATTTAGCATTTGAAAAATTTTGGTAGTTTTTGTGTTCTTGGTTTTTGTTCACGTTGCCATCCCTATTCCTGCATAGATGTAAATAAAATTATAATATTAAAATGTTGCCAACATACAAGATTATTATTATAGTAATATAATATAGAGATGACGATCTGTGCGTTGCATTGGGAGCCGGATTGAATAGATGTCGTTGACACTATGAGTAAAGCCTTTTGTTAGATACAGTGTAGTACGGCTCGTTTGTGCCATTTACTTAATTGTATCACTATTTCGTCTAGGAACAAATATAAGTAGGGACTTCATGTCTACTTATATTTTAGTAATTGACTAAATAAAAACCTAGATATACAAAAATATTGTATATATTAAATTCTATTAAAATATTAATTCTTAATGAAAATTATATAAATCTTTTTTTTTTTTTTAATTTTAAATAAGGCTTTGACAAATTTTAAAGACGGAATTCTTAATCAGAGTTCCTAACATTTTTATCGCTTTTTACTATTTTAGAACCATTATTGTAAAATTTTGAACTGAATATCCTTACGTAAAACATATATTGACAACAGTTCCAGGCAAAACGTCGCTTAACAACTATAGCGCCATATTATGGACTTTTAATTATTGAATGTAATTGGAATGCAATGAAGGTTGCAATTAATCGACGTAGCAAGAAGTTGTTATTATGGTTAAACTAAATTATTAAATAAGCAGTCCAATGTTTCCGTGTCATATAACATTATGTATGTCTTTCAAAGGGCCTAAGAGTAATTATAATCTGCATTATTTAATAAATTGTATTATTGTATTTTTAAAAGATTAAATCGTTTTGATAATATTAAAAATAAACAAAAAAAAATAGTTATTTGTTATTTTAACGAAATAATAAAGATAAAATTTATTTTAATATAATAAACAATATGACAAATATCATAAAAAGTGTTGTTTATATTTTTATAAAATAATTTTCAAATACTTTAGCACGAACTAACTATATGGATGCTGATAAGCTATAATATGTCAACCCACAAAAAGTCGAATTCGGAGATATTTATGTATTTGATACTGCATCACCTATTTAACATTATTAAAAAAATGTAGTCATATAAATTAAATAAGTAAGGAAAAAAGTTTCTTAATTAATCGATTCGAATTTGCAGTAATCTCAAACATTTAAAAAACTTTTTATTAGATAATTTTAATTAAATATATCATACTGATTTTAATTCAATATACCTCTTATCAAAAAATAAAATAAAAGATGGATATACATATACTTCTTCAAACATATTTGTTAAGAATAGGTTTGACATGTTTAGACGCCATTTTCTCAAAATGGAGTCCGTGTGGCTTGACACAGTATTGCATATCAGCGTCCATATATTTTCAATATACTACTTAATTTAGTGCACGTGCAGCAATTGACTGACCATATAAATAAACAAAAAAATCGCTGTTTTATATTGCATTAAAACGGCTAACGTTCTAAACATACAAAACGTAACGATATCGCATCGCACATTACAATTTCTCACATTGTGAACGAAGACATGATTTTTCATTTAAATTCGAACAAAATCGGCGCTGTAACGGTCCACGAAGTCAGAACGACGCGATGTTGCATCGTGTGTATATATTTTGTCACGTGTGTCTTAAATCATACACACTTTGACTATCACGGCAATTTCAAGTCAAAGTAGCATTATTGCAATTTGGTCTTTATGTGCAATATATATTTGTATATGCCTGCAAGAGATTCAAAGTATTTTAATATTATATGTTATCAATACATAAAACAGTGTTATAAAGTGACTATTTTAATAACGTAGGTTTAATAAAGTGTTTATTTTCAATAAGAAACAGTTGAGTATCTGTAAATTAGTACCATCCATAAAATTTTATATCAAATTAACTCATTATATTTTATCAATTTATTGACTGCTTATAATAATTTAATATACTTGTCTTAATAAAATTTTATCTCATAACTTAACGTATTGCTTAATCAATTGAATGCAAAAGTCAGTATGTTTTTCAAAGATTGTTTTCATTAGAACGGCTACATGAAAAATTTAATATTTTTTACGAAAACACTGAAGCTACTAGATTTGATGGAATTAATCAATTTACCCTTAGTTTTTGACAAAGTCAAGTATAAGATCACTTAAAAAGTACCATTCATATTCAACTACCTATTATATAAAATCTTTATTCTATCTAAGTTCTACTTAAATGTAAAAATATTTCGTTATTTTAAGCACCAATATAGAATAGATGATTCAAAATGTATTGCGACGTATTAAAAAAATAATTATCTCAAAGCAAATCACTAGATTAATGGAATATATCTATATGTATAATATAAACAGCTTTAATCTTTTTTAACATGTGTCAAGGAATGTAGCCTACATTAGCATGTATCCTACATAAAGATCACTTGTATAGGCGCGGCATATAACGGAACCACGTATTATATATATAGGACGTATAAATTACCAATTTATGATAATATTATCATGCATTTAGGGGCCAATACGACGTAATTGGATCACTGTTTGGTTTTCCAAGGCGTACTACTCTTTTGACTTTTGATATTTAAAAGCTAAGGTCTTTACGATATTAAAAGAATTTGATATCAACTAGGTAATAAAATAGTTGACGATTTAGTTCACACATATAAATTATTGTCTGCTGTTCGATTGTGTAAGTCTTCCTATATATTTCAATTTTCAGACATTTATAGACTCGCATTTTGCAATGTTCTTGTGTATGCAAATATGTGAATATATTTGATGAGATCATGAGCATTTCAATCAGATGCAAAAGATGCTTTTATTTATGTTGACATACTAATGCGAACTGTTTGGTAACTATTCAATTACTGTCGTAGAGTTTTTACGTCGATTTTCTGTAAGAGTGTGGTACCCTTATAAAATTCGGCGATTATTTCTGAATTGGGGTCCGGAAAACACGCAAAATTTACACAAACATCCAGACAACGACAAACATCCATATGACCATACATATGTTTGTCATGAGCGAGAATCGAACTCGGCCAACTTCAGTCATTTGCAGTGGCCACTGCGCCAAACTGCCGTCAATTTATTCTTGTGTGATTATTTTAACATTCTTAAATCAAGTATCAATATTAATGATTTTTATTACTTCTAAGCTACAAATGCGTTAGCAGCTTCAATAGGAATGACAAATGAAGGTGAGTTGGAAGCGTAAAAAGAAGGAATGGAGCTTCCATCCAAGTGTGGAACTACTATTGTGGGCATGATGGGCATGACTACAATCCTAATGGCCTTGTAACGTCACAGACATGCCTTAGTAACATATATCATGAGTGATTCAGACCCAGTTTTGGCATTTTTTAAGAATATTTTTAAGCCTTAATGCTGAATATATTGTAACATGTATTAGGTTGATTTTCTTAGTAGATATACATTAAGATGTTAAGTGATTAATAAGAGCGAGTAGCCAACTCGCACTTGATGGATTTAGTAGCTTCGGCTTGATTCTCCTCTGCTTCCGGCTCTCTCACTCACCGGACCAAAAGCAGCTGTGTTAGCAAATTCACATCCATCTGCTGTGAGTGTGGGGTACTGCCCTGATCGAACCAACTTGTATACGAGCTGTAATCAATAAGCTACAGCCTGGCGCTACCTCACTTAAGCCGCACAATTTCTTTTATTTATTAAACTTTTTTATTTTCTACGAGCCAACCCAGAACGGGGTACGAAATTTGACGAGAATTATAAAATACTATGTAGAACTACTTGAAATGTATACTAGGGTGTTTCATTTAGTTAGGCAAAAAATAAAATGTATTTTTTTTACAGACTTTGCTCACCCCCCGTGTCTTAGTGATAAAATACTAACCAATACCAAATTTCATAAAGATTTCCCTAACCTAACCACAGGGTTTAGCAATTCAAATTTATTAATAAACAAAACTGCCTTTTTAATTTCGGTTTCCTAAACTAGTGTGTTTTACAAACGAGCCTGTCATTATAAATGGATTGATTGATGCAAGATGTTTAAAAAGTTGATAATTAATTCAAATATTCGAATATTAATATGATTTGTTTGTTTATTGTTATCTAATAGAAACTTACATAACATGTTATCGATTATTCATTTCTCTTTCATAGTTTGGGATAAAAGATAAAGAATAAAAATCAAAATATATTTTACTGAAATATATGAATGTGTTATTTTCAATTATCTTTAATTATTTTATATTCATATCTTACATAGCCTTTTTCATAAATACTTTTTTTTCTAAAATAATGCAATTTTCATATTATTTAACGTTAAAAACGACTACACTTTTAACTGGTAACTAGGCAACGTCTTTTTCGCACTTGCCTAGTTTTACGAAAGTATATTATTTAGAGACTATTTTATGCCATTTTTTTTTAAATTTCTAATGTTAAGCTTATTAAATCCTATACATTATTTTTATTTTTTATAAAAAAATCGAACCCAAAGTTTAGCTGATATATTACAAAATATACTGAGAAATATTTAAAAAAACATCTTAATGTCACTCATAAAATACCAATTTCATAATCAGTTTAATAATAAATTATTACGCGTGATATAAGTTACATAAATTTGCACCACGGACGCCATTAAAAGTTGACCTCAAGATTTGGTGTTGCGTGTTATCAATACATTCGGAATCGTTTTAAGCGAACCAGTTTTAAGGTGACCATGACGGTACGCCACTGCGACAGATCGAAATGCGACAAAACGCCAATGCGACAAAACTGTCTTAAACTGAATAAGTACGGAAAAAAGTGTCCTAATTAAATGATTAGATTATTGAGATGTGTTACATTTCATCATCATATAACATCGTGATATTCAAGAATATCATATTTATATCTGAAAAACTTATTATTAGATGAAATTTTTTTATTATACCAATCTGCATTTAATCCATTATACTTTTTATCGAAATAGTAAAGAAAATATGGATATAAACACATAATATATGGATATATATACATATATATTGATTTATACTTTAGACGCCATTTTCTCAAAATGGAGTCCGTGTGGCTTGACTCAGTATTGCTTATCAGAGTCCAACTAATCTCAATTAAAATTTGCACTATTGCTATTGCACTACCGATTTTTTTGCTGATTCTTCTTGATAAAATGTACATTTAGAACCGTTGGTAGCTTCCCATTAAAGTACCTCAATATTTTTTTTTTTTTAATTTTGTATTAAAAATTCAAGTGCTCGTGAAAGTCTACTTGAATAAAGTATATTTTAATGTGATTTGCAGAGCGATATATTTTAACAGATGATTTTTAAATTTTGAGCTAAAACGAATACGAATCAACCGTCAAAGTGTCTCGTAGTACGATAGCAGTACGATACCGTAATAACCCTTCTAAATGTGGAAATTTTTAAATCTGTTGATTTTAAAATTTTCCTAATATTTTTTCCAAGAATTTACTATCTCGTATTCGGTTAAAAGTGCTTCTGGTTTTTATTCAGAGCGCTATTTGACCTCCGCAACCTTAATAAGCATAACAAATTAGATTAGAATAAATTTATCAAGAATTCGTGATTAGATATTATAAGAATTTTGTGATAACATCCAGGGCCAATGGTTAACTTGTGGAATGTTAACATTCGGCAATTAAAATATAGAAGACGAATCGAGCCAGTCCGTATATGAGTTACGTCTCGACTACCAATAACCTACCAATCGTTGTGTAAAAATTTAAAATCAATCCATCGATTACTTTTCGACTTTTGCAGATATACGGACGCTTTTATATATAACTATAATATAAAACGAAACTCTTAAAAAAGTTAATATATGACCGAAAAATTGGTAAATTTGTAAAGATGTTATATTATATACAAAACTAGCTGGTCGCCCCTCACGGTTTCACTCAAGTTTATAATTACTCTTATGAATCATAAAGTCATATAATATAGCCTATAACCGTCCTTAATCCAACGCAAAAACAATTTTTTCAAATCCGATCAGTAGCATCAGATAAACAAACCATACAAACTTACAAACAAACTTTACCATATAATTATAATTTAATATTCACGCACGTTATTTAATAAAAAAAAATCGTACACAGTTTAATATAATTTAAATCGAATTTAAATGTTTTACTTTAATTTTATAACGAGAATTCAAAATGAACTGAGATAAATTAAAGGCACTTTCAAAAGTATTTCGTAACTAGTGTACTGGACCTGTACCGTTGAGGACTCATATATCGATGATTATGGCTGCCACCATGTTAAGAATAAACTTGAGAATAATAAAATCAACAACTAAATGCAACCCGCGTTTTCAACCACGGAATAAAATTACTCTATGTGATTATGCAGAATTTAAACTATCCCCATTTAAAATCTCAGATCAATTAAAACGTTATAGAACGATAAAATAAGAAGCATACAAAGTCTTAGACTTTCGCTTTTTTTAATATAATGTGACATGTTGTTTCAGAAATAAAAATACGTAGAACTTAAGCAGCTGTAATGTAAATAAAGATTGAATTAAGTTGTATCTGAAAAATTAACAAACAACTCATTATGGATACAATTTTTTAACTAACCCAAGGAAATGAACTCAACTTCTCAAAAAATAAATAATAATTTTAAAAAAATATGAAAAGTATGAAATATTTAAGGTGTAGCAACCCTGTCAAAAAAGGGCGTGGACTACTCGTATACTTTAGTCACAACTGACAACCATATAAACAGTCGACAGTTGCATTTTGAAATTCGCACGTGTACGGAACCACGCATGTCGTATATAGGCCGCCATATATCAGATAAGATATATTAGACGAGAATACTTATAAGTTTTGTTCTCAGAATATCATAAAAATTTACATAAGTTGTTTTTCATTTACTGTCAGTGAGTGTATTTTGATAGCCACAGCTTACATAAGGTTAAAATAAACAAAGATTGAATTCATAAGGTTACCATGGTAACTGTTACTAGGTAAAAGAGTTGTTTTATGTTAATTACGGGGGTAAAAGTTACTAGCGATTTAACTCGCGTTTATGGTTACTGCTTCGCTCCTATGAGGCATCGCGTGATGTAATACAGCCCGTAGTAGCATGTAACCTTCCTCAATAAATAAATAGTTTTGGAGCCTATTTAATGCAAACAAACAAATAATCCAATCTTTCCTCTTTATAATATTAGTATAGACAAGATTACGGTCACAGCTTTGCACGCGTTGATTTCATTCGTTAGCAATAGTAGAAAGTAATTCTTTTAAGAATTTAATATTAATATTTCATATCATCAATATTACCGAACTTAAAAACTAAGTCATACCAGCGACGCATATACCAAAAAGCCAAAAAAAATCTGATAATCCGATAGATATCTAACTAGTACACCACACGCTGGGCTAATCTGATTATCGCCTAAAAATTTTACGAAAATTCCTTCAGTCGTTTAGTTCTTTAGGCGTCCGTAGAGAGCACATGCTCGTATAGAATTACACATAAACTTTAAGACTTCTAACTACTAGCGAAAGTCCTTTCAATATCCGTTCAAAAACTCCGGACTAACAAACCTTTTTTTATAATTTCTTTTTATATATTTACAACTAGCATAATATATATAACGATGTGAAATTACTAGTAAATTTTTCAAACCATAGATATTTTGATTTTATAAGAATGTTTATTTAATATATAGAATGAAATATTATATGTTAACTAAAGCATTTCGCCTACATTTGTTTGTGGTTTAAATGTTATATTGATTTGAATATTCGTGATCGCTCGTGTGAGGTAACCGACACACGTGCGCTTAGAATTCGTAATAATATTTACTAATCAGATATACAAATACACGATAGATTTAATTTAATTTCTAAGCCTTGGTATACCTAAGAACACAGACCTAATTTAACATTTAGTAAGTACCTATATCTAAAAAAACCTTTACTTTTTACCTAATTTATGTTGCTTTAAACTTTCAAACATCAATTAAAAATTACGACATAGGTGGATTTGAACCGATTTCTGCACACCGTGGCAGGTGTTCTACCAGTTGAGCTGTGAACAGTATGCAAGTAGTGTGGGTTCAAACTCCGTTTGTTTCAAAGTTTAATAATATTCATGTATGAAATATACGAAATATTTAAAATAAAGATATATTAATTTATAACATTTTAAGTACGTTACTATTACGTATGTTTTACATATGTTAATATTTTAAGTATAGGTACCTCTACTGCTTTACATAATAATTTTTTTTTTCGTTACATTACCAATGTATTAAGTAAATTATGCTCCAACCAAAATTATGCTAGCAAACTCTCTTCTTCTATCTATTCTCGATTACGCGGATGCAAACTATCTTAATTTAAATGAGGACCATACAACAAAAAACTTGAGCGATTACAAAATCAGCTATTCGGTTTATTTTCGATCTACGAAAATATGACCATGTATCAGAATCTCGTTCAAAGCTCAAGTTGCTTCCTATACGCCATCGCCGGAACTTGCAAATTCTCTCTTCTGTACTGTGTGTTATTTAATCCAAATTCTCCTCAATACTTAAAGGAGAAGTATCAATTTCTCGGAGACCAATCTAGATTACGATCCGCACGTAAATTTTACAAGTATTCATTTACTTTTCAGGCAATAATACTTTGGAACGACTTACCACTAAGCATAAGGCAATCAAAATCATTAATTACATTTAAAAACAGAGTTAAAATTTTTTATCTTTTAAATCAATGATAATGATGACATATAACATGTAAATTAAATATTTTTATTATTGTTTTTTGTAAATGGAAGAAATGGGTAATAAGCCATAAGGCCGCCTTTTGTGTCACCACATTATTGTTTAATGTTAAGGATACTACTCGTAACTCTGTACCTATGCATATAAGTGGTGTGCAATAAAGTGTTAAATAAATAAATAGATTTATGGTTTGCATACAGTTTTACGTATTTCTAGGCAACTTTACGAAATTAGTATATGAACGTCACGTTAGGCGAGATAATTCTCGCCTAGTATTTCTCTCCAGAGCGATGTAAAACAACTCTGTAACCTGATAAAAGGTACGTCGTAGTTATTTAAAAACCTGTAAATGACAAAATAAGGCACTGACAGTAAATTCTTTCAGGTATGAAAAAATGAGAAATAACATATGTAAATCAGAACTTATAAGTGCAATTCTGGCCTACTACGTGAACTTAATTTCATAAAAACATCAAATTATAATTTCGATGAAAATTAATTAATAACGTATGAAATTAATCCGTACATTATAAGACGTGAAATTTTTCGTTAAATTAATCATATGAAAATGATTTCATATCACTTATTTTGTAACGTAAATTAACCTTAACATTATGGACATCAAGAATAAAAAATAGAAAACTATGCCATATTGTTTACATAAAAAAGATTCTTGTAATAACCAAAGGTTTATTTTTCTTCTATTAAACAAAAAAGGCAGTTACATAACGTTGAAACTAAAGCTTTATAAGTGGAACGGTAATCTTAAAGGTTAACCAATTAACAAACTGTAAGTATGTATAGATATTTAACTAGGTAGATTATAAAGAAAGTAATCCATACATTTCAATGTCTAGTCGATAAATAGGTCGTGACTCGACTAGACTTGGCCTTACATCGATCTGAGCTTAGTCGATATTTTATGTAGTCATGATCTGTCTTCGTTAATTGAATGTCGGAATTATAATTATAGTCATCTTAGCGCTCGTCTTCAAGGGTAATTGCTAAATATGTAGTGTTACGTCTTTAATTAGCATTTTATTTCGCGAAAGATTTAATTAAAATAAACTAGTAATCATATTTGAATCTTAAATTAAATGCTAGAAAATAGGATACCAATGCAAGATTTTGATAAGAGTTTTCAAGTAACAAATACGGAGACAATCGTTCGGATTAATTTTGTAATTTTTTATGCCTAAATATATTTTTTTACTACAATAACCTCTAGTGGTTACTACGAAATATAGGTATTATAACGAGTGCGATACCATTTGGAGTTCTTTGCTTTTGAGCTTAGCTATACATTCTGTAAATAAAATCTCTTCGTCCGTATATAAAGGCTTAGTCTTGCTTAATTTTATGACAATTTTATTAATATAATTCATATAAGGCGGAACTAAATGTATATAAGATTCTTGCAAATATCATGTTGCAAATGTTGGTGACTCAACCATGTATTTAGGCTTGGCGTAGATTTTATGAACCAAAGCTTGCTGTATATAATTTACTAGACTCCGCGGTTCGCTAGCGAGGCATACTGATGTAAAGTAGCTTATGTGTTATTTTTATATATACCTAAGTTATATTACTGAAAAGTGTTATCAAAATTTGTACTGCAGTCTTTGCATGATAGAACGACAAATGTTTTTCCATCCTAACAAATACGCAAATTCGAACATTCCCATTTATTATAGAGTAAGAAGTAAGATTTGCCTCTTAAATCTAAATGCCATATCAATATCATAATAAACATGAAGCAATGCATTTTTTCCAAACATACTTTGATACTTTTGATAAAACATTAAAAAAACTATATTTAACCGACTTTGAAAAAAAGGATATTCGATGTTTGGCTGTAAGTATTTTTTTCTTGAAATAACGTGTTAAAGGTTTTACTCAGCAACAATTTTGAACAATTTACTTAGCACCGACTCAAAATGTTGTGGAAAATATTTACTTTTGCAGTTAATATACTAATACATCTTTCCGCACACCCTTAGTATGTTTTCTTAAGGGTTCAATAAAAAATTAATTTTACTCTCTCATAAAACTTAGTTTTCTAACTTTAGCTCATATATGGCCTGACTCGACGGGAACAGTTTTACACTGTCACAGAAAATCATAATATCCTCTATCATCTATACCTCGTTCTCTTCGTTCTCTTTCATCTCTCATTCTTTTTTAAAATGGCAACGCATTTGTAGCTCCTCTCATGCAACAAATGTTTATGGACTGCGGTCATTTAACATCAAATAGATCATCATACATATTCTATTTTTAAAATTAATTTTGCGAAGCAATAAAGATTAGTATCGATTCGTCAAATCATATCACAGATATAATATATGACTCAACAGAACGTGACAATAAGGACCCACTGAACCACATTCCAAGTCCGAGAGAGAGCTGTCACATCTATCAATACATAACACGCGACCTTGACACACACACTCCAAGGCCCAAAAACATTGAACGAACGAACATATATCATTCATTTGAATGGTTTCATTTCGCTTTTGTTCTTGATTCCTTACAATTCATTGATGGAGTTTTAAAATTAGTTTTTTAGAACGATTTTTCTATCTTGAGAGCTAATAGTAAAGATTGATAAGATGTCATATTTTGAGTGATTCTAACTTCGTAATTTTTCTATATATTTTATATGATTTCAAAATTAAAAAAAAAGGATTAATAAATAATAGTCTTCTGTATCATACTCAGCTTAAACCAAAACACAGATTGTATTGAAAGACACGCAGATATCATGACGTAGGTATCCGCTAAGAAAGGATTTTTTAAAACTTACCCTAAGGGGATGGAATGGGGCGCCAACGTTTATATAAAAAATCAGACTACAGCAAACACCAGCTAACAAATGTTTTGAAAACAAAAATAAGTCGTGAAGGAGTGAAATAGGGAATCTTTGTATGAAGAACTTCTTGTTCTTCGAGTCGATAGCAAATATGAAGAACTCAAATACGGCTATTCAAAATATTTATTATGGGAAACCAACTAGTTAGAAATAATTTTAATATACATTTCAGAATACTATAATATATGTGCATATCGACGACAGACTATATCCTAGTACGGTAAAAGGACGTTTTATCTTTATTCTTTGTTTTGTCTTTTGTTAGACATTTGTTAATGAATGCACACGGATATCATCAAAATACCTGATTTACCGAATTTGTAAAGTTAAGGAAGCGATATTTATGTAATTTACATAATATTTGTATCAAAATAATAATATATTTTAAAATATCTTGTATGATAATCCATTTTTTCCCGATAAAACGTTTTTCTTGACTTTTATTGAGGAATTTTTGTATAATTATTTCGATGGAATTTTATAAGGTATGTAGAAACCGTTGCAATAGAAATAATAATGATTGAGAATTATTTTTTATTAAGTGTTAAAATTTTATGTCGATAAGATTTTTTTATAACTTATAATACATCTTTACATTACTGCAACTTGTGGTAGCCTAGCTGCACTGACCAGCTCGTACACGGGCTGACTCGATCGGGGCAGTACCTCACTCTCACAGAAAACAGAGCTGAAACCCCGTCTCCATTTACTTTCTTTACTTCTAATTCCAATTCATCCCTTATTTATTTTTAAGCTGGCAATTCGTTTGTGGCTTTTCTGGTGCTGCTAGTGTCTATGGGTGATGATCACTTAACATCAGGTCCCGCCTACTAGTTGGGCATATATTTTTTATAAAAAAAACTCTCCCCAAACCCGACTCTCAGGTTCTTCTTTGATTGGATAAAAGTATAAAAAAATTAAAGCATATCAAAACGACTAATGATAATGATATTAGAATAATGTAAATTATTATACAATGGTATTAAGCTTAGCGACTATGGTTTCCCAAATTGTTATATAAGTACCTAAGTGGATTTCTATGTGTCAAAGGCCAGTATTACATTCAAAGTATAATTTCGTTATAATTATATTCCTTAAAAATAATAATATGTTTTTGGAACTTTTTACAAAAAATATGTAACACAATCACAAAACAATAAGTGGCGAAAAATATATACCTAAACAATAAAACTATATACCATATGGGAAAATCATAACCCTAAAAATATGTTTATAATAAAATTTTTATTTTAAAACTTGATTCTAGAACAAAACCATGTCAGGTATGATTAATTGGTGCTTTACAAAATGTTTCTATAAATTCCATTAGACATTAGACTTGTATAAGGAATTTAAGTTACAATCGATTTAAAGATTTTTATCTTTTAAAATAAACATTCCATCTCAACAGATTATATGATAACAGTTTTGTTGTTTAGAGGCTTTAGCGAAAGTTGTATGAGAAGTTAAATGTATTTTTTGGCTGTTTATCGGTAAGCCTTTGTTAAAAGCGATAATGAAAAAAAGTGTTAACTTTTTTATTTGCAATATTGTTTATGGTTGTATTTTAAAAGGCCTTTCTTAAAATAAAAGCGTGATTTAAAAAATGATTTTTCATTATTCAAATCATTGAGTAACTTTTTAATTTATTGCACAGGTTTTGGTTTGGAATGATGAAAAAGGATGTATATAATGTGATAAAAATGTAATAAAAATCCACTATTTTATTTGTGTTGCAAAAATTCAAGAGAGTTTTCATAATAAGAGTATTTGAATAGTGATGTTACAATACGTGACATGAATATTTACTACAAAATTTAAATACATTTTTTTTATTTAACCTCTTTAAGAACGATGCATTATAAACACAAATATATATTTCGAAATATTAAAACAATCTATATCTATACTTGCAAAATTCATGTACTATAATAATGAAATGCACATTTTTAGTTTTAAAATAGTAAATAACAATATTACTTTTTATTAGCAACAAATACATTAAAGTTTTAAAAATATACTGCACGGCCTACAAACGCAAGATTAGCAAGACTGGCGTTATTTTAGCACAATGAACCGTATTTCGAATTTTGGGAACTTGAAGAAATAATATGTACAATATGGTATGTGAGATATACTTATATACCATATTGTACATATTCATGTAGGCTCAAAAGAGCTTGAATCCAGAGCCGTGAAATAATAAAATAATGTATATGACAAAAATTGCCCCTCGATGTTTTCCATCATCCCTATATACGAGTTGAATTAGCAATAAAAAACTTAAAAACATAAATACTAGCCCGGATATGATCTCGCGACCATTATATATGAATCGTGTATTCTACCTAGTAAACTATCTCGGCTTTTTTAAAGTTTCTTATTTATTGAATGTGAAAATTATCGTTAACATTAAGAGCAAAATCTAATTTATGGCGACACTCCTAATATGGTCAAAACTAGATACCTAAGGCCATAATATACTCAAGTGACATATAAGATAATAGATTACCATACCATATTTCAAAGTATTTTTTTTGATATCCGCCCAACCCGCTATGGTTCGGCGAATATTATAAATGCGAAAGCAAATATCAGTCTCATACAATTTCTGGGGCTTAACGGCTGAATCGATTTTAGTAAGTATACTATAAACCTTGCTGGCGCCTATTTTATACAGACCTTAAGTAAGCAGCAGGAGAATCTTTTTTTGTTTACAGGGGATCTTCGAAAGATACCCGATTCCTGGGGGGGGGGGGGGGGGAGTGGGAATCTGGTCTTCCTGACTACGGGAATAGAAAGTCCGCGGGAGCACTTGCGCATGCGCATCCGCTGCCTCTCTCGTGCGTCGGTACGCTCGTGGCTAGTGAAGATCGTCTCAAAAGACAGAAACATCTAACATTAACTTAAATCTTCTTAGATTATTTTCTATTAATAATTGTGTTACTTGAGCCACTAAACATCTTCAACCTTCAAACTCTATACTGTGTTTACATATTTAAGTGTATTTTTTATTTTAAGAAAGTAAAATCAAATTTTTCGGGTAGAATCTTGTAGGGTTAATTACTGAAATCTCGTGCTGTCTCTCTAACACGGAAAGAGATGAACATTATAATACGAAATTAATTCGTAAAGTTATATTGAAGAAGCGTTTGAAAATAAGACCATTAAAGCATTACCGCCAAAATACATAAACACATAAAGACGTGAAAATCTACCGCGTTCATGGTATATATTTATACAGCTGACCTGTACCAAAAATACAAATTTGCCGATACATATAATATTAATTATATTCGTTTATATTTCGTTAGTAATTACTTTTATATAATCCCAAAAGTAATCATTCAAATGCCACAATTTTGCTTTTTCATACAACTTTTTATATTCATATAAAGTATCCAAACTTATTAGACTTTTTAAAAAGGTGACACAGATTAACAAAAGAATATATCTTTGTAAATTTCAAGCGTATTAAATATGAGATAATACAATTCTTTTACGTAAGACTACACCTGTTTTCCGGCGCGCCTTGAGGTCGAGCACTGGAAACGCAGTCGACCAGTGATGACGTCATTTAAACCACCTTACCTCTACAATCCACATAGTTGCAACTGCACTTAACACAATTAATATAAAGCCTATAATACGACGGAAATGAATATCCTATTTATCGGTTAGTTTTAAGTAAGTCACTCGATATTTAATTTTTGTCGGGTTTTCACACGAGTTTAAATGCTAAAGTGCACTTGTGAAAGTCGAGGAGACCTTATTTGCGAGGTGAAATTTTTGTAACTTAATCATACTTTAATAAGCTTAATTAGTAATAAATAATTTAAATATTGCCATGAAACGTCTTGTACGTAACGTCCAATATATTCGGATGTTTTACATTAATAATTAAGATCGGTTAACGCAATAAGAATTATAGTAATGTTTTAAAGAAAAATAATACCTGATTTTAGTCGAACTGTTTGATTATCAGTCGCTGTTAAAAAGTATGTTTTTTTTGTACGAGATGAGCCGATATGACTCAAAAAGTAGAACATGCGAATCTTAACAGACGGTCGCGAATTCAAATCTTGGTTAGCACCTCTATGTTTTCAAATTATAAATTTGTAGATTTGATGATCGACAGATGTGAAAATTTTGAAAGAAATTCTAAAACATATATGTAGCTTGATGCATTATGTTCCTATCCTGAAATAGAAGACGACGTCTTTAAGCAGTGTGATATCTGCAGATTGTTACTGAATACGATCGCAATAATTGTGAATTTACGCTCATCCTATAAGAATTTCCCAGATTTGAATGGTTATATTCAAATTTTAATCATGATATGGAAATACTCTCGTACTTCGAAAATAGTTAATTAAAATCTATTACAACTCATCTCAGATATCGCCCAACTTACAGCATCATCTACTTACCCTGATATAATCGGGATTTTACTGATCTGCTTATTATTCTAGTCCAAATATTGACGAGTTACTGACAAACTTCATTCATTCAACGCGTAGTGGTCACTGTATCAGACTGGAACGCTATTGGTCGAGGGTTCGATACCCATTGGCCATACGAATGTTTTCGGACCACTGACAGAGGATAATGTGACCTTAATGGGGGCCGCTGTGTGTGAAGTATTTATATATTATTTCTTAATTGTTAATGTTTGCTGTATCTTATCTAATACTTGTGATATTTTCACATTGATAACATGAGAGGATAAACGCTATGAGAAAAACTATACCGTGACCAGCAGGCGCCAGGATGGAATATGTTACTTGAGCCCTAATGAGTCTGGCGTCTATAGTGATAGATAGGGAATCTCTAATTTTAGTTCTATTCAATTACTCAGATATAAAAGAAATTCTTGAAATAACTCTTTTCATTATTATATTTAATCTGTGGCATTTTTACGGACAGAAAATTTATTCAAATAGTGTTATTTTTTTTATGCCTAGCAATAATATTCATAACGATTTTAAATTGATCTTAAGATCAACTTCTTAGTTACAATATAAAGAAATGTTACCCTTGTTACGCTATGGAAATATTGAATTAGATAATTTTATAGATAATATTACTTAAAACACAAATATAGTAACTATATTTAATGTCCCCTAGAGTGTTTAAAGATTATATAAAACCTTCTCACTTTTTTTAACGAAAATGCAAGTAAAAAAAATTAAATCAACAAATACACGTGAGGTTCTTTTTAAAACATATTCAACAAAGGTTTCGACAGTGTATTTCTTATTTTGGACACAGATTACGTAAACTAAGGTGCCAGTAACATCAGTCATTAGCATGACAAAGAATCTTACAATGAGAGCAATTAGCATCGAGTCCGTCCAACTTTCTTATTAGAGTACATTTTTTGAGGATTTTTTTTTTATTTTGTATGCAGCCAGTCAGCAAACTAATTGAGGCCACAAACGTTAAATTGGTCTTAGTAATTTTCCTACAACATAAATTAATGGTCATAATTCTTTTCCCGATATTTTTAGCGCCTTCAATCGTCAATGGCAGGTCGTCAAATTATATTAAGCTATTTTTAAATATAAAGAAATTTTGATATGAAGATACTGCTTCTTTTTGTAGAAAATTATTTGACTTAGGTTGTTTGCGCTCATGACCTCAATAATTGTTATCAAATTACGATACAATATATGTATAAGGAGAGGGCTCTGATTTATTCAAAAATGAAAAATGAAAAATCACGAAGAGACTATTTTTGATAGCGACTGTGTTCTATAACAATCAGTCTTGTTGTCAACAATATATTTCTGCTGATAACAAAATTTTATAATAAATAAATAATTCTGTCAAGCTTTACGTTCTATTAAAAAAAACATTCGTATTCTTATTTATTATGTAATGATTTTTGTGCTTTATCAAGCAGTGGCGGTTTTGCCAGACTAAGTAGGCTACACTAAGTAGGTCTAGGGCGACAGATTTTAGGGACGCCATGATTGGGACCCTTTTGAATGACATGTATCATCGAAATATAATTGTGAACTGGAGCATTTGAATAACCTCGTGGCGTCAAATGTGTAAATCCGTTTAAACACTTTAATTGTAAATTAAACCATTCACCCACTCAAATACAAAAATTCATTACAATCGATCCCATTGGTCTTCCTGTACTAAGTGGTTTAGGAACGTATTAATTTGCACCTCTATTATCTAATTTCTATTATATTGATATTCGACTTATAAGTGATAAAAACAACCCAATCTTGTCATATGATTCAAAAGTTGCATTAATTTTGAACCGATTTCCGAAAAGGAAGAGGTTGTCAATTCGTCGGGGAGATTTTCATGTATGTTCGGGCCGCGAAAATGGCTCGATTACTCGAAAATGGCTCGGTTTAGTTAATTCTTTTTTATTTGTTTTAAAGGATAAAATTGGTCTTTCAGAATCAATGGGACCGCCATTGACTGGAATAGGAATGTCATTTAAGTACTCTGGAAGCAGACCACTTCGAACAGGTCTCTTAGGAGATCTTTAGGTTAGGCCTTTGTCTAGTAGAGGACGTCCTACGGCTGAAATGATGATCATGATGAAGTTCGTTTACTTAAATTACTTAAATTGCCTATTTTACTTGTAAAGTCGGTTCCCCTTTTTTAAAAAGTATTTTTATGGAACCCTACTTATTTTATTTGCCAACGAATTTCTCGTGTTTTTTGAATTATTCATAAAATTAAATGTCCCATAGCTGGGCAAAATTATCATCTTATTAAGGAAGAAAATATAGGCTAAATCCATATTTACATGTAGAAGAATATAAAAAAATCCTTTTTTTTAACCATTTCAGAACTAAAAACAATCATTGCGTTTTCATCAACATTCAACTTTTCGAGAACAGATTATGAAATTTAGTGTTTTTATCATAGAATTTACAAACACGTGCAGCGTGTTTTTAATTAAAACGCATTGAAGGCGACATCTTAACCTTTAAACTATAAAACTTTGTTTACATCATCCTAGATTGCAATTCTTCGAATATTTAAAAATCTCTGTATCAAAGAAACGACTTTTAAAGAATCACTCACCTTATCCGCTTCGTTCACACGCAGCAAAATCTTGATTCTCGGGTTGTCTTTCCTGTATTCCTTCAGCAGAGCGTCGAGTTTGTCTCCTCTCGCGTCGCCCGCGTACACGAGATGCGTGCACTCGGTAAAATCGGATGCGCGCGCGCCTTCAACGTAACATACGAGGCGGGCGGCACCGGCGCCCGCGCCGTCGACCGTATACACCGCGGCCGAAGCCACGCAAAGGAACCAAAACCACATGATTTCAAAAAAAAATCAATCTGTCATCTCCGTTCGTGTTCGAAAAAGCGCGTTGGTCGGCTGATCACCGCAGTACGAGTGGCGAAGCCGCCGAGACCGGCCGCAAACATAGGCGCCCCCGCCCTGACGGTGGTGGTCGCTGCAAGGCCGCGCGCTCACCGTGCCTCGTAACTAGAGCTTCGGGCACTGTCATGAATGCTTTTACGTGTCACTCTAGTTACGATAACGACATGTTGTAACTATGTGAAATGTTTTTTTTTAAATATGCTCTAATTTTTTTAGATTTTATTTATTTATCGCTCCTTTAACAAGACTTCAACGTCATTCAAGTTACTGATTATTTAAAACTAAATAATTCATTATGTTCTATGAATTAATATCGATATTCAAGATTTTAAACATCAGTTATTAAACTACTAGTGGAGTTTATAAAAATATATCATGCATTCCAGATATTAATAGAGCAATTGATACAATAGCGACGATGAGAAATATTTTTAAATAAATGTTAACGGTAAACCACGCTTGATAGACTACTGGCTCGAATACCCGGATGAACATTGATCACTTCATCGGTTCAACGCACAGACAGACGACAACCGTAATATATAAAAATATAACGATTAGTAGAATAGTATAATTTGTCCAATTAAAGCAATTCACATTTTACGAGAAATCGTTTCGAATAGCAGCTTAGCTCGCTAATTAACCAAAAATCTAGGGAACTTTTTATCTTATAATTATAGGTAACCTCCCCCTCGTGTTCTTACTCGCGTTTATGCTTACTGCTTCGCTCCTATGAATCGTAGCGTGATGTAATTAGTCAATATATTATAACCATCCTCAACAAACGGGCTACCCAACGCAAAAAGAATTTTTCCAATCGGATTAGCAGTTTCAGAGATTGCCTCCTACACACAAAATTACAAACAAAATTTACCGATTTATAATATTAATATAGACAAATACAACTGTTTGAATTAAAATAAAAATCAAAACTACCGTCGTATTTATTAATTAACATAGCATCATTTTACTTTTTTTTAGATTTCACCTGAAATTCATTTTTTCATTCTACTTAGAATATTTCCCGTGTATAGGTCTGCTTATTATTCTAGCCCAGCTTTTTACTAATGTTTACACATTGATTCCTATTTGAATCTCCGCATTCTCTGGTACTAAAATAACTACCCAATTAAAAGTAACGGTTATTATTAGGTGAATGTGGAACAAACCGGGACTGACTGCAGCAATATACGTGGCCACGGAAGCAAGTGAAGAGGCCCCACAAGCAGAAGCACCTACACCTAGGAACATATCTTCCGTTTAAATGTGATAGCTCGTACATGCAAACTGCCGAACTTTACAGGAGAGACAAAAAACTTCTTTTAAACCTAACTGTTAATATGTTTACATTTTAAAATGATTCAGACGATACGATACGATATTGTAATTAACGCATTTGATTACGTTTTCACTGAAAAAATCCATTTTTTACCGAAATCATTAGCCACGAGTATCACATATAGAGCGACGATATATGTGTACAAATATAAATATCAACCCCGTGATATTATCAACAAATCAATATTTAATGTATTAAAGGTTCTTGCAGTACTATACCTGACCGGTCGTCTGCCATTTCGTCTATTACAAGAATCTAGGAAAACAACGCAGAATTGATTGATTAACTCTTTTAGATGTTATGGGAGAAACCGTTCAGAAATGAAACTCACCGCTCATAGTATCGACTTAAGGAGTAATTATTTTTAATTTTTAAAAGTGACTATTATTATTTTTACACTAGCATTCTGCCCGCGTCATCATCTGCGTGGAATTCGGTTATCGCGCTACCGTTGACATCTTATCCCCACAGAGGTCGTGTATTTTTTCTGTATTAAAAGTATGCCCTTTAAAAAGATATAAAATACATATCTGTAAAATTTCATCGCAATCGAATTAGTAGTTTTTTAATTGACTCGACAAATATTTCCTCTATATAATATTAGTATAGATACATGTATTTTATTATTGAGGTCTGTTATAGTATATAAGGATAATAACTTAATTATCTTATTAAGTGATCTGCGTATGTTATCTCATATTACGTTAGGCCCTACACAGACGCAGGTCTTAGGCCGCAAGCAATATAATTTAAATAAGTACCATAACGCCTTGAGTCAGTAATAATAATTGTAATAATTTTAGGTTACCATTATAATATACTGCTTTAATAATAAATATATTGTTTTATACAGTGTGTTATTTTTAATAGTTTGACGAAATTTTGCTTTTCTATTTTTTTTACAAAAGTTTATACTTCATATTATGAAATTTTACTTGTCCTATTTAGCAGAAAAATATAACGTTTTTTCTAATCACACATAAGTATTAGAGATGAGAAATTATCGATCGAATGATTAAACTGAATCATTTTTATAATGAAAAATTATAATGAAATATAAATTTGAAATTTCGTGCCGGATAATGTTACCAAATGACAAGTAAAGGAAAATGAACTATACAACGTAATATTCTTACAACTGAGCCGATTAGCGTTGAAAAAAAAATCATCAATATTGGTCATTTTTACGTACAGCCAACTCATAACAAAAAAAAAATTCTTTTGCCGAAATATTTTTCAAAAGGTTCCCTGTATCTCTTTATTAGTACTACGCCGTTCTAGTAAAAAACCGTAGTTGAAAATGCATTTCAAATTTAAAAATACTGTTCTTACATAGTTTACCAAATAAGATTATATGCACTAAGACATTCATTTTATTAATATTAAAAATTAAATAACAATAAGTGTTCTCCCGTATTCAGTACTGTGACTAAACACACTCCATATTATTTGCAAAGACAACGTTTAAGTTACATAACTAGACGCTTAAAGGCGGTCGCTAAATTACGAGCACAGGTTTCAAATCAAAACCGGAGCTTAACTCCCTATCGCTGCTGTCAACCGAAGGACCTAAGATGTTACATCACAATAATGACAACTTACAACAGATAACCAAATAATGCTATATCAAAATCATTAATATTATTTTTAATGATGGATGTCAAAGATAAGAGAGTAGATGGATCGCTTAAGGGTTTAGCTTTAAAAATGCTTTTAGTTACACAACCATAGTCAATTAGAATTAGATTTGTGATTTTGTCTCCTGCATTTAACCGACTTCAAAAAAGTATTTCTGTATTTGACCCATATATGTATGTATGTATATATAAGATTAATTTATATTATAAAAATAGAATTACAATATAATACATATATACAAAAAGAGAAAGTTAAATATTTACAAATCAATTATTACTGTACAGTATGTCAGTTTGTATGTCCGCGATTTTCTCACATACTACTGATTTGATTATGATATGTGGTTTTTGTTTAAATACATACTTTTATAGGAACAACATATCGGGATTTAATGAAGACTGATAAAGAATGAATGATAATGAGAATGAGATAAACAATAGTAAAGTAAAAGTAACAGCCTGTATATGTCCCACTGTTGGGCAAAGGCCTCCTCTCCTATTAAATTAAGGAGAAGGTTTTAAAGCTTAATCCATCACGCTGCTCCACTGCGGGTTGGCGGATATACATGTGTCAGAATTTCTCCCGGCACACGTCTCCAGGTTCCCTCACGATGTTTTCCTTCACCGTCGAGCTCGAGAAGAATTTAAGCACAAAATTTAGCATTTGAAAATACAGCAATGCTAGCTGGGGTTTGAACCTGCGATCATCGGTTGAGATCGACGTGTTTTAACCACTAGGCCATCTCGGCTCATGAGATAAACAATGGAACTCTTCTATAACAAACAGCAAATGTCTCAATTGCTGCATATCGTATGTCTATATAGATGTACATCAACAGTTCTGTTTGAAGTCGGTTATATTTTTCTACGAAAACAATTACTAGGGTTCCGCACCTAAAGAACACCAATCGGAATATTCCTAAGCCTGCGTCGTCTGACGTCCTTTAGTTGGACGCTGATAAGCAATACTGTGTCAAGCCACACGAACTTCATTTCGAGAAAATGGCGTCTAAAGATGTCAAATCTGTTCTTAATAAATTTGTTTGAAGACGTATATATACATCTTTTCTTTTCTATTTTGATACAATGTATAATGAATCAAAAGCAGATAGATTTACCTAATATGTTATGTAATAATAAGTTTTAAATATTTGAGATTATTTTCTGAAATATTTGCAAAATATGGAACGCACCTTAAATTAGAAACATTGAGTTGAGAAACTTTTTTATTTTATATTTAGTTATATATTTAGTTTAGATGACTTAAATTTTTTTGAATAATGTTAAATAGGTGACGTAGTATCACAATACATAATATCTCAAAATTTGTCTTTTTGTGGGTTGACACAATATTGCTTATCAGCATCCAGTTGGTCTATCCCATATTTAAAGAATATTTTAAACTAGAGAATAAGACTAAAATTTTCAGAGACTATTTGTTTATACTAAAATTAATAATATATAATAAAATTTATTTGTGTTTGTATGTAGGGGTTAATCTTTGAAACTACTGATTCTATGTGAAAAATAATTTTGTTTTGGATATCCCGTTTATTAAGGAATATTAGGCTATATTATATTACGCCATGGCTTATAGAAACAAAACAGTAACCATAAACGCGAGTGAAACCGAGAAGCCAGCTAGTAAATAATAAGAATAATTAAACACGTAAATTTAAAATTCAAGATTCCACCCCGTACCAGTCAAAATACACTTTCTGTCGACAAAATAGTATGACTATTTTTACATACAAAAATATTAATGTGAATTTGGGATCGGATGTGTTTTGTACGGAACATCCAGTGCTCAGATATAACTAGCGTTGACCGGTTTTATTAAGAATAAAACAATATTACCCTTTATCTGAATGACAAGACAGAATTATGTATATCGTTACGTAGATAGGAAATCTCTATATAACGCTCCAACGCTATACTCTACATACGAATTAGTACAGACTAAAAAAAGTCTCAATCCCGAGTTGACCTCACTTACAAGGGGCTCCCTACCGTCTTACAAGATATAACACGATTAGTGATGTGCCGGATCGTTAAATACGTACATATATCCGGGAATATGGATCTGAATACGGATATTTGGTGTCAAGTTCGGCGGGTACGGATACAGATCTTAACTTTCTTACTCAAAAATTATTAACTTGACCTTGTTTCTTGAAACGATAGATGTCGCCACTCGACACTTTGTGTGATAGGCAAAATATATTACGATTTGCATTGCGTGTGTTTTTCTCCCGTTTCGTTGATAATTTAGTATGAGACTGGTCATAGGTATATACAAAAAATGCATCTATTTATTGCAAAATTAATAAGATAAAAGATCGAAAGAAGAGTAACGGACACTTATACGAATCTTTCTTTTCTCTTAAATTCCGCGACATGGATATCCCGCACATCGCTAAAAACGGTGTATGTACTTTTTAAAACTTTTGTGAAAGAAACAAAAGGCGCTATAACAATATAAACGAAAATTGTTCCGTCTGACTCGCACTTGGCCATTTTAAGGGTTCTTAAAGTTGTACTCTAAAATTTGTTTTATTACAACATTTTTAATTTTTTTAGGATCATAGAAAGTGCATATAGAATAAAAGTATGAATAAATAACTGCTCCATGTGGTTTCACTCGCGCTTATTGTTACTTCGAGCCATAGCGTGACGTAATATAGCCTATAACGTTCCTCAATAAACGTGATATTAACGCAAAAAGATTTTTTTAAACCCACTCAGATGTTTTTGTCGTAGTCACTAGTTTCATTAGCCGTTCAATTAACAGCCTAGCATCTTCACTATACGGCGCCGACCAAATAGCGATGAGGGGGGGCTGTTTATTGAACGGCTTATTAAGGTACTCGGTTGCGACATTTATATAACATCACTGAGCCTTTAAATAGCACGATGAAAACTAAAAACCAAAAATGTATTAAAGTAAGGTCAACAAAGTAAGGTCTACTTTCAGCACGACGCAATGTCTTCTCGATAATCGCATGGCAGAAGATTGTCATGGGAATTGGGGCGTAAAAGGGGTTGCTATAAATACACAGGTTGTAACTTTACCTTTACGTGACACGATATTACTGTGATTACATCACATAAACTGTTCCGGTTGTATTCTGATCCCGTCTAATTCTTGATTGTCCCTGACATTAACTTGACAGGTGAACAATGGTATCACGTTACAATATTGTTGTTTGTTGGAAATCAGAGGATTAGCTGTTCGGGTGTAGTAATAAATTATGTCCGCAAATTTTAATTTATTTGCAAAATAGGTTCGTTTATTTTTAAAATTTCCGATACATTTATTTAACTAACTTCTAAAAAGGAGCTATCGATTTAATTGATTTATTTGATGCTACGCGATATGTTTACCGATAATAAAACAATTTGAATAATTTTAGAGCTTCATATGCCTGAAGGCTCTAAAGAGCATTTGTATAATTTGACAGCTTATGCTTCCAGAATGTTCCACTAAGTTCAAGATACGATGGAAACCATCTGATCTGTAGAAATTAATTTCTTAACGGCGGCCACGCTCAAGTTTACTTGTCAAGTGTGCCTGTTAGTTTCGCCTGTTGCAAGTAGACTGGACTTAATAATGTGTGTATATTTTGCTATATTAAAACCTAATTAAGGAGTAGTTGAGTGAGATAGCCTGGTGGTTAGAACATGTCGATCTTAACCGATGACCGCGGATTCAAACCCCGGCTCACCGTTCACCGTTAAGGTTCAATTTGTGTTTAAATTCATATCGAGCTCGACGGTGAAGAAAACGAGGAAACATACATGTGAGAAAGTCTGACACACGAATATCCTCCAACTGTAGATAAGCAACGTGGTGGATTAAGATTTAAACCTTCTCTTTCATAGGTGAGGAGGTCTTTGCCCAGCAGTGCAAGATATAATTAGTTTCTCTTAACTTCATCAATGAAATGAATTTCGTTAAAATGCGTATCACCTACATAATGTATAAATAATGATATGTTTATCATAGTTGGCACGTGTAAATAAAAGAGATCTTATCTTTGCAATTCATGTTCTTTTCGTTAAAGTTTACTTCATAAGTCCTAAAATTTTCATATTTCGAATTTAAAATTTGTAAACAAGTGACTTTCAATAACTACCCATCACAAGTAATGTTATTTAATTTATTATATATATTATTTCCCTTATAATAACTTTATAATTTTTTCTACTTTATTATTTTGTATTTTACAACGATTTGCAATCCGTATTCTGTCATTCCTATCATATTAAAACATATATCGAATATGAGTAGAATAAATGAATGGTATAGAACTTCACAATGCTTTTGTAAAACCTACTTAATAACATCCTTTTTCTAAAATGGGTTGAAAATGTAAACATTTTCGTAATATCTTAAGTCGAAGATTATGATATAAATTACGCTGCCCAGTACCATAATTTGAATCGTTATCGTTATATATTGGAAAATATATATTATTTTCCTTATGCCAAGTATTTTCCTGTGACTATGAGTGACTAGTAAGAATCTATATAGTCGTATGCCACTGTATTTGTTTGCTTTTTGTTTTTAATGTTTTTTTTAATAAAGCTATAATTAAAATAGCCCTTGTTTCAATTAATTTAAATATAAAAAATATAAACTAAGCAACGTCGGGACTCGTAAAGAGATTTTACTTGTAATTCGAAATGAACTCAAAATTTCTTAAGTAACAAAATATCATCAGAATTATTAATAAAAAAAATATTATAGTAGTATAACTTAACACTTATACTGTAAAGAGTAGAAAAATGATAACACAAGACCAGAAACTTAAGTTCTGCATGACGCACAAACATCAAAAATTTTATTTCTTGTACTATAAATAAATTCAGTAAAACCGTTATGGTTTAATTCATAATGGACACCAAAAATTAAGAAAAAAATCTCGTGAGACTTGGCATATGTTTTTGGTGAACCAGAGTTGACAACTGCTTAAAAGGTGAATCCCGTCTTTCAGAGAGCCCATAGGTGAGTTAATAACCAAGTAAAGGAACGAAAACCAAGAATAAAAGCGGATAGCAAAACAATATTGACCTGTTCAGAGTCCACAAAGGTTTATAGCGCTGAAGACGTCGTAACGACTCATACATCGACGTCTTAACGTATGTTTTGGCATTGTCGTGTTCTTAGAAAACAAACATGTAGATAAAATAATAAAAATTAAATAAATTTAAACAAAAATTGGGTGATAATGATCTAAATGTATGTGTTACACCAAACACAGAATAGAATATATCAGAAAGTAATCAATCAAATCACGTCGAAGTATTATCTTCAGACACCTAAATAGCATATCGTCATTTTGCTTACACAATAAATTTTATAAATTAATGTCAATCTAAATAATATTCATTTATGTGATATTGAGTTCACGGCAAACATAGTTAAACCTTTAATATGTTATATCATTATATTTGAAAACTATTTTTTGATACCAGTAAATTAGATACGGTTACATTGTCAGATGGTCACATGTAATTCGTTTTGGGGGGACCGATCACAATTTATCCAGGATTTTGGATGAGGAGAGCTTTATCCAGGTCATGCCTTTTTTTCTCGCTGATAAATGCAACAAACGCTCGAGTTAAATTCAGACGAGTATGTGAGATTCCTGATGACGAATGCCCTAAACTGCCCACAAAAATTTAATGGTGCCCTCATCATCCTAATAGAGCAACACGGCATCGCGTATGCGTACAACCGTGAAAACAGCCAGGTCATACCTTGGTTGGAAATAAAATTTATCAACATAGATACTAAAATCCCTGAAAATTGCACAATATGTCGCCAATCAATAAGGTTTGGAACAATCACACGCATTTGGGGTAGGCTTGACTCCTTAGTTACCACCCTCTGCTATTATCAGTACCTTAGATAATAAAGAGTCATAATTATTACGACAAATTCGATTGTAAGTCAGTGAGTCAGTGTATCATAAAGCAAACTATAAGTTTAAAGGCACGTTATCAGAACTCATCATATTCTCATATAGAAACCCTGAGTCGCACCGTACGAATAAACTCGTGGACATTTTAACATTCTCGTTTCATACCTTAACAAAACATCTCATCCATTATCGGTTATTAATGAGATACCCCGTTTGTTGATTTTCTGTTTTCCTTTTTTTAATTAAATTGGCATATTTTTAATACACTACAAACGAACTAACATACAACATTATATTATATGAATGCCGTAATATCTAACATGACACAGCAGACGGTAAACCTTATCAAATGTAATGACATTGTAAAAAACAGATAGAATTGAGGTACTTTCGCAGTTGGAACAACCTACTAATTATCTTTATTAAATACAAATTGTCACACAGACATGATGTTTTCTGGTAAAAAGTTTAGGCGCGTTAGATATGAAAACATCGACGAATTGTTGGCGGCAACCCGTGAGTGATCTGTAATTTTTTAGTGAGTGCTACTTTATTAAACGACAAACATTTGTGCCTACTTTTCTTAAGTAATAACGGTAATTGTGTCGTATGTATATATATTTTTTAATGTATGAAATATAAATTTTATCGTTTTGACAGTTTTTTTTTACTGTACTACAGAGTCTATGGTTTCGTAAGTATAAGTATCAAAATAACTAATAATCTCTGCTCAGTTGGGTATTTTATTATGTTTAAATAAAGAGCAAAGTAAGTTAAATAAATTTTTTATTAAGTTAAATAAAGTAAAGTAGTTAAATAAATTTTAATTACGATTTTTTTGTTGTCTGATGAAATTAACTATCGTGCGTTGCTAATTCAAGCTGATGCAGCATCAGCTTGAATTAGCGGAAAACATAACTCCTCACCAACTTGTATCAGAAGTATCGTGTTAAGGTTCGTAAAAACGATCTCTATGAATGGATACCCCCGGGTATATTATTATTTTTTTAATTTTTCTTTACTTTAGACTACAACATTGTAGAGCACGTGAAATTTTTGGTGATATGGCAGTGCACACTTTACAGATTTTAAGAAATTCTGCCTTTTAATCTTACTTTATTTTAATAACGTAATTGTGTATGTGGGTCCAAATGGAGGTGCCCTTTTATGTAGATTTTAATTGGATATTGTGCGAATTAGTGCATGTAATTATATTTATTTGTTTCTTTGGCACGCTCTGTAACTCAAAGCTTAAAGGATTTAATGTTTTTCTTTTTTCATATAAGCCAAGGTATTCTTTCATTCAACTTAATTGAAGCAATGACATAGGGTATTATGGTATTTATACATGACTTTTGCGAATAAAAAAATAAAGAAAAAGGTTAAGACATTTCGTGAGACTCTTTTTCATCCCTCTGCCTCTTTCTAATAGCAAAAGTGTTGCTAGGATTTTTTTTTACAGATGCCAACAATAACATCATACGTGCATTGAAAACTAAGGCTCCGTTAGTGACCTATACGATGATAAACGAACACACGTTGCTTATGGATCTGGATATAGAAGGAAGGCAAATGTCTCACTACTTCAGATTAGGAGAGGAGCATGTGATGGAGAAAAACGATGGCGGAAAGGTTATTGATTTATTATTCATTTTAGTCAGTAAGTAATAATGATTTAAAATAATATGGATGATCCGTTGAAATATATACATGACTCAGTGCTAATTGTACAGAATATCACCTGCAAGTATTGGACCATTTTACTAGCGTTACCAGAGTCGATATTTAAAAGTAAGACTTTTTTATTATTTTTTTATAAAAAAAATATTCCGTTTTTTTTTTCTATTAAATATGGATTTTGTAAATGATAATAAAAAAAGTCCAGCACGAGTTCAGTTTACACCCTGTATAATATAATAAAAAGCTTTTGAATCAACTGGACATCCGAAATCCGAGAGCTAGATTATTAAAATAACCTGTGATAAGATAATCTATGTTTGTTTACTTCTTATTATCTTATATACAAAATGAATTCAATCAACGATTTTCATTTAGTAAAAGACCTAATCATTGACTTAAAGGATTCATTGTAAGTTTTCCAAAAACTTCCATATTTCAGATAGAGAACCTTTAAGTTACATATACATATGTGCGAGACTGACTCGCATTTGGTGATGTTTTTTTGTTTTTTTAACAACCTTCTTTAGTATTCAATGGAATGAATTATTGCCGCTATTAATATGAAATGTACGTGCAACCAATTTATTTGAACTTGGCCTGAGTGCATTACTATATCCGTCGATACGGATTAAGGTCGAATTAAAAAAAATAAAATAATTTGTAACATATGGAAAATGTGCAATTCCTATTTCATTTTGATAAATATAATTTAATAGCATGCAGTTCTTGATAAAGCTCATTGAAATCTACTTTTACTTTGTGCAATTGACCCGAAATTGTTTGTCATAGCTGTTGTTTTTTTTTTAACTCATATACATTAAATTAAAAATATATGTCTGTCAGATTTTTTGTATCTATTACAGATAAAACGATTGTAAATTTATAGTAACCTTTCATTATTTGTATATGACAATACTTAGACAAAACCATCTTCAGACTTTAAAGGACTTGTATCCAGAGCCGTTAAATAAATCAATAAAAAAATAATACAATCTTTAGACATTTAAAAATGACATATAATCATACAAAAACAATATGGAATAATCTGCACTATTTCAATATATTCCTATTTCAACTCTCTTGGTATTCATCAGATCATACCGATATAGAACTTTCCTCTATATATAAATAAAAAAGAATTATTAAAATCGGTTCAGATTCGGCAAAGATATTACGTAATATACATACATGAAAAGCAACCGATTTAAGCTCCTCCTTTGTGAAACCAATTAAAATTCTGAAGGCTGGAATGGATTTTCGACAGCGAATTATCATAAAAAACATATATCAAACGCGGAAAGGCTGCCCACCTTCTATATACAATTTTGTCTAGTTGTTTTTTTTTTGTCTTTTATTTTTTTTTAATCCTTACATAACCTATACAGGAACCGAACCTAAAAATGTTTTATTCAATGTGTATTATTTTAATTAATATATAAAAGCGATTGAATATACATGGAATATATTTTTTCCTATTATCCTTTTTGTATATCTTACTTAACAGTATTTGAAAAACACTTATAAACTTATACAAGTAAAAAGCAATTAGAACTTCCAAAACAAGTGCCGTTGAAAGTGTATTACTCAATTGTACGTAACATTAACGAATTTTTTTTTGGTTACTTACTTGCACCTCAATACAATAGCTCTTAAATCATTGAGAAAGAACTGAAAATTGTTTTATGCGTGAAGACTATCCACAACAAAAAGACATAGGTTTTGTAGTTGTAATTATAAATGACAGATTAAGTCGAAGACTACACTGATAAGTTTTGCTCTCAGACTTTTATAAAGATCAACATAAATTGTTTGTTATTGTTTTACACCTGACAGAATTTACTGTCAGCCTTATTTTGACAGCTCCAGCTTTCATAACTACTTACAACTTATCTGTTACCAGATTATAAAGTTGTTTTATGTTAGTTGAATGTAACAACTACAATTGTATTTCTCACCTAATGTATATCGATTATTAAAACAACCGTCATCAGATAAAAGTTCATAAACACATTTAAAGTGAAACAAAAGCACCCAAGTATTTAAAAAGTTGTAATCCGCCATCTTAAATTTAAAGTGACGTCATAACACTTGAAATACTTCAAACTTAACGTAATATTTAAATTTTATAATTTGAACAAAAGTGATAGGGTTATATTAAAGAACACATATAAACAAAATAATATATGCTGTTACCTAGCAACCGTCTGTTGATATCGAGATAGAACATGGCGATATATTAAGATTACAAGATAAAGGAAAATAAGGGCGTGAAATATGAATCTAAAATCCTATTTTTAATTTCTGGACGATTTAAAAGTACATATATATATACCTACATAATCTTATCTTTAAGCACTTATTATTTTTTATTAATTATTCTCTCGCTTTGAAAAAATCAACCATCTTTAACAAAAAAAAACTTTTAAAAAAAAAATAAATTTTGTCAATATTTTTAGGTAAAAATGACATACACCGTCGAAGGAAATAACATCATTAAACAGGTGATAAAGATGCCAGATGGGAAAACAGCTTATTTTAGAAGAGAGTTCAATGACAATGAAATAAAGATGGTAAAAAATGCATTGTAACAATTTCGTAACATTACATTTTTTATTTATTACACATATATTATTATAAAAGGAGCCTTACGATTGAAAAGAATAAATGAATCGATTTTTCATAGCCTTCTTAAGAAAAAAAAATCGTTTTCATATATAAAAATAATGATAATAATATATTTTTTATTGTGAAGCCTTCAGACTTGACAGTTTTCACTGTAAACGGTCGCCTCAACCTCGCCTCAATGTATTAGTTATTTCTCGTCGATGCATCTCGATAAAAGAAATAAATAAACGCATCACACTCAACGGACCCATAACGATGATGATACTGTATCAGGGGTCCGGAAACGCACAAAATAATAACAAACACCCAGACCACGACAAACATCTGTGGATCCAGGATCGAACCCGCGACCGTTAGCGCTTCAGTCAGTTGCATAGACCACTGCGCCAATGTGTCTGTCGAAAGTTTCAGAGGTCAACGATAAATACAAATCCTTCTGCCACTCTCTTGATGCTCCCTTACAATTTGGAATATTAAAAAAATCCTGTTTTTTAATATTCATTTGGTTTCAGATCGTGACAATGGATGGAACTGACCTCACCGCTACTATATATTACGAAGTTGTCGAGTAATATATAGTATGACACATTAAATTTTTTATTTATAAGTTACTAATATTTATATGTGAATCTAAGTAAAACTAAGTTTAATTAAATCAGTATTTAACATTAACTAAAATTATTTGCAAATATTTATTGTTTTTTTTTATCTAATCTGACTTTATCTATAAAGTAAATATTCGTGAGCGAAGTCTAGTGAATGTGCAGAATTTGCCCAGAGTATTTTTAACATAAATCACATGGAACTTATTTGAAAAAGGTACAGAAGATTGGCACGACAGTGGTGTCATCTAGCGTTAAGTGTATCCTGGATAGTATTGCCAGTTCAATGTTAGTGGTTTTATATGGATAATAAGCAATAACGTGTCAACCCCAAAACGTCAAATTTTTGAAATTGATGTACTTTGATAATGCGTCACGTATTTGAAAAAAGTAAAGGAGTCATAAATGACAGAAAAATAACAACGAGACAAAACTCAAGTCATCTGAACTAAAAAGTACGGAAAAAATATTCTTAATTTAATATTTCGGATATTGAAGTGTGTTCCATATTTTGCAATATGTAATAATCTCATGAATTTGAAAAAAATATTATTAAATAAAACTTTTTATTATACTAATCTGCTTTTAATTCATTATACTTCTTTTAAAAATAGAAAAAAAATATGGATATATACGTCTTCAAACAAATTTATTAAGAACAGGTACGATATCTTTAGACGCCATTTTCTCAAAGTGAAGTCCGTGTGGCTTGACAGAGCATTGTTTATCACCGTCCATATGTGTTACAGACAAAACAAACAACCACATTCCGATGCCACGTTAAAAAAAAAAATAATACCTGTGTTTAAAAAACTTGAATTTATGTATATATATAAAGGCAACAGTTACTGACTGTGATCTATCACCGAACATGCCAAACCGAGTTATGACGTATGCATCCGCTACAATAGCATATTATTAACACAGAGAACAACACAGAACATTTCCCGGCTTCATAATAAAGATGTCCTGTTCAATGCATCAAAAATACACTTGCTCTTAAATTGTATTTTGAAACATATTCTATAAAAATTTGACTACTTATTTTTACTTATTTTATTCACCTAAATCAGTCGCAATTTTACACGTTATTTATTAAATTCACATAAATAATAATCACACAATTGACGCCAAATTCGAGGAAAGTTTTAAGATTATTTCTGAAATATATGAAATATAATAATTATGGTCGTTTTAAATACTGTCTTTACAATTAGCGTGATAATAACACATTTATCTCCCGCATACTATTTTTTTATCCGCTACAGTAATGTTACAGTACTAATACAGTTTTCTGTCTGTTATTTCTCGTAGAAGTATTGTACTATTTTGCTTCCGCAAAATAAGACGCAGAATTGAACATTAGACACTGGTGTAGTAAAAGTAGATTTTTCAAAATTCACCCCTAAGGAGATGAAATAGGGTTACAAAGTTTGTATGGAGAAATTAAACATATCGAGAGTAAAGGCGCGAGCAATAGCTAATGAAATATAAATTTTTCAGAGAATCATATCCAACCGATTAAATACAATAAATAAATAAATATAAATTACCAACATTAATCAGTAACGATAACATTGAATACGATAAGAGATGATTTTACATAATTTCCATTACAATCAAATTTTGAAATAAATCATATATTTAAATAACAAAATTAGTATTATTTCACAATATGATTAAATCCATACAATTTCAACTAATTTGCCTAATATATAACAAAAGATACACATTTAAATCTATTTCATACATACAAATAGCATTCCGATGGTCTGCGTTGAATTAAATTCTATAATATATGATTATATTCGTGTATTGATTAACACCAAATTGTAATAAAAATAACAAAACAGATATTTAGTATGGAAATAGAGCAACTAAAATTTATGACGAATAATAAACATTTAAAATTATAATACGTCTACTAATCAACTTCTTTATAAGGTTTAAGGATACACATTATTCATAATAACAAAAAAATGTGTAATAAATTTAGTATAATATGTTTTGTATATTATTCATTAGTAAAATTGCTATCCTGTATGTTTATACTTTTAACAAGTTTTCAAACATCGATTTATACGTCAAATCAATAATTTAACTCTTTCTGAACTCGTGTATTATTCTTTTTTTCATAAAAAAACTTATATTTTTTTTTCAACACTCGCTTCAATGCACAGATACATCACGTGAGTTTCGATGTGTCTAAACGTGCATTTAGACTACGAATTTCGAATCAAATCATTGAACAACTAATTCTTAAATTTTACCAAGGAGGTTATTTTAAAGTGAAAACTTCTTTGTGCGCTTTGAACGATTTTCAGTATGGGAAATTATTACGTGTTCACCGTCACTAAGTGACTGTCCAAACCACAGATGTACAGTGTACACCTTAATGTCAATAGGTCCGCGAACATCACGAATTAATTTTTTGAATATTTATTTTTTTACTGTTACATATTTCATAGTTTGAGACTTTCATTTATATCGACAGTTTTCAAAACTAAAATTATTTACCTTCAAATGTAATGGAAATGTAAAATTATTTTCGAGTTTATAAGTATTATCTAGCAATACAACCAATTCCATTCCATACATTATAAAGTAAGGTAAACATACAAACGTTTTATTTTTTACCTAAATTTTTTGCACTCAAAAATTTAAAACCATCACTATACTACATTTAAATAATATGATGTCAATAACATTATCATCGAAAAGGCATTTAGTCAATAATTAATATAATAAAGCCATAAACAACTCAGTCTATATAAGTCACTAAAAGCATTAATCATATATTAACATAATAACTTAATGCATAGAACCTTAGCATACGTTCCACCCCCTACCATTGTCTGTTGTTTGTCATTATCTAATGTCTAATCTATGTGCGACAAAGAGGTCATACAGCCAACTGTATTACTCGTTAGAGATATGAGTCGTACAGTGCTTAAAACTGTGTAACTGACATTTACTTTTAAACGAGTTCTAATGCAACAACTGTGGTAGAGCCTAGCTGTGCTGGCCCGACTATACCACACTATCACGTAAAATTCTAAATCGATCCCATAGTCACCCGGTCAGAATCCGATGCTGGGATCCTGAAGAAATCGAAGGAACTCTTCAAATATTATAGACACACTTGTACCGATGTAGGTATTTTTGATATCAACTCATGCATTTGCTCGTGGAAGGCTACATATTTGGTTGTGTAGAACTGATGATGAAAACCACTGATGGCCACAGGAACTACTCAATAACAAATATTTCACAGGTTGCGATTCGATTTTTTTAAACATGATTGCTAAGCAATTCATGCTCGTCTGAGCATTCATTTGAGCAAGGAAACAATAACTTTTAAATAATTCTTTTAAATCTTGATAATTTTAGATCCTGTTAATATGACTTATTATGTAGAGCAATTTAAAATAAAAAAATACCAAATTTGAAAATAACATTAAATTATTTCCGTTTCATCTCTTTATAGACATGGGCGGACGGGCAATATTTTTTTAAATATGTAATTATGTTAATGATTTTGATTGGTGCTATGAAACTTATTTAAATTATTTAAAGATTAAATACACCAAACAAAAATCTAATTTTTTTATGCATTTTTATAGCGTATAAATTATTTAATTCTATTAATGATATATTTTACATTCATACCATTTGACTTTGACTCGTCAATTGTCTTGTTGGCCAAAAGATACTTTCGCCTATCATACTCAGGTGCTAAGCTACGTCGTCCAAAACGGTCGGCATTCTGGGTGCCAATATTCATGTGCTTATGATATAATTATACTTATATAATATTATTGGTTATGCATACATTAGTAAAATTACTTACCAATTAATAATAATCAGTTCACGAATAATAAAATCAAATAAGATAAAATATAAGACAAATTACTAAATATATTTTTAATACTAATAATCTAAATATTCATCGATAAATAAAAGCTTAAAATATACTAACGAAAATAAATTGTCACATACACGGTGATCATACGGAGCACTGTTACGAAACACCGATGTGGGTCAACAGCGTTGCCTTTTGGGGAACCACAGTAGGTACAACCAGATTTCGCTCGCTTTAACAACATTGCACGATGTGTAGGTTGCCTGTCAAACAATCTAAATTATCTGAAAGAATATAAAAGTAAATGTAGAAACTATTTTGAAATAATTCGGTTAACTTTAACCAACTTCATAAAAGGTAGAAGTCCTTAATTCATAGTGTGCGATTTTTTTTATATTTATTGCTTCTGAACTTCGCCATTTCTTAACCGATTTTAAAAATTCTTTTCATATGAAAGGATTTTTATCAAAATCTTTTGTCTCTCAAGTAAACAAAATTACATGTTTCAGTTTTAGTTTATATCTTTTTAAACTTTTCGTGACTGGTAGTATTGTTCTAAAACGTTGTTCTTGACCCTTATATTTATTATTCTTCTTAAGGCGATTAATCTTTACTAAAATAATTTAAAAAAGTATATAAGCATTCCTCTCTCCTCCTATATATATACTATAAGTATAAGAAATGTCATACTCCATCCGCACAATTTTCATACAAATGGGTACAGTTTTTGGTTCACGTATTAAAATATAGATGAACACGGTCCACGTATTAATAATGATATAGAGATTGTGTGAACATCATCACGAGGCGCACTAGTGTTGTCGCGCGACACGCTTTATAAACACGAGTGCTTCCTAATGATAGTGTTACATTGTATTATGTCACTAACCTTTGACCGTGACTTTACGTGTTAATTAGCTGTTGCTAAGCCTGCGTAGGTAATAGTGTAGAGTCTCACTCTACATACATACACAAGATTTTCTAATTTCTAAAAAAAATTATAAGAAAAATAAAAGTCCAATATATTTGTATAAATTATTAGCATCAATTTATAAATAAATATTTAATTAACAGTTAAAAATAAGTAAAAAAACAAATTTAAATTTTGTCCGGAATTCATCGTTAATATATTACACAGATTATATAGAATTAAAATTGAATGAATACAAACATAAGAATTAATTCCGTACATTAAATCCATATTTCAAACTAGCTGGTGCTCGCGACTTCGTCTGCGATGTCTGTGATGCCTACATCATAGTAGTTTTATGCATGCAAAGTTTCAGTCCGATCGGTTTCAAATTGACAAAGTTTCATACAAACTTTCATCCCCTATTTTATATTCCCCCTATTATTCCATCCTATTATCCCCCCTTGGGGGTAGAATTAATCAAAATCCTTTCTTAGCAGATGCCTACGTCATAACTTCCACCTGCATGCCAAATTTCAGCCCGATCCGTCTAGAGTTTTGGGCTGTGCGTTGATAGATCACTATGTCAGTCAGTCAGTCAGTCACCTTTAGGCAACATAGTTGTTTTTCAAAAAAAAAATCACTAAATAATAGCGCGACCGATACCACACTAGAAATAAGATTAAAATCAAGTAGTGCTTATATGGAACCCGGTCAAAATGATCTTGATATTTACATGTACATATATGAATGTTGTAAACGAAATTAACATATACCTTGCAACCGTACTAAATGGGTTTTATCGAATATTTATTCTGAACGTCAAATGTATATATTTTTTATTTACGACGCAATTGTTTAAAATGCAACATTATTGTATGAAATATTACAGATGCATTAATAAAATGTGTGAATCTAAATGTTCTTCTTATTCATTTCAAAAATGTGACTTATTTTTTTTTAATCGAACTGTGCGTCGACGTCAATCACTTCAAATAATTATCTATGTATAATTATATTCATGTGTTTATTACGACTCCATTACCTAACCATAAGCGATCTTGTCTTCCATTAAATAATGCAAGGCATAAAGATATGTCAGAAAATTTGAAAAAAGTTGAACTTTTGTATGAGCCTTCCATTTTTTCGATAACAGTAGCCATGAACGAGATATTGGCGTGAAAACATTTTTTTGTGTCTTTCGACGTCGCATTTGTAGCAGAAATTGGATCGACGAGGACTTTAGATATTTTTTTCGAAACCACAAAAGGAAGTTTAATCAAAATCCAGCTTGTCCGAAATTCTTGCGAAAGAAGGACTTTTTTTTCTTCTTTATTCCCTGAATTAAAAGATCAGCGCTGATCCAATTCGTTGCACATACTTTGATAATTTACATCAGACTTTGAATCCTCAATTAAAGTTACCCTCGGATTATAAATTATTCAATGAAAACAAAATCATCAAAATTGACTGACATTCGTTGAAAATATCGTATCCCAAACAATCATTTTGGAAAGTCGATTTAAGTCAAAATATTCTAGGAGATTACAAAACCATAAATGTAACGAGTGAATATAAATGATTTAATTTTCATTTTAATTCCGACTGTAAATTTTAATACAATGAGTATTAGGTGTCTGGTGATTAAGATCGATATCAAAGTTCCGAAGTTATGAGCTGGAGAGCTAGTAAACTTTAAATTTACATAAATTTATAGAACACACAGCAAGGCCGGATAAGACAAACTACGAACACAGCCTCTCATAGAAGACGAACAGCTTGGTAGCGATAAATAAAAATATTTATAGATGGAAGTTTAATTTTTAATAAATTTTACACCTATGTTAATATTTATAGTTTTGGACTTTAAATTTTTATTATTATTTATATTTAATTAGTATTACTTTTTTGTTCTGCTATATATGAACAATTTTGAATCTTCAAGAGACACTGTGCTTAAATTAAAATTGTGTTTAAAGTGATACATGTCCAAGGAAAGCACAAAAATTGGAGGGTATGCCTTAAGGCATGAATATTATATAAAACAATAAAATATAATTTAATCCGTATATAACATAATTCAGCTCTAATTTATTAATTACAAGCAAGAAATTTAATAAAATACTATGGGTTAATTGTTGTGATGAAAGAGCACATATTTTTATAATGTAGATGAATATTTCGAAGGAATTATTCAAGTTTATTACGATTTATAAGTATAGTTTTTTTATCTAAGAGATATTTTAACATTTAAAAACATATTTCGTTGTTCAGAATACCATCCGTCATGCCTACGACCTCAAACGAGCTTTGTTAACAGATCAGCCAAATTGAAACCGCCTTTTGAATGTCGATCAAAAAAGGGTTTATACTGATTTTAATGTAAATCTACTTGCACTAATCAAGAGTTCGTAACAAAAATAAAACAATATGTAGTTTGTAGAGTTTGTGCTAAAAATATCGGAAATACTAACAATCATTTTTGTAATAAAAAGTGTACTTTTTATGTAGTAAAAGTAGTATACTTTCGCTATAAAGTACTTTTATACAGCGTGTTTATATTTATATTTCGCGCAGTGGCCACTGCAACTGATTAAAACGCTAACGATCGAGGATTCAATCTCCGCTCATTACAAACATATAGTCCATAGGGATATTGGTCGTTGTCTGGATGTTTGTATAATTTCCAACACAAGGTCATGGACTGTTGAGCGCAAAACGTTTATAGCTTATGTTATATGCATTCTTAAAATTATAAAACAAAATGCTTATTACAATTTATGTATCTACAGACTGATATACGATTACGTTGCATTGGTAAATAAAATTAGGAAAATACTTATTGCGACTGTTTTTAAATCACGTAATACGTAAGAGCGATCTGCGTCTAAGCCTCTTAAAAAGATCTAATAAGCTGATAACATCATAATACGTGACATTGACGTTAAGAGTTATATTTGCCAATATGTCCTAATATTAGAATTGTTAATTTAATATAACCAGTCCATTGGACGAAATTACAAGATAACCATTATTAAAAATTTGAGAAAAACATTGATCCGTTTTCTTTTTACCTATCTACATACAGATAAAATCTCAAAGCCAATTTTGATGCAAACTAAAACTGCTTCATTGTTTTTTTTTTTTTAATTAAATTTCTTAACCAGGCTGTGTCAATAATACAGATAGGTTTTTTTTGCAAAATCAACGAAAACAATATTAGACTAAGAAAATTCAGGCTTACACAAACCAGGCGTGACAAATAAAATACCACACATAGCTAAAATTTTATAACATGTTCGTTAATCTGGACACGCCATAAAGGGGTCTGTTAATATTGCTTAATTTAAATGGTCTAATTTTGTAACTGACAATATAACGTGATATTTGCGGACTGATACTGCGATAAGATGCATCATTATTGCAATGACTTTTAAAGTGCCTATTCATTCTTACATCGTGATTGCAGTCTCATTATGATATTGCATCTTTATAACACAGTCATAAGTGTTTTTTTATCAACCTAAGTTTTTTTTAATGTAATACTTTTTAAAAACAAAATTACGAAATTGGAAAGAAAAGTTTTCTTCGGTGTCAAGATAACCTTTACAAAATAAATAAAGATTTATATTATTTATTTCAATTATTGCCCAAATAAAACACAAACAGAAAAAAATTAAAAAACAAAATGATAATGACAAATATCGTGTATAGTTGTCGTGTATCAGAATTTATCTGATAAGATCTTTTAAATTATGAAGCTATATAGATCTCAGATAAGTACATTTATTATTTTTCCGCAGGCTGTATGTGAAGGAGCCTATTTTATCGAATAACGTAAAATTAAAAAAAAAAGTAACACCGGAGAAAATTCAAAAATTTTTAATTTTATATTCAAGTACATTACCAAAACACGCAAATATATGCAGTGGGTTAAATAATATAGTTATATAAGAAATAAAGTAACAATAGTAAAGTTGGAAGTGAATATTGTGAAATGAAACTATAAAGTGACAAATAAATAATAAATTTAAAATTCCAAACCCTCTTTGTTCGCGGCTCACTTAATATTAATATGACAGTAACGCGAACCGATGATTTTTTTACCCTACAAAAAATTGCTTAATATACATCAATGTATCAATCAAATATTGTATAACCATAGATAGGTATGGTATAAACTTATGGAGTGATGACACCCAGAATGTCGACCACTTTGGACGATGTTGCCTAGCAACCAGCTAGCGACCGAACATATCAGGCGAGAGTGTCTTTGTGCTTACATCCATACAAGTCCATTGTCAAAGTCCGAAATAGGTACAAATTTTTGTCGTCAAATATTATGAACTTATTGTTATAACTATAGCTATAGAATGTCATCGGATAAAATTGATTCTATTTCAAGTGAAAACTTCTTCAAGTGACTAAAGTTTCACGTAAAGTAGAATCAATTTTATTATCTACGGAACTCTAAAACAAAAACATATGACCCGAGTTGCATATTCGTCAAGCCTTTAGGATATGTCTCTTACAAGAATAATGGCCTTTACTTCTTTTTGTAACGGAATCTGGATGGACTACTTTCAAAAGTTGACCTAAATTTTAGCTTGTAAATCAATCCGGACTAACTTACGCAAAATATTATATTCATTATTGACAAGTATTGCCAACCAAAAAAAAACCTTTTGCTATAACAATAAAAAAATGTGAAAAAATTTAATTTTGAAAATAGAGTTTTAATAATATGGAAAACAGAAAATGACGTTGACGCCAATATTTAATTATTATTTGTATTAAAAATTACACTCCTAAAATATACTATTTCCGTAATTTTATTTTATTTTATTTAAACAATTTGAAAAAAATGTATGTATGATTAATAATATTAAAAATTATTAATGAAGTCGCTTATGAACAACATTGTTCCATTTGACCTTATTTATTAATTAAGCAATAAAAAATATATGATGTGTACAAAATAATATAAAACATCATTAATCAGGATTAAAAACACTCGATAAAGAAATATAGTTGTACAAAATGATTTAATGGCACCAATTAATCAGTTTTGCGCTAAAAGACAAAAACACACAAATTAAATTTTACATAAAATAATATGTTTAAGTATAAATGATTTATTGAAAAAATGTCTACATAGTGATGTTTGAGACTTTACTTCTAAAAGTAGTGCAGAGCATAATTATGTGTAGACGCAAATTAGAAGTAAATGTTTTACTGGGTTTTCCGTCCGTTTTAATGTTAATTATTAAATCGTTAGGAAAATATATTTTTACTTCTTATTTAACGATTAAAATACTTTTATATTTCATTTAAAACCTATGAGTTAAAAAGAACATAGAGATATAGAGAGATTAAGACTTACAGTAATCTCTAATGCGGTGATATTATATTTATATTTTACACTTCTGGAAACCAGTAAATAAGGACAGATTTAAAACGTCAAATGGCATGAACGCAACATACTTATATATAATTAAAAAAGTATCACTGGCCTAAAATAATATATAAATAAAAAACTCAATTTTAGGTTTTTTCAAAAATACGTAAATAAATATTATAATCTAGATATAATAGCTTATCTATAAATCATATAAAGGCATGACATTTAGTAATTGTCTACTTGCCACACTTACATTGTATTTGCCTTGCCTACAACATTAAGTCATAATCGTAACATTCGACATTTATTATTCATTATGCCCATAATTTAATTACACGGTATCACGTCAACATGCTGTCACTCAGAAATAAATGTTTAATTTTACATAGTACACTTAAGTTGTCTTCAAGTCGATGAAACCGATATATTTTTCGTGATAAAGAACTCTTTATTAACCCAAAGCAACATATAATTAATGAAAAAATATTTCAATACAAATTGTCATCAAAGTAATAATTGTCAATAAAATAATAATAGTTTCTTAAATAATATACTGACATTTTCACAAAAATAAAACTCAGTAAGTAAGTATAAGTATTTTACTACTAAATCCACGCAGAAAATTAAGTTTATTTTTTTTTTTTTGTAAACCATTTATATTTCGTATAAGAACTTTTAGATAAAACTTTTAATTAAAATCCTTCCAATATTTCTTACTCTGTATAAACCTAATCCTATAACTTAATTACTTAACCACCATAAAAGATACATATGCATTTAATCATTTTACGATTTCCTACAAAATGAGCATTTATAACCTATAAATATTAATTTTGGAAGATACTAAAACTGCGGCAATTTCTACAACAGATTTTACGTTAATACATTGTATTTCTAATCATTAATTTTTAAAAGCAATATTTCAACTAGCCAGACAGAGGCTAATTGCGAAATAGTTTTACTACAACTCACAAAGCTTCGCAGAGGAAACAGAATGTAGATAATATCCATTAAAAGCTGATTCATTCATTACAACACGACTGAATCATGGCATTAGCAAGTCTAGATTCATGAAATGTGAACAGGATGTCCAAAATATCCGTAACATAACAAAGCCGTACAATCAGTGACGCTGTGCTTGATATTTAATAAATCGTATTATGAATTGTTTAACAACAATATTGTAACTCATTTTCTATACTTCAAGCATCACGCCTAAGATCAATTGGATGCTGATAAGCAATAATGTTTCAACCCACAAAAAGTCAAATTATGAGATATTAATGTATTTTGATACTGCATCACCTATTTAACATTATTTAAAAAATTGAAGTCATATAAACTAAATAAATACGGAAAAAAGTTTCTTAATTAATTGGTTCGAATTTCAAGTGCATTCCATATTTTGCAATTTATACAATAATCTCAAACATTTAAAAAACTTTTTATTAGATAATATATTAAATATATCAATCTAATTTTAATTCATTATAATTTTTATGCAAAAATAAAAGAAAAGGTGGATATATACTTCTTCAAACATATTTGTTAAGAATAGGTTTGACATCTTTAGACGCCATTTTCTCGAAATGAAATCCGTGTGGCTTGACACACTATTGCATATCAGCGTCCAATTAGATAATATAAGGAATACCAAAAAATACTTTTTTAAATTTTGAAAGGAATATACCACCCATATTAGATGCATTTCCTTTTTTTCACGTTTCGGTAGGTGAGTATTGACCTTATTTTTAAAATCTCACGGTTTATGTACAAATTAGAAATATTTGAATTGAGTCTTATCAGAAGGGCGTCAAAATGCGACGATACATGTATTGGTCGTTAGTAGGCGTTATAGTGAATTTTCTCCGACTATAGCAATGAATTATATATTAATAGATATTTTATAAGTTTATGGCATCCAAACTACCAACCATTTTGGGAGATGTTGTCTGGTAGCGACTGAGTATGTTACTTTTTTAGGCCTACAAGTCCGTAGACGAGTTTGTCAAAATTGAAAATGATTACAAATTTTTAACGTCAAATAGTATTAACATAAGATATCTATATATGTATAAAAGATCATTAGAGTACAGATTTTCGTCGTAGTAACTGCAGTGACCTATTTTTTTAACACGACACATCTTTTAATTTCATCGATGTAAAGACACGTCGTCGTCGTTCGTTGTTATCGTGAATCGTAAGATATAATGTACAAATCATAAATAAAAACCAAATTTCTTCATATAATTACTATAAATTACTTAAATTACATCAAGTATTTTGATGGTAATGATGATACGCCCAATTTGAAATAAACCGGTCCATTGACAAACCGACATTTTTAAACGTTACATCACGGAACTGAGAGATTAATAATTTAGACATAAAGTTTAAGATTAAGGGCAGGCACACCTTCGCTGCATTTTGTAAAAGTCATTATGGAAAATGTTGTCAACACTAATGAGAAACATGAGCCGAGCAAAATGACCTGACTTTGCGTGGGTAAAATTAAAATAATATTTCTTTTTTAATATAACGTCTTAACTTATTTGTGTATATGAGGTTTTTTATCATGGGTAAACTTCTCGGAAGTTTAAGACATTCGATACATTGTCCACGTCTTTATTCTTTAACTCTTGTAATCATATATTACCATGCTGTCCCTTTTTTAACGCTGGGAAATGAATTTATGCATTCCACCTGAAAATTGAAGCGGATATGTCCCTCCCTGACACGAACAGATCTACCAGACTCACTAAAACCCAGCGATAACTTCGTCGTCTTAGTTGAGCGCCACGGGATTGCTTACGCATGCTACCGTGGTGCCCCAACGTATATATCAGTCCGAAGTGTCCCATCAACGGTGCATAATTAAATATATAAATTACAAACATCATATCTCTTATGTCTACCTTGACGTTAAAGTTTCATGTTAGTAGTATTGTTTTTAAGTAATCGTGCTTCCATTTTTTTTTTGTAATAATTTACAATAACAAAAATACATAACTTTTCTCCGTTTAATATTAGTTAACTAAGAAATCAGCACTTAAAGTTACAACTTTCTGAGATAATAATTCTTGCTCACTTGTAAGTCGAGTTACTAAAATCAGTTCACTCATATGTACATATATTCAGTTTTTGCCGTTTAAGCTTCACACGGATTCAGATTAACTAGCCACGGATTAGTTGTAACATCTTAAGTCCAACTAAGTAATACCTGTTGAACTAGTTACTTTAATATAAACTTTTCTTGCAAAACGATAAATATTTAACTATAAATGTGTAAGTTTATCTATGAATTTATATGTAAATGGATGTATGGTTGTACATTCCCTGTGACTTCACGGATTCTGATGATTTTTTGATCCTGTAAATAGGTAGCGATCAAATCAACAGTTTTCTTATTTGCTTTGACGAATTGCGAGATATAGGAATATTACTAATTTACTATTTTATCCTATAAAACCTCTTTTGTCTACTAACTAGCTACTGGTAACACTAAAATGTAAAAATCAAACGTCACAATTTTTGAGCGTATACGTACTCTATATTATATATTTAAATTTTTCCAAATTAAGAAACCTACAAAAAATTAAAAAAAAAAAACAATATATACATATATTTTATTTACAAAAACAAATAATTCTATTAAAAATAAAAAGAAAGAGAAATAAACAATATATATATTTATTGAAATAATTCTCATTTTAGTACAATGTAATTAAACCATTGCAAGGTCGAACTTCGAAGAAATTTAAAATATTTCTTAAATCGCTTGCAATAAGCTGGTTATGGATAACCCCTTAATTGTTACAGGTTTAATTGCTATGAAACCTGTTTTCTTAATATAATAAAGGTTATACAGGTTGATTAATTAAAACAAGCATTCGAATGAATCAAGCGTAATAACCTTTAGCTAATAGGAATTTCTTTATTTATTCTGTATTTGCCTTTCAAAAATATCTATTTATATAATAAAATATCTATCTATTTTCTGTTTTAAATCGATTTGCGAACATGAATACCAACCACTTCAAATCAGTACCGGAAATAGGGAGGTGCCAAAGGTGCCCAGGCACATGGCACAAACCCTGAAGAGACACAAAAATGCCCAGACCAGGAACACGTTTTAGATTATCCATACTTTCCATACTAATAAAAAAAATTGTAGTATCTTGAATTTCAAATTAACAGCTTTTCACTAAATGCATATGAAAGTATATACGGTACTTACATCAAAAAATAATTTTAAAAATTTTGTCTGTCTGTCTGTCGGTCTCTTTGTTCTTGGTAATCTCTAAAACGGCTGGACCGATTTTGACGAGACTTTCACTCTAATGTTATTAGGAGTAACTTGGGCTACTTTTATTTTAGAAACATTGTCCATTTTAATTAAAAATTAGACGAAGCAAACGAAGTCGCGAGCACCTGCTAATGCATGATAAAAATGTAGTATTTCGATGATGTCCAATTTATTATCACAGCCAAATAAAATAAGAATTTTTTAAGGAATAGTTATAGAAGCTCGCTCAGGCACATCAAATGCAAGTTACGAATTACGATACTGCTCAAAAAAAAGATCCCGTGTTGTACACGTAATCATTTAAACGAATTTATACGTGTCTAGTGTTTTTAATTGAAGTTTTTGCTTTAACTCCTAACACGCTGTATATCTCACACTTTGCGCAACATGTAATTCTATCTTTTCTTCGTTTTAATAAAATAACCTGATTAAACGTATAGCCATTGTAAAAGAAGTTATCCTCCGCCAATTACAACGACAGCTTATCAAGATAATGTTTAAGATAAATAAACGGTATCGTGTTACATTTCACCGTGATATTTTATTTATTACGCCTTTATCTTTTTGCTGAGAACTTGAAATTCATGAATGCAATGAATTTTAGTTGTTTCGAGAATAACATAAAAAATAATAAATTTAAAAAAAAATTCACAAAAACCTTAAAAAAAAGGTCTATGTAATTGATTTATTCGTACCTAACAAGGTCAATAGGATTATTTTATATTATTAATAAATAAGATTAATTTATTTAATACAAAAATAAATGAACATTAACATAATCACAAAAATTTGTTTATATTTGCTTATTGAGAAAAGTTTTTGATATAATTAAAATATCTAAAACTACTTTTTATTTAAAATCAATGATTTTATCATAAAATGTTAGATCTTTTAGTAAAGATCCTTAGGAATTCATATTTCATTATTAATATATACCTATAAATTAATAATCTATCTAAATCAGATCGAGTCTCATCAATCAACTAACCAATTCTTTCATAATCAAAACAGCACTATAAAACATGCTTTATTACAATTTTTTTATGGCTTATAAAACGTGTTTAAAATTAATTACATATTTTTCGTCGAAGCCTGGATTTTATTATCTATTGGCTTCACACGGGTGTACTTATTAAGAAACAAAGACCAAATTATTCCTTACAACCATATATTTCTAAACCCAAGTATTTCCATTTTTAATACAATTTTTTTTATATTTTATCTATAAAATCTTATCCTGGCAAGTAAAAACATAACAAAAATAAATGAGCCAAATAGGTGCAGCTGTTCTGAGGAATAGGTGCGTTTCCATTTCCATTTAACAATTGATTTTTACTTATATAGGCTGCATAAATAATACAATAAAACTACATTCCGAGCTATGTACTGTATTATAACAGCCTATAAATATCCCAGTGCTGGGCAAAGGCGCGTCTGCCGTTTAGGATAAAGAACGGAGCTTTATCCACCACTGATCTATTGCTGATTTACATGAATCGGAATTCCTTCTAACACATCCTTACGATGTTTCATCGCCGAGCACGAGTTAAATTAAAACACTTTCACGATTGAAAACTCAGACGTTATATAAATACAATTTTTATCAAGTAGAACTCTAAGACATTAAACAATTTGTAAGCTTTTATAAGTAGCTAATGAACTTATTGACGTAGATGTGTAAACGTTAAGTACGTTGTTTGCTGTCAGAAATTGTCATACATTTTGTCTAAAATGTGCATTTTACGCACAAATTAAGGACGAAGGCGATGCGACGTCGCATCATGGTAAATAACAACCGAAAAAATTACGTCGCATTATACGATAATATAATTTTTCATTTAAAGTGAAACAAAAAATCATGACGTATTGTAACAACGACGAGACGTGTGTATGTTTTAACCGTGATGCATTTAATATAAAAATTAGAATGTTTTATATTTATATATTTTTGTAAAATGAGACAATTACCCCTTTTAGTATTCTGAAAATAAATACAACAAAACAATTACCACCGGAACATTCTCAATAATGATATGCGTCCTCATTTACATATAACTAAGTACAATTGATTTATTTTATCTCACAACATATCATTCGCTCCTATAGTTTGGCATACCTTCTCACGAGTCATTGTATATTGAATTTTATCACTACACAATATAAAAGAACATGTTTGAAACGTTTCTGTCTGTCTTTATGACTAGAGTTCTGCTATGCAGTTATAAGGCTTTTTGCGCTATTTCTCCAAACCAAAAGTTAATATTACGAATGTATAATTTATAGTTAGAGACGAATATTGGCTCCGTATTATACAATATACTCCACGGCGACAACAACTCCTGCTATTTTCTTGACATAAAAAGTACGAACCACAAAGAAGTAAGCGATGATCTGTCGCATCTCATGCCAACAAAACGAGTAATATCGGGCACACGCTTAATTATGACAAGAGTACTTTTAGTAAATGATTATTATTAAAGCCCCACTATATTCTACTGGTAAAAAAGGCTGTAAATTCAAAATTATTTACCCCCATCTTCCTGTATGACTTTATTTATATGATTGACAAGCATTTTAAGTGCAAACAACAAACCATACAAGAATTTTTAAAAAATGGGAACCGACCTCAAAAACAATATATGTAATTTTGTTTACTAGAATGACATGCTTTTTCCAATTGTATTGACTTTGAGACTGAAGGGACTGGTATACGCTTTGAAATAAAAAAAAAGAATTAACTAAATCAATCAAGCCATTTTCAAGTAGTCACTAAGCATACATAAAAAATGTCCACAACGAATTAAAAACCTTCTTCTTCTTTGTAAGTCGACTAAAATAGCTTTTAGAATAATGTCCGTACTTCGATAACAATGCGAAGTCAGAACGCATTACTAGTCGTCAGTGAGACGTGATAACAATATGATTCCCACGTAAAAATACGGATGCGCCTTGAATCGGACATAAGGGAATTGTTACAGTTTATGTTCAAGGAAATTCTCGTCGTAACAGAAAAAATCGACCGTGATTGTTTAAATGAAATACCGATACCATAACGATTAGGTATTATATATTGCTAAGGTCAAAAGGTCGCAACATATGGAGAAAAAGGTACTCTAAGAAATTATTTCGGTTAGATTTTTTTATTAATTAATAAATCAGACTCTAATTATGTAATTGAGGAAGGAAAATTTTGTGTTGTTTCAAATTTTCCGTCTGTGTAAGTTTAAGCTGATAATAAATAGAAGAAATAATATCGAAGAATTAAAAATAATAAATCGCTTACTTCCTTTCGGACGTACCTATATAAAGTTTCATACAAAATAAGCTTACCCGGCTAATTTCGTACCGCTCAGACGCTCAGAATTAATAAATTCTTAAAAAATCAAAATCATAAAAATCAATCCAGCCGTTCTTGAGTTATAAATGGTGTAACTAGCCCTAGTTTATTTTGTTAATGTAGAACAAAAAAAATAAGCATGAAGAGTGGGTCGAGATGATCTAGAAGTAAAAACAGACACGTTGGTGCAGTGGTCACTGCAACTGACTGTAGCGCTAACGGTCGCGGGTTCGATCCCCGCTCACGGCAAATGTCTGTATTGGCCTTTCGGATGTTTGTCGTGGTCTGGGTGTTTGTATTAATGTTGTGTATGTTTCCGGACCCCCGACACAAGGTCACAAGATCTTAATGGGGGCCGTTGAGTGTGATGCGTTTATTTATTATTTATTTTAAAAAAAACACGTCAATTTCAACCTATTAACGTGGGTTCAAACAATACTATCACAGCTGAATTTTCAACGTAACTAACCTAAATTTGTGTTTTAGTTCATCTCGTGTTTGACGTTGAAGGAAACCGCCGTGTATGTGCCGGGAGAAATTCTGACACATGTAGATCCGCCGACCCGTAGCAGAGCAGCGAGATGTATTGACCACTCTCAAATAAATTGAAGAAAAGGTCTTTGCCTAGCAAAGGGGCATTTACAGGCTGTTACTTACTTACTTTTTTAAGCACCAAGTTATGAACTTTTTATTTAAGTTAGAACAAAGCGCATTTGGGCGTAAAAACATCCGCGCCTAACCCTCAGGTGCATTTAACAACCTGCGATTAAATCCAGCGCAATGAAGTAAATAAATGCATATTCTTTTATATTTATCATATATATATATATGATCCATATTTCTCATTTATTAATGCAAATATATACCAAACGAATACGGTATTGCGTAGCATTAGTCATTACAACTTAGCTCACAAGACGCTCGCCATACAGGATACTAGGCTAACCTATATTTATATGCAAAGTATAATTAACGCCTTAAAGCCTGGCGAATTTGGAATGGTTGTTCATAATCTTATTAATAGCAGAGTAGGTCACACACAGGCCCACGTCCGTTTTGACAAATGGTACTAGTGTTATCGTGAAATGACCTCGGCGAGACGTGACTCGCCCACCGATATTCGCTATGGGCTTTGAGATTTGTTTATTGCATGAAATGCATGTGTGGCGAAATAATTCAATGTATTACAATGTTATATTTATGGTCGATTCATATTAGATATATATCTAATTGTTTTCTTGCCCAATGCAGTTTATATTTGTTTATTACAAATGTATTTCATTTAAATAATTACGTAGGAATATATTATATCGAATGTAGAATCGATAGCAATTACTTAATCTATCTAATTATAATGTATTTAACGAATTTAAAACAAAAATAATTGAAATATTTAATTATTAAACTGTTTGTGGAAGGATTATTATCACACTTTGAGCTTTATCTAGCAAGCCACTCGTAACACTCCTTAAAGTTCTTTTCATATAACGAAATTATATTTAACGTTTTATAGTGAATTTATATAATAGTACAGATGTGTCAATTAAGTTCACTTATGGTACTATGATTGAGTAAGGCCAAGCCCGAGGCACTTGTACTGGACAGGCTATCGAAACTGACAACCGTAATTTACAAGGTTTCAAACGAATCTATGTGCAAATAAAAAGTAGGTACAATGTAACAGATACTATCTTTCTAGCACATATTAAGATTCTTCTCATTGTTCTAAATCACACGTTCTAAAACATGTCTTTGTAAACCCCAACAGCGCTGATATTGATAGATAACGAATGAAGAATTCGTTCAGAATCATAATGTCCGAAAAAATACTTAAGACGATCACGTGACTTTAAGCCAAACATTTTTAACTTATCCCTTAAAAAGCTTGACAGTTTTTAATAAAAACAATTAATCCGTCACATATTATGAGAGAACTATTCTTTTTTAAGCAATTTCTTTTACTTGCTACTTATTAAAATTGCTTATATGGTCGCTATAATCAGAAAAAATTATAATAAAAAAAAATTTTCATTTATTTCATTATTACATTTAATAAGCGATTACTATAAAAGGTTGTGATTGTGATCTATATAAACTATTGACACTTGTCGATTGTCATGTAGATCTAACTGCGATTAGTTAATATAGTGTCTTATTATCTAATTTAATATCATATTTTAATGCATATTTGTATATGATTCACTGTTACACTCACGATGATAACTGTTAAACTCACGGTAACATTTATTTTGTATTAGTTACAGCAACGAAATTATTTTTATTCTATTTACGTTATAACTTATTATTTTGAAAATTTTATCATTAAATTATTTTAAAATGTCAATTATGAATGTTTTAGAAAATCGTGATTGGTATTACTACCTACGACTTTTTAACGGTTTTGTTTGCTCTAATTCTGTAAATATTTACAGGCACACCGCTACCTAATGCGTACCGCAAACGGGCGCCACTTTCATAGGTGACAAATTCGCGAACTCTTCAAGCTCAAAAAGATTTTTATCAAAATTTTGCGTTCTAGGAATATAATATACCGCAATCTCCTACCCAACAATAAATCGAATTAACACATTCACTGCCCCTACGCGTTTAAGATACTATATATGAACCGCCTGGTGTGTCGGCGGCAGTAATTGAGTTGAAGGGTTTATTCGCCTTAATAATAAGTAAGAAAAGTGTCAATACTTTTCAAGTGATTTATCTTTTTATTTTTGCAAGATTAATCTGTGTTGGAAAGATGTGGTGGTCTATTTTGATTGAACTTATAGTGTTAATAAGCGTTGGGGGCGGTATAGTTTTGCAGGCGGACACATATCCACATATGCATGTGGCTGGTATCTCTGTTCTTCAATTTTTTTGCACTATAACACTGTTAGTTCTTCAAATAAAACGAATTAAATTATATTAAATGGGATAATAACGAAAGTGCAAAATAACATATTGTTGTCAAATTACTAAGGCGCATTATTTATCGGCCGTTTAAAAACAATAACCAATAAATTAATCTAGAGTTATCGCGAAAAATGCATTTGACGATGAGAAGGCGATATAAATTACCATACGAAATACGATTATTTTAGGACAGAACTATTTATCATGCGTCTTTACCGCGATGAATTCGATTTCGATTATCGTGGATTACCTTATTCGCTGATATGCCCGCCGGTTTAGTTTTGACAGTTGTGTGTAGGTATATGAAATGTTTGTAATAATTAAAACTATCTTGTGAAAGATAGATTTGAAGTCACAGCTCTATAAAACATATCGTCGGGGTTAGTGCAAAACCGCGTAACTAGCTTTTGCAATAAAGTCCATTTTTGACAAAAAAAATACGCTAGATAATAATTATATAATCAATATTTGTAACATCAATATTTAACATAACTAAATTTTGACATATCGTCAGTGACATTTTTATTAATGGTGTAATTTAATATTTGATTTAAATTTAGTATTTATAGGAAAGTCTAGATACGCGGTTTTGCAATATCCCCGAAAACATCCTTCATTGATTTTTATTGTTATTTTTATAGACTAAGTGGAAGTCTTTAAACGGAACTTAATAAATTCAAGTTTAACCGAAGTTTATGAGATCATAAATAAAACATAAAATCAGCCAGTGGCACACATGTAGGTTATATTTGTGTCAAAGTCACTGACTCATAAGTGTGCATGTTTTTTTTTGCATAATGCGCCCTTTACAGGTACATATGTAGGGTGTGGTGGTCTCGATGACCCCTCACAATTTCGTTCCGCGCTATTTAGTAAGAAATATTTGAAGTCAATTTCAATGAATCACGATTATGACTGCAAGTTTTTGGTCAAGACCCTGAAGTGTCTGAAATGTGAATCGGCTAATTGATTTATCGATTTTTGTCGGGCTACTAGAACATTAGCCTTAAAAGTCAAGCCATTAAAAAATAAACAAGTTTCGAAGTCATAATGTAGTTGTTACCATTATGGAGATACGCATTTTTAATCAACTATGTTTGGAATTGATGGTATTTATGACTAAAACTAATAAAAAAATATAAAATTAATTACGTAATTTTGAATTTAAGGCGAGAACTACACTTGCAAGTTTTACTCACAAATTTTCCTTGAAAGATTTTACTGCCGATACGTTTTTTTAACACCCACAGCTTTCGTAAGGTTACCTACTATTAACTGTTACCAAGTTACATTTGTTTCATATCAATTACGAAAGTAAAAATTACAAATGTAATTCTCGCCCAATAGGTATCATAAAACACAAATCTTATTGGTTCAGTTGTCAATTTACAGAACAGGCAAAAAGTTCATTAATCTTCAACGCGAATTCGCGATACAAATTCTATGGTAAGGTCACGAATGGCGACCTTGACGTCAAAGCGCATGCGCACGACCGCCGATAAGCTCATACACGATACAATCTTACGCATTGATCTAGATTCAGTTTCGCAATATCATTAATGATTTGATTGGGTCAGATCCACTTATTTATTATCGCACCATCGTAATTAAGTCGAACCGTTTTTAAATTTTATAAAAATGGTTCGACTTAATTACGATGGCGGCTAAGTTTATGATTAGATATCATTACAATTTAAATGTTTAAAGTACGAACTTATTTTATTTTTAGTTAGAACCAAATTAAAAGCTCCGCGAAAACATTTAAAAAATGGTTTCAAGTTGAGTTCACATGCACCTAAAACATGTAAAATTGAGTCTAACTGGTGTTAAGTAAAGTAGTAAAGTAACAGCCTGTTAATATCCCACAGCTGGGCAAAGGCTTTTTGCTCCACTGCGGGTTGGTGGATATACATGTGTCAGAATTTCTCCCGGCACATGCAGATTTCCTCACGATGTTTTCCTTCACCGCCGAGCTCGAGATGAATTTAAACACTAATTTAGCACTTGAACAATCAGTGTTGCCAGCCAGGGTCTGAACCCGCGATCATCGATTGAGATCCACGTGTTCTAATCACTAGACCATCTCGGCTCTATAGATAAATATCTATTGCAATTCAAAAGATACTTTACAAGTAAAAGGACGATGGACCAACACGATACAATTCCATTGTGATCCTTTGAATACAGAACACTAACAAGCGAACAGGCAGATTAATTAATGGTAAAAGAATCCATTGAAGATTCATACGAATGAATTTGATGAAATGAAACTCTGTATTTACACAATATCGATAAGTGAGATTGAATAATCATTATTCGTGGAAGTCGGTGTACAATTCTGAATATAAAGAAATACGTACTTGAGAAAATTACATTTGTAACTTTAAGTCACGTAATTGAAATAAAACAACTCTGTAACCTAGTAACTGTTATTTAAGCCTCACGCAAGCTGTGTCTGTCAAAAATATAGGCACTGTCAGTAAATTCTTTCAGGTGTAAAGCAATGACGAAACAACTTATGTAAATCTTTGTCAAAGCTTATAAATGTAATTATCGTCTTACACCTTAAAGAAATTACAATCAGTGCCTTATTTTTAGCTAACTATTACCAGGCTGCAGAGAGTTAAGCCAACAAGTGTAATTCTCGCCAAATAATTATGTAATAATAAATAAGCAACGACAGGTGGTGCGTTAAACGTATGGGGTGCGGGGCGGTTTTACATATATAGGAAAATTAGAATGCGTCTCGTAACAATTAAAAAGTTTACCTCCATAGGTCTTAGCGGCTTGCAAATTATATAATTCTTGATTTAACAGTTCTCAGTGTTCCTGATGGTACATAAACTGCACTGCACTAGTTTATCACTTGTTTTAGGTTTCTTGTCATTTTTAACCCGGGTTAAGTAATTATTTAGCAGGAGCGGCGCCGACTCGTGTCGCGTTAATTTTCGAAGTTTTTGAAAACTATTCGGCGCTGGCGTCGGTTCTAGCGCCTAGCGTAGCGTGGCGTCCTTTTCTTCCTGAGACTCATTCGGGGAGAGGGAAAGGGATATGTATATATAGGAAGCGGAAATAATGGTTGCGTAACTAAATTGCGTTATATTACTAATCGTCAATAAAATCTTTAAAATTAAATGGACTTATTAAAGCGCGTAAACAACAGGTGTAAAGCAATGACGAAACAACTTATGTAAATCTTTATGAACATCTGAGAGCAAAACTTCAAAGTGTAATTCTTGCTGCAGAGTCCAGGTGAATAATAATAAGTCCTTAAATTCATAGTCGTATTTATTTTCCAACTCTCGAAATAATATATCGCTATATTCTCTTTCTTGACATAAACAATCCGTTGCTAGGCAACACAGCAAGCCACGTGTACATCAGTCCCATTAACAGTACTTATCGTACATTACTCAAATCAGAATTGAAAACAAACATGCACGAATGCGATCAAGTAATACATAACGAAATTTTTAAACGTTACATGATACTTAAGTGATTATTTTCACTTAACAATAATGTTGCAAAAAGTAATCAATAGTCGCTAAAATACCTTTGTATTACTTTAATCCCGTGTAACATTTCAAATTTCGTAACGTTTCACAATGTGCCCTCGCCCTTTACAGACACACACACAAATTACGTTACGTAATACTTAAACACTCCCATTTTTTTTTAATAAATGTATAATACTAAAATTCTAATACGTTATAGTCGATAGTAAGGACATGCTTAGCTAGCCCTCATTTAGACCACAAATTTACCCTTATTAAAAAAAAAAATTTCAATTACTCGTTAGAAAAGTCTCACAAAATTACATTTACTTAACAATTTATTTATATAATTGACTCTTTTCTCAATTATTCACATATTATGAAAGATACTAACATGAAAAGTATTGCTAGTACAAGATTTTATCAATTCATCATGAAATAAATTATTTAGATAAACAGTAAAAAAAAATAATTTTACTTTTGTATACCAAATTCAAAATAAAAACTAATTTATGTATTAAATAAAAATACATTAAAAGTCACTTAACAAAAAAAGTTGGAATGGAAAATACTTAATAAAATACTTATAAAATAATTAATAATTTATATTAACATAATTGATTATACATCAATAAATACCTCAAAAAAGTTATATTAACATCCGAATTCTCAAACGCTACTCAATTTTTAAGTTGCCATTAAACCCTGCTCTTCTTTTCTTAATCTCTCCGCCTCGTTCATAAAGAAAACAATCTTAAAATGTACTTAAAATTAAGTAGCGTTAGAATGACACTGAATCTAACATCTATCAATCTTGATTCTGACACTTTTTAAATTGTTTTAAAATCGTATCAACCATCGTCTATCTTTCTCTTTCGTACTTCTTAAAAACAGAGAAGACGAAAGACTTCTGCTCAGCTTCTTCTAACTTTTCGATAAAATATACTCATAATAATTGAGTGACGTTAGAAAGTGACATAAAATCTAACATCTATCTATCTTAATGGCAGACCGTGTTTAAGTTGTTTTAAGATCGTATCAAGCATTTTCTATGTGCCTCTTTCTTCCTTCTTAAAAACAAAGAAGACTACTACGCAGCTTATTCCAATTTCTCAATCAAATTTACATAAAAATGAGTAACACTAGAAAGGGACACTGAGTCTGATATCATTCTATCCATCTTGATTCTGCAATTGCTTGAGTTGTTTTAAGACCGTATCGAGCAACTTCCGTCTATCTCTTTCGTTCTTCTTCAAGACGGAGAAGACAGAAGACTTCTGCTCAGCTTCTTTCAGCTTCTCTAGTAAGGTGGCAGCGTCGCGGGGCGTCACTAGCGCGTATTTTCCACCTTCGATGCCGACGTCGTGAAGATAGGATGACCAATCCCAACCTGTTATGAGATCTAGTAGTTGCCTGGAAGGAAATATATATTGTGTATGTAGCTCTCTTATAATGCATGATAATAGAAACAAAAATTAGCAAATGTAGGCAATCGGGACTTTTCAGATTACTCCTATCCAATGGTATCTTTATTTTACGCAACCGATTTTAATATTGTACTAAATTAAGATAAACCTCAAGAATATAGATATATCAAAATAAATACGTATAATAAAAGAAATAGATAAAATAAAAACTTCACCAATGTGTAAAAAAAAGTAAATCAATGGTTTTGAAACTAAGTTCTTTATAATATTTAGCGAACATCTTATACCAATAAATTCCTACACTTGAAGTAGAGCTGTACCTCACTCCCACAGAAGGTCGACGTGAAATCGTGAAGAGTGAGAAAGCCGAAAGTCTAACCCCCCCCCCCCCCTATTTCTTTCCTTACTTCCTATTCCCTTTTATTCCTTATTTTCTTTTCAACTGCCACTACATTTGTGGCTCCTCTGGGTTGCAAATGTCCATGGGCGGCAGTAACCTCATAACATCAGGTATCCCTCCTGCTCGTTTACGGGCTATTTTCAATAAAAAAACTTACCTAAGACTGGCGAAATGCTCCAACAGTTCACCCTCCTTTAGACCAGGAACAGGTTCTCCAGCTGCGAACTGCTCGCACTGTATCACGTCGAGGTCCAGCTGGTAGAGTGCACCAGACGAGATCTGACGAACTGCTGGATCCAATAGCAGGTTGCGCAGGCGGGTTGCTATGCGGTTGGTTGCCGCTCTAACTGCTGCTACGCTGTAATTCATGGGGTTTGTAAGTGTGAATGTTTTTTGAAACTAGATATTTCGATGTATCTCATACAAATTCTACTTTCACAAGACTTAGACAACCGATAAATATGTCAGTCAAGTGATCTAATAAATGGGCTTACATGTGAAGAAATATGAATAGGATCATATGATATCACAATATTTATTTAAGGTCTAATGCTTGACAATTACATAGATAGAAAAATTGCTTCAATTAAGCATGCTAGTCTCAGTATTTCCTAAATATAATCCTAAAATACAAATATCGTCTCGACTTTTTTCTTTACTGGGACTCTGAAACTACTGATCTAATTTGAGAAATTCTTTTACGTTAGCCAATTTATTGAGGAAATTTATAGGCTATATTACATCACGCTACGACACACAGGAACGAAGCAGTAACCATTAACGCGAATAAATTCAAATTCAAAATATACTTTATACAAATAGGTTTTTTAAAACACTTTTAAATCGTCAAGTTACAAGTCAATTACAAGACTACGGGTTTTAAATTGTCTTTAAGCTACCACCGCTAAGTTAATAACAAAAATACTGACCGAGCTCGTTCAGGCAGCTGTTCCAGCGACGTCAACACTCCGGACAGGTAACTCAGCATGTCGGTGACGAAAGAGGAGGCTTGACCGCTCGGCTCCACTGAGAAAAAAATAAATATAAGGCGAGAATGACATCTATAAAATTTGTTTTCAGACTTTCGTACAGATGTAAATAAGTTCTTTTTGCTTTTGGGCTAATTGATATAAAACAACTTTGTAACCTGCTAACAGTTACCTACTTACTTTACGAAACGATGTTAATAATAAAGACACAAGACAAACAACTTATGGAAATCTTCATGAAAGTCTAAGAGCAAAAGTGTAATTCTAACCTTACACCTTATAGAATTTGAATTCCGCTAAATGTACTATAATTTTACCTCTTTTCAGAAGAAAATTAGGCTACATTTAAGCACAGAGGTGATCTGAAATGTCTCTATTTTTAAAAAGTAATCTCACCTAATAACCAGTCATAATTTTCAAGGTCAAGGAATTCATCAACCTTCTTCTCCAAGTTATCACAAATTTGCTTCTCAGCGTCGTCTCGCGCTGCTTGGAACATGCTGCCTGCTGCCTAAAATACAATATAATATATAAACTTTCTAGAGTCACTAAGTATACACGTCGACCTCAACCGGTGATCACAGGTTCAAATGCTGGCTAGCACCTCTGAGTTTTCAAGTGTGTTCAAATTCATCTCATACCAAGCGGTAAAGGCAAAACATCGTTAGGAAACCTAGCGCTAGGAGAAATTCTGACACATGAATATCAACCAACCCGCAGTGGAGCAGCATGGTAGATTAATAAACATTCTCCTTAAAAAGAGTTCTTTGTCCGACAGCGGCTGTTACTTTATTGATATAAACTTAAAAAAAAATTACTTTCTTATTGTATAAGGAATAAAATAATGTTCATTAAATACCTGAGTAGTGACAAGCTCAGAGCCCGTGATGTTACTGATGAATTCATATAGGAAAGACGTTGCGTCTTCTAAATACTGCGTATCTACAATTATCTGTAACAATAATGTTTATGCTGAATTTAGAGCTTATTTGGCCTATTGGTTAGAACACGGCGATCTTTACCGATGATCGCGGGTTCAAACCCCGGCTAGCACCGCTGATTTTTCAAGTGCTAAATTTGTGTTTAAATTCATCTCGAGCTCGGCGGCGAAGGAAAACATCGTTAGGTAACCTGCATGTGCCGGGAGAAATTATGACACATGTATATCCGCCAACCCGCAGTGGAGTAGCGTGGTGGATTATGCACTAAACCCTCCTTAATAGGAGAGGAGGCCTTTGCCCAGCAGGAGGACATTTACAGGCTGTTACTTTACTTTACTTTTTTATGCTGAACATCGTACAGGATAAATAATCAATTTGTAAATCATATAATATTGTATTAACAAAATTTTAAAAGAGTAACTATCGAGTTTCTTGCCGGTTCTTCTCGATAGAATCATCTCGATTGTGGCTTCATTCCGAACCGGTGGTAGCTTCATTATTGATGTAATTTTTTATTGACGATTCAAAAGTGTTCGTGAGAGTCTACTTGAATAAAGTATTTACTGAATTTGATTTTCATTTTGTATAGCTGAAAAATTACCGTCTCAAGGACGAAGGTTTTTACAAGGGTTTAGCTGAAATTTAAATTATTTAAAAACACTTGCTAATAGTATGGCCGAAATAATTCATATTGTAAAACCTCGATCCAAACTTCTTTGTTGCCAAGCAATGTCATTATATAACTATACACATGTTGTAAGCTTATACTTTTGGTACCCAGAATACCAACCACTTTGGACGATGTAGCTTAGCAACCAGCTATTTAATTTAAGGGCTTGTTAAAATTAGAAATGGGTAAAGATTTTTAACATCAAATAGTATGAACATAACGTATCTATAGTTATAAATATTAGATAAAATTTTATAATAGATGTCGCCACTACATAAATGTCATTTTTACTCTGTGTTAGTAGTTGGCGGGAAGTTCTGTCTTGAGTCAGTGTGTGGAATGTAAAAACATTTTTTCTGAAGATTAGAAGAACTTTTGACGAAACTAAATAAGAAGTCTTATTTACTGTCAATCTCAAGAATAAATATATAATACCTTTAAATGAACCATTCTTGTATATATTTATATATCATCTGAATCTCAAGCGAATGAAACGGCTCCAACGATTTTTATGAAATTTAGTACGCTTACGTACGGTTTTGGTGGCGATAAATTTATCTAGCTGGGAACACTATCCGGCACGTGTTTATAAGTTATGTTACTGTTTATTAGTTACTGTTTATAAGTAATGAAAAACTGCTACTAATTTTGATTTATGTAATACTAAATCTAAATATAATTTCCAAAAACCACAATTTACCAAAAAAAAATCCAAGCAAAGCTCTATCATCCAGGTCCACATTGCTGAAAACAGAAGCTACATTAACCACGTCACGCCCAATTCCAAATTCGAAATTCAAACTTTCCACTGACCTGCACCAGCTGCATCAGCGGCAGCGGGCGTCTGAAAAGCGCGGACAGGCAGCCGGTGAACGAGCGGCTCAGCAGCAACGAGGCCGAGTGGCGAGCGGCCGCCGCCCGCCGCCCCCCGCCCAGCCCCAACCCCGCGGAATACTTCAGCCAGGCGTATATGAACTCCTTCACCTGTACGTACACCGCTGGCACTATTGACGAGAAGGGGAACCTGGGGACGAATTGTTAAACGTTTTTGACTTACAATAGATGAAATATAAACCATGATCAACAAGTGTCTAGCTGAACATTGTTTAAAAATAAACTTTGCTTAAAATGGTTTGAATTGGAAATAAGATTGAATTTGTTGAATGATTATAATGAAAATTGAATTGTTTGAATAATTGTAAAAATCATGAAAAACTTATTAGACGCATGTTTGTATTACGAAATTCTCTAAACACGCGTTTAACAGTTGGTTTTCATTGAATAACAAATTGATATTTTTTTATTTTTCTGATTTTAAATTTCGAGGTCAGTGAAAACGTTTTCGTGACAAGATGCATGTGCCATGCGCGATATCTCTCTTCGATCTTATAATAACTATATTGTGCACTTTTAAGTTTCAAATATTTTATATTTTCCATGCTTATAGTAAAAGCTCACTATTTGATATCTGTTAAATTGCGTGTAGACAAAAATAACAATTTAATGTACATAATAGATTTTAATTTTAATTACTGCAACCTTACGAGGCAGCACTATTATAAGATACCAAAAATTTCAACCAAAATATTACTATAATTTAGCAAATTAAAATATAATTGCATGTGAAAATCAATTCTAACTCACTTCCTCGGGAAAGGTTGTGTCTCCATCTCATCTCCATCGCACGGGAATGTGTCCATTACTGCGTCATATTGTTCTTGATTTTCCACCTAAAGTAAAAAAAGATAAATTTTACTTACACTTTTCATGTAAACATTTGGGTTTAAGGCTTTAAAACATGCAAGACGTAAAATAAACGTATTACTAATATAATACTAATATCTGCTCGTGGTTTTGCTCACATAAATAAATAAATAACGCATCACACTCAACGGCCCCCATTAAGATCTCATGACCTTGTGTCGGGGGTCCGAAAACACTCACAACACTACACACGCGTCTGTCATTTGTCACATGCTATGTTTTTGTATTAACATAGTAGCATATATATGTATAATAAGAGCTCATATATCATAATAATAGCAGATATCTCAATCGATGATCGCGGGTTCAAACCCCGACTAGCACCGCTCATTTTCAAGTGCCAAATTTGTATTTAAATTCATCTCGAGCTCAGCGGTGAAGGAAAACATCGTGAGGAAACCTGCATATGTCGGGCGAAATTCTGACACATGTATATCCGTCAACCTGCAGTGAAGCAGCGCGGTGGACTAAGCTCTGAACCTTCTCCTTAATAGGAGCCCAGCAGTGGGTCATTTACACATTTTACTTTTATATATACATATATTCTGATGTACAAGCTATATCAATATAAAGTTACATCAAAATCTGTTCAGTAGTTTTTGCGTGAAAGAGGAAAAAACATCCATCCATTCGTCTCCATAAACATTTGCAATTATAATAGTAATAGGATATTATATCTACCTCAATAGGCAAAAAAGATGCATTATCCAGTATATCCCGGAAAACAACAACCCAACGCTGCATCAATACTTCTGTATAGTGTTCTGCCATCTCTTGCAATAATAATGGTAGAGGATCCGTTGGGAGACCATAACATCTGTGGGTTTTATTCACAATTATAAAAATACTTACGTGTCGTTCACTAGATATACCTAAAAATGACCCCTTAGTACTAAAATACATACACACGATATGGCAATATAATTTTTTAATTGATATTAAATAAAAATCATATCATCGTACTACGACGCCACTTTGGAACGTTTATGTCTTGACTGTTAAACAGGCAAATCAATATGGCTTCTTTTGTCAGCCATATTAAAATGTACTAAGCTATTTTTGTTATAACTTTTATTTTAAATCAGATTGCACTTACCGGCAATAGAAAAAAATGTTTTATTAAGTAGAAAGCTAAACTAAATAAATCTGTATAAATAAAAATTAATGTTAATATATTCTGGATCCATTGAACAGATTTTGATGAAACTTTGACAGGGTGCCAGGAGGACGTCTACGAAAGTACCTGATCCAAAATATCTGTATAGTTTAGGTGGCTTTGAAATGCATTCCAGGTACAGCTCGTATATTATAAATAAAAGCTTGTAATATATACTGTGAGTCATTTATCGAGCACAAGTAAATTATTGAAAATACTTTTAAAACACAACAATGATTGTACTTCTATTTTATAATTTATTTTATGCTTTGATAAGCAATAATGTGTAAACCCACAAAAAGTCAAGTTCTGAGATATAGATGTAGTTTGATACTGCATCTTCTATTTAACATTTTTCAAAATAATTTTAAGTTATTTAAACTAAATAAGTACGGAAAAATGTATCTTAATTTAATGTTTAAAATCTCAAATGCGTTCCATATTTTACAATTTATACAGTAATCGAAAATATTTCAAAAACTTATGATTAGATAATAAATTAAATATATCAATCTGGTTTTAATTAATTATATCATTTATCAAAATAGAAAAGGAAAGATTGATATATACGTCTTCCAACAAATTGATTAAGAATAGGTCTAACATCTTTAGATGCCATTTTCTCAAAATTAAATTCGTGTGGCTTGACACAGTATTGCTTATCAGCGTCCATTTATTATTGTAACCATGAGTTCCAAATATTATATTTTATACATATAAAAGCATAAGTATATTAAAAACGTTTACTACTAACACTCACTTTAATGCATTAATGAAGAGTACAATCTGTCGCTTAATGCTCAACATCAAAGTGGGATCGGTTATCAATGAAGTATTAGTCCTCAGCGTTGAAGCTACCTTCGTTACGGACATACTCCAAGTGTCCAACAACCAATCCTTGGAGACCAGACCAGCTCCCGTGGTCAAGAGATGTTCCTCAAGGATGAAGAAGCCCAAGACAGCATTGAGGTAGCTTTTCATACTTTGTATGTTGTCGTGAAGATTTCCCGATGATGGTATGAGGACAAGGCGGGCTTGTTGCTTACGTTGAGCTCTGGGAAAATATTAATATTTTTAATGGAAGTTTTCTTATAAGCTAATAGTTTATTATATAAGTATTTGGTTTTTTATGTTTGCACTAAGTTATCTTCAGGAACAAATGGCCTTACTAACTAATAAGTAAACATATAAAGAGTAGATACAACACAAAAATTGAAAAATTTAGTGTAAATTAATGAAAATTGGTAAATATGGTAATACCTAAAAAACACTGATAGAATTTTTCTAAACAAAAATTGATAAATGAGAATATTATCAAATTTCACTTTGTTTTATCTAAGAATATCACCATATTCCTCTTTATTTTATATTGTTGACATTTAGTTATTAAATCCTGGCTATTGTGGGGTAGAAATGGGTATTGTTGTTTACAATCGCATACAGTTTTATGTAATTACCTATAGTATTGCACGAAGTCATTCTTAGCTCCCAAAACACTATGTATATGTAAACATCTGTGTAATGGACTGAAGTCGACCAACTCATGAGGACACTGGGGACCACTGTTCTCCTTGCTTTGCAATGGGTTTTCTATAATAAAGTATAGTAACTATTAGACTATAATATGCTTCAAAATTTGTATATAAAAAAAGATATTAAAAAGTTTTTAATCAATTATATAAAAACAACTACAAAAGTTCAAACATAAGCATATTATTCTAGAAACTGTTATACAATTTAAAGCCAATCCAAAAAAATTAATCGTTTTTATGTTTCAAAAATATGTATTTTTAAAGTAGTCTTGTTAATATTTTATTGGTACCTTTCTTATTTTTGACAATGTTCGCTAAACTCCTGCCCAACATATCTTGAGTTTGTACCAAAGCCATTGCACCCACCTAAAATTAAAAATAAATTCCTGTATTGGTCATGTTCTAGACAGTTGTTTCAGATAGCAAGACTCTTGATAGTATTGACTCTTAATAATTTATTATCTTATTTCACTTATCGAATATTAAGGAATTATCATAGATAGACGGTCAACAACTACATATTTCTTCTTTTTATGAAAATAGCTGGCATACAATCATGCGAGTCTGCTGATGTAAAGTTATCAACACCGTCCATGAACATTTGCACCACCAGAGGAGTCACAATGTCAATTGTTAGATTAAAAAAGAATAAATGATGAAAGGGAAAAAGAAATAAAGAAAGAAATATGTAGGATGTTAGGTTTCCATCTTTTTCACACACCATACAAAATGCAGTTATATTAGGTACTTTAGGATTTTGATTAATTCTACACCCAAGGGGATAAAATAGGTGATGAAAGTTTGTATGAAACTTTTTCAATTTTAAACCAATCGGACTGAAGCTTTGCATACATGACGTAGGCACCACGGACATTGCAGACGAGGTCACAAGCACCAGCTAATAGATTCATATACCTAATCAATATATACTAAGATTAGTTCCGATACTCACTTGCGGACTAAGTTTCCTTATATTTTCAAGGAAATCTCTCAAGTCTGCCATAGATGCATCTTGTATAGCTTGCCTCAGACGAGGAATATCGGAGGATATCTGCGCGCACCACTTGTATGGACCCACACGGGGTAGCAGAACGTGTTCTAACTGTTCTAATGTCTTCAGTGCTGGATAATACCTGGGTATTTATATAGCTTTATAAAATTTTAATTGTGCAAAAAAAACCCTAATACTTGAGGTAAATACAGATTGGTGTCAGTTTAATTGGTCATTATGAAAAGCATTAAGCTAAGAACTACATTTGTAAGTTTTATTCTTGTAACTTTTATAAAACAATTCCGTAACCTATTAACAGATATGTCGTAAGTAGTCAAGAAAACTGTGAATGTGAAAAATAAGACACTGACAGTAAATTCCTTCAAGTGTAAAACAATGTAAATCGTTATTAAAGTGAGAACAAAAGGAGAGCAAAACTTATAAATGTCATTCTCGCCTAATACCTTGGCCATAAGATTTTGGTCTATACAAGATTGTGTCAAAAACATCAGGAATGGTTGATATGGATCAATTCATGTATCAAAATCATTTCACTAGACAATCCCTTTTGAATTTTATAGACATATGACATATGATATGACTATTAGAGAACTTAACTTATCTTGTTTCATCTTATTTACAATAATATTTTAAAAATCAAGACAATATCTTAGCTGAGGGTTGTTTAAAAAAATCTTTCTTTAGAACAATAAAACACTAAATTAAAAAATGATGCTATTTCTTTTCTGAAAATGAAATATTAAAATTGACCATACCTCTTGGCTTCTACTTGACTTTTCAGTTTTGAATATGTAGTCAACAATGGTAGACATAGCTCCATTTTTTCTATCGTTGCTGCTATATTAAGCTCCACTCTACGTGCTCTGATCAACTCCTCAGCTCTGGTGCAGAGGCCTATAAACATAAATATTCATTATGTGTTATAAAGAAAGGTTTTTTGAAACATTATAATTATTTTATTCATTACAACTTCGGTTTGGAGTACTGTATCTTCTTTTATTATTATTAGTGAGAAAATTGAATACATACACTTGCCTGTTTCATATTTCAGTTATTTATTTTTAATGTGCCCTTTTGAATAATAATTTTTAAATTATTTAAAAAATATATTATGTCTTTGTATTGGTTTAAAATAATGCATTCAGAATGAACTTCTTTTATTAAGAAATAATTATTAAATATTTTATTTAAGACTAATAAAATTTGTTGTTATATTTTTTTTATTATTTTAAAAATATTTCAGCTTACTTACTTTCAGTGGATTCCTTCACATTTGCATCAACATTGGATATCTCTGCATGCAGCTCTTCTGCATGAGAACGCACTTGCAACAGTTCTCGGATTGAGTCAATAAAGCCCTGAAAAATCAATTACCTTAATATAAGCACACCACTACTTCCTTTCATTATAATTAATCAATATTTTTCACCAGCTATCCCTAATAGTCATGAGGTCCATAGGTTTCCCCCACTTAAGTGTTATACTTCAATAACCTTTCAATAACTTTCTTAAATAAATGCACACCTAATGCAAGAAGTATATATTTTCAAAGTGGACTCATAGATCCTGAGATGACCACATTCAAACAAACTTTTCATCTTTATATATAAGTATAGATGTATATTTAACAATTACCTGATAATAAAAATTGCACAACTTCTCAATCTCCTTGTCATGCTGTTGTATCCTGTCGTCAAGTTGCTGCACAAAAGCTTCATGGCCACCTTCACCTTCATATACTGATCTGAAGGCAGGTCCCCAGTAATCATCAATACCTTCTATTTCCTAAAAATCAATTTCAATTTAGAAAGAGCGTAAACGCTTTATTACTTTTTTATACTTCTTTGTTGTTAATATTATTACATTAGAACGCCTTTCAAAAAGAATTAATTCATAAAAAGTAATGTTTTTACTAATTAACAATATACCTAAATATTAAAAAATATTTAGTGGGCGTAGTACCTGAATAGTAGCGTTAGTCATGTTGGAAACACAATTAAAACGGTAAAATATAATATACCACTATTTTTACATTATATTAAGGACTTTGTATTATTATGATCAAATTAATTTGGGAAATTAATTATTTTGCTTTTCACAATTGGAAATTTCTTGACAGTGACAATTTGAAACAGATTTGACAATTACATATGACATAATATGACAATGTATACGTCAAGAATTATTCTGTGCATAAATAAGCTGATCAGTCAAAGTAAGACTTACAAATTATACACATTTTTAAAATACAATGTGATTACAAAATCATTCAAGACATAAACAAGTATTATACCTACCTATATAAAAATTTATATGCTGAAAACATTTTTTCTCAAAATACAGATTATATAAAAATGTTGCTTGATATATGCCAGGTTTTTCCCATTTTATACTTTATAAATGTTTATCAAATCAAAAAATAAGTTCTCTTAATGTATCTAAAGTAAAAACTTTAGTTTATATTACACTAAAATAAAATTTTAATATGCGTGGTGTAAGTTAATACAAATAATTTTTATACAGATTGCACTTTCATTATGCTCAACTCAAACTTTACAAGATTATTTTTATCCAAAATAATAGTAACTAACTTAATTTTTACTATTTATGTGTATGTATTATTTTTTTTAATAATTTTGGCAAAATAGCTGCAGCTGACAACATAGCACGAGACATGTGCCAAAATCCTAAGTGCCAAATCAATCTGCCAAATAATTCCGCAGAAGCGGTTGAAGTGAGTGCGCCTCTATTTAATATTAAAGAAAACTTAATTGCGTTTTAAATACAGTTGACTTATTTAAAACAAAATCCATGTTGCGTATATTTGTTTAATTTAAAGTTTTCATTAATAAATTTATATTGATACACATAGGTCCCGCAACCATGGCTCACTGTATCAGAGTTTTGCATGGCCAAGTAAGTTGTAATTTTTTTTTAATTTCATCCACGTGTAACTAATTAAATGCAAGCAGGGCGTAAATATCCATATGTGGATATACGCAATGAATTATATTTGTTTACGATGTTATCAATATTGCTTATTAAAGATAGCACGTATGAATGAAAAGGTCATGAAACGTTAATTAAGCAGTTAAGGGTCAGTTTAAGTCATATGTATCTGTAACCGGATCCTATTAACGACGTAATTATAAATAGCTTGAGAAGCCTGAAAAAATACAGGTCCAACAGATTTTTTTCTTTTTCAGGGTAGCAGGACGAGGATAGCATTCGTGGAAATCCAAAAACGATGCTTCAGCGTGTCCCCCCTCACCGCCGCGGCGGCTCAGGTACACGAGAACCTCGAAAAAGTGATATTTCATAGTGTTTCAGTGATTTTATAACACTGTTATGTAATCAAAGTGTAACCGAAAATTTTGTGTTGTGCTTCGTATATCTCGATTTTAAACGTGCCGTGATGTGTTTTAGGTCGCTATGTCGAAATTCGACAAGGCCCCGCTGCCTTACGAAAAGTTGACCAAAAACTTGGAAATTGTGAAGAAGAGGTTAGGTCGTGACATGACCTTGTCTGAAAAGGTGCTGTACTCTCACTTGGAAGACCCTAAAGGACAGGTGAGTAAAAACATACTTATAATGAAATCAGATTTATCAAAGTAGAATTAAATTTTAAAAATGAAAAATTTAAGTAGTAAAATTTTTCAAACCAAGTGGAATTTTATCTCTATGGTATAATTTATTTAAAACTTATTTACTTTTAAATCTGTATTGTAACTTTGTACCTAACATAACTTTTATATTAGGTGATAATAAAATTAGCAACATAGCGATGCTATATTAAATAAAGTATGTTTGTTTACCGGTTGTTTGTTTTGAACATTTTTTCTTATCAAATAGATACTTGTAAAATCTTATACAATTATGAAAACTTTTAAGAAAATAATTTCAATATTTTTTTTATTTTGTCTTAAGAATTTATGATCTTACATGCTCTAAAATATTTCTTTCGCCTCCAATCTTTATAATATTATTAATTTAACCCTAAATTATTCAAACTAAATTTGTCCAAAATAAAAAAATATATGAAATACCTATCCTAGTCCTATAATAAAAACAATAATTTGTGACCTAGGATATATCTTTCACACAAATATTACTGAAGCGATTTTAATAAAACTGCAGTCATATTGTAGCATATCCATCAAAATAACACATAGACTATTTATATCAGCAAATAGCCATGATCCGAAGCTGGTATTATCAATAATATTTTAGTCTTTAAAACTTATTTTTCATATAGGAAATTGAACGTGGCACAAGCTACCTACGTCTAAGACCCGATCGTGTTGCCATGCAAGATGCCACCGCTCAGATGGCCATGCTGCAGTTCATTTCATCAGGTTTACCAAAAGTTGCTGTTCCATCTACCATCCACTGTGACCACTTGATTGAAGCGCAAATCGGAGGTGACAAGGATTTGGCTAGAGCTAAGGTATGGCTACAACTTAAGCATAAACTAATTTAACTGTGAAGATATGATTAAATTTAAAATACAAGTAGACATGTATAAACTCTGTCTTTTCATATGTTTATGACACTGACGTAAATTCTTAATCTTTCTTCTTCTTAATAACTATTAATGGTCCAATTTCATTGTTTAAAATTTTCTAGTAAATATCAAACAAATATGACCTGATTAGTAGTTTTCACTAAAAAGAATATAAATTCCAAATAAAGAAAAAATTATTGCCTAAAATACAGATTTATTATTTATCATGTTAAATAAAAATTAAAAACTTTTTTTGAAATAAATTTTATCAAGACTACAACTAGACAAAACCACTAAACTCATTCTTTTATAAATTAAGCTTTGTTTTAATTAAATAAATCGAAATTTTGATTGTAGCTGCACTGAATATTATGTCAATGGTCCACGTGTATATTTAACTATCATTAATTAAATTGAATAATTAGATCACTTTCATAATTAATAATAAATTCTCTTTCACACTACAAACTATTTCAATTAATTTACAACAAATTTAATACAGGACATCAACAAAGAAGTATACAAGTTTCTTGAGACAGCTGGTGCTAAATACGGTGTTGGATTCTGGAAACCAGGCTCCGGAATCATCCATCAGATCATCTTGGAGAACTATGCCTTCCCTGGCCTGCTGATGATCGGAACTGACTCTCACACACCCAATGGAGGCGGTCTCGGTTGCCTTTGCATTGGTAAGATATTTTATTTATAAGTTACATTATTAATTATATTGTTTAATAGTAATTATCTAAGTTTTCTCTTTGCTACAATATAAAATTTATTATAAGAAAAATAATAAAAATACATGGTCTTAATTATAATATCCATTGTAACTTATATCTTTATTTAAAAACATGCTTTAGTAAATTCTAAGTAACTATTTAAATTAATTAAAGTTATAAAGAAAATACATTGTAAATAAACTAATAGTGGATACATATTTTTAAATAAGTGTATATACTTAACAACCAAATAAAATTAATAAGTTGAATTTCAATTTGTTACTTTCAAGTCACAAATTCAACAAATTAGATAATAAATGACTAAAGTGAAGTAATGGATCTCAAGTTCAATAAGATTCAAAATTTACTGCCTTTGTTAGGAAAACCATAAGGAAAACTGCCACTACTGGAAACAAATTAAAGTAATTTTATTTTATGCGTAACTAAATATTAACCTTAATTAATTCCTCATCTCTTTTCCCTATACATTTTAAAAGGTCAAATGATATTATATATGGTGTTACAATAAAACATTTATATATTTTTATATCAATAGTTTTTATCAAAATATTTTCACATATACATATGTACAAATTATTATTAATTTTTTTCACAGCTAATAAAAAAAATAGATAAATAATAATTGTAGTAGTTTTTAATTAAATAGGTTTTTTGGAGAGCTTTAAAACCGGGTATTAATTATTTATGGTGGTATAGGTGTAGGCGGTGCTGACGCTGTAGACGTAATGGCTGACATCCCCTGGGAACTGAAGTGCCCTAAAGTGATTGGTGTTAAACTTACTGGTAAGTTTTTTTTTTGTATCGGAACATCTATGAAATTATAATTTTTTTGAGTTTGGTGATGTGTTTGTTTATTTACATGTTTCTTTTCTACATAAGAATTTTCACACTTTTTTCCTTAAGCGTTCAGTGTTATGGTTTATAGCCATAGGTCACTTTATATTATTAATATTGCGTTAAATGATACCTGCTCTAATCACATAAAATAAAATGAAATAGTATTAATATAAAACAATGAGTTTAAACTTGCTTTACGCTTTATTTCACATCTACATATAATGGTATAATTTGGATATATCTCACACTAATCATAGTGGGTTATTTATATTTAATTTATGATTATTTTTTAAATTACTAATCTATTTGTCCTAATCACGTACAACATATAAATTAACTTTAATACAATGTATTACATAAAGTAAAGGTAAGGTATTAAGAAATAGTTTTTATTGTCATGTATTAAAGAACGAATATTATAACTGAGTGTCCCTTGCGGTTTCACTCGCGTTTATGGTTACTGCTTCATCTATATTACTTCACGATACGACTCTATGAGTATAGTATAGTAATATAGCCTTCTTTAATAAATAAACTATCTAACAAAAAAATATATTTTTTCAATTCGAACCAGTATTTCTTGAGATTAGCGCGTTCAAACAAACAAATAAACAAACTCTTTAGCTGTATATTAGTATAGATCATCAATTGAGGAAAATGCAGTAATATAATCTATAATATAAGAAATCTGGTTTATCGATATTTTAAGCGGATCTTATCTGTGATTGTAAATGTAAATATACAGGCTGTTACATTTAGTTAAATGGAAAATAATATTTATAACATTTTTGTATTCGATGCATTGGCAAAATATTAAAAAAAAAACTTCTCAATGTCAATACTCGGAGCAATGACCTTAAAAATACCTAACAAATAACAAAATAAACCGGTATTCGGTTGCGAAGATGAATATCGTTAATGTTCGTAAACCTAAAGTATTTTACAAAGTGTCATTGCAGTCTTAAAGAATATCCTTTAAAACTGCAGTTACACTTCATTCACATATCTGAATATAAAAAAGTACAATACGTATTCATTGGTGTTGTAATATAATGTGTAAATATCGCGAAAAACATATTTTACACTTTTAAATAGCATTAATAATAATATTTAATGTTAAATTTTCTTCATATGCCAATCGAAAAAAAAAATTAACCCTAATTTTACAGTATCTTATCTTATTCTAATAATTATAAAATAAAACAAGATTCAACTTTAATTATAAATCATTAAATTTTTATTGCAATTACACTAAGGTTTAAATTATTCAATGCTTCTCAATTGCGCCGATTGCATAGATAAGCGTTGTATAAAATGTATGAAGTTATAAATAGTAAGATATTTTTCCGTGGCTGAGAGCCAAGAAAAGCGTTTAGATAACCGACAATGTGACCGAGAACGTTCTAAACCAATCAAATGTCACTTTAGATATCGTACCTGTAAATATTAAAAAAAATATATGAAAATAAAATGTATGATAAATCTTTGTATTAAAATTATAATTGCAAAAATAATGTTCTCTAACTGTGAAAAATTCTAGATTATACAATCACTTATTCAGAGAGAGAGAGATATTTTTATTATCTGTATTCTATATATATTCTTTTTCCCGCCCTGTTTCCACTCAATGTGGGTTCGGCATAACATGTTTTTCTCTTCCACTTTCATCATACCAACAATCCATCCATATTTGGTCTACCTTGGTCAACATATCCTTCACCAGAAAAAGAATTTTATCAATAACATCCACAATTCTAGAGCATGTTATTGATAAAATTCTTTACCCATCGTTTGCAGGCTCGGATTCGAAATTTTACTAAGATATAATTTGATTCATTTACAATTCTCTGTTCATTATATTTTAACATACATTTAACTAAAACAAAAAACCATATAATACAGTTTCAATATTAAACAAAACACATATTTTTCGCATTAAAATTTACGATAATGGTGAAGGATATACTTATTAAATATTATACTATTGCTACAAACAGAAATAAATAAAACTTTGATTTAAGAGGGATCAAATGTGAATTGTACTCTCCAGGTATAGTTTTGTGGGTAGGGAGATGGCCTTCTTACATTGCTTAATAAAATGTTGGCACAAGAATCCACTCTCTCCCCTTTCCACGTTTGTTTACTTGCTATTAAAAAACGCATTCCAATTCAATATGAATTAAATTAGAATTAAACAATGTGTCATCGGTAATAAATATTCTGCATAATTAAACTCGTGTAGTTTAGACTGTCTATGATGATCTTTGACCATAGACACAGGTTACTGGGTTAATTATATGATATTATTATTTATTATTCAATAATTAGTCATAATAATTAATAGTATCATCTCATGCTCGTTAGTGTATGTTCATAATTTTTTATTAATATATATAATATTAATCTTAATATTATAAAGATTTGTTTGTAAGTTTGTTACATACTAATCACTGAAACTACTGATTCGATTTGAAAAATATTTTTGTATTGGATAGACCTTTATTAAAGAAAGTTGTAGGCTGTATTACATCACGCTATGACTCACAGGAGCGTTGCAGTAAGGATAAATGCGAGTGAAACTGCGAAGGGCAGTAATTATCTAATAACTTTATACAAGCAAATATTTAAATATTCATATTTTGTGTATTTTCGAAACGAATCTGACGATTTGGATCGTAAGTTGTATTTAGATAAGGTTTCACTTGTTAAGATTATTTATATATGTCTTTCCTTAAAAAATAAAATTAAAAAAAAACTTAGCTGTAGAGGTGTCTTCTTTAAAAACATATTGTGGCAGTCCGACATTCCGAATTAAATTTAGTTTTTTTAGTACAATATAGTACCAACCTGTACGTTGCCCTGACCTGAATGTAACGTCATGGCCTGAACTTGAACCTATTGCCATCGCTTAAGACCAACGTGTAATGAGACAGTTGGATAGTTTTCAGTACATTAATAATATTCAGTAGCTCACAGTATATGTTTCAATTGTACAAATTATCTAGATTGGACCCGATGAAGATGTATTGTGTGATGTGATACGCGCTATCGTATGACGTCTGAACGCACTAAATTATAATACCTACTTATTATATGGAACTTGAATATCAAATTAACTGCGCTACAGCACAATTCTAGGGCATGTTATTGATAAAATTCTTTACCTAACGTTTGCAGGCGCGGATTCGAGATTTTACTGAGATATCATTTGATTAATTTACAATTTTTCTGCTAATTATATTTTAACATAATATAAAATACAGTTTCAATATTAAATAAAACAATTATTTTACGTATTAAAATTTATGATAACACTTGATTCTGAGAAGTAATTGCTCCAATTTCCCCACTCGAATCATCTGTGCCTTCTTCTGTATTAACTAAAAAAAAAAACAATATAACAGTTTGAATATAAAATATAACGCTTATTTTTCGCATTAAAATCTATAATAATGCTTGATTCAGAGAAGGAGTAATTGCTCCTATTTCCTCACTTGAATCCATTTGTGCCTTATTCTCTATTAATATTCACTTCTAAATACATACACACATATAAAAATCCCATATATACATATCCTTGATAAGCTAAATGTACAATGCATAAAACATTTGTGGTAATTGCTACGACCTCTGATCGAGAACACTTAGCGGTCAACGTCGCAATAATCATGTATATTTGTATTGTAATTTTATTGTATTGTACCGTTTCTTATGTAATCTTAAAAGTTATCTGTGACTGTGACTTAGTGTTTGTTTATAAAACTCTTGAAAATATGTACAACGAACAAGATACCATATTGTATTCGTTATGACAATTTCTTTGTCTCTATCTCTCAATTTATTACGAATTGTCACGAGTAAACGTAAAATTAGAGCACAGTAATGTGTATTTTGTTGGAAAGCACATCACGCAGAAGGAAAACATTTTTCCGCTGTTTGTTTTAATGTCACCCGCATCAATGAGATAAGATCGTAATTATAGAAAAATGACTACAAGTAGCATTATCAAATTATGTACATTACATTGATAAGCGTTGTGACAAATATATGCGATATTCTTGTGTATGTCTTATTCAATTAAAAATTTATGTTAAAAGTAAAAGTATACTCTGCCAAGAATGTTTAGATCAGTCGAAAATTAGTATCCCTAAATAGTTAATGTATATCGAAATATACTTAGCCTTTAAACTAGATATTGAATAAAATAATATGATATACACGAGTATATAAAATGTTTAAGATCGTGACCATAAGTATAACATTTCAAGGAGATGCGTGTACAGACTAAAATTATTATTATGTATGTTTTAAATAACTGGTCAAGTGCGAGTAGGACTCGCGCACCGAGGGTTCCGTACAAACTTATAGAAATCTATATAAGACTAACCCATCTACGCCATTTGTGGTCTTCATCATCAGTTCCAACATAAGTTACTATCAAAAATACCTAAATCGGTATACGCTTGCCTATAATATTTGAGGAGTTCCCTCAATTTCTCCAGGATCCCATCATCTGATTCTGACCTGAAGACAATGGGACCACCATGGAAGTATACCTTTTCAAACAAAAAAAAAATTTTGAAAATCGGTACCCAAATGGCGGCGTAATCGGCGAACAAACATAAAAAAAAATTAAATACAAGGTCGAATTGAAAACACTCCTTTTTAGAAGTCGCTTAAATATAATCAAATATTATGTAGGCTGGGTAGTTCGCGAACGACCTAGGTAGGAAGAGCGCTCCTTTAGGTGAACTATGCGAACTAGTTCATTGAAAATCCCGCTCTTAGTTCTTTTTATATATCTATTAGCGTCCACTTTACTAGACAGTGGCGCTATGTGACCAACCGAGTTATTTACTTTTTTTGTACGCGCCTAAAATTTTCATGTAATACTTTGTATTTTTTACTTAAAAATAAACAAAACTTGCAATAATCATAACTATATTTTTTTTCTTTATTTATTGTTCTTATTAAATTATTTCAAAAAAAGAACTAATGAACTAATAGAGCGAACTAGTTCATCCTTGGATTATGAACTAAATTGAGCGCTCTCTGTGGTGACCGGTTAGGCCCAAGACTAATATTATGTAAATATGGATCACGTCCCAAAAACTATTTTGAAACTACTTAGGAGCACTTTAATTTAAAACAAGATCATGGATGCAATCCATGGAAACACAAAATTTTATTTTAAGTACTAATACTTACAAAAAAGCACTAACCTTATACTTTCAAAAAAGCAAAGTTATAGCGCGATTCAGGATACACCTAGCGCCATCTCTTGACAATTTCAATGAACTAACTTGTTGACTTTGACATTAACAACATAATTATATTACATTTTATTCTCGTTTTATTTTTATTTATATTCTACTACACTCCACTACCCCTGCACTACATTCGTAAAATATTTAGATTTACATTATCAATCAAAATATCGAAATATATATTAGTGTTGCCAAGACGAAAATAATTAGTCCTTAATTCGAACAAAACTAATTGTCTATTTATAAATAACTTATTATATTACTAATAACCAGAAGACTTATATGTGTAGATAAATAAGTAAATTAAATAACTCGATCTGTTTGAATTTAATTTTAAAATTTTCGTACTAAGTCAATACGAGTACTTAAATCAAATCGCGTGAAGCTCTTATATTGAATGTTAATTACGTAATGACGTTATAAATCGACGATAAAACTTTTAAATGATTTTTTTTTATAATTTTTAGGCTGTTTAAATAATAATTAAAATAAAAAAAAATTATTAATCGAGAAGAATTATATCACAGTTAATGTCATAATGTTGTAATAGATGGCATTAGCTGATGCATCGCGCTATCATTTTGTTAGCTGCGATATATAGATTGCATTGCGTTGTTTATAAAGTTTACTGCTTTTTAATGTTTTCGTATTGATACAAATTTCTTCTCAGTGTTTGTAAAATTGTTTTTTTGACCATGGTCAACTTCTATGTTAATTTGTTACAAGTACATATAATTTTAATTCTAAGATTAATATATTTTCCGCTTGATCAATTTACAACTTGATACATTTACGCGTTCCTGAGAAAAAGGTTGAAAGACAGACGTACAGACTGACAGACACACGAACAGAAATTTACAGTTTTCGGATTTTTTCCTTTATGTATACTAAAGGACCTTGCTCCTGGCCAAATTTCATAATGCTTGGTCAATGGGAAGTACCCTATAGGTTTTGATTCCCTTGCGAAAACGTTAAAAACGCTATCATACTTAAAATATGTGATATAAATGACCGTATCTTTTGATTGCGTTAACTTAGAAGTTTGATTTTTTCACAGCTCTTAGTAATTACAACTCTGAGTACTTGACGTTGATAAAAATTTGTTACCTTCACGCGTTTCTGAGAAAAAGGTTGAAAGACAAACTTACAAACAGACAAACATACATACAAAAATTTACAGTTTTCAGATTTTTTCCTTTATTTGTACCATAAGATCTTACTTCTTGCCAAATTTCATCGGGCTAGGTCAATGGGAAGTACCCTATAGGTTTTGATTCCCTTGCGAAAACACTAAAATAGTCAAAATATACGACATATTTTCCATTATCTTTTGATTGCGTTGACTTAGAACTTTAATATTTTCACGGCCGCATGTCATCGTAGACTTGAGTATATGATATTAATTTCAACATGATACGTCTATGCATTTCTGAGAAAAAAGGGTTGACATCCCGACAGACAGACAGACAGACAGACAGACGGACAACAAAGTGATCCTATAAGGGTTCCGTTTTTCCTTTTAAGGTACGGAACCCTAAAAATATCTTCTCTTTGACTGAATCGTATTAACACATATTAAGAACATTTAGTCAAAACAAATATAACCACATTTAGTATATCATAGACTCATACCTATTTTAGGAAACAAAAATTAAAATAAACTTAATTAAAGGCCAAACATTATCCCATATGTAGGTGAAAGATAAAATTTTATTGGGTTTTCTTTATATAAATATCATCGGCTCTCCAATCCACGTGGCATAGAAATTTTGCATAAATACAAACGAAATACTTAAATTAAAGGTGGGGAAACATGAATTAACTTATTCCGGAGCCATTGTTAATATCGACTATAAATTCCTCAATATTCCTTAATTCCCAGGTCAATTGAAAGGCTGGACCAGCCCCAAGGACGTTATCCTCAAGGTTGCGGGTATCCTCACAGTGAAGGGCGGTACTGGTGCGATCGTTGAATACCATGGACCCGGCGTCGACTCCATCTCCTGCACCGGTATGGCCACCATTTGCAACATGGGTGCTGAGATTGGCGCTACCACCAGTGTAAGTATATAAAACAAATTTTAGTAACATCCCGCATTGAAAAGTTTGTAATAAAACAGTATATAAAAAAATTGTACTTAATTTCTGAAAAATCCAGAAAACATTTAAATTCATAGGTGAATTTTATGAGTAAATGAAATTCATACAAAATAAAGAATAATTTAAATATTTAAAAACATTATAAATTTACACTTATATTTTACTATGATACTTGGTCAATATTTGGACACTGATAAGCAATACTATGTCAAGCCACAGGAACTCCATTTTAAGAAAATTGCATCTAAAGATGTCAAACCTATTCTTCACAATTTTAATATGCATATATCAATCTTCTCTATTGTATTTTGCTAAAATGTATCAAAATATTTATCTAATATTAAGTTTTTCATATATATGGCTTTATTGTAAATTAAGAAACTTATTTGGTTTAGACAACTTTTTTTAAAAATAATGTTAAAATACATGACATATTACTGCTTATCAGCTTCCATTTATACTATACTATAGTTGGTCAATATATTAACCTTATCGAAGTTAAGAAACAATTAATTATAATTGATACATTGAATATTGACTGTATTTGAGAAAAAAATTATGTCATAATATATATATATGTTATTTGTGCAGGTGTTCCCCTTCAACAGCCGTATGGAGGCGTACTTAAAGTCAACCGGGCGACACGAAATCGCAGCTACCGCTAACAAATACAAGAACCTGCTCACGCCCGACCCGAAGGCCCCTTACGACCAGGTACTTTCTTCTCTGTAACCTCACAAGAAAGTTAGACAAGAAATTTATTGTTTCTAGATTTTTTTTTGTTATTATACATATGTGCAAATTAAAATTTCTAAATGTCTTAAACAGAAGAAACGATTTTTTTTAGATTTATTAATAAATTGTTAAAAATTTGTCTTTAAATGTTCTAATATCTCAATCTGATTTAAACTTAAACATTGTAGTAAAAACTCAGTTACATAACTAGTTTATTTTGAAGAGTGTGTACTATACGTATTTTTTAATCTATAATAGAATACTATATAATATTTAAAACGTACATATAAACTATTATTTACATATACACCAATACTTTGACAAGAATAACCAATTCCTATCCCAAGTCACAGTATCAAAAATGAAAATTGTCTTAATGAACACCAAACCGTAAGAAGACGGCACTCTAAGCCGAGATTTACATTTATAGGTTTCTCGTAATCAATATAAAACAACTTATGCTGTCAAAAATGAAGACACCGACAGAAAATTCTTTCAGGTGTAAATCACAGTCTTATAAAAATCTTCATAAAACTCCAAGGAGAGTATTACACTTATAAGTTTTGCTCTCAGACTTCCATAACGATTTACATAAGTTGTCATTGCTTTACACCTGAAAGAATTTACCGTCACTCGTCAGTACCTTATTTGTGACTTACACATTTATTGTAATTACTACGACTATTACTAGGTTACACAGTTGCTTTATCAGATACAAGATTAAAAGTTACAAATGTAATTCTTAACTAAGACGACGAAGTCATACAAATTCTTCTTCCAGCTTATCGAAATCGACCTGTCAACCCTGGAACCCCACGTCAATGGTCCTTTCACACCGGATCTCGCGAACCCTATTTCGAAGCTCGGCGAGGCTGCTAAGAAGAACGACTGGCCGGTTGATATCAAAGTGGGTCTTATCGGCTCCTGCACCAACTCCTCATACGAAGACATGGGTCGCTGCGCTAGTATTGTCAAGGAGGTAAAAATATTTGATATTTACTATTTTCGAACAATTTAAAACTTTGTAAGCATTGAATTATCGCAAACTTATAGTTTATATAGAGGTGCAATTCTTTTGTAATTTTGCATTAAAAATTAATTTCAATAAAAATAATGATTTAAATATTATTTCAATAGTACTGTAATCATTCAATATTAATTCAAATTTATAATTTAAATTAATCATGGTCTAATTTCGACCAATGGTGACCGATTGATATAGTTAATAGTTCAAAATCAGTTGTAAACCCTTTATATATTTTAAATAACTAGCTGATGCACGCGACTTCGTCTGCGATGTCTGTGATACCTACGTCATAGTAGCTTTATGCATGCAAAGTCTTAGCCTCGGCTTCGGCTTAAAATTGACAAAGTTTCATACAAACTTTCATCCACTATTTTATCCTCTTGGAGATAGAATTAGTCAAAATCCTTTTTTAGCGGATGCCTACGACATAATATTTACCCGCATAGCAAATTTCACCCCGATCCGCCCAGTGGCTTGGGCCGTGCGTTGATAGATCTTTAACTTGTATATATATATTTAGATAAAGATCAAAGTACATAGTATAGTTCCATTCCAATTGTCCTTAAATATACGACACTTTACTTTTTGAAAATAGAACAGTATCCTTAATTAATTTCAGTCAATGAAAAACGTAGTTGTTTACTAATTATTGTTATCTTCTACTCAATCTTATCAAAGAGCAATGTCGTTAAAATAATCTACTGTACTTACTATTATTTAAACTGGGTTTTAAGTATCAAGGAAACTCTGTATCAAATATATATATATATAGATAAAATAAATAACACATCTCCAAACCTCTGCAATAACTTAGAAGTCAACAGGAAAATTTAATAAATATCTTTTAAAATTCCACAATCCCTAATGGGATAACTGATATGAAAATATAGAAGGTCAAATATTTATAACCAGCTCAAATATTCAGACTAAGCTCCAATTGTCATTATTGAAACAGTAAAAGAAGCTCTATAGACAATGTTTTCAAATTTCTTTTCTCAAAGTTTTATAATAGAATTTAAACCTTTTTTGGCTTACTTATTTATCACCCATTATGTTATCAGAAACAATTTCTTGAAACTAGTAAAAAAAGTTGGGCTTAAAAAATAGTTGTCAGTGTCCAAAACGACTACATGAATGACGTCTATAGAAGACTAATTATTAAGAGCCGAGATGGTCTAATGGTTAGAACACGTCAATCTCAACTAACGATCACGGACTCAAATCCCAGCTTTCACCATTGAGTATTCAAGTGCTAAATTTGTGTTTAAATTCATCTCGTGCTCGGCGATGGAAGAAACCGTGAACATCGCCAACCCGCAGTGGAGCAGCGTAGTAGATTAATCTCTTACCCTTCTTCTCCAGAAGTAAAACATTTACGGACTGTACTTTCTTACTAATAGAGTTTTCTAAAATAATGTCTAAAAAGTAGTCAAATTACTAATAATATAAAATATTCCATTTAATCCAGGCACTTAGTCACGGTCTGAAGTCCAAGATCCCCTTCAACGTGACCCCCGGATCAGAACAAGTGCGCGCTACGATTGAACGAGACGGCATCGCGAAGACACTCAGAGACTTTGGAGGCACTGTGAGTTTAAGGGATATTTAATTGAAAATTTGACGTAAAATTAAACTACAAAACAAAATAAGCAAGAAGGTTTTGCATTTGGAACCTTAGCTGTTTTATTTAGACTAATGCCAAAATGATCTTATCAAGCTTGTTTTTGTCTTTTCAAAATCATAGCATTTTTACCATAGAATTTTGTGAAACTAGACTATGCATATAGCAGTTTAGCTAACTCTTTTAGTAATATATAATGTAGTCTCTTTTAGTGTCTGTTGTAGCTTAGCTTTAATTTCGATGATAAACAATACACAGGTGCTGGCAAACGCCTGCGGTCCCTGCATCGGTCAGTGGGACCGCAAGGACGTGAAGAAGGGCGAGAAGAACACAATCGTGACGTCATACAACAGAAACTTCACGGGACGTAACGACGCCAACCCCGCTACCCACTGCTTTGTCACCAGCCCTGAGCTGGTCACTGCTCTGTCGCTTGCTGGTGAGTATACCAACCACTTAAAAAAATTAAATACAATCCAGTCTTTAATAAATGTCACCTCACTCCCTCACACGTACCTCACCTCACTACTACTACCCTAGGCCAAATTATATGTCATCTTCGACTAATTTTCTTCACCCAACACGTCAAACTCAACCTTTATACAAATCTAACTTCACAAATACTACATACTTCTTTTTCTGTCATAAAAAAAAAACGATCATCATCATCAACTTCTTTCATTTTATTTTATGTATTAATATTTTTTACTCATTTTGGTTCCATTTGCAACTGAAAGTTTAACTGGTAGGTAGGCAACAACTATTCGCCCAGTTTTCCAAAAATCTAAGACATTTTGGGTGTCAAAATTCATACGTTAAAAATAATTATTAATTGATCGTAATGATACCATGGGCTAAATCTATTTTTGAAAAACTAATATGTTTCCACCATAAGGTCGCCTGGACTTCAACCCTGTGACTGACGAGCTAACTGGTACTGATGGCAAGAAGTTCAAGCTGTCCGATCCCTTCGCGGACGAGCTTCCCGCTAAGGGCTTCGACCCCGGCCAGGACACCTATGAACATCCCCCCGCTGACGGATCCAGTGAGTATTCGTTTAAATTGATAGAAGCTGTTGTACAATCTTGGTTCAGGGATTCGAACAGAAATTTGGAAATACGGTAATATCTCTTGAAATGGTCATTAATCTGGACGTGTTAAAAAAATTGTCATAACCTATAACCTAACCAAGCCTACCAAGAATTTAATAAATTTAAATATAGTATAGTTACACTTAAGAACATCTTTCCTTTATTTGCCAACATATTTTCTGGATAATCCATAACTTAAAAAAACATAAGAACTATAAATTCTATGTTATAATTCTATGTTAAAATATAATTTTTCAGAGGTTAAAGTCGACGTATCCCCCACCTCCGACCGTTTGCAGCTGTTGGAGCCCTTCGACAAATGGGACGGCAAGGACTTGACAGAGATGACCATCCTCATCAAGGTGAAAGGAAAGTGTACAACTGACCACATCTCCGCCGCTGGACCCTGGCTGAAGTACAGAGGACATCTGGACAACATCTCCAACAACATGTTCATCACGTGAGTGTTGCTATACTAGTTTTTTTTCATTAGAAAAATTGTTAATTTTTTTTTTAAATCTACTGATAATATTTGTTGCTGTTATGAAGAAAGTACTGATTATAGATTAATAAAATTTTATATGGTAGTTAGTGATGCTTTCTAGATGTGTTATCAATCAATTAATTATTATGGCTTAATTTAGTTAAGTAAAAGAAAAATACATTTTTATTTTATTAATATTTATTTTGGACATTTGAGTCATTTAGTATTTTCTTTCGAAATATGACAGTGCTGTCGTTTGCAAAATTTTATATCAAACCATAGTGTTGCCATCACAATAAACGACTTATAATAAAGTTATTATAACGAGTAAAAATATAAATTAATTTAAATATAATTAACTATAACAATTCATCCTAGCGCGACGAACGCCGAGAACGGCGAGCTGAACAAGGTCCGCAACCAGGTGAGCGGCGAGTGGGGCCCCGTGCCCGCCACCGCGCGCGCCTACAAGGCGGCCGGCGTGCGCTGGTGCGTCGTGGGCGACGAGAACTACGGCGAGGGCTCCAGCCGCGAGCACGCCGCGCTCGAGCCGCGCCACCTCGGCGGCCGCGCCATCATCGTCAAGTCCTTCGCGCGGTGAGTGCGTCGCTCTAGTCGTATACACTACAGGTGGCGAGAATGGTGCTGCCACTAATGTGGTGAGAGTGCACGAGTGCTGCCTCCATCTTTTGAGATTGTTGCCACACTAATGCCAACACTGCTGTGATGCCATTAATGTATTGTGAGTGCACCAGTGTTGCCAGCAGTCAAAACCGCTGTGATATCACTGTTGCGGTGAGAGTGCAGCAGTGTTACTATAAATCATTGTTGTTGTGTTATTATAAATCATTGTTCGTAATTCATCTACCATGTCAAATGTCTCAAAAATTAATTCTCAGATTAATATTGTATTTATCTTTTTTTTAGTATCCACGAGACCAACCTCAAGAAGCAGGGACTGTTGCCACTTACGTTCGCCAACCCCGCCGACTACGACAAGATCCAGCCTACCGACAAAATCTCGCTGCTCGGCCTTAAGGACCTCGCGCCTGGAAAGGTAATATAAACAGATATGTCATATTGTCATAACTATTACCGACATCATTATAGGCTGTAAATATTTGGTATTCAGAAATTTTTCACTGTAATGTACAATATTTTCAATTTTAAATTTCTTTATAAAAATAAAGAATAAAATACATCTTTTTCATTTTTTTCTTAGCAAGTGGAATGCGAGATCAAACACAAAGATGGCAGCACCGATCGCATCAAGCTAAACCACTCAATGAACGAACAACAGATTTCCTGGTTCAAGGCCGGTTCCGCTCTCAACAGGATGAAGGAAATCGCTTCCGGAAAGTGAACACAACCCGTAACTTGTCCTTACACCGAAATGTTATCGGCGTAGAACCAACGATTTACGAAATGCCATAGACAAGTTAACCTTTTTATTTATTTAAAGTATGAATGAGATTTAATGCAGCTAAACAGTATTGTTTACGAGCAGTTACGCATAAGTAGTTTGAAGCTGGCATTAATATGTATCTTTTAGTTCAAATTAATAAATAGTGCATTTTAATAATTCAAATTCAGACAATACTTAATCGCGGCGGTGGAGAATCTTTACTTAGCGTAGTGTTTTACAAAATCTAGATGAAATTAGGAAATAAGTTTGAACACTTTTTTTTCGATGTACTGTAAATCAATTTTTAAGTGAAACATTTTATTTTATTATTTATGTACATAATGTTAACCAAATAAAATTAATAATACGTACGTAAATTGTTTTTTCTTTCTATTCCTTATATATTAAGTATTTTTATATTTACTATTAGTATATATTTTTAAAAAAATTTATTATAATTTATCTCATCCTTATATGATCTTTTTTGTTTTAATAACTAATTACCTAGTTGCTTATGACTTGGCTCTATATATAGCACCACTAAACATTCTTAGCATATTATTTTGGAAAATCTGTAAAAATCAGTCAATAATTTTTTGTATACACTACGTATATCTATGTATATACAGGTGGATTTTTGTGACTAGTCGTAGTAGGTAAAATCCGAAACAATAAAACAAAAAATACTGAAAGACCCATCGAGGCCGATTGTGATAAAATCTTAAACTACACTAAGTTTTTTTTATAATTTTCCTAGCCTGGAATCGAACCCGTTAATTTTTAAAAATAATTTATAACCTATATTAATGCAATATCAGATAGTAATATATCAAAAACTAAAGAAAAGGCTTATTGTTTACAAAATGTTATTTAACTCATGAATTAAATGCACCTTAAGTACTTACTGCTTAGTTAATTCTTGGCGTGTTTTAAATAAGCCTGGCAGGGAAAATTAATTCAAAAAAGTAAATGATGCAGTTTTAGTTTTCTTCAAAATCGACCCCGAAGGTCTTTTCAGTATTTTTCGCTTTTCTTTAGTTTTGGATTTGGACACGCATAGTTAAAAAACTCACCTGTAAACTCAATAAATATTAATACTGAATTTATTTAAAAAATAAGTAAATCATATGGCAACCATTATAGTGAAAATAATCATCATTATGTTAAGCTTAGGCGCAAATATTAATATTATAACAATATTTAATTCAAGTTTATAGGTTTAAGAAAACTGTTAATAAAAAATAACAATTCTTTGAGACTTGTCTCAATAATTATCAAAAGAAAACTTGGTTTTTGATTTTAGTAAGCATTTCAAGGCAAAAAATCAATAGGCTGCAGTTTCAATTTAATTTATTAACCGAGTAAGGTTTTTATTATTATATTTTTCTTTTTTTTTTTGTTACTGTTTTTAGTATGTTCATACAATACCCAGTAATCACTGGTCACCTAATATCTGGTAATCATGATTTCCTTCGCAACACGGTAGCTTAGTAGACATCGCTGCTTAGCGATAAGGCCACCAATTGTATTTATTTATTCAATTGCACACCAATACAAAAAAAGATAAAAAAATATACTTAAAATAGGTGCAACGTTACTTTATTGCAATTGTACATGTATTATTTTGTGTATACTTGGTGTACAATAAAGTACTTTAAGGATTAAGTAATATTGTAAAACTTTCTACCCAATTACTAGCTTCCCAATAGTTTTTTACCCGACTACACCATAAAAGGCTAATATTATCATAGTAAATGTATTTTTAGCCACTCTTCTTCCAAAAGAGGAAGAGGTTCTTAATTCATCAGTCATTATGTTCACTGATTACTCAAAAACAGCTTTACCAGAATAAGTATGTATTCAAGTAAATGTACTTTGATTTTGAATTTGTTTCCCCTTTTTTTGAAAAATGTTGTTCCCAAAAGGTTTTTGATTTTATTATTATTATTACAGTTTCATTACAATTAGCCAAAATCTTTTTTTTACAAGTCTGAGTGTAAATTTATATATTAAAATTATTAAGCATTTTATTATACGTTATCTTTATAATAGTAATTTCCGATTTTAAAGACACTTAAAACTTCACTCTTAATGTATTACTTAATTATCCAAAAAATATCAACAATTATAGTAACTAGTATACACAAAAAAATTTCAAATTAGGATTACAAATAAAATAATCTAGACATAGTATAAACTATTTTATTGTAGCAACAGATTAATCTTCATTGTCCTCATTGTCGCTGTCAGCGTTGATGTTGAAGTAACGGAGCTCATAGGAGTCGTGCGCTGATGCAACAACTCGGAGCCAGTCACGAAGATTGTTCTTCTTGAGGTATCGTTTAGTCAAGTACTTCAAGTATCTCTTGGAGAAAGGAATGTCTGTAAAAAATACATACATTTGATTAAAACTAAGTAATTATATAAGAGAAATGTTTGTGTTCGTCAGTTGAGTTTACATATATGACGAGGTTTTTTTTTAAAAGCCATTAACCGAAGAATTGAATTGAGTTTTTTTAATGCATAAAAAAATTGTTGGTATTGAAACTACGTAATTTCCAGTGTTACATCAAATTAAATCTGACATAATAGTATAGTTATAGGTATGAACGAGGTATAGAGCTCTATAGTTTACCTTAAAATGTTTAAGAATATGCGAACCAACAATGTTTACAATTAGACTTTGATTACAGTGATATTTGTGTTTAGCAAATCTTGAACATTTTGTAAAAAAAAATACTTACAAAGAAAATTGACACATAAGAAATTTATTCAGATTTTGCAACCAATTGTTTTGATAGTGGTGCAGTTCAGAATATCTAATGGGTATTTTGGTTGTTTTAATATCAAAACAGTCCAATTTCTAACGAATATTTTACTAAAGACGACGTAACTAAATAAATATAAATCTAAACAGAAGTATAAATAGTTATATTTGAGATAATAGTGACGGTATAACCCCGAATTAAACATCATCTACATGTTTTTTTTTCTTTCTCATTCCTAACCCTTTCTTTACTTTACAAGTTAAGACTACCATTACTTCAAACTTTTACAGTATCATTTAAGCGGGAATATATTTTGACAAGAATGCCAGCATGCTGCTTACATTTATTTTATTGAAAAAACTTGCTCATGAAATAATTTATTTACATTTTATCACAAGAACTTACCCGCACTGATGACGATTTTGGTCTTGTCCCTCGCGATGACAACGTGATTGCCTAGGTTATTTGTTTTTCCCTCGACTTTGACACGTTCTTTTAAGTATTTCTCGAAGTTGCCGACTTCTAAGATACTGTCCTCAGCGGGGTGTGTGCAGTCAATGGCGAATTTAAGGCTGATTTTCCTTCTTTGTCCCTTGCCTCTGATTTTACCACCTTTGACTCCCTTTTTACCAGACTTTTGATGCAATTGGCCTTTTTTAGCCACGGGCTTCTTTGCTACTGCCATTTTGGCAACCTGAAAATATTTATAACTATACGTTTAACAACAAATACTTAATATCACTGAAAATAACTGATCTTGTCTTAATTTTAATATTTAACCTACAGAACACGTGTTACAGTCGCCGAAAAACCTGCAAAATGGCCGACTTAGACAGTTGAAAGAAATGACAGCGTCTAAAAATTTACATTGTTGGCAACATTTTAATGGAACACGTTCCGTTTTTAATTTTAAAGAAAGCTTAAGATAAGGTAAATTTTAAAAATATTTTATTTACATTTGTATTCGAAAACTATAATATATCGTATACAGTATATTTATTTATAATTTATTTTTATTCCGAGTAAATTGTTTATGGACAATAATATATAATAATTTTTTATTTCACGTTTTTTTATTCAACTTGCTATTTATGCTTTTTCGGGGTAAATCTTGCCAGCTTAATAAGACTCATTACCTATTTTCCTATAGAGTTTTTTTTTTACAAGTTGGTTCAGTTTTCATGACAATGTATTTTTATGATAACCATGAGCTGATTCTAGATCCATAATCGGTTCCAGACGTGGGAACTTCTCAATAGAAAACAGCATAGATACGAAATTTTGTAAATACCCTTAATTATTAAGATCATTCAGTTCTTCGTGTCAAGCAGTTTCCGAAATTCGAATATGAAAAAATGAATTCAAAATTTAGCTAAGGTTGGATTCTTGACTCCACCGATCAATCTCCATCGTGTCTTCCCCATTCCACGTGACATTGGCGAAATAACATGTGTCTAATTGGCACAACTAAAAGCCATTAACCAAATAATTGAATTGAATGAAAAAATGAAAATTGAAACATACGAATCTTCTTACTAAACATCTATTTTCTATAGATAAAATGATATGTATGCTAATATGCGAAAATCAGAGTCATGAAAAGAAACAATTGTCTACAGTTAGAAAATTCTCATAGGCTAACTAAACTTCGTCGACTTTTTGATAGTCTTGTTCGCACATTCTTGAACAATTAACAACTCGGTCCAGTCCTACGAGGACTATCTATGGGAAATTATATTTTGACAACATTCGCCAAAAAAATTTTATACGCTTAATATAAGGAAACTATACAAATGTATAATTTAGTCATAAAATAATTAATTTATAATTACTAAATTGATTTTAAATATTTAATGGGTGAAAAATGTCAAAGCAACCCTCCTAAAAATCCTTATCAAAATAAATAGCAATTTACCAATTATACAAATAAGAAAAAATATTTTCGGTTAGCTTTGGAAATTTAAGAACTATAAACAACTGACTTGTGTGTGAGGTTACACCACCATGGTTTCCGTTAGTTTGTTTTTGTTGTTACATTTACAACTAAAATAATCTTAGTGAAATAGATAAAAAGATTAAAAGCTTTTATGCTTTGAAAAAGTTTCATCGAGATTTTTTCTGACAGTGCAAATAATATACCAAAAATAGTATTTCAATTCTTTGGTAAAAAAATTGAATTGACGTTCATAATGGTATAAAATTTTTGGTATATCTTCGGAAGCTATTTTGTTAATTATTTAGTCGGCAATGTCTATGTGGTTCTTCTTGTAAGTACTGCAAATGTTCATAAATGGAACGCCTCGTAAGCTCACTATTAAAAAATAAAACAAGAGAAATTTAATTTATAGACCCATCTATTTAGATACCACCAAACATTATTAACTTATCAATACTAATATTATAAATCTGATGAGTTTCTTTGAATGCGCTAATCTCAGGATCTATTGGTTCGAATTGAAAAATTATTTTTGTATTAGATAGTTTATTTATTGAGGAAGGCTATAGACTTTATTACATCACGTTACGATTCATAGCAGTAACCATAAATGCGAGTGAAACCGCAATGGGGTAGCTAGTATAATTATATATAGGCCAACGAGTGTAGAACCTTAGTGTGAAACTTCATAATGAGTGCTACACAAGTAATCCCACTAGTATAGATAAGAAGGCGTAAATTAAGCTTATAATAATAGTTACGCAGTATAATATAATATAATTTTCTTTATTAATTAGCAAATATTAAAAATATATCACAAAAAAATACTTTTTTAAATATTTGCTAAGGTTTGAAATAACATGCAAAATATAGTGCTGACCACTGTTCCTAGATCTAGTTTCGTTGGTTAAAAATGTTTTTAATCGATTTGATATAGATATCACTACAATTTTGTTATAATTATGAACTTTAAATAAATGACGAAATGATCTGCTTCTTGAAGATATATTCTTGATATATATAATTAACTATTGATCAAATTCTAGAATGTCAATTAATATTCGAGACATAAAATATTTTAATAAACAAGTTTTAAATCGTTTTTACATACTACCTACCTATTAATGATTCCAATCTTTAATAATTCTCTGAAGTGTCCTCGTTTAAAGACATTAGCAACTTGTATGACAACTTATGTATATGATATGTATTTTTTCCTTCTCTCTGATTCTATATTAATTAGATTTGGAGGATATCTCAATTATATAGTGTATGTTTGTCCGTAAATCAAAAACTTCTAAACCAATATCTAAATTTTTAATATTGTAGGATTTGTAGGTACTACATAAGAAGCTCTACGATCCATTGTCTTTATAAGTAAATAAATAAATTATGAAGTCATGTCACATCACACCCAGGTATCGTATGAACTTAACTACCAGTGAGAAAGGAGTCGTGCGATTATTCAGAGGGCGAGTCTCCATTGTTTTCGCTCTGCCCTGATATTTCCCATGAATGAACGCCGCGATTCGAGGTCAAGACGTGTTTTTTTCACCTGACGTGATGTAATGTCTTCGTGATACATTCACCTCGAGAATCTAGAAACATTTGTGTCCATTTGATTTTTTATCTCCCTCATAAATTAAGAGTTTAATATTTTAATATAATGTATATTCTGTGATACAAATATTACGCATGCGTATAAAATTGTTATCTTGGTGGCGTGAACTTGTGAAACGTAGACGATGCACACAAATGTAGTTTATTTGCGTTTGAAAACGGTTCGCTCGTGAGTTGTGAGTGATGTAAACCTATTTTTGAGCAAAGTTAACCTCACTTTTTTGTTAAGATTAAGGTGATTCATAAATTCTTATTGTGTTTTATAATTTTTATATCGTGAAAGACATAAATATATTGATTAAAATGGTGTAAATTATTGAAATTTTAAGACGTATTGACTGTCGTATTGTGTCAAAATATCGAAATCGATAAGAAACATGGAAACGATTAAAGTGACTTACAAATGATAAAAATATGGATAAATGTTTTAACGTCTGCGGCTGTGATGATCTTGAAGGCGTAACAAAATCTGATTTAGACCGATATACGGATAAAATAGAAAATGTTCTCAACGATGAAAAGGGACGGAAATTGTTTAGAAATTTTATGTTTTCTAGCAATATGAGACACGGTCGTCGAGTGCTCGATGTTTGGGAAAATATTGATAAATTACTCATTCATAGAGACGAAGACAGTTCATCTTCGCGAAACTACTTAAGAGACTATGATCGAATAACAGATGCAGCTGAAAGAATTGAAGAGTTAGATTTTGCTATCATGGAGAGACTAGTTCTTGTGCGTGATTCCGAAAATAAAGAGGAAAGGGAAGAAGTACTCAGAGCTTTAAAAGTAGAAGTAACAAAAGCACTCAAAAGAGAATACAACGCCTTTCGAATACGTTTTATACCTACGAAAAACAATTAATGTACTAAGAATCACCGTGCCTTGCTTTAACTGCCGTTCATATTTGGCGCCTTTTTATTACAGAATGTACTGGGAAATATTGATTTTATACCCTAGTTTTTATGTATTAAATACAGATTGCAATTTGTATTGCAAGATATGATACTGGTAATGAGAAGATTTTAATGTTGTTTTGATATAACTATGGCACTTTATTAATTAATTGTGAACTGTTCTTGTTGAAAGTTGTTTTTGTTTTAAGATATGAAAGTGAGAAATAAATTATTTTTAATGCTTTATCTAAATATTATTTACCCTTTCATATATACACTCTAACATTCTTGTATATTCAAATAAAAATGTGGTATGAATTTGTTTTGGAAAATAAAGAAATGTAATATAGGTTGAATGTTATTTAATAATAATTGCACAATGGTTGTACATTCCTCTAATAGTATTATTTTACAATATAAAACCATATTGCATATAAAACCGGATTATTAATGCCTTAAAACTTTGTACAATGTATGAAAATCCTGAATTCATCACGACATAAATGACAAATAAAAATTATTCATAATATGTTTATATATTATTTCACATTTCCGAAGATTTAATTTTTTACATTTAAAATGTTTACTATAAATACACACATATATGTTGTACATTTGGTATTTTTCACAACAGATCTTCAAATATTTAGATATAATTATTATATGAATACAATAGCTGAATTTCATTATTAATTCTTCAGCCTCAAGCATTAAAATTATAACACTCAACTTATGAGCAAAATTTTAAGATATACTTATCCTTAAAATTTATTCATACAAATAAACCATTTATTCCAATTTAATTCCATCATAATATTAAGTTAAAAGAGTCCATGTCTCATTTAAAATTTTTTATTTCCCTTAAAACTAGTAATAAGCACTGTATTCATTTTAGTTATTAAGTATAACTAAAATGTAAATTATTTCTAGGTTTTCTTCCAAGAATAATACATTTCCAGAGGCTTGTTGACCTAAAAAATAAAAAAAAATTAATAAAAATTCACAAAAAGCAGAGCATCACAAGCAAACTTATATCAATGCTTGAAGAGAAAATGTCTACTGCCTTACTACAAAAGATTTAAACATATATTAAACACATATTTATAAAAATCTGTACTACAATTGTGCGTCTAAGGAGGTTTTGAGTTATACATGCTTTAGACATTAAGTTAAATTATGTATAAACAACACTTAAATGAGTTTAACAGATGTCTAAAACCTATTTCAGCTCTTAAAATTAACATGTGACATGTTATTAATAACTTTTGCATGATTTTATTCACAGTAAAGCAATTAAGATAAGATTTTAAGCAATGTTTATTTTTTAAACACTGTTTAGTGAGACACTTATTGAACATGGTTTTATTTCATCTTTTGTACTATGGCAGTTAGTGTTTTATTTTAATCAAAGTTTAAAAATTAAAATAAAATTCAATAAAAGTTTATAATTTAACAAAGAAAACTTAAAAAAATAAATAAATGTGATAGTGAAGTAAAGGATCTAAGCAACTATTAAATACTGTGAAAAGGAATAATTCCAAAACAATAAATAGTAGATTTTATAATTTTTTTTTATAAACTCCAACTTACACTAGCTCTTCTTTAAAACTACTTATATAATATTGTAGGAACATTTACTCAATATCAATATGTACACTCATCATCTAACTACCATTTTCCCCGGTTATGCCAGGATCTGCTTATTACTCTAGTCCAGTTATTGGCATATTTCTGATTTTTATACAGGGCGATTGACCTCCGCAACCCTTGAGGGCAAGCCAGTAACCATTAATATTAGAATAATCTCCCTACTAAGACTAACGATCATTATCAGGTGATTGTCTATATGTACACTATATATTAAATAAAAGTCAGCACTCTTGCTATACTAATAATTGAAAACATTCACACCTTCCAGAATTTATCATTGATCTGCCTTAGTGTTTGTGAGCCAGCGAGGGGCACAAACTGGCCAGGAGATGGTGCTACGTAGATGCAGAAGTTGAGGAGACGGTATGCTTCCGGTAGTTCTGCATCTAAGTCTAGAGTTAGGCGCATCGCTAAGTACTTGCTGAGATGATCCACTGGAAATAAAAACGTAAAAACATTAATAAATCTATTTTATTATTTTAATACTATTTAATTATATACTGTCTGATATTATCTTATTCATTAAGTTTTTCTTTTAAAGTTAATATTTTTAATTTTTAGCTTTGCATATCCGTGATAGTTTTACATAGGTATTCTTTACAAAGGGTCTGCAGGAGTTTCTAATTTTAGTTTAAATTGTATTATTGTGATGTAAAATTTGTTTCTTTATAGGGGGTAATCTTGAATACTACTGATCTAATCTGAAAAATTCCTTCTGTGTTAGATAGATTTATTAAGGAAGGTATAGGCTATATTACATCACATTATGACTCATAGGAGCGAAATAGTTACCATAACATAAATGCAAGTGAATCTGAGAGGAGCAGCTAGATAAAAATAATTTGGAATTCATATTTTATATAACAGGTCTTTTCGTGATAACTAATAGTAGTAATGCTGACAGCTTGTGATCACGACGAATGCAACTTCGTCGAAACGTGGGGCAATAGGATCAGGCAATAAAAAAGGTATTACTACCATGAGTTAGAGCTATAAGACCTGTTATATAAAATATGAATAGAATAAGTTATGAAAGTTTAAAAGATATATAATAATTTGGAATGCTTGAGAATGTAACTTATTAAACTAAAAGCATGCTATTAAAATGATTTTTATGTCAAAACCTCTTTACCATAAAGCAAGAATTACACTTGTAAGTTTAACTCTTGTAACTGATATAAAACAACACTGTGACGTAGTAACTGTCACATACCTAGCCTAATTATAAACGTATGTGAGTAAATAAGTTACTGACTTATAATTATTCTATGTTACTAACACATTCAATATGTACCTGAAGCATTAGCAGTTGTTTTCAAATATCGTACAGAACTGTCCCTTAGCGCCCTCATGAGTTGGTTGTCGCCAATCATCTCCGTGGGGTGTGGCTTGAACACCAACTCTATTTCGTTGGGGTTCAGCGGTTCCCCTTCCCCTTCCGTGTCCATTGAATTCTCACCTTCGGTTCTGGAATTTGTTGATATGAATAAATAAATATGACATTGTTTACTAATTTTTAATGTCTAATAATGTTACATTTAATTTGTATTTGATTGAGAATTTGTGATTGTTATATGTGTAAGTTTAATGCTATATTTTAAATATATTCTTAAATTAATGAATGTTCATATTGCGGGAACTTTGTTTGAAACAAACTAAATGAGCATTTTTATTTAAAGAATGTGTGGTGTTGTATTTTGTAGTTTTTAGTAAATTTATAGGGTTAATTATTATGCTTATTTTACTAACAATGAGTATGAAAAATGATAATAAATGTATGGTTTTATTCCTTGGTTTAAAAATATAAAGATATTCCCTAATGTCACTCTATTATGAAGTATATGATTTTTATATATGTTTTAGTTTTATTAGTCTTGTGTTATTTAAAAATATGTGAGTGGGTTTAAATCTTTTGATAGCAGTAAAATCTATACTTTAAAGCTACAAATGATTTTTTTAAAATATTATTTCAAAGTTATCACTCTGAAACTGACCTGCCATCACTAGATTCACTCTCCTCACTTCGTTCTGAAGTTAAAATAGACTTTGCTCTTTTAGTTGTGCTCGTGTTTTTTGATATAGAACTAACGTTTGATGGGACCGGGGATGGAGTGCTTCTCACTGAAGCGGGGTTCGACGTAGATTGGCCAGGTGGCGTCGGATTACTCGTGGAGGATGTACTGTCCTTGGGTACGGACGAACTGCTCCCATTTTGAGCAGGCTCCGCGTTACCGTTAGAGTTGGACGGATTACTGTCTTCGACATTTTTTCTAGCTCTTTGTGGTCTGTTTTGTGATTGCAGTTTTATGCCCTCGGTTATGGAGTTCACTAGCGAAGCCTGTGAGTGCGACATGTTTATTTTAGCCAACACACGTTCCTGATGAGCTTCATATTCATCTCTACTTGGGTATATCTTCGATATGAGTAAATCGAAGTTAGGATCGGGTCTTAAAGATCGTTTTGATACAAGTTTCTTGCGACAAGTAGGACATTCTTTGTTTCCAGATCTTAGAGCAGTTATAATACAGTCTGAACAAAACCTATGAAGGCATTCCTTGGTAGTCATAGTCTTTTTAAGCATATCCAAACAAATGGGACACATCAATTCACTGTGTAAGCTACGTGGGGACACCGCGATTTCAGTGGCATCCGTTATCACCTCCTGCGGAGTCCGATTAAGCTCATATAGGGAAAGCTCCCATGTTTTGTTCTGAGATGGCTCCGTTGAAGACATTTTGATAGTTTATTTTAGTGTCTGATTAAAAAATAATAAACATTATGAGAAATTGACAATTCGCACCGCCTCCGCCATGTTATGTTTAAATCTAAGTACCATAGACAGCCCGCATTTTAATCGTCGGTGACATTCTAGTGTTGTAATAATATAAAAATAAAATTTGTTTGTCTACGGTTATAAACTTAAGTTAGTTAAGTTGTTGAATCGATTAAAAAAAACAGTAACATTAATTTTAAATATTTTTTAATTTAATGAATTAAAAATAAAGACTATTCAATCTACCTTTGTCGTCCTTTTTTGATTTTCGTTCGTAGCGGAAAATTACTTTCTTTTACTTTAATGTTCAGACACCACATATTAAATAACTTTCTTAAATCATAACTAAGTTAAGATTTAAGAAAGTTATTTAATATGTGCGACACAATATTTATCTGGCGTTAATTATGACAATAATTTGACAAAAAACTACTTTTCGTGACCGTGGACTGGCATTTGGTCGCTGATAAGCAATATTGTGTTAAACCACACGAACTTCGTTTTAAGAAAATGGCGTTTAAAGATGTCAAACCTATTCTTTATAAATCTCTTTGAAAACGGATATTCCATCTATTCTATTTTATTTTGATAAAAGTTATAATTAATTTATAGTAGATGGATATATGGATGCTGATAAGCAATAATGTGTCAACCCACAAATAGTGAAATTCGGAGATATTGATGTATATTGATACTGCATCACCTATTTAACACTATTTAATAATAAATAAAGTAATATAAACAAAATAAGTACGGAAAAAAGTTTCTTAAATAATTTTTTCGAATCACATATATTTAAAAACTTTTTATTATCACATATATTTAAAAACTTTTTATTAGATAATATATTAAATGTAACAACCTGCTTTTAATTAATTATACCTTTAATCAAAAAAGAAAAGAAAATATGGATAATTACTTATTCAAACAAATTTATTATGAATTGGTTTGACATCTTTAAACGCCATTTACTCAAAATGAAGTTCGTGTGGCTTGACACAGTATTGCTTATCAGCGTCCATATGTAATGTGTTATCCAATAAAAAGTTTTTCAAACATTTGAGATTATTGTATAAATTGCATAATATGGAACGCACTCGAAATTCGAAACATTTTCATTTTTTTATAGTTACTATCACTTTTCAAGTTAAATCACAAACAGCCGAACGAACCAGCAACATAAGTCTTACTCGTCTTATGGTTTCTGGTAGTTCGGCTTTTTATCTTAGAGTTCGTGTACGAAAATGTATTGTTCATTTACTTGGTCATTTACGACACGCCATTATCTGCTATAACGGAAAAAATACTTAGGTTTAATTGGACCCAGAAAACATTAGAAGCACAAAAACATTGAAAAAAGAATAAAGTTGATTTTTTAAAGTGCTTTTATTTGGGAAAAAATTATATTTTTATAAGTATCAAAAAACTATTTTGTTTTTTTTTTTTTTTTTGTAAAAAGGATATACCCTAATCGTCAAGCCCATGTTCGCGAACCAACAATTACCTAGTTGTTAATAAATTGGGTGAACTATTTAATATCTTAATCTTAATTTATTATACATCAAAGAAACGACAGTTAATAAATAATGCAGATATCAATTAACGGTGTCTAGGCTCTCAATGTAGGAAAATGTACTATGTGAGCACATCACGATAATTTCATGTGCGATTAAGAACTTCAATTAATGATAAAGCTGTGACAGAATTGTGGACTCCATACATATAAATTATTGATAGATTTGCTTTAGATTGGATTTTTGCTATATTATATCGTATTAAATTGTAATATTAATAAAATTCATCCATTAATAAGTCTTCTAATAAATAAAATACAGTTGTAATAATAAATGCCTGTATTACGCCTGTCGAAAGTAAAGAGACATAAATAGGACTAAATACAAATTAGTATTTTCCTTGGTTATATACTTACTGATTTATGAGAGATATAATTATGTACGTAATTCAAAGGAAGGCTAAAATACTGTAACAAAATCACCACCGCGGAATGGCTGATAAAGCTGGGTAAACTCTAAATAACAAAACACTTTAATACCGAAAACCTGAAAAATACAAGTATTTTGTCTTATCTTAATGAGGTAAATTATTATGTTTTAAATAGACTTTTCGAAGAATTCGTAGCTTATATGAAGTACCTTATTTTCATTTATCTTGCTTAGTTTTACCTAAAATATTGGGTGGCTGATTATATTTCCTCGGGATATAAAACATAAATTAGTGGGTACCTGCTTATTGTTAGATCATGCCAGGCTTATCGACGTCTTGGTAATGAGTAATAAAAATAGAATAAACTTCCGAAAGCTGATAACGGAATTTCGTGGTGAATTTTTTTACACAGCTACGTCTTAATATTGTGAGACTTTTCTCGAAAAGATTTTTGACGGTTTTGAATATTTTCCGAGAATCAAAATTTTATCAGCTTTCGGAAATTTATTCTAAAAATAAAGTACCAAACTGTTCACCGGCTTTATAAAGCTATTTAAAACATTTATAAGAATACTTAGAGCTTTATTTTAAGACAGTATCTGAAACAAACCTTACATCCCATTTCCTGTTTCTTATTTGCATGTGTTTCTTAAATATTTCTTTCGTCAGTATAAAGTTAAAAAAGTCAAAAGCAATTTAAATTTAGCTATAATTATGTACGATTTTATAAATTCAGTAACACGAATATAGTGATTGTGCATGCGTCACGCAATTCATAACGACGACTTTCTTCGGTTTTGGTGAAATTTCAGCCGAGTGAAATTCACGCTTTGAGATTGTTTTTGCCTATTGTCGAATAATTTAACAAAAACATCATATTGAATATGTAAAACTTGTATTTGATTTCTTTACAAGTCATTTATCACGAAAGTGTAATAAAGTAGTATAAAAGTACGTATATGTATCAATTATAAACAGTCGCTAGCATGCATCCTTGCTTCCTAATGTAAGCTTAACATTAAAGTAATACATACACTTAAAGAGTTTATTTGCTTCAACATTCTATTCTTGGGTATAACGAGTATTTGTCTCATAAAAAATATATATTTTGCTTTAGATAGCTAATTAGTTAAGAAAAATATTTAGGTAAGAAAACTGTAAAATTGAATAAATCTGACAAATATTAAAATTAAAATCAAGTGGAACTCAAAGGCACAACTAGTTTACAAGTAAAATACATCCGTATTTAAAAATTAATTCTGCCCGTCTGCATATCTGTTACGTTTCAATGCTTGGATGGATTTTAAATGAAGTGTGAAGATAAAAAAATGATTCCACAAAAATATTGTTGTTTTTCTGTAGAAGCTAACTAATTTACCTACTCAATCTGAAATGATTTACCACGTATTTGATTGGCTGTCATTACTATGTACGGTAATGACGCATGATAATGATTGGCTGACCCACTGGAAACGCATCATCTCCATCCAAATTAGATACACTCATGTACAGTGCAGTCCAGAAAAATTAACTATACTACTAATATACGATCCAGAACTTTAAATATTATAGGAATAATATTAAAAAGACTCCGGTAGTATGAATAGAAAAGGTTATAATAAATCTTAAGCTGCGGTATTCGTTTCAAAGCCTATCAGTTATGTCCATTAGTGAGTTCGGATGTGTTTTTTTTATTATAAAAAAAATGCAAACGTGCAACCTAACGTTAAGTGATCAACTGAGCACCGCCGCCAATGTATATTACCAGCACCAGAGGAGCTACAAATGCGTTGTTAGTTAAAAAAGAAATGAAGGGTAAAAGACAACATGACGTGAGGCATGCCTTATTGGGAAGGGGTTAGGGTTCCGGCTCTCTCACTAACTATATGAAACGCGGCTATACTAGCTACTTCACGTCGATCGTCTGTCAGAATGAGGTACTGCCCTGGTCGAGCCAGCCTGTATACGAGCTGGAGTCAGTTAGCTTTAGCTAGTAATGTATGAATGTAGCTAGTAATCTATATCTCTATCATTATAAAAATATATACTACTTTTTCTTGAGAACGTCCATATTTTTCTAGAATTACTTTATTAGCCTAGAATATATGCGAACAGACGAATTTCTTACTTGCTTTCATTGGTCAAACATAAACAAAAACATTATTGCTTAAATATAGTAAATCTTTTAACTATCAATTAAGAACTAATGTTTTAACCATTTTGTATGCATTTTTTAGACTCTATAGTGTTTGATTATGTGTAAAGATATAAGTGTGGATTAGAAATATGTGATTACTAAACGAAACGAAAAAAGTAAAACCCCGACACCGCGGAGATGACGCACCAATACCGATACGTCGTTCGCGGAATTAAAGAAAGAGTCCACTTATAAATCACAATTAAACATTTTAAAAGCAATGAGTGACAGATGGAATTATTATGTTCACGTTTCCAGTCTAGTTGGGCGCGAGGCTCGAGCACACGCTAAGGAAATTGCAAAGATTACTTTCTCTGAATTTCTGTTCAATCTCTTAATTATATCATTACCATGTTAAAATGGGAACAAACGTTTATATGCACATTAATAATAACATTCCACTTATGTTATTTAGTATTTTTATTAAATTATCATTTTATTGGATACTAGCTTTACCTCGCGACACATAGATGTTGTTTTAAAATAATACGCGTGTTTACAAAATATAAACTTTGACCATCATATATGTTCCTTTCAAATGGTGTCTTAATTTTTAAAATAAGTTCAGTGGTTCCGGAATTTACTTCTTTATTAAATTCGCTCTCTCTCTCTCTTTATTATATTAATATAGAATTATAGATTTTATGATAAGGGACAATAAGATTTAATTTTTGTACTTTTGTTTTAATGAATCTAATATTCTACTGAAAATAGTTAAAGAAACAAATATATTCAAAAATCGCTAAATTTTATTTATACAAAATAGCACTTTCTAAACTCATATTAGTTAAAAAGTAAAGACGAACAGACTTGTTTTTTGCGGTATCGATTGAAAGTAAAATGACGTAAACAACTAACCACATACTTAGGTACCTATCCAAAACACTATATGCATAGTGTTACAACAAAACGAACGACAGCCGCATTGTACTAAAAATTAAATATTCCCAAAAATATTTTCGGAGCTCCATTTAGGTGTACTATCAAATTATTCTGCTTCACTATTCTAAGATAATAAGCGCACATTTAACAGTTAATTGAAGCCTTAGTTCACGTAGCAAGTCATAATTACAAAGTCTAAGCACGGCAGGCGGGCTCTACTGTTAGCTGGCATGTAGCCAGTGACAATTTGGTCTGTTCGTATCGATATTTGGCTGGTAGCATGATGGTGTGAAGTTCGCGCGATTTAATTTGATAGTATTTCACACCTATCACCTAATTCCCTTGTAATTTGCTTAATAGAGTTTCTGGAATGGGCTAAGTCTAGTCATTAATTGTCGCCGCAATAATTTTCTTGGTAATCACGGCCACGCCTTAATAGCTATAAAATAAATTATTTAAGAATTTAAAAAAATATATTTTGCTTTTATGTTTGAAAAATGTTTAAATAAAAACCAGTTCTTGTCATACTGGCTCTCTAGGTGCCTCGGGGAAATTTTCTGGCTATGCCAATGCTGATATCGATGCCATTTATAACGAGATATAATTTATATTGGGTGTTCACGTGTGTTAGTAATTTATGAGACATATAGTGGTACACACTAACGATCTAATTAATACAATTTTACTCATATATTATATTTAGCATTATATACCATATATAATAATTTACCACTACTTATATACATTATAGTGAAAATATCAATAAGACCACAATAGTGCCAAAATATTGTGTTCTTAAGATTTTGCCTACTTCTTCTTATTGTACTTAAAATTTCATAGCATACTTGAAATAATAGATTATAATTTTGTATATGACCCATTTTTTAAAATTAATTACTTGAATGAATGAATTAAATATACTTTATTGTACACCAAAAATTACAAAAGAATAACACAGACACAGAATATACAGTATACAATCGGTACAATATACAGTATACTTGATATGTGTTATGAGATCAAATAAATAATTTTAAAGTATCATCATTAATTTTTATCTAACCTAACTTGTTTCTAGTTGTATATTCATTCACTTTGTTGACTAAATTATACTATAAAATAACAAAATAAAACAACGTTTTTAATCATATACATCATAATATAATCAGCGCGGCAGGAGGTCGATTGCTTCGAGCTTCTGAATAAAAACATCTAACCATATCATATCACCTATTTGAATACGTATATTTAGATTAATTACGGTAGCCGAATATTACACGGTCTTCAAATAAATTTTAACAGCATAGGTAATATTTTGATACTTATCATACAAACATTTAAAACGATAATTGGTTTATTAGTTTTTTTAAGGGATAAATTAACAATAACTTAAAGTACATTAATAGGGCATGTAGTAGAGAACTGTGATGGTATAAATAAAGGTTGATGCCATCAAAAAAATACTTGAAAATAAAACCAACTCTCACAACTCAAAAAGCTTTCATTAAGACTGAAGACAGAAGGTCCCTTAAGTTCGGACCTTCTATCTTGTTTCTGTATTAAGATAAACCTTGGCGGTACAATGCAGATCTTAAACAATTACATATTATATGCTATTATAACTTAACAACACTCTAATATCTATATTAAATAATTATTTAAACTCTAATATTATATTATTATTGTTCCAACTTGGTTGGTCAATAAAGTATTTAAATAAAATAAAAATATTATTCCCTAAAATTACAAATAGATATTTAAAAAACATTGCTTATATAATTGATTATTTAGAAAAAAAGCGCAACAGCTTGTAACTCATTAACTTAGCGAATATAAATGATTGGCTTTTAATCGGGAATGTTATGGAAATATCCGTGAAATAAAGTACCTCGTTACGATAAGTTATTTCTAAGATGAGAATTAGGTACACATATAAGTTTTGCTTTCAGAATTTCTTAAATATTAACATAACTTTATGTCTGGAAGAATTTTGTATCAGTGCCTTATTTTTGATAAAACATAGCTATCGAAAGGTTATCACTCCCGTCTACGATTTTGATTGAAATTGATGTTCTATTGGAGGATTGAAGAAAAGTATGAAAAAGGCTACATATCAATACATACACACATACAAGAAATTAAAAATTTATGTATTATAATAAATGGGCTATAAATATACAATATGTTAGGTACTGTAAAATCTTATTTTGGTAATTCTAATTACTTTAAAAGTTAATGTTAGGATTTACTAACATAGGTGAGGATTTTAGACAAAAAAAATCAATTTTCGGGCTTTTACTAATAGAGTTTAATTCATGTTAGGCTTTAACAATGACGGTTGATAAATGAAACTGTTGGGAATTAAACAATATTTATTTCTTTCAATTAATTTCATTTTTTATATTGCCAATGTCAAACACATAATGTTAATCAAACAATCGATTTAACATATGGTCAAATTTCGACCAATCAGCGACCACTAGTATTTTAAAATCCAATCAGTCCGTGTCGCCAGACACGTCATTTGACGTCATTCTGACATCAATCATTTACGGAACTACCGCCAGAAACAGAATGTGTAAAAGAGCTTTTAAAAGCCCACGAAACTCCCTATTTATTATCTCTCACGGTTCAATTGCTATTCTCAATACAAGCTATCATTATCCGAGTAACGCATGAATACATTCATGAAAAATATACCATGAAATGAGTAATAATTATTTTTAAATATACACTAGGTATAGCATTCCCATTACTCTCTTTGCGTTATTTAATTCTACATAAGTCCAGTTATATTTGTATGTTACAAAGTAGACAAGTTATAACATTTGCCTGTATATTAATACATTTATGATTAATTACAAGTTATTTTGTTCTTTACAATTTTAATAATTTTTTTTCTAAAATTACAAAATATGAATTGTGTAGTAATATCGAACATATGCACTAGTTACTTAAAAAAAGTAACATGGTCAACGACGTATTAATTAAACAATTTTTTAGATATTAAAGAACATATATACAATGAACATATACGTAGGCACCTAATAATTCGACAACACTTTCTTTAAAAAAGTTTATTTTTCCTTTCTCAGCAGGAAATAAAGCTTATAATATTATTATGTGTAAATATTCTTGAGAGTTCCAAATTTTCTATTCCAATGTTGTCAGTCCATCACGAATAAATAATTACATTATCTCGTAAATTAAGACTAGATCAAATTTTATCTTATTGCAAACACGTCGGCATATATTTGGTTAATCTGATCGACGACGCGTAAAATTATTCTAAGGGTATGCTCTATTGACCCAAAAATGGCGGATAAATGACATTGACATATGTCAAGTGAACGAATTAATCCATGGTAATATTTAAAAACTATTTTTAGGGTTCCGTACTGAAGAGGACAACGAAACCTTATTACGGAACTAATTCCACGTTGTCTGTTCGTCTACTGGTTTATTGTAAATTTTATTTTTTTAATCGTAGTAGATATCGTATTGAAATTTAGAGAATATGCACTGAAAAAAAAAAAATTAAAATATAATATTATGGTATAAGTCCCAATATAAGAACTGGAAAATAGATATTTTTTTCTTTAAAAATATGTTTGCTCTATCCGAAAAACGGTAACACATATAAGTATTTTGCAAATTTTAACATAAATAACATATCACTAAAACTTATGTAATGTGAATCAGGTGTGAACAATATATACGGAACACTCGGTACGCAAATTCGAACCGCATTTTACCGGTTTCTTTTCCTCGAATGTACAATGTACATGCAATGATGAATCGACAACAGCTTCAAATGATACGATTAAAAATGGCGGTGACACAAAAAATCGATAAAAAAATCGACTCTCCCGCGAATTGAACATTATTTACGTCTTTATGTCTACAAAGAAAATATCGTATATTTTAAAGAAACCGTTAACGAAAATTGCAACTATAATAAATTGGTTTTCTCATATACAGTGCAAAAGGCTTTTGAATGCAAGCGGCGCAATATGCGTGATTTGTGACTTTATTTACTGTTTTCGCAATAAGTGTCAAAGAATATTTAGTGCTTATTTTGTGCGAAAGATTATTTCAATTTGAAATAAATTTTTTCACGAATCGATGACATAAATAACTAAATGGCCACGAAACAATCTGTTTTAAAGATAAAAAGCAAATAAAAATCGCATTTGCAGTGAAATAAGCATGTGCTAACATTCGATGACAAAAAAACTCAAATCAATTTTTAACTAATAGCAATAAGAACGCTTTTCAACCTAAATAGAAGCACAAGTATCAATATCACCTATACAATTGATCACGTCTTCGATTAATTTTGTTTAATTTTCACCTTTATTTACGACGTCATAAAGTCTATCCATCCGTCTCATTACATAAAAACACCGATATTAACAAAAAGCTATATATTTAAACAGATACAGCAATCAGAGTCGATTCGTCTCGCAGATGAATCTTTATACTCGACTCATCTTATATCATATTTCAAATAAAATATCGATTTTCTATCGATATTACGTACATCATTTTAAAGCATTTCGTATTACGTGAAGCGATTCGAATATCGGAATTTTTCGATTATTTTATGTAGGTTGCATAAATAATATGGCTATGGAATGAGATTATCTATATAATATACAGGCCTAATAGCGCTAATGGATAACGATTACTATAATCATTTTTACGTTTATAGTGATTGATTCTATCAAAATATTTGTCGTGCTAAATATTTTGTAAATCATTATTTAAAAAAAAGGTAAATAAAATACAACAAGAAATTGATTTTTTTTAAGTCTAATTATTTATTCAATTTGTTATTTGTTTAATTTTTTTTTAACCGTTACGTATTGAATGTACGAAAAAAAAAAACAAGATTTTTTTATAAAAATTCAACGTAAACAAAATAATGCGAAAAATAAATAATCTAAATGGCATTAAAAATAACAAACGTGTTTTTAATACGTTAATAATAGGTTTTAAAAGAGATTTCGACGCTAATTATATCATACGGCGTTACGGCTGGCTGGCTGTCGACTCGGGTGCAGTGCTGCAGACAGCGTCTGCGTAGAACAATTATCCGTGAAGGAAACTTATCTGGCTCGGAATCGAATTATATAATATCGTATAGTTTAATTTCTTTGCACGGATATGATTGTGAGCATAATAACACTAGGTAATGAAAATTATTAACGGAACAAATTATTGTATTCTTGGCATTAAGTACAATGTTAAATAAAGGATCTAAAGATATAAACTATGTGCGGGGAATGTCACGTGTAGTTCATTGTAGGATTTAGAAATTCAACCTCCAATTAAGTAAAATTGGGTTTAAATATATGCAAAACTGTTATTGATTACATTGTCCATTATATTTTATAATACATACTATGGTCAAGATACAAAATAAATAAAATGTATAAAGATAACAAAATCAAAGACTGGCCAACACATAATACTAATATTAAATACACTTATAAATCTATATAAAAAAAGTAATAATGTTTTTTTAATCTGTAGCATGAAACAACCATTACCAAACGACAAGAAACCCAACAGCCACATTATCAATAAATTAACATAACCAAGTAAGGATATTTATTAGCAAGATCGATATATCTGCTTCACTAATAGGTTATTTCAAGTATTAAATAAAAATAACTATGTGGTCAGTACAAAACAGACCAATGGGTGCACACGACACATGTGACTGAAACGAGTCGTGACAGAAAAAGATGAAAGTTGGCATTGATGCCTAATGACATCCGTCGCGAGCAGAAAAAGGAGAAAAACTAGGCTTTCTAGACCTTCCCCATATTTTAAAGTATTATATGGTCGGGAAATACTGATTTATCACTGGGATCGCCACCCGACCTCGTTTCCCCGGAAACTGTTTACTGTTTAAGGCCACCTTGGTTTGTCCGGGCTGGAAACTTTTGAAACATGTCCCGACTGATTTGTTTTGGTTGCCATTTTTAATCGGTCTTTATTACCATTTCATTTTAATTATGCGGAAATCAAGAAAGATTGGTTACTTAGATTATTAGAATTTAGTTTTTTTTTAGAACTTTTAAAATTTATCTAATTGTAAATTGAAACGTAATTATGATAAAATAGGTATGTAGCGAGCGTTAAAAGTGACATCTTTAAAAAATCATCATGGCAGCTTAAAATCATAAAAAAATTAAAATTTATCATATCATTATATTTCAAAACATTTTAAATTAAAACAGGAAATATATTTATATTGTACTATACGTATAAAAGTTAAGTTAATACGTATTAAAGTTAAGTAAATGTAACGTATACTGGCAACCCTGAAATATTGTGAAAGTGAAATTCTCTTCCATGAACTTTGAGATAACTGAGATATCAGATTTCTGTTTATTTTCCTCTATAAGGTTGTTGTACTTTCATGAATTCTAATAAAAGCAAACAACGATATTTTAAAATGTTTTCAGTAATGGATTTATTTTTACTTCATGTTGTCGATTTAAAAGCGTTGTATTGGGTTGTTTGAAACAATATTTTGGCTTCAATATAATAGTACACATATTTAAATTTCATAACTATAAAATGAATTTGTTTTAAATTAATTAGATATCTTATAACGTGATAAAACATAATTAGATACATTAAAATCAATATATGTATAACCAAAACTTTTAATACAGAGCTTTCTTGCTGTAACATTAACGTTATCTTTTATGAACGATAAAATAGCGCATTACTTTAAAATCTAATTTTAGTACCCAGTTTAGGCTTTAATACTCGATGTACGAAACACAGATATACTAATACCTTTACTTAGGTAAGTACCAGGTGGTCCAGCCAGTATACGAGCTATAGCCAATCGGCTAATGCTAGACTCTATCATAACATTTAATTAACATAATAACCAAATAAAATAATATAAGTATCTATATCATTTTTTAGATAAATGAACCTTAAATCTAAATAAAAAAAATAAAAGAAAAGATTATACATTAAACTATTTACATCTTAATTACTATAAAAAAAATGATTATATTTTACAAAACATTGTAGACCTCATCTAAGCCACTGCATCTGGGTAAAGTTCCCAAAATACTGGCAGCATTACCCCGTTGAATGGCCAAGCTGATCCTTTGACCGAGGTAGCTGCCAGCTCTTGGGTCCCCAGTTGACTCCCAAAGCCTCTTTGAGAGGTCTTTAAAAAGAGAACGAGCATCTGGGCCCCACGGACCAAGAGTTTCCACTCCAAACGGAGATTAATCTAAATTATAATTAATCTAAATCTAAATTAAAACAACAGTTAAACCGAAATTGCACCCAATATTGGTGTAAAGCTATCAGTGCGCTCTGCAGTCATCATACCAGGGTCGGATTTAGGGTAGAGTATGTGGCGCTATAGCCTACACAATAGAGATGTTTGTGGAAAAAATCTAAATTTCCTAACAACCTAAGGTTGTCTGGGAGATGAAACTGTATAGCTTTAAGCTCACCTTTTGCTCAATGTATTTTTTATAGTTGTGCAATAAAATTAATAAATAAATAAAATAAATTTCGACAAGACAGCAACTTTCTTGTTCTGCTTTGTAGCCGTATATGGCATTTTAATTCATAATATTTGTATAAAACAAATTATACAAATAATTAGTAGGCTCCACTACTTTGTTGTTCGAGGGCCTCCAGACCTCCAACTCCAGTTTTTTTTTTATTTTCGTAATGCAAATATCAGAAAGATATTCGATTACTGGGGCAAAGATCGGATTATGTGGAGATTTGTACCCGCTATTATCCTTACGATGGCCGTCATCAGCACGGAAATGGACGGCCGCTGAATCTCTTGCACATCCGCTGCCCCTTTCGTGTGTTGGTCTAAATCCGGTCCTGGATCATACACACATATAATGTTCTAATACACTTTCCCACTCAACACGAGTGTTTAAATCTATGTTAATGCACATATAATGGCTGACTAAAATCGTTTAACACAAATATCGTGATGATTATTCATTAGATACTTAATCTCCGCCTCGAAATTGCTGTAATGATCTTTAAACTCTTATTGCATCCATTTTTCAAATTGTTTTCTTAATAGATATGAATTATACATTTTTTAAATTATACTCCACGTGACGGCGGATGTACTTTATTTGTGTTTTGTATACATTTTATGGTATAATATATGTTTAGCCGTATAGAAACTTATCACTTATGTAGAGTTAATGATTAGGATAATTGGTTTTGAGTTTTAAAAAATGTAAGCGGAACATGATATGGTTTAGTGACAAGCTACAATTTAAATATTTACAACATTTTTCATTACACTTAAATGTCATATAAATATTTGACCGTTTAAAAAGTATTAAAAACTTGAATGCGAATTGTAAAAAAATGTTAAACATGTATTTCTCAAATTTCCAATTTTAAGACAATAATTATAATAATTATACATTTTTATTAGCAGTAAATATCAGTTCAATAAATATCTCAGGATTAAGATAGTATAATGCTTATCATGTTCAATTATTTTCAATTAAGCTAGTCACGAGGAAAAGGAACCGCAAAGCTTCAGAGTAGCTCAAATAAAACAACCCCAAATAAATGACTCTACGTAGTCAGTTTTGACCACCGTCCAGCGCGGTCTAACGCACTAATGAGCGCAATTCATTTAATTGCTCCGTAAATAAAAGCTAAGGCCGTGCTAAATTATGCTACTGTGATTTCAAACGATTCCGTACGTGACATGCTATACGCTTTCCCCGTACACGATCAAATATCAAAAGACCCACTTCGTCCCCCGCGCGTTTTTGACTTTCAGGCGACAGAGGGGAGGCTGCGTGACATTAGGCAGATAATGTTCCGTTCTGTCGAAAATGCAACGGTGTGCAGGCCAATGCAACCTGTCAAGACTCAAGTCACAAGTTCAAGAGCAGCCGCGCGAGCCGGCGAGTATCAGAAATATCGCAGCTTTCGCGTAGAACGCACGCGAACGGTTAACGCGATCGAGCCGTGTGGATTCGTAATTCAAATTTGAATTTTTAAACGAGTGTTTTTTTTCCTGTACTATAAGGTTTTTGCTGCCAGGTCGTCGAACAGTCAACGATGCAGAACTTCATAAGGTCAGTTTCTCACAGCTTAATTATTGTCTTATATTATATTCTATGCCGGTACGATCAAAAAACAAAAAAAAAAATATTTTTCCGTATCTTAGGAATTCAAATATTTTTTTATTTTATATACGACCTAAATTAATTCCGCTATTAAATGTGGTCAACGCAACCAAAACAATAGGCTCGTAATGCTTCCCATAATAACGTGCGAAGTGTGGGAAATAAAAGAAAGACTATAAATTATTATTATGACTGAAAAATAATGCAAAAACCGTTTCCGAGATATAAACTATATATAACTGTTTTATGTAAATTTAAATAACAATAAGAATTGCGTTTCGTGTTAAAATAATAATTGTAATATTTTTGGCAATAAATATAATAAATAACAAAAGCATAACGAAAAGATGTTTTTCAAATCTTTATTTTAATTCGCATCCTTTCAGCGTCTTAATTGAAAATAATCATTTCAGCGCAAGAAAACATAGACAGTTTAAATGTTATCTAATTCATGTTCTGTACTGGCTTATAACTTACCATTATGTTACGACTTGTATAATACATAAAGTAACTTTAGCATGTATTATAATAATACACATTAAACAATTGATAAGTGTACAGGTATTGATAAATTATGAACAACTCGTGGGAGCAAATTTTGAAACTTTAGCTATTGGTTTGTGTACTATTTATACTTATTTACTTTACGTATAACCGGTTGGATTACACTATAAATTATTAAGTGAACTTTAGTGTAATTAAAATTTTATTACAAATATATATTTATTAATATATAATTGAAATCTATTTTAAGAAAATCAGATAAAAAATTGTCTTCAACATCTTTGCAATGATCCAACTATCCTTGGCATTGCGGTCTACGGTTACTAAAGACCTCAAATAGTCACATTTTATCAGAAATTTTGACAAATTTTCTTTTCAATTCAATTCTTTGTTTTGTGGCTTTTATTTGTGCTAATTTTGAACATATTATAAACTTTTATGGTAGCTCTAACATATGTAACTTCAATGACAGAACATGCCGCTGTTCACAGCCAGGATACACGTTTCTGCTATGTCACAAGTTTTTATAAATTTAATTAAAGTTGAAAAATTATGTATTAAAGGTCTTTAAATATGTTCTTCTTTGGATAAAATTGGAATCGATCTGGCGTAATGGATGTCCTTTTCAACCGACTTCAAAAAGGATTTGTATTTTTTTAATAATTTCTTTACCGATTTTGAAAATACGTATTATGCTTTTGATGTCGATTGTTTTTATAAGTATTAAACATAACGTGGACGGTGTCAATTCCCGCTGATCGGATATTTAAATTTCTACAAATATTTTTTTTTCTACGTCTTTAGAGAGCTCTACAATATAGTAGGGAGAACTTTTAACTAAACTTTTCAGTCTTAATGGTTATTACAAACATCTGATACTCACTTGATTTGGAAGGAAATGATTCAAGTCTAAATGGTTACTTGTCCTAAAGGGTTGTAGAGATGGTAATCAATAAAAATCAGTACCGAACTTAAGTCAAATATAGATTAAAAATATTAGCAAATTGAATAAAAAAATTAAAATACTATAAAGAGACAAAAACGGAACTGTAGATTATTAATATATAAGTAACAAAATATGCAATTCCAAATTAACTATGTATATATTCATAATTAGAGAAAATGACTCGATATCATTTCACGAATTGCCCAAATTGAATGTTAATCAAACTTTTACTGTAACGTCGGCGGTAAAAATTTAAATATTTAAACAGAAACTTACAGTTAGGCGCATTTGAATAAAATATTATAGTTATAATTTTTGTGGCAGACAGAATTGATTGAACTCGAGGTGTGAAGGGACCGGCTTGTAATTACACGTCAAGTTGATTTATTAACAAGTGTAATACGGTAATACACTGTATAACATCGCTAAGTGTTTGCAAAGGAAATGATTTTCATGGGACCGTGCGATTCTTTAACCGACACATGTGCTAAGAAATATAGAAGTCTAGATTTTTTTTTATATAAAAATCGCTTGCAAACGAGCAGGCAGGACATCTGATGTTTAGTGATCTCCGCCACTCATGGACACTTTGCGTTGCCGCCTTAAAGAGGAATGTAGGATGTAAGAGTATAAAACGTAAGGAAAGGATTTGGGGACGGGATCAGGGGTTTTAGCTTGTTTATTTGGTTGGTCTTTTAAAGTAACATACTCATGTGTTTTAACGACAGACACACAATTATTTTAAAAATATATCAACGAGTCTATGCCATACGATAATTTAAATATATCAGCAGTATCATAAATATCTAATTAAATAAAATCTTTAACTCCAAGACAAAGTACATTGCTCTCTATCTATAACAGTCTAATACTGTACAATCATTTTATTACTATTTATCTATACTTATAAGAAATCTGTAGAGAGGTCAATTCTGTACATGAAATATATTTTCAAAATAACTATCAGGGGGTGATTAGTGATCGATACTGATGCCAAAAATGCAATCAGTAAAATTTTTGTTTGTCTGTCTGTCTGTCTGTCTGTCTGTATGTATGTTCCTTATAGAAACAAAAACTACTCGATGGATTTTAACGAAACTTGATACAATTATTCTGCATACTCCTAGACAGGTTATAGTATACTTTTCATCACGTTACAATCAATAGGAGCAGAGTAGTGAAGGGAAATTTTGGAAAAACGGGAGACATTACTCCAATTTTTAAGCTTCCGTCGCGTATGCAACCTTAATGGTTAAAGTAACATAGAAATCACTTATGATGGAAATATTCTACATAAAATTTTCTAAAAAATATCCCGCAATAGTATATGTCTATCTTTTATGATTGACTCACAATAACACGTGTAACTCCTGATAGCTTAGCAGTTCGGAGCATTCTGATTATATATGTTTACTCTTCCGTTTACAATACTCTCACTCATCCCTAATTTAAAAAAAATTAACATTATTACCTATTCAATAAAAAAAATCATACAAATCAAGTATTGTGTATTAACATATTATATTTCCCTACTTAAATACGATAGTTAATCTGTCTGTCACATCAAAACCACTGAACCCCGAGGAAGGATATACGCCACTTTTTTACAAAAAACGACGAAAACGCGGACGAAGTCGTGGGCAAAAGCTAGTAAATTAATAAAACACTGTCATTTAGGCTGAGATTGTATTTTAAGCGCTACATTCTTCCGGTAATATAATTATATTTCTCTACAAAAACTACACAAGCAATCGATAAAGATTTATCGAATTGATGGTAGAATATATAAAGTAACTCTTTATAACGGTAGAATAAAAGTGCTATAAATGCATGTATGTGAAAAACATTTCATTTGTAAAACTAACATTTTCTTTCCACTATCCTCGTATCCCTGTTTCACGAGTAGTCGCGACAATAGCCGCGGGCCATGGTGTTAAATATTACTCTATGTGAACTCGCAACCCTCCCCCGTGAAATTATTGAACTATTACGGTTTCCTTTTATGAAGTGTTGACAGATTTTTTTTTTTGTAAAATAAATGAAATGCAATTTTTTTTTTTTGTTATTGATTGTAGAGCAATGTTCCGTTGAATTTTAGAAGCTTTTGACAAGCTATTCTTTATACGATAAAATTAATTTTATAGGTTGTTTTATATAATTTATGCATTTCGTAAGGAAAAATGCAAGAAAAAAATTCTTTTGTTTTTATTTAAAAAGAAAACTTAGACAACTCTAACTAAACTATGTAGTAAATAAACTTCGTAAAGTACACTAATTATAAAATTATTAAAAAAGGCATAATAGAGTAAGCATTCTCAATTATACTTTTAATTTTTAAAATTAATTTAACAGTTTAATGAGTTAAAAATCAGTAACAAACCTAATGAATAGAAATGTTAAATCGTCCACGAAAACGTAATGAAGTCATAGAAATAGCGAGTTCTCCGAGTAACTCGATCAGCCAGAGTTTGATTGCATTTCATTGACTTTATTAGGAAAACAACTTTGTAACGCTACACGCTCGAACAACGCCGAACAAGTTTGAACTACGGAGCTGGTTCATGAAGGGACTCTAGAGAACTTCATGTTCTGCTTGATGTTTAAATTAATAATATCCTATGTATTATTTATTAATTTACCCTTTTTGCTGCGCCATAAAAGATTTTTTGCGTATGGCAATTATGTTACTTTTTTTTTTAATATTAGTTGATGTTTGCAATGTCATAGTTCATTAAAGTAGTTAATAAGTGTCAGGTTCGGAACTAATATAAACAAATAAAGCAGTTTATTTTCGTTGTGTAGCAAATAAACAAAATTAGATAACTTCAGAAAAATAATCATTTTTTAAACGTATTTTAATTTTAATATGCACTTTACATTATAAAGCTAGACAGAACATTTATAAATAAAACTAGACAGACAAGTGTTTAACATTTACTTTTAAAACAAATATTTTTCTAAAAACATTTAATGTACATAAGTACATTAAAATTAAAATGCTAAAATAGAAAAATCGCGTGATACTAGTCCATTTTTAACATATAATAAAGACTATTATCCTTTAAACCCATGACTTATTAAGTCGAAACAAGATCGTTATCCGTTCGGAACCCTTTTAGCGTATTAAATTTTGTTATAATGTAATATTAAATTGTATCGGGTCGGAATTGAAAGTGTAATAACGTAATGAACACTGCATGGGTTTCGGTGACGGCAATTTGCTTGGCGCGAATTGGATTACGATGTAAGATAAGGACGATGCTGTTGAAATTATACTCGCAATTTTACAAATTACGTTAGCAATTAAAAACTAATTTTGCTAGAGTTGTTTTTATTAAATAAACTGCGTCAATGAAGTTCTTATAGTAGAGTAGTAAAAACAATTAGAGTGATTAAAAATGCTAGCTTTTCATTAATTTAAATACTTTTTCTTTGTTTTGCAATTCAAAAGTGCTTTTAAAAGCCTACTTGAATAAAGTATATTATGCTTTTTTTATTGTAAATACATCACGCTAGGATTTTTTGGGTCCTTGTTGAACTTTAACGTTCTGAATTTTAAAGTACTACGTGATTATTCACTTTACTTTTTTTTAGAATAGATAACCATTTGAATTCCGAATAAGCCGTTATAGTTTGAACTACGAGAAAAAATGACAAACATAAATATATAAAAAAATATTATTCATCTAAAATTACAAATTTATAGTAGATGTTTTTTATTTATTATACTTGTCCTTATTATATTAAACTTAAAAGGCTTTTGTAATTATCAAAATTTTATATACGCTGTACTTAATTGTATACGGTTATAATTATAATTATATACGCCACAACATCATACATCAGAAATAGCCATTATCATGATTAGTTTTCGTTGTAAATTTCAGGCAGTGAAAAATCTTTTAAAATCGATTTCTATGCAAACCTTTTAAAAACCGTTTGTAAAGCTTTAGAGTTTTCGACTCTCCATCCAATTATCGAGTGGGATAGCTCTGAAAAGCCTGTCTTTGAATTAGGGTTGTCTTATAGAGCCGATGTGTTTTTTTTTTAATCTATTTTACTGCTCTGGATACTCTTTAGAAATATAATCAAATATTACTAAAAATATACAATACTTATTTGATGATGTGTTATCTCGTAGTACGTAAATGTTTTTAAGTACGATATGTTCGTTATGGAAATAAAGGGTAAACGAGCAGGCTGTTTACCATCGCCCATGAATATTTATAGAATCAGATGCGTTGTAACTGCATCGGAACCACAAATGCGTTGCCAACTGACGAAGGTATTAATGATAAAGGGGAAAGTATGGGCGATTCAGGCTTCTGGTTTTCTTATTTATTGTACGATTTTCTGTGAGAGTGTGGTGCTTCAGTGGCCAAGCCCGTATACTAACTGTAGTCAAACATAACTAAATGTATGGATACTATAAAATTTACGCAAAGGAATATCGAAATTTTCAATAAAAGCAATTACAGGTGGCTACACCAAAGTCGTTTATTGAAAATATTGTTTACTAATAAAAATGTTAATATATTCCAAACAATTATAATTTGCTTAATTACAGTATGAAATGTGTTTCATTTTTCACTATTATTACATTTATTTAAGTCGTATCATTATAGCCAGGAAAGTAATTTTCGAATACATTTGCTATTCATTCATGAATAATTCTGACAGTTACTTCGATTTAAAATGACTGAAATCGAATTACGAAATAATAATTCTTGACAGAGACAATTTTCTACACATTTAATTTATGGCGAAATAATCCTCATATCGTCGGTGATAGTGCAATATCGCATAATTAATAAAATTAGATTTGTACTGAGGTAGAGCCTAGCTATAGCCTACTGACTACAGCTCGTATACGTATCGTATATTCGCTCGACCAGGGCAATATCATACTGTTACAGAAGATCAGCTTGAAGTAGCTAACATTTCGTAGCTCAGTTTCGTTGAGTGAGAGAGATGAAAGCCTAACTCTCTCCCATTCTTTTCCTTACGCCCTATTCCCTTTCATCCCTTATTCCTTTATAAGTTGGTGTAAGAGTATGCTGTAAGAGTAGCTGTAAGAGTATGATACTGCCCTGGTCGAACGAACGCGTATACGAGCTGTAGTCAGTAGGCTACAGCTCGGCTCTACCTCAGTACAAATCTAATTTTATTATTTATGCCAATGTATTTATGGCTCCTCTGCTACCAATGTTCATGGAAGGCGGTGATCACTTAACGCCACGTTAAAAAAAAATTTAATAAAATAAAATGTATTTTGGATAAAAGAAAGGGTGTAGCAGAATATAAAATTATGAGAAATCTGCTTGAGGCATTTTTGTATTGGATATTGGCGAATCGTTTTGGTACTAAATATAAATGATTTAGTTAAATTTTAGATTCTTAGATAGAGGCAACCTTTATTTGGATTTGTACAACAAATTTACACAACGTAGGTATAAAAAACAGACAGACAGATTGGCGTAGTGGTCACTGCAACTGACTGAAACGCTAATAGTCGCGGGTTCGATCCCCGCTCACGGCAAACATCTGTATTCGAATTTCGAAAATTGAATAGTTAATAAATGAAAATTGTAAATAATATAGACGTAAAAAACAGCTAGGCTCTACACGTCTATATTATAAAAAATACTTTAGAATTGGTCAAAGCCTGGAAGATATTTCCGCGATTATTACAACCCTATTCATAGGCGGTAATATTTTATGACTCGTCCTGGATGTAAGCCAACTACAACGCAGAATTGCAGGCTTTAAGTTTACGCTCCTGAATAATAGATATGGCTGCAGATAATTATCTTTTATTTCTGGATGGTTAAGTTCTCATTCGAGAACTATTTACGGGTATAAAATAATAAAATTTTGTTATGTAATTTCTATGTACATAATGGTCTTTCTGATGATCTTTATGTCTCATCCTAAGTGTTATAAAACATTCATAATGAATTGTAAAGACAGTATAATGATATCTTTACATTTATATAAGAATTCTAGTATACTTTTCTAAATCTATTTGAAAATTTATACATAAAACTGATGTGCGTATGTTAGCTATAGACTCTAAAACAGCTAGAGTGATTTAGATAAAATCTTTGAAAAATCTATATTATTCAAGTCAGTTATTAATAAAAAAAATTAATTGTACTATTTTTAAATTCTATACTTTATTAGTAACCTATAAAAATAACTGTCACTATAACGGATAGCACAAAATTCTTCGAATCTATAACATTTTCCGGTCCTTCCGCGTTTCCGAATTTATTACTAATGAAGCACATTAATTACGTCAAATATTGCGTTTATAACATGTAGATATTTTTATATTTCTATGACTTTTTCTTAAATAAAGCTTCTCATTAACAGGATAGGAGTCATTTGAAATAATATTTACAAGCTGTGACACTTAGGTACACTCATACGTAACATTTATAAATTGTGCATTTTTTTCAAAAATAGATAAAAATATCGTGTACCTACACACACTTGTGTATTCAACAAACGACACAAAAGATCTTACTCAGAATATTGTAAATTCAAACCTAGAAGCTGTACCGCTATTAACAAAATAATAACCCGCTATAAACCACTTTGATAAAATAATAATCGTCCGCGGCTTTAGTTCATAAAATGTATAGGGTTGCGTGTGGGCCGGGATTCGCGGAATACCGGGATTGAATTGCATCATCCCGGGACGCGTCACGTGCTGACAGATACACATCACTAATGACGGACCGACGAGCGGACGATTTATCTGAGTGATTCAATTGGTTTTTATTACTTTCATGTTTCTACTTATTAACTTGGGTTATAATTTTTTTTTCTTTTAGGGCAATTTGTTAAACGCTATGTTGAAAACTTTTAAGCAATTGAATTATAGGAATAACTAACGGCCGGTAAAAAAAAAATAAACACTGTACTAACAGTTTTGAAGTAGTCGCACAAATGAACGGAGCTAGAAAAATATACACACTTCATTTACTAACAAATGCGAACACTATTTTTATTAAAAATAGTTAATTTATATTTTTAATAATAACAATAAAACGGTGCTAAAATTAATAAATACCTACCTTAGCCTTTTAATTTGACTTACAAAAAAAAAAAAAATAATAACAATTAACACCCAACAACAATATACACACGACATTTAAAAGCTAACAAAACAATAAAATGGTGCTAAGATGATTAGACGCTTTTTTCATTTTTACTTTTAAAAAAAGAATAATTAATAGCCAGTATATTCACACGATACTACAATACTGAAAAACTATCGTAAACGATAAAACAGATATTGGAACCAATGCACTCACCAATAAACGTTATTCGCCAATATCTACATTCACATTATTCGCTATTTCGACATTACCGTTAACATAATATTAGTTTGTGAAAAATAAAATTCGCTATTCAAAATAAACAAAATTCGTAAATATATAAGAGTACAAAGAAATGCGTTTTTGCGATAAACACCGCGGACGAACGAAACCGAAAATGCTCTGAATGTGATGAAACCGTTTGAAATTAAAAAAAAAAACTTTAAAAGGAATATTTATTTTATTCCGTTTGGAATCCTACGTTTCGTTACTGCCGTTTCTTTTGAAGTAATGATTTTCAATTTTCGTTTAAATAACTTAAAAAACTATAATTAAAAAACGATTGAATTTATTTCAACCAATACTGTTATTTATAATAAAATTTAATAACGCTTTAAAAAGTTTGTTCGCCTTCAATTGACAGTAAAATAATGCTGCAAGTGTATATTGCAAATAATTTCAAAAGCAATTACAAATGACTATTTTATTACTTTTAAAGAGTTTTTAATTAAAATATCGTAGTCGCAGTCGGGCTGAACAATATAAGACCTACATGCTCGTCCTCTAAGAGCGGCGACGCAGCTTGTAATTTTATTTACTTACGAAGTTGTGAAATTTTCCGACATAATACTTTAAAGGCCAGTTATTAACTCTAGGAAGATATAATAAAATGTTTGTGTGATCATAAAATGCAATTTATTATATAATTATTCTTTTCATATTAATAGATATAGTGAAGAAAATCGGAAAAAGACGATTGAAGAGTTGACTATAACTTTTAATAGTAACTTTATTTTTAATAAATCTTTACCCATTTCTTAAATTAAACAATAGTATTTTAGATTTTTATGTAAAAAAAACGATTCTATTCTTTTTATTGTTGGCTATTTGCATTACTTTGATTGCATTATTTTGATATAATTAAAATACAACTTAATATCGATTTTAAATTTTGTTTTGATATAATATTAGCCGCTTCTCAGAGAAGACTGACGTCGAGAAGAAAAAATATTATGATTCAAACATTAAAAAACATGAAGAATTAAGTCATAAATTAACGCAAACTCTATTTTTATTCAAATTGTTAAGAAAATATTAATTAGCATTAAACAAACTAACTGCGGTCAATTTTTTACGGCACATTTATAAATATATCCATTTTATGGGAATTTACTGAGTCAGCAATATGCAAGAATTCTGTACACGAAGCGAGCGGTCTCAGCGGTGCAGCGGTATGTGACAAGAGTCACAGCCGCTAAAGCTTTACCGTTTATTAACAGTTTTCTATTAATCTGTTTAAATTTTAAACCGTATATGTATACAGATAAATAAAATTGAAGTGTCTGTTTGTAATTTCAAATTAACATCTATTCACTTAATGCATATGAAAGTATTACGTTACTCACGTAGAAATATCATTTTTTTTTTAATTTTTGTCCGTCTGTTACGACTAATTTCTATCAGTTAACGGCTCAACCGATTTTGACGTAACTTTTACTAGCAAGTAACTAATATTATAAGGAATAATTTAGTTAACTTTTTTATTTTTTTTTACAGACAATTAAATATATGAATTGCATTTTTAGGCTTATCGTTTAAGATAATGAACTAAAAAAAGTTTAGTTTCGTTTTTTTATTATTTTTAAATATCGATTCTGCTAACGTTGTTGAAATATCCAACACATGTCCAGTTGTATATTACGTTCAACAATAAAAGGCACAATAAAATAAGTGATCTTTTCTATTCTTATTTTCGAAACAGTTCAAGCCCGTCATTATCTCAAAGATATTAATTGAACTATCTCGACTGCTGGATTGCCTCATCAGTGTGAGAGCAATTAATTCTTTATCAGGCCAGTCTTAGAGGCTTAATTGTTTCACTTGACATTTGCAGCCTGCACGCAAAGCTTGTTACAATGTAGCCATGTATAAAGATTAAGAACATATGTCTGTGTTACAGTATATGTTCTAAAAATTAATACATTATAGATTATCCTATATAAAATACAAAAATATCTATATTATATATTGTTAGGAATATATCATTAAAGTAATTAATACTGTATTTTGTCTATGGTAGCTCGTTGATCAGTTAGTTATTATTATATATCGACAGTACGCACTCTCCCTCTCTAGGATATATTGCTCGTCTTTACTCTCAGAAATATATTCATAATTGCAAATAAACTAGTAACTAGAACCCCGGAATAAACTTAACATATATAAAAATAAATTGTTGAAGATTTTAACTTGTAATTGACAAACTAAGAGAAATTTACGTGAAAAAACTAAATCTAAGTTATTTTTTTATATATATGTACTATGAACCGAATCAGAACTTATGTTAGATTGAAAGAACCTGACTAGTCAAAGTGCAAATTCATGCATATAATACGTTTATAATGATCCTTTCTAGATCATACACTTATAAAAAGATGACCAAAGCTATTTTAATTTATTATATAGACCCTCGCCCATCGTCCATCAATTTTCTTCGATACTGTTGAACTGATAATTGTAATGCATTACCCGAGGGTCTAATTTACAATTTTTATTGATCACACCTTATCCATGCGACATTGTATAAATTAATGCGTTGTTTTCATTTCTGTATCGTGTGGAATAAACTTTATCGAATTTATAATAATAGGTATACCTAGAGGGCCTGTTCTTTTTTTAAATATTATATTATGAAATAAACATTTTGATATAATTGTCAGAGCCAAGAGAGTTTTTCTATAAAGTAACTAGAAAACAGTTACGGCGGTCCTGAGGAGATGACAAGGCCAGTTATGGAACAGAATAAATTAAGTGTAAGATAACTATACTATATTATACAAAAGGTGTAGCATTTTTTATTATAAAAAATTCGATAATGCAAGGTCCATATTTTTTGTAACAAAATTCTTATTTATTTATTTGTATAAAAAATAGTTGCCAAAGGAACACCTTATTTTAAGTGAATAAGGAATGAAAGGAAAAAGAAAGTAGAAGAAAGGAATGGGGAAGGAGGAAGGGAAGTGCACCCCTTGCGACCTCTCTCGTCGTCCATAAGCAACGTTATAAAAAACATTGAATATACAAATAGGTAGCATAGATAAAGTCCTGTTGAATGGATAAATATTTAACCTTTTACCTAACTAGCTGTAAATCAAATACAGAAATTCTCAGAGCAAAATAATTTAATAACGGTAAATTTTATTTCAAAATTATAAAGTGATGTCTAAGCCAGTTATCTTCGTCTAGCTTTATAAGCCGCTTAGATATGATAAATCGATCGCGACACAATCAAAGATAGGGTGACCAGCATTAAAAATGATTAAGTAAAGAGACCGCTTGGAATTCCTTAATTTTTCTGCTAATGGTATGCTACCATTATATATATATTTATATATGTATTATATTAAAATACGTTCTTTTATTGAAACATAAAGAATCCAAGACATAAATATATACTAATAAATTTTTAGCTTTTAGCACATTTATAATACCGATTAAAAAAGGTTTTTTAATTTTTTTAGTTGTTTTATTGTTCTTATTAATTTTACCAATATCTAAAATTAGTTCCGATTTTTTCATTCATAGACGTGTGCAGAACCTTCCCGAAGGAAGTGAAGCTTGGTTAGGCGAATCAATAAATTATTCAGCTATTACTTGGTATTAATGTAAGTATTGTTTATGATTTCTACATACCAAAGGTTAAACCTTATTATATTGAGTCGTAACTATTCTGCCGTTGCAAAATCTAAAATTTACTTTATTTATCCGTGATCTTTGCTGCATGATAGTATAATATCATGTTTATACTGCAATAAAATGTTCAAGAAATATTTAATTCAATTTTAATTATTCCAGTTTCATTGCTTTAATAAAAACCTATGAAATAATAATGAAATCCCGCCCTAATAATTGATGCATTTAGATATGCTTAATGATATAATAAAACTGTTAATATATAGATTATCATAAAAAACTTAATTCCACGTGTAATAAAAAAATATATATCTATGCAAATAATCTTTCCCGCTCTTTTGTTGACACTTGTCAATTATTCGCAGGTCTTTGCATTTTAGTCTGTGACACTCAACCGATGGCTGATTAGCCGTCACCTTCTGTGTAATTTTTTTACCTAAATAAGAGTGTCAGACCTAAAGACCACCTTGAGACATTATATTATTATATGTAGCTTTTAACTTATATTTCCGACACGCGCTTGGCCCACTGTTTATACCAACAATGAGATTCGTCTCAAATATTAAATATGTCATTGTTTTTTATTACATAAAATACAATAGACAATATATTCTTTAAGACCATGAAACTTCATTTTATCCTACTAAGAGATGTTTTATTGAGTACTTTTTTTTAGTAATTCCTTTTCGCAGAATTGTGTTATACAGTTCATTTAAAACGGTATCCTGAAACGTTAAAATTTTTCAGGCAAACCGAAAAACAAATTTATTATCATAGGCATTTTTTACGGTTACTAAAAAGTTGATACTTTAAGTTATTCTGGGAAATTTAACCGAGTCATTAACATTTACATAATTACAGTCACCAATAAAAACCAGTTTGAAAATAAAATAAAATTGTTTTAATAATTTATGAATTTCAGAAGACGTAGCACGAATACCGATAATTATTTTAAAAAGATTTTCTAGCTTAAAATAAATGCACGTGCAACACCGTGCTTATATGTGTGGAACTTCGTAAATATATTGTTCTCTTTCTTTCTCTGAACTTCATATCTTTGTTTTCTCTCTTGTAACGAAGTATGTCTAAAAGTGACGTATCTTCAGCTCTGCATCTCATCCACTTATCGATTATTAAATTGCCGACTAAGAAGAACCAACAAAAATTAAAAAATCACAAATAAATAATTAAGTTAGATCACAACACTTCTGATAAAGAAACAAGTCGTTTATACGCAATACAATGTCAGGGTTTTTGCTAACAACTAGTGATTCATCTCGCAACCGTTATCGATGACATAGTGTTTGCCTCACAATGTGGGTCACGATATTTATTGGTTGAGTATCGACTATCGATGTATTCGTATACGGGCAAACACTCAACGGAGATGCTTTACAAGGCTTGACAAATTTTCCTTATTCGTCTACACTCTGTGTACTTTGTATGGAGCTATTTGTAATGCTGTCAGGTACAAATGAAAGTTTTGAACCGAAGAGCAGTATGTTTTTTATAAGAAAGGAATTTCCTTTTTTTTAATTGTTTGCCATATTATACTTTTCTGTGTAATTATAAGAGGAGAGACGTAGCATTCTTTCATTGTTGTATTAAACCGTCTTGCTGATGAAGCAGGCAGCCTCATATGGAAAACGGGATAATTTTTTTTTTAATACAGTCTACAAAATAGACTTCATGTGGACATTCTAAAATATTTATAGTTATACTTACAATTAAATGCTAATCCAAATAAAAAATACATATTTTAAAATTCTAACTTCTAACCGGAATCCCGATTTTATAGACCTATTGTTTTTTCCGGTTTCGTCCGCATGGAACCAAATTTATAAATAGGTTAGGCTTAGGTTTGCAAATATAAAGCTTCATCAAAATCGATTGTAATTTCTAAAGAAAACAAAGATTTTTTTTTGTAATTATAGACATTTTACGTTCATACTATTTGATGTTAAAAATCTGTACCCATTTCCGACTTAGCCAAGATCGTCATTTGACTTGTTTGCCCAAGCGCGCCTGTCATACTCAGCCACTACCTAGATGCAAGGCATAGTTATCGGCATTCTGGGTCTCAAAACCCGTGAGCTTATAACATATCTACAGTTATCGATAATATAAACAAATAAACGCAAACTATTTATAGAAGCACAGATGTCAATAAACTTCACTATAGAATTCATTACATACGTGGAAATGACGTCGCAGCCTGAATACGTACGTTGCGATTATACCAAAGCCTCATTTCCTTAGAAGTAATACGTAATGCTTCTGTATAATCAACGAGGACTGTGGTCTTCCCTATTTCATCATTGATGTACTTTGAATAATTTTCATAGAATCAATCGTGTTCGTGTAATGTAAATCATAAGGATTTTTTTATTTAATTATTTTCCGAATATTAATGATGCTACCGCTTCTTAAGGTATCTTGTATTGCATTGCTACATATTGTACGCCATAGTACGTGAATTTGCAGGCTGTTGCGTCCAAGTTTACACTAGTTCACTGTAAGTAGAACTTAACCGTTGATAACGCATAATGGTTCGCTGACTGTTCATTTCTTCTCAATCATGTGCGGTATCGTCCGCAAAATTAGGCAACGTATAATTGTTTCACTTCACTTTAGATATATTATTAATAGAGAACTTATCTATATCTATTAGAACTTAAGTGACGGTCGCAATTGTTCGTTTTTTAATGTTTAATTTTAATAATGGTAGTGTAAGGTACATAAGTTAATATATCGTCTCTGTAATATTAATATTGACATAATTAAAAAAACATTGTTATTATGGATTTGATGCTTACCAAAACTAGTTACTACGCGAGTCCTATCATCTACATGATTATCATATTTACTGCTGCTTAGTAGCTTTGCGTATGAATTTGTTATCAATGTAAAGTTAGGTCTTAAAGTTTCTTCATATCAATACTTGAAAAGAACCTAAGGTCGAAATGGATCACGTTATAACAGTAAGTTTTATAAGTATTTTTAAATTTAATTTTAATTTCATAATCTATATATATAAAAGACCTATGTATTTATGTATGTATGTATTTTTATTGACCCCAAATGACTTAATCGATTTTGATGAAGTAATGATAAAGTAGCCAATTTTCAAATTAGCTCAGCGAGTAGCAATCGGACCACCAGATTTTTCTTACTTTTCAGCATGGATGTATCGCTAATACAATAAATTAGTCAATATGTAATTGTTAAAGATTAATTATCTATTCGTTAGATTCATACTTTACCTATTTCCTAGTAGAGCTACAAAGGCGCTAAGTGTTACTAGAACCTAAAATTGAACAACAAAAACATTTAAACGACGAAGTCCGTTATGTACATTATAAGTTTTACGAGTTACGCTGAATAACAAATTTTATTGGAAAACTTTTTAAATTTTTTTATGGTTGGACACCTTTTTAACATACTAAAAATGTTTATGTACTGTATTCATACGTAATTCGTAATACATGTGTATATGTAGACAACTGTATTCAAACAAAACTTGTCACGGAAATCTCTTTTAGTTACGACATCAAGCCATTGACCTCTCTTTAACGTAAATAGGTAGTTACAGTGAATGCGAAAATCGATGAAACTCATAAAAAATAAACGCACTCACGCAGTAAGTAGTGAGTACGCGACAATAGAAGCTCGTCTAACAAATATTCCTTCGAATCCGTTCAAAACGCGTTAAGACTTCCGTTGCATAATCTGCACTATTTTTGAAAATTGAATATCAAATGTCTTTAAATAATAAAAAGTACATTATATTTCCGATTGTATGCATTTTTATATGTAAATGTAAATCTAAGCAATAGTCGTTAAATTTGTAATTTTTAATACTTTAGTCATAGATAAAACATATTAACTATAACAGAATACCATCAAAATTACTATTTTTTTAATTTTCGCATAACGAACAAACATAACATAATTTTTATACATATGCACGTCACATCAGTTTAGTACACGCGTCTGATTCGGAGGAACCGCGACTAATTGCTGGGCACTGTATTAAAAGCAGATGTTCTCACAATTTCGACGACTTCCGGTCCTCGACGTTTTGTCATAATTATCTCACATGAAACTATACCCATGTTTTCAAAGAAGTTATTATAAATCTTCATTATGGTAGATAGAGAATTATTACAGTACTTTTAATTGATATTTTTTTATTTTTTATTTTTGCCTTAACGGAAAAAGCAAAGATTACCGTCCAGCATATATACATCATATTTATATTTATGAGTTAAATTTCCTAATTCTTTTTGTTTAAAAATTATTTCGTTATGTTAAATCTTTGACTAACAGATTAAAAGTATGGCTCATTTTTGTCTAACTTTTTTATCTTAGTTCCTTTATAAAGTCTATTTTTCTTTACTTGTATTATTTGTTAACATTATGCGGAACATAATCAGATATTTTCGAATATTATTTTTTATTGTAAAAAATGATTCAGTTCAATCATTCGATCGATAATTTCTCACCTCTATCTCTTATGTGTCGTTAGAGAATACGCCATATTTGTCAATAATTTTGGTCAAGTAAACAAAAATAGACTATACAAACAAAATTAATTATTGTAATATTAGGCATAATCTATCTATATTGTATACATAATACAGAAATGTGCTAGATATAAAATTTTGCAATGAAGAGCCAGTTACTAAGACAATTTTACAAGCGTTCGCATTATTAACATGACGTCGAACAGGTTTTCTTTCCTTTTTGGTTTTCTTGTACATTGTATAGTGGACCAGATAATTGTGCCATATTAGATATCGCACTTAATCGTTTCTATGAAATTGCTATCTATAAAGAAAGTTATAAATTCTTTGCTGTACTTTCAGGGTACTTACAAAAATGGAATGGAATTATTTTTTTCTCATTAAATGAAGTTATTGTTTTTTATTATATTTCGGGTTGTTTATATTATAATAACAAGTAATTATAATTTAAAAAACGAATTTATATTACTTTACGCAATAGTTTGGGGCCATACAGCCTAATCGCAAATTATAATAATGTTTAATTCACATTTTCTATTAAAAACCACGTTACGTTCTTATAATTCCTTAATATAAAAAATTGATTGAAAAAAAAAAGATTTATGGTATTGTGTAAAAAGATTTTATATAAAGAACTAATCTATTTCAGATATTCTCCAGCACATGATACTTAGCGATTAGTTCTGCGAAACGCCGTGAAACGGATAAATGAGCCGTGAAATACATCTTGTAGCTCACATTAAACAAATAGTGCTAACTGTTTCGTCTACTCGCAATCACTAGCGATGACGAGGTATATATGTATATATAACTGACTTTAATATTCCTTTAAACCAATCCATACTAATAAAAATGATAGAAATTATTAACTAAAATTGTAGGAAATTTATATCCCCGACATGGCAATTAGAATGATAAATAAACATCGTTAAGAATGAACCGGTTTTTTTTTTTTCTAAACTAATATTACAAAGAGGTAAAATTTATTTGTTTGTAGAGACCGCTTTTTAAATTTTTTTGTTCTTAAAAACCTAGAAAGATATATATATATGTATATATATTAGTAGTAACTTCCGCTAGCAGCTATACGTATGATAATAAATTTAAGGCAACATTTTATCATCTGTTACTTTGACATACATATGTATAAGCTATGTTATAACAAAACTATAAACAAAACAAACAAAATAATTTTAGCGTTAAAGGGTAATATGCATAAATCCTGACAAACTTTTATGTTTTTTTTTTTATTTTATTATAAAAGTAGTAGTGAGATATTTATAAATTACATATTTTATGAGTTTCAAATTAATACCTATGCGAAGCAGCGGGTAGACTCTTGTTTCATCGTAAAAAGCTTTTAGGTTAAGCAGTTGCGAGTTAAGCGACGATATGTCATTCATCGATGAATAATTATACGGATGAGAGTCAAAGGTGATTAAACAAACGGCCAGCCATCAAATTACAATATAATTAATTACTATGGGAGAACTTAATCAAGAAGTCTTGTGTATATGCATAAGATTCAAGAAATGGCACTTTGTTAAAATAATTAAATAATCGATTAATAAGGAAATATCACAATACTTAAAAAAATAAACAGACTTTAAATACTAATTCTTTTGTTTATGAATCAATTATTATCATTTTAACACCAAACTACTCAACCGATTTTGATGAAAATTGGTTACATAAACCAATGTATCTAGTAATTTATCTAAAGTATGTAGTAGTACCTGTCAAACAAAAAAAAACCATTTTGATCAAGCTCTTGTCGAGGAATCTGGGAAAATACATAAAAAGTCCTCTACTAATTGAGAATCTTCTTCATTTTAAGAAAGTATTATATGAAATAAACAATTGCATGATTTGGGGGCTTAGGAGTTATCTCTGAAACTGCTGATCCAATTCGACACTTTTAGGAGCGAAGCATAAGTGCGAGTGAAACTGCGACAGATAAGCAGTGTATACTAATATTATAAAGTTGAAGAGCTTGTTTGTTTGAACGTGCTCATTTTAGGAACTATTTGTACGAATTAAATAATTATTTTTGTGTTAGGTAGTTTATTTATTTAGGAAGGCTATAGGCTATGTTATATGACGCTACGACTCATAGGAGCGAAGCAGTAACCATAAACGCGAGTGAAACCGCAAGGGACAGCTAGTACTAAATAATTCGTAAAAAGCGCCCACAAAAGCTGCGGGAAATAGATGAATCTACAATATAAAAAGTTTCAATGATTTTAGTTTCACAATCTCGTTACATGTTAGTCAAATAGAAGCCGTGTTATTAGACGTTCTATAACGGTGTTTGACAAGCATTGATGATGATTGTTATGGAGTTACGTAACTATTAGATTAGTGGTCGTAACTTGTGACGTTTCAATTCCTTTAGAACATAAAACCTTATTTGTTATACTAATTATTATTTAAATAACACGCAATGATATTGTATTATTATAGATATGTTATGAGATTATGGATTTTTACAGCCAAAATATTGACCACTTTAGAAGACGTTGCCTAGCAACTAGCTGAGTATGGATAGACTAACATAGGTTTTAATCTATGGAAGCCCCACTTCTTCTTACGTATACTCTGCCCCTCATGTATATTTTTCATCTGTGTCAACATGTATTACTAACATTTCATGTATGGTTCCGTTATTTTTTTATATTGAAAGATATGCGTTCGGATTATAAAACTAGAATATCAAAACAACTTTTTTAATATGGCAATCAATCATTCTAATGTCATCGATATCGTTATGATTGAATATTATATGCATTACCGTTTTATAAAATGATTTGTGTTTATTTTTAGTCTGTTATTTGTTTTTCTGTGTTTTTTTTAGCTTTTTCTACATTAATAATATAAGACAGGAAGTTAATTTTGTAAGCTTGATTTAATATAAACTTGTAATTCATAAACTTTTAACCGTTTACCGATATTATGTATTTTTTAATTTGCAAATCCACTTTTGTGGCACAGATTATGAATAATTTTTATTAGCTATTATTGCTTTAACATACATTATTAAATGGTTATTTACCGATAAAAAAGATCAATATAGCACGGGTTCTTACTATTTGTCGGGTTTAACCGTCTCCTTTAATTACGGGTAGAACAGTATAATGACAGTACTTAAAACATTGATATTTGTATTATATCAGAACTGTAACAGTTATTTATAATGGTTGCTATGGAACGGTTAAGCCATACAGACATAAGGCTGACTATAATTATAATTATTAGCGATATAAATAACATTATATGGCCTAAATATTTTTTTAGGAAAACTATGGTTATAATTCGTAAACATATGCATTTAACATAGTGTAATTATTTAAATCGTAACTAAGAATAGTTATTACGATCATGTTATGTTACATGTTTATGTTCTACGAGGAAATTTAATTGCAACACATTAGTTATTATTCGAAGGAGTTATTTATTTTGTTTTATTTTTTTATTTATTCGCTATTTTTTTAGCGTGTCGTGATTCATATTTTAAAATCTAACAGGTTAGAAATCAATTGCCGGTTTAACCTAGATTATAATATTATTTCCTTTAATAAATATCCGAAAATTCTAAAAATATTTTGACAAAATAAAATGCACGAAGATAATTAATAGCATCATAAACGTATATTATAGCCTTTATTACCAGTTCTATGAAATCCCGAACATATAATAACCTAGTTACAAGTCAATACATATGTATATTTCACCAATGGAAACAGTTATTTTATTATATTTAAGAACAAACATGTAGATTTTTAACGCCCACATCATTGATTTTCAATCATATTTTATTGATAGGTATTTCTTAGCTGATAAATTTTTCACCGACTTTAAAAGAGAGGATCAATTCGGATGTTTATATATATTTTCATGTATAATCGGGCATAATTCCGTCATATGTAGACTTTTGGATTTGGATTTGCAATTTTTTTTGTTCGAAAGTGTTGAGATTGGCCCCATAGAATTTTTATCAAAATAAATTTAGTAGCATAGTTTTAAAATCAAAATAACTGGAATAAATATGACATCCGAGTAAAAGAAATTACATTTTTGCTGTTAAAGTCGGTTGATGTTTTGGGATAAATACTTCTTGTATTTAAAACTTAAACTAAACGGAACAAGAAATGCATCCAGGCAAAATGCAATGTTGCCTTTGTTCGAGTGTATTGTCTAAGTAGAAAAACAAAGTTGAATGACCACACATGGTGGCGTGGGTGACCCTACTCCGGTTACTCACATTTTTCTCACTCGCACCCATGACGTCTGCGCGTGAGTCAATATTGGGTTGAGTATATCCAATTTGAACTTGCGTGTTAGAAAAAATATTTAGACACTAATATTAAAATAAAAATAATATTATATATCTTATTCTTAAGGATAAGATGAAATATTCGTGTTTGATCTGTACATTATAGAAAATTTTCATTTTAAAGGATAAACTTCTTGGGAAAGTAATGATGTTTTTACATGGAATGGAAAGTTTGAAGACTTCGATTGCTTATATTTAAACATTTTATATGCAAAATAATACTATAAAAGTGATTTTGTATAAACTGTTAATAACTTGTATTAACTTGTGATATAATTTCAATTACATTGTAAAAATTTTAACATAATTACAAATAAATCGCCATTCCGTTATTTCGTTAAGCGATTCTGAGACGTAACATGTTAAATGATTGGCATTTTATTTACAGAATTCGATAAATAAAAAAAAATCCGATATCTTTATTTCGAAATCGACCTTACTTTTGATTATGTTTACGATAATCGAATTCGAATCTTTATTCGTTACACAATCGATAAAAAAGCTTAGAGGCACGTATCGTTAACAATGAGGTTGGATCTCTTGACAGTTTTGTATTAAAATTGAAGTCTTATCAATGCGAGTAGATCAGTCAATGACCCGGGCATTTCTCTCGTTGCGAATAGTTTCTTGTTTAATTTCACCGTTTTTAAAATCCTGTCGGTGTCACCCGTGAAAGTTGACATTTTATCGTTGGACAATAGAAATAAAATACTTTGTCTCGGGTTTAGTTGAGTGTTGTTACTAATGTCGTATAAATTTACAAAAGTAACTGCCCGTAAATATCCCACGGCTGGGAAAAGCTGCTCCTATTAAGGACGTTGTTCCGTTAATAGATTCTGAGATGTCACTAGTTCATTGAAGATTTAGGACCACTGCACCACTGTGGTTTGATGAATATTAAAAGCAAACATGCTATTTTATAGGTAGTTAAGTACTGTAAATTGTGTTTAATATTTTATAGCCTAACGTAATCACTAAGCAGTCCATCTAACGCAAAAATAATCATTTCAATTGTTGTGATAATTGCAGATATTAAGTAATATGTTCAAATAACCAAATTACTTTACAGCTTTTTAAATTACTATAGCTATCTACATTAGTTTAGAAATACCAGTTTTCAATTCATAGTATATAGGTGCCTTATTTACTTATAAGTAGAATGCTATTTGTATTTCTTCTCCTTAATAGGAGACAGACGACTAAGTTAGAGCCTAGATATAGCCTATTGATTACAGTTCCTGACTGAGGCAGTACCTTACTCTCACAGATAAATGAAGAAGCTAATAATATAGTTACGTTTCGCACGGTGAGTGAGTGAACCAGAAGCCTAAACTTCTTTATTCCTTTTCTTACTGCCTTTTTCCTTTTAGACCTTTATACATAAAAAAAATACCCATTAGTAAAATGTGATTGTAAGAATTTATAAAAGCATACAAATTTTCAATTTTATTGATCGATTTAATTAACGTTTAATTTATACTTTTAATAATCTAACAACAAGTAATTAATGTAAATAGATCAATCCATACTTAAAATGCTAACATAAAAAATTGTCATCAAAAAACTGGACCAAGATGTTACTCGGCCTTAATGCGAAACCAATGTTTGTTGAATATGGTCAGCCGGCTGGCTTAAATGGCGATTGTTTCCGTACTACTTTGTATATCTCCACAGTTTTTCTATTAACTTCCTTTTATCGCGTCTATTTACAGTTTTACAGAGGAAGTTTGAAATATGCGATGTCTTGACCCAATTAAATGGACTTGTCAGTCGCGTTCATTAATGCAAATAAGTTTCTTATACATCTACTTCTTAACTCCAGCTTTTATCTCTTTAAAAAATACAGTCATATCATACGTACATATATCTGCTTATCTTGATTAGAGCAAAGAGGTGGATTAGGTTGGGTTGTGACAATACAATCCAGCACTGAACAAATATTTGGATTTATCGATTTATATAAAGAATGTTTATATTTCACCTAAGTTACACATAATTACCGCACATTTTCACAAAGTTTTTAAATATTATTTGTAACTTTTCATTGTCGAGTGATCATATACGTAACTGATCATGAAAAACCTTGCGAGTTTAATTATGTAATTTATTTAGAAACACGTTTATTGCAACCGTAAAGAGTTTATTTCAATAAACCGTAGTTTTATATATCTATGCAAATAATAATTATTATTGAAAGTAACAGGACTCGTAGCGGGTTGTAATGAAATTAAAAATACCACATCACAGATTGTTTAATTAGTTATTTTATTAATTAAAACTAATTTCAATAGCATCTGTGTAACTAGGAATGGATACGATAAAGTCCCACGGGCACCATCCTTTAGAATAGAACTTTCCAGTCAATTCTACGTTTATTAATGTTATTTAAATGAAAGGAAAACTAATTTTGAATTGAGTTTTCTTTTTCATTTTACTTAATTGTTAAATATTTAATGTTTTCGTTTATATAGTTATTGAAAGTAAAAAAAATCAATGTGAGAAATATACATATAACTATAATTTGTTTCATGAAAATAAATTTTTTGAGTCACAGACATTCAAATCATGGTCAAAATGTTTAAATATTTTTAAGACTTTCTAAACGAGTAAAGTTTTTTAATTCCCATAACCCCATTCGTTGTCGAATAAAAATACTCTAAAAAAAGTTTTAAAACATTTTTTTTATTAATTTTTAGCCATTAAAAAGTATTACGTCCATTACTCACATTAAGATTAATAAAAAACCGAAACATTAAATTAAAAAACTGGATATAAAAACCCCAAAAAAATGACACATGAAATGGAATATATAAAAAAAAACTAAATAATTTAATATGGTAACACTACCCAAACTCGAATCTGAGTAATACCGTTATTGCCAGCATTAAAATTGTTTATCGATTCCACAATTCTCACGACTCACAACTATAATTGAAACTTATCCTACATATTGAAAATGTCTTATCCGATGCGTATCTTAAGAGCAATATTTGTTACCGTTAAAAATATCTGATTTATTTGCTAGTATAAAGTGAAACACTAAATAGAAATACCAAATTTCTTTGCTCAGTTTCCATTAGAGCCTATTAGATAACTTAATCAATTTTCCCTCCTCTTCTGGATCCGCACTTATGAACTCTTTAAGACATTTATTAACACAATGGTATTGAAACTGAAAATGATTCAATTGACAAATTGTTGAAAATTGTAACGTGTTAATTAACAATAACTATTTAACACTTTTACTATTTATTGCCCTGACGACCGTAACCCTATGATGCGATGGATAGAGAGCATCACACCATTATTCCAAGTACATTGAAGAAAATAATTAGAAAAACGCATCACAATATTAGAAAATGTGCTAATTAAAACTAAATGTGACAAATAATAACATTAAAATTTTATTGAGATCTAAATCACATTAATTATTAATTAGCTTTGAATACATTATGTACATGCGAGATTATAAGTCATGAATTGTCTGGAAATTAAAATAGATAATAGTTAAAATATTCCATTGTCAATATGTCATTTCTTCGTTAGAGATTTTTTATATGAAACAATATAATACATTGTTGTGTAAAAATAAATCTAATGTAAACCTAATGTAGATGTTACAATAAATGAACTTAATAATCCAATGAATCTTCATAAGTCCCTAAACTGTGGAATAAATCTGTGTTACATTAATATTGTTAAGTTATGTTTTTATTTACTGTATATATAATAAATAAATTAATACCATCGATAGTAAATAGATTGAATATTGCTAAAATACACGTAGAAATGTCATTAGTTCAAAAACGAATGCAACAATATTTTTCGAATTCTACAAACTATTTTATTTTTCACGTCGAGCTCTACAATGAATGTAAATGATAAAAGTTTTGAAAAAAAAAATGAAATTCCTCAGTTCAGTAGTCAGACGTCGAGCGAGATAAATAATATTTTCGTATTCTTTTTTATATCTTGGTTGCTATTTTTAATAGTGTAAGGTCAGGGTTGTGTCTTGATTACATGAACACCGATGGAGGCACTCTTTCAGTCAAAATAAAGATAAAAAATGATAAACTTCAAGACCCTAATTTTGAATTAACTCCTAGTAATAATGTCGCAGAATAATCTTCCAATTCTTTATCCAACTTCCTTATCTCGCAATTTATACGCAACTTTATTTCTTTATAATTTATATGTGTGAAAACTATAAACATAATATTATAAGAAAGTAAAATTTTTTTTCTTAATAAATCTGACATATTTTACATATTTTTTAATTATTTGATTTTTCTTTAAAGTAAATTAAAGGAAAAGTAAAATACTTAACACAGTAATTAATAATAGTAATAATTATAATTATTTATAATAGTAATATTTATAATAGTAAATTATAAACAGGATGTAGATTGTCATAGATATAAGTAATACATCAAGAAAAAAAAAACTAAAAAAAAAATGACTTAACACTTGTTTTAAAATAAATACATTTTTAAGCTTGGAACGTTTTAGCAGACTAAAATAAAGCCGCTTGATAAAAATAAACTCAGAACTAATGTTGAAGAATTTAACGCATTCAAGTTTAATGATTCATTGCAGCCATAATAATGTTTCTTGAATTATTCATGCTATTTTCTGCAAAAGAAAAGAATAACCGACATGGACGATTCCTTTGCATAGTTAAGTTAAACATATGTAACCATTATGTATTCGATGACATTACGATATCGGTTAAAATAAATCAAAAAGTATATAAAAAAATAAGCTTTTAATTTTTTTGTTCAGATAAAAAACCATAATAACATCTTAAATAATATGTATTACAGATAGGATATTAAAAAAATAAGAAACAAAATTGTAAAATTTTAAGAAAAACTATCATAGACATTTTTTTTTCATGATTAAAAGTCTTAAGCCATGGTCTCACTCTCTAGGCCCGCACAAAGTTTATTCCAGTAATCCATCACTACCTAGAGCTATTGTACTACGGCCCCTATACCATTATCTTTTATCTAACAGACATCTAGACAGCGCAATAATAAGCTAGACTTCATAAAACAGCGATATCTTCGCGAAGATCACATTTCACTTTGAATTTTAACTTGTAGACTGTATTATTTTTAACCCTCGACGCTTAAAGTTTGAAATATGACACTTTATTTTGAATTGTTTTTCAAGAAACTTGGACGAGACAGTGTTGATACTTTAATGAGAAGATGTTTTAGTTTGTTGTTGATAAAACTATTTTTATTTTTCTTAAATTGCTATTATCGTGCTGTTACTTGTAGTATTCTTGTTTAAAAATAATTTTCACGTTATTAAAGATACATAAAATCGAAAATATACGAAAAAAGAAACTATATACTACAAATAAATGTTAGAATTGCTTTACTTTAATATTACAATGTAAATACTAACTTACTAAAAAAATGAATCTATTTTTTATTACATTTCTGATGAACTTCGTATTTAAAAAGGTATGAGAAAATTAGTTAATTTTTCATATTTTACAAGAGCAAAAGAATAATATCAATAAACTCTTATTTGCAGTAAAACGATTGCAAATAGAATTTTTACTTAAACGGATGTTTTTATTCGTAATTTTTATCGTCCTCTGAATATTACATGAAGTCGTGACGGCTCCAATTGTCTGTTCCCATGAAGGTATATTTAGACTTTATAAGAAATTCAAACAGGTACACAGTCGCACGGCGGACATTTTATGTAAAAAAGTTAAAATCAGTAAGATTTAAAAGGTATTGAAGCAAATATTATCGTAGACGAGTTTTATTTATAGTCTAAGAATTTCCCGCCGTTTGTAGATTTCAATTTTTTATTGAATTTTTTATAAAATCATTAGTCACTTTTCTAGTCTTTGTCTTTTATGAGGTCAGGGGACCTAATTCTATCTGCCTAATATATATATTAAAACATTTACTTGCTACTAAAGCCGCTACAATATAGTTATTTAAGTATACAAATAAATAAAATTGTAGTGTCTGTTTGTAATTTCAAATTAACAGCTATTAACTAAATGCATATGAAAGTATACAGTGTATTTACTTTAAAAACATCATTTTTAAAATTTTTGTCTCCCTGTCTGTCTGTCCGTCTGTATGTATGTTTGATAGTTCAGGCTAATCTCTGAAACAGCTTTTACCTTAAATTATCAAATATTTAACAAAAATAGATGTATCCTAAGTTACTCTTTATGACATTGGCTATCTCTGAAAGTCCCGTCAAATTCGGTCTAGCTGTTTCAGAGACTAACCGGAACAAACAAACCGACAAAATTTTTTAAAAATTGTGTTTTTGATGTAGGTACCGTGTATACATTCATTTGTATATAGTTAAAAGCCGCTAATTTGATATTAAAAACAAACACTTCAACTTTATTTATTTGTATAGATTTGGACGAAACCGGCTTGTATCGTAAAACATTCTTAGGCAAATATTTCTGCAAATTGACAGTAGAATAAATCACCTTCTCATGTACAGACGAAGTGGGTTTAGCTCAGCAGACATTTTATCCAGAGACTTATATTTAATTTCACTTAATGCTAAATCCAAAACTATTATAATTCATAATTATTTGAAAATAAATAACGCATCACACTCAACGGCCCCCATTAGATCGCGGCGTGACCTTGTGTCGGGGGTCCGGAAACACTCACAACACTAACACAAACACCCAGACCACGACAAACATCTGTATGGCCAATACACACGTTTGCCGTGAGCGGGGATCGAACCCGCGACCGTTAGCGCTTTAGTCAGTTGCAGTGACCATTGCGCCAACGCGTCTGTCGAATTATTTAAGACTATAAGCATTATCATTCCGAAGGAACATACCTAGTAACTATATTCATTCATATAATAATCGTTTATTACTATAACGCTTTATATTCAACAGAAATTATACGTAACAGAGGAACATACATCTCTAGAATCGACTAATTTACATTCCACCTGAGTAACAGTTCAAATTCTGGTCCAACAATGACCATTATCAGGACATTAGTGATTCATCTCAGAAACATCTGTGCGAAACAATCGCCATTCGATTTCGCAGTCGATTTCCTAGAAATTACGATTTTTAAGACCCGAATAGTTCATTGGAAGTTCGGTCTGAAAGTAAATAACGTCGTTGTCACACATAGCACGCTTACGTCCATCTGACAACCTCGCTGACAACTGATGAACGACGTATCGAAATGTGTAAATTATTTCAATTGAATTTGTATAATGTGTAAGTAACTTAAAGAAAAATACGGTTAAAGATTTTTTTATTACAATATTTGCGATTTAAATAGATTTGTAATTTTAATGCTATGACCGCAATCATTTTCATTATCATTTTTAAATTCTTCCGATTTTATATACATTCTATTGAAATATTAGGCCTAAATTTGTTAAAGCTTAAACGACTAACGACCTATTGTATTAAAAGTTTGTTCATAAAAGATAAATTTTGCATAAAAAACAATAATAATTAATCTGTCACAAATCTTAATTTTCATCTAATATTATTTATTAAGTAGTTCCGCCAATATATCTTTTAATAAATAACAATAATGAGATTAACAAAACACTTTGACGATCTAGTTTTCGAGACCAATTCAACAAGTCCCATTACAATACTTTAGCTATAATTGGCGAGATTGTGGGTTCTTCTGATTCCAAATAATACTGCAGCTTCAAATCACGGTTACACAACTAAGTTATTTTTATATTATTTACAATCTTGTAAATTCAATTGGACCAGTAGACATTGCCCAAATTCTTTCAACAACTAGAAAAGAGCTGATAACCTTCAAACGTCTAAACAGATATTAATCAATTATAGAACCATCTGGATTAGTTCAGATTTAAAATAAAAAAAAACCCTATAAAATTGGCCCATTCGTTAAGGATCTAAAATGCCACAGACTACCACAGATAGCCGACAACTCCTTTCTTTTTGGGTCGAGGGTTAAAAATAAAGCCTCGTTTCCTATATTAACTTCTTTCTAATGAGGATCAACATATCTTACATTTATAAAAAAGAAATGGCTTCATTACACTGTCTATGAAAGACCATAGACTAATAAAGTATGCCCAGCAGCACATCACTATTACCTACACCGTTGAGCTTCTATCTTCCTCGCAAAGATGTCAGAGATAGCGCTCCCAACGTCAATAAAGGTTGTCGGGAACTGGTCGGGTCGGTACACATTACAGAGTTACTGACATTATCGAGGATCGGCTGAACAGCCTACGTGTAACGCTGGCACTTGTTTACGCGACACATGTTCTTGTGAATAAACTTGCATGCATGTTTATGAATGAAATACTTAATTACGTTTTTGATATAAGTTGAACAAGCTTTCCCTTATAACATGGCAAGTTTATAGCACTTTATTCATTAAAAGCCTGTTTTAAAAGCAGATAAATAATATTTTTTTATATTTTGTAGTAGTAAAATCAGACTTGTCTACTTACATACCAATAATCTAGGTTTTGATAATTATGTACATACGTACATAAATACAAACGTACAATTTATCGTTAAATTATTTAAACTATGTTTTTGACGAGGATAATATAATGTCCTATATTGAAACGAAGTTCCTTATTGCACGTTTGGTAGATGGGAACTACAGAGGAAAATTTGTTGAACCGACTCTTCTGCTATTAGAAAGATACATGAAGGCGAAAGAGAGGATGACATGCTAAACGTATACTTGGTACCAAGGAGTGACAGCTCCTCTAGATTCACTTCTAACTTAAAGCTTGTTTATCAACTTATTCGTTTTAATACAAGCGAAAGAAACTTCATTTCTACCAGGTGTCCTACGAATCCCCTCGTTTATCTTTTTAATTAATTTTATTCAATTCAACTCTTTGGCTTTTAGTTGTGCCAATTAGACATGTTATTTCGCCAATGTCACGTGGGATGGAGAAGACACGATGGAGATTGATCGGTGGGGTCAAGAATCCAACCTTAACTAAATTTTGAAAACACCTTAAAATAGTGTGAATTTCATTAATTTTACTCTATTAATCATATGCATTGAAATCGACTTACATCCTTTGCATATGACAGGTAAATAGGTTATAATTATTAAAAATATGTACATAAACAGACTTAAATTATGTCCTTAACTTCCAGTAAATTCCCCAGCGTCGATGTTGGTCCCACACTTGCGTGTAATTAGTTAAAGAACAGTGTGAAGTGAGCAATTTATAAGTCTTTCGTCTTTCGCATTTCCTTTGCGTGTAAGGGACACCAATAAAAATTCCTCTTTGCACATAAGTCGCCGCTCGTACAGCGTAACAATCTAACAGAATATACGTCTACATAAGCTGGGGATTTTTGCAATATTTTACAACTTTTAATGTGTGAAGTTATAAAAATAAAATTGTTCATTAAATAAATGCTTCTTCGTGAATTACTGCAATCTTCAAGGCTTTAAAAAGTCGTTTTTATACTTGAAAAATACTTATGAATATGGTTATTCCTTCAAGTAAAATATTATAGAACACAAAAATAACAGTAGCAACATTTCATCATAATTTATAGGTATCAAAATTTCCATTTATTTTAAATATATTTGTAATAATTATATTTTTAGGTCATATTTATATATTTTAAAAATTAAACTAAATATTATAGTTATTATAGCAAAAAAAAAAAACCTTTTTTATACCTAGCTTCATAACATTTGCAGTCAACGCACATGGCAGTATTTTGTGACCAACCGTTAAACTCAGGCGTCAAGTTATTTAACGTTTCTAGCCGCAGCTTTAGCGTCAATGACCTTTACACCAATGTATACATAGAAAACAATTAGTATTTGTACGTTTGTTTCGTCCAATCACAAAAGCTAATGAAACGGCTTCGTTATAATTTTTCTACATTTTTCCTAATTTTTAAAAGGCTTATTATTTTTTTATTCACATTCGTGAATTTATGAAAAGAGGATTAGGGGAAATCTGATATGTCATCGGAAGTAGTCATTGAAAACAACTAGTATAATTTTCTTATAAGATAAATAATCAAATCATCAATCATTCTCAAAAAAACGAGCAAATCAACGCAAAAAGAATTTTTCAAATCGATCTAGTACATTCGTAGCCTATTTAATGCAAATAAAGAAACAATCAAATCTTTCTACTTTATAATATAAGTCTAGATAATGTAAGGAAATGCGACTGCTTATTGGGGATACTTATATATAGACGCTGATAAGCAATAATGTGTCAACCCACAAAAAATAAAATTTGACGAAATTGATGTATTTTGCTGCATCACCTATTTAATATTATTTAAATAAAATTCAAGTCATCTTAACTAAATAAGTACGGAAAAAAGATTCTTAATTTAATGCTTAGAATTTCAAGTGCGTCCTATATTTTGTAGCTTATAGCTAGCTTTTTACAAAATAGAAAAGACAAGATGGATACAAACGTCCTCAAACAAATTTGTTAAGAATTTGGTTTGATATTTTTAAACGCCATTTTTTCAAAATGAAGTCCGTGTCGCTTGACACATTATTGCTTATCAGGGTCCATCCATAGGCTATAATATATCACACTACGATCAGCGAGTAGAATTGTAAAACACGAACAAACCGCGAGGCACGTCTAATACATAATTATAATATGCTAAAATCTAAGGTTAAGTTCACACTTATCATGATTTAACACATCATTCCATAGTGTTAAGAGTTAGCTAGCTATTAACGGTTATTACACACTGTCACCATACCTATGTCCCTATACGTCCCTACGAAGCCGTTAGTGACCGACTGCAGAGATAAACAAGACAGCTCTGTGATAGCCGTGAAGTTAAACAAGTTATAATATTAAGCAAGTAGACACTTTTTTTAGTTAGTGTTCTTATCGTAAAAATAAATATATAAAATAAGTAGATTAAGTAAATAAAGTGGATAAAAAATACCATTGGTGAATTGTTGAAAGCTGTCGCTATCAAAACATATAACATTATGACAGTTTACGTCATTTTTTCGACAATTATTGCTCCGTTTTAGGTTATTATTGGAGGCAGTAAGAAAAAAAATATTATAAGAAACAAAAAATACTTTCGGTTAAGTCGTATTAAATAAAAAAAAACGAAGCTACACAGCTGAATACATACAGTCTAAACATGATAAAATATAAAATCATCAAAATCTAAAATATGTCTCCGACATTACGATTTCAAAATCCGCCAAACGAAATCCTGAATACGAATTTGTTGATTAACAATATCTACATTCACTTATAAGTATAATCTAAATTAATAATCTTATAAAGTGATAAAATCTGTTGGTTTGTTTTATATTGAATGTGACTAGTAGTCCGATTGAAAACATTCTATCACTAATAGAAAGTTACACTAATGACATAAGCTATATATGGTGTTGTATTATGTACATAGGATATTTGTGGGATATTGTTAAATTTATATTCGAATTTAAAATATAATTTATTTAAGTAATCTTTTAAAGTGCTTTTGAACCGTCAAGTTGCATATTAGTCTACTCTAAAGTATAAAGCTATCACCGAGAAGTACCGGTAAGAAACTGGATAGGTACTCTTTTAAAATAAATTTATACAAAGTGTATTCAAAATTAAATCATACACAAACGGCACAGGTGAAGTCGTGGTTAAAATGTAGTTTATTATAATACCAGAAACAAAGTACCCGAACATTACTGATCAATTCCAACTAACTAAAGTATTTACATAAGCGACGTGCATTTCCGCTGGCTCGGTATCGTAATGCATTGTAATGGAAGTTGATCGTAGGATAGGATATAACTAATGTAGGCACCAATAACTGTGCCTAGATCGAGGTAAATGTGACCTAGCTTATAATATAATTCTCGCTTGGCTTATGATTCGTCAAAGAAAATAACATAGTATGAAATGCAATAATTTTATATAGACTATTGGTATAATGGTCTAAGCTGACAATCATCAAATTGCAGATTCTCGCCTTTACTTTTTTTAAGTAAGCAGCAATAAGAACACCTAGTAGAAGTAAAATCTTCTTACATATAGTTTCTATTAAAAATTTACCTGTTTCTTGAACCGGTGAACATCTCTAAACTCCTAACTTCAGAATTGTTCCTTTAAAAGTCTCAAAAATTGTTCGCGACAGCATATGTCTGTCTTTTAAGGTTAGCTCACTATAACCTTTTATGCTAACCAAATTTTTAGACCAAAGTATAAATATAATCTAAATTAATAATATTACACGCGGACAAAGTCGCGGGCGGTAGCTAGTATTAAAATAAATGCGATAACTCTGAAGATAAGCTCTCTCAATAGGACATTCTTCATTGGTGCTCCGCTCCTTTTGGTCTTAGCGTGATAATATATAGCCTATAGCCTAATAAGTGGGCTATCTAATACTGAAAGAATTTTTCAATTCAGACCAATAGTTCCTGAGATTAGCACGTTCAAGCAAACAATCAAACAAACAAACAAACTCTTCAGCTTTATAATATTAGTATAGATTAATATGGTTATTAACAATTTTAATGTATGATTGTAAACATTGTAGAAGCTTGATTCTTACGAGTACTTTGTCTTGTATGTAGCCTTAAGCTTAAATAATTTTAATGTTCATAGTGAGTAATTAAGTAAATTATTATAAAAGCACTCACTCAAGTTTGTAATACCGTGGCATAATAAAATGATTATGATAACATTTCTTCGTAAGAAAAGTATTTTCAGTTATAATTTTGTATGCTGTAATAAATATTTGTATTTTTTAACCCTGGAAAGGGGATGTTATAAGTTTTTATGAATTGTATACCTGATATCTAAGCTCCCCAACGAATGAACCAATTTTGATGCGGTTCTTTTATAAATACAGTTGTAAAACGTATACTACTAATATATATTATACAAATGTATCTCTATAATAACTCTTTTAAAGAAAACAATTATATTTATCCTTATTTACTACAACCTTAGGAACTAGAGAAAAAAAACATTTCATACAGAGTATTCTGTAATAAGCAGTGATTGGTTGAATAATTTTAAATCACAAATATTCACTTAAGCAATGAAAAACAAAATCCCGTCGCAATTACCGACTTACCCGTCTACATTCCTGGTGTTTATAATGCGTACATCCACATCTTAGTTAGGCTATATTGGATTATAGGCTTTATTATGTAGACAATAAGACCTATATACACGTAGGGTGAAGGTAATCCGACTAGTGGAGATTGAGTACTAATTGCATGCAGCTACAGGACGCACTGGTATTACAGAATGCTATTCTATATATAGCCTAACGATTAGTATTATTCGATAAGTGTAATGTTTGTTTGATATGGAAGTTGAAATTTATTAACTTAGAGAATTATTCGTTGCGTAATTATAGCGGAGTGGCACGCGTTTGAATTATGTTTGTAATTTGTTTATCGGACTTGCAAAATTATAAAATTGAAATTACTGCTCTTTTCTATTAATTCTGATTTGACATTTTGCTGATAAAATTATTTGTGGCTTAAGAAATCCTAGTGCACGCGTGTATACACGATCACTATAAGTAGTTGTAACATTATTGCGCCAGTAAATATTTTTATGAACATAACAACGATAAAAATAAGTTGTAGAGCTTTTAACAGCACTAAACCGAATAATGAAAGAATAATTCGCGCTCAAAAGCTATATAAAATTCAATAGTATACCAACGTAGTTTAATAAAAAATTGAATTTCGAATCTACATAAGTTCGTGTTATTAAATTAAAAAAAAAATCATTTTAACAACTTCTCGCATTATATATTTAGTATATTTAGTGACATAGTTTATTTATTCAAATACAGGTGTAAGTTTAACATATTTCTGCCTAATCTGTGGTAATTTTCACAAAAAAACACGCATGAAATTAGGTAGGCATAACGGATAGGATAACCTAGTTCCACACCTAATAAACATACCTCGGCTAGGGTTAACCGCAAACATATGATGGTCTCCGATGATTACACGCTGATTGCAGGTTCACCTTCCACAGGTGACGAGGGTCAGGTGATAATCATTAATTCAACTAATCGGGTACTATTAGTATCACGCATTTGATTGGAAAAGGTGTTTAGAACATCTTTTCTTTCTTTTATTTAAGATTTGAATTTTGCCTGCGTGATATTTTAGGCATAAACATTTAGAGCGATGCCAATATTAATTATTCTATTTATTCGAGTATCTAAATTTTTCGTTAAAAAAATATCATTATGATATTGTAAAAAATAATTAATCTTTATTTAGAGTAAATATTAATATATACAATCCGCAACAAAACAGTCGCAAAAAAACAAAAGCTATTAAAAAATTGTATTACAAACAAACGTAAAAGACGCTTTTTAAACGGCAGTTCCTTAAACCGTATGTTGGTTTATAGTTACATTAGATCGTCATACTGTCACAAGGAGGCTAAGAAATGACAGACCCTAATACCGTACAGTCATTATTTCGGTCTAAATACCGACATAATACGCTAATTGTCGGCGAATACAGTCGGCAAGTACGACAATGCGTGTCGGTCTTCGCGTGTCGCCTAAAACGAAATTCGTGTAAATCATCATGTTTTTGTTAAGAGAAATGTATTTCTTGCGAAATTTCAAGCTACCTAAGATTTTAACTCACGCTTGATAGATGAATTTGATTATGATTTCACTGAGAATATGAATAAAATATGATGATAAATCGAGTGTTGAAATAAATTTGATTCATTGTTATAATTAAGAAACATTAATTTGTTTGATTACAATTTACTATATCCTATTATTACCCTATTTATTAACCGAAAAATTCAATACAGTTAGAAGAAAATATTAAATAGTACGTACGTACGTACATATTTCATATTGGAAATAGGAATTTGGACGAAACTAGAGATTAAATCCAATTAAAGACAAATGAGGATTCACGGAATTCTCCCTAATATTATGAAAGAACAGTATGTCTTGTCGTAAGGATGTCTAATGTTCTGAAAGGACAGTATATCTTGTCGCCTTACTAATCCTAACGATATTCGTTATTGTAAGAAATTTGAGATTAAATTTTTTATTTATCTAATGAGAAATCATCGTACCAAAGAATAAAAGTTGGCTGGAAAATAAATTTACTCTTTATGAAACTTAGGCGGCTATAAATAAAATGGTCTCAGATTAACTGACATATTATAAATCTTTATCTATATAACGCGTAAGACATAGCATCCACTCTATTTAACATTGTAACATATAACAAGAATGTACCTTTTTTAATAACACATCCACACTAATAAGACGCATTATTTAATATATTATTTAACATAGTTATTTAACTATGTTAAATAATAATGTTATATTTTGTTAAATTATCTAGATGAATCTTAAGATAAATCTTCTTTCAACTTATTATAGCGAAATTCTATTCTAGTCTATTCAACATACGCTAGCAATTCGAATACATAAAGATCAATATTTGTTGGTTGATTCGATTCAAATTTTATGCGCTGCCATTCTGTACTTCTGATTGCAATAAAACTTTGTCAATTGTTTGCACTAACGTTGTTTTATTGTACATTTAACTTTCAATAGGTGGCGCGCGTGTCGTACTGACCAGACAGAAAAGTAAGTTTTAGACAGTCGTCCGGCATAACAATATCTACAAGCCGCGAGCAAAAGCTCGTAACTAGTAAAAATAAATCTAAGACATTCTTACTGGCGCGACAACAAATTGTCATTATGAGTAAAGCAAAACAACAAATGTGGAAAAAACAACAAACATAGTTACGACATTTACGTTGAAATACTAGTCAAGAAGAGTAAATTAAGAATCTGCGGTTGAGGGCGGATCGTTGACCGTCTCCGCGGCGGCAAAAAATATAAAAATACAACTTACTATAAATAAAACCATTTAACTGACCTCACTTCGCATGTTCATTGCAGTACAAATTAAAATAAATGTTCCTCTGTTTGTCGCGCATCTGTGCGTGTTTATTAATTATTTATCATTGCAAGTGATGAGCACCGACAAATAGTTTGCAGTCGATCGCATCGACATTTTAGAGAAAAACTATGCCAATATTTGCTTTGATATTCGATAAGCGTTATATATTTTACCTACACTTTTTTTCTTAAACTAACTCAGATAGCTCTGTTGCACCTAAAGCAACCTTGAACCTATTTTAAGTATTTTTTTATAAAGAATAAATAAATAATAATGAATAAATAATAAAGAATAAATAAATAAATAAATAGCTGTAGCCCACTAGCTAGACAGTAGCTAGACCCGGACAGTAACTCACTCTCACAGATCGGCGTGAATATAGCTGTATTTTGCGAGAGCTGAAAACCTATTACTCTCTCCCATTTCTTTTCTCACTTCTTATTCTCTTGCAGTAACGTATATTCCTTTTTAAGTAACGCATTGCGTCTTCTTTAGTGCTGCAAATGTAAATGGATGGCAGTGATCACTTAACGTCAGGTGACTGCTAGCTCACTCTTCCCTATTTGTGTAAAATAATAAAAGCTGGATTCCTGTTATACTCATCTATACAAATAAATGAAATTAAAGTATTTTTAATTTCAAATTAACAGCTTTTCACTAAATGTACATACAAAAAAATAATTTTTAAAATTTTTGTCTGTATGTCTTTCCGTCTGTTTGTTCCTGCTAATCATTGAAACGGCTGGACCGATTTTGACAGGATTTTCACAAGCAGATAGCAAATTTCATAAGGAGTAACGTAAGGTAGACGTTTTTTAGAAATTTTATGACTTTTAATTTTTCTTAGACGAATTCGCGGGCACCAGCTTAAAGCAAATATAATTAATTTTATTGCAATGAAACTTTAGTACGTAATTCTAATTTTATATATAATTCTAAGATTTTTGGGTTTCTAAAACAATTTTTATTTTAGATATATTATTCTAAAACTATTGGTAACAAAATTATCGTTTCAATAATTGATTTAAAAAGCACCTAAGTTTAACGCACATAAGGTCGAGGTGATAACTAAACTAAACTAAGTTCGAACTACAAATAATAAAAGTCCCCTATAAAACTATGCTTATGGCTTGTGACATCGAAATAACTACAATATAGAATGTCTCTTACTTGATTGCACATGTGTGGACGTAACTTTATTCTGCGTCTTGTAGTCGCATAATATACGCTCTGATGCACAATTGTACTCGAATCCTTATAACTTGCGTTTTATGATTTGCGTTACATAACAATATGTTATAATATTGTATCTTTATTTATTAAGTCTTTTAGATCACCGAAGGCTGTAAATTTAAGTTGCAATATTTCATGTGATTTTTTTAAGGATTAAAGACTATTCTCAGACACACAAAATTACATTATTTATAATTAAATGCTTTAGAAATACTAACTTCAAAAATATAGACTTATTCGGTCAAATATAATTCGATAAATTTTTCCTAATATTCCGGATATAAATAAACACTAAATGTAATCGTTTCTCTGCAGGGATTTAAGGCGATTCTCATTTTGCAAAGTCTGACAACTTATGTTTTTACCAACAAATGCCATGAAAGAGACAGCCGGGTGGTCTGGCGGGTGTAGGCGACTTGTCTCGATAAGATCTGTCTATGGACATTTTACGAAGCTTTTAATAATGTCACATCAGACTAGTTCTCGTCCACAAAATAAAGTTTTCAATCGATTTTAAAAAAGGAGAAAGTTCTCAATTCGTAGTATTTTTTTTACCTCTGAACTCTATTATTTCTAAACGGATTTTGAAAAGCCATATAATTTTTTATTTGTTAGGATTTACTTTCAGATCCGTGCCATAGAATTCTATCAAAATCAGTTCAATACTTTAATTATAGTCCATGTAAACGAAATTGCGTGTTGCTTTTGAAGTCAGTTGCTTTTTTAAAATCTTATTTATAAAAATCATTGATTACGATATGGTTATACCTAACTACAAGCCTAGTGGTTTCGCCTGCATTAATTTTCGGTACTTTCAATTGTTTGACTTGCACTGCTCAGTTCCCCTTGACCGTAGCATGATGTTTTATAGCCTATAATGCAGAATGTTTAAACCAAATCTTAAATTTTGCATTAAAATGCTTTTTATATCGAATTATAGTAATCGTAAATTAATTACCATATTATCAAAGAGTACAGAGTAATTAAAAGGGGTAAATAGGTATAGAGTAGGTTCCAAATACTAGAGCTATTTTTTTAATCTATGGTCAAAAAGTAACCGTCAGACGCGTTTACGAAAGCACTGCGACATTGCACGTTGGTGCGTTGACCGCGCTTCTGACCTGGGAGTCGAGGTCATGCGGTCAGCGATGTTAAGGCACGCCCACACCCATGGGCCTACACTCGAGTAATACGTGTAATGTGGACACAAATTGCTTAATCTATTGCTTGCTTTATAGCAATAGTAATAGTGACGTTAAGATATTTTAACGTCAAATATTTGTTATCGCGGTTTTTAAGTGCGGATTTAGGGAAAGTTCAATGGAGACAATGGGGGTTTTGTAACCCTGAGTGTACTCATATATCATCACTCAGATTTTGATTCTATGATGTTGACGTATTTTTGAAAAATTGTGAAAATATTTTTGAATGATTACTTCACCCCCATTAAAATAACACATGTGTGTTTCAGCCCATTCTCCTCTCGTACGAAAGTCGTGGATCCCGCGCCAAGACAATTTGGAATTAAGCTGTTACTAAATACAATTCACGGCATAAACATAAGAGATAAACACTATTTCGCTAATAAAGTGTGAGAATTATTCATCGAAACGGTATTTCCTTCATGCAATTGATGTGAGATTAGTCAATGGATTCCGCCCTACAGCTAAATGAGGCTCGTACGGAACCACGCTGTACCGATTACCTCGAAGATTATTAATACATTATTAATGAAAACTAGCCACACGTTCTGGATTTGCTCAGAAACACTTTTGCTATGAAACTTTTTATTAAATATGGTATATTGACAATATAATTCAATTCTTATTGTATTGTTTGTACAATAAATCTTAAAACGGTTTAAGAAATACATCACAAAACAAAATCATTTTTTTTATGCTCAATATAGCTTAATTAACTTAAACAACAAGGAGCCAAGATGGCTGAGTGGTTAGAACACGTTGATCTCAACCGATGATCGTGGGTTCAATTCCGGCTAGCACCGCTCAGTTTTCAAGAGCTAATTTGAGTTTAAATTCATCTTATGCTCGGTGGTGATAAGAAACATCGTTAAAAATACACACTGTAACATCTCTATAGTCTATGGCACCAAGGTTGTAATAAAACAACAACCCTCTTGAACATTCCACTTTTTTAATGTTAATGTAAAACTTTACTTTGTAAAACATTATATATGTGAGAAACGCAAAAAGGTTCCATATTGTTATAAAAAGTTACGTCGCCAGCATAATTTATGCTTGAGAATCAATAAAGTTAGCATGCGAGCCAGTAATAACACATCGCACATAGTTTTTACTCCCATCTGATTATGAAGGCAATAGCTAATAGAATACTTAAACGCGATCCTTTTGTATTCATGCAAATAATTTTCATTGCCTTACATAATTTGATTAATTCTCTTTTTAAGTTATTAAGAAAAAATAAAGATAGATAATAAGAAAAAATAAGATAGATAATATTTTAGATGTGCTAATACCATAAGGCGAAAATAACTTATTTGGCAAAAATAGAAAAATATAATATGTTTCCAAGACCACTAAAGAAAAATATCACGATTTTATTAAAAAAAATTCACGCGACTTTGATAGCAATTTTTTTATTAATTTTGTTTTGTTAATGTTTTTTTTAACTTCATAAAAATACAGAAACAATTTTATAAAAGCTTTCAAAACCTGATAAGTTAACGTATACGTTATCGTTCAGAAAATTTTGCACAACGAACATAATATTAATAAAAAAAATGTATGCTATTTAGATCGGAAGTGCGTTTAAATATTTTTTAATGTAAATTTTTATCTAAATGTGAAATCAAGTCTATCTTTATATCTTCGCACATAAAAAACTAACGGGGCGTGCAATTATTTTTTAAAGACATTTTTTGTAGATAACTACAGATTAAAATCGACGCATACATAAAACATGTTTTTTTTAAATATAGAATTAAATTATCGCGTAGGAATTGGTGACAATTTAGATATCAAATATACAATATCCAGGGAAATAAAAATGTTACAGGACTCAAAGGTAAATAAAATTTATAAAAAATCCCCTAGTATAAAATTATCTGTGGTAATCTTAATTTTATCTATAACCTTGTGAAACATTATAAGCCCCATAATTTAATACAATAGAACTAGATTCGTACAAAATAGTGTTATACATAATTTGAAAGTAATTCTGTATGTCTGTCTGTTTTTTTATTAAGCCAATTTTGATAAATTGTATTTTGCGGTAGAACGTAGCGTCAGGACAGTTCTAAGTCTAACAGTGTGTAAGTCAAGGCAGTTTTAAAGGACAGTGAAAAAACTGCATTACTTTTCATAAAGACCATTTTGAATCAATATTTTTGTTTCATGTACTTAAAATTAGATTTATTATTGATTCATAATCGTGTCTGTGTAAAATGATGGATTTTTTTTCGCTTTTCCTTGAAACTGCCAATTTTGTCTTACGCACTCTACTTCCGATCGGTTACGTTGTCGTTAAAATAAAATATGTAAGGGTGAAATAGGGGATAAAAATTTCTACGTAGACGAAATCACGACACTGGTCCCCGTAATAAAAATATTTAGAGACATATGTGAAATGAAAGCCAAGTTCAATATTATGATAAATGCCTTGATTGTTGACTTCAACGACAAAAGAAGTGAAATTTAAATGGGTGCCAAGTTCAATGGTCAGTCCTGAAATTTATTTATAAGTAAAAGTATAACATATCATATAATCTTATAACATAAGATAATGTATTGTAGCCTATGGTCTGTCTATAAAAATCTATTAGTAACATTTCACTTCCTATTCGACGGACAGGCCTTTAAAAGGTGATGAGTTGCATCGTGTGTAGCTGTCACGATACACGCGATTAATTCTACAGTGTAAGGGCCTTTCAATAGGCGGTGTGCTCACGATGTCAATAGCGACAGGTTAATCCTGTACCAGCTGCAAGAACCTATTAGTTTAATAGTAGTTATTATCATTAGCGGTTTTAATATGCTGCATCTATCCAAGTCGGTGAGTGAACGAATCATCATACTTTACAGCGAATTTAAACATTTTATGCCTGTAAAATGACATTATAGCATCAATTATATTGTAAAATTTCGTATCTAACTTTATTATTCTTATATTTATAATATATGTTATTTTTTAATATATTTAAATACAGTCTTATGTAGGTATTAGTTGTAATTTTCAGTTTTCAGTTGACAAGTTTTCAAAAATTAAAAAAAAGAATATACATATATATTTAGAATAGCAATAACATTTGGAAGTTTTAGTCTTGAGAGCGATATAAAACAAATTTGTAACATAATGACAGTTGTGTAACGTAAATACGTACATAAGTAGTTACAAAAGCTGTCAAAAAATAAGGCCCTGAGAGTGAATTCTTTCAGATATAAAGCAACGCCACAATATAAGAAAAAAAAATAAAAAAAATCAAGCAATGACAAACAACTTAGGTAAATCTTTAAGAAAGTCTAAGAGCAAATCTTATAAGTGTACTCTTTTCATTTATTTTTTTTTTTATTTTTAATTTTCCGTACGTTACGTCTAGGTAAAACTAAACGTTAGCTACAACAACGAGTTGCTTGTGGTAGGAGAACATTAATCCTAATACATATGTGGAATTTTCGTATTTACAACTCAAGTTAAATCTCAAAATGAACAACAAAAAAAACACAAAAATCTGTACTACAAAACAAATAAGAAATAATGCGAATTTTTTAGGTGCGATGTAAACTCCGATATCACTGAACCTATTATATTAAAAATACTAGTAGATTATAACATTAAAATCAAAGGTAAATTTCATATTTTTTTCGACCTAAAATACCTCATACCTATATTTAAAGAACCCAGGCAAAGAATAGGGACATCCTTTTGAATCGATTACGAGAAAAACATTTTCCGTCATACTACAAAAGACGCATTGAAACCATGTTCAATACTTCTACCTTAATTTTTAAACAATGTTTAAAAATTAAACATTGCTTAAAATATTATCTAAATTGCTTAACAGCGAATAAACTCATTAAAAAACTTAATTGATAAAATGTTATACGTTGCATTCGACAGCTGAAAAGGTTTTATATCTAAAACCTATTTCAGCTGTCAGCAGCTATTAAACGCACGTAAACGTATTTTAATCTATATCTAAAGCATGTTTAACTCAAAACTGTGCTTAGACGCGGATTTGTAGTACGGATTTTTAAACACGCGTTTAACATCTGTTTAAATCTTTTGTAGTAAGGCAGTTTAAGTTTTTGTAAGTTCGTTATGTTACGTTTTCAGTTGAAATTATAACATTGTACTGAAATTGTAAATGTAAAACATATTTTATCGATATTTCATGAGTTTTTATAAAAACCACATAGATACATATGTCAACACTAAAAAACAAAAAATAAAAATCTTATATTTCCTGTCATATTATGCACTCTTCATTTTCTTTAATAATGTAAAACACTGATGGTTAAGTCTTTTACAGCTTTCACGTGAATAGTTTTTATTAAAGCAATTTTAAAGAATATTTCGAAAGCATTTAAGTACAAAGGGCCAGCCCAAAGCTATTTTTCGTACGTAAAAAGTCACGTTTCATTAATGACGGGTTCACACACTATTTTAAGACAATTTAACCTGGTTTCGTTAATGAAAAACGTTTGAGCCTTAGGCTTAAAAGGGTCAACCTTTTCATTTGGGTTAAAATTTTCTCACGTCCGCTAACTTATATAATTACCTATTCACAACATATCTTGATGGTTCCGGAGGTCTAAATATTGATTAATGTTCATGTGTAGGTACTTACTTTATGAAATTAATTTCATGTTCTCTCGTAGATTTTTAATTTTACTGTTAGAATGCTTCTATAAAGTTGGTGCAGCTTCCATATAATGAACAAGATGAAAGTGAGTGAGCTAAAAACTCATGACGATTTTTTTAAATTAAAATAACAATGAAATTAATAAATAAAATTTGTATTTTTGTATAATTTAAAATATAGATAGAATAGTAAGAACAGTAACTGCGTTCTACGGTTCCAACTACGGGATAAAAAAATAAACTACAAGATTATTTTTAATTGCCGTCGTATATCTATTTGTTAAAAAAATTAAGAGGCAATTATTTTATTGAAAAGCTATTTTATACCAATACTTATTAGGTAAACACATCAGAAAAAAATATTAAATAGGATAAAAGTTGTTTGCAACTTTCCAAAGAATAATATATAAATAAAATGTAACAAAATGTTCACGTAAACATATTTTACACATAAGATAATTATTTAACACAAAATATGCCTAGCCACCAGATTGCCTTATCGCAGACATAGATTTTATCTCGAAGAAATATCTTTGCTATTTTAACACAGTAATTAAACGGGTTGCTTTCATTCCTTATCAGTGAATATTGAACAGCGCCATTATTATAATTAATTATTTTATCTGTCAAGTGATATATAATCTTTATAGAAACTCAAGTTTAGAAATTAACCGTTTTAGTAAAAAATATATATAATTGTGACAAATAGGTCTTATTTGATATATTAATTTGCGCATTAGTAGACCATATGCGCGACAATGTAGGAAAATAAAGTTAAATACGACATTAAATTTATGGGTATTAAAGACTTACAACATTGCTTTATATGAAGTTTAATTTTAACGATTTTTTTTTATTTTTCCGTACAATTTAAAAATTAAAAAAAATAAAAAAAAATTTTTATACGACAAAAAAATAAGCCAAAATCAGTTGTTTTTATGTGATGTACTTACATACATTGGGCAATTGATATTATTAATCGGGATTAAAATTAATAAAGGTAGTAGCAGGATACCGAAAAATCAAAAAAAAAATAAAGATATAAGTACGCCGAGACAAATAATAAAAAAAATTATCGAAGCAAAATATCGGCAATGCTAAATATTATCTAATTATAACAAGAAAAATAACAAAAAATATATGTACATACATTATATGTAGAAATTGCTCTGATGTGCATTAAGTAATTTCGTAAAATTTCCGATTCATACCATTCCTTGTTATGATTAAGAAACATTATTCAGTGTATTTTTTACCTCCCGTCGCGGTTGTCTGGAAATTTCTGGAATTCATAATGAAAACAAGGAATGTTGATGTTTTTCTGTAATAGAAAAATGTAGCGAGCATTCTCGTCCCATACGAAGTAATTAATTAAAATATTTAAATTAATTATGGTCGGGACGAGCCGCACTTGACGTATTAAAAGAATTCTCATAAGTAGTTAACGTGAACGAATGAAAAGTATGAAATAGTTTTAATAGAAATAACTTGGTAAAGACTTTTAGAAAAAGGAACTAACTACAAAAGCAAAATTCGTAATTTAGTTTATTTAGATGACATACATATGTCAGTTATTTTAATTTAAAAACTAACACCTCAACCAATTTTGATGAAAATTCTATCAGATCAATCTGGAAGTATTTATTCACGAAAATTTGTCTTTTAGCTATTTTTTAATTTTCCTTATAGTTTTATTTAATAGATTTACTATTATTGTTCTATAATCGTTGATTAGATCGAAAGCATCCTTCTAAAAAAGGCTACACTGATCCTTTTTAAAAACAGTTTGCTGTTACCTAGAGCTTGGGCATTAGTTATAGCCAATTCGCTCTTATAGGGTGTGGAGTAAAACTACCCTTAACACTGCTTCAGACAAAATGACAAAAAATAAAAACTATAGTTGAGTTTCATACGGCGAGTAAACCATAAAACTAATAATCTAAAATTTTTAGACCCATATGTAAGCTCGTATCTTCTCCCGAATAGAAGAAGGGATCTTGCCCCAGTAGTAAAACGTTTTAACCAGCTGGTATTAAAATAAACGAAAATAAACTTAACTTTATTATCGACGTCTCACACAAAAATAGACGATATGAACATAATAAGACTTACATTATTTTCTTGAAGAATAGAAGCCAAAAAGAATTGTTCTTATGAGATTGCTACCAAACTTTCACAGGATTCGTGTAATTTGAAGATGCAGCCGTTTAGGAGTTCAAAGAGATCATACACAATTTTCCTGTATAGAGTCTAATAAAATTTCAACTTAAAAAAAATACGGAAGTGCTATTTTTTATACAAAATCTGAGTAATAAATCTCTGTAATAATAATTTTACTACGTATAAAGTTGTCTGTAAGATCGCTAATAGTGTTAAGACTGTTTTTACATGCAGCTGGGTTTATCTTCTATGTCTATCTTAATTTCGCCAATCGTTTTGCAATTAAGTGCAATTAAGTATTTTATCTATCTATAATAAAATTAACAGCCAATCGTTTGAAGGATAGACTTTTCTCTATTTAACAGATTATTCCTAATTCCATGTACCTTTTATGATAGATAAAGATAGATAAAGTTATTCATACTCAACGCATTTATCAAGTCTCAAAGAAACGCCGCGTCGGTGTCGTAGAAGGACGTCGGTTTTGCATATGCATGCGAATTTCAATTACGGAGTTATGCTGGTCTTGCGTTTTGACAAACACAAATATTTTATGGATGCGCAATGCCGTTTGATAAAGCTTACAATATACTGAGCACGGAAATACCTTACAATTTATTTGTATTTCTTTATTATTAGATACGTCAATGTGGATGTTACAGCACTCGCAATTCAAGTTTACTAGGTACATGTCAAGGAAACAATAAAAATTTATTATCGTAAAATTAAAAAAAAAAACACTTGTTTGTAAACATCCGGTCATAATTAAATAATCCATTATTTTATAATCACGTTATTCCATTTCTATGTTTCTATTAATATTTACAGTTTTATAACTATCAAATGAATTAACGACAAATCATTTTAATAGAAAATATACTTGATAAATGTACTAATAACCGTCCCCAGTCCCGTTTAGATTATACAAGTTTTATGATCGAATTGAGAGCTTGCTGTAGTTGCGGCTTTATTAACATAACTTCATAGAGTATGCTAATTAGTCTGAAGACTTGACAACGGCTTTACAACGGGGACACAACTTAGCTCTGTTTGACTTCACGAGAGCCTTTTCTTAGAGAACTCGGTAAACAACTTGAAAAGATAGTCGATGTATGGGATAAATTATATACAATAATGGTCTTTATGACTTAACGAATAGAGGGGATTTTACGATGGAATACATCCAGCGATGACCCATTGTTCCTCTTGTAAGATGAAAGCCTTCAAAGAGTGTATTTATTTACATGTTTGAATATTTGAATTCTTGGCAAACCGGACAATAATACTTACCTTATTCCCTGGTATATTTCAAAAGATTATTGCAAAATCAAGAAAGAGACATGTAGAGACATCTCTTCTTCATCATTATAATTAAACGGACCTGGTGAATGCATGTTTTGTACATACATATGTATATGTATATACAGGTCTGGATTTACATATGTGCTGTTTATTTGCTAAGCATAGACTTACTTAGAACTTAAGTATAGACCGAAATTAATTTTTTTAATATGCAGAAATAAATATTCACGTATAAATTGAATTAAATTGCCACCTGTATATTAACTGAACTAAATACACTGAAAAAAAAAGTTAAAACAACTAATAATAGACAAATTATTAGAATTGCATAAAATTCAACATAAACTTTGAAAAGTTGCCACCTACGAATATTTGCCTAGCTAGTCTATTTAGAAATCCACTGCTGCGCAATTAATTACTTAGTATTATTATACTCATTTGTAAATTCAATTGTTTCAGATCGGCAACACTGCTACTCGCGGTAGCAGCGACATGCGCAGCACCCGCATCGCACGACGACAATCTCACCTTAGACAAAAAGGAACCCACCACACACGAACTCCTCAGCTCACTAGGGTTAAAGAAGCTCAGAATACCATCAGCGCATCACAGGAAACGGCTCGCCGAACAAGGGAGACGCCACGCGACTGGCGACTCAAGGATGTACGTGATTAAGCTACCACCAAACACGAGCTATTACACTCACGCTGATCCCGCACCTGCTGCAGCTCGAACATTACCGCTACAAATGACCAGCAATGGTAAACCAGCAAGGGTATACCACTGGAACCTGCCAGTGTTACACAAACTCGCGAAGAACCGTCCGCAAGCAAGGTTTGACGACGACGTTGTCAATGTTGAAAGCACTCCAACATGGCCGAAAATAAATCATCCCAATTCGATAGATGCTTTGGCTTACTACGTGCCATCGAAAAAGTCCTCTTTCAGAAAGTATTTCTCGGGCAACGGCAAGCCTAAGTCATTTTACGTCATTGACAAAGACAAGAACTCCGCGGAATACCACAGATTACTCCCGTAATTCGTTTAATATTTATATCTCACAGTATACTAGTAAGACGTGATGTTATTGTATTGATTTTAACTTTTGATATCGAAAGTAATGTCCAACATTTCGTTCACCTTACATTTTCGCTACAATGAGTTATTGTGTCTTACCTATATCTTAAGAATCGTAACACTGAATTAATACAATAACATCTTTATGCAATATAATTAAATAATGGCATGTTTTGAATCTCAATAGCCAACCAAACATATCTAAAACCAGTTCAGAGTCCATTATCGTAAGAAAAACCTGAATTGTAATGCCTATTTTTATTTACAGTTACGTCATTAAATAAACTGATTAGAGAAGAAAAAAAAATATTGAAAAAATAAAGATTTTAAAAATAATTGCTTTATTGACATCGTTTTATGACATGACATTAAATTATTATTTTTCTGTATCTAACTGTACTGTTACTTTTATATTTTTTATATTTTGCTATTGTTACATTATAAACAAAAATTATCATATACTTACCTTATTTGAAAAATTATGTTTGAAACAAAATAACTGCAATATTTTAATTATTATTTATGTAATATGTTAGTCTTCTTAAGTTTTTATAATAAATGTAAAAGACATTTTTTTTATTAATGTTATCATAACACTTATTTTCAAACTTAAGTTTGAAAAATAAAAAATCGATTTAATGCAGGGCTCTAGCTTTTAAATTAAGTATAATATAATGTACTACAACGATTACATATATTGGAGTATTTACTCCTGTAAATATACGCTTTATGCTTAGGACGTAGATAAGTAATCGATAGGTGCTTAGGTATGTTATTAAGACTGCGTCACGAATTTAAATTATTACGTAGAATTAAGAATACGATGCCACAAATAGGTTTAATGTCTAATACTCAAACTATTCCATAATAGAGACAGAACGGCGAATTTCATGCATGTGATTAACGGTCATATGCCCCCGTCACTAACGTTATTCATACCAAAGTTTAAAAAAACTTCAGGATGATTAATGTCTCTGTTTGGAAAAGCGAGGCTCTGAATGCATTTACAGCACTGGTCATGTTTTTAATTAAAATGTTTAAAGTTTAAACTATTTTAAATAAATGTAATGCTACTGTTCTTTATATTTATATTTGCAAATTATTAACTTTTTAAATCTAAAAGTTAATCTGTAGCTAATGATTATAATAAAACTAATAGTCATATAATCGTATTGTATTAAATGTAGTTTTTTTTTTTTGTAATTCCTTTATCCTTGAATATAAGTATGTCTTGTACAACATACAAATAAATAAAAATTAAATTACTTTTATTTTTATTTACTTTCTATAACCGCCATCTAGTAGCCAGTAGAAGAAACAAAAAAAAAAAAAAGTAAAGAGAAATGTGCACGTCAAATAACACTAAAATTACGTAATAGATGTCGCTCCTCTGCAGTTACTGCTTTATCGACAGAAAATTTCAGCATGCGCGGCGGGCTGCGCGATTTATAAAAATCGTAGCAAATGTTGGCGGACACAAATCTATAATCGTGGTCTCCAGTGAAAATGTCAACCAGCATGATAACTAGTGCAAAAAATATGTTAGAAAATACGGATAAAAATAATAAGAAAGCAATAGTGCAGAGTGATAAAACAATTAATTTTAGTGATAAAAATAAGAATCGTGAAACCGACGATAAAAATGAAACTGTTATTAAAGTTAAAAGTGCGATTCCTAGACGACGGTGGGTTTGTTATTCCTTATTTCCTTTACATCAGCCAGATATTTATTCTACTCACATAAATACATTTTATTTCATTTCATGGAATATCATAATCATAACGTAGCAAAAGAAAAAACATGTGTATTAATTAATAGCATGCGACTGGTGACCTGTCCCAGTTTTCAGGATATAATTAACTAGGCGTTCTTCTAAAAATATCAAAACTGTAATGTATTCATGGCGCAAATGTTTTTGTATGCAAACATTACACCATGTGCATTTTTTCCCGCCAAAATTTCTTGGCACAAAATTATAATAAAAATAATATAAATATAATATTTGATATATTAACACTTAATATAATTATATCTATTACATATATAATTATATTAAGTATTAACAATTACTATTACTTCATTTCAAAATATAGAACATAAAATTAATTATATATATATTTTAATAAAATTTAAACTAATAAAAAATATACCCAATACAATAACATCTTATTTAATAAAATTTGTATTTACTCTTGTTATGACTTGTTCTTTTTTTGAACAGCACTTGAGAACGTAAATTAGAAAAATGTAATTATAAATCAATATAACAAAGATATCCATTACTGTTCTGAATAGAAAATTTAATTTTATGAACATTTAAAAACGCATTAGGCAAATCACAATAATTAAGCAAACAAAACTTACTACTAACTTAAATCCACAATTTTAATGTAAAAACTGCTCAAAATATTTCAATGAAAAAAAAATATATATATTCGATATTTTATACAAATTTAAATAATTTAACCTATTGTTATGTTATTTTATAGTCTATTCCCGCTTTGCCTTCTATTTTATTGATTATTATAAGCAACGTCACCCTCCTAGCATCCCTTCCTGTGCTTGTGTGTGTGTTAAGTTTAGTGTGTTTTAAGGTTTCCGCCTCTAAGTATACACTTACATATTTTATGGATTTTACACAAGACTTTAAAAAAAAAAGACCAGACTTCAAAAGCAAAAAACGCAAAGTATTTTTTTTAAATATTTATTAGAGTTAATTTGGAATGGAACTAATCGAGGGTATATTACCCTTTCAAACAAAAAACAATTCATTAAATCGGTTAAGCATTTTCAAGGAATCGGTGAAATATAAAAGTACTTGATGAATACTCCTGCTTTTTTTGTAGTCGGTTAAAAAAAGTTACTTAAGGGTAACGTCAGTAGCGGAATATTAAACATTATATAATAAACATTACAAAGACATTTTTATTTGTATATAAAAGAATAAAACAAAAGTTCGAATTAAAAAATACGCATCGAGTAGAATTGATTAGTATTTTTATTTTTTAAATTTAAAAATATAGCAAAAGAAAATTTTAATTTACATGTTACTGTAAGAAAATAATTTTTTTATGTATTTAAATAATAAAATCCACATAAAAAACGAATTGCTTTAATATTTTAATCATTACTATCTAGTAATTAACAAAGTTAGAGCGAATTTAAAATGTGCGAAGAAAACTCCGGAATTATTGAATCTATTTTTAAAATTAAGGCGCCATTTGGAAGGTACATTTATTCTAGATGATATTTTCACCCTATTAACAAAACTAGTACAACAGTTTAGTGGAAACCGAAACGCATGTAAACAAGCTCTTTTTAGTTAAAATTGTATTTAACAAAACAAATGTTTCTAATATCGTATCGAAAAAACAAACATAGGTCCTATAAATCAGAGATAGTAGTTAGCGTAAACACATCTTCAGCGTAAATCTTTAGTAGATTGAATAATAATAGCTTACCGCTAGAAAACATAGCCACGTTGCGACGTCGCATATGGCGCGTAACGACGTCGTGGAATTTAACGATGTCGCCTCGTGAATCTCTACGACGTGAATCCTATTAAGGGCAAAATCACGACTAAGATGCGACGTCGCGTTGTGGCGCATTACGACGTCGTGAAACTTTACGACATGGCCTCGTGAATATGTACGACGTGAATCATAATAAGGGCTAAAACACAACCAAGTTGCGACGTCGTGTTGTGACGCGTTACGATGTGTTGAAACTTTACGACGTCGCCTAGTGAATATCTTCGTTCTGACATCATGCCGTAGATGTGCTTCTATCTAGCTAAATACGTATCCATTAAGAATAAATAGTCCCACTAGCTCGATACAACTTTGTGACGGACCGTATTTTTCCGATGCTTTCAAAGATTTTCTGATTTGATACTATAATTCTAAAAAAGCCACAAATATTAGTATTAACTCGCATTTAATTAATCTTTATTAGTACAGAAATCTGAAATGGTTTTTATTCCAACCGAGGCAAAGTCCAAAAGGAAGCGTACGTATTAGACCTGTGTGTATATATGTATATGAGCTGTTACCGATTTTGGTCAAATTACGTTATTTAATTCATCTTGATAGCGCGAGTAATACTGAACACATAAAATACTTAAAAAATGAATTTGGTGGATTCTATGCGTTTTCATTAAAATTTTTAATTCCTTAAGTACTTATTGTTTTCTCTTGTCATTATGATTATGTGGAAATGCGTTTGTCTTGGATCTTAATTGCTTGTCGAAATGGTGAAACGATGATAACATCGCATTTTACGTAATTTATTTTTTATAAAAGCGTCAAAGTGAAAAAGGATCTAACGAAATATGTTTCATAATATAATATAATTGTATTAAAAATAATAATCATTATTTTGTTCGTATCTTATGCGCTATGCCGTTCATCCGATTGCAATGAAACTTTGTAAAAAGTAATAGACATAGTATCATTTTTTTCCAGTAGGTGGCGCCGTGTTGTACCTTCATACAATTAACGCAAGCCGAAGCCTCGAACAAAAGCTATTAAACATACGTATTGTATAATAATAATATTAAATAATTCATATTACATTTTTTAAAAGATAATGCAGGCATGCAGGTCTAATATACTAAATATTATCTAAGTATATTTGTGTTATCAGTTACGCGTTATCACGATATCAGTATAGTGACCTATTTACACATTAATTTACATTTTTTTGAAGAATCGCTATAAAAATTAAGTGTCGTTTGATTTATTCGTCATTCGTCTGATAAGTATACGCGAATACTTATTCATACATGATGTAAGGTACGCTTAGGCCCTCTGCTAGCTATATGCGCCCCCGCAAAATAAAATATATACTGTCCCCAAAAACTATACACTTCAATAAAAATAAACTAGCCAACAGAGCTTTATTTTGCAAAAACAAAGAATATTATAAATATTTCTACTGCGAGTAATCCTTCCAATTCTAAATATTACTGTCGGGTTAGAAATCGTAAATCATATTCGTTGGACGAAAAATTTTGAAAACTTGCGTTATGGAAATTGCTTTGAGCTTGAACAATTCGCCGAATATCCACTTCCCTGGACGCGGCGCCCGCGTTTGCTGCACACATTGTGCATATAAGGCTAACGGGCAGGCGAGTCACCTGTTGGATAGTGACCGCCATCGTCCATGGACGCCATTACCATGCCATTTCCAATGGACCCACAAATATATTGCTAACTTAGAAGTGATTATGAGAAATAGGAAATAAGGATATGAATGGGAGGGAATTAGGTCTCCGGCTCCCTAACTCATCGTACGAAATGCAGGTATATTAGCTATTTCATACGCTGATTTTCTGTGAGTGTGGTACTACCGCGGTCGAGCCAGCTATATATGAGCGTCAGTGAATTACAGCTAAGCTTTACCAGGGTTTAAGTTCTTATTAAGGAGTATGTTAACGGCTTTTTTTAACCCCCGACCCAAACAGAGAGGTGTTACAAGTTTGACGTGTATCTGTAAATCTGTTTGACTCTTTGTCTGTCTGCGGCATTATATCTCCCTAATGAATGGACCAATTTCGATTCGATTTGTTTTATTTGAAAATTAATGTAACAAAAATGGATATTAGCTATAATTTATGAAGATCTTTCAGATTCAGGCATTTTGTGGTTGTCAGCTCTTTTCTAGTTATTGAAAGGATCTGACCAACTTCTACTGGTCTAACCGGCTTGAAATTTATTAATGTTATGTATGATATTAAATAACATACTTGCGCAGCGTTGATCTGTTACTGCAGCATCATCTGGAGTGATCACAACTGGGGAGTTGTGATGACTCCAGATTAGTGGGGACTAAATCACAGCACAAATATCGTATTGGGGCTCGTTTACATGGTCGCAATAAGTGAATTGTAATTTTTGTTTTTTTTTCAATTTTGCGTTTTATATCACACTGAACATAATTGTAATTAAATAATTAGTAGCAGTAAAGAACATAGCGCCGTAAGACGTAAAGTTTAGCTTTAGCAAGTTCACATATTAGTTAAGCCATAAAATTAATATTATAAGACCAGTAGTCGCGCAATATTTGAATAACAATTGCCTATATGCAATAAAATTACCTTAGACCTTAAAGTACATAAGCCGTTTGTTTTGAAATCGCATGCAAAATGAAAACAGGCGTGTTTCAGTTCTACATGACTATTTGCACTCTGTTTAGTTATCAAACAATAGTGTTTGTATTTTAAATTAAGTGTACACAATAAAAATACACAAGTAGATGATGTATTGTTTGTCGAGATATTAATATGTGTTCATGGTAATGTCGTTTAATGTGGTATTAATGGTAGTTAACTTTTTTTTTTTAAATTTAAGCCACTTGCGTTTTTTCTGCGTCTGACTCGCAGAAGGACCTCTCACTATTGTGTATAGCATTAATCACGCTCGTCCGCGAGAGGTCTCCTCCTATAATCGCCACCAGGGAATGGCGCTGGGACGCCCACGCGGCGCACTCGCTTAGAATGAGGTATTAGTCCTCATGCGCACCACACTCGTGGCAAACCGGTGTTGCCTCCCTTCTGACAACCTGATGCAGGTACTTACCGAAACAACCATGTCCGGGAAGCATCTGCGTCATCCTGTAGGTTAGCTGACCATGCTGCATTTTCATCCACGACACAGGTAGGGCCGAATCGCCTCCACAGTTGCTACGCCAGCTGAGGGAGAAAGCAGATCTTCCCTCCATCTTCGCATCAGAGCTGCTTGAGCAAGAGTCCTAATCCTCTCTGCTGCCAGTGTATGCCCTCCGCTCGCTCTTGCATGTGCCCGATACTGGTGCACTTCTGCAAGTACTTCTGCCTGTATCTCCCAAGGCGGATCGCTCGCAAGAAGCGTCGCCGCCGACCACGACACGGTACGGTATCCCCGTATCGCCCTTACCGCTACAATTCTCTGCGGCCTTCGTAAGAGAATCTTATTACGAGCGGTAAGTTCCTCAGCCCACACAGGTGCACCGTACAGTGCTATACTCCGCACTATGCTAGCGTATAAACGCTGACATGGTGAGTCTGGCCCACCAACATTCCGCAATAATTTACCATGCATCCAACTTTCGTGAAACTCAAGGTCAATTTGATAAAATTACATATTATAAATTCTATCCTATGTGTTATAATATTTAAGGTATATTACTGTTAAGTTTCATCGAAATCTGTTCAGTAGTTTTTGCGTGAAACATTCATATATACTCACAAACTTTTTATTTATTTATTTTATGAGTCTCCTATAAAACACACACTACGCATTTACAAATTGATTATTCTAAGATGTATACATACATAGATTGTGTGCTTCTTCAATTATTGGAGACAACAGCGTGCACAATGTAACAGAGCAAATATTATAAACCAATACAAATAAAAACGAGAAATTCAACGCGACTGGTAAAGATAAAAACTAAATTATTTAAAAAATAAACTTAGTTAATATTATTAAGAATTAGTTAATGTAAAGTTTATTAATATTTTTTTCTAAATTCAGACAGTTTATAACGATGAAATCATGACGTAACGGCAGTCAATTTGGCGCAGTGGTCACTGTAGCTGACAGAACTGACTAACGGTCGCGGGTGCTATCCCCGCTCACGCCAATCGTCTGTATTGGCCATACGGACGTTTGTCGTGGTCTGGGTGTGTGTGTTTGTGTTGTATGTGTTTCGGACCCCTCGCACAGGATCATGAAATCCTAATGGGGGCCGTTAAGTGTGATGCGATTAATGTTGCGTTCAGATTATGATTACTCTTTAAAAGTTCGTTATAATGCCTTCAAAGCCTAGGAACAGCAGCGTTTTGCCCTATGTGTCTACTATAATTGTTTTGCAAAGGAAGTCATCAACACTAATATTATAAAGAGGAAAGATTTGTTTGTTTGCATGCTCCAAAACCACTAGACCGATTTAAAATATTATTATTTTGCATTGGATAGCCCGTTTATTGAAGAAGGTTATAGGCTATATTACATCACGCTACGACTCATAGGATCGAAACAGTAACCATAAACGCGAGTGAAACCGCGAACGGCAGTCACTATAGTAGAATTTGAGTTTGTCGTCGTATTTAGTGATTTTTGTAGCCTGTTTGTATAGCTGAAGCAAAAGTGATGAAGAAAGTGTTTTTAAATTGTTTCTAATCTTTCGATATAGACATTTTAATTTGGATTTCATATTATATAACTAGGAGATAAGTTATTTGATTTTTGTGGGCGTCTTTTTAAAGTATTTGCTATTACGAAATATAAATCTCAATGTTTTAAATCCTTTGAATATAATTTTCAGAATTTAGGAGCCGTAATTCTTTTTTAGTAAGTGTGTCTTTTTTATTATTTCCTCTTAAGAAATGAAATTGTTGTGACACGTACGATTCGTAAAATTGTTATCGAAAAAGAAGACAAATTAAAATTATGAATATACATTTGAGTCATATCGAATTATGTCACTAATCGTCCGTTATCACCGAATATCAACGAAATGATAATATTAATAATACTATAGTTTTTTTTCTTTAAATTGTAAATGTAAAATTAACCTGAAAAACAATAAAAAAATATTTTCGTAAAGGCCGGTATTCATTTTTAGCTATATGTATGTCAATTATTCTAAAGCTAGCCCTTCGCGGTTTCTCTCGCGTTTACGGTTACTGCTTCAAAGAAGTCTTACTATGATGTAATTAGCCTATAATAATAAATGAACTAACCAAGGAAAAAAAGAAATTTTGCCCCAATTTGAGGCAATGTTGCAAATTTTTACATTACATTTTTACAAATTATATATGTAATGTGTCATACTAAAGAAATATTGTAAATTTTATTGTCGTAGTAGTAAATTGAATACGAAATAAAATGTATAAATTATAGTGTTCTCAAGTAAGTGAAAGTCATTTCTTTTTGAGAAATAAAATTCTTTATATTTAAATAAATAAGAAATTTTCAAATCGAATCAGTAATTTCAGAGATTAGTGTTCCACCTCTTTATTATATTGGTATAGATTGATTTTTTTGATGGGATTATTAGCTAAGCATAAATAAAATATTTAAACATTTTAGATTATAACACATTAATCGTAATTTTTTACGACGTGGCGACACCACTTTTCACGGTTTCGCTGGCGTAACGTTCTGGTCTAAACCATAAATTTTCAGATCTTAAAACTAAAAGTAACAAACACACTACAAAAATTCTTTCACCATTAAAAAACTACATTCACGCTAAGTAACATAGGCTTTAATGCTAACAATAATTAGGGATCCTTACTTAAATATAAAAATTATACAACAAAAAAACATAAATGAAAGTTACAAAGATTTCAAGAACTTTGTCCATCCATGCGAAGCCGAGACGAGCCGCTAGTAATAAAATAAAAACGCGATTTTATCGTTAACCGTGTAAGTAACCTAACTAAAACTTTCCTTATAAAATATGTTACACCTTAATAAGATTAGGTCATAGATAAGGATGATAGCGACATTTTGTTTACAGCTACGTGTTCAGTTATCTCTGGGGTTCTAGACACTAGCTGCCTTACTACAAAAGATTTAAACAGACGTTAATCGCGTGTTTAAAAAAATCCGTACTACAAATCCGCGTCTAAGCACAGTTTTGAGTTAAACATGCTTTAGATATAGATTAACATACGTGTAAGTGAGTCTAATAGATGTCTAAAACCTATTTCAGCTGTCAAATGTAACGAGCTTATTCGCTGTTAAGCAATTTAGATAATATTTTAAGCATTGTTCAATTTTTAAACACTGTTTAGCTAGACACGTGTTGAACATGGTTTTAATGCGTCTTTTGTAGTATGACAGTAGTCCACTTGCAATTATGAATATATTTGTGAGAGTAAAGACTAGCAATCTATCGTTGTCTTAGATTTTCGCGATTATTATTCATTGAAATGAAACTATTTTAAACGGATTTAAATCGCGTATATTAATTATTTTTATCATCCCGACGTTTCGAGCACTTTGCAGCTAGCAATCTATCCTAGAGAGAGAGGGTGCGTACTGCCGATATATAATAATAACTAACTGATCAACGAGCTACCATAGACAAAATACAGTATTATTTACTTTTATGATATATCCCTAACACTTCGTAATAATAATTGCTTGAGCATTTACGATAAAATTGAGAACATAAGATAAGTTGTTGTAACCCCAAAAACTGTAAATTTACAAGAGAGCACTTTTAGTCCGTTTTCGTTTGAAAGTTACAACAAAATACGTCTTAAAAATTCTTGAGAAAAAAAAAGATCTTCGGCATTTTTTCACTTTGAATGCCTTAAGCACTTACTAACGGTCGCGGGTTCGATCCCCGCTCACGGCAACGATGTGTAATCGCCATACAGATGTTTATCGTGGTCTGGGTGTTTGTGTTAGTGTTGTGAGTGTTTCCGGACCCCCGACACAAGGTCATGAGATCTTAATGGGGGCCGTTGAGTGTGATGCGTTATTTATTTATTTAAGCAATGCAAATTAGTGTACGTAGTATTCAATAAAAAATACAGTAAAAATACCCGTCCCAGCCTCGCACTTCACTTTCAAGTTATTGAGTGTGGGGATGTGCAAAATAAACAAAAAATACTTATTTATTAAAGATTTAATAAACCTACATAAACATTACATACTAATATACTTTAAATAAATATAATAATATTTTTTTAATAATTTAGTCTTCTGTTAATTATTTTTGGATTAAGTTCATTAATATTTTAAATAAAAAAATGTAGTAAATAAATCTTAGTCATTAGAAAGACTTTCACCGGTCGCCTTATTCATTACTCTATACTTTGATATTCGGAATTATTAGAGAATTGTAGAAAAAAACCGGTCAAATGTGAATCGGAACGTCGACGAAGACACGAAGGTCTTTATCTTATAGATTTAGGATCTGTACCATCGTACAAGATAACACTATTTACTTTTGAAATGCTTTTAAATATAAATAAACAAGAGAGATAAACTCTACCTACAACGGTTCCAAAGATACAGTCCACAGACAAACAGACAGACGGACGGCCAGCGAAGGCTTAGTAATAGAGTTACGTTAGCACCCTTCGGGTATGGAACACTAACTATGAGTTGTGTCAGATACAAACATACTTGCAGATTTTGTTTCAAAATTTGAAAATAATCAAAATATGTTATAGAAAAAGCAAGAACAGAAAATGGAGTCAGGGATATATGAATTTTGACAATGGAAAATGACCATTGAAATGTGTAAATGTGCTTTTGTGCAAATATAATACATTCTTTAGTTAGGTACCTACCGAATACAATTTTTTTGTTGGTATCTTTGTATATTAACATTAAAATGTAAAAAAAATGTTTTAAATAGCGCCTATTTATTTATTATTTTATTTCAGACAAGAACTACTCAAATGGTACGGATGGGGCTACAAGGATTCGTTGTTTAAAATGCACGAAGAAAAGGCGCATTTCACCGGCGACAGGTATGATGTAATAGAGTCCGTCAAAATCTCGCCAATATACGGTTCACGCGCAGCTCGCGAGCCGCCACAGAGCTTCACGTGTGCATTTCCGCCGAACTACACACTGCAACGCGTGTCGTTCGCTCTCAAAAGAACCGCGAGCGAGCTACCGGCGTAATGTACCTACTCATTTATCGTTAAACACCGAAACAAACCTGCTAATGTCTTGTCTTCTTTTTGTCAGTAAAAAAACCGGTGCTGCACTAATTATATAATGGTAATATAATGGTAACGTAACGTAAAGTCTTATAGTTCGTCATATTCGAAGCTTGACAATTTGAGCTCACAGTATGAAAGCGAAGCGCGTTTTCGTTAAAAGTATTGCCAGATTTGAGCTGAAGAGAAACAATTGTAACTGAACGCGTGCAACGCGCAAGCAATTCGCGAACGGCTCGTGCTACGCGCGAGCGGCGTATTCGCCAGATTTGGAGCCATAGAAGTAATATTTTTTTTATAATAATAGCCTAATAGATTAACAGATAAAGAGATAAAATTAATAATCATTTACTATACACTATAAAATAAAAAAGATAATCAAGAATTCATTGATAAATGCTTATTTGCAAAAGGTATTTTTTTATCGCTAAGTAATTTTCGTTTCAGTAATCTAACATAAAATGCAATGTTTATTCATTTCGCATCTTATGCGTTGCCATATCGTTCGCCCGACTGCGATAAAACGTCAAATTATTGCTTGCACTTGCGGGAAGCTTTAAGCATAGGACAATTTATTTTCAATGAGTCTGATAAGTTTTAGACGGTCGTTAAACTTAATAAAATTTAGGTCAAAACGAGTGAATCCGTTAGCAAATTCTAGTATTAAATAAAATTAACGTCATAATTGGGTGACATGAACTCGAGTTATCTATAGCGTAGTACGTAAACGAAGTCGCGAGCAAAAGCCAGTTAGATGTGTGGAAAGCATTAGGAATCGTATGAAAATATGGATGTTTGTAAAATAACTAAGTTTTATGTGTAATATTCCAAATATTAGGAAAGTCTAATGAAACTGAATATTTAATACAAATTTTAAGTAAATAATTTTTGTCTTAAACAGTCTTAAGCTGTGTATTCGTTTATTTAGATACCTAAGTCTTAAATGGAAAAAACATTCCCAAGTGTCCTGTACGAGCAAAGGTTACTTAAAGCAGATTTTACCGCACCGCAGCTATTGGCATGTATACAAGCAGATGCAAGTCACAGAATTTCTTGCGACAAATTTTACTATATTTCCACTCCACTAGTTTTATATAGATTGATAATTATAACTAAGTTACATGAAAAACCTCTTTGGAAGCACCGAAGAGTTTTTCTTGTCGATTGTGACCGTCAATAAAGATTTTAGTGTTTTATTAAAAGAATCATACCTGTTTTAAGCATGCCCATTATATAAATTTATGCGTGTAAATATTTTACTTATCCATATAATATAATACCGTATCGAGATTTCCCTCTAGGCTTATCGGTGGTGCTTCGACTGATAAGACATGAGTGCGAATAATTTGAATTATGTTAGATAAGGTGCTTCATCGAATTTTATTAACATGTTTATATATAATTTGTAAAAGTAAAGTAACAGCCTGTAAATATCCCACTACTGGGTAACGGCCTCCTCTCCTATTAAGGAGAAAGTTTGTAGAGCTTAATCCACCACGGTGCTCCTCTGCGGGTTGGCAGATATACATCTGTTAGAATTTCTCCCGACACATGCAGGTTTTCTCACGATGTGTTCATTCACCGCCGAACTCGAGATGAATTTAAACACAAATTATCACTTGATGTCAGTAGTGCTAGACAGGGCTTGAACACGCGATCATCCGTTGAGATCGACGTGTTCTAACCACTAGGCCATCCCGGCTCTTAACTCTTAATAACAAGTATAGTGCCGCAGTGTTATAGTTACGTCAAAGCTAGGTAAATATTATTAAAAAATATCAAAATTCTTCTTTAAAGTATTTCTCCAAACGCACTGTGTTATAATGTGTAAGAATTTTACAACATTTCATTAATCACTAGCGATTTTATTGCCATTGATAAGTTCCATGTTCCAGCTTGTGTATTCAACAAATGTAAATAAAACAAAAATGAGACCGCCTGCGTCAATAAAGAATTGTTAAAATCGGTTTTCAATTGACGATACACATAAGGTTCACACAAAAATGGCCGATCCTTTTAAATTTGTAGAATGCTTTTCACTCATCTGCCTTGTATATGGAAAATACTATTTCGACTTTAACAATGGTTTCATAAACTACGTAATAAGATGTTGAATAAATTAGCTTACATAATAGGTTTTTCAATATAATAAGTTATGTATCACATGAATTACATGTGTGAAAACACTATTACGAAATTAAACAAATCACGTTGTTTTCGTAGAATGTTTACAAATGACTAGCTGTCCCTTGCGGTTTCACTCGCGTTTATGGTTAATGCTTTACTCCTATAAATCGTAGCGTGATGTAATATAGCCTATAGCCTAATAAATAAACTATCTAACACAAAAAGAATTTTTCAATTTGAACCATTTGTTCTTGAGATTAGCGCTTTCAAACAAACAAACTCTTCAGCTTTATAATATTAGTATAAATAATTATATCGATTCGTAACATGACTGTAACGCGATTAAAAATTAATCCACAGTCGAAAGTGCTCAACAATGTATTAAGATTGTACTTTTTTTCGCGTAGTTCATTAAAAGACTATTCTTGTCCAATTGAGTTTGCAATACTCATCGCGTAGGTCACAAGAAAGTGGTGTCAACGAGCTATGACTGGATCTGTGTGTCTGTCGTGGGCGGTCAGGCTAAATTGTCACTTCCTTTCCAATAGCCGGCGAGCGCATCGTGCGGAATTTACTTGAAATATGTATTTATTTATCCCTGCACTCGAGAATAAAATAGAGAATAGAACTCGATTGTTTATTCGATGTGGTGACGGTACATAAGTATGTATGTATTAGATATATCGTTTGCTGAATAAGGTTATATAGGTACGCATTAAAATATCACGTAAAAACTGTATGTTATAACCGTATTTCATTCAAATCTATTCAGTATCATTTGGTGCATAGATAATGACGGCTTTGATTAAATGATAATAAAAAACATTGTGTAGCGACAATTCTTTGAAGTAATATATTGTCTTTGAAAAATAAAAGAAATAAAAACGTTAATTCGACGTGGATATTCTTCCTAAATTTTTTAGATCTGAAATACGTACGGTGAAGGGTACGTACAAAGAAAGATTTAGGTTTTGGTAATGCGAGAAATACACTATTCAGTTTTGCTGTCAGACTTTCATAAATGTTTACATAAGTCATTTGCCATTGTTTTACACTTGAAAGAAAATTACAGTAAGGTCTTTATTTTTGTCATTCATAGCTTTCGTAAGCTTACCTCGGTAACTGCAGGATCGTAGCTAGAATTGTTAAAATTTAAGGTAGCGCGTGGATGGCAAAAATTTTTACTTTTCATCTGAGCAGCTCTATCGCTTTTTGTCGTACTTCATTTTAGGGAGTTTTATAGTCGATAAAACTCATGCAATTTTTTTGTTTCGACATCGTTTTACACAGCTCTTGTGTCTTATTATCGGTTAACATAACATTATTCTTAAATGCTATACATAGCATATTATTTTAGGTAGCGGAAATTTTTAAGGTCCAATAATTATCCAAATACCCTGGATTTTAAGGTATTACATTGCTCCACTGTGCCCCACCCCCTCCCGCCCCTAGCTACGGTCCTGGGTAACTGTTACCATGTTACAGAGTTGTTTTATATCACTTACGAGAGTAAAACTTAACTAAACTAAACTGTAAATGTAATTCTGGTCTAAGACGAGAATTATGTATGTTAGTTTTACTCTCAAGACTGACATAAAGCAAATCTGTAAACTAGTAACAGATACGTCGTAAATATTTACGGAAGCTGCGAATGTCAAAAATAAGGCCCTAATAGGAAATTATATCACGTGTAAAGCATGAGAAAAAGCTAATGGAAATCTTTATGTGAGTCTGAGAACAAGCTTAATAAATGTATTTTTCACCTTATGAGTAGGTACTACATTTACTTTGGAATTCGTTCACAACAACTACGGACACGTATTCATTGACAGTTTTAATTTTATTCGGTTTAGTGTTTCGTTGTTAATTCTACGAGTTTAACCTTTTGTAGCGTAAATATTATTTAAAGCATTTGCAAATGCACCGTAACGGAGTCGCTACGTCAATACTTTGTAATATATATTCTCAGTAATGCATAGAATATTTGTTTTACGCTTCGTTCTGATATTGACACACATTTCTCAACACACGTTTACGAGTTCGGTATTGTAATATTATACCGTACAACCCTTAATCACTAAAAATTTTCAAAAACTCCGACAAGCGTATGCATTTTTTTCTTACCAGAAATTGGCGTATTGAATTTCGTGTTTATCTCCTATATTTACGAATCCTTTCTTAATGGATACTTACAAGATAAAGAGTTTCAACGGGCTTACATTTTAGTTTTATTGCTCTAGCTCTTTAGGTTCTGCGTTTATTAATCAGTCAGTCAGTCAGAATAAGTAATTATATATGTATAAATATTATCGTTATAATAATAATTTATATTTTATTGACACAATCAATGAAATCCAATGTTCACATAGGTATCATATTTTAAAATGTTTTGGTGAAAAAAAATAAGACAGTTAATTTAAAAAGTAACGGTTAGACAGAAAATTAATACAAATATCAAAAAAAATTCAAATTTTTACAGATATCTTATATCCGGAAAAAATCTACCGCACGCACGAAAATGGGTACAGGAACTCTTCGACATAGATTTATCGGTGGAACCAAAAATACCACCAATACCAACTTCCTTCCCCGAAAGTCGATTACCAAACAACATCAAGGAGGAATTGGAGAAAATATCATTATTGAGTGTAGATGGTATGGACAGACTGATAAGGGCACATGGACAGACTCTAAATGACGTTTACAATTTAAGAAACAACAGCTTTCCTAGAATACCCGATGCTGTGATTTGGCCGACAAGCCATGAGGAGGTAAGTTCACATCTATCTTAAAGTTTAGTCATAAATACGTCTATAAGGATGGATCATACGAACTAAGATTTCAGAATTGTATGCTGGTTGAGTTTGAAAAGACCTTGTTTTTTAATTAAATAATTCAGCATATATTCTTGTAAATTATTATATTCGTTATAATGACACTAAAATCTAATATTATGGTTATATTATACTTTCCAAGGTAGAAGAAATAGTACGATGTGCGTCAAAACATAACTTTGTAATAATACCCTTCGGAGGAGGAACATCGGTGTCGGGCGCGGTGACGTGCCCTGCCAATGAGAACAGACCTATCGTGGTGCTGGACACGAGTGATATGAACTCCATACTGTGGTTAGATAAAGACCAGTTGCTTGCAAGAGTTCAGGTGAGTTTAAAAGAATACATATTCATAATTCTACTATTTAGCATTTTTCTTGGCTATACCAGGGTCTGCTTATTATTCTAATCCAGATTTTGGCAAGTTAATGATTTTTATTTCATTCATTCAATGGTCTATTTAAATATCGCTCACTCTTGAGGTCTCTAAAAGAGTAAAAATAAGTCGGAAACTGAGATCGAACCTTTAAACGTTAGTGCAATTTGACAACTGCAATCAACACTAACACCTAACTATTGAAAAAGTGATCTCGCAAAACTGAATAACGAAAAATAATTCATCATCATCGTAATAATAACCGTAAAGATTATATTCAGGCAGGTATTGTGGGTCAAGACTTAGAACGCGAGATGCGTGCGAGGGGCTTCACAGTGGGCCACGAACCTGACTCCTTCGAATTCTCAACGTTAGGGGGATGGGTTGCAACTAGAGCGAGCGGCATGAAGAAAAATACGTATGGAAATATTGAAGATCTCGTCGTCCAGACTAAAGTAAGCATTACAGTTTTATAACTTCGTATTAAAGTTTCACGAATGCTGGGAGTTTATAGGCACATATGGAAACTTTAGGTAAACCGAAACAATTCACCGAAGGAACAGCTCCTTTGGTAAGTCGTTTGTGTTTATTTAAAGTGGCCAAAAGAAATTAAAATCATCTGTTTAACTTTCTTAACTTTAGTAATATTGTCTGAAAAAAGGCTTTAGGTCTACCTTTTTAGGCACAAGTCACAAAAATAGAATCATGTAAAACAATAATTTTATAAACATTTCAATTCGAATTATTATGTTTTTATTTTAACCCTTATATTTTTGACGCAATACGTTCTGTCAGGACTCGTCATACCATCGTACTTAAAATTATGAGATTCGTAGTTTTTTTTTTATTACTAAAAAGTGCTAACCGATCCTTTCTATTACTTTCAGGTAGTAACACCTCTTGGTGTTATAGAGAAAAGTTGTCGTGTCCCTCGATTGTCCTGTGGGCCGGAATGGGAGCATATTGTTATGGGATCTGAAGGTTGTTTGGGAGTTGTTACTGAGGTACGATGTTTCATCGTAAAATAGCATTAATATTTGTAGATTTTTTGCAGTAAATATTCGTTGTTATGTTATCACTGGGGTTAACCTGTAATAATTAATTTATTATATATAAGAGCGAGGACGAATAGTCTATCCTAGAAAGAGGGAGGGGGAGGGAGGGTACTGGCGATATATATTAGTAACTAATTAAGCAACGAGGTACCATAGAAGAAATACAGTATATATTTACTTTTATGATATACTAGCTATCCCTTGCGTTTTTACTCGCGTTTATGGTTACTACTTCGCTCCGTAGTAGCGTGATGCAATATAGCCTATAGCCTTCCTCAAAATACACTATCTAACACAAAAAATTTTTTTCAAATCGAACCAATAGTTCCCGAGATTAACGCGTTCAAACAAACAAACTCTTCAGCTTTATAATATTAGTATAGATTCCTAGCAATATTTTCAAATTATATATTTTAAACTTTCACGATTTATACCATTCATATTTAATATAATTTTGCTAGTTGCATTCGTCGTGGTACACCAGTCAGCTCGTGACCACGACGGGTGCAACTTCGTCGAAACGTGCAATAAAAAGGTATTACTACCACTAGTTATCGCGATACGACCCGTTATATTAAATATGAATATTTTTGAAGTTAGTAACAAATTAATTCCATATTAGGTGACGCTGAAAATCCGTCCATTGCCGCCCGTGGTACGGTATGGCTCATTGGTTTTCCCGGACTGGGAGTCTGGTTTCCATTTTGAAAGGGAAGTGGCGAGACAGCGACTACAACCATCTAGTATACGACTTATGGACAACGAACAGGTGAACATGTTATTATCAAATACATGTATTGATATTTTGGAATAAAGTTCTATTGTTATGGGTATTGGTTTGGGTTCATGTCTTTAGTTATTTCAACGAGTTTTCCATAGACAAAATACGGTTTATATTTAATTTTTTGATTTTTTTCGAAAATGTATTGCTTTTTGACAGAGCTATTTTGGAAAGTGCCTAACCGTGACGGTCGGTCGGTTTTGCTTTTATGAAGAAATAGAGCAATGAAAGAGAGAGAGGGTAAACTTATATTGTAGAGTGCAGTCGCTTCACTAGATTCGTTTACTATCGTACAGTTAGTTTATTGATTGGTACATTTTTATATATAGCGACATGAACTTCGTGTCTACTAAAGATCAATCAATCAATCAAATTATTTTTATTAAAAATAGGTATTAACATATTTTTTTTGAACGTCAAGCAAATTAATTTACTACGATTTCGTAAAAATTTCATCTCAGACGTCAAAGGTAACCGCGAAAAAAAAACTCAGCGGAGCTTTATATCATTTTTTTTAACAACGCTAAGATTTAATTTAGGTTACAAAGGTCCCATGACATCAGTTGTTTTACTTTTAAAGAACTTTATAAATTACACTTTAATAAATTAAACGCAAGGAAATTTTCTCCAAATATATAATCTTGAGACGACAATTAAACCATAAGACACTATATTCGTTTCCAGTTCCGTTTCGGTCACGCCCTTAAAATGGAACAATCTTGGGGCGGAGTCCTCTTAGATGGTATTAAGCGTTTCTACATAACGAAGATAAAAGGCTTCGATCCTCTCAAGCTCTGTGTGGTCACTCTCTTAATGGAGGGGACATTGGAACAAGTAGCTGATAGCGAGAAGAAATTGAATAATATCGCCGCCCAATATGGAGGTATACCTGGTGGTGCCAAGAACGGAGAAATGGGATATACTTTGACGTTTGTGATCGCTTATATTAGGGTGAGTGTTTGACTTTTTTTTATAGTAATTTGTATATTGAATCCCTCTCTTGGGCAACCCTTTGCCAGGTATAATTTTCGGGGACAATTCTACTACTTAATGAATATACTTTTAGTATACAGACTAAATAAACAAAAAAAAATACAATTGTTTAGCAATTGTCGAAAGACCATATCGATTTCAGCGAAGAATTATTTTTAAATGATCAGGTTTAAGAATACTTCTTGTATGCTCTGATTTAAGGTGAAATAACTAAAACGTAGATAACATTTTAGTAACCCACGTTAAAGAAACAGCTAATGTTAAAAACACGTCCTGTAAACAACTAAGTGTTGGCAGTGTGTGTTCGTGTTAAAGGTCTCAAGAGGGCAGTTAAAGGGGATTTCCCCCCCCCCCTCCCCCCGATTCTCTAAAATACGTTTAAAAACTTGTAAAAATTTTGTAAACGTCCAGCCTCTTTACTATACATCACAATGTCATACATATAATGCATGCAGGTTAAACACTATTTCTTGGCTTTGAAACCACCCCCCCCCCCTTCCCTCTCTGTAAAGATAATCCTGGCTACGCTCATACCAAGACGACAAATATTATCACTCGGTTTATATTAGTGACCCCCCCTCCAAAATTCGAGGCTGCGATCGCAGCTACCAATATACTTCTGGGTATCCCAGGACCTGGCGCTCGAGTACGGCGTGGTGGCGGAGTCGTTCGAGACGTCGGTGTCGTGGGAGCGCGCGCTGGCGCTGTGCCGCAACGCCAAGGCGTGCGTGCACGCGCAGTGCGCGCGCCGCGCCATCCGCCACTACCTCATCTCGTGCCGCCTCACGCAGACGTGAGTAGGCGCCGCTTGTGGCCCAATCTTTCAGCTTTCTCACTTTTGGAGGCTTGAGGAAGACTAGTAAAAATTGTTTCAGGAATTGAAATGGAAATGTTTGTGTTCAAATATGAAATTTTAAATTCTTTTTGATTGTTAAACAAATGAATGACGGACATGTTGGCACAGTGGTCACTGCAAATGACTGAAGCACTAACGTTTGCAGAATTGATCCCCGCTCACGGTAAACGTCAGTATTGGCCATACGGATATTTGTCATGGTCTTGGTGTTTGTGTTAGTGTTGGGTGTTTCCGGACACCCGACACAAGCCATGCGATTTTAATGGAGGTCGTTGTGTGTGATGCATTTAAAAAAAAATAACAAGGTTTTGGGAAAGGTAAACCTCTGACCTAGAAAGAAACCACGAAAGAAAGTCAACGGCACTTGTGTTGTTGATTTTTTCTTGCAATAGCAAGAATTGGTTGCTAATTCTAGTAATACTAGGTACTTCTCGATTGTAATACAACAATGAGAGACATTGTTATCTGAAATGCGCGATATAATATTCCAGATACGACGCGGGATGCTGTATATATTTCTACTTCGGGTTCAAGACCCTGGGTTTAGAAGATCCGGTGCATGTTTACGAGGAAATAGAGGAGGCTGCGAGAAATGAGATCATTGCTTCCGGTGGTGAGTGGCTCGAAAGAAGTGACCATAAATTATTTATTTAAATTGCTAAACAAATAAATGTTTTAGGAGATAATGAAAAATTAATTGTTCGTTTGCAAGACGACTCTAGAAGCATATTTATGGGTATTTAATGAAATTGAAAAGCGACTTTTTTTAGTATTTATTTATTAAAAACAGACAGGTGTAGATAAATCAAATTACACATTAAACATTTCATGTAATATTAATTCTGTTTATGAATTAATTTTCAAAAATATTTTCATGAAGTGCCTTATGTTATAGGTAGGTGACCATCCAGTCACGTTACTTTACGCGAAAGCTTTTGAATACATTTTGGTAAAAATTTGGTACAATATAGCAAATTCAAAATTACATCCTACGCCATCTAATAATTAGAGGGTAATGTTAAACATCAGTGGCGGATTTACACATAAGCCACCCCTACGGACCCCTATCATTCGCTACCCTAATTCACAATTATATTCTAATAATACATATCACTCAAAAGGGCCCAAAATTTTGCGCCGCTAAAGGCTAAAGAAATTTTGTCTGCCTGGTGGTGAAGTGGCAACTGTTAAACATATTTCACCACCAAACCTACAGTATATATAATATTTCTTCCAGGTTCAATATCCCACCACCACGGCGTAGGTAAGCTCAGGAAGAAATGGTACACGAACACAGTGAGCGAGCCCGGAAAGCGATTGCTGTTGGCGGCAAAACAAGCCTTGGATCCAGACAACATCTTCGCGCTGGGAAACATGGCCTTCGACCAGTACAGCCCCGACGTTAGGAGCAAATTGTGAACACACCGGCCAAACTAACTGAACACTAAGAAAATTATTAAGTATAGAAGTTAAATTTAAAAATTCTGATACAACAAATCTGTTTTGACGAAATTTCAAGAAAGGCCTTAATTTTTTTATTATTACAATTCGGACTTTTTTAAGCAACCTACTTTAAAAGCAAAATCCGCAATTTTTTTACGTGGACGAGACACTATACGACGTAGACTATACTACATATTTGGATTTTAAAACCAAACTATTGAACTGATTTTGATAAAAATTGTTACGGAACCCATCTGAAAATATAACCGAAAAAAATCGGTTCAGAGTTGAAAAGAAAAATGAATATTAAAAAAACACTACAAATTGAGAACCTCTGACTTTTTGCAGTGGGTTAAAATAAGTGGCCATAGTGTTATATAAATGATATGTTTCTTTCGCCATCTACCATATGCCCGGTGGCAGATCGAAAATACAATGGACTACACTAATTTGCATGTAATGAAAATATTTGAAAGAGAACCATTGCCTCATTTTTGTAACAATAAAAAATTAATTAGGCCGTTTCAATTGTAAGACGAACTAAAATAATTGATAAAAAAAAGCATTTATTCTCTATGATCAAAAATATTTAAACGAGCGTGTTACGCGTATTTTTATGTTTTCGTAAAATAATATCCCATTATGGAATGGGTTTGGTGGTTTTTCGTTATACTATGATACTTTAAGAAGTGACTAGTATTTTGATACAGACTATACCATGATTTAACGTCACGCATTCTCATTCATTATGAGTCGTATCATAGAAAATATTCAATGTAAATTTTGGTACCGGAAACGGAAAAAACGAGCATTTGAAATCAACTAGTGTACAATAAATCGTATTCAAAGAACAGATGTCAATTTCCCCCAATTTTATATGGTCATTGGAAATAAAGCTTTATGACAATAGCATAAAGTTCGGTTTACTAATAACCATTTAAAGGTAAATCCATGGGCGTAAACAAAGGGAAATGCCTGCCCCTTCATATGTCTCGCGGTTTTACATTTCTAGAAACCTGGTGCCTATAATGTCGACTCCATAAGCAACCCAATAATTTAGGATAAAAAGTTAGAACACACTAAGGTTTTCTAAAAAAATTAAACAAAGGTCGTATATACAAATTTGTTATACCCATAGATATGTCTGAACAAAACTAGAACTATTCGCTAACTTTTGTTTCCTAGAATGAGATTTAAGGTTATCAACATGTGAACAACAATTAACAACACTTAATTTAAGAGCGGCTTAAATTTTTAAGTATGTACAGTTTTGTGATTACGAAATGATATATTGAGTATTACGCACTATTTCCTTACTTTTAATTCAATTTAAGATATTTTAATATTTTAACTTCACTTCAATCAATTTTAAAAAATCACATTCCACTGTTATATAACACTATATCAAAAAAATCTACAAAAAGTAATCACAAAATTGTTAATAATAAAGTGATATTAGAATTATTATTGAGAAGGAAATCGAAGACAGAGATAGAGCTACAAAAATAATAAAGAAAGAAGATAAGCAAATATAAACTCTATGTACTTAGTTTCTATTGGTTGTTAGCATTTTTTACACTTTTATATGGCTGCCAGCTATTGTGTTCACAAGTTTGTTCGCATGCACGTGCATTATATGTATAGATAATTTTTTTTATATTAAAATCTTGCATTTCTCGTAACGACTCTACTGAAAGGTAAAAAAGGAAATAATCTTGATAATTTATGTCAGTTAGCAAAATTATTATGAAAATATTGCGAGATTTTCTAACTTGTGCGTGATACGTCCTGAAACATATGTACAATTAAACTAATGACACTAACACGTTACGAATTCTGTGAGTGTCCAAAATAGAGTACTGACAATAAATTATTTCCGGTGCAAAAACACCCCCACTTTTTATAATAAAAAAATGTAATTCTCGCATTGTGTTTAGAAATATAAGATACTATCTCTGTTTTCTGTTTAGAAACGTCCAAGTGGTGTGTGTGTAGCTTTTGTGGGTGTGGATATAAGCAAATTAAGCATTTGTTGCAAATAAATAATGTAACGTTGAACTTTGAATCTTTTTTAAATTTTTTACAAACGAACATTCCAAACACATGTGCTATAAATTAAAAATCAAAGATACTTATAATTTGTTTGCTTTATGTTCAAAATTGGTATTAATTTATTAGTTTTGTTATTGAAACTCATAAATTTTAATGTTATTTGATTTTTTTGGGTTAAATCTAGTCTCTCTAATGAATTGTAGCGTATGTCCATTATACTATTAAATTCTTATATTTGATTACAATTTGTTTAGAAACCTGTATGCGTATTTTTAAGAAAAATAAATTCCTCTCATTTGTGCAATTGCTATTTTATTTCAAAGGCGTAAAGTATACGGAAACGGATAATGGTTTATTAGTACATTTAAATTTAAACATTGAAAATATTTTACAAAGACAATTAACCTTATTACAAATCTAATCTGTCACAGAACGGAAGAAGAATCGGAACTTGCTTTAAGGTATCTAAAAATAAAAAGTTAAAATTATCTACTTACCGATGATATTAACAATAATTGCGATTTTGTACGTACAATATTTTTTAAAAGTAAATAGCTGTTGACGTGATTGTGGGTTCACAATGCTCTGCAATCGGCAATCGTAGAAACGGTGAATCTACAGCAAAAGAAAAGCGGAAATAGACAAGCGATTAAGTGATTTTACCACTCTATCGCTTTCTCATTCATTACTTCTTAACAAAGAAAGACGATTTTATTTAGAAATATATACATATCGATAAAGGTTCAGAATTCATTTCCTAATAGAAGCAATATATTAATTAATTAATTATACTACAGTCCATCAATCTATATTTTAAAATTGTTTTTGATTTCCGGTCACAGAATTAAATTAAAATTGTCATTAAGAGTTTCAGATTTGATTATTTCTTAACATAGATTAAATATATTATATTTTCCCGCGCCATTACTCTTATTCTGAGTGTTAAAATACAAATAAAAATCGTGTCGTATATTGTTAGTAATAAGTACGATTCTCTGAAATATAGCGGGTAGTCAATAAAATCGATTAGTATTTTACATTTCTAGTAGATTATTTTTGGCGTGGTCGTCGTGTAGCTTCTAATCCTGCAGGTCCTTCAGCTACCAAGATGATAGATCTTTTCATGCCTTTTCGTTCTTTTTTAAAATTTGAAAACGTTTGTACGGATAATAATGTTTTTCGAATGCATTACAAGTTAACAGTAATAATACTTCTGGTGTTCACCTTGTTAGTGACTTCAAAACAATTTTTTGGTGAACCTATTCACTGCATGAGCGAAAGCGAAAAAGATAATGATAAAGATGCTATCAATAGCTTCTGCTGGATCTATGGAACATATACATTGAAGAGTCGACTTGCTGGTAAGTTTGGGAACACTAATTGATATGCCAAATATGTTACAGTACTTGTTTTAATAATAATGTTTAAATTTACCTTAAGGCGTAGAAGGAAAGCACATGGCGTATGTAGGCGTCGGACCCAGTAACACTATCGACGATGAACAAATAAAACATACTTACTACCAGTGGGTCTGCTTTGTATTGCTGGGACAAGCTGCAATGTTTTACACTCCACGCTACCTCTGGAAGATGTGGGAAGGAGGTAGACTGAAGGCATTAGCAACTGATTTAGGTTTGTTTAATATAGTTATATTTCTGATAATTTTGTTATTACCTCCCTTACAACTTGATGTTCAAAAATTTTATAAAAAAAATATTCAAAGATAAATTTGCCACACCTTAAATTAATAAAAAACTTATAGAACTATAAATTAAAATTTTATCTAGCTCACCAGCATTAAAGATGCTACATGTTTTGCACAAATATCAAGTTATTTAGAAAGTTTATATCTTATTTAAAAAAAACTATTTGCATAAATACATAAACACTAAATCCTAAGTGTTGCTTTAAAAAAGTTACCTTTAGTATAAATCAGGCTTTTGACCAGCATTTTTGAAACATTTTGAGGTTTCTTTATGCAATTCATTTATTATTCTATTAATAATACTACTATTGTAGCTAATCCAATGGTGACAAAAGACTGGTCAGAGTACAGGCGTGGAGAGCTTATTGCCTATCTAAGTTACACCAACCTGTACACACACAATATGTATGCCTTGCGTTATGCCTTCTGTGAGATACTGAACCTTGTTAATGTGGTAAGTGTCTTAGAATTGATACTTTTGTACATATAATATTAAGAGGTAACGTTAAGTTGGTATGTAGAAGGTAATCGCTGAAACGACTGGTCTGATTTGAAAAGTTATTTTTGCCGTATAGCCTATTTATTGAGAAAGATTATGTATAGGCTATATTACAGTACAATATGATTCAAAGAAGCAAAGTATTAACCTTGAAGACAAGTGAAACAGCTAGGGGCAGCTAGTGTTAAATAAAATTGATTCATTAACACAAAACTAAAACTGACAAGTCTTATATCAGAAACCTAATAATTATGTTTGAAAGTATATAATATAAAAATAATGAATATTTAAATAATTAATCTAAAACTGAAAAATTTGTGTCTCATCCTAATCTCAGTATTCAACTATTTAAATAAACCTGTGCATTAAATAGCCATTTTATCGAAGGAAATATTATGTTATTATATTTACAAACTTAATCATTGTAAAGATTTAATCATAGTAAGTACAGCTTCGCCAAGTTATATTTTTAAAAAGTATGACATATAATAAATTGTATTGTTCATAGGTTGGTCAAATATTTCTACTGGATGTGTTTTTGGGAGGAGCATTCAGAAATTATGGTGCAGCAGTTGCAGCATTCACACACATCCCTCGAGTTCCATCAAATTTCGTGGATTTCTCCTCAGTCAACCCTATGGACCAATTTTTTCCGAAACTTACAAAATGCTGGTTCAGAATATATGGACCATCAGGCACATTGCAATTAAAAGATCGTCTATGTGTATTACCACTGAACATTGTGAATGAAAAGATTTTTATTATTTTATGGTTCTGGCTCATATTTCTCACTCTATTATCCGCTGCTGCTGTTTTATTTCGTCTCTTAGTTTTCTCGCTACCTCCCCTTCGTACTTTCATGATCATGGGCCAACTGAGATATGTTAAGAGGCGTGTTGTTTCAAAAATCATCAAAAAATTCGGTTTCGGTGATTGGTTTGTTCTATACTTGCTGGGCAAGAATATGAATCCTATAATTTATAAGGACTTAATTTTAGAACTATCTAAAGAAGTTGGAAGCAAACCTGTTATGGTTTAAAGTAATTTTTGTATTTTTTGATTTTGAAAGTGTAATATAACATAAAAAAAATTAAAACTGTACAAAATTGTGTAATTACTTAAACAAATTTATCATATCTAAAAGTTGTACCCTGTTTTCAAAGTTGTTTTTGTTTTTCTAATATGTAATTATTAATTTTCTACTCATGTAGCTGAATATTCATTGTTAAACATTTGCAAAGCAAAGTTATCAAACAATTCAATTATAATATGACAAAAAGATCTATTGGTTGTGTTTAAGATTAAGCATTTTGATTAAGAATACATTTTAAGTTTATTTGTCTGAATTTGAAACTCTAAAAATAAAGGATATAAAATATTTTTTACTGTTTTATTGTGTTATTTTAAAATTTAAAGGAAGTTACAGACAATACAAAGGTAACAAAGAAATGTTTATGGTTCTCACTTTTGATATACGACACTGTTTAAGTTTAGATCCGAACACTCAATTAGTGGAAATCTTTCGTCACTTGAAATATTTTCATCTATAAATTCAGGTCACTATCCTGAACATCCCCTACAGCCACAATGAACACATTCAACAATTCTTCCCTCCTCTAACTTGCTTTTAGGGACTCTGCATATGCAATTAGTAGCGAAATTTGTATCTCTCGTCTGTATACACCTCAAACAGCACAAATTTTCATAACCAGTCTTTTTCCACTTTGCTATGAGGTTTGCATCAGCTATTTTTTCATTCAGACAATATTGATATAATTCTCTGCTGATAGCCTTTCTTCTGTAAAACAAATCATAAATGTAACGAGATTTTTGATGATGTATTTTGAATATTGGCCATAGAGACTCTTGTTTCCTTTTTCCTTCGTGTGGTTCTGTTTCCGCTGGAAGAATTTTAATAATTTTTATTAAAACACAATTATTTACTAAATAATAAACAAAAATTAATTATAATGTTACTTTTATTCAGATAATTAATTGTTAATTTATTGTCAATATGGATGTTGTTATTGATTGTACCAATAAATCAACCTTGATATAAATTATTACCATTGTTAATTTGAATTAAATACTAATTTAAAAGATAACTTATAACAGTAAAGTATGAAAAACATACTCATCAACGATTATTTACTTATTTATGTTACTAAATTTCCTATTAAATATAACTTAGAGGAAAAAAAATGATGAAATACATTAAGTTGAAGTATTATAGGTTAACATACCTTCTCGCATTTTCTGTTCCAATTCTTCCAGTGTTGGTTCAATCAGTTCCCAGCCATCAGGCGGTGGTTTTCGGCTGCGACGTACTTTAGGCATAGTTTCAGATGAATACTAAAAAGTCAAATCAAAATAACAAACGTATTAAGTATACGTAGAGAATTTGTAAATTTACATTATGAAGTTGCAAATATATATAATACATACTTAAAAAATAACAGTAGAAGCAAACAAACAACAACTTCTTTCTTTATTTGATTTTACTTAATTATTCTATAACTTTAATTAAGTAATATTTAAAATAAAGAAGACCCAAACAATTTTAACTTCCAACTGACATTGACGTTAAGGTGGTGAAGGCAAACAGATAAAAATTATACTCCTGTAGAGTTGCCAGAATCTTTTTATAATGTTTAGTTTTAGTCCAAAAGTATCTAAGTACGTATGTATACATTAATTAATTATAAATAAACACTATCTGTCTTACTACAAAAGATGAAATAAAACCATGTTCAACACGTGTCTCGCTAAACAGTGTTTAAGATTTAAACATTGCTTAAAAATATTATCTAAATTGCTTAACAGCTGATAAACTCATAAAAAAACCTATTGATAAAATGTTATACGTTACATTTGACAGCAAAAATAGGTTTTAAACATGTATTAAACTCACTTGAACGTAGATTAATCTATGTCTAAAGCATGTTTAACTCAAAACTGTCTTAGACGCGCGTTTAACGTCTGTTTAAATCTTTTGTAGTAAGGCAGTATATTATTAGACTTCGTAATTATAATTTTTTTTTCTAAAGTTAAATAAAAAAAAACCAAAAAGGCCCAGTGTGAATTAGACCCGCAAAACAAGGGTTCCGTACCATCGTAAATACTCTATAAAAATATTAAATAAAATATAATCGTGTGCGAGTTCGATTGCTTTGTGTGAAAATTTTAACTTAAGCCGCAAGGACATCCTGTTAATATTATAAATACGAATAAGTGTTAATTTGTTTCTTTTTTTATATTTCTCACCTCTACTGCTCAACCGATCATCGTGAATTTTTGCATAAATGTTCTCCTGGTACAAACAAGAACATAGGATAAACTTCAATAAGAAAGTACTGTTTAGACAAAATTTTAGACAACACTAGATTTGTTGAATTTGTAGAATAACTATGTTTACACAATACTAGCGAAGTTTTGGCCAAAAAGTTATTTTGTATAAGTCCTTGTAATTGTAGATATAATGAAATATTTTCTTTTATACCAGCGCAGTGCAAGTACACCCCTCTTCCGGCGTCTTACAAAATATGAAAAACCTATTGAAATAAGTCCAGTTTCAATATATTTTTACGTTTTACCACATGTAATGATTAAACTTAATGCAATAAAATTATATTACTCCGAAAACTTCAGAAGCTAGATTGGAATATTTTTTTATATCCGCTGATCCGCAGCGGCGTAGGTTAATGAATACGCACCTATCTTTCTGCCTGTTTCTATACTTTATAAAAGGAATCGACTTCAAAAGCAATTTAACAAAATACGTAACTTGGATATTTCAGTTATTTTAATTTTACTATATAACTACTAAACCGATTTCGATAAAAGTTCTCTGGGACTAATCAAAAGTATAATAAATATTACCCAACCATTCCAACGAAAAAAAAAATTCAAATCGGACAAGCCGTTTTCGAGTAATCGGCAAACATACATACAAAATTTTCCGAAAAACTGGGAACCTCCTGTTTTTTTTTTAAGTCTATTAAAAAGTGAGCTTAACCCAGCCGTTGGACATTAATTAATAATTGTTGCTGGATTAATTTAGATATTCACTATTGGGGAGTTGTTTACTCTCCTTTTAAAATAAATTAGCAATAACACGCTTTACAACTATCGTTCGTTTTAGTCACTATATAATCTCTGCATATCCTAAAATGTTTTTAAGTGTGTTTTCACACAAAATATAATTATAACAGAAAATTTAAACTACCTTCATATTAAGCCATCGACGTTTGCTCGGATTTGAACCCGCGACCTTTGATTAACATTTATTCATTTCTACATTAGCCTATCTCGATTTATAAATTATGTACATATTTTAAGTATTATTTATATTAACTTGTTGGTGTGCGAAACCGCCAAAGTTATATTTAAAACTGTACAGTAACTAGCAGGAATAATCATCAAACGCTTAAAAACAAATAAAAAAAATTTCAAAATATACCTAAATCAAGTAGTTTTCTAAAAGCAGTTTTGAAGCGTCAAAACAAACTACAAGTATTTAAATTTATAAAAATCTACTACCGGAAAGGATTATAGATTTTACGAAGAACCGGCAAGAAACTCGGTAATGTTTCTTTTAAAATTTAACAATATACTAATTAAAGCTGAAATTAAAAAAGCTGTTCTTTGTCTAATAGACTTACGGCCTAATATTTTTCCATTTTATTAATTACACTAATTCATAATAAAAAGAATTTATAAATATTCTTTCATTTCAAGTAAGTTAATTAATTTAATTTTCAATCCCATTATGGTATTTGAAAATGTACTAAACCCTACAAAGATAAGTTTAGACTGAATTCTTACTCCTTAGATACTTTTTGTAATTAACCTAATGAGCAAAAGTAGTACATACCCGGTTGTTTCTAGTTTCAACGTTATTCTCATTCCTAAACTACGGGCTTTACGAATAACTCAATAAAACCACACTTAATATTACTTGTCAATAAATCAAGCCTTCACCTAACAAGCAAGACATTCCATAATTTTGACTCAATCGATTGGCGAATATTAAACTATAGTTTTCAATGACCGTCATAACATTTTACCTGTGTAGTGTGTATGAATAACGGGGCTACCTACCTATACAGCATTCAACGTGTGTTCTACATCCCTTTCTAGCGAACGGATATCACTCAGGACAGAAAGAGAGAAGTATAGTAACTTTACCAGTGTTGGAATGCGGTGCGTTCGCGCAACCTCAACACAACCAGTCTTCCATTCGCCCGCGACAGCGCCGTAGCCGCTACGCAGTTCGTTTCGAATTACGAAAATATGTGTGAAATTTGCAGTTACAACAGTGTTTGTTGATAAGTGTTGCATTGTGACCATAGTGTTTAAACTCTGTGTTATGAAGTTTAGCTGACGGAGGTCGAAGGAAGTTCGGGTTTATTTACCTGTAAGTAACTTAGCGTACGTGTCGGTGACGTTGTGCTTTTTACTCCTGGAGTCCTTGCCTTGTTTCTAGTTTTTAGTCTACCACGAATTCTAGCATAAACTCTATATGGTGGTTGCGCATTTCAAACAGCTTGTTGCACCTATTAGTACATACCTATCGTACCTAAGCTGGCTGTTGTTTTTGCGCGTGACGTTTTTAAATTAAGTACTTGTTTTCAACTCCTTAGGCAACATACTTAAAAAAAAATTAACAACAAAGGTCGCTCATGTGATTGACATTATAATCGATAGAAACTATCGTTATGTGCATTGACCCACATAATACGAATATGAATTTAATTATCGTATACCCGCTCTATTGACAAATCGAATCAAGCTGTGTGACTAGCTCACCCCGTAATTATTGTTATCCATGAACAGGCAAGAAAGATTTCATATTCGTAATTAACTTTCATTATATTCATAGAGGTCACAAAGGAAACCAATCGACGATCGATTAATTTTTAATGGCTTATTAAAGTAAGCATGAAATAATTACTTATAATAAACGTATAGTACGTTATATTCTGAAACAAAATCCAAATTTTTTTTTTTAATTTCCAAGGTTATATATTATCAAAATATAACATAACGTTGAAAGTATGTATTACATGCAGCTTAAAAAAAGAAGTCGACAGCGTCCAATGCATAAACATAAACACGATACTCGCTCACGATTCTCTGTTGCCATTCGTAGAGAAATAATAGCTTTTTTAGTCTCTTATTTTCTAATAAAAAGAAAATAAACAGAAAGCAGTTTTACGGTCAATCATCTTCGGCCTCTTTGATAACTACTTTAAATAAAACAAGCAATCATTATTCGTAATATAATAAGTAGAATTGTATTCGTATTAGATTTCTTAATTACTAATGTTCGATTACCTAGTAAGTTACTTAACTGCTTTTAATCGATGACTTAACAATTACTACGAAATCGATCTTTTTTTATAAATTACGCGTTAATCAGCTGATGATAATTATTATGAATACACTTAAAACTTAAAGAAAAGGCAAAGGACTAGCGATATAGACTTGTCTCTTTTCCACAAATTAAAGACTGTAAGGGTGAAATTAGGAAAAGTTTAATTAATTTAGAAAAATATTTTTTTTCGGGTACATCTGCTTATTTTTATATGTAATTCAACATCAATGTTCGTTTGGCGTCTTTAAAATAAATTGACGTTTAAGAAAAACAAAAAACAAATCAATGGACTGCAAAAACCACAGTTGATGAATCATCTTGTAACCTTTTCTGACAGCCGATACAAAGGTCATGGATCTCTATTAAAGCCAGTCAATAAAGTGTTGAATGAAAATTGTGTTTCGTTATATCAAAATCGAAAATGATATCTTATTAAACTTTTTTTATTTGTAAATCTCGGCTAAGTTACCCTTTAAACCGGAATTAAGCAAAACAAATGATTGCTTAGCGATACGATCTGTTAGTGGGAAGGACCTACTTATATACTTAGAAGAACAAAAAACAATCTTCTAATTATATTCTTTTATTAACAATGAAATAAAGTTTAAATCTGTTTAATGTAATTTTAACGATAATAATATCAGTCAATTTACGTGGGATTCTAAGAGTGAATTGCGTCGTTGAATAATGTAAATATTGCATACAGTTATACAACATATTAATAATGTAATAAATTAATGATTGATGTCAAAATATAAATACGAAATAATTTTACTCAGGTGCATTACACAAACCATGGCTCGATTAAAATTAATACACAAAGAAATTACTAAATTGAGGGTTAATTATGTCATCATTATATATTCTGTCAGTTGATTTCTACATATAATTAACAGCCCTTTCTAATTACGACTGCAATAGATATGCTCATTTATACAAACAGATAAATTAGCAACTCAACCTAACACTATATTATATTTCTATGTATTATATTCCATAAAAACAGTCCCTAAAAAGTAAATAATTCTTAAGGCAAAAGACGCTAGAACAACGGTGTTGACGTGATGAATTTGGTAGAAAGCCGCGATCGGGCCGATAATGGAAAAGTGTTCTAACGGATTTCACCGATACATCTTACGTCGACACAACTCCTGCACGCGTTTGTTATAAATTGCTTTTTGATAACACTTAACCACTTCGCACCTGATTAGAAATTCTCGATTTTACCTCGAGCCTACTTGCGAAATTTTGTGCTGACTGTTTTCAAGACCTCTAAAATTCATACTATAATGTTCCTCATATATCCGAGATATTAACCAAAATGAACACTTACATTAGTTATAAAATAACATTTAATATTCTAATCAACAATAATTATATCTGGCATATTTGAATGAAAATTTCAACCTGTTAAAATAAAAAAAGGTCATTCATAAAGAATGGAGATGATAATATCTGATATGATTTTACATATATAAAACATTTATATGATGATGAATAAGTAAATAAAATCGTTCATCAAGCTGTTTTTAATTCCAAAACACCACTTAAACCACGATTTAAAATGCCGCTTCCATATATCACTAAAAATCGCGGATTACACTTTAGAAAACCAAATTCACGTTCATCAATGCACGTTAGAATTTAAGTAGGGCCACACTTCTTATTTCCTTTATTTTCAACACAACTTCAAAGTTAAAATTCTTCTTTTATTGAATAATATCTTAGTCTATGGTCTAATGATATTAATTTTTCATGTAAACAATGCTGGAATATCGTCTATCATCTCATTGTATTACAATAACAAAACAAGCAGTCGAATTGCAATCACTGTTTATTTTTTATTGATTAAAGAAAAGGTAACACTATAAATTGAGAGCCTCCTTTTTTTTAAGTTTGTTGAAAAAAACGAACAGAAAAATAATGCAAAAAGGTCACGGACACTGAAATCTGCTTTACTTAGCTCAAGCGGAGTCATTAGTAATTGTTTTGCTTGCATCATGATGATGGCTCGCTAACTCCTCAATGATGTCATAATTACGCTTGGTTCCAATCAAGACGTGAGTTGCTGTTAATGTATGCGGATTTTATAAATTAGATTATTTTATACCTGTATATATTTTTTAATTTCAAAGCAGCTATTTTAAATCTCGTGACTTAAATGTTATTTATTTATTAAAATTAATATATAAAAATCAATATCTGTTTGTCCTCTATGCGTTCAGAAACAATTGATCGGATTGTGATGTGACTTTAGTAATGTTTTGGGGACGCTCATGTGGTTTCCCAGCTCTAAAAATCTTTATACTTTATGTGGCATTGCAACTCATGTTGGATACAACTGGTATTTTACTAAAAATAAAAACTAATTCAAACTGTTAAATAATGGATTGCACTGATTGAAAAACGATTGGATTATTACTCGTTAATGAGTTCCGTTCAAAAATTTAATACCTAGGATTTTGAGCCTGGGACTACTTTGAACATAATGTATTAAAGTCGTTCGATATGTCTAAATAATTCATAATTAATGTGCAAACACCAACGAAAAATACACATACGAATAGAGAACCTTCGTCATCTTTTGAAGCCTGTTAAATGTATTCAGAATCATTTTAAATACAGTGACTAATGATAACTTGGCCTTGTGAATGACGTTCGCACAATGTTATTGAAATTATTTTTATTTTAATTATCTATAATATACAAATAAAAATAAAGAAATGAAACTGAAGGCAATTTAAAATCAATAAATGCAATATAGGTACCTACTTCCGTTTGCGAGTCATCGTCAAAGTCAAAATGGCGATTGAGGACTAATTAAAATCTAATTTTATAACAATCTCCATCGTGTTTTCTCCACTCCACGTGATATTGGCGAAATAACATGCCTAATTGGCACAACTAAAAGCCACAAAACAAAGAATTGAATTGAATAATTTTATTAATTTGATACCTAAGAAACTTTCAATCCTCTTTTTAACTCCTTGGGGGATCAATTTTCAAAAATCCTTTCGTAGTGCACACTTACGATATGCAAGGAACGTTTGTGCAAAATTTCATGTTTCTAGACCAAGCGGTTTCAGCTCTGCGTTGATCGACTAGTCCGTGAATGTCAGCCAGTCAGTTTTGGTTTTTATATGTATACATATATAGATATGTTGCCAGATTTATTAAGCGAAAATAATATACATTTACACATTCATATAAAAGTCTTTATCTATTACAAATCTCAAATAAAGTATTTTTATGTCTTGAAGAAATATTGTATTAATTGTGGGAGGTAATTTATGTATAGCAGCAGCTAAAAATACTTTTTTAATCTATTGTCTCTTTGTGCGCACATCTCACGGTTACATGACTAATTTGAATTTATTTTGCTTTTTATCACATTATTTTATACTTTGATCAACACATGCCTAATAAATAATAACATGAAATTAAAAAAAAACCCTTGACAATTTTAACGAGCCCCATACAATACTTCTGCTGTGATTTAGCGAGCAACTGCTCATAGTTATGTATTCTATTGATTTCACAGAATAGTTTTCGAGTCGTTTAGATTAGTAGAATTGCTCATAACCTATATACAATTAGTAAATAACAGATAACCTTCGAATGTCTGAACATATCTTCACAAATTGATTCTAAGAACCAACTCGTTTACATCAACTTTCAAACGAAACAAAACGCAACAAAATTACAGATTGAAATATTGCAGAATATTAAATATCTCTTAACATATAAATAAATAAAAAACCGAGGTTTTTTAATAAGTCCGTAAATAAATCGCATTCCAGGTTATTTGCATTCTAGATGTAGGGTACATATGTAAACCTTTTGTATTACTAAAACTATATACTTCTGTTTGGGTCTAAGTACAAATATTTTAAATTTGCAAATAACTGTTACGACAACAGATACCTTCACGTATTGATCCTAATATAGCAAATAAAAGTAGGCCTTCACACGTCGGAAGTGACCGCTATTGTTGAAGCGTACAGTTAACAGAATAAAACTTAAAATTATAAACCGCCTGCAAATAAAAACTGAAATGATATCATTCTACAAGTTCTTTACAAGACAAAAACAACGATCATAATGTATTGTGTTGGCGTATAAATAAAAGTGTAACTTTTCTTTTGACGGTACGCTTGTTTAAATGCATCGTATTTGTAGTCAACCAGCAGACACTTTCTCGGACGAGGACGTTGAATATTAATGCATTTCTTCTGTTCCTAAATTGAAGGCTAGACTTCCAGGAACTACCTACAAACATAAATACTTACGTTAAGCACCTACTTGCATTTAATTAGGTAACTGTGCTGCAGTCTGTACAAATGAATTGACAACTTAACTAGCAATAAAAATCGATTATAACAACTACATAATGAAAAATTAAGAATCAATTAACTAATAATAGGAAAGAAATAATTGTCATATGTCTTGTATATGATACAAGACAGCAGTCTATATTTTATTTTGATATAATTAATATGAAATCAGCTATTCCTTGAACAGCCTTAACCACTGTGTCCAATTGCTTCCACTTGACATAAAACGGATTGCCCTTAACAAATTGTACTATGTATGAAACAAAAAGTATCTAAGTTTGCGTAACGCCTAATGAGGCTTTGCGTTAATCTTCGTTCTGACATTCGCGAAAACCATTAAACAATTAATATTTAATTCTCCACAATATCATTGTATCCTCTAACTTTAGATGACGTCACTTTTATACACACACATGCGCGTACATAGCCAATAATTCTAATTTATTCTACCAGAAACTTTATCTTATACTTCTCAATTATTTACGTTATTACTACACAACAATATATTATACAACTAGTAAGTTTTAAAATAATTAATGTTGTAACAAAACGTGATCATTAAGAGGGCCATGTTACAATGTTTGTAAAAAGTTTGTCTACTAATGAATGAGTATAAAATTTGGGCCAATAAACGACTTTTCCCTTGAACGTGTAAGCCGCACCTACAATCGTCACATGCAGACGAAATGTCAAACGAAAGCCGGCTTTCTCGCGCCATTGAGACGGCCCAGATGCGTTCGCTCTGGGCGTGGGCTACATTGTAATGAGATAGGCTGTGGCGGTTACTATGTCACATATAAATACCTAGATATTACCTTGTTTATTTTTTATTTTTTCATGCATTTCATTTCAATTCATTGCACACATAACTAAACAAACAATCTTTATATTATGCCGTGCACCACAGGCGTTATTACAACATATAATAATTGTGGATTCAATTTATCTGTAAGTATTAGACTAAACAAAAATATTTTTGAAATCTGCCAAAACAATTAATATCTGCAACAAAACTTTAACACACAAGTTTTATTCTTTACAACCATCATCTGTATATAAAAGGAAATAGAATGTAATTAAGAAATTTATCCAAATAATGTTTATACACATTCTATTACTTTGTATTACTTCTTTACTGATAATAATAAAAAAAACACGAGTTACCTACACAAGGTACCTGTTCCGCAAACTCCTCATTCACACGTCACGGTAGGGTGACCGCTGGGCAGGCAGTGGTACGAAACAGGTGACCGCGACCAAGGTGGTCAGACAGCTTTCGTAATCTCTTTTACATATATCTGTGACTAAGATTCTTGGTAATAAAATTATTGAAACTGTCTCCGAGTACGTGATTTACATCCACGTAATATATTACAACAGTTTTACACGTGTAACGTTTAGTTTAATACATATTTATGATATTATAAATATTTATCGTACAAAAATATGGATTTGTAATCTTTAAATTGTTCAAAGGTTGTACAGACATGTTAAAATACGGCCTATATTTTTATTTGATGAGACTATTGTAACAACAATTCGAAATTTATAAATCTAGCGATCAATAAATTAACATAATCTCTAAAAAAACCCCGAAGACAATTGTCGAGCACCGTCAAACGTTTCACATCTATAGGCTTAACTTACTCGAAATTTTCATCCCCTATTTCACTTACTTAACGTTTTGTTTTCGCGACGAAGTCGCCTATGTTCTTTTCCAAGGTATAATTTATCAAGCCTTCTATTAGAAAAACCGTATTGAGATTGGTAGCCGTTATTTTATCGTCAAGCAACAATACTCTATGTTGTGTTTAAAGAGTTTAGAGCCTATGTAATTACAAAGAGAAATAATAAGTTAAAGTCCAACGGTGGACAGCACACCAATATTATTTTATGTGTGTAAATCTGAAAAGAGTTTGTATTGTTTTATTTTTGTTTAAAGATTTTTTTTTTTGTTTTTGTTTAAAGAAAGGCTTTACCGCAATAATCTATAGTCCGATTAAAGAAAAACCTTTCTGCGTTAAATAACCTCTTATTGTGCTATTTCAGGCCGTAATCATGATCGATAAGGATAATCTGGTAATTAGTTGAAGACATTTGATGCAGGTGAAAGCGCAAGGCGCAGCTTTTGAAGTAGTGGGTATTCGGTTCTCGAATTTTTTTTAATATCTTAAACACACGAAGACAATATTATCAGCGACCACAAAAATGATGAAATAAAATTTAAAAATTTTTAAAGGTCAAAACGGTACTTGGTTTACTTTCAACAAGAAAGGGCGATTATTTTTGAATTGAAATTGCTGTTTTAAGTAAAATGTGAAACTTGACACCGAATCTGGTTATATTTCGAATAACACAAAGCCTATTTATTAATATTATATTATACCAGTATCAGAATTTAAATGAATAAACTTATAATTTACATAATGTATTTCATCTTCATCAGAAAAATATAATCGACCTTAATGAAACCATGTAGTTCGCGGGGTCAGTTGAAATATTACTACGATAACTGGACGCTAATAAGCAATACTGTGTCAAGCTACAAGGACTTGCTTTTGAGAAAATGGCGTCTAAAGATGTCAAACCTATTCTTATTAAGTTTGTTTGAAGACGTATATATCTTTTCTTTTCTAATTTATTAAGATATATAAAATCAAAAGCAGATAGATTTATTTAATATGTTATCTAATAATAAGTTTTTAAATATTTGAGATTATTTTATTAATTGCAAAATATGGAACGCACCTGAAATTCGAAACGAGAAACTTTTTTCCATACTTATTTAGTTTAGATGAATTGAAATTTTTTTGCATAATATTATTTATTTATTTTATTTATTTATTTTAACAGTTTATTAAACATGCCAGAGACATTACAAAGATACATATGTCACAGGAAAAGAAAGTTTAAAAGGTATACTTATCCCTAGAAGAGATTTCTTCCAGTATACCCAAGAAAGAATAAATGTAGACAGAAACAGTAACAGGTAGATAGGCAGGTTTCCACATAAAAGAAATAACAACCATAAAACTTAAATTATATAAAAAAAAATTAACAGTTTAAACAAATACTTAAATACATACATATAATCATATTATAAATACATACATATATAATTATATATACATTATGCCATAAATTAAGATTGAGATAAAAAGTGCTCTTTCAATTTCTTCTTGAAAATATGAATTGATTTACTAGTGCGAATTGTGTACGGCAACGAATTCCACAATCTCGCTGCGTGCACAGTAAAAGAGTGGGAGTAGAAGTTAGAAGTGTGGGATGGGATACGGAGTAGAAGCTGGACATTAGGACGACAGGGAGAACCAGGAGGATGCAAGAAAGTAAATCGCTCACGAAGGTAACTGGGTAACAAGGGATTAAATAGGATATTATAAAGGAAACATAGAACGTGAGTATCCCTGCGAAGTCGTATAGGAAGCCACTTGAGTTCAGCTCGAAATTTGGAGATATGATCAAATTTACGGAGTCCAAAAACAAAGCGAATGCATAAATTTTGTAGCCTCTCAAGTTTGTTAATAAGTTCTTCAGTAGCGTCAAGGAAACAGGTATCTGCGTAGTCTAAGAGAGGTAGCAAAAGGGATTGGACAAGTAGAGTTTTAGTTTTAAAAGGAAGGAAGTATTGAAGGTTTTTAAGGGAGTGAAAGGAGAAGTGGATCTTTTTACTTACCTCATTAACATGCTTAGACCACGACAAGTCACTACTAAAATGAAGACCTAAGTTCTTAGCAGAATCGGTATAATTGATCGGTACGCCGTTATAAACCAAAGAAGGAATATTATTTAGATTTAAATAGTTGCACATATAACGACTACCGACAACTAATGCCTGTGATTTTGCAGGATTTAATACAAGACCAAAGCACTCAGCCCAGCTATGAATTCGTCTTAGGTCCTCATTAATACCGGCGATAGCAGACGTAACATCCACGACACTAAAATGGCGATACAATTGTAGATCATCAGCATAAAGGTGAAATTTAGAAGAGATTACCGCCGAAATGGTGTTAATGAAAATAGAAAATAATAAAGGAGCTAGCACACTGCCTTGAGGGACACCCGATTTAAGAGTGCTCCAATTTGAGTGCTGTTCACCCAATTGTATGCACTGCGAGCGCCCTCGAAGATAAGAGTCAAACCAGCTGCACGAAGAGGATGAAACATTTAAAGATCTTAGTACGCTTAAAAGAATGTCAAAATCTACGGAGTTGAAGGCATTACTGAAATCGAGTAATACGACCACAGTAAGCTGACGATTCTCCATAGCGTATCTAATGTCTTCTGTAACTTTTAGGAGTGCTGTTACAGTGCTATGTCCAGGTCGAAACCCAGATTGCCAGGAATTCAGAAGACGATTAGACTCAAGGTACTACAAGGTATTAAATAGGTGACGTTGTATAATAATACATCAATATCTCCATATTTGACTTTATGTGGGTTGACACATTATTGCTTATCAGCATCCAACTATCACTAGCGATTTTATGACATCCGTTGAGAACTGACGTTCTTCGTTCGTTGAGATCTTGGGGGCTGTCTATTAATCACGTGAAGCTCAAAGGGGAGAGATCTGTGAAAAAATCACCATACATCACAAGGGGGATAGGGGAGTTTTCTAAGATTTCTAAGATCAAATATTTTCGAAACTTTTGTAAGCTATATATATAGTTTAATTTTTCTGAATTAATGCGATTATATCTGTTTTTAAAGACATACAATTTTTAAAATAATCCTACTTAGGTAGTATTCACAAAAAAAATTACACGTGATCTTAGGTAATGTGGGGTGTGTAGTACAAAACTTCACAATGTATCAAAAGGGGTGGGCTAAAAACTTGCTAAAAACATCACGTGATTAATGGACAGCCCCTTGGCCAGAATGTGGCACAACTCTACATTAAATGTGTTTACAAACTGAAAAGATATCATATCACAAAAATCTTAAAAAACCCTCTTAGGCCCCATTACATTTTAGGCAATATCTATTACTAATGAAAGTTTTATTATAGTATCATTATAAAAAATCTATACATAGGTACATATATAATTATTGGTGTTGATTGACTGACTTTCTGATTCATAAACGTAGAACCTAAACCACTGAGGCTATAAACTGGAAATTGTAGCAAATGCTTTTTATGTTGTAAGCATCCACTAAGAAAGGATTTTTGGAAATTTCACCCCAAAGGGGGTATAATAAAGTTCGTCATTTTCAAAGTAAAAAACGCGAAATGTAACAGTGTTACTTCTGGTTAAATATAAATGCACATTTACATCGGCGTTTTTATTTAAGTTTACCCTTAACCGGTTGAATTAAGGTTTCTAAATCTATTTGTGTATCACGGTTGAAGATGGTTCGGGCCACTAGTATACAATAACTTTAGTAGTCATGTTTCGCATCGCATATATAAGTAAAATAGTTAAAGATAGCGTTTTTAATGGTTCTGAAATTACCCGGTTCTTTCTGTCTGTGAAATGTACTGTTAAGTATGATATTAAACCACAGAATCGCCTTGAGCAACCAATAAATCCAATCGACAACGTGTTGATTCTCTTTAGTTTATTTTTATTTATATCTTTATCTATATCACTATGTATAAAAATCAGAACTGACTGACTAACATATTTACTGACTGATTGATCAACACAGAGCCTAAAACGTCGGGTCTAGATGAAACATGAAATTTTGTACAAACGTCCTTTAAATGTCGTAAGTGCACTAAGAAGATTTTTTAAAATCTAATGGGTTAAAAAGAGGGTTGAAAGTTTGGTTGGTATCAAATTCCTAAGTATACGCGGGCGAAGCTGCGGCGAATTGCCAGTAGCTATATAAAGCTGAGGAGTTTGTTTGTTTAGAAACCACGTGTGAATGAAACGGTTAAAAAGCACACGACATCGTGTCGTAGAACATTATGACTTAAGATGTCGCGTCAAAGCACGTTACGATTTACGACGTCGCGTCGTTAAATGTCACAATGTTTATTATAATAAATTACGACGCGATATCCGCTTTGCAAAGAGCCGAGATGGCCTCGTAGTTAGAATACGTCGTTCTCTACCGATGATGGAAGGTTTAGGGCCTGATCCACCTCGCTGCTGCTCTGCATGTTGGTGGATATACATGTGTCAGAATTCTGCACATACAGGATTCCTAACGATCTTTTTCTGATGATAGGATGCATCATTTCAATTTATTTATGAGAATTCAGCAATCATTTAAGCGATGTTTAATGACACTATCTTTTTTTTTTTTGTTTATATAAGTATTTATTTTTAACTACTTATAAACTAAAGAAAATCATGATTTTATGTTATTGCAACGTTTTTGGTTAATAACATTTAGGATATTACGCACGTTAAATACGTTTACGATTCGAAAAATCTAAAAGAAAGTGTAATTGAACTGTCCATGCGTCTGTGCTTCGCGGAATTGAACTAGAGCAAAGATTTAAAGCTGAAGCTACACGAACAATAGATTGCACTATTTTATTTTAATTGATTTTATAATCTGCCAAATCATACCAATCCTGAAAATAACTAAATTGTCAACAAATTTTAGTACTATTTTGTTTAACGTTTAAGGAACGGAGTATCCCGTTTAAGATTAAAGTGAGATTTAAATATTTTATTTTAATTGGTTTCTTTTATTTATTACATAAAACAGTACTTTTTGATAAATTAAAAATATTTATCAAGACTAAAAAATTAATAATTTTAAAAAGTTATTAAAATTAGAATTAGCTGATTTATCGTAACCTAGAAAGGCAAAAGTAAGCTAAGATGTTAGCAGTAAGTTATAATATATATTAATGTTGTTTTAATGGAGGAAACATCATCGTTATGTTCTAGGTCTTATGTCGGTTCGGAAATCATCGCGTGCCGAGAGTTCCTATCGATAATATTTGCGCGTGCGCAGCTCTCGAGCTCTTGATTGTATCGCTCACGCACTCTATCAAACAGATATTTACTGCACAAGAAATTTTAGGTTATTTTTTAATGCCTGTAATGGAGAAATGATGTCACTCTTATTTGGAATACATTTTTTTTTAATCTGTAATCACTTTTTAGTTTATTTGTATAAACCTAATATGGTTTCAGTGAGATATATTTTACTTATATGTAATTAACTTAATTGTAAAAAAAATAAAAATAATAAATTGACATAAATTTTTATTAGCAAATATTAGCAAGTTTTTTTTTGTAAATTAAAGTTGTAATTAAATTAGTGAGAAAGTAATACGGATGTTGGAATCGTTTACTAATTGTTACTTTCAAGTGTTAACAGCAAAAAACATACCGGAACGGATGATCTGACTACGAATTAAATTACAGTAATAAAAAAGTGTCGCAAATTTTAATATTTAATCTGTAAAAGAAATATCTAAGATAGCCATATTTTTAATATAAGCTTACTTAGTAAAAGAAATATCTAAGATAGCCATATTTTTAATATAAGCTTACTTAGTAATTGAAAGAACACAAAATTCATAATTTAGAAAGAATATTTTAGAGAAAAAATAAGAAAACATAAAGTTTGTTTAATATTGTGTATGTGTCGCTTAATTTATAGTGCTATGTGTTGTTTAGAAATGGATCTTTTATTTACTGTGCTGCGCGTCCCGAAACGCGTCGTTTTAAAGAAAGATTGTCATATTTCATTCTCAAAATTCTCTTCAACTTGAACCCCTAACATTTATGAGTTACTAATGAATTTATTAGTCAATTATATCACAACGCTAGTAGATTGCGTTAACATTATAATCATAGGCGCGACACGTAAACAATAAAATTACCGCGGCAGTGTTTATAGCTTTCATTAAATTGTGTACCTTTAAGAGGTTCCTTAACGACCGTTTCAATTACATAAGCCGATAACAATGTTCACACACCATACTTTTACTGAATGTCAGTACGTAATGAAGTCGTTATAATATAATAGAAAAACTGTTACGCAGTAACGACCTGGTAGAAAGTGCGAGAATATTTGCTATTTTCTAATTTAAACGTAGTTTGTTCTTCGCCACTACAATAACTAGTAATAATGTAACATTACGAAATACTCATTACAAAATTTCATATAGTAAACTTTGAAACAAAAAACTGTTAATTTCTTTACAAGTGCTTCTTGCGATTCATAAGAAGTCTCTCATTTCCTAAAATGGAAACAAAATGATAAAATTGTGTCAATGCGATTTCTTTCTTAACCTTTACGCGAAGTCAAACGTTCTCTTAATAATTATATTATGAAAACGTTAGACGTCTTAAGAGTAAAGATGACTTGTTGCTCATTTGGATGCTGATAAGCAATAATGTGTTAACCCACAAAAAGTCGAATTCGGAGATATTGATGTATTCTGATATTGCACTATGTATTACCATTACAAAAAAAAATCAAGTTATCTTAAGTAAATCAGTGGGGTAAAAGGTTTTTCAATTAAGTAAACATTAAGTTTGCTAAATAAAACTTTTGATTATGCTTTTAATTCAACTTTTATCAAAATAGAAAAGAGAAGATGGATACAAATATACGTCTCCAAACAAATTTGTTAAAAAAAGTTTGACATCTTATTAATACATAGTATTAATTATTAGCGTCCACTTATTTTTTTATATTTGTATTTTTTATCAGATAAATATTAAACACGGCAATATGCGCGCTGGGAACAGCTGCACCAATAAATAAGTAAGAAATGACCATATTGTCGTAGAACTATTATGCCTTATCCGCAAGATTCAACTTTAACCAAGTCAAGAATGGAAACGTAAATTAAAATTACCATCTTCCATTTCATTATATCGCTTAGTCATCATAGACTAAACAGCACCTGTCAAGTTGTCATACCATTCCTCACTTGCTTACCACCGACATATTCACAAAGTCGAGACATTAATTTATTATTAATTGACTGGAACTATTATTATGGCCACTTTTACTGTGCAAAAAAGATGTTTATCAAACAGTTAGTAAGGTATAAATTGTAAGGTCAAAGTTATAAAATTATACTTTTAACCTTCTTAGACGTCGTGCGTTAAATTTAAGATCATAAGTCTTTATTTAAAATTAGTTTAACTGTACTCTAAGCCTACGTCTATTTGAAACCATTAATATTGAACAGTTTGAAAAGGTTTACTTGTTAATGTATTCATATTGGCAAACAGTATAAGTACGTACTAGTTGTATGTAATAAGCGGGTCGTAGTTACTTTTTCAAGTTATTAAAGTATTTTCCCATACAATACAAATGTAAGTTGGTAATGTGTAGGCCGGGAGAATTACTTAGTTTACTGTTTAATGTTAAAAATACCAATGTCTAATAAATCTATTATTATTTGATTAAAGCAACTTAAAATTCTCTTTTATAATCTCTCGCATGCATTTGACAAATACAAAATGTAAAAAACTAAATTCGAGAATATATAATATGGAAATGGAATATTCGAATACCGGTAATTTAAAAAAATATGTCATCAATCATAATAAGGAAGTATTTTTTCAATTTTATTAAATTACTCGAAGTTTCCCATAGATTGCACGCGAGCATAATTTCGCTTGCTGTATACGCAGGTAGGTCGCTATTTGTTGTGACATGTGATGGAGGGCGCGCCGAACAACTTTCTTTCGCCCCACCGGCACTCGTTGATATGTCGGCAACTTGTTTGCGCGGAATACTTAGAAATTACACCTGGTTTTGGCATTATTCGCTGTACATGTCAAATATGTGTCCTTTTAAATTTCGTTCCATTCGTCGTAGATTTGTTATGAATTAATTACATTTATGTATAATTAGAGTACTCTGGAGAAATATTCTTGTATACAATAACAAAATGTGTTGAAACAAAATTTAAACTCTAAGCTAACTCAATAATTAACTTTTTGTAATTAAAAAGCAACATTATAATTGCTTTACACAAGAAGTAATAACAATAAAAAAATAGTAATTTTTACATCTATGATTGTGATATGACACATACGAGACAAAAATCATAACTAAGCCTTAATAAGATAAATTGCTGAATACTAAAAATTACTTGTAGTTTTTATTTCCATCTTTCTCTATCTAAGGCGAGACTTACACTTATAAGTTCTGCTTTTAAACTTTTATAAACATTTATATAAGTTATTTCTCATTGCTTTACATCTGAAAGAATTTTACTGTCAGTGTCAGAGTTGTTATTTATTGCTTACGAGAGCTAAATTTCCTAACGAAAAAAAGTTTCCCACATTTTGACTCAGTGAAAAAAAAAATTAAACGGCCTTTAACCAAAATTTTTGGAAAAAACCTAAGTAACTGTCTAGCCTCTTTGGTTAAAAGGCATTAAATGACTAACCACATCGAGGGCTATTAATTTAAGGAAAAGTTATGTCCACATATAATAAAGCCTAACAAGTAATTCACGTAGCAAACATCACACACGGGTGTCAACTTTTCTAAGGGAACTTTCGAAGCGAACAATGCGAGGTTAGACAAGGTATATCCGCGCGTTTTTGTATTCTTTACACAACTCTCCTTCCGGGGTTAGGTGTTGGTTCAAATTGTATAATACAATCTTTAAAATTGTATAATATATTTTATTTTGTTTTTTTTCATACATAACAAAATATGTTTATTTTTAAATGTCGTAGAACTAAACTAAAGATGGTAGCTTTAATATTGTAAAATAAAACCTGGGTGTTTTATTGCAATTAACAATTAACTTTAAAGTTAATAAGACTCGTTTAAAATATGTTAAATCGATGTAGGAACAATTAAAAAAAAATAAAAATCTTTCTGGGCTTTTCTTTAGAATGTCCATAATAATGTCACATAGAACTTTTTTCTTTCTAGCACCCATATCATATGACTATTTTATGTGTCGAAAAAAACTAAAAAACGATACAAAGTTTCTTGTTTCACAGTAAGATTTTCGTTAACTTAAAAAGTCTTCAAGAGCTTGTAAAAAGTTATTTTAATAAGATACATTTCTAGTTGTTTAGTTTTGAAATTTAGTGCTATAATTTAATTAATTATTAAGAGAGTTTATAAAATATGGCATATTATTTCACGTTTAAAACGTGAGAAATAAAACCAGTTTATAAATTAAGCTAATTAACTGCAAATTGCAATATTGATAAGATTAATTAATGAAGTCGAGTCGAATGTTTTGAAAAATAAAAGTCGATTTGTACCGTAATAGCTTTTTATCAATTTCCTGAAATCTGTCTGTGTCCTATAAGTTTTTGAAGAGTTCCTTTTTCTACTTAAAGCATAATTTACATCACGAAATTAGTGACATGAAATGCGATTAATGACATTGATTTTACCAACAATTTATATTGTAAATTTTGATGTTCGTGGATCATTTAACATCAGGCGACCTGCGTGCTTGATTCTTCCATATTTGATATAAATAAGTTGAATTAAAAAAACTATCAGCAGTCAGCAGTACCGTATCATATCAGTTCTATTTAAAAACCTATAAGATCCTAAGTGGATATTCTGATTATTAGGTTACGAGAAACCTAAAAATCTTCTATCAAATACGTATTCTACGATACCCCACTTGACATAAATACCGGTTTTCATTTTTTTTTCTTTATGACTTTATGGTGTCCAAAATCAGCCATTTTGATTTTTCCAAATTTCTATTATTTTCCATTACATTCGCATCGTCATGGCGAATCAAACGACGATTCATTTACCTAATGGTTTGATCTAAATAGTGCTATTAAAGTACAAACTCACATAAATACCTAATAAGGGCGATTAAAACAATACCCTCCTTTGCATCGCGCAGTCGGATAAAAATAACCTTGCCGTCCAACAGAGGTTGATTTGATTACTTTGCTTAGTTTACATTAACACGTAACTTTATAAGTTAGGAAAGCAACATTACCAAAGGCATGTCAATTACTTGGTCCAACAAGTTCACTTTTACTAAGAGTTACTCAGCGTCTCAGCTCAAGGTTCACGGTTTTCAACGGCTGAATTAGTTAGCCTTTGAAATTTTTGTATTATCATGTTCTCACACTTGGCTCCGGCCGTGTCCTAAATGGATGTATTGTCTTAGTTTAATTCTATTATGTTTTTAAAATGTTACAAAGTACTGCTATGACATTAATTAATTTTTAATTATACCTCAAACGAGAAAAAGTTCGATTTTAAATGTTCCGTGTAAAAAAAATAACCACTTAAGGAATTATTTCGGTGTGTCGCCTATTTGTCATAGGTGTTTTTTATAAGAACAATTGATATATTAAAATCTCAACATAATACGCAAAAGCTTTAATTCTAATGACGAATAACTGTAAACAAAATAACCATATTTCTTGAACCTTATTAAAGGCCTAAGCGAATATCTTGATTTGTTGTAATTTTGCATTTTTAATAATAAGTAGTTGTGTCAAATGTCGTGGTGTTTTAATGGTGAAATAAAATAATTGGATATCTGACTGAATCATAATCCTTAATGTCTTTAATTTGTATTGTAAACTAAAAATTTCAGAGATTTTAATTTATCCATTTTTTTTTACTAAAATTACGTAAAACGCTTATTGTCTAACATATCAATTCATCTTGACCTTCCGAGTTTCGCGCTTGTTAACGAAGAATTAGAAACAGCAATTATTGAATGGCCTATGAAGAATACCAGAAGGTCTTCTTTTAAACACTACTTCAGATCATTTGTCTCGTTCTTTCCCACGGTAAATTCTAAAATTAGAGAAGGACAGATAACAAACATCCATTTTGTAGACAGTTTGACTGACTGTCTGCCAAGAAGTCACTCTAAGAGGCGTAAGGTCAGTAATGTCTCAATGTTAATGCATTCGATTGTTGATGGGGTATTGTTTGGTACGGTATAAATTAATGCGACTCCCACGCCTATTGTTTTTCAATAATTTAAACCCACACGGTGCTAAAGAAAATTTTAAAAAAAGATATATATTTGCGCTTAAAAATGCTATTTAGGAAGAGCTTCCGGCTCTCAGTCACCATACGAAACGCAAGATGTATCATTTTACACAAAATAAAAACAAAATAGTTTAAAATTATATGTATTTTTATTATGTTTTATTTGAAATGCAAAATACCAGCACATTAAAATAGAATTAAAAAATGTAAGCTGGTGATTTCTATCTATCATAGTGCCTTATTTCTGCTACTTGAAGACAAATACATGATAATTTTTAAGATCTAAATTTATAATTTAACTACATAAAGTAATTTAATTATTGCATAAAATGATTAAGTGTTAAATAATTGCACAAAAAACAATATTAAATAATTAAAATCCAATACGAATAATACAATCACAAGATGATAAAAATTTTGCACGCCATGCCTAGACATGCTCGCAATCGGTCTATAGTCAAAATAATTAATTTAGAATGTTTCATAATTATTTCGCAACAGCTGATGCGGGACAGAAAACCGGTTGTATCGCATTGACATTACTGGAGTGACGTTACGAAATCAAACTAGGTACACTAGTCTCACTTAGGGAGTTTAATGTGTTCACGAAATAGATTTTTGCTCTAAACGTACGATGTTATTTTCAGACTAGCTGTTTCTCGCATTTCACTCGCGTCTATAATTGCTGCTTCGCTCTTATGAGCCGTAGCGTGACCTATAGGTTGAATAATATTAAAATATGAATAATATATAGGTTAAATATGAATGACACCACTAATTTAATGTAACTTTATTTTTGTCTTTATAACCTTCCTTAATAAATAAATTCGGGCAGTGGTTTTAAATATTATCCCCTATATACAAACTTAAAAACAAACTTTATTTCTTTGTAATATTAGTTAGTTACTTTAGTGTTTTTTGCCAAGTTGCCAGGCGTAAAAATAATAATAAATAATAGCAGAAATTTTTAATCTGGCAATGTTTATTTTTATCGTATGTATGGTGTCAATTTTTTTAATCTTAAAGTTTTGACCAAATGTATGTAATATGTTCACAACAATTTTAATGAAAGCTGTAAAACAATTAGGCGTATACATATTATACCTAGAAAGAGATATAATCTCAAATAATAGCCATATCTACATATACATGTATTAAATTTTTTTGTTATTCGTATTTGTTCCTCAAGCAAGATTGAATTTTTATTTATATATATATATACGCCTTAATAAAATGAACCATTATAATGGACATATGATGTTATTTCAACGATGATGTACTTTCTATCGTGTTACGCATGAAAACCCAGTCCAGACTACTCTAGACCATAGACGGGTCCAGTGCATTGACTCGCGCAAAACCTACCTAAGTAACAATAATCCAGAACAGATTATACACACAGTTTTAATCAATTGTAAAAACGCTACCTGGTTTTATGTAGCAAAAAGCAATGCAGTCTGATTTATTTTAAAATGTAGCCATGCAAGTTTGAGCGACTCGATTTTAATTTACAGTATGGAAATAACTTGACAAGAGAAGGATTTAGGTTGGGTTAAGTTTTATTTAATTAGTTTCTAAAATAGTACACCCACACATAGACGTAAAATGATAGCTTTTTAATTTAACAGTGTAAACAAATTTACTAGAAAACCAAGGCATAACGTTTCAAAGACAAATTTTGAATGAAATTATCCTAGGCTATAAAGCGGCCAGCAAATGACGTGACGAGCTGAAATGGCCTAGTAGTTATAACACATCAATCTCAACCGATGATCGCGGGTTCAAACCCCGGCTGGTACCGCTGAGTTTTCAAGTGCTAAATTTGTGTTTAAATTCATCTCGTGCTCGGCAGTGAAGGAAAAAATCGTGAGGAAACCTGCTACCCTCCGTATATCCGCTAACCCTCAGTGGTGTAGGTGGATTAAGCTATAAAACCTTCTGTGGGACATTTACAGGCGGTAACTTTTGCTTTACAAATGACGTGACCGTCACCTTTTGGAAGGAAACTTTGTTTTACAGCTAAGGGCATCGGTCTTACAAGTTCATAAATCCATAATGTTTTAACGATTAATTTTGAGAGCATTTCTTCTAGAATAACCCACACCAGCGAGCGCAGGCGGACACCAGTATTTTATTTATAGTCGTCCGTTTAAATAACTGCACGACTGAATACAGATCCCATCAGTTTTCAATATTCGCCAGCTTCACGGTACATTTCGAAATATTCGTCTAAAACCTAACGGACTAGTGTCGAGCAAAAACATTCTTTTGTCACTGGAGGAATTGAAATTGCCACATTCAGACAACGGGAGTGATAATTCCGGTATCTTATTATATATAAAAAGCAATTGGATATATCATTTTTTTTCATTCCGGTTGAAAAACTTATTAATGGAAGTAGGTTTGTAAAAAAATTTCTAGAATTGTTAACGTGATAAGACTAAACCGGAATGTTGTATTTGATTGTACGAATAACTGCCAGAATTTGATAACAATAATCAATACAACTTTTTATTTTAATATATTTAATGTAGTCAATTAAAAGTTACAGTACTGTAAATGCAAAGTTCTCCTCTCCTAATAAGGAGAGAGTTTTAAAACTTAATCTACTACGTTGCTCCACTGTGGGTTGGTGGATATACATGTGATAGAATTTCTCCTGGCACGTGCAGGTTTCCTTACGATGTTTCTCTTCACCGCCAAGCACGAGATGTATAAATACTTTAGCACTGGAAAACTCAGCGGTTCTAGTCGGAGTGTGAACCCGCAATCATCGATCTCGACTCTATGTATTTAATGTAAGCACATTTAATTCAAGAAACTGCTATATCCTTTAAAGAATGTTACGAACTTGAAAACGTATCAGATATCGATACCATTAGATGTCATAAGGCAAATATCAATCAGCTCAAATGGAAAGGTTATTTAAATATTCATATTTATAACAAGTATTTTTAGCCGAACAACGTTTTATGTGATGTTACAAGTTTTATAAATATTCAAGATTATATCGTTCACATTCATTCTTCGCATGTATATACAAAGTTTTAGCTCAATCGATTGAAGATAACTGCTTCAAAATCGAGTTGCAAGATTCACCCGAACTAACATAATAACATCAATCATTTGCAATTTTAATAAAAGTTTCTAATTTTTAACATCCTAAATAAAACAGCATATTTACTATTGACTTTGAAAATACCTTGACTTCGAAATAAAACTTCCGATTTTATTTTTATTATAATAATATTGCAGTTTAACAGATAATATAGTTGTGTACAAATTCAAAACTATTTACTGTATCATTAATATGACGTTTACAACATTACCCATTGAGGTAGCGGCGCGGAACTCAGCTACTTTCCTGCTCCGCGACATACTATTGTTTGCCAGTCGATCATTTAACGCCAGTTTAGCTCGGCCATTGTGACAAATTACTTTATTAATTTCATTTTAACGTAATCTATCAGATTATTCCTATTGTGGCTTTCGAGATTTAATTTGGTAGATATTTAAATAATACTGCGGAAGTATCATTATAGTTATATTTTAAATAAAATAAGTTACACAGTAAATACCTATTGTTAATGCCGTTAATTTTAAAAACATAAATTGTTTATTTTCTTTGTTTTTCAAAATCTTTCTTTTAGGAACACAATTGAAGCAATATTAATAAAACAAAAATAGCATGTGCTATTTGTGAAAAGCAATTAATTGGTACCTAAAAGATAGTCTAAAATTTGACAGCAACATATTACAATAATGCCGAAAGGAAAATACTCCGAGAAAATTTACGACTACTACTATCTAACGCACAGAAAACTAGGCACCAGTGTAATTCCATAAATATTTCGATTCTTGAATACGGAACACTAAAACTTAAGTAAAGGTACGATTCATTTTTCACCGCGATTGCTCAAAAATGTTATCTTACGTAAAGATTACGCGCAGACGCAAGTCTAGTTATTCAACGCCTCTCAAAAATTTGACGTGACGAAAACATTGCGTATTCCAAACATTTACTTATTTGGTAAAATTCCGTGAGATTGAATCGACATTTACAACAATTTACAAATACCTAGTAATTACTTACGTATACCAAATCCATTTAATTTTCTTTGAAATTCTATCCGGTATTGAAATAAGTCTCATTCCTTAACTTAGATCGTGAGATTATCAATGTATTTTATTTTAGTGTGTCCACTTGGATTTTGTTCCGGGAAAACGAGCTAACTCCATATAATCTTTAATCCTTTATTTACCTCTCTTAGTGCGTATTTTTAGGAATCCTTATTAAACGTAAGGAGCTTCTTTGCAGAATTCATGTTTTGGAACCACTGATTGTGCAAAGTATATTTATTGAACGACAAAATTATTGAATCAAGACATTGTCTACAACTACATGATCTACGATTACATGCAAAACTTGTCGATAATAATTATCGTATGGTGAGATAGAACATAGCTCCCAAAGGTCGAGTGAAATATTTTAATATGATCACGCATAGATCGACCATATTATCTTTGCACGAAGGAAGCTAATAGCGCGCTAGGAAATAAAGGCTTCTATGTCTTCTTGGCTATCGTACAGTCTGTGAGTCTGCATTGTTCCGCTGACACGGATTCGAACTCTCTGCCCTCGATCCCACACTGAAGACTCTCTTATGCAACCATATTATATTCACCCACAGTCTTGAACATTTTTAATTACACTTAGGTATTACATATAATCTTTTCAGCTTATCCTTTTTATCAATCGACGTAATCTTACTTTACGAGTTTTATAAATATTAATAATGTTGCTAAGTTAAAAATTAATTTGAAACGCCGCTGCACTTAATTTTACATTAATTTATTTTGTTTTACGCATTTTATATTTTTGTTTGGTATAAATTACCGACCCGAATTTAAATTAAACAGAAAACTGTTTCCAGAATTTATCGTTACACTTTTAGTATTTTTGTATTAACAACTAAGTTTTTTTAAAGCTGAATAATATAATATTTTCATCTTTTATTTAAAACTAGCGCCCCGTCCCGGCTTCGCAGTGATACAATGTAGTTTATTGCGACATCATTTTACAAATGTTTTAAATTCTAGGTTTTCTCTACTTTAATATGTATGTATTATACATATAAATTTTTATCTTGAATCACTTTGTTTATTGATTAAAACCGCATTAAAATCCGTTGCTTTGTTTGAAATATCTAAGCGACAGTACAGACGTCGGAAAATGACTTTGTTTTATATTATGTAGAGGTAACAGCGTATGTTTTATGTATTGTTGCCAATTTTGAATCGTCACTACTGTTGCTTAAACTATTTTTTTTTTGCAGACGTAATGTAATATAGTAGACTCGATAATTTGTTTATAACTCGTTGAGTCTCTTTATTTGAAACCTCGATATCTTAATATATATAACTTAGAGGTGAATGACTGACAGTGATCTATCAACGCACAACCCAAACTACTGGACGGATCGGACTGAAATTTGGCATGCAGGTAGATGTTATAACATAGGCACCCGCTAAAAAAGGATTTTGATTAATTCTACCCCCAAGAGGATAAAATAGGGGATGAAAGTTTGTATGAAACTTTTTCAATTTTAAATCGATCGGGCTGAGATTTTGCATGCAAAAAGCTACTTTATAGGCATATATACTATATATTATATAGGCCAGCTAGTATTGCATAAAATCCATACTAATTTTTCTCCTCGGTAATTTAAAGTTGAACGAATAGTATCTATCCCAAGTCCGGGTTTCCTTACTCTGTATAATTTGAAGTGTTTGTCATGCACAGAACTTACTTCTATTTAAAATGTTACATACCTACATACACGTAACAGACCTGTCGATTAACATTCATGAGATAATTATGAGTGAGTTCGCAGTTCGAAATCTATTCTTCTTTTAAAATGAACATTTGTGAATAAGTGTACAAACATCGTTTATTTGATTTTTTCCCTACCTTTTGGTTTTCCTTTCGGCTATTTGTAATTATTTCCTGGATCCTTGAGTTTCAAATTATCGAGAGTCAACTCATACCTATTATTTATATATCTACTAGTTATTGTAGATTTTATTATGCTGAACGATCGTCGAAAACTTGATTTTCTATATAGCCATTATGACAAGCGCACCACTTAGTGGAAGTTAACTGTATTATGCCTATAACCTTTTCGCAATTACTAACAATAAGTTGTCAAACTTTTATAGCAATCAGATAAGCAAAAAATGGTATATTCAATTATTTCTACGTCTCATAAAAATAAACAAAAAAACTAGCGTAAGAATTTAGCTTATACAATAGGCTTATAGCTTTGAAATGAAAATTGTATTAATTATTAACTGGTATGTTTTTGGTTCCGTTAAGATGGACGCCAATTTCTTTTAATTGTTATTATCTACATGAAAAACGCAATAATTTATGTTCGTTCCAAAAATAAAATACACGGAAACATTCGCCTTTTTCGCGTCATTCGTACGAATTTTGCTTTCAATAAATTCGCAGCTGGATCATAAAATACTTGTTTATCGACGGGTGACCAAATGTTACGTCAATATTTCCTAGAAGTCTCGCTCTGATATTTTCATTTTTACTGACATCTTTATTTATAATTAAATTGCACAATACCACGTGAATTATCGTTCACAACACGGAGATGTGAAATGATATTAATTATTTTTAATTTTAATATTTAAATTTTTATAATATAATTTTCATTCTACTTGATAACAATGTTGGGTCACGTAATTATTTAGGCTATGTAATGTTTTGCATATTTTTTAATGTTGACGAAACGAATACTTATTACTAAGAACTCGTTCTTCCTTAACTGGGTATTCTGTTATCAAAAACTAATGTATTTCTGCGTTCCATTATGAAAGGTGAGGCAGTGTAACCACATTCGATAAGACATAAGCTAACTTATCCTATATGAGTATTATTATACTTCTGGCCTAAAAAAAGACAGTTCCTACCAGGTGATATTATAAAAAGGTAAATTTTGTTTGTTAGTTTTTATGTAGTAATTATTTATTTTTAGTAGTATGTGGTAATTTTGGAAACTACTGATTCCATTTAAAAATTCTTATTACGTTCAATAACCCGTTTATTAAAGAAGGTTATAGCCTATATTACATCACGCTACTTACAAAACTTATAGAAAGCCATAACCATTAACACAAGTGAAACAGCAAGCTAGTTCACAATAATTCAACTTGAAGACTAAAGGTGATCTACCATGCTTCTTGAGCAAAAGGTACCTCTTATTATAAAGAGGTTAATTTGTTCCTCGCTTCAAAAGAAAAGGTGCTCACTTACTTTTAGGTGACTCATTTTATCTTCCGTCTTTTACCTTCCCATAAAAATATATTTAAAGAATTTCGTTACGAATACAATTGTCAGGTACAAGAAAAGATGATCTTGTTAAACTGCTTACTTATTCCATTTCCTCCGATGTTTTTTTTTAATATTTATTATAAAACATTCTCAATTAGGTATTCGGTAAAGGTTACTCTTTTTATTTTGTACCTTTGAGCGAGCATTTTAAAAATACAAGCTTATATCAAAGTAACTAACTTCACACCACGCGATGTTCCAGGTCAAATTTTGTCTAACATAAACGCTGAATCACTTTTCGCATAATATTTTTATTTACGACTGCAGTTTTTACAAACGACTATAAATAGCAGTCATTCGCTCTTTGAAACGAAACTGCGAATAAATCATAAAAGCGTAAAACTTTCTACTCCCATCGAAAGATATGAGGGCCAAGTGTCATCTTACCTCGTCTATTATACCTCGGTAATCAAGGGTCATTTAGGATTTGATTCTGAACAACGCGAAGCATTAAAATTGGTTACACAACAAACGGAAACGCATTATAATATTGATATTATATGTTTTAATAGGTCTGCCTCGCGGTTTTACCCGCGTTAATTCGAGGAAACATTATATTTATATGTCGTCCACCTTCCTTGCTTGAATGAAGAATTGAAGTGTTTGTTTGTAATATAAAATAAGCAGCTTTTAACTAAATGCATAGGAAAGTATACACAATACTTACATCAACACAATTTAATTTTTTTTGTCTATCTGTCTGATTGTTCCGGCTAATCTCTAAAACGACTTGACCGAATTCGACTCTCAGATAGCTAATGTTATCAAGAGTACCATAAGCTATTTTTTTTTATTTTAGTAAAAAAATAAAATACGCGAAAACAAAATTGAAACCAATGAAATATCGAAACAATATCCGATTTTAATCTTATATAAATATAATTTTTCCTCAAATTAACAAGGTGAAACTGCGTGTCACAGCTAGTCTATTATAAATAAGTTGTCTCAATTTTTCATAAGACAGACAAAACACACTTTCAGATCTAATTAAGATTAAGACAAGGCTACATTTTTCTCAGATAAACGTTATCGTGTACTCAGGTGGGCAAGGTGACCGACACGTCTGTAAACTGCGTACGTGAGTTTAGAAAGCCTTTCTCGAGACCGCCATACCGCATACGAATGCAATTATAACCCGTCTAAACAAAAAGACACGCAATTCTAACGAACCTAGGCTCGAGTCGTTCGCATTTTATTATTCACCGTATAATAGTTATTGGTATTCATCAAAAGCGCGTCAGTTCCATTTGCCCGGACGGAAGCGTCTCCTCACGATGGTTTATCGGATTCAATGAACTCTTTTTGGGTCGTTTTTGACTTAAGCGCGGAAGATCATTTTACTTTTAAATGTTAATTAATGATGTTAAGGTCAACGAGATTCATTCAAATAAAGAAGAAAATTGTATGAATGTCTTAAACACATAGGTAGAATAACTGTCTTCATGATTTTCGCTTATTTGAATGTTGAAAATTAGTACAAGAAGACGATAATTTAGGATATTACACTACACAGGAATCGCGTGATATATATTGTGTACAAATGCAAATAATAACAAATTGTATTAAATATAATTGTTAAAAAAAAGGATTAGTATCAACTTTATAGCTTTAATCAAATGATGAATTAATGCGATCCGTTACCATAACTGGACGCTGATAAGCAATACTATATCAAGCCACACAGACTTTGTTGGAAGACGTTTATCCATCTTCTCTTTTCTATTTTGATAAAAGGTATGATGAATTAATAGCAGAATGGTATACTTAAAATTTTTTTTTCTAACGATAAGTTTTTTAGGTTTATGAGATTATTACATAATGTAAAATATGGAAAATATTTCAATGTTCAAAACATTTAGTTAAGACACTTTTCTCCATAGTTATTTAGTTTAAATGACGTAAACGATTTTTGAATAATGTTAAATCTTCGAATATGACCTTTAGTGGGTTGACACATTATTGCTTTTCAGCAACCAACTATGAGAAACCTAAGCGCAATTTAATTTCACATTTTCTACCACGTTCTGTTGTCTCTCAATATGTATTTAGTTCAATGATTTTACGCATTCATATTACCATATTATGATGACTGAGTAACGCATGGCAAATTTCTTATATTACACATTTCTACCTGCCTATGTGATATAATCGTGTGAATATGTTTATAACGCGTTACGCAGTTTATGTATTCTCATTATATCGCGGATATTGATTATTTTAATATTTTGGCCTCGTAATATTCTATTTGGGTTTGAATTAATAAAGAATGTTAGAGATAACTGTTACGGAATATTATAATATCCATCAACAAGCTTTCGCTCAAGTTATTCAGTAACACGGTATATACAAATATTTCGTCCGAAAAAGCGGAACTGTGGTTCAAGAAGGTTAACGCAAACATTGCATTTTTTTTACTTTTGATGTTATTATATTTTTTATACTCTGTGGCTTTACACAGTTATATAATATGGCTGTCGTCTTTTATAAAACTGGTTTAGTTTGTTAAAAAAAATCGTTAACGGTAAACAAATAAAAAAGGACAAGAGTATTCTAATACTAAGTGATTATATTAATGAAAATTATTTATTCTTATATATGTATAGAAAAGTTTAGAATTTGAACTGATTGATTTAGTTTTGACATGATTTGAATAGTTTTTCGGCAAAGTTTTAACGGCAACATAATATTTGTATTAAAATAAGGTACTATAACTGGGGTCATCAATTACTTGCACTAGACTTTTTAATATGTTGTACATCGTGGTCCTGCTAGCCTTTTTATCAGGATACCCCCCCCCCCCCCCCCCCTCCCTCGATATTACTTTGTTAAAATCAAATAAACATTATCTAAAGTTTGGAGATGTTTACCGGTTCAAGTAACACAAATTTTTATTTTAATAAATCAAAATAAAAAAAAAACTTTATTCGAGTAGGTTCTCACGAGCACTTTTGAATCGTCAATACATGAAAAAAAAAATTACATCAATAATGAATCTACCACCGGTTCGGAATGTAGATTCTACTGGGAAGAACCGGCAAGAAACTCGATAGTTAATCTTTTAAAATAAATTAAATCTAAGAAGATTTATTAAGTTTCTGTTCTTACTTAAGTTCCGCACAAAAAAGGATCCGGATCCGGACCGAGGTCCGCTATATGATGCCCCCTGGTCTATAATAAAGTAATATTAAAAATATATTACACTTTAAATTATTTATGTGTAAGGATTTCGTTATCATTTAACAATACGTGGCTTATCGGGTTTTGTTTGGTTGCAATTTCGTTTACGATAAAGGGAATGTAACCTAAACCGATCAGATTCCGATAATGTATTTTGTAAATTGTTATTATGAATTACATGTTAAGTAATTGCTGGGGCAATGTGTCGGTATATAATAATTGTGTGCGATCTAGAGTAACTAAAATTAATTGGTCACCAATGGAGGTGACAACTAGAAAGATATTCCTAACGGCTCTATCTCTAATTTGTGTAAGTATTTTTTAGAATTATATTTAGTTTAATTATATTAGATTAATCTGACAATATAAATTACTAATTGATACCCGTAACTACTTCTTTAACTTCATACTTCAGTGACTTCCTGTAGTCACATTGAGAGTGTCTTCATCGCTGGTTTTCTATATTTAGATTAAACTTTTTCAAGTATATTAAGTTTCTTTTTTAATTCTTTCCATGTATTTGCCAAAAGTATAAATATTATCCACCTTATATTATTACCGATAAATCATTTAGTTTCCCGAATTCGGAATCGGAAAATACAGCCATTATATTGATGTATATTGATTTCTGATATTAAAAAATAATGAAAACAGGAAAGACCTTTTGCGATTAAATAAATATAAGTACCAGGATGTAGTAAACACTTGGGAATTAAGTTAGGCAATAAATTACAACAGGATGCATGAGAAATATTTTAAAGTGTTATATAAATGCAAGGTCGTGATTATGACTATATGTGTAAGATGTTTAATATAAAGAATTTTCCACGATTAAAGTTCTAATTTACAGGCGGTTCAGAGCCAGTATTATGTAGCTCCGTACTCATCAGCGCTCGCGGCACCAGCTCCGGTTTACTTGCAACAGTCTTGCGGCTGTCCATCACAACCAGTGGCGCTGACTGCGCCACCAGCGGCTCCCATTTACGTATCCCTCCCCACACCTGCTCCAATATGTGTCACACCACCGCCTTTACCCCCATTACTTATAGAAGTGCCATTACCCCCGCCGATATCATTCACACCACCTCCCTTCCCACCACTTTGTATCACGCCACCGCCGCTGCCGCCTATGACGATAACTCCACCACCTTCGCCACCGCTATGCGTTAGCCCGCCACCGCTGCCTCCGATGTGCGTAACGCCACCCACGCCGCCAGCTTTATACGTCAATCCTCCCATGCCACCGCCTATAATGATTGAACTTCCCGTACCCCCGCCGATTATGATCGAGCTGCCGCCGATTTTGGTTCAGCCGCCCCCATTGCCGCCTGTGATGATTCAGCCGCCCGCGTTGCCACCGCTACCCGTACAGCCACCACCTCTTCCGCCGATGATGATTCAGCCACCGGCGCCACCGCCAATGTACATCCAACCTCCTCCCCCGTGTCCAATAACGATTCAGCCACCTTGTCCTGAGCCGATTTACGTGCAGCCGCCTCCACCAACTCCCATCAGCATCCAGCCTCCACCTCTACCCCCTATTTGTGTCCAACCACCTCCTCCACCTCCTCTGTGCATTCAGCCACCACCTCCAGAGCCGTTCTGCCTGCAGCCGCCCCCACCGCCGCCTATTTGCTTTTCGCCGACCCCCTGTTCTGGTCCTCCATGCGGCTGCGGATTGCCGCCGACAGCGATGGCTACTCCGATATATTTATAAAAAGAAAAAATCGAATTTAGCGAATTTAATTAGTTTTATCCTATTATTTTGTGTATAAGAAAAATATCAATGTTATAATACAATTAAAATAATTTGTTAATTTGTACATTGTGTTTGTTTTGTAGTAAATTCCTTTGTGTCCTAAAACTGAAACGTTAAAAATGTCAACGTAATGGTGGTCTTATAACATGAAAACACTTAAGCGTATAAAATATGCGAAAGATTATGCGGGCGAATAAATTACTTCATAATAACGTTATTTCATCCTTGCGTCCTTTTTAAATAGCGTATACGTGAGTACAAATTATATGAGCAACATACCCAACCTGTTTTACTCGGGTCACATTCTTGGTGATAACTACCACTTGTGAATTATCAAGTTAATGATTTTTTTTATTTTTAATTTTTTGCGCCTAAATGTCTAACCATAGCATTGAATTTGTCAATAAAAAAGTTTTTAGAGATGCTGTTCCATAATACAATTTCAAAACAATTTCTCTAAGGATAAAAGAAATTCTATCTAAATTCTGAATGAAAACGAATTTATGAAAACCTTTTGTGTAATACTAACTAAAACGAAGTAAAATGAATTTAAAAGGTGGCAATGGGCATGGAATGTTTCAGTCGCATTATATTTTGCGAATATTTATGCAAACAACGTGCTTAAAATTCTTTTTTTACAAGTTTAAAAGAACCGGGCACGACCTTACAATAGATATCAAACAATGATAATTAATTGTTGGCCCGATTGAAAGCCTTAAAATAAAATATGCGTAAAAGGCGATAATTACATTTTCAAGTATTTGTCTCATAATTCATATAAAAAAGGGTGTAATCTGATAACAATTACCTAAGTAACCATACGAAACCTGTAACTGTCACTGATGGTAATTTTTTGCACTGTAGTATTTTTTTTTTGGGTTATATGATAAACAACTTATTTAAATCTTTATGAAAGTCTGAGAACAAAACTTATTAAGGTAATTCTTGCCTTACACTAACTAATAGGCTTTGCTCTCATTTATATCAATTACTATTGAATATAGATGTAGTAATTCTTGCTTGACAGTGCGGTTGCTATGGAAATATATTCACGAATATTTCTATTTTTTCTAAAACCAAATCTTATACCAATATTCGTACATGTAATGTAAAAGTTCCGAAAAATTACTAAAAATGTATTCTGTAACTAGGTGGTTCCTGAATAATTTGAGAAATTAATACATCCTCTATACAAACTTTCATTCCTATTGTAAAATAGTTCAAGTTTTACTTTCACGACTAAAAGTTGCATATATTCTTTAAGGTCCAATCTGTATCTTCTTATACCAAAATTCATCAAAATTAGTTAATTTGGTTTGTTTGTCTGCAACTTATCTCAAAGGTTCTTAGTACTAGAGAATTGCTTAATCGCGAAACTTCACAAATGGACAGAATTACTTTCATATTTATGATATTAACTAAGTGAGTGAGTGCAGTGTAGATTTATTACGACATCATATTACAAACGTTGAGATTTTTGACATTTTTCTTCTTGATTATCTACTATAACATGCATGTATACAAATAAAACTTCTTGAATCTTGGCTTATTGATATAAACAACATTAAAATGAGAAAGAGACTTTATTGTATTACATTGAACGTTGATGTTAAATAATATAACATCGTTATTTGAAAAAAACAATAATCGTATTGCAGTATATTATGTATAATTTATGCGAAACATTTGAAGATGTTCGCTACAATACCGGTTGTATATTACCTAATTTGAATCACTATAGGTCACTAGTCTCCATTCGATTTAAATACATATGAGTAGAACATCAATTCTTATCGGTCAATTTCTTAATCGTTTTGACGATTGCAATGAGACTGCTTTTATTTAGAAATACGAACTTTACGTGACAGATTGTTATTAATTAATATGTTAAAGGTATGCATTTCCTATTCAACGATTGTATAATGACGAGCTATTTACCGCCGTCTTTTGATAACTTCCGTTTTCGACTGGTCCTGGTTTCTATCGATTTTCGATAAATTTCATTTAGGACGCCCGCAAAGTAGGTCTGTATACAATAGAAAAATATTTATTTAGTTAAATAGACTTACTCCTCCTTTTTAAAAGTCCATAAAAAATATGCACTATATATACATATATGTATATTGGGAACCCAGTTTGCCGTCTAATTTAGACGACGTTTCCTAGCAACAAGTTTAATACTAAAATTCGGATTGAGTTTGATAGGCGAGTTTTTTTGCAGCATGGCGGGTTCCGGGGGACTCGCGGAGTGGTCGGAGGGCGCGTCGGTGTGGTTCCAGCCGGCTGGCGCCCCCGCGCCTCTGCCCGGCGAGCTGATCGAGGTGCACCGCGCGGCCCGCGTGCTGCTGGTCAGCGCCGTGGTCAATGGACAGGTGAGAATTATAACTCATTATTATTTATTCGTACAAGTCTAAAAACACCAAACAAAGAATGATAGTAGAATACTTACCTGTCGATGTATTTTTATTGTTTTGTAGTTCAGTTTTAAAATCAAAATAACTGGAATAAGTATGTCATTTAAGTATACGAAAACGTATATTATTATTAATCGGAATGCATGTATTACGTAATAAAATAATATTACATGCAAATGAGAACTAGTCATCATTGTATAAGACAAAATTTTTTATAATTTTCCGCGTTGACCTGTAAGTCACGATGGAATGTATACAATATAATATTATAATAATTGCGTTAGAACCACACACATAATCTAGTAATTAAAGATGTGTGTAGTCACTCATAAGTGGGCTTACATTTATTTTAATCAGTGATGTTATATCTTATAGGATAGGTTCTTGTGGTTAAAACTCGTCTAGGCTATTTAGCCTGTATTGTGGTATACAGCGTGCTTAGTGAAAATTTTTTAACTACTCGATTGCGGTAAAGTAAAAGCAAATTTATATGGGACCGAATCAGCGCCACCTCGTGTAAACAAGGAGAAATAAAATTAGTGTGTTTTTAAAATTAGTAATCGAAAGTTAGAATAAAAAAGCGCGAAATAATTTTGATACTTCGAATAGTAATTATATTTAACGCATAACTTCATCAAATACTTATCGAATAACTGTTACGTCCGTGATTTCCTAAATATTTAACAAAGCATAAGACTTAAGAAGATATATGTAAGAGAAAACGAATGATCAATATTTCTTAAAACATGAATGAACATGAAGAGATCAATTTCATGCGTGATCGCTTATATAAAGGCTTCTACATACTTTGATACTTATTTGGCATTTTAATACTGGGTCTTCGCCTGGTAGGCCTGTGGATTTATTTTTCGTGTATGCATCCAGGATTTTCGTATGATTATATTTGTCCCGTGAACTTAGGACAATATTTCAACATGCCTGTACCTATTTTGAACAATATTTATTTAACAAAAAACATATTCATTGATAATATTTAGTATACCCTTGGTTCAATGTATTTTTTGAGATAATACTTAATGCAATTGTGAAGCAAAAAATACTAAAGATTAATTAATTAATGATTGCTCGCTTCACTCTGCAGCTTTAGTCGCGTGGAATTCCAACTAATTATTTATGATAGGGATAAAAAACGATCATTTCCGGATTTTTATAAGCAATGTTCTAAATTTCACAAAGCTTGAGGCGTTAAAATGTGAAAGCCGGATAAACTCACCTTTACATTTAAATCATTAGTGTTTATTCTTTTTATAAATTGTAGAATTTGTTTCAAAATAACTGTATGTCATATAATGTTATTTCATAAGATTTTTATATTTTATGCGCCCCAAATAATATGAACTTGGGGTCATCTCAACATATTTTCCATGTTCTCAACTTTATGAAAATGTAAATTTGTAAAAATTATGCCATTTTACATTTATCGATTTCTTGATTTTGAATTATTTATAAATATAACCTCTTTTATTAAGCAGAATATTTATTTCCTGTATGTAAATTAAAAAAAGATGTGATGCATAACATTTAAAATCAAATGTTAATTTATGTTTATGTTTCGAATTTGCTTCTAATTTTATGTAAACATAATAAATTTATATTCTGTGATATTTTTTTTTACCTTTAAGAAATAAGACTGTTTTACTTTTATAAATTAAAAAAATATTTTGTTTTGACAATGCATAGTCTTAATAATGTAAACTTTCAAGTCGTCGAATTCAAAGTCGTTCATACGTTTATGCAATACTTATTGTTTTTTTTTGTAAACTAGTGAAACCAGATATTATAGCGTGTAAGTGGGCTATAAGCAGTGTAAGTGCGTCCTAAGCACAAGCATTCGGGCGCGTAACGCAAGGCCGTACAATGGAATGCCGATAGAGAGTTAACTCCGACATACTCTGCGCGCCTGGTAGCCACTTGTCTTAATTTTTTTCCAACTCTTCATCTTTATGAAGATGTAGTGTCGATTACTTCTCACAAACATCATTCTTTATACAAAAAGAAAATTTTAACTTTTAAAATGTAATCTTTTCCCAAATATTGATCTTAAAAAAGCCTTAAATGTTGACTAAAGTATATTGCATTTAGAATTTAAAAAAAAAGATTTGTGCAACAAATAACTTCTTATTGAGTAGGGTAATTATTTCGTTACCGACATTAAATTACTCTGTAATACTTAAGAACCCTGGACAGGACAGGTGGTGCCGTTATCCTGACTTCCATTACAGTTGTTAACCATCTCATCTAGCAAGCGTGTGAGTCAGTTAGCCGTGAGCCGCTGGATATAGCGTTTTGTGAAATCTACGATTTATTAAAAATTAATCTTTGCTGTGAATTTTTTGCATTTAAATATTATTCTGTAGTTATTAATTATAATTATCTTATATTAACTATAAATCGTAATTATAAATGATATGTGACAAGTGAAATGAAATCAATGCTTTAATATAATTAAGCGCTCAGGAGAAATAACACGTGTCACCGAGATTGCCTCAATAATGACCGCAAGAAATTGACGCTAATCATCGAGCTATTACGGAAAAAACTGACAGCAGATAAAACGAGAGAAAATAATGTAGTAAATGGAAGAGTAACATTTTCACAACAAATTAAATTTGAATCAAAGCGGTAACAAACCAATATTTTTCGTCGATGCGTGTTCGTTTCGCTCCAACACCGCGTGACTCCCCCGAACCTTGGATTTTTGAACCTTCTTCATATTTATATGACGTACCATGTGAATTCCGAAGGCAAAAGAGAAATAAAGAATTAGTAATACAACCCATTCTAAAGAAAAGCATGAAATACGCAACGAAAAAGCGACGACAAAAACTAGTGCCATTATTGAAGGATTTATGCATGAATGTTCTGGTTTCTAACGTAAATATTATCTTTTTTTGTGTTCGATATCTCTTTAAATTACGACCTCATTAAGCTTCAAATAAAAAACTGTAATTACAGCGATCCAGCGACAAAATTAATTAATTTCTCATTACAGAAAGTAAAATGGAATTCGTTTCTTAATAACGTTATTAAAAGTAATATATTGTAAGATTAATTTCAATCATTTTACTTATGATGTAAAATTATATATAAAATATGAAAATCCTACATAACAAATAGTATGTGTCAGCGGATGATCGATAAAGACACAATTAGTTAATGTTATAATTGTCCAAGAAAACAGATTATTTATATAAGAATATAATTTAGTTTCTTATTTACGTCGATTTTAAAAGTGCAGGTAACTAGACAATGATTAATCTTAGTAAAAGGAAATATTATAAATTTAAAACAAATAGAATAAAATTATATTTTAATAACAGTGAGGCGTCACTTAACAGATAATAAAATGATGTTAGCATTGCATACTGATTTGCCATTTAGTTCCCCGACTGTTACAATGTTACAATTTAACACATTTCATTTTTCCTGCGTTGTATAATTTACATGATTTATTCTTTTCGACCCAACTATAACAATTAAAGAAGATAGTAAGCAATGGAATGGTAAATTAGAATGATCTCGAAAGTGAAGTGTGCTTTAGCTGTGAGCTTGATGGATTGATATGATTGTGTGGTTGTTACGTTATGTCATACGTCAGAACGTGGGCGGTAACAATTTTCCATCTGGCTGCAGTTCGGTGCCGCTGAAGTTTCGTTATGTCTTGAACTAAGTCAGTGGGTATTACGATACACACCGCTGTACGGTGTTAAAAAGAAACAAAGATGGAACTAGGTTTTAAAAAATACTAATTACCATTACGTTTATACATCAATTACGTACGAACCAGTAGAAAGATTTTTAATTAGTGATAATATTAAACTAGTTCGCACGCTGTAACAAGTTTTCTTTGTTTAATAACTCGTAATGTATAAAGTTTAACTATTCGATATTATTTCCGCAGCCCCAAACCTTTGCTCTACAAATGGGTAACGGTGAGGAAGAGGGCGACCCAGTATGGCCACGGGAGGAACTCGGACCCACCGGCGTGGAGGACATGACTCGCCTCCACGACCTGCACGAGGCGGCGCTGCTCTGGAACCTCAAGCTCAGATACGAACAAGGCCTCATATACACATACGCTGGATCTATACTAGTAGCAGTCAACCCGTATAGACCCGTCGATTCATTATACGGATTACAAACAGCTAGAAGGTAATATATTTTATTTTTCTCTTTTTGAATTAATATTATATTAATGTATACTAATATTATTAAGCTGAAGAATTTAGAACGCGCTAATCTCAGGAACTACTGGTTCGAATTGAAAATTTATTTTTGTGTTAGATAGTTTATTTAATGAGGAAGGCTGTATAGTGAAACCGCAAGGGACAGCCAGTTAAAAATGTAAACTTAACAATAAATATTTGTTCTTAGGTACCACGCAGCCGAAGCGTTAGGAGATTTACCACCACATCTGTTCGCAATCGCAGCAGCTGCACGCGCATCTCTACCTCACCCGCAAGCTATTTTAATTTCCGGTGAATCAGGCGCTGGAAAAACGGAGTCCACTAAATTAGCGGTACAATTCCTCGCAGCTGTAGCTCCTGCACCGCCTGGCAGAGCTCCTGTCTCTGAGCAAATACTTGAAGCGGCGCCTTTGCTCGAAGCATTCGGCAATGCAAGAACACCAAAAAATCATAACTCTAGTCGATTTGGTAAATTATTAGAACTTTATTTCAAAGATGGCGCTTTAGCCGGCGCGAGAGTGGCACATTACTTGCTAGAAAAATCGCGTATTGTAACGCAGTCGCCTGGCGAACGAAATTACCATGTTTTTTACGAATTATTAGCTGGGTTAGATGAGGAGCAACGGCGTTCGAGAGGATTATTAACAGCCGAACATTATTTTTATTTAAATCAAGGCGGTGATTCTGGAGGTGCGGGCGCCGGAGCCGATTGGTCAGCTTTGTGTGGAGCCATGCAAGTTCTTGGAATTGGAGATTCTGAAAGAGAGGATATCATTAAAGTATTAGCTGCGGTTCTGCATTTAGGCAATGTTTATTTCCATAGAAGGCAGTTAAGGCATGGACAGGAAGGGGTCCAATTAGGTGGAGGTGCGGAAGTGCGCTGGGCAGCGCACTTACTTAAAGTACCCGCGGAAGAATTAGCAAGAGCTCTCACAACAAGGGTGACAGCGGCCAGAGCAGAACGAATGCGATCTCCTCTCCCTATTGACCAGGCGTTAGACGCAAGAGACGCTTTCGCCAAGGCCCTTTATTCGTCATTATTTAGCTGGCTTGTCTTTCGAATAAACTCGATAGTCCACCGCGCTGGATTACACGACGCTCAGCGAATATCTCTCCTCGATATCTTCGGATTCGAAGACTTGGAAGAGAATTCATTCGAGCAACTCTGTATAAACTTCGCTAACGAAACGCTCCAACATTATTTTAATAAACATATATTTAAGCTGGAACAACAGGAATACCAAAAAGAAAGATTGGAATGGTCCAATCTCACGTGGAATGATAACTCACCAGGTATAATTCATTCACAATAACAGGTTTACTTACATTTCATAAACAATGAATAAATTATATTATGTGTTTTAGTTATTCAACTGCTAAGCAAGAAACCGGTGGGTATCTTGCATTTATTAGACGATGAAAGCAACTTCCCGAGAGCTTCCGACGCCTCGTTTTTAGAAAAGTGCCATTATAATCATGCTCTTAATGAGCTGTATTCTAGGCCGAGGTTAGGAGCAAATGAATTTGGGGTAAGTTATCTACCGATCTTTTCACTTAAATATATTAGGTAAAAAAATTAAGGTTAACTTTAAATTTATTATATAGATTAAACACTACGCCGGTCAAGTCTGGTATAATGTCGAAGGCTTCCTGGATAAGAATCGAGATGCGCTAAGAGCGGATGTATTAGAACTTCTATGCAGTAGTGAAGTGCCTCTTGTAGCGGAAATGTCATCACAACTTCGCGCTCAACATGATGCCAACAAGACCCTGCCTCGAGGAGCTAATGGACGGTTCGTGACTATGAAACCAAGGACACCCACTGTTGCAGCTAGGTATTATAACATTATAATTAAAGAAATAAAATGAGAATTGTTAACAATATTTCAAGTTTATTTTTAACCGAATTCCGAAAAGAAAGAGGTTCGTCGGTGACTTTTTTATGTATGAGAACTCGAAAATGGGTGAAGCGATTTGAATAATTCTTTTTTCTTTAAAAGGGTATTTTGGATTGGTTCCATAATTTCCATCAATATCGTATTAGTACTTTGGTTTTAAAATCAAAACAACCGGAGTAAATTTGTCTTTTAAGTAAACCAAATTACGTACGCTTCTAAAGTCGGTTCCCTCTTTTCTTAAAAAGTCTTATTGCAAATACTATTTCCTTCCATTTATTTCATTTTATACGAATAATAAAACGATTATCATAATAACGATTTCATCCATATTATTACTCTGTACCACAGGTTTTCAGATAGCTTGCATCAGCTGCTGGAATCTATGTCCCGCTGCAACCCCTGGTTTGTGCGCTGCATCAAGCCCAATACTGATAAGTCACCCATGAAATTCGACATGCCGTGTGTTCTCGCGCAGTTGCGGTACACCGGCATGCTGGACACCATCAAGATCAGACAGATGGGTTATCCCATAAGGATACCTTTCCAGGCCTTTGTGGAAAGATACAGGTAAGTCCAAAAGACAATAATTTTATATATGTATATAAAATATAGTGGTCTTTAAATGACAAGTCAAAAGCAAATATAATTTAAATTTAATTTCAATACATATTTGCGCAGTGAAAAGCAAACACAAAGTTAAAATTAAGTTTTCTATTACAACATTAAGAAGCAATTTCATAACTATTAATTATATAGATCAATATTCTATTAAGACATTCTTTCAATTAACGAAATTCTTTATCGAAAGTCTATAGTTGAAATGAATGAAAGTTCTGTTAGATTCTATAAAGAATCTTTCCGAGTAATATCGGTTTTTTTACTAGTACATTTTTAAATACTATTATATTTATTTCAGATATCTCTTGAAATCGATGCCAGCACGTGCTACACCGTATAGGGAAATATGTAATTCCATCCTCGCCGAAATGCCGCCAACTGGAGCAGGTGTGTTATTGTTGTCGTGTGATTCTGTCTAAAATTTTAGGATTGTTTGTCTTCAACTGAAATACTACGTACTCCATATTAAACTTTTTTTTAATTCCTTAAATAAAATAATTGTCAGGCTTTCAAAGTTATTTGGTTATTGCTCCAATAACGAATGTTTGTTTAAAAAAAAATATAATGCTGAATAACCGATTTCCAACTTCGATCTTAAATAACGTGTTAATAATAATAAATATTTCATAGTTTTTCATTAGACAATCTATGCATTGTATATAAAAATGTTTTTACGCTGTGCATTAAAAGTTGCTTTTTTCACATAACAAGTATTTGAAGGCCGAAATAAACAAAAAAATACACATAAGTCTATACGCGTATGGATTGTAAATACAGATTATATATTATTTATTCAATTGGCCGCGCCTACATTCATTGTATAGTAAAATATTTACGTTTAGAAAGCCGATTACGCTAACGAATACCGCCTACATGATATGTCACCGAAAAACATTCAATTAGTATTCACATACAAAAGATAATATGTTTATTGATACATGACTACTGTAAACGTAGCAACGAATAATCAATTAAATAATGTTGGCATAGCGACGACTAAACATGTTTAATTGTTTAGAGATTAACAAAAACAGTCAGAGAGAATACTTAAATATAAAAACTTTTTTCGCAATCATAAAATTAAAAAGTTATTAATAATTTTCAACAAAAAATAATACTCTGCTCGAAGAGTTGAAAATTTTGATTTAAGTTTAATATAAAAGGAAATTGACAGCGTAGCTCTTACAGAATAATAAAAAAAACTTAAAAAATCCATTTCAAATCATTAAAAATGCTAATAAAGAAACACCTTATCGTTTTACCGTTAATTATATCTTGAGTTTGAATAATTAATGATCTAATGAACTAAACAATTAATACACCACACCGACCCGAAATAACTGAATATCTATCAAATCTCTTATCAAAAGTCATTATCACATTTTTGAGCTCCAGTCACGAACGGACAATCGAAAAGACATGTTGAAAATAGTTAAGAAAATCAATTGGAAAAGTGTAAAGAAACGTAGCTATGGTTATAAAGCTATGATCTTGAGTGAGTAAACTCTGCAACATTTGTTTGCGTGTTTTTTCTTAGTTAAAACTGCTGCAAGTTTAAAATAGCGAATTGTCTCGGTGTTGAGTTTTTTTTATTTCAAATCTAAAACCTGTGTAATTATTATATTGCACTTGAAACAAGTTTTAATATGTTGTAGTGAAAACAATGTGAATTGGTTTTAGTAACTTTAGTTAATAATAAATACATTCTTGCTATGAATAGTTGATTAACAACTATGATCTTGAGTGAGTTAAGCCTGAAAATTAAACTTTGTTTTTATCAAGTTAGTAATGGTCATTTTTTCGCGAATTGTCATTCTCGGTGTTGATTTCTTTATTTTTAATCCAAAACGTATACCTATAGCTTATTATGTTATTATTAATGACTTTCTTTACAATCTGTCATCACATTTTAGTTTTTCATTAGACAATCTGTGTTTGTAGTGTTTCTATAAATCCAAACACGAAACGAAATCAATTTTCTAACGGTTTAATTATAACATTTTATACACGACGCGACATAGCTAAACATTTGAATTATATTTATAAACTTTAAGTAATTAATAATTGTTTAACTATTTATTTATTATATAGGCAGCCAACATAATGTACAATGATCTTTGAATTCTTCAAATTATAAATGTTATACAATATAAGATATGAAGTTTCATTTAAAAATTGTGCCAAATTTTGTTCATTTATTTTAATCTAAAATATTAATAATAAAGTTTATTAATAAAAAAATCTAAAAATTATTGTTATTATTTCTGGCAGTGGGCGCAGACTTCCAGCTGGGCGCGGCGCGTGTGTTCGTGCGCGAAGCGTTGCACCGCGCATTAGAACGTGCGCGCGCGGACAAGCTACGAGCTGCAGCCACACTGTTGCAAGCGCAAATCAGAGGATATCTCACTAGGTATTTGTCTAATATGTTTTGCTTTTAATTAATTATATGCTAATTATAATTTTGTAGTTATTTTTATTTGATTTTGTTATCGAGAATTTTTAAGTCCTAATCACGATAAAATGCCTAAATATTACAAGAGAAATGATAGCAAACAGGCAAGCAAGCAAGGAAAGATCGTATATATAATTAGAGTATAAACAATTTTAATAAAAATAATTTATTGTTAAACAATTTCAACGTGCACAGGAAACATTACGATCAAATGCGCGAGTCTGCGGTCCGCATCCAGTCGTGGTGGAAGGGCGCTCGCGAGCGGCGGCGCTTCGTGACCGTGAAGCGCGGCGTGGTGCGCGCGCAGGCGCTGGTGCGCGGCAGGCGGGCGCGCGCGCGGGCGCGAGCGCTGCGCGAGCAGGCGCGCCGCCGCCGCGAGGCCGTGCAGGCCGCCGCCAAGTTAGTTACACTCTGTTACGCTTCTTATAAGAAGTTACACTTAGCTACACTTCTGTTACATTATGATTGTATTAAAGCAACAGACGATAGGAGTCTTGCACTTGTCGATTCTTCAAGATTTAGAACTAATTTACTTTTATTTCATGATTTTTTTTTGTTTATATAATTATTATATAATTATTCATAATTCATTAAAATAATTATTGTATTTCTATTTTGTTTCAGACGCCGTGCGGCTGAACAAAAAGCTAAAGCAGAGAGCTTGCAAGTATTGGAAGTGCCCGCAGAGCTCGCGTTTATGTTGTCAAAGATCGACGAATGGCAGCCACCGCATACCGACAAAAATATATCTAAAGTAAGATTGTATTAGAACCTAAAATTTTAAATAAAAAACATGGTAAAAAGATACCAAATACCAAAAATACTTCACCTTTAAAACAAACGATAAAATCAAAATATGTTTCATTCAAGTAGGCTCTCACAAGTATTTTTGAATTTTTAATAAAAAACAAAGTATTTACAATAATGGGAAGCTACCACCTGTTTAGAATTTAGCAAGAAAGTTGGTGCTTACTCTTTTAAAAATTGTTATTGTACAATAGTCCTTGAAAGCGCAATAATAAGTTTATATCAATATTAAAAAATTAATACAACACAATAAGACTTCAAAAAGTCCTTGAATGTGTAATCGGAGTAAACGAAATTTCTGATCAGCCTTTCATTCTCATTTAAAAAACTTCTTTTATTTTTTTTTATTTTCAGGTATCAAGCGACGTCTACGCAGAAGAGGAGCGCGTCCAACTTCCGCGTGATTTACAACAGTTTGCCTTCTCTAAATTCAGTTCCGTATATTTCGCGGACGGCGGCCAGCTCAGTCCGAAGAAACATCCCATCACGAAACCTTTCTTGTCAAAAGCGGCCGTTAGGTATTGATTTTAAATAATTAATTAGGATATTGAAAATTTCTTTATGTTATTATATGACATATTTATTTCAGGGACCAAGATTTTAATGATGCGGTCGCAATTTTCAAACTCATCTTAAGATGGTGTGACGAATCTGCTGCTGGTAATGAAGCAAGACAGAAGGTATGTGTTCAGTTTAAATGAAATATTATTATTTAATCATTAAAATATTTTGTTGATTTTTCTATGTTATTGAACTATTTTTATTTTTTGTTTTAAAAATAACTTTGTAATAGGAGTATATTCTGAAAGAGCCTCAAATGAGCGTCGTTGTCAATCAAACTTAGATTCGAACTGAATTAAATTTGTGTTTGGGCACTATTTGTTATTACAAGAAAATTTAGAAAACTAATACCAAACTACGACAAAAAAACGGTAGACATATCACAAATTTCGAATGAATACGTACATAGTTTATTATCATTTAGTGTCACGGACGATGGAAGGTCAGGAACTATGAGAACACATATGATTATACGTATATACATACACAGTCTGTCAAAATCATAACCCTCCTTTGGCTTTAAGCTGGTCGGGTAAAATAACCCCGTGACCCCTCGCAGGTGCTGGCGGACTACGTCGCGTCGCGCGCGCTGTGCTCGCGCGGGCTGCGGGACGAGGTGCTGGTGCAGCTGTGCAACCAGGCGGCCGCGCCGCGCGCGCTGCGCCTGCTGGCGCACTGCCTCGCCGCCTTCCAGCCCGGGCCCGCGCTGCACAAGTGAGCTCGGCTCATCTAGCTTTTATACCTTACCCTTAACTTTGCTGTTGCAATACAGCATTTATTAAAAAAACACTTAGCCGAATTACGTGCATACTTTTTAACAATTTTCAAAATGAGCTGCTACGCATGAATAATATTATTATATATGATTATAATATTAATAATATATAATATTATTATATATTTTAGTCCGTATTCTGTTGATATTATGATAAACTATAATAAGCCACTTTTTTTTTAATACAAACCTTAGGAAACATGAATTTCTTAGAAGCTACGTATATAAATTTTATTCTGTTATTAGAAACTCATTCTATAGACATCGTCTAGCTTACTCTATTTTCCATGTTTTTTGCTTTTCTTTTTCTACCCTCCAGCTAAGTTAAAAGAAAAATTAATCGAAAATAATATTTTTAGTATTAAATAAAAAATTGAACACCAACACGCCTCCCCACAGATACCTCGTGCGGCTGATATCGGAGCAGGCGGCGGGGGCGGAGCGCTCGCGGCTGCTGCGGCTGGTGTGCGGCGCGGAGGCGACGGCGGCGCGCGCCAGCGCCGTGCCGCGCCGCGCGCCGCCCACGCTGCTGGAGTGGCGCGCGGCGCAGGAGCACGCGCGGCCTGCGCTGCCGCTGCGACTCTATGATGGTATGCCTGCGGCGATACCGGTGGTCCTGACAGACGTCTGTGTTGGTCATACGGATGTCTGTTAGGGTATGGAAGTGTTTCCGGATCCCAGATCATGAGATCGTAATGGTGTTGAGCGTGAAACGTTTATTAGTTTTATGTCTGTTAGAGGATAAATAAATAAACGGAATCATCTAAGTAAATCGTACACGCTAGCAATAGATAGAAACAAGCAGACCTACACGGGGCACCCTAAGGAAAGGAAAAGAGGATTACACTAATAGCGTCCTTGTTTGCAGACTCAGTGCACACGGTGTGCGTGGAGTCGTGGACTACGTGCGAGCGCGCGGCGGCCAGCGCCCTGGCGGCGGCCGGCGTGGCGCGGAGCGCGACGGGCTGGTCGCTCACCATGGAGCACAACGGACAGTTGACCGGTCAGTACCAAAGATAATTAACCAAATTAATAAATAATATACAAATTGTCTATAAAAAACGCATAATATATGGACGCTGATAAGCAATACTGTGTCAAGCCACACGAACTTCATTTTGAGAAAATGGCGTCTAAAGATGTCGAACCTATTCTCAATACATTTGTTTGAATAAGTATTTATCCATATTTTCTTTTCTTTTTTGATCAAAGGTATAATGTATTAAAAGTAGGTTGATATATTTAAAATCTTGTCTAATAAAAAGTTTTTATATATATGAAATTATTGTAGAAATTACAAAATATGGAACGACCTTGAAATTTGAAACACTAAATTAAGAATCTTTTTTCCGTACTTATTTAGTTTATATGACTTTATTTTTTATTGAATAATGTTAAATAGGTGATGCAGTATCAAAATACATCAATATCTCCGAATTTGACTTTTTGTGGGTTGACACATTATTGCTTATCAGCATCAATATGTAAATTAAAAATATGATTATTTTTTATTATCTATGGTTGTCAAAATAGATAAAAACTATTCAATATAAATGCAAATAGTTCTGTGACAAATTTTAAACTCTTAAGTGTTTGTATATGTACAGTAACAAATTTTTTAATTGTATCACACGATTCTTACATTAATAAAATAAAGAAATTTTTAATTTTAGATATATCGTTCTTGTGATTACTTTTTTGTATTTTTATCTTTAGTACAAAAATAAATTGGCTAGTCTTCGAGATGAGCAATAAGATATATTTCTAAATGTCATTAATCGACTTCAAGCTAGGAGGAGAGTTTCTCCATTTGTAGTGTATATTTTTTAATGTTTCTTTTCTCATAACTTTGTCATTTCTTATCGATTTTGAAAATCTTTTTTTAAAAATAAGTACGCTTTCTGATGTGTCTCATAGAATATTTATTAAAATCGCTTCAATAATTTGATTTTAAAATCAAAATAACTGGAGCTACTATGTTATCCAAGTCAATAAAATTGTACGTTTTGTTATTCAAGTCGGTTAATTTTCTTCAATCCGTATTATAATATACCGTGTCGTGTCCAGAGTGGGCGGGCTGCGAGTACGCGCTGGACGCGGTGGGCGAGGTGGAGACGTGGTCGGCGCTGGCCAGCGCGCGCTGCGAGCCGCTGCGCGCCTCCGCCGCGCGCCTCGCGCCGCCCGCGCCGCCGCCGCGCGCCTCCGCCGACGAGCGCGGCGCGCGCCCGCAGGTGCGCGACACTCACATATTTAAGATTATTAATATGGAGGATGAGCTTATTAACTAAGCGTGGGTGCCCGAATTCAAAATTATAAAGAATAACTCTTGAAGCCGATTTTGATGAAAACTAAAACTGCATCCTGAGTTATATGAAAAATTAACTCGCTGATTTTGAAAAAAAAAAACACATCCTTTATAAAGACAAACTTTTGGGAAGTAATAGTATCCGGCAAACTAAAGGAAAAAGCTTTTTTTTTGCTTTTAAAAAATGTTTGTATATTTATGGATTTTAGTATGTTCATTTTGACATGCAATGTTTTAACATATTCCATGTCTTTTTGTCGCAGGTTCCACCGCCCGAACCACCGAAATCGCGTTCGCCGAGTATCCAACGCATGCTGCAAGACTCGATCGAGGAAAACATATCGGAATACAACTGGAAAATGGAACGAGAAGAATCACGCACTTTACCCAAAATTACCACTGAATATTCAAGAAAAATATCACACGACATTCTTTCTCGAGAATCAGCTTTAAATGAGCGATACTTCGAGCAGCAGTCTGACAAAGTACGAAGCAGATCGCTAGATAACCTTTTAGGAGACAACCCTGCGCCTCAGCCTACAAAGTTCGCAGACCTAGGGTTGTCACAGTCTCGTCTAAATGATCGGTACCATTCGGTGGAGCGGCTGGGAGGAGCTCCCAGTGTGGCTAGTAGTAAGGGCATGGAAGCTGAGTATGGGGCGAGTCGCGCCCAACAGTCGCGATACATCAAATCGCAGTATGCTGGCAAACGAGCACCAGCTGGCTCGCAATCTAGTCGTGCCTATATAGAGAAGAGTTCTGAATTCGGAGGTGTTAGGTAAGATTCTAAAATTTTCAATAAATAGGACATTTAAAAAAAGCAAACGACTTCAAAAGCAAAAAACACAATTTTGTTTTCGAGAACGACACATTTATACCAGTTATTTCGATTTTTAACCTCTACTAATCGAAAACCAGTAATGAACTAATTTTGTTACAATTCTATGGGACTATAAAAGTATACACTTCCAAATAAAAAAAGAATTTTCAAAATTGGATAAGAAATGATGGAAAACTGGAAACAAACATTAAATTCATTGAAAACTTTCAATTCATATAGATTTTTAATAGTAGTTCGGATTGAGAAATTTTAAAAGAAACCTAAAAATTATTTAAAATACCTATTCAACGATACCCCACTTTAAACATTTCGTCGATTTCTTTTTTCGTATTATGGCGCCCAAAATTGGTCATTTTAATTTTTCCAAATTATTATACTTTCTAGGACATTCCCGTTATAACAAATCAAACTACGTATATATTAAAATCGGTCAATAAAGGTACAAACCCCCATACATATGTACATGCATACATGCAAAGACTGATATACAGATTACCATTGAACAAATTCCAAAATGTATGTTTGTTGTATCAGCATAGTTTTAATCATATATAATAATTAGCTTAAATTTGTTAACAGATCTTCAGCGATGTCCGACACATCCGAAGCCCCGAGTCTAGCGTCTCACGTGCGGCGAGTGCGCGTGCCGAGCCAAGCGTCCGACGTAGACCAGTTCCTCGATGACCTATTCTCACCCGTCCTGGACCCCAACATCGACGAGTTGTCTGACGCTCGCTCTCTAGCCGCCAGTATTAAGGGCGGTAAAGAATATAACGAATTTATCGATGGAGTTCTTACCTGTTCATATACAGATCAAATAGACACGCTGAGCAGACCTGACTGTATGACGCGTCTTATTAAGGGCGGTGGCCAGGAAGAAAGTGGAAAAACAAGTAGAAAGGAGTCAAATGTGGATTCCGTAGACGACTACATTACAAATCTTTTCGATCCCATATTCATGAATGATAGTTTAAAGAGATTAACAGACGGTGAGGGACTCTCTGGTGCCATTAAAGGTGGTGGAGCGACTCCTAGGACTTCGGGAGCAAATACTTCGGCGCTCAGTTTCGGTGCTATATCATTACCGCCTTCAATGCCAGCGATGCCGGCGACTCCTGAGGCTCTTGCAGCGGCTCTGGGATTACATTTACCTCCTCCGGGAACGGTGGACATAAATGCTTACCACCAAAATTTGCAGCGAGCATTTCTTCAAAATGCCATGGCGCAGAACCTTCAAATTCAGCAACAGCTTTTAGCTCAAAATCAAGCTTTACAAACTCTTCTGGCTGGTCAGGTAGTTGAATCGACAGATTCTGCACCGACGTCACCTGTGCGATCTTCAACGGTTGTACACGCGCAAATACATTCACCTCCGAGAAATTCGGTGAAGTCAAGACGTGAATCAAACGAAAGTACTTCAATGGGAGCACCGCCTCCGCCGCCGCCACCTATGCCACCTCCGCTGCACGCGATGGACCCCTCGGAAGCCCGACCTTTTATGGACCCATATGGTCGAGCGAAAACCGTCAGAATAGGAAAATGGAGATGGCCGCCACCTAAGGACGCCGTCGGCCAAGAAACTCCTCAAGATTTTACAAAGTTTAAAATGCGACAGATACAACGAAGAATCACACCGCAAGCCCAATCTAACGGCCTCGAGCACGAGCCGCCTCGCGGACGGTCACGCTCGGAGGCGTCACCGGGAATAGACTGGGAGGAGTTCGAAGTTGACGGTCACACCTCATCTCCCAGGGAACCGCCCAATCAGAGAACAGCGAGACGGAGTTTCGAAATCGGTGCACAAAGACCGTCGCCCGGAAGCGTGGGCAAGCTCAAACTGAGTTCTGAAATGCGTCAACGACTAGAACGCGTCACTGCGAACCACTCGGTCAGGAGCTCATCATCGGCCGCCGAAACCCCGCGGACTATTAACAAATTGGAAGATACTCGGAAACTGATGCTCGAGCGACAGCTAGGCGGCGGAGCGCGCTGGGACGCGCCGCCGCCCCCGCTGCCGCCCGCGCCGCCCGGCCCCGCGCCCCCTCCGCCGCTGTCGCCGCCCTCGCCGCCCGACAAGCCCGCCCCGCCACCGCCCGCACCCGACGCTTCGTCGACGTTCGCGCAGCTGCGTCGCGACCGGGACACTTTTGGCGTGCATCAAAACCGGGAAGCCGACGACCGCCACGCCTTCCTGGCCAACTGGAGCTCGAGAAGGAAGGAGGACAACGAATCCAATCAAGGCGACGATTTGGCATCCCGTTTCTTGACCGCCGATCGTCGGGAACGCAGGGTGAAAGACGAGTGGGGGGAGGACTCAGATGTTAGAAGCTACAATGACGATAAGAGAATCAGCAGAGACGAGTGGGACTCCGAATCGACGTTGGACAATAGACGGGACATACGCGATAACTATTCTGGACGAGATGCATCTGAAATTTACGAAATACATCCCATGAGAGCCGAGAGGAGGAAAGATGACAACGAAATGGAAGAGAATTTTGAACGCAAGCGTTCCTCGGCTATGTTCGACGATTTCGAACGATATGATGGTAGAAAGAATTCTCGGGATATGCTCGTGGGGCGAGTTAGAGACAGCCCTCGATCTGATATTATATTTCCACCAGATAACAGTGATACGCTAAAGAAAGCAGAACGTCCGACGTTTAAGACACATATGGCACAAAAAGAAAGAGATAGAAAACTAGAAGCGGAAAGACGGCAGTCAGTCTCTACCCACGTTACAGATAAAACTGAACATATTGAACGTAAGTGTACTTTAGTTTTTTTTAGTTATTAAAAAAAATATATATCTTATTTAAGACAACTATAATGTTTAGGTGACGCACCAGCTCCGCCTGCCCTGCTACCAGCTGACCGCTCCTTCCTTACATACACGCGCGTCCCGTGGAAGCTGCGCGTGCGCAAAGAAGTGTTTACGCCTTTGGAAACATACAACGAACCTGCAATAATAGACCTACTCTACGCTCAAGTAAGGAAATGGAAACAAAACACTATTAATTTTATAATTTTTTAACATTTTAAATTTTTATTTCAATAGAAGCAAGTCATTACAAAACTGTGTAATTAGATTACTAATGTGTGTATAATAATTCGATATTAGTATGTATTAATGAAAATTTAAATTATTACAGTAAATAATTATCACTGATTGTATTTTTACCGAAAAACTTTTCAAAACAGGCATCTCATTTTTTTGGGGCTAGTAGCAGGAAAATCAAGATGGTTTCTGTTTTTATTACTCTATGGCTTCGTTTGTGCATCTTTAAAAAAACACAGATCGTTTAAGTTAATTTAGAGATTATATATACTGCTGCTCCGCTATGCATGTATTACGGTTAAACAGATTTTGATTAATGATGCACCTTTTAATGACCCGAATATCACTGGGAATATAAAATTATTAAAAATTTCAAAATAGCGGAAATTTGAAATTTTTACTAATTCTATTAGCATTAATTAGGCAGTCGAATTTTCAATACTTAAGTATTTAAATGTTTCATGTTAAGCTTTCTAATCTCAACCTCAACAAAAAATAAAGATATAAAATAAAAAGAATTATACTTACATGGTTTTTCTCTGCGTCTAATATGACACTAATGTCGTTCATCGCGGTATAATTGCGACGTCCCTCGCGCCAGATCGTGCACGACATCACGTCGAGCGCGGCGTCGCTGCGCATCAGCGCCAGCGAGCGGCGCGCGGGCGCGGCGTGGCTGCGCGCGCACGGCGCGGGCACGCGCGCGCTCAAGCGCCAGGCCGTCGACATGGCGCGCGACTGGCCCTTCTACTTCGCGCGGCTGTTCTCCGCGCGCATGCCGCCCGGCGACAGCGCCGTGCTGGCCGTGTCGCACAGCGCCGTCACTATCGGCGTTAAAGGTGTGCTGCTTAGCGATGTGTGAATTCTTTATATGTTTCATTTTATTAGGAATATAACAGGGATGTCCTTTATGTAAAGTTTGAGGGTAACCATTAATAATACAAAACCAGTTATGACAAAAGTCAATCATCATCAATCCTTTTGGGAACTAAATTATACTATTGTTAAAAATAAACCGTAAAGATTTTTCAAGAACATCGCACTGCTCCACTGCTACGCACTTTTGGTGTACATGGGTGATGTAGATATATGTCCAAACAAAAGTCAGCTGTCATGATTTGACACAGCACCATATTCACCGATGGTTTTGCTATAGAGGCTCTAGGGGTCAATGGCCAGAACTGCAAAATTAAAGATGTGATAGATTTTTTAAAAGATTTTCAACTAAAATTTATTACAATCTTCTAAACTTTTTTCGTTATTTCCAAAGAATGATTTTTCTACTACTAAATTTACATAAGTAATGATTTATATAAAAGAACGACATTTTTCACTGTGCCCCATGGCACTTGGGATAAATCCGGCCCTGTCCGGTCCGGAGTACACACAAGGCTTTAAGGATGTTCGCGCTAATAGTCTGCGCGCCAGGTCCCGGCGGGCTGGTGGTGCGGCGCTCGCTGGCGCTGGGCGCGCTGCGCGCGGCGGCGCCGGCGCCCGCCACGCTGCAGCTGTCGCCGGCGCGCGACGCGCCGCTCACGCTGCACGTGCCGCTCGCGCACCACGCGCACGCGCTCATCGCCGAGTTCGCGCTACAGCACTCGCAGGTACGTGCTTATATCCAACCTTTTCATTGAATCGAATGTAACTGTTTTCGTAGAAGATTTTTAGCGACTTCAAACAGAACTATTCTTGTATGCATAGACATAGGAATAAAGCGACCGCGTGTTATTTGCTGTTAGTCTTGAAGAGTTCCTTTGTTTATCTCCGATAATATTAATCAGGTTCTAATATATATTATGTACTAAAACCTTACTTGAAAATAATTGAATTTAAATAGAATAATCCCATCCAAATCGAATCGACACTTTTTAATAAAATAATATACATACATCACACATACATGAGAATCAAATACAGAACCTACTTTTTTTAATTAAAAATTCAAATTAACTATATTAACTACATTCGAGATATACGATGGTACCCATGTTGTTAAGTATTCATTCCTGAATCGTGGATTTATAAACATCCAGAATATTGTATATTTAAATAATAATAAATAGTCGACTGTACAAACACAAAAAATCATGTAAACTAGCCTAAATCAAGCTAAACTAGCATAGTATAAATGATTAAGGAAGCAAATTCGTGATTTCATTTAAATGGTAGTCGTTTTCGTAGAAACTCCGAAATAAAAATGTATATCTATAATAAACACACTTCTATTAAAATGTAACGTTGTATAAAAAATAATAGTTTAAGATTGATTGTTTTACAAACATGAGAGTTTAATTTTTATTTGTAAAAATTAGAATTATATATACAATGAATATCAAAATATTGTGTACTTTAAATCATGAGCATAGTCTTTTTACAAGAAATTAAAAAAAAAAACAATATAACAATAGTCATTGATGTCCTCAATTCTCTCATTCTCTCACAAACATTAACGTTTTTTTCTTTACCACATGTTTGTGGTCAAGTAACGAATAAACATTCGTATCTTAACACTTAAGATTACAAAACTCTCACTTGTTAGCTAATGATTCAGAGTGCATTGGTTACACTTTGAATGATCTTAAGTGATTCTTGAGTGATGTGTAGATAAACCCACACTAAGTTACGAACTCTTTCCGCTTTTGCTCATTTGAAGAATGAGATACTCGAAAAAGATATGGATGCTGATAGTCAATAATATGTCAACCCACAAGAAGTCGAATTCGGAGATATTGATGTATTTTGATACTGCGTCACCTATTTAACATTATACGAAAAAAAAATCAAGTCATCTAAACTGAATAAGTAAAAAGTAATAAAAGTTTTTTAATTTAATATTTCGAATTTCAATTGAGTTCCATATTTTGAAAAATCTCAAATATTTCCAAAACGCATTATTAGATAAAACTACTTACAATACCAATCTGCTTTTAATTAATTATATCTTTTATCCAAACAGAAAAGAGAATATGGTATCTCCATATTTTCTTTTCTGTTCAAATAATTTTGTTAAGAAATGATTTGACGCCAGTTTCTCAAAATGAAGTTCGTGTGGCTTAACATATAGCGTATTTTTCTTTACTTGTCCTATTTGGTAACAATATCCGGAACGATAATCATTTTAAACGAACATGAATTTTCGAACATTATTTTTCCCGATAATTTTTTTATTATAAAAAATAATTCAGTTCAATAATTCCGTCGACAAATTCTCGTCTACAACCCTTATGTATGGTTAGAAATACGCCATTTTTGTTTGCTAAATAAGACAATTAAAGAAAAATCACTATAGTATTGCTTATTCGCGTCCCTTTATGTATTTACGTATACAGAAAAAAATACTTTGCTCTACCATTCATGATGCGCGCAGGCTATTATGCCAACGAAAACTCCATTACGTGAATTATCTATATTGGGACATCTTCAAAACGATGTCAATTTATGATTCAGCAAAAATATTACCAGTGACATTTAAGACCTCTGCGGTTTTATATAAATAGAATTTTGTACTTCCGAAATTGCTTAATGTTTTCTATTATGTAAAGTTGTACACTCGATTTATATTCATTTAAAATTAATGCGTAATATGTTTTTTTTACTTTTATTTTTAGTAGGTTGTAAAATGCGTAGTTTTTATGAAAATAATCTTTATAATCACTGACATATATTTTTTTAATTGGCAGCTAAGCATAACGCAGTTATTGCAAACAGTATACACAACCTTCGTAAGAGCAGATTTTCGTTTAAAAATGTCGCTATTTTATATATAAATATAAATTAACTGTGGTATGTATGTAAGCGCTATTATTTTGTTATTGATTGTAATTCTCAGGGCAAGGTACAAAATAAAGTGTCTAAAAAATCGTACAGAAAAGAGTACATTTATGTTAAAAATATTTATATAAAAAATTAATTAACATTAAATTAAGTACACTCGTGCGAAGCTAGAACGGAAAGTGAGTTTTTAAATAAAATTTTAAAATAATGGAAAAAAAAATGATCGATACAAAACATTTTTCATAAATGAACATGTAAAAGAGGAAACACGTTTATTTTTAATAGTAACGAGTCAATAAAACCGCTGATAAAAACAATGTTGTCCTGATACAGAAAATAAACGGGTTTTGTGAAAAAGGACGTTAAATTTCATTAAGAGGCACTTTCTTTTAACTCCATACTAATATTACAATAAATTTTAATATCTTTTTATTTGTGATTATTTAAGATGAATCAAGGCCTACATAACTTTCGACATAAAACACCCATTCACATTAAGAAAATCACACATGGGTTTCTCAAACAGGCGCACGCTGATCTGCGATATCTTCAGTTATAAATGCGTTAGTCGCAACTAGAATTATACGCTCAAGTAGGTGATTAACGTGAATAGCCTAACTCACAGTAGATATGCGAATATATTTTAAAATTCATTCGCGGCCCTCTATTGTTTAAAACCTCACATATGCACTTGTAATAATATATGAAAATTTATTTGTCTTTAACATTTAAAATATTTTTGTAATTTTAAGTTAAAATCCCGTACGCCATTCTTGCAGTTTCTCTACAAAATCTCATCCGCGATACCGCCATAATTAGCAATTCAATTTAATTCCTCATTAGTAAGTAATTGATACAGTTACATTAACAAGGTACACATGCTCACTGGGCGTTACAGATAATATATTACACAGTGCAGATGTAATCATCGTAAAAATATTTTTTACTACTAATTAAAATTAAAGGTTAAAAATAGTAATTAAAAAAAATTAAGTAACTAATAAAAAAAATCGTATACTAGATTACATACATTATAAACAAATAACTAATTAATACATAGATTTTTACGTAACTACCCAATCAAAGCACGTTAAATAATTAATAATAATACTATTACAGATTTTTTTATTAATAACTAATAATTGATATCGAGTCGAGGTGATATATCGAATGGAGTTATTATATAATATTACTTAAGACAAGCAAAAAAGTTAATTACAATATTAATAATGTTATACAGAATATGTTAACAAATCAACAAAACCTGAATCGTTATTAAACCGATAATTAGTAATAGTAAACACGTATCAGATTCGCCTCGGTTATTTAACATCTGTAGAAGCAGTTCCGTTAAGTTCCGTCACGCCGACCGTGAACACGCTGAAACTTTTCTATTTAACTTTGTATATAGTGGAACATTCGAGATTTTCTAAAAATCAAATAATTAAGTTACGTCATAAATAATTGCTTTACGTAATAAAGAAATAATGAAATTATTTTGATATTTCCACATACCAATTTATCACGTAGATTAATAATATTTTTCAACTTTTATTTTTATTAATCCTAGACTGAATTGGTACAAGATTGCATTGCCAAACGTTTTAAAAATAATGAAATTTTGTCATAATTACTATGATTATAAGTTGATTTATTGTTCACATTCATTGTGCGTTATTACAGTATTTGTAGGCTTAATGATTAGAAAATAAAAGAATTAATAATTAGAAAATAAAATAAAAAATAATGTAAATATAATTACGAACTATAATTAATTACGATTGTGCTCTTACATTAAATCGTGTCGATAATAATAAAAAACAAGTTAAGTGCGAATTTGACTCACACGCGTAGGGTTCCGTACCAATCGTACCATTTATTTATTTTTTTGCAGAATCATTTGTAATGGTAAATCAAATACGAGGAACAGATTAATGAAATAGAGAGAGAGAGAATCTTATAAAATTAGGCATGCAAATTTAAATTGTAAGTCCAGTCGTAGTAATTGTATAAGATATAATAATTTTGGAAGTTTTTTACGTCGGACTCGCACTTGACCGGTTTTTATTGGTTTTTGGCAATAAAAATACACGATTAAAACTACTCTATGTTCAGAGTATGGTTCATGAGACACAGTTCGTTGTAATACGTCGTTACCCCCCTAGGGTACAGAACCGTATTAATATCAAGCTTAATTTGTATTAATAATTAATTATATCTAAATATATATAGCTCAAAGGTGACTGACTGACATAGTGATCTATTAACGCTCAGCCCAAACCACTGGACGGATCGGGTTGAAATTTGGCATGCATTTGATATAGCTCCTATGAAGTAGACATCACAGACATCGCAGACGAAGTCGCGAGCACCATCTAGTTATACTATAAAATTGTTATCTAAATTTTCAACCCTTAAGTTTTCTCTTACTAATGAAATATGACTGTTTTAGACGTATTTCTAGATAAAAATTAACATAAAAATGTTCATACTTTCCCTTTAAATCTGGAGCAGCTGATAATAAAATCTCCATAGTTTTCACTATTATGATGAGTAATGAGAAATTATTAGACCAGTAAATCTATTCATTAATATAACGTGGGCGATTTCATACGGAGCCTTAGTTTGATTTTACATTACTTAATAATAAACACTATTTTATTATTGCCTTCATATAAGAGGAGATATTCGTAGTGTACATATGTATTTTTTTTAATGTTTTTTACCTCAGACTTCTGTAACCGATTGTAAATTTTTTTATTTGAAATACTTTCAGATTAGCCCCATAGAGTTTATTTATCAAAAGCGATTCAGTAGTTTCGTTTTAAAATCGAAATACAAAGTGTGTCGTACACGTAAATGAAAATGTTACTTTAACTCTTGCAATTGTTTGTTTTTTTTTATGTCTTACTTACTCAACTACGCAAAAAGGGGTAATATTTTCTGAATGTATATCTAATATTTTGGCTTGATCTATAAACTAAACAGCTTTATGGATTTTAACGTATTGTGTCGTTAAATTCGCTTTTATTTTGACAGCGCTATAGATTATTTATAAAATATTCTAGTCTAGTTTTTTTTATATATATGTATGTATGTATTACTTAAGCCTTGTTTAATGCATACATGAACACATTTTAATGATTTAACAAAAACTGTTTTCTAATTCCTCTACTCATATTATGTATATTTTTAACTTGACTGGAATAATTACACTTTTTCTTAACTTTTGAGATTATTACGACTGTATGCCTAATATAATGAACATACGTCATTTTAATACATTTTTAATAGTTTTATTCTTCGTTGTTATCGCTAGACTAAATTTGAAAATAAAATCTAAATAATTTTACAGTAAGACTGTAGAGAATATAATTTTTAAAGCGCATTTAAATTCTAGTACCGGCTGACTATTACTTATATATTTTCGTTATATAAATTGACTTGGTTTAAATATTTCGGAAGGAGAAAACTGTTGGAGAATATGAACTTTATGTATATGTACAATATACTTAAAGTTTATTTAATGTAATGCATAGTGAGTATTTTATATGTAATAATTTTTAAAAATGTATTGCATTGGCAATCAGAAGGTTTATGTGTATATATGGAATTAATGCATTATGTATATTAAAAATATGAAACATGATATTTTATTTTACATAAGCACCGTTCACGAACGTTTTTTAATCGTTATTTAAAAAATTGTTCTACAGGTAGTTCGGAAGATGCATTTCAACTAAATTAGTCGGAAAGAAAGTCTTCATGCTTTTTTTGATTATTTTCAGTACTGCTGGATAAAAATCACTTAAATACCCGCGTACTCTATGTTGTTTTATCCTAATTACAATATAAATGTAATCTTGATGAAAGATATGCTTTATTTCCAAAAAACGATAACGCTAACTATTAAAAGAAGATTAAATCTTAATTCATAATTAATATGACAGTCTTGTGATTCTATCAACGTTTCGCAGAAGTTACCGAAGTCATTATGTAAAAGTCAATCATCACAAGAAGTAAATACATTTCCTATCCTTACATCATGTTGCAATACATCCGGCATCAAGGGGGGACGTAAAAGGAACTAGTCGTAGCAGAGAATGTACTTTAACTTACACTGGCCTTTTACCAATCGAAAAACTCATTTAAATATCCATATTACTTAAATCTTAAGACCTTTAATTATTGTTGAACTAAAATTAAACCCATATTTAAGGACAATTCTGTAACCCGGAGTAGGCTATTCATGTAAAACAACGCGAAATGTAGAACGTACACGTAAAAACTAAGCAACTAAAGCCATGGTACCGCCCACGATAACCTTGGAAAACGTTGAACCCATAATTAAATGTCCAGAGGCATCAATCAAATGTCAACACATAGATGAGCTTTCCAAACCCCATAGCGCTACCGTCCGCGTTCGACGCGCAGTCGAACCGTGACCGCGCACTCGCGCGCACCATGCAGCGGCCGCGCCTCACCGCCGCGATGCGCGACAACTGGCGCCATTTACAACACGTCTACGGCTTGGAAGTCGAGGACGACTTCCCGCCGCCCCGTCGGGCGCCCAGCCTCGACTCCTTAATAAACTCCTCCGAGGGAGCCGCGTCCAGTGCCGATGCCTCTGCTCCCGAAGACTCCGACTCGGGGGCGGATACCCGCGATCCGGAACCCGTCCGCCGAAAGAACACTGAACGGAAAAAGTGCCCCCAAAGTTTCTCGTCCTCCTCCAGTGGTCACATGGAGACGATACACGAAGAGACGACGGAACCGAAAGTGTCTGTGAAGGAAATCCTAGCAAGGTTCGAAAATTTAACGGAAAAGACAGATTTTGTTCAGGTAAAACATGGTATTATAACGATGTGCTATGAGAACAAAGTGCTTTTAATAATTTTCGAATATCGGTGGTATGGTGAAAGACGTATAAATGAAAATCAATATGCAATCATTATAACATATAAACGTTTAAATATACATTATATACATAATTGAACTCACGTATTCATATTTGTATGCATCATTTGAATACACTTACTATGTTAATAAATTTCGCAATAAAATCTATCCACAAATTCAGGACACCGCTTAGGATCTACTGTTTATTATTTGCAAAAAAAATTACAATAGTATAAAACATGTATTGTTATATACATGTATTATTATGTAACAACTTCAGTTCATATACAATCAAAATGTTTCATCACTTTGTGCTACTGAGTGTACTTGTACCAACGAATGTGGACAGTCCCTAATAATCATTTAACCATTACTCAGGCACCTGACGCGCAAGTATTCGTAAACATGACCCTTCACTGGTCAAGGCATACAAGTTATTTTACGATAATTGTGATTATCGCTTAGTATCTAAATCACAAATCATATAATTCGTAATACAATGACGTTATATAACTATAGATATATTAGCTTGGCACGCAGAATATTAACTACTTTAGACGACGTTACATAGCAACCAGTAAACGACTGAGGATCCGACAGACGAGAGTTTTTTGGCCAACAAGACAATTGACGATCTTGTCAAAGTTTGTTACAACATTTTAACGTCATATGTATCATCGTAACTTATCTATAGTTATAAAATATAATTATCGTAATATTATTGAGCTCTAAACCGCTTGAAAATCGTATATTTCATTCGATTAATTAACGAACGAATTCTTTCCTTAATTTTTCAATCGATTCAATAAATAGTAACGAATCAATTCCACAGAATCGTATAGTAAATCGTTAATGTTTGCAAAAATCTGTGTGTTTGTTCGCAATTATATTATTATGACATCGTTTAATATAAATAAAATATATAAAATACGAGATATATATTTTTTAATCTGTTTGGAGGTAATATTTAACAAAAACAGTATGCAGAAATTAATATAGCCAATACATTAACCTCTGGCTGCGTAGTCTAGTATGTAAGTGTTATATTTGACATAAGTAGGTCACTATAAAATATATAGAAAACACGTAGTATCCATTGATTAAAGTATAGGTTTTTGTACGCAATGTTTGTTCCACATAACATTAATCAATTTCCAGGTTTTTAGGCTTTGTGTGTCGTAAAGTTGTGTCATTATTTCATGTGTAAACACGAGTCTTTAGTAACAATGGCTATAGGAAATAATTTCTTAATAATAACACGCGCGGAAAGTGAAAAAAAAGTCGTCACACACAATGTGTTCGAGTGCTTTGTAGAGAAAGTTATCTTTAATATTCATGTAAGAGCATTTCATGTAAGAAGAAATCATAATTCTCGTTTGAACATCAAAACTTCGAACGTAATAATAACTTAATTATTCGATCTACGAAACTGAAACTATTATAGTGAGTGTTAATAGTAACAAAATTGTTTGAGTAAAAGGACTCAAACGATGCCAGTGATTGTTTAGTTAAGGATAAAATAGTTCTTTCAAGCCAATAAAATATGAAAAATAAATAAAAGGAACTCGGTTTTCATGGCAAGAAGTCATAACGACCACAACAGACGTGACAGTGTACCTAAATTAAAATAGTAGTAACATTTAATGTATAGATCAACAGTAAAGGAAAAAAGTTGACTAATTTGATTTTCTTTACTTTCCTCTAGAACATTATTACACGTCCAAAAAATTACAACAGTCAGGCCGGTGACGAGACAAACAGCTACTATTATAAAATACCGAGAAAGCCTTGAATTTGGCTTGGCTTTGTATGATAGCGATGGTATCGACGCAAAACTAATATAATTCGTCACGTCGACGGCGGGTGACAATTGCTCGGCGGGAATCGGACCGTACTTCCGTTTCCTAATGCCCGACACGCAGATCCGTGTGAATATGCACGAAATGACAAAACGAACCTTTGAATTATTACAAATTTGCATTTAACGATCGCCGCTGTCACATTAACTAAAGAGTACACGTAGGCATATAGTTTTCAAGAGGAAATGTTATATAAAACAAAGAGATGTCTCTTATGATGTTGAATATGATGCATAAAAATAAAGGACTAAAATAATGATACTTGATTGACTAAAATATGAACTTAATTTGCCGTTAACCCTTGTTAAAAAAACATGCAAAAATAAAGTAAATATATAATAAACATACAGAATTATGTAATACATAGTTATTAATTTTTAATAACCATCGAAATTTGTTTTTTCTTGTTACCGTAAAAATATCGCATTTAGTGTCTTATGTATAATTCACTAATTTACTGCAGTACTTAATAGTTAGCTGTTACTTATATTTACAAAACAGTGTGTGATTCTGATGTAATTTAACTTTGGTCTTTTTTTACTTTAGGTACGTATTTAAAACTATAATTTTCTTTAATCCTAAGCAATTCAATAACCAATAAAAATCTTGTTTTAATGCACCAATAATAAAATAAGTACATTGCAGTCGTAATTTTTGTTTCATTACACGTTCTACCATAATATAAATCGGAATAACAGATCACGCCGTTACATCGATTAAGAGCAAAACGAGACATCGATTCACGTATTGAGTATAGTAATTTGTACCCACAGTCCGCAGCGCAAATATTGTGATTAGGTATAAAGATCACGAGAACTAGGCGCGAAGCTAATTCAACTGCTATTTCTACTGAAATACAATATTTTGTATTTGTCTTAGTACTTGTTAGACAAATACAAAATATTGTAATATATCTGCTTGAAATATTTTGATAAAAAAAAAATGTCTTATACATATGTCTACTATATGTATTTCGTTAAAAATTTAAATGTATTTTTATGAACTTTTAAAATAAAAAGACCATTATTATATTACCAGCATTACGTGCACTCCAAATGATAATAATGATACTTAATAAAACCGTCATCTAAAGGCAAAATAACGCCCGATCCCCATCATCTTGTATAATATATTATCTTCTTACATGTCTCAAGTAGGCCACTATATCATAATAATAATTTTAAATACTTAATAAAAAGAGGATCAGTATTGTGAGGAGTTCCCCTATAAAAGTTTTTATTATAACCGTATACAGAATGTTTGGCAGATGGTTTGCCATACGTTGAACGTAGAGTGAAATTTTAAAACTTTGTTACGCCTATTTCTGGGACTTTATGAACTCATGACTTTTTTTTCGCTTAATCTCAGCATCTTATTTTACTATTGGATGACTGAATGGATTAATCATATTATGCTGTGGAAATGAGTTCAAGAAATTGTTAGAAAGTTATAAGAAAAGTTAGGGGTTTGAAGAGTAAAATCCGGATTTTATTTTTATATAACAAAAGCAATAATATCTCGAACACCGCGAGTCTACATATTTGAAAGTTTTGGGTCAAAAACTTCCAAATGTACTCACCTATATTCACCGGCCTCGTAAAGCAAACTATCTGCCAAACATCCTGTATTTATATCGTGCGTTTAATTGCTGTTCATTTGACACAGGTGGTTTAAATGCACCGGTCCGTGGTTCCTGTTGTCACCCCATGTCATATTATTAGGTACATTTTTTTATAAAAAATCTAATGCGGTTTATTTGGAATAAAATAACCTTTTTAAAAATATTAATTGTTGAAACGTAGATTTTAAAAGTTGAATTTAATTTTTCATAAATAATAAATATTTATTATTGAGTACTTGTTACTAAATAAAAAGCTAAATTTAAAACCAATTTTTTAAATAATTTAATAGCAAAATATCTAATAATTCCTCCATAAATATTTGTTTTCCAATAAAATTCATAATCTTAATACGAACAAAACCGATTAATATATTTTAAAGTCAAATTTAATTAATCAATAACTTTCCCGCCATTTCTCCTGTCAAAGAAAGCGTTCGGATAATCGTATGTATACAATGATGCAGGCGAGGGCGCGCGCTCCACGCGGGCGCCGTAATTGACAATTTCATTTAACTCAGCTAATTGCCGCTCGAACGAGAGCGTGACTGCTCACTTTCGTCCCGACTGCGCTAATAAAGCCTTTGATGAACCGATTGATTCATTTACGCGCTTAAATAAAAAAATTAAAGAGAAATTCTTTGTTTAAATTAATAAACATTACAGCAGTAGTACAGCAACAGTTTTCTTATGGTATTAGTTTTGTATTAGTTGAGTTATCTCTGTATATATAAAGTATCATAAAATGTATGTATGTATAAACTATCATAAAATATTTCAGAGTATTATTTTTAAATAAAAGTATTATCTAATTTAATTATGGAAAATTTTATGGAATCATAACAAAAATGATTTAGAAATTTTAAAATTTAAAGAAAAAATAGACACATCTAATATCTCACTACTTGTCCCCCACTCTCCGTGTAAGATTTTTTTATTGATCAAATTAACCTGAATATAATTTTTAGATTTTTTTAATCTATTTAAATATTATATTTTGTGCTGTTTTATTTACAAATGCAGTCATTTGGACCTTGACAGTCTGTAAAGTTCATTGTTTTTTATTTTGTCTAACGTCCAGAATAAAGATATTTTTTAGAATATACTTCTTCATTATCAAAATTGCTTCTAACATTTTTGTTAAATTAACAAAACTTACAAGAATAATACTTGTAAGTTTTACTCTCGTAACTAATATGAATGATGAATAAGACAAGTAAATTAAAATAAACTATAGTTATGTAAGCTATGAGTTTCAATTATTGTCACTAAAAGTAAATTCTTTCAGGTGTAAAAATACGTTCTTACAAATACTTATTGAAATTCGAAGAGTTTTAAAAATCGTATAAAGGTACATAATAACATAAACGAATTAAATATATGTGTGTGTGTGTGTATATATATATATACATATGTTAATATATATATATATATATATATATATATATATATATATATATATATATATATATATATATATATATATATATATATATATATATATATATATATATATATATATATATATATATTGATTAAATCTTATTTTATCATCACGAATAAATATTTTTATTTTCGCAATTTTCATGTTTATTACTGTGTAAAACTTCATAGCTACAAAATTATAATTTAAAGTTTTAGTAAAAAAATTTCTAAAAATAGTATTCAGTCTGATAATTATTATTAAGCTATTTCGTTTTCTTAGTATATTACCGTTAATAAAACATATAGGTACATTATAGCCAGTACGCAAAATCAAATGATAAATAGAATCGTAAAAATAGTGGTTACAACTAATAAATAAAGCTAGATCGCGTGCAGCAAGGCCAACAACAATACAGACAGGCAGAATGATGGCGTTTAACGTAATACAGACATCTTCCGTTCACCGATTCATTGTTAACGAAACAATATTGTGCAGCAGATACAATACGATATAGATGAAACAAGATGGCGGCGATAGCTGCTGAATGGTAAATTAATTTTCAAGTAATTTGCGAGAAAATTACAACAACAAGTGAATATATAATTATGCGGGAGAATATGCTGTCAGAATTTCTCTTCAAGTGGACTTTATTAATTATTTTGGTTGTTGGAAGAGTGTTTTTTAAAATCTGTGTTTAAGAAATAAAGACACGAGTTTTCGTCATAAATTCATCCTGCGTAGAACCAATAAACATAAAGTCAGGAGTATCTCAAAGAAAAAGTACTTTTGAACGTAATTAGGTAAGAGAACGAAATAGCTTAATAATAATTAGTAGACTTAATAGTATTTTTACAAAATTTTTCACTAAAACTTCAAATTATAATTTTGTAGCTATGAAGTTTTACGCAGTAATAAACATGAAAATTGCGAAAATAAAAATATAAATTACTACTAGGTATAGATAAAATATATATTTAATAATACAATACAGAGATATAATTTAACTATCAGAATCTTAAATCTAGAAATTTACCGAACAATTCTAATGTCAAAAACATTAAATGTTGACTTTCTATATTATAATAATAACTTATGATTCTTATTCTGTTACTTTTATTATTTAGTTGGTTTAAAATGTTGCATAATTCTTTCATATTTTAAATCTATGTATAGAAAGAAATGACTTTGTATAACATACTAAGTTGTATAAATTAACATATAAAAGTAAATGTAAAAGTTATAAAATGCCGCATAATATATTTATAAGTGCATGTAACGTTCTGGGAATAAGACAAGCAATAAAGTATCCAATTAAATGCAAGTTACTGATTATAGAAAAACCAGTCCGTGAAACGTCGTTTTCCTGTGATACCAGATCGTTTAAAACCAGAGATTTGCATAATCTGTTAAATAGCGTAACTCAAAGAAATGCTAACAAAAAATTATTCATGAAGCTAAATGTTACTAACTAGTTTCGACCTACGGTTTCGTCGGTGCTCGCGAGGTTAGTTAATGTGTAATCGTATATAATTATTACTTATTTTACTGGTGAAGGTAAGGATACCTTCCTCAAAAACTGGTATATCGGGAAATAAAGGTTTACCAAAGCTGGTACCATATCTACTAACATAATTAAACAAACAAACTCTTCAGGTGCATATACTAGTGTAGACTTTAATTCCATCTAGAGTCACATTAATAGCAATATTTTAGTATACAACAATTAATATTTATTCGTATGTTACGTGCTGCCACACCGTAAAAACGATTTCGAAAAAATAACTTTGTCACTTTATTACCCTTGCCAAGTAGACATAGCACAATTAATTTCCATGAAGTCGTCATTCCACAGTCCGGCATAACAAAATGCGAGCAAAGCCACGAGCACAACGTGACAACGTTTTTTTTATGTTTATATAAAAATATTTTACTAATCACAAAGTTCAATAACATAAAAAAAAAAAATCAAATTACATATTATTACAATTACTATTAAAACGGTATCTTGTTAAATAAATCGCGATCGGCGTTACGTAATAATTATCTTGAAATTGTCCAGCGCCATGTTTGATGACAAAACAATTTCCAATTTCATAATAAAACTATAGATGCCGTAAATGTGCCGTGTATAATCCTAATAACAGCTTCATCGTAGCTACAGTTGTAACGGTCGGTGGACACGGCACGCGCCACTAACTGGCAACTGATCATTATTCACTGGAATTGCCAGTCACTGGTCTAAATCGCTCCGTGTTTATTGTGGAATCTGTTACGTGTTTTCTTTCGTCTTAATTGTCTATGAAAATTAGTTTTCAATGTTCTTTGGTTTTATGTGTGATTATGATGTAATTTTATTTAAATGTTTAGAACTTGCATCCGTAGATTGACCTAAGTCTAATTATATTTACTATACAGATAAGTAAAAAAGGATTAATGATTACAATTACGTTTTGTATTAACTAAGCCTTTATAAAAAGAACGATTTCAAACGTAAGAATTTCAAATTAAAATACGCAATTTTGTTCACGTGCATGATTACTTATTCCATTCATTTTGTTTAAATCCTAACTACTGAACTAAATGAACCGTGGTTGATACTCTTATCACTTTCAATCGTTCCCATGGATCTTTATCCATGGGAACGATTGGAAAGTGTATCCTTTGAAACAAAAAAAAGAGTTTTCAAACTCAATTAATAAAGTTCTTAGATAACAAACATTAAATCGTCTAAAATCACACTACGAATTGGGAACCTTATCCTTTTGTAAACTCGTTTGAAAAATGTGTCACAATTCCGTAAATTCTAGAAGCAAATATGCCTAAAAGCCTTCAAAGTTTCAACCTGTAGTCGTTGAGTTTGATACTCGAATTGTTTAAGACAAGATATATAAACTTGTTATTTATCTTGATTAAAGGCAAACGAATTTCTCGCGAAGTAAACCGTAGACAATAACTAGTTTATCATAAGTCCAGGTAATGAAGGAATCGGTGGTATTATGGCCACAGTAATGGGTTAGAAAGTGTGGAAACAGCCCGCATCGGCGGAAATGATAGAATTAATGATATGAACGGCAAACACATAATGAACAGACTGAGGCTTATATTTGTTACATTTTTTTTTTTGAAATGAGCGAAAACCTTGTTAAATAAAATTATAATTTTAATACAATTGCTTGAAATGAAAATTAAAATAAAATATATTTCTTCTACGATACAAAATCTTCTCAAATATTTATTTTAAAAATCGATTTTCATGTCGAGATATGGATCTTTTTGCTAAAATATATTTTAATATATTTTACGTCAATAATTTATTTTTCTTTTTCAAGTAGATTATAGTTTGTGCTTAATTTAATTTTAAAACTGAATGCTATTATTATATTAATAGGATACTATGGGGTTAATATAAAATTTGCTGATTTTTCATCTTTTTACTTTTCGTTGTATTACAAAAAGTATGAATCTGAGATAGAATAGAATAAATAACATTTAATTTAGACAAACAATACATTATATAAAAAAAATCAGCCAAGTGCGTGTCGGGCCATGCACAATGTAGGGTTCCGTAGTTGTCAGAATTGTCAAGATCGGTCAAGCAATCTTCGAGTACCTATTTTCGTAAAAATGTTTGAATGTGAATTATACTAACGATTTTGAACTTGAAATGTTCGTCGATTATTTATTATTTTAACACTTGTAAAATATACTTAGCGCCGATAATTTTCCTTCCTGATTAGCGCCTATGAAATCTATAACCAAATCTGGTTGAAAACTTCATAAGCGCGATTCAGAATCACTCACGACATGTTTTATTGAGACATTGTTTTATACCTTATTTTATATTTTATTTTAATTTACACTTATTAAATATTTATTTATTTATTCATTTAAATTCATATATTACTTTAAAATTATTAATATTTACATAATGTGATGCTTTAATGAGTGAAATATTTATTTTTACTTAGATCATCTATAACTCGATAACCATAAGAACCCACATAGCCGTGATAATTTTCCTTTTAAATTCATTATATGTACCGCTATCGTGAATTTTTTCATATTTTTAGACGCAGCAGTTTAGTGGGTAGAGAGGGGGGACACTTGACTCTAAGAAAAATTGACACTTCAAAGCTTAATATTTCGGAAACAGTTCGTCGTTCGGAAAAATAGTTTTCCCACACCTATAACATTTTTAAAAGACCTATCTAACGATACCCCACAACATGGGATAAATGAGAAAAAAAATTTTTGGTCTCTCTTAACACATAGGGAAGACACCCTGAAAAAAAAATATTTTTAAAATATTATTGTACGACTTTCTCGGCGTAATTCATATGTATACTCATACCGAATTACAGCTTTCTGGTATTAAGGGTTTCGGAGCAAAGCCGCGGACAGACAGACAGACGGACATGGCGAAACTATAAGGGTTCCGTTTTTTACTACGGAACTCTAAAAACGAATAAAAAAAATGATCCGGCTGTATAGCTAAAACAGCTATCTACTAAAAAAAATCCTTTTGTATCTTTTATTTATACCATTAAATTAAAAAATTTAAAGAAAATGTCATATCTATTCTAACATAAACAATTGAACATCTATTTTAATAATGTTCGACCCGAACTTGTTATCGCTGTGTTAACACCTCCGCGACACACATTCAGCTGCTAATCGACCTGGTGTTTTACTGCAATACTTTCAACTGATATTGTAGTCTTCAAATCTGTTGTTGTGTTCGAAATAAGGCAATAATTTTAAAGATAGAAATTGTGAATTTCTTTACATTTTGCCATACAAAAATATCTGATATGGATACTTACAGAAAAATAAAAAGGTCCTATTTATATTTATACTAAAATTGGTTCTGGGGTTTAGTCAAGTCAACGGACAGACAGAGTTATTTAAAGAGACCCTCAATCAAGATAAATATATAAGATAAAAGATAATTCTTCACACGTTATATGCGTGTTTAACTCTAACAATCTTTGCAGCTTACGCCAGAATAGCTCGCATATGGAAGAACTTTTTCCTACTTACTGGACACTTATCGTGCTATTTTGGACAATTAACACAGTATATTTATAAACTATAGCGAATGTGCTATTCTAATTTATAAGCTATAAAATCCTAGTTATATTAAAATCCATTCAGTAGTTTTTGCGTAAAAGAGAAACAACCATCCTTACAAACTTTCGCGTTTTTTATATAAGTAAGGATAAATTCCTTGATCCTTGACAATCAAGGCCCTCTATAATATTAGCGTTACGGTGACGTGAATAAAAACATTTTCCCCTACACTAAAGATTTAAAAGAGTGTTTATATCAAAAATTAATTCTCAACAAATCGAATTGTTTACACTGAATAATGAAGTGCAAGATAATGTTTAAAATTTATATAGCAATAGCAATTAAAAACTTATGAGAAGTTAAACTTTCTGCAGTAAAAGTTAGGAATGTTTGTTCTCTCTATCACATTAACACACCTATTGCATTCGCTTGTCGAGATTATTTTATGATGTAAACACTGTATTAATGCACACAGCAATAAATACGCCTCGCCTAGAAATCCTTGATGCTATACTTAGTGTTGATATAATTTCTGATTGGTATTATTTACCTTCAATTAAAATCAGAAAATAACTGGTCAAGTGCGAGTAGGACTCGCGCACCGAGGGTTCCGTACAAACTTATAGAAATCTATATAAGACTAACCCATCTACGCCATTTGTGGTCTTCATCATCAGTTCCAATATAAGTTACTATCAAAAATACCAAAATCGGTATACGCTTGCCTATAATATTTGAGGAGTTCCCTCAATTTCTCTAGGATCCCATCATCTGATTCTGACCTGAAGACAATGGGACCACCTTGGAAGTATACCTTTTCAAACAAAAAAAAAATTTGAAAATCGGTATCCAAATGGCGGCGTAATCGGCGAACAAACATAAAAAAAAAAATTAAATACAAGGTCGAATTGAAAACACTCCTTTTTAGAAGTCGCTTAAATATAATCAAATATTATGTAAATATGGATCACGTCCCAAAAACTATTTTGAAACTACTTAGGAGCACTTTAATTTAAAACACGATCATGGATGCAATCCATGGAAACACAAAATTTTATTTTAAGTACTATTACACCTTATACTTTCAAAAAAAAAAGTTATAGCGCGATTCAGGCTATACCTAGTGCCATCTCTTGACAATTTCAATGAACTAACTTGTTGACTTTGACATTAACTTGTTATTAAGCTCTTACATTGAATGTTAATTACGTAATGACGTTATAAATCGACGATAAAACTTTTAAATGAAAAGTTTATTTTATAATTTTTAGCGCGTTTAAATAATAATTAAAATAAAAATTTTTATTAATCGAGCAGAATTATATCACAGTTAATGTCATAATGTTGTAATAGATGGCATTAGCTGTACGCTGCATCGCGCTATCATTTTGTTAGCTGCGATATATAGATTGCATTGCGTTGTTTATAAAGGTTTGCTGCTTTTTAATGTTTTCGTATTGATACAAATTTCTTCTCAGTGTTTGTAAAATTGTTTTTTTGACCATGGTCAACTTCTATGTTAATTTGTTACAAGTACATATAATTTTAATTCTAAGATTAATATATTTTCCGCTTGATCAGTTTACAACTTGATACATTTACGCATTCCTGAGAAAAAGGTTGAAAGACAGACGTACAGACTGACAGACACACGAACAGAAATTTACAGTTTTCGGATTTTTTCCTTTATGTATACTAAAGGACCTTGCTCCTGGCCAAATTTCATAATGCTTGGTCAATGGGAAGTACCCTATAGGTTTTGATTCCCTTGCGAAAACGTTAAAAACGCTATCATACTTAAAATATGTGATATAAATGACCGTATCTTTTGATTGCGTTAACTTAGAAGTTTCATTTTTTCACAGCTCTTAGTAATTACAACTCTGAGTACTTGACGTTGATAAAAATTTGTTACCTTCACGCGTTTCTGAGAAAAAGGTTGAAAGACAAACTTACAAACAGACAAACATACATACAAAAATTTACAGTTTTCAGATTTTTTCCTTTATTTGTACCATAAGATCTTACTTCTTGCCAAATTTCATCGTGCTGGGTCAATGGGAAGTACCCTATAGGTTTTGATTCCCTTGGAAAAACGCTAAAATGGTCAAAATATACGACATATTTTCCATTATCTTTTGATTGCGTTGACTTAGAACTTTAATATTTTCACGGCCGCATGTCATCGTAGACTTGAGTATATGATATTAATTTCAACATGATACGTCTATGCATTTCTGAGAAAAAAGGGTTGACATCCCGACAGACAGACAGACAGACAGACAGACAGACAGACAGACAGACAGACAGACAGACAGACAGACAGACAGACGGACAACAAAGTGATCCTATAAGGGTTCCGTTTTTCCTTTTAAGGTACGGAACCCTAAAAATAACTGTGATGTAGCGGTACAAGGAATTAATTAGCTAAAAGTATTCGCGATTTATCGGAGCGAATGGACAATACATAAATATTTATAAAAATGGTAAAAAGTCGTTGCGGTGATGCGCAACGCCTAAGTGCATACCGGCGCTGCACATCGCGACTGCAGCGCGGCGCTCTGTCGTGGTTGGAACATTATTAACTGAATTTTTCACCGGATCGAAATTTCGACGCGAAATCGAACTGTTTTGTGGATAAATGTGGAAAGTGTATCGATAATGGAAAATATATATGGTGTTATACGGACGTTGAGCAGGAAAACTTTAAGGCGAAAACCAAAGGTACTTTTGATTGGATATAGTTCGAAGTGAAATAATTTCATGTTAATGAGGTCTTAAAACATAAGAACTTTATATATTAATTGATTAATTAATTAATATTCGTTATCTATATTTTTCACAAACCAAATTATTTACCTTTCATGTTCCATTGAAACAAAAAACAATATAATAGTAAAGTTAGTTACAAAAGTGTTAGTTGCAGTTAAATTAGAATTTAAAAACAACAATTTTAAATAATGTTGTGATATATGAATTCATTATGTACTTATTACAACCACCTTGATTGTAATAAGACCTAGTACGCGGTAAAGAGCCGAGGTGGCCTGTGCTTAGAAAACGTCGATCTCAACCGATGATCGCGGGTTCAAACCCCGGCTAGCACCACTGAATTTTCAAGTGCTAAATAAATTCATCTCGAGCTCGGCGGTGAAGGAAAACATCGTGATGAAACCTGCAAGTGCCAGGAGAAATTCTGACACATGTATATCCGCCAACCGGCAGTGGAGCAGCGTGGTGTATTAAGCTCTAAACCTTCTCCTTAATAGGAGAGGAGACCTTTGCCCAGCAGTGGGAAATTAACAGGCTTTTACTTTACTTTTACTTTACGCGGTACATAGGACATATACCGCTCATTATTTTAACACATTTAATTGACAAGGAAAAATCAAAAGATAATAAAAATAGTTGTAGGTAATATATGACGTTAATTTCTACTTTTCTTTAACAAATATTGAATCGCATGCAGTATTAGCGTGCGCGACACAGCGAAAGCGCCTGTGCTGGCAGGTATTGTCATGGGAAGTCGTTATATATTGAACAATGTAGTAACTATAAAAACGTGACGTATATCCTATATTAAATTGTATATTTTCGTTTAATAATTATACGTGGTAATATATTTTTTTACTACAGCAAGAATTACAATTTTGACAAACTTAGAATTACAATTTTGACTTTCCTATCTTGAAATCGTGCACCAAACACAAATGATTTTAAAGTGCTAGGTATCAAGGGATTCAAAACGATATATACTTGGAAAATAGAATATAATGTGTGAAGTGTTTATATTATAAGCGTCAATATTGTCAAAAAATTACGACATTATGTAATTAAAATAACATTATACCGTTTGTTTTATTATGGTTAGTTGAATAAAAATATATAAAAAAAACCAGAAATCTAAAAATGTACAATCGTATAAAAGAATCATAAAGATCAATGGATTATACGCAATTTTCCTCTGTCTTGCTTGAAAATATGTAGGTTGATGATTTATTTTAAGTGCATCACGCTTTCGTGCGCGGCTCGCGAATCTCGCTGATGAAATACCATAACACTGCTAATTTCATGAGAAATCTTTATGTAGCTTTTTTTTTAATTACTCAAAACTGTGAAATTATGTTACTCGGCCACACATATATTTTCACACATTTGATATGACTTTTAATATTGTTACAGATCCAACCGAAACCGACAACGAATGGCGTAACGAATATGAAAGAAAAGGTGATGGAACGCGAAACAAGGGACGCTCGGGATTCGAGAGAATCCAGAGAATCGAGGGAATCCAGAGAGTCCAGGGAATCCCGAGAATCTAGAGAATCGAGAGAATCAAGAGAATCTAGGGAGTCCCGAGAAATCAGGGAAATTCGAGAATCGAGAGAAGAAATAGAAGTAGAGATACGGGATAGACGAGCGCAGACATCGTCACCAGTGCCACGCGAGCGCGAAAGAGATAGGGATAGAGAGAGGGAGAGGGAAATGCGAGAGGATAGGAGGGAGCAGACGACTCCGCAGCACGACGGCCGGCATCCTCTTTTACAATTTGCAGTGGATCATTTCCGACAGAGCCCTGAGTAAGTTTTCAACTATAATCCCTGCAATCCATATGTTATAAGCTCGATTCACGTAATCGTGTTGTTCTGAACTAGGCGCAGGACGCTGCACAAATCCCAAAATTATGCACGAGGGCAATCGTTTAGACATTCTTTAAAATGTAATTATTAAATACTTCTTTCTAATTATATAGGTCAAATTGGTGTGTTTCTTGAAATAAACATATTAATTAGACGTATATACTTAATGTGTTTAAATAGTAATTTAATTTTTTTAGTAGTTTTTAGTGGAATTCATATCGGATGTGTTTTTCAAATAGTTGAAAATATTAAGGTTCAGTGAACCAGTCAGTGTAATTATACGAAAATACTTGGTTTTCGTTCCGGGTTGTGTTTATTTACTAAATACATCAAGTTTAAATTTTTAATCTCCTATAACGGCTAAGAATATTCAATAAGTTTATAATAATATACATATACGTTCAATGTTTTAAGTCTTGTTTACTCGATGGTACGGTGTTACACACTTACGTGAACTAAGTTATTCCATTGTGAATATTTCTTCAGGCATTAACTTTGGAACCGTAATTTTGAAATAAAAAAAAACACCGTGGCCACGTGATAGATTGAGTTCTCAGAGATTTACAAGAATAAATAATTACAAATATTGGGATAAATTTATAATTGGTCGTGCTAAAGGTGCGTCGCCAGTATACAAAAAGTTCAATACACTATTAATTCATTATTTCATGTTAATTTTAATAATTACTATAATACTATGTAAATGATTTGCTATTAAATGGTGTGTTTATTTGAATAATGCGTGCAATAACGCGTTCAATTCGTTACAATTCACAGATTATCACACGATAAATCGTATTTGGTACATGACGTACTAAATAACAAACTATTACTTAACTTGAAACAGTAATCACTTAATTAATTGCGGATAAATAAAAGCGTATGTATATTTATTTTATAAATAATAAGATCTTAAAGTCGTACATTTGTACGAGACTCATGTCGAGAAAAGGTGCGTTAGAACGTACAAAAATGCTGCTATGCTTCAAAAATATGTTTTTTTTTTTTTAATAAATATAACTGGCAAAGGAGCAGACACCTTATGTTATGGAAACACCGCCGCTCCTGGTCATTTGAAGTACCAGAGAAGCCACAAATGCGTTGCCAGCTTAAAATTAAATGGTGGTGAAATGGGATGTAAGAAATTGGAGAGGGGATTAAGCTTTCGACTCTGGCACTCACCGTACGAAATGCAGCTACTTATATGCTAGCCACTTCTTCTTGTGTGAGAGCAAATGTACCGCCTCGGTCGAGGTAGTCCGTTTACGAGCTGTAATCAGTTGGCTACAACTAGGCCCTACCTTAATAAAAAGTATATAACGATTTTTAAGTGACATATCTATTTTTAGGGTTCCGTAGTAAAAAACGGAACCCTTATAGTTTCGCCATGTCCGTCTGTCTGTCTGTCTGTCTGTCCGTCTGTCTGTCTGTCTGTCTGTCTGTCCGTCTGTCTGTCTGTCTGTCTGTCCGCGGCTTTGCTCCGAAACCCTTAATACCAGAAAGCTGTAATTCGGTATGAGTATACATATGAATTACGCCGAGAAAGTCGTACAATAAAATCTTAAAAATATTTTTTTTCAGGGTGTCTTCCCTTTGTGTTAAGAGACCAAAAATTTTTTTTCTCATTTATCCCATGTTGTGGGGTATCGTTAGATAGGTCTTTTAAAATGTTATAGGTGTGGGAAAACTATTTTTCCGAACGACGAACTGTTTCCAAAATATTAAGCTTTGAAGTGTCAATTTTTCTTAGAGTCAAGTGTCCCCCCCTCTACCCACTAAACTGCTGCGTCTAAAAATATGAAAAAATTCACGATAGCGGTACATGTAATGAATTTAAAAGGAAAATTATCACGGCTATGTGGGTTCTTATGGTTATCGAGTTATAGATGATCTAATTAAAAATAAATATTTCACATTTTAAAGCATCACATTATGTAAATATTAATAATTTTAAAGTAATATATGAATTTAAATGAATAAATAAATAAATATTTAATAAGTTTAAATTAAAATAAAATATAAAATAAGGTATAAAACAATGTCTCAATAAAACATGTCGCGAGTGATTCTGAATCGCGCTTATGAAGTTTTCAACCAAATCACCATAGATTTCATAGGCGCTAATCAGGAAGGAAAATTATCGGCGCTAAGTATATTTTACAAGTGTTAGAATAATAAATAATCGACGAACATTTAATGTTCAAAATCGTTAGTATAATTCACATTCAAACATTTTTACGAAAATAGGTACTCGAAGATTGCTTGACCGATCTTGACAATTCTGACAACTACGGAACCCTACATTGTGCGTGGCCCGACACGCACTTGGCTGATTTATTATATATAATACAGCTTATATATTTTAAATTTTCGCAATATTTAGATATCATTATTTACATTCTTAATAAGGTGTCTAATCGCGATATATTGGTGTACCATTTTATTGTACAATAATATTGTGAGGCAAAAAAAATTGGAAGATGCAACTCGGTCGAAAATCCGAGCAAAAATAAAAGGTACACTTATATCTTACCAATCGTATGTAAACTCATTGAAACATCACCAACTTTACATTCCAAGTATTATATCAAACGTTTAAAGCCCATAGGCTGCTGTCCGGTTTTCTTACAAATTAATAGAAAAAAAAATTTTCGCGCCACAGATAACACGGAAATTTTTAAACATACTCATGTAACATCTAATTAAATTATCTGCTTATATATAAAACGTTTTGCAATAAAGAAGCGGCTAGGGTCAGTGACCTAGATTCTAATACATAATCCATTGTTATATCACGTTCACATCACATGCAGAACTGCGGTCGCTATTGTATTTGACTGTTGGGTTGCGTGCCCAATCTTACGCGGAATTACACGTTTGTAACACGAGCAGTCTGTACGCAGGTTTGGCTGTTTTTGAATCTATTAAGCATTGGTTTCGTATAATGGCGGTACTGTTATATAGCGGACGTAATGACAGTTAACGTTTTGCCTCTACAGTAAGATAATAAATGTTAAAACTTCAGGTATTGTTTATCCAATACATCATTTTGAGTACATATATTATTATTTGTATACACCATAAATAAATTAACGATACGATCCCAATAGTATATGCTTTGTTACCATTTACTTTTGATTTATGTTAATATTTAAAAAATAATTAAATGTTTAATTCGGTTAGTTTTTTTTAATGCCCAATAGGTCCTGCAGGGCTTAAGACACCCGTGGCAGTCGCACAGTTGATGTAAATGACGCTTTAACGCGATAACGTTGATGCCGCATTCCTTTCCTAGACATCGTTTGAGGGAGCTTCATTTGACGCTTTAATGCGACCGCTAAATAACGGCCCTACCTTCCAACGAAACTAGAGTTTTACACTTAAAACAACAATAACAGACTGATAATCTTGTAATTTCTCACCAAAGAAAACCAATAAACATTTTGAAGGTACCAGTATTTTTTTATAACTACAAATTTGTAAAATAGAATTTAGTTATCAATGAAACTAATAAGTAATATAATGACTTTCTAAATAATTGATTATTGAGGGCGCAGAAAAAATGCACAACCAATTTTTGTTTATATTTCGTTCGTTCTTAGTACTTCAGTAGAGAATGAAATGATTAAAATTCATTCATATAATATATTTAAATTTTTCAATTATATGAATACAGGAAAGCCTTATGATTCGACTAGCTGTCCCTTGCGGTTATACTGGCTTTTATGGTTTCTGTTTCGCTCCTATGAGTCGTAACGTGATGTAATATAGCCTATAGCCTTCGATAAATAAACTATATAACACAAAAATATGTTTTCAATTCAAATTAGTAGTTCCTCAGATTAGCGCGTTCAAACATAAAACCAAACTCCTCAGCTTTAGAATAATAGCATAGGTTCATTCATTAAGTCTAAGGTGAAACTTACACTAGTAAGTATTGGTCAAGGAATTACACAATACAATTAAGATTTACTTAAATTGATTATCATTGTCTTTATACCTGAAAAACTTACTGTAAGTGTCTTATTTATGGAAACTTGCACTTTCCGTTTTGTTACCTGAATAACTTTTGTCAGAATACACAGTTGTTAATCAGTTACGAGACTAAATCTTACAAGTGTATGTCCCGCCTAACGAGAAGCTTGAAATTTTTGATGTGTCATTTACCGTTTTTAATAATGATTGTGTTGTGTGTGTGACTGTATGCGTGTGTAATCTAACATTTCTTAACGACGTTTACAGCGACAAAAACCGTGGCGCTTCGTGTATTTGCATTCAATGTACACTCGGAATCCTAACCACTTTTATGTCTGTATTTCTATAATTACATTTGCAGGGTTGCCTGTATTGCTTTCCATTTAATTTTATTATTTAATAAAAATGCCCTTTTAATTCTATATATTTTGTAATCATTATTTGATAATTTTTAATAAATGTTTTCTGAAATAAAGAAACAAACACATTCACAATGTATTCTACTAATCTATACTAATATTATAAAGCTGAAGAGTTTGTTGGTTTGTTTGTTTGAACGCGCGGTTCGAGTTGAAAAATTATTTTTGTGTTAGATAATTTATTTATTAAGGAAGGCTATAGGCTATATTACATCACGCTACTATAGGAGACGACTATTTGTTCGAAGGTGAAAAAAAAAAATTGACGATGCCATTGTTTATATAGAATGTTATAATTAAATGCCGAATGGTTTTAATTATTATGTATTAAAATATATGCACCAATTTCCACGGCATAATTCCTCTTCATTGTTTTGCTTGTAATATAGGCAAAAAATGCGTTGCGATGTTTTCACCATTAAAGTTAGGCTTTTACGTTCATCACCTTATAGACTTTATTTTTCAGCTAGGATTCAATAAGAGGATGATTTTTCTATGTATTTATGTCTAATAATTATAACATTTTCAACTTATTTTCATAAACATAAACAATTAATAAAATAATTATTATTCATACTCATTCATTTATCTTTGTTTGTCTTATAATAAATCTATTTAAATAAAAATGTTAAGTTTAAAATTGTATCCAAAGTTTAAAATTTAGACCAATCGTCAAGATGTCTAATTCAATCTGATTTTATTCAAAATTCGTACTATTCTTATTTAACAGAAAATCATTTTAAAGAATTACTTGCAGATTTGCTGAATAACAATCATATTGAAATGTTTACGAAGATATTAAAATGTTATTAATCATCAATATGATCGATATAATCTAAAAGTAATAAAGAAATATATAATTAGTCGGCTTAAATACTAGATACAACAGTTTCTGAAAACTAGTCACAAGGAACTCTAAATATTACGTTTGAACGTAATATTCGGTAGATTAGGCAAGTTTTTAGTTCACGGACTTGCAAAAACAATGGATCATAAAAAAGTGCTATTCAAAAATGCACAGCCCTAGTTAGTAGTGTTGAGAACTTCGTTCGCGCGGAACGGTCTCAGAGTTGACGTGAGACAGAACCGAAGAGCAGTCGGCCATGCCGTGTGCTGCTGCAGCTCGGCTGACGCACAGAATGCAAGTATCTGTCAAAATTGATTTTTTTAACGTTTTAATTGAAGTGCGCGTGTGTCATCGTTTAAACTGCCTAAAAGTGTGGTGTCACCTGTCCATTTTATATGAATTTTGATAATATTTTAGCACGTGGTTTCATTGATGTTAGAGTAAATAAAAATTAAAGTCTACTTATCTCTTCATAAAAATTACTTTAAAAAGTGTATCATAGCATCGTAGACGTAAAAGTGGTTTGGATAAATTGAGAAATAATCATCTCTTCTCTTGTACTATTAGACAAAAATATAGAGTAATAGAGTGTAATATAGAGTCAAACAGAAATATACGTTTATATACACACCAGATATGTGTTTATATAAATAATATAATAATAATAATTAAGAAATTAATGAACTATTATATTATAATGTACATTTGAGATCTCAACCCTTTTTAATTGTTAAAATATTCTACATTTCATATAAAAAGTACATATTTTTTTTTGACTGAGCCTAACTTAGACAATTTAGGAAAATTAAGATGTTATTTCTATCTCAACAAAAGTTGTTTTAACGCACATTTTAATGCGCATAGCATACAATCTTACATATATGTATCATCCTTATACAACGTTAACTGAGGTGTATTAATAATTGACATAACGTTAATGAACTCTGCGATCTTTAATAAATCTGTTTACATATCAATTAATAAAACAAAAGTTACAGAAACTTATATAGGCATGCTTATAGTTTTATATATAACTAGCGGCTTCACGCCGTTTCAGTCGCGCTTAAGGTAGGACTTCATTTCATACAAACTTCCAACCCCTTTAGGAATCGATTTTGCAAAATACCATCTTAGTGAACACAAACGTCTTAATAAAGCCCCATGCAAACTTTGAAACTTATAGCACTTACAGTTTCTGAGATTTCGTGATGAGTGAGTGACCTTTCGCTTTTATGTACATATATACATAGGCGGTTCTAATATTTAAATATTCCTTTTTGCTTTTTAATGTACGAGTTTCGAGTTTTTTAAATATAAACAAATAAATAATGACGCAACGTATAGGAGCTAAACATATTTATCGATTATTTTATTGAGGATTTGTTCTATTAATTATAAAATTAATAATCTCGTTCATAAAACAAAAATATTTTTACAAGGCGTTGTTTTAGTGGTTATCACTAACACCGTACTACGACAATCACTAAAAACCGTTATATTTGTTAGATTAATTAATAAGAAGTATAAATTAAAAATGTATCAAATAGTTTATGGGCGCAGCAAGGTAGTGTTAGTATGTATTAATAGGGTTAGGTAACATCAATCATAACATCATAAACGCGTAAACAAACCTAAATTCCGTGCGTTAATGCAAAGTTATTCGGAATTGATCGGTTTAACGTTTTCCGCCACTTTCGCCGATCGGCGCGAAACTGCGTTTAGTAACATATCGGCGGCCGGACAAAATGACGGTCTCTACTGACGATAGCGAATTTGAAATTTCGGGTGACAGTTTATCCGGCGACACTATTGACGCCTGTGACAGTGACATCAACAAATGCTTGTGAGGTTCTTTTTAATGTGCAGTTTTCTTTTTTGGGTATTTTTCACGTCAACGCCAGATTAACGTCTGTTTATTGTGTATTTTGGAAATTTTGTTTTATGTTATAGTTTTTGTATGTTTTTTTCTTTCGTATAATACCTATTGTACATTGTACTGGTAAGATTTATTACGGTATTTTAAATAGTATCTACAATATTCAATTGTAATGACAAAAGTAAATGTTGTAAATGCGTAAGCTTGCTTACCTTGCCTTCGTTTACAATCTAAATAGCCATCTTAGTATAGCATTTGCCCTTTCTAGTATTGAGGCCAAAATATAAAGATACGAGTATTTAATACCTCTTAATAACAATATTAATTATCTGTAAACATTATTTATTATACATTTAAAAGAATATCTGTGACACAATGTTAATGACGAATAAGAGTATTGTTCCACATTGTTTTGTGCAACAACGGTCGACTAAACGATATACGTAATTAGGGATATACATACACGTAATTAGGTATTTTATGTCTATGTTTTCTACATTACACTCAATTACTTAGTAAGTAGTAAGTGTTTTCATGAAAAATATGAAGATAAATTATCATTATATAACATAATTACGATTATGATGACTCCGTTACACATTGAGAGTGAGTAATTTAAATAAAAATTAAGAGAGACACTTTCATCAATCTCACTTTTATACGGCTATTGTTGTAATAAAAATATTTTAGTGAGTGAATTTTTATTTATATACATGTGATGCGTCGTTTGTTTAAAAAATTCGTTTATTATATTTTTGTATTTAGTATTAGTATAAAAGCCACAGAGGTTTCATTTGTTTTCTGTTAAATAAGTCACTTAAAAACTTGTATAGTCAGTAGATGGTTTTTAATATAGAATTAATCTATATAGGCTAGTTTACTCCATAGTGGATTTGTTCCTGTATGTGATATATATATATATTTTTTAAACCTGATATAACAAATACTTCTGCAATATATTACTCATCCAGCAGCACAACGACTACTTAAAAAAATAATACATGTTCATATTTTATGTGCTGCTGTACCATATATTTGATTGCAATAAAACTTTGTTCATTGTTGTAAAAAGTTTGCAAATCTATAGGCATAGTACAATTAACTTCGAGTAGGAGGCACACGTGTCGTACTGGACAGACACAAAATAAGCTCAAGATGACCGTCTGGTATAACAAAATTTAAATTTGACGCGAGAGATGCAAAATCAACTTTACTCAAGTTTACAAGTACTTTTGAATTGTCCCAAAAAAATTTACCACCGGTTCGGAATGTTAATCCTACCGAGAAGAACCGGCGAGAAACTCGATAGTTACTCGATAGTTAAGCCGTGAGTTAAAGCTAATAAAATATAAGTTAAACTGAACAATATAAAATTCAAACGTTTAACGGATCAAAAAAGTATTTTTATAGTCAAGAAAATAATGACATTTAATAAACGCGTTGTTGTTTAAAAATTTAACTTTAACTTTTCTTTTTATCACAAATATAAATAATTTCATAATTTCCTGCATTTCTTCCATTAGCCTTCAATGTTAATACAACGTTCATGCGTGTGATAGATAGGTTTCTTATAAATAAATATATCCAATTATAAGTTAAGTACTTCTAAGTCGCTAACGCAATCATTTCCGATAATGGATGTTTTACAGTTCCGTACTGAATTTCGTAACTGTTGCCATACTTGTATCATTTTTTATTTTGTCTGCGATCGTAACAACTGTTTGTAGTTTCACTTTGTACCAACAAAAAGTAATCAGTCTTTAAATAGAAAGAGTTTGGGGTTTAATGATTGACATGAAAATATTGAAAAACCTACCAGTATAAGCATACAAGTAGCTGCTAACCGCGGTTTCGCAAGGGTGTATCAATATAAACTTACTTTTCTTATGGAGATTTTTTTTCCAAATTTAGGAAAATGTTTAAATTTTAAAAACATTTTTTACATTTTGTTCTGTCAATTAGAATTAGCTACATAGAAGAAACCTTCAGAAGAATTTATTTGCCGAATGTAGGTACGCAAGCGCATCACGCGCTTGCCGAACGTTACTACGGCAAATAAATTCGGCCAATTATTTTTATTTATTCGTATTTATTCGTTATTAAATCAATACGACGATTTGAAAATTTAAATGTCGACATTCAATCATATTATTAAAATATTTTATTTACAAAATAAATCGAGCAGTTAATAAACAGTATAATAATTCATATCTGATTCTAAAATTTAGAATCGTTTTTTCATTATAAACATAGTAAAATTGTAACTTCCTTTAACAATAATAATTATATAATTATGGCCTGAGCACACAAACGACGACACAACAAAATATATTTACATGGTATAAAGTCGCTCCCCTGCCCTCTGTACATTAAGATCTTTCAAACTACGCAACGGATTTTAATAAGATTTTGATCAGTAAACAGAGCAATTTAAACGGAAAGTATATATTTATATATCCATAATATATGTAGTAGGAAAAGGGCTAGAATTGCACTCGTATGAAGCTAAAGAAAAACTACTTTGCCGTGCCATCTCTAATATGCGCAAATCATTAGTCATTTTACAATGTTAGATTATTTGCTTTTAACAAATACTACTTAGCCAAACAAAGAAAGGCGTATAATTTCCCTATACATAGACATTATAAAATTTCTCTATTTACCAAGAATATACATATTACGAGTTAAATAGTGTTACCCTTCCGTCATTTAAATAATTACATAAAGAACTGTCGGTCACGCCTCGTTGATGCGTACACACGCACGCAAAAGAGACAATAGACTTATGTATGCATACAAAATAATTGCATATAAATATTTTAATTACTGTGCAATATAACCCTAAACTTATTAAAAGCTATTCAACAAAAAATGCTTTTCATCTAAAAATTGAATGTGTTCAATTTTATATTAAGTTTAATTTGAATGTACACGTATTTAAAATACCACCTGTTGTTTAAATTGTGCTAATTATTTTATAAATATGATTATTTTATTCTTCAATTTAAATAAAATGAGCAACGCTTATTTTTAATCCCGTTAAATACAATTTAATTTTTATAAAATATAAAAAAGAAAAGACGTCAAAATAATTTTAATTGAATTTATTAACTTTATATTTCACTGAAGAAGTTAAAGTGTTTTTACTTAAAAACTGAAGAATATTAAAAAAATCACGAAATTTTGCCTAGATTTTAAGGTCAGCGCTACATATATTAACGGGACCTATATAAACTCAAATATTGATTCATAATTAATTAATTGATTATATAACAAACCTTATCTAACATTACTTTACAAAATTTACATAATTTTGTAATGATTGGATTGATTTTGAGAAAAATTAGTAATACCAGTAATATAAAACTTAATGACACAGTTTGAGTTTTCATCAAAATCGGCACCGAGACTCCTTTAAATATTTTTCGCCTTATACTTTCGGATTTGGCCATCCACGTCCAGTTAAAAATTCATTTTGTATAATTAGTTTGTACGGCACGGTTTATTTTAATGAGCACGAAAACACTACGCGGATATCATAGTTAATTGTTTACCGTAATCACGATTCACGATGTAACACTGAGCACAACATAATCGCTATGTTGAAATACGGAATATATCGATATTGACACAAATCGATATTATATAGATGTCGTACAACTCGTTCATAAATAACGAACAATTATACTACCGTTATGTAGAAATACGAAATATTTCATCGACATTGACGCCAATCGATAAGATTTTAATATCACACATAATCATTTTACCATGATGAATAATAATTTATTTTAAAAATATGCAAACACGAAGTATCGATAAATTAATATCTCTATTGAAATGTATTGGAATATATGTCAGTGTTTTTCTCGATGAAGTAGGTACTTATTTTTTTTTAATATGGTATCAAACGATTGATCAACTAGATGCGTCTATGCCGAAAGGCATTATAAAATTAATTTAACATTCGTTTGGTTATTGCATTTCCAATACACAGATACAGAGTATGTTGTACTAAGTTCTTATATCCTAATTGTAAACGTTAAAATCACAAAAATAAATCAATTTTGTTTAAATAATTTTGTCTACATTAATTCAATTAATCTTTTTTTTATTAATATTGTTTGAAACTCTCGTGCAATTTCGACATAATATACTTTCTCTATTTTGATCATGTAAATATGTGAGATTATTAGTGAATAAAAAACATCATGATTTGAAGTTTAACTCAAGATAATTTTAAATATATAACAACAAAAACTGTAATCGAAATAAACATTGATTTATTCAAATGGGATTTTTCAAGCACTTTTAGTAATAGTGTAGATTCTTCTGAGAAGAACAGGCAAGGTACTAGATTACAAAACATTTATTAATTATATTTAATTTATTAAAAAGTATTAGTAAAGTTTAAAGTATTAAAAAAAACATGCGGATTTATTATAATTTATGTATGCCATTAATATTAATGAATCAATTTTATGAATGAACGATATGCTAAATATTTAAAAGATGCGTAAAATAAAGGCGTAAACATAGGCCTTTTAAAAGATGGTCTAATGACTATAAATATTTATGAATTGATATATTTGCTATCAATCATAAGCAGAAACCATTATTTTTCAGGGTTCTGCAACTTTAAAGGAAAAACGGAACCCTTATAGGATCACTTTGGTGGCCGTCTGCCTTTTTATCTGACAAGACTTATTCTTAGGAACGTGTGTTATGCGTATCCATAGCGCAGGTGTTATGTTGAAATTAATATCAAATATTCAGGTCTGTAATGACTTGGATCTGTAAAAAAAATTCGAGAGAATTATAAGATATACCAAGCCAATTTATGTTGCATATATTGAGCATTCTAGCGTTTCGCATAAGATTCAAACAGACAATGAGCAAGATTTTATAGTAATATTAAGAACAAATCGTGTCGTTTGACAATAGCGATATGTATACTGTAAATGTTATAAAAATGATAGTTTATAGAATAATAATCGATGTTTAGAAAATATCTTTTCGAGTCAATAAAATTAAAATTTTTGATGAGCAATTCTTTTAAAATTAAACATATTTATTTGAGTGATAAAAGTTTTTTGCAATCAGCATGTCATTGATGTCGAAGCGATAATCATAGTTCACGATGATAACACAAAATATTACATTTGAAAGCTGATTATTTAATTTCGGACCGTGGACGCCGCGTTGAGTAACCTCTTTTATACTCATGTTTAATTAATATCCTACCTTTTTATGATTTCTAAAAGATAAATCACTTTTACTAATTTGTTACACATTCCTTAAAGTTTTTTTTTTTGATAAATTTATATATTATGTAACTGAAATTATTTATAACGAAACCTTCGTTAAGTGATAATTTTAATTTGACTTCTTACTTCATAAGTAGGAAGCTAAAAGCGTAGATATTCATTGAAAAGTTAATAACTTAGTGGCTAAAAAGCAATATCACACTGAAAGATAAGAGAAAGTTATAACAAAATACCATGACCTTTAATATATTCGACATATCGATATGAAATAATCAGGAAAAAAAATAAGCATAATAATAGGTTAACTTCAACAATATTAGATGTTAAAAATTGTCATTTATTGTTCTTTATATAATAGGAACAGAATTTCCACAATGCAAGCTTAATCTATAGAACTCTGCAACAATAAAACGAGAGCCCGAATGCACCGCGATATTATCAGCGATTACCAACAAAATTAAAAGTCTAACAATTTGAATGCTAATATTCTCACGCATTTTCTCTTCTAAATGCAAACTTTCAAGTGAAGGTGCGAAATTAAACTCTGCGTTATTTCGTATCAGTCGTGTTTCTTTCGATTAATATAGTTACGATATTTGTAGGTAACCACGGATTTTTCACTATATAACAATGTATATCATACAAAACAATATAGCGATAAATATTTAATTGAAAAAAATCAGTCATACAACTGTACTGTGAAAAAAAACTGGTCAATTGTTGTATTATGAACTAATGTAACCATTGTTATTTTATCTATTAACAGACTCGAAATTCTAAAAGCCGATTCGTCACTAAAGAGCAAAGCAAAACGTAACGAATGGACGTGGAAGGCGCAAACGGACGTGGTGAAATGGCAGGCGACTCCGCTTCGGGCGCCGCTGTTACGCCTGCCCGCCGCACTGGCGCCGCCCGCACTAGAGTGCTTTACTTGCGTACGCGCATACTGCGGCGACCTGCAGCCCGCCGAGCGAGCCATGCACCAGGACTTAACGGAAGTTAAATGCGTTTACACCGTGCTCATGGTGAGTTTTATTAAATGTTTTCTATCTTCTACACTTTCAAATAATATAGATCTCGACTTATCTAATCTTTGCTATCTGTATATTTGTCAGTCTTGTTGCATCGACCCCGATAATTGATATTGATTGAATGTATATTTACGTAAGGTCATACAGCTATTTTTTAGTTTAAATAAATCCAGAAGAAATTCTATTCACTTTCCACCAGTTGTCTCAACTTACATTTTGTAGGGGTTTTTTTTCAAAATTATAACTTTGTTTTCAGCACTGTCACTCAGTGCCAGAGCTACGCGACGAGGTGTACTGCCAGCTCATGAAGCAGACTACTTCTAACCGCTCCCCTGCACAAGACTCGTGCCAGCGCGCGTGGCGCCTCATGTCCATTCTCGCTTCGTATTTCACATGTTCGGACACATTAAGGTAAACAAGTCTTTTAACCCACCTCCTTCTTTATAAATGACTAGCTGCCCCTTGCGGTTTTACGTGCTTTTATGGTTACTGCTTCGCTTGTGTGAGTTACCGAGTACTGAGTACTCAATAAAAGGTTATCCAACATAAAAATAATTTTTCAAATCGGATCAGTAGCTTCAGAGATTATCCCGTACATACAAATTTATAAACAAACAAACATATTTTACCTTTTTTTATAATATTAGCAGATTAAAGAAAAATATTGAATTAGAATATATAATGCTTCTTTAACATTTTGTTTTACAGACCTTTCCTCGTGGAGTATTTATCAGCGGCAGCGGCTGATAGGCGACGACCGTGCCAAGGAACAGCAGCAGTCTGTCTCGCCAACTTCAGGAAGACTCTCCGTTGCGGCGGCAGAAAGAACGTTCCCAGCGTTGAAGAGGTAAATATATAATTTCTTTAACAAATACCCAGAAAGGTGTCAGTATGAGAGGTATCTCATATGTATTTATTAATATTAAACATATCATTCCTTTTGTGCAGGTGACAGCAGTTTCAGCAGGACGGTCAGCGAGGCGGCAACTGTACCGGTTGCCGGGTGGCGCGGAACGAGTTGTTAACACGCGGTGCGCTACCGTGGTCCAGGATATCGTCAACGAACTTTGCGAACTGGTCCGTACAATTCATTTCCCTATACATTTTCATGGTATCTCTTAGATTCCCTTATAATGGGTTCGCTTTTGTTATCAGATCGGCGTAACTAGCGAAGCAGAGCGCGCGGAGTTCTCGCTGTACTGCATCGTGGCGGGCGACGCGCTGACCATGCCGCTGGCGGGCGACGAGTACGTGCTCGACGTGACGACGGAGCTGCAGCGCGCGCACCACCCCTTCTACCTCATCTTCTGCCGCTCGGTGTGGCACCACCCGCTGCGCGCCGACGCGCCGCCGCTCTACACCGAGGTGCTCTTCAACCAGGTCAGTTCACCCTCTCCGCTCCCTTCTACCTCATCTTCTGCCGCTCGGTGTGGCACCACCCGCTGCGCGCCGACGCGCCGCCGCTCTACACCGAGGTGCTCTTCAACCAGGTCAGTTCACCCTCTCCGCTCCCTTCTACCTCATCTTCTGCCGCTCGGTGTGGCACCACCCGCTGCGCGCCGACGCGCCGCCGCTCTACACCGAGGTGCTCTTCAACCAGGTCAGTTCACCCTCTCCGCTCCCTTCTACCTCATCTTCTGCCGCTCGGTGTGGCACCACCCGCTGCGCGCCGACGCGCCGCCGCTCTACACCGAGGTGCTCTTCAACCAGGTCAGTTCACCCTCTCCGCTCCCTTCTACCTCATCTTCTGCCGCTCGGTGTGGCACCACCCGCTGCGCGCCGACGCGCCGCCGCTCTACACCGAGGTGCTCTTCAACCAGGTCAGTTCACCCTCTCCGCTCCCTTCTACCTCATCTTCTGCCGCTCGGTGTGGCACCACCCGCTGCGCGCCGACGCGCCGCCGCTCTACACCGAGGTGCTCTTCAACCAGGTCAGTTCACCCTCTCCGCTCCCTTCTACCTCATCTTCTGCCGCTCGGTGTGGCACCACCCGCTGCGCGCCGACGCGCCGCCGCTCTACACCGAGGTGCTCTTCAACCAGGTCAGTTCACCCTCTCCGCTCCCTTCTACCTCATCTTCTGCCGCTCGGTGTGGCACCACCCGCTGCGCGCCGACGCGCCGCCGCTCTACACCGAGGTGCTCTTCAACCAGGTCAGTTCACCCTCTCCGCTCCCTTCTACCTCATCTTCTGCCGCTCGGTGTGGCACCACCCGCTGCGCGCCGACGCGCCGCCGCTCTACACCGAGGTGCTCTTCAACCAGGTCAGTTCACCCTCTCCGCTCCCTTCTACCTCATCTTCTGCCGCTCGGTGTGGCACCACCCGCTGCGCGCCGACGCGCCGCCGCTCTACACCGAGGTGCTCTTCAACCAGGTCAGTTCACCCTCTCCGCTCCCTTCTACCTCATCTTCTGCCGCTCGGTGTGGCACCACCCGCTGCGCGCCGACGCGCCGCCGCTCTACACCGAGGTGCTCTTCAACCAGGTCAGTTCACCCTCTCCGCTCCCTTCTACCTCATCTTCTGCCGCTCGGTGTGGCACCACCCGCTGCGCGCCGACGCGCCGCCGCTCTACACCGAGGTGCTCTTCAACCAGGTCAGTTCACCCTCTCCGCTCCCTTCTACCTCATCTTCTGCCGCTCGGTGTGGCACCACCCGCTGCGCGCCGACGCGCCGCCGCTCTACACCGAGGTGCTCTTCAACCAGGTCAGTTCACCCTCTCCGCTCCCTTCTACCTCATCTTCTGCCGCTCGGTGTGGCACCACCCGCTGCCGTTTTCTCTACTGTCAATGTTTTTTGAATCATCTATACTTTTTAACCTTTGCTTAAAAATTATTGGAATTGTCTAATAAAAGAATTTTTATAGGTGGCCCCAGACTACTTAGAAGGGCTACTATTAGTGCTGCCGGGAGGAGGAGCGCCTCCAGCGGGAGTATTACGTGATGCCGCGCTGGTAGCCGCGCTACTTCACCGCGCCGCAGGACTACCAGATGCACCTCATCCGAGAGACCTCAAATTCCTTCTACCGAAACCCCTGCTGGCCTTGAGAGAGCCTCGCCCAACAAAATGGGCCTCCTGGGTATCGGCTGAGTGGCCAAACGTACGGACACAGACACCGGCTGCCGCAAAATCTAAAGTATTACAAGTAAGTCGTGACTAGATTAAGAAACCTACATATTTTATTTGTTTCGTACAGAATCCAAACAAATCTTCAATATAGTAGTAACGTGGAGGAAGCGCAATGTCTTCTCAATAGAAGAACCAGCTAGGAATGACTCCATCGTGTCCCCGCAGGTGCTGTCCCGCTGGGCGCTGTTCGGCTCGTCGTTCTTCGCGGTGCGGCGCGTGGGCGGCGCGGGCGAGTGGCGCGAGCACGTGCTGGCGCTCAACCGGCGCGGCGTGCACCTGCTGCACCCCGCCACGCACGAGACCGACACGCACTGGCCCTACGCCGAGCTCATCTCCACTCGGAAGGTGCGTCGACATTCCTCCCTCCCTTCCCCTTGCACCACCACCTGCACCCTCCCCGCCGGCCTCGTGGTATATTGATAAAAATAGCCTTTTTTATTCGTATTTATATTCGTATATATATATATATTCATTTTAAACTTATAGAGTTAGTTCAAAACCGTTCAATAGTTTTTGCATGACAGAGAAACATATATAAATTCATTCTCATAAATTTTCCTATTTCTAATCTCAGTAAGATTGAACTTTATTTTTTCATAGAAGCAAGGAGAGATCACTTCTACCAAACAGTGTTATATTATCAACAGAGTTCTAGTCTCTAGTTTACTTGTAATAACGAATATATTTTTGAAAGCGAAGACGGATGCATACTGACGATATATATTAATAACTAACTAATGAACGTGATACTATAGACAAAATGATGTATATACTTATTTTTTTATATATCCCTGACAGACAAACACTTAATATGCAAACAAATAAAAAAACCCGCTAACAGACAACAAATCTCCCAGGTGCGGTCGGAGGACGGCACCCTGTTCCTGGACGTGAAGTGCGGCTCGCTGCTGCAGCAGCGCGTGACGCGGCTGCAGGCGGAGCAGGCGCACGAGGTGGCGCGCCTCATCCGCCAGTACATCGCGCTGCAGCGCGACACGCGCGACTCGCGCGACACCCGCGACGCGCGCGACCTCGACCACCGGCACTCGCCGGGTAACTGGACGCTATTTACAAACTATTTCTAACATCATATTTCACGTTTAGTTTTTAAGTGACCGAATCCAACATCTGTGTGAAACGACTTGGCTTAGCCAAGTCTTAGTTAAGCAGTAAGTCTTAGTTCTTAGTAAATTCTTTTAGGCTTAGTAATTCTGATAATAATATATGATTTGAAAAATCTAAATATTTTTTTTGTAAAGGTTTTGTGACAATAAAGTCTAAACAAATGGCCGAAGTCCCGTGTGTGAAACGTTTATTGCGTATTGTGTCCAAAAATTTTAATTTTGGAATTCGGTCACACTAATACTAAGCGTGTGATATCTTGTGCCTAATAGAAATTTTTAGAGTTATATTAATTGTCAACAATTATTGTTCCTTGCTGTACAGCGCTATTATGTTGCTTATTTTTTACACTTAACACCTTCCAAAAGTTTTAGTGTTTACATAATTACATATAAGATGAAAAATACACCACAAAATACAAACACTAATAAAAAGACAAAAATCTACTTCCCTATTTAGTATTTCGCTTGATAACTTTTCTAATGAGTTTTCTCTTTCCAGCTTTCAACAGCCAGTGAGCGACTACAATATTTAAACGGACTCAAAAGTTAAATATATGGAAGTGACATAATCAACATATTTAATACCTCAAATATCCGTCCTTTAGATCTGAGTGTAATAAATGTACTTAAAATACGTAATAATTACTGTGTGTAAGATTAAAATGAGAATAGGATAATTAAATAATCATTTGTAATAACATTTAAAAAATTACAAAAATTTCTATTTTCATTTTAGTCCCCACTTCAAAGAAGTTATCACATGATATTACTATAATATAAATTTGAATTATGGAATTGATTTATACAATTTTAAAAGTACTGTATAAAACCATCAATAAATGATATATTCATTATGTATTCACAATTATGTATATTTGTATACATGGCCGTAAGATCTGCTTCAACAGTGCCTACTGGTATTGCCATTCTAGTACACATTTTTGTCTAGCAACACCAGTGCATATAGATGATCTTACAATATTCATAAAGTAATTAACGTACCTTAATAACCATTATATCTAAACATTCCAATAGAAAAGTAGTTTGTAAGTAGTAATAAAAAAAATGTTTATGGAATTCATGTATATGGATTGTCTTGTTATATTTCTCAACAAAATTAGTTATTTCTTGTAATACGTTTGATATTATTACCAATAATTATTCTAGTGTCTTCCTCTATATTTGGAAAAAGGTGCTATATCTAGTTAAAATCGTGGCCAGGGGCTTATTATTTCTGAATCCAGATGCTTAAAAATGGTAACACTACAAAGATTAAATAATTGCCCCCGATTGTATCGATTTATTTATTTTCCTCTTGTGTGGACGTTTCCTTAAAAAGGTTTAATTATTCCAAATGAGCATACGTGTGACTGAAACTAAAAGAAATAAATATTGTAGCTGATATTTCATATATCATTTTTACATCCTTGCTGGTAATTTCTACATTAATGTAGTGCGCCCCTGGTTAGTTATAAAATTAATTACATGTTATGTGTTAACAATTAAGGTATTCTTATGAAATTTTCCAAAGACCGTAACGGTCGGAGTCACGATTATTGATTATAAATGAGTTATTTCGTTGTCATGTAATATATTTAATATAACGATGTATGAATGTAATGTAGATACCAATAAAGTTTTATTTTCACAAAAAAAAAACTTTTTATTTCACTGTAGTCTTTTGAATTACGAGTTGCGATAGTCATTTAGTGCCACCTTAGTTACATCTTAAGATTAAAAAACTTTATAATATTTGGGCCCCAATTTTGCATATAAACCTTTAAGCTCCGTAAGAGCTTTGCGAGTTATGCAGTTCCTTATTTTCCAAACCTGTATATTTGTACAGAGCTACATAAATAAATGGTACCTATTTTATATTACCCATTGTTTTTACTTTTTTACCTAATACGTTTTTTTTTACGTTTCGAAGCGTATTTAAATGATTGAATCTATTAAAATACTACTAGATACAAGAAAAAACAAAATATTGGTGTTTTGGAAATAAAAAAATAAACTAGCTACCTTTAATTAAAAAACAAAATTGCAATAAATAAACATACATAGAATGTTAAAATACCTACTTTAAAAATCTGAATCATACAATATACATAAACAATTATGCTAATGAAGTAATGACCCATTAAAATCTTTTCAAATGAAGAATGCATGCCGAATATTCTTTGTGCGTTTTCAATAGCAAGGTTAATATAATAAGAAAACTTAACGTATTTATGCAAGTAGCAACCCTAAAGGAAGCATCAACCCATGCGCGAAGGCTGTGCGTTGTTCTCACGGAATAAAAACTGTCCTTTGTCTATGCGGCGCGACGTCCACAAGGCTGCTGTTAAAATCTGACCCCGCGTTGAAATTATATTTTGTAAACATATGTTTAAATTATGCAAACATTATCGTCAAATTATGAATAGAAAATCATGATATAACTACTTAAAGACTTTTATATAAAGGACCGACTTATAGAGCAAAAAAGGTAATTTCTTTTATTTAGATGAAAAGAATACTTATTCCAGTTATTTTGACTTTAAAACCAAACTACTGAACCAATTTTAATGAAAACTTATGCGATCAATCTGAAATTATACACTTTGAAACAAAATAATCTACCTAATCAATTCATCTGGGAAAAGTCCCCGACTAAGAATTTTACCCGTTTTTTGAAGTCGGCAAAAAAAACGGGTAAAATTCTGATATTTCGAGGTACACAAATTGAAAATAAATATCTTATAATATTGTAAAAAGTAAAAACTTAAAACTGCTAAATTCGTTTTAAGTCCCAGGCCTCTTTTAATAATTCTGAGCATCACCCGCCAGTCTGCTTCATTGCAGATTGTCTTCATAGCATTTCAGTTAAGATTATTTTATGATTTCCTTTGCTTTATTCACAAAAAAAAGTAACTGTTTTAACAATATATAGGTTTATACTAAAATAAAACAAATTAAACATAGAGTTAAATGTCACAAGTATGGCATTAGAATAAAACATTATTTTAAAATTTAAAGCCATTATTCTTAATAGTCGACAGATTAAGTAACATTTTTGTGTTACTGTAAGTTACAGAACATGATCACAAATTATGAATCACCTTAAGATGTTTTCTTGTAGGTACCATAATTATAACACGTAAACTATTATTATGTGACGCTCGTTCGCAAGGCTGCAGTAAACGCGTGAGAACTTTACCGAGCACCGACGCCTCTGCGCCTTAAGTGTCGCATTCAGATTTAATTCGTATTTCATTGTCTAATTATTATCTCTTCCTTGTGTTTATCTGTATTTAAACTGACATAATCTGCGTTAATTCAAGTTTAAAACATTTTATTTTAACAATATAGTCTTTTGCGTAATGACAACGTGTAATTATAAAAAAGGTAACTTGATTTTTAGGCGACAGCAGCGTTAACATACATCAAAAATCTCGGATAACAAATGTCTGTAATAATATAGATTACGTTTAAATATTTTGATAATTTGTTTAATATTGTGTTGTTCATATTCTTTAAAATTTTATTTATGATTTTTACAAATAATGAAAGGGATTAGAAATGGCGACTCGTTGAGCCTTTAACTACTATCAGTATAGGCACTAGATAACCGTATACAATTTTTTTACATTTTATTTAAATATAACTAAAAAATAAGAGAGGAAAGGACGTGGGGAACGGAATGAGCAGGATATAGGCATCCGGCTCTCTCCCTCAACGTACGAAACGCAGCTAAAATATATTACCTACTTCACGCCGATCTTCTGTGAGAGTGAAGTCCCCGGTCGAGCCAACCCGTCTACAAGCCGTAGAGAATGGGCTAGAGCTAGGTTCTATCTCAATAAAACTATTTACTGAGATTGAACCTAGCTCTAGCCCATTGCCTACAGCTTGTAGACGATATACATACTATAACACTATAAAGGGTAGAAATAGAATATACAGACATACATACAAGCTGAAGACATTGCCCTTGACCAGTAACTCGATAATTGACCTATTGTGGTATGAACCCACTCGTTCAATTTGGCGGTCCATTTCATTAACATTACTATGAAAGACACTCACATCAGCATAATAAATTCTTGCGAAATTCATTCATGTTTCAAAGTTACTTTTATTATGTTGTAGCTGCAATTTGAAGGGATTTAAACTATTTTCTTGTATTGACTCTATTTGTATAATAATATACAGTTATAACTTTACAACTGTTTTGAAAAAATAAAAAAATATTTCAGAAAAATGCATTATATTTAAATGATATGATCAATAAAATATATGTTGTGTTTCAATTACTTTTTACAATTAAACAAAATCACATAAATCACTGTACAAAATTGAATTTACAATACTCACGAATTTTCAACGTGTATCTTTACGATCGAGACAATAATTTAGTTGCAATTTCACCTAAAGTATATAGATGTTTTTGTGCACGTCCTCAGAAAACCAAAAAAGTTTCATCACAATCCGATAAATCGTTTCGGAACGCACAGAGGACAAACATTCAAACGTTGATTTTTTAAATATAGAATAGTTATTACCTCAGAATCAATATGTCAATTTGCATATGTATTGTATTGTCTAGCTACCATGGAGTAAAAGCTAAATGAAAGTAACGTTCTTAAGCTCTCATTTCAATGGATATTCTCACAGGTGTGAACCATAAGCATAGCCTCAGAGAAAGGTCCATAATAATGTTCCTAATTACTGCACGTACATACGAGTAAGTTGTCTTACAATTACTTATCAAGAGCATATGTTTAGTTGTTAACTTTTGCATCCGATGTTGTTAATTTTAAATAGACGTTTTGAATCTGAGTAATGTTTAGTAAATAGTTTTATATTATGAAATAGTTCTGAGTCTATTTATCAAGACTAAATAAGTATTTTTTTAATTCCTTTTCTTGAACTATGTGCTTCTGTTTACTACGTGTGCTTCATAAACGATGGACATTGGTTGTTATTAGGAATATATCATTGTTAAGTTATCTCTGGGGTTCTAGTTACTAGTTTATTCGTAATTATGAATATATTTCTGAGAGTAAAGACGAGCAATCTATCCTAGAGAGAGGGAGGGTGCGTACTGCCGATATATAATAATAACTAACTGATCAACGAGCTACCATAGACAAAATACAGTATTATTTACTTTTATGATATATTCCTAACAATCATAAAAGTGAATATTTACAGTATTTTTTCTATGATACCTCGTTGATTAGTTAGTTACTAATATATATCGTTAGTATAAACCTTTCTCTAGGATATATTGCTCGTCCTCAGTCATGTAAACTATAATAAATATATTGTAAACTAGAGACTAGAACCCCAGTGATAACATAACATTTAAAAGACAAATTGGCTTATCACAGCTGGACTAAACCTAAGGCCATTTATACCATCATTCGTGTCTGAAAATATCTGCTTTCTAAATTTGGCGACTTATTTTAAAGTCATGTATATTGAAAGAAGTCAAGCAAATAGGATTTCAGATTCTGTATTGAATAATATCCCACGATTAAATATTTCAAGTAGGTACTTACATACGGCATTAATTATTTTTTTATAAGAATGGATGTATTAAATATATTATTATATTTTACATCCTTAAAATTTTAAATCAAATAATACATTTTTTATGGTATTATGGTATGCTGTGAAATCTATGTAAAACAAAAATTGTTATTCAATGTCTTATGTACAATGATTGTCCTGTACATGTGTGTGTTGTCACAAGCTCATTATTTTCAAATTAACTTTAATCTTCTACTTAGGAGCAACGAACTTCCTTCGCCAGACGAGTCTTAAAACCCATGACTGTTAATTCTTTTGTCTTCAACAAGTAGCTAAAAAATTTTTATTGGAAGGTATTTCCAAGACTTAAAAAAATTAGAGATAATTAAAATACGTAAACGAAATAATTTATTATGAACACAAAAAATTGTGGATATAAAATAATACAATCTATCATATTTATGGGAACTAATTACAATGGAATCTACTAATACTTATTGTTAGGTAACATGAGTCACACAAACATGAAATAAACATAAAAACAAACTGACGACTGTTGCTCTAAAACCATCTCAAACTATGAAACAGAACATTCTCAGTAATGAGAAATACCTACTTAATTTTTCACATAATTTAAGTTGAAAAATATATAATCACAAGAGGATAAACTAAGACATATTCTTTGAAATTTAAACTAAAGAACAATGATATTTAATAACTATATATAGACGAGAATTCCATATTTAAATTTTACGTTCGTGAGTGATATTAAACAACCCCCAACCTGCTATCAGTTATCTCAGTTACGAAAGCTGTGCGATTCTGTCAAAAACAAATCACTGACAGTAAATTTTTTTAGGTGTAAATCAATGACAAATTATTTGCGTAAATCATTATGAAAGTCTGATAGCAAAATTTATAAGTTTAATTCTCGCCGTAGATACCTACTATTTGACTTTAAAAATCTGTGTCCATTTCTAAAGACTTTGCCCGGTCTTTTAGAAGTGGAAAAATTCAAGCACTAATAACGTATACATTGTTACAAAATACCATTGCTAAATAAGCTAAATGTTTAAAGAAATAGATATAGTGTGTACTATACATAACTATGACACCAGTCTATGGCAGCGTTATAAAAATATTTGGTCAACAACTAATTAGTCAAGATACACGAACCGGAAAACTTATTCGTTATCCAGCGCGCTCGATCTCAGGCACTCGTCAGTTTCGCCACTAATCACACAAACCACTCATTAATCACGCCACATCAAGTCCACGTTTCACGGTGACTAATTCTAGTCATTGATCATCATAATATCACTTTGTCGGACTATGTCTTGGTGTCCGTATCTGCCTCGTTTTGTCCGGCCAGCGGCCTGCTGTATACTGCACATAACCCGGGTCTGTGGGAGTACCAGTCGCTCTTCCTTCTATATCCGGACCTTCCCTATCTTTCTCCTCGATCGGCTCCATTGGGAAGATGGCCGGCGTCTCCGACCGTCTCGATCTATTAGAACTTCGCAAATAATCCTCGAGCTGCTGTATTGTCGGCGAAGGAACCGTCTTCGCTCTGGTCGGGGATTTCGATTGACGTTTCTTTTCATACGTCGGAGAAACATCTTCGTATAGACTTTTCAATCGACCCGATTTAACTTTTGAGAACACCGGTGTCTGTAACTCCGGCAAGTAATCTTCTTTAACTGGTAATCTTCCCGCTACGTTATCCAAGTAGTCTCTCAGATATTTCTCATTGAATTTTGCTAGTTCTTGTTCGTAATGCAGTTTATCCGGTATAGATAAGGGATCTGAAAGCCGGACGTAGTTCCCTGCCTCAACGTTACTGCGTAAAGATCCAAACTTTGATCTTTCTAAATCTTTTTCTATTGGAAGATCGTCCAGTTTTGTAAACCCACTATCTGGTATATCGAATAAACTAGTCTCTTCTATTTTTGTTTCTTTTTCTTTAGCTTTGTTTAGATCTAAATCTTTTGGTCTCTCGGCAGGAACGTGTCCATTTTGTTTTCCGTTAGCTATATGACCATTGGTTGCCGGCTGTGCGGGTGGAATTATCGACACTTTCTTTTCGATTTTCGGTGATGAAAATGGATCAGTCTGTGAGGGTCTTGTCGCTGTGTACACTCTAGGGCCCATTAGGTCTATTAAAAATAGAATAGCGGTTGCGAGTGACAGCGACCCAAGGACAGATGCGTTTACTACTAAATTTCTTGGGACTGAGTCTAGTGACGCTAACTCTAGACCACCTGTTGAAATAAACCATTTGTAATAACCCATATGAGACACATTTCCCTATTACAATAAATACAAAATTTCGAAATTCATCATATACTTGTATAGACTTACCCAAAATTAAGAAGAAAAGCGTCCCCATGCCAAGGAGGAAACTTTCCAGAATCCGTCGTCCTTTGGGTATTTCATGGAAAATCCGCCCCAGTATCAGCCCGAAAGTTATTATCACGTAACCTGTTAAGAAAATACCGTCATTACTATAATTAATGCATTTTATTTCAAAAGTTTTGTCAAGATTAAAAAAGAACAAGAAACTTAATATATTTTAGGTTGGCGAATTTATGTATAATAGGTATACCTATTATATACATATTATAAAGAGCCCGAATTTCCACGGTCTTTTAGCAGATTTTCTCACAACGTTATGGTTCAGCTACCACCGTAACTAAGTATTAAAACTATATAATAATACCTATAATATACTAGGTGTCTAAGTAGTGTACAATTTAAGCATTTGAAAAGGTTCATAATTATGTATTCCTACATGAATTTGAATTTGTTACATGTACTTAACATCCACGTGTTCTGAGCACGAAACTAACTAGGATCGTAACTGCACTATAATAGGTATTCGATCTGAGTAAAGATGCATAATGTTTACTTTATACCTACTCTCATTACGGACCTTGAAATTCTTAGTAATAGTTGACTACAGACACAATATTGCAATGGAATTGTATAATTATATCAATCGGAAATTAAAAAAATAATATTATTGATATTTTATAAAAAAAAGTCATTAAAATCTTGCATCGGCACAGCGTAAATCCGTTGATATCATGCTGAGCGTTGTTTTGAACATTTTATAAACTTAGTTTATTAGAAAGAGTGAAAGACAAATCGAAGCCAAACTTTCGACCTCTGTTTGTTTTTTTATTGTATGCAGTTGCGACATGTTTGACGCTATACTTATATACACAAGCACTTAAGCGATTCAAGAAAATTGTCACGGATAAACATGCAGTTTTATCAGATTTTTTATCATTTAAAGAAATATAAAATTAAGAACATTTTTTTAAGCCATCGGACTCTAATAGCTGCTATCTAAAAATATCACAACTTACACAATAGAAAGCGTTGTCTTTATATTGTTAAAATGTTATACTTGGTGAATAATAATTTTTATTCAACTTTTAGTAGCGATTAAATCTCGTGTAGTCACTCTTTAAGTCTAAAATGAAACATATACTTAAACAGAATTAGTAAAAAAATTTATAGAAACTTAAAATTAAGTACCGTTTGACTATACGAGTTTACCTATGATGAGTTATGGGTTATATATTTTTTTGTAATATAATATAAATATTAAAGAATAAAAACAAACATCCTACCTCCATAAGTGGCATCAGCAAAGGCTCCTCCAACAGAGTCCCAGGTGACAGATGTGAGTAGCGACCACTCCCTGGATAACTTCTGCAACAGCAACGCCAAACGAGCCTCGTCGTCCGTGGACACTCGCTTCGCAACCAGGCACGCCACGCAGAACAACTGTTGTATACGATAGTACATTGTTTATTTACATCAAACGTGATTGGAATTAATATTAATCATGCCTGGCGAAGGCAATTGCATTTATCTCCACTTACTACTCAGATTAGAGTTCTTGTACGAAGTGGTATCAAAAAAATGTATAATAGTCTATAAAACAAAGCTATAATCTTCTTCCGAGGAAATGGACCGGAAAAAGGCGAACAATACAGCAGAATGGAACTTTAATTTACCATTTGTTTTCTATCGAAACTACATAAATCTGATACAATATAACAATTTGTTTTGCTGTCAGACTGTATACAACAAACGCATAATCTTAGCAAAACTTGTTGTTTTACTAGTCGACGGATTATAATATTTTGTTCGCGTAAAAGTATAACTACAACAATCATAAATTATTATCAATTTTGTTTATACCAAAATAATAAGAAAATAGGGGATATAGGGCACATAGAGTAAAAAGTGACAACTTGTTAAAAATTCTCCATCCTAAATGTTTAGTTAATTGAAACTTAAAAGATTTGCAAAATTCAACTTTGCACAACATTCAACACATGCCACTTTTACTCTTCTCTGTTCTAAAATCAACTCGTATGTCGAGTTGTCGGCGTTGTGCAATCGATTTCAATGTTTTTTTTTAGTTCAAACATAATACACATACATACGTAGTGTACATATATGTACTTACATACTTATTGTTAATTTAATTAAATGATACAAAATTACTACAAAAATTATGATTAAAAATTGTATAATAAAAGCATTCATAAATTAAAAAAAACAGAAGTGTTTGTTTGTATTGTGTTTTATTGTTGTATGTGCATGTATTCGTTAGCCTTTATAAAAATTATAATTATATTGATCTAAAAGCCATTAACTAAGGAATTACATTGAATTATATTGATTGACAAATTCCGCGGGATTCCTAAGTACAACTTTAACGGTGAAGACAGTTGCAATAAGCACTCCAGAAATTAATCGTCAAATAATAATAAACAACAAAGTCCACATTTATACGTATAGATATCTCAATTTATGACAAATATTTTACAATAAACGAACACCACATGCAACCTCCAATATAAAAACAGTTTAAGCCGACTAAACATTACATGCAGTCCTCAATATTGTTTGCTAATTAATGTTAAGCTCCTATAAAGGAAGTCTGTTTGAAAATCCTTTAGAACAATACCCCGTTCACAATGGTTGGCGGTTTGTCAGGGAGCCCTACACCTGCACTTACCTTCGGTGCTACCTACCTCACGGTCTGTCGTTACGTCATTGTCCAGCGTGAGATCGGCATTGACATGCGTATATTAATATAAGGAAATTTTGTATGAGGTAAGGGAAACATATCCACATAATTATTATGGTTGAAAAGTTACCTATACATATTTACCGGTGGAAACTGATATTCTGTTTATCCGACTAGGACAGTTCAAAAATCGACTGGTGTTTGACATATATGTATGTTTTGTTATGTAGAGAAAAAGAGAACTGCAGTGGCTGGCCGTCACTATTTCTTCCTTAGCCCGGTGCTATATAATAAAATTAATAGAATCCTTAATATCTACCCTCTAACCTCACGTCAATGCAAAATGAAAATAACAGACTGGCTCTTAAACTTAAGCTATGAAGAGACTGAAATTCTTATTAAGTCTTAATAGACACACACATACACACACACACACACACACATATTTCATATCTCATTTTTTATTATTATTTTATATTGCTTTATTTGTTTAGATTTAATTTATTAATTGTAAAATTAAGTTTGATTGTTTCTCTTTTTCTATATATTATTTATCGTAAATTTTAAAGTTTTGTTATACAAGTAAAATATGGAATTGTTGAAAAACTGTAAGTACATAAGTAGTTGTTTTTTACTCAAGTTAGTTTTATTGATTTAGTACGTAACTGCATCGTCATTAAGGTGGGCGTTAATGACTGCGACGCAGTGTTTCACTATTGCAGTTATTATCGTTATTAATTGTTTAAGAAAATACTATGTACTGTTTCTTAATAATAAATAAATAAAAACAGGTATGTTATGTATGTCCGGTCATATATCATCTCGTAACTACTCGACAGCTTAACCGACTTTGATAATAAGACATCTTTACATTAGTCTTGGTGACGTGACTGTCACTGGGTACATAATTTTTCTTATTAGAATAGCCGATTTTACGCGCAGCTTCTAAGACTTAAAATATTATGTTGGTCCAATGGATAAGAATCGAATCTGTAACCTTCGCATTTTTACTCCTACTTATTGCAGGTACGTAACACGTTTTTTTTTTTTTATAAGTTACACACATAAACTTTTGACAATATAACAATAAGAAAGATGAACCTTTACTGCCTTACTACAAAAGATTTAAACAGACGTTAACGCGTGTTTAAAAAAATCCGTACTACAAATCCGCGTCTAAGCACAGTTTTGAGTTAAACATGCTTTAGATATAGATTAACATACGTTGGAGTGAGTTTAATACGTGTTTAGAACCTATTTTAATTGTCAAATGTAACGTATAACATTTTATCAATAAGTTTTTACAAGAGTTTATTCGCTGTTAAGCTATTTATATAATATTTTAAGCAATGTTTAATTTTTAAACACTGTTTAGCTAGACATGCGTTCAACATGGTTTTAATGCGTCTTTTGCAGTGTGACAGTTAGTCTAAAATTACGATTAAATTAAAATTTATAATAATATTTTGTTAAAAATGTAACCTTCAAATTAACAAAGATTAAAACTTTTGATCATAATCACAAATATCTAAATAACTAAAATTTGTTAAATTTCCTAGTAATCGATAGTATTACTTACGCAAGTTATGGTAAGGTAAGGCAAAATCAATCGCAGATTAACGCTCAACTTGGACATAACATTAAGTAACCCATCCACATAACATGTTGTGAAACTAAACATTTGGTAATATGCATACTGTAATGTCAACACTGGCCCGCGGCGAACAAACAGAAGTTTTTGAAACACCATAACTTATTATTAAAGCTTTTATTTACAATTACAACCCAAAAACCCTAATTTTAATGAAATATACGCATACAATGTCATCACATATTTAAATACAGTTGCATATATTTGTATTACGTGTTTTGTGTGATGTTCATTGGATGGATAAATTGTATGTACTAAATATATAAAGCTATAAATAGATTTAATTAATAGCAAAGTCACTTTTGCTGTTGCATCTAAATTGTAAATAATGAGGGAATAATTGCGATTTATTTTTATCTGTACATTTTATAAATAGTTTAGGATTTAGTAACTAGTAAATTGTTGAAATTGTGAATTCAATGTTTAATTTAGTGTGTTAGTAAACAATGATAACATTTCTGTCTTGTTAGTTTATCTTCGAACTGTGCGGAATGTTATGTTACGTCTCGTGGTGGACACTCGACGGCTACTTACGAACTCGACAATCTTGAGCGCGACCCACTTGTCGCACAGCGGCATGTCGCGGGCGACCGGCCGTCGCAGGCGCACACTTTTGTTTGACACTCGACCGACGAGTATTTTCACGCGCTTCTGCGTGTGACATTGAATGGAAACGTACTCACCTGAGACGCCGCGAGCGTCGGTAGGGTTTTGAAATGAAACAACGACGATAAATCATTGTACTTAAATTTATTAATCGGCCGATCGATACCGGCGTACGATATTCGTTAAAAATAAAAACCTCGAGACGTCGAGTCGCGCTAAATCCGTATCGACTCGTCGATGAATGCTTAAGATTTTATCGATTCTAGATAATTTCATAATGCCGCATTCGTTCGATGCCGAGAAAACGGTTCCAAATTGATTCTACTTATAACCTGATTTTATATAGACTCGTACAGATATAGTAAACTACGATATTAATGAACATTTCGTTGAAAAAACATCAAAAAAAGTGCAGATTGTTGTGCAATAATACTAAAGCGCGACGCGCTGCTTGCCCTTAATTCATACTCTACCGTAACGTAAAAAGATAAAACAATGACAGAACCGTACTTAAATATAACGATGCTGGCTTAAAAGCTGCTTATTTAATTAAATAAATTAATAAAGAAATTGAAAATTAGATTATTATGTTTACAATACCTTATTTTGAAAAATTTAAAATAAAACGAACGTCAATCGTTAAAAGTCTTAACATATAAAAAGCGAGCGCAAGAGATGACATCTATATTTAAATGGCCATCGCGCAATTATAATGTATTCCATTACCAATTAAAAGGCAAACTGACGCTATTCCTGGTGCAAATGAGCATATTACCGACAAGCATTAGTTTTTATCAACTTAATTGTAATTCATTACTTTGATAAAATTCTCCAATTAACCATCAATATTATATTTAAAAAATGTCATCTCTTGCACCATCGTGCATCATTAAAACTAAATTAAATATTTAAAACAAAGTTTACATGCAATAAAATAAGTGTTGCAGAGGCAGAAATTTGAATATCACAAGGATCGTTTTCTACTAAGTATTTTCATAGACGACCAAATCTAACGTTAAAACGCGCTTTTGCGATAATTTTTGCAAGAATCCTAAACGTTCAAAGATAAGGTGTAACACATAGATACGAAAGGTTTCGCAAATAAAAAAGTATTTTCATGTTTTATCCTCGTTTCCGCCTGTGCGTCAATGTTCTATATACTAATAGCATATCGAGTGCATTAAGCTTAAGTTAATATACATACACCCAGTTAGTGCAAAAAGAAATAGGTGCAATCTTAATTCATGCAATAAATAATCAACATGGAAAAAATAAGATGAAATAATTAATTCTGGATAACTGTAAATTCACGTTTGCAAAAATTATAAACATTTGATAATGCTTTAAAAATGTACTGGACTACAGGTATTGCATTTTTCAATTCAAATTTTAATGTATTTAACAAATCTTTTATATATTAAATTAATATTTCATTTAGTATATTGGAACATCAGAAATCCGATGTAATTAAAATAAAACACTCATAGTCCAGGAACAATAACCATACATAAAACACCAAACTATTGTAGCATACATGCATTTCGATCCAATTTGTAAAATTCCTATTCATTCTGGATATTTGGTCTGTATTGACAAAAACTTTTAAAATATTTAGTGGACCCTCCGTAAACCGGCCTGCTCTTGTAATCCGACATGCTTATAACGTACTATATATGGATTTGTTTGGGTAAATTCTCGTTAACTAGTGTTTGAAAAGGTTGTAACGAGTTCGCGTCACGAATTTTGCTCAATGCATATTGTCTCAGTTCAAATGTGTTCACATTTGTCGTAAATAAAAAAATCTTACCATTTCAATATCTAATTTGTACTCCCACACTCTAAGACTATATAGGGTAGTATTCTATAATACGACAAAATCGACAATCAGTTACAGGTAGAGTATTGAAGCCTACTGACTACAGCTTATATACAGGTTGGCTTGACCCATACAGTACCCCATTCTCAAGACCAATGTGAAGTAGCTACTATAGTTTCATTTTACCGTGAGCCGGAAAGCCGGAAGCCTAGTCACACATTCCTTGGCGCTTGTAAATGTTTATAAGCAGCGGTGATGACTTAACATTTAGTATCCTCTGCCTGCATATTTGGCAGGTATTAAAAGAAACGTTTATCGGATTACGGCGAGTCTACTATAGTTTACAAATCGTATCGAAACACCGTCACCAGCGGCACAAGCAGCTGCACCAGCGGCGACTCACTGGCGGTGGCTGGTGGGCGCCATGAACTCGCCGAGCGGGTGGCGGACAGTCCACGGGTTGAAGTCGCGCGGCGGCGGCGCGGCGGGCGGCGACCACACGCGCGCTTCCGCGCCGCCCAGCGACAGCGACGACACCAGCGACTCCATGCTCTGCAGCTGGCTCGACCAGCTGTGGGCGACGACTTGATTATGTGTATTTTTATTATTTATTATTGTCCATGATTTCATTCACATAGTTCTATCATTGTTTTTTTTTTTCAAACAACCTTTTTTTATTTTATCAGTAGTTTATGCGTGATAAGTACATAAAAGACACTATACCCACAATAACATCTCCAATTATTCATTTATTGAAGAAAAAATATTGACATACATTTTGTTATTTACTCAATTGCGTTTTACTAAGACACTAGCAGCCCCTTGCAGTTCATAGTGTGATTAGTAAAGATATTGAAATTTTTATTTATTTATTCGTTTCGATCGATCATTATGAACCACTCCTCAATCTATCTATTTAGCTATCCAGCACAAAGAGTATTTCCCAAATACTTTCAGAGATTTGCAAAAAATATAAAAGTTGTGTACTAACTCCAAGGGCGCGGAGTGCGCGTGCGGCGTGGTGCGCTGAGCGTCGCGAATCATGCGTAAGCGCCGCGCCGCCGACCAGCGCTCCAGCGAGTACGAGCCCGCGCCCGCCGCCGCCGCGCCATCGTCCTCTACGCGCGACAGCTCCACACCGCGCTCGGGGGTCCAGCGACCAATCTAGTATGTGGATTATTAACGCATCTACACTAATATTATCAAAATAAATCATTAGTACTTTTGTATGTTTTTTATTTGTATCGAACTCAAAAAATATTTACTTTAAAAAGACAGGCTAATTTTAATCGCAAAATAATACGAGGTCCTTGTGGGGATGCGATCTAAACAGGGGCGCGACATAATCGAATTTCACGCGGACAAAGACGTGCAGGAATTCTAGTTTGAAATAATTATAAAAATTAATCTAAAATTTCAACCAAGACTCTTATCATTTCTTACAATATTCTCTCATGAAAAAGATTGACTAATCAAGTACATTTTTTATAGTATAAGTATTCATACTAAGATTATACATAAATGTATTGATTACATTATGACAAGCTTCAAGCTAAGCTATGGTGGTGGTGGCTAAGGGGTGGGTTGATACTAATTTTATATTAATTCTCATGAGATACCAAATTCTACTGAAGTTATTTTGTGTGATATGAATATCTTCACCAATTTTAAACCAATTTCAATAAATATTTTAAGGATAGAAAATTAACGAGATGGAAAATACCTTATAAACAATAACAGCTCAATTTGAAGTCAGTAAATTATGTAAATCAAGTTAACATTAAAAATGTAGTAGAGAAAAGTTTAATACCTCCCTATACTGCCGGAGCAGTTGTGGGGACTGCGGCAGCGACCAGTCGACAGCTGGGCGGGCGCCGCAGCCCCAGGCCGCCGCCGCGGCCGCCACCAGCGCCTTGCGAGCCATGGCAGCGCCGCGGTGCGAGCGATACTCCACGATGGCGGCACACGAGGCAGCGCCGCGCCGCACGCGCACCTCCTGCACCTCGTCCGTGAGCGCGTACAGCAGGCGAACTATCTCCGCCGTGGGCGTGGTCGGCGGGATACGGGATATGAATATGCGACAATTGTTGATCGAGGGACATACGCCTGAAAATGTTTTTTTTTCCTTTTTTGTTATAATAAAATTTCTTAGTATGATTTTTTAAATGATTTAATTTTTTTTTTCATCAAATTGATATTTACACTAAATACATATTTATAATAATACGTATTGAGTAATGCACAGACGAGAATAATTACTCAGCATATTTTTTTGTATTGAAAATATATTAAATAATAACTTATTAAACTTTTGGACACTAACACATACGAAACATCAATAGATTGCGGGTGTGTGTCCCTAGTCTGTGTTGGACCATACTATCGTATCAAAATGTGTTTTGTTAGAATTACACTATAAATAACCCAAAAAATTACCAAGTTGCCAAGAAGGTCTGATCATGTAATTGTTAAACAAACGTATAGCATTGGCCGCTTCCGCTTCCGTGGTGTACATCGCGAATGCATACCTAAAGAAAGTTTTTTTTATATATATTATAATAGTGTTATTTTACTGTTCTATTTAACACACATGCGTTACTAGTTAACCAGCAACGATGTCGCGGACTTACCCCCTATTCCAGCCGGAGAAGTTGATCATCAGGCGAAATTCAAATAATTCGCCTGCCTGTCGGAAAAGCGGTACAAGAGTGTCCTCGAAGCAATCATGGGGAATACGTCCAATGAAAACCTAAAGACGTAAACAATCATTCTAATAATATAAAAGTTCAATTATATCAATTCTGATCTAATAAATAACAGAGTTGTGATGATAATGTATACTGCATTTTTAAACGATGCTATTACGATACTTATTAGTAAGAATTTGTTTAATTATGTTAGTTTCGTCGAAAGAAATGTATGCCAACTACAATTTGATTTGAGACAAAGCCGATCTTTTTAACAACCTTCAAGCATCCAGATTTAGCAAATCTAGCTCAACTATAGAGACGTAGCCAATTTTAACTACTTAAGACTATAAAAAACATTACTTGAAAGCTATTCTTTCAACTAATCAACTGGATCTAATAGTTTTGTTCTAAAACCAAAGAATAGTCCATAAACATGGCTTGCAAATGGCGTGAGGCGTTTTGATGGCGCGTAAATCAAAAAGTCTAGTCTGCATTCAAATATTGAATATTTATAAATTAAATAAAAATTACCTCACAATTCCTTGAAGGCTCAGGACCACTCCAAGCATGAGGAGCTTTTCTATAAATTCTTTGGCCATTTATTTGTGTAAGTGTATAAGATGTGTTATTTTCTGTTAACGATAATAATCTTGATGATAGTTCATACTGATTCACTTCACTCGACGAATAATGCTTAACAGATGGCATTTTTTATTAAATATTTTAAACTTATAATAAATAATTATTATTTTATAACGTTTACGTGCTTTTCTAATAAGCACCAAATTTGAAAGAACTTCCAAGAAAGCATTTCTAAAATGGCGAATAACTAATCAAAATGGCGAAAAGATATGACCTTCCAATCGAATCAAATGATTGTTTCTTTTTGAATATTTTTATTCAAATGTTTGTTGTTTTTACATTATACAGTTAAACAACGTTAAATAATAAAAAAATATTTTATTTTAAATTTATGGTTCTCAAAACATAATTTATGAAAAGTATATTCTCATAATTATACTTTTTAATTTCCTTTTCATGAATTCATAAGGGGTTCCTTAAGTAGTACCATTAAGATCATTAGTCTAAGAGTACCGTCAAACTGTACAAAATAATAATTGAGTAAATACAGAGAACTTTTAACAGAATTAAAATATTTTATTAACATAACATAACAGGCGGTAAGCTAAATCATCAACAATTTATAAATTATAAAAGTATTTAAATAATTGAATATATTTAATATTTTCAATATAGAAACCATGTAGTCAATGATAATTATTTTAATTTTCATTGACATGGATCATTATGAAGTGAAGAATTAGAAGCTCTTAATACTTATACGACAGAATTAAAAGAAATTAAACGTTTCGGAAACAGCAATAAGGTGTAGAGTAACCATGAACTGAACAGGAATAGTTGTTTTCATTTTTGTAGTACTTTTTTTAGCAATTTGACTAGTATCTAGGCTATTTTTTAATTGTATTCGTAATAGATAAATACGACGCGTTTTTTTATTCATTCGCAGTATTTGTTCTTTAGTAAAGAATTCTAATTTATTTTGTTTCATTTGTTTCATAACATTTGGACTGATGGCAGTGATTGCTTCCAATTGTATAGAGCTAATTTGTTGTTTAGGAATGCCTGAAAATCATTATAATTCTTTAGATGATCACATTTTTTAATTTAAGTTTTAAAAATTTTATGTAAATACGAAATTTTATTTAAATAATCATAGTATAATCTGGTATAAATGTTTATAAGTATTACTAGTAAATAAAGTATTTAATCGGCCAACTTCATGCGAGGACCACGTATACGGCTCACCGTAGGCATCTGGATGTGTTGCAATGTTATAGAGTGTCTGCAACAAGGTTACTTTAAACTTTCTTGTTATAAGTAAAAGTATGAATCTGGAACAGTTTTGATTTTCAAATAGCAATTGAAATATCCAAGAAGAAGATATATAGATAATAGAATTCTTCACCAACAAAAATACAACATCAAATGTTTATTTTGAATATTTTCTTTTTTAATAGACGAGGAAATCTTTAAAAACATATTAAACCCATTAATTTTATTAATATAAATCAAAACATGAATTATTTATTTCGTTTTACAATACAACTTCATAATGCAAAATTTTTGTTATTTTTACATAAAAAAATATGTTACCTTTGTTTGTTCAACCTCACATCGACCAATTTTATCAAGAACATCAAATGTGAGTTCCCTAAATGTTACCGGCGATATTTTTCTAAGGTCATTCGAAGGAAAACCGCACAATAGATATCCTAACTCATTAATTTGAGATCCGCTTTTATACCAGCTGTTACCGAAATAGCGTCTGTAGGCAGCAGCTAAAATTCCAATCTAAAATAAGAATTATTCAATATTAAAAACATGATTTCTTCCAATAAAAAAGAAGAACTAGTAACAAATCAAATTCAAGACATGCTTGATAAGAAAGACTTTTTTTACATTTAAAAATCATCTAATAACAATTTATCCATGTTAAATTCAAGGTTCCCACCGATACGGGATTTTGTCAAGAAAAACTAGCAACTTACTAAAAAGAATTCAGTAAATGTACGCTTTAACTTTACTTACCTTTTACTTAAACTTACTTATTTAGTGAAACATTAACATGAGATAATTCAAAAACCGAAATCGCAACGTGCGATTCAAAGTACTGCGGTAAACGAGTATAGCAATCAAACCGTAAATGGTCAATTCATTTTACAATTATAATCGGAATTAGATAGCCCCCCTCCTCCTACGCCATCGATACAGAAAACAAATAACTAACACATCAGAACCGTTGTTTTAACCAATGTGTGTTAATTTTACTTATGAATGGGGCTAACCTTACGTTTAGTTAAAGGTATATAATGTTTCGAAAAATATTTGTGCACGGATGGGTCCCCGAAATTAACGTAATATAAATCTTCTTCGGGAACAACATTTAAGAGACTTTCAAATGCTAAAAATTCTCTTCCTTGTAAAAATGCTGCAGTTTTCCCATCTGTAAAATGTATAAAAAGCTGATATAAAATTATTCAATGATTGTATCTATTTAGACAGATTTTGACCAAATCGTTGTAATCACGCACATCAATTACAACATATACATATAAGTAACACTAACTATCTCTCGTTTGATTTCCATGATTACACGTCAACTTCTACAGGTCGTAGTGTTATTTTTGGAAACCTATGATTTATAACATTTTTGAATAAATGGACTATATATAGCAATATTATTCAAATTGGACTGTTAGAATAAAGATTGACACGCTCTAACAAACAAACACACTTTTCAGTCTTATACATACTTGTAAAAGTATAGATATTTGCTTAGTATCTAATCCTTACCGGTTACTATATCCCATGCCAATAAGGCTCTTGATGTTGGAATTAATTTTTTCTTCGTATTTATTAATATATGTAATATTGTCTCAGGATCAATCCTCCAAAAAGAATTCGGTGGTCCAAAAAATATCATATCCATTGAGTTCTCAATTTTTATCCTATTGTCTATTTCGTCATAAAAGTCGTCGTAAATTATATCTTCTACTACAATAAAATAAGATTTGTACTTTTAAGATCAATTGGATGCTGATAATCAATAATGTGTCGACCCACAAAACGTCAAATTCGGAGATATTGATGTATTTTGATACTGCATTATCTATTAACCATTATTCAAAAATATTGTAGTGATAAATTAAATAAGTACGGAAAAAATAATTCTTAATTAATTAGTTCGAATTTCAAGTGCGTTCCATATTTTGTAATTTATACAATGATCTCAAATATTTATATAACTTTTTATTATATAATATATTAAATGTATCAGTCTGATTTAAATTAATTACACCTGTTATCAAAAAATGAAATAAATTATGGATATACACTTCTTCAAACATAATTGTTAAGAATAGGTTTGACATCTTTAGACGCCATTTTCTCAAAATGAAGGCCGTGTGGCTTGACACAGTATTGTTTATCAGCGTCCAATTAAGATAGCTTTTTTATTATTATTTTGAATGTACATAATGTACGTGTTTTAGTTTAAAGGCTTAATATAAGCCTAATTAAAATAGTAGGTAATTAAATAGTACAATAGACAACTACATAGTGTAAGACAATAATTAAAAACATTATGTAAATATCCCACTGTTGTTATTAAGAAGAACATATAACACATCCAACCATGCAGGTTTTCTTACGGCGTTTTTTTCACCACCGAGCACGAAATTAATTTAAACAAAAATTTAACTCTTTAAAATTTTTCGTCACTAGCTGGGACTCGAACCTATGATTATTGGTTGGAATCGATGTGTTCTAACTACTACATCATCATGACTCAATACAAAAATGCTTGTATTGATAAAGAAAGCACGTTATTACAATGATGAAGTTTAGTTTACGTTTAGTCTTTGGGCAAGTTTTTAGGCTTATTTTTTGTGATTTGACTTTTATGCCAACTATAATATTCACGACAATCAATGTTTTTGAAAATATAAGTAATAGTTAATTATATAGTATAATTTTTATGCGTATATACCTTTATCTGCTATTGCAATCATAGAATTTTTTTCATCCTCATATGCTAATTCCAATTCTTCTATAGATTTCGTTTGAAGCTCTTGTCCAGATATACTGGATGATTTCATGTATATAAAAATATCTACTAGGTATATTTACTTCACTAATCTACTTAGAAATTCATATAATTTTGAAGCTATAATACTGTTAAAGTTTAATTTGAAATCATTAATAAATTTTCATCAATAAAGAATGTTAAATCCTTTCTAATATTAAAAACGCGAAAGTTTGTAAGTATGTATAAATGTTCGTTACTCTTACACGTAAAAACTGCAGAATAAATTTTAATGAAAGTTGAAAATTATATAAAAATATTGTGCGAATTGTCCAAAATACAACAATAAGTGACAAGCAAGTACACAAAAATTCTACCATTACGCTAGAACATAACGTGCAGTGCAAAAATATTATTTTTGCATTTGTTAAGATTGTAGTGCACATACAGTACATAGCGGTTCTAAGTTGGAATTATGTAAAAAAAATTAGAAATATTTTTCATTTATTACTTTATTATTATTTCATGATTTCATCTTATACTTTCCTCCTAAATTCATATCAGCGTGTCATCCTAATTAATAATTACATGCTTGCCTATTATTTTTAATGTTTCATACTAGATGGCGCTCTCATTATTGAACTTATAAAGGTAAGGGCATTTTAAGAACAATTTTATTAAAAATTTTAGAGTTTAAATGCAAATACGACCACATTTAATGTGTTTTTTTAATCAATAAAATTTCGTTACTTAATTACGAAGAAAAAATGTAACAATGTATGTATACTGTAATTAAAAATTAATAAATAATGAATACCTTTTAATAAATAGAAGAAGAAAAGTTAAATATACAACATGCATTGTTAAATTAACAATCATATAAATAATCTAGTGGACTGTGCAATTACTGTTAATAGATAATTGCGTATTTTATGTTTAAGAAATGATTACAAGTTGTTAGATTATAAATTTTAAATGAGATCTTTTTTATTTGATAATTTTGTTTTCAGTCGTATACAACTTGTACTTTTTTTGGATTCGTTGATTTTATTTAATAACAAATAATATATTGTTTTTAATTTTTATAATTCATTTTAGTAAACTTAAGAAATTAACAATTTCTCGGTGTCTTGTTTAGTTTCTTATATCGATAACAATTCATTTTAAACCTCACTATAACTGTCAGTGTTTGAAAAAAGAAATGTTGCTGACATGTTGACAACACTAGATTGATAACCTAACTTTACAATCATATTAATTTTAAAATAATATTTAAGTACTAATATACTTGTTTAATGCAATATTATCTATATGCCTTAAATCGCAATGATATTCGTGTCGTAGTAATTTTTAATATACTCTTTGTGTAGTGTTAAACCTAATTTTACTTTTGTTTTAACATTGTTAAAATTTTTGATCTTATACCATGGGTATTTTAGAGAAAATATCTGAAATTGAGAAAGAAATAGCAAGGACGCAAAAGAACAAAGGTACACAATAAAATATTACTTACGAAGAGTTAGATATTCTTTACTTTTTCTAATAGTTTCCTTAAAATTTACAACCAGTCTTAGACTAGAAATTTTGATGATAAGTGAGGAAATATATCTTTCAAATGTTAATAAAACAGTAAATTCCATTAGTATTCTGCACCCAATAAGTGTTATAGTATAAGTATGATTCTAGAAGGTACCATTAAAAAATAATTCATAATAATATAATTTTGTAATAATATTTTTTTATAGTAATAGTAGCTATTCTTGGCGGTCTATCTCACGTTTATGGTTACAGTTTCGCACATATGAGTCGTAGCTAAATGTACAATAGCCTATAACCTTTCTGAATAAATGGGTAATCCATATTAATAGAAATTTTTCAAATAGGATCAGTACTTTTCAAATTTACCCCCTAACAAATTTTACCTCTTCATTACATTAATATAGATATTTACCATTTTATATTTTCACACAATACAATTATAAGTCCAAGTTGATGCTTATGATAAAACATTTTCTATTTATTCCAGCAACTGAATATCATTTGGGTTTACTAAAAGCTAAACTAGCAAAATACAGGTCCCAGTTACTTGAACCTTCGAAAAAGGGTGGTGATAAAGGAGAAGGTTTTGATGTGCTCAAATCAGGTGACGCCAGGGTCGCACTTATTGGATTCCCATCAGTCGGTAAAGTGAGTGTCATAAATGATATCCAAAAATTATATGAAAAATTTTAAACACATTGAATCAGCAATTCTCATAATTTTGCCTGCGAATTGTGAAATATTATAGTTATTAAAATATTATTATTGTAAATTGTTTCTAATACTTACACAATATAATAGATAAATTTAAAATAAGTTTGGCTTGAAAAGTAGGAAATAAGTATTTAGTGCTTTTAAAATTTGTAGATATAGAGATTAGTAAAAAACAAAATGTACCTATAGCTATATATATGGAAATGAAATATTTGCAAGAAACTCTTTTTTTCAGTGACTGAAAGGAAAGCATTGTGTGTTTTTTTAAGTGATTTTGTAGTACACATTACTAATTATATGTTATGTTTGTCTATTTGTTATTATTTGTAACTATTTGAATACTATTCCTGAATTTGTCCTTCAAAATGACTTTACTTGTGTACTAAAAGTGATAAGGCCATCATTACATACTTTTGATAGGTTATGATCTCTAACCATAAGATTAAGTTATCTCCATTTAATGCAATAATGAACTTGCAACTTAATAAAAATACTAATATTGAGAATATTTTACAATAATTCTAGTCAACACTCCTGTCAACTCTGACACACACACACTCAGAAGCAGCTAGCTATGAGTTCACTACGTTGACATGTATTCCTGGAGTCATTGAGTATCGTGGTGCCAACATACAGCTGCTCGACTTACCAGGTATCATAGAAGGCGCTGCTCAAGGCAAGGGTCGAGGGCGACAGGTAATTTTATAAAATATTCTTATTTCGTTTTGTTATATGTATTAAAAGTATAAATCACCAAATAGGTCACGTTAGTTTGTAATAGAACTTTTATAACAAATACTGATCCCTGATAAATTCTTTTTTTCATCATAGATTCTTATTAAACTTAAATGAAAATATTAAATACTAGTTGCTTCCCATGGTTTCTCTTGCATTTATGGTTATGTTTATGCTTTGCTCCTACGAGTTGTAGCATTATATAACCTTCCTCAATAAATGGGCTATCTAATGCTAAAAGATTTTTAAAATTATATTAGTAGGCTTAGAAAATATATAGAAAATTACAAACAAATTTTACCTCTTTATTAGTATAGATAATCTTTTCGACAGAAAAAATATTGATTAAATTATTACATTAAAATAGGTTCAAAGTAGAATATATGGATGCTGATAAGCAATAATGTGTCAACCCACAAAAAGTCAAAATCTGAGATATTGATGTATTTTGATACTGCATCAACTATTTAACATTATTAAAAAAAATAAAGTCATATAAACTAAATAAGTACGGAAAAAAGTTTCTAAATTAATTGTTTCGAAATTCCAGGTCGTTCCTTATTTTGTAATTTATACAATAATCTTATATTTTTTAGAACTTTTTAATAGATAATATATTAAATATATCAACCTGCTTTGACTTCATTACAGCTTCAATCAAAAAAGAAAAACAAATATGGATAAATACTTATTCAAACAAACTTATTAAGAATAGGTTTGACATCTTTAGACGCCATTTTCTCAAAAAGAAGTTTGTGTGGCTTGACACAGTATTGCATATCAGCGTCCATATATTGGAATATATTCATAAAAATTGTTTAGACAAATTGGCATGTTCTTTTTTATCGAAAGGTTACTAATGTTAACTGTTAAAAATTAATGAGATTAACAGATGTAAATTAATTATACTTGTATCTTAAAAAATATTTCTTTTTCAGGTCATAGCCGTAGCTCGTACAGCTGACTTGGTACTGATGATGTTAGATGCAACAAAACCTTATGTCCACCGGCAACTTTTGGAAAGAGAATTGGAGAGTGTAGGCATTAGACTGAATAAGAACAAGCCCAATATATACTTTAAGGTGAGAGAATCAATATTTATTTATATATAAAGATAGATAGGTTGTTGAAACCAGACATTACTTAGTAAATTTATATATTTAGCAAATGATGATCATCAAATTACATATATTTTTATTGACAATTTCAGAACAGTATAGATACTGTTCGAATAAATAAGTCACTTTGTTTTTTGATTATAGTAAATGCTTAAATTTTTATTTATCTTAGAATCAACTGATCTACTATATACCTATTTTTAAGTGGTATTTTTGTATTGTGTTTTTCTTTTGTATTTACTTGTGTATACATTATAAAAAAAAATTTGCAATATCACCGTTTTTTTATAATTACTTTTTAATTTCAGATTAAAAAAGGCGGTGGTTTATCCTTCAACTCAACATGCCAACTAACTAAAGTGGATGAGAAAATGGTGCAAATGATACTGCACGAATATAAAATTTTCAATGCTGAGGTGATTTGCTTCAATTACTTAATACAAATATTAAACAATGTTTCATACTTTTTGACCCTGACTTTTTCTGTATATATTCATCAATAACAAGTCAGTGAGAGTTCCGTGTCATAGAATATGTTGTAATGGCTGCAAACATTCTGATAGTATTTCTATCATCGTCAAAACTTTTTAATTTTAATCAATTAATTTAACTGGTAAAATGAGTTAATAGCACCAGCTAGTTATGAAAATGGTATTCATAACTAGCTGGTGCTCGCGAAAATTTTTGGCTTTTATATTCTTTATTTGTATTAAAAGTACTTTTGATTAATTTTGTCAGTAAAAGAACAGTTGACTGTAACTGGGACACATACAGTTTTCTGTATACTGTTACTCCCAGAAGTTAATCCTTATAAGTGACGTTATTAGATAGTGTAATAATACAGGATGTGTCTTTTTTGGCTTGGAAAGTTTATATTTCAAAAAACCAGTGATGCAGTTTTAGTTTTCATCAAAATCAACCTTAAGGGTCATTTAAGTTTTTTTATACAATTCCTTCTAGTTAACATAAGGCCTACCACGCCCAGTTATAACTTCAATTCTACTACAAAGTTGTAAAGATAGAAATGACCACCAGGTGCTGTTCCGCGAGGACTGCACGCCGGACGAGCTGATCGACGTGATCCTCGGCAACCGCGTGTACCTGCCGTGCCTCTACGTGTACAACAAGATCGACCAGATCTCCATCCAGGAGGTGGACCGCATCGCGCGCCAGCCGCACTCCGTCGTCGTCAGGTCATTATACGTGGCATGAACTTTAAATAAATAACTATTCTCGTACAACTCGCACTTGACCGGTTTCTATTTAATGTTCTAGTGGCTTTAGAAATATATATTTTGTGAAAACTTTAACTGTCTACCTCTTATGGATCATGAGATACAGCTAGCTTACAGACAAACAGACAGCAGAGACTTAATAATAGGGTCACATTCGTACCCTTTGGTAATGGAACCCTTAAAAACTGTATTTAAAACTTAACTACCTAAATAGATTCGGTTTTACAAAATTTTTATAAAATTTATATAGCCTATGTCACCCGGGCTATTATTACGAATCTATGAAAACCTTATTTGCTAAAATTGGTTCAGTAGTTTGGGCACTGCAGTGGAACATACAAATAATGCATAGACTGCTAAAATCATTACTAATGTGCTGTGCTGATGGCAAAGTTTTTGAGAAAAAGAACCAACATCTAAAACAAAATACGTAATTCCTGTTATTCCAGCTATTTATACTTTTAAACACAAACTATAAAACCCATTATGATGAATGTTATGGAAGAATTGACCGAATTGGTCAAGGTGTTTTTGAATAATCAAAGAATAACTTTTTTGTAAGTTGGTAAAAAGGCTGATGAAATGTGATCACTGCTATTTATATATCATATAACGTGTGTAGTATCAGGCTTAAGAGAACACAAAGGAATAAGGAAAACAGCAAAAAATTAATATTTTCTACAATATTTTGAAGTTGATGCCAGTAAATAAAATATAAAAAAATTTATTGGACATTTGTTTTTCAGTTACTTGCGTTATATTCTCTAAAAGTAAACTGTTATGTACAATGTTTTATTATATCCGAGGATCAGCCCGTGGCTTCGCCCGCGTGGTATGTTGATAAAATATATCCTATGACTTGTTCTGTTCTTTTATCTATATTGCTGTAAAGTTTCATCAAAATCTGTTCAGTAGTTTTTCGGTGGAAGTCACACTACGACTCACAGGAGCGAAGCAGTAACTACAAAAGCGAGTGAAACCGCAAGGGACAGCTAGTATAATACATAATAACAAAATGTAAGTGTAAAAAAGTGTGTATTATTATCACAATAACGTTGTAATGTCCTCATGCAGTTGTAACATGAAGCTCAACCTGGACTTCCTGCTGGAGACGCTGTGGGAGTACCTGTCGCTCATCCGGGTGTACACCAAGAAGCCCGGCCAGCCGCCGGACTTCGACGATGGACTCATTCTGAGACGGGTTCGTTTGTCTTATTTTTTCATGTAATTGTAAATGTGTAAGTTAAATTCTTAGTTACTCCTAGTAGTATTTTCGTTGCCTACTTATGCAAAAGATGAAAAAATATATATTAAATGTTTAGGGGATATTCATTTTAATTTGTATTGTTAAGTAAAAATATGAAGAAGGTCCATGAAAAATTTGTACAAGGATCACTCTTAAAATATGTTTTGCTCTTTGAGTTCATCATATACTACGGGTATTGTCACATTTTATGGTATACTAGCTGTCCCTTGCGGTTTCACTCGCGTTTATGGTTACTGCTTCGCTCCAATGAGCCGTAGCGTGATGATTTATAGCCTATAGGCTATCTCAATAAATAAGCTATCTAACACATACTATTGGGTTGTTCGGAAAGTCATTTCGTTTTTATTTATGAAAATGAAACAAGATTTTCTCATAGATAATAAATATTTCATTAAATTATATATTGTTCATTTTGATTCAGTATCTTTTGCCATCTTTCTGGCAGTAGCATGATTTCACGTTTATAAAATTTTTGGTCTCTGCTAGCAAAAAACTGATCTAGTTGATTTTTGACCTCTTAATTTGAAGTAAAGGTTTTTTCATCTAAAAAATTTTGTACAGACCGAAATAAATAATAATCCGAAGGTGCTAGGTCTGGAGAATATGGTAGATGTGGTGGAACATCCTATCCAAGCTATAAAAAATTCTGACGTGTTACCAAACTTAAACGATGTCTCGCGTTATCTTGGTGGAACACTACACCTTTTCTAGTGATCAATTTAGGCCTTTTCTGTTTAAGCAAATCACTCAATTTAATCAACTGATGACAGTACACTTTAGAATTTATCGTTCTGTTGTCTAGTAGAAGCTAAAAAAACTATTCTCTTGAAATCCCACCAAACAGATAGCTAGACCTTTTTTGGTGGATTTCGGCTTTCGAAGTGCTTTGAGCCGGCTCATCTTTTTTAGTCCATGATCTCGTGCATTTTACGTTAGTGTAAACAACCCATTTCCCAGCTAGTGATAATGCTTAAAAAAACGCTTAAAAAATTGATCATTTTCTTGACGTTTGAGAAGTAAAATCACAGACGGCAACGCGGCGGCCAAATTTCTTTCCATAGGAACATGAGGAACTAATACGTCGAACTTTGAGGTTAAACCAAGACGTTTAAAATGACCATACGTGGTCGAATTCGATAAATTTAACCTCTCAGCGATCTCACAAGTTTTTATTCGCCGATTTGCATCAACTAATGCCTTTATGGTGTCTTCATCAGCTTCTATTGCCCTTCAAGAACGTGGTGCATCTTGAGCATTAAAATTGGCGGATCCAAATTTTGCAAACCATTTTTGGCACTGGCGTACTGTCAATACATCTTTCCCATACACATCGGATATTTTTTTCTTGCTTGAACAGAATTTTTATCTTTTCGATATTAAAAAAGTAAAAAATGCCGAAAATATTGTTCGTCACTTTTCATGTTTGAAAGGGTGCGAAAAAGAAAACCTGCTGTTTAGAGCCAATAATTTTATTCAAAAATAAGCCCAGATATATCAGCTGTCCAAACATATAATAAATATGCGACTTAAGTGTTAATTAGGTTGACGAAAACACAATCAAAACCTTTGTTGCATAAAAACGAAATTACTTTCCGAACAACCCAATATTATATTTTATTCGAACCAGTTCCTGAGTTTAGCGCATTCAAACAAACAAACTCTTCAGTATTAGTGTAGATAAATTGTTGCAGGCTTACTGGTGTATTTGTGAAAAATGTAGCTTTTACGTTTTCGGATTTGATTCCCACTCAGATATTTCCTGTAAATACTTATTTGCGAAAGTGTGTGTAGGTTGATTCACTAAAGTCTGAATGCAAGGCAAGCGAGGCGAGTCTGAAATCTCGCATAATACAGTCTAGTAAACAATACTTAAAATAGTTAATGTATAAGATACCTCTTTTATACATATATAATGATTTACTATTTTAAAAGTAAAATGTATTGAAATGTAAGAAATATATTTTTAAATTCGTAAATACCCTTGTGTTTATGGTAGCTACATCTTTAACCGTCCTCACGACTCGATTACTAAAAATCTAATTGTTCCATATGGTACAATATAATTTTAAAATGCATAAAATTGCATTTTCAAAAAACTTATTTTTAATGTTACACTGAAAAGTCTAAATTTTACTATTTAAATTAATATGTGTATGTGGGTTCGCACCTTTGTGGCATTATTTAGATCAAATGAAAGTGGGTCGATTTATGACACCTGATACGTCACGACAGCGCCATGAATAGGTATTTAAAAATCATTTTTAGGTTTCTCATATCGTTTTTCAAGTAGTGTAGGGTAGTGACAGTTCTCACTTATAGGCTTTTAAACAGAAGTGTTATTATTATGTAGTGGGGTTTTTCAGAACATCACAGTCACGGGAATCGAGATATATAAGTTAAACGCGCACGTTTCCAGGGCGTGACGATCGAGCACGTGTGCCACGCGATCCACCGCTCGCTGGCGGCGCAGCTGAAGTACGCGCTGGTGTGGGGCACCAGCACCAAGTACTCGCCGCAGCGCGTCGGCCTCGCGCACGCCGTGCACGACCAGGACGTCGTGCAGCTCATCAAGAAGTAGCGCGCTCGCCGCCGCGCGCGCCGCTCAACGCTCGGTTTCAAGAATTGCGTATGTGGTTTTTATTGCTAGTGATAGATTTTTGATTTTTGTTATATAATGGTTAATATTAAAGTGTCCGAATAAATAATCATGTTATTGGGAAGTCGAATAACGGTTTGCTTATCAATTAAAAATGTTGATAAAACATTTTTTTATTATAGATTATGAACCACAGAGTTATGTGAAACTAGACGAGATGTAGCAGTTTAGCTAACTTGTTTCAGAGACATTTTAATTCGGTCACATTAATCCCAAGCGTCTGATGTATCAAAATTCTACTACTAGTAAGCTAAATCACACGTAGATAGTTTATTGAAACAGTCGTCCGTCTCTATTTGAAATAATATACAAACATTATATCCATGATTCATTTGTTTTGATTTTATTTAATGAATAAATTTGAAATTATTGTTATTTTTTTATTAATCAAATGATTAGGCTTAACTCGAGTGATTTTGAAACACATTAAATTATATTATAATGACGTCAAAACTGAATCAAGTATTCCTAATAGTCAAATTGCATCAGTGGCATCGCTACTATTGACTGATGCTGTACAATGAATATTACAGCCAATAACTTCATATTACTAAAATTATATGATTTAAACTCATGTATTTTTTTATATTTTAACTTTCCACTAATACCTAGATTTTAATTTTTATAACAGTTTAATGGATTTTTTTACGGTGACCATTTCAAAATCGCAAAAACATACTGCTAATTATTCTAGCAATAATAATCACTAAAAAACCACGACAGGGTACACCCTGTTACATATGTATAGTATGTATTGTTACAATAATACCCATGTGCTACAGATTTCATCTATGCAGAATGTATATCGCCGGCGATACTGCAAAACCGCGCATCTACCTTTTCCTATTAAATCTAAAATTGCACCAAATTTACACAATTGATAAAAATAAAGGGTGGGTATTTTCTGCAACGCAGTCTCTATTGTTTTTGTAGTGTCACCGACGATTAGTCGAAATTTATTTGTGTTAAGTATTAATTTTACAAATATCGATTATATTTTTAGCTACTCTGTTTTTTATCAATAGTGAAATTGAACATTTCATCCAAAGATGTATGTTATTGCAATTTGCGTTTTACATATTGCTATTGTATTTTTTAAACTGCTACAAAATTTTTAAATGCTTTTTTTTTTTTTTTATCTTTATTTGGGAGAAGAGCTTTAGTCGCTGAGCGACTATGTCAGCCCCATCGTTCTATTACAAATTTACTGTCGTCTTGACTTAATTAATTTGCTGATCATCCGGTACACACGAAAAGCCAATTGAGATGTGGGGTTAGACAAAATCATATTACACAACCCGACATGATGGAAATTAATACCAAATTGTACTTCTAATGAATCACGTTCAGCTCCAATCCGAGCACATTCCACCAATGCGTGGAAAACATCTTCTCTTTTATTGCATAATGAACAATTAGGAGACTGTACGGTTTTCATCATGAACCCAAACGCATTCAGTGGAATGTGTCCGGATCGAAGTCGTAAGCTCGTAACTAACATTTGTCGACTCAGCGGAACATTAATAAACCACGGTATTTTAGGCGGCTCATTCACAATAGTTTTATACCAAATACCTTTTTCCACTGACCTTTTGTTAAAATACTCCTTCCAAATTTCTATGCATTTAATTTTAATATCTCTCAAAAAGTTAGTGAAAAAAGGTATTTGGTTTACAGGTATACCTTCTACACTTCCCATTTTTGCAACAATATCAGCAATTTCATTACCTATCAAATTGACATGTGATGGGACCCATTGGAACTTAATATTTTTTCCTCTTGATTGTAAGCTCAAAAATAAATCCAAAATACAATATGCTACAGGCAGCCCTCGCTTTCCCGAGGTGCACCGAGCTAAATGTTGTAGGGCGCTTTTAGAGTCACTAAGCACAACGAAATTATTACCTTGGCATGAGTTGATGTATGATAAACATTCAGATATTGCAAATAGTTCAGCTTCCATAATAGATATTTTGCTATTTAATTTAAATTTTGCGGTCGTGTCAGCTTGTGGATCGTAAAATGATGCCCCAATTCCGTTAAGATCACTGGACCCGTCCGTGTAAACTTGATAGTAATTACTATACTTTTGTTGAATGGTTGCTATACAGTTTTTTAACAATATGTCTGCGCTATAACTTCTTTTAGAACCATGTACATTATCGATGCAAAGACATATATGTGAACTAATATCTATGTTAGTGACCCATGTAGATAGAGAAAACATTTCCAAAACTTGTGAACTATGTACGTTTATATCAAAAAGTTCAGTGTATAAAATAGCAAGCAATGGTTTGTTTTTATTACTCCAATAACCAGAATTCTCACATATAGAAGCTAATTTCCGAATAACTGCAATAGAGTCACTGTTATCAAAAGACTTTGATTTTAACAAAAATTTTGAAGCTAGATATCTTCTACGTAAAAACATCGGTTGTAAACATAATTCAGATTCCATCGTGTGAATAGGGCTACTCTTAATAAAACCTCCTATTATTCTCATTGCTTGGTTTTGAACCTTGTCTATTTTTTTTAAATTATTCCTGGCACTGGTGTCTACTAAAAAACTTGCATAATCTAACCTACTCCGTATGATTGAGATATATAACTGTCTTAAGTGTATTGGATTAACACCCCAAGATGATCCTACTAATACATTAAATATATTTAAAAAATTCTTAGCTCTACTACATATTTCGTTAATTTGTTTTCCCCATCTTAAAGATCTATCTAACCATAGACCCAAGTACTTAACCATTTGTACATTTTCAAGAGAGACCTCATCAATAAGAACGTTAACCTGCTGGTGTAATCTACGCCTGGAAAATAAACATATTTTACTTTTTATAGGTGATAAATCCAGTCCTAAGTTCTTTAACATTATGGATAAACTATCTAGTGCATTTTGTAAAGAAATAGTCATCAATCTTAAGTTTTGGCCTGACACATACAAGACGAAATCATCTGCATATTGAGAAATAAAAACTCCTTCAATATTTTTACAGATAGCACTAGTTGCAACATTGAATAAAATTGGAGACATTGGATCCCCCTGCGCCAAACCCTTGCACGTCCATCTTGTGACTGAATTATTAGTTTGTGATTCTAATATAGTTAAATGTCTTTCCATAAGATACTCCCAAATGTATCTGCATATAGAAGATCCAACTTCCATATCATCTAATATACGTGTAACCTGTACAATATCAACGTTATTATAAGCATTGTTTACATCTACAAAGCAACCTAATGTTTCTTGTCTATTTGAAAATCCAATTTGAATTTGGCAAACTAATCTGACTAAATTATCTAAACAAGATTGTGACTTTCTAAAACCTACAGTCCTATTAGAAAATATCTTATTTTTCTCAAAATGCCACTCAAGACGCCGTGTAATAATATTATGTAACATTTTACATAAACAAGAAATAAGTGATATTGGTCTCAAAGATGATATATCACTTGAATCCCGACCCGGTTTTGGGACCGGCACAACCTTAACTTCCCGCCATTGTGATGGTATTTTTCCTTCAAATAAAATTCTGTTAAAAATATCAATTAGTATCTGTTTATTGGGAAAATGATATATCATCGAGTATGAAATGGCATCAATACCTGGAGCCGTGTTTTTAATTTTCAAAATATTATTTAGTTCTTGTACCGAAATAGGGGATTCTAAATAACTATTATGCGAATGAAAATTAGGCGGTTTTGGTACAACGTAATCCGGCGTTAACTGTTTTAGGAACATGCAAGCCTTTTCCCAGTCCAAATTACTTTTGCCAATCTTGTAACCTTTAAGCCATTGCATTTTCCGCCACATCTCACTACTAGATAGGACTTGTGAAATACTACTACAGAATTGTTGAAACGCATAAGCAATAGCCCGTCGAATAAGTTTTTGAGCATACGAAACTTTTTCTTTAAAATTACTTAAATTTATTGGTGTAGGGTTCCGCCTAAGCTGTGCTAACGCTCGCCTCCGTTCAGCTACAGCTTTCGATAATTCGGCTGACCAATAAGGTTTTGGTGTGAATTTAGACGTGGGATTTTCACAAAACTTGATCACAGGTATCGCTGCATCGGCCGCTAAATTAATGAGTTCCACAAAATAATCGTATATTTCTAAAATATCCCCTAAAATGTTAAAATTTTGTAGCTTGTCATGTAATATCTTTCTATATTTTTGCCAGTCTGCTTGTATAAAATTACGCTTTTTAAAATAAAAACCTGTTAATGCCATATCTATAGAAATACAAACCATTAAATGATCACTACCTAAGCTTTCATTTATTATATTCCAAGTAAAACGGAGAGCAATGTCAGGGCTCGCAAACGTGATATCCGGGGAACTATTCTGCCAATTATTTGAGATGTATTTAACTCGTGTTGAATCTCCGTTATTAAGTGAAACATAATTGTATTCCACAGAAGCGTCATATATTTGAACACCCCTACTATTTTGTTTAGACGACCAATTTAAATGGTGTCCGTTAAAGTCCCCCCCTATAATTGTTTTATGAGACCATTTTGAGAATAATAACTTCCAGTCGTAACTAGTCGTGTTAATATTTGGCGGACAATATACTACAATCACATTTTCTATAAGACAGCAGTTAAAAATTTTAATATGTAATGCTTGTATATGTTGGTTAGGTAAGCTAATATTATTACACTGCGCTTTAATTGATTTATGAACAACAACTGCGATTCCTCCGTATGAGTCATCACGATCCTGCCTATAGACATTGTATGAGTTAATTTTTAAACAACTGCCGGGCTGCAGCCAGGTCTCAGATATTAAACAAATATGTATTTTTTCCTGAAATAAAATATTTTCTAAAGCATATAGTTTCGGTCTTAAGCTTTGAGCGTTCCATTGCAATAATTTAATCTTTACTACTTTATTGTTATCCACTGATAAATTTACTAATAAATTCCAAAATACAACTCATATACGGCCAGTCAGAAATATTATCAACCACCACAAGAATAACCCATTCAATACAACACTTAATAGAACTTTGAAATTTTTCACTTAAAGTTAAATTTTTAATAAATAATATTTCTTCAAACGTGATACAAGCTCGCTAAAATGCACCTCGCGTTTATTATTTATGTTACTATGGTCATCGTTATCAGTTGATCTTTGTGGAATGCAGTCCGGCTCAATGCATCTGTCCCGTTCTGACTCATTCATTTTACTACTTACTGTACCGACTGTGTTTTTAATCTTACTGTTATTCTGTTGCGACTTAGATCGCTTCGGAATAAACAAATGTGAGAATTCTGATAAGATTGGGGTATACTTATGCGTTGTAGGTTCTTCATTTTGCAAATTCATAAAACTATTTGAGGTAATAATATCTTGTTTTTCTTCGTCTTGTTTTATTATTTGCCGTGATTCCGGTAGTGATTCTGGCCGCACATATAAATTATACGCACTCCTATACGAGCAGTTAAACTCTGCCATTAATTCCCGTAACTTTTTTTCTCTCAAATAAATAGGACAGTTCCTATTCAGCGCCATGTGATTACCATTACAATTCACGCACTTATATTTTTTAACTTCACAATTTTCATGTGAACCGCCACACTTAGGACAAATAATCACCCGAGACGAACATCTGGCTTTAGGATGTCCAAATTTCCAGCATCTCGAACATTGTGTGGCCGGAAAAATATACGGCTCCACCTTGGTACGCAAACTATCGATGTATACATAGGCTGGTAAGTTGGAACATTTAAAGTCAATACGCGCAACTTCGCTAGGTATCCATAGGCCTTCCTCATTTCTCCGTTTTAGTCTTTTTAAAGCCAGAATCTGTATGTTATTAGAACACTTTATCGCTTCTAAAACCTGACTGTCAGTTAGTTCAAGGTCTACATTTCTTATAATTCCATGAGTTACGTTAACTTCTGACTCTCGATAAACTCTCCAGCCTTTCTTTTCAAATTCCGGGCAACTTATAATCTTGCTTGCATAATCATCGTTAGGAACTTCCAATTTAATTCTATACGGATTAATATATTTGATTCTTGTTATTTCAATAAAGTTGAGTGCTGTAAATAATTTGGCAATAGCAAATTGTTTTGGTAATTTTTCTTTGCTCGATATAAATAATTCAGTTTTAATTTGACCTTGTTTCCTAATCTTCTTTTCCACCTTCGTCCATCCATTATCATCTTCCTCTCTACTTCGTTTTATCGGTCTATCTGAAGTGATATTTTCTTTCTCTTTAACGTCCTCCTCCATCAATCCATGCTCATAATTTTTCTTATTGTGATCCATTAGAATTGGCGATATCCATCCACGTACTTCTTCGTCCTGACTCATGTCTGAGTTTTTCTTCTTCTGCTCACATTCACAATCATTCGGGTCCATATCTTATGATCTTTCTGGAAACCTGCATAGCAGGCGCCCGCCTTAAAAGATGTAAACGACTACCGATAAGAATACGTTTATTATAATCGGCCAACACGTGCGACGTACACGAGTACCGTGACACGAATGTTTTAAATGCTTATAATTTTTAGTTTCTGCGTTTCCTAGACATAATTTGTATGTACTACATTTTTATTTCTATGCAAAATTGTGCCCTGGCTTACGCGATCACCGATAAGTTCCGTATATAATTGCAGTTTAATCTCAGGCGGGAATTTTATACTTGTCAGTTTTGCTCTCAGATTTTCATAAAGAGAGGTGTTTGTTATTACTTTACACCTGGAAGAATTCACTGGCATTCCCTTTACTTTTGGCAGCCATAACTTAATTAAGGTTACGTATGTGACTGTTACCAGGTTAGAGTTGTTCTATATCATTTATAAAGACGAAACTTACTAGTGTAATTCTCGCCTAATATTTACATTAATTGGTTATCATTGCCAGAAATAACTTACTGTCAGTGATTTATTTATTGAAATACAGCTTGCCTAACTGTTACTAGGTTACAAGTTTTTTTAATCAGTTACAAGAGTAAAACTTACAAGCGTAATTGTCGCCTGTATCTTAAATTTCGTAAATAATAATACTTTAAGCGGTTAACGAACAGTGTATAATTTTTACATTAATAAAACGATGAAGACGACCCTTTTTTACATATTATGTACTTTGAAACTGCTGTTGAAACCAGATCATGGTCGGTTTACATGAACTGTTGCAATAAATTTATTTATTCAAAAATTATGAAGTTTTCCTTTTATAAATACTCTATATAATAAATCTGTTGATTGCTTTTTTTTAACCAACGAACAAAAAAACACATTTTGTGTAATTTGGAAAAACAGTCGTTTACACACTCATCCTTTTTATATTTATATTATTTCATAGCCAACTTTTTTAGTTACTATAAAATTTGCAGGAAGGCCACATATTAGAGTTCCGTACGACAAAAGCGGGCGGTAAAATGATTAATAGACAATTATGTTAGTATGAAATAAACAAATCCATTAACCTCAAATAGAATTCTTTATTGTTATTTAGTTCTAATTATGCTTGACTCGTATTTACCATTACTTTTATTTTATAAATTAGAGACGTAAACTAACTAGAAGCGAATTAATTAATCCCGATTCCATCTGATACAAATCTGTCTAACACCTGTTTTGGAGGAGGTGAGCATGGATGCCAAAGCTAAAGCGGAGAAGCTGCTCATTGTACAGCGACATTCTAGAATAAGTTATTAAAAAGTATTTCTATATTATCACCGTTGATTTAACGCTTTAAAAGGTTTAGAACTATTAATATTGACATTTCATGCTGACCAATTCCGATGTGATAACTGCCCATTACATTAATTTTACTATTATTGTATTACCCATTTGAGTATTTCTATAATGTATTTATCTATTTTACCAGTTGATATTGCCTTATTAAGCAATAAACTTGCGTTTTGTATTTTTTTCTGACCAAAAGTGCAATTTAAAATGGGCGTTAGATGCCTTAATAAAATACGAAACCAAAACAAACATTGAACCCTTTCACTTCACTTTATTACAATACATGTATTATTTATGTAATTCCTATATATCCTATTCCGCAGTTCACAAAGAAATAGCTGTGTTATTTTAAATAAATTATTCTATTTGTCTTATATTATTGTTCTTTGTCTTCATTGACAAGTAAATCAGCCTCTGCTGTAGCTAGCGCCCAGCGGTGCTCGGTTATCTCCAAAGCTTCCCACTCAGCTTTGAAGGCAGCCTTGGGGTCAGGCGGCATGGCCATCGCTGCCCCCGACATCTGTTCTTGCATCACTTTTGATTGATCTGCAGCTGTAAACAAATATTATATAAAACGTTTTTAGCTTCCCATAATTGTTTTTTTTTTTTATATATTTATTATTATTAATATTGTAATATTTATAATTTTAGGTGCCCCAGCAAACATTATTCTGCCAAGTATTGTGGCTAAATTATTTGAAAATAGTCCATACAAAAGTGCTAAAATCAATTAAAAGTGGGATGTAAGGACAAAAATTACTTTACAACCTGTTCTCACATCTACTAAGAATCCAAAATAAAAATCATTAAATTGAGCTGTTTCAATTGCATAGGAGGGAAACCTTTTAGAAGATTGTTAATTATTTAAAATATTTCCAATTATATAATATAACAAACAAAAAATTAACTTAAACTGGAATATAACTTATTTCTTAAAAAATTGATACAACTTACCATTATTTTCTCCAAGTACAAGGGTGTAAATTGTGCGCAGACCAAAAACATTCAAGAAATACCATGAAGCTGATGACACCCAAGAGGCATCTAGATAAGCCAGTTCTACACCACGTTGTAACATAGGCTTGAAACGAAGAGTCAGTGGAAAGGGTACCTTGGCTGTAGAAATTATTGGTAAAATTATAGTCACACATTATCATAACATCTAGATAATGATAGTTTATAAACAAAATAACTATCAAGTTTTTGTATGATGAGATACAATATTCCGAATTGATGATGGCTTTACATTATTTATTCGGAATATTTTGTTAGTTGTCAAGTATCATTTGAGGCCTCCTTCAGTAAAGCATAACTAGGTTTTGTTACTAAAGAAAATTATGCATTTAAAAATAAGTACCAAAGTAGTTTAATTCAGTCAACAGTATACGAGAATTTAACTTACTGGTTAAGAAACCGCTGAACATCCAATTAATCCATCCACCAATAACAATCATTGGCAATACATTTGTCACATTACCCTTCAACATATCTGTCATCATGCCTGGGTCTGTCATTGGATTCTAAAAAATATATTAAATTGATAGACAGTGGAATAATTATACATTTTTTAAAGGCTAAATCATAATTACCAGAACTCTATAAATAATAAATTTGGTAAAAGAAGAAAGATCCTTCAAAAAGGAATTTTAAATAAAATCATTAGCTAAATATTACTTTTTTATTTAATATATAAAGGTATAACATACTTGGGAAGCTGCTGCTCGTTTTTGAACTTTGAAGTATCCAGTATCCTCATTGTTGAACCAGTGACGTCGCATCGCGAAGGACTGTCTCGGCAAATACTTCCCGTTCTCACGAAGCAATCGTGCACGTATCATTACTTGACTAAAAGTAAGGTTATTTTGAATTTAGATTTCATACCAAACAATAAAATTTGTATGTTTAAGTTAAGTATACCTGTCTTGTACTTGTATAATTTCGATCTTCTTCTGTGATGATAAAATAATTGATACATAATGTCTAACAATTCCAACTAAGAACGTTATAATTACAATCGGTAAAAACACCCATAAACGAATTTTCGGATCTAATAGCAACTCTGCCATGATTTATTTTAATGTAAATACAAATCTCAATCGATTCTGAACTCAATATATCTATATTATTTCCAAATTACAAGCGATCTGGCGAAGTCATTTTCAGAACATTGTCAAAACTTGACAAATCGTATGACACATGTCAAATAATTACCATCTAATAGGAACATATCTGTCAAACACATAACTAAATTGAATTGAAATTTAGTCCCAATTGCGCGGATGCACGCCATACTATAAGAAAAAAAAAAAAAAAAATTTAGTCCCAATTTTTTTCTGTTTTGATACCATAATGGTAGTTTTAAAAATAAAAGATAATTAGTTATATAATATTAATGGTGAAATGGTGAAACAAAACTAAGATTTTATACTTGTTGTTAAAAGTTTATTCGGTGAAAAAATTTGTTGTCTATACACGCCATAATTGATATTTATTCAAACTTTAAAAACTGGTTTTGAATTTGTAAAATTAATCAAAGAGTATATAATCACTACGTTTTACCATTAATTATTTAAGTAAACTATTTATCAAATTGTGAAATTTGATTAATAAAAAAAAAAGAAATAGTCGTACTTAATTTTGTGAATGCGAGCGTGGTTTTTTTTAACTTTATTTACTGAGTATAATTGAAATCTATATGACAAAATAAAATTATAATGCCGCCCAAAAAAGTAAATTCAGTATCAGCTCTTGGAAATATTGTTAAAACAATCACAAAGAGTACTAAAACTGTATCTGTAAAAGTTGAAGAACCTGAAGCTGTTCAATCTAAACCTGTTCTTGATTTAAATCAGTTTAAATTTGAAAAGAAACCTCGAGTTAAAATTGAATTTGAAAATGACTCGCCAAACAAAGAGGTATTAAAAGCCGCATAACATTTATGCAACATAAGAAATTTTAAAAGCTGAAAACCTTTAAATATCCTAAAAAAATTTCCTTACGGCTACTAGGCACTGCTTGTTTTATAGACTTAGATTAATTTAGCTTTGTTATCTGTTAAGTTTAACCTTTAATGAAATAAATAGTAAATTGTTAAGTAAATTGTTTACAACTAATTTTTAGGAGCAAAAAGGTTTATGGGAACCCGCTAATTGGAAAGATTTCTTGGTGAATCTAAGAATTATGAGAGCAAACAATGATGCACCAGTCGACTCCATGGGCTGTCACATGTGTATGGACGAAAATGCTCCTCCCAAAGTAATTTCAATATGTTTTCATTTCTATTGATATCAAAATTAAAAAAAAGAAAACTGTGTGGAGACAATAGAAATAATACATAATAACCAATTCAACTGTTAAATTAATACAATAAAATTTTTCTTTTCAACCAATTTCAAAAGGAGATTCTCAATTTAATCATCTCAAGTATTTTTTTTTTTTGGTTGTTACCTCAAAACTGAATTATTTTAAACTGATCTTGATAATTATTTTTTTGTTTGAAAAATAAATATCATTGAAATAGGTTCATTATTTTGGTTTTAAATTCACAAACATTTGAAATTACATAAACATTTTTTTATATATTTTGGCTACAGGTTATAAGGTATCAAAGCTTAATATCCCTAATGTTGTCGAGTCAGACAAAAGATCAGGTGACATTTGCAGCCATGGAACGTCTTCGGGCCAGAGGACTCACAGTTGACAGTGTGCTGGAAATGAGTGATGAAGAACTTGGTCAACTCATATATCCAGTTGGATTTTGGAAGGTACCACATTTCATTGCCATTTTTAAATAATGTTTTATAAAGGTGTTATGTTATAACAATAATTTTTGTATTACATTACTATCTTAAATCATAGTCAATTAATTAAACAAAGTAACATTCTTTATAATTATAACAATGGTTATTTTAGAGTTAACATTGAATTTTTATGTTTGTATTTATTCAGACAAAGGTAAAATACATAAAGAAGACAACACAAACCTTGAAAGAACAATATGACGGGGACATACCGGACTCAGTGGAGAAACTTTGTAAGCTGACAGGTGTGGGTCCAAAAATGGCACATATATGCATGAAGGTTGCATGGAATAAGGTCACAGGAATTGGTAATAATTTATTACCTACTACTTTAATATCTTAACTTATGTTATGATCTTCTCAATTTATTTTTGGCTATGTTATCTCATTGAAAAAAATATGTCTGTATATAAAATATTTTTCTCTAAACTATAGATTAGTTTAAGAGTACTTCACAACATTTAGAATTTGCAATCTTGAATTAAACATAACATCGAATCAATATAAAGTAGTAATAGTTTTGAATTTACAGGTGTTGATACACACGTCCACAGAATAAGCAATAGAATAGGTTGGGTCAAAAAACCAACTGCTACTCCAGAAGATACTCGTAAATCTTTACAAACATGGCTGCCCTTTGACTTATGGAGTGAGGTCAATCACTTAATGGTTGGTTTTGGACAAACAATATGTTTACCAGTCGGGCCTATGTGTCATGAGTGTTTAAACCGGGATATTTGTCCTTCAAGTAGTAAGGGAAGAAAATCACCTAACAAGAAATCACCAAAAATTAAAAAAGAAATTAAAATAGAAAAGGCAGATAATGATTCCACATCTACAGATCAAGAAAAGAGTCCTTTGAAACTACCAAATATGAATGAAATTCAATTGAAAATAAAAACAGAGCCCTTGTTCGATGAAAATGTACCAGAAATTGAGGACTCTGTTGTTGATAATGATTCATCGAATAATACTGGAGATGGTAAAGGTGCATTAAAGAGGAAGTCCCCGAGAATAGCTAAACAAAAAAAACCTAAAACACAATAGTTGGTAAGAAAAGAAATATTACAGAAAAAAAATATCCTGTTTGAGTACTTTTTTTTGAGGGTGGAATCCTAAAAATGGTATATACTTTAAGGCCAAATACCTATATTTGGCACCTATGCCAATTTTAAATGCCGTATTGGTTTAGAAGAGTAATGCAGCAATGATTTACTTTTGTGAATCTTAATAATAGCTACTCTGACTTGGTCTTAACTTTTTATTACAATCACACTATTATGTTAACTTATGTGAAAATAAAATATATTATAATCAAAAAAAAATTTATTTTCTCTTTCTATGATTTTTTTTCTTAGATTTTTCTTTTCTTTGTTCTGTTTTTGCTTTCTTCTTATGAGTTTTCTTATTTTGTATCCTATCCAACTTAGTTTTCATTTGAAAGACTTTACTTTTTTGCAACTTCTTTGTTGCTTGCTGCTTTAATATTTTTTTCATGTCCTTTTTCGATTTCATTTTGTTTTCTTCGTCTTCTTCTGGTTCTGTGTCTTCCGCTTCTTCTTGTTCATGTGAAGTCATTCCGGGTATTTCTTTGCTAAGGTCATTTTTAACTGTTGTTTTTACCTTTTTCTCCACTTTCTCCTTTGGCCTGTTCTCTCCAATAACAATATCTTTCTTTTGGAGTGTTTCTGATGAAAGTTCCACAATTTTTACATTAACATCTTCGTCTTCATATTCCTCTTGAAGTAGCTGTTCAATATCGGGTATAGGGCGACTAGATACAACAAGTTTTTTGTATGATTCTTTGTTCTAAAAATAAAAAAATAAATAATTAAAGGTATTTTCATACATGCAATTAAACTTTGGTAAAATATGTATTACCTCTTGTTTAATACGTCGCTTTTCTTCTTTCAGCATTCGCTGCAATTCCTCTTGAGCTTTCTTTTTTCTTTCCAATTTTCGTTTTCGAAATCCACACAGAAAATCTCTGAAATTAATTGTTGAGTTAGTTAAGCATTAACACAATAAAAAGTGTCATAATAAGCGATATTTACTTTCTTTTAGTTTCGTCAAAAACCAAACTAATTTTCTTCTTGTTTTCATTATTTTTATTTCGTTTCTTTCCCATATTGCTAATTTAAATAAAAAATTGGAAATTGACAGTGTTTGTTATTATTTTTACACGAGTAGTACATGCCAAACGTAACCTAAAATTATTTTTGACATTAATTTTTTAATCATTCTATATGGCTTAAGTCAAAAGTAGCACACAGTACAGCCGGAATTTTATTATTAAGTAATATTACATAACAGAATTAAAAGTCATATTATATGAATCTTATTTTTATTATTGATTAAATAATAAACTTTTAAAAAATTGTAAATAAATAACATTATTTTCAAGCCCTTAATATTTTGATTGTTTGTCTCTTGCAAGACATGCCAAAACTTCGCACGTAAATTAATAAAAATAAAACCAGCTTTACATTAATCTACCAAATAGTTAACAGTTAAGCACATTAAAAAGATGAATAAATAATTTATATTTATATCACACAAAATGCCAACGTAAGCTAATTTTTGGCAGCCCACCAAGAATTTTAAAATTCTTATACGTGATTGGTGGATACATGCAACTATTATTTTTTTTATACTCTGTTTTCTGCCAATCAGCACACAAGTGCACAATAAAGACGGACTCATCAGCAGCATGGCTGTCAGTATATATTTGAAGCTTGGACGATGCGTTTCCTCTCGTCACGTTGGTTTTTTTTGTTTGTGCATTTTGACGAAAATGTTATCGTGTATGAATTTCAGTGGTTTAATAAAATATGGAAAGATTTCGGTGCAGTGACGTGATATGTGTCTTATTACGCAAGGTAAGTGTTTATTAGATGTGTATATAAAGCAAAAAAAGGCAAAATTGAATATAAATACGAGACAATCTAAAATTATTCACATTAATTTTTGAACTTAATCCCATTTGCGTCTCAATGGGTCTTTTATACCTCATTATTACTGTAATGAGATGAAAGAAAAACTCAAAATGATAGTAACGTAATAGTTTTGCTAATCAATACTATTATATTGTACAGCCATATGTTAACATGTGTGTCTGTGTGAACGCCTCACGTTATACATACCGTTATTATACCATTTCATTCAACCGATCTATTGATTAATGGGCTCTTAACTCTAATAATCCACATCTCGGTGTGCTAAAATATGATACAGATGACAAATAATCCACCTATGCGGGCTTAAAGATTTATTGATTTTTAAACCAGAAACCATAGAATCGTCAAATGAAACTAAAAATCGTGGGAGTTTGGCTAATTTATATCTGTCAAGTGAATAAAAGCAATAAAATGTTATTTAATTAAACAATAATTTAAGAATAAACTTTAATTTTTTCATGTACCTACCTAATATTAAGTTTTGAACACAAAATGTTTGTAATAAATTGTTCTGAACTTTATAGTCAAAAACCTGATCAAAACCCAATAAAACAAAAAGAGTAAATAAATCAATGATAAAAAATACATATTCAATATGAATCAGTGTAAAAATTGACACACTGTCATGTATCTTTTAGTTTTGTGAAGATTTTCTTTCATCTGTTATGCATGCATACCTGTACTCTAGAAACATATTATTTAGATCAACTTTGTTATAGTTACAATTACATAAAACTGAAAAGGAAAAATAATAGACTTAGCTCCATTTAAACAGTTTGCAGATAAAGATTATGTATAACATACATATATATGATTTTAAACACTTAAAAAAAATCATTTATATTAAATGTATGTATATTTGTATATATTATTTTAAGATTGTTCCTGGAGTCTAATATATAAGAATTCATGTTTGTTGGTATCTTATACATTGCTACTGATTAACCAATTGCAATAAAACTTTGTCAATTATTGTTCGCAATAGCATTATGGTTATAGGCATAGTGCAATTACTTTCCAGAAGGTGACATGAGTGTAGTTCTCGCACGACAGATAAATTTAAGATGGATACAGATAAGATTAACTCAATCACCATTAATGTGAGTGAAGCCATGAGTAAAAAAGTGTATAATAATTACAACTTTTGTTCCACAATATGAAATGTGTACAAAGTAATAGAACCTCATATGCAAAATTATGCAAACAGTATACATTACACTAACTTCTGTTGCATTGCAATTACATATTACCCAACATTCTATATGAACTATGATTAAATTAACAAAATAACCAAATCACTTTCATGTTAATGTAAATTGTAAAACTCTGCTACGTATTTGCCCTAGGAGGAGAGTGGTATGTTTTGAGCATATGTTCATAATAGACATATTTTGGAACATTATTTTGACTAAACGGTTTGATGGATTTTAAAATATTGGGTATAGTTTGACTTGTATTGTTTTGGAGAGGTACAGGTTGATGTAGTTAGAAATATTATCCGATTTAGAAATGGAGTTTTTTTAACTTTTCTTTAAATATGCTTTTTGTTGTTTATATAAAACACAATATTGTACAATAGTCCTACTATGGATGTCAGCATAAGGTGCATCATGTGTACTTGTCTTTTTTCCTGTCAGAATATACATGCAAGGCATATTATTTAATAAGTATCTCGATATACATATGACACAATGAAATATCTGCCGCTATGCAAGGGGGACCTCTTTGCACTCCTCTTCCGGCACTCATGAGCTATGCAGTTAATATTTTTATTGTTAGTCTACAGACAGGTATATTTTGAGGTTGATTTAATTAGTGTTGCTTATGCATCGGCCGTTTTGCTGAATCGAGGTTTAATATCAATAAAATCGAAGACGAAAGTGTGCCAATGATGTTAGCACTTCGAGATAACACGTTTATTGACCTCAAAAACCGACGACGTTCAGAATAGGTTATCGGCGACATCTCTAATCTATCAAGATAGATCACTTCTTTGTAGGAGCGCAACTCGAGACGTAATTTGCCTGAACACAATGTAAAGTTAAGATCACGCCGATTGTTACTGAAACTTACTTTGGACTGACTTCGAAGGTCGGAAAAGATCGTGCTAAATATAAACATGAATTTATGATTGCTATTCCGTCTGGGTGTTTCTAGCGACATGTTTTGTAGGCATATTAGGTTCTATGCGGACTTGGTTCTATGAAGTTGTTAGGTGCGTTTTTTGCTAATAATAAATGTTTTCACAGAAAAATATAACCGACTTCAAACGGAACTGTTGTTGCACCTAGGAAAATAATCGCAGTTATCACGGGTCGTTTGCTATTCCTTTTATCTCTGAAGATCTTCATTAGATTTTAATATATTCTAAACTAAAATCTTCCTGAGAATGTCCCAGTAGTTTTTGAAAAAATCGCGGCAATACACATAAATTTACATACCTATAAACATACATACCGAATCCCGAATATGTCGAATATGGAATCTCCTTTTTTAAGTCTGTTAGAAGAGCTAGGAAGCTAGCTATTACCTAATCTTAAGTGACTACCCTCATCGGACGAGTTGCAAAAATTTTCAACAACGAAATTTTCGACCGGTATTTTCTGAAAATGTTTGCTGACAGCACCTAAAGGCGTGGTTAGTCAATGTATGGTAGAATACCGTGAGCTATGTTATCATAAACTATCAAACCGCGTATTCACGTACCTGTACCTTAAGGTACAGGTAGGGAAAATGGGGACTAAGATGGAAAGGGCGCCTTCGTTCGTCTTATCTCCAAGTTTTCAAAAGCTACACTTGTTTTTGAACATGACGAAGTTAAATCTAGTAGTTAGTTTGTTTTAAGGTTGATAAACGACCACTGTTGGAGATGATAACTTCTATGGTTTTCCATAGAACACAAGTTTGCGCCGCTTCTATTTAGCGGCTTCTAGCGTCTGGCCTTACGTAGTGTATTTACTTATTGACGGCTCTGCAAACACTCCATTTGCCGTCGCGCAGTCACCATATCAACTCCTTGGAAACCCACAAATTGTGTGTCCAGATAAATTACGAACCAGTATATACCTTACATATTCATAACGATGCTTCAGGCGCTGATCTCTATATAGATATTCTATTAAAATTAAAAATTTATTAATTTCGTAAATGTCAAAACGAAAGGACGTAGGCGGAGTCTATTATTATGAGAGTGCTCCTTCGGTACCAGAAATGGCCCCAGTTTTCGACACAAAATAAACTCGTGCAATCGCGATTGCTCTTTGAAAAGTTTTTTCTTTGTGTATTTTTAAGTAAAATACAAAATTCTAATTTTTTTTTTAATCATGTTTTTGTTTCAGGCAAAGAAGTAGACACGCTGCAGTGAATTCTATTTAACAATGACGTCCCGGTAAGTTTTATTGAATTACTTGATAATTCCCATTTTACCAAAACAAATGATTTAAAAAAGTACGTTGTTGTTATATGCTAAAATAAACTTTTTAAATTTGTATGTACATGATAGTATAGATATAGAGGACTATACCAGGTATAAGTCTGAAAAAGAATTTGTAGAAAGAGATAAAACCCTTATTTTTAACAATGCCGGTTTTTGCAAGCTAACCGACCTAACTGGCGACACTGACGTGACCAATTAGAATCCTGGCAAGAAAAATTTTCTGATAGTCTCTTTGACACTTTCTCGACGAATTATTTTTGAGACCTTGATATGGAGGGCTCAGTCCAGTCCTCAACTAATGATCCTACTTTGCTTCGCCGCGATATGTTTGGTGACATATATACTAATTTAAGTACATTTATATTCGATTACAATATGTGTCGTGCCAAGATCCGCCTCTATCAATCTGTCACCAATTGCTAACCACATACATATTACTGCACGCCCTAAGCTTAGCTATTTTCTTTTGCATTTTTTGTGAGCTATTGAGCCTATATTATCTTCTTCTGTATGTCTTAAGGTCTTACAGTCTTTGATTTGTCTATAAATTAATTTACTTCTTGAAATATTTTGTTGGACAAAAAGTTTTATGTTAATTTGTTTTTTATATAAAAAAAACTATTTGTAATATAAATTGTATAATTACTGATAATTTATTTTTGGTATTTCATTGTATTCTAAATATAGTAGCAGCTAAAAATAAATGTATTTTTTTTATTTCGTTACCAAGTTAAACGATAGGTTACTCAAATCTGTATTTAATTTATTTTAATGTGATTTGTATTAAGTTAACGAAACCTAATTACCAAAATGATAACTAATATAAATATTGTACACCGTACCGCCCTTAAAAAAATTACAATGTTTATAAATTTTCAATTCTTTAATTTTACAAATTACAGAGTTTATAAATTTTCCTCGTTTCGTAAGAAATATGATAGTTATAAGCTCACGAGATTAAATTCCCTTTGCTAGATCTGACGCAAATTAATATGCTCCCTTGTACGAGGTCACGAAAAGATGCCCTTTTCTTGGCAAAATCATATAACCGCAGTTGATTACGTAATCCTACTTAAATCGGATGTCTCGTGACATCGCCACGTTTCTTCAACGCGTGTCGTTCACAACTAGTATATTATGAAAACACTTATAATATTGTCGATTATTGCTAAGTAAAATGTATACAGTCATTTCGTTACATTATTTTGATAAAATATCTTTAAATCATCGCTAGTTGTTTTTTTTTTCGATAGGTCAACCAAATTTTAAGAGTTTATCATATTCGCCATTTACTTGCAAATTGGATGATGTTTTTTATATTATTACTCGATTCTTAACTGCACATACAAAAGGCTAAACTTCACGGTAGCATACGTAAGCGATCCAGGTTTAGCAGTTGTAGTGAATAGTCTGGTGCACTATTTCGTGACAAGAGTCCCAAGTACCCGCCTAAATCTTCAGGCGGGATGCATAAATGCATTTTTGATATTTATCAATGTATTACTTGGATTGTTCTTTTACCGAGAGAGTAGGCTGTGTTGCTAATATTGTGATAAGGATAATATTAATTGGACGCTAATAAGCTATACTATGTCAAGCTACACGGATAATTGAAATTTGTTTGAATTTGTCTGTTCTTTTCTATTTTGATAAAATATAAAATATAGTGAATTTAAAAGCGGAATTGTGGTTTTATAAACAGTTTTATCTAATAATAGGTTTTCCAAAAATATGCATATAGCAAAATATGGAATACAGTTTAATATTCGAAACTTAAATAAAAAAAAAAAATTACCGTACTCAGTACGTTTAGATGACTTGACTGACACATTATTGCTTATCAGCATATAATTTAGAATAATAATTGGACGTTTCCTTATCATCGCTGCGGTTCACACTTTAAGTTGCCTAGTGCCTACACGCTACCAACCGTGAAACGAAATCCACATATCTAGGAAATATAATTAGTTATGTTGGCAGCTACTTTTGTTTAATCTCTAAAAGAGTTTTAATTACTTGGAAATATACGTAGATTTAATTATTCTGGTAGTTATTTTTGTATTTCGTAAAAATATTACCTATTATTTTTTCGAGAGTTGTATCAAAACAAGTCGCTCTTTCATAATCGGGGAGAGCACCTGACAGTGTTTAGAAGTAGCGAATATTAACATAGCGAATAATTTTCGTATACACTTTTCATTAAAGTTGTATGTTTTACTAGAACTTTAATTTATTTAATTATTATTTCGGCACTCAAAAAATTTTTAAAACTTATTAAATTATAAAATTAATACCGAAAAAAAAAATCGTTTCTCCTAAGAACATGATAAGTACATGGACGTTGATAAGCAATACTGTGTCAAGCCACACGGACTTCATTTCGAGAAAATGGCATCTATAGGTGTCAACCTATTTTTAATAAATTTGTTTAGAGAATATCCGTCTTTTCTTTTCTATTTTCATAAAAGGTATAATGAATTTAAGGCAGATTGATATATTCCTTAATTATAACATTTTCCCTTACTTATTTAGTTTATATGACTTGAATTTTTTTAATAATGTTAAATAGGTAATGCATATTAGAATACATCCATATCACCGAATTTAACTTTTTATGGATTGACACATTATTGTTTATCAGCATCCAAATGTACCAACTCGCGAAAACCTAGGGAGCCATTAATAATATATAATTATGTAACCGTATCAACCAAATATCAGAATCCGGTATTATATACCAGGCTAGATCGGTTGTTCGTGCTTTTGGAAGCGGGCGCCGGGGCCGCCACGCGTCGGGCGGCGGCGAGGCAGCTCGGCGAGGTGCAGAAGGCCCGCCCCGAGGAGCTGCACCGCCTGCTCGCGCGCCTCATGAAGCACCTGCGCTCGCCTGCGTGGGAGACGAGGAATGCGGCCACGCAGGTACAACTGCGTACTGATATATACTAATATTATAAATAGATACAGTTTGTATCTAGAGGGTAGTCACTACAACATTCGATCCGATTTAAAAAATTAGTTTTGTGTTGTATAGCTCTATTATTGAGGTAGGTTATAGGTTATACTACACCACGCCACGGATCGTAGGCGTATTGCTGTTACCATGAATGGCAGTGAAACAGTAATGGGCAGCTAGTATATTATAATTAGAATAATTAAAATACGATAACGTATTTGTCCAATTGAGAATATCTAAGAGGAACCGAGGTCTACAATAAGAATTTTCGAGGTCAATTAAAGTTCCTGTTATGTCAACATACCGATTCGGAATGTGGATTTTAATATTGATATTCAAAAGAACCGACAAAGAATTCGGTGGTTAAACTCATTTTATTAAATCGTTTAAACAGACATTGTGTTTTTTTTTTTGTCGACAGGCCGTTGGAGCGATATTGTCGAATGTTCCAGAATGGCATCCCCCACTTGTGCCCGTTGCGAAAGGTAAAATTTTTATACTTTTCCGTCTTTTTACTAATATAATAATTATTTTCCTTATGCTTAGTCATATTAAATTAGCAATTAGTAATTTCCTGTAAATGAAGGAGCACACATTTTATAGTACTCACATAGAGTTGTTTTTAAAAACAAATTCTAAACATGTATATTTTGCTTTAAATTCTTAAATTAAAAAGATTTTAGTTTTCATCAAAATCTGTCCCAATTATTGAAGTATTTTTCGCTATTCCCTATAGTTTCATATTTAGCCACACCCAGGTACAACATTCACCCTGTATTAAGCTTTGTATATTTCATAATATAGTTTTTTTTTGGTTTAATGTAATAAAAATCATAATTCAACTCTCGCTTAGATCCTCGTGATATCATATGCCCGGCTGGCTGATGTTTTTATTGCCGGATGTGTCGTAATAGGTTTATAGTGAAATGGAGCTGATAAGCTAAACCATTTTGTGCAATTTATTATCAAAATTTTATGTTATGGTAATGTAATGACCAGTTTCCGAGTCAGTTTATTTGAATGGAAACTATATTTATATTATGTGTGAATGACAGAACCGATTGCAGGTTCAAAGCTTGGCTAGTACTGCTGATTTTTTAGATGCTAAATTTGTGTTTAAATTCGTCTCGTACCACCGAGTGGTTAAGGAAAACTCCGCGAGGAAACCTGCATGGGAGATATTCTGACATATGTATATTGAGATAGAACCTAGCTGTAGCCTACTGACAGCTCGTGAACGGGCTTGTAGATTGGGGCAGTACCTCATTCTCACAAAAGATCGGCGTCAAGTAGCTGATAAAGATGCGTGGCGTGCAGTGAGTTATCTTTGAGCTGGCAATACATTTGTGGCTCACCTGATGCTGATAATGTCTATGGGCGGTGTTGATCACTTAACATCAAATGTTCCGTCTACTCGTATGCCAGCTATTTTTATAAAAAAAATGTTTATCTACCCGCAGTGGAGCAGTGTGGTGCATTAAACTTCTAAATCTTGTCCTTAATAGGAGATGAGGTATTTGCACAGCAGTGGGATATTAATTTGTATTAACGCGACTTCGCATCGTCGATTTTCACGATGAATCTTGTAGATTTTCATGACGCGTACGTCGTAGTGTGTAGTGTGTCTGTGTGTATGTTTTGACCCCTACAGAGTCTAACGTGTATCATTTTTGTTAAATAACAATATATTTTTTTAGTACATAAACATATACAAGTTTCGTCATAAACAGACAAATCCTTTCTTCATAATGCACATAGTTAATTTGAAAATTCAACAACCGAAATCCGATAAGTCGTTTTCTAAATATGACACAAACGTTGTACTGTGAAGTTACAAAATCAGAGATCCGTCGCTGTTTTGACATTACAAGATGTTTGTTTAGGTTTAAGTGTTTTTTCGTGTCGCACTATTTTTCGAATACAGTTATGGTGTTGTTGGAGGTGCTATGTACAACATAAGGATTAATAACACTATTGAAAGTACCAACGTTATTAGAATTAGCTAAACCTATGTGTTTATCTTCCCTTAACAAACAGATTATGTAATGCTTAATTTTTTTATCAATTTGTACTAGTTTTTGAAGCGGGCAGGTTCAAACACACTTCACATTAATATATTAGTAGATAAAGAAAAGATTATTGCTAAAATCAGCCATCGCTTCGCAAAGAAAGTAATAAGGATACCTACGATCAAGATTAAAATAAGACGCCGACGAATTCTGTGATAATGCTCGAGCAAGAAAGGTGAAAATTAGATATAATATCCACCATGACGCGAGCTAGACAACTATTTGCGTGTCTATTATGGAAAATTGTTTTTCCACGTCATCGAGTTCTTGTAAATCGGTCGATCTAGTTCTAGAACGAAGTCTATCTCGACCTTGCCGCTTCAATGGCTACAATAGCTTAATAGACGAAGCTTTAAATTTAGACGCGGACCTAGGGCTTGTTGGTTTTATTAAATAAATGTCTCTTGCGTAAGCCGGCCAGAGTGATTCTTATGTAACTGTAATCTTGAAGTCACTTATTCAATCTTGAGATCAAATTGATCGTCTTGATTCAATATATATAGTAGGATGTAGATTTTGTATTTGTTGACAGTGGTTCTGTTATATACAGTTAGTTAAGTTTATTATAAATATCGGATCATGCAAATGAGCAGGCGGGTCACGTGATGTCCAGTGATTACCGCCGCTCCTGGACAATTGCGACACCAGACGAGCTACAAATGCATTTCCAGCTTTCAGCAGAAGAAAGGGAAGGAATTGGGAAGAAGATTACGTTCAGGATAATGTATGTAATAAGTACTGAATTTGAGTATGTTTCTTATGTCAATCTAACGGTTATAGGAAACGAAGTACAGAAACATTATTAGATAAAAAAATCTGTTTTGGTCTTCACATGATTTTCATTTACCCTGATTAAAAATGAAAGCGCAAGTTTAAACATTTCAACATCTAAATACAAAAATTTAATCATATTTTAGTGTGAAATGGAATTGTCCTTTTTATGATTATAAAAATAAGGGTTTGCATAAACATATGACATTTATCAGCTTAGAAAGCTTTCACTAAGCCATATATAGACAAAAAAAGGTTATCATTATAAGCTGATATGTCAAATGAATTAATACAATATTTGACATTAAAAATCTGTATCATTTACAACTTTGACAAGCTCGTCAATTGACCTGTAACCCAAAAGATACTCTCGCGTGTAATACTCAGTCTAGCTGGTTGCTAAGTAACGTCGTCCAAAGTGCTCGGCATTTTGCGTGCATCTATTTGCATATATCTATACATAATACAAGTGCATTTCCTAATATGTATTAGAAACAAGGTGCGTTCAATCTCACCTGTATCCGTAGCGGAACCAGTTACGTAAAGCGATTGTCGCCTGACCTCACTGACACGTCAAGGGCGGGCCAGTAGCAAGTTAGGGTTTGTTAAGCCAGTTTATTTCAATTCCGACACATGCTAATAATACAATTGTTCATAATTTTGTGCAACGTGTATTGTGAAAGGCTTTTAAATGATTCGTATGATTATTTTGTAGCTTGATGTTTTATGACTTATTATACTTGAGAAATCTTATATAGCATCTACTAAGGGTTTTTTTTGATATTCCACCCTTAAAAGAGTAAAAGGCGTAAATATGGTGGTATAGATAATCTTAGTTCGTCTTCGTGCTAACTTAAAACTTAATACACATACTTTTTGGTGCTAATACTGATATATAAAACACAAAACGTAGTATTTTTGCAGTTTTCTGAATCACTTTTATCGAAATCCAAAATATACGGGTGAAGCTGCGAAGAACTGTATATTACTTACTTAACTATATACTATTATATAAAAAATAGCTTTACTTAAATCTCAAAAATAGTTCGATAAACGATTTAATTTTTTTTATTGTGTCAGTGCAGAGGTAGTTAAGGTAAAACAAATAGGAAAAACCTAAAGAGATACCGAAAAAAAAACGAAGTTTTGATTTGTATGGAATTTGTCACTTTTTCGAGTTAAAATAATAAATAACGACGATGCTACTTGCTGTAAACGTAAATTTTGAATCTGCACCATTCAAAAAAAACAAAACTCCTAATAAAACTGCTAGTGATAGCCACATTACAATCGTTTTTATAATTTCGTCTAACTTTCTGCTTTAGCGTAATATACACGCATATTAATTGATCGAGGTGTTCAGAATTGATAGTAGAATTATTAAGAAACTCACATGCATTACATCACGTAGGTATACGTAACTGAAGTCTAACTCTGAAAAACAACACTCCATTATTTTGAGTGTCGTTTTTCAGAGTTAAAGAGTTAGTTACATGAAAAATATTGTTCTCAATCTTTACAACTTATTCTATTATATAAACATTTAAAAAAAGTCCAGCTTATAATTTTTCTATAAGTTGTACTTTTTCTTTTATAGCGTAAACATTCTAAACCGTCGGATATATGGTAATTTATGTTATGTTTATTTAATGATTACCTCTCTTTATATGCCAGTTCAGCTTAAATCTTAAGCTTGAGTACGTAGTGCTAATTAAATTGCAATAACAACGACTCAAGTAACTGACAAGCGTTTATATGCTTCTGGATCCACGCCAGATCTGAGTTAATCGCTCTACAGGAAAACGTTAACATTTTTTCGTGGAATTTTAGAGTTATTTATCGTTAAATATAATATCTAACAGTTGTCTACCAAAGTCACTTTTATATTAATAACACGTTAATATTTTTATGTAGTGTCTATATTTTTAGATTTTTTTTTATTTTTTGCTTTATTCTGTTTCACTAGTAAGTTCTTTTGTGATGTCAATAATAATTAATTGTCTACCAGGCAACTAAAAGCTTAAAATTAGTAGTACCGTCATGTTCTCTTCATTAGTAATTATTTTCTGTTTATTTAATGAAGTTAGCCATAAAGTTAAATAAATGTCAATAATTGTCCTTATTTTTTACAGAAATCAAATGAAATAAAGGATTTGAACTTAATCGATTTTTAAAGTACTTCGAAATTTAAATGAAAATAAATAACATTTTGGTAAAGTATTATTTCGTGTTCACACGGTAGGAATTTTTTTTTAATTAATAAAATAAACGATACGTGAATAAAAACCTGACTTTATAGTTTTATACGGATATATGTACATTATATGCTTTTAAAATGTAAATATTTTAGAAATGTGTAAGAGTTTGTAGCCGTTAGAAATTCAGATTAAAAAAAAAATCAGATACATTTTGGAATGTACCATGTAATCGACTTTGTAATCTAAATATAGATCCACCCAAAAATAACTTATCATATACATTTTGTTATCATTTCCTTACAAAATGTCCGCTACATCTATTAACGTAGTATGTGTGAACGGCTATGTATCATACGTTTAGTTTTTTTTATAGCAACCTTGCTCGTATTCCACTGATAATAATGACTAATAAATTCTTGTTTTTGCCACGAACATTTCATATATAGACGGTTATAAGCAATAATATGTCAACCCACAAAAAGTCGAATTCAGATATATAGATGTATTCTGTTAATGCTGCATATATTTAACATTATTAAAAATTCAAGTCATCTAAACTAAATAAGTATGGAAAAAAGTGACTCAATTGAACGTTAATTAAACGAAAATATTAAAGTGTTTACGTTTTGTTCTTCCATATATGCAATTTACATACAGTATTTGACGTTAAAAATTTGTGTCAATTTCCAACCAGACAACTTTTAAACAATAACTTATTTTCTCTTTCTTCTAAAAGTGGGTTGTTATTAGGTGTCAAAATGCTTTAATAACATAGCTATAAAATACCAACCTTTCGAATAATAAAAAACGTCACAATGGATACTAATAAAACAAGTATCTATTATTAACAAATTACAAGTCTATTAAACAGAATGGAACAACACAGTGACCTTATTGATTTTCCGCAGTCGTTATTAATATCTATGAATTTCACCTTCCATTTAATGAAAATGAACCGAATGACCGAATAAGGGCGTCTCATAATGAAGGTTTGAACGTATTATCTTTTCTCACTCGAAAGCAAGCCCAGCCCATGGATACAATAATTGTAAGAGGTATTAGGCATGTTTTACATGACCAACTCATTCAAGGTCCCAGAAACGTTTGATCGATGCATTAAAAGTTGCATTGTGTACTGGCCCTTAGTAATTACGATTCTTGTAATAACCTTATCCTCGAATCACAATTAAAGTGAAAACAATAAACCGAAGTATCACGTAAACATATTTTTAGTAAAATCCCTGGAATGATGGTTGAATTTACCATTTCTTATAATAATTGAAATTGAATTGGACCTAAAAATCAATGGATCATTACAAAAAGGGGTATCAAAAAGTCGTAAATTTTAATTTTGATTGTTATTTGTTAGTTTGGTTAATGTGTAATAACAGCCAGTAAATAAATTCCCCACTGCTGGTGAAAGACCTATTCTATATATTAGGAGAAAAAATGGTGGTAGGCCAAATCCGAAACTATAAGAAATAGCGAAAAATTCTTAAAGGAGTCTGGGAGCCGATTTCGATAAAAACTAAAACTGCATCATTAGTTTTTTGAAGAATTATTTGTCATAGCCGGGAATCGAACTCATTGATTTAAAAAAAAAAACTATATTATTGCATCATCAGAGAGTATTTCTTATAAGAATCAACTTGAGGGAAGATTTGGACTACCACGCCAAGTTAAAAACTCACCTATATACATCATCTTCATTCATCCACAGAAGAGGAGACAGAACAGGAAGACAATGGGCGGCTGCGATGTGAAACGTTTGACATTGAACGTGTTCTGGAACACGGCGCCCATCTCATGGGCTCCGAAGGTCACGAGTATGATATGGATGAAGAAACACTGTCTGCGTCCGGTGAGAAGAAATAACTCCTAAATGTCTCTTATCTTTCAGTAAAATGATCTAAGTTTGGCTCATTTTTTTTGGTATATTAAGCAATATTTCTACCGACAATTAATCGAATTTAATAGTACTTTTCCATAGTTTATGTGTTTAGAATGTTAGATCTGATGAACTTTCTGTAGATTTATAGAGTGATGCTCATTAACGGACGACGTCAAATTGTTAGCAATTTATTTAATAGTTAAAAATGTATTTATTTACACTGAAGTCAATAATATTTTTCTATGATAACGAATAATAAAATGTGCCATATTGTGCTTAATATTTTGTTAATATATTCTTGCGATTAATCTATTTATTAGAGGAATATTTTAACAGAGGCCGTGAAGGAACGTAGAACTTTTAAACTATTTGTATTAATCTAATTTAAAGATTTTATCTGTGTTATTTTCACGGGCGTGATAATTATTTATGCTTCTTTAAAGTTTAAATAATCGTAATAATAAGAATCTTTATTACATTTAGACATGAAGGAGAGTTTGGCGAAGCAAAGGCAGCAACTCAATGCGCGATTAGGTTTGGACGTGGCGGTCTCATTGGGAATGGACTTAACCGGGATGTATACAAATGAGGACCTGTGTCCTGTGAAGGCACCCACGAAGCCTGAAGTCACAAGAGTAAGTCTAAATTATTCTATTAATGTTAAAAAATGTTCATGAGTTTTTTTAGTTAAGTCTTTCACCATAAAGTAGATCGCGGTTGCATCAATGGCAGTTTTTTTTCTCGGTACTTGCCAGAAAAGTTTAAGTATATTTAAAAAGTATTTTTTAGTTTTATTTTTTAAACAACTTCAAAATGCAAATTCTGTATTGGACAATTTGAAACAAACTTACATACATAGAGGGTGTATGTAAGTTTATATAGCCGCGATTTTCTCAGAAACGATTAGCCACTTGTTATGTTTACTACAACAGTTCTATTCAAATAAATGTTTCTACGAAAACAATTATCTTCATTTAATATTACTTTTTATATTCCAGCGGCCCGTGCAAGAGTTAGTCGCGTGCAAGGGAATGAGTTCGCGTGAAATGAACCTAGCGAAGCGTCGTGCGCGCGCAGCCTTCAGCAAGCAGAAGTCACGTGACTGCGACGATGGCGCCGCCCCCGCGCCCCTCACGCCGCTCACCCCCACCGGGCCCGCCCCGCCGTCCCCCCTCGAACCCGAGCGGAAGAAGATGAAGATAGAACCTGTTGATGAATCTCTGTGTAAGTTGTATTTACTTCGTTACATGGGTGTGCGAATAGGAGAACATTTTCTGTTTTTTGTCGTTTTGTGAGTGTATGAATGATTTTTTTAAAATATATTATTATTTTTCATAGATATTTTTAAAGTGAACTTGTGCCGAAATTTAATTTAGTAGTGACAAGTTTTAATAAATGTCTTGTGGTAAAGTCTAGCTAAAGTCAAATGGTTAGAGCATGTATAGAGATTGGCTCTACATAGGGAATTTAGATAAAAGTTTCGACAGGCTATAGTTATTCTTTTTTTTTAAACAAATAAGACAACATAAATAACATTACGAGTCTCATGAATGCTGGGTAAGCTACAGTTCTATGACCAATACAGGGTTTCTCAAATATTGTTTTCTCATGGCCTGGTAATTTTACACTTATCCTTTCATGACTCACTTAATACTTTACAATATAACATGGCTCCAGTAGGATCTTTTTTTACCGAATGGTTAGGTAAAACAATAAACATTTATTAATAGAAAATATTTCAATAATACTATATATTTTGGTATAGCATCTAAGATGCTTCGAATCGATAGTAGGTATTATTTTTCAAACATGGCGAGAATGTTGCGACCCGATATTTTATTTTGATGGCCCGGTAAATGGGAAATCTGAATCTGAGCGAGCCGGAAGCCTAACCTCCTTTTCTTACTTCCTATTTATTTTTACCCCTTATTCCTTTTTATCTGGCATCGCATTTGTGTCTTCTCTGGGCTGCAAATGCCTGCTCGTTTGCCGGCTATTCAGTCGAGATGTCGCGCGGCAGGCGAGGCGTGCGCGGCGCCGCGGCGCGACGGCTCGTGGGGCGAGGGCGCGCGCTGGCCGCTGGAGGCGTGGTGCGGCGCGCTGCAGGCGCAGCTGTTCAGCGCCGCGTGGGAGGCGCGCCACGGCGCCGCCGGCGCGCTGCGCGAGCTGCTGCGCGCGCGCATCGCCGCCTCCGCCGGCCTGCGCGCCGGCATGACGCCGCAGCAGGTACACTCATACAACCGTTCATACCTTATTTTATCCCCTAAACGCTTACAACGTAAAACGCATTGACGGATAAAATTACTATTATTTATAGCTGCAAAAGTTTAGGCTCAGTATTGATGACGAATTAACCAGTCAGTCAGGAAAAATATAACATAGATATCATTAATTTACTTTTGATTTCGTTTAGCTAAGTTCTAAATGCTATATTTAGCAAAACGTATTGATTAGAAAATTTAAATCACACTGACTGATTTACTGCATTAAAAATTTACCTAAGAGGCCTATTATATTAATTACATTTAAACGTTCAAAAATCGTTTATGAAATTATATAGTGTTGACAGAATTTTACATATTTAAAAATGATCTATAATAACTAAAAAGATGGTATAACTATTATGATTGTTTTCGATCCAGATGGAGGATGCTCATCAGGAGTGGCTGGAAGACATGGCCCTGCGGTTGCTCTGCGTGCTCGCGCTGGATAGATTCGGCGACTTCGTGTCGGATCAGGTATACTTCTAAATAATACTTTTTATTGTTTAAATTTATATTTGTGTCTCCAAACTGTTAACAGTCTCGATAATTAATTCCCAAAATTATTTAGATTGTATCAAGACCCCGGTAATTTCTGATGTCCGATACTGATATTATTTTTACATTTTTTTACACTTTGTTGCATACAAATGGTAAATACAAAAAAAAGGTTTTTAGAGTTTGTGTTAGAGGAATTAACATATCGTGGGATATTCATATAGATGCTGTCAAGCAATAATGCGTCAACCAACAAAAAGTCAAATTCGAAGATGTTGATGTATTCTGATAATGCGTCATATTTTATTTAACACTATTAAAAAAAACTTCCCGTCATCTAAATGAAATAAGTATATAAAAAAGTTATTCAAGTATTGAAGTGGGTGCCATATTTTGCAATATATGATAATCTCAAATGTTTGAAATAAATATAAAGAAGAAAAAATATAAAACTTTTTAGTATCTGCTTTTAATCCATTATACATTTTATTTAAATACATATTTTCAAACAATTGCGTGCAGAATAGGTTTGACATGTTTAGACTCTATTTTCTCAAAATGATGTGTGTGGCTTGACACAATATTGCTTAGCAACGTTCATGTATTGCGCGCAGGTGGTGGCGCCGGTGCGCGAGACGTGCGCGCAGACGCTGGGCGTAGCGCTGGCGCAGCTGCGCGCCGAGCGCGTGCGCCTCGTGGCCGAGCGCGTGGCGGCGCTGGCGCGCCAGCCGCAGTGGGAGGCGAGGCACGGCGCGCTGCTGGCGTTCAAGTACCTGCTCGCCGCGAGGCAGGTGAGAACACGACCGGATTTTTTGTTTGATCCTTTGAAACAATTAAATTTCGTTAGTAGGAATTGCGCACAACTACCTGAAACGTTAATACGCCATACGGATATGTGTCGTGGTCTGGGTGTTTGAGTTTTATGTTTTCGGATCCCCAATACAGGATCATATTATGAAGTATAAATTGACAAGGGACCATTGATTTTTTTACGTTAATAAGTTAGCTTTAGTATAAATGTTCATATTATTACCAGAATTAAATTATCTTTAAAAATTTGAAATGATAATTAACATTATAATCGACTAGAAAACCATATGAATAAAAAACGTTCAGATCTTCAAAGCGATTATAACTCGTTGCCGCCCAGGAGCTGGCCGTGTCGTGCGGCGCGCTGGAGCACCTGACGGCGGGGCTGGAGGACAGCGCGGAGGACGTGTCGGGCGCGGCGGCGGGCGCGCTGGCGCCGGCGGCGGGCGCGCTGGCGGCGGCGCGGCCCGAGCGCCTGGCGCGCCTCGCCGCGCGCCTGTGGCGCCTGCTGCGCGAGCAGGACGACCTGGCCGCGCCCGCGCACGCCTACATGGCGCTGCTGGCCGAGCTGCTGGCGCTGCCGGCCGCCGCCACGCTGCTGCAGTCAGTACCGCGCTTGTCGTGACTAATAGTTTGAGATAGCTAAGCTTTTAATATTAACCCTATAAAACTAAACTATTGTACAATATAAAAATTAATAAAAAAAACAGTACATATTATTTAGTAATTATTTAGTGTGTAAAATAAGGTTTTATTTTTATATTTGATACACTTTATATATAAGAAACAATCATCATAGACATTTTAGTATTCACTATCAATATTGTTATTTCTTTTTTTCAGTCCTATAGACCTTAGTGATGTCTTGCCAAGATTGTGGCCATATCTAGACCACTCCACCAGCTCCGTGCGAAAAGCGACGTTACAGACCCTATATACTCTCACGCGACCTCTCATTGCTACCAGCACGAATGGCCAAACCAATGGCAATAAGGAGAGTGAAACAAAGTGTAATGAAAAGTGTGAAAGTGCAAGTGACACTACTAGTGATACAAGTGAAGTGAAAAACAGTGAAGTGAAATGTGATAATGGTGAAGATGGTCAGTACCTGAACTGGACACCGGAGCTGCTACAAGAGGCTATGAGACACATATACCAGAGGGTTCTCTTTGAACATGTGCACGAAATTCAAGAAATTGCTGTGCAGGTGACGATTTTATTTTAATAGACTAAAACTAATGGTGAAAGTTAAATTAGTACATGATTAGTTACCACTCACTATAGACGTCGCATGCGCTTAAAACGATAACCATTTACCAATATGTTTACTGTTTTAAACCAACACTGTTTTTTTGCATAGTTTAACAAACATTTAACTTGTTAATGATTAATGCAAAGATAAGGTTATTGAAACCCAAGACTTTGTTTGCGGCTGTCAATTTCATGGGTATCAAATGTTTTACTCGGATCCCTATGTATTTTCCTAAATACAAGTAGCCTAATTAACCCTATCTGCCTCTCAGAGAAAGTCGTTTATAATAAAGCTGTGTGTCGTGTGGTAGGTGTGGGAGAACATGCTGCGGCACGCGGCGCTGGGCGCGGTGCTGGTGGCGGCGTGCCCGCTGCTGGCGCTGTGGCTGTGCCTCGCCATGCAGCCCGCGCGCCTGCCCCTCGAGCCCGCGCTGCTGCTGCAGCCGCCGCCCAAGGTTCGCAGCCTCGTCTGCTATGGAAATTGTTATTTGCTGCATGACCTAGAAAAGATGATGACAATTATAAATGTTGGAAAATTTCTTTTATATTTATGGAGAAAGATTTCTAATGTAATTAGGATAAAATATTTTTCAATGTCTCCTTGTTCTCTTTGACATGCTTGAAAAGGATATATTTCTAAAACTGCACTAATAATAATGATTATTTCTGCAATAATTTATTAAAAAAATTATGGCTATCTTTTGTTTATGTATGGTACGTATAAAAAAAATACTCATTAATGTCAACCCAAACAAGCTTATGATAAGTTGAACATATGCAACAAAAGTAACAAGGTGTAATACACAGGAGCGACGCGCGCGCGCCACCAGCGGCAGCGGCGAGGCGCTGTGCGAGGGCGCGGCGGCGCGCGCGGCGCAGAAGTGGTACCTGGGCGGTGGCGAGAGCCAGCCCGCCGCGCTGCGCGACGCCAACGTCACGCGCGCGCGCGTGCTCGCCGCCGAGATGCTGGGTGCGTACTGAGCAGCGGCGGGCGAGAATGAAGTTGGTCTTTACACTGTACACAAAATTTTATTCTGCCAATCTGCCGTCAACACTAATAATATTATAAATATATATCTGGCCACATATTACCATTTATTTTGTTAATAAACAATTATGATAATATGAAGAACAAGGGTTTATTTCATATAGGATTTCTTACTTCAATGTTTTGACTAAACCATTTTAATATTAATTTTATAATGTGTATGTTAAGATTGAAATATTTCTTGTACAACAGAATTTAGAATATACTTACATGACTTAACATTAAATACCACGATTATATGTGTAATTTCTGCTTTTAGGTTATCTATCGTGCTATCTAGTCCAGCCGGCGCCCGGCATCGAATACAAGGCGGAAGATGAGAGTCCTATCGACTGCTATGTGAAGGTAAGTTTTGATAATAAAATCAACTTTAATATCTAAAAAAAAAACTTAGTAATATATGGTACCAAAAACTTAGACAAAATGATTTCCGAAATACAATGGAGTATAGCAGGCAGAGCTAAAAACATATCAAAATTACGGACGGGAGATACAGGGGATAAAGTGTCAGACCGATACTTTTCCTATTAGAAAGGGAAGTATTCCCCTCATCTCTCATTTATTTTTAAGCTGGCAACGCATTTGTCGCTCTTCTTGTGGCAAATGTCCATCAGGTGTCCTGCTTGCTCGTTTGTCAGTTAATAAAAAAAAACTCCAGAGCGCGTGGTGTCCGCAGGTGATGGTGGTGTACGTGCGGTCGGGCAGCGCGCTGCAGCGGCTGGTGGGCGGGCTCGTGCTGTCGGCGTGGGCGCGCCGCTCGCCCACGCACGACCGCTTCCCCACCGCGCTGGCGCAGGTGAGCGCGTGTTCTACAATTACCTGGCATCATTGCTGGCAAGGCTGTTACAGGCAGACAGGTTGTCACAGTGCTCATTGCAAATGATTGAAGCACTAACGGTCGCGGGTTCGATCCCCGCTTACGGCAAAAACCAATATTGAGTATATGTATGTTTGTCATGATCTGATTGTTTGTTTGTATTGTGCGTGTTTCCGGACCCCTAATACAGGATCATATGATAATTATGGGCGCCCTTAGGATGCAAGTGTGATTTTTGTTTATATTGTAAAGGCTGATATGCATCGTATATAATAATTTATACTAAATTAAATAAATTGATTTAATATTTATAGTTTATATGTTAATAGGATAGTATCAAAGATTTGTAAGCATGCGCAACTGCATTTTGCGCACTGCATTTATATCTGCTATAGATTAAAATTTTGCTGTCGTATTATTATCCGGCTCGAAGGACCTAACTAATATATTCTTAAACGTCCCTTTTTTTTCAGGATGACAACGAACAACAAAATGGTATATCAAACCTGGTGCCACCCCTACTGGTTACAACTCTACATACTGCTTTAAACCAAACCTTGTACTATGACGAAGTCGCCTTGAACTGTAATCGGTAAGATTATTTTATGTATTTATTATATATTTGGACGCTGATAAGCAATAATGTGTCAACCCACACGGACTTCATTTTGAGAAAATGGCGTCTAAAGATGTCAAGCCTATTCTTACTTAATTTGTTTAAAGAAGTTTATATCCATCTTTGCTTTTCTTCTTTTAAAAAAAAGTATAATGAATTAAAAGTAGATTAATATATTTAATATATTATCTAATAAAAAGTTTTTCAAATATTTCAGATAATTCTATAAATTGCAAAATATGGAACGCACTTGAAATACGAAACAATTATTAAGACACTTTTTTCCGTATTTATTTAGTTTATATTACTTGATTTTTTTTGGATAATGTTGAATAGTTGATGCAGTATCAAAATACATCAATATCTCCGAATTTGACTTTTTGTGGGTTGACACATTATTGCTTATCAGCATCCATTTAAAAGTTGTATAAATCTCTATTAGGAAATTGTTTTAATGCTTTTGTTATTATCTACCATTACTTTCAGAATATTGCAGGAAGCGCGCGATTTATTAGCTATGATGAAGCATTACAAGCTGCCCGTGGACAACGAAGAATATAACAATATAATGAGGCTCGAACAGGTATTTTAATGTTAACTACAAATGTCTTCATTAATTAATATATGTTTCTTAGAGAAAGATTATGTTACATATTTTTGTATTCCACATCTTGTATTTAAATATAATGGAAATGTCAAAGTTCATTTATAAAATATGTTCATACAGAGGGGCTGGGTAGGGGGGATTAGTAATGTAAAGATATGTGAGTTTAGTTTACTACTGTCTGTTTTATTGCTGTGGTTAATTTTATTATTAAAATATTAGCTTCTAAGTTATATTGTGCTGCTTTCTGTACTTTCCTTTATTATACTATATTGTAGTGTGAGTCCATAATAAGAACCTATATATTGTTTTCTAACGTGTCGTGGTCCCCGCAGGTGTCGGCGATGACGGCGGCGACGCAGCCGCTGGTGGCGGCGCTGAAGACGAAGCGCGTGGCCGCGTCGCTGGAGGAGCGCCGCGCCGCGCTGCACGCCGCCGTGGCTGCGTGCGCGCGCGAGCAGGCCGCGCTCAACGTGGCGTGAGTTGCTCCACCGAGCTCTATCAGTCACGCGACGGCGCAGTGAGGCTCGTGCGCGTGTAACACGTGCGCGTTGTTGCAGCGTGCAGGCGGCGCTGAGCGGCGCGGTGGCGCACGCGGGCGCGCTGCCGGAGCGGCTGAACCCGGTGGTGCGGCCGCTCATGGACAGCGTAAAGCGCGAGAGCTCGGAGGAGCTGCAGCGCGGCGCGGCGCGCACGCTGGCGGCGCTGCTGGCGCGCCTCGTGCACCGCGAGCCCTGCCCCAACAACAAGGTGCTCGTCAACCTGAAGGCCTTCCTTAGGTATGAATGCGATCATTCTCACACTACACTAAATATACACAGTCTAATATTATTTTTATTTCGATCCACAAAAAATCAGCGCAGATATCTAAGGGTATTTTTTTGCTATTCCCAATAGTTTCGAATTTGGCTACCACGCACATTAGAAAAATTCATTTATAATTCATTTATTGAAATATTTCATATATTTTTATAGATGCGATCCTGAGTATACGCCTCGCATTTCGCTCGAAAATTCTGAAGACGCTAACGGCGACTCCGGCAGCGGCGACAGCGGAACCGAAAGCAAGACGGACGCTCAATCTAGTCATGGACCGACGTGTGCGTATAAATTGTAAACTTTGTGACTTGGAACTAGTTAAAGTATCTTAACTTTAACGGCTGGTTTTAATAATATATAAACTATCTGTTGGTGATTTTTTCTATTAGCATTAGAGTATTGATATAAATAGAAATTATATCAAATCTCTATAACTAATAAGTATCAGAAAAATGCAGTACGATGATTCGAATCAGCCATAAGTCTGCTAACTCGTTTTACACTGTAATATTCTATTACTTTGTTTTCTCTTACTATATACACTATGAAACATTTTCTGTAATAATTATTCGCCAATGACATATAATAAAATAACCGATTGTGATTATTAATTTCAGTGGATAAATACAACGGCATCCTCACACTGCGCGAGCAGCACCGCAGCGCCGAGCGCTTCGTGCCGCGCCGCGGCCGCCCGCCCGCCGCGCACAGCGCGCACGGCGACCTGGCGCTCGAACAGCTGCTGCCGCACGAGGACGAGGTCCGCGGACACACGATACTACTGTTTGCTCATGTGAAACGTCTATTACATTACACTGACAGAATTTAGCCAACTCAACTAAACAAAATATTTGATTTTTAATTTTGTTATATTTTTTTTTAAATGAGTATTTTATTTATATTCCTTTATAAATACTCCTTTTATAAATCTGCCAGGAATCCCGCGACAGCTCTTTTTTAAATAACGTAAACACTTAATGCTCAACAATACCTACTGTTGTTATTGTTTAGCACTTATACATAGTTATCCCCTGTATTGGAATTTGTTAACTGTAATAATTGGCAATCCCGTCATGTTGTGCATGCACCCTTAGGGTTATAATCTGTTCGATACTATTAATGTTTAAGAAATATTCTCTATGTGATTGTAATCTGTTGTGTTTGCCTTAATAAATAAATAAATAAATAAATGTTCCATGATCATGGGTCTAAGGTTCCAAAAATACACAGAACGCAAACACCCAGACTACGATAAAAAAACCGTATGTTTTATGTAGCCATTTGCCATACAAAGGTTTTTTAAAAATAATAACAAAAAAAAAGTCCTGCTGAGTTTCTTTCGCGGTTTCTTCTCAAGCCTGAGGTTATACTTTTCCGAAACCATGTTAGTTTCATTTTCTTGACGTTCAAAAAGAGAATGTAAATTCCTATTTTGAATAAAAAATATTTTGATTTTGAAGTGGACGACAATGTTTTCGAACCTTTTAACAGCTGTATCTCTTACTTATGTCTTTTTTGTAACATTATGTTGTATGATTATTTTTACAGGCAAGAAAGTTGTTAAGAATTCAAAGACGTGGTGCGACGATGGCGCTTACTAGTCTAACTGAATATTTTGAAGAGAAACTCCCAGAGAAATTACCAAAGCTATGGGAATTCATCACGCAACCTTTCGAGAAAGTGATGACGGATGCCGGTGAGTACATGAATTTAGTTATACATATATTAAGTAATACATTATTACGTCAATTATGAAAATAGGTTTATTTTTTTATTCTACTGACGTTGTTAAATATTTTTTGTACAAGGCTTTTTCAAATAAGGAAACCAATTTAAAGCAAAATGCGTAATTTCGTTTACTTGGAGGACATACTTATTTTGGTTATTTTGATTTTAAAAGTAAACTACTGAACAAGATTGATAAGAAATGTTGATGATCACTTGGAAAGTATACATTTTCAGACTAAAAAAGGAGCCAACTAAATTACTCAAGCTCTTATTAAGTAATCGGACAACATACACAAAAAATGCCCCAATGAACTGCACCTTCTTTATTTCAAGTTGCTAAAAGATACGAATTAGTTGATTTATGTACTCTCTGTTAATATAAGACTTAACACATATGTATAGAATGTTCATTGTCAATACAAGGCTTAACATATACGTAATCTCTATAGAATTGGAGAATCTTGAAGAGGAGGCCGGCGAGGAGCTGATCTCGCGGCTGCAGGTGGTGGAAGCCGTGTGCGCGCACGTGTGTGGCGGCCTGTGGGCGCGCGTGGCGGCGGGCGCGCGCGCGTGCGTGGCGCTGTCCCGCGCTCGCCACACCGCGCTGCGCCACATGGCGGCGCGCGCGCTGGCAGCTATGGCGGCCCGCGACCCGCACGCCGTCATGCAGACTGTCGTGCACGAGGTGAGCTTTTAACCCGGCTGTCGGATGTCCATTCAAAGATTCTCCTTTCTTCCCCCTGATAGGGGTCTGTGTATCCATAGGTCGCGGTTCATATCAGCTCAAAGAACCAAAATAGGCTATATACAGGATGAAATATTTACCGGGACAAATCATTATTTTTTCAAAAATTATTTTTTCTAGCCAGGAATCGAGCCCACTGTTTTAAAAAAAAACATCGTATATCATTGCACCATCTAATAGTGTATGGCATATGGCAAATTAAAGGAAAATGCTTATTAACTACTATATGTTATTAAATTCATACATTAATTAAACATGAAGTAATCAGCTTTTTGATCAAAACTTAAAAGTAAACATATGAATTAGAATATGATATAACGCTAAATGCGGGTGTATTTTCTGTTTTCTTTGTAATGCGTCTTGTCTCTGCTCAGGTGATCGAAGCACTGTCGGACGTGCGCAGCGACCGCGTGCGCTGCGGCGCGGCGGAGGCGCTGGCGCGAGCTGTGGACGCGCTGCAGCTGCAGCTCGTGCCCTACATCGCGCTGCTCGTCGTACCATTACTTGGTAACATTATATACACTATACGACTAAATTTTGTAAAGGGTCGGTCAACCATTTACATATATAAAAAGTAAACACTAATAAAATTTTTAAAATATCTTTTAACTACAGTAATATGTCAAAGGTGATTTCTAATGTACAATTTGTTTTTTATCCAAAAATTAAATTTTTAGTGTATCCATTCTATTGCTTGTCTTTATTTTACTACCAATTATACTTAAAAATACATATATACATAAAACGGAAACGTATTTTAAAATAATTGTTTAAAATCACCCAAACATAATAAGATTCAAAAATAATTATTACCCAGGTCGTATGAGCGATCACAACGAAGCAGTCCGCATGATGTCGACCCGTTGTTTCGCCACACTCATACAACTCATGCCACTCGACGGCGCTATACCGGAACCTGCGGGGTTATCCCAGGAGCTGCGCGAGAGACGGCAGAGAGACAAACATTTCCTGGAACAGCTCTTCAATCCTAAGTCCATCAAAGATTACAAAATACCTATACCTGTGTCCGCTGAGCTGAGGAGCTATCAACAGGTGAGTTTAGATATTTGATTGAATTTTTTTTTGATATATATTTAAAAAAAAATAGTTTAAAAATAAAAATTAAAATAATAAATTAAAATTTACTAATGAAAGTTATCAACATAAATATCAGGTATTAGATTTTCGAGCCGTGTTCAGTTTTGCTGTAAATCTTTTGGTTTTCTTTACTTCAAAATCAGTTACATGGATCATTTCAACAATTTTCTTTTATCCATAAGCATACCCATGACCCATTTAAATTAATCCCGCTGTATAATGGCTTACTTGTACTGTACAAGAATTTAAGTAGGTCTGGTAATAAATTCCAAATCCAGCAGTAGGTATGCAAATATAAGATGATGGAATAAATGAATGTAACACAGGCGGGAGTGAACTGGCTGCGATTCCTGAACGAGTACAAGCTGCACGGCGTGCTGTGCGACGATATGGGGCTCGGCAAGACGCTGCAGTCCATCGTCGTGGTGGCCGGCTCGCACCACGAGCGCGCCGCGAGAGACCTGCCCGCGCTACCGTCGCTCGTCGTGTGCCCGCCCACACTCACCGGTTACTATACTCGTTGTATATACAGGGTGTATATAGCGCGAGCTGTGCCACGACATGGGGCTCGGCAAGACGCTGCAGTCCATCGTCGTGGTGGCCGGCTCGCACCACGAGCGCGCCGCGAGAGACCTGCCCGCGCTACCGTCGCTCGTCGTGTGCCCGCCCACACTCACCGGTTACTATACTCGTTGTATATACAGGGTGTATATAGCGCGAGCTGTGCCACGACATGGGGCTCGGCAAGACGCTGCAGTCCATCGTCGTGGTGGCCGGCTCGCACCACGAGCGCGCCGCGAGAGACCTGCCCGCGCTACCGTCGCTCGTCGTGTGCCCGCCCACACTCACCGGTTACTATACTCGTTGTATATACAGGGTGTATATAGCGCGAGCTGTGCCACGACATGGGGCTCGGCAAGACGCTGCAGTCCATCGTCGTGGTGGCCGGCTCGCACCACGAGCGCGCCGCGAGAGACCTGCCCGCGCTACCGTCGCTCGTCGTGTGCCCGCCCACACTCACCGGTTACTATACTCGTTGTATATACAGGGTGTATATAGCGCGAGCTGTGCCACGACATGGGGCTCGGCAAGACGCTGCAGTCCATCGTCGTGGTGGCCGGCTCGCACCACGAGCGCGCCGCGAGAGACCTGCCCGCGCTACCGTCGCTCGTCGTGTGCCCGCCCACACTCACCGGTTACTATACTCGTTGTATATACAGGGTGTATATAGCGCGAGCTGTGCCACGACATGGGGCTCGGCAAGACGCTGCAGTCCATCGTCGTGGTGGCCGGCTCGCACCACGAGCGCGCCGCGAGAGACCTGCCCGCGCTACCGTCGCTCGTCGTGTGCCCGCCCACACTCACCGGTTACTATACTCGTTGTATATACAGGGTGTATATAGCGCGAGCTGTGCCACGACATGGGGCTCGGCAAGACGCTGCAGTCCATCCTCTGAATGTCACTGAACGTAGAGTAGTGCAACATCATATATAATTCATATAAAACAATTTTTAATGTCAGATATTTTACCCTTCTTTTTTTTGTCACATGGTTATCCATATATAAATGGTCTAAGCTGCAGCGCCATTAAATTAATTAAAAAAAAAAGAAATGGGCTAAGAATCTACGAGCTACTTAATTAAATATTGTAATAGAAGCTATAGCTGCATGTCATTTAGAAATGTAGATGAACGGCGCCATATAGTAAGGAGCCTAGGTTGTTAATGAATTGGCTTAATAAGCTAGTTGTCTGCAACATAAATACCCACTGCACAAAACCCTACTCTCCTTTAATGAGATGATTAAGAGTGTAAGTAGCAAGATAACATTATTAAATAAATCATATCGCTTACAGGTCACTGGGTCTTCGAAGTGAACAAATTCATACCATGTAAATACCTGAAACCTCTTCAATATGTCGGACCGCCGGTGGAGCGAGAGAGGCTGCGGGCTCACGTGCGCTTCTACAACCTCATCGTAGCCTCATACGACATAGTGCGGAAGGATATCGACTTCTTTAGCAGTATTAAGTGGAATTATTGCATTTTGGACGAGGGGCACGTGATCAAAAATGGCAAGACTAAAGCGTTTAAGGCCATTAAGCAGCTAGTTGCGAACCACCGACTGATACTATCGGGAACGCCTATTCAGGTAATGTTGGTTACAATATTATTTATTAATAGGAAAAAATTTAAGTACTATAGAAAATAAATAAAAACTACCTTATATGATAAATGAACTAATAAACTAACATCTTCTTTATGTAAACTAGTTTCACCAATAGGTTTAAGACTTAGAGCAAATAAAAAATGTATATGGTTATTGCCTGAATAAATTTTCAAGTTGAAATAAAATAAAATGTAATAAAGATTTACAAGTAAACAAGATTACCATTCTAATGTTAAACACACATTGGGATAAATTGTTGGGGATACTGCAAAACCAAAAAGCTAGCTTTTTCTATAAAATCTAAATTTAACCTAAATGTTAAATTATAGGCAATTATCAATTACCAGTGTATTGTTTTTGTAGTGTACAAATGTTGATTATATTATTTTTAGCGTGTTTGTTTTTTATCAACAATGAAATTTAATATTTGACGCGATTTTGCACTATCCCCGACAAAATTTCTTCGTGCATAAGCTTGAAAGTATATTATCTGACAGTTTTCTTTATATGACTTCAGAACAATGTGCTGGAGCTGTGGTCGCTGTTCGACTTCCTGATGCCGGGCCTGCTGGGCACGGAGCGCCAGTTCACGGCGCGCTACTCGCGGCCCATCCTCGCCGCGCGCGACCCGCGCGCCTCGCCGCACCACCTGCAGGCCGGCGCGCTCGCCTGCGAGGCTCTGCACAGACAGGTTCGGGTCTCGACTATCAGCACAGCCGTTGTGACATGTAGATATGGCTGTACATTCATCACGTGATGTTTTTTCGACCTTTTTACACGTCCTTCCTTACCCCCTGATGATATGTGGTGAGGTTTTTATACTAAATACATGAAATCTTAATAACTCCTTATGATATGTGGTGATATTATTCTGGTCTCACGTGATTAATGGACAGTCCATATCAAGTAATATATGGGACTGATAATATTCAATAAACTTACAGTCATTTATAAATAGACTATGAACATTACGTTTTATTAGTTTCATAAAAGCAGAAGTAAGTTTTTTATAAAAAATGTAATGTGAGTTAGCAATAGGTATCATATACATAAATAAAATAAATAAAAAAATAAAATAAATGTCCGAATACAAGGCGAGTTTGAGCTCGCACAGTTGAGTAAACAACACTTAAAACATTTAATGTATATGATATGACCTATGTTCATTGATCAAATTTTGCATATACATATTTAAAATCCCTATAACATTTGCAGGTGCTACCGTTCCTCCTGCGGCGTGTGAAGGAGGATGTCCTCCGCGAGCTGCCGCCGAAGATCACGCAGGACTACTACTGCGAGCTGAGCCCGCTGCAGCGCCGCCTGTACGAGCACTTCTCGCGCGAGCACATGCCGCACGACATCAACGACACTGCGCACACGCACGTCTTCCAGGTGACGTGTTACTAAACGAGACTTTAAAAAAAGGATAGATAACTTTAAAGCTGAACACGTAATTTCGTTTACGTGGATGATATAGTTATTACAGTTAATATGTATTTCAAACCAAACTACTGAACCAAAAAAAATACAAATTTACATATTTTTGATAATAAGTGTTTAGTGCTTATTATAGTACACTAGTAAACGTAATTTAATGTTATAACCTCCCAGGCGCTGCACTACCTGCAGAATGTTTGCAACCACCCGAAGCTGGTCCTTGTGCCGGAACACCCGGAGGCGGCGCGCGTGTCTCGCCAGCTGGCCGCGCAGGGCTCCTCGCTCGACGACATCGAGCATGGCGCCAAACTGCCCGCGCTAAAGTCAGTTGTTTTTTTTTTATATAATCCTAGCTATATGTTACGTCCCAGAAGTTGATCCGTATGAACGTGACACTACTGGGTGGTGCAATAATACACAATATGTTATTTATTTCAAAATCAGGGGGTTGATTCGTGAATAGCAAAATAAAAGATTAACCGAAAAAAACAGATAGACAAACAGACAAATTTTAAAATCTTTTTTTTTTTCTATGTAATTTCATATATATCTATATTTTTTCATATGCATTTAGTTAAAAGCTGTGAATTTGAAATTACAAAATTCTAATAGTAATGCCCAATAAACCTGCGACCGTTAGCGTCTCATTTATTTGCAATGACCACTGGGCCAACATTTGTGTTAAGGATTTAACCAACAAACGTTTTAATTTCTGTACCACAGACAACTTCTGCTCGACTGCGGCATCGGCACGTCGGCGACCGTCGACGAGTCAGTCGCCGTCGTGTCGCAGCACCGCGCGCTCGTGTTCTGCCAGCTGAAGAAGATGCTCGACATCGTAGAGCGCGACCTGCTGCAGCGGCACCTGCCGGCCGTCACGTACCTGCGGCTGGACGGCAGCGTGCCGCCGCACCAGCGGCACGCCATCGTCACGCGCTTCAACACCGACGTGTCCATCGACGTGCTGCTGCTGACCACCGCCGTGAGTGAATATACTTGACAATGTCATTTTGATAATTTACCGATTGTTTGGAAGGCTAGAATTACACATATAAGTTTTGCTCTCACATTTTCCTAAGGTTTATATAAATTATTTTTGCGACGTATCCGTTATAAGGTTATAGAGTTGTTTTATATCGCTTACTTATAAATGTTAATTTTACCAAAGAAATAACTCTTCTTTGGCGATAAGGCTACCGATTGCATACTATGTATTTTATCTTTTATGATTTCATTTTGTATTTTTTTGGTGTAGAATAAAGTATATTTCATTCATTCATGATTTTTAAATTAAGTTTTGTTATTTGACAAGATAAACAAATTAATTTTTGAAAATTTTTAGAAAAGAATCATTTTATAATAAGATATTTATAATTCTATTTGGAATTAATAAAAATAATATGATAATGTTGTGTTTAAGAGTGGAATCGCCTAGAGTTAGCATATTGTGTGTGAAGTGACTTGTGAATTTGACGATTTATCAAATTATAATTATAATAATATAAAAAAATTTACATCGCGAAATTAATGTAACATTTGTTACAAACCTACGATTGGACATAAACCATTCCCATTGTTTACTTTGCACACAACCATTAACCAAAACACACTAGCAACAGAAAAAATAATATTTTTTTTTATCAATTCTTAGGTGGGCGGTCTCGGTCTGAACCTGACGGGTGCGGATACGGTGATCTTCGTAGAGCACGACTGGAACCCCATGAAGGACCTGCAGGCCATGGACCGCGCGCACCGCATCGGGCAGAAGCGAGTCGTGAACGTGTACCGGCTCATCACGAGGGACACGCTCGAGGAGAAGATTATGGGGTATATACAGAGCTTTAGTTTTATGGATAAATGATAACGCACGCTTAGTATTGAAGTTCCGTATTCAAAAATTCAATTTTTTTTACACAAAACGAAAAAATCGTTTTATACTTGGGATGTGAGATATCGGGAACTTTTTTACACTTTATTGGCACAAAATGCTTATACAATAGTTTTTTTAACAATTATATGACACTAAATTTTAATTACTAACTTAGCTAACTTGTTTCACACAGAATTTGATTTTAGTCGCTTTAATTATACTAAGCGTATAATATGTACCTTGTAAATGATATTTTAAAATGAACCTTTATAAAATACAAGTGTATAAGTGTTTATCTGTCAAATTGCATTGAACTAGACTAAACAGTCTAAAACATGCTTCAGTACAAAAAAAAAATGTCTTTAGGTAAATTTAAAATAATTCATAGTATGTAATTGGTAATTTATTTACGATTTTTTTTTTGTTGGACTAAAAACTTTAAAACATAATATCCCTTTATTTCAGATTACAAAAATTCAAATTAATGACTGCGAACACCGTAATAAGCAGCGAAAATGCAGCAATGGAGACAATGGGAACCGACCAGCTGTTGGATCTCTTCCAGTTGTCCAGTGGGCCCTCGCCTTCCACCTCACAAGGTCCCAATACTGGCACCAAGTCCGTTATAGAAACCCTCCCGGACCTCTGGGACGACAAGCAGTATGAAGAAGAGTATGACATGACAAACTTCGTCAAAAGCCTAAAGAAGATGAAAGCATAAATCTACGTAAATATGAGCAAAGAAACTATTATTATTTTATCATTTATTATGGTTATGTTCCATATATCAATTCAGCATACGGGTCAGGCTAGTTGACATCTCGTTAGACATAGAAATATGTCAATTCGCAATGTCATTACCACTATCCCGTCTGCTAAATTGTTTCTTTGGGATATACAATGTAATAGGTGAAATGGCCAGTGAGGTAAAATGGAATAGATTCATTTAATGTATTGTTAATTTTTTTTACATCTTAGTTTTGTATTTAATTTAAACGATTTTTGGGTTAAAATAATGGTTTCTTGCGCTTTTTTCGACTATAAATAATAAGTAAATTGTATTGGTGATGATATATATTTTTGAATGTAAAAAAACATTTGAAATAACAGTTTTCTTTGTGTAAATTGAAATAAAAATTTTGTATAAATATCCCGAACTTTTTATAATATTTAGATCATTTAAATTTGATAGTCTTAGAAGTAACGCCGACATGAAAGAGTGGAAGTTAATTGTTTCATACCAAATGTTTAAAAATTTCATGTAAGCTAACATTTTTTTATCATTAATTATTCTAGAGGCTGATACTGTGATTCCAGCAATAAAGAATCCAAATTTAGATGTTATATTTTTATTGTAATAAATTATATTTTTCGTTTATATTTTTAAACTAAATTATTACTTATAATGACTGGACGATCATTTTAATATTTAATAAAAGTAAAACATTTTTGGTAACTAATTGAAAGTTTAAGTAAATTATGTTTATTTTTATAAATCTAAATAACGTTTCTTTGTATAAGAATTAATAACATTTCTATTTAACTAGCAGCATAAAATGTATACTTTTATATATTTTTTCAATAATGACTATCTTTTTTAATTTAATAAGGACTTTTGATAAAGATAATTTAAGCTCCATTTAAAAACAATACGGAAGTTGTTATCGTTTTTTAACAGGTTTTTAAAATAAAAATATATTTTTGTATGCTCTAATTGATGGTTGCTTTTATATGCTTCGTATTTATTCTTTAAAAATTTAAAGGACGAAATGATAATAATTAAAAAGTATCCCAGTAAATAATTTCAAAAATCGAGTCATGCATAATTTACATCTTAACAAAGTTATGAAACTTCGAAAGAATAGTATGACGCTGGATTATATTTACACTACTAAACAAAAAATCTGTTGAATATAACAGTGATTATGCAATATCTCACTGACCCGTTTGTTTAACTTTTTAAAATATTTCGCATTGGAATATTTCAGTACAAAAGTGGTCCAAATGACAGTAATTAAGCTTCGAGATATTAAACGCATTTTGATTTAACTACATTATTACAAATTATAAGTGAACAAGTAAACGCTAATAAGTTTCATCGGGTCTTAAAGGAGTTTTATAAAAACTTAAATTATGATGTCAAAAAGCCAAACTTAATGTTGACAAAAATCTTACTTGGGCCATTTCTAAACTAGAGTATCTATTTCGTCTTTTCATATGTGTAATAATTCTTATAAAATTTTGTAATGTAAGTTCCTTAGTAAGAGATACCTCAATATTATTTTCACGGAAATGTTTTTATTTATTATAATATTTTAGAATATTAAGGTGAAGTCACATTGCTTAGTCATTTTTGTAGTTCTAGATATCTACAATGTTTGCGTGATTGTTTATTTTGTTTTTCATTATCTTTCTTTGATTATTTCGCTATTTAGTACCTGCTCAATCAATACGACGAATACTGTGAGAAAAATGAATTTTATGTGACAAAAATGGCAATTTTTCCATATTCTATGTTTTTTTTTCAACTGCCAACTCTTATAATTATTGTTTGTGTTAACAACTGCCTTGTTACAATTTATAAAAAAGTGCGTATCGTTTGAAATAAATAAGAAGTAGATTAATTTTCGTTTCTTTTTTTTGTGTTTATATAGGCTTTATTATCACAATATTTTCTTGACTCCTTATTAAGGTTTCCTTTGATTTGAGTTAGTTTGAAGTTTTTTTATTGTAACCGTATTTCTTTATCTAATAAAGTCAATGAATAATTTTGTTTTTTATTTCCTAAAATATTAAATGTGCAAGCGCTGCAAGGTAAATTAGAGAAAAAACAATATTGATTAAAAAAGATATTATTGTCATTTTGTTTATGACCAGTATTGTACCTCGATTCAACTAAGTCTAGTGTGTCTTAACTATTATGCAAATTACAGAATACAAAATTTATAGGTACCAGGACAATCGTTTAGAAATGTCTTTAATTTAAATTATTCTTTTGTAAGTTCGGGCGATTATCAATAAGTTTCTAATGATTTATAGTATCCTAGCCTTATTAAAAAAAAAGATACGAAAAAAGCAAGACTTTTATACAAAATCTAATGTAGGTTATATCGTTAACCCAGGCTTCAATCCTAAGGCGATTTTATTATAATACGTTCTGCTTTTAAAATTATGATTAGTTAGAAATATGTGGCGTTTAAATTAAATGTTTAAGGGTTTTTACTCGACTGTAGCATGCGAGAGGTCGGAATCGCCTCGTATTCACAATTTAGATTTATATAACTAACTCTATATAAAGAATTACAACAAAAATATGAATAATAGAAATGTTTCAAAAATAAAGGAATACTCCATGGAGATTTATGAAGCAAGCATAATGGTCTAAATATTTTACATTCTGCTATCACCATTCATTATGGTTTAAATAATTAGTTATCATGAATTTTAAAGACTTTAACGTTCAAGAATCAGTCAAAACCACTTTGACCTCTCAAAGAAAAAAAGTATTTTGAAATATCTTAACATAATGAAAAAATAAATTTGTCTATGGTTGTATTGTTTTAAGCTCTAAATTTGTTTATAAACAAAATATAATTGATATTCATTAAAATAACTTCAAAATAATACTAAAATTAAAACTTTACTTTTATCCTAGTTACATTTTTATATAATAAACAAATAAATACTTTGTTCCCAATGGCATTACGTAGTAGATGTTAGTAACATGTTACAAGCTCTTATTTTGACACCCAGAATATCGACTACTTTGGATGACGTTGCCTAGCAACCCGATGGCGACTTAGTAAGAGGGGTGAGAATATTTTTGGTCAAAAAGTCAGTTAACGAGCTTGTCAAAGTTGAAAATAAGTACTGGTTTTTCGTATAAAATAGAACGTAACGAATCTTTAGTTAAATTATTTTATGGTATACATAATTAATTTCAACAAACAGAAAATGAATGATTTATTTTAATATTTTCAAAGAAAAAGGATAATATATTTATAGGCAAGTTAATTAAATATACAATTTAAAATAAATTGTCGAGTAAGCTAATTTAGTACAAAAAATATAAAATAAATATAGTATTACATGTAAGGAACTGTATGTACAACTGCATGTAAAGAATTTACTTGTTACTTTGAAAAAGCAACACTAGATGGCGCTTACGTCCATCAACACCATGGCGAAAGCAACGTCAACCGTGTGTGGATAAGTTTTTGTTTTCAAGGGAAAAACTCTTGTTTCATGTTTGTTTATAAGTGAAAAGACTCTGCAAAAAGTTACTTAAAGTGTCAAATATATATAAAGTGTAAAGAATATCAAAAGAAAGTTTAAAGTTTAGTGTAAAAAGTTGTAACGAACTCTGGGATCAGTTGAGAATTCAGGTGTCAACGAGGTAAGAAACCAAAGCTTATTTCAAGATTACGACTTCTAAAATTAACGCTTAACGCATTAAAGCATGTTTAACCGCTCTTGAACTTAGTAATTATCTTTATTTGCGCGGGTTACGGGACTCTGGGAACAGGTAATGGTTAAAAATAATTTCGTGTAAGGTTATGTCTCGACTACTCAAATATCTACTATATGCCTAAAAGTTTGAACGTTTTCGTATATTGAAAGTATTTATAAGTTAACATTGAATTAATTTTGTCAAAATTTCTCACCTCCCGCGTTTATGTTTTTACCCTCTTTGTTTACCTATTGACCCAGCAACTTCAAACTCAGTAAATAGGACAAATAAACAAAATATTTCTGAACTTTCAATTTATTTATATTTTGTATTTTGTATTATTTTGTCTTGTCATTATCGAAAAGAATATTTTTTTTTAATTAAATAAAACTTTAATTTAATACTTCTTAAAACAATTTTAAATTATTTTCTAAAAATAAATTGTTATCAGACAAGTTGTGTTAAATATTTGTAAATAATTATATTAGAGTAGTTACAATCCTGTATTATTAAAATAAAAACTTTTGTGTTGACAATAAATTTAAAATTAAAATTACAAAAACTAATTTATTATTAAAATTATTAGACTTATTCTTTTTTTTAATTACAGTACAATTTTGTTAATTAAAAAACTATGATTTAGCTATAATTTATTGTGAATATTACATTCATAAATATAAAATAGTTGAAAACAAATGTTAACTATTTTTTGTAATCCATGCAGAGTATAACTATTTTAATTTTAAACATTATATTATAGATACAATCCTTTGGAAAAATATATTTTATAATTAATGTTGTGAACTAAAAATAATTCTCAATGTTACAATGATGATGTGAACTTCATTATTAAATTACTGTTATAATCGAATAAAAAATTGAAATGCATTTGAACCTTTTTTACTTGAGCAATACTTAAAAATTAAAAAGAAAAAATGATTTTTGTCTCAAAAAGAAGACTGTATAATAATCTTAGATAGATTGTCTATTATGTATTTTATTTGTTAAAGTAAATTTAAATAAAAACTATTGTAGACGTAGAAACGTGGATTCTTTATTTTTATCATTTAACATTTCAATAAGTAATATATTTAACCAAATTCATTTGTGACATCGTATTGCATCATATTTTTATTTTAATTTTTCATTACAATTTAACTTAACATTTAATAAGACGTATAAATACTCTTTCAACGTCACTCTTTATAAAGATGTCACATTTTTACTTAAAAAAATATTTTCCTTTGTATTTCCACTCTGGTCTAAAAAGCATCAAGAGACTAAAGCTTATTCTTCATATCTCTGTAAAATATATCCAAGGAATATTTAAATGCATTTTAAAAAGATACAATTGTATAAAGATATATCTAAAGTAACTTAATACTTCTTTGTTTATGATAAACGAATGTTCTCTGTGTTCATAGATTATCATAAAATTATTATTTATTACACAATTAAAAACACACATCAAAGAGTTTGATAGATCATTCTGTCAAAGCCCGGGCTAATAAAAAAGGCAGATGTGTGATCGATCCTTTCTCTTTATATCTAGGTTTTTTTTTAAAAAGAGGTTTGCAACAATCAATTCCCTTTGTGCGCGACATCAATGGGAGCGGTTGCTGTGTACCTATCCTTTGATCTCGCCGCCCTCTGAAGATGCGACATTGCGCTAATACCGCCCTCGCGCCGAACAAAGACCTAAGCGACACGCGCTGCGACACTAAATATGTTTCAAAATAAACCCTTTCGGTTAAGTCATAAAGGCTATTAAGTTTTTTTTATTAACTTGTCGTTTCACGTTGTAGTGTGATTTTTCGTCTTTGTTTGTGATAATTTAATTATTCTTTTTTTTTTAGAAATTACGTCAACTAAATATTTTTTATATTGTATTTTTTATTTTTCTTTATTTAGTAAGTTTTAAAGTAGTAAATATTTAGAATAAGTAAGATTTTAGCTCTAACAGAGAAATTATTTAATAATTTTCGATATACAATTTTTATAATTATTTTAAAAATAAATAATTTAAGAAAAGGGTTTTAGTACAAGTACAATAACAATTTAACACTTTACGATCATCACCCGAACTAGCACTCAAATACTAAACAATGTTCGAAGAATAATCACAGCCCGAAGAGTTAGGACGTTTCAATAATGAGACAAAAGGAGTCAGATTGCAAAGGGGACGATCACAGAGTACGATTCATAGCTTTGTCGTCTAAGTGGGACTTACTGTCCTGCCGACTTACGGAACGAGCTCAAAAAACGCGCCAAGCTAACATTTTTTATCACAATGCAAGAATCATCGTGTCTGGCTCGAAGGTTATGTGTCATATTTAATATTTTAGCTAAATTAAAAAAAAGGAATATTTATTATACCTAATTAAATACCTGACTTCGGTTTAATTGCGGGCGCAAATGTTAAATTTTAAAACTTGAATATTTCGTGACGAGTGTGACTATGAGTAATATTTCTCAAATTCCCTTTCTTCGGCAGTCTTTTATAACCATATTTTAATCTTCTTTCATTAATTAAAAAGATCGTAATTAATAAAAACAATGAATTACGAAATACGTTAAGTTTATAAATACATCATGAAATCAATAATTTGATATATACCTAATAATGTGAACTGTGTTATTAATGTAATTGAGATGTGAAATTGAAATAGCGATTGAACAATTATATTGTTTACCGTTTATATTACCACTTAGTATGAAATAAAACAAAAATATAACGAGTTAATCGTAACGAACTCGTTACGCTAATACATTACGTAATGTACTAAAAGCTTTTAGATACACTGCCAGAATTACGCAGGTATAAAAGTTTCGATGCTAATGTTATCCACTATGAATTCAATCCTCTAATATAAAAGTTTCTAGGGAGTCGATATGCGGGCTCCCTCACATAATTCATCAAGTTTTCAACTCTTTCATCGCTTCTGAGGTAAACACAAAGTTTCTGTAATGTCTCAGAAAAGAGTTACGTTAATGCATTTCGACGGTTATTGGCAAATACGGGCGAAATTTCACGAAATACAAAACAAAATGTATGAAATTTGAGAAAGACAATTCGTGATCTGTCATCAAATACTAAATAGTTATCGCGATAATATACGTAATTCACCCATGCGTGTGAATTATCTCTATTCAAATATTAATTAAATCGAAATTGATTGTCTCGTGTTCGGTGTTAATTATATAAAATGTCGGAATACTAATTGTAATAACAGTTAAATACTATCAAACGGAGCAAGCGTCAGCGTGACACTGGCGCCCGAGCCGGGTCTGACAAATTGGCTTCACAATTAATGGCCACCTGGGCCGCTACTAATCGACCGATAGAATTAAATGAACGGACTGCACTAATTGCCCGGTAAGACAAAGGGGCAAACACTCGCCTTTGAGACCGATGTCTAGTGTCACTTGAGGCGTAGATCTGTATGTAGGCAGAGGATACGATGCTCCTATACCTGATATTGAATCGAGATGCAGACAATTGTTGTTGTTATGCGATTGGCAAACATCGACCTTAAGGGCTTTTGATCTTTGTGTTGCTGGGGATTAATTGTTATATTACAAAGGTATTAGCGTAAATGTCTTGATTAAGATAAATATACATTTACATCTATAATTGTATATGGATTTCACAAATAAAAAATTTGAAGTTTTATTTACTCCTATATATTAATTGTATCTCAAAATATTTAAATACTCAAGTCCGGCTATAAATTTATTTGTATATTTAATCTAAAAGAGTACGTTTAGGAATTTAAGTCTTCATATATGTAAGGAATTTCTTAGAAACCTTCTAATGTTAAACTTCACGGGTGTTTTCTTTGCATCTTTCATGAAAACGTCTTCTTCGAATGAAAATTAAAGTAAAGAAGTTTATTTGTATATTATTAACAAGTATTTTTCGATTTATCACTTTTATCTTTTTAATTGTACATTTTTCCGAAAATTAACGCGTGCACGTCAAAATATGTCCAAAAATTAGAGATAGTCTCCTAAGAACGTTTTGATGTAGCTAAACGGTTAAGTTTTACTGATCCATCTTAAAAATCTACTCTTTGCAACAAATTTTGCCTCTTAATGATATTTTTGTAGACAAAACTTTCGTCGATACAAAGCATTTCCGTTCGACCCTTGAGTCCAATTTCGATTAGTATATCGTAAACGATGGTCCAAACCAGGAGGCCAGAAACAACAACTTATAATTACATCAACACAATTTACATCCGAGTCGAGTAATAACAACAAGCAATTAACAATTCACAGAATGCAATTACTCTGTTTAGTCACAATAATAAGCATCAAAGGCGAGTTCACTAGCTACCACTTTTACAATGGCCTGTTAGACTGACAATTACTTGGTTCATCTGATCGAGGAGTGGAGAACAATGCGTTTTATAACAGAATGATTTTTCTGCAGAACAATAAAATTATATGCGACTACCTGCCCCTCGCGGCTTAAAACGCGTTTATGTTTACTTGTTCGCTTTTATGAGTCGTAGTGTGATGTTATATAGCCTATAACCTTCCTCAATAAACTGGCTATCCAACGCTGAAAGAATTTTACAAATCAGATCAGTAGTTTCAGAATGTAAGTGTCACTACAATATAAACTAATTTGAACCATAATATTAGTATTGATTTACATATTTGATGTTATTTTAAATTTTTATATATATTTTTCTGGATATGTTAAATATGTTATTTTATGATACATTTTCCATTGAGTGGTTGACAAGGTTTTATACTTAGTGAATTAAAAATAAGTTCTCGTTTGAATGTGTTGCGAATATTTTAAAATATGTTCAATCTTTTACGTAAGGTTTTATAACAATTAAAATTGGGCATACGTACTTATTAAAATTTTCAAAATTTTGAAACATAGGCAGCCGAATCAATCAGACAGTCGCCGATACAATATCTTTCCATAATATAAAACAAGTCCCTCACTGCCGTCTGTAAGCTTAGATCCTTTAAACTACGCAATGGATTTTAGTGCGGTTTTCATCAATAAACAGAGTGATTCAAGAGGAAGGTGTCACATATATGTATATTATCGTAGAGAAACAACGAGAATTTTAAAGATTTGTTATGTGATATAAAAACTTACATTGCACCGGTGCGAAGCCGGGGCAGGTCGCTAGTGAGCTTATAATTTTTCAGCAAATTTTTGTTAACAAAGTATGAGTTTAATGCTCTGTTAGGCACACAGGTGTAAGTAGGCACTTCTGTGAAGCACCATTATGGCCCAATTTCTCTTTCCTGATTTAGGTTAAAAGGATTGAAGACTCGTCACTCTTAAAATATTTACGGATTTTAATTCAAAGATGCCCCACAATCCTAACAATACTGAATAATATCCTAATAATATTGTATAAAGTTTCAATCGTCCATCGCCAGTAAAATGTAGATAATCACGTTACAAGCTAATTCAAGAAACTTTCTAGACAAACGAAATTTCATTATGTTAAATGTCTCTTTAAAATTGACAATAGATACTTTGAGGCTAAAACAAAGTAGAACTAATTTTATTGAAATAAAACGAACAGCAATTATTCTTTTAGTAGTTATTTTTAGAAGATTATTCGAAAACTTCGTCTTGTTTGGTTTAATAAACAATTCATATTATATCGTTTTATGTGAAAGAAAATAATCAAGAAACCTTTTGGCATTAAGAGCGGTTTTAGTGTCAGTTTCTGTATGTAAGTAACATTCCGTTCGCGACTTTGTCCGCATGAAATTCGGTTATATCGCATTCCCACTCGGACTGCGGTTTTTTCGGGATTAAAATTAGCCTATCCTTTCAAAAGATGAAAACTACATCCATGTAAACTTTCATCGTAATATTTTCTTTCCTTTTTATAATATTAGTACAATGTGCGTATGTTTAACTAACGTATGTAAATTACCAATATTTAATAGGCATTTTATTGTATTATACTAATTCAATAATACGAATGATGTTGTTAGCATTTTATTTATTTTTTAATCCAAAATATTATGTATTAAATTTAGAATCTCTTTTCAGTTTTCTCGAACAAACTTAGTGTAGACGTTGATAGTTTTGCCGATGTTCGCCAAGAAGCAACGCGGGTTGGAAATACTCAGATTACGTTGACATAATTATACATTTCATGAAATATGGAAAATAAAATTATATTAGGTGCATAGAAATTTAAAAGTTATTATTTTTGTTTTTTATTTCAATATGGAAATTTACCAATAAATAAAAAACAAGCTTTCGTTTTTTTTCATAAAAAAAAGATGTTTTTCAATTGGTTCCGTTTGTATTTTTACATGCAATAGAATACTCACAACATTGTATACAGTACAGAAATAATATAGCGAATGCATCGACCATTTGGTTCGACAGTCGACAGTCGACACTCGAGCGCGTCGTTAGATGGTGTTATGTCAGATGTGAGACGCGGTGTCGGAGATGCGGCCGAGAGCGCGATAACGAGCCACTCCAGCATCGCTACATCGCTCCAACCGCTGATTCCGACCCGATACATGAGTGCCGGCGAGATGTAACAACTTTTACACCCGCTGGCTTCTATGAAAAATGTTTTGTGTTTTTGAAATAGTCGCAACATAGAAAAATACAGTAACAGTTACGAGAAAACTGTTGAGAAATGTTACAGGTCAAACGTCGTTTTTTACCTTATGTAGTTGTTTTATTTTACTTTACGATTATTATGTTTATTTCTGTATAAAATTCATGAAATTAATTAAAAATAAAATGTACTTTTGGTTTATTTAACGTTAAAATGTATAAGGTTTTTGGGATAAAGATGTTTCTATTTATAAAACTTTTACTCGTAAAATATGTCACTTATTTTTCGAACCGTAGATCAAAGCGTCTGAACGGATACGACCTGTATATCAACATATAAATGAAGAATCGTTTGCCATGAAACTTTATAAAGCCATCACTAAATCACTATCGAACAAAAACTTACAAAGCAAAAGCCCGGAAGGCGCGACGCCCGTCCAAATACGGGAGTCATTGATTAATTGGTATCACTGCGGGAGTAAGGGTCACGGCGAATTTATATTTAGAGGATTTGTAGCGAGAAATGTATTACATATATACCATGTATAACGATCCTGACGAAGGAAATAGTATAAAGGTTTCCGCCATATTTTTAAGGTCAGTGCAATAAGCGTTACCAAAACGAAGAGGTGTGTTAATTAAAAATTAAACTTTCAATCGAAGTAATTAAGGTCACATGTTGGATAGAAATTTTGCAGGTTTTTCGTTTTACGTAATTAAAAAAAAAATAAAAAGTCAAAGTTAAAAGTACGCTGTGACACACCTTTAGTAGCTCGCGGGGCGTCGCGCGGGAGGGTAGTGGGAGTGTCGGCTCGGTCAAAGGGCCCTTTGATGTTTGCCGCCGGCTTAATGCACCGCCCGCGGGCCCCGCTCCGCTCATCATTAGCAATTTCCCCGTAATTTGTTATCTTTACCGCTATTTATTTGTACAATTTCACGCTCGGATCGACGTTTCGCACCTCGGTGTGTGCAAGCGGAGTCATTATGGTCTCCTTGGATTTTTTTCACCGACCCCGTAGTCGTGAGATTCCTTTGACAGTTACATTATAATAAACAGGAAACTTACTACAGGTTGTGAAATTTTTACTTGAATTTATTTTACGCTGCCTCTAAGTACGTGCTCTCATTGAGCGGTCGTGCCCTATTTGCACTTGCGAAAGACGAGTTATTTTCTTGGTTAAGAATTTATTTGGACCGTTCACGTAAAGTACTGAAGCAGCAATTTTTTATGACATAAATGTATCTTGGAGATAATTACACGACTACCCTGAAAAGAAATTTTAGGTTTTTAAGGTTAATTTACGTACGTATGCTCTTGAGTGACTTCGTTATATCATAAGTTCTACATACGTTGCCCAATTTAGATGTATCTCTAAATTCCTTACAATATTACCATTGACGTAGGATATAAAAGACATAATATATTGCTTACATATTAATGACCAAGAATTTGAAACGACTATAAAGTACATACGATTGTAAAGTAAAAATGAATATAAAGTACATAAAATATATACGAATTTGTTTCGTAACAAATAGCACGGACAATGTATATTCAAGCGAAGTTCACTACATTCACGTCACTATATAACGGTGAGTTCGCATGTAACATCTGTTGCAACAATTCGATCCGCTAAACGCGTCAGTGGCTCGAAGGACCAATGGTCAATTGTGGATAGACTGCCAGATGTTATATTACTTACCTACAGTAATTCATCGTAACAATTTATAACATATTGATTAATAGAAATCTTATTTTTTTATCGTGGAAGAATATTATTTTTTATATTACACCTAAATCTGTAATCCGAACGAATACGGCTGAGAAAATTTTTTTCTCAGATACAATACTAACGTTATGAACTTCGGCAAAATGATCTTAGGAAACTCCAAACATATATCGCTGCTTTTCAAGAATATCGATGCAACTAAAAATGATGAATTTTAGAGAATGGGGTTTTTAAATTTCTTTATTAATGTGTTGGTGCACAGATGCAAAATTTAAACGATCCCTTGATGTTATAACTTTATTGATTTAAAGAAAATTCATCATCACATCTCTTTTCATGATAAAACTACAAAGATTTATGGGCTCCTGACATACTTAGTTCTATTTGTTAGAATTTTGAATTACTACGATATTCTTGCAAACCAGTGACATTATCAATCAATATATTCTATTATAGACACACTAGTGTTAAATTCGCTGAGGAATACCAAAATTGCTAATGAAATATCTAACTCTAAATCGAAATAATAATTAGCTAATAAATTTGAAATAGGTCACATTCCCGTATGTTAAACGTGTCGTGTTTGATCGGCTTTCGCATTAATGGCGAATGTAGTGAAATCAATCAAGGCCCGCGGAAGGCGTGAGAGCGGCTCCGGATCAAAGGCGCTCGCCGCCTCCGATAGGGCTGACTGCAACCGCGTCTTTACAAATTTTCTTTAATTGATAATACATTTTGCTAGCTTAATTAATATGTGTATAATAAGTTGTTGGACTCTTATATATTTTAAACTTTTGCGATTTATACTATTCATATTTAATATAACGGGTCTTATCGCGATAACTAATGGTAGTAATACCTTTTTTATTGCCTGACGTTTGACGAAGTTGCCTTCGTCGTGGTCACGAGCTGACTGGTGTACCGAGTGCGCGAGTTTTCTTCGCCTACACTTGTTGGATTCTGGTTATGTATTTCTATGATGATCACTAATAGATAAATACTGAACATCTACTTCATTGTAAGTATCTTTTAAGTTTTATGTCCGTTTTGAACGGAACGCAATGAACAGATACATATCGAGTTTTGATTAAGTTGTCATCAAGTAACCTTTGAGCATGTAATTTGACCGTAAAACATGGACGTATATAAGGGGGGGCTTAAAGGGTTTTGTACGTTTTTTTACTTACATCCCTCCACTTCTCTTCGGACCTTTCTCATATGAAAGCTAACTACGAATAGCTACGCTCATTCCGTAAAATATAGCATGGTTGCATAGCAAACTCGCTTAGCTTGAATAATTTATATATAAACTACAGCGTTTTAAGTTCGAATTTTTAATTTAATTACGCGAGAACTTTGTGATATATTTGGATACTGTTTTGTAATTTATGTATTAAATGTGGAAATAGTGAAAGAAGACTAGAGATTGTATAGAGCAAAAAAACGGATTACGAATGAAAATGTTATTAAAGTTTTTAATTATAAGTTTTACTCTCAGAGTTTCATAAAGATTTACATAATTTATTGCTTTACACTTGAACGTATAGACCGTCAGTGTCTTATTATTCACAGCTGCTAACGACGTATCTGTTACTAGGTTACAAAGTTTATATCGCTCTCGAGAGTAAAACTTACAAATGCAATTCTCACCGTCTACATTACCATAAACCGCGATGAAAGGCCTTAACATTTATTCATACGATAATTAATATTTTGAAAAAATACCAAACAAACAAATGTATTACACAGTTTCTTACAGAAAGTCTTTTACAATATTTGCAGCACAGTCTTGGAATTTACTCCCAAGTCCCAAGTCGTATCCTCCAAGATGACTCGAGCTATGCCACTTTTAAATTCAGATTGAAGCAACACTTTCTTTCAATACCTTCTTAATTCGTTTTTATTATTATATGTATGTATATTAAATATTATATGTATATTTAGTCTATTAAAGTATTTTGTTATAATTGGACGCTGCTAAGCAATACTGTGTCAAGCCACACGGACTTCGTTTTGATATAACGGCGTTTATAGATATCAAACCGATTTTTGATAAATTTGTTTAAAAAACTATATATCCACCTTTTCTTTTCTGTAATTTAAAGTTTCATATATAATAATAAGGGTTTCAAATATTTAAGATTAATGTATAAATTTCAAAATACAGAATGCACTTGTAATTCGAAACATTAAATTAAGAAGTTTTTTCCGTACATATTTAATTTAAATGGTTTGAATTCTTTTTGAATAATGTTAAATGGGTGACGCAGTATTAAAATACATCAATATCTCCGAATTTGTGGGTTTTCATCAAATTATTAATTTCGTATAGTATTTATATATAGTTTTTTTTCACCTTAATTACTTCTTAGTCTCTTGTGCCTGTACCACATCCATAATATCGTTCTATCCTCGAGGACTTCTGGAAAAGATCTCTCATAAAAGATAATATGTCATTTGTATACATACATATACATATGTTATATAGTATGTTTCAAATTAGTTTTAAGGTACATAAATAATAATAACAAAAAAACAATTTACATTATTAAACGTTTATATTATTTTTGGCGAATGTTTTCACCAGCCCTGTCAAATGAACTCTGCAGCTCCGCCTCGCAGCCTCGCTATCGTCCAGGGGATCTTGCCCGCTTTGTCTCCGGCACGTTGTTTATGAGCTGTGTGATATATTTCATAATGTTTCTAACATGATGTAATTTATTTATGACTCCGGAGCGTCGAACGTTGCGGTGCGGGATATATTGTGTTATGAGTTCGTGTTTTGTTAACGTTACATTCGTTTAACTTTGTTTGTTAATATAGGTGATTTTATCGTAAGGGGTCGTCCAATTATCACGTGACCAAATATCACAAGGTGTTATTAAAATACAGGATATTTAGTATAAAACCTCGCCACTACTAGAGGGGAGTGTCTAAAAAGTTGCTATAAAACATTATGTAAAAGACAGCCCCTAAGGACACAAAAGATAATTAATCCTTACTTTATATTTTTAATGCGAAAGTAAATCTATATATGTGTTACGCAATAACACCGAAACTACTAAACCGATTTAAATGAAATTTGTTACAGAGATAGTCTAGAGTTTTAAAAATGAAAATAGCTACTTTTTAAATAGTAAAATAATAGTAATAATAAAAAGAGGTCCTGCACAGTCGCGGGCACCATCTAGTAGGCAAATACATCAATGGGTTTGTAATACCTATCTATATTCTGGGACAAAAAATATAAAACTTAATCTTGTACTTGTTCAAAATCTATCAAAACAATGTTTAGGCACACTTCTAAAATATCCATCATTTATACACATTTTAGAAGTACCTGCGTATATTTTTAAATACTCAGGAGGAAAAACCTACAAAAAAGAGTAATGTAAACTAAACAAAATGTTATTTGACGATTTCAAGTAACATTTCGCATAACAAATAACATACACCGGCCAACATTATCTAATCACGGCACAGACAACGTCTCCAGCGATTCAAAAATAAAACACACGAAAAACAGTAATCATGAACTTTGACTAGTAACGGAGACATCAAATAAATACCTGCGCGTCGAAAATGAACAAACAAAAGTGGCAAAAACGACTTTATCAAGCGCGGATGACGTCAGCGCCCAAAGCGCTTTGAGGTTTCCGTCAAAGGCTCAGCCTCACACGACACACGGTTAGATCATAACGATTGTCGGCTGTTTACACGCGCGGGCACCGCACACGATTTATGATGTTTGAGTTGGGACGACACCAGGAAACTCCGCACTTAGACCTTCTTGACACGGGTGTCAGTGTGATCGCGAGTTTTATCGAGATGTATGAATGTAATAACTAAGGAATCAAGAAAAAAACTTCAAATGCGAAATACGCAATTTCGTTTCCTTTGATGATACACTAATTCCTTTTATTTTGATTTTAAAACTTAAGTACTGAACGGATTGTTTTAATCCAATAGGACCAATCTGAATGGAAATTCAAATAAAAAAACATTTTGATAGCCATTGATAAAACATGTAACAAAATTTTTTCGAGAATTTTTTGGAAGTCAGTTGAAAAGTTATAAATTTAGTATTCTCAGCCGTCATTTCCATAATTTGACAATATATTGAGTTGGCTAAATCAGTTCTAATCAGTTTTAATCAAATATAATTACATGGTAGTCTCTCTCCGATTTTAAATACTGTAACCGTAAATTTTAATAAAATTAATAGTGAATACATATGCACTATTGAAAATGAACGGGATACATCGATTAAATATTCTGAAAGTCAAAATATTTTCGTCAAGAGCGTAAGATATCGTCACAACGTCGTCGGGGGCGACATGTAGTGGAAACTCGCCACAATATTTATCGGCGGCTCGGTATCAGCGCCACAAAGCGACTCCGGAAGCTCACCTTGCCACGCGAGAGCGAGCGCTAGACACGAGACGCAGCGAGACAGTTGTTTAAGGAAAATTGTGTTCTTCATTCTTATCGGCTCTATTGTTATTAATTACAATATGTTATGCAGTGTTATATGTATGTACTGTATAAAACTTGTTTTTTTATGTTTCATTGGAATTGACAGTAATATTTGGATAAGGAATACTGTGTCAACTCACAAAATGTCAACTTTAGAGATATTGATGTATTCTGATAATGAATTTCGTGGTTAACATTATTCAATTTTTCAAGCCATTTGAATTAAATAAGTACGGGAAAAAGTTTCTTATTAAGAATATTGAGTTTAATGTATAGAATATTGAAGTATGTTTCATTTTGGCTTATGCAATAATTTCATGTATTTCAGAAAAATGTTACTAGATAAAAATCTTTACTAGTAGTTCATTACATACATACTTTTTATACAAATAGAAAAGAAATGATTTATATATACTTCTTCAAACAGATTTGTTGAGAATAGGTTTGACATCTTTAGACGCCGTTTTCTCACAATGAAGTCCGCATACACAGTATTGCTTATCAGCGTCCATTTATTGTGACAAGCTAATATTTCTCTAAATATTTTTATCGTTTCAAACGAGTCACGTTACAGAAATTTAAACGTAATAAATAGCTTTAAATCATAAAAAATTTAAACGAATTCCTTTTACCTTTCTTCTTCTTCTTCTTTAACTTTCTTCTACCGAAACATAAATATTATGCATTGATTGGAATAACACTCTGGAATAGTTGTGTAATAAAGCTTTCGTTCAATAAATATCTCATCCAATATCCGCTGCCGCCCTTGCCCTGAGGCGTCGGCTCCGGCCCATTGTCGACTACCTCTATCACTGGATTCCTTTTTACACAGAGCCTTTGACGCCCGGGCTTTGTTTGCTACAAGATCAGAATGAGACCCGGTAGTCGGCCTAACGCGTGCCTCCATTTGTGGCGTCTGCAATCGATTATTGTTATAGATTCTTATAGAGATGCTCTCTAGGCTCTGTGATGCCTCTCGAGTTCGGTCTGATTGAAATCTGGAATTCTATTATACGACAGTATTTTTTTTTTTCTTACAATCAAAATACATTTTTTAATGTTCGACTTCTCAAAAGTGATGATTTGTTTTTGTAATTTATTATTGAAAATTATAAACAGCGAGCAATAGAATAACGTTTAAAATTTTAAATATATTTACTTATATCTCTATTAAAGCCTCTAATATTTAAAACGATACATTCCGTAATAAAACAATCATCATTATGTCCGTAACAATTTATCCGTGAAACTAAGCGTAATTTAATTTTATAATTCGTCGAAACTGTGCAAACAACGAAGTTTAGTCGCGATACTCGTTGACAATGCAATTTTAGTTAATTCGATCGCAAGCCGCGAGCCGGGCGGCGCGGGCGCGGTCCGCCGGACGAATATTAAACTAATTATGAACAAACCGTCGGCCACGCAAATTAACCGTTGAACTCCATTAGTGCTCTTGTCCAACTATCTTCCGCTATCAATGCACGGCCCACTTTGTACTTTAAAACGTGGTTTACAACAACGGCGCTCGGGTTATCGTTATTCAATGTATGGACGCCTACACGTGCTGAGTTTGCTATGTTGCGACCTATACAAAGTTACTGTTCAGGCAATATTGTAGTTTAGCACAATGTTTTTGTTATAAAATTATATTTAAAAGTTAACTCGCACAGAAATATAACAATTATATATGATGACACCCGTAGAACAAGGTCCGCAGACTAAGTTGCAACAACTTTACTAACTGAGGAAAATTCGAATATTATTTTGATATATGTACTTTCAATATTGACCTTAAAACTCTTTTGGCATTCACCAATATGGAAAATATTCATAAATAACATTTTACGCGACGTAAAAAGAATGATCTTAAAAGCTAGAAATTAATAAAAGCGCGATGAGTCTTTTGTCTATGGCTCACAATCAATTCTTTGTGTTACGAGGATTCCACCGCCTCGCCTCTCCGATATCACCAATTTTCTATTACAGGGTTGCTATACAAATTAACGTCTCCTTTATAAAATATTGGATTTATTGGCTTTTTTTGAATAAATATTAAATTATTATTTTTCAAAAGTGTTTTTTTTTTTTGTAAATTATACATAAATATTTAATGTTTATTGAAGCTGAACATATAATGTTTACGATAAAATGTATTTTCAAGAAGTCGGTTAAAGAAATGAATGTTACAGAAAAAAAACATAAGTATAGATTTTGTTATAATAAATTTTAATTTCTTTTACATTCCAGGAAAGTAAAGCTTAAAGACGGGCGATAATGTATTCATTTAAACATCGCAACCCTGAACCGGTTGTGTTCGGCTCGTCTCAAAGGAGAATTTATTATTTAAAGTGAAAGTTATTGAGTTTCGCTAAGGTTAAGTGAGCCTTTTGACTTGCTTTGCCTATCGAGAGAGGGGTGTGAGGAAACGGTGTCGGCTTCCTCTTTATATGACTCTCAGTATCTACAAATTAGCTCATATCGATTTGATAAAAGGAAAACGTAATTGACCTTTGAATAGTAACACGGTATTTACGAATTTCCTTTGTAAATTTTTTGTTTGTTGCTGAAATTATTTATCCGTAAAGGTCGCATTATCCTATCATCTCATTTAGTTTTAGTTAATTAAAATCACGTAATATATATGAGATCTTCTGAGTTTTTTTTCAGTTACATGTAGGCACAGATACTTTTACTTGTAGGTACTTTTAATACGATGTATTTTTTAACATATGGCTTAATAAGTTCGGTTCATTACTTCCAATATTCAATCGATTTACCTACTTAGTTATTGTATCGCTTATAAAGAGTTATCCAACTATCTTTACTGGGGGAAGTTGGATTAGTTCGCGTTCATCACTCGTCTATATGTTCATAAGCCTCATAACTTTGATAACATTGACTACAACGTTACCTTAGACTTCGACATCATATTCTATCAGACAAGATATTTCGAAACTTATCCTTTCATTATCAGGTACATATAAAATAGTTTGTAAGTATGGGTGAAGACAAGATGAAATATTTCCTTTTATAGTTTACATTATATCCTAAATAGTTCTTAGTAATGATAAAACTCTTCCAGTACTTATTAGGGACATTACTATAACTTGGTTATTGTTATAATTTAATTCTGATAGATTAATGATTATGATAACACAGCAATCGCCATCTCTCCCCCAAAATCTTTATAAGAATAATTTTCTTTCCAAGAGTAACAGTCGTTATTAGGTGTTTGTAAAAGACTGACAGCTTTACGAGGTCTTAAAGTACGATTTCTTAAATAATTTTTAAGTTAATTATTAAATTAGTCTTCTAAAATGACGACACAAGAGTGCTTGTAAAATTCTCCTGTATAAAATATATTTAATATTGTCATCCTTAATGTTAAATCAGCTTTCAGAATTGATTGGATCGAATTGCAAAAATCATAATAAATGGTGCTCTTAAACACAAATGTAAACGAATCTCTCCAATGAACCTACCTCTAAAATGGTCTAATGTTGGTAACAATGCAATTTAGTGGCATCCGCTATCCGTCGGCTCGTGCATTATGTAGATTGTTGGCATCGGAGGCGCGGGCGCCGCGCCGTCTGCCGCAAACCGAATTTATCGCATTGACTATTCAATTCGCGAAAAACATCTGCCTGCCGCTGAATAGAAAAATGTACCGGAGCGCCTCTCGATAATGGTGAAACTGAAATCTCTTACTGCTTTATATCTTTTAGACGAAAAATTTTCGGCTTTAGCATGGACATTTTTGACGTAAAATAGATTTAAAAGTCGGCGAATTGTCGCTATGCAGTATTTAAGGCTCATTGCCTAGGTATTTTATTAAAATTTTGCTAGAATTTCTAAAAAATTACGTTTTGGCACGTTTTTTTTAATCGCATTGGAACAAAATACCTACTTCGGTAACAGTTAAGTTTTTCGGGGTCTTACGTGAGCGAATGCGACACGGGTCAGCAAGGCGCGACACAACAAACAATTAACACTTATGACTTGACAGTTGGCTTGATATTTTCGCAAGAACGACAGTGACAGTGCAGGACAATTCCACCACCGCGTCGCGCCGCATCGCTTTGAATTCGCCATTGCTTTGTAATCTCGTTCAGTTTGAATCGCCTACATAGGACGGCACTTTATATGGCCTACTCGTACGAAAAAAAAAATATACGGTCGAATTGAGAAGACTCCTTTTTTTGAAGTCGCTTAATCAGACTATTATAGTATTATAGCCTGTTATACCCAGAAAATTCTATAAATCACGCCAACTGGTGAAGGGTAGGGTGAGTAGATACCAAACTTGGCACGTATTTCCACCAAATCAATCTTCAAACTTATTAAACCGAATTCCTCAAGGATTAAGTTATTTAAATGAGTATAGGACATATCTCGTTTGTGGTTTGTTTGATCTAGCTTTAAACTTGTAAATGATTAGAATTTCCAGAATTTAATCCTTCTATTTGTATCCATACTAATTTGTGACAGTACTTATGTCTGTTAGTCTATCTTTTATTATACCATTAATGAAGATGGTCTTGTTCCCAGGAAAAAATATAGAATACCTCTTTGGTGACAAAAGATAGTATGAGGAATATATGGGTTTGTCCATGTCCAGACATAGCAGCTTTACATTATCAGTTTACATTGTGAACACACATTTTATTTCGGGAAACAAAAAGATTTTAGGGTTTAAGAAAGGTATATATTTGTCAAAGCTATTGATGATAACGTCGCATTTGTATCTTGGGAATAATTCATACTAATTCTTTAATTTTTTGTAATATCTGACTGTTTCTTAATAATTTGCAGTAGCCCCATTATTTTATTCCCGCGTGCCACATATCGGCGCAATTCGAAGTGAATTTGCTTAGCCCCGCGAAGTGCAACGGTTCCCGCCCAAATTACTATTTCAATCTGAATCACGACTCCGCTCCGCCTGCAGCTCGGAGACAATCAAATGTCGCGTTTATGGAACTTTTATTACTGTTTGAGGAGGAGGTAGGAGTGTACTTGAAATATGCTATTTACCTATATCGTGTCATCATAAATATAATTTAAATTTAAGTCTTTACGATAGTATCTGAATATATTGGTAACTGATATGCGTATGGAAATTGGAATGCGTGGCATAAGGCTGTTGATCTTAAGTGATATTATTACTAGGGTTGATAAATAGAGACGTCCACAATAAATCTAATGTTTTTTCTCACCTGAACTCTAACAGTACTTAAACATAAAGGAGAAATACTACTTACTGACTTACCCACCTATTATGAAGTTTCCAGAACTGTAAAACCTGCAGGCTTGTGGTAAGCATGTCCCTTTTCTGATGTAAGGATCGGCTAAGAACGGTTTCTGCGAAAATCAACTCCGTAGAGAGGTTGTGGGAGCCGTTTAATGCGTACGAATTCGAAGCCGGCAGTAACTCTTAGTTTTGTGCTGCTATGTTAAGAATTAACATGCTTTTATGGTTTTCTACAGAAAACAATCTACAAATATCAAATAGTCCCTTGATTATTGGTAGAATCCGTCGTTGTAAATAACTTATTCTAACAAGTTCACGATACTAATTAAATTTTAAAAATAATGTATTTTTTTATTTACTTAATTTCGTGTAAATGTGTCTGTTTTAGTAAATGTTAAACAATCTTCACGTGATCACCCTGAGGAGGTAATTTATTTCGTATTTTTAACATGAAAATATGATGTAAAGGTGTTCAAAAGAACCCCATATGTATGACAAAGGGCTGTTGTCTAAAGGGCGCTTGTGAAGTGACGTAGTGGATGGTACAGTTGTACAATATAGCGCTTTTGATGGTTAACTTTTTCACACTCTCTGTATCGTACAGTCGTCTAGAATATAGTCTTGTATAATTGGAGGCAAATGTGCTTCAAAATTATACGTAGTGATGTCTACTTCTAATGAGGATTATCGTTAATTGTTTCAATCCGAAATTATTAATTGGGATTATCAGGTATGACACGTTAGTTCAAATATTACTCGTTAATTTCTAATCCAATATAGAAAATATAAATGGTCTAACGGAATCTATACTAATATATAAAGCTGAAGAGTTTGTTTGTTTCTTTGTTTGTTCGTTTGAACGCGCTAATCTCAGGAATTACTGGTTCGAATTGAAAAATTATTTTTGTATTAAATAGTTTATTTATTGAGAAAGGCTGTAGGCTACATTAGATTACGTTACGACTCATAGGAGCGAAGCAGTAACCAAAAACGCTAGTAAAACCGCAAGGGACAGCTAGTAGAAAGAAAATTTATTGAATATTAAATGAGAAAGAAGAATGATGATTAGAGAAATAAGAAAAACATATAAAGATTTTAGCGATATAACACTTTTTTCTCAATTATGCTTGTGATAGAATGCATAGATGCATCACTCATAATCTAAAAACAACAATACTTTTTTAGGCATTCCTGGAAAGCATAATTGGTAAAGTACAATTAGCTTGCTAGGCATCGGCCGAACTTCACAATGCCCGGAGTTTGGTCGAGTTCCTCGGTAAGCAAGCTCCACAAAGGCGCCGCTGTGTACCGACGAATGTCGCGTATATTTTACCTACTAATACAAACGGGAAAATTCTCTTTTATCCTCAGTCCTTACCCTGTGTTCCACTGAGCTTTATTTTAAAAACGCGAAGATTCTGTTCTCTTATTACACGGAGTCTGTGATAACTCGACTAGAATTGCCAGGGCCCCTTTGTGAGCGCCGCTTCAAGTATGTGCACACACGTAGTATTTGTTTAGTAATTAATGCTTGTATTTAATGACGTCCGTGACTCTTTTGTAGGAAATTCTCCTTTAAATTTTTTATTTGTACGCAAAGCTTTGGACATGTGTGCTTAGTTAGAATATTCCGTGACGCGAGTGTCTCGAGGCTGGTCATTTTTCTTTACTGTAAATAAACTTTTATCTCCTAAATAACGTATTCCGATAGAAACATCATATAGAGTTAATTGTGTATGTAGCATGAAATAGCTTTGTTTGACGGTATTGACGCGGGCGACATCAAGCTTCAATAAACGCGTGGCGTGACAAATCGCTGTGTAAAGTTTTAATTCGAGTCGTATGCTCGATGATGATGGCGCGCACAAAGGGCACAAAAGTAATAAAGGGGTGTCGAGTGTTCATCGCGCACCGCCCTCGCTTTGCTCGCAAACACGGCGCTCCGGAAACCTGCGATACGTTGTCACCGGAACGATTCGCTTTGATTGAAATTTGATAGTTTGAACGACAAATTAACAGCGATCGAGAGACTTTTAATATCGTCGCGTCGTAATAACGCTCGGGGCCCGGCCGGCCTTAACGTCTCAGCGGTCAGAGGGCAGAGAGCGCGGCCGCTAATCTCAAAGAGACGGCTCAAAGTGGAGCGTGCAAATTCGAGGCCGAGCGGGAACAATAAAAGTGCAGGTGGACCGGCCGCCCCGTGTCTCCTCGCCTCACATCAAAGGGAAGCTCGCGATACTATACAAAAGCCCTAATGAGACAAACCCGTGGCGTAATCGAGGCGACGGAAAAAGATGAGACCCGAGAGGTACGAGGCAAATTTTAATAATTGTCAAAGCGGCGGCGCCGATCAAACGCGGGGCGGCCGCCCGCCCGGCCCTCCCCGCGACGTGTGCTCACCGCGGGCCTCATTAGCGCCGCTGATCTAATGCAACTTCGAACTCCGGCGACGTCTAATTAAACTTAAACAGAATTTCAATTTTACGACTGAAATTTTAATACGCAAAGCCTCCGCCGCGACGGCCCCGCAAAGGAGACGCGTTCAAAGGCGACGCCGTGCACGTTTTCGCAGATATTAAATGTGTTGACAATTTAATTTTTCATTTCCTCTAGGCGCGGGGCGGCGGGCGGCGAGTCGGGCGCGGGACGGCTCTCCTTTGACGTCGCGATATTGTCTTTGTGCGGCGCGTGGGGTGGGGCGGGCCGCCGCCGACGGAGACTTTGTCGCAATACAATGTGTATCAATAAAACTTAGGATTGGCTTTTAGTGGTTGCACTTACGCTTTGTGAGGCGGCGCGCTCACCCTTTGACATTATACGGGAGCGCGTGTGCGGGGCTGCCCGTGTGTGCGGCAGCCAGTAGTGCAGCCGAGACGAGCCGGCGCCTCCAGCTGCCGCGTCCGCGGTGCTCGCGATTCTTTATACTCTCACTTCGTGAAGGATGTTACGTTCTCGCTGTTACTGCTGTTACATTCTAACACCCCTAATTATATTTAAAACATGCAAATAAAGTAATCGTATTAGTGTATCTTCTTTAGATACTAGGAAATTGTTTCAAATTTAAAATTTAGAACACGTTTATTTTTAAATGGAACAGTGATTCGAACGGAAATCAATTTGATATTAAAAAATTTAAAAATAAACTTTGAAATGTTTATAATCAAAATTAATAATGAGTATCAGCAAAATACATTATCCTTACACATATATTTTCGTCACGATTACGAGATCTACGGGTGCCTCATTACACCAGTAGGTATTTCAATATCCATGAGCGTGATTGTACTCGGTCCCAGACGTGAGCGTTTTTGTTTGAATACCCTGTTGATACAAGCCGCGGTTGCGCTCGAGTCGATATCTTTATTAATATCAGATAGTATTGCGATGCGTTTGCAAACCGCTGATGCAGTCGGCGCCGCGGCTTTATGAGCTCTGCGGCGCTCGTGATGAGCCACTTGTAAATATCTATGTCTGTTCCGACTTCTATACGGGATCATGTTTCAGAAATTTTATTTTAATATCTCTATAAAATTGAATGTTAGATTTTCGTGATATTTATCATGAGTAATAATGAATTGCGATACGTCGGCTGTTCCTTCCTTGTTGCTATTGGTCATTTCAAATCATAAAAGAATTTTGATTGGTCTGTACTCTTATTTAAGTTTTTCAGATTGTATACATTATATTACATTGAATTTCGTATAACGTAAAATTACGTATTTAATATAAGAAGCATCATTTTTGGCAATTAGAATCAGTTACGATAATTGTTTTTTGATTAAATTATAAGTATATGATTGTCCAAAAATCAATATAAATTTCCGAAGTTTGTTATGTATTCGTGCTTTATATTTAAAATATACTTCATATTAATAAATAAATCGGGTCCGTTTGTGATTGTCGAAAACACCTTTAATTTTTTGCGCGAAGTTTTAACAGCATCATCTGTCGTGGTCGCGAGCCAACAGATGCAATTCAGTGGCCTGTAGTTGCAATAAGTTTAATTGATTGATATGAATAACTATGGATGAAGATGGGCCTCGAGGTTTCGGTCGCGTTAAACTTGGAAAGTTGCCCGATGCCCGAAGTTTATGGTTGCTGCTCTGCTTTCATTGATATATGGACTATTATAATAAAAAATTACGAATGACTGGTAGTTCTCGAGGTTAATTTGTTCAAATCTTTAAATAAATAACCTAATTTTAAATTAGCGAATATTAAAGAAAACACTACTGATTGAGAAACTATGAATAAACTTTGCCTTGAGCTTTACTAAGTTAATCGTGAAAGTTTAAATAATTGCAAAAAAATTTATAAGAGTTTTTAATTTAAGCACGTTAAAAATAAATGTTACCTCTATATAAAGCTATCATCTCTTTGAAATGTGATTTTTTATTTCATCACAATTTCTAAACGACTTACTAACTAGCTAATTGCGAGTGTAGGTACATAAAAATCATAGTTTTCAATTCTTTTATTGTCTTACTATTATTATCACTTTAAAAAAAAAATAAAAGAAGGTTCTCAATTCGTAGAACTTTGTAAATGTTTTTGTTACTTAGAACTACGTCACTTCTTCGTTGATTCAGTTTTTTTTTTATTTGAAAGTAGGTAATTTTTATATTTGTAATATTGGGTTATATACTATTGGGTAAGTAGTTTGGTATTAAAAGAAAAACATTAGGAATAAATCTGTTATCCAATGAAACGAAATTGCGTACTTTGATTTTCAAGTCGGCATTCTTAGTATTTTTGTTAGTATTTTTTTATTGAAAATTTTAATGAATGTAAATATATTATAAAGTGTGTTGGTTAGTTTAGTTTCATTTCATTAGTTTTTACTAATATGAGTAAAACCGTAAGTGTTTTCTTTGAAACATTGCCCTAATGGAGGAGAGTTTTGTTAATCCTCATCTAGAGATCAGAGAAACGATGAATATTTAAATTTGCAACTCATATCGATCGAGAATTGTATTATTCGTGTATGTATCTTTACTAATATTATAAAGCTGAAAGGTTTGTTTCTTTGAACTCGCTAATTTCAGAAACTACTGGTTCTTAGTGAAAAATTATTTTCGTGTTAGATAGTTTATTTATTAAGGAAGGTTATAGGCTATATTACATCACGCTGTGACTCATAGGAGCGAAGCAGTAACCATAATCGCGAGTGATTCCGCTAGGGACAACTAGTTATTTTTATGAAAATCATTTGAATTGTTTAGTATCTCTGGAATATTCTTAGGAATTTTAATCAAACTAAATATCTTAATAAAAAATAACGACTCCTAGTATTTGTAAGGGTTACATACATTTTCATTAAGCATATCAGTATGTTGACCAAACTACCCACAAGCTTATCAATGCGAGTTTTAATTAAACCAACCGGTGGTTTCCGTGGATATTACACTAGCAACGATCTTTTTGAAATTTTAATTTTGCCTCTGCATAGCTGGAGCCATTGTCACTTACAGATTTAAAATACAGATGTTATTTTATGTAGTTATATAGACTAGTGGGCGCCTAGTGGTCGGAGTTCGTTCGTAGTTTGTTAAAATTTTAACCGTTTCCAAGAGTGACCATACACAGATAATCTATTCACAATTTGACCACAGATTTACAATAAACAAAAGAGTATAGAGTAGTGTGTATCAAATTAAAAAAAAAATAGCATTCTGCACTTCTTTGCGTGAATTTTAAGTGTGCGAATTTTCATACTCCCCCGTTCACGCAAAAATGGTACGAAGTTTTTGCTTCACGTATTAATATATGGATAATTAAAAATCGAATCTATCGAGTCACTTGGCACGAAATCCACTCTCAAGCCTTTGTGATGTAGGACGGTAATAAACTTATCGTCGTGTAAGAGTTGTCTTAGCGTCTTATTAGATGTGACTCGAGTCAATATTAAATTCAGCTTGTACATTTAGAACACGCTTTCTTTGGCTTTCATGCAATGTCTTTGATGTACGGTTATCAAAGGGATGCGTACAATTTTTAAAAACGGTTTAGTACGACCAAAAAGGCAACCTTTTATCCTTTGACCACGGCTGCGTAATACGTTATCGGGATTGCATTCGCCGCCGGTCCCGTGGTCCTGCATAGAGAAACACCCCCAAACCGACGGACTTTATCAGCCGCAATGCTTGCTCGACTGCCCGTAAAAAGTATCCACGTTTTTTAATAAAATTACCTGTTTTAAAGGACGTTACTACCGAGATTAAGGCGCAAAGAGACGTTGTTAGTTGCCGGCGGCTCATCAAAGGGATCGCTCGTCCAATAGATTACGTCGGTCGCGGCTGGCCCCGCCTTCTTTTGGAGCCACGTGCGACGCGCGCACGTTGCCAGCGTTCTTCTGACAGTTCCTTCTGTATCTCGGTACGGGCTGGTATCTTTGCGGGAGATAATATTTCCGTGCGACGATATACGTAACTCTGTGAAAGATTGTTTCAAAACTTTTCGTCGGTAAACATCAGTACGTAGCGATAAATTAATTAAAATTCGTGTTATTAAAGTGTTTTAGTGTTAGTGGGTTAAGTGTTAAATAAGCTTGAGAGGATTTTGCGATAATATTTGGATTTGAACGCGATAAGTCAGGTATAAATGATTGAAGTTTTTGGGTGGTTGTGTTGATTTTGATGGGACTCTAAATTTTTAGCAGCGTTGCGACGCCGGCATCCCTCGACGGTACGCAGGCATTGTTTCAAGGGACTTCTAGAGTCCTCGTTTCAAATGTTTATTAGAATGACCTATTGTTGTAGACCCCTTCGTTGTTGCCTATTGTTTACGAAAGCTTTGCTTGTTTATTGTATGGATTTATTGTTTTCGGCGATACTTTGTTTTTATGTTCATTTGTTGTAACAATGTTGTTTATTTTTAAATTACGTTACTTGAATTTCGAATGCCTTTATTATTATAGATGAGAGGCCGTTATGTAAAACGTTAAAGCTCTTCTGCATGTGTGTGTATGTTAATGCATTCAATTGATTTTTGTATTGATTACTTTCGAAGAAAAGACATCAACGCGGTCTTATTCTTATCGATCGCGTCTTATAATTTTATCGCCAATGTTTTGAAATGATGATGAGAGTCAATTATAGATTTCTAAAAATCTAAATGAATATTTTTACTTCATTTATTGTTAAAAATTTAAACATATTATAATAAATTATTTAAAAAAAGTTAAATATTTTTAAAACTACTAGCATTTGTTTTTTTATTATTATCTATATTAAAATCATATTATTAATCACCATTTCTGTTAATACGTTTCATTTTCTAATATTTATTTTTTTATAAAATGTGAAATAAGTCTTAACATTAAAAAAATTATACAAATAATTTTTCCAGTTCCTTTAAAGTTATTAATGGCTGTAACATAATTATTTATTACTATTTAATAAAATGTTATCGTAATAGTTGTAGTCTATGTATTAACTTAATTTATAATAGGCAATGTATGATAAGTACTTACTAGGACCGGCGCAATGTTATTACTTACCTATTTATACAAACACCAAATTCTACATTAACATTATACGTCGGAACATTCGCTGAAATTAAAAAATCTTAGCTGCGTTAGCGAAACATAGATCAAAATTAGCCAACATTCGCGTTTATAGTTGAACTCGAAAGCATTTCATTTACTACTCGCAGTTTGTCTAACCCGTGCAACATCAAAGTGAACCCTTCAAAAATACGTATTTAAATTAAAACATGAAGCAAGGAAGCGAGCAGGAGCGTAGCCAAACCTACATTTCATTAAAAGCCGGCTAAAACTTGAAAAATCATTCACACAGCACTCCGCTCCGCATAATCCCGACACATTACCGTTTCGCCTTTGAATTAAGCGAACTCGGCGCTTTAAAGCCTGAATAAAATATGTCATTAGCTACATTATCGCATTACCTCTGTCCGTCTGTAGAGAAAAACTTGTCATGAAAACGTAATGCTAAAAGCGGCTGAAAGGGTGCGCAGGCGTCTTTGATTCGCCGAGGAGAAGGATCGCTCTGCTAATTTCCAAACTCGGCTCGCGCAGATAAGGCTAGAGACGGGAGGTAGGTGTCTTTGATGTGCCGCCCGGCCCTCTGACTTCGGGGATGAGAGCTTTCAATGAAAGGATTTTTTCATCTTCTTTCCCTTTGTACTTAATTTAAATTTCGTTTATATCAATGTTGCGAGTTTCCTTGGATGTGTTTTCTCTTTTACTTTGTCGCGTTTATCCTCTTCAATTTGTTGTGTTCGAGTTCGTTCTCTAATTAAATTTAGTGTTCGTAATCTGTTTCTAAATTTTTCGCCCCTCGGCCGACGGATCGGTCGGCTACCGGTCTAATAGCAATTGTATGAATTACCTCCGACGTTCAGAAATGATTCGTAGGTACTCGTACTTTTATTAAATTTTATTGTTTTTATCATCGTTACCGTCGCCTCGCTTTGAAGACGTTTCCTAGTAACAACGCTTTGCCCATTACAATAGTTTAACTATATACTTACGTCAAAGACATTTCTTCGTGGAACAGATTTGATGAGTTCTTTTTTTAATTATTATGTTGAAAGCCTTTTAACTAATTACTTCGAAACATTCATTTTATGTGCGTTTTTATAAAGTTTGTTTTCTTTGTAATAAAACATTTTTATATAACGCATGTCTTAATTTTATAACATGCAATCCTGTAATGTAAAAGCCATAAAAACGTTGTAATTTATTTCTGTAATGAGGAAGTTTAATATGCAAGTGTGAGTCCGTTAGTTTTTCATCAGAGGCCGGCGCCGGCCACCCTTTGTCCCAAGTCCCGTCGCGTTAAGAGGCCGGCACAAAGTTACCTCCAACTAAAACACAGAGCTCATACGAATTTCAACGACAAAGACATCACTCCAGTCTTTTTAGAATTAAACATCAAAGTGTACCTAAGGGTCTTTGATCTCCGACATCATCGATACAGGCGAGCACGTAATATTGTGCCTTCTGATGTTAATTGTACGTGTACTAGCCGACTTCAAAGGCGAGCTTCTATTATTTCAATAAAATTCAATCGTTCTACTGTAAATTTCAAATTTAATTCGACAAACTTAGATTAATCTACGGTTCGCCTTTGAAAATATTGTATCGATTAGGTTTATATTTGTTCGTAAAACTAAACTCGTTAATCGAGTAGTTTAGTACTTTAGCATTGTATTGTTAAGGCGTCGGAAGACAAAGGGTTTGTCGCATGTAGCGAATAGAAACACACGGCGCTTCCCGCGGCGGCGGCGGCTCACAAAGGCGCCACTTTGTGGAGTCTTCTTTGACTGTGACTTTGAGTCTAGAGAACGTGTGATCCAACATTAATAACCTACTAATAGCCCTCCTTTGCTAATCTTTTTACGTGTAGAATCGGTAATTATTTCTCTACTTTGTTGAATTTAATATAATGAATATTTTTTAGTAAGTCGTTATACGTCAAAGAAAATTAGTCTAATATCCATTCGTGTTCATTACTTAAACTTCGTAAAGAAACGTTCAATTTTTTCGCATAATTATATTAGTGACAGTTTAATTAGCACAGCTTTCATCGGAGCTGCTTTGAGTTTGAACGTTTCAAATAGATTTCACAAGAAGCACTTTCAAAGAGAGCACCCCTAATAAGTACTGAAGAGTCCTCGCACGTGTTTATCAAAGACAGCCTTTCGTTATTCACCGTCTGAATGGCCTCAAAAGAAACTCGTGTAAAATGCTCCACAAAGTGCTGTATCAAAGGGAAAGGCGGGCGCAAATATCTGTTTCGTAAACTAGTAAAAACGAAGCTCTCAAAGGTACTGCGTACTCGCGGCAAATTAGGCGGAGTTAAATACGAGCGCCGCTCTTACAGATGTATAACTTTGAAAGTCGCTCGCTCATTATTTATGTAAGTCGTTGTAATCGTCAAGCGCTCCCCCGAGATTCATTTTTGACAATATCACCCGTTCGGTCCGAACGGAGGCTCGGCACGGCGTGCGTACGCGTACGCCTCGCATGTGTATCCATTTAATGCTCAATTCCCATATAATTTAACTTTGCGATCAAAGCGAAATTTTGCAAAGAGCTTCCCGGCGGCGGCGGGCCGGGAGGCGGTGCGAGCGAGACGCCGCCATCGGAGTTCCCGAGATCAAATGCTGGGCCAAATTAGTCACTCTCCGTCTCTCTATCTCAAAGCCGATCCGTAGTAAAGTTTGCGCGAAGATGACATCAAAAGGAAACCACACACCGGGGAGGCGCCGCCCGACGCCCCCGGCCCCGTACTTAAATCCGCCGTGTCTCTAGCTGTCTTATTGACACGCGACTGACAACTTGCAAGTCGCCAACGTCGTCTGTTTCAGAAGCTCGCTCGCTTTGGCAGACTTATTTAGTTAATTAATACGGAATGTCCTATCAACTCTCAACTCCCGCAAGGCTGATATACACTTACACGGCTCAACTGTAAGGAAACTAATCGGGCGGCCACGTCCCAGGATGTAATGTCTTTAATTAGCTACTGAGATTGATGGAATTGGTTTTCCAATAGAGAATACTTGTGTTCTCATGTTCAACGTTGTGTTCAACTTTACGCTTGTATGGAGTTGTAACTAATTAGAATGCTAGATTCCAGTAGATTCGGAATCTATAAAGTATTAAACTTCACCTTGATTTATATAACTGCAAGAATTTGTTGAAGGTACATCGGAGCATTTCGTAAACTAATCAAAACACACGAACTGGACCTTTCTGTCCCAAAATTTAATTTTAAAATTTGAATAAATTCGTAAAAGGCCCGCTTAGGTTTCCCTAAATTCTGAAGCCTTAAAAACAAACGTTTTGAAATATCTTGTTACCAGAGATGCCGTAGCAATTGTTTTACGTTTCTCCATTTGCCGTTTTACCAAAAAGAAACATTTTGTATAAAAACGTGACTAAAGAAATACTTTTTAAAGGGTCACGTTAATAAGGTATGATTTTTTTATGTATTTCAAAAACATGTACTTTTGATGTGTGTAATTTATTATTATTACGGCTTTTATTTTGTAATGAAAGTATATTAATTTAAGTTCTTTAAATCTTACAAGTGAAAGTTTCGAAATATTATTAGTAACTCCTTGAATTTCTTTAGAACACCTTTGATCGTTATTCATTTTAGACAAACATCTGCCAGCAATCAAAGGGCGAAATGAGACAAAGTTTATCTACGAGCATAACGTACCTACAAATAGTTAAACTTTAAATCATTTTAAATTCATATTCTTTACTAAGTTTTAATTAAGATGAACTTCGAAGAATATTGCAATTAATTTGATAGCATTAGTACTGGGAAAGATTTGACGGAATTTGTTATAAAAATAAGTTATTTATTTGCAAAATGTTCGTGAATCACGATGCCTTTAAAAGAGGAATCTGTTAAGTATTTTTATAAATTAACTCAAAGGAAGTTCCCTTTTGAAACCCTTTTTATCTTCGCCCATGTCCATTTCGCTTATTTGCAAAACTTGCTCGTGTTGCTTTCAAGATTTTTTCTTTAATTTTTTTTTGCTTTTTATCGTATAATAAAATGCAAAAAGGTAATTATTTAATTGATTAACTTTATTCATACGAGTATTATCTATATGCTTTTCTATACATGAAAATTGAATAAGAGGATCTTTGTCCTTACTATTTTTCCAACATTTTTATTCAATTTATAATGACGCGATGCACGCAACAGCAGTATTAAAATTTTCACTTTTCGATGTTCTTATATATATGTATGTAGATAAGTTTCTTTATTTCTACATAACTTGCTAACTCTTTAACAAATTTGGATGTATTTAGTATTGCTTGAATACTTACAACATTGAGTATGTTAGATTAGGTCAAAACTTAAAAAAGTAATGGCTAATGGTATCAAATAGTTTTCTATTAAACTTTTATATGTAAGTTATGTGTGCGTTCATTCATACTCACGCCTTAGATTTTATCTTATGTATATGTATGTATTAACCTTTTTAGGAGTTTTGGATGCGATATAATATATATGTAAGAAAATTCGGTACTATATTTAACAAATATTTAGGCGAAAATTACACTTTTAAGTTTTGCTTTCAGGATTTCAAAAACATTTACATAAATTGTTTGTCATTGCTTATCTGAAAGAATTTACTGTCAGTGCCAACAAAAACACAACAATACAAAAAAAAACAAACAACAAACAAATTTCAGAGTTGTTTTATATCAATTATTAGAGTAATATATAGTTCGTTTCATTGTCTATAGATTATTTAGTTTCTGGAAAATAGAAAATAATGACTTAACAATTTTATATTTCCTTGTAATTGGAAAACAAGAATTATTTAAAAGCGTTAGAGTTTTGTTTTGCTTTAACTTTCTTAGCAATATTTTAATTAATTCAAATTTAAAATATACATTATTCAAGTAGACTTTTAAAGCACTTTCGAATCGTCAATTTACAAGTCAGACTTTATCTATATAAAACTACTACCGGTTCGAAAATTTATTGTTAATAACTATACTCAGCCGTTAAAAAATTCCAACATAAAGCTGAAGTTATTTTTGAATGAACTATTTACAAAAACAAGATGCTGGCTATTTTAAAAATTGAAGCCAAATTCGCTTTTGCAGAACATCAAAAACACCGAATTTATCTTACTGTTCACCAAAAGTTATCATCCCAAAGGGAACAAAAAAGAATATGAAATACCAACTCATATCTGTTAGCGTCCGGCGACCGTCGGCATTGTGCGCAAGAGTTTACGACACGGCCCGCTTCCAGGAACGGCGGCCAACTACCTACGGCGCCCTTTTGTGACGTCACCAACTCGCCTCCTTCGCCTTCCCTAATTGAAGTACGCTGTATTGGTGTTTGGTCTTCGTTATTTCATCTACCCATGGTGTTTATAGATCTTCATGATTATTATTTTAGTTATGATGAATTAGCAGAAGCATCAAAAGTAGTTTTAAATAAGCTCGCTTTCAAAATGTTTATGTAGATGTATCGGTAAAATATAACCAATTTTATTGAAATCATTCTTATTATTCCAAAATTATTTAAAACTTAACAATTTCGAGAGAGGTATTTTTTCTTAGTGTGATAGAACAACCAATACCTATTAACTCCAGTGATCACCTTGTTCAAACTAGTTTTTATCTTGACTTCGGGACCACCGGAGAAGCCTCTTACGTTAAGCGATAATGACAAACTTCTATCACGGAATTCTTTCCTTCTTACGTAAACAAAAATACCATTGTAAAGAAGGAAATCGTCGATACGAACAATAACAGTGACTTTTTTTATTATCTGTAAAAATATCCTCCAAAAAGGATCATGAAAAGGAATTCTTTCCAAACCAGTTCCACTTTTATTGGCAATTCATCAATCAAATCTCCATCAGCTACAAGTATAACACTAACGTCCATTTGATATTCTGCATCGCTGCTATCATTCAACTTTTTGTCCTGTATTGCTCTTGTAATATGATTATAATATCCTTACATCTGCTTCGCTGGGAGTTTCGTTTACAGGATATTATATCTTCGATCTCGTATCGGGAAGGTTGTTTTTTGCTTGTGCGTCATATGTGTAAATGCTCGCATCGGCTTCCATTGAGCCGGGACCGGTTTTGTGGCGGAATGCAGCAGTACCAGCGGCTTTTTGCTTTGGATGCGTGCTGCCCACGCGGTCGTCCCTCGGCCCGCCGGCGCCAACGCTGCCTTCATTCGGTCCCCGATAAAGGACACGTTGCAAATATTTGATGTAACCTTATATTTTTATCACGACATTTAAGTTTGTTCAGGACTAGTTTACGATTGAGAAGTAGTGTAACTTTTTTTTCGTTTAAAAAAATACAAGGTGGTTTTGGGCTGTATCTGAAATTGAATTTAAAGTTAAACAGTTGGGATGGTTATACTATTCTAAATACTTGCAAAAAAGTAAAAGTAAATAATTATTTATTAATCCACTAAGTAAATAAATTAATTTCTTCCTCATAGAAAACTCTGGATTTCTTTATCTCTACAAATTATAATGAAACTTGCTTTGTAATCTCAAGGGTATGTTGACTAGTAAACGTAAGGAACGTTTGCGTTTTTTGTACACGTACATACTTGTGTATCGCTTATAACGGAAATATGGAAAGAAGCTATTGCCTGCGATTTCGCTCGCGTTAATAGTTTTTTTTTTTTTTTGTACGTTTGACTATAAGTAATAGGTACTTTTGGTAGATCCTCTTCTTGACAAGGTGTAAACAAAATTTCATAATGATGATTCAATAGTTGGGACGTTTTAGCGTAAAAACCAGGCAAACTCTGTTTGCATTTATTATATACTATTGTTTATGCTAAAATTTACAAGCTCAGCTGGTGCTAAAAGTTAATGATATTTTTGTGTAAACTTACACTCGGGACACTGTATGAGACAAAACTATTGGGTCCTGTGTAGAATAATTATTTAGCATATTTTAATTCTTTAAGAAATTTATGGATTTCTCATAAAGAATTTTCATCCCCTATATCACAAGTTTTATTTTCGCGTCAAATTCTGCCTGTCTTCTAGTTCTGACTTGTACCAAAATTTATACTTGTATAAGTCTGTGGTTTCATATTTATATTAGTTTATATTTGTATGGATTAAAAAAAAATCCTAATTACTAACCTTTGATTGCGACTACCTACAATTTTTAGTAAATACACTGTAAATAACTGGTCAAGTGCGAGTAGGACTCGCGCACCGAGGGTTCCGTACAAACTTATAGAAATCTATATAAGACTAACCCATCTACGCCATTTGTGGTCTTCATCATCAGTTCCAACATAAGTTACTAACAAAAATAACTAAATCGGTATACGCTTGCCTATAATATTTGAGGAGTTCCCTCAATTTCTCCAGGATCCCATCATCTGATCCTGACCTGAAGACAATGGGACCACCTTGGAAGTATACCTTTTATATAACAAAAAAAAATTTTGAAAATCGGTACCCAAATGGCGGCGTAATCGGCGAACAAACATAAAAAAAAAATTAAATACAAGGTCGAATTGAAAACACTCCTTTTCAGAAGTCGCTTAAATCAAATATTATGTAAATATGGATCACGTCCCAAAAACTATTTTGAAACTACTTAGGAGCACTTTAATTTAAAACACGATCATGGATGCAATCCATGGAAACGCAAAACTTTATTTTAAGTACTAATACACCTTATACTTTCAAAAAAAAAAGTTATAGCGCGATTCAGGATACACCTAGCGCCATCTCTTGACAATTTCAATGAACTAACTTCAACAAAGTCAACACTTTGACATTAACAACATAATTATATTATATTTTATTCTCGTTTTATTTTTATTTATATTCTACTACACTCCACTATCCCTGCACTACGTTCGTAAAATATTTAGATTTTCATTATCAATCAAAATATCAAAATATATATTAGTGTTGCCAAGACGAAAATAATTAGTCCTTAATTCGAACAAAACTAATTGTTTATTTATAATTAACTAATTATATTACTAATAACCAGAAGACTTATATGTGTAGATAAATAAGTAAATTAAATAACTCGATCTGTTTGAATTTAATTTTAAAATTTTCGTACTAAGTCAATACGAGTACTTAAATCAAATCGCGTGAAGCTCTTATATTGAATGTTAATTACGTAATGACGTTATAAATCGACGATAAAACTTTTAAATGAAAAGTTTATTTTATTATTTTTAGCGCGTTTAAATAATAATTAAAATAAAGATTTTTATTAATCGAGCAGAATTATATCACAGTTAATGTCATAATGTTGTAATAGATGGCATTAGCTGTATGCTGCATCGCGCTATCATTTTGTTAGCTGCGATATATAGATTGCATTGCGTTGTTTATAAAGGTTTGCTGCTTTTTAATGTTTTCGTATTGATACAAATTTCTTCTCAGTGTTTGTAAAATTGTTTTTTTGGCCATGGTCAACTTCTATGTTAATTTGTTACAAGTACATATAATTTTAATTCTAAGATTAATATATTTTCCGCTTGATCAATTTACAACTTGATACATTTACGCGTTCCTGAGAAAAAGGTTGAAAGACACACGTATAGACTGACAGACACACGAACCGAAATTTACAGTTTTCGGATTTTTTCCTTTATGTATACTAAAGGACCTTGCTCCTGGCCAAATTTTATAATGCTTGGTCAATGGGAAGTACCCTATAGGTTTTGATTCCCTTGCGAAAACGTTAAAAACGCTATCATACTTAAAATATGTGATATAAATGACCGTATCTTTTGATTGCGTTAACTTAGAAGTTTGATTTTTTCACAGCTCTTAGTAATTACAACTTTGAGTACTTGACGTTGATAAAAATTTGTTACCTTCACGCGTTTCTGAGAAAAAGGTTGAAAGACAAACTTACAAACAGACAAACATACATACAAAAATTTACAGTTTTCAGATTTTTTCCTTTATTTGTACCATAAGATCTTACTTCTTGCCAAATTTTATCGTGCTAGGTCAATGGGAAGTACCCTATAGGTTTTGATTCTCTTGCGAAAACGCTAAAATGGTCAAAATATACGACATATTTTCCATTATCTTTTGATTGCGTTGACTTAGAACTTTAATATTTTCACGGCCGCATGTCATCGTAGACTTGAGTATATGATATTAATTTCAACATGATACGTCTATGCATTTCTGAGAAAAAAGGGTTGACATCCCGACAGACAGACAGACAGACAGACAGACAGACAGACAGACAGACGGACAACAAAGTGATCCTATAAGGGTTCCGTTTTTCCTTTTAAGGTACGGAACCCTAAAAACAACATAATATATTACAATTTTTTCCCTCGTAGTTTGTTTAAATAATAGGACATATTATTTCGCGAGAGGCGCGCAGCGGGAAGCGCTACTCGCTAGCTGCACTAGACTGAATCTGAATAGCTCTGTAAACAAGCAGAGATCATCTGCCATTAGCTGATTATCATGGTATTTGTCTGTACCGTTTGGCTTATCTGTTTATTTAGTTATAATTTTAGTTGCAGAAATAACAAATGTTTAATTGTATGATTAAATAAGTTTTTCTACATAGTCAATGTTACCTTCTTTAAGTAAGGTATTCGTTTATAATAAAATCCCTCAGAAAGTGTTACAGTTTCCGAATAATAAAGTTAAAGAATATATTTAAAATTCCTTAATAGCGATATCATATTATTCTGTACACGATTATATAGATGATAAAAATGCGTGAATTTAGTAGATATAAGCTGGATTCACATATTGTATTGAATAATAAAAGTAACTATCGAGTTTCTTGCCGGTTCTTCTTGGTAGAATCTACATTTCGAGTAGGTGGTAGATACATCATTTTTTTTTTGTTTCTGTATTGACAACTCCTAAGTGCTTGTAAAAGCCTCAAAAATGAAGTATATTATGATTTTTGACTTAGAATATAATGTTTGTTTTTTTTTTGTATCTTATGCGCTGCTATTGTCCGATTGCGATAAAACTTTGTCAACTTATTGTTTTCCCTTTCGAAAAGGTTATACGCATAGTACATGTACGGTACGTGTCCGTGTCGTACCCACACAGACAGAAAAATATCTTTTTAATGATCGTCCGAAAACACAAAAGCCTCTCTCTATTAATTACAGTAATACAATATTATATTTTAAAAGAAACCCAAAAAAAGCATAAAGGTCGAAAAGAACTTTTAAAATGTGTATCCTTTGTCCATTGGTGCATAAACTTAATTAGAGCTTTAAAAGTAGCACTGACTTAAAACAATGTGATATTGTATTTTCTTATAACTTTGCTTGACAAAGAAACGTTAAAATAATTTAACTTTTTATAGTTAAGTTAATTTTGTTTAAAAAAGGTTAAAGGGTAAAGGTTGCCTTAGAAATACAACTGCAAGGGACGAACAAGTATGGGTTGTGTTTTTGTACTATAGACATTTTTTAAAATATTTCATCCGGAATAACTATTATAAGGATTCTATGGACACACACATCTTAATTGGTTTTTAAAATACGCAAAACTTTCGCTTGGAACTTCGCCCGTACTTTATTTTGTTAAAAAGAAGCCTATAAGTTATTCTTATGTATAAGCTATATTGACTGTATAGTTTCCTTATAATCTGTATATAAGATAACATCTGTTTTCTACCCATACACCTAATATTTGTCACTTATTTTCACACGACTGCCTTGTGTTTATCGCCGTAAAATTGTAAATATCTCTAAATATCGTAATTGCGAGATTGTAAACTGTCGATAAAGTGTGAGCTCCATACAAAAGTTTGGTTAGGTTAGTTTTTTTAATCATTAATTAAATTGGGTTTTTAAAGTTTAGAAAATAATTAATATCAATAAAAAACTTAACCTAGCATAAGATCATAAATCGCTAGGTCTAGAAACATGAAATTTTGCACAAACATTCTTTAAATAACGTAAGTGTGCAATATGAAATCAATTTTGAAAATCCTTCCCCTAAGTGCTTAAAAAGTAGGTTGAAAGTTGGTTAGCAATCAATTGTATATCCGTTAAATTGTAGGCAGTATGTTACGATGTACAATCTTTCGTCAGCTAACCATTTCGCGAGATAGATCTGACGGTATTAACAATTTACGGTCATATATGGAATGCATGTGTTTGTACATATAAATATAGTCAATTATTTTTTACTTGTATTTATTTTGGAAACAGTACCCCAACAAATGTCATGAATTTTCGAACCATTCTTTTTCATTATAATTTTTCATTATAAAAAACGGCTTAGTTCAACCATTCAGTCGAAAATTTCTTATATAACTCTTATGTATAACTAGAAATGCGCCATATTTATCTGCTAAATAAGACTAGTAAAGAAAAATGGACTATATAGGAATATGGAGATATACTTCATAAATTTTAACATATGATATAATAATTATAGATGAGACACGAAATATGCGGTATTTTACTCATATTCAAACACGCCATCGGCGAATACATTTCTTTAAATAAGCTTGTTCTGTTTTGGGCTTTGATTATATTGTATTATTTTTGTAATAAAATTACACCATCATTAAATTAAATTTTACTTGTTCACAGGATGTTATTCTCCTCATACACGGCACCTTTCAGCTGAAGTTTAAAGGTAAGGTTTTTTTAGATCTGAACCTACAAATACTTTTAATATTACTCACTGGCTGCTCCTTGCTGTGTCACTCGCGTTAATGGTTACTGCTTCGCGCGTAAGGGTCGCAGCGTGATGTAATATAGCCCATAACCTTCCACAGTAAACGGGTTCTTGTAGTTTCAGAGCCTGTAATGCGAGCAAATAAGCAATCAAGTATTTTCTCTTTATAATATTAGTAAAGATAAATTTACTCGATTTATTAATATGCGAATAAATAGCTTCATATAATATTATTATCTATACTAATATTATAAAGCTGAAGAGTTTGTTTGTTTGTTTGAATCTCAGGAACTACTATTTCGAATTGAAAAATTATTTTTGTTTAAGATAGTTTATTTATTGAAGAAGGCCATAGGCTATATTACATCACGCTATGTCTTTTAGGAGCAAAGCAGGGAGGGAGAGCTAGTGTTACTTATATCAATGATTTAAAAGCACTAAAGACGAAAGCCTCTTTTAGCCCATTTTATACAAGACTAAGATTTTCCTTATCGCGACACAAAATAAGTAAACAATAATAATGTAAGCAAGCTTTTCTCGTTTTGTGATGTCACAATGTAAAAAGCGAATACATTTTGTTATAATAACACTCATTTTTGTAATAAAATGTGCACAGTGGCTATTAATCTCTTGCTAGCCTCATTATGAAACATTTAATAAGGCATATATGAACGCTGATAAGTCTAAAGATGACAAACCTATTCTTAACAAATATGTTTGAAGAAGTATATACCCATCTTTTCTTTTCTTTTTTGATAAAAGGTATATTGAATTAAAAGCAGATTGATATATTGAATATATTATCTAATAATAAGTTCTTCAAATATTTAAGTTTATTGTATAAATTGAAAAATACGGGACGCACTCGAAATTCGAAACAATTAATTAAGAAACTTTTTTCCGCACTTATTCAGTGTATATGACTTGATTTTTTTATATTGTTAAATAGGTTATGTCGTATCAAAATACATCAATATCTTCGAATTTGACTTTTTGTGGGTTGACACATTATTGCTTATCAGCAGTCATATATGTAAATAATAAATAAATGTAATAATTGTCAATTTATTAATAATAAAATAAAATTATTATTGTAGTTCTGTAATAAAGGAAAATATAAATAGCTTCAATTTAATGTTATCGATAAATAATTGTCAACTTCAGCGTTTTTAACGTCGCCGTCGATACGTTACTTAGTCTCGTTAGCCGACGTAATAACGTAAATCTTTTGTCGTGTATTTTTCCGTTAAGGTACTGCTGACTACAGTTCGAAACGAATTTATCACGTTTTTCAACATCTAATATAAACGATTCTATAAACACTTGTTTGTTTGTTGAGTTTATATTATTATCTGATTGTTGATTCTCTTAGAAGTTGGTAATTGTATTTTGTAAGTGATAAAATATTTTATACAGTAGATATAATTTACGTACATTATATTTTCGTTTTGTATCGCCGTCATTAATTTTATCAATCGAATGATTTGAAGAGCTCGAACAAGTGAAGTATTAAATTTTGACGTTTATTACTCCACTCCGCCATCGGGCCTGTGAATTTTGATTTCAATTTAGCTTCATATAATTTAATTTCCCTTTAAAACCTTCCTAGCGAAAACCAAAACTACCGATCTCATAATCCCATTACTTCTACGCGTTTACTCTCAAAAGAGGCAACAGTAAAACGTATAATCCCGCGTCACGGGAAAAAAAAACGAGCGAATTTTTATATTAAACCAGCTCTCGTAAGCTGCATTCACCTGAGGAGCCTCTAGACGGCAAATTAAGTGACATTAGAGGCATAATGCCGGTCGAGGGAGACGTGAAAGCCGAGTGCCGAGGACAATCAGCGCGGATTACACCGCTCGGCGGCGCCGCTCAGGCTAATATCGTCGCTATTCCCACCCGAAAATGCTTAATTTTCCCCGTAAGAAAATATTCGTCGGCGCAAAGCCGTCGAGTCCCGTATACAAGTCGGCAACGCAACGGTAGTCGCAGTAGTGCGTGGTTGGCCCAGTCCATATAGTCGTAAATCTAGGATGAATATCGTAGCGAGGAACGAGGCTCTAGTCGAAAAGCTCTTTGTTTGGCTACAAGTGCGGTTAACTTATACAAAACGTGCGAACTACGGGTTTTTTTCATGAGCTGAGCCAATTCACACATTTCATTTCGTGGAGCATTTTCATTTGTCCAAAACAACAAGTTACTACCATCTTACTATAGTTTTTTCTATTTATCGTGCCTATTTTATTAGCTTATATTGTTTCAGTATCCCCCAACTCAAAAAGAGGGGGGGAGGGTATAAGTATTATGTGTGTCTGTCTGTGACATCGTAACTCCCTACCGAGTGGACGAATTATGTGTTTTTTAGGGTTCCGTACCTTAAAAGGAAAAACGGAACCCTTATAGGATCACTTTGTTGTCCGTCTGTCTGTCTGTCTGTCTGTCTGTCTGTCTGTCTGTCTGTCTGTCTGTCTGTCTGTCTGTCTGTCGGGATGTCAACCCTTTTTTCTCAGAAATGCATAGACGTATCATGTTGAAATTAATATCATATACTCAAGTCTACGATGACATGCGGCCGTGAAAATATTAAAGTTCTAAGTCAACGCAATCAAAAGATAATGGCAAATATGTCGAATATTTTGACCATTTTTGCGTTTTCGCAAGGGAATCAAAACCTATAGGGTACTTCCCATTGACCTAGCAAGACGAAATTTGGCAAGAAGTAAGATCTTATGGTACGAATAAAGGAAAAAATCTGAAAACTGTAAATTTCTGTATGTATGTGTGTCTGTTTGTAAGTTTGTCTTTCAACTTTTTTCTCAGGAACGCGTGAAGGTAACAAATTTTTATCAATGTCAAGTATTTAGAGCTATAATTACTAAGAGCTGTGAAAAAATCAGACTTCTAAGTTAACACAGTCAAAAGATACGGTCATTTATGTCGCATATTTTAAGTATTTTAGCGTTTTTAACGTTTTCACAAGGGAATCAAAACCTACAGGGTACTTCCCATTAACCTAGCATCATGAAATTTGGCCAGGAGCATGGTCTTGTAGTATAAATAATGGAAAAAATCCGAAAACTGTAAATTTCTGTTCGTGTGTCGGTCAGTCTGTACATCTGTCTTTCAACCTTTTTCTCAGGAACGCGTAAATGTATCAAGTTGTAAATTATATCAAATATTCAGAGCTGCATTCACTTGAAGCTATTAACAAAACCTAAATTATAAATCAATACGTATCCAATTAATTAAAAACGCATTATTTTTGGAAAATAAACTAAGTTTGTGTGTGAGATAATAGAGCGTATCAAGCGGAAAATAATATAATCTTAGAATTAAAATTTTGTGTACTTAAAACAAATTAACATAGAAGTTGATCACGGTCAAAAAACAATTTTACAATCAATAATGAGAAATTTGTATCAAAACGAAAACATAGGGGCAGCAAACCTTTATAAACAACGCAATGCAATCTATATGCCGCAGCTAACAAAATGATAGCGCGATTCAGCGTACAGTCAGCGCCATCTCTGGACAATATTATGACATTACGTAGATAAAATTCTCGATTAATGTTACTAGAGGTAACATCATTTTAAAATTTAAAATTTTAGTTTAACTAAAATTTTAAATTTTAAAATGTCCAAAACTGTTGTAACTGTCCAAATATTTTAAGTACAAATAACAATTAATTTCGCAATAAGCAAACAGCCTATTGACAAATAAATATTTAATCTTATTGTTTTCATGAAAAAGTTAGTTACAATTATTCTAAATATGAAAAAAAAGAAATAATAAATAAAAAATATTATTTAAACGCGCTAAAAATAATAAAATAAACTATTCCTTTAAAAGTTTCATCATCAATTATCGTTAATTTTATCGTCATTACATAATTTACATTAAATATAAAAGCTTCACACGATTTGATTTAAGTACTCGTATTAGCTTAGTTCGAAAATTTAAAAATTAAATTCAATCAAATCGAGTAAATTAATTTACTTCTTACTACTGTGTAGATAATACATGTAAGTCTTCTGGATATTAGTAATATAAGTTTTTTTTTATAAAAAAAACAGTTAGTTTTATTCGAATTAGGGACTACTTATTTTCGTCTTGGCAACACTAATATATACTTTGATAATGTAAATCTAAATATTTTACGAACGTAGTGTAGTGGAAGTGGAGTGTAGTAGAATATAAATAAAAATAAAACAAGAATAAAATAAAATGTAATTATGTATATAATAATTGATTATTTTTAACCGACTTCGAAAAAGGAGGAGGTTTTATGTTCGGCTGTATGTATTTTTTTTATATTTTTACACTGATTTTTCCGTCGTTTGTGAACCGATTTTCAATTTTTTTTTGTTTTAAAGGTCCCATTGCCATGAAGTCAGGATCTGATGATGGAATCCTGGAGAAATCGAGGGTAATCTTCAAATATTATAGGCACCTTTACCGATTTAGGTATTTTTGACAGTAACTCATGCATTTGCTCACGAACAGCTACATTTGATGAGGTGGAGCTGATGATGAAGATTACAAATGGGTACCGGAACCACTTAATAACGAGTATTTAACTGTTGCGATTCGATTGATTGCTAAGCAATTTATTCTCCGCACAATGTATACGGTGAAGTGGAGCTGATGATGCGATACCAGGAGAACTGCTATTGAAAAACATGATATTAGTCTACCCGTGACCACGAACGCTGCAAAGTGCTCGAAATGTCGGGATGATAAAAATAAATAATATACGCGATTTAAATCAGTTTAAAACAGTTTTATTTCAATGAATAATAATCGCGAAAATCTAAGACAACGATAAGGTACACAAGGTATTAAAAAGCGGAAAAATCTTCAAGATTTAATTTTCGTAATTGACCTACTATTTTTATTTATATACCTAATATTTCTAGCCAATATGGCTAAAGCGGCTACAAATGGTTTGAGTTTATGGAGGGCTGAGACGTCGCGTCCGTTGGTGGACCCTTTGATGACTAATTTTTATCGCAAATGTGCACTTTAGGTCTAAGTAAGAACCCTCTGTACGGAACCCTCGGTGCGCGAGTCCTACTCGCACTTAACCAGTTATTTTTCGTATGAAAGCTAATGTATACTAGCTATAATTTATAAAGACCTACTAGATCTAGATCAGACGTTTGATAACCTAAGGTCTTTTTCAGACGTTGAAGCATCTGACCAACTTCTACCAATGTAATTAAAATTTACTATATATATTAAAATAATAAAGTTGCGTAGACAGACCTGATGCTGCAGCACTATCTGGAATTCGTAGGACATACAACTCCTCACCAACTTACAGTAGATTGGGGCTTGTTGAAATAGTCTCAATGAATAGAGTGTCGGGTGTTTTTTAAAGTTTCCAATTTTCTGTGGTAGGTTTTATTGTTTATATATTTCGATATTTGAATACAGGGCGTATATAGTTTCTTCGATATTGTGTACACGACATAGAAATAATTATATCCAAAACAATGGTTTTATTGAAGTATTCTATATTAATTGATAGAAAAAAAACTTAATAATAAATAATATAACACTATTTTCTAATTAAATAAATTTTCTATTACAGCAAACTGAAACAAATTCCAAATGCTCTATATTAAATGTTCAGTATTTGGTTTGGGTAAAAAAATGTCTTCTAAAGACGAATCAGTCGTTGAAGAAATTATTTTAAATGGAAAAATTTTGAGCATCATTTTGTACAATTACAGACGTCGTACAAGCAGCTGCGTTTCCTGAAGAAATAGCTTTTATCTAATTTCTTTCTCATTTCTTTTCGATTTATTTTTTTGCGAAAATTTCGTTCTATTGTGTATTCGTTTTACAGTTTTTATATTTTTTTTCTACACGAATTGATTAACGTTGATTTATGTTTTCTACTTAGGAACATGTTCGTTGTATTGTTTAAAACGAAGTCTTAGTATGCCTAAATAATTATAACAATAATTATTTTTTCATTTGCCTTAAATTAAATTATAATTAAGTTTTAGTTAAATTTAAATTTCATAAGGTGTGAAAAAAAAAATAATTTAAATATATCCAGAATATGTAATAAGTAAAATCAAATAATGTTAATGTTTTTTCGTAAAATCGTTATAATATATTTTTTTATATAATAAAAAATAATATGTACGAAGTATTTAATGACTAATATTTTTCACCACTCGTCTGCTCGGATCAAGATGACTTTTTTTTGTATAAAAGTGAAGCAGACGAGCGAAAATAAAGCCCCTCAACTCTTCAGTCCCGGGAGGCTTTTCTGACAATTATACTGTGTCCACAATGGCTTTTGCAGCGTCTTCCCGGTGTAATAACGCGGCAGATTAAAGCATTGTGTCGCGTAGTGGACGATGAACCTTTATATTGGGATAATTGCTTTCGGACTTTCCATTAACGTAGCTCAGCCCCTTTTATTAAAAAGAACATTTTTCGTACGGACTTGATGACAAATGGGAAACGCTTGCTGCTACTTAACTCCCATTGTGTTTGTCGGATTTCGTTGATTCAGTATCTTGACAGACTAATTTTTGTACTCGATTTATCAATTTCATTAAATATTTAAAAATAACGATAATTATGATTACGTTTGGCCATTTTTTCACAAGAACGATTTTGAAAACTATGTTAACTAAGAACTAATTGTTCTGTGGTTAATGGTAATGATTATTCATATTCAAAAAGAACGCATTTTAAAAATTTTATTATTACGTATTACAATATTACATTTAGATAAATACTTACACCTTTGTTTACATGGATGGACAATATATGTATCTACATATATGTTTTATATATAATTTAATGATTTTATACCTGCAAATTGTGTATACACGCAAACAACAAACTGATGTTTCACAAATGTAGATTCATATACAACATTATTATTTTCAACGGTATTGTAAATAGCAATAAATACGATCTGTACCGATGTAGTTAAGTTAAGAAATGTGCACTCTCATATTTTCATGTCTCCGCAATATGATTACCGCGGATTGCTTCGTAGCCTACAGTCTACAAATGAGATCTGCCATAACCCCTGAACTTTATATTACGTATCGTACGAGTGTACTCGTCTATCGACGCCGTGCTGAATGTATGACTTTTAAAAAATAAATTTCATTTATAGGAGACATGCCTTTGAAATTATGTTTTGAAATGTTACTTTATTGCTAGTGGCATTGGTTTAACGAAGTGGGTACATGAATTACTGTAAACAAAATAACTTGAAGTTATTATGATTTTGGGACATATTGATTAATATTACATTTATCAAACATTAAATTGAATTAGATAAGTTAAAATCATAGTAAGCAAATAAATTAATGAATGGCTGGTGTCAGAACTCAGAAGCATACCCAAAATAATTGTATGTAACACTTTTGTTCTTACGATTTTCTTCTATCAAGAATGTAAAAAAAAAGAATCGAAATTCGTTGTAATAATCGCTATATATTAATTTGGCCTATAATGAACAGAAATAAACATAAAACTTTTCAACAAAATCGTTTTATACTTCATTAAAGAATAGAGTAGTCAGTTTGCAAGAGACAACCGCTCATTTGCGTTTATTGTATTAAATATTCATTTCACGACACTGAGAGGCATAGATGTCAGCCGCAGATGCACCTGACTGCGCCCGCGTCGACGGGTGGTCCGCAGGGACGTGCCGCGGAACCGCTATTGTTCCTTGTTTCTGTTGTTGGTTGAACTAATATTACTATTTTTTTATTATTATTTAAATTCAAAGAATTTTAAGTATAACGTTTGTATTACTAATTCGATTTAAATAAAAATACATAGTCCGTAGTCGAGGTATTTATTTTAAATTCAACTCAACATTTCAAACTTCAGTTTTGTGTTAATATTCACGTTAAGTAATAAAAACAAAATGTTTAAAGCTTTAATTCGTTGCTGTTGTATGTATTAAATGTGTTTAAGTTTATTTATAAAATAATAAATATTATAATTACTATAGAATAGATATTATATTCATGACCAATATGTCAATTTACATTATTTAAATCATTTCACTTTTTATCGACTTCTTAATAAATATTTATAATAATAAAAAAACGATATTTATTTTATTTTAATGCTAAATAATAGTTCAACCCTTCCTCGTGTAATAGACATGCGTCAGGCGCAATTGAAACGCATGAATGGAATTCAATGGCCTGTACAGAAAAAGCGTACAGCTAAATTGTTATTTAGGTTTAATTACATTTGTGAACTGTTTAGGTAGTCTTTCAATGATTTCGATGTTTTTCATTTAATATCCTGCCATTATTTAAGTACGTATCTACATGAAAACTTTTTTTAATTACATATATAACATAATTGAATATTTAACAATGATTATATACCATTGATACATTTAGAATCTTCGGTGATATTATTCGAGTCCAGAATAATTGAATGGTGCATAATTGTCCGCTCGCCTTATATTATACAAATTGCTGTATCTTTTATTCATCAATCCAATCATCCATACCACAGAGTGCTATCTAGAGGCGTCGCAGACGCGAAAGTATGAAAATCATTCTCGTTACCCTCTTTAAATTTTATTAATAATTCCTCGTTAAAAGCGACGTCAGCGATGAGGCCACAAATTATTGGCTTAGTTAACCACTGCTTTAATTATATTCGCGTTTACGATTTATTTTACAAAAATTCAAGTTTTCATAAACACAATAGTCGCATTTATATCGTCGTTTTAATTGTCAGCAACGTGACATTGATACGCCGCTCGGCGCACACGTTTTTGATGTGTTGCGGTTGAAATCGATCGAACATGTCGAATCATACAACAAGTTATATTCGAAACATGACAAAACTAAATCAATTTTAACCGCATCATATTGCATCCATCGAGTTCGACGATTTGGTCGAGGCGAGCGATTTCGATTGATTGTAATATGTAAGAATTTTATAAAAATAACTCAGGTTTTCCTTTGAAATTGCGGCTAACATTTTTTATACGGGGGTGGGAAATGTACCTGTCCTAATTCCTAAAAACAACCGCAAACGACCTGTCACGTTTTCCCCATCTCGGCCCATTCGGGCTGTCACGCGACAAGACATTGTATGCAAAACGTCGCGTGCAAGCGATGTCATTGTTCCTCAAGATTAAGGTGGATTCCATTATTCTAAAACCCCAGCCCCAGGGAGTCCGCATTTCATTGTACGGCTGATTGCAGGATTTCTTTACCTGTTCGGTATATAAGTTTAATCAGGCTTGCTATTGGAAAAACAATACGTACTGCCAGATTGCTTTCGTTTGCCTGCGGGCACGTTTTCTTTATGTCATTCAGCATCTCGTAACCTAATCCTGTTTTAAGCGTGTAAGTGACATAAATAAACTAACACAAACCTTTGAATGAATGAAGTTAAAATATAGCTGAATTCTGAATAAGTAATTGGAATGTATAGAACGTCTAGTTGCTTATACTAGGACCCTATTACAGAATCTCGAATAATGGTAACGTAATGGTATTTGGATAAAGGAGTCAATTCGTTTCAAATATATTCAGCACGTCTGCATCCACTTTCACGCGTCTTTGAATGGTTATTCCGTTGTAATAAGAGTGATTCTTCTGTGTGTCATAACACGTTTATTCACGTGAGATTAACGCGTGTAGCACGTGCGATGGCCAATTTCCCTTCGACGGTCAAATGGACGAATCGCGTCCACTCGGAACGGAAGGCAGGCGACACTCCAACACGCCCGATTGGATTCCTTGATTTGTGAAATCCATTTCAATTAAAAAATATAATTCCCGCCTTTTGTTACGCATTCAGATGATCTGATACTAGTTTGAGTTTAATTCGGTTATTCTGATGCGACGCGCTGCTAGTAAGTTTACTTAATATTTAATAAGTAGATTACTATTTTTATGTCCTTATATTATATTCATTCCATTTACAAAGAATCTCAAATTCCGAGACTTGGAATTTTGACATTCCAAATGTTTCCAATTGGATAATATATGGAATATTCAATATGGAAATACGTGGGCAGTGGTATTTCATATGATATAGACGCACTCATCGGTGATGGCGTGGTCAAGATGCGCGGATAAAAATTTTCTCGGCTGACTGCAGGTCTGGCGGCGACGAGCTGGCACGCTTGAACGGTTAGATATTTGTGCAATCTTCGTGTGCGATCAAGATGTCCGATTTGGTCATCAAATTTTATAATATTTCCTCGCAAAATATATTTCAGTAATTCTATTTTCCAATTGTTAACATTAAAGTTTTGCTTTGTTACGTATATAGTTTGTCAATTAATTTTAATTAAGTAAATAACTTAATTGAAATAAATAATATACTACTTATTTTAGTATTATCTGTTAAACGTACGAACGTACGTTGTTTATTTATTTTTCACCAATTGTAAATAGCGAATGATGTTGAACAAATATGAATATGTCGTAGAACCATGACATCATTACCGAATTTCGAAACATTACCCAGTACATGGACACAGCAAAGTAGAATGCCTTTGCCAAAAGTAGAGCACTGAAGATCTTCATAAAAAAGAGTATTAGACTCCGCGTCAAAAGTCTCAGCCGGCGCCCTACAAGTATGAAGTTTTGTTTTTCCTTTTCCCCATCGACTCGGAGCTACAATACACGGACGTGACCTCAACTCCGAGAGGATTTAACGCGTGATGTAATCGAATTTATCACGTAATTTACATGCACTCTCAGAATTTGATGTATATTCCACTAGCTACACATCCCGATTTCGTGCGACTGTATCTGAGGAGCTTTTTAAATAAATAATATTTAAAATATTTCAATCAGTAGGTGCGGGCGTTGTTTTGCTCATATGTAAATAATTTTGTATTTTAAATGTAAGTTGCAAAATAAATAAATAATTTTTTTATCGAATAATACTTTGCTATTCCCTTTTTGTGTAAATACACTGTTTATTGAATCCATGATACTTGAATTTATTAACTATTTTACAACCGTGGCTTGAAAAGCCTCAAATTTATTTACCTTCTAAACTTATGTATATAAATATAGGGAGAGCTAATATTGTATGTGTGAAATTAAGTACGGAACGTTTAACTTATTATAAAAATTATTATGGCATTTGAAAGTGACATTATTTTAGATGATCATGACTTATATTTTATGTGATGCGTATTGTTTTAAAACAAAAACGACATAAGCTGGAAAATTTTAAAAAAGCTATTAGGTATGTGATAAACTATGGCCTTAGCTTCGAACAAACCTGGCGATCCCGCGGGATTGGAAACACTGCTGGATTGCAGTTCCTAGCAGCGAGTTCCATCAAAGACGGCGGCATGCTTTGATAATTTGGCGGCCTTTTTACTATCGTGTCAAAGACTATTCACCTATGCGACCGCAGGCTGGTTAGGCATTTGTGAATGTATTGCCATTTTTAGGGTTCCGTATTTTTTCATGCGTCGACTTTTTAACTATTCGAAGTCTGAACTATGTGCTATGACTTGCTGCTACATGTTTATTTGGATTTTTAATAACGTTCGTATTAACTTGATCAATATCGAATTTTGTAATTAGAATACAATGTAAATTAATATTATTTAGGTACCTATTGACGCAGAATCGTTGGGATCAATTTCATCTACTCCCAGAGTACTACCACTTATCCTTAGTGTTGCCCAAATGCAAGAACAAGACGAGACTTAGCCAGTCTTGGTCTTGGTCTTGCGCCCATACACCTGGTCTTGGTCTTGGTCTTGGTCTTGGTCTTGCGCTCCCGGTCTTGGTCTTGGTCTTGGTCTTGCAGCAAGAGTCTTGCAAGTCTTGCAATTACCTATTAGTCTATTACTATTTATTAAAGTTTACTTTAAATGTTAGAAAAACGTATTAGAATTGGAACTTGGAACATTGTGAGCTTGAATTAACATAGCCATAGTAAAGATCAAGCAGATTAATAAATAACTGAAGATTTGATAAGAAATTCGAAAAATCAACTGACCTATATGTCGTTTTCATGGAAGTAACTGTTTCTTAATAAACATTTATGATTTATAAGCTTACATTTGCTACAACATGTAAAAAAAAAAATTAATTACAATAACTTGACTGTATTTTAAAGAACAATACTTATCTGTCTAGAAAGAGATTGAACCCTCAACTTATAAGAAATTTAATAAAAGAGTTTTACGATTTATCATTTATTTGAATAAAAAATAAAATACAACACAAATCAACAGCTTTATCATTAGATTATGATACTTTATATCAATTTTTTTGACCAAGAATTAATACAAAGTAACCATCTGGCTGACTCATCACTTAACCTATTTCTATGTTTTCTAATTACTAATGATGCGTTAGAAAATAATCTCTCAGCAGGTACTGAAGTTGCCGGTATTGAGAGAAAATCACGAGCCATTTTCGATAAAATCGGATACTCTGTCTCATGCGTCCTCCACCAATCTAAAATGTCTTCCGAGCTGGCAGTTCTTGGTTTTCTCAGGTACTCCTCCAACTCGTCTATCACTAAGCCTTGAAGACAAGATCCAGATGACGTCGAGGGACATTCATAGAGTTTATCAAAGTCTATTACGTCTTCATCTTCATCACATACTTTATTTTCTTTTTCTGGTAATTCCAGAGATTTGTTCAGTGAGTGTAGACTTTTATATTCTTCATAAAGTTCATTGAACTTGCGCAGACTTTCTGTTTTAAGTTGCTTCCCCCACATTGTCAGGTCAAAAGTCTGAGCCTTATGCCTTGGGTCTAAAATTAAAGAAGTACAATAAATCCAGTTGCTCTTCTTGTAATGTTTAAGCATTTTGTCTCGAGCTGCTTGGAAAGCTAGAATGAGCCTTTCATCCACTTCAGATCGATTAGGTTTCTCATCTAACTGTTTTACCATGGATTCAATTTTATCTAGCAAGAGATTGAATGATACAATGACTAGCGGTAATGTAACATATTTGTCTCCACCAAGTTTTGTACTTAAAAGTTTAAAATTTATTAGAAATTTATGTAATTTTTCGAGTACCTGCCATTCATTAGCTGTGATTTGAAAATCATTTAATTCGGTGACAGAACTGCACAATATGTCAATGCCCGCTCTCACTTTTAAACCAAATCCAATCATATCATGTGTGGAATTCCATCTCGTTGGACAGTCAAGAATGGCATTTAGATTTGATGGCACGCCAGCTGCTTCACAAGCAGACTGAAACTTCTTCTTCACTATCTCACTTCTTTTTATTTTACTGGAAATGCTGCGTAACTTTGTTACAGATGTACGCGAGTCAGCAATATTTGGTGCAGATTCTTCATCTTCCTCATCCTCAGTTTCGTCTGCATAGTCTTCGTACTGCTGATCTTGCGCGTTAGTGTCAGACTCACAGTGTAATGCTAAGGTCTTTAATAAATCTTGTACACCAAGGTTTAAAATGTGAGCAAAGCACCGGAAATGTTGATTGTCTGAATCAAAGTGTTGCGGCAGCAGTTTGCTCAGTTCATACATAAATTTGGTATTTGCAGTTGCGTTGTCGACCGTGATACCTTGTATTTTATCAATTATGCCATATTCCAATAAACATTCATGGAAAATCGTTGCAATATCTTCCCCAGTATGTCGACCGCGTGATGGTATAAAATCAAGAACTACAGATTGATACTTCCATTCGTTGTCTATATAATGAATAGTAACCCCGTAGTAACTCCTACCAGCAATTGACGTCCACCCATCAATGGTAAAAGACATTTTAGATGATAATTGTTGAAGTCGTTCCTTGAGATTCAATTGGAGCTCTTCAAATCGCTCTTTGACTTTCCTTCTAAGTGTAGACCTTTTAGGAAACACCATATTAGGGCAAATACGTCGAAAATATACTTGTGTAGCTTCGTCATCGAAAAATGAGAAGGGAAGATATTTTTTCACCACCCAATCAACTGTAGCTGTCGTGATGTTGTCACTGCTGTTTTCCGACTGAAACAAAACAAGAAATCTTGTGTTATTATTTAAAACATACTAGGTTTGAGCGTATAAGAGGAGGAGGTTTGTTGTTGTTAAATCGAGAAAATCGTTAAATTGATATTTGTTATATTAAGGTTGCACTGTACTGTAATTTACCAAAATAAAGTACTTAGTTGTTACTGGCCGATTCAATGAAAATATGGGTGTTAGTGGTGTTTTCATCTAGAAACTTCATCTTTCATCGTTGCGACATATTAAGTATGTAATTATCGTCTAAAAAATATTTTAGACGATAATTACATACTTAATATGTCGCACCCCTAGATGAAAACACCACTAACTCAAAAATACTTACGTAAGTTAATGGCGTTTTTGAAAGTATCGCATGAATAGCTACGCGGAGTTAAAATTCTTTTAACTGTTAAAAAAATATTCTTACCTGTCCACTTCTTCCAGCGGTTACTAAAAAGCTTGTGATATCTCCACTTAATTTTGGTTTAACAGGAAGAAATATTTCTGATTCCTTTTTGTGGAAAGATATTAGATGTTTCCTTAAGCCTGAAGTGTTTCTGTTTTTCATTTTTATTTCAATCTTTTTATGTTGGCACAATTTACAGAAGGCAGTTTGGGATGCATGAATTATTTCGAAAAACTCTTCAAATTTGCTTTTGGGTCTTTTAGATCTGTGACTCAAACTCTCGTTACTCGGACTAGAATAATTTGAATCTTCGTCACTCATATTAAATTGTACACGTGATACGTTTTTAGAAAACAACGAGAATTAGTAAAAACAATTATTAAGTTAGACTCGAAGCACAGCTCAATTGGAAATGACTGGAATTAAAATAATTCCTTTATTTATAGTACGTTTCCTTGCTTTCTACCGCGCCGCCTCGCCACGTGCCGGCTCTATGAAAAGGATGCCGCCGCAAATGAAACAATGCCGCGTGCGGCGTACAAACACACACTAAATATTACCTACTTGTACAGACGCGACGCGTGAATAAAATATATGTAAAGAATTAGTGCCAATCACTATTCTTTACATATAAGTGAATGTTTTGGCGTACATCTATACTAATATTATAAAGCTAAAGAGTTCGTTTGTATGTTTGATGACAGAAGTTTTAAAATAAATAAATAAGTTCTGAACGTCACTATACCTCCAAAGTTACTATTCCTCGTGGACGAAGTCGCGGGCACAGCTAGTAAATACTTACTCTTATCATCTCTCTCAGAGATATTCGGGCTGATAAGTAATACAAAACTCTTATCGCAGGCTTTTTATTTTATTAGTAGATAAGTACCTACGCTTTTTATATTATTTTATTAGTTTTGTAGAATTTTTTTACACGTTTCAAGTATATTTAAAAGCGGCTACAATATTTATTAAACGGGTGATATTTGAACACTTTTTTGCTATTTTACTTTTAAAAACTTAAGAAATATAATGACTAAATGTACAATAATAGTACCTAAGTAATTAGTTTAAAACCATATAAGTAATCAATATTATAATATATACTTACTAGAATGAATTAATATGACATCTACTACCTATCCTTACCATTTTATCCTAATCATAATACTACTTGCGTGATCAGTATAATGTATTCATTTTCATTCTAAGCACTCTGAAACTTATTTATTCTTTGGAACACCTGTAGGTACTCTTAAAATTCGAAATTATTTTGCATGAGTATACCTACGCCCTATGGCGGCAATCAAATAGTGTCAAATGTTATGATTTCGGCGTGGCGGCAACGATTGTTTTAGATTTCAAAAGAAGCCGCCGGCGCGTGTATCATAACCATGTACTTCCGAAAAGCGGCAAATTTCTTTGAGAAGTAAGTACAAAACCTTTGATGCCGCATTATCAAAGTGCCGATGGTTAAAACATAACTATGCATGCACTCAGTTTGATTTTAATAGATATTTTAATAGATATGTTTATGGTATTAGTCGTAATGCGCATAGGTCCAGTTTTTCATATTTTTTGATACAGTTTTTTGCGTCTCATAGAATTCCTAAGCGTACCTACCTATACACCGAACTGTTACACCTAACTACTCAGTGAAATAGCGCTAAGTCCTAGCTGCAAGACGCAAGAGTCTTGCAGGCTATGTCTTGTTCTCGCTCAAGTCTTGCACGGTCAGTCTTGGTCTTGGTCTTGCTAAAAATACGCGGTCTTGTTCTTGGTCTTGGTCTTGCAAAAACGCAAGAACAAGACCAAGACTGCAAGACCAAGACTGAATTTGGGCAACACTACTTATCCTACCTACTCCTAGAACTTAGGCGGGAATGGTATCATCGAATGGTATCAGTGAGCAAAAGTTATAAGTGTTTATAAGATTTACATAAGTTATTTCTTTACATAAGCCTTACATATGAAAGAATGGACTGTCAGTGTCTTATTTTTGACATTCACAGATTACGTAACTATTTACGACTTATTTATTTCTAGGTTACAGAGTTGTTTAATATCACATTTACATGTTTTACATTGATACATGCAATTTTAATATCTTGACTAATCTTATAGCGATATTGAAACGTAATCAAGTCTTTTAAGGAAAAAAATGTTCCTTTTGCGCTTACTCTTATACCGAAATTCTTTCAAATAATGATTTAAAGCCTAAATTAAAACATCGTCCGCAGAACTTAGTGAGCATTTTTCCTTCATTGTCGCGCTCTTTTGTAAAGTTAGGACAAATTAGTTGTAATGTTTTTCATTGCTGGTGACTTTTTTGATTGTCAGACTATTCAATGTCTGTGAAAAGATTACGTGTCTGGCGAAACGGCGTTAGCTGTTACGAAAGTTGTAAAAGTTAAAAATAAGGCAATGACAGTAATCTCTCAGATGTAAAGCAATGAGAAATAACTTATGTAAATCTTCATGAAAGTCTGAGAGAAAAACTTATAAGTGTAATTCTTTCCTAAGATAAATTTAGTATTTATTTCGAAATATACTATTGTAAATAGAGATTTATAAAAATTGGGAACTTTAGAAACATAAATGGCATCATTGCTCGCGATAAGCGACGGAAAACTAGCTTGTCAAAAATACACATTGCAACATTTGTATTTATCACAGTATTTGGAAATATTTCGAAACGTAAAGCCGTTTGTACTCAATAATGGCGCTAAAATTTTACATTAAATTCCACTACATATATACATCACTTTTAATTAAAAATATAAGTGTCGCCAAATGATGAATGCGTGGCTATTGGATGGTGTCATCGTTAACAGATTAAATATGCATTGAAATCGATATAAAAATTAATCGGATGAAGTTGTGTCGTAAAAAAGAACTTTTACAACTGTTACAAGAAAAGGTAAGAAAGGGAGATATACATAACAATTTTTTTTTAAACATTACGTAGATATAATACGATGAATTGCTTTTTTTTAATAAACGTTAATAGTAAAATTCGTATTTTATCGTAAGTGAACAAATATGTCGAAAGACCATAAATCTTTGATGTTTTATCATGAAAAGAGTTGCGATGATGAATTTTCAACAAAGTTATAACTTCAAGGGATCGTTTAAATTTTAAAGCTATACACCAACACATAAAATAAAGTAATTTAAAAACCCCATTCCTTAAAATTCATCATTTTGAGTTGCATCGATATTCTTGGAAAGCAGCGAAATGTTACACCAACGCTTATTTACATATGTAAGAAAGGCATGACATTGATACAAAGATATCTAATAACTATAGATATAAGTAGATGTGTTACGTTCCTAGTTCTTACTATTTGACGTTAAAAATTTGCACCGTTGCTAGGCAGCGTCGTCGAAAGTGAAAATTGTGGGTGTCAAAATCCATAATCTTATATCTAGTTACATAATAATACTGCATCAATATACCTATTTATTTTAAATACTAATGAATTTTCATGTTTTGTTTTCTAATTTGCCATTGCTTAGTACGTCATAAGAATATAGGCATAATTGGAAGCTGATAAGCAATACTATGTAAATTCAATTCTTTGTTTAATGGATTTTAGTTGTGCCGATGTCAAGGACTTTTATTTTGACAAAATGCTGTCTAAAGATGTCAAACCTATTCTTAATAAATTTGTTTTAAGAAGTATATATTAATCTTTTCTATTTAGATAAATTACAAAATTACAGTTTGATATAATTAAAAGTTTTATTTAATTATAAGTTTTTCAAATATATGAAATTATTGTATAAATTGCAAAACATGGAACGCATTTGAAACATTATGTTAAAAAACCTTTTTCTGTACTTATTTAGTGTAAATTACTCGATTTTTTTTTAATAATGGTAAATAGGTAATGCAATATTAAAATACAATAATATATCCGAATTTGACTTTTGTCGGTTGACACATTATTGCTTATCAGCATTCCATTGTAAATGTATATAAAATGTTCTTACTGTATTACTGAGTCGAAAGAGTTTAATGTATATAACTCCTGTGTCTTAGTTTAAATAATGATCGTGCGTTCAAGTCCGGACAAGTACTACTTTGTGGTAAAGTGTTTAAAATTCATCTCGTTCTCAGTGGTAATGGAAAACATTATGAGAAAACCTAAATGTTTCGGAAGAATTCTGAGACTTGAATTTAAATCCACAGTGGTAGATTTTTCTCAATGGGAACGTTTACAACCTGTACTGGAATATTCAAACTAATCCCTTCTACTATTATAAATGCGAGTATTTATTTATTTATTTATCGTTGGGAAATAAACAGCATAAACAGCACGGCATGATTCTTACGTATTAGGTATTACACAAGCCAACAAAGTGTCATGGAGTGAACTTAAAATTAAACGAAGTAAAACATATTACAATTTCTAAGTGAACTTTAAATAATAACAAGACGAAAAAAATAAAAAAGTAAATAAAGAACCAAATTAAAATTAAAAACAAACATTAGTCAGAACAATAAAATTACACTTGCTTTTTTAAAAGGTGAGAATATTTTGAGAAACATTCACCAAAAATATCAATATTGTTATAGTATGTATTATAATTAGTGCAGGCTCTTAGAAGAAGACGATTTTTGGCATAATTTCTTTTACAAAATAAAACAGAAAATATATGTTTAGAACGAACAGAGATATTAGAACATTTAAAAAATATGTTATTTATTAATTACGTCGAATCAATGACAATATTAACAATTTTATAAAGATAAATGTATCTATACTGTAACTTGTTGTTTGTTACTTTTTCGGGCGCAAATAATTATGGCGGAGGTAATTCTTATGAATTTAGTTTCAATACAGATTGGCTATTGGAGTTGGACTTTGGTTGTATTTTGTCCGGAAATAAAATGTATAGTCTATTTTTCTTTCCTTGTCTTAAGATGGTAACGATACCCCGAACGATAATCACGACTTTTAGAACAATTTCTTTTCATTGTAATTTTTCATTATAAAAATGATTCAGTTCAATTATTCAGTCGATAATTTCTTATCTAACTCTTATGTGTGGCTAGAAATACGCCATAATTTTCTGCAAATACAATACGACAAAGTAAAGAAAAATAGACTATAGTTAAAGTAGCGGGATGAAGTAGGGAATGAAATTGTGCCGTATACGCACATAGGTATTTAAGTAAAATCTCGGAAATAAATCGTGAACTAGATAGTGTCTTTCATTATCCTCAACTCATTAAGCCCAGCAATAAAATTACAGACGAAGTCGCAAAAAGTAACTAGTAAAGTTATAAATTAAAATGTACAAGCGAAGTCCTACCAAATCTACTAGCCTGAATGTACTCGTAAGAATATTTCATTACGGTGGCGGCGTGGCGGTTAACGAAGGTAATTATATCGATATGCGAGTGTCGTACGCGAAATAGTCGCATAATATTGCCCGTATAATATACTCATTAATATCGTTACATCTCGCGGTGATTTAGTTTGCGTGCTGCGCCTATCTGAAATGATTTTATTAATATTTAAGACGTACGTACCCACCACGCACGTATTGTAGAGTTACCAACTAACCTGTCTTTTTAGGAAGTTTCCTAGTTAAAAAAAATACTTACTACAAGAAAATATTTATTGTTTGTATACTCTGTAAATTATTACTGATATATTAATGTTTGCTTATAGCATATTAATCAATGAGTTGAATCGAATGTTTATTCATTTCTCCTCGAAGTGAATCAAGAGAAATGAAGAAATTTTAAACCGTAATTTTGTAAATGTCTTTTGAAGATTTTTGGGTCTTTTATTACGTTCTGGTATTGTTTGCAAGTTTACGTCACTTTGTAACGAAGGTGATTCAGGTGTGTATGTGTGCCTGCAGGATTGAAATACGCATCTGACTACCCAATAAAACTCAGCTTTACCTTCATCGTCACCGTTGATCTCCACGGGATCGCTTGTGCGTAATCTGGTAACATAAAGACGTTTGGCCCACATCTTCAAAAATATGACAACTCTAGTTGATAGGTCGGTTAAAATTTTGTACCAATAGCTTGTTAACATTGTAGGCGTTTTTATTTAAAATAAAATTAAAATTTTATTCTGTTCCTAGACATCCTTCACGTCACACGTGTATGAGTTATTCAAAATACCTTTTATTAACATGACATAATAAACTTATTTGATAAATCTTAGCCGTTAATTATGTGTTATTATTTTGTACCGCGCAAGTTCAATTGCTATTAGCTGGCTTATAAAATTAAATAAAACATTAGGAAATATGAGAGAATATTTTTTACCCACGTCACATTTTTTACACAATTTTGTTTTTGCGTGTCCACGTTAGGATTGCAAAAGGCCTAGTATATTATTTTTCATATCATACCTACGTACAATCTTTTTTATGTGTAAATTTAAGTGATGTCTCTATTTAATCGTATTACTTAAATCAATAATTTCATTATCGCAAAAATAATATCGAACAGTGAATTCCGTTACTTAATGAAGAATTAAATTATAAATTTTAATGCAGACTCCCTTCAAGCATAATGTACGAAATGTTCGATGTAATGTAATGTATTTTGCGCATTTTCATTTTATCAAATATAATTGGCTCTTTAACACAATCTAAATTTAGAATAAAATAATTATTAATATATAAACGTCAAAATAATGAAACAGTTCAAACCTAAGTGGTTTTTTTTCACAACAGGCAAACAAATAACAAGAAAATTAATTTCTCTGTAAGCATATCTAGGAAAAAATATAATCGAGGAGTGTACTTTAAGCTCGGTAGTGTCGCCGGCGAGCGGCGCGCGGTCTGCGGGCGGGCGGTCAAATAAATTACCTTCCTTTGAGAATTTGATTCTTTTGATCATCGCGAAATCAATTCCGTCGCCCCTACCATTAGTCGGTTTCGTTTAAGCGACATTTAATGTAAAACGGGACTCGCTTATCACCAGCAAGTGAGCGCTTATCAATATAATCTGAAAGTGCATTACTGAGCTTGAATCGAACGTGTAATTAAATTAAAATGTTTGTTTTGGATGTTGTTTTTTTTTTAATTAAATTTCTGTAATAAGAATTTTGTATTAATTCGGCTTATTAATTTTATTTTACTGTCTGTAATATCTCTCGGTTTTGTTTTATGTATCATGCATACATCACGCCATTTTATGTTAAAAAATCAATACATATTTTACACTGAAAGTTGACCGTAATCATTTAAACTATAGAGTGAAATTAAAATTTTGATTATATTAAAATATACCTTAATAATGGCTTTTCTACCACTTTTTTATTATCAAAAACAATTTTTTTATTAAAGGAAAATTCTATTTGATTCGAAACGCTGGCATAGGTATGCAGAAAGGGTTAAATTATTTACAATGAAGTCAATATTAGCGTAATAAAACTTTTTTGGTGTCGCAGTTGTTGTAAAAGTGTAATAAAAATACAGCACTCAAGACGTATAAAACGAGTTAAAATATTTTTCAATACAGTAAAAGCGTTAAAGCCGCTAGGTTACTAGGTAATGTTGGTATGGCTAATTCGTCAAAGGGCTTGCTGCCCTTTGTGCCAACTCATGGTAATCAGCGACCGCTCTCATTTCACCCACCTAGCTCGGACTGGCTCTGAAGTGAATTTCGTTTCTTATTATCATAATTAAAAGGGAAATTTCACTAATAACGTTTAACTTGTTTGTTTAATTAAAACATTATGAATTCAATTAATTATCGGATTTCGTGAAACGAATGTTATTGTATTGTGGATTTTTTTTTTGTGTTACTTATACTGATTTTTTTTTGTTGAAATGGTAGCTTATTTACTTCTCGAAAAGAATTTAGTTTTTAAACGAAAATCTGTTTAATAAAAAAGCATTCATTGGGTGTCGAGATTCTCGTTGTTTATCAATTTTGATGTTCTTTTTTTATTCTTTCTTTTTCAATTCAATATCAATACTTAAACTGATAGCACGTAAATAATGATTGTAGAAGCACAAATTCTACTTGACCAGTTTTTTTTTTAATTTTCATACTTACGTACAATGGTGATAATTCTCCTACAAATAAATTGTCCTAATTTCTCTTCCAAATAAATTGTTTGAAGTAGGCGACAGTAAATATCGGATGAAGTAGTAGACAGCTAAATATTAGTTCATGAGTAATAATCCGACGATCAAAGTAGCGACGAAATAGATATTAAGACAAAGAATTAAAGCGTTAATTGTACACTTTGTAATAAATAATAAAAGTCATCTGAATAGCAATTCAGATGACTTTTATGAACATTTTCGAGATACTCGCAATCTAATTTGAATTTCTTTGTCTTTGCGATTTTCTTATGTAAGACAGGTTGCGCTTTTAAGACGGTAATGTCTGTGGCTAATTTATCAAAGGGTACGCCGCCCCACGGTCTAGTTAAATCGCATTCGAATTTAGCGACCTCGGGTTTGTCAGATTTGAAGCGATAGCAGCAATTTACTTCGTAATTATGGGATTGTAATTAATGAATAATATGAATTTACATAGTCCTTAAATGTTACCGTGGACACGTTAAAGATTGTTTGGTTTAATTAAAGAATTTATGGACTTTTTTTGTTTACGATTCAACTGAAATGATTCGATCAAAAGCGAGTTAATGTACAAAGCAGTGGAAATATATTCGTTTTACATTTAATTTGTCAGGCTAATCCTTAACGTTGTTGTGTCATCGGGATTCCGCGCTGCAAATAAAGCTTTTATTTTTAGATTATACACTTGTGATAAAGTTTCAATTACATATAGAATTAATTTTATAATTATATCGCAATCGGAGGTGTGGCTAGTGAGCGTAATTAAAACCCGTTCAACCGTAACGATTTTATAATTTGTAATTATTTCGCCGGTCTTTTTCCCCTTACTACTTTATTGTTAAACCGATGCACATAACAGTGTACAGCCAGTGCACAATACGCACATTGTCAATCGTTATTGTTCGCAGTTTAGGTGGTATCAGCGCTCAAAGGACGCCGACAAAGAGACGCCGCGCGGTACGGACGCATTACCGGCCCGCTGCGGTGCCTCCCTCGTCAGGGTTGTGCGATACTCCTCCTTGAATACTATATTTTATTCCACGAGAGGAACGTTTAAATTAATATTATAAATGCGGATGTTTGTTACTTTCATGCGCTGTGACGGGTCGACGGATTTGAATGAAATTCGGAATGGAATAAACTATCTGTTTATATTCTGGTTTTGAAATCTGTACTCATTTCCAACTCTGACAACCTCGTCAATTTTCGTTTCGTTGGCCCAAAGATACTGTCTGTCGTACTTAGTCGCTCGTTGCTGGGCAACGTCGTTCAAAGTGGGCGTCATTCTGGGTGCCAAAATTCGACATTATAATGTATCTATATACTATTTTATAGATTATATTATTAAAACAAGAAAGAAACTCAGTATACACTTATATTGCCCAAAATCAATCAATCCATATAGTTTAATTGTATTAATATATACCAGAAATAAAGGAGGAGGAGGTAATTACAATTACAACGCACTTATATTTTGTACAAAGTCACCAAATTCTAAAAAATTGTGTCATAAGCGTAATCGTTTTTCAATTGAAATTCAGAAGCAGTCAAAATGAATTCTTTGAGCTAAAAATCTTGTGTTAAAAATGTACATTACCAATCAAAGACGCAGTTAGCGTTTGATAGTGTTTAATCATAATAACATTTATTGGTATTGTTAATAAATTACGCATCTTGCTGATTAATAATTAGCAGTGTGTTTGTACGAGTACTCGAACTAACTAGTGACCGTTTGAAACTTAATATGACGAACTTGATTATCGATTGGTGTTAGCTTTTGTAATAAATGAATACGCACAATTTGAAATTCGAACAGAACGTTTTTAAATTTGAATACTGTTTTTTCTTTTAACTTTTAACCCACAATGAAAAAATCATAAGTTTAATGTGAGTGTTTCGTGTACTTTTATATACTTGAATGTGTTTCGGTCTCTGTGGCGTTGTGACTTCTAAATATATAATTCGATTTTGATTTAAATAGTATATTTTTTATTTTTTTGTAAACTGACTTGGCGCAGTGTCTATAGCTATCCTTTTTTTCTTATTAAACCTTTTGCAAGCCGGATTTTTCTTACATTTCTAATTCATAAATTGTCAATTTTAATTTAAGGTAGATCTTTGCGGTATATTAATTTTTTGTGAAACCTTTTTATTATTTAAAATACCACCGCTGAAATAGCCCTACAACTACATGAATTCATTTATTATCATTTCAAACAGGTCAAAGTGCGGCGGCTTTCAAATATAAATTTTCCCTTTTGTTTGCTAAAATTCAATATATTAAATGCAGATTCTTGGAATTGCATGTCGATTCCTTTGCGTTTAACTTTGAAATATACAAAATCGTTTCGCTTTTAGAGAAATAAAGATTTGAAATAGTCATGTTTTACAACTTCAACTATCTACGAAAGTAAGTCAGGTGCAGGTTTTCACTAACCCATATCTTACGTGCAAGGTGCTTGTTTGGCAACAATGTTTCCGCAACATTTTGTATTCACGCCGCCATGTCCTCAAGACATTCCCAGGTCATTAAGGCGACGTCGCCGAGACAGCCCTGACCTCTCCCTAGCTCAAAGTGAGTGTGTTACTCTTTAACCTGAGCGATTCGCGACCGGCTAAACTTACCACTCCGCTAAATAAAGTTAAAAGGCTCCTCGAGCTTTGTCTCGGTTCGCCTTTGATGTGCCGAGGAGCTCCCGCGCCCCCGCGCCCCCTCACCCTCGCAAACAGTTCACCGCAAGCTGAAACTATTGCCTTTAATGCCTTTTCCGATCGGATATACGTACGAGTGATTAGTAGCTACGATCCGAAGGTATTCCCGAGGAGTCCGTTCAAAGTGCTCTTTTGTCTACGGTAGCCGCCGAACGACCCTCATTTTGATCTGTGCGGTCATCAAAGGGATACAGCCAATTGTGATCGTTTTAATTATTTTTATTAAACGTTTACATTTTTCGTCCGATATAGTTTTTTACGTTATATCCGTTGTCTGTGAAACGCGCGTTCTTTGTTCGAAAATTTTCAACGTTCACTGTAAACATCCCGTAGAAAAAGCGAACTCAAACATTAAAGTATGATAAAATCGATATTTTTAATCGAGAGCGAACGAATATCGCTGTTGAAGGTATTAACAGTATTGTCCGAATCCGTCCCATTAATGCGGCGCGGACTTTGCGAAATTTCAATTAGTGTAATAACATCGCAGTTCCATTATAGCAATCAAAGGAAAACGGAAAGTTTGTGCACATCAAAGAGTAGCTTAGCGCGTGCCTGGCTAATGAAGCTTCAGTGATGTGAATATGTCAATTAAATAGATTGTCGATAGACGGCGACTTGCTCTATTCTGAGTCGAGTATTAATTGTTTTATTAATTGTCGATATTCATTATATTGATTTATAGTAAAAATTATAATATGTTATTTAATTAAAAGTCTGAACAAACGTATAATTTATAGAAGTAACCTAAATAGTCGTTACCCAAGAACGACAAATCCAAGAAAAGGTTTTTAATCTTTTCTAATTAAAAGAACATTTTTAGTAACACTATATTTTTTATGTTTTTCCATTTGAGCTTCATAAATGAAATAACTTGTATAAGGTATATTTTGATTATTTGCCCCCTATATTTTGTATGTATGTAGCGTTGACGTGGCCCGTATAGAGTCATATACCTACATAAAATTAAAATTATTCGAGTATATAAAAATTATTATAATTTTGATCTCAAGCATAACAAAATGATTGATTAGTGAACGTGTGGAAATTATTTGAAAATTTCTGGTATTATTTTCGGATTGGTTGCATTTATTACTTTGAAAAAAGCAACTATTGTATTATTCGAGATACATACATGAAAAACCATGATTTCGATGTAGTAGGGCCTCCTTGCGCCCACCCCATTAAAATTGCTAACTACGCTCTTGTATATAAGTACTACTTTAATTTCAAAATTAAATTACTAAACTTAAATCAAATAATTGAAATTTAAAAAACCACTAGCCGTCAACGCTCTTGGTAAGGAACTCTTATAAAACTAATTTACTCTATAAAGCTAAATACATTCTTATTCTTAGGTATACTATTTCATTTTAAGAATTTTTAAACATTTAACCTTAAAATAAGTATAAAAGTTTTTAATTATGTACAGAAATCCTAGATTTATTATTACTAAAATGTTTTTTCACTTATAATCGTTTTTGATAAGTTATTTATTAACTTAAATTATTATTAATTTGTTTCAGATATAATCAACTCAAAAATTGGCACAACAAAATAAAAATGCAGCGGCAATAAGCTGCTAAAAGGCAAGTCTATCTCAAATAATGTTTTTTTTTATATAATTTAATCAATAGTGTTAATTTTTCCCACTTCCCGCCAAAACATTTTAGATTTAAGTTCAAAGTCTGTCCTGTCATCTAGTGGTGACTTTTGACATTATGCAAATCGCGGCCGTGACACGCCAGCAAAGCGTCGCTCTGTGTGGGGGCAGTGTGAAAATCTTTACTCTTTCGATAGATGGCGGTGTTAGCGTGAATGTCAACCTGTTTAGGATTGTCAAATGTCAAACTTGTCACTATTGTATACAAAACCAGACCGAGCCAAGCTAATCTATTATTTATTTACGTTAACTTTTCTATTTTACACGTTCTCTATTCTTGTTTAGTACATATCATCACGTTTCAGTAGAAAGTGTGTGCATCAATTTTTATATAGCGTTTCACACAATATGTTCCATAAATATAGTTCTTCCGGGTTTCCGAGAAGGAATTCGGTGTTTACAACTACTAATTCCACGCTAATGTACAGTTACGATGGTTTAAATATTGAATTATGACTGAAAGTTGCATAGGATTTTCACGCCCGTTTTTTCGGCGATCGAGTGATTTATGACTATTCTCTTTGTTTACAAACTTGTTAGTAATTTTTATGCTCGTCATTGTCAATTAAAACGTGTCTGGTTCGCGAACAAGCCTCTTCCAACCTGCTGCCTGGCTGTATGAGTCTACTCTTATATTGTTTCCAATAGTTTTACCAAACAGTAAGTGTGTACTACTTTCAACTTAATGATACCTAAATTTCAGCAATAGGCACATATTTTTATTTATAATATATAAGTACTTAATAAACAATTTATAGTTGAAATCTAATTTTTAATATGTAATAAAAACCACAGTATACACCTGTCAGATAAAAGCATAAAAAGTCTGTAAAGTTTTGTATATTGTAACATTCAAATAAAAGCCAGCCACCACAGTGTTATTCAAATTTTTTTGTGAGATATTGATTTTATATTTATCATAAACCCTATCATAACCATATCTATAACACATTGAATAGGGGTACAAGAAATGTTCGATCGGAGTCTATTGTAGTACAGCATCCGACTTCCACTCGGACCATTGCCGCTGCACTGCGCAGTCGTGCTTTTCTCAATAATACTTTTATAACAAAAAATATTAATAAGACTCTTAAAAAATATTTAATATAAGGTCTTATTAGTGGTGGAGCACTTTAGTGTATTGTTTGTGTTAGCGCAATGAATATGGTAAGGCCCTTTATGTTTTTTTGCTTTGTGCTTTTTTTTCATATTTATTGTACCGTGAAGTTATGATATAATTTGTTATGACAGGATCCTATTATGGATTATCCCTTTTTGTATAATATTACTGGGATATTTTGAGAGAATATTTTTTGAGGTATGTTATACAATGTTTTTGCTTCCGTTGTATTAAGTTTTTGTTGTAAGACTTTGTGAAATATGATATGTGAAGTTTATTATACTCTAAAATATCCTTAATTTGTTTGTTATAAGGTTTAGGAATTGGTAATCTGGTTGTAAAAGAGTCTTAAAAACTTTGTTCATATTTTTTGTTAGTGAAATATGTTTTCATCCAACGCCGATCGATGATGGAGACTCTTGACTTGTGGCCGCTTCATCTTTGGTTTGCTCTCTCTTTCTAGCCTGTGCACATTACATACCAAATGTAATGGCATGATCCTTTTTATTTGCTATATTGATTTTTTACCCTAGTTGTTATCGTCTTGTACGGAATTATGTCGACTAATATGATGCGTAGGTTGGGTACCTTTTGTGATTTGTGAATAATGTTACAACAGTTATAGATACTTTTTTTTTGTTATTATTATAATAAAAAATTGTTAATTTACAGTTGTTCACACTTAATGAATAATAAAAAACGGTTAACTATTATAGTAAGGTGTTACTTTAAATTTGATTTTTTTTTTGGTTTTTTGTGTACCAAATATACACAATATAATGTCTAAAGAAGCTAAAAAATAAAGTTTTAAAAATTGTATTTTACTCATATCCTATACATTTTTTTTGTTTAGCCTTAACATATACTTGATATCCTTTACACATTTGTTTACAATTTATCTTTAAGTTAAATCTTTGTAACATTTGATGAATTTTTAGTTTTAATATTCAAATATGTATGAACTATATAATGTATAGTATGAGCTTAAGTCATATTGGAAAATTTAGGTTTACAATAAATAATATTTAATATATTTAAAATAAATTTTAATTTTGATATTGTGTGTATTCAGGTATTGTCTCGCCATGCAGCGCGCGGGTGGGAGCAGGGCCTGTGCGCCATGAGCCACACTCCTATAGGCGGCCACCCGCAAGGTAAACTTTTATATTCATGATAAAATAAAATAAACGATTTTGAAATATACCTAATGATAATGAAAAAATACTACGATACGTATTATGTATCGTAATATTTTTTTTAACGTTCAACAAATAAGTATTACAAGTCTGTTTTTTTTTATGTTTTTTAATGAAGATTACGAGTATGTTACTTAAAATATGTCATTTTTTATTTATCGAAAATGTGTTAACTAACTTTTTGAAGCGAAAATTACACTAAAAAGTTTTGTTATTTCATAAAGATTTAAATAAGTTGTTTAATTTAAATGAGATTTTGTCAGTGCGTTATTTTTGACAGCTACGGCTTTCGTAACTACTTGTATCAGTTACGAGAGTAAAACTTATGTAATTCCTCGCCAAGTGCATGTTACAACACGCGAATGTTTGTCGTCACCAGGTTGGGAGCACAAGCTTGCAGATAGGTCGTCGCTGCCGCCGGCGTCGGGGGAGGAGAAGAACAAATCTCAGTCCAGACATGTGTTCACTCAGCCACATCTCTCTAAGTACTTTATTTCTCTATTGAATCGAATTGCACGATTGCCTTATTAGTTATATCGCAGGACTTTGATGTCTTAACTTTATAGCGAAAGTTATTTTATCTCTATTTTGATGAATTTTGTCATATATTGAAGAAGGCTTGATATCACTATAATAAAATGTGAAGGCAGTGAAATAGCGGATAGAAGTTTTTACACCGACAAAGTTGCAAGGACCATCATGTTCATATAACTACGAAACTTTGGAGCCGTTTATACTAATATTATAAAAGAGTAAAATACTATACTATAATCATATTAAAATAACATTTGCGTAACCTTGACCTGATGCTGCAGTATCATCTTAATATACTGTATTTTTTTATTTTTTCAATTTTAATATTAGTATAGAAGTAGCGATGTAAATGTTATTGCATAGTGTTAATTTGGCGACAGCTTAAAGCAGTGGTCACTGCAACTACTGAAGCACTATAATGGCCGCGGGTTCGATCCCCGCTCACGGCAGACGTTTTTATTGGGCATATGTATGTATATATAATAATATATGCCATATATTATTATGGGACGTTGAGTGCGAAGCGTTTATTATTATTGTGAATGTGTCAGGGCGGGTATGGCGTCGTGGCGCGAGGAGACGGAGGGCTCGTCGGGCAGCTCCGCGCGCTCGCCCGCCTCGCCGCCCTACATCCGCTGGGCGCGCACGCTGCACCACCTGCTCGAGGTGAGCACGCATTACATTACCACGAGAGACATACATACCACTACATTTCATTAAATTTGAACATTCAAACGAACTCTTTCAACATAATTAGACAGACGTAATTCGTCTTTAATTTTATTTATCAAGAGTTAAGCGTTGGTTCTTCATCTATCAATTCAATGCTCTATTATCACTAAAATCAATAATTTAAACTTTAAATTTTTTTTCATAAGAAAGTATGACATCAGAATTGTATGTTAAATCACGCAACAATTTTCACTTCGCACATTGTTTGTCAGGTCGTAAAATGTTTGTCATGTTACACATTGCTTTGACACGTCACACATTACTTTCCCACGTCACTTGTTTTTTAATACATCATACATTACTTTATCACATCACACCATTTGTGTCACGTCACACATTACTTTCCCGCGCCACACATCACTTTCACACGCCACACATTACTTTCCCACGACACGCATTACTTTCCCACGCCACACATTACTTTCCCACGTCACGCATTAGTTTATCGCGTCGCTCACTGCACGTGTTACACCGTGCCCGCAGGACGCGGAGGGCGTGCGCCTGTTCCGCAAGTTCGTGGGCGGCGCGGGCGGGCTGCACGTGGACCGGCTCAACTTCTACTTCGCCGTGCAGGGCCTGCGCCAGGAGACCGAGCCGGCCAAGATACGCCAGGTCGTCTCCGCGATATACAAGTACGGGTTACACACGATACTTTGTAATACTAAAATATCATAATAATCATTTCAATTCAATAATGTGAATTTTAAGAATGATACTAAGAGAATATTTACTTATTTATGTAACTGAAAAACATCTTATTTCTTAGTAGTTAGCTTATATCATTATATTACTTAAAAAGTTGTCAACATGGGATTTCTTCTTTCTCCGCTCTCCTTACATGCTGCTCTGACAAAAAATGATAGATTTTTTTGATGTCTTGAGCGTTCAAAAACATTTTTTGAAATATAATTTTTAATTTTATTAATATAATGTCACAAATTGCACTCAGGTTTCTGCGCAAGTCTCAGCTAGCGATGCCCGAGGAGCTGAAGCAGCGCGTGAAGCAGGGGCTCAAAGATGGCGCTAACATCGAGAAAACTATCTTCGACAACATGGAACAAGAGGTCTGGTTTTATTATTATTAGATTAAAGCTATTTATATGTAATAATTTTATAAAGGAAATATCATCTTACAATATCACAACAATACTTATAATGTTTACCAATTAAAAATCTTTTGTCAACATCTCAAAACACATTGCAATCTCACTCACGCATTTACCTCAACCCGCGTGGATTAGTAGCAAAAGTGCCATCAATCATGCCAATGTTATAAGCATATATCATGATGTAAAGTGATCATTGCTGCCCATTGCAGCACCAGACGAGCCACAAATGTATTACCAGTGTTAAAGGAATGAGAAATGATGAAAGACAATAGGGAGTAAGAAAACAAATAGGGGCGGAGAAATGCAGTTATATAAGCTACTTCACACGTATCTTTTGTCAAAACATGAAATTGCCTAGGTCAAGCTAGCTCTCAGTAAAAATTATAACAGTATAACAAATAATTGTAACAGTATAACGTACAATTATAACGGTATAACACACAGTTGTAACAGTATAACGCACACTTATAACGTTAAACGCACGCGTTCCCCGCAGGTGACGCGCGCGATCACGGAGTCGACGTACCAGGCGTTCCTGCGCTCGGAGGCGTACGTGTCGTACGTGAGCGCGGCCACGCAGCCGCTGTCCTCGCCCGACGCCTCGCCGCCGCACTCCCGAGAGGTAGCGCCGGTTCTAGCGGGTGCACTGGGGAGAGATGGATGGAGAAAACAAACTATTTCCCGTCATTGTTGTCCATCTAGCTCTTGTAGTGCTACTAGAGAAAAATTAATATGATATAGCGCTGGTAGTACTGAGATAGATAGAAGGATATATATAGGCTAGTCGAATAAAATGCCAATAGCCACAATAAATGTACTCCCAAGCTTACGGTTTGAATAACATATTTTTCATACATGAGCTATATATCCCAGTTCTATCTTAAATGTCCGTTTGCTCCGTCCTTTGCTATCGAGAATAGACCAAAAAATTAATATGTCATTTTGAACATTTAATACATTTGTAATGGAACTAGGACCATCAATCCACTATTGCGAGCAAAGTAACATAGGCTGCTCCAACTGTCACTGCCTTAATAGTGACTGGCAGTGAATACAAATCAGTCGTATAACATACGTGTATATGCTCAGATGTGCGTGGGCGGGCTGGCGACGCTGCACGAGGGGCAGGAGCTGGCGGCGGGCGGCGCGGTGGGCGCGCGCCTCACGCACGACGCGCTGCTCGCCACGCAGTCGCGCCGCCTGCACTCCGACGCCGCGCCGTGAGTGCGCTTCTCTATCCCCGCCTCCTCCACACGCACACACACGCCTCCACTCGCTCACCTACACTCACATACACTACTTATACACGTACACACCACCACACACGCTGACATTTCACACACACACGTTTTATAAGTCACGTGCAATATGTATTAGTGTGCGTGCTGACACAATGATTACATCTACCACACATACTCTTACGTTATCGTGGACGTATTGATAGATGAAACTCGTCTGTTCTAGAAAAAAATTATAGAGATATCGCGAATTCAATAACGTATATGAATAATGTTAAATTTACATAAATTTTGAATTGGAAGTGTCATGAATTTTTTCTTTTAATTTTTGCTTTGTAATAAACATTCATAGAAACCTTTACACACCATTTACCATACCGTGTGATCTGTCCTTAGAAACGTTTTGCGTTTAGTTGATTAAAGTGTGACCCCGCATTGCATGAGCGAAACACCCGAGCGTTATGCTTCATTTATTTTAATTTACTTCCAAGCAGCTTTACTTAATTTTTCGTTATATTGTTTTTCCCCCATGTTTGTATCCCGCTGCATGTTCGCTGCCCTGACGCATTGTGCACTCGCTCTGCGCCGAATTACCACCTGATGATATCTGAACTCCTTTTCACCCTATCCGACATTTCAATCTGAATTGAATACGACCCCTACCTTTTTAAAAATGGAACACATCGTTACGTTAACTCCCGTGTCCCGCGTTCCGTATCGTCCCGGTCGGGTGGTAAGCAGGCACCGCAAGCGCTCAGTGTACAGCGCGCACGTGTCGTACGCCGGCTACACGCCCGCCTCGCGCCAGGACTCCGAGCGCGCCAGCCTCAGCAGCGGCCGCACCGACAGCGACGCCGTCTCGCTCTCCGGCAGCAGCGTGTGAGTACCGTGTGTAGTGTACCGTACCGCACTGTACCGTACCGGGTCAGTGTACAGCGCGCACGTGTCGTACGCCGGCTACACGCCCGCCTCGCGCCAGGACTCCGAGCGCGCCAGCCTCAGCAGCGGCCGCACCGACAGCGACGCCGTCTCGCTCTCCGGCAGCAGCGTGTGAGTACCGTGTGTAGTGTACCGTACCGCACTGTACCGTACCGGGTCAGTGTACAGCGCGCACGTGTCGTACGCCGGCTACACGCCCGCCTCGCGCCAGGACTCCGAGCGCGCCAGCCTCAGCAGCGGCCGCACCGACAGCGACGCCGTCTCGCTCTCCGGCAGCAGCGTGTGAGTACCGTGTGTAGTGTACCGTACCGCACTGTACCGTACCGGGTCAGTGTACAGCGCGCACGTGTCGTACGCCGGCTACACGCCCGCCTCGCGCCAGGACTCCGAGCGCGCCAGCCTCAGCAGCGGCCGCACCGACAGCGACGCCGTCTCGCTCTCCGGCAGCAGCGTGTGAGTACCGTGTGTAGTGTACCGTACCGCACTGTACCGTACCGGGTCAGTGTACAGCGCGCACGTGTCGTACGCCGGCTACACGCCCGCCTCGCGCCAGGACTCCGAGCGCGCCAGCCTCAGCAGCGGCCGCACCGACAGCGACGCCGTCTCGCTCTCCGGCAGCAGCGTGTGAGTACCGTGTGTAGTGTACCGTACCGCACTGTACCGTACCGGGTCAGTGTACAGCGCGCACGTGTCGTACGCCGGCTACACGCCCGCCTCGCGCCAGGACTCCGAGCGCGCCAGCCTCAGCAGCGGCCGCACCGACAGCGACGCCGTCTCGCTCTCCGGCAGCAGCGTGTGAGTACCGTGTGTAGTGTACCGTACCGCACTGTACCGTACCGGGTCAGTGTACAGCGCGCACGTGTCGTACGCCGGCTACACGCCCGCCTCGCGCCAGGACTCCGAGCGCGCCAGCCTCAGCAGCGGCCGCACCGACAGCGACGCCGTCTCGCTCTCCGGCAGCAGCGTGTGAGTACCGTGTGTAGTGTACCGTACCGCACTGTACCGTACCGGGTCAGTGTACAGCGCGCACGTGTCGTACGCCGGCTACACGCCCGCCTCGCGCCAGGACTCCGAGCGCGCCAGCCTCAGCAGCGGCCGCACCGACAGCGACGCCGTCTCGCTCTCCGGCAGCAGCGTGTGAGTACCGTGTGTAGTGTACCGTACCGCACTGTACCGTACCGGGTCAGTGTACAGCGCGCACGTGTCGTACGCCGGCTACACGCCCGCCTCGCGCCAGGACTCCGAGCGCGCCAGCCTCAGCAGCGGCCGCACCGACAGCGACGCCGTCTCGCTCTCCGGCAGCAGCGTGTGAGTACCGTGTGTAGTGTACCGTACCGCACTGTACTGTACTGGGTCAGTGTACAGCGCGCCGTGTCTTCCTGCGTACTCTGTAAATTAATCCGTACCGCATATCAATAGTAAGTAAATGAAAATAAAATATACAGAAGTCATAAATATACAGAAGTCATAAATAGATTGTTTCAGAGTAGACTCTCTGAAAGATATCCTGTCCTGGTAAGGTAAGTGTGACCTTGTAGTAAATCAGCGAGACGTCTTTCGGCTGACCCCATCGCTTATTTAGAAACACCTACTAATTATTACACCATATAATTTGCACTTCATTTTCTTTTGTTGTATTTTTTTAATAAGCTTAAACGAAAATTTGAAATCTGAATACAAATAATAAATTTAATTTCCGTAACACAAAAACAAATGTGTACGTGTAAATATAATATTGCATTCTAATATCCGAACGTGTATTCAGTATTATAACATCGTGTGCTCTGCCCGCAGTGACGGCGCGTGCGCGCGCGCCTGCCGCGAGGCGCGCGAGGTGCGCGACGCGCGGCGCCCGCGCCTGTACGGGCTGGACCGGCACGCCGTCATCAACAAGGAGCAGGACCCCGCCATGGTAAGTCTATTGAAACTTATAGGTGTCGTGGAAATTATGTAGAATTTGTGTTTACGAACCGTTGTGGTCTTAAACGTTATCATTTTTTGAAGAAGCTTGAGTATAAGTTTATTCAAAATATAATAGTATTGTTTAACTTTAACGTGGAGTCGTGGAGTACTTGTAAAAATTACGCTTACGCCAAACCGTTAATTAATTGAAATTGTTCAGATCTTAAATTACTTATAATTTTTTTTTAATCATTTTCTATTATACTAACCATATCTTTGGATATATTTTTCCATTTATCGAACCCATGGTTACATATCACACGATTAAATTGATCTTCCACAGGTGATTCCCCGCACCCAGCGCGTGCAAGCGGAGCAGCTGCGCGTGTTGCCTCCGGCGGAGTTCGCCCCGTTGCTCATAGAGAAGCTGGAGCGCGTCAAGCGCGACCAGGAGAACAAAGAGCGCCTCGAGAGAAGACTCGCCGAGGTGAGATAGTGATCACTTTTAGTGCTGTAAAACTATAGTCTTTTTCTCTTTACTTGTCTTATTTAGCAGACAAATATTGCGTACTTCTAACCACACAATTAGAGTTAGATATGAGAAATTAACGATCGAATGAATAAACTGAATAGTTTTTGCGATGAAAAACTACAATGAAAAATAATTTACGGTAATTTGTGATTATTGTTCCAAGCGTTGTTAGCAAATAAGATAAGTAAAAAAATAGACTATAGCCAATTCATATGACTAAATATTTTATGGCTAGCTACTTTTACTGCACGTAATCGAGAAAGTTTGACATTAGTCGTCTATGTGGGAGTACCAGGAAAACTTAAACTGAAGGAGGTTGTATATTCGAGCAATAAATGCTGTGTAACGGTCTTATGTATAAAAGAACAAGGTCACATTTTATTGGGTAAAATACCAGGAGTGCATAACTTGAGAGAGATCGGATTGATTTGGATGCATTGAAAGATGTTAGTGTCCTCCAAATGCACTGTGTAGTATCACGTTACAATTTATTGAAGATGGACTTCGAGCATATAGTCCTTCTGATATTCATTATAACCGACTTAACACAGATAAAATACTATTTTTGACATAAATGCCAATATGATCTCATACTAAATTTGATTTCCATTCAAGGGCGACGGCGACGAGCTGTGCGCGCAGACGCTGCCGCCGCAGCTGGTGGCGGCCGCCATCCGCGAGAAGCTGCACATCGACGACGACAACGACCAGGACATACTCGGTGAGTGCGCATGCGCACACGAAAGTTATATTCTTAAAATGTTACCTTATATTCAATTCTGATGTTTAAATTCAGTTAATACATAAATATCAATAAAATCATTACTATTTGTTAAATAATAAATAAGGTCAAACATAAAAATTAATAAAAAATTTATATTCTATATTTTCTACTAAAAGTACTATCTTGTACAGTTTATGTAGAAAAGGCTTATATTAAATTATTAATAAACGTAAACACTGTAAAATAACATTTCTCGTTATTTTTATTAATTATGGTTTAATGATATTAATTAAATCGATTGTATTAATTACAGACCAGCACGTATCACGAGTGTGGTCGGAGCGCACGCCCGGCGCGTCGCCTCCGGGGGGCCGGCGGGCGCGCGCGCGGCACGGCACGCACGGCACGCACGGCTCGCACGGCTCGCACGCCTCGCACGGGACGCACGGGACGCACGGCTCGCGGCGCGCCCCGTCCGCTCTGTCGGCCGACTCGGGGCACTACGACGCGCCGCCCGACTCGATACATCTTCCGCACTCGCTGACGAGGAGGTATGTAATGTTGTATAACGATAGCTGGTTGGATAGGATTTACTTTTCGTTACTTTATAATATTTCACTAACTGATTTTATCCACTGATCACGAGTTATTAATCATTATAAAATACAAAGTGATAGGTACAGCAATACCGTTTTTTAATCTATTTACCAGTTATACAAAAATAAATCATTTAAATATTAATTTGGTGAAGAAGAATTGATGATGTAGAACCACAGATGGCCACCGGAACTACTCAATAACAAGTGTTTCACGGGTTGATATTCGATTTCGGTTCGACTGTTTCTTAGTTTCCTTGTACCTATTAAATTAGTTTTCGAAGTCGGTTCATATTTATATCAAAACGTATGTTTAATTTGTTTCCAGGTCGTTCTCGAAGAAGACGGTGACGGAGCTGACGGACAGCGGCGTGTCGGTGGTGAGCGAGGGCACGAGCGCGGCGGGCGTGGAGCCGCGCATCCTGCTGTGGATCGCCGAGGGCTCGGAGCGCATGGAGCGCCGCACGCTGCGCGAGCTGTCCTCGCGCGGCTCGTCCGCCGACCGCGACGAGCACCGCCGCCGCGAGAAGCAGGCGCAGAGGAGCCGGTACGCGCGGACTAGCTTTTATACAGGGGACTGGGAATTATTAGTGAGGAGATGACTGTCGAATTCGTCGGCATATAACGTATCACACTCAACGATCTTAATTAGGATCTCATGGTCCTGTGACAGAAATTCAGATATCACCAAAAACAAACATCCATATGGTCAATACAGATGTTTGTCGTAAACGGGGATCGTATACGCGCTTCAGTCACTTGTAGTGAACTTAGTGTGTAAAGTACTTTGCTTCGAATCAATAGGCCTTAACTTTTTTTTAAGTGATTTTTTTATCAATTGTGAGCATATACATATATAATTATATATCTGTTGTCATAATACATTCTACAATAACTCACATTGATATCTATATCAGTTGTGTTCTATGAGATCTCTTATAAATCGATAGTCAACGTAGGCTTAACAGTTTCGTTAGCGCGCTGCAGGCATAACACCGCAATAAAGGGAAATGTTGTCGCAGCGCGGGCGGCGGCAGCACGGGCAGCAAGTCGAGCGGCGGCGGCGAGCACACGGTGGTGGTGGTGAGCTTCCTGGACGAGAGCGTGCCCTACCGCTTCAAGGTGCCGGCCGCGCCGCTCACGCTGCGCACCTTCAAGGACTACCTGCCGCGCAAGGGCAACTACAGGTAGCGCGCTCTCGCGAGCCTTTGATGCAGAATACGTGGAAATAAATGCGAAGCTTATTTAGGGCTTATAATATGATCTATAATTTTTTTAAACAAAAAATTAAAACGTATACGGACTGTTATTTTTTATGTTTTACACATTCCGTCAATTTTGTTTAATTAACCCTTAAATGTATGTTCTATGAAACATGAATGGTTATTTCAAAGCGTACTGTTAAATAAAAATTTTAGTAAATGTCTAATTTGGCTGAATTTTTATATTTTACATAACCTGTAATTACTACTTTTAATAATTCTACAGTTCGACTTCACTATAATAAATTAGTAGAGTATCAATAATTCACAGTACTTTCAAAATTTCAAAATTACCACCTATAATAGTATGAATTTACGATATTTGAATGTAATTAAAACTGAAATACATTTCCAGATACTTCTTCAAAACGGAGTGCGCAGATCTCGACAACACCGTGATCCAGGAGGAAGTGAGCAGCGACAGCGACACGCTGCCCATGTTCGAGGGCAAGGTCATGGCGCGCGTCAAGAGCATCGAGTGAACCAGGACTTGCGAGTGAACCAACTCGCCCCGCGAGTGAGCCAACACGCCTCGAGAATGAACCACAACGGACCCTCGCAGCTGCAGACACGAACGCGCCCTTATTCACTAGCCGATAAGGTCCAATTCGAAACATCGCCCTGGCTGTTTTATTTACTAAATTAAAATTATGTTATAGCAATATGAGGTGGAAATTAAATATTTCGTAAAATAAATTCAATTAAGACTGTTTGCCAAAATAAATTCAGTATATCAGCCAAGTGCGTAGTGAGTTATGTTGTCGTGGTTCGTGTCGAGCGTGACTTCGAAATATCGTCAAAGTTGAATAGTAAATTATAAGGTGTTTGAAACATGACGTTGAAGGTGTTGAAACCAGTAGTAAAATATCTAGCCAGTGAGAATATATACTAGAATGCAAAGACAATCCACGAATTACTAAATTTGTATAAAATATACGCCTATAATGTTTCGTATTAAAAAAGGGACACAACAAACGCAGAAGCTATTGACGTTGCATTTTAATTGAAGATACATAATTTTATATGTAATTAATATTTCATAGATAGTTGTTATGAAGAACATTGTTATTCGAATTATATTTTTGTGTTGTTTTTCTTAAACAATGTATACAATTTCTTAATAAATAAAAAAAATCTTAGTAAATAACTCTTCTAATTATATTGTCGAGGATTTTATTACTATTTCGAATTATTACCAGTGAGTTCTAATAGTTTTTTAATAAAGAATATTTTTCAGTGGACAAATCGTAGTAAAATATATACGTACTAAATTAATCGTCTCGTACATTCGTATGGGAATTATATATTTAAAATGAAGTATTGTTTATTATACATATGTGTACGAAACTGTACCAGTGGAAACAGCCAGGGCGACTTCAGCATATTGTAAATTATTTATTATTAAAAAAGTATATGACGATAGTAATTATTATTACGATATATAATAATACGGCGGATACAATGTAAATTCTGTTCCTCAACGATTTTAGCTTTTTTATTTTTAATATTTCGTTTTACTTGAGCTAGTTGAGTACGCTTACTATTGTACGATATATTTTTAAAATGCGAATTTTTTATGTGTCGTATGCAATTTTTTTTTTACTCTTAGTGTTACTTGAATGACTGCTTAGTTTGTACATTTTTAAATTAATATCATAGAATATGATGTGTTCTGTTTCAATGTCTATTAAATGTGGAGATTACATATTTGGGAGTATTGTTAATCGTATAAGAACAAGGCGTCGAAGAAGATATTGCATGTTGCTGGGCAGAATTATAACCTACTCGATAGCTAAATTTCTTTGAATACAATTTATTCCGTTAAGTAAAATTGATCACAAATATCAGTATCTTCTTTGTCGAATTGTCCATTCAAAACTGTGTAGAAATAAATCTTCCATCGTATAAAGGGATCTCAATGAAATATGTAAAAAAATAATATTTTAATGAACTATAATGTATAAGTGGACAGTAAATATCGTTTCCGTTCTACAGCTGTGAATAGGTCTTATAATACTTCACTTTTGTTCGTTGCCAGTCATTGTACAGTTGACCGAGCTGGCTATGTCAATTATTTAATTTTTTTTTTGTTGTTATGATACGAAACACCTTTTTAGATGATTAATTATGTTGACATAGCGGTTTGTCGTATTATTAATAAATCAGACTGAGTTCCCTATAATTTCGAGCGACAATGACTAGTCCACGCTCGCAGTACTCGCAGCTACGTCGAAAATTTTCACATTACTATTCATCGTAACCGGTTTCGATGTAGCGGCGAGTTTGCAAGTCGATCGAATAGTACTTATTTCGCATAAAATAAGACTTAATTTAGCTTGTCACGTCCAGTCCACATTACGACGTTGAGTTGCCAGCGAGACGAGTGCACCTATACTGCACAATATTGAGAATAGGGTGCGTAATCATGTGCCTTCAATGTTGATAAAATTTTTCATAGTTGATGCTTCTAATTAGTTGTAAGTTAACAGTTGTAAATATAGACGTAACGCTACTTCGATTCGAACACTTTATTTTTTAATAATTTAATTAATGTTTAATTTATTGCCTAAGGTTGCGTCGCGGATGTCGATCCGCTGATATCGTATGATCGTCCCGGGCTCGTGTCGCGCCTAGCTCGGACGCTTCGTTATTCGCTTCTACTCGATGTCTTCCTTATTCTTGTAATATATCCATTTTATTATTTCAGTGTCTTTTGCACCGAAAAAAATCAACAACTTAGTTTTAACCCTTGAAACAGTCCCCCCACCCGAGGTAAGCGTCACACGAAGCCTGGGACATCTGTGTCCAGATATAAGTATAAATGCGACATAAATCGACCGGCTCTATCGGTCGCGCCAAATGTATAAATAGATGAACTATATCGTTGTAATTAAACAGTAAGGCACTTTCAGTACACTGTAGCGTCTAAAAGTACCTTATCGAAAATTATGTACCAAAAAGTCCTCGTGGGCTCAAATATGTCGAAGTTAAAATTGCTTGTTAAAAAATTGTAAAAAGTATAATGTTTTTCAAGTTTAGAGTGTATACGAATGTGGAAATAATCGATTTGTAATAATAAAATAATTAGTATTACCGTCAACAATGATAAAACATGGTCGGATCGACCGCTTGTCTAATAGTAAAAGAGTTTCACTAATCGGACTGTATTATTTTTTTATCTAGCACATGTAACATTTAAAAATAAACTGGAACTGTGCCATATATCTTTGCCTTTTATTTAAACTTTATTCACTTGATATGAGGCGAGAATTACACTTTTAAGTTTTGTTCTCAGAATTTCATAAAGTTGTCATTGCTATACTTACATCTGAAAGAATTTAGTTTCAGTGCCTTATTTTTAATATTCACAGCTTTCGTAATTACTTGTTACATTACAGAGTTGTTTTATATTACTCTCTGGAGTAAAACTTACAAATGTTATTTTGCTATGGCATTTTGTATCGTTTTAAGGTACCAGTATGCTAAGATTCTGAGGTGTAAGTACATTTAAGATTTACAAGACGGCGTAATAAAGTAGCATTTTAAATCTTCAAAAAATTATGTGTATAGATAACTTTAAAAGGCAAAACCGTATCTAATTACAAAATTGGATCGTTAGAAACGTTTACACGACATGCATATTATATTTATTTAGGTATAGATGAATTTCTTATTTAAAGTTGTTAAACCGACTTGGAAAAAGAAGGAGATTGTATGTTCATCTGTATGTTTTTTTATGTTTGTATACCGATTTCTACACTGATTGTGTGCAATTTTTAATTTTTTTAGATTTTTGAATTTTTAAAAATTTTCTTGGTAATTTCTCTAAAAATAAATAAATTTGAAACGCATTTATTTAAATATTTCTATATCTATATGGCTGTTCGATATGAATAATCTCTGAAATGGCTGGACCTAGTCTTTAATAAAGTAAGAATCACAAGTTTATCACATCAATTTATTTTCATTCAAATAGACATCAGTTTAACAAGTTCTTTTATTCGGAAAATTATACAATAATCCACTAAATTAGGTTCTTATATTTAATCTTTTAACTATATAAATAAATAGTAAGTAATACTTGTACAGGAAACTACTTATATATAAATATTATTTTACAGTTTATTAAAATTAACTTAGAAGACAGGTACGTTTGAAAATTGAAACATGGTGTAATTATTTCTTTTATACAGTTTCTTAAAGGACAAGTCTCAAGTAAATATAACAACCACGTCGAATATATTCACGAAAATTTACAAAATACAGCAGTCCATATTAATTTCATATTATACATTAATGCGATACATACATTGTACATTAATGCGATATTCAGTCAATTTTGCTTAATGAAGCGCTATTAAAGCATTATACAGCAACCATCCAACATAGACTAGTAGACCGTTTGATTTTCCTAATGCTTGTTTGTTATTTATCTGAATATGTCACGAATTCCTTGTATTAACTGTTCTATTAGAGGATCGTCGTCTTCGTAGCCGGCGGAATGCATGTGATGTCGAATGCTGGATATGCACTGAAAATTTACAAAAAAAATTATCATAAAAGATTTTTTAATGGCTTAATACATTTATCAGTCAATTATTTTGGTCAATTGTAAGGAATTTCCATTCATTTTTAAGATTTAATACCTTATTTTAGATGATAATACTTTATAAAATTGAAAAAAATCTTGACAAGCAAATAAATAATAAAGAATATAGCAAACGCATTAAAAGACAATGGTTAATATACTATAAAGAAAAAGTAGATATCTACTAATATTATAAAGAGGTAAAATTTGTTTGTAAGTTTTAATGTCTCCTACATTATATTATATACGTAATTACCTGAAACTACTGATTCTGATAAAAAAAAATATATATTTTTGCATTGAATAGCCGATTCATTAAGGAAGCTTAAAGTCTATAATAGATCATGCTACGACTCAAAGGGGCTAGTCTCAACATTTAATTTACAATTTGGTCAAATTACCTTTTCTAAATAAGTTATGCCGGCCTGCGGGCAGATGTCGACCGGCAAGTTGACGCTGAGGTGGTTTCGATCGTTAAAGTTTAGCCACAGGTCGCGCAGTTCACATAGAAATTCTGGTAAAGTCTCTGCTGTGAGGTCGGGAATGATCTTCACGCTGAGCTGGTAGCCTACTGGCATATCCGTAGCCTCATCATAATCTTCTACACGGAAACACCTGGATACGAATTTTTTTGTGAGTTGATATTGATATTGTATTTGGTATAAGTAGAATAATATTACATTCAGTAAAGTACTAATAAGAATAATAACTATACGTTAAAAAAAATTTTGAGATTTCAAAATCATTAAACATTTTTAGAGTTATTTTTTATTCTTTCTTAAGATCAAGTTGTCTCCATACGATTGACTATATGTGAATTAGATTAGACAAGGATTACTAAATCTTTTAGTTAATTGGAATACCCTGTGTAATTGTCTGCACGAACTATGTCATTATTTGCTTTGTAATTCGCTAAGCCATATATAATAAATAATATTTAATCATCAACAATATTATAGATCTCTTTAACGCTAAGTGACGGTTTCGTCGTCGTCAGGAGTCACATAAACATACCACAGTAACATTTCTCATCGATAGTATTAATAGAAACGAGGTGTATAGTTCAAATTAAATAAGGCTGAATGATGAATACGAGGCGAGTGGTACAGTCGAGTGATCAAAACTTAAAACTTTTAATGTATATAATACCTATCTTTAGTGATCTATAGTTTTAAATAGTATAAATATATTGAAATATAACAATTCTCCTTTATGTTTACGGTAGGTACAACAGTAATCGATCCCACTTAAATCCTTAAAATAAAAAATTTTAAAATACATAAAATTAATTTGCTAATATGGCCTATTGATTAGAACTTATGAATATCTTCTAACCTGCAGTGGAATAAAACCTACATTTTATGTTATATTTTTAATTTGAATTATTTAACAATTAAAATCAAACTCTAAACGACTGTCCCAATAGGTGATTTAGTATTCGGCGCAGCGTAACCGTGCGATACGTAGCGACAGGGCGTACTTGAGCGTGGAGGCGGCGCGGCCGCGCGGCCAGTGCTGCGACGTGACGAGCGCCAGGAAGGGCAGCGGCCAGCGCAGCGCCGCCTGCAGCGCGCGCTGCGTGCGCAGGTCCTGCGCGGACGGCGCGGCGGGGAAGCGCGGGTGCGAGTGGTGCCAGGCGCACGGCGCGGCGCCGCGCGCGCGCAGCCAGGCGGCGGCCGCGGCCTGCGACACCGGCTCCATGTCGCAGTGCGTGGGCGCGGCGGCGGCGCGCGCGCGCCGGTACAGGCGCAGGCGCAGGCGCGGCGCCGCCCAGCGCCCGCCCAGCAGCCCCATCACCTCGCCGCGCGACGCGTGCGCGTGCGCGTCCATCAGCGCCAGCGCCGACACGTGCAGCGACACCTCGCACGGCGCCTGCGGGCCGTCGCCAAGGATCGAACGGGCTCCGGGGACGCGCACAGCACACACACGGACACCCAGGCCACGACAAACATCCAAATGACCAATACAGACGTTTGCCATGAGTGGGGATTAACGAAGGTAACCATCACTCGTCCAACTCAATTGAAGACTCTTATGAATGAAGGTAATACAATAAAGGTGAAATGTGATCACCTTTTTCCACTCATGTATTTAATTATTCTACTGTATTTAAAGTGGCTATACCACTTAAAACAATAAATATAACTGTTTTTCAATTTCTCAACAAGAAACATATTAATTACAAACTTTTTATCTGATTTAAACTAGTTTCAAATCTATTAAAAAATAAAAATATGAGCACCAATATTTAATTTCAATAAATAAATATATTTAAAACTAACCGGTTTCTCTGCATTGTAAAAGCGACACTGAATGAGATTTACAACTGGCTTCTTCTGTGGTCGCTCTTTGCGCGGCTCTTGACCTATTTCATACAAATCTCCAGATTCTGTGTGCATTATGGTATACCCACCCCCGCCATCCTGAAATATTAAATAATATTTAATTATACCAAAAATGTAAATTTTTCATACTATAAACATGTATAGGATGCATTGAAATACTTAAAAAAAAATTATAAATTTAAGTGTATTTTTCTGAGTTTGATAGAACAGTTCTTGCCACAAATATTTGAAAGTAAAAATTTAACAAAAAAATGATTTATAAGATTATTTTATTAATGACAATAAAAATTCATCGTTATTTCACTTGATTGATATGTTTGTTAAAAATATAAATTCTATCAATTAATATAGCACTTTATAGAAATAAAAATAAAATAAAAATGTTTATTGTATTAATTATAAAACAGTTCTTATTTACCAGATTAATTTTACGGTTTCTTTTTGGCATTGGTTCAAATTTCCTCAATGGAACTGCTACTGGTTCTTCATCAAGCTCTTTCTCTTGCTTCTTCTCTTCTACTTTAGTTGGTGAGCACTCTTTATCACTATCAATGTCTACCTCAATGTCGCTCTCACACTCAGAATTCTTTTTCTTCTCAATTTTAATCTGCAAATGGAAAATAAATTCTTAAATTGGGGAATATTTCTATTAATTGTTATTAATTGCATTCATTACATTATTATTTATTATAATATTAGACAACATATCAGAGAGCATCTCTCTCATATTTTCTCAGATGACTTTTATCAAGTTGGTATTTATTCATTACTAGTAGCCAACACCACTGCTCCCATATTTGTAATTTATGTAAGAAATATGTAAGAAATGTCGCCATACTATTCTTTAGCCCTTATTAATTTCCCCCTCATGGATACATTTTGGATAAAGTCCTTCCATCATCTTACCTATGCTAGGTAGGAATATCGAAAACTTTACTTATTTACACTGCATATTTTATATAAAGAACTACTGTGTAAAATTTGAAGCTTCCCAGCCTGATTGAATGTATACCAATCAATCAGTTAAAAACTTTTTAAAATAAATAGTAAAACTATAAAGATGTATTTCAACTTATGGTTTTCTATTATAAATTATTAATGGGTAAAATGTATGAACATATACTTACCACTTGCTCTCCTTCTGACACCGGCAAAGCTAATCCTGAACCGAGAACAATATGCATTTGAGGACTTTTTACACTATCATTAGACATGCTCGAGTCCTTCCTCTGTCTGCCTTGAGGGGATTTTAAATTATCCTTGCTCCTGTTCCTCACTCTACCCTTATCATAATTCCTCGAAACTTTCCTTCTATGATTCCCAATCTTTTTCAGGGCTTTAACTTTTTCCTTTTGTTGTTTGAAGGTTTTTTTCAACACCAAATGATTCACTTTAGCCTCTGATCCAACAGACTCAGTAGAACCTATGATTAGATCATCTTCATAGAATAATTCTGTAGAATTCATTGTGTTTAAATTTGGTGGAACATTGACTTTAGATTTTATGGGGCTAATTTTGGTGTTTCTATTAACATTTTTTTTCTTAAACGGTTTTTTTGGTACTGGTATTGTTGGAACACCTGTTGTGACCATACTTAAGACGTCATTCATGTTTACGAGGCCGTCAGAGACAATTTCTTCTTGAACTGCAGCTGGTATTTCTTCATCTCCATGTTTCTCAAGACCCTCTGAAGGAGTCTCAAGTTGAATCCCATGTTCTGCTTCAATTAATGCCTGTATTTCAACTTCCGTCTTTGTTTTCAATGTTTGTGATATTTTGCGCACATTTCTGCCATACTTTACCTGAAATGAGTATTTTTAGCACCTCTTAAACTATTATTTGTATTATACAAATTTTAAATAATATTCTCAGACAAGAAAATAATACCATTTCTTTTTTCAACAAATCTCTTTCTTCTTGAGTCCATGTCGTATGTTGCTCGGCGCTATAAGTAGTTGTTGTATCGTGCCCAGAGAGTTTCCTGGAAGGCCCATCCTTGATCCTGAAATAATATAAACATTTTCGTACCAATTCGAATTATGATAAAACAACTTATTATTAATGATGGATGACTGAATTTATGAGATGGATTTTCTTATTAGTCAAAAATATGCAAAAAATGATAAAAATACATGTACGAATACTCCCTTTCGAAACTCAATAAGACTCGTTGTTAATTTTTTTTTTTTTTTATTCATCTCCTCTGCCAAAGCTTACCTATTTTTATCTATATTCTGTGTATCATACCAATTGACCGCTGGTGAATCGAGTAGCCACTGAGGATGCACTGTATCTTCCCTGTCTGAACAAGATGGTCTAGAAATAGGGGAAACAAAATATACTAAAATAATGAAGAAAGAAAAGCTTTATCTATTAAATGCTACGCCATATAAAAAAGGCATGTAAAAAGGTATAATCATAAATTAAATTCTTATTTTTAGACCAAAATATTTTGTTTTGAGACGAACTAGTGTCAAAACATAACAACAAAACAGAAATGAAAAAGGATGTGAATTATATAAGATATTTATGTTATCGAGTTATGAATGATTGTGGCCCATATTAGTATTAAATACTCACATTCCTTGACTATTTTGCGCAAAACAAGAATTAAAAGAAAAATCTCCAAGTACGTCAATCTCGTCTTCGTCCGCCATTTTTATTAAGTGAAAATTAAAAAACAATACTATAGATAAAAGAAAGTATTAACGCAAATTAAAAAATTTGAACTTTTGCCTTTTTTACAATATTTATCCATTGTTTTTTTTACAGATAAATTTATGGTTATTTTATTTTCAAAGTTTACGAAACATGACCATCTAGTTTATGAAGAACATGAGTTATTTTTTTTTATAATAAGGCGTGCATCCGCGCTACTTATGCGCAATATGAGTTACTTTATTTAAGCAGCAATTTAGTTTTGCTGTCATTGTCAGTTTACAGCTGTAAACTTGTCAATTTGACATTGTAGTCGGCAAAATATCAACAAATCACGTATCCTCAAAATAAGCAATGATTATCGAAGAAAAACGTTCATTAAATCTTGCGTAATGATAGTGATAAGTCTGATGTGAATAACATATAATACAACTTTATGTACAATTAAAGTTTCTGTTTGTAAATATGAATAATATTATAAATAAACTTAGTTGTGTAAGTACAACCACAGGAATATTTAGAAAGTTTTCTGTGTCATCGGCTAAAAATGCAAATTATTCGTAAGTATACATATTCCAAAGCTTATTGTTTTCAAAATTTTTAAATTAAAGTAACTTTATGAAAGTTTCGTTTAGTTGCTATTATGTCTTTGTTAATATTATTTATTTCAAAGGATCCGTTTTTAACAATTTAGACCATGTTTTGATACTATGTACCTATGTTTATTTTTGGTTTTAATCATTCTTAGTTTTTGTATTTAAAATCGTATTCATATATTATACAATAGCTAGTAAATACTGTAATTACTAATTAAACTATATAGAGTATAAAATAGATATTATTCCCAACTTTTTACATTGCTGTATCTGTAGTGTGTTGTTGAATTATTTATTACAGATATTACAAATATTTTGTTATTTTCCTCTAACAACTGGACATAGTCTGATGAATATTAATTATAGTTTTTAGCTGGACTCTTTTTTGTAGAACAGGAATTAGGAAACAAACTCCTAAATTCTAGTCTTACAACAAATTTCAACTCCAATCGTCAGTGTTTATTTCACATTATTTTTACCATCACCAGAATTATGTTCAACAATTTTATGAAAGTTTTTGTATGTATTTTAGTTGTATGGATACTGCCTTGTTTTATTATTTTAAAGCAACCTAATTAGAGAATAAACTAGTAAATATTTATGTATGTCACATTTTTCTTACATATTACAGGTGCAAGCTGCTGGTGGTGGGAGGGGGTTCTGGGGGCTGTGCTATGGCAGCAAAGTTTGCAAGGAAATTAAAAAAAGACTCAGTTATTGTATTGGAACCTAGCTCGGTAAGTGTTTTTTTATAGTAATTCATAATTGATTTGATATAAATTTAATCTTAAAAAAAATCAATAGCAAATAAATGCTTATTTTTCGCTTTTGTTTTTTATTTCAATCAAAGTTTAATTAATCATAAGATAATTGATAATAAATTAGAAGCTTTATTGTGGAAACCAAAATTTCCTTCGATTTTTATGTAAATATTTAACTGTATATATAACAAAGACGCATCAACTAACAAAACACTTCATTATTATTGGCTATATTTTTATTTGATATTGAGTGAGACTAGTTGTTATGTCATTTCTAAATTTAATTTGATTTATATTCTGTTTAATGTAACCTTTATAAAATGAATCTTTATTTACTTTAATTATAAATAAAATAATCTATACGCTTTACAAATATAAAACTAAGTTGCTTTCTGCCATCTGTATACTTAGATCTTCTAAATTATGCAACAAATTTTAATGTAGTTATCATCAATAAACAGAATGATTTAAGAGTAAGATTTAGATGTACATATAATACATGTATATTATAACAGAGATGAGTCGGGAATCTCAAACATTTCTGATGTGATGTCATAATTAAATACATGGCACCCATGCGAAGCCCTGTTGGATCGCTAGAAATACTTATTAGTATAATAAATTCGAAAGTAATTATGTTTGTGTGTTACGCAGTCACGCCTAAACTTTTGAACCAATTTAAATAAAATTTCATACAGTGATAGTCTAGAGTCTGAGAAAGAATATAGGCTACTTTTTAATGAGAAAAAAGGGCTGTAAAGGGTTGAAATAAGGGATGAATGTTTTTATAGATATTACATCACTTTTAAAGCTCGAAACGACTTTATAATTCGAAATTCTATTTTTTTTTAATTCCATCCGTCAAATTCTAAACTTTGCGGGCGAAACCGCAAGCAACTGCTTGTATATTATGATGAAGGGAAAATTTTTTATGTGCAAAGTAAACTCCGTAACCACTAAATCTATTTGAAAAATCATGATACTATTAAAAATTTACATTATTCCAAATGACTACATTTTATGTACCTAAATATATACATTCCATTTGGGGCCCATTTAATTTATCTCAATGTATTCTGGGGTTTTTTGCCTATCGGTTAGTATGTCTGACATGAGAGTAAAACATTAATTTACTATCTTTACATATATATTTTGTTTCTACATTATAATTGTTAACAACTAAAATCTATAAATAAGTATTAAAACAACGTAAAAGATAAAATAAGTTACATATTATGTTATATAATTATATGTTGCTAACAATTGATAAAAGAGTTACTTTTGTAAAACTGATAATTTGAATGCAGACTTGTAACTAAGGTGATTTGAATCTCTGTATAAATTATAATTACAATAGTAAATTGAACGTTATTTGAGTTTTCAGTAGCAAAATTACACAGCCTGAGTTACATTTTTTTAATAATAAATGTAGTAAAGTAGATAGGACTTTTGTGTTTTCGTTGCACGCAAAAATACTTTAAATTGTCCCTTACATTAACAAATCGTTGAAGTTGTGTATATTCCATAGGAGTAATAAACTTCAAAGTCAGGAATGTAATCGTAATTCATAGAATACAATGCGTTGGCTGCAGTCGTAATCTGCAGTTATTGCTTGCAGTGCTAATAAAACAATGGATTATAAAGTGTAAACATACGATGACCACACCTCGTCACTAGCGGCGAAGGTCATTATAATTCTCATACGAATGTTATCTAGTTCGCGTTCTCTTGCGTTATCACTTCAAAGTAATAATTGTATTGCACAAGTTGAAAAATGGCAATTTCTCTTAAGGATGATTTTTAGTTTTAACATTATTGTTTAATTTCTCATTGAAGAGTTATTTTCTCATTTTCATGATAAGAAATCCCACTAAGATGGCGATACAAAAAAAAAATAATATCTATTTCACAAATATCTGCCTTTGAGCGGGAGTCATACCAATGTATCTATCGAACGTAATAATCTAAAATATATAGACAGACATACATGTGCATATAGGAAAATATTATTCTTTGGCAAATTCTACAACCTAAACCGTTTGGCTGATATCAAAATGTCATTAAATTCGTCTCAATTATGGATCGCTAGTCCTTATTAATATCATAAATACGAAAGAAATTCTATCTTTGTGTTACGTTATCACGCCTAAACTACTGAACCGATTTAAATGAAATTTGATTTATTAAATGTCGAGAGCATAAGAAAGGATATAGCCTACTTTTTCTTCAATTGGTCTCAATTGTAGGAGTGACACAGGGTATTTTACTCGGAATAACCGTGGGAAAGGCAATTAATTACGCGGAAAAACAATTGCAAAACTTCTTTCACCAATATTATTTTTTTAGGCTGGTAGATTTTGAAATGCTTCAGCTTAATATGATACATATATATTACCTATGATAAAACATGGATTCTTCTAGAACCATTACTACCAGCCTCTGTTCACCCTGGTCGGAGCTGGTGTAACCTCGGTTGCTGCGACGCGTCGTGACGCACGCAATGTTTTACCCTCTGCCGCTAAATGGCTACAAGACTCCGCGGAGAGTATAGACCCTGAACAGAACGTGGTCAAAACAGCTGCAGGGGATACTATTAACTATGAATACTTGATCGTGGCTGTTGGATTGGTCAACGATTATGCTAAGGTGAGTCGAAATTGTTGTTATTCGGTTAGCCTAGTTTACTTAACACATTTTTCCTTTTTTCCTATTTTTCTCTTATATGTATATGTTGACAATAAAGCCATTAAAAGCTTAAAATCAACTAAAATTAAATGAAGTAGGTTACTGTAATGTTTGCTAAGACTTGTTGACTCTGATCATTCATCAAATAAGTTAGAAAGCATGCAAAACTTGCCATTCGTTTTATTTTCGGACTGCATATGAACACGTTTTTAACTTCCGCGTTCTTTATAATATCAATGACCCCAATGTCCTATTAAGCACTATATTGCCCGCTGTTTGACCTTATCACACACCTCCATACTGGTTGACTGGATGTAATTCTTTCAGAGATTAGTCCACAGTTAGTTTCTTTGTAATTGAATATAATAATTACTTTGTGCTATTAAGAATATATTCATCACTTGATAAATCCTTCCCATTGGCATCAGGTTCCCGGTCTGACTGAGGCGTTGAAGGACAAAAACAGCGGCGTATCAACAATATTTTCACCCGACTATTGCGAGAAGACATGGGCCGACTTCAAGAGTTTCAAAGGTGGTGATGCAGTCTTCACTTACCCGGACACTCCCATCAAGTGTCCCGGGGCGCCGCAAAAGATCGCATATATGGCTGATGCCTATTTCACTAAGGTAAATTTTGGTCATATCCATATACAAAATGTTGTTTTTAATTTCGTGTCCCACAATGAAAAACGAAAATTTTTTGTCAAGTGTTACATATTACAGTCGTCTTAAATTATGTACAAGTGTAAAATAGAAATATTTTAACTAAACCATTTCTAAAACGTATTCCCTTCTGCTACGCAATACAAACACAAACCAACACCAATGATACAAAAGTTACGACAGACTTAGTGATACAGTCAATTTAGAATTCTACAGAAACGGAAATATAAGACAACGTTAAAGAACCTAATATTTAATTCTATTTCAGACGAACGTGCGTTCAAAAGCCAACATCACGTACAATACATGCTTGCCCGTTATATTCGGCGTCAAGAAGTACGCCGATGCGCTCATGAAAGTGGTGGAACGTAAGAAGATCAACGTGAACTACAAGACCGTGCTCAAAGAGGTCAAAATGGATAAAAAAGAGGCGGTTTTCTTTAATATGGACGATAAGAGTAAGGTAAATTATTTGTCTTCTATTTGGGATAAAAGATAGAGTTTTGGATTAAAGATAGATTTCTATTTCTATTACTTGATTAATGGTATAATATTTATAAAGTCATAGCCCTGTTGAACTAATTTGGCATTTTTAAGTGATTTTGCTCAGAAATCGAGCAGTATTATAGTTTTTTTTATACTGAAGGAAAGAATTCAAAAATTGTTGGCAAACAATGATCGACAATTAATCATAGAAACTATTAAATTTTTATTCCTAAATCTAATCTAATAACTTTAAACGAGAAATTCTTGTATATAGTCTGAATCTCGGAAACTGATTTTTAAAAATGCTTGACTTCCAAGAACGGAGCTAAGACGAAAACTAATAAAGGTTCTGAATACTTTTCACATCAAAAATAACTATCCAACAGTCCTTTACAAAACAGCTTCCAAACCTTGGAAACGTCCATTAAAATAGAATATTCTATATTATAACTTGTTACAGGAGCTGACGCTGCCGTACGAGCTGCTGCACGTGACGCCGCCCATGCGCACGCCGCCGGTGCTGCAGCGCAGCGCCTCGCTCGTGGACAGCAGTGGCTATCTCACGGTGGATAAGTTCACGCTGCAGCACACCAAGTACCCCAACATCTATGGGATTGGAGACTGCACGAATACTCCCAATAGCAAGACTGCGGCTGCCGTCGGTGAGTTATGAACGAGATTGATCATTTGTTCGACGACGTTAACATTTTGATTTAAGAGGAGATGATAATTATGTCTGCACTTTTTGCCGCCCTAATTTTGGTAAAAGTTGTTGTAAGTTACCTGCACATCTTTGAATAACAGGCCACAAACGCCATTTTATTTTTAATTTATAAATTTTATAGAGTTGAAGATAAATAATTAGCTATAAATAATACCTCGGATTCTACTACAGATATTGGTATACATAATTATATTTACATGCTAAACTCTACCTAGACTTAATTCGAGCGATTACCGTTCACGTATTAGGTAAATTCAGGGTGTAACTGTATACAATAAATGTATAAGAAGATAAAACCCACTCGGTGTACTTACAGCGAAGCAAAGCTACGTGGTGGAACAGAATCTGCAGCAGACGATGTGCTCCAGCGCCCCACAACGCACGTACGACGGCTACGGCGCGTGCCCGCTGGTGACGTCGTACCGCACGTGCGTGCTCGCCGAGTTCGTGTACGACGGCGTGCCGCGGGAGACCTTGCCCTTCAACCAGGTGAAGTAACGCCACGTGGTAGAACAGCACTTGCAGTAAACGACATGTGTGAACGTTCTACAACGCACGCACGACGGCTACGGCGCGTGCCCGCTGGTGACGTCGTACCGCACGTGCGTGCTCGCCGAGTTCGTGTACGACGGCGTGCCGCGGGAGACCTTGCCCTTCAACCAGGTGAAGTAACGCCACGTGGTAGAACAGCACTTGCAGTAAACGACATGTGTGAACGTTCTACAACGCACGCACGACGGCTACGGCGCGTGCCCGCTGGTGACGTCGTACCGCACGTGCGTGCTCGCCGAGTTCGTGTACGACGGCGTGCCGCGGGAGACCTTGCCCTTCAACCAGGTGAAGTAACGCCACGTGGTAGAACAGCACTTGCAGTAAACGACATGTGTGAACGTTCTACAACGCACGCACGACGGCTACGGCGCGTGCCCGCTGGTGACGTCGTACCGCACGTGCGTGCTCGCCGAGTTCGTGTACGACGGCGTGCCGCGGGAGACCTTGCCCTTCAACCAGGTGAAGTAACGCCACGTGGTAGAACAGCACTTGCAGTAAACGACATGTGTGAACGTTCTACAACGCACGCACGACGGCTACGGCGCGTGCCCGCTGGTGACGTCGTACCGCACGTGCGTGCTCGCCGAGTTCGTGTACGACGGCGTGCCGCGGGAGACCTTGCCCTTCAACCAGGTGAAGTAACGCCACGTGGTAGAACAGCACTTGCAGTAAACGACATGTGTGAACGTTCTACAACGCACGCACGACGGCTACGGCGCGTGCCCGCTGGTGACGTCGTACCGCACGTGCGTGCTCGCCGAGTTCGTGTACGACGGCGTGCCGCGGGAGACCTTGCCCTTCAACCAGGTGAAGTAACGCCACGTGGTAGAACAGTGCAGTATCGATGTGTGCGAACCGATGATATTATATAACCATATACTGCCTTACTACAAAAGACGCAATAAAACCATGTTCAACACGTGTCTAGCGAAACAGTGTTTAAAAATTAAACATGGGTTAAAATATTATCTAAACTAGCTTTCACCCGCAACTTCGTCCGCATGGAATAGTAAATGAAAATCCAAGATATAAGCTATCTTCATTTCAAATTTCAGCCAAATCGGTTCAGTAGTTTTTGCGTGAAAGAGTAACAAACATCCATCCATCTCTCCATCCATCCATACACACATACAAACTTTCACATTTATAATATTAGTAGGATTATTTAACAGCGAATAAAATAAAAAAAAACTTATTAATAAAATGTTAAACATTACATTTGACAGCTAAAATAGGTTTTAGATATCTATTAAACTCACTTAAACGTATGTTAATCATGTTTAACTCAAAACCGTCCTTAGACGCGTATTTGTAGTACGGATTTTTATAAACACGTGTTTAACGTCTGTTTAAATCTTTTGTAGTAAGGCAGATAGAGACTGCCCCTGGCGGTTTTGCTTAAGTTTATGGTTACTGCTTCGCTTCTAGGAGTCGAAACGTGACGTAATATAGTCTATAACCTTCATCAATGAAGAACACAATGCAAACATAATTTTTTCAAACCGGTTCAGTAGTTTTTGATAATTTTTCAGCATTTCCCTTAGTCTTATTTTACACACAAACTTACAAACAAATTTTATCTCATCCATAACCATTAGTATAGATAAGTTATAAGCTCATGGATTTCGGCACCCACAATGCTTACCACTTTGGACGACGTCGCCTAGCAACTAGCGAGCCACTAAGTAAGATAAGCGAGTGTATATTTAGATTAACAAGTTATTTGATGTGCTTATCATAGTTGGAAATGATAGATATCTGACATTAAAAATAGTATGAACGTAACATATCTATATAGGTACAAAGGTCATTAGTGTAGACGCTCGCTAAATTAATATATAACAATTTACCGGGAGAGACTTTGCCTGTCGACCAGGTGAATAAAGCTCTACGGTCGTCACAACATCAAAGTTATTCTTCATTTAAAGGTGGTTAATACCTTAATAGAGCCGAGATAACCTAGTGCTTAGAACACGCCGATTTCAACCGATGATCGCAGGTTCAAATCCCGGCTGATTTTTCAAGTGCTAAATGTGTGTTTAAATTCATCTCGAGCTCGGAGGTGAAGGAAAACATCGTGAGGAAACCTGCATGTGCCGGGAGAAATTCTGACACATGCCGAAAACCCGCAGTGGAGCAGCGTGGTGGATTAGGCTCTAAGCCTTCTCCTTAATAGGAGAGAAGGCCTTTGCCCTGCAGTGAGACATTTACAGGCTGTTACTTTACTTTAATAACATTAAAAAATCGGCATTTTATTTTATGGCCATTTTAATGTAAAAACAACATTGTATTATATGGGTCTGGCACAACTAAAGGATCGCAGATTGTGGATGGGTGTAAAAAAAAAATGTTTCTCTTTTAATTAACAACTTTTAAGTATTTTGCTACTGTTGTATAATTTCGACACGCTCATATAATGTTTACCATTCTATACGAAAAATTATAGCCGTTTCAATTTTAGTACCATTCTCGAAGGGGACGGCGGTCCTGCAAGTGAGTACCAAAACTTTTAGACATGTTTTTCTAGGCCTTTTAAGAATAGTCAAATTTTAGTGCAAAACTACGAAGAACTACACGGTATTATTTCCCTAGTCTGTCCCCTTTCAGCATTTGTCGCAACCACGCGTTTTGTCAATTCTTGTATCTGAAAATAAAATCATCTTTTTCAACATTTCTGATTTTATTATGAAGCCCATAATAGGAGACCGTGTCCACTATAGAGGAAATTAACTGCATGTGTTGGACGCGTTACCAAAATCAATATTTAAAAGTAAAAAACTGGGCTAAATTATTTTCTAAATAAAAAAATAATAATAATTGAGACATTGGATCTTGTAGGCATCATTTATGAAAAAGAATTTTAAAAATATATACTTATATAAAACTAGTATATTATTGAAACAATTATAACCTTTATATTCGTTTCGTTGAGAACAGATATAAAATCTTCATTTTGCTGAGAACATTTTTTTTGAAGATCGTTTAACATCTTTTCTGTTTTAATCACTTTCTTTTTCAGTCTTCGGTTTTGTGTTTGTATTTTTATTATCCGCAACCTCTGTTCCTCTATCAGGTATTCATTGCTAACTATTATGCTCCGCAGCATTCTCTTTTCATTTTCTATTGGTTTTGATGTATTTGGTAATGTCAAGTTGTCCTACGAACAAATAAAGTGTAATTATTATGATTTATTGATAATAAAAATGTTACTTTTAATTTCGATAATCATCGTTACAAGTCTCTTGTAGTGAAGACGCTTTCCTTTCCCATTTCTGTTCTCCAAATCTCTAATATTTTTAGGTTTTCCTAGCCAAAAACCGCAAATAGAAACCTGGTACTAAGCCAACGCAACGTCGATGAGTAACGAACTGTATTCGTTAATTTATAACAAAAAAACAGTGGTATTATGGCGTTCATGTTATTCATGATTATTTCACGAGAAGAAATTTTCATCGACAAAAGTGAATATTTGTTTTGATGTTTTTGTGAATGAGTATCTATTTTTATAGAACTATTATAAGATATTTTGTTTACGTGTTTATGGTATCTAGTACCATACTACCATAGGCAAGAGCGGCCCTAAAGGTGGATAGTGCAGACAAAATTGCAGAAGCTAGAATTATCTTTATAATAAGAATAAAGGTAAATCGATCTATAGTCTTGATCAGCTTGTTAAAAAGAAATAAAATGTAAATAATATAAATAATTATTATATACTTACTTCAGTGCCTTTTTCTTGTAAACTTTCATTTATTTGTGGTATCGAAAAATCTGTATTTAAAAATATTTCCTTAGGCTTAGTATCTTGTAAGTCCTGAAATAAAAACGCTTTCATTATAACATCTTGATATGATAAGTATATAAAAGCAACGTTAATTATATAGTTTTATATTACCTGAATGTTTATAAAATTTTGTTCACTAGTAGTAGCAATAACATCGTTATTGTATTTTTCAGTTGTTAAAGCATTACCCGGATTATTTGACTGAAAAATATATTAATATTTATATATGCGTACAGCTGCACAGTAAATCTTTAAGGACGGTAATATTTCAGCACCATGTATATGATCAAATAAATTAACCAAACAAAAAAGTTTTTTCAGTATTTTTTACGATCAAAAAAACGTCATTGCATAGACTTCTATTACAATGTTACATGACTTAACGGCTTGGATTCAAAATCATGATTATTGTTTTTGTACTTTAATACATACATATATTAGCACGATCGTGTCAAAGTTATTTATCCTAAAAAGATGGAGCATACTGTCAATATTAGTAAAACTAATCAACGACATTTTTCCATAAACAAACCATGTTCTATATTTACGTCTATGATACATTTCAAACAGATTTAAAAGAGAAAAATAAAAGTGATTTAGTCTTATTTAAACGTACCTGAGACTTTGTATAAATATGTACAATTCTTTCTGTTGGAATCGCCTCTGGTTTTATGTATCTGTTACCAGATTTCTTTATGATAAAATCATTTTCATTAAAATGTTTGGAACAAATAGTACTGCACTTTGTCGGCATCCAGTTTTCTCTACCCGTGACGCTAATCCATTGTTCCCGTACTTTACGTTTTGCAGGAAACCTAAAAAATAACTTATTCAATAATAAAATAGTTTTATCGAACTCATACATAGTTTCTTTTTCAATTTATAAATATGTACATGATTCTTTATAATAATTGAAAGAAATATTATAGTATAATAAAATTGAATAATAGAGTTTATACCTATGTAAGAAAAATATTTATATAACGTAATATATAAGTGTTTCATACATTAGTGGTATTGTAAAATACAATATCTTGTCGATAATTTGTCTCAACGCGTGAGTACAACACTCGATACATTCTCGTAAATGCAATACGGGGTCACGACACTACGAAACGTCATTTTATAACGTGCGGAATATGGTGGATTCAATACATTGCGAGCGAAAGCCTCATTATATCAACTATGTGAACGCACAACGAGCAATCTATACTCATTGCTTTGAAACGGTTGCAATAATATCGTCTATGTAGAATTAAATAATAATCAATAGGTACATTTCGACAAAAAATATGCGCATTAAATATATTTTTTGTCTTACCTATGGAAAGATACATTCCCTCGTTCAATACTTGAGAACTGACTATTTGCTCTACATGTAATGATGGCACAACACGGCATTACAAGCGATATTTACGGCAGTTTCGATCTCTGACGCTCTCTAAACACGACTATCAGCGTCGCGCCAAGCGGCGAATCGATTGACTCTGAAGTATGATTGTCTATTCATACTTGTAGAGTTGTAGAGCGCCTGCCGCGCCCATATTTTCTTTTCGACTTTTTTTGTATTCTGTTATTTTGCTTTAAAAAGTGACGTTCTAATGTATGCTATTTTGTTTGTTTTAATATTACTTTGAATTCCTGAAGGATTGTAAAATCTTTTTCATTTAAAATAACCTTATTTCTGCAGGCGCGTGAAAGTGTTTTGGCGTACTATATGAAGAGAGATTTATTCCCCTTCTTATATTGGAACTTCATGATGAAGGGATACTACAATGGACCGGAGTTTGTCAGGAAGATCATTAATCCGTTTGCTAAATAAAATTTACTCATGTTTTCATCACAATGGACTTATACGTTTATAAATTGTACGCAAATAATAAGACATTAAACATTTCGAATATTTTTCCTAGCAATTCATTTAACTAGTAAATTTATTTATATTTTATGTACTTTGAATAAGATCTAATAAAGATTGTAATAGAAGCAGACAGTAAAACCATTTAGTGATAAAGTCAGTTATGAATATCTTAAAAATATATTGATTTCAACGTTGAATAGGAATTATAGATTTGTTCTAAGTACATTTAATTTGGAAAAAATTAAAGGGTCACAAAAAGGGAAACGAATTGGTGTAAAAATTGTTATTTTAATTTAGGGATAAAAATATTGTTGCACTAACTACTTTTGTTATAAAAGTATTTTTTTTGCAAAAGTTTTGTAAAATTTAGCTTGTTAAAAAAATGTTTAACACTACATTACAAAGTACGAATTAAGAAAAAAGTTTTAGTTTTTAATGATGGAAAGATACTATGTGAAATGACAATTTCTATAAAAAATAACTTCCGATTCTTGTAAAAATGTATAGCGTATGACGCTGAAGTAAAATAAGCAAATTATATTTTGAAATATAATGTATAAGTATGTTTTGTATAACGAAATGTATAAATATATAAATATTTTAACATAATTGTGCAATATCGTATCAGAATAAATTTTTTAAAAGATATCTTGTGTTTTGTTTTCATGCAAATAAATAATATAATAAAATATATAGTCTCCAACATATAATAAATAAACAAAGACAAACTTTTAAGAATTATATAATTTAAGTTGTTTTTTTAATTTTTTTCGCAGCTGTAATACGTGGCGTAGCAATCTAGTTGGCTTTTTTATTTTTTCAAAAACTAAAAAAAATGTCGTAAAAATATGTTAAAATGATAACAAAATATTAATATTTCAGTTAATTTGTTCTACAGAATAATGACCGGAATAATGAAACCTCTAATAAATAGAAAAAGTACATTAAAATTATGCTCCGGATTATGCACGTGTAAAAATGTCTTCAAGTAAGTTTTAAATTTTGAAATTTTAATAATTTGGAGCTCATAGTAGCTATATGCAGAATGAATAATAACCTAAATAATATTATAATACTTAAATCAATGGTTTTAAAGTTACCACATTCTTCTTACATACGATGACCTACAGAACCCCATACATGAACAGATACATACTTACATATTACAAAAAAAACGAAACACCTTTCGATGGTAGTGGTAGGTATAAAATAATTTATCTACAATGAAGTAACACATTAAAATCAATTAGTACGTGTACTGTCATTTTCCAGAACATTATTCTTGTTATTAAATTTGTTTCAAATTTAACATTTCATTGCAATTGTAACTACAGATGTAAATTATTGGTGGTCGGTGGCGGAGCGGGTGGGTGTAGCGTCGCTTGGAGGTTCTCGAAGAAATTGAACGAAAAAGATATCATCGTACTTGAACCGAATAAGGTAAGGATTGATATTAAAATCTGGCGAAATGACAATCTTATAAGACGAATAATTTATTATCGATTTTCCAATAAAGGACATCGGTTTTAATCGTTGTTGTTTTGAGAATGTGTAACGTACGTAATTATTAGAAACTATATCAACAATTAGCCTTTGCTCGCATTAATGTACTATATTATTAAAAAAAATACGCAAATATACATAAAATGTAGTCTATGACCATCTAGAATAATATACCTTTCAAATGGTACCATAATTTTTAAAGTAGATTCCGCAATTTTGAAGTTTGCTTCCCACAAACAAAATTCGCTTTCTTTTTTGTATTAGCATTGATAACTAAAATCATTAATTAGTTTTAGATATGTATCTACTCTTTTATATATTTTTATTTTACACGACGCTTAATGAACTGTGTCTAAAAATCAACAGGAACATTATTATCAGCCGTTCTTTGCACTCGTTGGCGCTGGTATCAAGAGCTTCCCGCAGAGCCATAAACCCCTAAGATCTGTTTTGCCTCCCAATGTGCTATGGTTACGGGATCACGCCAAGAGTTTTGATCCTTGTAATAATGTAGTAAATACTACTTGCGGGTTCAAAATAAGATATGATCATATGGTCGTGGCTGTCGGCTTGAAGAATGATTATGATCAGGTTTGGGCAATATATATGTATTTGTGGATGTAGAAACAGAAAGATATAATTTAATATCAAAAACATCAACGGCACGAGTGGGCGAACCATAGCTTAGACTGGCAGAAGTACTAGAAATCTTAGTGGTGGCGTGTCCATACCCCACTGTACCGATATGATGCCTAAAATAGAACTATTTTTTGAAACAGTGGTTTAACACGAATTAGAAATAAATTTAAAACTGTCAATTCATTTTAAATTTATTTTAACAGATGTTAACATATTTTCTGTCCTTTAAAAGATTTTAGGATTAAAAGATGCTCTCAACAATCCATTGGCTCCTGTATCAACGATCTACTCGCCTGAATATTGCCAAAAATCCTGGTGTTGCATCCAGGGCTTCAAAGGAGGCCACGCCATATTTACATTTCCGAAACACGCAGGAAAATGTTCCGGAGCTGCGCAAAAAATTATGTATCTTGCACATGACCATTGGAAACAGGTTAACGAAACTTTTTAATATATTTAATTCAAAAAAGTATTGCATGTTAAAGAAATTTTGGTTCAGTAACTATAGTGTATATAGGTAGATTTAACTACAAAATTGCACCATTGAGACTTCAAGTGAAAGGTTTTTTTTATTTATCTGTTTTAATGGTAAAGTAAGTAATGTTATTATGTTATATTTTCTTTATTAAAAAAAAATGCTTGCGTTAGAACATTTATAGGCTGATACCTACTATTTCTAATATTCTTACATTTCCATGTCCTAATTTTACAGAAAAATCTTAATACGGTAACAAATATTACGTACAATACGGCTGGCAGTTCCTTATTCGGAGTACCTAAATACTGTGAAGCCTTGGTGAAGATCGCGAACAATAAGAACATTATTGTAAATTATCAACAAGAACTGATAGAGGTGACGCCACACGGGGCTGTGTTTCTCGACGTTAATGGACGGGTAATTAGTTTAAGTAACTCATTTAAAAATAAATAAACCCATCACACTCAACGGACCCCAATGAAGATCTTGTGACATTATGTCGGGGGTCCGGAAACACACACAACACTGACACAAACAGCCAGACCACGACAAACATCCGTATGGCCATTGCAGACATTTTCCGTGAGCGGGGTTCGAACCCGCGACCGATAGCGCTACAGTCAGTTGCAGTGACCACTGCGCCAACGTGTCTGTTAAAAATTTAAATATGGTTGTTAAGAATATATCATAAAAGTAAATAATACGGTAGCGCGTTGATCGGTTAGTCATTTTTATATATCGGCAGTACGCACCCTCCCTCTCTATAGGATAGATTGCTCGTCTTTACTCTCAGAAATATATTCATGATTACAAATAAACTAGTGACTAGAACCCCGGAGATAACTTAACAATGGTGTATCAGGCGTAATCTAAAAAACAAATCCATTTCTTAATTTTCGTTATTTAGATTACATATCGCTGGTTTGCAAGAATATCGTAGTAATTCAAAATTCTAACAAATAGAACAAATATGTCAAAAGACCATAAATCTTTCAATAAAGTTATAACATCCAAGGATCGTTTAAATTTTGCAGCTGTGCACCAACACATTAATAAAGAAATTTAAAATCCCCATTCCCTAAAATTCATCATTTTTAGTTGCATCGATATTCTTGAAAAGCAGCGATATATAATAGTTTTATGATGATTTATGAAGACATAACCGAGCGACACGGTCTTATACTGTGTGGATGATTAATGTATTTAATAACAAAAATTCCAAAATAAAACCTGATCGATTACTCATCTCGATTGCATTATCAATAACCATGTTTTTACGAACAAATATTTAGTTACTTTTCACAAAGCTTCTTAACACTTTTTTTTTATAAAAATGGGGGGCAAACGAGCAAATAGTACCACCTGATGTTATCGCCCGGACATCGGCAACACCAGGGCCGTTGGGGGTGCTTGCCCGCCTTTGACGGAAAGGTGTCTATACACTCGACGCGCGACGCTTTAAATCTTCTACGTTTTTTAAACGACTTTCAATAAATTCTCAATTCGTATGTGACTTTTTTTATATTCATTCACCGATTATTCAAAGACGGCTGCATCGATTTGAATAATTATTTTTTGTTTGAAAGTGTATACTCTCAGATTTGTCCCATAGATTGTCATTCAAATAAACGAAATTACGTATTCCGCTTTTGTCAGTGTCCCTTTTTTTTGTGTCGTCTTGTACTATATATTTAATTCCACAATCCAGACGATAACCCTTCCATACAAGTTCCTGCACGTGACCCCAGCCATGTCCCCTCCGAGCTGCCTCAGCGAGTGTCCCTCCCTGGCGGACGATACCGGCCACTTGGATGTGGACCACAATACCTTGCAGCACAAACGATACCCCAATATATACGGGCTGGGAGACTGCACGAATACCCCTAATAGCAAGACCGCAGCGGCTGTTGGTGAGAAACTTATGATTTTTATTATTTTAGAAGCGATTTTTTTTTATAAAATTTATTTCGTTTGTGATAGTCTTTAATTGCTGTTTTTAATAACCCTGATGAATATTTAAGTTAGTTTAGCAATTGGTACGTATTATCCTAATGAAATAATCCTTACTTTGAACTAAAATTTTACAACAAATCACAACGCGTTTTTATATTTTAAATTAATTAAAATAATATAGTGTAATAGGTATAAATATATTAATTAATGATAATTATTTCATTTGTAATATTAGTTTCCTCTCGTTTGTTTTTCTTTTTAAAATGTTATTGTCTCTCCCAGCGTCGGATAAATTAACAGAAAAATACGAATTACTTATAATTAGATATTCATAAAATTTTAAACCATAATTAATATAACCTAAACTATAGCTAAACAAAGTCGGGTATTGGAGCTCAATCTGTGGAACACCATGTACGGCAAAGAGCCCTCTGCCAAGTACGACGGCTACGGCGCCTGTCCCGTGCTCACCTCCTATAAGACTGGCATCCTGGCCGAGTTCTTGTATGACAAAAGGCCCTGTGAAACGTTTCCTTTTGACCAGGTTAGTTATGAAAATTTATTTACGCGATGAATACTATTCATATTTAATATAACGTGTCTTATCACGATAACTAATAGTAGTAATACCTTTTTTCACACTCCGTCAATCAGCTCGTGACCACGACGGATGCAACTTCGTCGAAACGTCGGCCATTAAAAAAGGCATTTCTACCATTAGATATCGCCATAAGACCCGTTATATTAAATGGAAACGAATACGTCATATTTGTAAGAAGTTGAGTGTGTGTGAAATATAATATGCGATAGACGCACCAATGTATCGTAAAAAAATATAGACCATATATTGTCTATGGAAGAAGTTTCGTTGCTTACTCGTGTGCCCTCTCTTTAGGATAGATAGACTCGAACCCGCTCGTGTTTAATATACATATTGAAAAATAATAAACAATAACTAACGCGTTTTCTCTCGTTACAATTTGTCTCTGATAATCGAGACTACATTAAGTATGTATTTTATATTTCGTATGTGTTTATTCTGTGGACTTAAAAAGCATAACTTTCTTCTAGAGAGGAACTTGATCTACTACATATATTTTGGATAAACTGTAAATTTTGTAGGTATTGATATTTCTTGTTTGTCTATATTGCAGAGTAAAGAGCGACGTTTCGTTTATTACTTGAAAAGGGATGTGTTGCCATATGTATATTGGAATAAATTGATAAAAGGCAAATGGGACGGTCCTACCAGAATACGCAAGTTCATTAATCCATTCCGAAGATAAAAACTACAAAACGTTATAAAATAGAACCATTTATTTTTATTAAAACTACATAACAATATTGATATTTTTAAATAATTAAAAAAAAGTTATTATAGTTTACGTTTTATTTTAATACTCTGTGGTTTCAATGGCATGCGATGAACAAATAATAATAAATTACGGTGTTTCCGTCTCTCGTTCTAAAATATATTTTTGTAGAACCGTTTTCTGACAAATATTACGTAGTATTTCGTCGATGACAATGGAATACCGCGTAACTAGCTTTTGCTATACGGCGAGAATATACTTATAAATTTTGCTTTAGGACTCATAAAAATTTACATAAGTAGTTTGTTATTGGTTTACATCTGGAAGAATTTATTGTCATTGCCGTTATTTTTAACATAGCATTTCATTATACATGTGTAACATAATATTCAGACATATTAAATTTTACAAAAAAGCTTAAGTCTTATATTAAATTGTACGTAGAAAATACTTAATCAACTACAGATAAGAATATTTAATACATTTCTAATAGTTTAGCATTCGAAATTTTCAAATTATACTTTTTATTGAAACAGATGATTTTTTACATTATCTATATACATACATAAGTTTGACTAGCAGTGTCTGTCGCGTAATACTAATGTGATATTAAATAAATATAAATACTGCAAAAAACTCAAAACTATAGAAAATAGTAACAAATAAATCATTTGAATAATAAAAAAAACAATTCAAATTATAAAAACTTTTTGGCTTCGAATTTTATACCATCACTTATCTTCAACGTATTTCTGTACTCCACCTTTTTGTAAAAAGGTATCTATAATTTTGGTATCAATTTCAAGCTTTATTCAAAGCAGTGAATTGTTCTCGTTGTAGACCATTCGTGTTTTTCTCGTCAGACGTGCTCTGCCTCTTCCTGTTCATGGCAGCCTGCCTGATTCTGTGCCTTCGTCGACTTTTCACCAGGTACACGAATAATGCGATCGCGATCAGTAACGCGACGAGGATACAACCTGCGAGGATCAGAGTGAGGGAGGTCACTTTTGATCCTGGGTCCGATGACTCAATCTGGAAAATTTCATCAAATTTATAAGAAATAGTTTATATAAATAAAGATTATCAGTTCAGGGATTGGGTATTCAAACCAGAAAGGCAAAAAGCATTAAAATTTTTATATCATTTTAACCGAGTTTTTGGCCTTTGTATATTCCAGTATTATTTAAGTATAAAGAAACAGTTCACATTTCAGTCTTTTTAGGGTTCCGTACCTTAAAAGGAAAAACGGAACCCTTATAGGATCACTTTGTTGTCCGTCTGTCTGTCTGTCTGTCTGTCTGTCTGTCTGTCTGTCTGTCTGTCTGTCTGTCTGTCTGTCTGTCGGGATGTCAACCCGTTTTTCTCAGAAATGCATAGACGTATCATGTTGAAATTAATATCATATACTCAAGTCTACGATGACATGCGGCCGTGAAAATATTAAAGTTCTAAGTCAACGCAATCAAAAGATAATGGAAAATTTGTCGTATATTTTGACCATTTTAGCGTTTTCGCAAGGGAATCAAAACCTATAGGGTACTTCCCATTGACCTAGCACGATGAAATTTGGCAAGAAGTAAGATCTTATGGTACAAATAAAGGAAAAAATCTGAAAACTGTAAATTTTTGTATGTATGTTTGTCTGTTTGTAAATTTGTCTTTCAAACTTTTTCTCAGAAACGCGTGAAGGTAACAAATTTTTATCAACGTCACGTACTCAGAGTTGTAATTACTAAGAGCTGTGAAAAAATCAAACTTCTAAGTTAACGCAATCAAAAGATACGGTCATTTATATCACATATTTTAAGTATGATAGCGTTTTTAACGTTTTCGCAAGTGAATCAAAACCTATAGGGTACTTCCCATTGACCAAGCATTATGAAATTTGGCCAGGAGCAAGGTCCTTTAGTATACATAAAGGAAAAAATCCGAAAACTGTAAATTTCTGTTCGTGTGTCTGTCAGTCTGTACGTCTGTCTTTCAACCTTTTTCTCAGGAACGCGTAAATGTATCAAGTTGTAAATTGATCAAGCGGAAAATATATTAATCTTAGAATTAAAATTATATGTACTTGTAACAAATTAACATAGAAGTTGACCATGGTCAAAAAAAACAATTTTACAAACACTGAGAAGAAATTTGTATCAATACGAAAACATTAAAAAGCAGCAAACCTTTATAAACAACGCAATGCAATCTATATATCGCAGCTAACAAAATGAAAGCGCGATGCAGCGTACAGCTAATGCCATCTATTACAACATTATGACATTAACTGTGATATAATTCTGCTCGATTAATAAATTTTTTTATTTTAATTATTATTTAAACGCGCTAAAAATTATAAAATAAACTTTTCATTTAAAAGTTTTATCGTCGATTTATAACGTCATTACGTAATTAACATTCAATATAAGAGCTTCACGCGATTTGATTTAAGTACTCGTATTGACTTAGTACGAAAATTTTAAAATTAAATTCAAACAGATCGAGTTATTTCATTTACTTATTTATTTACACATATAAGTCTTCTGGTTATTAGTAATATAATTAGTTATTTATAAATAAACAATTAGTTTTGTTCGAATTAAGGACTAATTATTTTCGTCTTGGCAACACTAATATATATTTCGATATTTTGATTGATAATGTAAATCTAAATATTTTACGAACCTAGTGCAGGGTAGTGGAGTGTAGTAGAATATAAATAAAAATATAACGAGAATAAAATATAATATAATTATGTTGTGAATGTCAAAGTCAACAAGTTAGTTCATTGAAATTGTCAAGAGATGGCGCTAGGTGTATCCTGAATCGCGCTATAACTTTGCTTTTTTGAAAGTATAAGGTGTATTAGTACTTAAAATAAAATTTTGTGTTTCCATGGATTGCATCCATGATAGTGTTTTAAATTAAAGTGCTCCTAAGTAGTTTCAAAATAGTTTTTGGGACGCGATCCATATTTACATAATATTTGATTATATTTAAGCGACTTCTAAAAAGGAGTGTTTTCAATTTGACCTTGTATTTAATTTTTTTTTATGTTTGTTCGCCGATTACGCCGCCATTTGGGTACCGATTTTCAAATTTTTTTTTTTGTTTTAAAAGGTACACTTCCAAGGTGGTCCCATTGTCTTCAGGTCAGGATCAGATGATGGGATCCTGGAGAAATTGAGGGAACTCCTCAAATATTATAGGCAAGCGTATACCGATTTAGGTATTTTTGATAGTAACTTATGTTGGAACTGATGATGAAGACCACAAATGGCGTAGATGGGTTAGTCTTATATAGATTTCTATAAGTTTGTACGGAACCCTCGGTGCGCGAGTCCTACTCGCACTTGACCAGTTATTTTCAAAATCTAATAACTCCACTTGATGTTTCCAAACATTCAAATAAAATTTCTAGACGATTTTAAAAGAATCACACTAAAATAGGTCATAAAATTCCGACTACGCTAGTATTATTTATGTGTTTAAGAAACGTGATAATAATTTTAATTCCGGAAAATAAAGTGTTGTGATAATCATAGATTTTAACTATAGATACATTACTTTAATATTATTTCACGATAAAAATCTGTATCAATTTTCAACTTTAACAAGCAATTGATGAGCAATATCTTGTTATCTCAACCAACTCTTGCCTGTAATATTCAGTCGTTACCTGGTTTCTAGGCAACATTTTCAAAGACAAAGTGGTTGGCAATTTGGGTGACAAAACCATACGCATATCGTCTGGGATACTGCAAAACCGCGTATGTAGCTTTCATTTATTTTATTTTATAAATTTGAACTAATTATTAAATAACATTTTTGATAAAAAGGCCTTACTGGCAATTTATGTTTTGTCAAAATTTATTTATGTTATGTATTAATTATACAAATATCGATTTATAATTTTTAGCAATCTTATTTTTTACCAATAATGAAATTTAACATTAAAAGACAGTTACGCGGTTTCGCAATATACTCCTCTAAATAACATATCTATAATTATACAATATCATTGTTGTAATGCACGTATATACGGGGGGGGGGGGGGGGGGGGGGGTTTAGGTAATCCAGACCACGCATTTGTCTACGATTTACTTACTAAGTAAATTGGACGAATGGCAATGACGATGTTTATATAATTTTTAAATAACTGAGATTAGCATTAAGAATCATACGATGGTATGATTCTTACTGCGTAATGCCCGGATAAAAACTAATTTATCTTTGTAAATTTTACATTACAACTTACAACCCCTTCGGACTCTTCTCTTAGACGGACCTATCCTAAATGAAAGCTATAGCTACGCCCGTGATTAGTGGGATAGTGGATGGGTAACGTTAGCTCACCACGTATGTGCCGTGCGGGCCGCCTCTCGTGTACACGTCGTTGCACATGGCCTGCTCGGTCCAATTGTACCAGTGCACGAGTCGTAACCCCTCGTACGCGCGCGGAGACCCACATCTGATTAACAATCATTAATATAAAAAATTAAATCATTTACATTTTAGATTACTTTTATTCCGTTTCAAATTCTATCTCATTTGCTCTTAAGAACTTTCCTAAGCGGCAAATTGTAATAATAAACGTGACATGAGGCCTGAAATAGCCTCAGATCTACACTCTATTAAGCCCTTAATCAAGGAAGTTAAATTTATTTAAACTTGTAGAATAAGACATTAAATAGACTTATCATATTGGGAAATTTAACTGTTTTTAGAAGATTTTTGAAATATACCAAAACATTTTCGTAAAAATGATAATGCATACCTAAGTTCAGAAAGGAGTCTCGAGTTAGCGCGATACATCTGAGGCAGTAAGTCGTCTAGCAACCACTGCAGCTCGCAGGAGCAGTGCCAAGGATTGAACTGCAAGTTCGCTCCCTCTGACAACGATGACCAGTCCAGTAACGTTTTAGACAGACTCGACAAATTGTTCTTGCTTATGTCTAACTGAAAGAAATACAGTTGTTATCACCGTGCGGGTCCTTATAAAATTGAAACCCTTCGTATATTTCTTTAACTCCTAAACGCTTCACATAATCGTCTCGTGAGATTTCTTCCTATCTTATAGTTTTGGTACAATTTTTTAGTGTGTAAGTAAAATAAAACGATTGCTTACCATGCATAAGGACGTTCCATCAAAAGCACCTTCCTGTATACTGTGCAGTGATGCACAGTTTGATAGAAAGAGACTGAAACAATACTTTTCTCCCGACAACAGTTCACTGGTCCGACCGATTACATTGCTGAAAGCCTTATCTTCAACAACCAATAATTTATTTAAATCATTCATATATAAATTCTTTAGTGCCAAAATATTTTTGAAATAAATGCTTTCTATCGGGTTGCCATCTAACCTCAATTCCTCTAAATTCGGAAAGATTTGGCTGCTCAGACATTTTGGTACTTCTGAAATTAGGTTGTACGAAATATCTAAACTAAACAGTTTTGGTAGTTTCTTTTCTATGTGAAAATCTTTTATTTGGTTCCCACCAATACTAAGAACCTAAAAATAAAGGTTAAATCTTTAATAAAATTAATTTTTCCATAATATAGATATATTTACCTGTCCGTTATTTGTTATCTTAATTTACCTCTAAATTATTGAATTCTACATTATTCTCATCGTAGAGGCCAGATAATCTGTTGTATGATAAATCAATATACGTGATACTGCTTGGAAACTTTGGCCAGTGGTATAAAGTGTTTATCTTCAATATAGCAATTTGTAGTGTCGGTGGCAGCGCGAAAATGAACGTTATGTTGTTCTGCGCAATGTTCAATTCTCTTAAATTGGTGCAAGATAACAAGGCATCCTCTTCGACTACCTCAATTATGTTGTTAGATAAATCCAGGAGCTCTCTGGAAGAAGACCATTATGTTTATTTTATATTAAAATGTATTACATCATTTTCTGTAAAAAAAAACTCCAATTTATCTGATAAGAAGCTATTAAGTCTATATAATTGTATTAATACAGATATTTAATAAGGCAATAATAAAAAAATGAACCTATTTCAAGATTATGGTTACTTACATATTGTTGTTCTCAGGAAAGGAGTCTTTTACAATCGACCGAATTCTGTTTCCGTTCAAATTCAATCGGGTTACTTTTTGGAAAGATTCACTTTCAATTCTTCTGAGTAATACGTCGAATATACCATTCTTGCTGAGATCCAAATCCTCTAACATTTTCATTGGCTGTAAAGCATCTACGGGTATTCTTCTCAAGAGATTGCTTTGCAAATTTAGTCTTTTTACATGATGCAAGTGTTTGAAATCTAATGGATTCAAGTCCGTTAATTTATTGTACGAGAGATCTAAGTCCTCCAAGTTTACGATGTTGGTGAAAAGATCAGGAGTTATTTCCGCCAGATCGTTTTGAGTGAAAGACAATTTTTTTAGGTTGGGAACATCGCTAAACGGGTCCGGCCAGTACGTCTTAATGGCATTATTGCTGAATCTTAGAGTTTCTACTTGTGAATTAGGCGGTAACCTGGAATTTGAAAAACATAAACAATTAAAAACAGACACAATTTTTTAATTAATACTTAAACATTTACCTATATTTATGTTATAGGAGAACAAGATTTTATTAGGCAATTTATATATAAATGGCTATTTAATTTTGTATTTTAAAGATAATAATATTTAATATGTTATTAAACAAAAATTTGTATGCTTTTAATTTAGCAAAAGGTTATTCAATTGGTTTTATTTAACTCTCCATCTCTAAACCAATGTTTGAACTGCTTGTAACCGAAAAGTACTTTATAGTTTTCCTATTAATAACGTGTAAAAATCGAACACAAAAGTTAGTATTTATCGAATTAATTGTTGTATACAACACTACTTATTTGCGTTTCGCCTGAAATAAATTTGGGTTGAAACCGAAACTATCAAGTTAGATGACATGATAGTAGCATAATGAATGCGTTTAACCTTCCCAATAAACGCACTACCTAAAATACAAAAAATCATACGAATTACACACGTACGGGAAGTACGGGAAGATTATTGCGCTAAACAAACAGACTCTTTAATCTTATACGTTTATATTTTTAATTTAATAGGTATATGAATATTAATAGCTATGTATAGTTATATACACATTATGTAGATGGCAGTCGAGTTTGGTCGACAGGATTCTGACGGCGATGGTGTCATCAAATAAAAACTGACTGTGACAATTTCTTGTGCTATAAACTCCGAGAGGTCCAGATTACGTCACTTAATCTATTCTTAATGTCAAAGTGATTTACCACTTGAGTTTTAAAGGTCACGTGATTAACTAAACAAAAAGAACTATTGTCGTTATGTGCAGTTGACAACAAGACCTATTAATAATTACATGCAGAAAGACAGATCAATTCTCAAATTTTAACTCTTGATTCACAGCAGGTAATTTACTATTTTTAATTGTATTTTAATTATAATAGTTTTGTTAAAACAGATATAAATAATTAAATAAAACTCTATACATTAACATATAAAGCCAGATTTTTGAACTCGCTAAACTTTAAAACATTTTATTTTATTTTATTTTTTACGTTAATTAGCAAGTTTGTTCGAACATGTTATGGACTATAAAATATTCATTAAAATCAAAGAGAGCGAGACTGTAAGCAACGTTGAAAATCGCGTAAGTATTAAAAATTTATGTGAGCGAAACAACAAGGCAAGTCTAGTTTTTAAATAGTTTTTTTTTTTTTTTATCAACGACTAATTATGTTTTAAATTTTAATCAACGTTATTGTAATTCATAGGGTCCTTAATCGCCTTTATATTTCATATGCGAACATATTTCTGACAAGGAATCTGGAGGTATCTTGTGGTACGAGTTTTTTCCGAGGTTTGATAATAATGACGTAAACTATATGTGGTAAGGTAAATTTACATAATTGATAAGGTTTCAGTTAAATCTCACACTACATATACATATAGGGTACACATGTTATATATACTCATATATTTTTTACCAATGAAGTCTTTCAGCTTAAAATAGATTATTAAAACCCGACTAAAAAGAGAGGTGTAATAAAATTTCAGGCGTGTATCTGGTTATCAGTGTGTTTGTCTGTGGCAACACCGTTCCCTAACGAATGGACTAATGCTGATGCGTTTGTTTTTGTTCGAAAGGGAGATCGTTCTTAGTTATAATTTATGAAGATCTATTCAGACGTTTAATGTTTATCAGCTATTTTTCATTTGCTGAATGTATCAGAGTGACTTCTACTGATCTAATCGACCAGAAAGTCGAAAAAGGCCTCGTTGTTTTAAATTATATTTATAAATTGTATTTTTTTTTTAATTTTCAATTTGCTATTATTATTTACTAAGTTAATGAGTACTATACATATGTAGACTTATATGATTGTATCTCTTTGAAAATATTTTTAATATTCAGGCGACAAGTTTTGAAAGGTTTTATTTGTATAAGTAGAAAATGATTTATCTCATGACAATATAAATCATTTTCTACTTATACAAGATAAAGTAAATAATAAATTTATTTTTGTATGCGCTTTTAGTGGAAATAATATGTTTTATAGAATAATTCATGCCAGGAACATGTCACTGAACTTTCTTAAATTTTCTAGTTTGTTTTAAACCCATCAATCAGGGCATGCCAGCCGTGTTTAAGTTGCGAATCTTTGAGACAAGTGAATGATCTTTTATCTACGAAAACCCCAAATGGTTCTAAGAGTTTTACCAACTGTTACAAAAGAAAAATAATGTTTTTCGAGTGTATTGGGTGTTAGTGAGATTGATTTGAATATATAAAGTACGGTAAGTAGTAATAGTATTTTAACATTGCATTCTCAATTTGGTATATTTTTTTCTTTATATTTTGACACATTTTCTTTTCATTAAATAATTTAGTTTTTCCTTTATACTTTTAACGCAGCGTCTTTGAACGTTATAATAAGAACATACGAATTGCGTGTTTAATAAATATAAATTACGATTAATATGTATACAATTACCACTCGAGCCTTTCCTTATTATAAACAGGCAAGTTGTATGCACAAAGGTGACAAAGGTATGCCTAAATAGTTTTAATAGGGCTATATGGACGCTGTTTAGCTATAATGTGGCAACCCACAAAAAGTCAAATTCGGAGATATTTATGTATTCTGATAATTCGTTACATGTTTAACATTATTAAAAAAAATTCAAATCATTTAAACAAAATAAGTACGAAAAAAGTGTCTTAATTTAATGATTAGACTATTGATGTGTGTTACATTTTTTGAGATATTCAAGAATATCATATATCTGAAAAACTAATCTGCAATTAAGTAATTGTACCTTTTATCAAAATAGTAAAGAAAAATTAATATATGTATACGTCTTTAAACCAATTTATTAAGAATACGTATGTTATCTTTAGACGCCATTTCTCAAAATGGAGTCCGTGTGGCTTGACACAGTATTGCTTTTCAGCGTTCATATATGGGTCTGATTGCAGATAGTTAATTATAAGCAAGTAGCGCCAGTAATTGCGACTAGACGTTTAAAGACGACAGACAGAATTAGGCTCTCTGACTATATTGAATATTAATTTTATTTTGTATTTTGTTATGTGTTTTTCTAAACCCTCGACACAATGTTAGTGAATAGTTGACTTCTTCTTTAACATAAAAAGTGAAAAACTGGTCAAGTGCGAGTAGGATTCGCGCACCGAGGGTTCCGTACAAACTATTAGAAATCTATATAAGACTAACCCATCTACGACATTTGTGGTCTTCATCATCAGTTCCAACATAAGTTACTATCAAAAATACCTAAATCGGTATAGGCTTGCCTATAATATTTGAGGAGTTCCCTCAATTTCTTCAGGATCCCATCATCTGATCCTGACCTGAAGACAATGGGACCACCTTGGAAGTATACCTTTTCAAAAAAAAAAATATTTTGAAAATCGGTACACAAATGGCGGCGTAATCGGCGAACAAACATAAAAAAAAATTAAATACAAGGTCTAATTGAAAACACTCCTTTTTTAGAAGTCGCTTAAATATAATCAAATATTATGTAAATATGGATCACGTCCCAAAAACTATTTTGAAACTACTTAGGAGCACTTTAATTTAAAACACAATCATGGATGCAATCCATGGAAACACAAAATTTTATTTTAAGTACTAATACACCTTATACTTTCAAAAAAGCAAAGTTATAGCGCGATTCAGGATACACCCAGTGCCATCTCTTGACAATTTCAATGAACTAACTTGTTGACTTTGACATTAACAATATAATTATATTATATTTTATTCTCGTTTTATTTTTATTTATATTCTACTACACTCCACTACCCCTGCACTACGTTCGTAAAATATTTAGATTTACATTATCAATCAAAATATCAAAATATATATTAGTGTTGCCAAGACGAAAATAATTAGTCCTTAATTCGAACAAAACTAATTGTTTATTTATAAATAACTAATTATATTACTAATAACCAAAAGACTTATATGTGTAGATAAATAAGTAAATTAAATAACTCGATCTGTTTGAATTTAATTTTAAAATTTTCGTACTAAGTCAATACGAGTACTTAAATCAAATCGCGTGAAGCTCTTATATTGAATGTTAATTACGTAATGACGTTATAAATCAACGATAAAACTTTTAAATTAAAAGTTTATTTTATTATTTTTAGCGCGTTTAAATAATAATTAAAATAAAAAAAAATATTAATCGAGCAGAATTATATCACAGTTAATGTCATAATGTTGTAATAGATGGCATTAGCTGTACGCTACATCGCGCTATCATTTTGTTAGCTGCGATATATAGATTGCATTGCGTTGTTTATAAAGGTTTGCTGCTTTTTAATGTTTTCGTATTGATACAAATTTTTTCTCAGTGTTTGTAAAATTGTTTTTTTGACCATGGTCAACTTCTGTGTTAATTTGTTACAAGTACATATAATTTTAATTCTAAGATTAATATATTTTCCGCTTGATCAATTTACAACTTGATACATTTACGGGTTCCTTAGATAAAGGTTGAAAGACAGACGTACAGACTGACAGACACACGAACAGAAATTTACAGTTTTCGGATTTTTTCCTGTATGTATACTAAAGGACCTTGTTCCTGGCCAAATTTCATAATGCTTGGTCAATGGGAAGTACCCTATAGGTTTTTATTCCCTTGCGAAAACGTTAAAAACGCTATCATACTTAAAATATGTGATATAAATGACCGTATCTTTCGATTGCGTTAACTTAGAATTTTGATTTTTTCACAGCTCTTAGTAATTACAACTCTGAGTACTTAAGGGTTGATAAAAATTTGTTACCTTCACGCGTTTCTGAGAAAAAGGTTGAAAGACAAACTTACAAACAGACAAACATACATACAAAAATTTACAGTTTTTAGATTTTTTCCTTTATTTGTACCATAAGATCTTACTTCTTGCCAAATTTCATCGTGCTAGGTCAATGGGAAGTACCCTATAGGTTTTGATTCCCTTGCGAAAACGCTAAAATGGTCAAAATATACGACATATTTTCCATTATCTTTTGATTGCGTTGACTTAGAACTTTAATATTTTCACGGCCGCATGTCATCGTAGACTTGAGTATATGATATTAATTTCAACATGGTACGTCTATGCATTTCTGAGAAAAAAGGGTTGACATCCCGACAGACAGACAGACAGACAGACAGACAGACAGACAGACAGACAGACAGACAGACAGACGGACAACAAAGTGATCCTATAAGGGTTCCGTTTTTCCTTTTAAGGTACGGAACCGTAAAAAATTAAGAAGAGTTTCATGCTTACTATAAGTACTATCAAACTATCGATAGAAAATAGAGATAAAAAGGGGCATCACTAAATGATGACCAAGTCCATAGTTACTTCTAAATATACCATAAAATTTATAATATTCATAAATGATTTATTTAAAATACATATTAAATAATAGACACTGCATTAGGCTAATTTCGTGACCAGCTCCACGTGGGTAGTCACCCACTAACTGTCAAATAAAGGCCAGAATGTCTTGATTGCGGTGCATGAATCACAGTACGGTTATTAATATATCAATGAACACACAGAGGTAGGTGGAATCTATTTGATAAGCTGATAACCATTTCTACGAGTGTCTATCGTGATGCAGGTACTATTGAAACGTAGATAAAAGATATTGATTCCTTTGCAATGCATTCTTTTGGAGTTTTATCAATAATTGCATTATAATCATTATATTATTTGCCTATATTTATCAATCCTAATAGAATCAGTAATAAAAGTGTTTTCTTAGTAAATTAGCAGATATATCAAAATCAAATCAAAATAAAAATACTTTATTCAAGTTGGCTCTTACGAGCACTTTTGAATCGTCGATACAAAAGTTAAAAAAAAGAAAAAAGTATATACATTAATGGGAAGCTACCACCAGTTCGGATTGAAGATTCTACCGAAAAGAACCGGCAAGAAATTCGATAGTTACTCTTTTAAAAATCATAACATTATTAAGATTAAGTTAGGTAATCATCAGGTAGGTTGGTTAAGCTCAGTTTATTTATTTATTTTTGTGAAAATTATAAGTATTATGTATTTATTGATTCTTAATGAATAATTAATGTGTAATTGTTAACAATTTTAATAAAGGTTCGTCATTCTTAAAGTAAGATTTATGGGGTTACAGATAAACCAGTTAAGAAAATTGAGGCGATTCCAACCTACGATCTTGATTAAACTTATAACTGACTCAATAAAATACATGCAAGAGAACATTGAGATACATATTATTAGAAAAAATATTGCATAAAAATTGACGATTTTTTTTTTTCAACTATTTTAAAATAATTCATAATGGAAAATGGATATCTAAACATTCTTTATGTAGTATGCATCAAAGAAAAATTACAACATGATACACTTTTCATAGAACATTATCTTGACGATGATTCACCTTGCTTTACTGTAACCCTGAAATTATATTTCAAATATAAAAGATAAAATTGAGTACACAATTTGTTTACTCACTTGCCTAGAGTGGAAAGTCCCAGCCCTTCGAAAGCCGCCGCAATTTTCAATCCGTTCCGATTATCAGGCCATTGTATTTTGTCTAAATCAGCTAGATTCTCGATTTTATCCAGCTCAGAACACTGAATATTTAATACCAAATGTGTACCATCAACATCGGGTATTTCACTGCACGTACAATGTTCACACACTTTTATTAATCTGTGCACTTCCTCCGTCACGTCCTCTTGGGCTAACGCGGGGTTGAAAATTAAAAAATAAAATGTCAAAATGTTTATGGCGCGCATTGTATATTTTTAAATTTTTAACTGACACATCTACGTACGGCTCGATATCGAGGTGGAATGATAAGATTCTTTTTATCGTAGCGTTATCGCGGCATTGGTGATTCGTGTGTACATTGCTGAAAATGACGTCGACTAGATAGAAAGGGATTAGAGCATTTAGTTCTTATGTGGTAAGAACATTATTTTAAACTTCTTGTTAAAAATTAGGTTATTACAAAATTGTAATACATTATATTACGCTAAAACTATTCACTGTAAACACTGAATAATAGAAACGGAACATATTCACGGGCAGAATGTTTGAAAATATAAACACAGCGTGGGTGTAACGCTCTAGATGTATTGTAGTCACACGACGAGCCAAACAACATAATGATCCACCTGTAATGTGAGCGTCATATTGACCACAATGTCACGGCGCTGGCGACTTAGCTCTAGTATAAAGATGATGTATCAACCTATTATACTGGAAACATTAAATTGCGGTTGATAACGATTTAATTTCATCCATTCATATCATTCATATTCTTTATTATATACGTTAAATAGGTCTTTAAATAGGCCTTCTTTGTATATTATATTATCCACGTAATAGTAACTCAGTCTCTAACTCTCTCCAAGGGCGTCACGAGCTCGTCTCTAAAGTGGTGCGGAGAAAGGGCTAGTTGATGTAAATGATGTATAAGAAGATGTGAATTACGGGTTTATCAACAGCTCATTAAGCTTTATAGTTTTAATGTTAGTCTTACTTTTCTAAACTGCAAATAATGAGATCCGTCAATTTGATTACATTTCTTTTAATCTCTAGAGGAGGGAGGGGAGCAGCTGCTCTCTTAGTTACTTGATCAACGACTACTCCATAGACAAAATACGGTGTATATTAACTCTTATTATATATTCCTAACCGATGTTTAGACTAGGTTTAAGATGGTTATTTTATTACGTTATGATCATTGAACATTTAATCAGTATATTTAAACTTACTAAAAATACTTTTAAATATTAAATTATCCAATATCGATACTGATGCTTCAAATCGAATTAATATTATAGATAAAGATAATATGATGCAATGCCACAGATAATGCACGCGGCTACACCAAATATGAGAAAATCGGAGTTGTGTTGTACACAATTGTATTTTTATCTATAAACTTATCTACGAAATAATCAGTGCTTGGGTTTACTGACGACTTCTAAATACAAAGTATTGTAATTTGAATAAAACATAAGTTGTATTGTACTTAATTTTTTTCTACTTAATTATTTTTATAACAATTTTTGTTTTACAATTGTAATGTAGCTGATCTCGGTTTCTAGTAAAAAAATGTCGCGCAAAATTCGGTAAGAAGTAATAAAAAGAGTTATGTAATTAAAAAAAATATATTTCATATAAAAATTAACAACATAGTATATAAATCACATGTTATGTAAGTACTGATTTTATTTACTGTAAAGATAGTTGTATATAAATATCAAGATAATTATTAATTATTAGACTTACTTTAAAATGTATACATTGATGTGAAACATAGCTATTAACAGAAGTAAATACGTTTTGTTCGCGTCTCGTCGGCTTTCTCCGACTTAGTTCTTTTTTAATAGACTTTAATTTTTTAATATTACATCACACTTTTATAGCTATTGTCATATTTGTATTTAAATTAAACTTATAATTTGTTTTTTTTTTTAGTTTTTCAAAAATATATTTAACACAATAAAAAGATTTACACATCAAAAAAATAATAAAAATTTTGGCACCAACCCTGTATAAGATACAATCAATTAAAATCAAAACGTGGAATGCCCATTTATCCTTACAATATAAATGCCTCTCAGCCTTATGTACTACGCTTTCACAAATTAACAAGCTGCAATTATAAATACCAGCCAACGATTTATAACATTATATAAGTTATTAATAATAAACAACATAAAAAGCCTTACGTATCCTGAGTAAATTTTCTATTTCATATTTATTGAAGCACTTACGAACAAAACATACACGCGTTGCAAAGTCGCGTCTTGAAAATATCAGTGGCGGATTTACTAAGCTAAGTCTGGAACCTAGAGAAGTGAATTATAGGTACGGCTTTTGGGTCATTTTTATGTCTTACAGAAATTCTCAATTAAAAAAAGATTCTTATTTATAATCTAATGTTATTAGGGCCACATAACCACTTCTAAATTATTTTTTACAAATTGTTTCGTTTGGTTGCAACATGGGTATAGCCTAAGACTGTACTGAAAATTTCGTACCCACCTGTTATTTATTCGAAATACAATTTTTATAAATAATTATGTATAGGAGACAATGTTTCTGTAGTACAAAAGAATATATAATTAATACAATTAATAAAAATGTAGTAAATATATATAGAATTGTAGAGGAGGCAGCATAATTTAAATAGCCTACTGGCGGCAAATATGTATTTTAAATATCCACTGGAAAGTAGAAAACATTTGGTAATTATTTCTTGTTACATCCCGATATTTGATGTATACGTTAAATGAACTCAGAATCAGCCCTTAACTTTTTTAAGTTTGTTACAAAGCATATACATTTATCCTATACGATAATATTCAAAACGTTAATGTTATCTTATTCTATTAATAATAATAAGAATTTAAGATTATAAAAAGTTAACTGAATAATTTAAATTATAATTATAATTATTATTTTCTTTTATATTTATATAAAATGAAATTGTAAGAAAATACTATGTATTAGTAAAGTAATAAATTTTACTGATTTTGGTATTTAGTTAGAAAGTTGAAAAAATCTTGACTGTCCAACAACGCTAACATATTTCTATTTTGAGCTCTCAGCATAATAACTTAAAGGCAGTATAAGGAAAAGAGATAGAGAAACTTTAATGTAATACTTAGTAAAAAAATAAACCGACATTTTTTAAGTTATCAAATTTGAAGAAAAAAGTTCATATTAAAGTATCTATATATATTCGGTCCGATTTGGTTTGAAACTTCGGAACATTTATTACAATAAAAGTGTAACAGTACAGATACTCTAATTCATATGTCCAATCTATCTAATAACTGTATTAATAAGTAACGAAAGAAGAAAAAAAATTAGTATTGAGTCAGATTTAAGAAGATCTCAAACATTTTTCCACCAATATTTTTCCACATATTTTTTTTACGATTATGGATTTTTTACCATAGTGCCTTTATTTTGTATATTATCACTTACAAGTGACCTAAAGCCATGAACAGACTATTCGTTCTTGGGTATGCTTTCATTGAATTGCACAGCAGGGTGGTGCAAATTTCATAGTCAAAAACAAGACTTTTAAATAGTAGGAAAAGGCGGCCAGGCATCAAAATAAAAAAAAAATACCGCCAAAATTGATAATTGCAATTAAATTTAAAATTCAACTTAATATACTTATGTATTAATGTTATAGTTTCGCAAATGTAACTGAATTTAAGCTTGCTCTGTGAGAGAGTATATTGATTGTCTATGGCTCAGTACCTAAAAACGTTCAGTGTGGAGTAGACACACAGTTTTCGGGTTCGTTTTTTAATTATTCGACTGGAATAAAGTAAACGCAGATTCATATGTTATTATTCTTTGTTTTTTTTCTGTTAAATAAATTATGTGGTGACTAACGGTTAAATTTTTCCAGTCATCAAAGTGCGTCGTGTTCTTTGAGCAGGTAGTGTCCCACGAGACGCTTCTGTATGTCCGTCACGCCGCCGTATATCTGCGTACCCCTTGCGTCTCTGTTGACAATATTATTGCCTTTATATTCTATTTACTTATTTCATACTGTATTTTTGTCTATATGACAGAAATATAGTATACAGTACAAGAGAAACATGGTTTAGACAAATGATTTAGCCTAAACCTAAAAGACTAAAGCAGACAGTTTTGTTAGTCTGACCCATGAGTGCTGTTTCAATGGTGACCTTAAGAAACGTTTGACTTTTAATTTAGTCCCTTAAAATTGATTTTTTGTTACTTATTTATAAGTAGTTAATTATTTCAGCACCACTGCTTTCTCGCTTCGTTCGATCCACTGCACATATTTAATTAGATACCATTATGGATTGGTTGGGCTTATAGAACCATTTAAAGGACCCCAATAAAAAGTCGCACACATGTATATAGTGAAATTAGAATATCATAATGATATCACTCGCGTTTATGGTTATTTCTTCGCTCTTATGAGTCGTAGCGTGCTCTAAGACAGCCATAACTAAAACCTAACTCAATAAATGGGAAAAATGTAAAAAAAAAAATCCATTCGAATCAGTAGTTTCAGAGAATACGCCCTAGTACAAACTTACAAACAAATTTTACCTGTTTATAATATTAGTAAAGTATAGATGACGTCCACGCCATCACCATTGCAATTAATAAAGATAATATAATCACCGGTAATGCCTCTCAGCATCATAGTTGGTGGACAGCCCCCGCCCGCCCAGGATCTGCACGCAGTGGTCGGCCGCGGCGGCCGCGTTGCGTCCCGCCACGTACTTGGCCATGGCGCTGTTCTTGGTGCTCACGTCCGCTGCTGCGCGGTACGTCAGCAGACGAGCCGTTTCCACGAGGATACACATCTCCGACAGACGGTCCTGGAAGTTGTTGGAGTTTAAGACGTTTGTCGATGGACGCATGCTTAGTATTACAGTGACTGAATTCAAAAATTCAAATTTTTGGTCAAAAAACCCAAATATAACAAAATGTTGTCAGAATAATTTTTGATTCTTTTCAAAATCGTATATAATGAATCATAGAATAGTATTTTATGTGTCAAAAAATGTCTTAAAGTGATTTTATAAGCCAAAATGGGCTTAAAACTAAATATACACAATAAAAAAATTTAACAGCGAAAAATATGAGATTTAGGAAATTATGCAGTAATTATTAAGTAAAATGATTGAAAAAGTAAAAAGTGACTCTCTTACCTTGACCGATGGCAGTCTTGTTAGATTTTTGCCGAAAGCAACCCTTTCCTTGGCGTAGTTCATGGCTGTGTCGAGAGCTGCCTGAGCAATTCCTGATTAAAAGCGAAAAAATGTTTTATTTTTCATTATTTTTTTGCAAATAGCAAATAGCGTTATGGGTGATTTAATATATAAATAAATAATACAAGTTAATAAAATCGAAGAACCAAGTTATCTCCAATAGTTTGCATACATTATAATTACTTTTCTTAACCCTGTGGGTAATTCAACCAATTATCATTTTATAACTCTAAATTCACAAATCAGTCCATCACCATGGTAAATTCATTCCCACATTCGTAGATACTAACAGCTTGGGTCTAGTGTGTGTGCACGTGGTGGCCGATATGTGCTACAAGCCTTAGCTTTGTCTTATACGTACCGACAACGTGCGCCGATTTATTGACATCCAAATTTATGCTATCTGTCCATTGTCACGGGGTCTTTCCCAACTCGCTGCACCCATACTCACCGACAGCATAAATTGTTTTTTACCAAATTCATGGTATCTATCCATTATCAAAGTCTTTTCCCTAATTTCTCCAACCCATACTTACCGACAGAATGTGGCGATTTAAAAAGTCTCAATTCATGTAATTTATCTGTTACCATGGCTACAGCCTCCTCCAACTCATACTCACCAACAGCATGCGCCGCGATACCAATCCGTCCCTGGTCGAGCTGTTCCATGGCGATGCGGAACCCGTCGCCCGCCTGCCCCAGCAGGTGACTGCGTGGCACGCGCACATCGTCCAGCGTGATGTCGCACGCTGTCGCTGCCCTGTGGCACGAGCTTTAACTCTGTTTTATACGCCCCTTTTGGGTATGGGTTGGTGGTGTTTGTTAATCATCGAGAAGAAACATCGAGAAGAGAGGTTGATGTAGATGTTATTGCTGGAAATTTGTTAATAATGGCCGTTTGGTCCGCGCATGTCGTGCAGCGTGATGTCGCACGCTGTAGTCATCCTGTGACACGAGTTTAATATCTGTTTAATACGCCCCTTTTGGTTATATGTTGTGGGATTTGTTAATGTGGAAGAAACATAAAGATGAGAGGTTGATGGAGATGTTCTTGTTGGAAATTTGTTAATAATGGGCGTTTGGCACATGTCGTGCAGCGTAATGTCGCACGCTGTAGTCATCCTGTGATACGAGTTTAATCTCTGTTTTATACGCCCTTTTTAGTTATGGGTTGTGTGATTTGTTAATGTGTAAGAAACATAAAGATGAGAGGTTGATGGAGATGTTCTTGTTGGAAATTTGTTAATAATGGTCGTTTAGTCCGCGCATGTCGTGCAGCGTGATGTCGCACGCTGTAGTCATCCTGTGACACGAGTTTAATCTCTGTTTAATACGCCCCTTTTGGTTATAGGTTGTGGGATTTGTTAATGTGGAAGAAACATAAAGATGAGAGGTTGATGGAGATGTTCTTGTTGGAAATTTGTTAATAATGGCCGTTTGGCACATGTCGTGCAGCGTGATGTCGCACGCTGTAGTCATCCTGTGATACGAGTTTAATCTCTGTTTTATACGCCCTTTTTAGTTATGGGTTGTGTGATTTGTTAATGTGGAAGAAACATAAAGAAGAGAGGTTGCTGGAGGTATTCTTGCTGGAAATTTGTTAATAATGGCCGTTTGGCCAGCGCCCGTCGTCCAGCGTGATATCACACGCTGTACATCATCCTGTAACACGAACTAAACTCTGTTTAATATGCACCCCTATTGGGTATGGGTTGGTGGTGTTTGATAATGTCGAAGAAAAATTAAGAAGGGAGGTTGACGTATATGTTATTGCTAGGATTTTGTTAATAATAGCCACCTCAGTAACCAGCCGTTATAAGATGTTGAAAGATTGTATGAAAGAAGATAAACAAGGAGACACTTTAGAAATATATTTAACTATTTCCACTGGGACGCCAACTTTTAGATTGTGTACTTCTCGTTTTATAAGATTATCGTTACTAATCGGAAGCCAAAACATACAACAAAGTATTGTTACTTGGAAAATTAGATTTATTATTAACACTATCTAACTTTCAAACTACGTGGTCCTGATTGCAAGACATATCTACTCTAGCAACCACAATCGCGATAAGAAATTGTTTAACAATTTGAGGGATATAACAAAATGTTATTTAGTAAAAAAAAATTATAGTTCCTTACATATCTTTGTTAACAATATAAAAATGATGCTTGTCATGAATCTAGTAGTTAATAAGATACTAACTAGACTTGAAGGATTTCAATTTAAACTGAATTACATTTGTGTCTTGCAGTATCTTGACATGTCATTCTGGTTTCTAGTTAGCTATTATGAGTTCATGTGTGATTCTAGTATTCATATTATTACATATATCTAAATCCGCGTTGTCAGACGTCCCATTTTAGCGGGACGTTCCGATTTTGAAAATAAAATGAAATGTCCCGCGTTGGATTGGATCAGTCCCGCTTTTCGGGAACGGTATATTTACGGTTATATTCCTGTGAACATTACCGCTTAACAATACTAAAAAAACTAGACAGTTATCGGAAAAGTAACGTATTTCATTTAAAAACATTTTCATAACATAATTTAAAACTCAAATAAAAAGATAAATATTTAAAAGCTACCGCTTATATGCTTTTCTCTGACATAGTCCAGCTTTCGCAGAAAAAGTTCCGGTTTTTTTTAATTGAAAAGATTCAAAATCCCGTTTTATGTAAAAAGTAAATCTCTATTTCTAGAACATTCTTCAACATTTTTCCAAACTTATATTACGTTGTCAAGAAGACGTAAAAATACTTGTTAAATTCATTAAGGGCTTAGGTTATAAACTGTGTAAATAGTCTATTTACATAGTTTGTACTACGTAATACGTATCGTAGTTAATATAATCATGTACAAATAGCGGCTTGTGCCATTACATATGTAATTTTATCAGCCAATTTGAAATCAGTTTGTAATAATGTCGCGCTATCTTTATTCATTTTGGTCCGTTTACAGTAATAGTAGAAGACTTGAAGACTACTTAAAATTAAGTACCCTTATTAGATTTTCGCTGAATCTCCTGTATTTGAAGTTTATAAAAGTAGAAAAAAATAAAAAGATTCTTCTAAAGAAAAAATAGTTAATACACACCTCACGCCCATCAATGGTTCCTTCTTTCCTCTGAAAACACCCTCCGCGTCCAGAGGAACTAGAAAGCCTGAAAATATATTAAACTTTATATTATATCGACTAGGTCCATTTAAACGTGTAGAAATGTAGTTACATATAATTATATTATTATCTTGCTGATTGTTAGCCGTTGACGGACGCGTCAAGAAGGCCGTCGTCATAATAATAGAGATTTCTTGTATAACGACTTATTGTGGAAGATTAAAATAACATTTTAAATTTGTAAATGAACTATGTACATTGCCTATCTAAAACGAAAGATACATTGGTTATACCTATAGACTTAAAATAGTTTAAATCAATTACAAAAATGTAAGTATTGTAGCAATGTATCGTAATTAAAAAAAATCTACGACGTTTTATAGTTAAAAATATATATATAAAGTTATTAGAATATAATTGGACGCAGATAAGCAATACTATGTCAAGCCACACGGACTTTATTTTGAGAAAATGGCATCTAAAGATATCAAACTAATTCTTAGCAAATTTGTTTGAAGACGTATATATCCATCTTCTCTTTTCTATTTTGATAAAATGTATAATTAATTAAAAGCAGTTTGGTATAATAAACAGTTTTATCTAATACGTTTTTCAAAAATATTGCATATTGCAAAATATTGAACACACTTCAATATTTGAAACATTAAATTGAGACACATTTTCCTTAATTATTCAGTTTAAATAACTTCAAAATTTTTTTAAATAATGTTCAATACGTGACGCATTATCAGAATACAGCAATATCTCCGAATTCAACTTTATATGGATTGACATATTATTGCTTATCAGCATCTAATTTGTTTACGATGCGTATACGCCACTTCACTCTTTCTCTGTATCTTTGTCTCTCTCTAGAATAACTTAAATAGGTACACGTACGTAGGTAAAAACAAGAACATAGCAACACTCACAGGCCAATCCTTTATGTCTGAGTTCAGGGTCGAAGGTGGCAAATACAGCCATCGCCGACCCTTCAACAGCTGACGATACCCAACTTTTCTTGCCACTCAGGATCCAGTAATCACCATCTAGCCTGGCCTGAGTTCTGATGTTAGCTACGTCGCTGCCCGCATCTTGATAACGATTATCCACACTAATATTATAAATGGGAAACTGTCTGCTTGTTTGTTATCTTTCAAGTTATATAGCCATTATTATTGATGATTTTTAGTATATCCACGGGGATGGTACCTTTTACAATAAAGTATCTTTGAATTAATGAAACATATGGTCAATATTTGTAAAATTAATATTGAACATAAATAAAATTTGATATATCGACAGTGACACTACAAATACTGCGTAATGGAAAATGCCCACAAAGCCTTATCTTTATAAATAATGTAGTTTTATATTTCGTTTAGATTGAGAGTTTATAGAAAAAAATTGATACGCGGTTTTGTATCCCCGAAGATAAGTTGATGTAGATTTGACCTTAAAAAATGCATAAAAAAAATACAGAAATAAAACTAGAAGATATGTATACATTATAGAGAATTTGAGTTTGTCGGGTAGCGTATCATTGCCAAAGAAATATATACCTACTATGCAAAGGAACTTGCAGAAGAACCAAGCAGTATTTTGCAGATTTTGTCAATACTTTTTTATAATGTCGGGATTAGTATTTTTCTGGATGTTCATCCAAAATTTTATGACGATCGGAATATTTAAGACTAAAAGTGTAAAGAACAAACAAACAAAATAAGACTTTTACCGACTTCAAAAGCAAAATACGTAATTTCGATTACTTGGATAATACAATTATTCCTATTATTTTTCGGTTAAAAAACGACAGAGTTCGTCCAAATTCAGATATTGTATTTTGTAGGTACTTTTAACTTATATATTTACGTACGTATTTATTTAAAGTGGATTTATATTACATAGCACTGACCTGGTTCACTCAGCGCGAAGCATCCAATGGATCCCTTAGTGAAATCGCTCAGGAATCTTTCCTTCTGTTCCGGAGTGCCCTTTTCGTTAACCAAGTTGGCGTAAAGGAAGTTATGTATGGAGACCGCCATGCCAGTACTCGCACAACCACGTGACAGCTCCTCAACAGCGACAGCTAACGATAGATAGTCCCGACCCAGGCCGCCATACTCCTCGTCGACACACGCCCCCATTAAACCAAGGTTTGTGATATGTTTTATCTAGTAAATAAACGCATTTTAATTATTTGCGTGATTAAATGTGTAGCAATGAAGTTATATATAACGTTCGATTATTAAGTAAAACAAACATAAAAATCTTAATCGGATAAGTAAAATAAATATAATAAACATTAGTCATAATAATAAGATTTATAACAATAAACTCGTAGATTTCGGCACCGAAAGTGTCGACCATTTTAGACGACGTTGCCTAGCAATCAACTAGGGACTGAGTATGACAGATGTAGTATCTTTGGACCAATAAGACAATTGACGAGCTTGAAGTCGTAAATGGGTACAGGTTTAAAGTTAGTATAGATAAGTATATTGACATAATTAAAATAGACGAAGCAGTGGCACAAAATATTAAACTGACAATTTTTAAAAATTGGGATTCACTGTGCAGATAGAAATTATTTATCTACATTTCCGCTTGAACTAAAAATTCCACAAAGAAACAATTATCGTAACAACCCTATTTAGATATATTAAGCCTACGTAGAAATATTAAGCATATGGTTTGATATTCTGTTGACGTACAAATTCTTTATTTCAGTACGCTTAAACTGACCATTCACGTTACGACTGTAGTGAAGCTAACCATATATTTTAGTCACGCGAATCACGCATTAAAATTTTAAAAATGGAAGCTTGCTCCGTGTTCACTATTCACTCCGTGTTCACTAAGGTTATACGACAAAATATAGATGTATGTTAAAAGGGGCCTTAATGTAATGTGTTAAAATGTTCGTACTGGCGTATCTATAAAATTTGTCGCAAGATTAATAGTGTCTGATAGTTTGTGCGACTGTCTTAAAATGAATGGCCTATTTAAATGGAAGAAAGGAAACTTTAGAGATTTATCACTTTAACATGCACTTAAGATAAAAATGGTTGATAAAATTAATACACCTTCTTAAAAAAAGTGATGAATACCTTGAAAAATGAAATGTAAATATTTACAAAGTTGAGCGATAAATGTCCGACCATGAAATCACTAACCTTTAACAAGGTCATTAATTTAAAAGGTTATTTAAATTAGGAATGATTAATGAAGTATAAATGGACCCATTTTTAAATTCTGTACCTAAATGGTAGTATCTTCCATCCTTCCTTTTTTTATCCTTCCATTCATCTATCTAAATCCTTTAAAAGGGTGTATTTTTTAAATATAATAACTATCGAAAATGTAATTTTCTTTTTATTGTTGTTATAATTAACAATAAAAACAAAATAGATGTCATGAGTAATAGATCAAAACTGTCTTGTAGAACTCATGTTATACTGATTTTAGTAAATTAGTTGACTAAAATCATAAAATTATATTTTAATCATTATATTTCATTGAATAATGTATTCTCACGCTGTGCAAACATCACAAAAAGATGTCAATAAAAACTATATGACATTGAAAATACTGAATTTTTATTATTGAATCGAAATAATGTTTTTTTTTCTTAAGTGTCGAATTAAGTTTTTATTGTCTCGGTAGAATTTAAGGCCATTATATTGTATTTATTTCAATGCCTCGGATGCAGGGTAATATTTAATGCATGTATATATTGTATTGTAACAACATATTCATTAAACCAAAACTCATGTACATAAAGTCCATTTTTGTTCACTTGTTTAATATAAATATGGCATACTTCTAACCACACAGTAAAAGAAGATAAAGAAGGGAATTTTTTGAATGAATAACTTAACTAAATCATTTTAATACTGAAAAATAATATTAAAATAAGAACATATATTATAATTTTTATGAATAAATAAAATTAACTAGAATAGCTTCTTATATAATTAAAAGAAATATATACAGATGGAATTTTTTAAGTAAGCATGGATGGCCAAACCCAAAACTATCATTTATAAAACATATTCAACAGATAGCCACACTGTTATGGGCAAAGTGATTAATATTTTCCCTAAGTACACTTTGTTACAGCTAACAGAAGCTGAGCCCCTTCCACACCTCCATATTTATAAAATAACTCTAGAGATGGACGGACAAGTGATGGTGTCAGGACTCATTTGTTCTATTCAAGTGTGACAAATTAATTTTCACAAAAAAAATATCAATTTTCTCAACATGTAACGTTATTCATAATACCCAAGCACTATGATAAATAATTCACTTTAAATGATAATTAATCACTTTGCCCAATTGGACTTCTTTTTTCAAAATATCCAGGCATTGCGAATAATGCTAAATTAATCACTTTGCCCACTTAATTATTACTTTTGGGAAATCATGATATGTGTGCTCTGTATATCTATAACAAACACTAACCTCATCAAAAGGAAATCTTCCTTCCAGATCAAGTTTAGATGCTTTGGGCTTGAGATATCGATTAGTATAATCTCTAGCTAGTTCTTGAATAGCCAGCTGTTGCTCATTCAAGGTGCTGGTGAAGTTGCGGTTTTGTGAAACTAATACTTTCATAAATTGTGAAAGATTTACTGAAAATTAAAGCATACTTTTGCAATATCATTTTATCATGTAATAACAAAAAAATTAAAAATAGATGTCATTCTTAAGAGATGAAATTTAATACATGTGGCTGATGATATTTTTATTTGGATATGATTCAATACTATAAATTTATTACTTACGGGATCTTGTGGATTTCAAGAGTGCGCCTGCGACCATTTTGAATGCGTTGACTAAAACTAGTTGAAATTATATCACTATTCGCTCGAACGTCGTAAAATTACATAAAACCGATGTATGATAAATAATGATAATGGCCAAGGTCGCGGGTTTACTTAATTTTTAGGGCATTTGTCAACAATCAAATTAATATACAAGTCGGCGTACGTTTGTTTAAGCTTTTTCTGATTTTAAAATTTAGAATACTTTATTAAACGTACAAGCCAAACTTCATATCATAAAAAACAAACAGGGTTGGTTTATAAGTTGTTCTACCTCCAAAATCAAAACACAATAACTACAATACAATTTTACGATAAGTTATAAATAATAACTTTTCTTGTTATCACAGCTTATTGTCAAAGTCATTTAGTAAAGTTGCTAACGTTTTTTTTAATTTACCACTGATATTATTAAAAAAATAAATTTTGAGTTGTATTTAGGTTAAGTAGTGTGAAAAAATATATAATTATCGCACTTCGAAGTGATTTTTAGTCGATTGTTGCAAAGCCGTGTGGCAAAGAGTAAAAGTGTGTTTGACATGTATGTATGTATGCATATACGTCCACTCATAACTATTAACTTAACTGATTCTAATAAATAATCCACTTAGAAGACCTTAAAGTTGATTATCAAAATTAAAAATTTTAAAAGGTTAGTACAAAATTGCACAATCTATATTTTTTAAAACAGATAAAGAGTGACAAATCATGGAAAAAACTCATCTTAATCAATACCTATCGATGGAGTTTTAGATTTTAATTATTTAATTATTCTGGATCTAAAACTGATCTTCAACTAATATCACTTTAAAGAATTTGAAATTAAGAAAAAAACTATTAGTGATATTTTACGATTTACTTGTACACAATGAAGGCAAAAAAAATCAGAATGGCGTTAACAAATTATCTTTCAGAAATGAAATACTAAACAGATTAAAATGCATTCATTTTTTTGTAAATCTGTAAAAAATATTTCCAAATAATTAATTATCTTTTGTATCATTGGATTAACCGTATTCCAAAATATTGGGGTAAATTGTTAAAGATGGTAACAATGAACTGTTAAGTGTCAATCACTGTTTGACAGTCGCGCAAACGTTCTTAAATTGTACTTGCAGCAAGCATGGTTAGTTTGCGTAGAAATTTTAAATCCATATTAAGTTCTGTTTTAATTGTTCTTTTTTTTTCATTTACTTATATAATTTAATACAATATGTGTTAGATTCATCTTTAAGACAATAAGTTTATGGTTTAGTTTAAAAATAAAACCTATTTAATTTTAAACGTTATCAACAACGTCAATGCATTCATCCTTAATGTCAAAATTTGTCAAATAATATTTATGAGGGTAGTAGTGTATCATCGATATGTTTATGAAAAACAAGTAGAAAATATAAAGTATAAACCCTTTTAACTTTCTACAATAGTAAGTGTTCAATCGTAAAGTTATACATTTAGTAGCGGTTAGTAAATAAACACTTTTTTTTAATTGGATTGTGTTTTCAGCTTATTAAATAAAGATCAAGATGACTTCGATTTTAGAACAATACGAGCAAGATTCCCAGGTCTCCCAGCGTTCTGTACCAGCATCAGAACAGATGACGTCTTCCGGCTACATCAATATGCAATTAAATGATAACATACCAATGTTCTCTAAACAAAAGATGAATTTCAATCCATCTGACTCCATCACGCATGTAGCTGTGTCTAGTGACTATCTCGTGCTTGCTATGGCTAATGGGAAGTTATTCAGACTCGATTTGAAGATGCCAGACCAGCATGAGGGTAAGAAATGTAAAGTAAGATGAGAAACATGAAATGGATTTCGTTTCTTTTTGTCTGACAAAAGAATGTCCTTTAAAGAAGAAGAGGAAACTAGCTTTATTAATTGATATTTCTGCAATATTGAGTCTATGTTATATGTAATATCAGCAAATTGAATTACCAAATTTGAATGTTATCAAACATTTTGTATAGTGCTTAACTAAATTTAAAATATGTAATTTTAATTAACACGTGAACTATATTAACAATTAATTGTTAGTACATTATGTTTATCGCTCTAAAATAATCAGTAATACAAAAAGATAATAAAAACCAAAACATTAGAAACATAATTTAAAAAGTGATGAATTTATTTGCATTTTTGATCCATTAATATGATCTATGTAATATCTAGATATTAGTTAAATTCATAAGCCTAGGCTTATTTAAATAACTTCTATTTTGCATAAATTATATTTACTGTATTATCGCTCAATATTGTACAATTCAAGTAGTAACATAAATATCAGTAATTTCACCAATGAGATCCAGAACAGGTTATAATATATAATTGATGCTTATTTTAAAAAATTATCTTGTTAATTTCAGAAATCCACTACACAAAGTTTGTTCAACCAAACACAAAACTGACTTCCATATTCCTCGATCCTCTTGGATATCACCTCCTTATGGCCTTCACTGCAAGGAACAAGGATGGGAACCCTGAACTCGTCTACTTACATCGTAAGAGCAGCAAGTTGAAGACGGTGACAAAATCTAGAAGTTATGAAGTGACAGAAGTTGGTTGGAATTATGAGAACAAGTCTACAGCAACGACAGGGCCTATACTGCTGGGGACTTCTCAGGGGCATATTCTGGAGACTGAGCTGGAAGCTGATAGCGATAAAATGTTTACAGCCAGTCAGCAGTACTGGAGACAGGTAAGCAAATGTTGTAATTTTAAAGATTTTATTAGTCTCTGTCTGCGGTTAGCCTATGTGTTAATCTGATGTATAATGTGTATAACATTAGTTTCATCAAAATCTGTTTACTAGTTTTTGCTTGGAAGAGCATCAAACATCATTAAAACATTCTTCCATACTTAGAAACTGTCACATTTATGTAAAAAAGTAATGTGATTTGAGCTAAGCAACTATTCCCCGATTCTGTATTATTGAATATTTGTTATTTTGTTTTATAATATTAAGATGATCCTAAGTTGATTTTCTTTGTGTAGAGTTAATTATTTCAAAAGATGATTTAGTGTCCTTGAGAAGCAGGCTTTTAATAAAATAAAATTCAAATATATATGTATTTTTATCTTGCTTGCAAATGTACTTTTATGATCTATTATTTAAATTTCTTTGTATTTCTTCAAGCTGCCTAATTATCTGCCTATATATGGAGGCAGGGAAATTGACGGTTTGGTAAACACAAATATTTCTATATTTATTACATATTTCTTTTGTTTGATGTTTTAATAAAAATAACTTGTTTATCAACTAATAGCTGTTTTATATTTTAAATTTAATCTGTTGAATTAATCATTGAAAATTGATTGATAAAAGTAAATCCAGATGTCATAAAAGACATTACATAACCAACATTTTTTATACTACAAATTTTGCTTATTTTTCAGATATTTGACATTGGTAAAGGTACAGATACACCTATCACTGGAATCCAATTCCATAGGGTAGCAAATACTAGTAAATACTTTATATTTGTTACGACTCCAACAAGATTGTACCAGTTCATAGGACATGCCATGATCACTGATGATAAGCCATCTCTTCAATCCATATTCCACTCCTATCTCACCACTCCAGAGACCGGATTCCAGGAAATACCTTCCACATTGAAGTATTCCAAACTTCAATTCTATTTCGATAAAACAAACACTCCAAAGACATTTGCATGGTTGACTGAACCTGGTATATTTTATGGGCAGGTAAGATTTTCTTACAAGACTGCTTTTATAACAAGAACATAAACTATTTATGTTTTACGGAATTTATACCCCTGTTTCGTTTTACAGTTAGACCCAACATCACAACAAAATTCAAACTCACTTTTTACTCAGAGTGAACTCATTAACTACCCATCTGAAGGTAAAGACAGTAAGGAGACAACACCACTTTCCTTCGTTTTAACTGAATTTCACGCGGTTCTCATGTACTCAGATAGAGTAAAAGCTGTGTCTCTGTTAAATCAAGAATTAGTTTACGAAGATAAATACTCGGAAGTACATGGAAAATTGAAGAATATAGTCAAAGATCCAATACGACGAACAATTTGGGCAGTCACTGGCAACGCTGTCTTCAGATACAAAGTCAGTAGAGAAGAAAGAAATGTTTGGAGGATTTATTCCGATAAAGAACAATTTGATTTAGCTAAACAATATTGCCAAAATAATCCTGCATTTATAGATATTATAAATGTCAAACAAGCGGAACTGCTCTTTGCGAAAGGTGATTACGATAAAAGTGCTGAAATTTATGCAGAAACGCAAAGTAGTTTCGAAACCGTGTGCCTGAAGTTTCTGGAAGTCGAACAAGTGAATGCTTTGAAAGTATATTTAGGAAAGAGATTGAACGCTTTGGATGACGACAAAACTTTAATATCAATGATTGTGATCTGGATGACTGAGCTGTATTTATCACAACTTGGAACATTGAGACGCACTGGACTGGATGATTCGCAAGAGTACCATCAAATTCAAAGCGACTTTGAAGTCTTTTTACTTCAGCCGAAAGTAGTAAAATGCATGCAGCATATAAAATCAGTTGTATACGATCTAATGTCCTCGCATGGAGACAAACAGAATCTGATAAAATTAACAGTGATCAATGAGGACTATGAAAATGTGGTGGCTCAGAATATTTACAAGAAGTCATACGTGGAAGCGTTAAACATGTTGCAGACTTTGAAGAAATCTGACTTGTTTTATCAATTCACTCCGGCTCTTATTGAGGAAGTACCTAAGCAAACGGTAAATGCGTTGATCGCCCAAGGACCATTATTGAGTCCTTCTAAACTTTTACCCGCTTTTTTGTCATGCAAGAATGATGAAGCCCATGTGGCTGAAATAATTCGATATTTGGAATTTATGCTGCAAAACTTCAATGTGAAGGATCGGGCGATACATAATTATTTATTAACATTGTATGTCGAACACGATCATCAAGCTCTGATGAGGTATCTGGCTCGACAGGGACAAGAATTGACGATGGTGAATTATGATGTTCATTACGCTTTAAGGTAAGGGTTATTTAACTACCATTTGACAATAGGTTGCCGCAGGTGTCAGTGCAACTGTCTAAAATCCTAATGATCGCAGATTTCATTGCCGCTCTGTATAGGCAATACGGATCTTTATATGGAAACACAGTTTCCTAAATTATAAAAACAGGGATCACTAGTTAATTTCATAATTTGGGATGCTAGAATCGTACATAAGTTTTATTTTAGTTGTTTAAGGTAATTTATTTAAAGTGTTTTTTTTTTTCAGACTTTGTAGGGAGAAAGGTCTTTCAGAGGCCTGTGTGAAGTTATCAGCTCTTCTCGGTCTCTGGGAGTCTGCGGCTGAATTAGCATTAGAAGTAGATATGTCGCTTGCGAAGAGTCTTGCAGATATGCCGGATGATATAAGCCTGCAGAGGAGATTGTGGCTGGGCATTGGTAAGTTTATGACACATACACATACCTAATAATACGCAAAATTTTATAAATACAAGGATTCAAAAGATCTTTGTACGCTCAACATAGTGATGTTGCTATTAATAATTTAATAGCAAAGAATTTGCTTAACATTTTAACCTATTTTCGTTCGCTCATTTAATTGTCCCCGTTATCCGACTGTATGTATGTCCCGGATGTATTTTTGTATTTTCGCGATTTTTAAAAAAACTACTGATCTGAATTTTATGGGGTTTTCGCTATTTAAATGCATACTTTTCAAAGGTTTTGGTATTTATTAGCGATAAACAAAGGAATTCTTCAATAACTGACTATGACAAATGACCTACGATTGCTGCAATCGTTTGTCAATAATCTTTCTGTTTGAAGTTGTTGGTTATATTTTTTTACAAAAACAATTATTTTCTTTTCAATTTCAAGTCTTTCTCTTTTTTAAAAAGTCTTGTTTATTTTACACGCAACAATAAATTTCTACTTTAAAATTTATATGAAAGTGTATCAAAACCATGTTTATTTACAAGATAAATATCTCTTAGAATTGTTAATTTTTACATTTTTGTTTATATTATAGCCGAACATGTAATAACGAAGAACCAAGATATAAAAGAAGCGATGAGTCTTCTAGAAGAGTGTCCTCTTATTAAAATAGAAGATATCCTGCCATTCTTCAGCGATGTCGTGACCATTGACCACTTTAGGGAACCAATTTGTCATTCATTACAGGTATGACAGTTTATTTAATATTTCTTAGAATATACTACAGATGTCATGATTATTATCAATATTGTAAGAGTTTTGATCATAAGTGAAAATTCAACCAAATTCAATTTTATATTGATTTAGCCTAAAAAAAATTAATGCAGTAAAAGTTTAAGTAATTTCGTTTTTCATTAGACATAGTCCTAAAATATTACAATTACTAAGAATAATAATTCATTGCACTGTTTAATGTTTTTATTGGTAATATATAATGTTTTGTTTTTAGGAATATAATAACCAAATAGAAGAATTAAAGGCTGAAATGGAGGATGCTACAAAATCAGCAGAATATGTACGTCTTATTTTAATTCTATATCATTCTTATATTTTAAATGTGAAAGAAACTCTGTCTATTGATTTGTTTGTTCGTTACCTTTTAATGCCTAAACTGCGGAATTAATTTGAATTAATTTATGGATATCGGCTACATTTTTGTCTCGAAAATAAAACGTGAAGGGGGTGAAATAAGGGATAATTTTTTCCATGCAGACAAAGCTTTGGGCTTTACCAACTCATATTGCTTATTTTATTTTTGTCGCTTAGCATAAATATACAACTTTTTGTAGTAATGTTGGTCATTTTTGGCCAAATGGTTACTCGGTGAGGCTTCTCTTTGTTATCATTTGAAGTAATATATTACGTTCACGAGCTTGATGGGGGTAGTATAAGTATATCACATAGTGTGGTGGTATTTGACAATTCATTATAATTATTTTATTAGTGTCAGAGAAGGAGTCCAATAAAACTCACGGTTTTTGGTTTTAACTCTCTCTCTCTCAAGAACTATCCCTCTATCTTGTTCTATAGTCGTTGATAGTTTCTTTATCAACAAAATTCTTAAGTTGTAAGATTATGATAAATGTAACCTATATTAAACTTCTGTGATAATAGTGTAATAGTGACTCTGTAGTTCGATCTGTTAAATGTCTTGAGAATAATGACAAGTTGCCGTCCAGGTGCGCAACGAGATCCAGTCGTTCCGCAGCCGCAGCGTGCTGGTGTGCGTGGGCGACGCGTGCTGCCTGTGCGACATCGCGCTGCTGCTGCGCCCCTTCTACCTGTTCCCCTGCGGCCACCGCTTCCACAGCGACTGCCTGCTGGCCGAGACGCAGCCCATACTGGGTACGTTCACTGACCTGTCCCCTGCGGCCACCGCTTCCACAGCGACTGCCTGCTGGCCGAGACGCAGCCCATACTGGGTACGTTCACTGACCTGTCCCCTGCGGCCACCGCTTCCACAGCGACTGCCTGCTGGCCGAGACGCAGCCCATACTGGGTACGTTCCTGACCTGTCCCCTGCGGCCACCGCTTCCACAGCGACTGCCTGCTGGCCGAGACGCAGCCCATACTGGGTACGTTCACTGACCTGTCCCCTGCGGGCACCGCTTCCACAGCGACTGCCTGCTGGCCGAGACGCAGCCCATACTGGGTACGTTCACTGACCTGTCCCCTGAGGGCACCGCTTCCACAGCGACTGCCTGCTGGCCGAGACGCAGCCCATACTGGGTACGTTCACTGACCTGTCCCCTGAGGGCACCGCTTCCACAGCGACTGCCTGCTGGCCGAGACGCAGCCCATACTGGGTACGTTCACTGACCTGTCCCCTGAGGGCACCACTTCCACAGCGACTGCCTGCTGGCCGAGACGCAGCCCATACTGGGTACGTTCACTGACCTGTCCCCTGAGGGCACCGCTTCCACAGCGACTGCCTGCTGGCCGAGACGCAGCCCATACTGGGTACGTTCACTGACCTGTCCCCTGCGGCCACCGCTTCCACAGCGACTGCCTGCTGGCCGAGACGCAGCCCATACTGGGTACGTTCACTGACCTGTCCCCTGCGGCCACCGCTTCCACAGCGACTGCCTGCTGGCCGAGACGCAGCCCATACTGGGTACGTTCACTGACCTGTCCCCTGCGGCCACCGCTTCCACAGCGACTGCCTGCTGGCCGAGACGCAGCCCATACTGGGTACGTTCACTGACCTGTCCCCTGCGGCCACCGCTTCCACAGCGACTGCCTGCTGGCCGAGACGCAGCCCATACTGGGTACGTTCACTGACCTGTCCCCTGCGGGCACCGCTTCCACAGCGACTTACATATATCCTCTACCCATTTCTACCACTCTGTTTTATGTTTACCAAATTTTAAGTTACTATTACTGTTTAGAACAGTTCTCTCAGAATTTTGGATCTACTTACCAAATATGATCTATTTGTTTTACACCAGCTCCAGCTCGTCATAAGAAATTAACGGATCTTCAGCGCCAGCTAGCTCTTCTATCGAACATAGAGCTTTCCACGGTTACCTCAACCGGCTTGCCTCTGAGGGAAGTACTGAAGAACGAGATAGACGACATTGTGGCCAGCGAATGCGTCTTCTGCGGCGAATACATGATCGCTTGTATCGACAAACCGTTCATCGCTGACGAGGACTGGGACCGGGTCATGAAAGAATGGGAGTGAATGCAATCTTACAGTGATGGTTATCTCTTTGAATGGTTTTTATTGAAGGAGAAATTGGAGATATAGGGGAGTGTTTCATCAGACAAGATAAAGTGCAATTTTTGGATACATTTTAGAAGATGTGCCACACGATTTGCACGTGCAAAATTTCTAAACTTTTCATAAGTTTACCTTATTTTATTAAATTATTAATGGAATGAAGGACGAAGGGAAATGTTTTTCCCTTCGTCCTTCATTCCATTTCAACCTAGCAAAACGTTTATGGCTCTGATGTTATAAACAGTGGCGGATTTACCATCATTCTGCTCATGCCTTTGAGAGCTATGTATTATAGGAATATGATTGTTTACTAAATTATCGAATTGTAGGGGGTTGATAGAGGGCGTATTGTGAATAGCCAACAGGCGGAGGAAGCCTACTGGCAGCAAGGATTAGCCTACAGGACGGCAAATGTATAAATCCGCCACTGATTACAAACGTTCATGGACATGGCGATCACTTAGCATCTGGCGTTAACCTGCTTGTTTGTCCGTCTTTTTAACTGGCTTCATTCATAAACGTGCATAGTTTAGAAATTTCACGTGAGTAATGTTCTAATCCTATTACTCGTATCAATATATCTATTACCCGTTCAGTTCCGTGCATCAATAAATATTCCATAGCTTGTTAGGACTCACTCAATTCACGCAAGTCGACGACATTTGTCGTATTTAATCTGTAGTAAATATTGTGTAAATTTTGTAAGCACTTTTTTTTGTGTATAGGTCCTATTTTTTCTATGTAAGAAAACTTGGCATTACTCATTAGGCTAGTTTCCAGGTTCAATAGAAATGTTTTATCCAAATATGTATAATTTGTACAATATTCATTTGTTTTCAGATCCGAAGAAATTATTACATAATTAAATATATGTAAGAAAACCTTTTTAGTTATTTATGTCAATTTATCTTATTACTTTTTAGTGTTGACTTTTGTCATTTAAAAATATTTAAATTTATAATTATTAGAATTTTCTTAAGATATAAAATAGACCTGAAATAGAGGCTTTAAATGTTGTTTCTTTAATTTTCAGGTAAGATAATATTTTGTTAAATATATTGTAATTAGTTTTATGTTAACTGTAAATAAATGTCGTAAAATAAATCTTTAATTTTCAGAGAAACGCAGTTTTGTCTTTATTTCAATAATAAGATTAACATCATTATAAAACAACATTTAAAGCCTCTATTTCAGGTCTATTTTATATCTTAAGAAAATTCTAATAATTATAAATTTAAATATTTTTAAATGACAAAAGTCAACACTAAAAAGTAATAAGATAAATTGACATAAATAACTAAAAAGGTTTTCTTACATATATTTACATTTTAATTTATTATTATTCTTGCTTAGCTTTAAGTTTAAAATAGAAAAGTTTTAAAAGTTATTTTTCTGATCGATTATTCATTTAAAATTGTGTTTTGTTTATTTCTTGATATGCAATTAGCGATTACCTACTGTTGGTTATAATATTCTTTACTTTAAATTAATACAAGTATTTAAAGTATGTTTTACTGTAATAAAACTATGCTGTGATCCTATCTGTATTCTATAAGTTTATAATAATTAAAAATATGGTAATGAAATATATTAATAAAAAGTTTTTTATAATAAAATTGTAATTACTAAACCTGACCATTTTTACACTATACTTCGGTAGAACATTTCTAAACATAATTACTGATCTTATTCATACAATTGGTATTATTTCGTATGGGTAAGTTAATAAAAACAAAACACTATGGATTCATAAGTTTATTGAGAAAATTGTGTTATCAAGTAATGATAAACAATAAATTAATTTAAATATTAGGATTTTAAATTAGAGGAGACCGTTTTAAATCCTAGAGTACATACAGCATGTCTAATGCATTGTTGCAATAATAAAAACTTAAAATGTACAAACATAAACAATATATGTGGCAACACCAGTGTTAAATAGCACAAAGAAACATGTAGAAGGGAAGGCAGGTCGTAGGCCACGTGCGGCGGTATCTAACCGTGTCTAAAACAATTTACTAATCCAAACTATATTTATTGACTAGCGGCGTCTACTTCCATCGCCTGCGAATCCGCTTTATTTGAATCTCCCTTGGCGTTAGTATCAATTTGCATTACGTCCTCCTTTTCTTTATTATCTATGATCTTTTCTTGGTTATCAATTTTTACTTCTGTAGTTGCATTTTCGTTTTTTTCGTTTACTTCATTTTTTTCTTCCATTTTACTATCTTTAGCTTCCTCTTTCTTTTCAACCTCTTCATTTTTGTTATCTTTAGCGACATCTTTCTTATCTTTGCTTTTGTCACGTTTCTTGACAGTTTTCTTAGGGCTATGTTTCTTTTCAGTACTCTCTGGAACCTTTTGGGATTCAGGAGCGAGTTCTGAAGTTGCATCTGAGGCTTTGGTTTCATCGGGTCGTGTATCAGTTACCACTGGTTCTGCAGCATCGGTTTTCTCCGTTGCCTGTATTTCTTCTTTCTTAGTATCTTCAGGTTTTGGCGTTTGCTCTTTTATATTTTCCTCAACTTTTCCTTCCGGTACTGGAGTAGTACTTTGTTGTTCTTGTACTTTGTCGGATTCTACTTTTTCTTCTTCTTTGGTAGGTTCTTTCATTTCTACATCACCATTCTGTACATTTTCTTGTGTAGCCGCCGCTTTTTCATTGTCCGTATTTTGCATCTCCACGTCTTGAGGCTGAGGTGATGTAACACCTTTATTTTCAGCTTTTGCCTCCAACACAGCTATGCACTTCTGAATACACTTTATAGCCTCCTTTCTCGCCTGCCTTATATTTTCCTTACCATCTGTCTCGATATTATCTAACTTAATAAGATTTCTAGTCAACATCTCATCTAGATATAGATATTTTTTGTCTTTTTTGGTACCTTTGAAATTTTCGACATCTGTCATGAGATTAAGGACGTCGGTTTGAATACTGAGAATTTGTGTAATAGGATCATTGGCTGATGGCGCTTGCGGCTGTGGCGGAGGCTGAGGGGCTTGTGGGGGAGCCTGGTTCTGTGGCGGGTGCTGAGGAGCTGAGTGCTGAGGAGCTGTGTGCTGCGGAGCTGAGTGCTGCGGCGGAGCTTGTCTCTGTTGGGGCGACGGCTGCTTTTGCTGTGGGGGTGGTTGCTTCTGCTGCGGTCTGGACGGAGTTTCTGCTCTCGGTACAGGTTGTTCCTGATAGGTCTGTGGTTTAGGTGACTGAGATCGCTGTGGAGATCCACCCCTTGCGTACGCCTGTGGGTACATCTTTTGTTTTGTGAAGGGCTGTGGTCCCTGTCTAAAGAAGGGCCTATCGAAGCTTTTAGCGAAAGGAAAACCTACTGGACCATCGTCGGCGAAGTATTGTTCCCTGTCGATATGTGGCTGCGGTGGCGGTACATAGGTGGGCTTCGTCTCTCCGAAGTGAGTTCCATGATCGACGTTCTTATTGATCACTGGTTCATCTCTACCTTCTACAAAGATAGGTATGTGCCTGACATTTGAAGATTGCTCAGGCTGGTGCTGATGTGGTTGCTGTTGTTCCTGGTGGTTTTGTCCACTCATTTTGTTACTATTCTGATTCACTGTACGATGGTCAGGAGGTGCTGACATTGACCTATGCGACCTTTCGTCTGCATCAACCACACTGGGATCTGCGGGGCTTTTCTGTCCTAAATCGACTGTGTTTCTCAAACCGTATTGTGGTAGCGGATTTTGATCGACGTTTAAGTGTTCCGTGTCCTGTTCAGTCTGTGTAGCTGCGGTTTGCTGCTGGGGCGAGTGTGGCTGTGGCGAAGGGGGCTGCTGGAATTGTTCCTCTCTAGGACCAAATCTCCGGTTCCAATGTGAAGGAAAGTGCTCTCTAAATTCTGGCGGGATATCGTCGAAAGGAAATCTGTCGAAACCTCCGAAGCTGTCTGCGGAATCTGTAATAGAAAACGTTTCGTTATAATATCTGTATAAAAATGTTCAAATTTTTTCTATGTTCACTTTTAAAAGCTCAACATAACTGAACTACAGTATCATTTGCTAACATCATGTAGCATAGTTCCGAGTCAACAAATTAGTTATGCACGTACCGTCGATGCCGTCCTGACTGGAAGGGCGTCGCTTCCTGGCCCAGGTGGCGGGGCGCTGTCGCAGCCGCGCCGCTATGTCCGGGTGGCGCGACGCGAGCTCGCTCCACGCGCCTGAACCCTCCTCCTCATCAAATGGAAAACCGCGCTGTTGACAAAGAAAAGCTTTATGATTATGTCATATTTTAACAATATATACAGCGTGATGATATTATTAATACATTTGGTGCACTTTATTGTTCTTTTCGATTCATAATAATTATTTTAACAAGCTTTTTTATATTTGTTCAATTTCAAGTTTATATCGGCTGAAAATAAATAATTCGATAATATAGACAAAGTTATTAAAAAAAATATATGCTGACATTAATCGTTGGACTTTCAAATAATTCAGGTTTAATATTAAATACCACATGTTAATCAACTGTACCAAACAACCGAAATTGTCGCCTTGGACTTTGCATTTAGGAAAATAAGAGACCATATGAACGATAACAAAGTGAATGAAAACAATCGTACGACAGTAAGTAGTGTCATTTGCGTGGCGAAGAACTGTCCATATTTGGCGAGAGAGGTCGAGCAACGACCTTCCTAGTCTAGACTACTGTATTACGCCGACTATCAGCTTAATACCGTCGTAAGTTTATCTCGATGAAATTCATATTCAATTCGTAAAGCAATCTGTTAATATGCTTATTTACGCCGAGGTATAATCAAATATCATTTCCAATAATTTTATTACTGACAGCGACGGTTGGTAAAAGCAATAATTACAGGTTCGACGATTTAATTTATATTCGCAATCGTCGATAAATATTGATCAATGTAAAATTCATCGAACTGACGGCCTTCGGTTAAACGGCCGTTTGCGTTTACTGCGTTATTAAAAATATACATGGAGATGACGGATGCGATAGGAATTACATATGGAAATGATCCTTGTTTTATCAGGTGAGAGTTTAAGGATTATTTATTGTTTCCGCGACTCTCACCGATCCGGATACGGCGATGACATTTTTTGAACATTTTCTTACGCGTCTGCAGTTTCGCTCAATAAATCATAACTAGCTTTCAAATTTTCTACGTAATAAGTTAATAAATATTTATGGAATCATCGACAACTTTCTTATTTAATGTCATTAAATTTTGAATTAAAGTTCAACACACGATATCGGATGTAAAAGAAGTTAAGTAATTAAAATGTAACAAAAATAATTAGTACATGTCACATTCAAGGAAATTGGTATTACATCTATACTAATTTTATAAAGAGCTCCAATTAGTTTGTAAGTTTGTATACCAAGACGGTACTCTCTGAAACCACTGATCCGGTTATAAAAATTATTTTTGCGTTGAGTAGCGCGTTTATTGAGAAAAGTTGTAGACTATATTATATACATCACGCTACGACTCATAGGAGAGAAGCAGAGTCAAACGGACATAAACGAGAGTTAGACGGCGAGGGGCAGCTAATGGATTATGAAATTATTTGCATTATCCCAACGAACTGTATAGTATTCAATATATCGGTAATTAGCTTTTTCTCGCGTCTGTACTCACACCAAGTTTGATTTCTCCACACAAATATAAAGCCCTATATCACCCCTTTAAGGATTCAAAAAATCGTTTCACATATCTACGTGTCTAACAATCTGCGTGCCAAATTTCAACTCATTCCATTTAGTGGTTTGAGCTGAGTGTGGATAGATCATTCGTAATTAAAATTAGAATTAAACAGAAAATGACTAAAACTTTTCATTGTTTTAAAATACAAAGATGACAACTTCTTTACAATGAAATCAATACGTGAATAACTATGTACTTAATTATAGCATCGACGGTTGTGATAGTATAAATACCGATTCTCGAAGAGGCGCCATTGTTCTTGACTCAGTTCCGTGACACTACTATTATCAAGTTTAATGAGCCGTTAAATTGTGATTATAATTGTAATTTTAAGGTTAATTTATGCTTATTGGATTCACGTTCGAAGCCTTTACACGAAGGAAAAAGCATTATTTATATTTTTAAACTCTCACGCCTTGGTTTTCATTTCAGTGATATCAACCTTCTAAGCAACGCATGGAACAGCTTCTAAGTGGGTACATAAATTGTAGATAGAAATTTTATAACACAATTTTTTTTTATTCTTAATTCGATTTTGATATCTAGAATCATGACAAAATAAATCTTAATGTGCAAATAAAATATATAATCTACTTGACTAATTATTTTCAACACGTTTACTATGAACGATAGTGTTTATTCAGAGCCATTTAATCGAAGCCAATTAATAGCATATAAATTAAACAAACCGATTACAGAGTCACTTCATTTGAATACGGTCGTAATTACGACTGTTTGACGTGACAGTTATAAGGCTGAAATATATAACATAAAATAAACTCGTAAAGAATAATAAGTAAAGATAAATTTCAGTAAACTACTTCATTTAGCTCTACAGATTAACACATTCAAGGCTCGAAGAAAACCAAACTTATGTTAAAATATACAGTAACATCACAAATGAATAAGTAAACAAAATAATAACAAAAAGCCTAATATGGAACGCACAATTTACGGGAGGACGTATTACTATTTATATCGCATTATGTGCGTATAATATTATATTCCATTTACATTTTAGAAGGTATTATTCTCGTTAGCGATATGTGGGCGTATACGCCATTGAGTTTGTCAAGGAAAAATAGTAGAATGTAATTGTAATATAATGAGTAAAAGACGTTTGTTTCGTGAAAATTATTATTCGAAACCTGATATTATACATGCTAAAGTACCCCTGTCTGTATGTCTAATTGTTACATTTTCACGAATTAGTCGCGGAATCAATTTTGATAAATTTTAGTATTGATATAGATTGGACTATATATAATGGCATACTAGGCTTCTTTGTGTTTCTAAAATATACACGTATAAAGTATAAAGTTAACACGTAGTTATATAAGATATGAACTAAAATATGATAAATATTTTCATCAAGATAATTCTATGTTATTTAAATTAGCATTTTCCCCACGGTTACTTAATTTTTCAAATTATATATTTTAATTAAAACAAAACAATCTTAGTTATAATTTTATTAAATTGCACATGCACCTAACCAATTATTTTTATAAGACCGTTAATAAATTTATAAATTCCTGAATTAGACGAACAGAAATTTACACTTGACTTGAGAAAATTTTTTAAACCAAATACAATATTCATGTAAAAAAAATTAACGAGTTAAACCTTACGTATATCATTGCAATTTATTATCATCTTCTATCCAGATATAAACAATGTTGTAACATTAACGTTTAATAGGCTAATCACTATAAATTAATATGAGTTTAAGAAAAATATTTTCTCAATATGTGGATTGCCTAAATCAATAAATAACAAATTTAAAAAAAAAAAACAACTGACTTCAAAAAGCAAAATATGCCGTTTCGTTTACGTGGACGAACACTTATACCAGTTATTTCTATTTTAAAACCAAAATACACAAACGATTTTGATAAAAATCCTCTGGACATCTGAAAATATATACCTTTTCAAAATAGGAATAGAAATATTTGTTTACATTAGAATGTAGTGAAAGTATATTGTATATTATTTACCTTCTAAATAGAAATATATATAACAACTAAGCATTACGTTCTTTCGAACGATTATATAAGATCGAAGAACTTGAAAAAATATAAATATTTCCACTTTTAAGAAAGCTGTCGGTAGATTGTAAGTTAGACTTTCTATCTATTAGTTTAATACACGATACTAAAAATATATTTTTATTAATCTTCTATGAAATGACGTAATATTTTGAGGAAACAAACAACAAAAATAAAACATAAATTGAGAACCTCTTGTTTTTGTAGTCGCTTGTAAATAATTATTCAAATCTGATAGATCTCTTGAAATATATTAGTATAGTATAGATACTGTCTTAGACGACAGTTAATTTACAAGCGTATGCGAAAATTCGAATTACCGTATTTAGCTATCTTGAATGTGTATTACCATAGAAAATAAAACGAACATTAAATTCGTATCTTCTTGCCGAATAAGAGAACAAATCTCTTGATAAACCATTTAAACAAAGAAATAAGATTGCCGACAGACGTAAAAACTTCAACACATGAAATGACAGTGAAATAATAAACATTAAATTTACAAGTCCTAAACGTTTGCTACTATAACATACGCGGGACGGTATCGGGAACTCATAAGATTTGTCCTCTACAAAAAATTGCTTATCGCACCTAAAGAAATTTTCCACGCAAAAAATTGAGACAGAAAAAAATTGACAACAATATTCAATCACGATAAATAAATAGGGCATAACCAATTAATCGGTAGACAATGAAATCCAAAAACGTAAATTGTTACCCACGCCCGAACTTTCACAAAGGTTACTTAACAAACATGCCCTCAAAATTAAAAGTCGATTTTATGTAGCGATTATTTAATCACTTTATTGAGGATGACATCAGCGCGTGTAGGAGATGCGGCTGCGTCAGTAGAGGCGGATGAGTAAATAAACGTTACGACAAATATTATGTTGTAAATATTGTTATATGTTGTGAGAATTAACTTTGTTCGCTGTGACATTTTCATTCGATTTTGTTTTAAAGCTACAGCATTTTAGGTAACTCGTACTATTCCAATCAGAAACATTACAATGATTAGTTTCCATAATTAGATGTGTATTAGCATTATAAGAAATCGTGTCTAACAACAGTACTCAATGATTTGTTTTAACTATATTTTATTCGCCCAAAGACACTCTCGCCTGTTATACTAACCAACATCGTCCAAACTGGTCGGCATTTTGGGTGGCCAAATCCATGAGCTTGCAAGATAATTTCGTAAATTGACGATTCAAAATGCTTAAAAAATATTTATTATTAAATATTGTATGTTAAACTGTAAACGTCAAGACTACTTGTATAAAATCACGACCACTTCTGTAAGTTATAACTTATGCTTTTTATCATTCTTTATTACCCAACATTTCATGTCATCTTTGGCTTCTGGTTAAGGTGAAGCTGCGATATGCATTGGGCTCTGGAGAATCACAAATAAACAAAGGACATAATAACTCAGATGAAAGGAATATTTATTACCTTTTACAATACTGACGTCCATAAGTAGAAGTGATTAGGTTCCAATCTTAAACATTACATTGATTAGTTTCCATAATTAGAAGTGCATTAGCATTATAAGAAATTGTTAAAGTGTGTAACAATGTCATATATATAGGTATAGGTGATGATTTATAATCATTTGACATATGTTCTTGCCATAAATGAAGAAGAATAAACAATGTATTTACGTTTTTACTGTCTTGTAAATTTATTACGACAGTTTTAGTAGCAAAATGTTGAAATTCAAAAACATTACCGATACTAACAAAGCAATAAGTCATTGACCGTCTATTCATCGCAATTTCGCATCGACATCATAATACGAAGACACCTAACACAATAAAAGTAAAAAAGAAATGACTAAGCACCATGTCTTTAAACGTGTTTCATACATTCAGAGCTGTAACTCTGGAACTGTTTATTTTTAAAATGTAAAAGTTTGAAAATCCTATTTAAACTCAAAAATCTTCATTATCAAAAAATAACTCTAATACTCTAACAAAGATCTGCAGTGTTTCCTTACAGTTTCCAAAAACAGGGCATAAAGTAACGACAAGGCGAATTTAAATCATCAAGAAATGAAATTACGAGAAGGAGTTGAACAACATCGTATCATGCAAGTGATAACTTTATTGCTAATTGTGAGGACATAAAAAATAATCGAATTAATAACAAAAAGGAAAGATCAATTATCATTTGTCTTCGTCTCTGTCACCATAATGAGGTTAATAAGAAAACGACAGGCCGTGCTTTATATGGCGCAAGCAACACATCCGGTGATCACAGGTATACTAATAAAGTATTAATCTCGAATGATTTCTCGTTGTCATACCGTATTTGCATCGCGCACGTAGGCGACGTGACGCACTACAGAGACGCTGGACCGCTTGTAGTCGATATTTTACCTTCTAAGCCGAACGGCACTGACATCATCGGCTAAAGTTAGACAAATGTTTACTTGAAACGAGGATTTGCCGGAGCCGGTCTTCGCGAACGTATCCATGAACTTGTCCGGTGGTACATGAAGTGTCATCGTATATATGTTTGCGTTTACAGAGCTAAAAGACATTATGTACTTAGTAATTTATACAAAGTTTTTATTGGTTTTAAAAATTAATTTTATAAAGTAGATAGATAACATTTTTTAGAGATATGGGAATCATATTTGGATAATTGTGATAGACATAAAATCATACTTTTAAAAACCTATTTATATATAACCTCCTTCAGGTAGCCGAAAAATACAATTGCGTTTTAAAATTGGCCTTATAAAAATTACGAATTACGATAAGACATTTAGATATTTTTAAGGTGAAGCGTAGGTTTTAACACAAAGGAAATGAATAGAGGTGAATATTTATAAAGCATCATTTCCGCTAAAGTATCATATTAACTGAAGATCAAACATGTATTACTGTAACTATTTATAAAAATGATCTAGAGATGCAATAATAAAAAGTAAATACGTTGAAAAATTGAGATTCGCGACCATGGTAATACACGATAAAGTCCCTCATACAAAAGTGTACAATACTTCAACCAATCTTGATCTACCAAATGGCATAAAACAGTTACAGCTAAGAAGTAATCAAACCAAAACCGCATACAGAAGCGGCGCCTTCCTATCAGTACAGTATATGGAGCAGCACTTAAAATGTTAAATTACGCAGGCGCGGAATTATCTACAACAGAAGGGCCTATAAGTGAACGTTTAAGTAAGACAGCTATTAAGAGATTTGATACGCTTATCTCAACCCAACACGGGGAAGGAGAAAATGTTTACGATTATTTCACTTTCGTCGATTCTATATTTATATCATTTACTACAGGATATGTAACTTCAAAAGACTGTCCTAACGTTATATTGCATCCTTAACAAAAAAAGCACCTGATTTAACTAATAAACAATACACTAGGATATATGTATTTTTGTGTTTGTTGACATCTTTATGCCTACTCGAAATTTTGAATTGAAGGAAATAATTTCAACCCATAACATCACTCTTAAATCTGAAAATTATATTTCCATATTTTATTAGAAGTCTGATAAAATTCCTAACTACACATAAATAATCAAACGCATTATTCCAATGCTTAAATTTACGTTATAGTTAAACGTTTAGTCGCTAGCAAATTTTGTTTTGTAGGCAGGCACTCGTAGTTACTTAACTTTTTTAAATCAGAATTTTGGGTATACTTTTAGCGGTATGACAAACACTTCTTATAGCCAAAAGTATCTTTTTTTAAGGAATTTTATTGTTTACTTTATAAATTTAATCAGAATGATAAAATACCAGCTTTAACTCATCCACTCCATCTAACGCCGCACAGTTCGCATTGTCGATAATCCCAAACTAACACATGGTTAAGAACCAGAAAGGTTGGCTTTCTGTGTATTTTATCATCTGTACGGGGAGCGTTCTGAAGAACTGCTGAAGGACTTTTTGCCTAAGGACTCGATATCGTCCACACGCCTGGTCTACACTATAATTTGGAGTTTTGAAACGTAGTGTATTGTGTGTGACACCTTTTTGTTCAGAGGCCAATTACGCATCCGCAACTTCCCTAATGTTTCAAATGCCCATGGACGACAGTGACCACTCATCATCAGGTGAACCTGTCCAACTGTCGTTTAATACCATTTTTGCATTAAAAAAACATAATTTATTGTTCTTAACATGCGTCGTTTTTATCTTTTGACTATTAATAACTTTTACTTTTAAAAAATGGTACCATCAATTTTCACGGTGGCAAAATGGTACCATCTATTTTTATTATTAGGTCGCAACGACCTCGTCCCCAAAGGCCGCATCAGTAGAAAACAGTATTTATTGAAGAACCCGCATCTATAAATGGCGTTACGATAACAGCTGCGCGCGCGCCGTTGACTCACGACGCGCTATGTGACTGTTTACATGGTTTTTGTTTTATTTCGAGTTAAAACAAAGAATGTCGAATAATAAAATTCCCACGTGACTAATATCAATGGGGTTTCGAATGATTAACAAGGTTATTTTTTATTTCTACTGACATGGCATGTTTGTCTAATTTGGACTTCATTTTTTTTTAATTGAAAACTCAATTTCATTTCGATTTATGTATTCTTAAATAAAATTTATGATATTATAAATATATTAATTAAATTTATGACTTAAAATTACTGTAACACCTAAACATTTCGATAGTATAGGCAAAATAAAACGTAAACTGGATTCCATTTTTCTATAATGAATAAAAAGTAAGTATACTGTTGTCCTTTAAAAATTCGAAGAACTAATCAAATTAATCATTTAATATCAGGCGATTCTTCTTAAAAACGTTATCTTTTAGGTAATAAAATTTTATATCAGATATTTTATCTCTACAAACACTTACTCCTTTAGAATAAACTATTAAAAAGCTTATAAAGTGTTTCTTATCTTATATATAAAATTAACTTTATAACATTTAAATGAAAGCATATATTCATAAATTTTAATTCATTCAAGAATATAACTCCTAAAATACATTGATGAATTTATAGCTTTAGTCAATTCATTGATCCTATATTGACAGTATTCATTAATTAATTATGTTAGTAAAATAGTCTACCTCATTTGTAGGGTTCCCGTAATATTCCGGCGGCTTATCCACAACAACAGGTGATTCCATATTTCAATAATAAACACTGGAATGATATCACAGAAATACACAACACTTCGATACGAAAAGTTTATGCGAAATATAGACGCTCTACGCGAATTGATCGTCACTATGTTTCAATATGAACTGAGCGGAGGAGAGCGAGCGGTTGTATTTATACAGTCGGATAGAGCTCTCGAAAAGTCTGGATTGTTCGAGAGAAGCGTGGCTACGGCCCCTCCATTCAGCTGTACTACCGCATGGCTTTATTGATTTGGAAACATACACTGCTGCTTCGAAACAGGTAAAACGTTGATGAACAATATGCTTTCACCGGCTAGCGAGCAATGTATTCTGTAGTAACCAAATGGGTTTTTTTTGCCTGAAGGGCATGGACGCTTGTGCAGAATTGGTTAAGAATTTTCGAGTAATTTTATTGATTTCTGCAATGTTCAAAGTTACAATTTGAAATTTAAAAATGCACAATATTTTGAGGTAAGAGATTCTGAATATTCTGTAGCTTTGTATTTATTGTAATTGCACCAGATTTCGATAGTATTTTTCATATTTCTATAATTAATCAGAAACCACATCTTAAATATAAGTCTTATGCAAAGTATTATCCAACATTTATTTTTAAAAACGAAAATGGAGGAATAATATTATTTTTGTAAACAAGCGTGAATCATTTTCGCAATAATTTATTTACAGTGACAAGAAAATTCGCAATGACAGAACGTGCATACTTATTTACTTCAAAAATTTCGTCCTCTACAAAAAAATTCGATGGCCCTTCACAGAGCTGTAGAAGGCGACATAAATAATTTATAACTATATTAATAATGACACGGTAATGGCACAGAAATTTCGAAATTAATAAATTTTTATATCTCGGCTTTTATTTGGATGCTAATAAGCAATAATGTGTCAACCCACAAAAAGTTGAATTTGGAGATTTTGATGTATTTTCATACTGCATCACATATTTAACATTATTAGAAAAATTGAAGTCATAAAAAGTAAATAAGTACGGAAAAAAGTTTCTTAATTAATTGGTTCGGATTTCAAGTGCGTTCCATATTTTGCAATTTATACAATAATCTCAAACATTTAATAAACTTTTTACTAAATAATATATTAAATATAACGGTCGGATTTTAATTTTACTTCTTGAAACAATTTTTTTAAAAATAGGTTTGACATATTTAGACGCCATTTTCTCAAAATGAAGTCCGTGTGGCTTGTCACAGTATTGATTATCAGCGTCCATTTACGTTCAATAAAATGGTGTTTATATTCTAGTACTACTACTCTATGTGCCTGTACAGTCCGTGCTCACTTGGCACCGCTAATTTTACTATTACAGCTAATAATTTCTATATTCGCACGAAATGATAAATACATAATCGGAAACTAATGCAACTGTTTTCCGTTGATTTGATAAAACTAAAAACTATCGATAAAATAATATCTCTAGTTTTAATTGCAATTACGTGGTGAATAATTCTAACATTATTAAATTGATTATTTTTCCAGGCTAAATACAATTAATTCAGAATTAAATTCATTGATTCTCGAATGAAAACTTTTAATAAAATACGCATATACTAAAATAAAAGTGGTTTCAAACCTAGTATTATTTAATCAGACGTATCCATTAGAATTTTGCTGTCGATTGATACTGCAGACGGTCTAAAAATAATAACATTTTCTCAAACATGCGGAAGACGCGTTACAAGATAGAATGGCAACAGTAAATACGATGCTAACTCTTTTTAAATTCTATTAACAACCTTAATTCATACCGTACGGTAGAATATAATTACAAAAAACATTGAAACGTTGAAAAAATTAAAGTCTATTAGAATAACAGAACTCTTTTCATATTTAAGACACCTATATATATCAAACTTTGTACTTCGTATGAAGATATAATTCACTTCTTTATATTAAAACTAAAAATGTTATGTCGCTTTTGTTGACGACGTTTGACATTATTTTTTACTAGCTTTCGCCCGCGACTCCATCCGCGTGGAATAGTTACTTTGGGCTAATAATGCATTATTTTAGAACTAATTTGGTTAGCATAAAAAAGGTTATAGTGAGCTAACCTTAAAAGATAGACATATGCTGTCGCGGACTTTTGTTAGAATTTTTAAATGGAAACGATTCTGTCATACATGATTTTTGCAAAAGTTTAACCGTTTACGCAGCGCACGCAGCGTAGCTTACGCTCTCAATAGCAAAATATCGCCCGATTTTGAAACATTCTTCATTGGTGCTCCGCTCCTTTTGGTCTTAGCTGATAATATATAGCCTTCCTCAATAAATGGGCTATCTAACACTGAAAGAATTTTTCAAATCGGACCAGTAGTTCCTGAGATTAACGCGTTCAAGCAAACAATCAATCAAACAAACAAACAAACTCTTCAGCTTTATAATATTAGTATATATTAGGTACTGACATCTTAATATTTTTGTCGATAAAATAATGTTAAAGGCACTGCTGTGCTTTACAATAAAATGATAATAATAAATAATTACGATATTAAAACAAATGAATAAGATTCGGTAGACTTTGAAAAGCTTGATTAATTGATTAATTTCTTATGTAGATAACAGTAGAACGTGACCATCTAAACATTTGCCTATATTTTGACTGTCGAACGAATTCTTTTGGAAAGGACTGTGAGAGTTATTGAAAATAAAGTAAATGTAATAACATTATATTTTAGTAATGAAACAATAATCGACTAGCGATACGACACCGACATCGATACTGTCAAGGGTTTAAAATAGGTATATCGGCTTAACTTTACGCGAACATAGCTTATATATTTTTAGACACTTTGATTTAAATAAGAAAATTGTTACACAAAAACCCGTTTTTATATCACTTTAATATGTTAGGTATAGACGGAGTAAAAATTTGTTTTTCAGTTATTTTCCGGATCTTTTTTTATGAAATAATAACGTTATTCATACGGTTCACATTTATTTGGGAAACGCAAAAAGATTATTAAGAATATCTCCGCAGCTATTTTTACTAACCAACGTTTCCAAGGTTATAGAAAAGGTCATTAAAAAAATGACCTTTCATCCAGAAAAAAATAATGTTCCCAACTAACTAACAATTGATTGACAAAATCCACGTAACAAGAGTAAAGTCTGGCACAAATGGTTGAATTAAAAAAATAAAAGACAGATGGCCTGTTGTTTGATAAATACATCTCGAACTCAAAATATACTCTATTGAACTGGGCTTTTAAAGCACTTTCGAAACATATAGTGTTATGTTGTGTCAGGATGTAAAAATTAAGTAAAGTATATTTGCATAAGCAAATTGACGTACATAATACGTGCTTATGAGTATTAAGATATCCTAAGGGGACAATTACACTTGTAAGTTTTGCTCTCAGTCTTACATTTGTTGTTCATTTTTACACCCGAAAGAATTGACTGTCAGCATCTTTCAGCAACAGATTTTCTAAAGTTACGTAGATAATTGTTACCAGGTTACAGAGTTGTGTCATGTCAATTACGAGAATAAAACTTACAAATGTAATTCACGCCTTATGATAATTGTAATTTTTGCACACGTCATTCAGTTTAACTAATGAGTAAATAAATTATAATTATTGCTCATCTACATGTTTTGTATAATTGAAAAGAATATCAGTTAAAGGCATTTCTTAAAATTAAAGTCTACTTCAATTTTTAACCGACTAAAGAGAACTCTTTTTCTCCTCGTTTATATTTTCAAGTTGGCCGATTATTCTTTGTGTAATTTTTTCCAGGTATCTAAGGCGAAAATGATAATCGGCGATTATAAACCTTAAGGACTACTGGTTTGACTTGAAAAATCTAAATAATGTGTTAATTCAAAATACTATAAGCTAAAAACCACCCCATATGACTTATTGAAGCGAAATAGTAACCACTAAAGCCAACTCTTCTACCAAGCGCTAAATTTGAAGTTACGTAGACAACCAAAAACCTCTACAAAATATAATAATCTCCAAATGGAAATTACCACTCTGGCACACAATACATACGAACTTGGCAATAATTCATTTTCAACTGATCTCGTCTTTCAATACTGTTCCGATTGTTCAAAGTAACCCAACTCTTGAACGAGTTCTAATTACAAAGCTATAATTGCGATCCTTAAGGCAAATTACACTTATGATATGATACATAAAGGATGATAGGATTTCAAGTATCGAGTGACTTGTATTAATATTATATTCAACATGTGAAATATTATATTATAAGCCCCCGATCAATGATATTTTATAAGTAATAGACATGTCGCGTTCATACTATTTGAAGTTAAAAATCTGTACCCATTTACAAGTTTGACAATTTCTTATTGGTCCGAAAATACTCTCGCCTATCACACTCAATCGCTAGACGATTGCTAGGCAACGTCGTCCAAAGTGTTCGGCACATTAGGTGCCACAATCCATGAGCTTATGACATGTCTAATGTTATATAACATCATTGCTCCAGATATATAAAGTCTGAAATATTTCTCTTGGTTAAAGTAATTGCAGAACGAATAAAACGATTTCATTTAATACGCGACGACTGCACGTTATATAATTTTAAAATGTAATCTCGGAGGATGTAAATAACATAAAGAGGTTAAAAACACACGACAACGTTACCTTTATACACGGATAAGGCGGAGCTTAGAAATTGGGTCAAGTCGTAAGTGGATTTCATATGCAATTTCTTTTGTACCGAAAAATACCGTATATATTCTACACGCATGGATTTTATCTATAGTTGCATAATAATAACGAATAACCATAGATCAGCTGGCTCGTTTTGGCACCAATCAATGGCTAATGAACGGTCGTTGCCCCGCTCAGAATATACGCAGAGAGCATATCAAATTAAACGTTCCGATCACAATGAGCAATACAATTCCTTATTCCACGAGCATTCCGATCGACATGCAGTAATATAAATCAAATCAATGAATTAGAATCATGTCGTATGTTAATTTAATGAAGCTTTATAGCGAGTGTTTAAAATGTATATTTATATTGGCACTTAATGCCCCTTTCGGTTTTATTCGCGTTTCTGGTTGCTCCTATGAGTGATATAATATAGCCTATATATACCTTCCAATGAAGGTCTGGAACGCAAAAATATTTTTTAAAATCGGATCAGAAGAGATTTTCACCTACACACAAACTTGCAAACAAATTTTATCTCTTTATACTATTATTATAGATGAAATGTTGTTTTCATTCCCTTATGTTATTTTGGTATTTTCTTATTTACATTCAGTCGTCGTTTTTTCAGATTTAACTTTTAAATACTACGTAATAAAATGTTTTCGATGTCTTAAATAATCTTTAATGTAAAACTTAGATGGCTGTTTTGGGAATGGCTTCATAAATCAATCAAAAATGACATTTTATGTTCGGAAAATTTTGTAAAATAATTACAGAACGTATAAAGCCAAATGAAAAAGATAATAAGATTTGTAACGGTAATATAGCGCTCTTTAGACTTTAAAATCCAATGCAACCAATGTAAACCAATAAATAAAATGTCAAAAAATGACCAAATCAATGATTATGGAGATAATAAAGAGCAATACTGCCTCAAACAGTCCTTTCTAAACTCAAAATACTTCAGGGTTAATCACTAAACTATAAACGAGCTAACTGGGGCGTACGTAGGAGGCCCAGTGTCTGAGAACTAAATACCAGTTTTCATTTAAAAATTTTGTAACAAACTCATAAATTGCGTAATAAAACTATGCAATAATTTCCGAAATGTTTTTTTATTAATTATCTATGAATTTCTGAACATCTTTAAAAATCCTCGTAGATATGACGATATATAGACAAGCACTCGAATATCAAGCATTTCTCAAGAGAACCTATCGACAATGCCTTGAATATTTTGCTGAGCGTAAACATTGACAGTTGGCAACCCCATGAGCGGTGTTACCAACTAAACAATTGGAGCTATTTCTAACGTAAGGCTACTAGCAAACTGTCATTGTACTCACGTTTCGCTTCATTTTCAAACTGTCATCGTCGGATGTACGTACTTCTTGTGTAACGGTCGGTTTTTCTTTGGAATTATGTTAAAATTTTTCGATAAGTCGTCTCCAGCAGCGCACACTCGTTCGACTCTGCGCGTTTGCATGCAAGGTGGGTGGGTGAGACGTATCCCCGAAATAGAACTTTTGGAATAACTCTACACAAATTATATTCCTGCGTCACTGTTGACGAGATGAAGATCAAGAGCAGACGTATACCGGAATGTCTCGTGTCTATGCTGTAGTTTTTTTTGCAATGACGCCTAAACGCAACGATAGTTCTCCTAATATAACAATGGCGAAATTACACGTATTTCGTTTGTCACGAATAACATATAATCTATAAGCAAACATTTCAATATACGCATCATAATTCACATAATCAAATTAACAGCCTGACGATAAAAGCCTACTGCAAAGTAAAAGCGGTATAAAAATAATTCTTACGGCTCTTAAAAATATACGATCGAGCAACAAAGTTGATAATATGGTCAGTAAAGAAACGGATATGACTATTTACGTTATAAAGTATTATTCATGAAGGGACCATGAAAATTAATATTGATATTAATAGTTTTTTGTCGACGAGGTCGCAGCGGGACGCGTGCGCACCTCGCATTTCTTCCTCGACAAGTGCAGTAAAAGGAGAGTCCTTGGGCCCACTGTCGTGAATCATTAGCACCTACGCGAGCTTCCAGCAGAGTGATTGGTCGATGCCGTAGTTCTTACCCGTAGCGCAATAGTGCAGCGTAATTTACGGTAGGGCTGTGCGAGAACGACAATTATTGATTTCGCGGTATGTGCTGTCTTGCAGTGAATGAAACATTACAAGAAAGATAATTAGTACCTATTAATTATTTAAATGTAGGTACTTTTAACCTTCTTATTTTTAAGGGTGCTACACGCAAAAATAAAACTGTTACCTTCGCCAAATGTACAGATGATTGTAATTAGCTTTTAAATAAATTGTTTATCTAAGATTGAGAAGTAAATTTATTCGACAAATAAAAAAAATGTTTTGAACTTTCCACTTTCCAAAATTTTCTTATTAAAAGTGGACCATTCATAAGAGACGTCACACATGTAGAATTTTGGATATTGGTCATATCCAAAATTATCTTTATTGAGTTTGAAACAAAATATTTTCTTAATATTTACAGTTGTTTAGGTATTGGGTTTGATGACCTACCTGTACCAATCTACGCAACACTTTCTGGATCCCTACGATGCTTCCATTACGTGTGCTTAAAATTGATGTCGTATTTGAAAAGTCCCTATTAAGAAAAAAACAGTCTCTACAACTGCCACAATGTTGGACAACATTTTTTACAAGTAATACAACCCTACCCTCTGATAAGTATGTTATTGTATCCACAATAATAATGAATAACGAGTTATGGCGATTGCGCCATTGCTGGATGACCGCATGTTATTATCAATATTAGAACAATCTTGAAAGCGAAATCGTTATTGGTCGTAAAGGTGGAATGAATGTTTAGCTACTTCGGGTTATTGCGACTCAGGACTCCTTAACCTACTTCGTATGAAATATGGAATGTTATGCACTAAAGTAATTTAGGAATGCCGTTAGTAACAGATGTTACTTAAGAACGTTATCTGTTTTGAGGAGTATACTCTATTTTGGAATTATGGAAGTATGTAATTAGTGATCTAGCCAGACCTGGTAAGTGCAATAGAATATACGAAAAAACCTATTCTGTATTCAGATTTTATTCTTTGAAATAATATAAGACGACATACCAGCTGCACATATGTAAATATCCATCTTTATATGCTTCGTTAAATGCTAACTTTAAAAAATTAATGAAAGCTATCTAAGAAACCATTGTTTTGATAATACACCAGTATAATTATTCTACGCATGAAACTAAAGCAACACAATATCCTAGTTAAAGTGCGAAATTCCATTAGACCATAACCCACTTGGGATTAGTGTAACAATAGTAGAGACATTTCAGCAGGGATTGACGACTCGAATCGATTATATTTGAATAAACAATACATTTTCAACTATTCGATTTTTATCACTATCACTTTAAAAAAATTATCATTCAACAATTTCGATTTTACAAAATTTTTCGGTGGCTCTTTTGGGATGTTTCCTAATTTTTTTTAAACTACTGCAATATCGAGACAAAAAATCGGACAATTTTCAATTTTTTTTGTTGAGTCTAACGTACGACGAGGTTTATATATGCCTCAATATACGGAAGATAAAATATACTAGAAGGCTCTGGTACCCAGTAAATATAGTAAGAATACAACTTATACTTTTAAACAAACACAGTTCACAACGATTGATTTAATTAAACGTAGTATGAAAATAGTTCCAGCTAAGCCGTGGGCGGAATAACAACCGAGTAATCCGCTACGTGACGTGGCCAGGTAGGAATACCGATATAGGTATTGAAAATATTCGTGTCATGCGATAATTATGTCACGCGATTATAAATCACCGTGACACGAGTAATAATCAAAACCGCGAACTATATACAGGATTATATTTAAATATAATTATTTAGTTTGAATGCGCTAATTTTAGGATCTACCAAACCTTTTATTTTGTACTTTCTGCCCATCCTGGCTTCGCATGGACGAACTAATTAAAGCTCACTCACTCACTTTTCCATACAATTTTTCAATTTTTATTTTATGAAAATTACGAACAAAACAAAACGGAATAAGTGAAATAGGCACAGATGTTCTAAAATGACTTACGAATGACGCTTACATATGTATATTCAACAAATGTTTATTTAAAAAAAAATTAAATAATAATTTTGTTAAAGTCATATAGGGTTAACATTATCTATACACATTATTCCTATTTGAAAAATGTCTTTGACATAATCTATGTAATTAAATGTAGTAAAAAAAAATATTTTATGTTATTGCTAGTTAAACACGATATATCGTGTAAAAATAATAGACAAAGCATATTTTTGTCAGAAGAATCGTTTAAATCGGCCCAAAATAATAGCGCTCGCGAAAACGAATATAATGATAATATATTCTTTTTGAACTGCATTATCAATCACTTTTAGTTATTCTAGGCTGAATCCTAGATTGTTGGCATTGATATAGTTTCAGAAAGTTCTTACAGTCTAAAAATTAATGTCGCCCGGCTACGTCGCGATACGTATTGACGTACTTCTATATTCAACGAAACAAATAATAAAATTGTAACTGAGGATTTCTGTACATTAACTATTTTTGTAAAAGATTAATGAATGGTCGTTGTAGTCAACAGAGAGATCTAAAATTCAAGTTTAATTTAAAAATATAAATTTAATAAAATTGGAATAAAACTGAGCCATATATTAATGAATGAATTAAACATATGAAACAACTAAAAAAATAATTAGATGACTAAAGCAAAGAATTCCCAGAAGGGACTTCGTTTAATATATTGAACAAAATTATATAATTTTAAACCTCGCTGAGGTTTTGACAAAACAGCAGCTTTCACAGATTAAATTGAAATGTATAATTTTGTAAACAACTCTATTATGAGAAAGTTGTTTACAAAATATGTTTACAAAACAAACAGTTTACATAAAAACATTTCAGCATATTAATTGCCAAAATATGAAAGTTAAAGGGTCTTTAAATTGAATTTCATTCAATAAAACCCGCTTAGAATCTGGAACGTAGACGCGTAATAACTATTTACGCGTAACGTGTTAGCTATAAAAGCTATAAAGCGTATAATAAAATTCAATTACGATTTTGGAAGGAGCCCAGAAGACCAGATAATGAGTTTTGACTCACAATACTTTCAAAGAAATATACTATATTTTAAAACTTTTCCAAAATACGAATACTGTGCATTAAAATGAAACAACTCGTATTATTTGAAAATGAAATTATCTTTATTTTTTTATTCTGTTTAATAATTTTTTTGTGATTGTTTGAGTGGTGGTGGTGAAATTATTTTAGATGATATAATAACCAAGCGAAAGCTTTTCTTATCCCAATCTTAAATGCGAATATAAATTTGTTCGTTTATTTGTTACACTTTCACGGTTTACCTACACAACCTACCACTACGACATAGTGTATATATGTTGTCAGAAGTACAGAAAAGAACCTACCTTTCATCCAGAAAATAAAAATAACTTCTTCCACGAGAAATCTTTACCCTGTTGACGATTTAGCAAAAGTTACATTAACGAGAAGGAAATCGCAGGCAAAAACTAGCTTTCTGATGTTTTGACGTGTGCAACAAACGGATTAGTCAATCCTTTGTCTATTAACTAGAATACCGATAATACTAGAATAGATACTCACCGATATTTGTATGTTACGAAACCGGGTCTAGGAATCCGGGATGTGATGTTGCGTCATAAGGACTGCGTTCGTATAGAACTTTACATTAACGCAGAAACGAGGTACAAACGAGGATACTAGATTGTTACGATAATCCGCGACATTTTGATAGGTACATAAATGTAGATACATAATGTACATAAATAAATAATATAAAATTAAAAAAAACACCCGATAATCAAATCACTAAAAGACATTAACCAAAGAATTGAATTGAATTGAATCTATTCACTGAGTCGATTTCAATGTGCCCCAACACGATACTTCTACAGTAAGCTAGTGAGAACTTGAGTATTCCGCTGATTCTAGTTTATATGTTATTTTAATATCACAGAACAAAAAAAAACGCATCACAATTGGTATATTGGTTAAGGAGCTACGATACCACAAAAATACTCACAGATACACACGACAAATGTATGAAAACCCTCGTTTTTGCAAGTGGCTAAACACGTTGTGATGTCGCGTCATAAAAATCAACGGCGTGCATCGTAAAAAAGCACTACACGTCGCAACGTGTTATGATGATATGATTTTTTATTTAAAATCCAAATTCGCACGAGGCAAGCGTAGATTGTCATACATAAAATTGTAAACTTAACTGGCGTTAATCATCGAAGATCATACATTCGTCGTGGTCATGAGTCTACTCGTGACCACGACGAATGCAACTTCGTCGAAACGTCGGGCAATAAAATGGTATTATTACCATTAGTTATCATCGTGATAAGACCCGTTATATTAAATATGAATTGTATAAATCGGGAAAGTTTAAAATATATAATCGTACATTAGGTGTCGAGCCTGCTCATTTGCCAGCTGTTTAATTAAAAAATAGTAATAATTAAGAAATGAAACAGAAGTGCTAGTCATTCGTATTTAGTGACCCGTATCGTATCGATTCAACGGCTATTAAATTCGTCTCGTCTAGTTAATGTACGTCACCTTGAACCTCGACAATGACATAGGTGGGGTAAAGTAATTTACTATACTCACATTTAATGACAAAGCAAATCACGAAACCAAACATTTCATTTTTCGTTTTATTTCTAGTTTATTCGTACAACGTTTTGAGTATTATTGTATTTAATTTTATACCTATTATTTAAAATAATGTGAATAAGCTTATTACGAGAAAAGTAATGAAGTGATAATTGATACGTATTTAAAATAAAACTGATTATTTCCTAATTCTGTACGTATAAAATTATTGCATAATCATCAGAAATAGTACAATAATCTTAATGAAAAAATATGTACTCTTAATGGGACTGGTGTACACGTGATTTGGAGCCCCTGGGTAGCCTAGCAACGGGTTGTATATGTTAAGTTGAAAAATAGAGTGCAAAAAGAACCCTGAATAAAAGGGTTTAGCACCCTTCTGAGCCGTATAATAAGTTTTAAGGCAGCTAATGTTATTTGCGTTATGCCTTGTGCGTTTAATTTTATTTTAATTAATTTTATTATTCATACCAAAATACGCCATTACTAAATTACTAATTCTAAATTTATTTTATTTGTTTTTATAATGTAATAATCAAATATATTTAAATAGTATCTTACTTAAAAACTGATTTAAAAATTCACTACTTTGATATTGTAATACACGAAAAAAATATAAATAACACGCACTTGTTTTTCGTAATTCAAAGACATTACAATATCTCATAGCAATTCGAAAGCAACGTCTTCTAAAATATCCATCGCATTCGTTGCGGCTGCGATACACGTGTGCGTGAAATTGGCACACATACGCATTACTCATTTATTCGAAACTAGACTTGTGCCCAGCGGGAATTCCCATCATCTCAATATCGAAACAACTAACGAATTATTCAGCCACACTATATTCACCATCTTCACTATGTTTTCTTTCACCTTCGAGCTCGAGATGAATTTAAACACAAATTTGGCACTCGAAAAATCAGCGGTGCTAGCCAGGGTTTGAACCCGCGATCATCTGTAATGATCGACGTGTTCTAACCACTAGGCCATCTCGGCAAACGAAAACCTGCATGTGTAGGGAGAAATTCTGACACATGTATGTATATCCGCCAACCCGCAATGGAGCAGCGTGGTGGATTAAGCTCTAAACCTTCTCCTTAATAGAAGAATCTAAGACAACGATAGAAGAGGAGGCCTTTGCCCAACAGTGGGATATTTACAGGCTATTACGTTACTTTTTTACTAACATCTTCTATTCTATTTCCACTTTAAATGTTATTGATATAAACAGAGTCGAGACGTGAACACTAACAGTTGGTAAAATATATATAAAGGAAAACAATTCCAGTTACGGACATATCCCACAGGATTAGCACCCTGTTGCATTGGGCTGGCCATGTCTATCGAAGGACCGATGGTCGCTGACGCAGGCGAATTCTTGAGTAGACACCGCGAATCAGCGAAGCGTAGCTGCCCCCAGCCGGATGGACCGATAACTCAAGAAAAACAGCAGGGGGGGACTGGACGCGAAAGGTTGAGGATCGGGAGCTGTGGCGCAGTTAGAAAGACGCCTATGTCCAGCAGTGGACTATAACTAAGGCTGACAGATAGATATAATTGAGATAAAACAACTTTGTAACCTGGCACGCGGGTACTTGGAGAACCTTACAAAAGCTGTTAGTGTTGAAATAAGGCAATTATAGTAATTATTTTCAGATGTAAAAGCAACGAGAAACAACGTAAATCATATGAAAATCTGTGAGCAAAACTTACAAGTGTAATTCTCGTCTAAGCTTTATTAATCATATCTTAAGCGTTATCTATAAAAAAAAATATTTCCTCTTAATTCTCACTACACTATTCTATTTGTTATATAATATAATTACCTACAATTTTCTTACCACTTGGAAATCCCAGTGATACGTGGTTAATGCAATAAAGTAGTTCAATAAACATAACAATTAACTATATATTTCCACTTCATAAAGATTTACATAAGTTATTTTTCATTACTTTACACCTGAAAGAATTTACTGCTAGTGCCTTATTCTAGAAATACACAGATTTCGTAACTATTTATGTCCCAGTTACTTGTAATGGTAATTTTCGCCTTAGGAAAAAAAAACAAAATTCTTCTTCTCCAGTCGGTTGTACATATAACGAAGTTTAAATTACTCCTCTAGGGCAAATACGTGTTTACCCTCTCTCTCTTATGTTCCTCTGTTTCTGTCTAATAGAAAATGTCGGTCGGACATCTTTTCCTGCGTAAGAAATTATTTCAACTTAACTTTTTCAATAGTCTATTTCTCTGATAAGTATTGATTTACGTCAATATTATATTAATCTATATAAACGTTTAACTACATGCATTTCTTACGTTTTTAAATCGAAATCGAAAGTTATTTGTACCTTAGGCATGTAATGGGATTTGTTATAATTAAGATTTTAAAAAGCTAAATATGCAATTTCTTTAACTTCGATGACATATCAATCCCAATTATTTTAATTACAAAACCAAATTACTAACCCGCTTATGATGAAAAATTTATGGGAACATTAAATTATACCTATCTACCCTTACAATTAAAAAAAAAATTCAAAATCGTTTAAGAAATGACAGGAGTTCTGAAGTAGCAAATATAAAAAAATCTCCACGAATGAGGTTCTTCTTCTTTTTTGAAGGCTGGTTGAAAATTAATTTTATTAAAGAACAATAACAATTATAAATTTACTTGTATAATTAAGTCAATGACCTATTGTTTGTTTACACTGAGATCTTAGCGATGCCAAAGTCCCTAATGAAAACTCTGCATTATTAATACTAAATAAAATTATTCAACATACAAACATTATTAAAATACATTTGTTGTCATACATACATACGTAGAATACTATTGAAGATACGAATGGATAAAGGTTGCAAAATTTTGAGAAAAGTTTTACTTAACCATAGAAAACGTATTAGGTGTTTATCTAAAAACAGTGTATTTTTTAAATAACCTTAAATTTGCAGTTGGCTTAAGTTTCGAAATTGTTGTGTCCATAACACTCACACTTAAATCCATAAACAGACCGAAAAATCCGAAATATTACCTTTATCCACTCATTTCTTCAATTATGTTTTCATGAAAATATATTATATAATACTTCTCGATAACTGTTTAAATGCTATGTTCTTTGGAATTATTGCATTAGCATGTCCGTTTTATTCACAAGTTCAAGGTTACCATTAAATTTTGATCTTACTATGACCTAATTCGTATGAATACCTATAAACCATCATGGACGAGGGACCGATGCTCGCGTACCCGATTTATTATATTTACTTCCCGAAGTTAAACCGTTATTCGGGATATTTTGTACACGGTATTTTCACTCCCTCGTCTGCATTTGTGATTCAGTTATGCCCATTTTCAACTTTGACAAACTCGTCAATTACCAGGTTGGACCAAAGATGACAAGACATGCCTGACGTATTCAGTCGCTAGCTGGTTGTCAGGTAACATTGTCTAACGTGATTGGCATTCGAGGTGCCAAAATTCGTGATCTTATACCATAATATCATAGCGGTCCCTTGCGGTTTCACTCGCGTCTATGGTTACTGCTTCGCTCCTATGAGGCGTAGCGTGATGCAATATAGCCTTCCTCAATAAATAAATTATCTAACACAAAAAGAATTTTTCATTTCGAACCAGTAGTTCCTTTGAGATTAGCGCATTCAAACAAAAAAAAAACACTTCAGTTTTATAATATTAGCATATATTTAGTTATATCATTATCATTAGCTGAATGTGACACAAAAGCAACTAAATTGACAACCTCCTTATTTGAACAACGTTAAAAATAACTACTAATAATGCTTACTGCAAACGTCTATATTCTAGAATATTCAGAAATCTAACTGCACCATTATCAAGCACAATGCATATAGGTTTGTCTACGGTATTTCCTGTCGTGTACAGATGAGACGTAAAGTGCATTTATCTCGTTTAAAAGTTATACATAAATGAAACCTTTTGTCACCTACTCGAACAATCAATCTATATTATTAAAAATCATTTGCCGAATGTATGTATGTAAGCGCATCATTTGAGAACGACTGTACCTATTTCGTTAATTCTCTTGTCGTTGTGTTTGAGATTGTCAGGAAAAGTATTCCGTGAAAGAAAATGAGTAAAAAATCATAGAGACACGACGAGAACGGAGCGGCAAAGTCTATTTTCTTTATCCGATCTAAATGTATACATTATTAGATTCGGTATCATACGACATTAAATGTTCATTCTCTAAAGGTTGGAACATGTGCATTGTTATTACTACTATTACTTCGCGTATGAATTTACGTTCGCTAAAGTAAAAAAAAATACCTGACTTAGCCGTTTCTGGTATTAACAGGGCATTAATATATATATAATAGAATATGTAGATATACATGTAAAAGCAGGGCGAGAAGTGAGTAACAAAATTTAGAGAGTTTGTTTAAACGTGCTCATCTTGGGAACTACAATGCGATTTTGTTTGCATTAGGCAGCCTGGTTAACCGGAAATAATATATTAAATTAGGACAAGCAAAAGTAGAGCAGTAACCATAAATGTAGAGGAACCAGACAAGTGTCGAAATTTATACATTTAGTACATAAATAAGGAAACGAATAAATACAAATGTGTTTATTTTACATATAAATCGCGCAAACATCTCAAAGCACGCCATAAGTATATGTAAATCACACGTCACTTTCTTTGTCACCTCCGTGCGATCATTTAAAGTATCTTTAGTTCGAGTGAAACTTTTTAGAAACTCGAGTATGTGGTAATTTTCAATTAGACGCATTCTTTAAACACATAATTCAGAGAATTATTAACTCTATAGTGCACAATATACTGTCATCTATGTCACTAAAGATCATATTCTAAATATTACATGATGCATTGATTAAGAACATAAACCTTGGTTTAGATATTACATAAACTCTTTACATATGAAACTATAAATCACGCGGAAAAATACTATGTACCTACGTGTATAAGTCAAACACATCTTATATAATGGTTTTTCGTGTAAAAACCATTTAATAATATCTTTATAAATCTTAATGTATAAAGACATTTAAATCCCTTATCCCATAAATCTTAGTCACAAAATCGATTCATTAATATCTCTATTATATATTTAATGCGTAAGTGCGGGATCCCGGAACGGCTTCAAGGCGAGCCATATCTTACAGTCATCCATAAGACAGATGTCACTCACCTTAAATGTTTCAATTCTTTCATGAGACACTCCGACTGTGTAATACCAGATATGGAACGAAAATAAATACACCCAGCATTGCTGATAAATTTCGAGAACAAAGGGAATATTGGTGACAAAAAGAAACGAAAAATACTATTATTATGTACGCATATTTTTTTATATGAAACAAAAACATCGTACTTAACGTCAAGGTGTAATGAATAAACGATTTTAATTTTTTTTATCGCACTTTACCATTTAACGCGGCCATGTTTTTATGGTTTTATTGATAGGATGACAACTATTAATATAACAAAACCTTAGACTGGTACGTCCATCTAAAATAGACTTTTATCGCTGTAATTAACCATAGTAGATACAGAATGGTAATGATTAAACTAGTATCAATTTTAAGAATATACATTTGACATAGAACTCTAAGCCATATTTATGGAAAATGTAGATTAAGCTGTACTTTCGCATGCAGCCTCATGCAAGGATTAAAAATTTCATACACTTATTTCAAATATTTGATCGAGATTAGTATGGAAATCACTTTATTTAAAACATATATCAATGATCAAATAGTCTAGTCAGGTTCTTAATTAATGTGAAGCATTGGCTAATACCGAATCGTAATAATATGCGCACTTGTATTGCATATATCTTCATAATGATTATGAACCCAGCTAAAACTATTGGCTAATAGAAAGTCTGTAATCTTCGTGGACTTTTATTACGAACATAATTTTGTTTCTACTTAAGAAACGTTTTAGTTTCTATGGTAAATGATTTGTTAATATTACCGAAACTTGAATTTTTTATCTACTTCAAAAATGAATCTACAAGTATTATATTATATCATATCGGTATGTAATATCTTACTAAATACTGCAACGAAATTTATGTTTAATACGTAATTTTGAAGATCATTTGTCTAAAGTCGAAAATGAAGTTAATTTCTCAAGATTTTCATTGAATAACTAAGACCAAAAAAACGACCCCTAAAGCAAAATTCCTTACAAACAAAAAGAAATTGAATTCAGTTAAGTAATGACAGAGTCTGAGATCACAAACACAAAACTATACACTGTGAATTGAGAACTTTCCTCCTTTTTGAAGTTGGTTAAAATTATAGTTTAAAATTATTACGAAACTATTTACTAACGAATCAAAGTATCCGCACAGGTAACCTAGTATGTTACAATTTAGATATAGCTATTTCTAGGTACACTTCAATAAAAAAAAGTATTATTTTATGTTCTTTATCTAATTTCATGTTTAGTAAAATACTTGTTATCACAGAACATTATCGAAACAATACTAATTCGGTCACATGCAGATATTTATTACAACTTGTATTTATTTTTAATTAGTAACAAAATTGATAATATAGTTGTGAGAGATCAACAAAATTTTGATTGATTGTAACATTCATAACCTACATATCCTAAATACAGCATTTTGAATAAAGTTTCAGTTATAATTCCCATGTTTATTATCTTTAAGAAAATTTAGGTTTTTCAGACAAAAATAATGAATGCCTTTTTTTTAATTTTTGGTGAAAAAACCTAAATAAAGATACACAATTCTTAGGAAACGGTTTATATAAATTTCTATCCATTACAACCCCTGCACCAGATGTCGTCAGCACGGAAATTTGAGAGGCGACACAATCCTTTGCACATGAGCATCTGCTGCCCTTACCAAAAAGACATTTACCAGTGTTTGGGAACTCTTCTAATATATAAATGTTAATGTTTGTTTGTTTATACATTCCTTTGTCAAAGCCGCGAGCAAAAGCTAGTTTATGTAGTAAAACATTATCTTTATCAAAGAATGACTAACATAGTTTCAAGAATTTTGTGAGTTATTTATAAAAATGAGGTAAAAAGAATAATTTGTTACATACTCATTAAACAAAAACTTTAAAAAGAATAGCGATAATTTTCTAAAGAATGTTCATATAATTATGAGTATAAAATTTAACATTTTAGTTTATGACTGTACATAAACACAAACAATAACACTGGAATCTGTATGACACAATCATCTGAATGTAATTATTCTTAGAAAAACATAGAAGGTCATGTCCACAGATAATAAAACATTGAATAACGAAAAAAACTTTACCGCCAGCCAGTGTAATGGAAACATCATGGTAGATTAATTAGTTGGCATTATAAGCAGACTGGCTATTGAAAAAATGTCTTGCGTTGGCTGCAGGTCAAACTTATTGATAAAAGATAATACTGGGAATATTTATGATGTATGAGGATGTATGTAATAATTGAGAACCATTCTGTTTTTTTTCTTTATTATATAATAATTTAGAAGGATGGATATTATGGTCATAAACTTTTTAACTAGCAAATCTAATTCTTTTTTTACTTTTCAGTATGTTTCAATATGGTCTTATGTAAGCTAATGTTTATTCTTTGCAGTGCTATATTGCTTAATTAGAGGAAATAAAATTATATCTCAAGTTTTACTCTAGACAAATACTTTCATGACTCATAAAAAACATAGGCAACTTACAATTTTTGGCATCTATATTTTAGAGTCAGCTCTTTTATTGCTGTCTTTATTCTTTCATGATCATAATGTATGAAACAAATAATTATGCTTGACATTAATAGATCTAAGAAAATTATCTAATATATCTATCATTAGAATTAAAAATTGTAGGAATTTAAAAGAATAGATTTTAATATTTGAAGAATTTAAATGATGTAATGCAATTAGTAGCAGGTTATAGGTGCAGTATTACACATTATTAGCATAAATATTTTATTGCAAATTGATCAACCAACACCAGCTTGTAGAATGTCACCTTAATAAATACAGTATGTTGAGGGATAAATCATTATTTAATTTATTATAACAACACAATATTCCATAAAAAAAATATAGCATATATCTTTATTTACTTTTTGTTTGTGAATTATATTACTGCTTTAAATAAAGAAGTATGTATATTTTCCACTTAAGTATTTATAATGTAACTAACCTCACAAACAGGCGGTTAGATGGCACTCAGGAGCACTTGTGTTATAGGCAGGCATCAATTGTCCTGTGAAAAACCATATCAAATTGTTGCAAATCCATTAAATATATCCCATATTAGTTTATAAAAATTAATTGCCCGACATTATAATACAGTCAAGGATACTATAATTGGACCCGAGCCAAGGATCTTGCACTGAAGCGAGCAAAACTGAAAATCATCGATGCAATCATGGTGTAAGCAGCACGACGTTGTCACAATAATTCGCGAGATTAGTAAACAAATATGGGATGATGGCCAAAAGATATTGCATAATACCCACTATACACAAAGGTGTTAAAAACGTGCATGGAAAAAATCATATGCAAAGCAAAAAAATTAAAAAATGTTAGATATCAGATAACACTGATAATAAGATACTTACAAAACTTCTTCCTCGAAGGGGCATTTCAGTCACAAACAAAAAAAAATCACAGTTATTCACCACGACTTGATATTTTTTTAACTTAACAAATTCACTCGTGTCACTACTAAAGCACAATTTCTAAACAATTTTATCCGTCTCACTCGGTGTTCTCAGTAGATAAACTTTGACAGAACTATTCTCCTTTCTAGAACAATCATAAAAATAATCCTTTGCACGCATACGAACAAAGGTAAAATTTCTAATCTATATTTTACAAAATATAATATAAAATATTGCAAGAAGTATCTAAAAAAATATATTAATGTTTTTATCATTAAGTCCTAATTTTTAATTTATATATACCTACATGTCCTATGTATAAATCAAAAACGAATTCCCTCTGTTATCAAGGTATTACTTGTCAATGTCAAATAAGTTTCATCTTATCGTTATCGTTTTCCCTCTACATCTTTTGTAAACTCAAGTATTATATACTCTTTGAACACGAGTTAAGCGTATTAACTACATGCGTATTTAAAAAAAGTGTGAATTTAATATGTTCATTATTTACGTTTTGTTTTCATTCATTTGCTAAATAACGTACACATTCGATTTACGTGGAACGGACAACTGTAAATAATTGTTTTGATGGATATGATACATTAATTAGTTTTCCATTTATCAAAAATTTGCCATCATGGAAAATGTTCAGATACAAAATAAAGTTAAACTTTTATTTGAGAAGATTTCCGAACCACAGTATGTTATGAACAATTACTATGCTGATCACTTCTTTATTAAAGTAAATTCCTGTGATCCAGGTAAGCACATTCTACATTTTGACTTTTTAAAAGCGTTTTATTATATTATTTTATTATGGTTAATTAAAATTTTAAAAATCAAGATTATCTTAATTTTACATTAATTTATCTATTACACTTCTGAAATTATTGAGTACTTTGTGTGTTAGTATATGTAGATTTTGATATGCCAGACAATCTGTCTAAAACATATTTCTATGTCGAGCCTACTGGAAGTGGACTAGGCCTGTAACCTTCTTGCATGTGCAAATATAAAAATAATTTGACAACATTACAGTATGCCAACACATGAGATATATAAAAACAAACTAACATTTATTTAATATTAATACCAGTTAAAGCAGTTTTGTTAAATTAAAAATATTTAATTTTTTATGTACACTAATATTATAAAGAGGAAACATTTATATTTTTGGGCCTGGACCAAAAACTACTGGGCCGACTTAAAAAAATCTTTTATCATTGAAAAGCTACATTCACACTGAGTAACATATGCTTTATTTAATTCTAGAAAAAATAGATAGTACATTAATTGAATAAGGTTATAGGCTATATTACATCATGCTACCACTCATAGGAGTAAAACAATTATCATAAACATGAGTGAAACCGCGAGTTGCACCTAGTAATTAATGTATTGGGACAAGAAAAAATTTTTTATTTTTTTCAACAAGGATAAGGATAGTTTCTTATTAAAAATTTGTTAAGATAATTAAGGTGTAAAAGTATTTATTTTATCTATTCAGTTAAGAAGCATGGATTCAGACAAAGGCTTTGATGACAAGTTAATATGATCACAGAAACATTGTTCTAAGTAAAGTTGTGATGCATATTTATGTAAATTAAAGTAAATTAAAGAAGAAAATGTTATTTGTAAAAAATTTTGTTAGTCACACCTTGTAGAGTTGTAGTGTTCATTGATTATCTAATAGGCAGGTTGCGACTATTCAAAACTGCTCTGTCTCTCTGTTCATGTCATTGCAAAAAAAAATTATTTATGTGTAATATTATGAATTTATCTACAAATCTTATTTTTGAAATAGTTTAAAAACTAATAAAATAATGGCTTTTAACTAAAGATTATACTTCAGAGTATATGGATTTATCTATTACAATTTTTCCTAAGCATCATGTTGTATTGAACTCCATATATTGGTTCTATAACTAAAAAAGTCTTCCCCAATTGTGAAATATTTAGGGGGCATCACCAGCTCATGTTTTTTTTTTTGTTTTAGATGTATGTTGTCTAAAAACATGGCCTTTAATGCCAGACTTACTAATAGAAGCACTCAATCATATGGAAAAATACCATAATACAGTCAAAGTATTTCTCATAAGAATATTAGGTGTGTTTGCACGAGGGGAGGTACACTTTGCTAAAATTTTTTCCAAAAAAGGTGATGAGATTGCTAAAGCATTTAAGGAAATAAACTCACAAAACATGGATCCAAGCTTGAGAGTAGCTTACATGGAAGTAGCTCTCTCTCTTATAAATCACAATTCAGGGATCTACTGGCTGCTGGAAAGTGATGTCTGGAAAGAAATTCTTAGCTTGTGCAATGAAAAAAGGACTGTTTTTGTTGTTCGTCAAACTTATAAATTTGCAGCCTTATTTATTTGGAAATTGAACAACTTAGGAAATGAAGCTAGTGTAAAAAATGTAATCAGTTTTATAATCAAACCACTAACTGATACTGATTTTATGAAAATAGATTCTTTGTCTGGTGAAGAAGAAGATGTTCTGTGCCAAACACTTGAACCAATGTATCAAATACTTTTAGCTATAATAAGCCATGAAGGTCAAATTAAAACCCAAAATTGCGTAGTAGATTTTATGCTGAAACATTTAAAAATTCTTACATATTGCTATGTTCTCCTGGATAGGTTAAGAAGAGAAGATATTTCCCTACTTATTACTAAGTTTTTATTTTGGTTATCTATAGCGAAAATATTTAATCAGAAACCTATGGCGCCCAATGTGGAATATAGTCGAGAAGATTTAATGGATCTTGGTGTTGTTTATTTTAACACTATCCAGCGCCTCATTCAACGTCGCTGTGCGACATTAATCTTCGACTTTTGCAATGCATGCAATTTAATATGGAATTGTGTATGGAACCAACCAAAATCAGTAGCATGGGAAGTTGATGGTAGAAAGGTTGAGATGCAGAAACAACTCCTTGTAATCTGTCTTGTACCATCTATTGTATATGCGTTCAATGGAAAAACTTCAGTTGTAACATGTGAGGCGAAGGTACAAAATTATATTGTAAAGATAATGAACTCATCTTGTGAACATACGGCTCGGACTGCCTATGCATTAAGAGATCTAATGTTGCAACTGGACATTCAAGCAACTGCATTGCAAAGCGTGAAACGTTTAACATGCTTAAAAGATCACTTAAATAACGAGCAAGCAAACTTGGTATTTCAAAGTCTGTTTTACATTCTTCAAGAGTATATTCCGATAGATGACAGTGGAGACATGAAAATTGATGATAACATTGAAGATGATCAAGAAAAAGTGCTTGTGATGACGTACGTTTTGGACACGGTGCTGTCGCTTGTCAAGAATTACAATATCAATTGGCAAGAGAGCCTTGAAGTTCTTTGTCTGTATAGCATAGTTTTTAACGTTTTGAAGAGACCGAATCTTACATGCAAGGTTAGTTGCGAAATTTGCAATTCATAAAGTTTTTGTCATAATCGATATTTATATATTACGCACTTTTTCAGTTTGTAGTAACAGCGTTGAACGTAATAACAATAACGGTTAAAAAGTTTCTTCAACCAAACCTCTCTTTGCTATTAGAGTCCAAACCAGGATCTACGATACACGAGCTTGGGAAACTAATCTATATGAAGATGCACGATTTCAATTGGGAAGTGCGAGACTCGGCCCTTGAACTGTTATATGTCTGCACTGACATATCTTTTATCAGTAAGATAACGATTTACTTTTCCACTGTGCTTATTTGTTAACATCTATATTCTCCTAAACTTAATTTTTTCTAATTATCCAATCATAAAGTGTATTCTTTATACATGTTGGTAATATTTTAGCGTTTTTGAGACCTTAATCAGAATTTCCCTCCACAATACAAAAAATAATAATCTTTCGCCTATAGGGTATTTAGCATTATCATATTTTTAAAATTTCAGAATTCCCTCCATTTCAAAAGCAGATTCTGTCAAATAATCTTATTAATGTGGCTGCCACAATGGCGATGAACGACCATGAATTTTATGTACGTGTTTCCGCCCTCAAGTGCCTTGGTGCGGCCAGCAAAGTGTCTACCCTGTGGGAACAACTCAAGGTGGAGTTCCCAATGATACAGGTAAGTTAAATGTGGTAGAGTAATCGTAAGGTTTTAATTGAGTGTCGACATTGGTCGGCTAAGATAATATACTCGTATATATTTTTGAAATGCTACGGAGTTAATCTTTATATTGACATAACGTTTTCAAATATAGCTTTTTTTTTTTTAATTATCTCGACAACTATATTTCCAAATTCTATTTTTTTTATTAATTTCTTTTGACAAACATATGAAAGATTTAAATGTTAACTTTCTTACAGGAACAGCTTCTTTCAATACTTTCTAATAATCCAGAAGGAATTGTGCGTAAAGAAGCATGTAATGTTCTATGTGAAATTTATCAGAACGTAAAATTAAACCGTAACTTTAAAGTAATATTATATGATCGTATGGTGTCTTCGGCTTTGTGCGATTTTCATTGGGAGGTTCAACTCACTGCACTAAAATTCTGGAAAATTGTAATACAATCATTACTAAACGATCAAGGCATGCTTGATGGCACTTTCCCTCCAGTAACATTCTCAAGAGAAACACGAAAAATCGTAACACTTAACTTGACGGAAATTCAAAGACGATTGACACGAATCCTTGAGGAACTTGCGTGCATTGGATGTCTTACTGTTTTAATAAAATTACTTCACGACGAAGCTGAAGTAGAAATTATGGATGCTGCTCTTGCGATTTCTACTGAATTATTGGACATTCTCGATAGGTACAAAGTGCCGGAAAATCTTACACCGAATGAGAATGAACCGAAGAGTGTAGATGATTTGCTGAATAAAATCAAACTGGATAATTTCAAACCCGATAATGGTATTCCAGATGAGTTGGAGAACTTTGATAAAGCTGACAATGTCATCGAAAGTATAATAAATGCAGACGATATCAATCTATTAGCGAACATATACGAGAGACACATGACTTTGCAAACCAACGAAACGGAGACGTTGAATGTACATCAGACGAAACTTTTGAAATTTGCTTCGCCATACGTGTTTGTATCATTCTTAAGGAGTAAAGATTTTAAAGAAATCATAGAACAGAAGAAAAATTGGAGAGACGGTATTAAAAGTCTATCATCTTTACTAGATGATGTTTTAGGTATATACGAGGTTAATGACGAAATTAACGCATTAGATTGTTACTGAGATTATTTAGAAAAGTTGATTTGCTACTTGAATAGAATGTAGTTTTAAAAATACATTTTCATAAATATATTGTTGTTATTTATTTATTTCCTATTAGTTTTTAATATCCATAAGTAGTTGTATAGTCAAACACAACAACTTTTTTACAAATCGCTCATTTAGATCGCTTCGTTGAACCCCCTCCCTCTCCCTTTACTTGTGAAACAATTTTGCTTTTATGCGAGTTCAAAAAAGTTCTCAGTTTGTCGTCGAATTATTTTTATTTATTTTCCTAGATTACACGATAAGGGCTCGATAAGGATTGGGTTAATTCTTTTTTCTTTTAAAGGGTAAACTCTCTGATCATTGATTAGTTCCCTATTATTTTTGCCAAATCGGTTCAGCTGTAATTCGATTGAATACTTATATCATCCAAGTAACCGAAGTATTTCGCCCTTGAAATCAGTTCCCTTTTTTTTTAGTTGTGGTTTTATCTATATCGGTTAAGATAACGATTCATGCAATTATCAATATTTGTTGGAATATACGGTTAAAGCGTATAGAATAAGAAAATCGTTTAGTTTGCGTTTTGAATGAAGTCGGGCTGCGGAGTGAAGTCTTAGATGGATGGTAGTTTTTAGTGTAGGTTACATCATTTATAAAGTAAAGGCGGCTAACGAACAGACAGTTTAATCCGATGACTATTGTCGCCCATGGATATTTGCAACCTCTGGGAAGTTGCAGGTGCGTTGTCTACCTTTAGGGCATAGATTCTCAACTAGGGGACGTTGGGTGATGATAAAGGGAGCGGCGACTTCGGTTGTAAAGAATTTTAAGAGAACAGATGCAGCCACGGGCCTCTCAGTAATTGTATTTAAGATTACCTATTAGTCCTCTAAATAAAAATAAACATGTTCAATTATATTTTGATTGTTTGTATCATTTTCTCATTTTGATTCCTAGAAAAGGGGGAAGGAGGTGTGGTGCTTTAGTTTAACGTTGGGTGTAAAATGTTGGGAATCCTTGCGTTTGGGATGTGTGTACTCAGCACCTGTAAACCTCTAAATTAGGGAGAGCCTGCAGAGGAAAATCATTTCATAGCAGGGATATTTGCATGAAAGGTAAATGAATATGTAAAAACACTAGTTTTTATTTTGTATGTTGTAGATACCATATAAAACAAAAACTTATCCATAAGATACGCAGCACCTCTGAATGCTCACTTACAACAAATGTTTTTCCAAATTGAAAGAGTTAATTAAATGAAATAAATTGATGATATTTAATATATATTTACTAATTAACATAAACTAAAATTATAAAATATCTTTCTATGTCTAATCGATTTCTATGACGGCTCCAACTTTAGACAATGCCTCTTTTAATTTCTCAGCTTCATCTTTGGAAATATCAGCCTTTACGACTGTGGGTACGCTCTCCACAAACTTCTTGGCTTGCACCAAGTTGAACCCTTCTAGAAGACCCTTGATTTCTTTGATGAGTGCCACTTTTTGTTTTTCATCGAACTTTGTCATTTTAACCTACAATCATGAAGAATTGCAAATATTTTATTATGCATTATGGAAATACACATATAGCTTTTACTCATAAGTACTAGTTAAGTTAACAATGTTTTAAGTAAAACTTTAATCAAGCATTAAAAGCTAAAAAATGTAAGTGGTAATTAAATTCGTATAAATATTATCATTGATTTATTTCACAAGTTCCTTTGACAAAACCAAACTAAATAATAATTGGATGTTACTTTAAATATATGCTTTAAATAATAATTACTTAAAATATACATACCGTGAAGCTTGTCTTTACAGCCTTTGGTGTTGCTTCTTCCTCTTCTTGAGGCGCTTGCGCGACCATTCCAGCGAAACCTCCCATAGGCATTACAGGCGCATCAGGAAGATTCAATCTCTTCTTCAGAACTTGACTTAGTTCTGACACTTCAAGTAAGTTTAGGTTTGAGATTTCTGACACTATTTTTTCAATTTTAGGAGAAACTGGCTTGTCTATACCTTCTGGTGGAGGAATGGTCATGGGGTTAATCGCTTCTGTTACTTCTTGATGTAGGGCAGTGCTAGAAGTATTGAATAATTATTACAGAGATATACTAGTAATAAAATAAAATGTAATGTGCTGTTGATATGTCATACTAGAACAACGATAAAATTAAATATGTTTGCCAGTTATTGTACAATACATTGACAATTAATTTATTACTAAAAGTTGTTTTATTATAATCAAGATCAAAGTTTTACAGCGACACTTAACCTATAAACAGTATCATTATTTTACTATGTACCATCTCGAGAACGAACGCCATTGACGTGTTGGAAGTCTTCTTATTAATCTGATGCTGTTCATAGTTGTTTAATTTATTACGATATAGTAATAATTTTCTGTTAAATTATGTATTGTCTTGACACCGCCTGCTTTCCACTTTTTAGATTCTTTTGCCTGAAGTTGCCAATTTTTAAAACTTTTTTTCCATAAAAGCATACATTATTAAACCTAAAAAAAATACCCAAGAAAAATTTATTTTATATTAAAGGGATAAGGCAAGTAGAAAGAGGAATTGTATTTTATATAATATAATTTATAATGTTTCTTATGATACAGATAACAAATCATTGCAGATAAAATTTAAGCTTCTAAATGACATTGAAACCTGACAGTATTGACAGTTGACAGTTACCTGTTGATGATAGCCGATTGTTGTTGTAAATATAGTATAGTATAATCGAATTGTATTATAGTATATTTTATTTATCATGTAGCGTATAGCGGTTACATTTCTCATCGGATCTCGTTGCTTAACAGTCGTCTGTTCAATTTTGTCGGATATTCAATTTGTATTTGATTTTTGAACAATTCAGAACAAATGGTGTAGACCTTAGAGACTAAATTTTTCTGAAATTAGTTCCATAGTTTTTAGTTTAACTTAGAACTTCCTTCTGTCTTAATATTCAAGGTAAGTAGGTAGATTAAGTCTTGTATATAATTATATGGATACATTTGTAGTTTATTTATCTAACATAAGATTTTTTTAATTCATGTACTTTAGATTGAATTTCTTAAAACATTTTTCTGAAATAATAATTTAAGTTATTATTGCAAAAACACTTTGCCAACATTTCATAAATTTTATTAAATAAATAAAAAAAGGTCTTATGTAGATATTATATAAGTCAAGTAGAAAAATATATAAAAAGATAAATTTATCTACAGTAAATCAACAAAAAAATTATATTTTAAAACAAAATAATAAATTTCATTCATTTAAAAGTATGAGTACAAAATTTTTATGTATTTTTTTAAATATGTAGGTATTTATGAATTTTAAAGATTAAAGTTGTAAAATTTCATTAAGAGAGATCATTTATTAGTTTTATTTAAAAAGTTAAAAATCAATACCAATAAAAAAACTTTAATTGAAGTAGCTTTATGTAAAAAAACATCAAAATATATATATATATATATATATATATATATATATATATATATATATATATATATATATATATATATATATATATATATATATATATATATAAAACTTAGGTGCAATGTATCTATAACAATGAGCTAAATCCTGTTGTAGCACTCAAGAATTGATAGACCAATTGTCGCTCCCCTAACTTGCATACTGGACGTTTAAAAAATAAAATTCTACTTTCAACCTTCTGTCCTTAATGTAGGGCACAAAATAGCTTATGAAAAGCCAATGCATTTTAAAGCAATTGCAACCAATCATTTGCAATTCCTAGCTGTGTACTTATCTCGAGTATGAAATTGTTTCTAAGTTGTGAAACTCGATACAAAAATAATGTAACTGATTTTTTTTGTTCAACAAGTTATAATTAAACAATATTTTGTAGACATAGGAATTGTACAAAATGAAAATCTTTTACACGGTATTCTTAATACCGTTTCTTAATTTATAAATGAAAGCCTATGTGTTAATCTGCTATGTGAGCTACAATTCTGTAGTTTCAATTAAATTAATTTAGTAGATTTTGCCTAAAAGAATAACCAACATCTATACATCCTCACAAACTTTTACATCATATTAACTACCCTCAGCCATGTATGTTGATAAAAAGTAGTAATTCTAATGTGTAAGTTATATTTGCTGTAAAGTTTCATCAAAATCTGTTCATGAGTTTTTAAGTTTTAAGAAGAATAAATATTTATCCATCCAATTATTCATAACATCCTCACAAGTTTTGGTTAGTCAAAAAATATTTTGTATTAATTTGCAACGTTCAAAATTATCTTATTTTTATATTCACTGAAGATTCTAGAAAAAAATCTTACTATTCATTCTTACTGTAACTTTAAATTGATTCATTAAAACTTGCTTTATTTATTTCCAACTTCATTATTTAGATTTTACAATAACAAGACATTTTAATAATGTCTATTTGTTATTGGCTATATAATAAGTCTCTCTAACAGAAGTTACTTTTTTCTTTCTTGAGTTCGAAAAGTATACATAAGGGACTTTATAATTGGTTTATTTACTTAAACTCGTATAAAATGTACCTATCTATTTGATTTTAATATTTACTCTTCATACATTTGATTTTTTTATATCTTTTCATAATGTAAAACAAAGTTGCTTTCTGCCGTCCGTACGTTTAGATCTTTTAAACCACGCAACGGATTTTAAACCGTTTTTGTCAATAAACGATAATTCAAAGCAAGGTTTATATGTATACCTTATACGTTTATATAATATTAGAGAAAAGCCGAAAATTTTAAAGAAATGTATTGTTATATCGTAAAAATCTTCATTACACCCGTGCGAAGTCGGGGCGAGTCGCTGGTATACGTAAATGGAACCTTGCGAGTAATTGTTTAAAATAATAGAACAATAACACTTATTAGGCTCACAATAAGGTACCTACTAATACAAATAAAACAAATTGTCAAAGCAAAGGGTGGTTTATTTTCAAAGCATTTCGAAATAATAAAGAAAAAATTAAAACTTTCATGAAATTGTAGAGAAGTTCTATAAATATCCTGTAAAGTGTAAACAATAGAAGCATAAATCGGGTTTCACAACATCGATGTTTCTAGAGCAATTCAACGTACCTAACACTTTTCGAGAATATTCTTTAAGTGAAACTATTTTAAACGGATTTAAATCGCGTATATTAATTATTTTTATCATCCCGACGTTTCGAGCACTTTGCAGCGTTCGTGGTCACGGGTAGACTAAGGTGACATTTGTCTATTTGAGATTTTAGAAAATATTATTTACAACTACCGCCAACGGCTTCTTAAATGATATCTTGAATAACGTTCCGGTTGCACGCAGAAGGCACTAACTGTATCTTTTGGTCTGGCAGTCTGTTGGACTTGGGATTTTAAATTTTTAATAAGTGGATCCCAGGTGTTTGAAAGTCTCCAACCATCTTCTCTATTGAAGTTCGGATGTTTTTGAATTTCAATAGCCTCGCGTATCATTCTAGGAATGAATCTGTGTTCTCTAGCGAGGATCTGTGGTTTATCAAATCGGATAAAATGGTTAGGTTTATCCAAGGCATGTTCACAAACTGCAGACTTTGAAGAACGCCTATTCTTGACATCTCCTATGTGTTCCTTGACCCTAGTACCGATGCTTCTTTTTGTTTGGCCTATGTAAGATAAACCACACTCACATTCGAGTTTGTATACACCCGCAGTCTGTAAAGGAATATTACTCTTGATAGGTCTCAAGAACTGGCTCACTTTCTTATGAGGCTTGTAGATAGTTTTAATCGAAGCTCGCTTCAAGATGTTGCCAATTCTGTCTGTAACTCCCTTCACATATGGTAGAAATGCAGGTTGTCGCTCAACTGTGGGTGGCTTGATACGGCTTCTACGATGCTGGCGAGGCACGGGCAGCTTGTTCTGGTGGAGTGCAAGCTTGACGTGGTGTAGCTCGTCCTCTAGGTGTTCAGCATCGCAGAGATGGTGGGCTCTCTGAAACAAAGATTTGCCAACGGTAGCTAACTGGCTAGGGTGGTGGTGTGAGTCACCATTGAGGTATTTATTAGTGTGTGTGGGTTTCCTATAAACTGTGTGACTTAATGTGTTGTCAGGATTCTTGATAATAAGAATGTCAAGAAAAGCTAAAACATTATTTGCCTCTAATTCCATAGTAAATTGAATGTTATTATTAATAGAATTAAGATGTTGTAAAAATGCAGACGTCATATCACTAGGTAATATTGTGAAAGTGTCATCTACGTACCGCTTGTAAAACCGAGGTGTGATTGGTCCGGAGTGAAGAGCCCTCTCCTCCAGGTCTTCCATGAATAAATCGGCGACCACGGGGGATACTGGAGAACACGGACGTGGTCGCCGATTTATTCATGGAAGACCTGGAGGAGAGGGCTCTTCACTCCGGACCAATCACACCTCGGTTTTACAAGCGGTACGTAGATGACACTTTCACAATATTACCTAGTGATATGACGTCTGCATTTTTACAACATCTTAATTCTATTAATAATAACATTCAATTTACTATGGAATTAGAGGCAAATAATGTTTTAGTTTTTCTTGACATTCTTATTATCAAGAATCCTGACAACACATTAAGTCACACAGTTTATAGGAAACCCACACACACTAATAAATACCTCAATGGTGACTCACACCACCACCCTAGCCAGTTAGCTACCGTTGGCAAATCTTTGTTTCAGAGAGCCCACCATCTCTGCGATGCTGAACACCTAGAGGACGAGCTACACCACGTCAAGCTTGCACTCCACCAGAACAAGCTGCCCGTGCCTCGCCAGCATCGTAGAAGCCGTATCAAGCCACCCACAGTTGAGCGACAACCTGCATTTCTACCATATGTGAAGGGAGTTACAGACAGAATTGGCAACATCTTGAAGCGAGCTTCGATTAAAACTATCTACAAGCCTCATAAGAAAGTGAGCCAGTTCTTGAGACCTATCAAGAGTAATATTCCTTTACAGACTGCGGGTGTATACAAACTCGAATGTGAGTGTGGTTTATCTTACATAGGCCAAACAAAAAGAAGCATCGGTACTAGGGTCAAGGAACACATAGGAGATGTCAAGAATAGGCGTTCTTCAAAGTCTGCAGTTTGTGAACATGCCTTGGATAAACCTAACCATTTTATCCGATTTGATAAACCACAGATCCTCGCTAGAGAACACAGATTCATTCCTAGAATGATACGCGAGGCTATTGAAATTCAAAAACATCCGAACTTCAATAGAGAAGATGGTTGGAGACTTTCAAACACCTGGGATCCACTTATTAAAAATTTAAAATCCCAAGTCCAACAGACTGCCAGACCAAAAGATACAGTTAGTGCCTTCTGCGTGCAACCGGAACGTTATTCAAGATATCATTTAAGAAGCCGTTGGCGGTAGTTGTAAATAATATTTTCTAAAATCTCAAATAGACAAATGTCACCTTAGTCTACCCGTGACCACGAACGCTGCAAAGTGCTCGAAACGTCGGGATGATAAAAATAATTAATATACGCGATTTAAATCCGTTTAAAATAGTTTCATTTCAATGAATAATAATCGCGAAAATCTAAGACAACGATATATTCTTTAAGCTCTAGTAGAAATAATAACAACTGAAGAGTTGGTGATTTTTGCTTAAATAAACATGTCTAAGCATAATTGTGGTAAAAATTTTCATATTCTTAGAACGAAAAGATGGTAATCGAAATCTATATCATTATCACTACATTGTTTAAAAATAAGTCGCTTCCCGCCGTCTGTACGCTTAGATCTTTTAACTATGCAACAGATTTGAATGTAGTTTTCATCAATAAACGGAGTAACTTAAGAGGAAGGTTTATATGTATAATCAATGTATATTACAGTTGAAAAAAGCCGATAAATTTTAAGATTTGTAATGTGATATTAAAAACAACATTACACTCATGCGTTGCCGGGGCGGGTCGATAGTTTATAATAAATCACAAGATTAAAAAATTCACCTTGAATCTAAAATGAATTGAAGAATAGGTACGAAGCCTCACTTATTCGACGCTTTTGTTTGTGTTTTGTATAATGTTCTCTTTTGTTTCCCAGGAACTTTCGTAACACTCGCGGTAGAATTCAAATTTAAACAACCAACCTTCTTATATAATCCTTTCCAGAAAGTTTCCAGAAAATGTTTTTCGACGTTTAGCTAATGAGTTTCGAACTTTCGAATTGATTTTTAAATGCCTTTAGAAGCTTTAATAATTACATATTATAGTTGATAATAATCAAAGCTGTAAAAGTATACCGTAGTGCCCTAAATTGCGAGTCGATGGATAAACCAGACGGAATTACCCCTTTTGACTATACGAAATGTTCCTTTCAGTACAGTTCTTTGGTTAGTGACTAAGTCAAATTTTAATTTTTTTAGTGTGCAGTTTTTTTAAATAAATATTGGAAAAGATGCCACCGATTCAAAAGTATATGTACACAAGCTTTTGTTCGCATCTTAGCCCGGGTAGTATTTTGATAATAAGAAGCCTAAAGCAATGTGTTAATTTAATTTGTAACTTATATTACTAAAAAGATTTTTTGTCCAATCATTCATCTGTCAATGCATTCTCATAAACCTTCGCAAGATTTTTATGCGATCTGTTATTGTGAACTCTCCTTTGGTTGCATGTTAGTTATGGATTTAGCTCGTCGACTGTTTCCTGAAAATCTGAATTCCATATTTTGAGCCACAAGAAAGCAAATCTGAATTTAATTTAAATGCATTCATCGATTTCCGAGTTTTCGCAAAACCATTGTGCAGACAAAGAAAAGGCCAAATATAAGTTGTTTTTGCGTATACGTTGCTTTTTAATGTATAAAATAGAGTTGGGTTAGTTATACACCATTTATAACTCAAGAACGGCTGGAACCATTTTTATGATCTTTGATTTGTTGGCGTATGGCAATTAAAACTACGGAAAATTCACTAGAAACGTTTTGAAAAAAAAAATCTTTTTCTATGGAATGCCTAAGCATTTAATACAACATTTATTAAATCTGAGGCGGAATAAAGTTCGCTGGGTAGCTATCATAAAATTCAATTATTAACTGTTTGCTGTATATTACAATCAGGCAAATTTTCATTAATATATTTGAAATGAACAACAAGGCAACGAGATGACAACCAGATTTTACCACTTTTATTTACTATATAATAATAATATATATTTTAGATAGGTAGCCTTTGCTCGTGACTTCACTCGCGACAAGGCTTTGTTTTAAAATAATACATATATTATATACGGTGTCCACTGGACATGTGTTGGACATTTATCCAGTGTTAGCAGAATCGATACTAAAAAAAAAGAAAAACTGAACTATTTGTTTAAAATAGTATTATTGTTTAAAACAGGTTCAGAGGTTCCAGAGTTTACAACACACATACAAAATTCGCTCTCTCTTCATTATATTAGTATAGAACAGTAAGCATTTATTTGTAATTAATAGTCATGTTAATTATTTACGATTGTAAAATTATTCCTTATTCCATATCCTAATAAAATTACGTAATAATTGTCGATGAATAAATATGCTGTTTATAGAAATTTAATATACTTGTAAGAACTTAACCAATCTACTAATATAGGTTAGGTTACACATAGCCAGTTAACAAAGACCCTATTACGTTGGTAGTCGGGAAATAGGGTTTCCTTTACTCGCATAGGTTAATATTCACTGGTTCTAACTTACAATGGTCGCCTATTGTGCGATATTGGAAACGCAAACATTAAGTGGAGCTAAGCTAATATTTTCCTTGTAAGTTCAAGAGTTACTCAATAGTGGAGTGTATAATATTTACTAGTTTCTTATCCTGACTTTGCAAATATTTTCTTTTTAATAAAAAGAAAATGAATTGATTTATTTTAATAAAAAATATTTCTACGTTTATCGCAATGAAGCTCTGTCTATTGATATGAATAATAATTATAATAAATTTCATTAGTGATCGAAGTGGGTCACGAAGCCATAAGATAAAATCATTAAAACATTTATGAAAGATTTTTATCAATTTCAAAGAAATTCATTATAAAAATTACGTAACATATAATTTTCCAATCAACGGCGAATATTATTAAACCGTGGATTTTTTTTGTCATAAACATAATACGTTTATATAAAAATTTCAATCTAGGTCAGCTGGATTTTCCTTTAAAAGGGACGCGTGTAGGCGTTATTTATTATATGCGTTGACGCGATGGATGTCTTTGACGGGTACCTGAAACGGTACATAATTGGATACAAGAGAATAGGTATCGATTCGACCTAGATTGCAATTCGTTTGCAGAATAGTTGTCACGAACATGAAATGCGAGTATTTATACTTTATGATTTAATAGTTGTTTCGATATCGATGGTTATTAGAAAATCAACTTCGAACCAGCAAGTAATCGCATGATATCAGGACGGGTGGTTTAGTATTTGTGTATGCTGTATTATAGTTTGTTTTCAACAGACTATAAAACTCGAGGGGTTCTCAAATTGTAGAGCATGTTCTTTTTTTTATATTCATGTTTGTTACCTCAGAACTCAGTAATGTCTGAAGCTATTTCGTTATTTAAAAAGATATACTGTCAGATTGCTCCTATAGAATTTTCATCATAATCGTTTCATTAGATTAGTTATTAATTCAAAATAACTGGAATTTGTACGTCAATCAAGCAAAATAAAATTACATATTTTGCTTATAAAGTCTTACATTATGCTGTATATCAGCATAATGTAAGTTTTACAAATTAAGGACATTTTGTTTATTTAATTATTAATTTAAGTTTAATACTTAGTTCTTTTTGAAACTCGGCCTCTAATATTTTGGTAGTGTTATTTTTAGGGTTCCGTACCTTAAAAGGAAAAACGGAACCCTTATAGGATCACTTTGTTGTCCGTCTGTCTGTCTGTCTGTCTGTCTGTCTGTCTGTCTGTCTGTCGGGATGTCAACCCTTTTTTCTCAGAAATGCATAGACGTATCATGTTGAAATTAATATCATATACTCAAGTCTACGATGACATGCGGCCGTGAAAATATTAAAGTTCTAAGTCAACGCAATCAAAAGATAATGGAAAATATGTCGTATATTTTGACCATTTTAGCGTTTTCGCAAGGGAATCAAAACCTATAGGGTACTTCCCATTGACCTAGCACGATGAAATTTGGCAAGAAGTAAGATCTTATGGTACAAATAAAGGAAAAAATCTGAAAACTGTAAATTTTTGTATGTATGTTTGTCTGTTTGTAAGTTTGTCTTTCAACCTTTTTCTCAGAAACGCGTGAAGGTAACAAATTTTTATCAACGTCAAGTACTCAGAGTTGTAATTACTAAGAGCTGTGAAAAAATCAAACTTCTAAGTTAACGCAATCAAAAGATACGGTCATTTATATCACATATTTTAAGTATGATAGCGTTTTTAACGTTTTCGCAAGGGAATCAAAACCTATAGGGTACTTCCCATTGACCAAGCATTATGAAATTTGGCCAGGAGCAAGGTCCTTTAGTATACATAAAGGAAAAAATCCGAAAACTGTAAATTTCTGTTCGTGTGTCTGTCAGTCTGTACGTCTGTCTTTCAACCTTTTTCTCAGGAACGCGTAAATGTATCAAGTTGTAAATTGATCAAGCGGAAAATATATTAATCTTAGAATTAAAATTATATGTACTTGTAACAAATTAACATAGAAGTTGACCATGGTCAAAAAAACAATTTTACAAACACTGAGAAGAAATTTGTATCAATACGAAAACATTAAAAAGCAGCAAACCTTTATAAACAACGCAATGCAATCTATATATCGCAGCTAACAAAATGATAGCGCGATGCAGCGTACAGCTAATGCCATCTATTACAACATTATGACATTAACTGTGATATAATTCTGCTCGATTAATAAAAATTTTTATTTTAATTATTATTTAAACGCGCTAAAAATTATAAAATAAACTTTTCATTTAAAAGTTTTATCGTCGATTTATAAAGTGTTAAGTACTCGTATTGACTTAGTACGAAAATTTTAAAATTAAATTCAAACAGTTCGAGTTATTTAATTTACTTATTTATCTACACATATAAGTCTTCTGGTTATCTTATTAGTAATATAATTAGTTATTTATAAGTAAACAATAATTTTGTTCGAATTAAGGACTAATTATTTTCGTCTTGGCAACACTAATATATATTTCGATATTTTAGGCTCAAAAGGGCTTGAACCCAGGGCCGTAAAACAAGTTAAATAAAAAAAAAAAAAATTTCGATATTTTGATTGATAATGTAAATCTAAATATTTAACGAACGTAGTGCAGGGGTAGTGGAATGTAGTAGAATATAAATAAAAATAAAACAAGAATAAAATATAATATAATTATGTTGTTAATGTCAAAGTCAACAAGTTAGTTCATTGAAATTGTCAAGAGATGGCGCTAGGTGTATCCTGAATCGCGCTATAACTTTTTTTTTGAAAGTATAAGGTGTATTAGTACTTAAAATAAAATTTTGCGTTTCCATGGATTGCATCCATGATCGTGTTTTAAATTAAAGTGCTCCTAAGTAGTTTCAAAATAGTTTTTGGGACGTGATCCATATTTACATAATATTTGATTATATTTAAGCGACTTCTAAAAAGGAGTGTTTTCAATTCGACCTTTTATTTAATTTTGTTTTTATGTTTGTTCGCCGATTACGCCGCCATTTGGGTACCGATTTTCAAAATTTTTTTTTTGTTTGAAAAGGTATACTTCCAAGGTGGTCCCATTGTCTTCAGGTCAGGATCAGATGATGGGATCCTGGAGAAATTGAGGGAACTCCTCAAATATTATAGGCAAGCGTATACCGATTTAGGTATTTTTGATAGTAACTTATGTTGGAACTGATGATGAAGACCACAAATGGCGTAGATGGGTTAGTCTTATATAGATATCTATAAGTTTGTACGGAACCCTCGGTGCGCGAGTCCTACTCGCACTTGACCAGTTATTTAGTTTTAATGTTTAAATAATGATGGAGAAATATATTTTGAAAATATCGTCTTTTTAGGTCTGTCATTTTATATACCGACTGCTTTTTATTTTTCTTACACTTTTCGTCGATATAAGTAAGAGATAGAGATAATATATGAATAACATTAGAATGTGTGATTTCGAGCGATGTGTTAACGACCCACACTTAACTTTAATTTTTTTTTTGTAATCAGCTATATATCAGATAATATTCTTAAATTTTATGTGGTGTATAAGTTTTGTTAAGAAATAATATTCTTTCTTTAGGAATACGAATAAATCGCTTGAGATTAGTGTAGTCCTAGTAAAAACACTTTTTCATAGGAAACGGAGATTCGATTAAAGTGGGTATCAAAATGATTAACAGATTTGTCATATTATTAGCTCCTGATAATACGAAGATGATGGGTGGCAGCGTGCTGTGGTTCCGACACGGGCTGCGTCTGCACGACAATCCGTCGCTGCAGACCGCCCTGGAAGACAGGAGTATACCCTTCTTTCCTATGTTCATTTTTGATGGAGAAACGGCTGGTAAGTTCAAAATTGGATTGCTTTTCTACTCAGTAGTATATATTTCTTAAAATATTTATTGTGATAAAATAACTATGGTCTGTCTTTCTATGATTTATTTAATAATTACGAAGTTTAAAACATTATTCATCATTATAATTTTTTAGTATAAAAAATGATTAAATTTAATCATTCGATCGATAATTTCTTATCTTTAACTCTTTTGTGTATGAAGTACGCCATATTTGTCTGCCAAATAAGACAAGCAAAGGAAAATAGAGTTAACATATCACTATATTCTTATAAAGAAAATTAAAGAAAACATAAAAAGATATTGTTGTGTAGAGTTGTTATGTTGTATCTTTAGTTTAAGTAACAAATGTAATAAACGAATCCTGGAGCAACGTACACGTTTTTTACCCTGGGCAGCGTGCCTTGGACTTCTTGTACTGTAATACTTCGTGTATCTTGTGAACTTTTCATTTTTGCAGTATATCCGCTATTTTAGTACGGTCACCATTTTCGATTTGTCTGATATCAACCAGCCAAACGTCAACTAGTTTATAACTAAAAGTATGTGAAGAGTAAAATTTTAATTTTCTATTTACAAAAAATCATAGACCTCATCGAATTCACTGCATTTAGGTACACAACATGCTGCATTACCTCATTGGATGACCAAACTGATTCGTTGAACGACGTTGCAGCCAGATTTTGGATCACCAGTTGATTCACAGAGTCTCTTTGTGAGATCTTTATCAAGTCTTAACAGTCCAAACAGAGTAAATATGAAAGCTTTAAAAAGGTTTTTATATTTACGCCGCTTGTACTGTTCAGCACTAGCGGCCGCTGCTCCTGCTATCGAAGCCAACTGGATATGGGATGAAGCTGTCTACTCCGCCTCCAATTTAGGCGAAGAAGATTGAAGCTGGCACAAGATCGACGCATTATGTCAATATTACTTTATTTAATTAAATATGACTATAATTTAAATGTATACGTAAACTATAAGCTAATTTTAATGTAATTATTCCTTCAATTCAATCTATGTTCAAATAGAAATCAAGTTTAATCCTATAACTTAATCCACATTTTGTCCAAAATATTATTAATGTGTCCTTATTTGAAGCTTAGTGTTATTAAACGGAGATTCGATCCAGGCTTTATTCTTCTCTTTATTTCTCTTCATCAAAAGTTTCTTAAATAGGTACCAAGATAGTGGGGTACAATCGTATGCGGTATCTGCTCGAGGCGTTGAACGACTTGGACGTCCAGTTTAGGAAGTACGGCGGAAAGCTGCATATGATACGGGGCAAGCCTGAAATTGTATTCAAGCGTCTTTGGGAGGAAATTGGTCAGTATTAAAACAGGTTAAATATAATAATTTATAATACGAGATTATTTTAATGGCATACCATAAATGGATAAGTATTATAGTTTTATATCGAGTTGTGTATGATCATGAGACTTAGTGTTATTGGGACATAAGATTTTATTATAATATTCATTGTCTTACATGCTGTTTTGGCTTTGGAAATTTGGCTTTCAAAGCAAAGATTCATGTAGTTTATCTAGAAGAGGTCACAGCATGCATTGCGTTTCAAAAATTATGTTCAATACCAAAGACTAGAAAAAAGTTACCTTACCTCTAAGTACCTTTCTACGTTGGGGTAAAATCGGCAAAAACCTATACTTTTATACCGCATCGGCCCATTATATCATAAGATAGTATCCAGAATATGTGCCTGCGACTTCGTCGGCGTTCATTAGTTTTCTGACTAGACATATGTATATCGTTATAATTCAGCCAAACCACACAATTCCCTTATAAATTATAACATACATAATATTTTACATATAACCCATATTTATGTAAAAAGTTTCGCTACAATATGCTCAGTAATTGTTGCGTGAAAGCGCGATAAACATCCATTGTTCTATTTACCGAATCTTACAAATTTTTGCGTTTATAATAATTTTCGCTTATATAAAATATTATACCAGGTATTCGCAAGATTTGTTTCGAGCAAGATTGCGAGCCGATATGGCGTGCACGTGACGACTGCGTACGGAGTCTTTGCCGGCAGATTGGCGTGTCATGTTGCGAAAATGTGTCCCATACTTTATGGGACCCGGATAGCGTGATTAATGCCAATGGTGGTATCCCACCATTGACCTATCAGATGTTTCTGGTTAGTGTAATGGGTACTTTGATGGGTTTTATATATGATATACGTATTTAATAAGTTTAACGACACATGTATCTTCATATTTATTTAAAACTATTGAAAATAAATATTTTTAATTTTTTTACAGATTTGTGGAATCGTGTCTAAATTTTTTATAAATAAGTATTATATTCAGTCTAAAGTATGTATAATAATAAATAAACTAATGATTTTCAGCATACCATAGCTATTATCGGAGACCCGCCTCGCCCGGTCGACGATGTGGACCTTAAAGGAGTCAATTTCGCTTCTCTTCCTCGAAGCTTCTACGATGAGTTTACTATTTTTGAGACGGTATAACTTTTCCATTTACTACTGCACTTCATTCAATTCATTATTTTTTTTTTAAATCATTGTAACCAAAATTTCTAATCGGACAATATTTAAAAAAAATTTAGCCTTTTCCTATATACATCGGGAAAGTTGGAAATATTGCACTGAATTTTTTATTTATTATTAGCCGTCAAAATTAATTAAAATAAATAATTACATTAAGGGAATCTACTTAACCCATTAATTTTCAAACTTACTTTGTTTTTTTTTCGCCAAAAGGTTCCAAAACCCGAAGATTTAGGAGTATTTTTAGAGAATGAGGACATTCGCATGATACGCTGGGTGGGGGGCGAAACCGCTGCCTTGCACCAAATGCAGGACCGCTTGGCCGTTGAGTACGAAACATTCCGCAGGTAACAAAATATTTTATTTAACAAAAAAAAAATGACAATTGATAAAAAGCCTCCAGAAAAATCTTTCTGTTTATTTTATGTACCTATATTTCGTTGATTTTTGAATATACGATTACGCATTATTATAAATTAGCTGGTTTCACTGGCTTTTATGGTTACTGCTACTTCCTGTGAATTGTAGTGATGTAATATAGCCTTCTAATCTTTGTCAATAAACAATCTAGCTAACGCAAAAAGAATTTTTCAAATTGGAACAGTAGTTTCACAGATTACCCCTACATACAAACATAAGAACTAATTTTTATAATATTATTATTGAGTATTTTTAAAGATTTGTCTTAAGATAGTGTCATCGTTGCTTTTTGCCTTTCGTAATTTGGTCTGAAATGGTTATTTTTGTACAAAGAGACTATTCAGTTAACGACACTAAATCCACGTGGATGAAGCCATATGAAACAGATAATAACTCATATGAGAATCAATATGGTTGTGTCGGATTTAGGTGACATGATGGCAGACTGGTTGGATAGAGCAAGATAAAAAGGGAGAACCGACTTCAAAAGCAGTTCTTACTTACATACTTATTCCAGCTATTTGTATTTAAACCATTACTGAACCGATTTTGATGAAAATTCTACGGGAGAGTATCTTATCAAATGAAAAAGTATTAACTAAAACTGCTTTCGAGTAATTGCTGAACATACGTTTAAAAAATTAAAGACAACAACAAATTTAGAACCACCTCCTTTTTGGAAGTTGGTTATAAAAGAATCTTAAAAGTTTAGATGTTTGATATATTTAAAATAATATTGCAAAAAAATATTCGTGCTTATTTATTTCTTACTTGTTGTTCTAGGTAAATGTGCAAAATTTAAGTAATATAACAACCCGTAAATGTCCGATTGCTGGCCAAGGGCTTTTCATTAAGGAGAAAGAAATTTACGAATTCAGCAACTATTAGCGTACAATAAAATATATAAATATTAATTTCCAGAGGCTCCTATTTACCAACGCACGGTAACCCTGATTTACTCGGACCACCTATTTCCTTGAGTCCGGCGCTGCGTTTTGGCTGTCTGTCTGTGCGTCGGTGAGTACACGTGAAATATATATTAATAAAATATAAAAATAATTTAAATGTAATTATCTTTATAGGTTTTACTGGTGCGTCCAAGATCTGTTCCAGCAAGTTCATCAAGGACGGATCTCTTCGACTCAGTTTATTACTGGTACGTAATTTATAGTCATAAAATAAAAAAAATCTTAATATGTGATGTATAATAAAAAATTAAAATACTTTAATTACGTCAATGTAATTTAGAATTCCAATAGATATTATTGTATCTTCTACTTTCAGATATAAATTTTATACTAGAAAATGTAGCCAAAATATTTAAGCATAAATACTGTTATAATAGGAATGATTAAAAAATTTATCGACTTACTCAAATAATTAACTTCTGGGTAATTGGGTACTCGCTTGTTATATAGCCTCAAATATTGCATCGCGTTGTTTTAATATTTGGTTGCCTTTCCACTTCACATATGCAATTAAGCTCATCTGGGAATCAGTATTTAAAAAACTTAGATTCGTTGAACCCCTTTCCACCAGAACTGGCTTGGGTATCCTAAATAATTAGAGAAGAAGATTTGATAAAGTCAATTATTAAAGGCACTAAAAAGAAAACATCTAAAGTCACTTACCAGTAGTAATTTTTGTATTACCGTTTTTAAAGATTAATGTTTGAGCTTATCCGCTTTTCAGCTTCTTGTTTTTGTTTTTGTAAGAAATAAATAACTTCTTTCATCTTTAAGGTCAATTGATATGGCGTGAGTATTTCTATACGATGAGCGTGAACAATCCGAACTACGCGCAGATGGCTGACAATCCGATATGTTTGGATATACCATGGAAGGAGCCGGAGAGCGATGAGCTTCAAAGGTATTGTTCCTGTACTGCTACTTTAGATTATCTGTGATTTTTCCATTCAATAATTTCGTTTATGATTAGATAAAAGTATGTATAAAGCACAAAATTAAGTTAGTAAAATTTTGAATACAGTTGGTGTTAACGAATATCAAATTGTCAAAGAATAATATTTTATTTGTATCGTTGTGCTTTAATTTTGGTGCTTAACTTTTATTACACTATATTTTCATAGAAAGACTGATTTTTAAGGTCGTGAGTTCCAGTGCACAGCAGACGACATAACGACTTTACCAAGTGTCATGTTATATTCTGTTAGCCTAATCTCCTAAATACCTTATTTTCTATTCCCATTCATGATTCCAATATTCCTTTTTAAGCTGGCAATGAATTTATGGCTCTTCTAGTGTTATTATAAATAAATAATAAGTAAATAAACGCATCACACTCAACGGTTCCCATTAAGATCTCATGGTCTTGTGTCGGGAGTCCGGAAACACACACACCACTAACACAGACACCCAGACCACGACAAACATCCATATGGCCAATACAGACGTTTGCCGTGAGCGGAGATCGAACCCGCCATTTCAGACCGTTACCGCTTCAGTCAGTTGCAGTGACCACTGCGCTAACGTGTCTGTCGATGTTGTTGAATGTTTATGGACGGCAGTGACCCGCTATTTTTACAAGGAGACGACGTCACGTGTTGGTCCTACGATGGAGAGTCGCACAGGTTTTCCGTTTGTGGATGCAGCGAGACTTCGTGTTTATATAAATGACGTCACGTGTCGTGTCGGTCCGCAGATGGAAGGAGGGTCGCACGGGGTTCCCGTTCGTGGACGCGGCGATGCGGCAGCTGCGCACGGAGGGCTGGCTGCACCACGCCGTGCGCAACACCGTGGCGTCCTTCCTCACGCGCGGCACGCTGTGGCTGTCCTGGGAGCACGGGCTCGCGCACTTCCTCAAGTATCTGCTGGATGCCGACTGGTGAGCCTTTGAAGTTGCTATCTGACTGTTGTGAGTGGTCGAAATTCAAAATAATAGTGAGAAACGTGCTATATTGGAGTAGAATAGAGCATTTCGTGTTGGTAGTATTATTAAAGATGAGAATGTGACGGTCAATTTAAATAACGATATTGGTGCAGTAATTGTTTTGTGTTTTTTTTTCCATTGTTAACAAGCATCGTTAATATGATATTTTCCCGCCACCTTAAAAAAAGTTTCTTAAATCTCCATTCCTCAATTTCACACTTGTTGATATTCTTTATAATTTTGTCATTTGTAGTTTTTAATTATGCGCATAAAATGATATTTTTACTCTTCTTAATTACTCGTCATGTCCACCAGGTCGGTGTGCGCCGGCAACTGGATGTGGGTGTCGTCAAGCGCATTCGAGGCGCTGCTGGACTCGGGCGAGTGCGCGTGCCCCGTGCGCCTCGGCCGCCGCCTCGAGCCCACCGGGCACTACGTGCGCCGCTACGTGCCCGAGCTGGCGCGCATGCCCGTCGACTACATGTAACTACACACAGACTCACACGTGCGCCTCGAGCCCACCGGGCACTACGTGCGCCGCTACGTGCCCGAGCTGGCGCGCATGCCCGTCGACTACATGTAACTACACACAGACTCACACGTGCGCCTCGAGCCCACCGGGCACTACGTGCGCCGCTACGTGCCCGAGCTGGCGCGCATGCCCGTCGACTACATGTAACTACACACAGACTCACACGTGCGCCTCGAGCCCACCGGGCACTACGTGCGCCGCTACGTGCCCGAGCTGGCGCGCATGCCCGTCGACTACATGTAACTACACACAGACTCACACGTGCGCCTCGAGCCCACCGGGCACTACGTGCGCCGCTACGTGCCCGAGCTGGCGCGCATGCCCGTCGACTACATGTAACTACACACAGACTCACACGTGCGCCTCGAGCCCACCGGGCACTACGTGCGCCGCTACGTGCCCGAGCTGGCGCGCATGCCCGTCGACTACATGTAACTACACACAGACTCACACGTGCGCCTCGAGCCCACCGGGCACTACGTGCGCCGCTACGTGCCCGAGCTGGCGCGCATGCCCGTCGACTACATGTAACTACACACAGACTCACACGTGCGCCTCGAGCCCACCGGACACGACGTGTACCGCAACGTACCCGAGCTGGCGCGCATGCCCTTCGACTACATGTAACTACATACAGACTCACACGTGCGCCTCGAGCCCACCGGACACGACGTGTACCGCAACGTGCCCGAGCTGGCGCGCATGCCCTTCGACTACATGTAACTACATACAGACTCACACGTGCGCCTCGAGCCCACCGGACACGACGTGTACCGCAACGTGCCCGAGCTGGCGCGCATGCCCTTCGACTACATGTAACTACATACAGACTCACACGTGCGCCTCGAGCCCACCGGACACGACGTGTACCGCAACGTGCCCGAGCTGGCGCGCATGCCCTTCGACTACATGTAACTACATACAGACTCACACGTGCGCCTCGAGCCCACCGGACACGACGTGTACCGCAACGTGCCCGAGCTGGCGCGCATGCCCTTCGACTACATGTAACTACATACAGACTCACACGTGCGCCTCGAGCCCACCGGACACGACGTGTACCGCAACGTGCCCGAGCTGGCGCGCATGCCCTTCGACTACATGTAACTACATACAGACTCACACGTGCGCCTCGAGCCCACCGGACACGACGTGTACCGCAACGTGCCCGAGCTGGCGCGCATGCCCTTCGACTACATGTAACTACATACAGACTCACACGTGCGCCTCGAGCCCACCGGACACGACGTGTACCGCAACGTGCCCGAGCTGGCGCGCATGCCCTTCGACTACATGTAACTACATACAGACTCACACGTGCGCCTCGAGCCCACCGGACACGACGTGTACCGCAACGTGCCCGAGCTGGCGCGCATGCCCTTCGACTACATGTAACTACATACAGACTCACACGTGCGCCTCGAGCCCACCGGACACGACGTGTACCGCAACGTGCCCGAGCTGGCGCGCATGCCCTTCGACTACATGTAACTACATACAGACTCACACGTGCGCCTCGAGCCCACCGGACACGACGTGTACCGCAACGTGCCCGAGCTGGCGCGCATGCCCTTCGACTACATGTAACTACATACAGACTCACACGTGCGCCTCGAGCCCACCGGACACGACGTGTACCGCAACGTGCCCGAGCTGGCGCGCATGCCCTTCGACTACATGTAACTACATACAGACTCACACGTGCGCCTCGAGCCCACCGGACACGACGTGTACCGCAACGTGCCCGAGCTGGCGCGCATGCCCTTCGACTACATGTAACTACATACAGACTCACACGTGCGCCTCGAGCCCACCGGACACGACGTGTACCGCAACGTGCCCGAGCTGGCGCGCATGCCCTTCGACTACATGTAACTACATACAGACTCACACGTGCGCCTCGAGCCCACCGGACACGACGTGTACCGCAACGTGCCCGAGCTGGCGCGCATGCCCTTCGACTACATGTAACTACATACAGACTCACACGTGCGCCTCGAGCCCACCGGACACGACGTGTACCGCAACGTGCCCGAGCTGGCGCGCATGCCCTTCGACTACATGTAACTACATACAGACTCACACGTGCGCCTCGAGCCCACCGGACACGACGTGTACCGCAACGTGCCCGAGCTGGCGCGCATGCCCTTCGACTACATGTAACTACATACAGACTCACACGTGCGCCTCGAGCCCACCGGACACGATGTGTACCGCTACGTGCCCGAACTGTCACACTACTAGCCAGACTTAGGAGAATATAAGAATTTTTTCTATTATTTATCTTCTCGTCATGCATCAATTCATCGACTTCAAATGAATTTGTGCATTTTAGTACTTAAAAAACTTTGAGATCTAATGAGTTTTCATATTAAAAAAATATTCGAATATGAACCGATCAGCCATTGAAATCGACGTTTTCTATCCACGCTATTTTAGCTCAAATTATATTTCCCTCTCTACTTAACTGATACGTCTATCTTCGCCAGCTACGAGCCGTGGAACGCGCCCATTGAGGTTCAGGAGCGCGCGGGCTGCATCATCGGGCAGCACTACCCCGCGCCCGTCGTCGACCACCGCGCCGCCGCGCAGCGCAACCGCGGCGCTATGCAGGTAGGCTTCTAATTTAAAATAGGAACATTTAAAACGGATTACTGTGTTTTATCTGTGACATTTTGGACCCGAAAACTGCAAAAGACTTGTATCCAGAGCCGTTAAATAAATTTAAAAAAAAAGAGAAAAATCCCAAAAAGAGGGTTGTTATGACATTGTAACGCCCTAATGGATGAATGGAATGAACCAATTTCGATGCGATTTTTTTTATTTGAAAGCTGAAGTATTTGGGATGATTTTTAGCTATAATTTATTAAGATCTTTTCAGATGTTTGAAGATCATCAGCTCTTTTTTTAGTTGTTCAAATGATGTTAGCAATTGTTACTGGTTTTGTCAATTCTAAATTTACTGTACTGCGACTGCAATGTTATTAAAATAAGCTATTTGCGTAACCTAAACCTGATGCTGCAGCAGCATCTGGAATCAGCAGGATACACAGCTCTTCACTAACTAACAGTTTGTAATGGCCTCAATGAATAGATTTATTTTTTTAAATTTTACTTACCTTGTTCTATTCTTTGTGCTCAAAAATACAACTATTTTTTTTATATTCACACATTAAACAGAAAGTGACCGTGTGATTTTAGGAACTGCGTAGAATCCTCGAGAAGGCTCCGCCTCATTGTTGCCCGTCTTCGGAGGATGAAATTCGCCAATTCATGTGGCTCGGTGAAGAGAGCCAGACGGAGATTGCCACCGCATAAATTAACCATCTTTTCAACATTAAGGACTCGCAAACCTTTTTTTTTACAAATTTTGTTAATTATTTCAATACTATCCTTTACTTCTCTTATTCTTTTTCTTAAACCAGTGACACATTTTTGTTTTTTTTTTTTGGTGCTGCAAATATTTCTGAACGGCACTTAGCATCAAGGCATGCTTGCTTGTTTTTGCTTGATAGTCTTATTAAAAATATTATCTTTTTGTCAATAAAAACAAATATTATCATTTGAATAGTAATATTATAAAAAGGAAAGATTTGTTTATTTGTTTGCACATATTAGGCTCCGAAACTAATGGACCGATTTGAAAAACTCTTTTTGCGTTGGAACGTCTGTTTATTGAGCAAGTTTATAGGCTATATTACATTACGCTACGTCTAACAGGAGCCAAACGGTAACCATAAACGCGAGTGAAACTGCGAGGGGCAGCTAGTTTGAAGATAAAATGAAATCGGTTTAGGATGATTTTTAATTTTTCTTATCTTTAGGATCAGTATTACGTGTTTGATAAAATACAAGGAAAAAAATCGCTTTCAATAGATAAAGACGACTTTTAATCTGTCTTCAAGAAAGAAGGTTCTATGTTCGGCTATATGATTTTTTTTTGTGCTATATATTTTATACTTTGTTATGATTTATTAAATTGTCATGTCTTGGTGTATCGCTATCAAGGGCGGCTCCAGCTTCGCCGCCAGGGCCGCATGACCCCCATGACCCCCCCTGGATCCACCCTTGATTGCTATCTATATTATTATTATTATTTAGGTAATATTTAATACCAAAGCCAATAAAATTATAAACATTCTGTTGCATTTATGATGTTTAAATCCACTGCGTAAATTATAAACCAAAATATTTAGTTTTAAATTGAAATGAAAAATTATTTTATAAATAGTAAAGTAATAATTAGTAATTATTAGTTATTTACGTTTTTTTTTATCCGCAGAAAAGCAATCTATGGAATGATATTTAATATATAAGTTATAATTACATTTTTTTTTACTTTACTTTTTTAATAAAAATAATCCAAAGGAACGTAACCTCTGCCTATTTTTAAAATTTGACGCTATGTTTGAAATGATCTATAATTTATATATTAATATATATTTAAGAATTATTCTTTGGAATGGTATTGTGTGTTATATCTTGTAACTTTAAGTTTCATTAGATCTTATATAAATTAAATAATATATTATTGGTGTTAGATATAAACAATTAAATTATGTTGATATTATATTCTATGCTAATTGTTCTTGAAAGTATAATTATGTTGTAGTGATTGTTATAATGCAAATATTATAACAGGGCAACTCAAAAATAACACCATTGTATTGTTGCTGCATTCGATGTCTCGACAAAAAAAAAACGAGGATAATAAGATAATAACTCTTTGAAAATGACATGAATATTTAATTTTAAATTTGATAGAGACAGGTAGCAGAGAAATGTGAATGCAAAGTTTGCACTAGTATGAGATCCATTTTCATATTATCCGATGTTACTGTTAAGTTTTACGGCACTATTCCCATATACTTATATAGTCAATACTGTGAAGTCGCTTCAACCTCAGAGAGTAACCAAAGTTACAATGTTTGCATTGTATCATTCTTGTAATAGTTTTAATTATAAGTAAAATATAAATTGTTAGCAAAATACTTGATGTTTATTGTGCTTGAAGTAATTGAAAAGAAAAGTTGGCTCAAATTTTTAGTTATGTCATTATTTTTATGTTATTAGGAAAGTAGCCGTATTTTGACGAATTTATCTGAAAGGGACCTTATTGTGTAAAACTCACTATGATAATGTTCCACATTCTGACAGTTAATTTCTGATTTTTTACTAAAGCACCTTGAACTGTGAAAATGTGACATGTTTTGATAGCGATAGTTTTACACAATTAGCCCACTAATTGGAAAGTTTCATACTATTTAAGTACAAATACATGACTACAAATAAAGAATCGAAAGATTATATTTTTTAGAATAGTTATATATTATTGAGGATATTTGGATATTACATGAATACTATTTTAATAAATGTGATAAAATATGAATGGTTTTTTTATTTATCTTGTTAAAATACACAACTTTTTCTGTCATACTACAAAAGACGATTAAAACCATGTTGAACACGTGTCTAGCTAAACAGTGTTTAAAATATTGCTTAAAATATTATCTAAATTGCTTAACAGCAAATAAACTCATAAAAAAAATTATTGACAAAATGTTATACGTTACATTTGACTGAGCTGAAATAGGTTTTAGACATCTATTAGACTCACTTACATGTACATATGTTAATCTAACAGCGAATAAACTCATAAAAAAACTTATTGATAAAATGTTATATGTTACATTTGACAGCTGAAATAGATTCTAAACATATGTTAAACTCACTTTTTGGATGGATTTGTAGTATGGATTTTTTTAAACACGCGTTTAACGTCTGTTTAAATCTTTTGTAGTAAGGTAGTTTATGTTTAATGAAATCATATTTATTAGGTACATAATATGTTAAACAGATGACAATTTTTTTTTTTGCTTTTTCTTGTGCTTGTTAAATTATTTATTTAAAAACATAATAAATACATGTCTTTTTATATTAATTTTTAGCCCAAATGCTATTCAATACTATACAATCTTATATATCTAATAAACATTTTTTTCCCATTCACAGTAACTTATCAAAAATATACAGCCTTTATAGATTTAAATACTATCAAAACTATGATCCATTTGTAGTTGATTCAGATAGTTTATTTACTAAATCATTAAAAACTTTGCTTGTAGTACATTCTGGTAACTCTTTAACTGCGGCAACACCTTTTCCAGCTAATGCCCCTATTCTAGGGTCTATGGGTATGTTCCCTAGATATTGTATCTTTGTAATCTCTGCTAGTGACTTGCCTCCACCAGTTGAAAATATGTTTGTGCATTCACTGCAAGTTGGACATTCATATCTGGAAGAAATACAAAAGAAATAAGCAAGATTCTAATAAAAGATTTCTTTTGTTGCTACAAAATTACAGTTCTCTAAAATGAACATTGAAAAATATAATGTTCATGTAGATGTTGAAAATAAATTATTTAGTATCATTTGCCAATTTTAATAAATTATTATTTTTTACACAAATAGAGGGGAAATAAGCAAATTGGTCATAATTTGGTGATGTTAAGTGATTACCACTACCAGTGGACACTTGCAGCAACAGAGGAGGCACTTTCTTGTAAGCTTAAAAAGGAATGAGAAAAGTAAGGGAATAGGAAGTAAGGAATAAGAAAAAGTATACTGTCCCTTTCTTACCCGCTCATATTTTCTACAATGCCCATAATAGATATTCCAGTTTTCCTACAAAAAGTTATTTCTTTACGAACATCCTCTATAGCAACTTCTTGTGGTGTTGTTACTAGTATCGCTGAGCACTGGGGAACCTTGCGAAGATTTTCCATGACGGTTATATGTTCATCTGATGTTCCTGTAAATTTACAGAATTAATGTTAAATCTTGCATGATATTAAATACAAAGTTTATACCATTGCCAAGAAAAATTTATTATCTTGTATGTATATTTTATATTATCATTTTAATTGTAAACTGAGGTAAATCCTAGCTGTAGCCCACTGGCTACAGTTTGTATAAGGGCTGTAGAACCTCACTCTCACAGAAGATTAGTGTGAAGAATCTAATGTAGTTACATTTCCTATGGTGAGTGAGAGGGGTGGAAGGCAACCCTCTACCCCATTACTTTTCTTACTTCCTATTCCCTATTATCTCTTATTTCTTTTTAAGCTAATGCATTTGTGGCTCCTCTGGTCCTGGAAATGTCCATGGGCGGTGGTAATACATAACATCAGGTTTCCTACCTGCTTATTTCACATCTATTTCTATATTAAAAACAGTATGAAAGAAAGAAAAGTAAATAAGTCACTTATGTAATAGCAATACAAGTAGAATATTACTCCTACTAGATTACTATTAACAAAGATTATTTAGTAAATTTTTGAATGTAGTAAGGATATTCTTTAAAATGTCAGAGATAGTTATGTTAAATTATTATTACCTGGAGGAGTATCAATTATTAAATAATCCAAATCTTGCCAATACACATCTTCTAAAAACTGTTTTATCATAGATGTCTTTTTTGGCCCCCTCCATACTACTGCGTCATTACGCGATTTTAAAAGAAAGCCGATGGACATAACACCTAGTTTTTGTTCTTTGTCTAAATAGACTGGAATCCAACCTTCAGGTCCTTGATGAATGCTTTGGTCTTCTAAATTTAAAAGATATGGTACACTAGGTCCACATAAGTCAATATCAAGTAGACCAACCTGTAAAAAAAACTCCAGGTTATTTTTTTTTTGTTTAGATATTTAATTAAAATAATGAAAAATCTTTTCTAACCTTAAAACCTTTTTCTTTGACAGTTAAAGCTAATTGTGTGCTGACTGTTGATTTCCCGACCCCTCCTTTACCAGATAGAACTAATATTACTTGTTTTACATTTTCCAACATTTTATTAAATTAATGTACTTAGTTTTTACAAAAAAATAATAAAAACACGAAAACTATAATAAGTCAATTTCAATAACAAGTACGATTTCTGTCAGGCACTGACAGATCACAAAACTTGCCGATAAAGGAAACGCCACACGTGTGACAAAATATTATCATAATAAACTTTTGATAACTTACTTAAAAATTTAAAATATATAAGATTTATAATATATTAAATTTTAAGGTGTTTATAAACCCTCATTAGTTAAGTTCAATATTTTTTCACAGTTTACGCGCAAATATATGGGAATTTAGATCATTAAAAAAGTTTCATTAGCGCTTGCGCCAAAAAGCGACAGTAGCGCCGCGTCGAATGTTTTTTTGTCAGTTTTGAATAGGTTTTCTAGGTTGAGGTTGTGTCAATCGTGTGCCGGTACTTATAAAGGAGATGCTACATTTTTTCCATTTTGTAACAGACTATTGGACGTTTTATAACATAATTGGCTTGTGATATACGTTACGTTTTTAATTTTGTATAATTTTTAAGTGAACACCAGTGCTGGGAGTGCTTTCTTTGCGTAAAATTTAAGTTTAGTGAATGTGCAAGGTTTTATAAAGACAAGGTTCGAGATTCGGAGAAAAATTCGTCGTTCTTGATTATTTTCAGGTATTTTTCTTTCATATATTTCATTTATTTAGAGTCCATGTGTATAATTTGTATTTTTATGTTGTAATTTGGGTTATTCAGTTATATATTAGTGCATGCCACGAGCATAGTGTCGTGAGCTTGGTTGTGATCCTCCCCTTAATAATTTTACTGAGATTAACAAGAGTTTTTTTATAAGACTATTTTCGAAGTGTAATTTTAATCAATATGTATTAACGTTTTTAATAGTGTCCTTATAACAATAAATGAACGCCCTTATTATCACTTAAATAATAAATATTCTCGAAAAATTTTGAGAGTTAGTGAAATTTAGATATTATGGTAAAACAAATTAGAATTGGTAATATAATTTTATAACTATGAACACTCCAAATAGAAAAATTTAAAACTCGATTTAAAAATATCTTGTATCCATAAAAATTAATTACAATGTAAAATTTGCACAAAAACTATATTATTAAAATCATTAAATGTTACTGACCAGCAGGTGGTCAATTAGAACTGAAGTTTAGGATAAACCGACTAAACTACCATACCTACTGCAATACTCTTAAGGTAAATTTTGAAATGAATATTATAATATATACCTATAGTTAATTAGAAACAAGCGAATACTACACTAGGCAAAATTTAAAATAGTTTTGATATAGTCTTATGTTGATAGTACTTTTAGAATAGGTCCGAGACTTTCTAAAAATAAGGGACTAGGTTTGATTCTGTAAGAACCTAGACTAGACTATAGTCCTGGAATTGACTATAGATTAAATTCATAATCTTAATTTTATATTTAATTGATAATCACTACATCTTATAAATCAATAGCTTAGAATTCTTGTTAGGTTAACCAGGATTTTATTTTTCTAAAACTTAGTCTTAGAACCACAATTTCATGTTGTCATGACTTTATTTATATATTCACTACATTATAAATATCTTTTGTTAAACAACATATATGTCAGACAGTAGCAGACCTAGGATCTATTATATAAAAGGAATCAACTTAGCTCGATTTTTGTTTCTTAATATGTATAGTTTTTTTTATTATTTGAGTTATTCACTATACTTTAGCTACCTCAAGTAATCTACATTGGTGTGGCATACTAAGTTACATCATTGACCTACTGTTATGTCAATAATAATTAATGGTTTCCCCATGGGTATTATGACATGCTATAACAGAACTATGTTTATAGTTGTATTAATATATGGTAATTAATTGGTATGTTTATAACTTTTATTTAAATGAGTTTGTGTATAAAGGACAGTCATTATGAATTTATAAGGTATTGTGTAATTATCTATTAATAAAATGTATGTCTTAATGTGGAAGTAAATTATTTTCATTGTAATTAAGTTTTAACTATGTATAAATTTAGTATAAAAAAACAAGCACTGCATAATTTTTCAATAATTAAACGCAAGTTTTAATATCTCTCAATGTGCTAAAAAAAGTTAAAAAAAAACTATTTATGCTTAATAGTCTATTATATTTATGACCATAAATATTATTTATGTATATTTTATTTTTTATTTGTTTACTGAACTTTGATTAAACAAGTAATAAAAATAATTAAGTAAGTGTTCTCAATACCACTTCCAGCCCCATGACCTTGGAGATAACATCATAAATAAGGGTGAAGTCAAATGTTCATTTTCACCCCTCATGAGTCAGACAGAATGTGGGTTTGCTTGCAATATCTTGATCTATGATCACATTATATTTTTGAAATGAAAATTACTTCTTGTTTTCTATATAGTGTTCACAGATAAAAAGATGTTGTTTTATTGTCAATTGTGTTGTTTTCCGAACAATCATGGAACAGAGAATAGGGGTCACTGAATTGTTCATATTAACTAAGTATTTTAGATGAGCTAAGTAAGTACTAATTATTTACGTATTTATAAGTATACAATTTTTTATATTAAATTTATATATTTCAATTACCACCTTCCGTGTTAGCAGACACGAAAACAGGACAGACACACCTATACAAATAAAAATAATTACTTTAAAATAAATACGTAATACGCGTGCACGACACCTTTTAATATAAGTGCTAATTGCAAAAAGCATTAAACACGAAGGATTCAGTAGCCCTTTTATATTAAACGAGATGGTTCCCGCAACTTCGCCTGCGTAACAACTTTCATCCCTATTTCAGAAGCTTGACATGTTTTTTCGCGACATGAAGTAACCTTAAATTCTTCTCCAAGGTCAAATTTATCTTTAAAATTTATTAAATGGTTTAACAACAGTAACAGAGTTTTGCATTAAAATATCAGTATGCTAAATACATGTGTAAGGTTTTAAATAAATAAAATTATGTGGACACCACATCTGCTCCCTAATCCTTAACGTCCAATTTGTTGATTTATACATATAAAATCTCCGACGAATTGAAACTCGAGTGAACCGGACTTATGTACTTCGACTTCCTAAACAGGACGAGTCTTTTTGGAAATCGGTTCAAACTATTGAACATATTTAAAAATAGCCGAAGAGGAAATTTGAAATTTCGTTTAAAAACATCTTTGTACAAAGAAATAAAAACTATTAGCTAATGATAAAGTTTATATAACTTCCAGCTACTAGCTGTTACCTACAGAACCAGCACGCCGTCGCGTCGGTACGAGTGCGCATTATAACTCCATATTCCTCTCGGGGGACTTTTACGACGCGCGCTGAGAGGCAAGAAGCATATCCTTTTGTTCGTCTAGGATACATTAAACAGACGAAACGTGTGAAATATTATAAACATCATAATGTTTCATTTATAACAAGACCTAACGTCTACGAAGGAAGTTTTGTATGATGTTATAACTTGCAAACTCGCTTACTTGAGAACTGTGTTATGTTAATAATGTTGCATCATCAGAATGTAATATATGAGTATCTTATTTATTTGAGCGATGTTTTGGTGACAAATATTAATAATACATTTAAATACTATAAGAATTATGTTCAATTATAAAGTGGACATAATACCAATGTAAAAGAAAAGCACTGAAATGTAAGGATTATTTTAGGAGCATTTATTTGTTCACGTTGAAAGTTACTACCATTAACATGTTAATTTACATTTAGGCCTCAGGAATGCGTCTTGGAATTTTTGAATAAAAGCTACGAATTCGTAAGCAAAGAGCCTGAAAGATCGAAACGCAATCATTTTGGTTACGAGGCGAGAATTGCATTTGTAAGTTTCACTCTTGCAGTTGATTTAAAACGACACTGTATCTGGTAACAACTATCTAGATAACCTTACATAAGCTGTGAGTTTCAATAACTAAGTAACAGACAGAAAGTTCTTTTAGGTGTAAAATCAACAATAAGCAATTTCTTTTAATCCTTAGTAAATCCGTGAACAAAACTTACAACATTAATTCTCGCCTAACGTTATATTCGTGAGCTTATACAAAAGTATATTATCGTATTTAAAATATTAAGCATTTCCATTCCAAAAAAATTAAACAGTCTCTCGCTAGAATAACAACGAGAATTAAAACGAAACAGTCGAAGCATTCGAGGCTCCTCTAAAACGCAGTTGTGTAAAAACTTACATTCGCTCCATGGAAAAATTTCTCAGCAAAAGCAAATTAAATATTCGTTTTTAAACCGTTAAATTACTTTATTTGCTTGATTGTATCGTTTGTATCTCGCCAATTAACTTTTGTATTTTATATTGCTTTTAAATTTACATATAACTTAGATATTTGAGATGTAAAGATTAAATTGCTTGAATAAGATAATAAGTTTTGCTGGTGGCGCGGTCTGGACTGGTTTAAGTATGTAGCATTCATTCAGCAGACTGATATTAATAGCAGATATGATATCCACGATTAAGCAACAATGAAGGGTAAATGAACCATGGAAGTTAGATACAGGAACAGAATCACTAATGGTGGTTTGAAGTCGAGTCAAATGTTGATTACTAGTTACTGGCGCTAGTCTTTATGACACTAGCATTGGCTAGCAGGTTAAATGGCCCATTTAACGTAGATGTAACCGAAATCGAGAATGACACGATTGTTTACGAAAAGTACTTAGATCCATATTAAACGTTTACTGCCTTACTTAACAAAGATTTAAACAGACGTTAAACGCCTGGTTAAAAAAAATCCATTCTACAAATCCGAGTCTAAGCACAGTTTTGAGTTAAACATGCTTTAGATATAGATTAATATACGTTATAGTGAGCTTAATAGATGTTTCAAACTTATTTTTAGCTGTGAAATGTAACGTATAACATTTTATCAATAAGTTTTTTTATGAGTCTACTCGCTATATCAATTTAGATAATATTTTAAGCAATGTTTAATTTTTAAACACTGTTTAGCTAGACACGTGTTGAACATGGTTTTATAGCGTCGTTTGTAGTATGACAGTTAGATTCTACATTTGATATTTTAACAAAATACTATTTAAAATTACATCTAACATTATTCTCAAGAAATAATTATATTGCTTAATTCGTTCAAAGACAGTTCAATGTAAAGTCAATACAAATCTGTTAAAATTATTTATCAGATAATGACGTAAGCATTTTAATGTATAATTATATTATATATTCTACAAATAAAATCATCAAAGTCCATGATTTTTTACAGCCCTGCTTAATACATGTGTAATCGTTTGCCTTCTTTCTCCAAGTTAGAAATATAAATGTTCTCAATATATTCTTTGCTAAGTATACCCACGGACAACTAATCGCCCGCTTGGCAATGCGTCCACAAATATCTAGGTCATAAATCACAAACATGGGGGATCGCCTATTATTGGCTACATCCAGCTGTGAATTGTTTATTTTATTAGGCCTACTCCCTTGCGGTCGTATCCTTTCATTTATATGTTAATTATTTTAGTTATAATCTCGTTAATCGTAATGAAGCAGCAGGCTTTTAATGTAATTACGTCTGTTATTGCAATTAGTTTTTACACAATGTGAGTAAAATCTTGTGATAATAAATTTGGCTTATATTTCATTTTTATGACATCAAAATGTGTTTAAGCTACGTTAGTTGCGGCTATTTTATAATATTAGCTTTGATTGTAAGTTTTGCATTGTACCTAATAGAATAAGGAAAAATATGAAGGCCCCAATGAAATTAATTATAAGTAGAAACGACCAAACAAAAACTGATTATATAATGGATAATAAGGTTTCTAAAAACTGTATAAGATTGTATTATAAAATCACTATTTTAATAACAACACAGTCTAAGTCTTTCAAGTCTATTTGGAAATGCTAACTCTGTTTTGTCACCGCCGCGTCGCGAAGGGACTTAAGGCTTAGATTAAACCAGCTGTTTATTGCGATCAAATAATTTTAATGAGTTCGTTACCATTCCAGCAATGCGGGCGCTGCTCCGGACTTTTGTGCTCCTATAATTTGGTAACACAAAAAAATTTCGTCAAGAGCATTCGCTCAAAATATAACAAGAGGCAAAGTGCTATTCGGTCTCGTGTAGGGTTCCGCGCAACTCACGCCCGAATCACGTTTGACTGGTTTGTTATTGTTTTACTATTACTATACATGCACTGCAATATAATATACGTTTTACGCTTGTGTGTAATGTGTATTACTGTTTTTCATGTTTATAAAGATAGAGCAAAAACGTAAAACGTTGAAAAATCACTATTTTCGTCAGGTATTTGTTTCTTTATTTTTTCAACCGATTTCAAATAAGGAGAAGGTTCTTAATTCGTAGCGTTTTTTTCAAATGTCCCTTACCTCAGATCTCCGTCATTTCTTAACCGATTTTGAAAATTTAGTATTAGTAAGGATCAATATTCATTTTTTTTTTTGCAAAACAGAATAAGTGGAATTAGCATATTATCCAAGCAAATGAAATGTATTTTGCTATGTAAATTTCATTACACGTTACCATAACTGCCAAAGTATATTCTTTAAAAATTGGATACCTTTAAACCTTTAAATGTGTAGGCTTAGTCAGTTGTCTTGGTGGCACCTTTTGGGTAAACGCGGAACCATAATAACTAAAAGAACTCCGTGTCCGTTCTAGAGTATGAAAGTGGTGCGATAAAAAGTGTTATTCGTAAAATGGGACGCAGTGTTGCACGTTGAATTGTAAAAGGCTCGGAGTTAAAACCGTAGTTTGTTCAAGCATTCGACCACTGCAGTTCTCGAGCGGGTCGCCTCGGGGTGGAGCGCTTTGAATTGGGTTAATGTTTTCTTTTCTCGTAATATTCGCTAATGGCCCAGCTGTGGGAATGTTTGATCGGTCACGTATTGCTTGTAAGTGGGTATTTCAGTTCTTCTGAACATATGAGACACTTAAAACAGATAATAGCTCATATGAGAATCATTAAATCGGATTAAGAGGACATGAGGGCATATTGGCTCGATACCCAAACTACATGATAAAAAGGGGGATTTAACTCCTCAAACAAAGTGCGTAATTTCGTTTACTTGATTGACAAAGTTATTCTAGTTATTTTAATTTTAAAACCGAACTACTGAACGAATTGAAAATGTATCAGACCAATCTAAAAGTATACTCTTAAAAAAAAGATTAATTAAATCGGTTGTTTTTCGATTAATCGATGAACATAAATATACGTAATACCACACTTTAGATGTTTGAATTTATTATTATTATTAGATTCATTGTGATTTTCTTTCAATAATTAATGATTCTAATGTTAAACTTTCTTTATTATTTATTAAAGCTTGTTTTATTTCGTTATAGTCACGTTCAATATAAAAATATATTTTTAAAACATCTTGGAATAAATATTAACCTATATTTTAACCCGAATGTCACTCGACTTTATCAAAATATAATTAAAATGTTTTGCGTAAACAGCGCACAGATATATACGTTACTTTTATAAAATTTGAATAGAAATCTATACCTATTCCCTTTGAAAAGCACGTTAATTGTCTTGTTGGCCAAAATATATTCTTGTCATACTCAATCAAAGGCTAGCTGGGTGCTAGGCAACGTCGTCCAAAGCGATCTGGGTGTCAATATCCATTAGCATATTACATATCTAAAGTTATATAATATCATTAATGCTAAACCATATTCTGAACCAAACGTCACTCAGTTACACCAAAATACTTTGTTGCAATAGTGTACAGTTATGTATATAATTTTAATCACATCTGTAGAGAATGACTTTCCGTGATATATACAATATAGCTATTACGTCTTGGTATTTTTCGATTCAATTTACCGGCAATGCTTATTCGTGTTGACGCTGGGGTGGAAATCCAATCAACTCCCCCTCAACGAGCGAGCTCTCTCAATTCGTTTCGACGACTTGTTTGACTCAACGGCCTTAGACCGAATGACCGTAGAAATACTTTCGTACTGCACGTCACTAAGAACTTTACTTGGCGACGACGTTTTAGTAATACTAGAACGTATTTTGAGAAAATTATTTAGAAAATACTTTTTTAATGGAATGATGCAATGGTGTTTTGATACTTGTCAAAAACAGATGAAGAGGAAAAAGTATACGTAAGATGTAAGAAAGAGTAAACTTATTTTTGGAGATTCTTTATTCGACATGAATAGCCGTCCATTTTCCTAACGATTCATATTTATATTAATACTTAGTGTGATATAATTATCTTTAAATCTAATTATGTATAATTGTACCTATATGTAATTATATTTAGAAAAATCAAACGACAATTAATTTGAACTTTCAGATTTTTTTTGCAATAGGCATATCTTATTTCTATTATACTATGTAATAAGCTCATCGTTTGAAAGGTTATTTTAAACGCGAAAAAAAAACCGAACATTTAATAATAATTAAAAATTGCCAATATGTGTACAAAAACTGCAGGTTCTGGCCTTAAGCGAGCGGTAACAATGCCTTGACATACAGCTGTTACTTGGAAACAGTCTGACCTTATGTTAGAAAGATAGCTTGCAACATACAATTGGAAACGGCTATAATTCTTGGGGTCAAAGACTTGTTATAGAAGGTTCAAACAGTTCTTTGAATTAGATTACGTACATACTTTACTATCATACAAAATGTATGGACATGCAAATTCATAGCCGGATGCCACATTTAAAAGGCGAAAATCCAGTTAAAGCCGGATGTCTGACAATCCTTTAATTAATACATTCAAAGGCTTCGCGCGTAATTAAAATCGCGTTCATTTTGAATAGGTTTTATTAAATGATTAATGTATGTTTGAAGATGAAATAGTTTAAAATAATATATACTAATTTGGATAATTAGTATTTAAAATAATAGATAAAATATCGTATTTTCAGAAGGTCTAACTGCCTACATTCTTCATTTCTTGTGGGTTATGTCAGTATGTAATTTCTGATTCGTTTTTCTATTCTCCCAAGAGGGTAATTGTATCGCTATATGTAAAGCTTATTGTGGGGCATCCATTATATACGTTCGCACACAGGAGGGTAAGGGTGTTCCTAATAATAAGTGAGATGATAAGTAAGTCACGATACGTATTATAAGAAATGGTTCATGCTATGCGGCAGCCAAAAACGTGCAATTTGTATGATCATTTTATTCTAGAGCGGAAGAACCCCAATGGTAAGTAAACGTGGATATTTATAGCGTTGAATTTTACAAGTGTTAGTGACACTTTATCTCTTACTCGTTAGAGGAAACCATCGGAAATTTTTCATTTATCGAAATGAATTCCGCGGTAGAGCAACGTCGTGGAATAAGCTTCGAATCCTTTTCTTCAAGAGGGGAGAAAGGTTTTGGTCCAACAATAGGCATTAAGTACTTTCTTGCGTGTAATTTATAATACACTTTACTAAGATTATGGTAATTTGTACCAATTTACAAAATTCTGAAAGATTTAGAATATAACTTGATAATTTATGATTCTACAAAGTCAATTGTCGATGGTTTTATCCTTAGCATTTCTCTTTAGATATTAAAAGAATACATTGAATGCCTTAAGGTTCTAAATATGTTGGTATTTTTATTACGTCTCTGCATTTCATCTCGCAGGTGCAAGTAGGTCATGAACCTCGTTGATACGTGTCGATATTGATCAGAAGCGTGTTTGAAATTCATTTCAAAGATGAAATACTTCAAAATTTTATATTTTCCGAGTTTTCTATTACACTTATTGGTATTTTATAATCAACTTTAAATAATTAATTTTTGTTATAAATCTGCAACTTAACTTTCGCATTGCAATGCGATTTTGTAACATATTTAATAATGTATTTGAACGATATCTTTTTTCATTGAAATGGTCAAAGATTCGGGAACAATTAAGTGTTTAGTTTCCTAGGAACTATCATTATATTTATCTCTGTTCTACATTTTGCTATTAAACAATGACATCAGTTTTGTAATCACAATTCAAAGTTCCCGTGAATGCATCCATGCAATTGAACCGTTCACACACGCTTATCAGCCAGTGGGCGGTGTCCGCTGATAACGGGGATCGGCTACTATGTATCTTATATTGCGAATTTGAGTACCCAATGAATTTGTAATTTAAGGGTGATACGGCAGATTACCATTTAATGTGAGAATTAAGAAAATTAGTTAAAATAAAAATTTTATTTAATTTAAACTATTTTGTATAGTTAAGTGTGTTATGAGTGTTATTGTAACGTTGTGAACAAGTAAAGATTTTTTTGACACATATGAAGCTATTGATTTTTGTTGTTAAAATATGATCAATTATAGGACATAATATTTTGTCTCAAAGTATTTTATATTTAAAAAAATATAAAGGTTTTCGTGTCAAATATGAGTTTATGTACCTATTTTTGTAATTTTAATAATTTGAATCAAATACGCCAATCAAAGGGAAAACATCGTTTAAAATAGTAATCGATATTTTTGCTGTCATTGAGTTGTTTTAAACAATTGCTTTAACCCAATTAAAATATACGCTAACGAAATTATCTGGTTAGAAGGACCAAGCTGGAGTTCATATTGCGTCTAATTGAAGTTGATATAATTTTACGCGAGGGGACTGCAACTTGCTAAGGTGTTCCGGTAGTGAATAGATGGATCTTTAGAATAATTTTAATCATGAATTTTTTGATATAAAATTAGTTTTATGATAAGAATTTTATTCCTTATTTCACATGTTAACGTAGACATTCATTATACATGCGTTTTATAAATTGTTTTTAATTTGTTTATTAGTTTTGTATTTGTGCCACTTATTACAAAACGTTCTTGTTTGTAACCTCTAAAATTGTTTGTCGATATATAAGTAGGCATTGTTGTCTACTTATAAAATAAATTTATTGTAATATAAACGATTTTTTTGTTCTTGATAATATTATATTGTTTAGGTATTAACTAACAATATAGTGATATCATATTAATAATTTCATTGTTAAGTCATACAATGAGACAACTGTTTAACATTAACAAGTATAACAAAGTCTATTCACATTATATTTAACGAATGAATTAATTCATATTTAATCGCTCATTTTTATATACAAATGTCATAGACTTCAATGCCAAATCAAAATATTTTTATTAAAAAAATGGGAATTCACATTTTCTTTTTGATCATCATGCAAAAGAATTACCACGGTTTCGGAAAAGTTAAACCTTACTCCTGAAAAGAAGAGGGAGACTAATTTTTACTAAATTAGCGGGACTAATTTTTCGTTGATTTTCATGAGCATCGATATTGGTTACAAATGTAAAATCTTGCTATCGTGTATCATATTTCTATCTATTAACATGTGCTCCTTTTTACAATCACTGCTATAAAAGTCATCGTATATCGACCCAAAAGTTTTGGTATAAAGTTGTTATGATTTCTGCTGGATTTTGAGAAAATTGTGCTCGATTCCTCCTTCACTATCAATATTAAAGTTAAAGAAAAGGTCGTTTATAAAAAAATAATTTGCGATTTTTATATATTAAGTATATTGACTACATGACTGATTTTTGATGAGCTGATTCTCAAGGTTTTACTGTTTCTCAATAAATAATCTAGAGCATTTTTTAAATATTTGTGCACGTAATTCATATGATTCCAGGAAACGAACAAACTCTTCAGTTTTTTATAATATAAATATTATACTGTATACAAAAAGAGCATCTTAAATATTTACAAATCATAATTATTTCTGTACAAGTTATAGTTGCAAGTAGTAGTTGCAAAAATACTAGCCGGATTACCCCCTTCAAATCGCAATTCCGATTCCCTGGGCGAACAATGCGCCAGCCGCTTTACCAGTGGAGGCCATAAGACGAGAAGTAATTTCTTTTAGAAATTTTAAATTATAAATATTAGCATTGACTTATTATGTTATTTTAGCATCACTTTGTTGCAATATAAATTATTAAAAACCTCCTTTATTGTGGAGACGAACAGTCGTTTATGAAGTCAAATGGGCTTTGTTCGTACAAGTTATCGTACAAGTTTCTCCAAGTACTCGATATTGAACAAGTATAAAAAAATATATTGAGTAATTTGTCTGAGCTAATTTCGCTGTGATTGCGATATCACGATTGGCGATGTTATTTTTATTGCGACGCCGTTTTAGGTGACGAGTTTATCGCACTCGTATAACATGGTGTTGCTTGTAGGAGATATGGAAATGTACAATATCTATACATGTATATTGAACGATTATTTTTATTTTCGTGTTATTATTTGCAGACAATTATCTTTTGGGTTGGATATTACAAAAAATAATGTTTGTCTAGTAAATTCGTAATGTGATAGTAGAGTAGTGTTGGATATTAGCGCTAAATTCTTAAATTTTTTTTAAGAAACCGAACGTCGTGTATTAAAAAAAAGTAGCTCATAAAATAGTTATAATACATCATCTCTTGTTTTAAATAAGAACTTTCGTCAAGGAATTAACTCTATGCCTAATATATTCTTAACGCCATTAATAATTCCGCCATTATATCTGTCAGTTTACGCGCCATAAAAGCGTACAGGAAGCACAGACAAGAGAATCATAGACAATACTTGGGCCTAAATTATCCCGACCGGACGCAGAGTGCATTGAATCGCGGCATTTCCTTATTCGATGCCGTCCAAATATGTCTACACGTGTGGATCAACCAAACAGAGGAAGTTTTGGTCAACGTCTAAGCCACAAGCATTGTGTTTTTATCGTTAATCAGAATACCGAAGTAAATTTGTGGATTTATTAACGCAACATTGTAATTGATAATACGAATATAAAGATCATGGGAGTACGTCTATCCATCCGGAAGATGCACAACTTGTTGATGTTGCAACCATCAAAATTAATGCAATGACGCATTATTTTTTATTGTTTCTTTTTATTCAATAGTTCTTAAACGGATTTGATGTTGACAATAGTCTCGCAATTAAAAGTATTTATTATAAATTTTCCATAGGCTTGTATTCAATGTCAATGTTTAGAACAATATATTTCCGTCCATATTTGATCATAAGTATTATTCCATCATCCCGTACCATGAATGATTAATTCGTCATTGGTCATCCGACCTTCAGACATCAATCAATGAACCATGTAGGTACTTTACTGTGATATCATCGAATTGAGAACATTAATTAAAGTAATGTTACGTTATGATTTACTACCGAGCAGTTAACACAGATATTTTTCCGGATCCTCTTACCTGTGACGTCATAATGTGGTTAGACTTGTTATTCATAAATTATTTATTGAGCACATTTTATTTGATTTAACGTAGAACTAAAATGAATTGGAAGATACATCTTCTCATCACTTTAAAGTAGTTTTTGTATATCTCTTACATCTACATGTAATGGCGTGATTAAGTTTTTTGGCTAGGATATCCAAAAACCTAAATGTAACTTAACTACCTACATCCTAATTGCGTGTGTAGTTATGAGCTCTGAGTATGCAGTTCTTATGCGGTTTTGTATGAAGCATGTAACTTCACGAACATAAGCGTCTATTTATGTTGATAATACTGATAATTGTTAAATTTTAACCTTTTAAATATATTTTCCAAAAATAGTTTCCGATAGAAGTTTTGATATTACCAATTGTATCTTATTCTCTTCTCGTAAATATAACAATTGAAACTGTTATCTAAATAGCAATTAACCGAACGAGACCTTTTATAAGTCGAAGAAAGACGATAAAATATGGTCAGTTTCGCTGTAACTGCCAAAATATCATATATTATAAATATGATCACGATTTTTTCCACATTTGACATTAATCTCGAAATCGCATAATAAGATCACAGTACTTATGTCGAAAAGAACTCTTCGCCGATAAAAGAAATTAAGAATATTTTGGTTTTCTTTCCTGCAGACTTATCCGTTGCCCAAAATCAACCATATCCACACAAAATTTTGAGGTCGGCACTCATTAAAAATCGGATAATATTGATATAAAATAAGATATTTATTGACGTAAAATAAAATGAATATTTGCTCTGTTTCAATTCACTGAAATCGTTTCACTCGTCGCCACTTAAAATGCATTTTTATTAAGTCGAAGCAAATTCATTGTGTCATTTTTTGCGTTTTTATTATTGGGTTGCGACCGACAATGGCCGCCCCGCTCACAACGGATTTGCTCCATCGGATGAATTGAATTAATTGACTCGTGTCTTCGGTGCTCCGGACTAGTGATTCATTCGTTCCGGTTTTATCTTCTACTTTCTAGATTCAAGTCTTAAGCTCAAGATTAAAAAATGGTCTTCTTGTAGACGGTATTCGAACTTATTTTCGGTTTAAATGTACCAGAAGCTTCTAGTATACAGAGATTACTTGTGATGGATGGTCTATGAGAGATTACGTGATCTATTTTGAAATTCGAAAAAGATAGTGGGATTTTATTAACTAGTTTATATTTAATTTATATATAGTAATAAAAAAACATAAGTAAATAATATAATCTTCTTATAATAACAATAGACGAATATAGATTATAATTTTTTTTGCATATAATGAAATAAATATAGTGCAATCAATTATCCTATTCAGAATAAAAATATCCAGTAGTAAAAAATCAATCATTTTAAGTTCTACAGTTATTTTCGAAAGAGTTTCGCCACATTTTTCTTTTTTACTTGTGGATGGAATCGCAGCTGACGCAACACTGGTTAAACTCATTTTGTTCGTTTCCAGTTTCTTTCAGCTTCGACCGAGCGTTCAGTTGCCGATGATCCATCAGACTTTAGTGCAATCAAGCGTTTACATCTATTGTATTTCGGAACAATGATTTATAACCTGTAAAATTTAATGAGAAAATTTACAAGATAATTTTTTATTCTACCACAATAGACATTTTGGTATAGCTATGACGTACCTGATGTTAAATTTGCATAAATTATGTTATTTAAGAATCTAAATCTGAATTTCTTGGTATGCGTTAGATATTAGTTATAACAAGTTATATTTTAAGATTGTTATTTTCCTTATTGACTTCGAAAGAAACTTCGAAAAAACCGGAGTAATTGGTAAAAAATAAAGAGAGAACTGAAAAAAGTAACAATAAGCCAATAGAAATATCTTGTCAGGTAAAACCAAAACCGCATAATAGTTGAATAGAATTAAACAATTGTGATGAAATCCGAAACAATTGTGTGCTAACTTAGCTAGTTGCGATATTAACTCATTGTACATAGAATTACTCTCTCTATTTACTACGTGATTCATGAAGCGTGTTATTGTCAAAACATAGTTTATGAATTAATTATTATTGGTGCAGAGATTTGGTTTGTTGCTGTTATTGTTCTGCTGTTAATATTTCGATACTTTCACGGACTGACATCAAATATAATGTAAAGTAATGACATGATTATAAACAATGACGTTGACGATAGGAATTTTTAAATGGATCTCTAAATACTTAGCTCCAATTTCGTTTAAAGATAAAGAAAAATGGCGCTCGACGACGTCACGAACAGGCATAAAGCATTCATAGCTGTTTCAGATGCACCACTTACGTCTTATATATGTAGGTATAAATACTCGTATATTAAGAAACTTTGTCTTTGTGTTTCAAACGGAATGGATGCTTTGTATAGGATAATTTTATTGAAAATAAATAATCTGTGCAATTTGATTCTGTGGTGACTGTTTGATACAGAAGGAAAAATTTGAAGCCTCCAGGCATATCTTCAAATTTTATGAATGGTGCACAAAAATTGCTAATTTTTCTAAAAATGGATCTCATATAAGTAAGTTGATTAATAATACCCTAAAAGAAAATTTATTAGATACTCCTATGTACAATTAAGACCATGTACTCGTTAAAGATTAGACGAGTTCGTAAGAAGTTTGTCTTCTGAATAGTGGAAGTTTTACACTCTAGTTCCGGTGAAGTTTCCTTAAAGTGAACGACGGAACGATCCTGTCTGGAAGTTGCTTCCGGATTAAGTTAATAACCGTCGCCCAAAGTAACATGTTATGAGATTTAACATAGTTTTATACTTGGCAGTTCTAAATTGGATATTTGAGAATTTGGCTTTATGTAAAGTTTCATAAGGCTGGTTATCTAAAGAAGGATTTAAATTGAATCAAAACGAATGGTATTAAAGTTTAATGCATGTGTGCTTAAGAGTTACGTCGATAAAAGAAAGTTATTTAATGTTATAAGTTTAAATGACGAAGACGTCAGCAGTGTAAAATGGTTATTGGTTGCTTATTTCTCGAAAAATACCCGTACTGAACTTACTAGTCATGTCTTGGAATTTACGTTTGTATTATTTTATTATTTATATTATATTATTAAGCATTGAAACTTATTGATTTTCTTCTTGCAATAAAGATTATAAATTTAAAACTTATTATATACACTACATTAGTCGTTTAAGAACAAGCAACATCATGTACAAGAATAAGTTTAGTGGTTCGTAAGATCCGCGTGGGAAGCTCAGGATTTCAAAACGATCAAATAATTGGAGCACTCTATCTTGTTTCAATTACCTCCGAGTAAGCAGGAAACCCGATACCCATCATTCATCATGACGAACACCGTGTCGTGTTAGCGAAACTTATGAGCTGTTATTGATTGCTCCGTAGAGTTTATATTAAGCAATCGCTTGGTAGAAACTATAATTATTTCTTAATCGAATGCCGATTGAAATTTACTATTTGGTGACAATTTACACTAAAATAGAGAATGTGAAAAGAAAATACGCAATACAGTTGAACTTCAGCTTGCATCGTATCATCGTATTTGTATACATCTAACTATTTTTGTGAAAAATTATTATCATTTGGTATGCAATATTTATGTGTTTTTATGATATGTATGTTCAATCATATCAATAAAATAACAACGTGCTAGTAAAATAGTCTTTCAGTGATTTATTTATTACCTTATACAAATCTATATTATTAAATTGATTGAAACCGAAATTAAACTATTTGCCGTGTAATAAATTTTACTTCCCGACATTGTGAGTGATGTTTCCCACAGGCAGGTCGAATGTTTGCCACCAAATAAATCCAATACAATTCAATATTCGATTGCGTTGAATTTCATCGCATATCAAGTTCAATTTGTGTATCAGTAAATTCGTGGCATTTGTTCGACGATAAATGTGTCGTGTCGGCTTTAATCTATTTTGTTTTACCCCTACTAAGTTAATGGATTGTTTTGAATTAGATTTTGGATATTGTGTGTATTTTTGTAAATTTGTATGAGAGTTAAAAAAGGGTAAAGTTCATGCGGTCTGGAAAATAGACATGTTAAAACAAGTTTTAAAAAATGCATTTTGCCTACCTTCTGATTGAAAGATCATTTGGCGTGATACTGCAGATAGTACTTGAATTATAATTCTTATAATACATCGCTATTTAAAAAAATATAGTAGAAATTAAGATTGTAACCTTAATTATACAAGTGTGTGAAAGTTAATAAAATTGCAAGTAAACTCCTTTAGGAAAAATCTATGTTCAAGAAAGAAATTACGCTAGAAAAATCTATTAAGAAGATAGAAAATAGAAGATTCAACATGAAGTTGATTAAAAAGTTTAAATTACCTTGGACTCAATTTATAGCTAAAACTAGTTACGGCGCGTGCTTGCAACTAGCAATATACTCAATCAAATAATAATATCTCATGTCATACGTAATGGCGTTCACAGCTATGAGTAATTCTATGAATTTTAAATTAAAAGCTTGTTGCGATAACAATATGATTAACTGTCTTACTACAAAAGATTTTTTTTTCTTTCACTAAAGGCCGGCAACGCACCCGCAACATCCCTGGTGTTGCAGATGTCCATGGGCGATAGTGACCACTTGACATCTGCTCGTTTGCCCCCTTATATATATATATATATATAAAAGATTTAAACAGACGTGTGACGCGTGTTTAAAAAAAATCCATACTACAAATCCGCGTCTAAGAACCGTGAGTCTAATAGATGTCTAAAACCTATTTCAGCCTTCAAATGTAACGTATAACATTTTGTCAATAAGTTTTTTTATGAGTTTATTCGCTGTTAAGTAATTTAGGTAATATTTTAAACAATGTTTAATTTTTAAACACCGTTTAGCTAGACACGCGTTCAAAATGCTTTTAAATGCGTCTTTTGTAGTATGTCAGCAAGTGTTTAGATAAACTTATTATTTTATGTTTTGTCTCTTCTATAACGAAAACGGTTAAAAGAGATAATCTGTAATCTGATATTACTTAGCCACGTTTCTGTTGCCTTTGCTTTTACATTAATTTTATCCACGACGCAATCTTTTAGGTTTAATCAATATAGTGTCTTTAAGGGTATTTCCATTACCTTTTTGTTTGTTAATATATCTGATTTGTTTTCAAAGACGACATCGAATGCATTTTCAAAATATAAATTAGTAAGTCTAGAGATGAGTTTTAGTTATGCTCGGTAAAAATTAATTTAACCAATTTTGACAATTTGAAATCCGAAGCTCTCCTAACCCATTTGTGGCTATTGACAACTATTGCAGAAAAAAAAACAACTAAAAAAATCATGAATATAATAATAATTTTAAAGTTATGTATTTTTATTGGACGTGTGTATTATCAATAGTTTGGTTATTTCCATTTGCCTTCAGCTACTAGTTTTTTAGTACACTGTATTTCAAAAAGAAAGAAATTATTGCTGAATAGTAATGCAGTATTCATTGTTTGAAGCAAGTATAGAAAAAGAACAAAAACTCACCTCCTATGAGCAAAGCTAATTCTATTACATTGTCGTAAATCACATACGATGGTGAGCCAGTTGAAAGTCAAGTATCACTACTCCAAACAGGTTATTTAAAATATATGTCGTGTAGCCAATAAACCTTCGGGTGCCTGAGATCGTTGATTTTATTACCAACCTCCGCCGTGTAAATCTTGGTAGAGCGGTAAACGTAACATGAGAATCAAATATTCGTTTCGTTGGTTCAGCTTACAGAACGATGTTTATAGTTTCTTGTATCGGTACTTATATGTATTATAAAGGCGTAGAATTTTATTTATTTGAATGCACTAACCTCAAGATTTTACAGCCCGCTTTAGTAATTATTTTTGAGTTAAGTTAGTTAATGTTTACATTATGCTCTATAGGATCGAACCAAAAACGCCAAAAAATTTGGCAAACTATGGACAGTACCAATATTAATAAAGGTAAAACCGCGATGCATATCCAGTTGATCTTGATCCCAAAATATTAGAGTATAGGTATTCATATGCTATTAATAGGGAAATGTTATTACTCTCTGGAAATAAACACCTGCGGAATTTTAAGACGCAAAAACATGTTCCATTTTCAGAAGCGAAATTCGCAATATTGTTCAAAACGAATTTGTTTCGAGAAATAGTGTTGTATTTCGAAATTGGGTTACGTTTTGTATTCACTAGAGGTCGTTTAAAATTACAGAAGGATTAACATCTACGAGTACAAGATTTTGGATTTAAAAGGAAATTTTCTACACATTTCTTAAATGGTGTGTTAGTTGATCTTGACAGTTTGGGTATCCAGTGTATTGTAATAGTGTTGATTTTAACGTATGTCTGTGATTAAAGAACACGCCGCAGTCGGCACCACAATCAGGATCGGACGGATATGCGCTGTCACTATTGTTTCCGTTGCAATTCATTAGTCGGAAACTGGAGCAGGATTTATGCTGTGTATTATCATCTCCTGTGACATTGATGTGTTCGGCCCGATGTGATTGTTTTGAGCCATGATTAATTCGTATGTTTTCCAGGATACATGATTGAGAATTAAAATCTTCATATATCCGACCGGCATACTCAAATAGTATAATAACATTACAATTCTTGATAGTTTTATGTACAAATATTGTTGAGATTATTCCGTTTGCACGTGGTTAGCCGGTGAATGGACCACGTGGGGTGCGGGCGCGGTCGTTCGATACAGCGGAGGCTGCGCGGTGAGCTGAAGCCCGGAACTTCCAACCGGCCAAATAATTCTGAACTCTCCTACCCCTAACAATTCCACTTGTTTCACTATGTGAAGAAACATGTCGACAACAGACTGAGGTCACGACTTTTTGGACGACTCATCGCGTGTCAGTTACGCAAGATCCATCTTAGCTACTATAATACTATGGGTCATGTTGCATAGAAAAAATGTAATCTTAAAGATACGTAACCATGTTAGAAGATTAAGTACTTTAAGTTAATTTGAAATAACATTTGTGTGGTCTTAGCAGAAATTCTTTTATTATTCTACGAACTTACGTTTTATTAAAGATAGAGCTTTTACTGCGGTAATAAAAAACGTTAACTACATGTATGTAGCTAGTTCGTTTAATATGTCCCTTTAAATTGTAACCATTACAAACTTGAACTAGTTTTGTATTCATTGTTTTTATAACTAAGATAATGGCTTTTGCCGTCGGGTGTCCCGGTTGGCTCGCTCCATTTTTAGGTCATCTCCAAATGGGATAGGGTTTAGAGGGGTTTCTTCTATCTGAATATCTTATTCCAATTTCGACTGAATTTTTCCTTATGCTATTTGGTGATTTCTTTTAATTTACTTTTGAAAATAGAAATCCTCTTAATTTGCAATATCGTCAATATAATAATTTAACTGTTCAAGGCGAACGTAAATTGCATTCTGTTTGTTAAGTTTCGGTAATAAGAATAGGTTGTTCTGGTGACCTGACAGAGTTCTTAATGTTGTTGAATATGTTTTAGAATTAATAGATTTAATTGCTATTTTCGTTTTTAATAAAATAAGTTATTTCCACACAGTACAACCACCTGCTGCTGGCTGCTCGAATATATTTGTTATTATTAATGTACTATACATATATTTTATTTCATAACTATATTAAATGAATCGGTAATGTCCATGGACATAGAGGAAATGTTCATTTGGATAATTTGTTTAATACATTTACGTTCGTTTTCTTATATCTGTGCGTCGTAGAATGTTGTGGTTTTAACATCTAATTGTATACTTTCCTTTTTTATGTAAAGATGTAACTAATGTGTTTTACATCAGATTATTGCATCTATACTAATATTATAAAGCTGAAGACTTTGTTTATTTGATTGAACGCGCTAATCTCAGGAACTACTGGTTTGAATTTAAAAAATCTTTTTGTGCTAGATAGTTTATTTATCGAGGAAGGCTATAGGCTATATTACATCACGCTTCGACTCAAAGGAGCGAAGTAGTAACCATAAACGCGAGTGAAATCAAGGGAAAGGACAGCTAGTAATATAATATAATGTAATATTGACCCAATCGTTTCGTCCACCATAGAACTTTATCTTATCTAAGGAAACTAATGTTGAATCAGAATATCGCAATTTTTTTAGGTTACATTTCAATAAAATGCAAACAAATTCAACCGTAATAATTTTATTTTAAGGATCACATATCTAAATAAATTATTGCATAACTTAGTATTACTAAGTGATCTAATAAGCGTTATTGCATGGGCGATAAGGTTGATAATGTTAAATAGATTTCTTGGAGAACTTGATGGGGATCTCGGGTACGTGGGAGTTTCGTGTTCGAGATAAGAGAGGTCGTTGAACCTACATCTTGGTTCTTTTCTTATGCTGATTTCCCCTTAATTGAATAAGTTTTATTGTAAAGGGAAGAATTTGAATAGCCTCTTAACTGTAAGGAATTGAGAAACAAAGACATTGGCAGTTAGTATTTGTCCAAACGTTGTGAAAATAAACATTCTATCGATGTATTATTGCGAATAATACTTTTTTTAATCTTTATGAAATAACTAATTATTTTATTTACGCACTATATATATTTTTTGTACTTTCTTTCGTTAGTAACTTAATTTTAACGAATTGTAAGCGGTAAAATACTAACAAACGCCGCTTTGTATTATTCTTACATTGGCGGTCTTTCAAAACCTATAAAACAATTATCGACTCGAAGCTAACAAAAAATTAATCACCTATAACTCAATGAATAACAGTAATAGCACCTTCTGCCACGACTGGAAAAACGTTTATTTAAAAATGAACTTTAACATAAACAACTACGATCTGTTTTATCTTAATATAAAACTATATACCACCCTCGACTTTGAACTTCGACTCCCATCGCAACCTTTTTGAACGCTTTACATATTCATCTGTATTTGAAAATAAACCTTGTGCTTATTGCGTTTCGATTTATTTTTGTTTGTATAAATAAATTGTTGTACTTTTGCTAGATCGGTAAATGTGCGCACAAGCTCACGTGTTCTTTTATGCCTTTTGTCTCTACATCGGAGGGTTCCTCCATACCTTCAGGCGATCGACCTACCGTTTATAATGTCTTCTATACAAACAGCATACGATTTTAAAAGAAATCTTTTGAGTTTTTTACGTTAAACTATTCATGTGTGTCAAGTTGTTATTCTTAGCACGTGGATGTAATTTTGTCAAAACAGTTGTGAAAGTAGCGTCTTTGTAAGTGTACCTTGATTTTAAAATGAGTCTAGGTCCAGTTAATATGTGTTTTTGGTAAAGTTGTTGTGTTTGTCCTTTTTATACTCGAGGAGTGTTTATGGCTTTATTTGTGGGTTTGATAAAAATTCGCCTATACATTCTAATGTTATAAACTGTACTACCTACTGTTAAATTTCACTAGAATTCTGTTCGATCATTTTTGCGGGAACAAGCAACAAACATACCTAAAAGCAACTAACATGCCTCTCTAAAAATCAAAATTAGGAATTTATATTCTCTTTTTAAACGTCAAGCAAATGAATGTACCGTTTTCGGAAAAGTAAAACCTCAGACCTGAAAAAGAACCGCGGAAAAGAAACCGCGAAATAAAATTATCTAATTAAATATTTTCAATAACTTTACAATTTATTACAAATTATAAAATTTATTGATATAGCTTGGAAGAAAAAACTTGCGCAATTATAATAGATCAGTACCAAATAATTGCTGCCGAAGATGAAGGATATAGACATTTTTTCTATAAAATCCAAATAATTAGAAGTCTTACAAAGGTTCTAATTGTATGATTAATTGTATCAAGTTGATTTTAACAGGATAACATTTTATATAGATAAACTTACGAGCTTAGTTCCAACGAATAATCTGATTAAGGAGTAACGCGTTTACTTATTTACGCGCAATTTTAATCTTTGCATAGTTGTAGGATTAGGATTCCAGGTCACAGAGGTCAGTGCAATATCTATGGAAAATTGAAAATGGCAAAAGGAGATTGAGGTTGATTGAATTTTAATTAAAATAGTAAAACAGGAAGAGGTTTATGTCCATTGATAAGTCTTTTAAATACTTACTAAAGTTTATTGTCACCAAGACTAGCAATATCATGGGTACTGCTTCGCTCCTGTGAGTCGTAGCGTGGTGTTGTATACAACTTTCATCAAGAAACGGGCTATCTAAAAAAATATTATTTATATCGGATGAAAAGTTTCAGAGATTATTAATTAAATTTCAACTAAACCTACAAATATGCAAACAAATTTTATCTCTTTATAATATTCGTATAGGTTTCAAACAACTCTTAACAGATAAGTCTTCGTCTAAAGTTTTAAGAGTGTTAAGTTCTAATGAAATAATTTAAATTTTTCTAGTTTATTCCGTTGTATACAATGATTATTGGTACAATGGAAAATACTTCAAAATTGCGACACAGCAGAAATTTAACCTTTTGGCCATCATGGCCGGGTGCTCTGCCAAGTAATCTTGTACCTGCCACTGCGAAATTCTTGATATGATGCATTTTGTTAAAGAATTGTGGTATCATCTGTAGTCAAACTTTACACATGTTCTAAAATACTCAAAACTTCAGTGAAATCTATGATGACAGGCAACTTTGCTTGCTTGCGGACTCACACACGATGGGTTCCATACTATCTACTAAAAGCTTAGCTGTAGCCCATTGACTACAGTTCATATCAAGGTTCTCTCAACCGAGGCTTTATCCTCACAAAAGATAAGTGTGAAGTAATATAGACGCGTTTCGTACGGTGAGTGAGAGAGCCCGAGGACTAATCCCTTTCACAATTTCTTTCCCCACTTCCTATTCCCTTTAATCCTTCATTCCTTTTTAAGTTGGCGATGCATTTGTGCTCCTCGGGTGCTACAAATGTCCATGGGCGGCGGTGATCACTTAGAATCGGGTGTTCTGCTTGTTCTTTTGCCAATTATTTTTTTATAAAAAGAAAAAGACGGGTGGACATTGGATACACTCTTCACTCTTTTATTGAGGAAGGCTATAGGCTATATTACATCATGCTACGACTCTTAGGAGCGAAGCTTTAACCATAAATGCGAGTGAAACCGCAAGGGACAGCTAGTAGTACATGAGACACAGAATGTTATACCTGCAAAAGATCGTCGCAATAATCTAGGAATGGTACGAATCCAGTTTTCAATATCAGAAATATGATATTTCTGTACACCGGCTTGCGATACCTGTATTGCTTTCAAATGCTCATTGAAATATGTTATAATATAAACATTTTGATTTATCGGTGCTTAATTGTATTCTAGTGCATTAATTTTCATAAGAAAAGACCATAAATTGAAAAAAAATTAGTATGGATGCTGAACACATCACTACAAATATGACGTAACAATTGTATTGTAATAAGACAATTGTTTTGGTTATAGATAGTTCTGTTTTCAACATTTATACTTTTTATTTGAAATTGATTAAATTTAAACGAGTTCCGTCTAGAGGTATGCGTGTTCAACAGAAAAAATACATTACATACGATTATCATCAGATCATAATCAACGAAGACATCGCTTAACATAATACAAATACAAAAACCTTAAAAGGATACAATTGTATACAGAAATATGACGGTAATTAATCAACATTAGTTTTCAATAAGAAATAATCTTTGACAAGAATTACACTAGTAAGTTTAACTCACGTAACCTTATAAAACAATTCTAAAATCTGGTAACAGTGACCTGGGTAATGATATGTAAGCTATGAGTGTCGATAAATATACACTAATTTTTTCGGTATAAAAAAAATGATTAAACAAATTGTGTAAATTTTATGAAATATGTGATCAAAACTTACAAGTGCGGATCTCATCTTAAGTTTACTAAAAACGACGAATGTGCCTGCATCCATTTCATATTTACGATAGTTCGTAAGTGAATAGTGGCTGACGTTACAAAATTGATAATAATGTTATTTATACTTCGTAGGCATTTAGTGTAAAACAATACTTTAGATATGTTAGAATATTTCGCTTTGGTATTTTATAATATTTGCGCAATTAAGCGTTATTCAAATACAAAACGGTTTAGTGATTTAGTTTGCGTAAACTTTGAATTGAAATATTATAAACAGACGAATTATATTTTTATTCATGGATTGAGCTATATCTCTAACAATCATTTCGTTTAATATTTTCTGCACACGTATAAAACTTCAATAAATAAACGTTTAAATCTTTATATTCATTTTATCTCAAATACTAATCAATTTGTTCCATAAATCTGCCAATTAAATCAATTATTTCAAATAAAGTTTCAATTTTAACCAATCATAAAGGATAATACTTATAACAAAGAACTATTCATTGTATCCCTTTTGTCGTAATACTACTGTTCCTCTAAAAATAATTCATTTTTAATGTGTTGAAATAACCGCATGACACATTTATCATTTTCTAGGCTATCTAAATTGTAATCTAAGAGATGTTAAAATTGTTTTTATTACAAGGGTAAGAACAGAAGAATTAAAGATTGTTTGCCAGCGATCAGCCAGGTCCGTAATGACCTGTGTATTCTTCGAAAACACTTTTATTATCCGGCATTTAATTAAATGTAGCTAGTTTGTATGTCAAGTATTAAAAGTAAGAACGATTTCGTATATTGCAAATTATGTACATAAAGAAAACAATGAGTTTGATCAAAGTTATTTTCTTTAGCACTTAAATAAAAAGTTCGTTTTTAAAAATGATCCTTTAATATTAATTTAATAACAAGGTAAGTGAATTATACGTTATTGTAAGCTAATCTTCGATACGAAAATCTCATCGATCAGATATTAAATTAAAACTGCGGTTTGATACCAGTGTGTCTGCCGACGCGGCGCCCTCTATGACACAGTTAATTGTTTACAAAGGCCGGTGACCGCGTGACATGCAATTGTTTAATTTAATGCCAACCACCAAAGGTTGCACTATTCGATTAATTGAAACCAGTTTAAATAGACACCTATTGTTGAAAAATTGCACGCAAAATTAAGTTCAATTGATATTTGAAATGTTTCATTTTTTTATGGTATTGCACTATTACTTTTACTTTTTCGGAGGTTTAGAAATTCAATAATCTACTTTTTATTCCGAAACACGTTACCTGTCATTCACCCTGTTTTGTATTAAAACATTTCATTGCTTTATCCCAAAAGTTACTTTTATTCAATAAAATATGTTTATTTTAATTTATAAATAAAAAAGAGGTTTACCCGAACCAATGAAATGAAACCGATGAAATAGTGAACAATATCCGATTTATGTAAGGAAGGTAAATATATAAATATAATTATTCCTCAAATTAACGCGGGTGAACACGCGGAGCACAGCTAGTCATTTATATAAACTTAATTCATTTGCAAAATTATATTTATTGAAACCGTTTTGTTAACGGGTAAGTTTAATTTTAAAAGCTATTTTATCTATAAAATGAAGGTTTACGGCTTAATTAATGAAGGATTTTATAGTATCATCAATCTTCTGTGAACTGGGGTCTTTGGAATTGTCGAAATTTGATAAAACGCATTACCGCTACGGCAAATGTTAAATTTACTTTTGGAATAGGATAATGAAATCTTTTTAGTGTAAGTGAGATTGTATGGGTTAGTGTGTTGACATCTGGGTAACGTAATGAGTTGAAATCGGGCCAATTTTCTCTATTTTAAACAACCTCCTTAAAAGGAAAAGGTCATATCTTCGATGTGAATGTTTTTTTTTATAAATTTCTTAATGTGCAATGAATGGCGACACAAAGTTTGTGTCTGCAAGATATCTAACATGATGTACTTGAAATTTTTATTAGCGCTAGAAAATTTACAGGAAGCTTGACGTATCAAGCGAACCCGCGGCTTTTCCATTCTCGTGCTGGTGAAGTCCATCGCTTGGTTTTAGGAGGTATGAATCTCCACATAACCCGATCCCCCCCCCCCCCCCTCAGGAATCGGGTATCATTTCGAAGATGCCTAAACAAAAAAAAGCTCGTCACTAATATGTAGTCTATTAAACTGTTATTGAATTAAAAATAAAAGGCGTAGTTTTACCAAGGAGCAAGAAAAAACGTCGCATGTACGTCTTTATCACGGCTAAACATGACGCTTCAATAATAAAATGCAAGATGTTTTATTCATGATATAGATCTTGCATACACATGCATATTGCATGCGAATATATTACGTCGATTTTGTTTTAATATTTTGAAATGTCGTCGGGATGGTATCAAAAATCACTTTCTAGACTTAAGTGCAAAGGTAATGGTCTATCTTATAAAATATAAAGTATCTTAAAAATCTAGAAAGGCGGATCTACGATCTTAGGCGATAATTACATTTAAAAGTTTTATTCTCGTAACAGACCTAAAACTACTATGTGACCTGGTAACAGTTACCTAGGTAAATCGGCGAAAGCTGTGGCTGTCAAAATAAAGGCACTGATAATTTTTTCAAATGTAAAGCAATTAAAAACAACTTATGTAAATCTTCATGAAAGTCTGAGAACAAATCTTACAAGTGTAATTGTCGCTTTAGGGAACTAGACCTTTAAAACGAAAGAGGTAACACCGATGTGGTAATAAAGTTTTTCTCTCTTTCTTTCTTTCAAATTACCCGCATACAAATGTAATAATATGTAGGCATTGTATCGTGATTACTTGGTACTACAATGTTAGAAACACGGTATCATAACAAGTTTGCGGTTGACATTGACGTAACAGACCGCATCCACCGCGGACACAGCTTAGGAATCGATACCGCATCGATACTTCTGCAGAGTGTAGAGTATTAAAATTTTATACGGCCTCAATCATTTGATTTCACTGCGTAGAATTCGATTTTGCGAATCGATTAAATTTGACACCGACTACAATATAATTGTTTCGATTGCGTAACTTTAGAAGATGTAATTGTTCTTTTTTTGCAATTTGTAGTTATAATTCTTTCGAAATGTTGATGGTCGAATAATATTTAAAATGAAAACGATTTTTTTTAGTTAACTATGTTTCCTTTCCTTTTGCATGTAGACATTATGTAAAGTACCTGAAACGGTAATATTTTTGGTGTGCTGAATCTTGGCTTCAATGATCTTTGGCATAATTGGACGCTGATAAGCAATATTGTGTCAAGCCACACGGCCTTCGTTTTGAGAAAATGGCGTCTAAAGATGTCAAACCTATTGTTACTAAATTTGTTTGAAAACGCATATATTCATCTTTTCTTTTCTATTTTGATAAAATGTATATTGAATCAAAAGCTGATAGATGTATTTAATACGTTATCTAATAATACGTTTTATAATATTGGAGATTATTTTACAAATTGAAAAATATGGAACGCACTTGAAATTCGAACCAATTAATTAAGAAACTTTTTTTCCGTACTTATTTAGTATATATGACTTCAATTTTTTTAATAATGTTAAATAAGTGATGCAGTATCAGAATACATCAATATCTCCGAATTTGACTTTTTGTGGGTTGACACATTGTTGCTTATCAGCATCCAATTATGTTTTTTAAATAAGTCACATCCGACGACCTCGATTACGATACTCAGTTGTGGATGTAAATACAGGCTAAGTAAGTTGCAGGGCGGCGGAATTCAGGAACGACAAATTTGGGGCGCCTTTTTATATCTTACAAAAAATTTCACTCAAAAATATTCATATTATATAACCAAATGTTCTTAGGTCCACGTAAAAAATTCTACGTGTGATATGTTTCCCCAAAATTTTTTTTATAATTTGGGGTATTTTATAAATTGGGGTATCGAATTGTTGGTGTCGGTACGGGATGGCAAAATTTAATTAGCCTAGTTGCGGAAAAGAATAGTCTATAGGAAGCAAATGTGTAAATTCGCCACTGGTCCAAGGGGTCCAATTAAATCACGACAAATAAATTATCGTATACATATACTAACTTCTGCTCACTGCTTCCCTCGAGTGGTATATTGATAAAACGTCGCTTGTGTTATTGTGATGTATAAACTATATTCTACTGTAAAGTTTCATCAAGATCTATTTAGTAGTTTTTGTGTGAATGAGCAATACCCATCTAAAGACCAGTAATCATCATCAAGACACAGAAAATAAGATTTGTCATTAGCAGATATCGAACACGCTTGACAACCAGATATTGTGACCTCTCGATCAAGCAGTCAGTTGTATGTAGAATACTCATTGGTTGCGGTACAATAAATAGTGGTGATGAATGGTCATATGCAACTCATGTAAATGGGTCAACGTGGTACATTGTTACATTCGAATATGGCAACGTTACAAAGCCTACGAGAAGCGTGAGAAATCGTACGTCACGATTCTGTTATATATTGTATGTTTGTCTGACTAATTGTGTGTGGATTATGATATGTATGTATACTTGATGATGAGAAGGATGTTTTTCAAATCTGGAACTGACAAATGATATCCATTTTGAGTATAAGAAAAAAACTGAACTTGGTATTTTTTAAATTACTTTTATTTTTACGGTAGCAAAAAATCGATGATCTATGATTTACGTTGTTTAAATTTTTAAGTAAGAAAAATATTTTGGAACGTTACCTACTATAAAAAAATTATAACAAAATATAAGAGAGCAAATCGTATGTGCAAAAGTAAATTATTGAACTTAACTATTTTAAAAATTAAATTATGATTTGAAAGATGAATTATTCTATATGCGTTATTATTTTAAAATAAAATCTACATAAAAGCGACCAAAGTCGCGAGCAAAAGCTAATGTGGAATAAATGAAACTGAATATATAATATATGATAAAGAAAAAATACTTTGTCGTGGCGTCTGCGTAAGCAGTACCAATTAAGCTTTGGTTTCCTAGGATGACGTTGGCTGTCATTTAGCCATCGGTTTATCTTCAGATGCAGTCACTCAAACCTTTTGTATGAAAACAGTGTAGTACGGTTTCCTAGAAAGCGTTTCAGACACAGTAAAGTCTAAGAGTTTTTTGGACATCCGTAACATTGCGCCCATGATTTGACAGTCGACAATTCTAGGAAACCAAAGCTTAAAAGGTGTTAACGCGGCCCAAGGGCGAAAGACATAGAGCCTTTACACTTGAATATTCATGAAAACTTGATATTAAAATATAGTCGAGAAGCGTCTCTAGGAGCCGGGTTATTTACATAAGCGTACAACTGTTTACATTGCGTTTAATTGTATTAAATATATATTTTTCTACTTTCAGATAATTATGATGATCGTCATTGATTATGTGGTATGTATGTTTTTTAATATTTTTAGTTTACCTTTGCTGGTTTCCGTAGTCAAAATGTGCCTCGTCATTTAAGGAATCTATTTGATTATACTGGTCACAGATATTAACTATAGTATTTTTTTACTTCCCTTTTTAGTGACAATACTCGGAACGAAAGTCACGAATTTTCGAACATTATTTTTCATTATAAGTTTTATAAAAAATGATTTAGTTCAATCATTCCATCAATAATTTCACATTTGTAACTCATATGCGTGGTTAGAAGTAAAGAAAAATCTATATTAATATTATAAAGCTGAAGAGTTTGTTTGTTTAAACGCGCTAATCTCATGAATTACTGGTTCGATTTAAAAAAAAATCTCTTTGTGCTAGATAGTTCATTTATTGAGGAAGGCTATAGGCTATACTACATCACGCTATAACTCGTAGTAGCGAAGCAGTAATCATAAACGTGAGTGAAATCGCAAGGGACATCTGGTATACTATAAAGATGTATTTTTAAATTGTATAACGTATTGTTATAGCTCCTGTTAAAACCCCAACACAAAACTTACTTAATTGATACTTGAATAAATATTACTTTTTACACTTAAATACTACTATACTATACTTTGATACTTGAATAAATATTACTTTTTACACTCGAATACTACTATACTATACTTTGATACTTGAATAAATATTACTTTTTACAAACTTGTATAAACTTTTTATTAGAAAGTGATGTAGCAGGAAATGTTTATTATCATTGTCTTATATCCTCAATAAATAAAATTTGTTGAATTCTAAGTGCATAATTTTATAGCTATAAGTGTTTGAACACGATATAGATAATTAAATTAAAAAAAAAATGAAATGACAGGATGTCTATAGATAAAATATAAGATTTATATTTCGTGAAAAGGAAATGAGTTTAAAAAACTTATTGATACATAATTTGAATAATAGTTTTGTGTTTATCGTATACGTTTTTTTATCCGACTACGGCGAAAGTAAATGGAGAGTTATTATTTTGACCGGCATATATGTATGCATGTATGGATGTATATATGTATATGTGTTTATTTGTTGCCTCCTAACATCTAAGCTACTGGTCATAATTTGACAATTGCGGTATCGTTGGAAGCGTCTTGATTGTCCGATGGTTTTAGACTAAGTGACGTCACATTAAATTGAATATGGCGCCGTCTAGAGGACATCATATTATGAAATAATTTTTTTAGTTAACACATTTTCTGGGTCCGTCTGTCTGTCAGCGGGCTGTTTCTCATAAACATAATAGATATTGAGTTGAAATTTTCACAGAGTACGTATTTCACTCACGATAATTAAGATCATCCTTCTATTAGTAAATCTAAACAAATCGAATTCAAAAGCAACGTTTGCATTATATAGTGAGTTGTACAATACGATAGTAAAGTACGCACTCTGTGTGTACTAGTACAATGTAAATACTTGAACATAGTAGCACTCGACTAAAGATATAATGCAGAGTGAAGTGGATAGCAATGAGGCTATAAGTTCTAGTGATTTCAAACCAGCGACTAGAAATTACATAGAATACATTATTAAACTTTTTTATTCTGTTCTAATTGGTTGCTCTAAAGTACATTTCGAAAAAATTAGTCCATTTATCATTTAATTTTACTAATTAAATCTCCAATCTCGTTATAATGATTGAAGGGACATTCCCTCTACACCTCATCGAGTAACATTTAGTTTTTGAACACGCCGCAAAGCGACACTTGTAGTGATCGTTTAATGTCTTTTAAATAATTTTACCTATTTATTTTATTTGCGTACATTTTTATGATCTTTATTAATATATAAATTAAATTGTAAAGATTCAACTTAATATTAGTCGATTATATTGTTATATGAACAAAAACGCTTCATAATTTGTAAATATAATTGAACGAATTTGAAAAACATGACATACATGAATCGATGGTACACACAATGAGTACCATTGATCAAGGTGCATAGAAAATTGTGCATATTTATGTATTTTATCAATTTCTCGGTTTTGTTTGCGGCTACGCTTGCGTAAATGTAGATTTTGTTCTAAACCATTACGCATATTGGATTTTGATAACTTTGACTTAAAAAAAAATACGAATTGAGAATCTCCTCCTTTTTTGAAGTCGGTTATGAAAGGACATAGGTCAGTTAGTGTGGTGAAAATAAAATAACGTTTTATCGCAGGTGAAGCAGGTGATATAGGGGTTGTAAATTTATATGCAGACAAAGTCGTGTGACTGAATAGTAAAGTAATTATGCTCTTTATATTTAGCAGTAATGATGGCGAAACTTTAGGTATTCTAATCGTGAGGCACATTTATTCACAGAGCGATTACTATTTGATTTCGAACCAGTGGCACATTTGCATATAATCTTAAGCTGGAAGGTATCGACGAAATAATTGAAATTCCCACGGCTGTAACACAGAATCGACGAAACGTTGGCAGAAACTCAAATTAAAATTACTTAATGTAGGGCGATAGGGCTGCCAGTGCAGAAATAATAGACGTCTTTGATAGTTTCGTTTATTGTGGTTTAGTTCAATACAACATTTACACAATATTATACAATCAATTAACAACCCTATGTGAGGGGTGACAAGGACTGCGGGGCTATCGCTCGTCACTTCCTCCCTACGCTACGTGAAGGTCTAAAGAGGACTGCGGGGCTATCGCTGTTTAGAACCTCATACTCAGCAGGACCTGATGACTGCGAAGCTATCAGGTTAGCTGTTCCTACTAGACACCAGAGTGGACTGCGGGGCTATCGCACTCTGAGTCGCCTAGCGATCGAATGACATGTTTAGTGGCTGCGCGGCCGCTTATATAGGCCTGTCCGATCCCACCATCTTGATGACGTCACGTACGATGTACGTTGAGTGAGATAAATAGTCGGTGTGTGAGCGAGAAAGTATTCGGATCCACGCGTAATGTATTATAGTCGCGCTACATCCTCCCCCTCTGGTGCTCGGTAGCGTCCCGTGAGAGCACCAGCATCCTTGCGTGGTCGTCCTCTTCGATGGATCGGATTAACAGGACTAGGCAAAACATCATTTCTTCTCTCAAACTTAGTTATAGCAGAGGTATGATATTTTCCAATTGACCGTCCAGGTGAATCTGGATATGCTACTTCATAAGTGGAAACTCCATGTTTTTTCATTATAATATAAGGGCCATCTCGTCGTGGAGCAAATTTTGCAGAGAATTGTTTTTCTACATTACTGATAGGATGGGTTTCAACCAACACTAAGTCTCCAATTTTATATCCCGGATCAGGTCTTCTTTTAGCATTTGCTTTAAGTCTGTTTGATTCCAGATTTTTCTCAATGTTTTCTTTTGCAAGTTCCAAGTCTTGAGCTAATTGTAGCAAGGTTGGAGTTATTTCTTTTACAAAATTCTCAATTTTTATGGTTGAGCTTAAGTCATGTGTTAAATCATATGTGGTTCTTAACTCGCGACCAAATGTTAGGTATGATGGAGTAAAACCTGTTGTTTGACAAATTGCTGTATTCATTGCAAATCGGATTGCAGGTAAAGTTGCAGGCCAATTTTGATGCTTGTCTTTGACCATCATTGCTATTTGTGATTTCATATCTCTATTCTTTCTCTCTACAGTGTTTGGCTCAGGGTGATAAGCAGGAGTGAAAACTTGTTCAATGTCCAAACAAAAAGTAAGTTTTTGCATTACTGCTGATATGAACTGGACTCCGTTATCACTAACGAGTTTCTTTGGTAAACCATAGCGCAAGAATATTTCGTTTATTAATGTGGATGCACAAATTTCGGAGGTAGCTTCTTTTAATGCAAATATTTCAATCCATCTAGATGCGGTATCTTCTACAATAAATATCCATTTCTCTCCAGAAGGTCCTTTTGGTAGTGGACCGAACAGATCGATTGATAAAGTTTCAAATCTGTGGCAGTTTGGTGTAGACTGAAATAACCCTGCTGGTTTTTGATTTGAAGGTTTATATTTCTGACAATCAACACATGTTTTAATGTGATTGGTTATATCTTTTCGTATACCCTTCCAGTAAAATTTATTAGTTATACGTTGTAGTGTGCGTTCGACGCCCATGTGCCCAGCAGTGGGGGCATCATGATATGACTTTAGTACATTAGGTATTTCATGATTTGGGATTAGCAACTTCGCATTATCATCTTCTTGTTCTGGTATAAAACGATACAAAACGCCTTTGTGTAACAGAAATCCTTTTTTTATGCATTCTGCATATCTTTCTGATTTCTTTTCATTTTCTATGGTTTCTATGACCGATTTTAAATCTTTGTCTTTTAGCTGTTCTTCTCGTATTTGTTTTTCATTGAGTCTTGGAAGTTCCATCTCAACGCTACAAATCGTGCAGTTTTCGCTGTGATTTGAACATGGTGGACGTGAGAGTGTGTCGGCCACAACATTGGTACGACCTGGCGTATACATTATTTTAAATTCATAAGGTTGTAACTGGAGCGCCCACCTCGCTAGACGTCCGGTTGGGGTTTTTAAATTCATTAACCATTTAAGAGGTTGGTGATCTGTTATTGTTATAAAACGTGTACCTTCTATGTAACCACGAAATTCTGATATAGCCCAAACTATTGCCAACGCCTCTTTTTCTGTTACCGTATAATTGCATTCGGCTGGACTAAGTAATCTGCTTGCATATTCCACAGGATGTTCTTCCTCACCCTCCCCCTGCACTAAAGCTGCGCCAATGGCGTAATGACTTGCGTCTGTTTTTATTGTATATGGCAATTTTTCGTTAGCTTGTTTAAGTACAGGTGCTGTAGTTAATGCAATTTTCAACTTATTAAAGGCTTCGCGTTCCTCTGAATTCCATTGCCAACTAACTTTCTTCCGTGTTAAGTTAGTTAATGGTCTTGCAATTTCTGCAAACTTGTAAATGAATCTTCGATACCAAGACGCTGTTTGTAAAAATGAAATTAATTGTTTAAGATTTTTTGGTTCTTGCAAATTGACAATAGCAGATACTTTCCCTGGATCAGCTTTAATTCCTTCAGGTACTATTAAATGTCCCAAATATCTTACTTCAGAACAACCAAACTTGCATTTCTTTCTGTTAGCTTGCAAATTATATTCTTTAAGTTTGTCAAATACTTCCTTTAAATCTTCTATATGTTGAATGAAGGAAACCGACCTCAAGATTAAATCATCTAGATATGAAATAACGCAGTTAGCTTTTAAGCCTCTTATGAACTTATCCATCAATCTTTGAAACGTTGCAGGTGCATTGCGTAATCCAAAAGGCATACGTTTAAAGCGATACGTGCCAAATGGTGATACAAAAGTTGTTTTATCTTGGTCATCTGGATGTACCAAAATTTGATGATAACTTGATTGTAAATCGATTGTAGACATGTATGGCATAGCCTTAGCTTGGTGCAGTAAGTCATCGATACGCGGTAACGGATATCTATCAGGTTTAGTTATCTCGTTTAGCTTTCTATAGCCAATACAAACTCTAAAATCATTCTCGCCTTTAGGCACGAGAATTACAGGTGCTGACCATGAGGAGTCACATTCCTCAATAATATCATCTTTAAGCATTTCATCTATTTTCTCCCGAAGCTGTTGTTGCCTTGTAGGTGATAGTCTATATGGTCTAACACTAATGGGAGGGTGGTTACCTGTGTCTATTCTATGCTCCGCAAATGGAGTAGGTTTTGTGTTTTTATTAAAGATACTACTATATTCTACAAGCAAGTTATTAAAAATCTGTCGTTCATCTTTACTAAGTAGATTACCTTCACTGGGTTGTAAATGAATATCAATAGAATACAAATAAGAAGGATTTATTGGTACATAATTTACACGTGGATCAACATAAAAATTTTTTTCTGCTGGCTCTCGCGGGCGTACTGGCCGCGGTGGAGTGTCCATCTTGTGTAGTACCCAACGAGGTCTTTTGGCTTCTGGTGGACTGTCTACGTCCCTCAATGGTGATGGAGTTTCAGTTATTGGCGAGATCACTGTCAGCTCTCTAGCCCACTTCAAAAACTCATTTAATGGTTCCTTTGGAACTGGTTCATCACTGAAGCTTATGGCTTTTGCAGCCTTCAATGGAATCTTTTCATTACGCAACTGTAGTATTTTGTGATTTTTTGTAGGTTCATCAATAAAATACCAACATCTCTGTGGCAAATTGAGCACTATCCCTGATGATTCCAAAAAGTCTATTCCCAGGAGAGTTCTATTATCATTTGCTTCCAGTAATACTGTGAATGTTATCGGAAGGGAACGATGTCCAATTATAACATCGACTGTAGTAGTCAAAAGTTTCGTCATTTTTCGATGCCCATCAGCAAGGATGACTTCAGCTTCGCATTCCGCAAATTGTGCACCTTTACGGATAAGTGTTTTATACAATTGAGTTCCGGCGATACTGGTTCTGGCAGCTGTGTCGATATGCGCGTAACCAGTTTCTCCTTTGACAGAAATCTCAAGTGTAGGTATCTTAGCTGTGTTTTCCGTGGTAGTCTGCATGGTATAAAACGCTACAGGTTTTGGGGGTGTTTCCTTATGTTTACAGGTTTCGCATCTGCTTCTATAAACCCCGGGTGCACCACAACCATAGCAGGTAATTTTGTCCTTTGTTATCGTTATAGCGGCATTTTCTTCCTTTTTAATATCAGCATGCCTTTTCCGGCAGACTTCATAGGCGTGTCCTTTCTTACCGCAGAACGTGCATCGTAATAATTGCTTTTTTATTTGCATACAACTATCTTCAGTTTCCTTCATTAAACTTTCAATGTGGCGGCCTCGTTGCAACAGTTCGTCAAAAGATTTGACATCTTCTCTGGCGATGTCTCTTTTATACTGCAGTTTTAACAAGCCGTATACCATATCTAATTGCTCCTCTTCCTTATGGCGTTTAGCTGGCAACTGGGCCAATAATGCTCGCTTCTCAGAGACGAATTCATCAATAGGCTCATTTGTTTGTTTCCTTGCAAATATCTCTAAATAAATATCGTGCGGTCTCTTTTGTGGTGCAAAAGCCGACCGTATTGCTCCAAGTGCTGCGTTCCATTTTTTGATATTTGGTTTTACCCCAAGCCACCAAGTGGCTGCTTTGTCCGTAAAAACCAAAGACAATCCCTCTAAAGCATCTTCATCTGAAATTTTTTCCACCTTCTTAAAAACAGTTATTTTCGTAATAAATTCCTCCACTTTATTAAAACACCGTTCGCCATTATATTTAGCGTGGCATTGCGCAAAACTTTTAGTTGTCATCGTGCGTAATTGTAACTTATTTAGTATTTGAGTTAGCTGCTTGATAGCGTCTGGTGACAAATCCTTAGATTCTGTCATTATGTAGTTATTTAGATAGTGCGGGTACTCTTCTGCGAAATTTGTAGGTAATTTAAAAAAAAAAAAAATCTCTTAATGACAATATTTATTAAGAATGGTATATTCTTTATTGTACGTGTAGGTAATATACAATAATATGTCAACAAATTAATATTTACTTCCGTGGATTTATGTACATTTTTATATACACCAAATGTAGGGTGACCTATTATAATATATCAAAATAGTTTCCTCGGATTCATGTACGTTGAATGCCAAATATAGTTTGCATAATATGTCAGAATAGCTTCTTTGCCTTTTTTTTTTTTATTATTTATTTATTTATTTTTTGCTGGGGCGCCAAATGTTGGGCGCACAATTTGTTGTAGTGGTCTCCTTGATTTTATTTACGTTGTGCGCCAAATGTAAGGCGCACAATTTGTTGTAATGGCTTCCTTGATTTTTTTATTTTATATATATATATATTTTTTTTTTTTTTCGTTGGACGCCAAATGTAGGGCGCACAATTTATTGCAGTGGTCTTCTTGATTTTATTTACGTTGGGCTCCAAATATAGGGCGCACAATTTATTGCAGTGGTCTTCTTGATTTTATTTACGTTGGGCGCCAAATGTAGGGCGATAGGGCTGCCAGTGCAGAAATAATAGACGTCTTTGATAGTTTCGTTTATTGTGGTTTAGTTCAATACAACATTTACACAATATTATACAATCAATTAACAACCCTATGTGAGGGGTGACAAGGACTGCGGGGCTATCGCTCGTCACTTCCTCCCTACGCTACGTGAAGGTCTAAAGAGGACTGCGGGGCTATCGCTGTTTAGAACCTCATACTCAGCAGGACCTGATGACTGCGAAGCTATCAGGTTAGCTGTTCCTACTAGACACCAGAGTGGACTGCGGGGCTATCGCACTCTGAGTCGCCTAGCGATCGAATGACATGTTTAGTGGCTGCGCGGCCGCTTATATAGGCCTGTCCGATCCCACCATCTTGATGACGTCACGTACGATGTACGTTGAGTGAGATAAATAGTCGGTGTGTGAGCGAGAAAGTATTCGGATCCACGCGTAATGTATTATAGTCGCGCTACAAATTTAATATTAGTATAGTACACAGAATGTCAAGATATATTGGATATTTTACCAGCCTTAGCAGAGTCGATATTTAAAAGTAAATACTAAATTATTTTTTTTTAAATAAATAAATATAAATACTTTTTGTTTAAATTGAAACTTTAGATCTTGTAGGCTCGTACAGTATAGGCATCATTTATGAACAATAATTAAAAAAAATTGTTTCTTTAATTTAAAAAATTGATTGTTACCAGAATAAAATTTGTGTTTACAGCCTGTATATTCAAGTAGGCTTAGAAACCACTTTTGAAATTATGGTTACTTCGAAAAAAATAAACGATTCAAATATTTAATTATTTTTATTAGCATTCGTTTATCATAAAAATTACCTAATTAATTAATTGTTAAACTAACTCTATATAGTCACAGTTAATACGCTATATAAAGCTTTGCTCGGAGACTGTCAAATTTAAAAATTATATGTATTTGATTACAAATGTTTCATCTTTATTAAGGTGAGAATTAAATTTATACGTTTTACCCTACTAATTGATATAAAACAACTCTGTAGCCTGGTAACAGATACCTAGGTAACCTTACGAAACTTGTGAGTATAAATAAGACACTGCAATGATAAAGAACTAATGAATGTCTAAGAGCAAGTGTAATTCTTATAAAATAAGGAATGAAAGTTAGTATGGAAAACCCATCATTTATTAAAGAAATATAAATTCGGATTAAATCCGCTATACTAAATTAGGCGCTCTGAATATGCTATTTATAGACTATTTTTTTTTATTCGTTTTGTTTAGCAGACAGATATGGCGTATGTCTAGCCACTCATTAGGGTTAGATAAAAAATTATCTATCGAATGATTGAACTGAATCATTTTTTAATGCAAAATTATAATGAAAAAAAAAAAAATTCGAAAATTCGTGTTTTCGTTCGGGGTATTGTTACTAAATAAAAACAAGTAAAGAACAATAGAATAATTATTCTATGCAGACGAAGTCCTAGGTATAAACAAGCTTTCTATGAAACGTGAAAGTAAAATCTCAAAACTCGCGCCTACACATAACAATCTGAATACGCTAAGTGTAATCAACCGCCAAGCAATTACTCTATTAATGTACGCGTTGGTAAACTAATAGGCGCGTATCATACTGAATTGGATAAAGACGCCGCTACACGCGTATTCGCTATGAATGAGCTTTTCTATTCGGCCATTGAAGGCGGCGAGATAAGACAAACGCAACTCGAATTAGTATTCCCGAGTCGGATGAACGCGTTCATTGTGTCAATTATGATAATTTATTATCGGATAATTCTTTTAGGCCTGTGTTTATAATGTTTTCTTTTTGTTATAGAATGATAGATGTGGCTGGTAGTGATGTTATATAGCCTATACCCTTCTATAAACGAGACATATAACATAAAAATATTTATTTAATTAGATCAATTCATTAAGAAATCATTAAAACAATCAAACTTACAATGTATATCTCTTTATAATATTAATAAAGTAAATGCGAAATGCCTCTGGTTTTATACGTGTACGTCAAACATTTATAGGTATAGCTCTGCTTATATTTTTCTTAGCACGATATTATATAGTCTTTAACCTTCGTTAATAAACAGGCTGTATAATGCAAAAAGAATTTTTCATATCATACTGACAGTTCCAGAGATAAGCGCGATCAAACAAACTTTACACACAAATGTACATATATCTACAAGGATATGTATATTTGCATAGGATAACGTTACAGTGACCGGATATCCTAAAATGATTGGGGATTATTTATAAATTCGCGCACAAAATACATTTTATTATAATTCTCTGTTTATAAAAAAAATACTTTATAAATACCTAGCTGCCTCTTGTGGTTTCACTCGCGTTTGTGGTCACTGCTTCGCTCCTTTGAGTTGTAGCATGATGTTAATTATATCTTACAACCTTTCTCAATAAACGGGCTATCCAACGCAAAAAGGTTTTTTTAATCTGATTAGTAGTTTCAGAGATTACCCCTACATGTAAACTTACAAACTAATATTACCTTTTTATAATATTACTATAAATTTACAAAATCATTTTAAATTAAACCCCCATAATTATATTTTTAGTAAAGATTTTAATCCTTCAAACGTTTTTTACGCAAAAATATCGACTCAACTGATCGCATTCGCTATACAACGCGCCGCGCCGCATCGCGTACGGTTTTCATATGCCACATCATATCAATTATACCACTTTAATAGATGTCAATTGCTTGTTGTTTTCGCACTGCGCCGCACCGCGTCGCGTGGGACACCGGTAAATTTGCGTATAATTGAACTTATCGATTTCATCCTTTCAGTTCATCTAATCGAGCCCTTAGATAATCTATAACAATAAAATAAGATTGCATTACGACTTTTGGGAGCAAAGTAAGAAACAGAAACGTCCATAAATTATAAAAAATGCGAAAGTATGAGAAAAAGCTAGTCAATGTATAAAATGATAATACAAAATCTTAAATGCTTATCAGATTACCCCGAGTAAGAGGTTGATTACTGTTATTGAACAGACTTGAGTTTATTGAACTCTGACCTTTCAGCTTTTAATTTAAATTTTGGATGAATCTGTACCTACAGGCTATTTGGTACTTGCAAACAACCATATCGTGTTAAAATTAGCTTTGCTTTTTGTCGTATTGAAAATTAGGTTTGTTTATTGTTTCGCTCCGGTTTTGCTCGTTTGTACTTATAAGACTTGGTTACTTTTATAGCGCACGTTTAGTAATTAAATTTCATAAAAATCTGTGGTTCATAATCTATGATTTTCAAAACAATTATAACTATTCTATAAATATTTTGTGATATTAAAATTTCAAGTTTTTTGCGTTCTGTGCCCAAAGATGCGATAATTTGAATTTGTTCGCTTTAATACCAAGCGTGCAAAATATAGATGGTTTAATAGAATTTTTATAAAAATTAGGCTTAGTAGCTTGATTTAACAAAATATGTGATAGCAAAATTGCGTATTTTGCTTTTGAAGTAGGTTTATTTTTGAAGTCTTAGTTATCAAGCATTGTTTTTTCATACAAACTTTGTGATAACAAACAAAACAGAATACGAATTAGCAGGTGCAGCCGTTATGAAGTGATGCCCTTACATACATTCGGAAATTTATTTTAATTTTAATAAATTAATAATTATGTTTGTATCTATGTTATGGTTCATCAAATGTTCATACAAAAATTGCCAACACTAAACTATTGCATAAAACATATATATGCAATATAATAATATGCTTAAAATGCAACTATAGAAATATCACATTCGGTCAATCAGTAGTTACGATATTTTTGGCATACTAGTATGATATATAGGATGTTCGACTTTTAATTAAGGCCCTTCAAATGGGTAGTTCTATAAGTCTAATACTATCAATTCGGCATATTTTTCTTACATACTTATAAAATATTAAAATATTTGACCCTCGCGTCTCGTACTATTCACAGCGCGCGATACACAATTTTACTATCACCTTGTAATAAATTAGCGTAAAATATAAACACTTTTAGTGAACACACAAGCAACGAGTCCAATTGCATCTCTAAGATAAGCGAACAAAATTAAGGAAAAAAATCTGTACTTTTCGAGTTAGACGAAAATTACATTTGTGTTCTCGTTATGGCATAAAACAAAGAAACGATGACATTACGAAAGCTCTAGCTGTCAAAAATATAGGTATTGGCAGTAAATTATTTCACGTGTAAAGAAATAACTTATGTAAATTGTTAAGAAAGTCTGAGAGCAAAACTTATAAGTGTAATTCTCGCCTTAGACTTTCAGACTTTTCATTTAAAGGGCCTTAATTAAAAGTCGAACGCTCTGTATATGGCGCTCGAACCATCTGGTACGTTACATGCAGATGTTCGACCTGTGGTTAATATTACATCACTGAATGACTAATTTCGTTTCAAATCATCCCAGAAAATAACACAGAAAAATAATTAATCATGTTTATTTTATAAACTTTAAAATATTTCATAGTTTAATTAATTTAATTTACTTTTGCGGAACAGAAATAATCGTTATTGTTATACGATGTTTATTTTTATAATATTGTTACACCATAAAATCATTTCATTCAAATTAATATATTTAAAGCAAACATTTTTCTTTAAATTAAAGATTTTAGTAACTCAGTTATCAAAGTTACATTGAAGGTACAGTTAGTAAAGTTACATTGAAGGTACTCAGTTTACCTTGAAGTCCTTCACGGTGACTCTAAACTGTACCCAATAGTAGGCTAGTAAGGCCATTGCACATCGTTATCAGCGCGGTTTCGGCAATCTTGTTCGTTTTGAGGGGCAAGGCCGCCGGACGTCGACCCGGCTACGGAAATAGAGGCCACGTGCGCGCAGCCGGCCCGGGGGTTATGTTTACTCCAGTAATCGATAGCTGGTCTGACCGCGGTACGCGATACCGTAGTTTTCTGTTTGCGTATTTTACGCCACTTTTGCTGACTGATTTCGAAAGAGGAGGTGCTTGATTCGTTGTTTTTTTTTATTCGACTGCGATGCAAAGGAGGGTTATGTGTTATCAGCATATATAAATAAATAAAACAATGCTCCAACGCAACGGCCCTCATTATGGTCTAATGGTCCTGTGTTGGGTGTCCGAAAACACACTCGACAAAAACACAACACTCAGACCATGACAAACATCCGTAATACAGACGTTTGCCGTGAGTGGGTATCGAACCCGCGACTGTAAGCGCTTTAATCACTTTCAGTGACCACTACGTCAACTTGTTCGTCGATTAGTCGATTTTAGATGCCATAATTTGGGTAAGAAAAACGGTTACGGATTTTAAAATACGGTTTCGCTAAAAAGGTATTTAAAAATCATTTTCATTCATATCGTTTTTCAATCAAATTACTGTTTAGGATCTATAACGATTGAAAGTTGTTAGTAATGATTCTCACTTAGAGGCTCTTAGGCAGAACTGATATTGATACGGTACTGCTGACTTCAGATGGTATCGTTGTATGCAATGGTTTTTACTTAAGAACTCCGTCATTTTATAACAGGTTTTGAATTTTTTTTTAAGTTATTCACATTGGTCCTATGTTACATAATTTTATTCAAAATTGTTATATCGTTTGGTTTTTAAATCGAAATAATTGGAATTAGTATCTCATTCAAACAAAGGAAATTGCGTATTTTGCTTTTGAAGTCGGTTTATTTCTTTTTTAAGTCTTAGTTATTACGGGTACTAAATAAATAAATACCATTGTTATCTTTACTAAATAAATAATTAGTAAGTTTGGACAATTTTTTAATAGCTAGTTAGCTTTTGGTTTTAGTCAAGGAACTATTTACATTTAAAAATTACACATTCATATTACTTGACATTAAAAATTTGTACCCAATTCCAACTTTGACAAGCTCTTCAATTGGCTGGTTGGCTTGACATTCATTATATAGCGGTTGCTAGACAACGTCGTCCTAAACGGTCGGTATTCTGGGTGCCAAAATCCATGAGCTTATAACTTATCTGGATGCTGATAAGCAATAATGTGTTAACCTACAAACAGTGAAATTTTGAGATATTAATTTACCTATTACATGCATTACCTATTTAACATTATTAAAAAAAAATTAAGTCATATAAACTAAATAAGTACGGAAAGAAGTTTCTTAATTAATTGTTTCGAAATTCAAGTGCGTTTCATATTTTGCAATTTGTACAATAATATCAATTATTTGTAGAACTTTTTATTTCTTAATATATTAAATATATGTATCTGCTTTTAATTCATTATAACTTTAATCAAACAAAAAAATAAAAGATATAAACTTCTTTAAACAAATTTATTAAGAATAGGTTTAAGATCTTTAGACGCCTTTTTCTCAAAATGAATTCCACGTGGCTTGACACATATATACATATTGCTTATCAGCGTCCATCTATATTTGCTAGTGGTCGTCTAGCGATCGGAATTCGATCGTAGTTTATCAAATTTTTAACAGATTTCAAGATTGACCACAGATAAAATATTCTCCTCTCTCCTTCTCTATCTCCATACATCCTAAAATTTACGAAATTTCATACTCCGTCCGTGCAATTTTCGTAAAAAGTAGTACAATTTTTTTGCTTCACGTATTAATATATAGATACAATACCTTTGTCGAACTTACATGCAGTAATAATGTTTAATACTAGATTATCTGTTGAGTGTCTTATTTCTCAAAAACGTTTGTATATAAATAACAGCCCACGCGTCGCCCACAGTGAGCTACGGTGTAAACTGTTCTTGAAGTGAAAGTACTCGTTGCTATTTAATGACAGAGCTTATTAAACATGTTTCGATTTTTTTGGTATGTAATTACTTTGAATGTATGCATTTTAATAGACTAGTAGTCTTAAGTTGAGGTTTTTTTCCTTATGAAATTAGAACCTGAATGACTTAAAATTTTGCTCGGTATTTTTTTTGGTAAATCGTGTTTTTTTTTTGCAATAATATAATTAGATTTAAATTTTTCTTCTGAAATTAGCAGTTTTCATTACTTGAAAACACGGATAAAAAGACATTTAATAAAAATAAAATATAACTAGATCGTTTTTTTGCCTCCGAAATCCATTGTATATTAAATTTCGTGAAAATCGTTGCAGTCGTTTAAATCGGGAAATTAGCAGGCGTGAAAATCAGCAGGTTCGATACTTGGCTAGGAAAATCAATTTTTCGAAAAGTGATTAAGCAGTTTTAGTTCTCTTCTAAATCGTCGCCGAGGGTCCCTTCAGTATTTTTTGCGGTCGGTCTTCATTTGAGTTTTTTCAGAACCTATCATCATTGCACGGCTGAGACAAATCGATAGACATTTCATTGATTAAAATCCCGTCCTTGGGTTCGAGGGTATGAAGAATACATACATATCGCAGGCTTAATATTTAAGTAACTGAGTTCAAAATCTCTGTGAACGAGCTAAGTTAGTAATTAAAATCCAATCAAAAACATAAATGTGAAATGAGAGCCAAGTTCAATATTATTATAAATGGTTGTTGACTTCAACGATAAAAGAAATGAAATCTAAATGGGTGCGAAGTTCAATGGTCAGTCCTGAAATTTATTTATAACGTAACAGCGGAAACAATTTTTCATATCGGATCAGTATATTCAGAGATTACACATCAAATATTACCTCTATATAATATTAATAGAGATTATGCATATGTATGCATATTTATGTGTATGTATGTGTACACGTAATGCCTTTCAACCGCCGACATTGACACATCTATCCGTCAGTACGGCCGGCGCCGCTAATGTATTGTAATAGGTGAACATAATGGAGCTGTCTTAACTGTCTTTATGATTACAATGAGCCAGGGAACACGCGGTTTTATAATGTTTAGAAGCGATTTTGTTTATATTAATATTTTGAAGAGGTAAAATTTGTTCGTGAGTTTGTATGCATTGTATAAATGAAATCTAATATTATAAAGCTGAAGAATTAGTTTGTTTGAACGCGCCAATCTCAAGAACTACTGGTTCGAATTGATTTTTTTTTGTGTTCGATAGTTTGTTTATTGAGGAAGGCTATAGGCATCACGTGGCGACTCAAAGGAGCATAGCGGTAACCATAAACGTGAGTGAAACCGCTAGGGACAGCTAGTAGAGTATAAAATAGGGGTCATTTGAAGTAACGTATGTTAAAATATTTGTCTACGGTCAATAGATAAATTATTATTTATTTAACGCACATAAATACAAAATGATACAAATATAAATAAAACGCATCACACTCATCGGCCCCTATTAAGATCTCATGTGTCGGGGCCCGGAAACACACACAGCGCTAACACAAACACGCAGACCATGACAAACATCCGTATGGCCAATACACACGTTTGCCGTGAGCGGGGATCGAACCCGCGACCGTTAGCGCTTGAGTCAGTTGCAGTGACCACTGCATCAACGTGTATGTCATATATTTAAATATATGACACTTATAACTTTGTATAAAGAACCCAAAAACTGACGAAAGCTCCCAAATCACGGTAATCTTTGAAACTACTCGGACTACAAGGATAGCCTCTTTATTGAGGAATTTCTGATTACAGACAGATGATCTTGCAAATGGCAGTTATTATAATAATATATGAAATTTAATATCAATTTATCGAGCAATTAATACAAACATTTTAATAAATTAAAACCGAGTCTAATTTCATGGCCCCCGCACATGAGCGCCGGGACGCTCGCTAACCCATTACTAAAATTAACACCTGCCTATCCTGCCTGCCTATTTCCCTTGTGGTAAACATGGAGAGCTATTTTAACTATTTGATGAAAGTTCCGAGTTCCGTATGAATAAAAGCTTTCAAACTCTAGTTTTTCCCTTATTAACATTAGCTAAATGTTAACATGATGTTGTAAACTTGAGAGGGTTAAAATGTGTCCGAAAATTTAAATAAAATATTAAAACTAAACTAAGTTTGATGCATTTTGCTATAAATATGGAATCGGACCTTGAAGAAGAAAAAAAGTTTCAAAGAGGGGAAATAGGAGGGAAACTTTTGGTGACGAGGGCGCTCGGACCTAGAAATAATAATCTATATAAACGATAATAATCTTCATAAACAAATTGGCTTTGGCTGAATTGATTCGCATTATTTTGATTTTAAAATATTAATGTAAATTCAGGGAAGGTAAACGGTGAGAAATATAATGAATAAGTAAGGAAAATACTAAAAACTACAATTTAATTTTCCCATATAAACTGTTTTGTCACTTGGTTGTCAAATATTTATAGGTGGGTTCAGAAATTTATCTGTTTTGTTGGAATAGAAGACAGTTTTGTTTCAGAGAAAAAAATGTGTTGCTTGTAGGTGATACGAAGTTCACCGGGTCATCTAGTATTATACTATATATATACTTGTATTGCATTGCGTTTTTTGTACTTAGGGTTGAACTATACTTTGGGAAGTGAAATTGCAGCTGATATTATAGAAAGTCTTTATATCTGCTCGGTTGCTATTCAAGACAGTACCATTACCTTAGAACATGGCATAATGGAAATAGCATGTCAAATTGTTCACAAATCGAGACTACCTTTAAATATGGACGTAAGATAATAAAACAGAATTACAATTTTAATTTGATTTGAGTAACGTGTGTTAAAATGTTTTGTTACGGTCACTAGATATAATTTTTGTATAAGGAATCTGAAAAGATGACAAAAGTTACTAAATCACTGTGAATACCATTGGCTATTCGTATGGCTTTTGATTAGCGCAGGAACTAATGAATGTGATCAGTTCGCCTAGTGGTCATTGGCGTGTTGACGTAACGCATACAATGAATTCAATTCAATTCTTTGGTTAATGGCTTTTAGTTGTGCCAATTAGGAGGCACATGTTATTTCGCTAATACATATGTACAATGTATATTTACGCTTCAATCGTTACATTTCTTTCTGTCAATATTGTGTATAAAGAAATTTTAACTATACACTACTTACATATTTATAATAGTCTAGTAACGTTAAAGATTAAACTACTCTATTTGATGTAATATTTATTTCATGCTTAGTTTCATGAATTCCAATATGTTATATATAAATTTCTTGCCGGTTCTTCTCGGTAGAATTTACATTCCGAACCGATGGTAGCTTCATCAATTTAAATATTTTTTTGTTTCTGTATTGACGATTCAAAAGTGCTTGTGAAAGCTTACTCGAATAAAGTATACTTTGATTTTGTTCGATTTCCTTTCTAGTAAGATATATGTTCCGTGACTCAAACATTAACAATGTCAACACACGACCCATTTGCATCTGGTTCTCTGATCCGACTATCGGATTGCGTGCTCGACACACATGTCCGACCTCACGTCACAATTTTACTTGCATTCGAGTTCGCAAATCGATTTTTAAAGCGACATATAAGGGCGATTTTAGATTGCTATTGCTAGAGTAGTGCGATTGTCGTACTTCACGCAGGCGGTTATATTTGTCATAGGTCAGGCAATGCGGCATTACGATGGCTGTGGCGATCTGATGCGGCAGCAGTGCGACTCCAAACTGCTAACTAGAAAACGCTTTGAGTACTACTACTCGATAAATGTTCGATCGTTAAATCGATTAAAGAAATCAAAATCGATATTTTGAGTCTCCTGACTATGAGTGTTTTATATTAATGTTTTATGTACAGGACTATCTATGGGTAACCTTAACAAGATTAAAAGTAAGGTTCGTAAGCGACGGAAAAATTTTAACAACAACCGTTTTACCATTTAAGAGACGTTACGTTAAACCGACAAAAAACTCACCGAAATAATCTTTTATGGAGTCAAGATACGACGGCGACAATGAGGGTTGGTGCCTGAAGTCGTTAGCTAGCGCTTCGTTAGGTGAGCCTTGAAAATGTATAGAGGAACTCACGCGGTCGACAACCTATGCCCCGTGTCTTTATAAATGCTAACGTGTCAACCACCTCCAGCTTAAAATCGTAATTGCGTGACGTTGTAAATGATTGGAGGGAAAATATTTACCGGTTTTAATGGAAAACGTGTGGAAATTAATGGTACTATTCATAAAATCGAACTATTTTATCTACCGATTTTGGTGAAAATTCCACGTGACCAATAGGAGAGTGTACGCTTTCGAACAAAAAAAAAGAATTGACCAAATCGTTCAAGCAGTTTTCTACTAATCGTGTATCGATTTCTCGAAAGCGGCTCGATTACATACATAAAAAAATCCTCGACTTTTGTGAACCTCCTCCGTTTTTGGAAGTCGGTTAAAAAGGTAAAGTGATACTTATCGTCTTTGCTTAATAAATATTAGTATTAAATATTTATTAAGCATAGACGATAAGTTTTACTTCATTACCTTATGCCTGTGATATTTACAAGGATTCTGAATATGGAGGTAGAAATTTTTTACGACATCCTTAAAATCCTTCGCCAAGATATAATCTATTTTATATCTTAGCGTATAATTTACACTTCTACTTTCATCAATGTGGACTTTCAATATTAGCTGTATCTGAGTAAATCCTTCAATTTATTATTGGCTTTGGCTCGCGGCGGGACAGACAGAGAGACAGATATTATTGAGCAAACTGTTTATGTTCTATAAATGTTGTAATAGAGTAAATAATGTTCTATATATATAGAATAAATAGTCGAGTTAAACCAATATTTAATATACCTCCTACCCGAACCAAATTTGCAAGAAATGCATTCACTAATTGTAATACATTTGTAATAGGAAACTGTTTTGGTTTAAGTTTTTATTATGTATAATAGCAATAATTATTTATAGTACTGTTTGTTTCCAAAATATAAATAAATAAATAGTCTATTTTTCTTTACTTGTTTGGTAACAATAACCCGAACGAAAATGACGAGTTTTCGAACAATTTTTAGGGTTCCGTACCTTAAAAGGAACCCTTATAGGATCACTTTGTTGTCCGTCTGTCTGTCTGTCTGTCTGTCTGTTTGTTTTCATTATAATTTTGCATTATAAAAACGATTCAGTTCATCTTATCTAACTCTTATGTGTGGCTAGAAATACGCCATATATGTGTGCTAAATAAGACAAGCAAAGAAAAATATATTAAACTACTACTAATACTATTTAATTTGTTATTAACAAAAACATTGCGGTTCAGACTCTTAGAACAACTTTATTGTATGCACTTCAATACAAACGACTGTTATCTTTCATCTGGATATTGTATTTTTTTCAACGTTTACAATTTAGGATATTTTATTATCTACACATAATTTTATAACCAGATAAATTACACTTATGTTTAATTTAGACCAGTCTAACCAGTTCTCGGTGGTAAGATACGGCTTTGTGAAGTTGCTAAAGCTCTGCTAGACGGCCGAGCTTTTGTATTGTGGATCAATTATTTAAATAAAGGTCGCGAACGGCTTTCCTCGCTGACTCACTGAGTGACTCATATTTAGCCTTAAAGTCGAAACGTTGAATTTGTTATTGTAAGGCTTTCAAAAGAAAAATATTGTTAATTGTAAGAATAATTAAATTTTGTGTTGCGATTTTAATGATTTCTTGCTAAAATATAGGAATTGTTATAATATTTTATCGCTTCTCTTGAAGGATATTTAATTAAACTTTAAATAGTTACGCTTTTCGTACTGAAAACAGGCTGCTTTTAATTTTTATTAACTGTTAATTTGAAATACAGTTCAATTTTAATAGCTATTGATTTGTTATGTAGTCGAATTATAATCGAAAATTATATAAAGCGGTTCTTTAACTTTTTCCTTATTTCTTGAAATTGTGACTCAGTTTTTAGTTAACATGAATTCGTAGAATTTAGGAGTTTTTAAATTCAATTATTTTAGTCTCGCTCAATATACAGGGGTACGTAAAAGATCTCTCTTTTATTTTATAACTTAAACAAGGAAGCTTTTAATCGTTAAACTATTAATTTTGCATTTTGAAATTCTTATAAAAGACGAAATAAATGAATGAAAATAATGTTTCCTTTTACATTTATGATTACACGAATTTTTATCTATAGCAATATGAGAAGAGAGCGAATTTTGTATGTACGAAGTAAACTCCGGGATCACTGAAACTATTACAATATTTATGGCAACATTTCGATCGATGACCATTGGTCACAGGCTGTATTTTATGTACATATATTTATTATATGTACATAAAAATGTAAATCGCGAACTATTTAAATAATAAACATAATGAAAATTTTATAGCGAAATTGTTACTTAAGGTCACGCTGAGCTTCATCATAACCGCTAATTTTTCTCCGTGCCCTTAACCACGTGTTCCTGATGTTGTTTATCACGTTCCAGCGGTATTTCGAATCAAAGATATCAATCGCCCACGTAGCCCGAATAACGATTTTGGAATGATATTATACACACAATTGTACGCACGCAATCCGTTGTTTATTTATGTAGAGGTGCGTAAAATAGTATGAAGTGGCTGATTTTATTGATTTATTCAAGTTTTATACGAATAATGAACGTACACATAAAAGCTTATGATATATTATTATTGGAAGTTTAAAACTTTAACTGTCTTACTACAAAAAATTTAAACATACGTTAAACGCTTGTCTATAAAACCGTTATAAAGACAATTTTGTTTTTGCTTAAAAACTATTTTTGCTGTCAGATATGACGTGTAATATTTTATTTCTTTATAATTTTACACGCAGTATAGCAATTTTGATAACATTTTAAACAATGTTTAATTTTTAAACACTGTTTAGCTAAACACGTGTTGAACATGGTTTTATTTCATCGTTTGTAGTATGACAGTAAGCGTTTACATTGGTGTGTCAATGTCAAAATAATATATCAATATGTTGTTGCAAAATGACTAACAATGAAATTCACACTATTTTAGGGTGTTTTCAAAATTTAGTCAAGGTTGGATTCTCGACTACACCGATCAATCTCCATCGTGTTTTCTCCATTCCACGTGACATTGGCGAAATAATATGTGCCTAACTGGCACAACTAAAAGCCATAAATCAAAGAATTGAATTGAATGTTGTTGCAAAATAGACTGGTTGAAATTGGCCAAATTCTGAATAATTCTGATAAATGAATATACACCAATTCGCAGTGGAGGAGCGAGGTAGATTAAGCTTTTAACCTTTTCCTTAATAAGAGAGCAGACTTATGCCTAGCAGTGATTTACAGGTGGTTACAGAAACTAAATTATACAGCAAGTGAAAGTATAAATGTGCCTTTAACTTTACTAGTGGTCGATTAGCGGTCGGAATTCGACTGTAGTTCATTTAATTTTCTATAGGTTTCAAGATTAATCACAGATAATCTATTCTCGAACTAACCACAGTCATAGACTTTAACAATAAACAAAATAATGTGTATTCGTGTGTGTGTGTCAAATCAATGGCAGTGTGTGTAGTGCTTGCTTATTCATTTAATGTATTTTTATGCATAATTTTAAAATATATATGTATATAACGTTCTTCTTATACATCTATAAATGTGCAAAATTTCGCGCAATTTTCGTACAAAAGGGGGTACAAAGATTTTGCTTCATGTAATAATATGTAGATATGTATACTTTAAAAGTGTGTGTTCAAAATGTTTTCAACATAATCGCTGTTGGTTCGCCGTGCCCTTATACAAACGGAATGTTGAGTACACAAGCGGTCCGTTTGATGGGATGTTACATTTCAATCATCAGCTAACTCAGTCGTGTATAATTAGCGAGTTACATTGAATTAATTATAAAGTTAAATTTTATTTTTATGGAGTCATAACTTAGTTTCTAAGTAATTTCTTTTCGTACAATCTATATCGCAATTGGTAGATAATAAATGAGGATTAGTAATAACGATTCAATGTGTTTTTAAATTCTTTTGAATTACATTTTAAAAAATACAAACGGAGGTAATATATAGAAGAAACCCGTCTGCCTAAAGAAAATGTTACAAATATTATACATTTCTTATGTAGCTTTGCATTGGTAAAAGGAGTTTTTAATTTGTATAAGCGGAATTGGAGATTAGTATTTTCCGCATAATTCCCGTTTCCATGGATATTTCATGAAATAATATACCCTATGTCACTGCCACTATTGAGACGAATATAATGACACCTTATGCATTCCGTCAAACGTCTTAGATTGTATAGCGTTCCCAAGAACATAATCTTCTTTCGCCAGTCGGGTAAAAAACTTCGTGCAAATTTTACGTATTGCAGACATAGTGTTTGTAATGCTTAGGTGCGTTTATGAGATGCTCGTCTCTGCACTTCACTCGGTAAGGTGTCTGAGTTTTAAAGGAGCCATTCACGTAAGAACGGACGCAAGACTGTCTCATATATAGACGACATGCGACATATACATATGTTCGAATGTGTGATCTAAATTGTTTGCTTCGAGACTTCGACATTTACAGCTGCTGTCGTAACGTGAATTCTTAGGAACTAGTCGCCCTTACCGGCTTCGCCCGGGCGCTACATACATATTTACAGAACTTAATTCACCCTCTTATCGATAAAACTTTGAAAAACACTGAAGTGAATGTGCACTTATTTCTAAGCAGAAGTAGCCATATTAAATTTCGTGTTTCTGTACTTTAAAAAATTTCGGACTTCCATGCAACAATTCATCGCTTACTTTAAGGGTACATTTCCAAATAACCTTTCTTATTTGTTGCCTAGAACATAAAAGGTATCGCCTGCCAAAATTTTAAGTCTGTAGCCTCAGCGGTTCAAGCTTTGCGTTGATGAATCAGTCAGCCAGTCAAGACAAGTAACTATATATGTATAGATGGCTGATTTATTTTCTTGACATTGCTAAGTTTAAACATGACTAAGGAATCCGAGTAGCCTGAATATTTTAGATAATTTTTATACAATTTTCTACAAATGAATTCGTCAATATAATCAGGGCTATATCACCATGGTCTGCGGGTCCAAAATAAATCATGTCAATGGTCCGTTTATTATAAAGATTAGATTAAAATCGTCGTTCTGCATTCGATATACCACTTCAATACGAATTCAATTTATATTACTAGGATATAATATAATTAACTACGAAGCTAACAGACGTGACGAAGTGCACTTGACGGTGATAGAGTAAACGAGAAAGTGCCTTATTATAAATCTAATATTCTTAGTCTTATTCTATCTTAGTATTATTCTAGCGGAATTATCTTTAATTAATTGGTCCCCGTTTCGTCGGCTTAAACAGTTTCATCCAATGATACCTCAACTATGAGAATTACACTTATAAGTTATGTTCTCTTTCATAAAGATTTACGTAAGTTATTTTTCGTTGTTTTACACCTGAAAGAATTTACTATCAGTGCCTTATTTTTAACATTGACAGATTTTCATTTTTGATTTCACGATTTTGAGCTACTTTCGATGTGTCTGTTACTAGGTTATAGGGTTGTTTTATATAGTAAAACGTACCAATATAATGCTTGCTTTATTTCAATGCTATTTCACCAAATACCAAAATTGGTTCAGCGGTTTAAACGCGTAAACATGTCCAACAAACAGATAGATAGACAGAGAGAATTACTAATTTACATGTTTAATATTACTATAGATTTGTTGCGTAAAACAGCAAAAGATCATCAAGAAATATCTTTCTTTTTATACTAATGTTGTCTTTCACTGGCTAAAGGACTGTGGTAAGTCTAAACGATATGGTTAAGCGTTTTTATTATCAAAGATTGAGATATGCAAAAAATGCCTCGACTATCACAGCTGGCACCGATATGACAGGATCGAATATCTTTAGCACCACCACGGTCACCTTACTCATAAGGTTCCGTCTACCTGTCGGCCTTCTGACCATATGTCAAACTTATTTATACAGCACATAATCCACGATTTATTGCGGTGTAGAAATAACGCGGCAATGGCGTGTTCAAAGGGCCGCCCACTCTAGTCATGAGCACGTGCAGCACGCCATGCATGCATGATGCATCGGCTGAATAAAAATTCGATATGTGTTTTCGATTCTAACTTCGTCGAGAATTGCACTATGCAAAGGATTGGCTTTCTTTCGCCTGTGTTATGGTTTTGGTCTTAATGTTGTTGGTTCTTTGGCAACGTCCAATGTACAAAATCTGTATTGCAGAGCATTTGTGGCTCTTATAGTGTTGCAAATGTTCTGATAAATTGTCAGACAACGTGTTCTTGCTCGCTATTTTCATATCAAATCTGTATCTGTAGGTATATCTACAAACTATAGATGAAAAACATTGTAACGGGATTGTCTTTACATTAAATGTTTTTTTATAACGTTTATTTTTGTTAGTATGCATTTCAAAAGTTTGTTTGAAATACTTCATCCAGAAAAAAGTATTTTGAGGGGTAAAAAATGTTTCTCTCTTTTAAAGGTAATTTAAATTAAATCGTGAGGACTGCAAGTAATTAAGGAACGTTGTTACATTTTCTATAATAGAAGTTTAATTGTAAAGGTCAAGCGGTCGGCTGTTCATCGCAAAAGAATGACTTCTTTATACATACTGTCCGATAACAATATTAATATTCTTTTTGTTCCTGTAAAAATATAAAGGTTAGACTACTTAGAAATAGGTATGAGTGGTAATTACCACCATATCCAATGCAAATTCATATTTAATTTAAAAAGTCAATTTAGATTTACTAAGCTCTAAATCAGGTTACTAAGAGCAGAATGCAGATTTTACTTGAACGAAACATCAAATACTCCATAGCTACTTATTCTAACCTGTTTTAGCACAATACCCCAACCGTCACCGTCGCCAAATATACTAAACAAAATTACAAGAAAAAAACATCTTAATATTTACCTTAATAAAAGATTCTTAAGTCATAAACGTTTCATGGAAGCTGATTTCTCAGTAGGTTTCATATTTCGGTAACAAAAAGATGGTCATGATAATCACACCGAAGAATAAACTGAGGTGCCCCCTTAAAGATATAATCGCACTCGAAGTGAAGTTTAAATATTATCTACATCTCATTGAGATTTAGATTTAAGACGTTAAATTTTATTACTCTTATGATACATCTTCCTGAAACTTAGCTTGCATTAATACAGGTTTTGTTATGCGGGACGACTGTCTAGAATTTATTTCTCTATGCGCCGAAATAGTGTTTTTTTTTTCAAATTATTCAAAATTTCATGATGATTGTTTGAGTAGATAGAGTTAGTAGACGTTAAAGCGTAACAAACAATAAAATTCAAATTTGTATTTATAATATTAATTTGGACTGATCATTTCACAACTAGGAAACAGGAATTCCATGATTTTAGTAATAAAATATTACAATAAGAAACTGTTTCGTTTCTTTCAATTGGGAATTAGATGAAGATTTTAAATATTAATATAAATATTACCGATATTACGATCATATTGCTGAATCGTTGATCATTAATCTTCAAGTTACGAAATGCTCATTCGATTTCTACTGTTGGAAAATAGAGTCGTAAATAAGAAGCGGGTACAATGACTTCAATTTCGCCTATTATTACTTACCCTTCGAGCCGGATTTCAGTTCATCCGGAGCAAAAATAGGCCAGCGTGATAAAATATATCCTCATATCTTTTCGGTTTTGAATCTAGGCGCGATATTAACTTGAGGCGAATCTTTTCTTTGCAAATCAGAATTTTTATTTCATATAAGAGAAAAAAAAGAATTTTATTAAATAACAAAAGTATTTAACGTTCGTTTTTATAGAAATAAAGTTTATAAGCAATACGCAACAAGTCACAGCAAGTAATAAAGTAGGTTCAATTCAAACGAACCTAGATTCAACATGTGGCATCCATACAATAGACATCCAAGTGAAACTTCACACAATTACTACAACGGGCTATTCGCTACTACGTATTCGGTAGTTTACAAACACAAGTTACTAACCACCCTTTAGATCTGATTCCAGTGTGTCTGACGCCAAAACGAACAGTCTGCTCTTAAAGTTACAGAATTTACGACTCTCACATACGTCGAAGGCGGTACGTTGCAATGAAATGCTAAGCAAGTAAAAGAAATAGGGCGAATTGGTTTTTAGATTTTTTATTTTAATATAGTTTTATTGTATTTACAATTTTGTGCGTTGATTTTCTAAAAAAATAAATCAAAACTAAAGTATAATTAAAAATAATATAACATATGTACGGACTTTAGCTATACTATAGTACATATGTACTTTAACTATCCAGTTTATGGCCAGTTCATCTCAGTAGAGGCCACATTCGGCGTTAGCTTCAAATGAATCTATATATTATAATATAACTGGACGACGAAAAGACTGTCGCTTTTGAAAAGCCTTTTTGAATAAATTATTTTCATTTTAATATTTATATTTTGTTTTTAGAAATACTACGACGGTAACATGATATTATTTTGTAATTACTATCTGTCGATATCTGATAATGTATCCGAATTCAAGTTTAGGTAATTTGAGGAACATTAATTCCTTCAGCAAGTATTAATGCTCCCCGTAACAGGGTTATATTATATAATATACATTTCATTCCTGCTAATAAAATTCTCAGCCCCACATAACATAATACACGTGGTATATGAATACTTAAGCAGAATGGTGTCCGCTAAAGTTTTTACTTTGCGCCACTTAACTTCGTTGTAATTCCCTGACAATGTTATAAACAACTAGGTTTATTGGTGTTTCGATGTTGGAGCATGTTTTGTTGTCGAGAGAAAGTGCTTCGCGCTTTTAGGGATACAGCTGTCGTTATTTCTTGGACTTGTGCTCTTGATGTCCTTTAGTTTGTTTTGCGACCCGATCTGAATTTAATATAAGTTGTTTTGATTTATTTCACTTAGCTATTATTAATTTGTGAGATTTTGTGATATTAACTTCAAGGGAGCTTTTGATATGAAGATAAATTTTGCTTTTCTTCTAACTAAAAAAAGTATTCCGTTTCTTAGTTTCATACCACCATCACGATGAGTTTTGTTTAGTTTTATTCATTGGTCTCCGACAGTTGGTCAATAATTTAAATTGTATTTTTTTATCTTTGTTTTAATATCCATGTCTCTTGTATCTTTAAAACAGCATGTACGTGCTCGTCTCAGTAATTTTATTATATTATGAAATTTACATTTAATAACACAATAGCGATTCTGAGACTCAGAAATGTAACCATTTTAAAGTAAGGTTCTTTTTTTAATCTAATGTATTCTTTTGTAGCATAATGCAACAGACGGTACACATTGTGGGCTTAAAAATATCATAAGCTCACACCGGTAATGAGGCCAACCTTAAATGATCTCCCACTCACGAAGCCCATTAGAAGTTAGAATAGTTCATGATTAAATAGGTCGATATTGATTGATGATAGAAAGTTACGCTCTGAAAACCAAATTATACATCAAAAGAGTCCGTCTTTTCATAGATCAAAAGAATTAAAAAGGAACGTTTATATCGTATTAATTTAAATAAACATTTATGTTATACGATACAAAAAAAATGAAGCTTTTAAAGAACTCTCCGAAATAAACCCTTAAATCAAATGCAGCCTGAATTGCGGTACGAGTATTTTTAAATGGCATCCAGCTGCCTATCAAATATAGATCTCGTAGAGTAACACTCGCAGTAGTACTCTTGCAGCGTGATAGCTCTTGCGTAATTGGCACGCAAAGAATCATCCAGAGTTCGAGAGCTCTGCTTACTGTGAAATTACGCCTGTATGGCCTATGTTTCGTGTTGCAAAGGGGAGCTATGTAGATCTAGGTTGCCTGGTCGATGTAGGTTCCGGGCGTTCGCTCATCGCGCAGCCTCCGCGATATCGAGCGACCGCGACCGCGCCCCACGTGTTCCATTCACCGGCTGACCACGTGCGTTTAAAAATACTATTATCAAAATATGACTATAAAAGTTACAATATTAAAAAATATAATAATTATAAACTTTAGTGGACACCTTTTGCAAATTATCTAATATATTTTCCATTCCAAATAAAATGAACCGTAACTTTAAATAATTAGCATTATTACGATTGCTAGTTGGCGCCCAATGTGGGACTTAATAAAAGTTTAACAAGAATTAAACAAACATCATAATATACACATTCACAACTTTATTTTATTCTACTCGGTTGTTATTTCCAACATTAATTCCGACACGAGTTTTGCACTAGTTCTCAAAAGCGCATGCGTCATTCAAGGGAAACCCGAAGGCTATTAGTGCTAACGGTCCCTCATGAAATATAGCTTTGTATTTTAATTAGAACCTCGGACTTTCCTTTAGGGCAACAAATTGGACATTTTTTTTTTAAATTTGTACGTTCATAATTTTTCACGTCCTTTACATTTGATAATTTAAATTACGCCCGAAACTTCAATGATACATAATTAAACCATATAATTTTATTAAAGGATCGCTCTAGGAGAAATGTGATTTGATGCTATTACAGTTTTCAAAAACGACCGCTTACTACATTTTTGTTCGTGTGTTCAGTTAGATAAGTCAAGAAACAAAACTGGTCTGATCAATGCCCTGGCTGTCGCAAGACGCACCAGGAATATTTACGTGAATTTTCAAAACGATTTTAACTACCATAGTAATAGTAGTAGCATCATCTAAGGACATTGCCCTATTTTTCTTTAACCGTTAAAATTCAGACTCTTATTACTAAATTCGTAACTTCCGAGGTCGTTTTTCTTACAACCGGTGGGGGACAGCCTGGATATTCTAGAATAATTGAACGTCTAGTATGCAGATTATTCAATTAGGCAACTGCCACGACCAGGCATTTGATTGGAAACTTCCTCAGCTGAAACCAAGGCACAAATTGTTTCTATGTAGAACATTGCACTGGTAATCGACTCTAGCGAAACTCGTCTTTGGAATGTCAGAACTAATCGAATATAAATCGAAGAGTTTTGACGTATGAACCGTGTTTAACGATTCAACTTCACACATGTATAATCAAGTTTTCGAATATATTACCAACGCTAATGTAATCCTATTCGAAAATCGAATTGTAACACGCTTTAAAATCCGATGTTTAAACTAGATTTAGAGGATCTTGATTTACGAGCAGTCAATCAGTTATATGAATTTCACTCTTGTTATTCATTATTAAGGACTAAAGTCGCATCACCTGTTTTTTAATAGCGAAGGTTTATTAAAAACATTATGTGTATGAGCTGTTTTATAAACCATAAACGTCGTTCTGTTATTAAAGTTAGTCAAAATATAGGTCACGAGTCACCACCGTCGTTACGTTTTGTAGGCGATGACGTAACAGCGGTACGGCGAGAGTAAAACTGATATAGACATCAGCCGGTCCGGGCGGGATGAAAAAGGTAATACGAGGTTTGCTTCTGTCAGAATATAGATTGGAGATGTTTTTACGTCCATTGACGTAAGAGATGATACGATAGATTTGTGGATTTTGGCCATATGGCACTGGTTTTACACGTACTCCAGATTTGTAGTGTAATTTATTGAAATAATACGCTTATCATCTTAGGTTTCTCTATAAATCTTTTTATGTTGGGTTATTATTATATGATTATAAGGTATACTAGTATATTTTAGGCTACGTGATGAATATTGTAAGCGGGTTATTACTGGATAATTATTACTAAAAAAATGTAAATAAAAGGCGACTGATCCATTGGTAGTTTCCTTAGTACACTAATGTCCTACTAACCATTCAGTATTAGAATTATATTCATTAGGTTCATTCTTTAGAACCTTTTGATGAGTTTTCGTAGCTAGACTATTGAACGGATTATATTTTAATTCTATGGACATAATTTTTAGGAAGCCTTTATTAAAATCTATAAATAGTTTTTTTCATTATCTTAAAACATTAACACAAATCATCGTTATATTGAATTACTTTTGAACATCGTGAATAAAAGTTACAGACTAAAGATAAAATATTATAAAATATTTATTTTTATAGTTCTGGCTGTAGACGCCAGTGTATATCCATGGTCTTTACTGGAGCAAGAACTAATATAATATAAACATCAGCAAGCCGGGTGTAGGAAGGCGCTTACATCCGATACGGATCGATCTCCGGAAATTCCGGAATTCAGATACCAACGGTCGCTTCCTCGCTCCGATATACCGATTTACGAGGCATTTTATAACAAATATTTTACATTATATATTCACGAAATAAATATTTTGAATTCACGTCGGATTTCATGTACAAAATGGACAATAAAATAAATATTTTTGTATATAAATGGATCTATACAAATAATTCAGTGTAGAATTCGCAAATTAGTAAAAATTAGGATCATAATTTACATGTAATTGGTATTTAACCAAAGTTGGAAAAATTATGTTAGTGGCTATTTTATAGTAAGTTACCTATTTTCTAGAAATAAATAATTTTTGTATATGTATAAACGGATATATACAATTAATTCAGTGTGGATTTAGTAAAAATTGGAATCATAATTTACACGTAATTGGTATTTAACCAATGTTAATGGAAAGATTATGTAAGTGGCTGCTTTATAGTAGGTGACCTATTTTCTAGTCTCCTTGTGACGATGAACAAAGTAGAAAAAAGTGTGTCAGATCTTAGTGACAAGCAGGTCTTGGTACTTAACATCTTTTGCAGAGAAATGTTAAGAACGATTAAGGGATAATGATCCCGCGATGACCGATATTACAAAATTTTTAACCTAATAATAAATTTTATTCTAACATAATAAGTTATTATTATACGCGTTATTAACAATATCGCAATATTGTATTGTTTTGTATTATGATTCATTAAAATAACCGCATAACGGGCGTAGGTTTTAACTAGTTAGTACCCAATGTCTGAATGTACCGGAATACAGATAGGTTGAGCTGTCTCTATACCGTAATGTACCTAAAGTTTTATGAGAAGTATTTCCTATTGCAAAAGCTTTTTAAAATGTTTGTTATGTATGTTAAACAATGTTTTTAAATGATTTTCTATTGTCTGTTTTTGTCAAGATTACTTGGAACGTACATTTTAGTCAAACCTACTGTAGGTTAAAATGTTTTCTCCCGTTATAAGCGAGGTTTCGGAGCTTAATCCATCATCGCTGCTGATTGCCAGATTTATTTACGTGTTACAATGTTTTAATGCACATAGGTTTTTTTGATATTTTCTATCAAAAACGAGAATAATAATAAAAATATTAGTTTTAGAAAACTTTATAGCTTACGATTGCAATCTTCGCTTGTATCTACTCTTAATCCATCATTGTCTCAGTATTGATTATCACAATTACTTAAACAATGTTGTTTGTTATTTAATTAAATGACGGAAATTAGGAAACCCATTCTTTAGTAATCTTTAATGGTAAACATGGATATTAAATTACAATTTACCGCCGTGGAAGTCCGGCGTGAAACAAGGCATAATACGGGAAATTGGAACAGGGGAAGCCTTTTTTGATTTAATATACAACGATAATATGATTTCGGAAATTCTCGCATCAAGATTTTTTTTATTCACGGGGGCAATTTATATTATTTAGGTTACAATCCGAATGACATCAAAAATTCTTGTATTACATTAAGGTTTTATCATTTATAGAGGAATTTGTATTATTTCTTTATCCGATAAAAAGTTATTTTCTCGAAATTTATTCATCCACAACCGATTTACGATTTAATGTGTTTTATTGTTTAATTTTAATGCGTTGTCCTTTTGCTAATTGACAGATGTACATTTGTAAATGTCGCAGATAATTTTCCCAAATCACGAAGGACTCCTGAAGAATGTGTCAACCATTGAAGATCACTAGATGACTTGCATTTCATTAATATTGCAAATTAGATGCTAGTTCTAATTTAATCTGTCTGTATCTTGGATGAATTGATCAACGCTAATCAACCGAATATAACGAAAATGGAAATTCAATTCAATTATTCAAAGCGATATTGTAGTACATTACCTTAATCTAGTGTTATGTATGCTTGTTAACCTGCGCAATATTGTTTGGACAACCATAGACAAATTATGTTACTGTACCAAATAAGTCACAAAGGAGCAGATAGCTTTGTTATCGAATAAGATTCTCTTGTATTGTTGTCATGCATGTAAGTAGCATCGCTTGGAAACATAAGCTTTGCAAACTGCCATTATGTAGTTACAGTAGTATACTTAAGCCCTAATACGAGTGTTTATAGTTTTTTTAGGGAAATTTTCAAACGGTATTCTTAGACTTATTTTGCTTAATATAACTAATTATGTTATAAGGTTTTCACCGTCTAAAGCTGCAGTGTACGTAGTAAATTTAAGAGGATTAGGAAAGTACCCCTTGCGTGTGTATTTTTATTTAGCATATACACATTCACAATAATTCAAATATACAAAAAGAAGTATTATAAAATTAACTGCAAATTACTGTTATAGATATGTTGGCACAAAAATGTTTTCAAGTTAAAAGATTTTAGATAATCTAACAAAATCATATGACAGGATACAGATTTTTTTTTCTGACATAAAAATATGTTTTTTTTTTTAATATTTAATTAAAATCTATCAAGACTAATGCTGGCAACGTGTAACGTATTTTTTTAAACAATATTATTATATTTAAATACCTACTTTAGATAATATATATATATTAAATTAGATATATAAAATTATGTGGCTAATAAGTAGCGGAGAATTTAAGGGCTAAATATGAAGTAATCTGAATAAGGGTAAGCATACTTTTATACTCAGATGAAAGATATGTTTTTATTTTAAATAATAACGGCGGTTATGGGCCATGCCATCTCGTTGGCACAGCGCCATCTTCCTATCTTGAACTGCATTACACTTTCAAATAGCTTTATAAATATCACAATATCGAAGTGTTGATCTGAATAAAACTTTTGATTAGATGTTATATTATTAAGTTTAGAACCCCGGATTTTCGGAATATAAAAAAATGTGTGTAGAAGTTTCGTACCAATCCAAAAATGTCAAAGGTAAAGGATCACGAAGTTCTGAATTTCGCGACTAACTCGAGAAAGTTAAACTTTATGACAAAAACGGGTTAGCGCCCTTTGATATTACTCCCAGGTCAATCAATGACAATTACAATAAATTTAACCAAATTCAAAAAGGATTTGGATGATGGAGGAAGGAAGTTGAATGATTTTTTAAAGTATTAATAATTAATTTATATTATATTATTATTAATACGTGAGACAAAAACTTTGTACTTCTTTTTACGAAAACTGACCTAACGAGAGATATAGAGAAGGAGTGCAAAATGCTATTTTTTTTTTAAATTATGAATAAAAAATACATTCAATCAATAAAAAAATATTACACACAATACCATGTATTTGGCACACATACGCTTATAAGCTCTTTTGCTTATTCTTAGCATCTGTGGCGAATTGAGAATAGATTATCTGTGGTCAATCTTGATATCGGTTGAAAATTTAATTAACTCTGTTCGAATTCCGACCGCTAGGCGACCAGACTAGATATAAACCAGCACGATCTGTAATTTTTTTGAGCTAATAATATTGTATGAATATTGAATGAAAAACTATTCGTTACGTTAGTTTTTAACTATAGAGTACTTTCAGGTTTAATGTTGATGGGCCAGTAGATAACGAACTGTACGGTTTGATGGCCGTCATTAATTTTCATCGTACCTCCTCATTGTTATAGTCCATCAAAATATTAAATGGTTCTACAAACGCGTTATGTAAACAATGATCCGTGGCCCATAGATCACTATCGTGTATTATGTTCGATATGATTGATATTTCATTCAGCGCTGTTTAAATAATGATTTTTTATAGATATTTATAATTAATTCTATTGAAAGATCCTTTGTTTCTTTTTGAGGTTTTATGGTACATATAAAATTCGTTTTTGATATAAAATTTGAAATATTTCGTAACTCTGATATACTACAATTCGAAGTTTTCGGTATGTATTGGTGATGTATATGGTAACCACGTAGTTTCAATGTATACGAATATGCTATAAAGTAAAAAGTACATCAAAAGATTTACCTTTTATACAGGATGTCAACTGGGCATGTGTTGGACATGTTACCAGCGTTAACAGAATCGATATTTAAAAGTAATAAACAACTTCAGTTTGTTGTTCATAATAATATAAGATAAAAAATTTTGTTAATCTACATTAATATTTTGGTAACAATGGCAGCGGTAACATTATAAAATCCCATATGATTGGCTGTTGTTAATAGTCACGGAACCTTTATAATGCGGAAATAATTATGACGCAAGCAAAATTTCAACACGTAAGTTTGTAAATAACCTTTATTTTTATTTCATTACCAGCTATAAACTGAAGTATTTCCATCGGAGAATTAATTAACTGAAGATAAATATAAAATTAAATCGTTACTGAAGTAATAACCTTTCAATTAATTACCAAAGGATAAAGGTCGACTACATAATCGAGAGAGCGGCTCTCGAGGTTTTAAATATCAATCCATAAATCTCCAATTGCCATATGGGTTTCGAAATGACGTTCAAGATCGTGATTCATTGTGAGAACTGGGGCTGCTTTTAGTCATCGCGCCTCGAGTATCCCATTCACAGGCATATATTTAAGTAGAAAGCACCAATAAATATATGTTACTTCGATAATTTAATCTCAAAGTAATGATATGCTACGGGGCGACAGATCGTCGCGTCCATGGTGGGCTTTTTCTGCACATTATACGTGTCAAGACGTTTGACGGTTTAATGGGACCACTTAGGTGTTCTAGATTTACTTCCATAAAAAATGTGAGCTTTCCTACATGTCTAGGAATTGTAACTCGTTTGACCGGTCTCGTTGAGTCAGAGCTTTCGTTCTTGTTTTTCTATTTCAGCTATATTTGGTGAGGTAACACTCCTGCATATTCATTGCCTTTAATGCAACGTGTTTTGTTTTTGTAGCAATTTGTATAAATTCTTGTTTTTTTTTTTTTTCTGTAGAAATCTCGTACTAATGGGCAAATAGAATTTAGCTTAGGTCCCAAAATTGCTCGTCACTGAGCTAACACTGTGTTTGGATAAATTGTGGTAATATTCGCTTAACTATAATTAGACACCGTCTAATTGATAGAGAAAGTGCTTTTAAACGAAATTATAATAAATTTAATTTTTATTACGTTCGACCATTAATAATAACAAATCGCTAATTTAATTATTTTAATGAGCGAAACTTAGCTATGGCACCGAGTCAAAGCCTGAAAGCGCTCGGCGCACGACGATACTCATTGCTTTTTATGACATAACTATTCCACCTTTTTAATAAAACCAGCCCGTTGAGACGCAGCCGGGAGGGCTAGTGGAGTTATACAGCGAACACTTTACGAGCTCGTATTCGCTGGGGCACTTAAAATTTAATATCTGCTCCTTGGACACGCGCTGTTTAGATAGCGGAGTTTAATAGACCATATTAAATACATATATTCGAAATGTTTTAAGGTTTTGGCTTGGGAGGTCTATTACATAAAGTCGACTAGCTTTGCGGCTAGCACAACAACGCGAGAACTTTTTTTTAACTGATTACTAACTTATTATAAATGCGTAAGTAGGTAATTCTGACTGTGTGTTATGCAATCATGCCTAAACTATTGAATCGATTAAAATGAAATTTGGTAAAGAGATAGTCTAAAGCCTGAAAAAAGAGTTAGGCTATTTTTTGATGCGAAAAAAGCTGTAAGTCGTTGAAATACGAGGTATGAAAGTTTGTAAGGAAATTACATCATTTTTAAAGCTAGAACCTTGAAACCTTGATGGTGATTTTCCAGTTTTCAGATCGCATTTATCAAATTCCAAACTTAATGTGAGCGATGCCGTAAGCAACTGCTAGTGGATTCATATACGTGGCTGTGGCCTTTTGCGGCAATTGAATAATTATTTAATTACATTTTCCCTTGTTTCAGATATGCTTCCGGTAAAAGACTGGTCTCTTTAGTAATCCAAACTATGGCGTCGTAGGCGGTGTAGCATTATTTTAAGCGGTAAGTACCTACATGCTAAATTTTTTACTAACATAAACGGTTTTTGTCAATCGTTGTCGCTACAGCTACATTCTGACGTTGGATGCTGATAAGCAATAATGTGTCAACCCACACAAATTCGAATTCGGAGATATTGATTTATTCTGATAATGCGTCAGCTATTTAACATTATTCGAAAGATGTTTAACACATTTTAATTAAATAAGAACGGAAAAAAGCTTTGAATTTCAATTGCGTTCCATATTACACAATTTATACAATAATCTCATATATATAGAACTTATTATTACATAAAAGTTTTTAGTATACCAATCTACTTTTTCATTACTTTACATTCACTTCACTTTTTATCAAAGTCGAAAAGAAAAGATGTAAATACTTCTTCAAACAAATTTATTAAGAATAGGTTTGACATCTTCAGACGCCATTTTCTCAAAATGAAGTCTGTGTGGCTTGACACAGTATTGCTTATTAGCGTCCATAAATTGAAACATATGAACTTGTAACTATGTTGCTTTACAGCTTCTTTTGTAACTATGTAAGTACATATCGTCGGGGATACTGTAAAACCGCGTATCTAGTTTTTTCTATCATGTCTAAAATTGAACCAAATATTAAATTACATTATTGATAATAATACAACCTTATGGGCATTTTCTATTATGCAGTATATTGTATCTGTAGTGTCACCAACAATATAAAAAAATATTTATTTTACAAATATCGATTATATAATTTTTTGCTAGTTCGATTTTTATTAATCAACTAGCTGTGTCCGCGACTTCGTTCGCGTTGATTACAGAATGCTTGGCATGTCTCCTGCAAAGCAAGGTTATAATAGTCTGCGGTGCTGCTCAAGAAAGGAGTCTCTTACTTTGGATTTGGGAACTTTCTGGTTGTATTTATAAGCAGACTCTAATACAGATACGGTATTCCTTAACGGATTTTACTATAAATGTTGAAGAAAAGTGTTTTGTGCTAGTCTTTAAAATTTCGACTGTATAACAGTATATTCCCGCCGAGGTTCTCCTTGTTTTATATATCGGATGACTTTTTTAACTGGGCTTGATAGGCCATATCCGGAACTTTAAGAAATCGCGAAAAATACTTAAAGGAGTCTCGTGTCCGATTTTGAGCAATCTAAAACTGCATCATAAGTTTTTTTGATTTCATGATTCTCCTGACCAGGAATTGAACCCACTAATTAAAAAAAATACATTCTGTATTATTGCACCACCTACCTAATAGTGTCACTTGTAAGAATCAACTTTTGGAAAGTAATAGTAAGAGACAAATTAAAGGAAAAGATTTATTTTTTTAACAAAATGACATTAAATCTATACATGAATTAGAAGTTAAGTAATCGATTCTATATATATCAAATATACATAATAAAATATGTGGGTTAAATCATCTCCCGGTAAGTTTAGAAAAAAAGTTTGCATTACTTCGAACGATTTGTTTATTTGCATAAAAATGCTAGTCACCTACTAAAGTAAGGAAGAGTGTAAAGAATAGGTACAATCAAAAATATATAAAATGAATAACTCACAGTAATTTCTTTTATGTTTGTCTATTCTTTCTATGTGAGCTATACAAAGTTGATAGAATGTGACGTTTGTTTTGGTCCCCATCACCTACTCCGTTACCTAAGTAGTTTAGATATTTCCTAAAAAGATGAATCAATTTATTGAAAATCTACATTTCACTGGACTCGGCTATTGTACTCACCTGCTATTAGCGTTACAATATCCCGTTATAATTTTAAAATTTCACTTCATACCTAAGTATGATCGTTTTTTTGAAGAATTACAAAAGATTTAATTAATGTATGAATTTGATAGAATTTTGTAAAAAATTTGCCCTTTCTTTTTGTTGCATTTAACTATATACTAATACCTCTCTGAAGTTGATTATAATATGTGACAGTATCAGATGATGCAATCGTCGTGTTCGTTTTTGGCTAGGAGAACTGATTTTTCAAAAAACTAATGATATAGTTTTAGTTTTTATTAAAATCGGCTCTGTTACTCCTTTAATTATTTTTCGCTATTGCTTATAGTTTCGGATTTGGTCTATCATATCCAGTAAAAAAATTACCCAGTGAATATATTATTTTCCAAATTATTATATTTATATAATATACATATATCTTCCCTATTTGAATTAGAAGTTGTTCACTATTTCATTGGTTTCAATTTTGTTCCATATTACTGAGTTCCTTAAACTGAGTGACAGATAGACGGACAAAAATTTTAAAGTTATTAATTTTGTTGTCAGTACCTTGTATACTGTCATATGCATTTATTTAAAATTACAAACGGACACATCAATTATATTTGGACGCTGATAAGCAATACTGTGTTCAAGCCACACGGAATTCGTTTTGAGAAAATGGCGTCTGAAGATGTCAAACCTAATCTTAATAAATGTGTTTGAAGACGTATACATTCATCTTTTTTTTCTATTTTGATAAAATGTATATTGAATCAAAAGCAGATAGATTTATTTAATATGTTATATAATAAGAGTTTTTAAATATTTGAGATTATTTCATAAAACTATTTTAAACGGATTTAAATCTTTAATTTATAATATTTAAATAAAATTTAAAATAGTTTTATTTCAATGAATAATAATCGCGAAAATCTAAGACAACGATATTTGAGATTATTTTATAAATTGCAAAATATGGAACGCACCTGAAATACGAAACATTGAGTTAAGAAACTTTTCTCCATACTTATTTAGTTTAGATGCCTTGAAATTTGTTTGGATAATGTTAAATAGGTGACGCATTATTAAAATATATCAATATTTTAAAATTTGACTTTTTGTGGGTTGACACACTATTGCTTATCAGCATCCATTTATATGTATAGATGTATAACCTTCCCTTTTTAAATCAGAAATTGTTCACTATTTTATTGGGTTCTACAATATTTTGTTATCGCGATTACGCAATGACAAAATATTAAGAGAATTATCTCTTTTTTGCTTATTCATTAAAATAAATATATTTTTTTAATAAAAGTAGCCTAAGTTAATCCTTATAATATTAGGTAGGTATACGGGCTGTTCATTAATCAAGTAATGTTTTTAAGAACTTTTTAGACTTTGTGATATTTCGTAATTTTTTTCTTCCATCCCCTCTCCCTCCTCTGGGCCTCACGTGATTAATGGACATCCCCTAACTGCAAGTGAAAGTCCCATCAAATTTGATGCAGCTGTTTCAGAGAGAACAGACTGACAGACAAAAAATTAAAAAATTGGATTTTTTGATGTAAGTACTGTATATACTTTCATGCATTTAGTAAAAATACAAAATAATGTTCGATGTGAACTCTTAAATTTACATAACTTTTTTATTTTTGAACCGATTGAAATGAAACAATCACTAAATATTAAGTGAAGCTTACTGCAATATATTAATGAAAACCACATCTAAATCGGATAAGCCGCTTCTGACATTAGCGGACACAAACTCACAGATAAACAGACAAATATCTAACAAATTATTGTTTTGGGTTCTATTGCGTAGGTAAATACCCCCAATAATATATTTTTTTATATATCTGTCATGTGCAGACAGCGATCCGTTAGTTTTTTTTGTACGTATCGATTAAAAATATCTAAAATAGAAGTCAGCCTAAGTAACTCCTTATAACATTTGCTAACTGCAAGTAAAAGTACCATCAAAATTGGTTCAGCCGTTTTAAAGATTAGTCGGAACAAACAGACAGACTGACAGACAAAAATTTCAAAATGTAGTTTTTGATATAAGTACTGTATATACTTTCATGCATTTAGTACAAAGTACAAAATAATGTTCGACGTGAACCCTTAAATTGACATAACTTTTTTATTTATGAACCGATTGACATGAAACAAACCCTAAATGTTAAGTGAAGCTTACCACAATATATTAGTGAAAACCGCATCTAAATCGGATAAGCCGTTTCTGAGATTAGCGTGCACAAACGCACAGATAAACAGACAAACAGACAAACAGATAAGAATTCTAAAAATGTTTGTTTTGGGTTCTATTGCGTTGGTAAAGGCCCCCAGTAAGATTTTTTTTCATATGTCTTCCATGTACAGACAGCGACCCGCTAGAATTTTATTATTAGTATAGAAGATAAATTTAAAGTTTGATTCTAAGATAGACCCAATAAAAACTAGTTACGCAGTTTTGCACTATCCTAGTATGTACATATCATACGTACAATTTTAGATGTGAAAGTGACCGAATTCAAAATCTGTGTGAAACGATTCAGCTAAAACGTTCTTTTGCATTTTTTGCGATAGTACGTGCGATGAGTAAACTAGTTGTTTAGTTAATATATAATTATTTATTGGAAGTAGAATTTAAACAACTTCTAATTTTCGTATCGATTGAAAAGTTTCTGATATTAAATATCAATGACAATACAACAATTTGGTTCAATCGACATGATTTGATGATTTGACCGGGACATAGATAGTAGAACTAGTCAATGACTTGTAGTGAACTCGAGTTTTGATTTGTTTTAATATCCCTAATAGTTTACATTTAAAAGTTTGATGATACATTTAAAAGTTTTTGTTTTCAAACTACGAATTATTTTTATACATAGTAGAAAAACTTTTTAACTTGAATATATATCTAAAATATATCTCATTGGCTTTGGAAGTAGATACATAGTTTTAAATGCATACTGTATAGTGTACACTTGTATAATATAATAAAACTTGGCAAATAAACATTTTTATTCTTTTATTATAAATATAAAATTCGTTATTTTCTTCTTACACTAGATACATTTTGTAATTGCATAGTCAAGTAAGAAATTTCTTAGAAGTTTTTAATAAACATCTCAGTTGACTGTCTGACCATACATATCAAGCCGCAAGCGTCAGGGACAGCGTCTTGGTATCAGTCTCGCGATGCGCCTGCGCATCCAAATGACACTTTAACGTTTCACGTACAAGTAGTTATTAGAACTTATTAATAGTAAGTTAAGGAACTTTCGTTTTATAAAAAAATATCGATGTGATGTGTGATATAATTATATCATTAAAATATGTCGGGTTTTCATTTTTATTTTATACAGATTAATATGAATAGCAAAATGAATTAGTTCGAATAAACACATCGATACATTGAATTTAAACATCGTTATTATTTGATAGGTAATAATATAAACCATAGTTTACCATCTGTTTGCCTTCATTCATAAAAAAATATTACCGAAGAATATTAAGATAGACGAGATAAAACTCGAGACGATAAACATCGTCGACGTGTGAGATGCGAATGTTTTTCACAGCCAGATGTTTACTGGCAGGGAATGCTAATTATAAATTATACAATGTCTACGCGACTGCGCGTAGGCAAGGCCGGAGATTATTGGTGACAATGAACAATATAAGTGTTGTATGAAACGTTTTTTTATTTCATTGGTCTGTTTGATTATTTTATGATCGTTTGTTTGAATATTTAATTTTCAAAAACTCAATCTGACAGTTATTATACTACGTTATTGTATATGCTTGTAAATATTCTCTCCTTGAAGGTTAGAAGCTTAACCCACCACGCTGCTTCACTACAGGTTGGCGGATATATGTACATGTATCAAGTTTTCATGACATATCGCCGGGGATACTGCAAAACCGCGTATCTAACTTTTCCTATAAAGTCTAAATTTGAATTCAATGTTAAATAACATTGTTAATAAAAATAAAGCCTTATTAGTATTTGTCATGACGCAGTGAATTGTATTTCTGGTGTCAACGATGTCATGTCAAAATCTATTTATGATAAATATTAATTTTACAAATATCGATTATATAATTTTTAGCTAACTTGTTTTCTTATCAATAATGAAATTTAACATTTGATTCAAAGATGGACCTTATAGCAAAAGGAAGTTACGCGGTTTTGCACTATCCCCGACGATATGCATCTTTCCTCACAATATTCTTATTCACTGCAGACCTTGAGATGAATATAAACACTCATTTTAAACTCAGTAGCGCTAGCTGGGGTATGAACCCGAGATTATCGGTTGAGATCGACGTGTTTTAACCATTACGCCATCTAGGGTCATGTTATGATTGTGTGCTTTACAAAATAAAATAACATTGAAGTTTCGAGTTTTAAGGCATATTTTACCTCCTTGGTGTTTTTCAATTAGCGTGTATTCTTCCCCAAGGATTTTGTCTATTTTCAAACTAATTAAAATCGGTTCAGCGGTTGAGTTACAACCAAAAATAAACACGAAAGATATAATTACTTTTTAAAAATACATTTAAGTATCTAGTTTTATTTTATTTTATACTTTTATTTTAGCGTTATCAAATCAAATTAAATGAAAGAAAACTTTTTCTACGTATAGAGGTACTTCGAAACGGTTGAGTATGATTTCGATATCTATAAGGATTTTAATATGTTTATAAGCTCTAGTTGTTAAAAGGATCTCAGCAACTTTTACTGGTGTAATCGATTATGATAGTTGCGTAACCTTGACCTGATGCTACTGCAATATCTGGAATCAGCTGGATACACAACTCCCCAAAAACTTACAACAGAAATATCGTGTTAGGGCTCGTTAAAATGGGAGACTATAAGGAGATTTTTAAAAATTACAATTTTATATTATACACTAAGGCTTAAGATTTAATGTGGATTATACTTACCTTATAAGTTGATACTTATGGTTACTGCTTCGCTTCCCTTGGCAGTAACGTGATGCTATATAGCCTATAGACTTCTCCAATATGTACATTATACATGCTACTTAGCGCAGAAAAACCTTACAAGCAAAAAAACATTCTCATTAACTTTATATATTGGTACAGATTACATAAAAAACGATGGTTATAATTCCAGGTGTCGGCGTGAGCGGCGGGCATGGGCGCGGCGGGCGTGCCAGACGAGTACTCGCCGCCGCGGCTGGCGCGGCTGCTGCACGCGCTGCCGCACATCAACGTGACGCTGCACCGCGTCAACGACACCTTCGCGCCCAACTCGCCCATATACCTCGAGGTAATAAATAAATAAACGCATCACACTCAACGGACCCCCATTAGGGTCTTATGGTCCTGTGTTGGGGGTCCGGAAACATACAATACAAGCATAAACACCGAGACCACGGCAAACATCCGTATGACCAATACAGTCAATTGCCGTGACCACTATGCCAGTCAAGGCAAAGACTTTTTTTAAACAGCTGGCAAACGAGCAGGCAGAACACTTTTTATCATAACTGCCGTCCATGAACATTTACTGCAACAGAGCTACAATTGCATTGCCAGTTTAAAAAGTAATAAGAGAAGAAAAGGAAAAGGGAGTACAGATAGAATTGAGGGGAGGAGGTTAGGCTTCCGGTTCTCTCACTCACCATACGAAACGCAGCTATATTACCTACTCCACGCAATCTTTTGTGAGACTGAGGTACTGCCATGGTCGAGTCAGACCATATATGACCTGTAGAGGACTACAGCTAGGAGACTCTACATCAACATTCCACAATAAATGATGCCCGCATTTATATGACCTGTTGCTGCTAAGATAATTCGACTCGAATCTAAGTTACTAATGCACTGTTTTTTATCTCAAGATTTAATAATATTTAGTAACGTACAGCACAGAACAGTATAACAGTCTGGAAATGTCCATAGCTTAGTATTGTCAAAGACCGCAATCTCTAGGAATTCATGGATCTCTAGATTTAATAAAAAAAATCAGTTCGGTCGGTTAAATAGAGACAGTTTTTTTCTCATATACATAAACGTAAATATTACTGTAATCAGAAATGTACAACTTTTTGCATTTCATTTAAACGCTTCACGAGAAAACAATGAATGTCACTTTTTTATGAAACTGACTTTTTAATGACATCTATGAGCTTATTGCTGTATTGTTTTTATACAATAATCAGAATTAGGTGGAACCATTGTAGGCCGCTGTAACAGTTCAATGTTCATCCATCGCAAGGAAGCTGGAAGTTTTAGACTTTTTGCAATAATTATAAAAATATAAAATAATAAACAATATTTTTATATAGTAATAAATTTTTTTAATATCTGATAAAATTTCATAAAATTAAAGAAATACTGACTCTTTTTTTCTTTTTCTTTTACTAATAATTCTTTGACAATTATTGTTTTTTCCGTGGAATCTTCATTTAATAACAGTGGTACCATGACAAAACATGGTTTTGTGATGAGCATTAAAACTTTAGATGATACCTTTGGATGAGAAACACAATGAAAGTATTAACATATGAAGACTACAATTACCGATATTATCTCTTAAACGTAGTCCCGTCTGGAGAGCAATAGGTTTTATATACCAAACACGTGATCGCTAACCCAAATACTTGTTATTTAAAAATAATAATAACAGCTGGTAATATTTTCGATGTGCTTTTAAAGCAAGGATTATTTTGACGCTAAGAGCATGTTTAATTCAAATTGTACTTTATTCGAGTAGGCTTTTAAAGTACTTTTGAATTGTCGAAATACAAATAAGTCTTTTAGATATAAGGATATAAAGCTACCACCGGTTCGGAATTTAGATCTTTGTTTTGGCCTAAAATAATGTGAACGTTCTGGCTGGTCACAGATGTCGCGTTCAACGTCATCAATATTGTCATCCATTTGCAAGTGGTATTCATTTGTATGACATCAAAATATTATTAGCAAAATTACTTTAAAAGCATAACACGCAATTTCGATTTCTTTGATGACATACTAATTTCAGGTATTTTGATTAAAAAACCAAACTACTGAATCGATTTTGATAACAATTCTATGGGACTAATTTGAAAGTACACCGTTTTAATTTAAAAAAATCCAAATCGGTTAAGAAATGAGATGATTTGAATATCTCATATGTTTTACTATTAAACGAGACTTTTACTTCAATCGTAGAATCCCAGTTAATTAATTTAAATTAAATTATTTCAGAGTTTGGGAATCCTCGGTTCTATACCTGGTGCATGGCTCATCTTAACACTGACGGTGCTCCTCATATACTTGCTCACGAGATGTTGCGACAGAAAGCAACGGCCACCCAGAAGTATCACTGCGCTCAAGGTAAGAAATACCCACTAGATATTTAGCTACTGTAAATTCCACTATAAATAAAATAAAATAATAAAGCTCTACACTCAACGGCTCCATTAGGATCTCATGGTTCTGTGTTGGGGGTCCGAAAAGACACGAACAAACATCCGTATGACCAATACAGGCGTTTGCATTGCAGCGCTTCATTTAGTGGCAGACACCACTGCGCCTACATGTTGTCATAGCTGATAGATGGCACCACTGTTGCTTACCATCATACTGCATCATACCAAAGATCACCCGTTGGTTGAATTGGTTAACGTCCTTGTATGTCGCATATGCTAATATCGACTCTGGAAAGTAAAACATTGCATAGTGAGATTTGGATAACTTTTTAGGATAGATAAGCGAAGTTAAAAATATTAAAAATATAAATATAAAAGCTACAAAAATAAATGGTCTATAGCTTTGAAATAAAATTAAAGCCATTTTAGTATAAAAAAAGATTATATGTTTTATTTCCATTTTAATCGGATCCCTTTTTAAATGTGCGTAAAACGTTCCTTTCTATTGGAAAAGAGAAGCTTTTCAGAATCGATAGCTTATTGTGGATTAACAAGAAACAATAAAATAGATAATAAAACATTTTTAATCTTTCTAATTTTATTGTCTACTAGTCTCTACTCTAGCGGTTTCACTTACGTTTATGGTTACCGCTTCGCTCCTACAAGTGGTGGTAACGTGATATACTAAAACCTGTAATATTTCTCAATAAACTGTTATCCAATGAAAAAATATTTTTCAAATCGGATCAGTAATTTCCAAGATTGCCGCCTATACATATACATACAAACAAATTTTACCTCTTTGAAATAATAAATAAATAAAGGAATAACACTCTACGGCCCCTACGGGTCCGGAAACACACACAACACTAACACGAACACCTAGACCACGACAAACATCCGTATGGCCAATACAGACGCTTGCCGTTAGCGGGGATCGAACCCGCGACCGTTAGCGCTACAGTCAGTTGCAGTGACCACTGCGCCAACGTGTCTGTCAAATGTCAAATGTCTGTCAAAATAGTAGTATAGATGAGAAGGTACATATATCTCATGTTTTTTTTATGTCTCTTCTGTGTCTATAAAAACTTCTTATCCAACATGTCTTATCCTCCTCTGTGAATGAGATCAAATGTTCTCACATGCGGTTTCTTTAACGCGCCATATGTTTTTGTATGAAGGGTTCATATGGACGAACGTTTATCGTCAAGTTATTATACTCCTTGTTGATTTAAAGTCCATTATCTCAAGTTTGGTCGCATGAATTAGATAACAGATGTAACACATCTTTAACGAGGTCACTTCAGTTCAAGGGCGCAAAGGAATATATGAGAAGTTGATTTCTTAACGTACGTTTTTAAATTATTTTACAATTTTGCTAGTTTTTTAAAATAAGGATTTTTTTTTGTTAGTTTTAAAATTATTTAATACAATTAAAGTTTTATTGCAGTAGCTTGTGCTAATGAATTTTTGTCACTTCATTTTGTTGTAAATGATCCTTTATCTTTGGTTAATTCTTTCACTATCTCAGTTGTTGCTGTTTACTTTATGAGGTCCGTCTGTTATATAAAATATTAAAGTCGTATATGGTATCTATTTCTTAGTCGTACACCAAAGAGCAAACGAAGTTATTGATTTTTTTGCTGTGGAAATTTTCAGATAACATTGATGATTCTATCGGTGCTGTGCTGCGGGGCGATCGGTATTGGTCTCTTTGGAAATGACGACCTTCACAATGCGATGCTGCAGAGCATCCAGGCCGGCAACCAGCTGGCGGCTCTAGTCAACACGGTCAAGAATCAGGTATGTTGCGTTTGTGTTATTTTATTGCAATTGTGTTGTTATGTATCGTTGTCTTAGATTTTCGCGATTATTATTCATTGAAATAAAACTATTTTAAACAGATTTAAATCGCGTATATAATTTATTTTTATCATCTCGTGGTCACGGGTAGACTGTATGCTGCAAAGTGCTCGAAACGTCGAGATGATAAAAATAATTAATACAGGCGATTTAAATCCGTTTAAAATAGTTTTATTTCAATGTGTTGCTATGTTTTGTGCTGCCTATGCAGTGTTACTATGCATGAGTTATACGTTATGAGTTATTACCTTTGGTTTCGGAGTGAAAAAATTTAAAAAAAAATTCAAAATGTATTTTAAGCAGGCGAACCACAAGGCAAATATTCAAATCAATTAGCAATGAATTTATTAACTATTTACAAATATAATTTCCCATTCACATTCACTACCGTGTTCACTTACACCCAATAAATTTGGCCCTTCGAGTCAGATTTGTGTTATGGATCCATGTGTGTCCTAACACACTGTACTTCATACACTGGTATTGAAATGTTTAACATATTTTTTCAGTCAAGCATCTTAGAAGAGGCGATGGGTTCTCGTGCAAGAGCCCCACTCGCGAGGTTAGCGGACGCGCTGGACGCGCCAGTGGCCAATCAGACCGCGCTGGGCACTTTACTGAGAGCCTTGTCCGCGTTGAGGAACAATGCTAGTGCAGCTGTTTCCGCTGCGGACAATCTGCGCAGGCCACTCGCTGCCTTAAACCTTGATGAATTCATGAAGGTATTTTTTTTTTGTAAATTTATTTCTACTTTAAGATGTTCTACAATTTAACCGAGCGATTATTATGGTTCGGAATTTGAGTTTAATGAAATATAATTCTAGTTATAAAATGTCCTAATTTCTTGTGGGCAATCCAATTTTAACTCAAAATGCTTTTATCATCACAATGAAAAGACTATCATCTCAGTGCTTAAAAGACATTTTACAAAAAAATATCTCGATTTTTTCCTTCTAATTGAACTTTAGAATCGACATTAGATAACACTAGAGACTTGAATATTGGTGCTATTTGCAGCGGCTGTGGGTGTGGGAGGCGGCGCGCTGGGCGGGCGGCATGGCGGGCTGGTGCTGCGGCGGCGCGGTGTGCGTCGCGCTGCTGGCGGCCGCCGCTCGGCGCTCGCGGCGCGCGTTGCTGCTGCTATGCGTACGTATGGGTGCTGTGCTGCTGTGGTGTGTGTGCATGTGTTTGTTGGTGTAAGAACGAGACTAGGTGAACAATACATGTTTACATTTCGAATATTTATTTATGACTTCACTCATTAATATAATTTATCTGAATTTATAGTTCTTACTACGTCACAATAGTGTGTGTATGGCTTTAAAATAGTAAATATGTATTGGTTAGGGCTCGGGAAGTCCCGACATTTTAAGTCTCGGCACCCAAACTAGCAGTAATAAGCATTTTGTGTGTTTAAAATCCATACAATACTTATCGGTAAATGAGACAATCGTGAAAAATCATGAAAGTGTCGGAAGGTTAGCATATCAGCGAGCTCCAGATAATTCTTCTACTTTACTAAAAAGACGCCTAAGTCGATTGACAAAACCGAATGTTAACACATTCACTGTCACTACGAATTCAATATATTTCATACTGTTCTTTTTAGCACAATGTCGATGCCACTAGATTGATAATTTTCACAAACATAGGATTGAAGTTCACGGTATTATTGCATTAAATATAATCACCGAAAATATGTATTGGAAAAACAGAAGTTGCATTAACGATACTGGTGTATTTTTTAACTGTATCGTTTCGCTGCAGGTGTGCGCGCTGGGCGCGCTGGTGGCGTGCTGGGCGGCGGGCGCGGCGCTGGCGGCGGGCGCGGTGGCGGCGGCCGACGCTTGCCAGGACCCCGCGCGCGCGCTGGCGCTGCACGCGCCGCACCGCCTGCCCGGGGACGTGAGTGCTGACAGCCCGGCGACACTACGATCTCACGATTACTACCACGCGACTGTACTACGACTACATGACTGTACCAACGGAACCACGACAATACAACTGCTACTTGATTACATAAAAGGGATGGGGGGATGGGGAAGGATTAGGCTTCCGGCTCTCTTAAGTATCGTATGAAACGGAACTATATTGGCTACTGCATGCCGATCTTCTGTAAGAGTGAGGTACTGCCCCGGTCGAGCCCGCTCGTATTCGAGCTGTAGTCACTGAGCTATGCCTGGGCTATATCGCAGTTAAATACCTTAGTTAAATGTCATCGATGATTTTTTAGAAACCTAAATATTACTTCCTACGTTATCATACCTAAAAAATTAGACTCTTCCAAACAATTTTCGAGTACATTTTAACCTTCATAAAGTACTGACGTATATGACACGTGTCCTAATAATAAATAATTTCAACTTTTATTTAAGTAATCAGGAAGAATATTATAAACACTGTTTTCTTCTATTACAGATGGTGCACTACTACCTCTCGTGCAAAGTATCGCGGGAGAATGTTCTGACGGCGGAGCTTCGTAACGCGCAGCGCGCAGTGGTGGCGGTGCGGCAGGCACTCGCGGTGCTGTCAAGAGGCGCGCCACAGCTGTTTAATGATCCTGGTTCGTTAATATTGTTTAGAAAAAAGTGTTCGAAAGTAATTGTAGATAGAGAAATAAAAAAAATACGTGCGTACTGCACACGTTCCTTATGTACAGGTAATAGAAGTGAAACTTTTCAAAGACTATGTAGCTCTCTTTCTATTTCTCTGTATCATATCTTTCTTCACTCTCATGTAAATAAATATGCCAAAACGTGACGCGATTTTAAAAATTTACTTTTTCGATTCTCGTCCACTTATTGATTATTGAATCACCGATTAATAAGTTTTTTTCCAAAGAGAGGGAATTGACAAGCGCCATCTATCGGTACTGCGAGGAATCATGCGTGTTAACGTTGTGCGTGTGGCAGGCCTGCAGCCGGCGCTGGGCGCGCTGGGCGCAGGCACGGGCGAGGCGGAGCGCGCGCTGGTGTCGCTGAGCGGCGCGCTGGAGTGCCGCGTGGCGCGAGCGTACTTCGTGGCCGCCGCGCGCGCCGCGTGCGACGGCGGCTTGCAGGTACCGCGTCGCTGTCCTAGGCCTGTCGCTGGCATGTCCTTAGGAAGGCAGTCGGAGAGCTTCGGACTGTCATACTCACCGACGAGGGGTGCGGGGAAGGAAGACCTTGACGAGCCACGTCAGCCACGAGCGGAGCACGGGACATTCAGACGATCGGCACGCGCAAGCGATCTCTATCTTTCCGTGTTGATGGCGGCAAAGGCTTTTTTAACATAACCCGATATCTCCTCCGGGAATTATTCATAGATTAATACAAAGATTTCCCCCTGCGCAACCAAAAAGGTCTGCAGATAGTACTGTATGAGCGATCTGGAGGTTACGAAGCGCGGGCACGGGTGTACAAAGCTTGTCTAACGCTGGGTAAACATATGACGTAGAACCGAGCTATTGACTATTGAGTTCAGCTTGTATACGGGCAGGCTCAACTGGGGCAGTATCTCCTTCTCACAGAATCGTGAAGTATCTAATATGCGTTTTGTATAGTGAGTGAGATAGTTGAAAGCCACTATAAAGCACATAACAGTGATCAACCTTATACAATCCTTTATATTAGTGTTTTATTTGATTCCGGACCGGCAAGTGGTATCTTAGTAGGGGTCGTCGAGTATAAGGACTTTATTATTAGGAAATCTAATCTTTTTTTTTGTTTCAGGCACTATGTCTGCAATTACTGGCTGCTATAGTAGCGGGATTCCTGTTCACCGCTATCGTTCTAGTCGATTCTCATGCTTGGATATACATCAACCCTAAGTGAGTTTGACTTATCTTATATTTTATAAAAAAAAATAGCAACTTTAGGATGTAATATATATTTTCTGAATTCATAATATAAAAATTCGCGGAGGTGGGGAGAAATAAGTGTTAATACCACTGAGTTTTCAATTGTTGTTGTATTTAAAATGTATATCATGTTCACACTGAAAACAACATTGCGACAAAACCTGCATGAGTCCAGGGAAATTCTGAAACTCGTATATCAGCTAATCTTCAGATTAAGAACAGCGTCTTTCTCTTTTGAATTGATGAAGAGACCTTTGACTAAGAGGTTATTTACTAGTTTTTTTTATTAACCCCGACCGAAAAAGAGGGATATTACAAGTTTGAAGTGTGTATCTGTGTGTATGTCTGTGATATTGTAGCTCATTAACGAATGGACCTATTTTGATGCGATTTATTGCTTTAAAAGCTGGCGTAATCGGAATAGATCTCAGCTATAATTTATGGAGATCTGTTCAGGTATGTATCGCCTCATTTCGAGTTGATGAAAGAATCTGACCGACTTCTACTGGTCTAATCGACTTGAAATGTATTATACCGCCAAAGATATTAAAATAACACACCTTTTGACTCAATAATGCAGTATCATCTGAAATCAGCTGGAAACACAAATCACTAACTTGTAGAAGAAGTGTCGTGTTGGGGTTCGTTAAATGATCCCGATGAATAGATTATTACGGTTTTTGTACAAATTTTTATTTAACTTGCATTGTTGATACAATGTATCTAACTATGTTCGTTTCGGGGAATCTTTAAATTCAATCTTGAAGTAGATATCTTCTACCGATTGATTTTGGAGACAAAGAATGGTTAGGTGTGTGACGTTGTCCTAAATCCAAAATGGCGGAGCACTCAAGATGGCAGATTAATGTAAAATTTCAATTTCTTCTCATTTCCAGGCGCAGTGTATCCGTGGAAGAGCAGGCTCCCTTCCTGTCGACCGGCAGCGCTGGCTCTCGTACGTTGCCTCGACCCGCGCCCTTCCCCAACGGCAAGCCGCCGTCCTACAGCGCGGCCGTGCAGCTCATGGACCTCGCGGACCGTGACAGGGAACGTGAGCGGCCAAGGTGAGTATTTACCATGTAAAGCTCATGATCGGACACCGATCCAATTACCATTTTTATACCTTATTTTACTACCAATTTGTCGATATAAACCTGACCCAATTTTTAATTTCGCTACAAAAATGTCCTTTTGCAACGTCCAGTCTCTATTCGCATTCGCCATATTTTATGAGCACGCAATAAAAGCCGGTATAACGCGCAGGTCGCGCATGTCGGGCAGCGCCACGCTGGGGCGCGCGGCGGGCGGCGCGCCGGCGCTGGGCGCGCTGGGCGGCGCGCACACGCTGGGCCGCGCGCCGCACAACGGCAAGTACGCCACGCTCAGCAAGCAGTGCAAGACGCTCGAGAGCAACGACTTCTACTGAGAGCGGGCGGGCGGCGCGCCCGGCGAACACGCCGCGGGTGAGACTTTATTCCTTTATTTTGAATACAGTTTCTCTTAACTTTTCATTAATGCATTAAAAATATCAACAACCCGTGTCAGCAGTATCGTATCAGTTCTGTCTAAAAGCCCATAAGTGGGAATTGATAACTAACTCTTAATTTTATGGATCCTTAATGGTAATTGTGATTGAAAAATAATATGAAAAACCTAAAAATGATTTTTAAATACCTATTCAACGATATACCGACATAGTTTGTCGATAGATTTTTATTTTCCAAAATCGACCATTTTGATTTTTAAAACTTTTTGTGCTTTCTATGATACTCGCGTCATCATGACGAATTGTAAATCAAAATAGATAGAGCGATAATATAGAATGTGTTATTTTTTTCAGAGATTACTATCCCCACAAACAAATTTACCTCTTTATAATATTTAGACTAGCTTTTATTCCCATTTAAAAACGAAACCTACATTAGTCTTCGGTTTTAGCCTACATTAGAGTTCGTTTTTAAATAATATGCATAGAATTTTGTGTATGATCATCTAGTAAAATATGTGCCTTTCAAAAGATACTATAATTTTTAAAATAGGTTCAGTAGTTTCGGAATATACTTAACACATTAAAGGACATAGCCGGGCTTAAGTTGTCCTTTCGACTTTTTTTTTATTGAAAATTGGAGGAATCTTTTGATATTTATTATTTCGTTTATTCGTTCGAGGTATTGTTAACAAGTAAGTAAAGTGAAAAAGATTAGACTTTATCTACAAAAATTTTGACTAAACTTACTCATTTCAGGTCAAACGAATCGCACAGGCTCGTTGAACCGCTTCGACCCAAAGTACGCATCGTTCGGGCCGCGCGCGCCCCGCCCGCGCCCGCCCGCGCCGCCGCCCGCCCTCGCCACCTTCTCGCCCGACACGCGCAGCGCGCACGCGACGCACGGACACGCGGCCCACGGACACGCCGCGCCGGACGCGCACGCCGGGCCGGACTCGCACGCGACGCACGGACACGCGGCGCACGTCGGGCCCGACAAATACGCGACCGTGCGCCCGCAGCGGCGCGCCGACCCGCAACCGCTGTCCGCCGCCGCGCTAGAGTACCGCAGTCTGCAACGACCCCGCCGCCAACAAAACGCCAACAACCAACACCGCCGCCGACACGACCAACGCGACCAACGCGACCAGCGTGACCAGCGTGACCAGCGTGACCAGCGCGACCTACGTGATCAACGCGACCAGCGCGACCTCTACGCTGTCACGGAGTTGTAGGAGCAAGCGCCGGGGACGAAGCAGCTATCTGTGCATCTCCGGTGCTCCTACGATTGTAAAACCGCCACGAAACTATAAACGTGAAACTAAATCGAATTCGTTTTATTAAACCTCGATCGATCGATTCTCATGTGAAAGTGATTGCTACGATAGTGACTTTTTAGTGATAAAACACTCGATTTACAATAAGTAAAAGGAAACGATGTCAGAAGGTAGAGTAAAATTTCTACTTATCAATAACCATTAAATTAAAACATTGACTTTTTTATTGATCGGGAACTTTATAATGAAGCTAATTTTCATCATTTCTTCACTCGAACACTTGCTATGCTTATCATAGTGATGGAGAGTAATGATTTTATGAAGATACTCGACGAAGACTTAGTGAATTTAATGAAAATGCAAGAAAATAATGTATGTATGACGTTATTCTCATTTAATAGTGATTACAATTTCTTTGATTCCTAAAATATGTTACATAATCTTTGCAGGGTTTGTAAAATAATTTCCTTTTAAATGTTTGAATATGCTCAATTGATGTATCATTTGTATAAAATATGGTCTAATATTTTATAATATTTTTGTAGCACTAGTATTTGTGTATTTATCATCGGCACAACATTTTATAGAAATATTTTCAATGTTTTCGATAACTTTGAAGATGGCCTATGATTTTGTAGTGAATACGAAGTCGATATTTGCTTGTACGGTTATATAATAAGCAAATATCGAATGCGAACTTATTACTGAAAATTTAAATAACTCATTAACATTTTCAATATAAAAGTAGTATCTACAATTACTTGACTAAAACTAAAAAAAAAAATCATGTAACTCGAATAAAACAATTTCTATACATTTTCATTCAAAGTATAAATATTACATATTAAAATTAATAAAGATACTGAAAAACTGGATACAAAATAGACGATGATGTAAAAATTCATGTATTTCATTGTAAATGTCGTTATAATATATAAGGAGTCCACAAAAGGCTGTGCTGTGCTAATAATCAGGATAAATGACCAAAACGATCACGTGGTTTCGGTATATAACGTTATGACAAGTACCGATAAAAAATAACGTTATTTCGTTATAACAACGTTATAATGTTATGAGAAGTATTGTCGTGACGGTATATTCATATTAGTCTGTCTCTTCATTGTGATTTAACGAATCAGTTTTCGCTCAACTTAGCTATAAGGTAACCTAAAAAAGTCTTAGGAAAGTTTTAAATAAACGGTACCTAAAAGACTCGACGAATATTCACTACGAAATAAATAACGAAAAACGTTTTTTTATATCTTTTCAAAATAATTCGGATGTTATAAAAGATAATGGTGTAGGTTATAAGTGTAGGCGTAAGTCGAAATTATGTGAACATATTCGATGTAATAATTTAATATTTACGATTAGCTAATTGGAAGTGAACGCGATAGGCCATAGACAATTGTGTTTGATATTGATCGATGTTTAGAGGCTCGAAGCCTTCTATTGAAAGTTTGATGGATTTGTACATCATATAGATAAATTGTTTATAAAAATATTACGTAATTATAGTGGAATATTCAGAAGAACGTGGAATTATTTTCGTTCTTTTTTGGATACTCCAATTTACTGATAATTGAGTGACACTCGCGTATGTAAGCTTGTAACGTGTGACTGACATTTTTTAAATCTATCCTCATTTAGGTATTTAATCGGAGTAAAAGTTACACATCTCTTGCGATAAGAATCTCGTAATGGAATAGTCTTAATTTGTTTACCTATATTATTAAAATCGGCTCAATATAGGCGGTTTTAACTAGTTCAAAATAGTGGACCTATTTGTATATACACTTATAAGATATATATTAATTTCGTCTAATGACGCTGAAAACTTACGATTTCTAGTAAAAGTCGGAATTATTAATAAAGCATTCCATCGTGTGTAGCTAATGTGGAATTGGTAGTGACGTAATCTAAAATCGACCTAAGTGTATGGTTATAAGGTGCAAATTTAAACTGCCATTCGATGACGTTATTAGTAATTAACGAACAAAATGTTCTCGCTGTAACACCACAAACGTATTTTATAATCGACGGAATTATGATCACGGAAATGACTTGTCTTGAATATTTATTTTGTAGCTCAATAACAAAAAAAAAATCAAATTGACAGCTCAAGAATTTCCCGCCAAAACATTGTAATTTTCGCGATCATCTTTCTAACCTAATATTCTTATTAGCTGTAAATTTATATGTAAGTGTTAAGCGAAATGGTACCAGTTTTTATTCAGTATTATGATAGAGAATTTTGTGAGACTTTACAACGATGTTGGTACATTTTTTATGGTCAATGTAATTCTTTTTTTTCTCAGCGTAATTTCACGGTACCGTAAGCAGTGTATTCGCCAAAGATAATGCATAATTTAATATAAGCGTAGATATGGTAAGAATAATGTAAGATTTTAGATTTTCTGTGGCTGCTGCGTAACGCCATGTTTTTTTTTTATTCGACGTGAAGCGATCGTACAAATTCTATAGGCAAGTGTAAAATTTTACTTGAACATTACCCTGTGCGTATTTTCTTGATAAATAATGCTGAATTATATTTTTTATTTCAAAACACATGCGTAAACAATACCAATCATTTCTTATTTCGCATGCATTTTTTTCAATTCCCATGCAAGGCATTAGATCCTGTTTCATTTTTTAGGTTAAAGTTTTGCGAAGGATCTACACGTAATAACAAAATATGCTATATGTGTAAGTTCACTGTCTTTCGATGTAATTAATGCACAGTATTTAACGACATTTCTTATTAAATAATTAGGCAGTTGTAAAATTTTTTAGGAATATTAAAAATATTTCTTTGCAAACGTTAAACATTTCGTCATTTTTCCACCGAAGCGATGGTCCGTACATAAATGATTACATGGAACAAAGTTACCAAAGCGTGGGTTATTGCATTTTTAATATCCTGTGAACGAGTGAGTGTAATGTACGTGCCATAGTGTAAAATTCTTTTTTTACAAAAAAAAAAATTAAAAACTATTTTTTCTCGAATATAAGTTCGTATTGAATCGTTTCAAAGCATCCTTGTTTTTTTTTCGAAATATTTTTGGATGCGAACTCTTAAAATATTCTTTTGTTAATTTATATAATTTATTTTAAATGTGTATTATATTGTTTGTTTTTAATATCATTTGCATTATGCATTACTATTTTGCTTTTTCAAGTCAATTATGGTGCGAGTATGTTAAATTTATACATATACGATCTTATAGATTACAAGAATTCTATTTTTTACACTTGTAACATTTTTTCTATTAATTTTTGCCAATATAACGTCGTACATGTGTTGAAAAAAATATTTTATTAATTTTTTTTTATAAATACTTTTTTCGTGATATTATTTTGTACGCAAACAGTTTTTTGATCGATATATACTTTTTTCTTTAATTAAAAAAAGATTTCTTGTAATGTAATAAGGTTGTCTAGTTGTCTATGGTGATGTAATGACTTGTGTAAGGTAAATTATAAACGGTTGATGAATAGATCAAGTGTATGGGTTTACAATGCAAATAATAAATGGATAAAAAATACATGATGTTTCATTACTATTACTTTCTGTACCTGTTAGAAATATAACTTGGAAACATATTTCGTAATAAAAAAGAAACAAAATTTAAATTTCAAACTTATTAGTAAAAACAATACTATCTGCCACAAATTGTTAGTCCTAAGGTCTTAATCTAAGTTATGTATGTTATCGTAAAAAAAAATTTAATTAAATGTTTTTAGCATTGGTTGTTTTTGTACACACGGAGAGATAAATATTTTATACATAGGATATCATTGTATTAAGAAAAACTTCTTATGTTAAAAGTTTTGTTGAATATACGATTTGTCTGTTACGTTATTATTATAAAAAACCATTACGTTAGTAAGGAAAGCACTCTTACATTATTAAAATGGATTGCAAACGAGCCTGGTGGGATGATTCCATTTAGCCACTCTAATCGGGGGATTGGAGGTAAAGGTAGATTAGTCACACTCTGCGGTGGTTAAACTAAATCATTCGGCTGGACATTGATGTTAAGTGAACGTCTTTGGACCTTTGCAACACCAGGAGTCACAAATGCGTTGTCAATTTAAAAAGGAATGAGGGATGATGATTAATAGGGAAGAGGGTGAGGCGTCCAGCTCAATCATCGTACGAAAGGCAGCTACATTAACTACTTTACACCGATCTTCTATGCGAGACAGGTACGAGTTGTAGCCTGTGGGCTTGGCTCCATCACAGTAGAAATCTAGTTTAATGGGTTCTTCACGGGTTGCGGAAGTCATGATAATCGCTCAGAGTAAAATAATAAGCACCTTGGCAAAAGCTGGGATAATGCTATAAGGAATACAGTCTCTTATTAAATAAATAACGCTGTAATTATGTTTCTCAATAAAAAATGCATTTTGTTACAATTCTCAAAGGCCGAAATTTTCATGATGATTTCGACTCTCCTAGGGTTAATCTAATTACATAAAATATTCATTATGTTATTTTCGCTTTACGAGATCTGATAGGATTTAGGGGAATAATTCTTTTAGGAAATTTAAATAGAATATTAAATATAGAATATGAAAATGCTCTTAACAAATATTATTAGTTAATTTAGAACAGAAATCTATACTAAGTATAGGTTTGCCACCCGTCCTTTATGATAAAGTATTGTGCGTTATTTTGGTTATTTTTACTCTAAAATTTATGACGACAATAAAGTACGCGGAAAAACTTAATTTCGCGTAATTTTATTCATTTTACTTACAGCATATACAATAAGGTTGGTCCTAAGAATTTTTCGTAAACAGAATCACTAGAGTCGATAATGTTATCGATTGTTGCCGAATAAATTCGATAATTATAAACGGAAATACCTGTTGTCTGAAAAATTCTTTATTATAGTTAAAGCATAAATAAATATATCTATTTTTTTACAATATATTAAATAATAAACTGGCGGTATGTTTTAAAGGCAAGGATTCGAGTTCAAATTCATTGCATTGCAATTATAAACGGGCTTCAGAAAAGATGGAGGTACCCCATTTAACTGTTTTTTCTTTCTTATTTTTGATGTAGGTTTCTATTTTTCTGGTAAAATAATAACTGGTTTAGGTATGAAAAGTAAAAACACAGACCTAGTTATTTTCGCATTTATGTATAATATTAGTAGATACGGCTTTGTAATACATAGATTATATTTGCACGGCCTATGTATAGAGCTACGTTTCTGAATTAATGAAAATGTTCTGGTAATTTAGTAGTGTAAAGACACGTATAGGGTCTTAGTTCTGAGCCGAGATTGATAGCAGTGACGGGTCGGCGGATATACATGTGTCAGAATTTCTCCTGGCACATGCAGGTTTCCTCACGATGTTTTCCTTCACCGCCGAGATGAATTTAAACATTAATTTAGCACATGAAAATTCAGTGGTGCTAGCCGGGGTTTGAACCCGCGATCATCGGTTGAGATCGACGTGTTCTAACTACTAGGCCATCTCGACTCAAATTATAAATTACATTTATATTAACTAACTAGCTGTGCCCGCGACTTCGTTCGCGTGTATTACAGAATGCTTGGCTTGTCTCCTGCAAAGCAAGTTATAATAGTCTGCGGTACTGGTCCAGAAAGCTTTTTACTTTGAATTTGGGAACTTTCTGGTTGTATTTATAAGCATACATTAACTTCGATACTGAATTCCTCCACGGTTTTCACTATAAATGTTGAAGAAAAGTGTTTTGTGCTAGTCTTTAAAATTTCGACTGTAAAACAGTACCTATGTACTCGCTGAGGTTCTCCTTGTAATATATAATTTATATGTCGGTTGACTTTTATAACTGGGCTTGATAGGCTAAATCCGGAACTATAAGAAATCGCGAAAAATACTTAAAGTCGTCTCGTGTCCGATTTTGATAAATCATAAGTTTTTTTGATTTAAAGGTTCTTCTAACCAGGAATAGAAGGAAAAGATTTATCTTTTTACAAACTAACATAAATTAGAAGTTAAGTAATCGATTCTACACAAACATGATCAAATATGTGAGTTAAATCATGGGTCCCGGTAAGTAAAGAAAAGATGTCTGCATTACATCGAACGATACGTTTATAGGTTGCATCAAAATGCTAGTCACCTATTAACGTAAGGAAGTGTGTGAACAATACAACTGAAAATATATAAAATGAATAACTCATAATAACATAATAATATGTGACAGTCTCATGGTGCAATAATAAAGAATGTTTATTTTTTTTAAATCAACGTGTTCATTTCTGGCTAGGAAAACTTATTTTTCAAAAAACTAATGATGCAGTTTTAGTTTTTATCAAAATCGGCTCTGAGACTCCTTTAATTATTTTTCGCTATTCCTTATAGTTTCGGATTTGGACTATCATATCCAGTAAAAAAATCACCCACTAAATATAGATATATTTTTTTAATTACTATATTTATATAATATATAACTTATCTGTTTGAATCAAATATTGTTCACTATTTCATTCGTTTCAATTTTGTTTTCACGTAACGCTTTTTTTTTAGTTATTAATTTAAAAAATCTAAAATAAAAGTAGCCTACGTTTCTCCTTACTACATTGGCTTTCTGCTAGAGAAAGTTTTGTCAAAATCGGTCCAGCCGTTTTAGATATTAGCCGGAACAAACTAACTGACAGATAGACAGACAAACATTTTAAAAATGTTTTTTTTTTTTATGTAAGTACCGTGTATAATTTCATATGCATTCATTTAAAAGCTGTTGTATTAAAATTATATATTTTGTTTTCGCGTAATTCTCTTTTTTACATATTCAATGAAATAAATATGTTTTTTAAATAAAAATAGCCTAAGTTAATTCTTATAATTTTAATAGCTATATGGGGTGTCCATTTATCACGTAATGTTTTTAAGAACTTTTTAGACTTTGTGATATTTCGTGGTTTTTTTCTTCGGTCCCCTCTCCCTACTCTACAACCCCAGCCCCTAATTGCGAGTGAAAGTCCCATCAAATTCGATTCAGCCGTTTCAGAGATTAGTCGTAAGAAACAGACTGAGAGACAAAAAAATAAAAAATGTATTTTATTTTAGTGAAAATTTTAGTGAAAAACACAAAAAATGCTCGACGTGATCACTTCAATTGACATAACTTTTTTATATATGGACCGATTGACATGAAACAAACAATAAATGTTAAGTGAAGCTTACTACAATACATTAGTGAAAACCGCATCTAAATCAGATAAGCCGTTGCTGAGATTAGCGTGCACAAACGCACAGATAATCAGACAAATCGACAAACAGATAAGAATTCTAAAAATCATTGTTTTGGGTTCTATTGCGTCGGTAAAGGCCCCCAATAAGATTTTTTTCATATATCTTCCATGTACAGACAGCGACCCGTTAGAATTTTATTATTAATATAGATATAGATATAGATAGATGACGTATTGTGTAATTTTTTTTTTAATTCGTTTGTTATACGCGTCAGTTATACATCAGTCATATTAGTCATCGTCACTGTACGATATCTTGAATATCTGCGACGTACGCAATGATATTTTATAAATGGCATTGCGTACGTCGCAGATATTCAAGCAGATAAGCAATAATATGTCAATCCACAAAAAGTCGAATCTGGAAATGTTGATGTATTTTAAGATTTTTAAACTCAATGACGACGGAAAAAAGTTTCTTAATTTAATGTTACGAATATTGAAATGTGCTTAATATTTTGCAATATGAAATAATGTAATACATTTGAAAAACTTATTATTAAATAAAACTTTTGATGATATCTGTCTGTTTCTCATTTTTTATAAAATTTATCAAAATAGATAAGAAAAGAAGATTTAACTAATTTGTTAAGAATATGCTTGACATCTTTACATGCCATTTTCTCAAAATAAAGTCCGTGTGGCTTGTGTTACGTTCATACTATTTTTACCGATAAATAATCTGTACCGATTTCCAATTTTATACAATCGTAAAATGTCTTGTTGGCTCAAAGAAACTCGCCTGCTGTACTTAACCCTAGATGGTTGCTAGGCAACGTTGTTAAACAAAAAAAAACAAGATCAGAAATTTGGGTGATAAAATTATATACATATCTATTTTTATGATTGGATGCTGATAAGCAGTAATGCGATGACTCACAAAAGTTAAATTCGGAGATATTGGTGTATTCCGTTAATGAGTCACGTATTTAACATAACTAAAAATTGTTTCAAGTCAACTAAATAAGTACGGAAAAAGGTTTCACGATTTAATGTTTCGTATATCAAAATGTGTTACATATTTTACAATATGCAATAATCTCAAATTCTGAAAAAGCTATATAAATAACATTTTATATTATAACAATATGATTTTAATTAACTATAGCTTTTATCAAATAGAAAAGAAAAGATGGATATGTATTTCTTCAAACTAATTTAAATAATAGTCAAACGACTTTGGACGTTTTTTTCCCAAAATGAAATTGGTGTTGCTTGACATAGTATTTCTTATCAACGTCCAACAATAATTCCATAGTACTCTCTTTATGTTATTATTTTTTTGTGATACAGAGAATCAGCAAACCTGTGTTCCTATCGTGACTCAGTAAGAAAAAAAGGTTGTTTTTTTAAGTACACGTTGCAAAGATTTATAAACATTATTCCCAAAAAAAAACGAAAAAAATTCTGTCCATATAACATAGTGTTAACCCGTTACAAACTCAAGATACCAATAAATCCCCGACAAATTTTAAAAGCAGCGTGCAGGTACACTAATTTCAAAGTCAAACAAATCCGAATTGCAAGTGGAACTCCCGCTGTGGCTTCAAGTAAGCAAACACGAATGTTTACCAGATGCAAGCTAGTTCCAATCTAATTTATGTTAAGGTAACTTTTAAAATGATTTATTTGCATTTCTGCTATTACTTTTGTGCAACTTTGACCTGCTTAGTTTAGCAACAATGCTCATCACTATTGATTTTGACACAGTACAGCAACCATTTTAGACGACGTTGCCTAGCAACTAGTTACAACAAAATAAATAACGAGCTTATCAAATTTAGAAATGGGTACAGTTTTTTAAATGTCAAATATATGTACGTTATGTCATATAACTATAGTTATACCGCTATATTGGATGCTGATAAGCGAATATAATGTGTAATAAAAAGTCAAATGCGGAGATATTGATGATTTTTGATAATGCGTCACCTATTTAACATTATCTATCTACTCATATAAAATCACTTGTCCTGACTGATTCATCAACGCAGAGCCTACACCGCTCGGGCTACGAACTTGAAATTTTGGCAGTAGGTGGCTTTAAGGTTGTAGGCATCCCTCTCTCTGGTTTTATCTTATTCCGTGGTCGTATTAACTTAAAACTGTAATACACGTACTTCTGGGTGATAGTAATGAAATGTAAAATATAAAACGGGGTATGTACCTACTAAGATTCCACACTGTGATGCAAGGGGGTAGTAAAGTTTGTATGGAGAAAATGTATTTTTTTGCCGATTATCCTTAAATTCAGCATAAACATTACTCAGGGAGAATAGAGATCTAAATATATGTATTCCAGAATTTTAAAATCATCCCTCATAATGACGCTAGTGGGTATTAAATCCTGGAACGTTAACAATTTCGCTAGTAGATTCATTTAGCTGAAATTTCAAAATATACGCAGGCGAAGCCGCGAGCAACTGCTTGTGAAATATAATTTCAAGTTATCTTAACTAAATAAGCACGTTAAAAATTTCTTAATTTTATGTCCCGAATTTCAAGTGCGTTCCACATTTTGCAATTTGTACAATAATCTTAAATATTTAAAAAACTTGTTATTAGATAACACATTCAATATATCAATTTGCTTTTCATTAATTATAGCTTATATCAAAATAGAAAAGAAACGATGTATAAATACGTTTTTAAACAAATTGATTAAGGAAAGGTTTGACATCTTTAGACGCTTTGCTTAAAATGAGGTCCGTGTGGCTTGACACAGTATTGCTTATCAGCGTCCAGTAATAAAATAAATAAATAAACGCATCACACTCAACGGCCCGCATTAAGATCTTGTGAACTTGTGTCGGGGGTCCGGAAACATACACAACACCAACACAAATACCCAGACCACGACAAACATCCGTATGTACAATCCCATACAGACATTTGCCGTGAGCGGGGATCGAACCCGCGACCCTTAGCGCTACAGTCAGTAGCAGTGACCACTGCAGCAACATGTCTGTCAGACACATAATATTATATTATTATGAGCGCATAACGAGTTTGTTTAATTACTATCTGCACCAAACTGTACTTAAGTTTTAAGTTTCATTATACTAGTTTCGTGTTTTCTGTATTCCGTTTTTTTATATATTTTCAAATGTCTCTGTTAGTTAGAAAAATTTTGGAAGTGTTAATTTGACTTTGTTAAGTTGCGCATTTTTGCTCATTTGTTTATTGGGGAAGGTTAGCGGCTACATTACGTCATGCTACGAGTCAGTAGCGAAGCAATAACCATAAACGCGAGTGAAACAGTGAGGAGAAGCTGGTTAATAATAATATCATATGACTTACCTTTTTTTCATAAAATTAAGTCCGTGTCGTCGGATTTTTTTTAATAGAATATAGAAATCCATTTCATATTTCCAAAACTGAGATGCTCAGGTAACTTTTCTTTCTGTTCATTTGTCTATTCTTTGCCGTCGAATTCACACACTTTATCTGTTACTGAACGTAGATTCTGAGATATTTTACTAATATGTAGGCAGTATGTAATCTTACAATTTTTCTTTGCCAACAATATTTGCTTTCAGATGTTTATAAAGATTTACAGAAGTTATTTCTCATTGTTTTAGACCGGAAAGAATTTACTGTCAGTGTCTTATTTTGACATTCACAGCTCTCGTAATTACTTGCAACGTATTAGATTATTTGTTGCTTGCTATCATTCTCGAGAGCAACCTTCGGATACGGAATATTAAATATCACATAGAAATCCGAAACGAACTACAATTGGCATATAAATAATAGTATTATGAACGTTATTATTGTGACTTTAAAAAATTAATCGCTAGTTTCAAAAGTGGTAAATTTATAAAAGCCTGCGCTGTAATTTTGACAAAGAATATTAATAAAGCCTTTAAGCCATTCCATTCTCCAACTAAGCGTTGAAGTAACTCGGAGCGGACACAACAATAGCCCGAGGGGTCAGAATGGAAAATGCCTTTATTTTTCAGCTATTGTGGTTTAATTTAGTAAATTGAAAACGCGAAATTGTTAAAGGATTTTGTTTTAGTACGTTCAGCTCATCTCGCTAGTTCTACCGCTAAAGTGCTTAACCTTCTCATAGTGAATACCAACATAAAAGGCTTCTCAATCCTTTTGAAAATGAACTACGTGTAACATACTCGCAAATTATACGTATCTACTACTTGTTACGAAGGTCATATTATGCCATTTTATTATTTTTAATCCAAGGAAATCGTATATTGTTTTGTAACAACATATGACTTCCTTTTTGATTTATGAATTAAAAATATTGGACAAAAAAATCAATTTAATTTTTTGCCGTGGAAGAAAATAAAAAATACCCTTATGCCTATCACCTACCTAGCATTTATATACCAAGTTGGGTTATACCAGGGTCTACTTACTATCACGTAGGCAGGCAAACCGTCGGGGCGTCACGGTAGCGTGCGTAAGCGATCCCGTGGCGCTCCATTTAGACGAAGAGGGCACCGCTGGGTTTTAGAGGGTAGTCTGGGGCACTCGCCTTTGCCACCAGGAGTGCCACAAACCGCCTGAATTATCGGGCAGGATGCATAAACGCATTGCCCAGCGAGAAAAAAAGGATCTAGTTACTATTCTACTTACTAGTCATAGATTTAACAAGTAACTGATTTTTACATAGATCAATTGCCATTTGGCCTCCGTAACTCCTAAGATAATTTCCTCCGAAAATAATTTTTCTGCAAAGATTAACGATCATTATCATGTAATTGTGATGACAAGCGGGACCGACAGCTTTAGGGAGAACAAGCACCCAGACCTAGGACCAAATATATATACAAATACCTGCCCGAGTAGGGTCGAACCCGCAATCGTCGGCGTCAGAGGTACATTCAGTATCACTACACCAGAGCGATACAAAATATCTATATGCATATAACTTACATAAATCTTTATTAAATAATTGCCAGAACTCTTTGAATTTGACACCCTCGTTGAAATATCTGAAAAGCTTGTGCATGAAACGGAATGACACGGCGACGTCGCGCGGATCCCTCGCTATGTAAAATACCTGAAAAATATGTTTCATTGTTATGCCGAGTATTTTATTTGATGGTGTAATTCCAAACGCGCAAGAAAATGCGTTTAACTTTGTATTTTTAACTGACAGACGATGACGACAAGTCTTTCAAGTCAAGAATTTTAGAATCTTTACGTAGGATAAAACGAAGTTACGTCCTGCAGTCTGTCTGCTTAGATTGTTTAAAAAACGCAACGGATTTTAATGCGGTTTTCCTCAATAAACAGAATAATCAAAGAGGAAGGTGCGGGTCGCAAGGGAGGGTGTTTATTAGCCACAACATCACATACATCGATGTATGTATGTTCCGTTGTGGCCCTATTAAGACTAATCGCGCAGGCCAATTTTGATAAAAGACACGTCGTTTGAATCGTCATAATGGCGCAATAATTTGAAAAAATCAATGGCTAATTTTGGACGCAATAATGTGAAAAAGAAAAAAATAAAAACTGTCGAACTGTGTTAAAGTGGGGTATCGTTGAATAGGTATTTAAAAATAATTTTTAGATTTCTTATATCGTCATTCAATCAGAATTATCGTTTCGAATCTGTAATTATTTAAATTGGATAGTAACGATTCTCTATGGTCTTGTTACGTAGTCGGGTTTTTGATTTTTTCAATTAATTACTTGTTTTATAATTTAGATAGAAATAACAAAAATGTAAGTGTGTAAGTATCAAAGATTTTAATGCCAATAAAAAAAAGCAATTGATAACAAAATATGATGATTGATTTTTTATGTTATTGTTATTTTATTAAAGAAAAGTGTTAAAGTAAATAAACGATGTTATTCCTATGATAGCGGCTGACGGAACAAAAAAGCCTGACTGCTATATAGCCTTAAATTATAGGTGGAGGTGAAGGATATGGAGTTTTGCGTAAAATGTAACGTTACCTGTTCGCCAAATTAAAATTGTCGTTCGCACTTACAATATATAATAAAAATAAAATAAAAAAGCCTTTTATTTCCAGTGTAAAATAAACATAAAGAAAAGAAAAGTAATTTAACCTTAACTTAACAAATAAAATAATTTATAGAATTTTGTTACGTTAATAAATAAAAAACATTTAAATTTAAGTAGGTATTTACTATTTGTTGTTCCACTGGAACCTTTCCATTTCTCTCGGTCTTGAACTATTGTATGCCATTGTGGACTAGCAATCTTTTTAATGTCGTCTTCCCACCTAGTATATTCCCCTATAGCGCTTGCCCACTATTACAATATATAAGAATCCAACAATTACTCATGCTTTTGTTCTCACCTTCACTCGTTAGTTCTGATTCTTTCTATCGGAACGCGTTCAGATCGGGTACGGTAGGCTTTGCCTATTATCCGGGCAGTTCCTCAGCGGCGCTCTATGCACCGCGATCATGATTTTCAGTTTAATAGGCGTACGTTGACCTTAGGGAGTGTTCCTTCACTCGCAACTCACTACATAAGTTTCTTCTACTTAACAAGAGATGGCGCTAATTCGATCACATATAAATCTACGTTTACTTAACCACCATCAAGTAGTTAGAAAAATTTGCACTAGGCACAACACGGTAACACAGTATCATACTCGGCGGTAGGTGATATGAAACGCGAGCCAAGTCACAAGGAAAAGCTAGTATATTTATTGCCGTATCTTGTAAGCGGGTGAAGTCAACAACAGCCACATCGAGCTGCATTTTCGATGCATTACTTGCAACCATTTCTCTTATAAATTTCTAATCTCAAAATGGTTCGCACGCTGTATCTGACAGGGTTATTATGACGATAATTTTGTGTGCAGTGACTCGGAACGCAAATTGGATATTTCAAAGGACAGTGGGCTGTGAAATTGAGCTAAAATCGACTGAGGTTCTAGCGTTACAAAGGGTTTATGACAGTGTTATCTAAGATTTTCATCAAGATTATTATTAAGTTTATTTAAGACAATTGAGCATTTACATTTAAATAGTGTCTTGATTATTTACAATAAAAGTGTATTGTATTTAATTTAAATATACAAATGATATATTAATCACAGACAAATCTCTAAACCATGAAGAATATTTACTCAAAAATAACGGGAAAAGAAAAAAGGAACAATAAAATTTTAATAAAAGAAATAATTAAAAAGAAATAAAAAAAATATTAGGCTAAAATTAGGCTCTACCCTAGTGAATTATAATATACTAGATGCCCCTAACCGTTTCATTTGCGTTTATGGTTACTGCTTCGCTCCTATTAGTCATATCGCCATATAATATAGCGTATAACCTTCCTCAACAAACGGGCTATCGAACGCATAAAGAATTTTTGAAATCGGATCATCAGTTTCAGAGATTAACACTTACATACAAACTTACAAACAAACAAACATATTTTACCTCTTTATAATATTAGTATAGACTAGCTGCGTATCGCGTTTATGGCTACTGCTTTACACCTTTAAGTCAAAACGTGATGTAATATGCCTAGGTCAATAAACAGGCAGTTGAAACCCTACAACCCTACTACTGCCTGAGTACCGAAGGGCGGGTCCAGAAAGGGGGGGGGGGGCATGGGGTCATGGTCCCCCCCCTGGGCAGGGTCCCGGACCTAGGTAGAGCATTAATTATAATTGTTAAACATGATGATAATTAACATGTTTTTTATTTATTTTTTGTCACAATAAAGATTTAATATATTTTGTGTGATTGAAGAACGTTTAACCGGACTGGCACTCCACGTCCATAAAAACGAATCCATCGAAGTATAAGAAGTGATAACTTTTTACCTGTATCGATTATTATCAAACGTAAATTATTATTTCTTGTGACTTGACCAAAACTAGATACCCCCCCCCCCCCCTAGTGGCATAGCTGGATCCGCCCTTGTGTGTACCCTCTATGTGCCTGCGATAGAACACAACAAAAGATCGCTTGAAGTATTTACTATGACTTTTCCAATGCCTCTTACTATTCCAGAAAGACAATCCCATAAGAAGATTTATGGAGGAAGGATTATTTTATAATATTACGTTACGAACTGTCCATCGCGGTTACACTCGTGTTTATTGTTATTACATACCTCGTAACGTGTTGTAATATAGCCTTTATCCTCAATAAACAGGCTAGTTAACTCAAAAATAAAATCAAATTGGATCTGTAGTTTCAGAGATAATCGACATAACAACTCACAAACAAATTTTACCTTTGGATAATATTAATATAAATTATATTATTTCATCAGCTAGTCCCTTCTCTCCTGATTCGTTTGATTTCATAAGAGTTTATATTTTTTCCACTTCTTTCTTATGAGGAATATGAGGATTTCTGTAATATTATAACCGTAATATTAAATCGTGAGACGTGATATTTTAGTTAGGGAACTCGCGTATTCCAGTTTTTATTCCGACGTTCGTATTAAAAATGGATACGCATTTCGTTGGAACTAATTGGAAGCGCGTGTACGGTGTACGCACGTGTATCTTTAATCCAGAAACAAAACTTTTTTTTAAAGGGAATCGACTTCAAAAGCAAAACACTTTGGTTTACATGGATTGTGAGGAATAGATCATAAAAGTTAATATACTGTATTTCGTCTATGGAAAAGTTGTTGGTCAGTTAGTAACAGTATACAATATACTGTACACTACTCACCTTCCCTCTCTTTAGGTTAAATTACTCATCCTCACTCTTATAAATATATCCATTGGCCTATATAATGCGGGACGCGGGGGGGGGGGGGGGGGGGGGGCTCCCCTCATTACCGTATGCTTACGTATATGGTAATGAGGGGAGGTACCATATACTTATACTTAGCACATTGGACAAATGTCAATGGGAGTGGTACGTATAACTTCTAAATAACTGAGATTGGTATTTAGAACCACATCTTAGTGCGTGATGCCTGGATAAAAAATTAGTTTATCATTTCTTTGTACTTTATGGATTAACTCCTTCCCCCCACCCCTGGACCCCTTGGACAGACCCCTCCCATGTGAAAGCTATAGCTACGCCCGTGTAGTGTGAATATATCAATAACATAATGTAACAAAGATAAGATCCCAATCTATAACAGGATGACTCACGTATTTGCTCATGACTTCGCCCGTGTTAATGTTGTTATGCCAGAATGATGAATCAGTCAGGGTCTACTTACTATTCTAGTCCAGAAATTGACAAATTACTGATATTTACAAAAAGCGACTGTTAATTGGATGCTATAAGCAATAATGTGTCAACCCACAAAAAGTCAAATTCGGAGATATTGATGTATTTGATACTGTATGACCTATTTAACATTATTCAACAAAAATAAAGTCATTTAAACTAAATAAGAACGAAAAAAGTTTCCTAATTAAATGTTTCGAATTTCAAGGTTGTTCCATATTTTGTAATTTATACAATAATCTCATAAATAAAAAAAAACTTTTTATCAGATAATATATTAAATAATTTAATTCATTAGACCTTTTATCAAAAAAGAAAATACAAAATAGATAAATACTTCTTCAAACAAATTTATTAAATACTAGCTGTGCCCGCGACTTCGTTCGCGTGGATTACAGAATGCTTGGCATGTCTAAAACTGCATCATAATTTTATTTATTTCATGATTTTCCTGGCCAGAAATAGAACCCACAAATTAAAAGAAAATACATTCTGTATTATTGCACCACCTAATTGTGTCACTTGTAAAGATCAACTTTTGGAAAGTAATAGTAAGCGGCAAATTAAAGGAAAAGGTTTTTTTTTTACAAAATAACATTAAATCTATACATTAATAAGATTAAGTATTCGATTCTACATAGACATAATCAAATATGTGGGCTAAATCATGGGTTCCGGTAAGTTTAGAAAAAAATGTGCGTTACTTCGAACGATTTGTTTATAAATTGCATCAAAATGCTAGTCACCTTCTAAAGTGAGGAAGAGTGTGAACAATACAATCAAAAATATATAAAATGAATTACTCACAGTAACTTCTTTTATGTTTGTCTTTTTTTTCTATGTGAGTTATACAAAGTTGATAGAATGTCACGTTTGTTTTGGTCCCCGTCATCTACTCAGTTACCTAGGTAGGTTTAGATAATTCTTAAAAAGATGAATCAATTTGTTGAAAATCTACATTTCACTGGACTCGGCTATTGTACTCACCCGCTATTAGCGTTACAACATCCCGTTACTAAATATTTAATTAATGTAAGAATTTGATAGAATTTTGGAAAAAAAAAAAATTCTTTTTGTTGCAGTTTACTGTATAGTATTACCTCACTAAAGTTGATCTTTATAATGTATGAAGGTATCAGATGGTGCAATACTACAGAATGTTATTTTTTTGCAGAATCAACGTGTTCGTTTCTGGCTAGGAAAACTTATTTTTCAAAAAACTAATGATGCAGTTTTAGTTTTAATCAAAATCGGCTCTGTGACTTAAATTATTTTTCGCTTTTGCTTATAGTTTCGGTTTTGTTCTATCATATCCAGTAAAAAAATTACTACGTAAATATATTATTTTTTAAAATGATTGTATTAATATAATATATATCTTCCCTATTTGAATCAGATATTATTCACTATTTGATTGGTTTCAATTTTGTTCCTTATAAAATTGGCTTGCTGCTAGTGAAAGTTTCATCAAAATCGGTCCAGCTGTTTCAGATATTAGTCGAAACAAAGTGAGTGACAGATAGACAGACAAAAAATTTTAAATTGGTAATTTTGTTGTAAGTACCGTGTATACTTTCATATGCATTTATTTAAAATTACAAACAGGCACATCAATTTTATTTATTTGTACAGATGTACTACATCTCTTTTTTACTTATTGATTAAAATAAATAATAAGCCTAATTTCATCCTTATAATATTAGCTGTAGGGGCTGCTGTAATGTTTTTAAGAACTTATTAGACTTTGTGATATTTTGTGATTGTTTTCTTCCATTCCCACTCCCTTCTCTGGGCCTCACGTGATTAATGGACATCCTCTAACTGCGAGTGAAAGTCCCATCAAATTTGATTCAGCTGTTTCAGAGATTAGTCGTAAGAAACAGAGTGACAGTACTTGATGTAAGTACTTTCATGCATTTAGTGAAAATCACAAAATAATGTTCGACGTGACCCCATAAGTTGACATATCTTTTTTAGCGGGCACAACCGCACAGATAAACAGACAAACAGACAAAAATTCTAACAAATTCTGTTTTGGGTTCTATTGCGTAGGTAAAGGCCTCCAATATTTTTTTTTCATATATCTTACATGTACAGACAGCGACCCGTTAGAATTTTTTTCATATATATAGATTTAAAAATATCTAAAATAGAAGTAGCCCCAAGTCACTCCTTATAACATTTTCTAACTGCAAAAAGTACCATCAGAACCGGTTAAGTCGTTTCAGAGATTAGTCGGAACAAACAGATAGACAGACAGACTGACAGACAAAATTTTTAAAAATGTATTTTTTTATGTAAGTACTGTATATACTTTCATGTATTTAGTTATAAACACAAAAAAATGTTCAACGTGATTCCTTAAATTGACATAACTTTTTTATTTATGGACCGATTGACATGAAACAAACCCTAAATGTTAAGTGAAGCTTACTACAATATATTAGTGAAAACCGCATCTAAATCGGATAAGCCGTTTCTGAGATTAGCGTGCACAAACGCACAGATAAACAGACAAACAGACAAACAGATAAGAATTCTAAAAATCATTCTTTTGGGTTCTATTGCGTTGGTATAGGCCCCTTATAATATTTTTTTTCATATATCTTCCATGTACAGACAGCGACCCGCTAGAATTTTATTATTAGTATAGATATAGATAGGTTTGACATCTTTAGACGCCATTTTCTCAAAATGAAGTTTGTGTGGCTTAACACAGTATTGCTTATCAACGTCCAATTAACCTCCACAATCTCAAAAAGGATAGTCACTAATAATTTTGACTAGAATAATTTTCCTGCTAAGAGTAACGATCATTATCTGGTTATTGTAATAGCAACCGAGACCGACGGCTTTACGTGCTCTCCGAGGCACGGTGGGGAGACCCACAAAGACAATTATCTAGACCTAGAAACAAAATATATTTGTCAACACTTTACCAGAGCAGCCGTCAGATATTAGTAGTAATAATAATAGATAATGGATCTTATTAGATAATACGGCCTTATCGCTTAACAATAATTTCCTTCAGGAAATCGATTACATATTTGTATGTACGTACATAGTAGGTAGATTCGACTAATCAAAGCGTAGATTTGACTAACCACTAGTACGTATACGCGCGTAAAATATACTTGACTCGGCTAGAATATAAAAAAAAATCATGTGTCATTTTCTTTTATACATCCCTTAAGGTTGTAAACATCTCGAAAAAAGTAGAATTCGTTTCAGAAGTTTCTTGGAGAAGCCTTTTCAAAATCAAATGCTGTTAAGTTCATATCAAATATTTATGTAAATTTAACGAGTGTTTAGAGTTTTGGGTATTATATATAATTTTTTATTATTATCTGAGAACTTTAAATAAATATTATAAACTATATTTCTTACAAGCGTTACGACTTTTATTTAAGAAGTAATATTTTAGTAGAAGTATATGAAAGTACAATTTTTCAAGGAAAACCGTAAATATTTCGCGACTTTATTAAATTATACTAATATTATAGAGGTAAAATCTATACATATATAGATACTCGTCCTCACTGACTGATTCATCAACGTGGATACGTACAACATAAAAGGTGTAAATACAACTCGAACATGACACTAAGCAAGTTTCTATGCTTTGAATCATAGACTCCCAATCAGTGGGGCACGTTCCCCTCGGAGGGCATTTCGGTGATGTAAACGGGGGGGAGGGGAGGAACGACGGTTGTAAAGAAGAATTTTGCTGTCACTAATTGTGTCTTTTGCTTTAATCTTTCTGTTACCAGAACCAGAATACGTAGGGGAGAGTGGGGTAATTAAGAACGGCGGGTAATTGGGAACTGCAAGCTACCAGTTATTTCAATAAAATAAACACGTTAATTAATTTATTTTTTTCATCGTTTTTTTTAATTCTCTCAATTCGACGGTATTAAAGGTTGGGAATCTCTGCTTTAAAAGTATTAGAAGTCTCAATCCATTGAAGCAAGTTTAAGTTATAAACTGTAATAAAACCATCGGCATTTCAGTCAAGCATCCTCTACGCGACGGCGAGAAGAATCTACAAGGGAACGACTAATTCTTGGTTAAATGTAGGTATTGATAACGGCAGGTACAAATTCCGTCGCTCTGCAACCTTATAAAGAGACTACACTTTATCCCAATTAAAGTATAAAACACTGTGTCAAGTTATTTTCAAAAAGACAGGTTTTTTACGTTTGACTATGTGTTTCTGTGTGTCTGTTTGTGGTGCCGTAACTCCTAAACGGGTGAACAGATTTGAATGTGATTTTTTTTATTGGAAAGAGGATTTTCTAACGATAGTTCTTAGATATGTTCTACCAAAATCGGTGTAGCTATTTCAAGATCATGAGCTGTTTTCTCTCCTTTTTAAAGGATTTTGGGTCAAGGGTTTTTTATTTTGATTTTTATGAACTTATGGTAATTGTACTCGTACTTACAGTCTCGTACTGACGTACTATTCAACCAGTAAACGCAAAGGGATTTCGTAATTTTGTATGAAAACACCAAGTCTTATAATGTAATACCTGTGGCCCGCGGTTTCAACCGCGATAATTGGAGGAAAAATTATACTTATATAATGTTTACCTTCCCTATTTGAAGCGGATATTGTTCACTATTTAATTGGCTCCAATTTTGTTTTCGCGTAGCCCTCTTCTTTTTTTATGAATACAAATAAATACAATATTTAAAATAAAAATAACCTAAGTTACTCTTTATAACATTAGTTATCTGTGAGTGAAAGTCCGTTAAAATCCGTCGGAGCGAAGCAATTACCATAAGCGCAAGTAAAACCGCCAGGGGCAGCTAAAAAGATTGTTGACTGGAAATAGACTGCCATACGCGAGGGGTGCGAGGAGCGCAAAGCCACACTTAGTCCTCCTGAGACGAGCTTCGCCAGCCACGAGCGGAGCGTCGCACGGGAGGGGCAGCGGATGCGCATGTGCAAGCGATCCCAAGGCCTCTCCATTTCCGTGCTGAGGAAGGTCGTCGCAAGGGTTTTAGTGGTTATAAATCTCCACATAACCATTTCTCCTCCAGGGATCGAAAACATTGTAAAAGATGATACTTACATGTGAAATTATTGGTGAAACTAACGCCATTAAATCAATTTCATACTATTAATATCGTAATGTAAATTAGGCTATAGGTGCCCTATGTGTGAGCGGTGAATCAATTTGATAATTGTCTTGAATTGCATTAGTGCAAAATGTTATCGTAGTAAAATTTCACGCGATAACTTTGATTGCGTTGTTTTAATATACTAGATGGACGCCGAGAAGCATTACTGTGTCAAGCCACACGGACTTCATTTTGAGAAAATGGCGTCTAAACACGTCAAACCTATCGTTGTCTTAGATTTTCGCGATTATTATTCATTGAAATGAAACTATTTTAAACGGATTTAAATCGCGTATATTAATTATTTTTATCATCCCGACGTTTCGAGCACTTTGCAGCGTTCGTGGTCACGGGTAGACTAAGGTGACATTTGTCTATTTGAGATTTGAGAAAAATATTATTTACAACTACCGCCAACGGTTTCTTAAATGATATCTTGAATAACGTTCCGGTTGCACGCAGAAGGCACTAACTGTATCTTTTGGTCTGGCAGTCTGTTGGACTTGGGATTTTAAATTTTTAATGAGCGGATCCCAGGTGTTTGAAAGTCTCCAACCATCTTCTCTATTGAAGTTCGGATGTTTTTGAATTTCAATAGCCTCGCGTATCATTCTAGGAATGAATCTGTGTTCTCTAGCGAGGATCTGTGGTTTATGAAATCGGATAAAATGGTTAGGTTTATCCAAGGCATGTTCACAAACTGCAGACTTTGAAGAACGCCTATTCTTGACATCTCCTATGTGTTCCTTGACCCTAGTACCGATGCTTCTTTTTGTTTGGCCTATGTAAGATAAACCACACTCACATTCGAGTTTGTATACTCCCGCAGTCTGTAAAGGAATATTACTCTTGATAGGTCTCAAGAACTGGCTCACTTTCTTATGAGGCTTGTAGATAGTTTTAATCGAAGCTCGCTTCAAGATGTTGCCAATTCTGTCTGTAACTCCCTTCACATATGGTAGAAATGCAGGTTGTCGCTCAACTGTGGGTGGCTTGATACGGCTTCTACGATGCTGGCGAGGCACGGGCAGCTTGTTCTGGTGGAGTGCAAGCTTGACGTGGTGTAGCTCGTCCTCTAGGTGTTCAGCATCGCAGAGATGGTGGGCTCTCTGAAACAAAGATTTGCCAACGGTAGCTAACTGACTAGGGTGGTGGTGTGAGTCACCATTGAGGTATTTATTAGTGTGTGTGGGTTTCCTATAAACTGTGTGACTTAATGTGTTGTCAGGATTCTTGATAATAAGAATGTCAAGAAAAGCTAAAACATTATTTGCCTCTAATTCCATAGTAAATTGAATGTTATTATTAATAGAATTAAGATGTTGTAAAAATGCAGACGTCATATCACTAGGTAATATTGTGAAAGTGTCATCTACGTACCGCTTGTAAAACCGAGGTGTGATTGGTCCGGAGTGAAGAGCCCTCTCCTCCAGGTCTTCCATGAATAAATCGGCTACCACGGGGGATACTGGAGAACCCATTGCAACTCCGTCGACTTGCACATAGAATTCATCATTCCACAATAAATATCCAGATGTCAGGCAGTGATGTAACAGCTCTGCATACTCAATAGGCATGTTTTTTGTTTGTAGCTTCCTCTTGACAATTTCGATGCAGTCTTGTATGGGTAGGTTGGTAAACAATGACTGGACATCAAAACTAACCATTGTCTCATTGTTGGCTAATTTGAGATCTTTGATTTCACCAACAAACTGGTAAGAATCCTTCACATAAGCTTCCGTGTGTCCTCGGAGTGGTGATAATATCCTTGCTATGTGTTGAGCCAATCTATATGTTGGTGTATCGATTTGGCTTACAATAGGACGCAACGGAGCACCAGTTTTGTGTATTTTAGGTAACCCATACAATTTTGGGGGCTTAGCACATGTAGGCACGAGTGATTTTTTATCCAGATTTAACTTTTCTTGATGTTTAGTTATTAACGCGGATGTCTTTTTGAGAATAGTATTAGTAGGGTCTTTTGTTACTTTTTTATAAGTTTTTTCATCCGATAAGATCGCGGTAATTTTCTGGTTAGTCACACGTATCCATCACAACGGTCGCGTTTCCCTTATCTGCCCGGAGGACTGTAATGTCTTTATTATTGCGTAAGTTCTTCAGTGCAATAGATTCATCACGAGTAAGGTTTCTTTTCGGTGTTGCCATTGTTAAATACCGGGGAAATTAAAAACCAACGTGCGCGTACGTCACTTGTCAATCTGTCAAAACAAACTTTAGATAAATCAACCATTACGGTATTAAATAAAGGCTTAAATTTTGCACCGGCTCCATCCAAAATACCGTTTGAAGACATAATTTGCCACGTAGAGGAGTGTCTTTTTAAGAATAATGTCACGAAGGAAGACTCGGAAGCAATTCGACAGGACATTTCGAGTGTTTACGTCGAAGCCGGCCACCGCAGTTTGTGAACATGCCTTGGATAAACCTAACCATTTTATCCGATTTCATAAACCACAGATCCTCGCTAGAGAACACAGATTCATTCCTAGAATGATACGCGAGGCTATTGAAATTCAAAAACATCCGAACTTCAATAGAGAAGATGGTTGGAGACTTTCAAACACCTGGGATCCGCTCATTAAAAATTTAAAATCCCAAGTCCAACAGACTGCCAGACCAAAAGATACAGTTAGTGCCTTCTGCGTGCAACCGGAACGTTATTCAAGATATCATTTAAGAAACCGTTGGCGGTAGTTGTAAATAATATTTTTCTCAAATCTCAAATAGACAAATGTCACCTTAGTCTACCCGTGACCACGAACGCTGCAAAGTGCTCGAAACGTCGGGATGATAAAAATAATTAATATACGCGATTTAAATCCGTTTAAAATAGTTTCATTTCACGTCAAACCTATTATTAATAAATTTGTTTGAAGGAGTATATCTCCGTCTTCTCTGTTCTATTTTGATAAAAGGTATAATAAATTAAAAGCAGATTGATATAATAAAAGTTTTATCTACGAATAAGTTTTTAAATATATGTGATTATTTTATATTGCAATATACGGACCACTTCAATATTTAAAACATTACATTAAAAAACTTTTTTTGTACTTATGAATTTTTGATGACTTAAAAAAAATCTTTGAATAATGTATAACACAAAACGCAGAATACATCAATATCTCTGAATTCGACAACTTCTCTTTTTTGTGGTTGACGCATTATTGCTTATAAGCATCGAATTCACTTGAACTGCATCAGTGGAAAATGTCGTAGTCTAATTTCCCATGAGAACTTTGATTGCGTTGTTTTAATATGCTAGATATGGCGTGATTATCGATTTTAAACGATAATTTTATCATCGATTTAATAAAAGATTTAAATAATCTCTTAATTGATTTATGGATCATAATAAGTATTACTCATGTTTGTGTATATCTAGATAGATAAGCTTGTCGATAAGATATGTTGT